>OZ035857.1:8710569-11241234 GCA_964034905.1 Itoplectis maculator
AGTCGCTTCTTTACTTGGCCAGTCCTAGAGGAAACGTAGCAGCGACGGCGATCGCCTCAGTGGTGGGGGAAAAATACGCGGGGCGACGACGACGGCGTCGACATCGCGGGAAGGGGATACGTATAGCGAAAGATAGAACGCTCGGAGAGAGAGAGAGACAGAGAGGAGAGTGAGGCCGCACGATAGCGGAGCGCTTATGACCACCCATCAAGGGGGGGAAACCGACGTCGCCATGGTTACCGCGACGACAACAATTCTACCGAGGGTTTTTTTTTCTTTTTTGCTTTACTCCTCGCGATTTTTCCTTCGTGACTCTTTTTTTACGTGCTCGCTAATTTTCACTGCTTCGCTGTTTCGCAGAAGGATTTTTTTTGCTACGTTTATTGCTGAAATATCGAATGCACTGACATGTGTCAGAAAAAAAAAATCAGGGTATAAGCGTGATGGATATTATGCGTGGATTATTAGTCACGATTAGTTAGGGTGATTAGCTACCTGAGTCTGTAGTATACTCACCTATTTACAGGCCCTCATAGGGTCATTGCGATTGGAAGACCTCTGTCGCGACGTTGGTTTCGGATTGTTCTTCGGAAGACAACTTCGGGCCAACCGCATTAAGGGTTGTTTGCAGGTAGATTGAAGAAGGGTTTGGCCTCGTAGCCTCAGCTTCGGGATAATAAAGAAAGTGCGACTCTTTTTCGAGCCCAGCTATAATATACGTAGGAAGGCATCGTTGAAAGACGGATTAGTCTGCGGTTTACAATTATCAGTCGCGTCAATGGAAAAACACTAATACTCCATCGTTGGGGTTAGCCGCTGAGGGGTTCGAGTGGAACTCGGCGTGAAATAGTGGGTTTTTTCATTGATTCATAAAAATTTCTTCACCTCGAAATGTTCATTGATTCATAAAAATGGCTTCACCTCGAAAACGAGGTGACTGGACGGTAAACAACGGCCGAGGAGTCGTTGGCAGACTTGAAACGAGCTAGACGCGTTAGTGTAACAACGTAGTTACTACAATTGCAGATATTCGCCGGCGTGAGGCGTCGCACGTGGCGCGCGTACTCCACCGTTGCTACGGAAATCGTAGCGTTACATATGTATGAATACCTTTCTATATAGCCTATATAGTGGGTGTACTATAGCGCCGCCTATAGCGTAGGTATAACGCGTGCGATACGGTGACCCGGCAATATGATTTACGGCCTGTTATGTTTTACGCAGCCTCTGTGGTATCGTTTCGCCGGTCGGCGAACGCGCGACTCGCGCATCCCGCGACACCCAAATTTTCTCCTCGCTTCGCGCGCCACAGTTTCGTATATAGTAAATACCCACAACGCCGCTACGGTTCCGGGTGTCTCTCTTTTCAAATAAAAAGCCATTTTCGAAACTCGTCCACCCGGAGAAACGCTTTTTTGTGAAGATATTTTCCGTTCATTCGCTGCTGCTAAAAATGCATAATTTATAAATGTAAGTTGCGACTTCTTGAAAAAAATCGTACAAAAAGAGACTTGCAAAAAATGCCTCCCGCGATTAGAAAAAAATAAATAGGATGAGATGAGCCTATGAAATTTCAGATTGAGACATCTCATGACGAACGAAACTCAGCCTCAAGTATAATGCAAAGCGATCAGGATGCATATTTCCAGCACATATAGTACACTTGCCCCTCTATATAGTGTATAAAAAATATCCCTCCCTCTAATAATTTTTTTTTTTTTTTTTTTTTCAAAAAATACTACTGTTTCTCATCTCACTACCATTTCTCACCGAAACCAATCTACAAATATCCCAAAATTTTATCGTACGCACTTCTCGCTCCGAGAAATGTAAAAAAAAAAAAAAGCGCGCGCATATAGTGTAAACACAATCTGACGTCACAAACCGCGCAAAGAGCGAGCGGAGCGATTATGCAAATCGCTTATGAATGGGGAAACATACTGCGAATCCACGAGTTCGGCCTCGTCGCTCGCGAGCGTCGAACCGCGTGTGTAGTGTGTGCGAAGCCCGCCGAATCGAATCCACCTATACGGTGCACACAAATCGAACGAAGAGCGAGTGAGAGAGAGGGAGAGCAGCCAACGTATCGCGTATCGTATCGTATCTCGACGTCGGTGAAGCGGTGGCCGCATCGCTATTGAGATTCGACGGCGACGACGACGACGACGCCTGACGAATGGATGGAGGAAAAGGAGAGAGAGATAGAGGGACAGAGACAGTGCCAACACGTGGCCCTCGACAACGAGCCGACCAATAGCCTCGTTTTCCTCTAACCTCTCTCCCCCCCACCCCCACCGCCCGGTAGGCAGGACGCGACCTATACGATGTTTTGTTTACGTTACGAGTACGAAGCGTGCTCGATCAAAAGAGTCGGCCACACGGCCGGCTACCGGCGAGCACTGTACACGCGCGTCGCTCTCAACGTCAGCTCTCTCTCTCTCTCTCTCCGTTCCCGCAGTTTCGCAGTTCACTCTAACGGCGTGTAAATCAATCACGTAAACTCGATCAACGCGCGAGTAGGCGGCGGCCTTCTCACCTGTTGTCCGCGTGGTGCGAAAAACGTAAACGCAACGATGTTATCGACGATTTTGGACTATATTTTGTTCCACCCAAATTTTTCTCACCTTTTTGCGAGGGTTCAATTTTCTAAAATACCAAAACGAAACACGGATAAGACAAGACGATAAGGGTTGAATTTTCCATCCAAATGAATTTCCAATCCAAAAGGAAAAATAAGACGTCGTATAATTCACGTACACTTAGTCGAGATTTGTCTACATAATCTCCAAGTATTTTTTTTTGGGCAAGCCGAATCCGAAAGAGTCGAAGACAAAACATTTAAATTCCTCGTGCGCAGCTTTTGGCGCGGAGAGTTACTTAACGGTAATTCCGCGGCTCCGTCGGTTCGTTGTTTCTCTCGGACCGGTATAGGTAGATGCGCGCGACGGCTGCGAGAAGACACAACCGTTACCGCGAGAGAGCGCGCGCGTGCACGCTCCCTCGTTCGATCGCCAGGCGCACGTGCCGCGCGGCTTGGAATCGCGAAAGAAGGCGTTAACGCGAGATCGATCGGGTCCAGACGGTCTCTGGTAGACGCGGCGAATTATCCGCGCACGTGTTTTCGTCCTCGGCGCTTCGGTAGATGTGTGTCTCTATAGTAAACCAGGTAAAATCATATCGCTCTTATACCATTTTATTTTTATTTTTAAATTTTTACCACGAAATATGGTGCAAATTTATATATACAACATATATATATACACTGAAAAAAATCAGTAGTTTCGTCTACCAATCATTAATTAGATGTACCAAAATATTGGTTGCAGTTAATAAAATATTGGTAGCTCTGACCAACGATTCACAACTATTAATTTTTCTCAGTGTAGTATAAATTCTCATAGTCCTCGTACTTAATGTTAGGTGGCGACTATGACACCCAAATACCAGGCGCATTGGATTGGCTAGAAGGGCAGTATGCCCAAAGCCATCGATTTTTGTACGATTCTCAATTAAAAAAAAAATAAAAAAGCCGCATTGGTAATTTTTACCACCGCGTCTGATAAATTTTATCAGATCCCTGCACCGGAAGCTACAATTCTCAATAAAAAAAAAAAAAAAGCGCATTAATAATTTTTACTACCGCGTCTGGTAAATTTTATCAGATCCGTCCACCGGAACCTACAATTACACAGAAGAACCGCGTGGCCACCGCACTACTATACATCACCCGGATTGCACCGAGCTTCGCAGGCGCATGAATTCCAAATACACAGAGTGTAAACACTAAACGGAGAGAGCGATATAGTAAAGCGAGACGCGCGCCGCTTGCCACCGTCGAGGACACGTAAAGCCGCCGCCGCTGCCGACGGCGCCGCGTGCGTTTTCCCCTCTTCTGCCAGTGCGTATGCTCGATGCTCTCTCGTAACAGAGTTGTAAACGCGGCGCCAAGAGCCCCCCCCCCCCCCCCCCCCTCGCTCACTTCCCCGCCGCTGGGATTCTCCTTTGTGCGGGTGACCGACTAATTTGCACGCCACCCACCGTTTAGAGAGTGAGACAGAGAGACAGAGGCAGCCGGTAGTAGTATATAGCACGACGAGAGTAGCTCGACGCAGACGCCGACGCCCCCCAACAGGACGGTTGGGGGTACCGCGTGGTAATGAAAGAAGAATAATAGTACCTGTCGCGCACGCGGCCGACAGCGACACCTCTTTCTTTCTGCCTATTCTACCATTTTACCCCCTCTCTCTGCCTTCATTCGTTGGTTCGTTCGTCATTCGTTGCAGAATGGTCTCGCAGAATGAGAACCGGCGCAGAGAGCCTAACAGAGACGATGGTTTTGTAGTTTGTGAGAGTGAGACAATAAAATCGAGGGTTAGTCGCCGCGCCAGACGAAGTTGCAGGTGACAATTCCCTTCCCCTTCTCTTTACCCTTCTTTCGACGACTTATTCGGTGGCTGCCACATTGTTTTGGTTATTTCTTTGAGTTTCTCGCCACTCGACACCCGTTTACAATGAGGAATAGGTTTTGAAAGGGTCTTTGGGAAGGAGAGAAAGAGACGTCCTTGACCGTAAAATTCTGACGACGTAAGTTTGGGTTTCATTGAACTGAAGAAAGTTGGTCGATTGTCTGCAAATTAAGAGACAATTGAGAGAAACTTTCTTCGCGCGTCATCGACTTCGAAGATCGATGGCGAAGTCGATCTTTGCTCCTCGTGTCCTTCATGAGACTTGCTGACTTGCTGAGTCGTTGTCGTTTGCGGATTTCCTCGAATATTGCGTAACCCCCTTCGACATCAGACCCGAAGCGTATCCACGGCGCACGCGCAGCTTGACATTGAATAATTCAACGATCTTGCGATTTTCTGCGCGACCGAGCGATCGTCATTCAGTCGCGACGCGCGAGAACGTTGTCCCCGCGGGACTCGGCGATCGGTTCGAAACACGACGGCGATTGCGAATAAATGAGAAGCTTCAACGTAGTGCGATTCTCCTGGGATAGTGGACACGGATTCTCAGGGGTCTGGCAATAAACACCACACTGGTACAAGTGCACTAAAAAAAATCAGTAGTTGCGGCTAATAATCATTGGTTAGATCTACCAAAATATTGGTAGCAGTTACTAAAACATTGGTAGTTCTGACCAACGATTGGTAATCACAACTATTTATTTTTTTAAGTGTGAACTTGATTTATCCGACCATTCCACCAATTTTGGTAACAATCTGTGGTGTTTGGAAAAATGGCTGCCGAATGTAACCCAAGTTTACAGCTCCGAGTGTAGTAATCATCGCTAGAAAATGTTCTCCGTGCACCAGATCAGCAAAAGTAAGAGCGACAGAAAAAAACCGCTAATTCTCACAGGTCTGGCAATGAACACCATAAATGGTACCAAGTGCAACTCGATTTATCCGACCATTCCAACAAATTTTGGTAACAATCTGTAGCATTTGGAAAAAATCGCCAATGTAACCCAAGTTTACGGCTCCGAGTGTAGTAATAATCGCTAGAAAATTGCACCAAATTAGCAACACTGACAGCTACAAAAAAAAAAAAGCCGCTGAGTGTAGAACGCACCGAGCGGCCAGAGAAACGTGAATGAATCTTATTTGTGTACACAGGACGCGGGGGGGAGGGGGGGGGGGGGTGTCGAGGGGACTACGAGGGTCGTCGAGAGGGAGAAGGAGGAAGGGGGGGAGGGTCGTGCGAGTGAACGAACGCGAACGGCCGAGACAACAGGTGACAGAGGACCGTCATCCACTCGCTGCACTCGTTCTCTCTCGCTCGCGCCCCGTTCGCCCTCCTCTCTCGCTTGGGCTAACCTATCGGCAAAAACGTCCTCGTGGAAGGGGCACACCGCGCGCGCCGCGCGTTAGCGGCAGTCGTATATCTCGCACGCGCGCCTCGCGCGGATAGAAAAGCAGAGAGAGAAAAAAAATCGAGGAGGGGAGTCGTGTGCGAGAGTCGCACCGCCGCCGTTGCCTCCGCGGCGGCGGTAGCCACGTGGAACGCGAGCCGGCGATTTTTTAAGGACGGCTCACGCATCTACCCGCCCGTCACCCGTCGACCGCCGCCGCCGCTGCTGCCGTCGGCCGTCACTCGTCGCAGTCTCGCGCGCGCGGCTTTTCGCCGCGGAGCTAACGACACAGCAGCAGCAGTGGCAGTGGCGCATAGTAGATATAAAGGCTATGCGCCGGGAGTGCGGACGACGGTATACAGAGAGACGCCACCTATAGGCGGCACGCTCAGCACCCACGAGGGCGATACGCACGTGCGCGGGCGTTTTTCGCGACGCGAATGCGAAAAGAGAAGCGTCCTGCAAGGTTTGTGTCAGCGGAGAGATGACGCAGAGAGTATTGGATGTTGGATGTCGGATGTCGGATGTCGGATGTGTATATGGGATGCGTGAGTGTGGCTGTGTGGAGTACTGAGAAAAAGGGAAACGACACTTCGCCGGGCACGTGCTTTGTATGTCTGCTTATGCGAGTATAGTACAGTACAGTACTGAAGTTTCGAAGAGAGGGAGAATAGTAAGAAGGTACTATAATAGTACCTTAGAACTGTACTGTACAGTATAGTACCCTAGAACTATATAGTACCTTAGAACTGTACTGTACAATATAGTACCCTAGAACTATATAGTACCTTAGAGCTGTACTGTACAGTATAGTACCCTAGAACTATATAGTACCTTAGAGCTGTACTGTACATTATAGTACCTTAGAACTGTACTGTACAGTATAGTACAGTACCCTAGAACTATATAGTACCTTAGAACTGTACTGCACAGTATAATACCCTAGAACTATATAGTACCTTACAACTGTACTGTACAGTACTGTACAGTATAGTATAGTACCTTCTTACTATCTCTTCCCTCCCTTCGAACCTTCGCCACACATGTATTCATCCTCCAAACGTATAAGACGTCACATACACTACCACCTCCCGCCTCCTATACAGATATAGAAGACCAGCGAGGGCGCCACGCGGCGCGGAAGGCGCACACTGACGTCGTGTGTCCCTAGGGGCGGAGGGAAGAAGCTCTCGCGAGAAGCGACTGAGAGAGCTGCCGGCAGCCTCGTGGCCGTCATATATCTGCGGATCTTCGAAGATCACGTGCCGCGCATAACTTACTTTCCCACCAAGAAGCGCGGCGCCGTACGCCGCCGCCTCCACTACCAGCAGCGCCACCGACGCCGCCACTATCGTTGCTCTTTCTCGCTCCGTGCGTCTCGTCTCTCGACTCTCCCCGCGCTTAACGGCTTCGCAGATCGACACGCGGCAACGAAGACGGCGGCCGCCCCTTTACTTTCCTTCCTCGTCGAACGGCGTTCTTCCTCCAAGCGGACTGAAGCCGTCCTTTTCCCTCCACGGGATCCTCTCTGCCTTTCCGCGATTCGGTAATCGATCTCTCTCCTCGCTCTCGGCTCGTCGGTCGGACGGTCCGACGGCCGAGAGCCGTCCTGCAACGTGTCAGTCGCTCCTGTCGATGCCGCGCTCGCGGATCGTAGCTAAGCAGCCGACTCTCGCAGCGGAGACGGCGAATCCGAGGCTCCGCAGAATTGCGCGCAAAAGTTGGAGATCGTCTCAACATTTATTTTTGCAATACTCGTTCATCCACTTTTTTTTTCTTCATGAATTTTAGATTGATTGGCGAAAATTCGGTTTAGAGCAATAATTGGCAATCATTTTATTCAATTTTTCACACTAGTTTTTTTTTTCCTATTTTGTATATAAAAAAAATGTTCCTTTTTTCCTGTTACAAAGTAGCTTCGTCTCTGTCAGATAATTCCCATGACTTTTTCTCTTTGTGATTGATTGGCGGAAATTCGGTTTAGAGCTTGGCAATAATTTTATTCAATTTTTCACACTTTTGTTATCTTCCTATTTTTATACTAAAAAAAAATCGTTTTTCCTATCACAATACAGTAGTTCAGTTTCAGTCAGATAATTCCTATGACGTTTTCATTTTTTTTTATCAATTGTCCGAGAATTATTTTCCCTCGGATAAAAATACCGAAAATGCCTTTTTCGATAAGTCGGTCGTTATTCTCGCTGACACTGCGCGGACGGAGAGAGGGGAAATGCAATTAACGGCGAACCCCCAGCAGCTGTAATGCAACACTGTAACGCGGCGCCAGCCACGTGCTCTTTTGCCCTTTTCGCACGTTGGATTTACATAGTCGCGTGCGCTTGACATCCTCGTCCCTGTCCGCATTCTCCTTCTCTGTCTCTCCCACTCCGTCGCTCTTTGTTTGCCTTTCGCGGCAAATTCACGCGTCTCCGTACAGGTGGCACCTCTATCTCGGAATGCACCCGCCTATACGTTCAGGGATACCCGAGACGGATAGACAGACGAGGGGAGAAGCCGCTCGCGCTCTCGACGCACCGGCAGAGAGGCAACCGAGTCAACGAGAGGAGATCACTGTGGGAGGGGAGGGAGGTGTTTGTCATATGCAAATTCGCGGTGGAGTTGCGTATCGGTTGCCACGTGCAAATGACACTGCGAATGCGTCTTGACGAGAAACAAGGATACGATTTTTTATCTGTTTCCACAGTCTTTTTTTTTAATCCTTGTAAACAAAATCCTTCATTTAATATAGAAATATTTCATTCACTTTGGTATTCTAACGATTCTTGAATTTTTTCTAAGAAGCATTGGAAAAATCGCTACATTGACGATGTCAAATTTGCTGAGTACCGAAATGTGACAATAATTGCCAGAGAATCATCTCCTCCAATAAATGTGCGTTTATCTCAAAATGTGTGTGAAGGAAATAAAGAATTACGAGCATCTGAGTGAGGCAAAGTGCAGCAGCTTGAGGCGGCGTCGTACAGGTGGCAGCACTCTATTACAACGACCGTAGACCTACAACGGAGTCGCGAGAGCAGATAAGCGACAGCGTGAGACACGATCCAATAGTCAAATGCGTTTGGCAACGTGCTCGCCTCGGTCTACGCCTATCGGCACTGTTGTGTTCGCGAGGGACGCGCGTTGTGCATGCCTTTTGCCTGTTCCACGCGGCTTCCACGCGACTTCGTCTACCCCCACCATCTCCTGTCCACTATACTATACGTTGTACACGCTGTCGCGTAAATTGTTGCTCGTGAAAACGCAGACGTGCCACACATTCGCACTGGACAGCTGAGAGCGTTGTACTTGCGCAAGAATCGCGCGAGGCTATCAGCTCGAACCCGAGACTCAGCCTCGCTTCGTCGTTAAACGTCTGTGTGACGAGTCAGACTCTGCATTTTGACCGAAGCGACGGGAGTCCAATAAAATGATCATCGATTTTATTAAAAAAATCACCGATTTCTAATATTTTGCGTAAAATGAGGATGATTAAAAAAATCGTTAGATATAGTAGAATAAATTGTGTTCACAATGCTAAATATGGGAATTATTGCCAGATCCTTCTGTGAAAATCAACTTTATTTATTTATTTTTTTTTAAATAACGTGGCAACTATTTTCTTTTCCTCAGCCTGAGAAAAAAAATGCCATTAATATTTTTCTATCCGAATTGCACCAAAAAACGCGAGAGCGTAATTGCAAATAAAGTCAGACGAGCAAAAAGGAAATTGCGACGACAATGCAATAATGTTTGGGCGGCATCTATTGACGCCGGTTTTTCTCTCTCGATCCAATTGTTTAATTCGGAAAGTATTGGTTAAATCGAGTTGACGTCTCGTGTGCGATGTAGCATCGAGGAAACAGAGAGAGACAGAGAAAGAGAGAAAAAGAGACCGAGCGATAGGAAAGTCGGCTATGTTTTTTTGCAGAGAGTGGTGCGCACCCTCACACAGACAGACAGAGTCACACACACTCACATAGCCTCATCTCTCTCTCTCTCTCTTTCGCCCACGTGCCGTTTCATCGTCTCTCGCTGTCTATCTCCAACCAGGAGTCAGTGTCCTTTAAGTAAGTTAGACGCCTGCGCACCCTCCCCCCCCCCTCCCCTCCTCCATGCGTGCGTGGGAGCGGAGTGAGGCTGTATGTGTGTGAGTGGGAGCTGCGGTGGGGTGGAAGCGGCAGGGAGGAGGGAGGAGGGGTGAGTCGGGGGGAGTCGGAGGGTGGAAATTGGAGTCGGGAGTAGAGTTGGGTGGTACCGGGAAAACGGGTTGCGCGAGTGGGAGTGCAGAGAGGGATGTGCGACGACGTCGGCGACGACGACGACGACGCTGCTGCTCAGGAAGAGCGAGACAGAGAGGAGAGAGATAGAGATAGAGTGTCGGGTGGGTTAGGTGCGGGGGGGGGGGGGGGGTGGAGTGGGGGAGCTTAATAGGACTTTGGCGCCACAGCGGCGGCTCGGGGAAGCGACGTTGGAGACCACGTGCGCCTATCGCGCTATCGAACGGGCGCTGCCAGCAGCAGCAGCAGCCCTAACCCCTATTCTCGTCCCCTAACAGCCCCCGACGCGCCGTCCTCCCCCACCTCACCCCACCCCTCCTCTCCCCTCGTGCGCCTCGTCTCCCGTTCTGCCACTCTGCGCGTGCGCAGAGGAAGCAGAGGCCCCTACCCTTCCGCAGTCCTACATCGCAGACGAGTCGACGAGCGCCGCCATTCCCGCCGCCGAAGCCACTACCACTACCACTGAGGGTACTACCACCCCCTCATGGACGCTGGTTTACTGTATAGGCAGACCTACACGCCGCACTGAACTATGACGTGGCATGTACGCCCCCTCATCCCCCTCCCCTTCACCGCCACCCTTCTCCCCTTCTTCCCCTCGCCTCACTCTTCCCCCCCTCCCCAGTCTCCTCTCTTCTCTTCTCTTCGCCAACCATCCTATGTACCTATGTACCGCCTATGTACCGCCTAGAGATATAGCATGTGGCATATATCTATATCGTATATACCTATATGGTATATATATGCACATGTAACAGGGTAGAAGCAGTGGGAAAGCGAGTTCTGCCTCTCTCTCTCGCTTCCTCTCTCTATGTTGCTGTATTTTAGAATGAGCTGGATAGATCGAGCTTTTCTCTCTATCTCTCTCTCTCCGGGTTCTCCCGTATGTATAAACGTATATCTCGTAGGTACGTTTATGCCATTACCGACGCTCAAATTTCGTACGCCCGCGAGATCTTCCTCTGTGTGTCCGTAGGCCCTTACAGCGGAGCACACTTGCCGCACGCAGACTGTGACTACTGCTTTGCTGTGTTGTGCCAAAGCTGCTGCTGCTGCTTTTACCGCTCCGCCGAAAACGGTCTGCACAACCCTCCCCCCCCCCCCCTCCTCTCTCCCCCAGTGCGCTAGTCAACCGCGCTTCAATCGCATCATTCATCGAGGCGCACTTGTCCCGTACTCCTCATCACTGCTCCTCTTCTTTTCCCCTCTCCCTCCCCCTTTCCCGTTGTCCAACATTATTCTCCAGTCTCTATACTTCCACATCGGGTTATTTATTTATTTGTCGATTTTTTTTCTTATTTTCACACACGCTACAGAAAATTAGTCACGGTTTGTCGCTTGCACGTTTTATTTTTTATTTTTTATTACACTGAGAAAAATTAATAGTTGTGATTACCAATCGTTGATCAGAGCTACCATTATTTTAGTATAACTGCAGCCAATATTTTGGTAGATCTAATCAATGATTGGTAGTCGCAACTACTGATTTTTTTCAGTGTTCATTTTTTTTTCTAGTTTGCGTTTGACGCTAATTGTTGATGGGCTTCTGTGGAGATGGAATTGGGAGTGCAGAGAGTTACGCTCGTATTCCGTTCCCGCTCCTTGCGAGCCTCACTTCGTCTTCGAGGTCTCTCGAGGCGCTCACCTCAGGAATTCTCAGAGTGTATTCCGGTCGCGCGAGCGATATCTCCTCGCGCGCGGTGTGTGCGTGAGGCACATCCTTCCAAACCAGTTTCACACCGACGACGCCGCGGCTGTGTAACCTTTGTCCCTTTTCTCGTCGCCGCTTCTTCGTCGTCCGGCCGCCCACGGCCGACGAAGTCCTCTTCTCTCTCAGCAGACTCGATCCTCAGTTTCAGCAGGAAACTTGACAAACGACAGATTGCGAAAGTTGCGCACATCGAGATTCGTCGATTTTCAATTTTGGGTCACATGTCGCGCTCGTATCTTACAGCCGTAATTGCCGCCGCTTGATTTAGTCGCGATGAAAACTTTAATTCGAGCTAACTCGACTAATTAGTCGGTGTGGAAGATAATGCAATCGTGGAACTATTGGTAACTTGATCCTCGTTGGCCTGAATAAAATGCTATCGAATCAAATTATCTCAATTCGCTTGAATATTGATTTTATATATCAAGAAAAAAAAAGCTCTTAATCTTAGAAGTCTAGAATATTAATAATAGGTACAATTTATCGTTACAAAAATTAAAAAAAAAAAAGTTAAGTGACTCAAATATTTGGATTCCAAGCCTCCATGATTTTATATATCAGAAGAAAAAAAATTAATCATAGAAGTCTAGAATATTAATAATAACTACCATTTATCTTACAAAAATTAAATAAAAAAAATTAGGTGACTCAAATGTTTGGGCTCGAGGCTCCCATGATTTTATATATCAGAAAAAAAAAATCACTTAATCATAGTCTAGAATATTAATAATAGCTACCATCAATCGTCACAAAAATTAGATAAAAAATGCGATGACTCAAATGTTTGGGCTCGAGGCCCCCAATTGCGATAATGGTAATTCGCAGGGTTAATGAACAGCGATTAGCGCGTCTCTAAACGTCGTCGCGGCGCTTCCACGGTTTATTCTGCGCAAAGTTTGCAATTATATAAATGCGTACGTCACCCGTGCGACGCGCGCGAGCTTTCGCGCTCTGGGATATATATGCATGAGCGCACAGTCTGCGAGAGAGCTGCTGCTGCCACTGCTACTGCTGCTGCTGCTCTGTCAGTGTGTTTGCCGCACGCAACACTCAACGAATTCAACCTCGACGATATACAATGACGTACACGGGAGCATTTTGCGGGCATAGTACACTGCTGCTGTTGCTGCTGCTACTCAGAGACAGACATGTGCAGCTCCTTCGCCACTCGCCACTCTTCTCTCTTACACTGAAAAAAAATTAATAGTTGTGATTACCAATCGTTGGTCAGAGCTACCAATATTTTAGTAACTGCAACCAATTTTTTGGTATATCGAACCAATGATTGGTAATCACAACTACTAATTTTTCTCAGTGTACATACAACCTACCTACTGTATCGGCACGTCGCTTTCGACTGCTGTGCGACGCGTTCGGACGTTCGCATTTTTCCCGCGCGGAGATAACGTATCGGCGGCGACGTGTTTATACCTCCGCGAGAGAGATGCGAGGCTAACAAAAAGAGAGAGAGGGAAAAGCTCGCGGATCTAAAGACGGTAGTCAAAGGAATCGCAAAAAGTGCCAAGAGTCACAAATGTAATACATATATCGATACAACAAAGAGCGCAAAGTGATATCAGCTTTTCCGATAAAACGCTCTACGAACAGCCCAACAATCATATCAAATTCTTCCAATTATCCACATCGATTGACCGATATTTTCAATCACCGCGTTTCACTTTCATCGCATTTTTATCGTCGCTATTATCGAAAATAACCGCCGGGACTTCGACGATGGAATAATAACGAAAGGACTTCGTCAAATCCACTCTTACGTCACTTATTGATGACGATGAAAAAAATGAAAAAGAAAAAAAAATATAAACGCACTATATGGATAATATATATTTTTTGCGAAACATAAATAGAGCTTTGCGTACTCCAAGCGCGAATTTTTCCCGTTCCATTCGCTTCGCCCATCGTTTCTCCCTTTTTTCGTTTTCAGCGGTGCGCCCGTCTATACCGCTTCCTCCTCCTCTTGACGTGTTCCTCCTCCTCCTCCTCCTCGTACTCTCTTTTCCGCTCCTCGCTTCGTCGACGTTCTCCTCTTTTTTTCTCGCTCAAGCGCCCCCCTTTCTCCATTACTACTCGGGCTCTTTCTCTTCGCCCCTTCCAACGCGAGTCTCGTCGTCGGGAAGGTGCGTTTTTCAGAGTCCCCCTTTCGTCCCCCTCTTCGTCCCCCCTCGCTCTTCGCCCTTCCTCCGTTCGCCTGCCAGCCAGCCAGCCTGCTCAAACTAAAACTTCTCGCTCGCTTCCTCTCTCGTTCGACCATCCCTTAGCCCCAACGGAAAATCTATACGTCGAGAGAGAGAGGGAGATGGGGATTACTCTCTTTCTCTCCTTCTCTCCCTCTCTCTCTCTCTCTCTGTCTCTCCCTCTGACGCGGTACCGCTCGATTCAGATCCACCTCTCTGCGGCAATTTTGCAGAAATTACGCTTTGCGCTTCACGCTGGAATTTCCTATTTCCACGTTCGCAACAATTGACAATTCGATTTTCGATGCTGGGGCTAACGAAAAAAATTGGCGATCTCGTCATTTTTTTTCGTCCTACGTATTCTTTATTTATCTATCTATCCTCACATTTCTACAGAGGCCAATACTTTTTTCCCAAAAATTGTCACTCGCGTAACCTCAAAATATGCAAACCATAGAAACAAATTTTGCTGGCAATTACATTTTTGCTATTTTTTTTAAGCAGTTCGTGTACAAAAAATAAAAAAAAAAAGTAAAAACTCGGTAATTTTTCTCGCGCGTCGTGCGTTATCGCTTTTTATTGATATTTGTTGTGACGCGAGAAATACGTTTGCGAAAATAAATTGAGCAGCGTCGGGATACTTTAAATCAGCCTGTATTCGCTATAGCAGAGGCAGCAGAGCCAGCAGCAGAGGCAGCAGCAGCATGGCGCTGGTTGGTCGGGAGGGGAGTGAGCGGAGGTGGCGGCGGCAGTACCGAGAGCTCCGAGTCCGAGCGAGTCGACTCGCCTGGCGAACAGGTCGGACGGAGAGAAACGTATTGCTCGCTCGTGGGGCGTTGCCATGGCAACCCCTGCTCATTCCTCTCTCCTTGTGCGCTCGACAGCGAGCGGTATCGAGAGAAAGCGAGACAGACACAGCAAGACTGAGCGAGAGAGAGAAAGACAGGCACAGCGAGACTGAGCGAGAGAGAGAGAGAGACAGAGTGACAGAGTGACTGAGAGAGAGAGAAGGAAACGAACAGTGGAACTGCCGGTGAGCGAACGTGCAGCGCAGAGCGGCCTCTGAGTGGAGGGGAGAAAAGAGTGGGACATGTAATGAGAGAGCGAGAGAGAGAGAGAGAGAGATGTGCGGGTGTGCTCGAGGAACAGGGACAGAGAGGACGGGAAAAGAGAGAAATAGCGAATGAGCGACGTAAGCGAGGGGAGAAATGAGAAAGAGAGATAGAGAGCGAGCGAGACAGAGTGAGAGAGATATATAGACGCGGCGAATTTCCAGGAGAGGGAGGAGAGGGAATGAGATGGGGCGAGGGAACTCGCGATGCCAGTGCAATCAACCCGTTGGCCGCCCGCGAGGGTAAAGCTACCCCGAAGTCAGCGCGTGTATATAGTAAATGCATGTATGTAGGTAGCTATACCTATGTAGGTAGCTATATATCGCAGAGCGAGTGGTGGTGGTGGTAGGTATAGAGCTCTCGGGTCGGTATAGAGCAGAAGCGTCTCGCATACGAGGTCGCCACGAGTCTACCGTTGGTGCGAACGGGACAGAGAATGAGAGAAAGAGAGAGAGAGGGAGAGAGGCAGAGAGACAGACAGACACCAATGTAGAGAGAAAAAGCGAGGAAAAAACGACGAGTCCGCGGAATTACGAGAGATTAGATGCGCCGGGGCCAACCAGTAACGAGACAACGTCGGTAAAACAGTCTTATCGCGCTCCTCTTTTTCCACTCACGAAGGAACTTGCGTTTGTGTCTCTGCGTTCGGAAAAATGTAATTCTCGTACGATCGAAATTACGGCTGTAGTACCAAATTAACGTAAACTTTTTCGCAATCGTTTAATTCGCCATTTTTTGTTAATTATTACTTCAAGCACAGTTTTTGCCGTTTTTAATTAAATAAGAGCCAGCGAAAAAATCATTCGTTTTTTCTGCTCTACTGGTAACGAATTTTGGGGGACACGAATGCGTCAAAGCAACGATTAATTTTTTTTACAGTCGTTACCACTAAAAACCTGAGATACGTTTTTTCGCGCAGGACCTTTGCGCAACTTTGCTAAAAAAATTCATCGTCATAGCCATAAATATAGGGTTCGAGTTGTCAAAATTCGAGGAAGTCATAAAAAGAGTGCGCGGAGGGTGTTTTCGAGTCCTCACCTTCGGCTTCTTTCCTCTCGCGACGTCGAGAGCACTCTCGTCGGCGCTTCGCGCGAGTTTCGCGCGAAGCGGTTGCTCTATTCTCCTGGAACCAGTTTTCCTCAGCGCTCGTAGGAAGAACGGCCAAGTGAGAGGAATATACAGCGCGCGCGCCTCGTGTGCCTCCCGACTCTCCTCCCCCCACCCTTCCTCTCTCTTTCTCTCTTCCGCTCCGTCTTCCACCTCAACGTGCGTCTCTCGTTGTGCACGCAACAGACGGCGAGAGAGAGAGAGAGAGCGAGGAACGGGCATCGCGTTGGGTATCGTCCCGTGTGCCACACACCACGCGCGCGTCTCCTCGCGGAGAGTCGCCGAGCGAGCAGCGAGCAGCAGCAGCAGCAGCGTTCCTCCACACACGTCAGCTAAACTAGAAAGTTGCCCAAGCCCAGAGAGCCCGACACCAAAGAAGCACGTCGCTATCCACAACACACGAGCCTACATAGAAGCCTTTCGAATTTTCATCCGGCGAATATATACACTTACATATACTATATATATTATATTATGTATATGCAATATATTATTGCAGGGTGATTCAGAATGTTTTTGTCAGCCGTTGAAGAATGATAGTTTAGCACCTCGGGAACGAAATTATTTAGCCGTTTTTTGTAATTTGCAATATTTATTTATTTCTTGAAAATTCGAGAAAAATAGACCAATCGGAACATGAATAAACGAATATTAAAAAAATACTATAAATACTATAAATAAATAGTATTTTTTAAATATTTATTCATTTATTTGTCCCCATTGGTTATTTTTTTTTCTAATGCTTGTAAATAAATGAATATTGCGAATTACGAAAAACGTCTAAGTAACTTTGTTCCCGAGATGGTAAACTATTTTATGTCACTCCGTGCGTAAAAAGCGATATTACGCACGCTTCGCGTGCGTAATACCGCATTTTCCGACGTTGTGAAATAAAATTTCGTACGATACGCGTGCGAAAAACCTTTTTCGGACTCGTGTGACTGCAGCACTCGCCTTCGGCTCGCGCTGCAAACTCACACTCGTCAGAAAAAGTTTTTTCGCACTTGTATCGTAATGTACTATTTCCTCAACGGCTGACAAAAAAATTCAGAATCACCCTGTATATATAATAATAATAATAATAATAGTATATGTATATATACATATACATATAGCCTTTCGAATTTTCATCCGGCGAATATATACACTTACATATACCTATATATATATATCTATCTTTTTATGTCCCTTTTGCGAGCCGTCCGAGCAGAGTTACATAAACAACGAATATAAACGTCAGTCTGCTATTTTTATTTATTTATTTTTTTTTCGTACGACTGACTTGCATAATTATTTTGAACCAGGATATATATCGGAGACGTAATTTTGAAAATGCTGGCGGGTAAATCGTAAAGGTTGGAAAAGTTTGGAGGTTAGGGCAGTGATTCAAGTCCAACCCTCAGCGGATACGGAGAAAAGCGCGCGACAACCCCATTCTCGCCGCCGGACGCCAGTAGAAAGTCACCCGAGGCATCGTTCGACGCGCGGCGGTGGCTGTACATCGCGTTATAGCAGTCAGAGCCAGCGCCGAGTCAGGCACGCAGGCCAGGCGGCGGCCAGGCAACCAGAGAGCGACGCCGGGGCTAAGCCGAGAGCGTGGGTATCAGCACGGAACCGAGTCTCCTTCTTTCTCTCTCTCTCCTCCGTCTCTCTGTCGCTCTCTCTGCTACAAAGAATCGACGCTCTGTTGCCACATTTCGAGGCCTCTCCCTCTCCGAGCCGCATCGCCGTCGCGTTCGTGTCTCGTCTTCTCTCACTCCCACCACGAGAGACTTTCTTCCATCTCCCTCTCTCCCTCTCTATCTGTCTTTATCGTTCTCTCCGCTTCTCCCACACGTCTCGCTCGAGTCGCCTGCCGTCGACGCTGCTGGCTCGCCACTGGCGGGAAAACCGGGTTTCGAATGGTCTTTGTTGCTTTCGTTTAATTTTTCTCTTCGTTACGACGCGCGACTCGGCTTGAGTCTGATTTGTTAGTCGTATCGGCGATGTACTGCGTGATAAGGAAGATATTAGTACGTATCGAGGAGGGAAAAACGAAAGGACGAAAAAATGAGTACGCATCGACGATGAAATAACGAAAGGACGAAAAAATGAGTACGCATCGACAATGAAATAACGAAAGGACGAAAAAATGAGTGCGCATCGACGATGGAATGAATATAATGAAGTATGAACATAATAAGAATGAAATATCGAAAGAACGAAAAAATTAGTACGCATCGACGATGGAATAACGAAAGGACGAAAAAATGAGTACGCATTGGCGATGAAATAACGAAAGGACGAAAAAATGAGTACGCATCGACAGTGAAATAATCAAAGGACGAAAAAATGAGTACGCATCGACAATACAATAACCAAAGAACGAAAAAACGCATTACTAGAGCTCTGAACGCGGTTCCATCGGCGTTCTGTGGTTGGTCGGTGGCCGAAACTCGGCGGCGAGGCGTTACTTTGAAAATAGGCACCGAAATATGCGCCTCCCGTGGCGGCGCGAGTTACTTACTCGGCGCGGACCCGATTTGTTCTCGCGGAGTTTTCTCGCTCGCGTTTGTCGCGGCTGGAGCGAGGTCGGAGGGAGAAAGAGCGACAGAGAGAGATATACATATAACCATCGAGCGAGCGAGCGAACGATCGTCGGAGGACGGGGAGGGTCAGGGTGTACAGTTTTAGACTGCCGACTGGCGCGTCGGCGTCGGGTTAAAAATACAACAGTACAGCCGGCCAACCCAGTCGTTGCCGCGTCGTCCTACTCGTCTTGGTCGTCGTCGTCGTCGCCGTCGCCGCTGCTGTATAGCTCAAATTGGCCCGGTCGCAGGAATTAGCAACAACACCCTCAGTCCGCTCCGATTCGATCGCCGCTGGATCGACTCGATCGCTCCTCCCGAAATCCCAACCCCCTCGAACCACCCCCAATGACCTGGATAACGAGACGTATTTTTTTTTTTTCTTCAAGGATCCTGTCGAGTAATTCGGACGCTGCGTGCGCGTGCGTCGGTCGTCTCGTCTCGCAGCGAAAATGCCTCTCGTCTCCTGACTTTCACGAGGGATCCGCGTAACCTTGCGCGACGCAGGTCCTCTCACTCCTTTGCCTCTTCCACTCGAGTCCGCTGCGGAGCATTTTATTTTTACACACGCGTCGTTGTGTTGTAAAAAGCATTTTTTGGCCACTGGTGAATGGAGTTTAAATTGCTGTATTACAAATACTAGTAAAGATAAATAAAGTAACGATGATAATAAAAAAGAGTAATAATAATAATAATAAGAATAGAGTAGAGTAATAATAATAATAATTTTTTATTGTTTTTTTTTAAGTCTAAAAAGTCTTGTCCATTATATACGAGTTTCGGTAACTTCTACATATTCTACCTCCGAAAATAAAAAAATAAAGTTGCCTTCGTGTAATTAATCAAAAATGTGACGACCAACACGCGACCCCCGAAAACTTCAACCTCAGCTCGCTTTTTATTCTACGCTTCGCTTCGATTAAGATCGACCTGTAATTTCCTTGTATAGCAGTCACGTGTCGACGACGTCTCGACTCTTTGCTCCTCGAGCAGAGCGATCGTATTATATTGCTCCGTCAAGACGCGCTGACTGTTGTGCCGCGGATACCGACGAGCTCGACGGTGTCAGATTTTCTTCGATCGTCTCTCTATGCGCGACGATTTGCTGGCTGTGTATCGTCACTCGCAAGTCCACAAATCTTTTTCATTTGTCAAACCAAATCGACAAATGAAAAAAGTAATGATGACTTGAGACCCTTCGTCGTCCTTTACTTCCACAATTTTTTTTTTCTTACAAAGACAATCAACAATATTCCGAGCGATATAGTCAGGCCAACAGAACTCGCGTCGAATCCAACTAACGCCCTAACAGTTGGCTCCAAGATGCGGGTTGGGGTTGCATATCGCCGGCGCCGCAGTCTCGTTCACCGACGACGACGACGACGGCAACAACCGATGTTCACTTCCAGCGTCGCTCGGCCTCAATTATCATTCGACTGCTCATCCCTGCGCCTCTCTTTCTTCCCTAATACTTCTCACACGGCGCTTTCCATCCCTTCGTTCATCGAGACAACGGTAAAGCTGCGACAAAATTCAATTCACGTAAATAAATAAAAACAAAAAAATTATCCGCGTCTCCACCATTGATTCTGTTTTGCCGCGCGTATTACTTAGGTGTATATCTACACCTACACGGGCAATGCTATAGCTGCACCAATAAGTGCGCTATACTATCACATCGCCACTACTACTATCACTGCGCAGTATAAACCTATATATATGCGCAGTGTATACCTATAACTGTCGTTCGGGGCTGCAGCAACCTACACGTACGTTAGACGGGTGTACCACCTATATACGCGATGAGATATTGCATTCTCGTTTCTTGTGTATCCAACCGGCCACACCTTTCACCAACAGCCAACCTGGCGAGCAGCTTAGCTAAGCTAGCGAGCAAGCAAGCTAGCAGCGAGCAAGCAAGCAAGCTAGGCTAGCTAGGCTAGCAGCTCGATTCTCCACCACGATCCTCTACCTGGTTGCGCTAGCTGTCTCTTCCACCGCCTCTGGTGGCCTCTCGTTCCTCGTTCGTCGGTGCGTTGAGCGAGAGAGAAACCAGAGAGAGAGAGAGAGGAGAGAGAACAACCCGGGGCCTCGATTGGTCAACCAGCGAACCGGCTTCTTCTTCGTCGTCGTCGCCGTCGTCGAGCGCTCGAATGCCTCGGGACACTCTAGAGCCAGGCCAGGCACGCACGGCCAACAGTGAGTAACAGTAAACTCTCCCACGTCCCACGTAGCGAGCGCAGCGCGACTCGCGCTGCGAGCGCTCTCGGCGCTCAAACTCCGCGTGTGCGTTTTGAGCGAAAATTTTAGTAGGGTAGACGAACCGTTTTTGGCCAATTGTAGCCATCATATAAAAAGGAACGAAATAACGTATTTAATGTCATAAAAAAACATCGATTAGATCAGTCGGTGAATTTATATGAATTTTTTCGCGACAATCGTAGTAGGGTAGACGTTTTTGGCCGATTGTGACCATCACATTAAAAGCAATAAAACAACACATTTAATAGCATAAAAAAAACATCGATTAGGTCAGTCGGTGAATTTATATGAATTTTTTCGCGAAAATCGTAGTAGGGTAGACGTACCATTTTTGGTCACCTTAGAACCGATGATTGTGGCCATCACATTAATAGGAATAAATTAATAGGAAAAACATGGATTAGATCAGTCAGTGAATTTATATGAATTTTTTCATAACGTGCAATTATAAAGAAAAAATAATTTAAGGAATAAAATAATAAAAATGGCCACAATAGGGACAGTAGCCACAAACGTATCTTATACGTATCCTAACTTGCTGTTGGTACTGCTGCGGAGCCTTCGCGCGCAATTTCAATTTTATTGCGCCTCCGCCACCATTCTAAATCAGAGGCCAACTGCGTTGCAGACACAACACACGTTGAGCCGATGGAGGATCGAGGAACGAGGAACGTTTCTCGATCCTCTCTTTGGCCTCCTCCTCCTCATCCCCACCCGGCCGCTAATCCTATGGTGCAACGCCGCCGACGCCGCACGGTAGCGATGAATCCGCGATAACCGAAGCTTAACCAGAAGTCGCGGACGAGCCCATCGGTAAACAATACTTTCGTCTCTTTTCTTCTACTCCTTCTTCAGCTTCCGCTTCTTTCTCTTTGTGCTGCGTCTGTTATATGCACCCGAATGCAAACACAGGGGTCAAGGACACATCGTGTGACTTGGAAACTGTTGACAGTCAGGTGGACGATTTTTCTATAGTAACGTCAGTCGTCAACAAGTGGCTCTTTTTGAGGTGTATATCAATATTTTGCTAAAAGGTGTTTAATAGTTTTATATACTATCGACAAAAAAAAAACATAAGGTATAATTTGAAGACAATTTTATACTATCCTCCATAATTTATTTTTCTTTGTGGAATTCCAAAGTATCGAAATATCAAAATACATTGGACATATATTTTTCTCACAGATTTTTTTTATCGCTATACATTTTATACGTATTTTTTTCCACGTTCGTTAATACTTAAGTAAACCATAGACGATGCGAAAAATTCGTGAAAAAATGTTTAACCTAACTCCGACGATTTTGGACATGCTCGAAATGGTCGCATGGAACTTGGTCCCTGTTCGAAATGGGTTTCCAACCTAAACCCAAAGCTGCGCGCGCGGCGGATGGGGAAAAGAGGGGTTTCTTTTCTCCCATCGCCCGGAGCGTTTACCCCTCCCTCTGTCGTCCTGCCGATCGAGCGCTCGGGGTGGCTCAACGGCACCCGAGCGTGCCAAACAAAAGAGCGAGTCCGACAGCCGACAGCCGACGGTCCCTTCGCCGCTTGAGCGCCGCCGCGCGCGAGCGCCGTTCGCTCGCTCGCCCCATATAAAAGGTTCCGCCTGGCGATCCCTTCGCTCTCCGCAGTCCCAGGGACGAACCATCCGGCCTCGAGCTTCTCTCCCGCGTGCTTTTCCCTTAGCACTGCGCGCGGCAACCCTCCCTCACTACCCCCGAATCTTTTCAACAATAGCCGACTCGCTCCTGTCGGGCATTCACAGAGACCCGAACGCCTGTGTCAGCTACCCTCGGTTCCTCTCCGCGCTGTTAGAAATTTTTCTACGAAAATTAATACACGATACAGGAAAGTTTTTTTGTTACGAATATAATAAATATTGGTATATAAATATGAAGTAAAATTAATGCAGAGAATCTTAAGCAATTTTTACTAAGAACGTTTTTATAATATTATTGGAATTTGAAATAGGGTACAAAAACACTTCCGATACATATTATTGATTTTACAAATATTTTTAACAAAAATGATTGAGTCTTCAATATCCGCTGCAATTTTTGTTTCGGCTTAGATATTTCGAATGTCTCAATTTTTTACATTCGATTTTTTTATTTCGTTTTTTCGTACCTATGACTTTCATCAAAATTGCAAAAAAAATTGATATCTCAAGTTAGCTTAATACAAATAATAAAAAAAGTTAACCACCCACAATCGGAGAGAAATATTTCGAATGTCTCAAATTTTTACATACGATTTTTTTCTTCGTTTTTTCGTACTTATGAATTTCATCGAAATTGCAAAAAAATTGATATCTCAAGTTAGCTTAAAGCAAATAAAAAAAAATTAACCACCCACAATCGGAGAGAATCGGATGCGCAACATTCGGAATTTTTACGTCAAGTGTCGGATTTGCTGTGCGGCATAGAAGCGGAGATAGAAGCGTCGAGAAGCGAGTTTGGGTCTTTCGTGGTATAGGACACAGTTAGGGGAGGGGAGCAGAGGGGCCCCGACGTCGTACCCTCGTCAAAATTTCTTTGGGGTTCCTCGAGGGTCAGAGGACGATTCGTAGTTGTCGGCCTCGTCTCGCGTCCGCTCTGTGCGCAGACACGTCGAGACCCAGGAAAAAAAATCCAGGTAGTCTCCTGAGCCACAAATAGCCACCCATCCGAAAAACCCCTAAACTTCCTTTGGTCCCTCCATTCCTGCCCCCTGAACCCCCTCAATTTCCAAATTCCTCACCATTTTCCCTTAATTTTTTCGGTAAAATAATTCACATCTTACGACAGTTATATTAGATCCATAAAATCATATAATTGGATTAGGCGCCGGGCAAACGACCACAATTTTATCACTTCCCAGGTGTTCGAATATTTCCGCATGTGCAATTTTCGCTACAGTCTTCGACTAAAATTTACGCAATTCTGTCCCTTCTGTTCCACAAAAAAAAAAAAAAAAAAAAAAAAAAGACAGAGTGAGGCGAACAAGGAAAAAAAACCGTGGAAGGAAATCTGTCCGAGAAGGAAATTTCCTGCGAGCTATATATAAATTGAAAAAGGAAAAAAAAAAAGGAAAAAACAGGGGAAGAACGTCCAGCTTTTTCCTTAATGCCAACCCCTCGATCTCTCCGCTGGGTAGATTGGGAACTGCGACGAGGACGCAGAACGCGGGAGAATAGCGAGTCCCCTCATCTCCCACGCGCAGGGTTCGCCCTTCCTCAGTCGTCTGCCATATGGCCATATGGCCTTTTTCCTATCTCCGTCTCTCTCCCTCACCACGCACATGCGTTGGCGCACCCCTCGTGTCCCCTTCTGTCGTTCCCCTCGGCCTTATGCGCCCGCTTGCTTCCTTACTTCCTTCACATTCGCCTCGGGAACCGAGAAACGACGCATCAGGCAACGCAGTTTTCTTCCCGTATTGCCAATATACATGTATCTACCTAATGAACGACTCGAGCTCTGCCAATCAGCAATCTTATCCGCGCGTCTCGACTCTCGCGATACGTCTGAACTGTATATATACCCACCTAACACTCGCGGCTAATCTTCCGGTGGACTTTGCTTTGCACTTTTCTTTCCTCCTCATTCCTGACATCTCATTCCGCAAGTTGCGCGCAATTTCCAATCGCAACTCTGAGCATATTAAAAAAAAAAAAAAAAAAAAAAAAAAAAAAAGACTAGTAATAATAATCATTATTACTATTATTTTTTATTAATTCGTTAATCCATTATAGGCATTGAAAGAATCGAAGCCTTTGACAAAAAGTAACAGCGAACAATAGAATAATAATTGGAAAATAATCATTATTCTTAATTATCAATTAATTCAATAAATTTATAAGGCAGTGGACGCAGCGAAGCTCAGAAATAAATAATAATGGCGAACAGTAGAAAAATAATTGGAAAATAACATTAACCATATTAATAATAATAATAATACGCTGAGGAAAAATGACAATCCTCCAATGGCAGAGCTGACCGATACGCAAGTCTCGCTCGCTGCGAAGCTTCGTATCTGTTGCTTTGCGCGAGCGCCGAGCACTGAGCGCCGAGCGCCACTGAAAGTAAAATATGTCTATACCGCACCGCCGTACAGCGAAGATATACGCACGGTTGTGTGTGTAACCATGTGGCATATACGTGTACGCGCGGGGCGTGTGTGTATATGGAAGCCGGAGCGCGCTCCAAGTCCCCTTTCGAAAATAACACTCGGCTGGTTGACGTCATGCGGCATCATGAGGCAGCAGCACCGCCGGCACCGTCGCGCCTCGGCTTGGCTAACGAGCGCGCGCCAGTCAGCCAGCCAGCCAGCCAACCAACCAACCAACCAACCAACCAACCAACCAACACCACGAACTCGCTCGCTCTCTCTCTCTCTATCTCTCGACTGGCATGAGAACAGCGCACGTCGCGCGGTGCGATCGCGCTATTCGCTAACTTTCCACACAGCTCATGAAAAATATTAAGCCTGCACAACATATCAACCATATATTTACCGTAGAATATTGATAAACGGCAAATGTAAAAAAATATGAAATTCCGAATCTATAGGAAAAAAAAAATAGAAATATAGAAGGAATAAACAAAATAAAAATTAAGAATTAAAAAATGATAAGGCTATTCGCTAACTTTCCACACAGCTCATGAAAAATATTAAGCCTGCATAACATATCAATCATATATTTACCATAGAATATTGGTAATGGGCAAATATAAAAAATATTAAATTTCGAATCTATAGGGGAAAAAAATAGAAATATAGAAGGAATAAACAAAATTAAAATTAAAATAAAAATTAAAAATTAAAAATAATAATACACACGGCAAACATTTTCCGGCAACGATTACCACATCGAGTTTAGTAAACTTCGCCGAGATTCATTCTGACGATTTCCATAATTGTAACCTACTATCAGTGTTATCGGTTGTCAAGTTCAGACGAATTTTATTCATACAGGAAAAATTATCAGACTGCCACGTTTAATGAACCGAACGTGCAGGAAAATATCGTCTCCGCGACGGAAGGAAGAGTCGCCATCAACGGCGCAAAAGCTGCGGGGGCCGTGCGAATTGAGCAATCATTGCGGGGGCACCGAGAAGAACCTTCCTCGGCGCCTGCCGAGTGCGACTCGTGCGACTCGTGCAACCCCGCAAACTTTTTGTCTGACTCGCTCGTTAGCCGATATAATAGCTGTATATACCTATATAAGTACCTATATAACTAACAGTAGTAATAGTCGCATAGAGGCGCCGATTATACGGGGCTAAAAGGCCGCGCGTACGGTTCGGGCGCCAGGGTTCCTTCGTCCACTCGGCTCTTTCCGTCGCGCTGCATCCTTCCTGCATCGCAGTTGCAGTCACCATTCGCGGCGGCGGCGTCGGCGGTGGCTTGACTTTGATTTATGAGCGGTTGAAAGGCGGGCGAGCGTGTGCGCGCACTTTCTGCGCCGCTACTACTAATCCGTTACACTGACCCCCGCCGACGCCGACGTCGGTGGTAGTGGCGGCGTCGTCGCCGCCGCTGAGCTTTCCCTTCCTCAGGCATGACCGGTCGGACTCGCCCCGCTGCTGCTGCTGCTGTCCAAGAGCTACACTGCTTCACCGCTGCGAATTTCCCCGATTCAACAAGTGCCCTTTGCGCGCCATCTATATGCATTATCGCGAGGGGGGAACGAAGAGGGTTTACCCCCTTCAAGCGAGACACTTTATAGTCACAGTGGCAATAATGTGCTGGCTTCGCTCGCACTTCTTGCTCTTTGCTCCTTGCTTCAACTATTGTGGTCAACAAGTACAACCATTCAAAATGCGCGCGATGCGTTAAATTTTAGCGGTCATGACATTCCGAAATTGATTTTATATATCGCAGCCGCTGCCGGCCAATCAGAACGCGTGGTTTGGCATAGGAGCCCTCGTGATTGGTCCTTATAGTGGCTTCAGATTTCGATATTCGATTTTCGATGTGTCATTTACTTTTTTAAAAGAGGATTAAATCGCTTTTTTCGTTAAAAAAAATCGTAAAAAAATGTCCTATTTGCCTAAATGTCCAATTTTTTGTAAAATCAAATATTAATAATAATAATAAACGAGCAGGTTGTAATAGAGTGATTATATATATTTTTTTAAATATCGTTACGTCACATCCGGGAAAACCGCAACTATAGCGAAAATGAGTTTCACCGTCACCAGAACTGTAATCGCGTTCCAATCGCA
The DNA here is from genome assembly GCA_964034905.1 of Itoplectis maculator. Taxonomy (NCBI): domain Eukaryota; kingdom Metazoa; phylum Arthropoda; class Insecta; order Hymenoptera; family Ichneumonidae; genus Itoplectis; species Itoplectis maculator. Next base: position 8,737,859 of record OZ035857.1, read on the forward strand.
GCGATTGAATTCGGAATTTTCCCCCTTTGCCCTTTGCGCACGGAATTTTTGCATCTCCATTCCCTTTGCTTTCGCTGTGGGGGTTTACACGCGGGGAAGCCACGTGCTGTGCCGCCGGGAAAGCTGTAAACCGCGCGCGCGAGTTTGACGCAACGGTGGAGACATCTTGCGGTATTTCGTTCGACTTCCCGCGTTGGTCTCTGACAATAATTGCCCGTAACAATGGTAAATTCGCGGCTAGTGGAATCGGTCTCACCGATGGAACGCTTCAAAGCTGATAAGGGGAGCGCGTGGGAGATAATGATCTCGGCTTCGGGGGAAGAATGTTGAGTCGGTATAGTAGAAAATGATCACAATACGAATTATTCTGATAATATCCTTCACATTTTTTGAACATTTTTTTTATCTTCATATAATTCGTAAAAACACAATTCCTTTATAATCAAATTGTAGGTAATTTTCGTACATATCATACGTAAAATATATCCGCGCAATTTCGTTGTACATTTTTTTTTAATTTTCTATATATAATTTTTTTTTAATTTTCTATATATAATTTTTTTTCTCGACCTATCGGTAAATAAAATTGTACAGTACAGTAGTCGAGGCCCGTATGGTGCCGGCTGATAGAGACCATGACTAACACCCTCTCATTGTCTCGCTCTGAGCCCTTCTCCCCCCCCCCCCCCGCCCTCCCTTCACTCCCCCCTGCGGAACTACCATCCATGCCGAAGATGACTTGATCCATGCGCAGCAGAAGAGGGGAACGTGACGTCATGATTCAAGCACGTTCTCGCGTCGCGAGTGAGAGAGCCCCACGACCTTCCGACTGAGTCACGGAGAATCGCTCGCGCGCGCCTCTCTGTATGTTTGCTCTTCGCAGCCGCGGCCGACAGGCAACAGGCGATCGGCCAGCACCGAGTTTCGAGCGAAGAATCTCACCGCTGCTGCTGATTGATTTACCAAGCTTGATCTTTCGCTAAATTTTTTATCGGGGTAATAAAAAAAGTCCCCCCACAACTTACGTCTATGTCACAAACCTTTTAAATAAATTCCTATTTTATCAAAACATTTTTTTCCGTCTTCCAAATGGTTCCCTTCTTATCGGGCAAAGATTCAAATCGAATCACATTAAACGTAGTATATAGAAACGTAGAATAAATTACCTGATAACCAAAGACAACAAATTGAGATGACTAACGTGAATCTTTTTTTTTCTGCTTACAGAGCTGTGCAATGATGGGTCTGCAGGCCACGGCAGGAAAACGTAAATTGGAGGGAGGTGTGGGCTGCATGGAGTTCGACATGGAGATGGGCGAGAGCCCATCTAAGCTCGGCCGAGTCGAGGGCAGCTGGTGGGCGATGGAGGACAGCTACACGCCGCCGCTCAATCAAACCCCGAGCTCGTACTACGACATGGAAGTGTCGTCGCCGTGTCTTCAGGTGAATTCCTGCCAATCGGCGCCGAGTTCGCCCCCCTCAGCGTCCCAGCTGCACCATCCCCCCTCATCGCAGCAGCAGCAGCAGCAGCAGCAACAGCAGCAGCAGCAACAGCAGCAGCAACAACAACATTACTATCATCATCAGCGTGTCGGCGTCATCGGCGGCAGCAACGGCAACACCAACAGCAATGCCAATACCAACAGCAACGGCAGCAACGCCAGCAGCAATGGCCCCAGCGGCAATACCAACGGCAGCAGCAATGGCACCAGCAACGGCAGCAGTAACAACAACAACGGTTACAGTCAGCTTTCGAGGCCGCAAGCGCAATGGGGAGGAGTACCTCCTCATCACTACGAACCGCCGACGATACGAAGAGAGGAGAACGGAAAGAGTTATCTCGAGCTTGGTTCGAGTTATCGGGCGAATGAGAGATGCTGCGAGGGTTCGAGGTCATCCTGGTGTCGGCGAGGTCGAGCTTGCTACCGTCAACGTCGTCTCGCTGTCCTCAACATCTCCATGTGCAAGCTCGCGAGGTATCGGCAATTTCCCGATCCCAGTCTGCACCGTTCTGTCCTAATTTGCAACACTCTGAGGCACTTGGAGCGCGAAATGGAGAGGGACCGGAGTCCACCGCCAATGGAACCTGTAATACCGGCGCCGATGGCCCAACTTCAAGCCCCTGAGCAGGGACGACTGACGCCCTTCCCAATGCCCTCGCCGAGCGCGCCCAGCGAGACCGATGCCGATTCTGGGATCGGTGACAGCGACGACAGTCGCTCGATCAACTGGGGAAGTGTGCTTTCGCTTTCGAGTCAGTCGCCATTGGATCCGCTGAATAATAATGAGCTACTCGACGTCGATATTGGGCCTGAGCTTGATTTGGATTTCATGCCCGGTTGGAAATTGACGCCGCTGTCGGCTGACGATATTCTTAGAAGTACAAACGCGGCTGTTCAGGCTGCAGCTGCGGCGCAGGAGCATCATCATCATCATCATCATCACCAGCTGATCGCGTCGAACGGTTGCTCGTCGTCGGCGAACGCGACGTGTCCGATAACGAACGGATGCAACGTTGGTGTCAATGTCAACGGGCAGAACAACTGCGGGAGCAGTCACGTCGAGTCGCTGATGTGCGTTGGGTCATAGCCGCCAATTCTCACGTCGCTGAGTCATCTCATCGACTTCTATCCGTTAAATTCGTCGTCGGGGTCGACTTCGTCTTCGTCGTCGATGTCTTCGTCTTCAACGTCAGCATCATCGTCGGCATCGTCGTCGTCTTCGACGTCGTTGACATCGTCGCTGCAGGGCAAATAGTGCCCAGAAGACGCTGCGAATTCTCGAGATTCAGAGATCGCGTCACCTCCGTCGTTACCGTCGCCGCGATTGGCTCCAAACGGTTTGCTCCGTTTCGCGTGGCTGCGAGGAGTCCAATCCGCGAGACAAATTCGCGCCGAGCCGAAGAGTTCGTCGTCGTAGCTTTTTTTATTTTTCGTTTTTTTTTTTACAACCGGCTCGTGTCAATTATGCGCCACCCGATTGCTATGATTTTGTATCCGGAGACCAGGATAGGTGATGCAAGACTCCCTCTCTTGGCGCGTCGTAGAAAATAATATCGGAAATGTGGAGGATGCGTGACCAGCGAGATACGAGCGACGATTTTGCGCACAATTTGCAGAATTTGTTCTTGCTGTAAAAAATAGAAGAAAGTAAATGAAAAGTCAATACGGCCGAATCTGCGAATTGTGCGCGCGGAAAAATCGAGGTCGTAGTCTCGCTGAAGTTCCATCGACGAGTCGATGGACGAGCGGCGAGAGAGGAACTGTGGTTTCGGAGGCTTCAACGTTTCAAGGTACCCCGGGCCGGCGATGCGGTAGAGCGCTTTTAATGACCAAGGAGACAGCCAAGGATCTCTGTAGCGATGAGATTTTTGTTTCTCGAATCCTTGACGCAGGTCCCCTTTTTCCAGAGCTTTTTACCAATTGACCATCGCCTGCCTAGCTCGCCGACGTTGAAAACTCTTGAATTTTCGCTTCGTACGCATCCGCGTTCGTCGCTCACGTCTTCTCACCCTTCGAAATCGCAACATTCGGGTAACCACGGCGACACAAATGAGTTTAATACTCGAGATAAAGAAAGAGATAGAGAGAGTGAGTGAGTGTTTGAGAGTAAGAAAGATATTTCAACGGCGGGAAACGCCACCGTGGCCTACGCTCGCGACAAACAAAATGTATACACAAGACACACACAATACACACTTTGGTGCTAGAAACGCTAATCTGGTGCTTTTTCTCTTTTTTTTTTTTATTCGCGGCATCGTCGCTATTTCCGTAAACGTATTTCTCGTCACTTATTCTTCCACAAATCCCCTCAACAATTGTCACATCTGGACGATCTTTTCATTCGTCTTCGGCGATTCACAAAGTCCATAACAAACTGCGAAAGGACCAAATTATAGGCGATAAACGCGTCTCCCACTGAAAAATCACCATTTTTGTGCAGTCAAAAGGCTCGGATTTTTTTTTAACTTAAATTGTAATAGTTTTCGCGGCAAAAGGATGATAATGACGCTCGAGCAGCTTCAATTCTTACCACAAATACGCCAATGATCTCTCGTAGAGCAATCTACAATAAACAGGCGTTAGGAAAAAAATAAAGAAAATAAATAAGCGGTGTTCTTGCCGATGCTGCACGAGCACATTTCGTCCTTATTCGCGAAAACATTTAAACGAATTCAATCTTCAGCTGAATGACTCGCACATTTCACGAACACAAACAAATCATACATACACAAACACATACACAGATTCGTTGCACAAGAGCAGCTAATATACTTAAAACCGATAACCAAAAGCGCGAAACGAAAGCTAAAAACGGTAGTAAATTGTCGCGACTGATTACTTAAAAAAAGGGAAGAACAAAAAGGAAGGAAAAAAAAACTTAAGTGAACTTACTACTCGATTCCAAGTTGTCTCACAACACTACAGATACAACGTACTATATATTCGATCGGTCTTTTGACATTCTTTTTATGTAGAAATTATTATTTTTTTTATTCTTATTTTTTATCGAAACCGTCGAGCAATATTACTTTTAGCAGTGGAGGCGAGAGGAAGAATGAGTCGCGACCGAGCATTTAGCGAACATACGAGAAGATATCTGTTTTTATCGCACCTAAGTGGATTGTACCGAGTCAGCGAAAGAGAGAGAGGGAGAAGGGTGAATTGTTTACCTTATTACCGATTTACAATTGCCAAACGATATTCCGGCATTGGACGCGCACCTTTAGATATTATTCGCGTATGAAACGAAAAACCGAAGACAAAGTAAAAATTCGTCCTTTGAGAACGTCCAAATCGAGCGAAAGGACCGCAGGTCGATTCGACCCTTTCGATACTCTCCACGTTTTCTCGGTTACGCCACTTTCTTGCGACAAAAAATCTAGCAATACTCGAATGACGATTAGCGATAAAAATTCGGCGTTGTCACTGTCGTCGACCGTCGACGCGGCGTTTCCTTCAACTTTAATTGGCACAAAGACAGAATTTGTAAAAAAAAAAAAGCTCGAATGTCAGTACAAGCGCACGAAGGGTTTGGTGGCGTTGATGAATGAGCTTGCGATGTGAGAGATTAAAAAGGCGGCGGCTATGCGCGCGGGTGTGGATTGTATAATAAGTCGTCGTGGAGAAGGGTATATATATACTGCATTCAGTGACTACAAAAGAAATCTTGTAAATAATATAAATAGTACACGAGAGAGCGAAAGTGCGAGAGAGGAGAGGAGAAGGGAGGAGAAGCAGTAAGAGAGAAAAAAAATAGGTATAAAGTGAAATATACATAAGATATTATTATATATACATATATATATATTATACTGAAGTATATATACATATCTATATATGTATTCATATATGTATATGTATGTATAAATATATATATATAAGATTATTATATATATTTACCTTGGTAAGTGATACAAGACGATCGCAGGGCCTCGCTCGAACACCGATATTGCTATTTTTTATCCCTTGTAATATGCAAAACGCACTCTCGCCACGAGCGGATCGATGCCTTCAATTTAAAAAAATTATTTCGTTTTTGATCGACAAATTTAATTGATAAAAAAAAACTCATAGGCTCGATAGTGTGTCGATCGATCTCGTCGCTCGAGAATCGTGCTTACGGCTGCATCGATTAGCTGTGCGCAATGATTGCACAGCGAGACTCGATCTTCCACGTAGTAAACGTCTCGTCGAGACAGCACGTATGGGAATATACGATATGTACGATGATTCTGGTTGTATTCCTCCACGCTTCTCGAACGAAATTTCACGCTGGTCGTGGATTCTCGTGGACGCTGATAGATCGATACACAGACACACACACAGACGTGCATCAAGTCACAGCAGTGAAAAAAAAACAATATATATTGAATTGCGAATGCAGAATCGCAAAAAGAATTGGATTCAATTGATTTTTGGGCCTGGTGTGACGATGTACGATTAAGTTCCTATTATATATCTAACCGAGAATTAGTTAGCCGTTGTCTGGATTTAACCCAAGTGCAGAGCCAAGCCCAGGCCATGATTTGCAATCAATGACAGTCGAGCCAATGTCCCGAAAATGTTTCCTGATTATTATTATTATTCATTATTATTGTAAAAACGAAAGACGATCCGCTTATTGGGATAATATCGGTCGAGTCGAGCGTGTCCATGCGACGCCGAAAAAAAAACTAGGGCAGGAAAGACAACACTGTACATTGTAAATAGTAGCGCAGAGGATGAAGGTTTACAGAAAGACAGAGTTAAAGTTGCATCGAAAAATCTACGCTATGCATTTACGTAGCGATCGAACGATCGAACAACCGGAACACGTTCGACGAGCCTGGATGTGGGTCAATAGGAGAGAAAAAAAAAAGAACAAATTTAATTATGCTAATTTATTAGGAATCGAACACGCATCTTGTGCTACTGATTGGCGAAGCCATTGAAGACAAAAAGAAAAAAAGTATATATATATATCAGAAGCTTGGATGAAGCACAGAAGATGAATTCTCGTGCTTGCGCTTCCGTCGTTCGATCGCTTCGAATTGCAGCGTAACCTTTTAATAGATAAACAAAAAAAAACATAGAAAAGTTGTAAGATACACAGTGTATATCTAAAGAGCGCATCGATCACTCGATATTCTCCGTACTTCGTTTCACGACCGCGTAAAAAAAAAGGAAAGAAAAAAGAAAAAAATAAATTACCAGCTTCCCGAATGAATATGAAGATTGTGTATTCGTCATCGGTGCGTCCGAAAATCTCGAATTCAAATGACGAGCATTTTGTGAACGCGATCCGAAAAAAACAATCAATCGAGGATTAAATTACAATAACTCTAGTCGTAAGTGGTTCGAAGATACGGCAGCGTTAACGAGTGGTCGAACGTTGTTTTGGCGGTGGAGTTGTACCACGAAATCGTTTTACCAAAATACTAACCACGGCGGAACGAACACTGAATAAAAAAAGAAAAAAAGAAAGCAACAGCAACAGCAACAACAACAACACAATATGGACAACAACAACTATCAAAAAACAATAAAGAGTATTATTCTATATATAACATTGGACTATTATTGATTCTATTGTACCTGACCTGCTCGTATCGTCTTATCATCGGAGTTCAACATCCTCAGCTTAACCATCATAGTACTACTAACAATGATGGAGGTTAGCCAGCGGAGGGAAGAACCTTGCCGTTTTTTTGGCGAAAAAAAAAATTTTCGATTTAACGAATTTTTAAAACCCTATCCGATGGGAAATTTTCCGCTGATTCCAAATATGACCGGTTTTTTTTTCGAAAAATGAAAAATTCTAGAAGAAAAACGCGAAAAACGATTTTTCACTTTTTCCGAATTTTGGCACTTTACTAAGATCGGTGTAATTTTTCTTTGGATCAATATAATCGGGATTTTCTTTTTGCGTTCGAAAGAAAACTGTTCAACGAAAAGAACCCCGCCAGGCGGGACGCGATATCTCGATTTTTCGATTTTTTGCAGATTTTTAAAGTTGACCCTTGAAAATCGCAAATTTTTTGAAGAGGCATCCCTTGCCGTTTTTTTGGCGAAAAATTTTTTTTTCGATTTAACGAATTTTTAAAACCCTATCCGATGGGAAATTTTCCGCTGATTCCAAATATGACCGGCTTTTGCCCGAAAAATGAAAAATTCTAGAAGAAAAACGCGAAAAACGATTTTTCACTTTTTCCGAATTTTGGCACTTTACTAAGATCGGTGTAATTTTTCTTTGGATCAATATAATCGGGATTTTCTTTTTGCGTTCGAAAGAAAACTCTTTAACGAAGACTACGCCGCCAGGCGGAACGCGATATCTCGATTTTTCGATTTTTTGCAGATTTTTAAAGTTGACCCTCAAAAATCGCAAATTTTTAGAAGGGGTACCCCTTGCCATTTTTCGCAAAATTTGACGAAAAAAAAATTTTTGTTTTCGCCAAGTTTAAAAACCCTATCCGATGGGAAATTTCCTGCTGATTCCAAAAACGACAGGTGTTTACCCGAAAAATTGAAAATTCGAGGAGAAAAACGCAAAAAACGAATTGTTTTTTCTGCCAAACTACCGAATTTCGCGATATTAAACATCAAACTGCTTCCGGTTTCCCAACGACCAATCAGATGCTGAATAAATCGACAACAATGGTCACGAACTTTTTAACAGAGGATTGCACTTAGTTTAATGACAAAAATATGTCCGTTCTGTCACCTCCGTCGAGAGAAAATGAATTTTTCATAAGACCATTAATCGATCATTCATTGATTTAATACAATTGACAATTGTTGACTTTCGTCGATAGTCGGAGAGTGTATACTGAGCGTAAACGATTCCAAGGGTGGTGATGGCGACGGTGGTTTCGTTGCCTCGACGTATTCCGGTGTAAGCGAATGTTCAATCGCACTCTGCTCCTGAAAAAGCAACTCGTGCTTCACGAGTGTCTCAGTCTTAGTCTCAGAGAGCATTTCGTCGGATTTCTCGCGCTGCGTCGCCTTTGATTGATGAGTCTTGGTATGCTTAAGCATATCATTTTTCTGCGAGAAAGATCGACTGCAAATGTGGCAAACGAAGGGCTTCAGACCCGTGTGAATCCTCTCGTGAACGTTGAGCGCTCCTTTTCGCGTGAAGGATTTGTTGCAATAGCGACAAACGTGCGGCCGAGTCGACGAATGAATTTTCATATGTTGACTCAAATTGCTCGAGCATCTATATTGCATGCCGCAGATTTTGCAAGTGTAAGGCCGCTCGCCTGTGTGAATTCTCTCGTGAACAAGCCTAGCTTCTTTCGAAACGAAACCTTCCGGACAATGTTGACAAACGTGCGGTCGTTCCGTCGAGTGCATCGACTTTTTGTGATAATTGAGCGAATTTTTATTAGCCAATTTCTTTCCGCATTTGTCGCATTCGACCGTCGTCCGTTCGCCGTTGTGCACGCGCTCGTGGTTCAAAAGAATCGCCCTTTTTGGGAAAAGCTTGCTGCATATTTTGCACTGCCAGATGCTTTTGTCGGCAGTCTTGAGCTTTATACTCTCGATTATATCCGCCTCGGTGTGCTGCTTGCGGTGCATCTTCAGCTCGCTCATTGACTTGCATTTGCACTCGCAAACCTGGAAGATTGATAAAACAGTGGTTAAATTGTTAAACGTTTGGTTAAATATCAGCTCGCGATACTTACACTGCACGTGTACATTCCCTCGCTTTTGCTGTGTCGCTTGAGGTGCGTTTTCATATTTCCCCGACGATTAAAGCTCATCCCGCAAATTGGACACGCGTGTTTGTTCGATCCGTGAGACAAACGATGCTGTCGCAGCTGAATTCTCTTGTAAAACGCTTTGCCGCATTCCTCACAAGCGTATGGTTTATTGTCGTTGTGCTGATTTGTGTGTTCTCGCAAATGAAACCTAAAACGTACCTCTATAAAGTATCTCGAAAGGGCTTTTTATCATTATCAGATGTTTAATAGTGAATGATTTTGGCTACCTCGATCTAAATGCGCTGCCACAGATATCGCAAACGTGACGCTTCTTTTTCGAATCGTCCAAGTGTATCCTTTTGTGACCGCGCAAATTGTTGGAATGCTTGAAGCTTTTGCCGCAAAGATCGCACAGATAAGGCTTATCAAGTCTGTGAGTGGCCTCGTGGACATCGAGACTCGACCATTTACTATAAGTTTTGTCGCAAATACTGCACTTGAAAAGCTGCCGATCGTCATGATTCCTCGCTATGTGAACTTGCAGCTCCTTTCGAGTGTCGAATATCGCCGAACAGTGGCCGCAGCATCGTCGATTGTTCGCCACGATGACATTCGTTTTTTTCGCGTGCATCGACGATTCGTGGGCATCGAGATCTTCTTTACTGGCGAATAATTCGTCGCAGCTTCGACAGGAAAATTGCGCCCAAGTGTCGTGACACGATTTTTTGTGCTCGTCGAAGAGATTCGCGTCGCCGAAGGAAACTCTGCAAATCGGACACACGATTTTACAATCGTCGTTCTCGTTTCGAGAATTCGACGTCTGCGGCTCTTGCGAATTGCAAATTGTTTCGTGGCTATTGAAAGTCGTCTGCTCTTCAGTCTCGAAAGATGCGTTACCGTTCAGACTAATCAGTCGCAAATTTCCTTCGGACGACCCGTTTCTATCTTCGGTTTTCGGACCGATTTCCGTCAGCGCTTGAAGCAAATTCTTTAGATCTGAATGTACAACGTATTTCAAGCTCGTCACGTTATCGACGTTGTTCGGCTGCTCAGCGGTCGTCGGACATATTTCAACCTGTTCCAACGATATTTCGGAAGTTATCTCTCTCCATTTGGAATCGTTGAATTTTCTGGACGACGACGTCTTCGATGAATCGTCGTTGGTGGCAGAATTATTGAAATTAATTTCACTGGCCATTTCCATTGTACACGCTGTTACTAATTTCTCGAATTTGGGATCGTATTCAGCCTGGAAAAATGTGCAAAAGAAAAATATATTATCTGCCTTATTCAAATGAAACTTTTTTGTACATTCTACTACCTACTTTGCTACTTATATTGAAGAATCTCCTCAGTCGCATGTCCGTTCGCAAACAAGTGGCGACCAAAGAGTGAGACGCCTCCAATTTGTCGCAACATTCCGAGCAAATTTTCCGAGGCATTGTGTCCCCCGGATCGACCTTTATCGGTGTGTGCAGGAGAATTTTCTCCCTCAGCCCTATTTTCAAGCCTTCCGTGGAAAAAATGTCTGTTCCACTTTCTGCAGGTAGAGAGCATATTCTACATAGATTTGTCAATCCCTCCGCAGAAGTCTCTACTAACGGATTTACTCCGTCGGCAGCATCTGCGAAAGTAACGTCGCTTGCCGCATCTGCCATTTGGTACACAGATGCGCATTCCTCTTCGACCAGTGTATGCGATTGGCAAACGTCTGCGACATTGATGAATTCCGACAATTGCAGAGTGTCCAAGAGATTTTTTGTCTGATAATTGTCTCTCGCCGAGTCGGATGCATCGTCTCCGGAATGTCTCGTCGTTGGAAAAATCGTAGGTACGGCTCCTTGAGCTATAGCTATTGGATTACTTTTGCTAATGAAGAATCGATCCTCTATATGATCGGAACATATGTAATGGTCGCTGTGGAGATCCTTCGTAGGTTTGGCGATTAAATCGACGCGACCGCAGTTGTGCGCCCAAATCGCAGCCCTGTCAATGTGACAATTATTACAATTACAAAGCTATCGTCGCCATTGGTCCATTGTTTGTATTTTAAATTCACACATTGTTTATAATTTAAATTCACACATAACCTCCTTACGTGTCATTGTTCGGAAAACTTATAAAAGTTATCCCAGCCGGATTTTCGTCCTCCGACGAATATTTGCATGTCGCCGCTGAGCACACAATTTTCATCGTATTGAATTTTTTTTCAACTGACGTAGGGTAAATAATTGATTGAGTACATTTAATCTGAAACAGCACCAATGCCGTCCGCTGTCAGATGAAGTTCGATCAATTCCGTGACACTAATAAGAATGATAACGACGCTTAACGACAACGGCGACGTGAACGTAGACAAAAAGCTGCAGTGACGTCGTCGCGAAAGCAGAGTCTTTTCGAATTAATTTTTAACTAATGTAAGTCGATATTTTATTAAATAATATTTCCTCTTAGAACAGCATCACAATCAAATCCTGTAAGAAATTTCGATCGATTTAGTGATAACGACGATAATGAGAACGGCGTGAACGCAGACAAAACGCTGGGATGACGTCCTCGCAGCAGCGGACAGCAGATAAACATTCTCTGCTCGTCTTTCGCTCGTTCTCTCTCTCTCTGCTTCATCATCGAGAAACTGGCAGCCCCTAAGTAAGGGCTTCTATCGGAGTATCCCTTCCTTTTTTAATTCCTATACGAAAGCGATCGTGCGATATAACACGTCATCGAGAAGAACGAGGAGGGCGAGAGGAGGACACAGGGGAGAATCATCAGTTTCTCGTTACAATGGTAAGGAAAATGACACTGTGCTATTTTAGCTCCGATGCTACTCTTCCGTCGCATTTGCGATTCGTAAGACAATTTAACACTGGGCTTCGTCTCTTTTCAGATGCAATTTATGCTGCTATTCAGCCGTCAGGGCAAACTCCGATTACAGAAATGGTACGTCGCGCATCCCGACAAGCTGAAGAAAAAAATCACTCGCGAGCTGATAACGACGATTCTCGCGCGTAAGCCCAAAATGTCGAGTTTCCTGGAGTGGAAAGACGTCAAAGTTGTCTACAAGAGGTAAGTCCCGGACAATTTTATTTCAAGCGTAGATCAATGTCAGCCGCTCGTGTCGAACCTGACCTCTGCCGCCGGAGCTCCGAGGAGTAATATGTGTTTTCTTGTTTGCCGCAGATACGCGAGTTTGTACTTTTGTTGCGCCATCGAACAAAACGACAACGAATTGCTCACCCTAGAGATCATTCACAGATACGTTGAACTGTTGGACAAATATTTTGGCAGCGTAAGTTGTTATTTTTTTATTTGGTTAACCACAGCTCGGTTATTCAACGATTTGCTTTTTAGATGGGAAATTGATAAGAAATTACCATTATTATTATTACTGTTATTATTATTATTGGGCAGCTTCCATATTTTCTGCACTTTTTTGTTGCAATGATGAATAAAAAAATGTGAGCCTCGTATAGACAATTTGATAAATATTTGGCCATTTGATCAAACTTTAGGAAAAAAAATTGCTGTAGTGCTTATTTTGATAGTAACTGCATTGATAATGGATATTGGTATATGAACTATGATAGATTATTACTTTTTGATAGATTGTTATATAATATTATATAATGTAATAATTTGATTGAATTATCGTTGTTAGGTATGCGAATTGGATATCATCTTTAATTTCGAGAAGGCATATTTCATCTTGGATGAACTGCTAGTGGGTGGCGAGATACAGGAGACCAGCAAGAAGAATGTCCTCAAGGCCATAGCAGCTCAAGATCTACTTCAGGAGGTTAGTTATGGCAATGTACCGCTAGAATTGTAACTTGTGTCCATTTTTTTTTAAAATGCTGCCTTCTCGACCGATCGTCCTGTACTCTGCCCTTTTTTTCTTTATATTCGCAACGGCGGCATTATATTTTTTGCCATGCAGAAGAGGTAGTCGACGATAGGGCCGCACGAGCGTACCAAGCTTATTCCCTTGACCTTTGATAATAGATAATTTCATTAATAATAACAGCTGTACGGCGTGCTATAACTCAGCTTGATCAGTAACGTCGTATTGTCCATCGTAAACAGTACAATTTTGCATAATAGAGGCTCCTACGCATAATATTTCTTAAATATTTCAAGCGACTCTGAATCTGTGCATAATTTGATTCTTTACAATCACCGCAACTTATTCTTCAATGCCAGCGAGTGAAAATTATTATTTTTATAGTATTACACAAACAAGCATCACGTTTAATGCAGAATTATTGATACCTCTATTCTGAACACAGTTCTTACCTCCAAATTTATACATTCCTGAAGCCCTATAATTTGTCTCGACTGTGAGTGAGATCGGCCAATTTCGTTTTTTATTTTGGGCATTGAAACACGTTACTACATATCTCCAAGCATGTTGTGCAGTGCCAAACACTCAAATGCTTCAAATAGTCCCCTGTACAAATTAGTCATAGCTCCAAGATCTTTTTCTTTTTGTGTCAACGTTACGTGTACATAACGTGTACGTTAAACGGGCAACCGGCGAAACGTCGCGCTGGTATTATGTATGATAACATTGTCGTATGTGCCACAAGCATTTTGTAAAATGTCTCTCCTTGTGTAATGCATGAGCAACGCGTGCACGCATCTCTGTGATCATTGCTAGTGTTCGTAAACTCAATAATTAGGGGCATGCCGATACGATTCGTGCTCCGAACGCTCCGATAATAGCAAAGAGAGTCGGTAATACAACGCGTGCAAAAAAAATTGGCAACCGATTTTACTCTCGTATTACTATAAACTTTCTCCATAATCTCGTTCCTGCGTTTGCCGCAGATGCAAAGCGTCTTAAGCATGTAGCAATATTTTCTCGGCGTACAACCACTCTTAAGTACGACCTCACTTACGTAAACAAAAAAGAGCTTTTAAAGATTTAATATATTCACGTTATTTATAGATAAAAAAACGATACGTCGATTTTATAGATCAATTGAAATTGGTCTTAATTTTTATTTAATTTTTTTTTCGGGAAATAGTGTAATTGTTTTTGGGTGTGTTTATGACAGAGTTCCTATATAACATTTTCGAATAAGTTCCCACATAACTCTGTTATCTTTAGCTTTTTTTCTCATGATTATTTACAATAATCATTGCCACTAGAGCAATAATTAGCCATGGGCGAATCTCCGAGCTTACAAACGTTAATGTTATTCATTTCCTTGCGCGATCTACGGACCTTACTATAAACCATAATACCTCTAGTCTGTCGCGATCCCTTCGTACGATTGGACCATCCAACAAACGCGTTAAATTCGACTATCAATGAAATGCCAAAATCGCCATGTGTAATCGATTATCATAATCATTGATTCGAAACTCGAAAATAATTGTACTTAAATGAACAACAGTATTTTTATAGACTCGCGCGAGAGTGAAAAACAAACAATAAACAAATAGATAAATAAATAAATCGCTCATGCTAGTTTTATGGGGAAACGATATATTCTCCATTGCCAATTGATACATATACACATATATATATTTCGCTATTGTGGGAATGCTGCTGTATATAAGTAGGCTGATTATGTAAATGTATGTCATTAAATTCTAATAAACAACTTTTGTCTGCTGCACCGATGCTTTGTGTCAATGTAATATTCGCGTTATTTGTATTAATAAGCAATGTGTACAAACGTACCTCTACGGTTGCGTTATCTTCGAATATATAGCGTTAAAAGTAATTTATCTTGTTCGTTTTATGTCGTAAAATTAGAAAGGGCTTTTTACAATTATCCTTTAATTTTTTTTTCTGTTCGTTGAAGAACTTTAACTTTTTTCACGCCAATAACATGTAACCGCATAAATAAGCGAGCACGAACGGAAAACTAGTTAGTGTTTGTTTTGTTTGTGGAAGGACGAAGCTGTCGAAGGTGCTCTGCGGGAAATAGGGCTTTTATAGGCGCTCCACACACTGTTCTGTGTCCCTCCATCAACAAACTGACCACCAAGACACCACCGACTTGTCAGCCAAAATCATCTGCTGAACGATGCCATCGCACATCTCTCCACCTTGTCGTATAAAACCAGTATCCGATAGTCGTTTCGACAAGTCGACAAAGAGGGCTCCTTGCATCCGACACAGCCGATTCTTTTTACCATATTTTTGTACAGATTTTCAACGTGCTTTAGTAACGTTAGAAGAAAATTAATATATACACATATATACATATATATATTTTGCCATTTAGAGGATTATGTAGTACATAGGATCGTCCACTCGATCGCGATCAATCAACGATTGTTATGTGTACTTAATATATATTCAACGTAGTCAACCAACCAATCTTATAATATACCAACAATGGCAATAAAATCATACGTACTGTAGCAAACTATCAATCGCCCGATCAAAAATTAAGATCTCGCCGAGAGTTCGTTATAATCACAACTATTACGTCATTAATGTTAAGGTTTGATATATACCACTCGGGCGTTAATAGAGCATTCCCGACGAGAATGGTGAAACCTCGAAAAATCGCACATTCCTCGTTTTTTACAATTAAGTACGAACCTACTGCGGTAGCTTCGGATGTATAATAAAAAAAATATAGCAGAGCACGTGCACTTGTGTAATAAAAATTTTCTCTATCAAACAGTTCTATCCGCAACTTACATTTTTGCTCGAAGATGTCCTTTTTCAGCAACAGTCAACAACCACTTTTCCCCCATAACAGTTTGTGTCAATATGTACATGTATATAACAATACGCACACGTTTTAATGAAACAAAGAAAAAGAAAGAGGGCGAAAAATCGAACGTCTCAAACTGCATGTGAAAAAAAGAGCTGCGGCAGAAAATGCATTGGAAAGTAATTGTACGATTGACATTTTAAATGTGCAACTTTAACAATGCGAGTCAATGTAAATACACGTATATAACTATATGAAAAGGGTTCAGTTCACCATTTGAAGCTGCATCGAGAAGATAACTTGTTACGCAGTAGGTACGTGTATGTTTATTCATTTATTTTCGTTACTATGCTCTTAGAAAAAAAAAAAAAAAATGTTCAATAGTTATGCAGCGTCAAAGTAATTGATCCCTGATTCATATAGATGGTTTTTTCGTTTTATTTTTTCGTCGACAATAAATGCCGGATTTTTTTGCTTCCAGGAGGAAACACCTCAAGGCTTCTTCGAGGATCACGGACTCGGTTAAGAATTTTTCGCCGAACGCCCTCCAATCCTCGCCGCCTCTTCTTGGACGAACATTCATCATCGGAGGGGTCACATCTTACCATTCCATAGTTAGACAAGCTTGTGAAATTATTGAGAAAAATAGGCTTTCAAGTGTTATCGTTCGCAACGACTGTGCAGAGGATATGTTCGAAAAACGTCGAGTTGTACTAATTGTATTGTTTACGAGCACGTTAAAAAAAATGTTGTCGGATAGACTGAAAGTTGCCAAATGTCATCCACGCGAGACATTTGTTTAACGATTTTCAATTGCCACGCGCACAGGTTTTTTCGTCGTAATTTAGATAGGGCTTAAGTGACGCACTAGCTGTAAGAAATGTTTTTTCGCCCAAATTTAACAGTCCGCCCGAAAACATTATTAGCGTTTCGTCGGCGTTGTTTTGTTATAGAACCGTTTTTCGCTGTTCCGTTCGCAGTGTGTTTTTGCAACAGTGCCTGATAATGTTGTAACGAGGATAGAAGGCATATACAGTCTCAATTTGTTGCGGCATAGTACATATATATATATAAAACTCTCTTCCACAAATTACAACAAT
Source organism: Itoplectis maculator (assembly GCA_964034905.1). Lineage (NCBI taxonomy): Eukaryota > Metazoa > Arthropoda > Insecta > Hymenoptera > Ichneumonidae > Itoplectis > Itoplectis maculator. Next base: position 8,754,826 of record OZ035857.1, read on the forward strand.
ATAGGTTATCATTCTTGACGAATGTGTGTGCTAATAATGATAATAACAAACAATAATAATAATGATATTGACGATAATACGCCAGGATTATAAATGAACAGTTCGAGAATCAAAAAAAAAAAATCTTCTCTAAAATAGGTCATGCTTAATGCTCCGTCCACAGTATCCTATATCGTATGATAATTATTAATAATAAAGTCACCGATGAGAGAAATAATTGGAATTTTAAATCGACATTTGAAAAAGAAGGTATTATCAGAACTATTCCAATGATACTTTTTTCAGGTCTTATAAATAGCAAAACGAAGGATTTCTCGTCGCAAGGATCTCGCAGAGGACTATAATAAATATAGGTACGTACCATTTATCTATATTCATAATTTGTGTGTTCGTAAAAAAAAGCGCTCGCGCAGACTTGCGCGCACGGCGCCGGCAAGCAGCGAAATGGCTTTGCGTGGGTGCGAGGCCAATGAAAGCTCCACCGTCGAAAGCTCGATCCACAAGAAAGAGAGAGAGAGAGACACACAGCTGGTGGATCGTTAGTGACAGGAGAGACCGATGGTCTCCGTTGTAGGCCGGCTCGCCGAATGTTACAGTCAAGAGTCGAGCTTTCGAGTCGTGTGCACAGTGTCGAGCTTTTAGTCTTCTCTAATACGAACGTTCGCATTCGAACACTTCGAACTCGTTTCGCATTTGCGGAAAAAGCTCTCGGCGAAATGTTGTTACCCTAGCAAATAATTAAAAAGAGGCATATATATATTTATTTCGAATATATATATAAACATCATTAATTTCGAATACATATATATATAAACATAAATATAAAATAAAGCAGCCGCAGTGGGTTTTTTGTGATCAGAGGTGACCCAGGATAATGAGCGTGTCTTCTCGGTATCTGTACTCAGATCGCGAAGACAAAAATTGCTCCCGCGCGCAGAGGATAAGGAAAACAGAGAAGAGGAGGAGGAGCGGAAGTAGTAAGCTCGAAGGACCGCTGCAACGCGAAAACGCGCGAAAGTCTCGCGATCGCTCCTCCACAACGTCGCCGTCGACATCGGTTCTGCCGGAGTGTAGTAGTTTAAAAGCTTTCGCACGTGTTCGGTGCCCAAAGAGCTTGTGACGTGCCGTCCTCGCCGCCGCCGCTGTAGTCGCGTCGTTTCCTTGCCACGCGACTCGGTTGTGCCTCCGAAGCTGCTGCTGCTGTAGTCGCGTCGTTTCCTTGCCACGCGACTCGGTTGTGCTTTCGAAGCTGCTGCTGCTGTCGCTGCTGCTGCTGCTGCGGTCGCGACCACGATAAAGCGTATGTGGCGCTGTCGCGCGCGCGCGCACCTTGGAACGTGCGAAAGAAACGCGCGAGGGATGCGCCGGGAGAAAGCGTAACCGCGTCGGCGCGGGAATAACGCTACTGCTGCTGCCTCCGCTACAAGCGTTCGCCGTGCGCGCGTCTGTGTCTGTGTGTGACGTCTTCGGCTCGCGCTGCTGCTGTACGCGCGGGGCCGACGTTATGCTCGGCTTCTTTTTCTCTCCTCGCCGCGACTCTCATTCCGGGTGCGTGTGTTTCGTGCGTAACGACTTCGGCTAGTGGCCGCCACTCGCAGCCACGCGCAGTGTGTTAGTAGTGCGCCGGGGAATATATATCGGCGCCGCGCAAACCGACGTCGAACGTCGTCGTCGTCGTCGTCGCCGCCGCCCGTGTCTCGACGGTGTAGTGGAACCCCCGCCGACGTCGTCGCGGTGGTCGATCGCCTGCGCGCGGCTCGTGCTCGGAGCGGCAGCTCAGCAAAACCGAGCGAGTGAGTGAGTGAGTGAAGCGAAAGAGAGAAATAAAGAACGAGAGAGAGAGAGAGAGAGAGAAAAGGGTCGCTACGCGCGTGGCTGACTGTCCTACCAATCAAAGTCGGCAATGAGATCGAGTTTTCTCGCTTGACACTCGTTACAACTTTACGAACGGCGACAGAGTGATCCCAAAAAATTCAGGAAACTGCGGTTACTCGTTTTTTTCCACCGGAAGTACCGAGAATCCTATAAATTGTGCGCGCGATAAAATAAAGAACGAGTTTGAAAAAACGAAGATAATAATAGTAATCGCGAATAATAATAATAATCGCGAATAATAATAATAATAATCGCGAATAATAATAATAATCGCGAATAATAATAATAATAAAATAATAATAGTGAGTCGCGGCGCTGACGAGAAACCGACGAAGGAGCGCCGCTGATAAAAAATATCGCCGCCGGGGCTATTGTCATTGTGTCGTGTATTAAATACGCCGGCGGAGTTGAAGCAGAGAAGAAGCCGCGGAGTGCAGCAGCAGCAGTGGCAGCGTATGCGGGCGAAATAGGATCGTGTGCGCTGCTCTCGTCAGTGAGATTCGTGAGTCGGGCGGCATTCGCGTAGCGTCGTCGTCGTCGTCACATCTCGGAGAGGACGTATAAAGCGGCGCGCGTTCTCGGAGGGTGGCCGAGGTTTATCCGCGGTCCGCGCGGCGCCCTCCCTCTGTTGTCCACCGCCGTCGACATCTCTGCTGCTACCGCCACCGCCGCCACCGCCGCCATTGCCGCCGCCGCCGCCGCCGCTGCTGCTGCCGCTGCCGGGGGCCGATGCCAGATCGCAGCTATTCGGCGCCCCGCTCCGTATGACGGATGCGCGAACGCCGCGCACGCGAGAGAGAGAGAGAGAGAGACTACCGCTGCTACTCGTCTCTCTACCTCTTTGGTCTCCCAGTAGTGATGGTCAGCTGTGAAGTGGGCAAGCAGCGGGGGCAGTAGCAGCAGCAGGCAGCAGGCAGGCAGGCAGCAGCAGCAGCAGGCAGCAGCAGCTAAGGCGAGCGCCTCCGGAAATGCGCGTTAGGCTGCACGTAGAGCTCGTGAAACGGGAGTGCCCGTGGCGGCGAAATGTACGCGCACGGTTTCGAGATAACGTAGGCATGTAAAAAAAAAAAAACGTATGTCGGTCGTGTCGCGCGGCGCGCCCTGCGGTAGAGGCTTTTCACGGTGAAAATCTGGCGTGAACGGCGCCGCGGCGGAACGGGGAACATGGCGTCGGTCACGGCGGAGACTCCGGTGAGCCACGGGCACAGCTTCAGCAAGAAAACGTTTCACAAGCCAACGTTCTGCCACAGCTGCACCGATCTGCTGTGGAAACTGAAGGGGTACATTTGCGAAGGTACGTGTTTATTATTTTTCCTCTTCGCGCCTATCGACGACTACTGTCAATCTACCATCTCTCGCCCTCTATTTTATTTCTTTCAGTTGCTTCTCTTTCTCTCTCTCTGTGTATGTCTTTCTGTTTCTGTTCCTCTTTTTTTCTCGTTCTGTCACTTCGGCCGCGCGTTTATTTCGTGCGACACGAAAAAATGGTCGAGTGGTCGGAAAACTTGGCGTTTCGTCTTTCATCCACTTCGCTTATTATTAAACGAGAGAGAGAGAGAGAGTGAGAGAGAAGGGTATAGAGGAGGGAGGAAGAGAGACAGAGACGCACAGTAAACCTCATCGCCTTCGATCCACAGTGTCTTCACTACCCTCTCCTTCTCTTCCTTCAGGATTTCGACAGTGTCCCTAACACCGCCTCCCCCTCCCCCCTGCCCCGCCTCCCCCAACGCCCCCCCCCCCCCTCCCCTTGTTTCATCGCCCTTTATCTTCATTGCATTCACTCCGTACGCCCTGCCGCATTTATCGTCGTCAATTTTTTTTTTGCAACGACTTTCAGACTCTGCAATTTGCAACTGCTTTCAGATTCGAACGAATCGTGAAAAAAAAGAACAGTTTAGTGTTTTGCTTTTGCTGCGTTACGGTTTTTGGCTAACAACGGTGGAATTTTTTAGGGATTAGCGTTGCTCGAGGAATGTATTCGACCGCAAAGGTCTATTTAACAGTTAGTGGACGAGTGTTAGACGCTTTCGTGAACCTAACAGCGAAATAGTGTACACGGTTCGCGCTCAAACTCGGTCATTCTCGCGCGCCCTAGATACCCACTGGAATAACACGCAGCGGCAACGTGTCGGGTCTCTCTCTCTCTTTCTCTCTCTTGCTCTCTCTTTCTCTCTCTATCTCTCACTCTCTCTCTCCACTCTTTTGCTCTTTCCCTCGTTTAGAGCAAAAGCTCGCGGCGAAGGAGCATTCCCGCTGACCAAACTCGAGTAGCCCCCCCTCCCCCTCCCCACCCCCTTAAATATTATTCGCGTGAACGGAAACAAAACACGACTTTTCGATCGAATTAGAAACACGAAAATTATTATAGAAAAAGTGACACAAGACATTTGTATTTTTTTTTGGAAGGGTTAAATTGCTTAATCCAAACAATTTAACCCTTAACCCAAACAATTTAAAACCGAAGGGTTAAATTGTTTAATCCAAACAATTTAACCATTTGTTAATTGTTTAATCCAAACAATTTAACCCTTCCGTGTGTCCGAATATTAAAATCGCACTTGTGGACTTGACATTTTTCTCATTCGCCGAAAAGCGAAGAAATCTTTCGTGAAAAACGAAAGGCATTGAAATAATGATAGTGTTGATGAATGTGTCGCTTCTGGACGGAGCCAATCGCGGATATTTCCTCTCGAGTGCAGAGAGCGGACATTTGGAGAGAGAGTTGGCCTTCCAGCGCGCGTTGGTCCGCGTGTACGAAGAGCGCGGGTAGAGCGGCAATTACCTTATCGACTGATCGATAAGGGTCCGGTAACTAAATCCCGCGCCGTGTACGGCGCGGGGGTGTATTAGGGACGTTTGCCCCGCGCGCTCGAACCCTCGAAGCCTCCGTTGCTGCTGCTGTTGTGCCGCTCTCGCTGAACCTTGGCTGTCGCTTAGTGCGAGCGTCATACAAAAACGTATACACAGGGAGAGCGCATTTTCTGGCAACGATTACCACACTCAATACAGTAAACTCGGTTCATGAGACTGTCGATTTTTCCGATGTTTCGTTGAAAAAAAATAGGCCCAGTGACAACTTACACAGGGAGAGAGCATTTTCTGGCAACGATTACCACACTCGGCACAGTAAACTCGGTTCATGAGACTGGCGATTTTTACAATGTTTCGTTGAAAAAAAATCGGCTGGGTGAGAATTTACACAGGGAGAGCATTTTCTGGCAATGATTACCACACTCGATACAGTAAACTCGGTTCATGAGACTGGCGATTTTTCCAATGTTTCGTTGAAAAAAAAAATCGGCCGAGTGACAATTTGCACAGGGAGAGCATTTTGTGGCAATGATTAGCACACTCGATACAGTAAACTCGGTTCATGAGACTGGCGATTTTTCCAATGTTTCGTTGATAAAAAAATCAGCCGAGTGACAAACTAATGTCACTGGCTTACAGTTAGAATTGTGAAATGAACCAAGTATTGTATTGAATGTGGTCATTATTACCACACAATTTTTTTTTCCTCAACACAACCAAAGACGCACCGTTTTTGGCCACTTTAGGGCCGATTGTGGCCACCACATCCAAAGGAATGAAACAATTTCTAATAATTTCAAGAATAAATTAATAAAAATGAAATAGGTACAGTGGTCACTAACGATACATCTAGCCTATACAGAGGGCAACTGGGGGAGGCCGTCGAGGCCGCTGCCAGCGGAGCAGCAGCAGCAGCAGCTCACGCTCTTGGGCCAGGGTAAAACTGGCTGACCTCCAAGCTCCGAGCTTACGATGAATGGAAAGTGTCCATTCAACGTTGCCTGCGTGCTAGGCCCAGCGAAAGAGAGAGAGAAAGAGAGAAGTTTATCAAGAGGGCTGTGAGCTGGGTTACTGCTACTGCTGCTTCTGCTGTTGCTGTTGCCGCGTGCTACTCGGATTGACATTCCTCGTCGCTCACGGACAGAGTCTGAGGCTGTGCGAGAGAGTCAACAATTAGCGACCAATCAAGCGGCCTCAGTATACTTTTTTTTATTAGCGTGAAATATATATGTTTCACGCTAATAAAAAAAAAAGAAAAAAAGAAACTAAATTAAAACAATCGTAACGTATACATATTTTTATTTATTTTATAATCGCGTTGTTTATGGTATTTAAGCTACCTATTCGTGAATTTTATCTCATGAAGCGACATTTACTCACTTTATTCCTTTCCATTGATAATTGCGGAAATTCTTGCTCACACTTTCTCAGGCTTCTCCGGCCGAAGTTTTCCGCGGGTCCACGAATAAGAGCCAAAGGGACTGTTTACGATTGTTTATTTTATTTATATTATTCACGGTATAGCTATACTGTACCTACCTATGTGCATATTAAATGGGAGGAACGAACCCACAAGAAAAAAAATCTGTGCATAAAATTTATAGTGCTAAGTTCCATCGGCGCATATATTTTGCAAAAAAAAATATATCTGGCACACATAAAAAATATATGCTGAACATATTTTCACACAATGAAAGTGCCAAACAGTTCAATCCATTTTGCGCAACATTATCGCAAAAATATATTCGCCATGCACAAACAATATAGCACCAAATATATTTTTTCGTTTTACACAGCGAAGGCGCTGAAAAAGTTCTGTATGAAAAATTCATGTGGAAATATATTTTGTGCGGCACAATTATTTTTGAGAAGGGAATATAGTGGGTTGTGCGGTGTCGATGTAGTAGTAATAGTAGTAGTAGTAGTGTAGTAGCGAGTTTTCGTGCCGGCGGGAGAGAAGAAAGAGGACGGACCGAGGGCAGAGGGCGTCCGTGCCGCGCGCGCGACTCTCACGAGCATTGATCGCGAGGGTGGGGGGTGGGGGGTGGTGGTGGTGGGATAGCCCCGTGGACGGAACCGACGGGGATGGCCGCGCGCGCGGCGTCGACGGCGACGATAGCAGCAGCAGCAGAAGCAGAGGCAGCAGCAGCGACGGCAACAGCAGCAGAGTCAAGGGGGAAGGGCGGTTAACGGGCCGAAAGCGCGAGGGAAGGGTATACGAGCGACCTACGAGGTACACAAGACCGGCGATGAGCGGAGCGCGTGCGATCTCCGATCATATCGACGACAATGTTACTTTGCAGGTGCCAATTCGGACAACAAAAAAAAATCCACCTCCATAATTTTGATGTTTGCATAGCTGAAATAAGAAAAAAAAAAAAAAAATTTGACGATTCTAAAATTATTCTAGCGATTCTAAAAATTAGTTAGAATAATCAGTTATTATAATAACTTTTTATACTCAATACGATTCTTTGGGATCATTAGAATGATTATTTTTTTTTATTATTTTCGGTGCTTCCCAACGATGCAAATTTCAATATAATTCCTTCCCATTTTCTCACCAAATACTTTCTCACTTCAATTTCCATACCGATTCTGATTATGGGAATTGTTATTATTATTATAATACGACTATACATTGATCACCTATAGCCACCACCTGACCCTATAGCTACAATTTATCCTCTGTCGGTGATTGGTGAAATTGTCAGGTTCAAAAGCTCCAAAATTCGATGAGACTCGAGGCAAGAACGTCAAATGATAAAAATATGATTCGCGATTAAATCTTCGGCACTGAAGTTATCACCTCTAAATCGACGGTGATGTTCTCGAGAGTCGAGTAGATGGCCACTTGGTTGCTGCCTATACACGTGCAATGGAGATTGCGCTACTGAGAGATATACAAGAGCGGGTGAGACGTCTTTTTTTCGTACACTTGCAGCCGAAGTCTGCTGGGAGTGAGATAGAAAGATAGAGAGAGAGGGGTCAAAGACGTAGTTGTACGTATTTATAGGTATCTATATATCCGCGCCTCGTGAAAGGCGCTCGAGCTACTTTTCATTCAAGTTCGCTGGCGGAGAGATCGCGCGCGCGAGCCGCGAGGGGATGAATCGGCGGACGGTTTAGGACAGGGTAGGTAGGTACATAGGAACCGGGCGACGCGCTAGGCAGGAAAGGCGAACTCTGGGGCAGAGAGCGAAGAAGCTGCTGGCGAGCAGAGCGAGCAGAGAGCGAGCGGAGCGCGCAGCTCGTGCTTAGTAAGGCGCAACGAGTGCGCAAACTGCTTTACCACTAACGCGCGCGCGCGCCTACCCCACACAAGCATTGTTCCGACGACAAAGAGCTGCTGCTGCTGCTGCTGCTGCTTCTGTCGCTGCTGCTACTGCTGCTGTTGGTGGTGGTGGTTCTGTCGCTGCTGCTGCACCGTCGCGCGCTCGATGCATAACACAGGGAAAACGAAAGAGCGCGGACCACCACTGAGGCACCCCACAAACACACACACACATATATAGAGGAGAGGGAGAAAGAGAGGAGGTTTGTTTGTTCCCCGCGTCTGCATTGTTCGCTGCACAAGTAGACTCGTGCCTCTCGTTGCAAAGTTTATGTGACGAGAATCGTTGATCTTCCTCTGCGTGCGCACGCACACGCACTGACAGAGATATATAACACACATGATACAGTTGAGATAGGCTTTTTGCTGTTTTTTAGTAATGGTTCAGTTAGTGAAGCTGAATTGACGGACGGACTGTTGCCAAAGCTTCACCAATGTGACAATTGCGGCCAGACCACCTTAACATGGATCATAAATTCATAACTTAACGACTGGCGCGTGCGGAGAAATTATTATAGTAATGATTGCAGCATTCGGTATAAATGATCGGATTTTTTTTGCACAATACTTTGTCACTAATCTTGTATTTTTTTTATGATTGATTACAGTTTGCAACTTCGTAGTGCACGAACGATGTCTCCAGGCCGTCGTCTCTCCCTGCTCCAGCATTGCGGCATGCCTGATCAAGGTACGTTTTTTTAAATATCTACTCATGTAGATATCAACTTGAAATCATCGTATTCGACAACTGAGCGACCAGATTGTTACACAAAGTAATAGTAAAAGTGATACAATCGTCTGAAGATATTTTATTTAATATTCCGTGATATATTTTCTGTTTCAGAACCCGGTTGCACATTGTTGGTCCGAACCGATGCACCACAAGAAAAAGTTTTGCAATGTTTGTCGAAAACGTCTCGAAAACGTCGAAGACAATCTTTCCGTGCACTGCGAAAGTAAGTATCCGTATCATCGTTCAAAACCATCAAAACCATCGTTGAACTTACAATCGGCGAAACATATTCGCTCTGTCTTTTTAACGAAATTACTAAAATGATTTTTTTGGTAAAATGTTTCCAGTTTGCGAGTACTTTGTGCACACGGAGTGCCAGGACTTCGCGGTCGCGGATTGCAAGGAGAACGCAACGTATCTACCGGGAAAGGACTTGGTGTCGGTGAAGCATACGCATCACTGGCGCGAAGGAAATCTTCCGAGTAGTTCGAAATGCGCCCAATGCAAAAAAGGATGCTTTTCCGTGGAGTGCCTCTCGGGATTTCGCTGCGAGTGGTGCGGCATGACGGTGAGAATGCTGCTCTACTGATCCTGCTCCCATTATAACCATCATATCCCACTTCACTTATACCTATTTTTCATTCGGAAAGTTATCGCGCGAATACATCGATTTTATCATCGTTAATTCAAGTCAATCCCTTTCCCCCGCTCATAATTAAGTAAAAACGTAGAAGTACCGATTTTGGCCACCTTTGGACCAGTTCTGGTCACCGACTTCGAAAGGATAGAACTATTTTTATTGTTAAAACGAAACAAAATTGAAATATTGTTAATTTTTACGGATACTTTCCAAATTTTAATATGAAAATACAGGAAAGCAATAATTTGAAATAAATTATAGTGACAATGGCCACAATCCATTATATATATATATCATCCACTATATATATATTTATCTCATTTCTTTGGTTTATCCTTTATCGCAGAGGCATGCCCACTGTTACAAGGACATACCGCAAATATGCACCTTTGGAAATTTGGAACCGATCTATCTGCCACCACATGCCATCAGTATTCCAAGGACCGAGGTGCCCATGGAGGCGATTATCGGTGTACAAGTACGGCGCAGAGAAGTACTAACGCGTAAGTATTCTTTCCCTCCCCTTCTCTCGTCACCTCCTTTATACCTTCCTAATTACTCTTCGTTACCATTTATAGTCGCTAGAAAAACAACGAAACAAAAATAGTAATCAACGAAAATTACCAATCGACACTTCTTCTCGAACAGCGATGCTCGCCATATTATCAGTGTACTCGTGTTCTGTGTTTGTCTTAATTTTGTGCGATGTATTATTTATATTACGTTTACATTAGAATCCGGTGGTGAGATACGCTTAAAAAGTTGCAGAGCATGTTTCACCAAATAAGGCTCCTTGTTTATCGCTTCCGACAGACTCCGAAGGTTTCTTGTGTGACTTTTTTTCTCGAGTTGGACAACCGTCCTTCGATGATCTCTTATCTCGAAAATGGCCTTTTTTATAATTACCATCGTCACGTTTTTTCGTATTTGTACGGAAATTTCGTATTTGTACGGAAATTTTCGTTGTGTCTGTGAGCCACTCTTCTGTACATTTCACTCCTGTCTCATTGATTCACTGTCCATTTGAAAATCTATCTTTCACATTTTTAGTACTCGCCACCAATCCTCGCCGACACAAACATAATACCCGTATTACACTGTCATCACGAATTTAAACTGCTGTTTAGGAATATTCGTTGTGTCCAACCATTATTCACATCGTTCGGTGGCTACTGTAAAAAAACTCTTTTAAAATTATCGCACCGATTATGCACGGTTTAGATATTGACATTAAACACTTCGTGTATTTTTCTTGTAAAGCACAATTCTACCACTTTATAGTTAGATCCAAGTTCCACTCTCCGAACGTCCATTAGGCAAAACCATTGCGACTCACAAAGCATCGAGAGTGCGATATTTTTTAATTGCTAGAACACTTGTACAAAAATAAAAGTTGTAACATTTTTATGTTGCGATTTTTTCATGCGCCCTCTCCATTATTTTTTGACTAAGATATTGGCCTTTTTAGTCCCTCACAATCATTCTCAAGCTGTGTATTTGAATCACGAGAAACACTGGCGACACATTTTTTTAGTGTAATTTTTTTTACTGTAAAAACGAACATAACGCATTTCAATCGTTTTGATAAAAATCGATGAAAAACGTACAAAATCGTCAAACACAAACGTTTTTTTTTCGAACAGCATAAATACGAATAGTAAAATGCCTAAAACCCGCTATGCCCCTAACGAGGTCAAAATTTGATTCTTCGACGACTCAGAAACACGAGACACACGCAAAAACTGCGACAAATTGCATACTTCAGGAAAAACGAAGAGATATGATCACTCGACTTGTGTGGAAGGTGCAGACGACGCCGAAGGGCGCATAAATATAGCCGACACACCGATATGACCACGTGTGCAAAATTGTCTTTACACAAATTGTAACAGAACTATTGAAGGAAAAATTCGGACTATTGTATGCTTCTTATTTGAAGATAACACTGGAGAGCAATTCGATTTCGCGGAGAGCGAACAAATTGGGGCGGCGGGCTACCTGGCCGAAGCTTTGAGGCGCCTCTCACTAGTTTTGCCACGTAGCTGCCATGGAAATTGTCATGCTTCTTCCCCTTCTTATGTTCGAGGTACCTAGAATTTAACACACCATCGTCGTGCAACTACTATGTTTGTGAGCGTGATACTATTAACGGGTTCCCGTCGGTACAAGAATGAAAAAAAAAAAAAAAAAAAAAAAAAAAAAAAAAAAAAAACTAAAAAAAATGGCGAGATAATACATTATTCGTAATTCATTATTACGCCATAATTATTCAGTGTCAAGGGCTTGGCTCGGTTCATCATTAAAAAAATAAACTTCTCGCGTATTTGTTTATTAAACTGTTGAAGCCACTATTTGATTTCCAAAGTAACAATAATTGCAAAAATTAGTAATAAAAATAGCTGCGTCTTCATCGAAGAGTCCTTCTGATATTTTCCGGTCGACTAGCGTTATCATTAGTTCATTATCACTGCGCTTTCGCGCTGAAAAAAAATATTTGATTGTACAAGAGAACCTTTGAACATTGAAAACATTGAAAATCTTTTCGCGCTTGACGATTGACGGTTGCAAAGTACACCGACGTCTATATTAAAGCGCGAACAGGTTTTCAGTGCCGCGCAGACGCCGCCTTGAATGGGTTTGTTCTATTGGCAGACGATATCTCATTATTCAAAGCACTACCTCTCACACGCCACGTCACAAAGAGACCACACCGCTTTTTCGCATGTCGATATACCAGATGACACCTGAATGCCTTCTTCTTCCGTTTAATTTACAATATATTTTACGTTGACGCTCGCGTTGCATGCTCATTATTATTTTTTCCTCGGTCAGCGAATTCTTTGCACTTTTGCTGCATCCGGCACATTTTTTCCTTTTTTTTAAATATATATTTTCAGATTTTACGCATTGGTATTGTGACGAGTTTCAATCGAGTGTCATTAACTGGTGAGTGTATATGTGTGAGTGTATGTGTGTGAGTGTATGTGTGTGCGGGTGGATAAAACTTTTCACGTCAAACGTTCTCCATATGTACCCGGCGGCTTTTGTATTAATCGTTTATTGTGTGTTACTTTTGTTATCGTCAATTTGGTTTTAGCATGTACATGTTCGCTTGGTCGCATGCATACCGCTGTCGCTCCGTCACTCCGCCGGATGCAATGCGAGGTGGTTACGGCGAAGCTTCCCTCTCGATCCACGGTTTACGCTCCAGGAAATTCGAGTTCCCCGAGAGTTCTCGCGTGCTCTTAACCGTGCGCTTCGCAAAAACTGTCGCATGCTTTCGATGCCACTGGTAAGCGATGTCGAACACCACTGTAACTAGAGAATTTACACCGAAGCGGACGGCGACTGTGTCTTCCGTCTGACCGACACTATTAAATGAATGGGAGAGGCAGAGAATGCGAGTTTATGAGTGAGAAAGAGAGAAAGGAGGAGAGAAAGATCTCGTGTAAAATTTTTGGTCTATTAGGATTAAAGATCTATTGATATAAGCCATCTGAAAATATACACTGAGAAAAATGAATAGTTGTGATTAGAAATTGTTGGTCAGAGCTACCAATATTTTAGTAACTGCAACCAATATTTAGGTAGTTCTATTTTAGTAGTTCTATTAATTTTTTTTTAGTGTTTTTCAGTTTTTTCAGTGTCATAAGCCTAGTCAAATATAGTCTCTTATTAAAATAATAGAAGCTTTATTTACAATACAATAACATTTTATTGCTTTGGACTTTCGACCAACTTTTATATATAATAGATTTCTGCTCTACTATTTAACCAGACTTTTGATGTGAGTTTTGAAAGTCGTATAGAGTAATTCGGTCATCAGTAGTACTTTCAGCCGGACGATATCAATAGATCCTTTCGTAGATTCTTTGGAGATCCATATAGACCAATTTTGTTTACACGAGAAAAAAAGTATGAGAGAGGTATATAAAGAGTGGTATTATTCGAAAGTAAAAAATTCAACTTTTTGGGGGAGAAAAGATATTTGAGGTCGTAGTCGCGGTGACTTGATTAACTTGAAAATCTCCTCATGGGCCTCGTGGCCTCGTTGTCGCCGTTGTGTCCCCGCGTCCACAAAGAGCTCGCCCAATAATTGTCAGAAATTTGATTACAGCGCGGAGCATATCGGAAGAGTTCAGCAGCGGAGACACGCGATACCGAGACAACGACGAGCCTACGCAACCGAGCACCAGTCATGGTCGAGACCCGAAATCCCCAAAAGAGAAGGACGAGAAGGAGCGAGGTGACGAAGGTACTGCATATACTGTTTTACCTATACACCCATTTACCTATTTTTTCAACTTGTCCTGGCTTTTAACGTGTTAACACTTTTCATTCATTTAATTTTTCCAAAAAATCTAGAAATGATCAAGGTGTACGACGGCAACAGTTCTGTGAGACGCCGAATATTTCGAGTTATCTCCGTTTCCCGCCAAGCAACGACGGAGCAAGTTTTAACGTCCGCCCTGCGAGCATTTCACATTACGAAAGATCCAAGTACGAGAATTTTTTTCAGCTATCAGAGTATTCCGGACACCGGAACGAATTTACCGTTAGGGTAGACGTACCGTTTTTGGCCACTTTAGGGCCGATTGTGGCCATCACATTCAAAGGCATAAAACAGCACATTTAACGGCATAAAAAAACCATCGAGTAGATGAATCGGTGAATTTATAGGAATTTGTTCGTAAACGTCAACAAGTTTTTATATGGAAAAAATAATTTCAAGGATAAATTAATAGAAATGGCCACAATAGGTACATTGGCCACTAACGGCACATCTACCCTACAACTTTATTTCACGCACAAATGTTTGCTGCAGGCAATTTCTATCTAACCGATTTGTACGCTGCCGACGAGACTGAGCTGGGCGACCCGACACCTATCCTCAACCTGCATCGCAAGGAGGGCAAGCGTCGGGCTGTTTTTCTTCGATACAGAGATCGCGAGAGCGGCGAGGTGCGCGTTTATCCCGGCAAACTTCAGGTCTCGGAACCGTTCTGCACAGTTCCCGTCGACGAGTCGACGACGATCGCGGATCTCATACGCGAGGCGCTCGTTCACTTCGGCCGTAAGGACGTCGACTCCGAGGACTTTCGATGTAGCGAAGTACTTTTGGATCGTGGAGGTAAATTAATTCTCATGCAGCTCCCGATTAAGCGTATTTCGTCCACTGGAAATAAACGATGATTTTTTTTTATTGCTTCGTAACAGTCACGGAAAGGGTTTTGTCCTACGACGAGAAGCCCTGGGATATTGTTAAGCAGCTAGGTAACGACTCGATAAGGCAAATGGAATTGATGAGATTTTATCTCCAACTGAAGCAAGATCCGCACGGCCCGAATCTCGCGTTATTCGTCGGCAATCTACCACCGAATCATTCGGAAAGAACATACGAAAATATGCTCACCGAGTTCCTAGGAAGAGGTGAGGATTTAGCCAAAGGACTATTTAGGTTAGAGCTGAGGTTGACTGTGAACGATTATTTTACCGCTTTATTGCAGAAAATAAATTCTCGTCCATCGGCCCGATTTATTACGAGTACGGCTCGATGGTGATAATATACGAAGATTCCAATAAAGCGGTCAGAGCGTTGTACACGCTACGTGAATCCAAGTACGAGGACAAACATCTTTTAGGTAAATGTCCATTAAAAACAATTTCAGCAAATATTTAAAACGATGATGTAATTTATTCTTGTGTCTTTTTTTTATCCAACAGTTATGCTCCTGCCGAGTATCGAACCAAGTATGGTGCCATCCGGTGTTCAGCCTCTGCTCGTATTTGTTAACGTGAAGTCAGGTGGCTGCCAGGGACTCGAGTTGATTTCTAGTTTTCGTAAATTTTTGAATCCTTATCAAGTGTTCGACTTGGACAACGGCGGCCCTCTTCCAGGGTATGAAACTGTTAATAATAAAACGAAAATCTATAAGAATAATCGTCTCCATCTCCACCTTAAAGTATTTATTGTAAATTTTTTATCGAGTGCTCAGAGCTTTTGCTTTTGGTACTCAGGATTAATATTAGTTTAGTGTAATTAATATGAATCAATTCATTGCGACTACTTCAATGAAAGAAAGTAGCTTAGAATTTGTTTGAAAATTTCCTGGTGGCTTTGGATGCGGTGAAAAAGGGAAAGGAACAAACCTTTGTTACGATTGATTGATACAGTTTTATTGAAAAACGTATTTTTTATTGTCCGCAGGTTATACGTATTCCGGCACATAAAGGACTACAAGATATTGGTTTGCGGTGGAGACGGAACGGTCGGTTGGGTGCTACAGTGTTTAGACAACGTGGGCCAGGACAGCGAGTGCTCGTCGCCGGCGTGTGCGATCGTTCCTCTAGGAACCGGCAACGATCTCGCCCGCGTATTGGGATGGGGCTCGGGTTACACCGGCGGCGAGGATCCTCTGAATCTTCTGCGCGACGTCATAGACGCCGAGGAAATAAGGCTCGACAGATGGACCGTGGTTTTTCATCCCGAAGAGAAGGACGAAAGGTCGCAATCAGTTCCCAACACCGGCGGCGGTAAGATAACCGGTCACATGTCCATATTTCAATTCTTTGTTGCTTTATACATTTTCACTAAAATAACTACAAAAAAAACGATTGAAATTTCGTGACAAAATCAAGAAAAGCAACGTATTTGCGCTTCATATAATATAGACATGTTCGATCCCTTAAAATTCATCGCCAGATTTTTTTTTTCCAACCAACGGTAAATAATTTGCATCGAATTAATTAGGATCGATTTATATTGAAATAAAAATGTAAGACAATTCAGTATTGGTCCCCACAGTTAATAATAATAATGGTTTTGGGTGGTTTTGAGTGGTCTCGAGAAGTTGATATTTATTTCACAAAAACGATTCAGCATCCGGATCCACGAGCGAGGACAATACGCAAATAATGGTGATGAATAATTACTTCGGGATCGGAATTGACGCTGATCTTTGCTTGGATTTTCACAACGCGCGAGAGGAAAATCCCGACAAATTCAACAGTAGACTGCACAACAAGGGTGTCTACGTGAAAATGGGCTTGCGCAAGATGGTCAGTCGACGGATGACCGCGCTGCACTTGGACCGAGTTATCCGTTTGGAGGTTGACGGTAGAAAGGTCGATCTACCCGAGGTCGAAGGAATAATACTTCTCAACATATTGAGGTACGAAAGTCTCCTTTCATCTGTAAAAATATGTTCATTTTGCCAAATTAACCAGTCATCCATTGTCTCATAAAAAAAAATAGCTGGGGTTCGGGCGCAAATCCATGGGGCTTGGATAGAGACGAAAGGTTTCACGCGCCGAATCATTGGGACGGTATGTTGGAGGTCGTAGGAGTCACGAGCGTCATGCATCTCGGTAAAATACAATCTGGGCTGTGTACTGCGATTAGGATAGCTCAGGTGAGCGAAAGAGGCAAAAAATTGCTCAGTAATTGCCAAGTATTATTTTGCAATAATTTTATTGCGAGATGATACGTAATGAATGGGCGGCAATCGTTACCCTTTTTTTCCAGGGTGGTCACATAAAAATTCATCTGAAAACGGATATACCGGTTCAAGTCGACGGCGAGCCGTGGGTTCAGGCGGCGGGCGATGTTGTGGTTCTGAAGTCCGCGCTAAAGGTAATTCCCAAACGTTATTATCCTGTAAAGTCCTCGATACACGACGTGCATTGACCGATAGTCCGCGGGTGCGTTTCTTGTTGATTCCTGAACGACTGAATTTTTTTACCCGTACATTTCGCGATATTTAAGTCAGGAAGAAGGTTGCAATGGAATCATTGACGAAAAGGGACATCACAGCAATTATTTTATAAAATTTGATATAAGGCTCAGAGAAGAAATTTATTTTGCTTGGAACCGATTCAATCTGATGTCTGATGTGATGATCGACGAATTTTTATTATTTCGCACCCCCTTCTGTCGGAAATGTATGTCGATTATCGTCGGTACACCCACTTTATTAGCTCAAATTACCGACTATCTGTGGCACGTATACATTTTTCTATCAATGGCAACCGTAGGAAGCTAGAAAGTAGTTACCATTAATTGTGCGACGCTCTAAGCCTATAATTTTATCCACACATAGCAATTGCAATGAAGTATATCAAGAACCAGAAACAAAAAAAAAAGTAAAAAAAAAGTTTGGGAAAAAAAAGAGTAATGAGCATCAGCATGCAAAGTCCTCCACTCAGACACAAAAGACACGCACCCAACGCACAGACAACAGAAAAAAACAGAGACACAGACACGCACCCAACCTTGTGTTTCTCTCGTCACTCTACTAATGTCTTCCTTATTCCTTTGTTCACTTCAGGCGACCATGTTGAAGAAAATTAAGATCAAGCGTCGGAATACAGAACCGTCGATTCTACCCGCTAACGGGGAGGGGGGCAGGAGCACGGACGAGTAGCATAAAGGGACAACGGTTCTGCAACTCGCAAGAGGAAGTAGTCAATCGTTCAATCTTTTTTGTTGAATTTATAATAATCGAAGGGGGAAAAAGCCGCGGGCCGCGATCTCTGGCGAGACTCATCCGTGCTCGGTAGTGGTGTTATTCGTTTGCAGACACTCGGGGGATGATGATGATGGTGAAGTTTACGGAGGGATTCTCAACGAGGAAGGGGCAGAAACCTTCGCGGGGGGATCTATTCGCAGGAATATATCCTTGATGCATGAGACCCTCGCCTTTCACACCTCCCCCCTCCGTTCCGCCCCCCCAACCACCCTCCCGAAGGAACCCGAGCCACCCACTTTGCCCTACGCAGTTGAAGCTTCTCGTATGACACGTATTATTATATACATCAATATACTTGTATGGAATAGCCATGCATTCTCTTCCACATAGTATTTTTATCTCTATTCAAGAATCGTGTATGAACGTATTTTTTTATATTATTTTGTTCGTTTCTACTTATTCTCTTCCGTTTTACTTTTCCATCACACACACACACACAAACACACACACAATATATTTATTATCCGTTTTGTATTATATCTCACAGTATTTCTTGAGTTTATTACTGGTGTGTGTCGAGCGACTTGATAACCGTGTTGTTAACTGACTAATCGATCGGCACTAACTTGTTGTGAATCACTCCTTTGTGCGTCCCACCTGATCCTCTTCCTTCCTAGGCCACGATGCTGATGAAGAAGGAAAAGGAGAAGGAGTCCAAGAGTAAATAAAGCGAGAGGTGCTATAGAGGCGGCGTTGTGCGGCAGAGAACGAGGATGATCGAGTTTGTTGATGATGACGATGATGATGGTTGGCCGCAGCATCAAATTGAACCCGGAAGATATCCCACAAGATCACGCTCCGAGTGAATGACGTTCAGTATCATTGACCAGTGAACATACCACCAGCGTCGTTATGCCGCGCGGACTTTCGTTTTCAATTCGTAGCGCGAATCGCGTATTCGTCGGTGATATACGATTATTGGTCGGCCTCCAGATCGCTCGTCTGTCGCCTCAAATGGGGAAGAAGAAAGAAAAATGATAAAATGGATTAACAACACGCAAGGAATATAATTATGAAACGATATTGCGATGTACGAATTCTTTGGCGTAAGAAGTAATTATACAACGCAGTGAATGAGACACTCAGTGTGGAAATGGATTTCGGTGACAGAGAGAAAGAGAGACAGAGAGAACTGGCGGAGAAAAAAAAAACACCGAACTGCAGTTGGAATTAGATAAGAATTTTTAAGTACTCAAACAGCCGTAAATTACATTACTATAGTATTTCGACGTTCCTAATTGTTTATTTTATGTATTTTTTCACCGTTGATAGAGAACTCAAGTAGTTATAATTTCTCTGTTGTTAACGTTGTTATGCATAAACGCTGTACTTAAGCTCGTCGATTGAAACCATCAATATTTTTTTTTCCGTTACTTCGTTGACTTTTCAATCGTATTGAAACAATGAACGAAGAGATATATTACCGAACACGTGACGTTCACCAGTATTGAGAAGCGCCATAAACGTTACACGCTTAAATTGTTGATTTGCATTTACGTTCTGTAGCTCTCGTGAGTTCGAGCAAAACAAGCGAACGAAAAGATAAAAAAAAGAAGAAGAAGAGAGAAAAAGCGAGGAAGAAAACAGTAAACTGTAATGTATATTACGTTTCGTATGGTATTTTACCAATCTACAGCAGTATCTTGACGCGAATCGCGCGTCTCGACGTAAAACACATGAAGAAGTCAGTTGTTATTGATATATTATTATATGAAAATATTTACGATTAAATATTAATATATTTACATACTATTGTACTAGGTGATACAGTTTTAATTTGTGATTGTTGTCAATCTGACTGCCGGGCAGTCTGGAATTATCGTAAAAGAAAAAGAAGAAAAAAAAAATAAGATGAAGAAGAAGAGGAGGAGGAAGATGAAAAACCAGTCGCAGTCAGTTTTCCTAGATCGCAAATTGATAAATCGATTATTGTGATTTTTTCGTAGAGAATGACCGCGGGCACGGCGCGCCCTTGCCAATACGTCTCTTAAAAAAAAATAAAAAAATAAACAAACAAACAAAAATCGCCGACGATACGTAAATGTGAATAGGATTGAGGCGTCTTGGCAATGCCCGATACATTAAAGGGCTTGGCTCCTGCAAACTACAAAGCGCGACATGAGAAGTTTGCTCGAGCTACTCCGTTAGGATAACACATTCCACTGTTACGTGGCGACAAAACAAACGAACAAAGAAAAATAAAAAAAAAAAAGGAAAATATGTGGCCGCTAGCCACCGTTGGTTCAGCATTGACGCTGCCTTTCAATCGCGATTTCGAGTCAATAGTCGTTGATCGAGCGGAATGACTCGCAGAACACAAAAATTTTGAGATAATCCTTCGAATCAATTCGTGCAAATTCGCTGCCCTGAAAAATTGTTTCAAAGGATATATCCCAACTCTCTGCGTAATAAATACGCCTCTCATTAACGATCGATGCGATCGTTAAAGCGAGACGGAGAGAAAGAATGAGAGAGGGCCTTAAATTCAGTCAAATTACAAAATTCGGTAAAGACGCATTAAATTTGTGAGTAATCATTCGTTAGATTAATGCGCTACGACAGTGGTTTTTTTGAAGAAAACCGACTGGCAGAGCTGTGTAAATCGTCGCGTGGCCAGTGTACCGATCCACATATATCTATGAACTATGCCAAAGAATTCTAACGTGTTCCACTTACTTCATCAGCCGTTCTGACACGTTGTGGTCTTAACAAATAGTTTGTTAAGTTGCACGAATCGGACGGTATTATATTTAAAAAAAAAACAAACAAATTATATATATAGATATATGTATATATATGTATATATATATATGTGTGTGTGTGGTGTGTGTGTGTACTCATGTGTATTGATATATATACATATATTTATATCCCAGGGTGACTCTGCAGCACAGGCACTGTGAGTCGACCATGGAACCGAGCACCGACGAGACAAGTATGAACGTCGTTTTCGAAAAAAAGAAAAGAAAAATAATAATTGCCACGTAAGGCCAGTGAGGAAAGGTTTTCCGTTCGTTTAGGATGTGTGTGGTTGGCATCATTCGGTTAAGAAAGACGATTTCGGTGCCAAACAGATGTACATAATAATATTAAAAAAGAAAAAAAAAAAGAGAAACACAAAACAAAAGATTAAAAACGTAGGTCGTAAGTCGGACGGGATAATCGAATCGGTGATGCGTCGTTGCCGCGTCGAAAGTGGAAGGAGAGCAAAAAAGAGAGCCGAAGGTGTTGATCACTCGTTTATGATCAATCGAATCGTTAAATACAAAAACGAAAATATAAAATGTATCGGGCGAATAAAACGCGCAACGCGATTAAAACGGGACTCACGTGAACCTGTGTTGCGACGCTTGGGGGGACCCCATTAATTGGGGGAGTTTCAGAGAGAACATATGCCTTAGAGATAAGGAAGATGAGGCGAGAAGAAGAAAAAATATATAAAGGAGAACATGAACCGAGAGAGAGATAAAAAGCGTCAAAGAGGACACTTACGTACGGAAACCTTAGTTTGTGTTATAAAAGCGCTTGTAGAACGCGCTCTTGCACCTAGTCGACTAATCCCGTAGACTCCGCTGGATGTCTTAAAATATTATTAAAAAGAAAAGAAAACAAACAACAAAAAAAAAAAGAACACTATTGAGAAGTTTGATTACTACAAACAAAAATTAAAGCGGAGGCCTTCGTGTCCGGATTATCGAATGGCATCTTCTCCCTAACCTGCCGCAGAGGGGGCTCTGCTTCTTATGCACGGTATCCGGGTTAACTGCATGATTGGCTACTCTACGGCAGATTGGTGATACACGTTTGTTAATCTGACCAAACCTATAATACTGTAATACTTGCTGTTGCTATAAAGACTAGAGGAATAATAAGCTATGAACAATCTACGTATAATAAATGAATGTATGTGCTACATGAAAAAACAACCTCTTGCTTCAAAGATTTTCGTCGCACCTTTTTTCAATTCACCCTCGTCCCTCTAATCCTCAAAACTAATATGTAGTTAATAAATGAGTAAAATATACTGCGTTGTTATTTTTTATTTTTTTATTACAAACGTAAGCACGACGCCGCAGTAACGTCTCCGTTGCGGATATATTGCTATTTGGTAACAGTAATAAAGAGAATTTTTTTTTAATTAAACTATTAAGCGTCCAGCAGCTCGTCGTCACTGTCCGAGTCTGTCTGGCATTGGGTCGTGTCTCCGATGTCGAGCAGCAGTCGAGCTTCTTCGGTAGCATTGACCTGAAAATAAAAAAATTATAGAAATATAAATCAAGTGAATAGATATTCAGTTCCAGATTTATATGGGTGGATTATTTTATACGTCTTACTTTTCTATCGTCAGGCCAATAATACATATACATTGCGTTGATAAATGTGCACGAAAAAGCAGTATCGCATTTACAGTGAACCGCGAAAAATTAATAACCGAATCTCGTTCGCCTTTCTTCGTGTTAAAATATAATAGATCTGATTACTCTATATTACCTCAAAAAAGTGGTTATGATGTTCCGGGCATCACTTCAGATTGTGTAGACGATGCGTAACTAATACTCATGAGTAATGTGACTGGATAAAACGAAATAATACTTCTTAATACTGATTGACTGATAACAACAGTAATAAGCTTTTTTGTGATTGATGAAAAAAATGAAAAGAAATGTGCATTCCACAATAAGCTTCGTTTTGGTGAATAATTCGCGAGATTACTCTCTTTAACATTTATCAAAAAAATACTCTGATGACACTCGCGCTCTCTATCCCTGAAAACAAATGACAAAAAAAAATCAGTGCGAGAATTGCATCGGTGACGACGGTGGGAATCAATAACACATTTTCACATATCTTCGGATTATCTGAACAACCGCTGCGCGTTGGAAACTCACCTAGATAAGTATAATGTGTTATATTTTTTTTTGTTTGCGAATAGCCTACAGATGCAGCGATGACGCGGAACAATCCATCCCCACCACCACCTTTTAATTAAATCATACAACAACGTGCTGATATACAATCATGCGAAAAAAAAACGTACACTAATGGCTTTTGCGTACTTTGGTATATTGTGCCCTGCATCGTTCTCGCCTCGTTGTCAGGGAATTGAAGCAGCTTCGAAGATGCGCTCGTCTCTTGGAGCTCCACAGAAAAATAAGTAAGGCGACGCAGAAGGCGATGAGGATTCCTATTCCAATGTCTTTGCCGACTGAAATATATTTAGTTTATTTTAGAATTTTAGTTAAACTTGAAAAAAATTAATTCTCTCTTTTAATTGAAATGTCCTATCGCTGCAGTATTTGGTCAATTATAAAACACTATTCTCCTGGACTTTAAAAAAATTTTCAGATATCAACGTAATTGAAATATTTTCTAATTGACAAATACTGCAGCGATAAAGGTGCATAAAAAAAATACCATGACGCGATGCGGTTTCCTCGGCGCTTTTCACTGGTTCATCGGTGTTAGTATCAACACTGTTGGTCGGTCCTTTGAGCGTCGATTGATTGACGCAAGCCACTTTGGTTCTCCATTCGAAAACCACGTTGCAGGACGTCTCCTGTAAAGCAAAATATCAATCGTTAACGATAACTCCAAAAATATGTCGATTATGCGTTTGTACGCTAATTGCTGTGAATCACGTAATTAAGTAAAGTAAATTCTTCCACAAATGACACATAATTGCATCTAACCACCTTAGATAATACCTCACGATATTAATGACTTAAATTGCACACCGATTACGAAGCAAAGTATTAATGGGGGGTCGAGTTTCTTTTAGTGGAAATTATATTCTCGTTTATCAGTATTATCGATGCGACCCGATGATGTCGCTCGGGGGAGGCGCTCTGAGTATTAAGAGCCGTAAACAGACAAACGGCAGACATATCTATCTCAGGGCTATTAAGCCACGAATGGGCATCTGGGAATTTAGGGTTCTGGAAAGCTTTAATTTGCCTACTCGAAATTGCCTCTCTTAAAATTCCATTCCATTCACTGCGGTTTGGAAAGAATTTTTCAATTCATTTTTCTTTCGTTGTAATATTAATATGTGGCGGAAATAATTTATGAAAATTCTTTGATAAACAGTTGTGGAAATTCAACATTTTTTGTGATTTTCCGAAAATGAGTATCAAATTTTTAGCAGATTTAAAATCGTTTTTTTTTTTAATTTAATTTAATTTTATTTTATTTTTTTCAACGAGTCAAATAATCGATAAGCTGTTCCTGTGAATGACAGTGCGAAGCTGTATCTATTATTGTTGACCCCTCCTCGAAAATTACTGATCCTTGTAGCAAATAAGCCGGGTGAAATAAAAAAACACCACCAGTGCTATATCAGTGCTGCAAGTCAGAGACCCAAAGATTTTGGTAGTCCCCAAACGACTGATTGACAGGAGAACGATTGCACCGAGCAGGTAATCGCGGTCGGTCGTCCGTTTGGAAATACCACATTTTACGGAAATTCCGGAAGATCCGTCGCTATTAATACCAATCCTATAGCCAGGTATTAACTAGCTTAGTACCAACTATTTCAGTACAACTTTTTTTAAATTTCAATCGTAGGGAGAATAGCGCAAGAAAAACTCGCGTTTTCATAGTCTCACTGCGCAAGGACGAAAATAAAATGCGTGGCATATAAATAACACGGAAGCACCGATTTTTTGGAGAGTCCCGCCGACAGTCCTATTCCGGTATTTTAAGAGCACGCGAACAGCGCAGGATTTTTTAGAGCGACACACGAAACGCGTCTGGTCTCTTCCTGGGAGAGGAAGACTGGAGCCACGTGTGCAGTCTGTGCAAGGCTCAACGATAATAGCTGAGAGGTATGGAGAGAAAGTCTCCCTTTATTTCGGCACGTTCGGCTGCCGCTCCACGTGGCCACCAGATCGGTCACTATTTTCCCGAACCGGCAATGTCTCGTTGTAAGTATGTACCTCATATTTTATGGTAATTTTTTTATTTTCTCCGTTCCGCCAATAAGTCCGTCACTTTAATTTTATATATTTGTACTATTGTTTTTTTATTCGATCTTATTATTTCTGTGTGTTGCGGATTGTGTTTAAAAGGCCGTTTAAAAGGCCGTTGAGGTCCTCGAATATTAATAAACGATCTATTTAATTATTTACCTAACACACTATTCACAAAAGTGATAATTTTCCCAAAACTTATGTCTAATTTGACAAGCGTATCTCACGCTACATTCAATAAGAATAATCGAGCTGTAAATTGAGAAAAATTGAGAAAAAAGGAAAATTGAGAAAATTGAGAATTGAGAAAAATCAAGGCCTCGGAAAATTATTAAAGAACATTCTGGGGAAAGTGGTTGTTCCGGATGGACGAAAGGCAGGCCGGCTGGGCTTTGACGTTTTTCAAGAGATTCCAGAGCTTGTGGCATCTGCCAGGAAGTGAATACTCGTTCGTGTGCTCGGATCGTCAACAGATCCCACGCTGGCCCACGACGCCTGCTTCCCCACGTGTATATTTCGTCGTCCTAGTGGGTATACTAGAAGGACGCGCGGGAAGCGGCGGAAACCCGTGTTTTCTTTTCGATCTATGAATCACGTGAGACCATCGTTATACGAAATTCCAAGCGGACTCAATTGTAACGTAATTTGGTAGTTGCACTGATAAAAATATTTCCCTATTTGCGTTACTAAAAATTCCGTTCATCACAGTTCGTATATTAAAATTAATACACGAATGTAATCAAATTTACCAAATTTCACGATTGTAAAATTAGGGAACGTAACAATACTTCCGCATTTTCAAGTTCACCAGAAAATCGTCTAATTTCACATTGTATATTGAATTCAATATATCAATATAATTTAATGTATATTGAATTTAATATTGAGTTTAATATATCCCTCTTGTATATTAAATTCAATATATCAGTTCAAGTGCTATAACTTCCTAAATCCGCAACGGAAGCTCGCAAACATTTCCAACAATACAGATACCCAATAATCTCATTACACTTTGTCACTGCAAAATGCCATTATTTTGATCAACGTCCGATAAAGCCGATAAAAAATCGGCATCTTCGAAACGGAGCCTCCACCGATAATCGAAGTCGACAACGCACAGACTTCATCAGTGAAGATTTATCAGCGTATCGCAGACTTTTTGCGCCTTATCGGAAACGCATATATTCCGCCTTTGGCACACGTTGCCATTGCCGCTAACAAAAATTATAATAATTCGTTCGATCGACGTAGGTTCATCGCACGCATTCGAGCTGCGGAATTTCTGAACGAACGATGTATGGGTGTCGCCGTCGATGCTTTCGCGTCTGTATGCGAGTCGTGCGAGTCGTGCGACGAGTGAACGAGTCGAGTGGCACGATTACATGGGCGTCAGGCTCGCACAGCTCGCACGGCTCTCCTTTCCCTCCGCGTTCGAGAGGTTCCGGGAGTGAGAGACGCGCGCGCGACGAGGCCGGCCGCCAGTTTGTGGCAAACAGCGGCGCCGAAAACATCAGAACAATCCTCGATCCGCGACTCTCGAGTCACGCCGCGTGACGTTGGCTTGATCGTGCATTCAGCGCGCATCGACAACAACGTCTCCTTGTGCCTTCGGAGCTTCCCAACGACTACAGTGCGACTCCTCTCTGCGAATCTGCGAAAAATAAAAAATTTTATTAAATCCAGTGCGCAGTGATAAAAAGGCCTCTGATTCGCTGCTCGTGGATCGCTAAATCAGACAAGGAAGGTGGTTGGAGCCTTGCAAAGTAACTTCAATCGGTGGCTTCGGATGATCGTTCAAAGCGCTCCGTTTGATACAGTCTAACCGGTGAGTAATAATCGTCGATCCAACCGATCCGTCCATCCTATCCAAGCCAACGACTGTCTGTAGCGACCTTATGCTACTTTTTGTTTACGTAACAGTCGCCAGCGACAGCGCGAGCGAAAATTAGTCTTATCTCGAGATTCCTCAGTTCTCGCGGTATTTATCTCGTCGAGAAAAATCCGTGGAGAGAGGTTCGTGTTAACAAAATTGGAGCCACTGTGTGTACAGCCTGGGAATTTTTTTGCAAGCTATTGGAACAGACTTCCAGACGCTTATTGGGCAAGGCTATTGCACATTCCACGCGTTGGCTTATTCCCATTTAATACCACGCGCTACTATCATTTTTTTTTTTTTTTTTTTATTATCGTTGCCGCAACGGAAAGCGCAGTTTCCGCGCGCCTCGTATCGCTCGTCCGACCTGTGACGCATCTCTCGAGTTGTGTGTTGACTCGCGAGCCGCAAGATAACCGTACCGAACTCTTCGTGCAGAGTTTCACCAATGCGCGAATATGTTTACGCTTCTTTTGAGCTGTGCTCTTTCGTAGCTCTGCAACTCTTTGCCTCCGAAATGGTAAACGAGGGATTTATCGCGATAGTGTCGATCGTTGGACGGACAAACATGGTCGTGGCTGATATATTGTGCGACGAGAGGTTCGCAACGTTGATAGATAGATCGTGATAGATAGATAGACGTCTATGTGAGGATAGATTCGAGATGGCGCTACCCACACGGAAATAATCGTACGAGCGAAGTATACTCGACGTATATTTTCCATTCAGACACATTTTTGGCGCTTTCGCTATTTAGAATTGTAATGTGAATATATTGAACGTATATTTTTTGTATGATGGTCAATTTTAGTTTAAAAATATATAAATGCAGTATATTAGAGTGCAATATGGAACTTCCCACATGGCAATATTTATATGTGAAATATATGTCACCGAAAAGTTCTATATGTTGCATATATTTTTATATGTGACATATATGTTGCATGTTGTAAGTTTTTGGCGAAATATATTTTATGTATAAATACTTCCATGTGGGTTATTGGCGCCATGCATTTTATATATATTTATTTCCACGTGGAAAATCCTCGAACATTCGCGGATAGTAATTATCAATAGACAGGTTTGTGCTCAGCGGGGAACCAGCGCAACGGGAAATACATGTTCGTCGAGAGGTGCAATACACGCTTCTCGGAAACCTGTAATTGCAATAATAAATGTGCCGAGAGCTCCGTCGATCGGTGCGCGAGTCGCTCGAAGCTGAATGTACGAATATTTTTTTTTGCAATTCGCGAACATGGAAAACGAAATAATAAAAATCGTAATAAAAATAAGCGTGCAATCAAAAATTTTGCAAGCAACGAAAATTCTTGATAAAGGACAGTTTGCTCGAATACAAAATTTTAATAGAGGCGATCGCTCAGCTTGCGTATCTCTGACACACAACTTTCAAGTTCAGGGTCGACAGAATCAAAAACGATTTTTTTTTAATATTTCGTTTCCGAGCGCGAGCGTGGAGCCGTTATCAGCGTTATCGATTAGAGCGGGGAGGGAAAATGTTTCGCGTCACTGTTAGATTATGGCGGTAGGAAAAAATTGCCCGTATCACCGGATGAATGTGCCTTTGACCCCCCCTCTTTCCCCTCGTCGCAGTATTATCCCACTATTGAAGCGTTTGAGATAGTTTGCGCGTGATATTCCGCCCCTAGTATGTTTTATAAACAGAGTCACTGGTATTTATAAGCGAAACGAATTCCGCAACGCAAATGAATTGTAACATACGAGTAGATCAGACAATTGCTGTGAGGACAAAGAGAAAAAACCTGATCCAAAGAATACTAGTGAATAAATTTGTCTCTGGTGTGTTGTACTTCGTTTGGTTCGCCTGAGCGTTCGATGTGTGAAAGAATGTTTGGATTTTACGCAACGACTTCGTGTCGCGCATATTAATTGTAGCTCGACCTCTTTTATACGTTGAGCAGAAGTATAGAGGTACAGCTATACAGCTACGTCAGGTCAGTCGCCTTAAAGATATCTTTGAAACGCGTTTTCCGTACGTTTTGTCACCTAACATTGGTTAATATATTTTTAAAAAGTGCTGTGGAATTATAGGCGCGAAAATACTGATGATCGGAGCGTAAATTCGCATAAAAAGCCTTTCCATCGACTGTCGTCGACTTTAGAAAAAAAAAAGGGTATTAATCGCGATACGCATTTTGATTTTCCGTGTTCTTTGGGTAATACCCAATGGATGAAACTTTCGTATCATGAAGCCGCGCGGGTCAAAGTGTCGTCATTAGCGCGGGAACGTTAGTGTGGGTGACACAAACGCCGACGACTCGCGAGCGAGAGGATAGAAGGGTACAGTTTATCTTGGTTGGCTGGTGCAGCGACAGAGCAGCGGCGATGGCGGCCTTGAGCGACCATTGAATACGTTGCTGCGGTTGGAGTGAGAGAGACAGCCATATGTCTGCTCATAAACACGATTCCGGCACCACAGAAGACGCGAGCCAGGCGGAATCCTCTCTTATAATATTATAAGCCATATGAAAAAAATAATAATAATAATAATATGGACTTCATAGAGTTTGGGCGACGCTTCGGTTCTGAAGTCGGTTCGAAGGAAGAGCGATTCGAAAAATCTTTACCCTGCTCACCCCCCAAAAATTCTGGGGTGGTTTAGGGATAATAAAGGCTCGCGAAATTCCCATATGAAGCTTATTGGACAGGGCCCCGACCTTCCATCGAAAGTAGACGGGGCAGCCCCAGATGGGCCCGGCTATGGTCGAATAGTCGTCGAGACTGTCCCCCACCACTCGCTACCTGCTTACAACCCCCGATTAGTTTCCTCAGAGTCGATTGTAGCCTGGCTCAGTCGGTGAGCTACCTTCGAGCGAACCGCACCTCTGACGTTCTCATTTCCTTCGACACTTTACAAAACTGCTTCAACTGCATTTAATTCTTTTTGAAGCAGCTCTTCTGTAACAATATAAAATCAAAATTAATGCACAAGTTATAGTTATCGTCGATTATCGTTTCAGTGGTTCGCGAAACAAACTTCGTCGAGGAGGGAGGAAGAAGGAGGCCGAAGATGACGAAGGTGGTTCATTCGGCCACCAATATGAATCGGTGGCTGTCGATATTGACCATTGTATCGATGCTGTCGGTGACAGTCCGAGGATTCGAATGTCCACGCAGCAATGGATGTGAACCTTGTCAATCTCACGCTGATGGTCTTTACGAAATAACCTGCGAATCAAGTTCCAACAATGTCTTCAAAGTGAGGATAGTACCAGAGAGATATGTGCAACTATACTGTCCGTTCGGCCGAACCACAAATTGGACTGAGTTTGATCTTGGAACGGAGAACCGCGTCAGCGGCATCAAAGGACTGTATATGACGTACTGCGATTTGCCGATGGACGACGAGAATACAACCCTCGGAACAGTCGCCAAACAATTCCTCGCCGACGAAGTTCGTGTCTTGGAGTTCAAATCTTACAAAGATCTCAGCCCTCAACTCACCAAAGAACAGCTTCGCGATTTTCGAGGCATCGCCAATCTGTCTCTGGCGAACAATGGTCTGACCGTTCTGCCTGAGGACCTTCTCCAGGATTTCGACAATCTGACTCTGCTGAATCTGCTGGAGAACAAGTTGCGCCGTTTGCCGGACAATTTTCTCCGCGTGCCGAATCTTAGGGCTCTGGAGATTGGAATGAACGAGATTGAATCGCTGGCTGTGGACACTTTTGCAAGACTCGATAAGCTCGTTCTTCTGAATATGTGGAACAATCGATTGGTTGAGCTTCTGCCCGGAACTTTTGATAGTCTGGTGTCGCTTCAGAGTCTGGATATGCGAGGAAATAATTTGGAGTCACTGCCTTCAGGGATATTCGATCGTTTGGCGAATCTGAGGGTCGTCGTCCTCGCGCGCAACAATTTTACCGTCGATTCGCTGCCGGCTGATCTCTTTCGCAACAATAGTCAACTGCGGACGGTATCGATGTTTGATTCCAAGAGACATATGACCACTTTGCCCGCTGGACTTTTGGGGAATCTGACGAAATTGCGGACGGTGACGCTTTTGAGAAATGGATTTACGTCGCTGCCTGAGGATCTGTTTTGGGGCTCGACGAGTCTGCGAACCGTCGGACTTGAGAGGAACCTGTTGACGACTCTGCCGAGCGACTTTTTCCGCGACGCCCACGAATTGGAAACTCTCGATCTGAACTTCAACGACCTGCAGACTTTGCCCGATCGACTGTTCGCACCTCTGAGGAAGCTCACCAAATTGGACTTGTCCAGGAATAAAATTTCCAGTATTTCCAAGTAAGTTGATCACATCTTTTTTAACGCCTGCCTGAAAAAAGGTAGTGAATTATTTTCTGAGACTGGAATTTGCTGAAGAAAAAATCGGTAACCTGTTTTTTATTTTCTCACACTTGTCCTTTGTTCGTTGCTCCAGGGATTTGTTCTCCGGTCTGGTCTCGTTGCGCGAACTGAACATGGAAAGGAACAACATGACGTTCATTCACTACGACGCATTCCTGTTTATGAAAAAGCTACGCATCGCGAAATTTTCGAACAACGCGCTGACGTTACAATCCATTGCTGGGCAGAATATATCGCCGTTCCAGTATTGCGACGAACTGACGGAGTTGCATTTGGCGCACAATCAAATAAAGGACGTGTTCGACGATTGGAGACACACTCTTGCGTCACTTAAGATCCTCAATCTCGCCTACAACAATATACAAATCTTGCAGGTATTTATACATTTTACATATATATATATATATATATATATTCCAAATTGACACTCATTTTCTGCGAATATAATAACGAAATCTACAACCTTATTTTCTAATTCATTTAAACATTAAAAAAAAAATGCAAATTTTCCTGTTTTTTTCCTGATTAATCGACGATTAATTTGTAACTATTGTCAAACGAAAATGCATCATTGTTTCAGAGTCACCATCTGCAATATCTTTCCGCGCGATCGAATAACCACGTGACGGTCGATTATTCCAACAACAAAATAAGCGTCGTCGACTTTCGTTTCGTTCCGGACTGGGCGACTGGTCGAAGTCAATCGGAGTGGCTGACAATTTCGATCGAGAACAATCCGTTGCGATGCGACTGCAGTGTCTACGATCTCCTTCGTTATCTCGAAGGCGAACTGAGCATCAATGTAACGAATGCGTTTTACCTGAAGATCGGTGAAACGAGATGTGCAACGCCGGGCGATTATCGCGAAGTTGCCGTCGAGAATTTGCGCTCGAGGACGCTCACTTGCGCCGTTACGAGCGCGGGAATGAGTAAAATATACTGCCCGGAGAAATGCAACTGTTCTGTTCGTCCCTACGACACAGCTTTTCTGATAAACTGCGCTCGGATGGGTCTCACAGAAGCGCCGAAGAGGATCGAAACTTATCCTGGGCATCACGTCGAGCTGATATTGAGCAACAATTATCTGACGAAAATGCCAAATTTGAATCAACCGGGATACGGAAATGTCACTGTGCTCAAAGTGGACCACAATGACATCTCAAGTTTGCCGCTGGACACACTTTCGACCAATTTCCAGGTATTTATCCAAATTTTTCCACACTTTTTGAAAATATCTAGTTTTATAATATAATATTACGTATAATACGTTTCGTTTATTTTTGTTTGTTTAATTTTTATAATTTTGTGCTTTCTTTCATTGTGACATCTCTTTTCTGCCATTTTTTTGAAGTTTCAAAGGGCTTCTCCCGTCCATTGTAAAATAAATAAATAAATGAATAAGATATGTTAAAGAATATTTTCATGAAACAATTATTTTACTCATACTAATGTATTTTTTTTTTCTAATTTTCAGATTCTCAAACTGAACAACAACAATTTGACCAAAGTCGACACAGAGGTCATCGACTTCCTGAAAAAGTCACGGTCCCTGAGCAACCTAACTCTCCAAGCGAATCCCTGGATGTGCGACTGCGAGGGTCGAGATTTCCTAAGTTTCATACAAGCCAAACGCTTGGCCATTCCAGACCTCCAAGAGGTCCATTGCCACGGCGAAACAAAACCGATATCAGAGATGACGCCCGAGGAGCTCTGCCCGGTCGAGATCGAATGGATAATCGGTGGTTGCCTCGTCGTAGCCTTCCTGGGAATCCTCGTCGGAAGCCTCGCGGCTCTGTACTATCGCTATCAGCGCGAGGTCAAAGTGTGGCTCTACGCGCGCCAATGGTGCCTCTGGTTCGTCACCGAAGACGAGCTCGACAAGGACAAGCTCTACGATGCTTTCATAAGTTATTCCCACAAGGACGAAGAGTTCGTCGTCAACAGTCTTGTCCCAAAGCTCGAGGAAGGTCCTCGTCCATTCAAACTATGCATCCACTTTCGAGATTGGTTGGCCGGCGAATGGATACCCAAACAGATCGCTCGTTCGGTCGAAGAGTCGCGAAGAACGATCGTCGTCCTGTCTCCCAACTTTTTGGAGAGCGTTTGGGGCAGACTCGAATTTCGCGCTGCTCATAGTCAGGCTTTGAGCGAGGGAAGAGCTCGCGTCATCGTCGTTCTCTACGGCGACATTGGACCCACCGATGACCTCGATCCTGAGCTCAAAGCCTATCTCAGCATGAACACCTACGTCAAATGGGGCGACCCTTGGTTCTGGGAGAAGCTGAAGTACGCTTTGCCTCATCCGCCTGAGTTCACTAAAGGAAACAGCAGCAGACCGAGAAATATCTTCGCTACGACTCAACCGAGCATTCGCGTTGCTGGTGACAAAAGTGAATTAATCGACACTTCAGGAATTCCCACAACTCCGCCGGCAGCGAGCACACCGCCGGCTGACGCTGTCAAGCTCTTCGTTCCTGATGAAGACGTCACGCGAAACGAGTTGGACAAACTGTCGGTTGACAAATTGAATGCACTCAACTCGAACAGTAATAGTGGCACTGCTACTCCGAGCAGCAGTAGTAGTAGTAGTTGTGACAGTGGTAGTACCGCAGCCTTAACTAAAGTCGTAGTCCGGCGCGATGCAAAAAATCATCATCTTCAGTGCACGACCGTGTGACGCGGTTAGTGTAGTAGTAATTAACGAGATTTTAAATGTTCGACGAAATCCTGTGACTAAAGATTTCACGAGAAAGTGTTTTTATCGATGGACACGAACTGAATTACAATTTAGCGACTGGCGCTGTTTGTCAGTGTCGTTGTGGCCATTTATGGGCAGAGTCGTTGAGCAGTCACACAAGTCGTGTCTAATCAGTGTCGAGCTGCTGTCAAATTCGTTTCATTGCGTCTTTTCATTGCTGCTGATAAGAGAATATCTTATCTAGAGATGTTGTATACAGTGGCGTTCGTGTTGTGTACAAATTATGTGTACAAAGTGTGGGAAACGAAGGATAAGTAACTGACGTAACTGAAGCGTGTGAATATTGATGAGAAAGTGAAAGAGAGAGAGTTGTATTATTATGCACGAGCGATTAATTGCAAATCAATCATTGAAACGCCGTACCGTGTTTTTAATATATGAGCCACGTGAAGTCAAATTCTCAAGACCGGTGCCATAAAAAAAGAGAAAACAATAAAAACGAAATATGAACTAAAACACTTAGAAAAAAGAATTAAAAGCTACAAAGCGAACAATATTCACAAGCCCAGTATGATTAGTATTCGTGTCAAGCGGCAGGCGCCCCAATGAACCAACTCTGGGCAAAAGCTCTACCTCATTATCGTTAAGGGTACCGTAGGGAGAAAGTATCAAGCGTTACATAAAAAAAGAGAATTTAAAAAATCAAGTGTGTCGGTACGAACGCCCATTTATACAGAGGTGTGATACTCATAGGTAGTGCCAGATTTTTCCGACATGCAGAATGGAAGGAATTTTCCGGCAAAAGATATATAAATCACCATAAGACTGAATCGCTTTGCGTGACAGTGACAGAGACTGTAAAATCCGTGGTTCTCGATGTGAACCACCGATGGATTTTACCTTCTCACTGCTCACGGGTTGACGTTAGTTATCATAAGTTATCGTTAATATTCTATTAATACGATTTTACAAATGTACCAGATAATAAAAGTGCTTCTATTTGTACAGACGTAATTTTTCTTCGCCACCTCGTTTACTATCCATCAGTCTCATGCATAGTGAATAAGCAAAAGAGAAAAAAAAACTCACCGAGCTTTGAGGCTCCAGGAACTTTGGTTCACCGATTCCTGCAGTCTGGTCGCATATCAGTTTCACCTCCGAGGAATAGAAACCTGTAAATACGAACGTGCAAATCATTTGATATATATATTTACAAACTGATAATAATTGGTAATTGATTGAATTGATTGATTGATTGAATTGATTTATATATTTAAAATATATATTTGACCGATTTCAAGACTCTCGATCGTAATAATGAAGGAAACGAGATGAAAGCGAATTGGACCAAGGAAACGTCGTAAAAAAAAATTCACTCACCAGTTTTGCAACTAGAACCTTTCGTGAACTTGAGTATTATCGCATTTTTCGTGTAATCAAAGACGACACCGGACGGCGACCCGTAGCTGTTGTTACCTCTGCAGACGACGGATCCGTTGCAGTAGTTACTCCCACCGCATAAACTCACATTATACTGATCGCCCGAATGGCTTTTTACCTGCGCAAAAGACGTATACAATATAGCAAAAGAATATTGTGTTCTCCCAAAAATTAATTGGTCTCATACGCACAGTGTAGATCGGTTTATCGCGCAACGAAGCGAGATCGATCGTTTGCGATAAGCGCGGATTCTCGACCATACATCCTTCTGTTCCCCATCGTCCCTCGATATTTTCGCAAACGACGCTGGTCGGCCATTCGAAAACGTGCGTGCAGCTTCGGTAATACTTGTATCGCGGCTCGCCCTAATAAACATGTCGTTTAGTTAAACTCGTCGCGGCAGTGAGGTTCATGTATAGATAACCAACGATACAGATAACATCGAGAACTCACTGTGTCAGTTGAATAATTGCATATGAAAGTCAAGTTCGATGATAACGTGTTGCGTTTATCTTCGGGACAAGGGGAACCTCCTTTGTAGCGCAATATCACGTGTTTTTCATCGTCGATGAATGGATTTTCACTAGGGTAACCGAGGCTCTGAAAAATCGTTAGCAAAATTCATTTATTAACGTAAATAGTAAATTTGTTACGTCCTTTTAAAAAAATCTCGCTTTTTGCATTGTCGTTTTTAGCTCTGCCCCAAATATGATTGCTGTGCGGCTTAGGAAATTATTTTTAAATAATATAAAGCCTATTTTTACATAATAAAAAAATCAACAACTTACGGTTTCATTGGCAAACCGAGCGTCCGCTTGTCTCACCGCTTGGCAGGCGGCGCTGCCGTGTAAACAAGTGAGATACGGTTTAGGAACTAGAGAACGACACACGTTTATGTGGAATTCCGTGTCGTTTGTTTTCACGACGTAATTGTCGTTCCATCGTATCAACGACGTGAGGCTGAATTCGCCGTATTTCGTTTCGCACTTTATCTAAACGAGGACAAAAATAAAATACTCTTGTAATCGAAAAATCGCAAATATGTAAATCTGGTGCGTGGATTCTTTACTCACCCTTTTGTCACAGACTAAGGGTGTGTTCCAATGAATGATCAGAGCACATTCGTCTTCTTCCATGACAATTGGCGTCCCAGCCGTGCCCTCCGCCCCGCAGAAGAAAGCGATCTGGGTATAGCGGCGCTGATTCTTGCCGCAAACGGCGCCGTCGGTGTAATTCAGGTACGGTCCACCCTCACTCCAAGTCAAATTAGCATTCGCTGAGCCCATAGATATTTTCTCCTTTGCGTTACACGCACCTGTTGACAATTTCGCAAAATTTGGAAATTTTTATTTTTTGCTTGAAAATTCTCTGCGTATTTGTCCTATCCATAATGAAATAAATAAATAAAGAATTTAAAAATCGCTGACCTGCACCAGCCGGGCAAGATTCGATGCCCGTTATAGATCCGCATATCCGAAAAGTATAGACCGTGCCGCTCTGTGATTTGCTTCGGAAATCTTTGGACATTAGCTCTTGGAAATTGTATCTGGAAAGGAAGTAATTAAAAACAAAATTAATAAAATGAGCATCGTAGAGTAATTGAACAGCAGATGGAGATACCAACTCAATGTTTGTTAGTGGATCAGTGACTTTGCACGTTTCGATCACTTGAGCTGCACTCTGACCCGCCGCAGATTCGATGCTGCAAGCTGCTGCTGTCTTCCATCTCAGTCTGTGAACGCAATTCTCAGCTCCTCCCTCGTAAACCGGCCGAGTATTCTACATTTGAGAAATGGCAACGTTTATTAAATAACAAAAGTATAAAAAAAAGACGAGCGAACAAAAGATTAAAGAGAAATTCGAACTCACTGTCGCGTGACGATCGCATTCGAACAATATCTCAGTGTCAATATGGGCTTTGTTGTTAAGCCGAGTGCACACTTCTCCGGCTTCGTATTTCAAGGTAAGAACTCCATTGTCGAAATACGGCGGATTATGGACGTCCCCCAAATTGATGAATTCACTAAAAATTCAAACTCTTTTTCACAAGTCCCATAATCCCACAATTTTTTTATGACTTATTTCTGTTACTACTAAAGTTAATAAATTTGTATCAGTATTTATTAAGTGTTTCATACGTCTTGTTCTGTTTCTTGTTAGCTGCCCTAAGACAAGCTCCGGATTTTGGCAGACAAGTGGCGTTGTGATCGTATATAACCGAATGACAAACATTCAGAATGATCTCTGAATCGGTAACATTGGGCACAGGTATCCTGTAATTTTCAGATCTCAGAGCCAGAGAGCTAAGATCGTAATGTCGATTGTCCTTGTCCACAGCTTTGCAGTCTACTTTGTGTTCCTGGCCGCACGCAGCTTTAGTCTTCCACGCCAGGTGGAATTCGCAACTGTCCGCAGATTCCTGATTAACACAACATTTTTATATAAAATTTACTCAGACGTTAGTCTAAAAATAAAAAGTGTCTCACTAACCAATGGAAACATCTCAGGCTGTGAATCGTATCCTGCATCGTTGTCGCATTTCATGATAACTTGTACCGAATAGCGTTTATCGTCTTTGCAGACATCGCCGGTGAATTGGAATTTCAACAACCCTTCTTTAGCCAAAACCAAATCGGGGGGTGAGTTACCTGAAACGAAACGCAACAATTGTCAGTTTTTCACAATCGACAAATCAGAACTGTGGTACGTGCAGATTATTCTGTTATATCTACCGATTCCCTTTTCGACGTTGTCCTTCGTCGTCAGACAAACGCTGTAGTAATTCAAATCATTGCAAGGTTTGCGCAAAGGGCCGCACAATCGCAGCCTGACTTTTTGTCCGAATTTCTCGTCGACGACGACGTGATCCTCCGGCGACTCGGATAGACGAGTGAAGTTGAAGCGCACCGCTTCGTCCGACACTTCGCAGTAAGGTTTCTTCAGATCCTGCATAATAAATTACACAAGTGCCGAATTTTCGACATTATGAACAAACAACAAAGAACGCGTGGACAACCTTTTTATGATTATAAATTTGTGCACAAATCTTACCCTGGTTATGTACGTTTGACACGACTGACAAAGCAGCAAAAATCCCAGAAGCCGGTACATTTTTTAGCAGCATTTATTTCGTTATGTCGGAAAAATTTCATCACCCGAAAATTGTCGGATGCCGGCGCTCATAGTACAGAGCAAGCGAAACGAAACTGTGGACAAAGAATTACGTCTGCCTGTATTTCCTTTGCCATGGAGAACCAATACGGCGCGCAACGGCGGCGCAAAGTGATAATATACGTAGGACACATATAGTATAGCTATATGTGCAGATAAATAGAACATACCGGGAAACGATTGGCTGCTGAGCTCACCGGCGTCGTCGGGGCGCTTATTTTGCACCAAGGATCGAGAGCTATCGAGCACGAAAATCAACGCTGCGCGACGTTGATTGGCTCGAGATATTTCGAACTGCGCTTGACTTATTTACCGCCCGTTCTTGCCGAAGTTCCCGAACGAACTGCCATCGCAGTTCCTGGAAAGATGTCAATGCAGGAACCAACCTTATCTGGAAAAAGATAATAGTCCGAAAGAGTCGCATCAGCAACTGGAATCGGTTCTCAGGTGCAGCTTTAGGAGTTTAATTAACAATCAACAAATTGACAATCGAGTGTAAGGACAACAATGCATTGAGAATTTATAGTTGAAGATCTAACCTACAATTCTGCAACATTTGCCACTGAGAATGCAGGAAGTAAACAATAACAAAAACAAATGAAATTATATATTTTTTAAATATATTTTTATCGAATTGGAAACGAGAAAGAAATTTAAAAAATAATCTATGGTATCTTTAAATTTTTGTTTCGTTCCCTTCATTTGGCAAAATCATACAGAAAAAATCTGAGACGTAAACCATATTATTTTCCTATTTCTTCTTTAAGCTTCCGACACTGAAAATCTGGCCACGAAGCTGAAAGAAAAGGTGAAAAAGCACAGAAGAAAAAAGCGTTTAAAATGGACAGGAAAGAGGAAAATATGGCGAAGCTGATCGAGGCTCATTGGCACTTACTGGCTTCGCAGGGCAACATCTACTCAATGTCCAAGCTCTGCTCTCAGCACAGATCCAACAAAGTGCTGGTCGCTTCTTTAAAGAGAAAAATTTACTCCTGCGAGTATCATCGATCAGGCGCGTGTTTTTTGCGAGCCCTAATAAAAGAACAGCTGTTCACTTACATTCCGAGCGGTGCGGAGATCATCTCGATAGACGCTTACAACAAGCAAGATTCGGGAAACGAACTCGTCATAGGTGTGACTATCGTCAAGGTAAACGATTCGAGTTCTATCGAACGATATCTCAATATCTACAGCGAAGGAGCTGCGGACGGCGACAGTGAAGAAACCAGCTGCATCGAGTCGATAGCGCAAAATTGCCTTACTGTGGAATTGTCCTACACTCCTTATCATTTGTATCACACGTTCCTGCCGACAACGGATTCCGAGCGCGAGATCGTCTGGTTGACATCCGGTGACGACGAGAAAATTCACATGATCAGGGAGGACAAACGAAGTCACGGTTACGCAGAATTGCCCATTGACAAATATTTTCCAGAGCTCGCAGATCTGCGAGCGATTGCCCTGAAAATCGACATCCACTATTACGCAAAGGGAAAGCGAAGATTGACCGTCGTTGGCTGCGAATGTGGACTCGTCAAGGTTTCCCTGGTCGAGGTGGAGAAATTGGAGATCGCAAAGTCGTGGACACTGAGATACGACTATCCGGTGTCGACAGTCTGTATATTTCCGAGCAAGAGTCCGGCAAAGCGGCCAGTCTTTTTGGATCCCACGAATTCGATATTTTCAAAAGACGAGCACGAGGATCAGGATGAAAATTCGTGTATAAATATTCTGGTAGTAAATGCGCTGAACGGAGCTGTCGTTTTTACCGACGTCGATCGGCTCGGTATGACCGCGGTTGTGACATTGAACGGCAGCGAATCAGCGAATTGCATACTCTCGTCGTGCATAGCGGACGTGAATATGGACGGTCGGAACGAAATTTTGTTGGGAACTTACGATCATCAAGTTATCATATTTTCGTACCGAGAAAATGGATGGGTATTGTCTGACCGGATTCAATTCGACGCTGCGGTTCATTCGATCGGATATGTCGACTTGACCGGCGACGGAGTCGACGAATTGGTCGTATTCACACAGTACGGATTGCACATAATGCAACACGAGCCCAAGGAAGTCAATCGCAGATGGAAAGATCGATTGAGAAAATTATTGTCCAAAACGCAGGACAGGATAATCACTTGATTCGTAATTCTGGAAAGTAAAAATGGAAAATTAGGTACAACTTGAAGTAATAAATTTATCTTTGTTATGAAAATATTTTATTCACAGTATAATCCGTCATAATGCGTCTTACAGTCAGCCGGAATAATATAAATGACTAATTATCGATCTTTTTACATTTTTTTCTCATCGTATATCTTACATGGTAGGTAAACTCTATACAGCGGAACAAACGATGACACCGCTGTTCCTGTTCCGCCGGAGGAGCTAACAAAAAGGTCGAGAGTCGCGAAAACCGGGAATTTTCCGGTGTCTCATTCTCCTAAACGCGAAATTCCAGTCAATTCAAAAGACGGACAAACGCTCCGTGAAACAATTTAGCAATCGGGCTATTATTAACGGGTGATTCAATTTTGTGACAACAGACTGGAATGCGGATGGTGATTGATTCAGAGAGAGAGAAAGAAATCTAGTTCCATTGTAAAGAGGAATCACAGATTTGCGCACGCGTAAATTATTGCTAAATTGATTTATCGTCATTTCTTCCTTTATCTTCTTTATCGCGTAAAATTCGTGTAAACTCACCGCATAACAATCAGCAAAAACACCGTGTGGAAGAATTCGATAAACGCGTCACGATAACGGACAAATCCCTATTACTTTTGTTGTGAATAGAAACGCTGAACAGTGATAGATTGGGGGAAGGGTCAAAAGGAAACGAAAGAAATTATTTATATAACGATGTAAAAGGTAATCACAGATTTGCGCACGGATAAATTATCGTGTACAGCGATTATTACCGAATTAACAAACGAGTCGCGAGGGGGAAGCAAAAGTCGAAGTATTTCAAAGAATGAGCAATATGCGAATAAAAAAAGTATTCGACATACTTTTTCAGTTTGAATAACCGAGGAATTTTTACGACAATAAAAATGGTAGAATCATTTTATCCTCAGCGATGAAAAAAGAATTTGTACTATCTATTCTTAAAAAGAAAAAACCTCGCTCATAGTCTGATCTGAAGAATCATTCAGCGTTATTCAAACTTGAAAAGTATTTTGATTTTGCGCTCGAATACTCGAAATCCTTGCGCAATGTTTTTCCCCGTCTCGCGAGTCTCTTGGCTTCGTCGGTTCTCCAATCGAACTACGCTCGTTACTGTACATCCTTCGTATACCTAATTGTCAGCTAAATTAATTTATGTACAATTGAAAATGTGTTATAAAAACATTAAGTCGACGGCGCGAACGGTCGGTGACGACTGAGCATCAACGAGTCGCGCGATAATAAAACAGTGTCAACCGCCGACGCACTTGACGGAGTCGCAGTTTGTGCTCCAGAAGAGACAGTTGCCGACGCCGCTGTAGCAGATGAGGAAGACAGCGGCGAGAAACGTAACGCTGCAAATGGTGCATGGCTTGTGCTCGAGGAAAAAACCGATCAGGTAGAGAACCATAAACATTACGTGCGTCTGGAGCAGCGCCGGATTCACCGGTTTTGGTATCAGCAGGACAGGTATTAACCACTGTAGACAGTACATTATCCCTGCTTTCTTCTCGGATCGATCCTTTATTCTTTCCAATCGTTCAGCTTCTCGTCCTTAAATCACATAGACAGTCTCTGCTGCATTGCCTGTTTTTACAAAAAAAATTTCAATAATTAGTTTTACGTTATCTTCAATGTTTATCGGAATCATTTGAAAAAGAGATTCTTTTTATTTTTTTATTCGCTGAGATTACCGCAAACTTTTCACTAAAGGATGATCTACAGAAAAAAATACTTGTAAACATTTATTTTCATTATATGGCTTTCGCATCTTTATTACGATGTAATTCTTATCACTGAAATGGATAGAAATGTACCGACGAACAAAAAAATCTGTTTTTCAAGTGACCCTATAATGGTTATGTTGACAATTCTGAAGAATATTTGTCAAGAACACCAGAAACGAAAGATGATTGCAAAATTGATTCATCGAAGATTTCGGCAGTGCTCCAGCTGTTTTTCTCGTTATTGCAAATGCAATCTCGTTTTCGTTTCAATATCAATATCGAAAATGAGCAATCGAGTTTTCGGGACAACGTACGAACCTCATTTCCAAGTGCGACAGTCATGCTCTCGTGGTTTTCACCGTTTCGCAAAAATGATAACCAACAATTGCAAACGAGTGCGACATTTTTTCGTTCCCTCTCTCTTTCTCTCTCACTCTCTTTCGTATCAACACGGATACATCGTAATCGCCGAAACGACGTTTAATTCCATGCGATTAATCAGTGAACGGTGCTGCTTTTGATTGATTTGCGGCTGCCACATCGGTACAATTTGTGTTGAAATGCAACGGAGATAATTTGTTATTATTTGGTCATCTGTCCGTAATAAACGTGTCACACCACCCGGCTAACTAGATTCTAGTAGAATCTACTAGACTGCTGCGGTTTCCGATGGACAGTGGAATAACTATTGTACTCACATTTGTTTTGTTTTTCATTATCAGAAGATGGTAAAAGAGGGACACTTCCGGGGCCATATGGAAATTCGGAGATATTTTTGTAAGGTAACATTGCAGCTCATTTGATCGGTGCTGCCATCTGCCGAGAGTGACGACGAAAGTTGCGTCTAAACGGCGCTAAACATTCGTAATATTGGTTTATGATTTTTTTTCCAGAATATTTACAGCACCCATTATTATTATTATTATTATAAGCATGTGAAATACCGCAATCGGTAATTAAAACTGCAATGA
This sequence comes from Itoplectis maculator, assembly GCA_964034905.1. Classification (NCBI taxonomy): domain Eukaryota; kingdom Metazoa; phylum Arthropoda; class Insecta; order Hymenoptera; family Ichneumonidae; genus Itoplectis; species Itoplectis maculator. Next base: position 8,798,114 of record OZ035857.1, read on the forward strand.
ACATTTTTTAAGCATATTCTTAAGCAGCGAAACGAAAAAATGTATTCACTGTATTGGTGATATCCACAGTGAATGAATTCCTTCATTCAGCTGTAAATGCAAATATGCGTGAAAAGTGATTTGTTACAGTTTTTTATACCGACTGTAGATGATTCACATAGTAAGAGTTTTTTAATTTTTATAAAAAACCAATCCGATCGCATCTGCGATCCTTATTTTTACTCGAACAGTTTTTAAGCAGAGTTTAGTTTATAATACAAACAATAATTTATTCTTCGGTACTAATAATACAAAAAAACCTACGATACAGCACGTTTTCGAATATAACAAAGTAATCAACAATATTACTCTACTCCTGTTTTCCGTTTTACGTTTAAGAGGCCCTTTTCCCTCTCTCAACGGATTCCCACTATTGGCATTTAAGAGGAGGCTCAATACCGTCTCTAAAGTGCGAGAGAGACGGACCTCTGTTCTAAAATACCTTTCACAAGTCACCAATGTTACAGATTTTGATTTTTATTTTCATATCCCAATAGAGGGATTGTTAAGCCTCCTCTCAAAAAATATGTTCTTCAGGATGAAATCGACAGTCTACAGGGAATAATCGTTTTTTTCTTTTAGCAAAAAGAAAAAACGGTTTTTCGCTTCGACGATTCAGCTTCGTTTTCTTTTTTTTCATCACGTCACTCGAAATGACCAAGTCAAAAATATTTGCATTGGATATTGTGTCTTATAATTAACAATTACCGCTCGCGAAATGCGGCGTTTTAATGTCGCAACATTTGTTGTCGTAAAAACGGTGACGCCTCTCAAAAATGATTATTCGAAAGTGCGACAATAATAAATATCAACATTTTTGTTTAGGCAATCGTTGCGCAATCGCCGTGGAAGTAGAAAGTGATGCTGCGACTGTGTCGCGAAGGCGTTATACGGCCAATCGCTTCGGGCGATCGCCGGTGTCTCTCGATGATTAACATTTGCGGACGATCAACGTCGAGAGTGCCTCCGATTTAAGCGTTCTTCCCGTAGACCGGATGAGTGCCGTCGCCACGATTCTCCGTGACTTTTTGGACGAGCTCGTTGGACGCTTTTTTCAGATCGTACGCCCAACCGATTTTCGCGAAACCGTCGATGAGCATTGTAGTAAGATTGAGTTTGTAATTTCCGAGCTCTGCTGCTTTGTAGTCCCATGGGAATGTGTGATGATAATTGTGCCAACCTTCGCCCATAGCTGCCACGGCAACCCATTTATTTTCCGAAGGGCTGATTGTTCTGAAAAAATGATTTAAAAAAATTATGTATAAGAATCGTATATTCTATATTATCACTGTACATTTTTTTATATTATCATATACAAAATATTTTCACTGTACATTTTTGTATATTATCACTGTAAATTTTGCGATAAAAAAAAAATACTCACTTGTCGTAGGTGTGATACCCAAAGAAATGAGCGAAGCTATTTACGGACCAAGTCGCGTTGAGGGTAAAGGGATACCGAACGAACAGTTGAGATATTATAGTCATGTACCACTCTTCGTTCCAGCAGTAAACCGGTATCAGTATCGGTAGAACGAAACAGGCGAGTAGCTTCAGAGTTGTGAAGTGACTGTTACGAAATAACAAAGAAAGTATATATTAGTATATTAGGATTATGTAGTTATTACGATGTGTTTATCGTGTGATGGATAGAGTTACTTTCGGCAACGCTCACCTGTCGACAAATTGGACAACCGGATCCGAAGTGACGTCACTCATGTCGACTTGTCTGCCTCGTCTGATGACTTCCGGATGTTTCCTCATCATTAGCCAACCCACGTGACTGAAGAAAAATCCTCGGGCGCTGTTGTGCGGATCGGCATCGGTTTCAGAAAATTTGTGATGTATCCTGTGGTCCCTCACCCAGTTGAAAATCGAATTCTGCACGAAACGATTTTTTTTTTAAATTTTTTTCTCGACGAGCATTTGAATTGAGTATTTAATTTTTTTTAATAAAGGAGATTGTTCTATTATTTTTCTTACCTCTCCAGCTACTAAATAACACGCGGCGAGAATAATTCGAAGCGGCAATTTGGCTTTATACGAACGATGCGTCCACAGACGATGAACTCCACCGGTGACACCGAAGCCTCCCATTCCTCCGGTTATGAAACCTGTAACGAAAATCACCAATTAATTCGCACAATCAAAAAAAAAGAAAGATATAAAAACGTCCACGTGCAGGGAAACAAAAATGACGGATCAAAGATCGCCACATTGATCGCGCGATTAATTTCAAGGAATACCGATTTTACGACTCAACGACATTGGACCTGCTCCTTGTTTACGGCTCTCCAAAGTCTCTGCGCTGGATCGTTCGGAGAAAGTTGCGACGTCGAAAAGTATCAAAGTGTAAACCATAAATTTACTGATTTTACTCGCGAAAAAAACTAAAAAAAAATCGGATGAAAGATTGCGTTGCAATCATCGACTTCACTCGAAATTAAATATCATTTCCAAGAAAGGAAAATGAAAATCTTAATCGTATAAAATCATATAAACCTCAAATTTACCGTTTTTACTCGCGAAAAAAAAACTCAAAAAAATCGGATGAAAGATTGCAATTGCAATATCGTCGACTCGAAATTAAATATCAATTTCCGAGAAGGGAAAAATGAAAATCGTAATCGTATAAAATCGTATAAACCACAAATTTACCGTTTTTACTCGCGAAAAAAATCTCCAAAAAATCGGATGAATCAATCATCAATCAAGCAATCTTTCGCTCGAAATTAAATATAATTTTCGAGAAGGAAAAATGAAAATCGATGGTATCGCGCAACCAATCGCGTGATGGTCTAAATATAGGTACCATTTGGTCCGTTGAGGTAACAGTGGCCCAGATTACGTCGCGAATCACGTAACAGGTTACCGAAATATATAATTCGAGAGACGGCGAGAGACTCACCCCACAAGGTCAGCATCTTGTAGTCGAAGAACGAGAACGTGTAGATGCCGAACAGCGTCCCGATGTGCAACAGCGTGATACCGATTATATTGGGCCATATAAGCGGCGTTTTGAATGTGAACGGTCCCTCGGCTCTCTGACTTTCGAGTTGCCTGGCCGCCGACTGTTTCGTAATTTCCCTCCCTGAATTCTCCGCATCCTTCTTTCCATCAGGGTAATTCCCATCGTCGTTCTTCGTCTCAGCCGCGACTTCGTTTTCGGGAATCGGCTTCGCGTACGCCGTAACAGCGTCCACGTTCGGTGGCATTTTTTCCTCTCAACTCGCTTCGAGCACTGTGGCACTCCACTTAGCAGCTGTAACACACGAAAAATGACAGACACGCACGATGTTAAAAAATCAAGCACACTGAAAATATTTGTTATGGATCGCAGAGTGCATCGGTCGTCGGTTGCGATTCATAACAAATTGACAACGACGACGACGGACTCTGTTTGTTTGGACTTATTTGCGCTCGTTCGGTTTCTGTGTATAGCAGCAGAGCAAATTTGCGGTTAAAATCGTCCGCGGTTAAAAAAAAATCGTTCTTCGCTTTTGTTTCGTCTCTTGTTTTCTGCTTTTCGTTCTCCGAACGTTATAAGTGCCAAAGAGCGCAATTTGCTAGGAAAAGAACCGAGTGTTATGTTAATGGGTTGAACATATATTGAAACTACGGAGACGACACTCGTTTGTCCTTCGCTGCGATGTTTACTCGCGAAGGGCGATGGGTTCAGACGTTTCCGACGCAAACGCCGCACCCTCGTTGCAAAACGCGATTGCGTACATTCTGACGTTTACTACAGCAGCGAACTTGTTTTTTGTAAATATTTTTTTATAGCTGTGTCTTTCGGTAATCAGAGGATACATTATTTTACGCTTTTCGTAAGCAAACGTGAATTTCGGCTGTTTAATGGGAAAGTGTTGCAATCGGATTTTGTTGCCGAATTTTATTTTTGTTTACTCTAATCCTATCGTCATCAAATATATGCAGAGAAGGATCTTAGGTTTAGCTATTAGTGCCAGAAATTGTTTGCTTAATGTTGGTTAGTATAGTAAATTAGAACCTGTTTGAATTTTTTTGCAACTATTAAAATTTCGCATAGTAAAATTTATGGTATTTTGAATGCTTGTTGTTTCTATTAAAATATTTATTTGCGAGATAATTGCGCTTTTCAAATGAATATAGTATCATTTGTCACCCGAGCCTCTTTTTCTTAGTGTATTTGCGGTCTGTTTCTGTGATCTTTCTAAGAAATAATATAATACATCGCATTCGCCAAGGATTTGCTACAATGTAAACGAGGATTTATCTCCTTTCGCACAGAAAGGTTTTAAAATGATGTAACCACTCTCGACTCTCCTGTTCGGGACCTTGTAATATTTTCCTAAAAATAGACTGTTGTAAAAAAATATATGCGTAGCGATTAGCTGACTGATGTTTCTTCGCAAAAACTTTTTTTTTTCTTTCTCTTTATTATTCAATGAATAATGACAACTAATGAAAGACAGCGACGCCGCTGAAAACTATTACTCGTTTACGTCGTCAGCATCATTTCTTTTAGGCGAATTATTTTCTATCATGTTTTCTGCTGGAAAAATCTAATTACTTTCGCTCGAAAATTACCTCTGCGTTTGCGGAGACAGAGTGGAAGGTTTTTCCCTCTTTGTCTTCGCTTCTAATGTCAACACCGCTGAAGTAGACCCCAGATACCTGATACTTTTTTTTTTTTGCGTAAGTTGCTATCTCAATCGATAAAAATTCCGATAATGCTCATTACGCCACTGAATGTTCGCACTTTTCTCACATTTCTATTACCCTCGGGTTCGCTAATTATCTCGCGACGGTAATCAATTAATTATTCAAGCCGATAGAAATGGAGGCCGATCGCTATCGGACCTATTGTTGATCTCCGAGACCGTTCGGCCTACCACAATATCAACTTGTGAGTCGTTTTGTCGACGAACAATTGAAGTGTATCGCGAAAATAGTCACAGGACTCCTTAATTTACGAAATAAGTGCAACGTAAATAGCATTGTCTGAATTAAAAAAAAATAGATTTCTACTTTACCAGCAGATTAATTTCACACTGAGGAAAATTTAAAACGTGGGTGAATCCGACCGATATTAATTTACTGGTGGTTCAGTTGGGCTGTTTTCGTTAGATTTTCTGCAGAACGCAAGCGTCAAACGCTGCACGCGAGTTATGAGTTTCACTAGATCTTTTTAATAATTCGGCGGGGCCGACGAGCCCGATCGAATCGATCCCCGAACCCAATAGCCGCACCATTCGGCCTTTCGGGTTTGGCGCGAACGACTAGACACTTTCACGGCTTTCACGCTCGTTATATAAAAATATTTGGCACAAGAGAAAAGAATAACACGTGCAAAAATTTTAAAGTAAAAAACGCGATTTTTTCGACACGTGATTTTTCTGTCCCCCAAAAACTAAAAAATTGTACGCTGCACAGCAGTAATTACAGATAAATTAAATTTTAATGCAATTTGCAGAAAAAAATTGGCTCCTCGATAAAAAAATAGTTCGACAATTAATTCGTTGTTAATTCAACAATTATGGAATTTACGTGGCTGTCATTGATCTCACATTTGCTAACTGTCAACCAAGCATTTGGTGGTTGCTTATCGCCCACGCCGCTGTCTTTGCAACTGATACTGGAATACGCCTCGTGGCGATCCTGGGATCAGGTTGTGTTATTCGACGAGCTCGAATCTTCCGGTAAGTCACAAATTCATTTTTGTACTTTAATTTTTTAATTTTGTACTTTAAACTCGTATTCTAAAATACAACACAATTTAATTTTTCGAATTTCAAGAAATGATTCAATACATTTTTTTTAATTTATGTAAAAAAATTAAATAAAAATTTATTAAATATTTACCGAAAAAAGTTGTCACAAAGAAATGTAATTAGTATTCAAAAATATAAAACTATTTAATTTCCCGAATTCCAAAAAATGATTCAACACATTTTTTTGTTTGAATTAATGTAAAAAAAATTAAATTATCAAAATTCGTTAAATATTTACCGAAAAAAGTTGTCACGAAGCAGAATCCTCGAAGATGACACGAGCACATTAAATCCTCTCAGACGATCCAGGTTATACCGCGAGACGCGTTTTGCGCTACACGCGAGGAGCAAAAGCGACGGTAGCGGCGCGAACTTGAAAAGGAAACTTGTGCTATGCCCGGGCCTCTCACGAATTCTTATAGACTTCGAAAAATGACTACGTGACTCGGTGGGACTCGTCGTCCCCTCTCCTCGCGCCGGACGATCGAAACGCGAATGATCGGCGACGGCTTCTCTCAAACTCCGTCTTTAACATATATCTGTAATTTCGTATAATACACCTGATTTGTTGTCGCTATGATAGGACTTTGCGTTGCGGTTTCGACAATCCTGCATTTCGATGCTCAATCAGTGAGATGGGACTTAAGGAGGGGAGGGGTGAGGAGAGGGGAGGGGAAGACAAAGTGGAGGAGAGGGAGAAAAAAAGGCCCCGAGGAGATTTATTGCGAAAGGACCTCAGCTGTAGTTTGTTTCGGGTTCGTTTCATATGCAGCTGACAATCCTCGGTTCGATCACCTCTGACAGCAACGATTTTGGATGATTTACCGAAGTTGACCTCTGAAATCGTAGGTCATATGGCTATCGTTCTGTCTTAGAAAATGAGCCGAAGTAATAAGTCAATTATTTCGAAAATAAATGTTACCTGTTACGCATCAAAAAATTAAATATTTTTTTTTCGTTCATTAAAATTAAAAAAAAAAACTATATCCATGGGATATAGTTTAAAAAAGATATAGTTTAAAAAGACAAAAATCCATGGGACAACAATGCCAAGTATAGCAGATTTTACTAAGCAAATAGGTCACAGTTACGATAACATATTACCGGTGACATTAATTATCGACGCGCGAATCATGAAAGCATTGTTTTCCTGTCAGGCAAATGTGTCGTATAGCAAAATTGACCATTCATTTTTCTGAGTGTCGGAGCGAGTGTCTCGAGTCAGCAGAGTATCAAATGTTACACTTGGCGTAGCAGTGATAGGAGCAGAGACCTCGTTTGCAGATGTCAGCGACGAGTTAGCACAGTTAGCTCATGTGAACTTCACGTTAGAGATTTTTTTTTCATGCGCTGTAAAAACATTGACGAGGAACTGATCGGTGCAATGGATATTCATCAATATCCAATGCACAAAACAAGCCAAGTGCAAGTGTAAGTCAACTGCTTTTTTACTCAATGGAATTAAAATTTAAATAAGATGGATTCCCACGGTTGTCTCTATTTTCGGACGGTACAACTGAGTCAAAGTATTTACCGTGCGTCAGTTGTCTACCTTCTAATAGCTGTACGAACAATGGGACGACCATATCGGGCGACAAAATAACAGACTCGTTAGGGCAACGCAGTTCCCGAACTCGTAAAATCCATCGATTGTATCTGATGTACCGCTAATGATGACCAAACAGAGAGCCTAAATTTAAACTGCACCTGTTCTATGTATTTTACGTTCCGCTACCTACAAACCGAATATTCGACCAAATTTATCCTAGACTTGACCTTTCACTATTTTTTAACGGATTTTTCGATTGCGAATTTTTGTATTGTTCATTTTTTAACGGATCTTTCGATTGCGAATTTTTGTATTGTTTATTTTGCCGAAAATTTACCCAAAGATGGAATCAATGCCAGGATGTATTTTAATCGTAAGCTCGAAAGAGAGAAGCAAATAATAAATCCGTCAGCGAAAGGTGCAAAAAAAGGCCTTGGCCCCTTTTTTGTTCGCATGCGCAGCAAGTGACGTTTTTATGCACGCGAATCTTTTTGGGACTTCTAACCACATAATTACGAGTGCAAAAAAAAATCATCTCCAAGATGTTATTTAACGTTGTGCTATTATTAGACGTTGATTTATTCGTAATAACGTTTGTCGGTGTGTCGTTACTTTCACGGTCGAAATGGACACGTGTTTCCATCATCAAGATTGCGCACTGAAGTACGCGAAGCCGCTACTAAAATGCCTGGGCGAAAAGGGCATAAGCGTGTCGATACAGTCAGCGAGCAACCCAAGATTACCCGATGCCCTTGAAATTCAGAGACACCGAATAGGCTCTGTGGTGCTTTTGGACGGAATTAATCTGACGTCTTCGGACAACGTTCTCAACGTGGTATGAATTCCACAATCCCTTAATTACCATTTTAATTACAAATTGTTAATTACGTTAACTTAGTGAAAATCCACTTATCTTTGTTTCTTATTTTCAGGCTTCGAACAAGAGACTTTTTAACTACTATGTGTCCTGGTTTTTGATAACGAACCGAAACGACGATGCGATTATCAACGAAACCCTTTGCAATCTGACTATAGGAATTAATACGGATGTCGTTGTCGCTACGACATTTCTATCGGCCGAACAAGCGAAAGAGTCAACGTTTTTGTACTTGAACAGGTATTTTTTAATAATTAAAAATATAATTGTTGCGCAGGGAGTACAAAAATATATTTTTTTAAATTTCTTTTGCGGTCCCGAAAAACTTTCACAATATTTACAGGTAAATCTGGGGTCAATTTGACCCCACGGTGAGCGGGAACGGTTAATAAAAAAAATATAAAGATATAAAGACGACCTTGAGGATGAACTTGAAAATGATTTTGATGAAGTACTTAAAAATTGCAGACACGTTTGTTTTTTTGTTACGCGCTTTTTACATAACTATTCTTCGGTGCATCATCTGTAGACCTTGACGACCTTGACGAAGGTCGCGCGAGTTAGCTGTGATCTATCGCTAGCTACGGATGCATTTAAGTATCTGCCCAATGGGGACAAGTTTTTTTTATATCCTCTTCGCTGGCTCAAAACCAGAAATTCTGACGACGAACTGAGTAGACAAAAACTCATTATAAAAATCATCGGTCGTAGGGTGCATTGGACTCGGTCATCGAACGCAGCGATTACGTCAAACGAGCGACAATTTCCGCTTCTGGTTCACGAATTTTTCACTGGCAATACAATCATTTTTTTCGTAACATTTTTCGCGAATATTTCCTAATATCCCAGCGTTATCTTAATTACGTGTATCAATGGTTCTCCATGGCAACGAATTCTTTTGATTTCACTTTTCCGATGGTCAACTTTGCTTTCTCTCTGTGACGCAAATTGCCAATCGGACGAATTTGCGGATCAGGAACGCTAGAAAAGGTCGAGTTTTGATCTATCCAAGTTTCATCTATCCGGTTCACAATTTTTTTTTCAAATGGCCATTTTTTTATTTGAGCGTTTTTCAATATAATAAACCGTATTAGGTTTAAGCAGAACGTGCCGGACGAAACGATTGCCGTCGAAATTTCGATTATTTCAGCGACCTCTGACGTACGAAAAGCCAATGCCATTAGCCGTGCGGGAAAGGGAGGGTATAACACGAAAACCGGTTTTTCATTTCCACGAAACGTTCGTTAATTTCATCACAACGGCTGTCGGTGACACGTGGGAATAATTATGGCATCCCATTGCAGGGATGGGCGGATCGCCTTCGTGTGTAACGGAATTGAGATATTTTGTCAGATATCACCAAAGATAAAAGTAGCTAGCAACAAAAACGGCACTTAACGTTTTTTATATTAATTTGGTAATTTCATATACCTTTAAAAATAGTTCCTGAGGTCACTCTGCGTCTGGTTTCATCTAATCCGATGCTAGTTAACCTCAGCTAAAAATAAAGTCGTCAAATCGTGTCTTGTCTAATCGATCGACGTGTTTCGCAATTTTTGACGAAAAAATTCTATATTTACTTGGGTAATCAAATAATGCGCATATTTAATTATTTCGAAAATGAGCATTTTGCCGAGGATCAGACGAACCGTCGAACGGGGGTAACAACCGGGCGCGGGAATAAACGGATACTATGGGAGAAATATGTCATGGGACTTTAGTCAGGAATTGGGAATGGAGCGGCTCAGGTGTCGCAAGTTTTTTTTTTTTTTATTTTTATCGCAGGCTATTTATAGACTGGCCCATTAATCACTGGCAATTTTTGGCGTGTTAGGAACCTAAATCGATTGACCCAAGAGGCAATCCGTTGATTTGCATAAACAGGTTCTTCAAAGTCCGCCCATATCGATGCTGTAGTTCTCAATACGAAAAAATGTTATATTTTAAGCTGTAAAATAATCAAACCTTGTACTGTTTCCTCACTCTTTTCCACCTTTCACGAAGCAGACGCTTTGAGGACATTCGCCGTCGCGAATTTGGTTTTCTTGTTGAGGAAGAAATAAACTGATTAATAAGCAATTGGTACTTAGGATATTTTCGTCGCAGTCGTCGCAGACGATTTCAAGTATCCTGACATGCAAATGACGTTTTTTTTTTTCTAAAATAAATAAAAATAGAGAAAAAATGAATTTCAATTTCGTTTTGCGAAATTCTACGTCATTCGGCATTACATAATTCCATTACGCAATTAACTAGTGCAATAAAATTTCTATAATACAAAATAAGGACTTTGTACCGAATTTTAATTATAGTGAAAAATCTGAACTTTATAGATTTCACGAAATTTGCTTTCAGCTGACTTTCTACGGTGACATAAGTTGAGAAAGACACAATTCCCATCGCTCAATTCATTTCTATGCATTGTTTTGCCAAGCAAATCGCCTGCAGGCATAGAATTATTATTATCATTATTATTATTATTGTTTAAAGTAGGTCAAATATTGTTTCATAATTAAGTATTCCCCCGAATTTTTCGACGCAGTAAAAGTAGATGTCATAATTTGTATATCCACTTCATCCTCTGGTCTCTGCATTTTTTTCTGGTCCAGTCGATCAAAACGTAATATCCACGTTTCAATAAAAAACGAACGACTATGCAAATGCTTTGGCTCTTGTCGGGGAAGTCATTGAACTCATCTACGAGTTTTTTTTTTTCATCTTGTTCCGACGATGAGATCGTCCATCAAATCAAATGCCACTTTTTTAAATTAATTTATTATATAAAAATTCATTATAAAAAATGTATTAATTTATTATAAAAAAATCGTGTTACTTATTATTTACAGGACATGCAGCGCTTTCCGACCCTACGCAAGGAGATATTCATTCCGCAGTTGGACGAGCAACAGCAGACGCAGCTCGAGCGACGATGCGATGAGGAATCTCGATTACTCGATAATGGAAAATCGCACGATGGCTTTTTATCTCGTGCACGTTTACAAAATTCGAATCAAAGAAAATTCGAGTCTCGTTGTGGAACCTCTGGGCTTTTGGAATCCACGAGCACCGACATTGAAATATCCGGTTTAAATTTATACTTCATTATTTCTTAATTATAAAAAGATTAATCCTTAATTGACCAATATTTTTTTTAATAACGCAGCTCAGCACCGAATTGAGAAATAATTTCAAAGGACTCGACATAATAGTGGGCGTCCTGAATGGAACCAGCGACGGTCAGGCCAAGGACGAAATGGACACCGAGGAAGACGCTTCCCAAGTGCAGCCTTTGCGGGAGTTTATAGCATTTTTAGCCGACAGTTTGCAAGCTGGGTACTAAAAGACATACAAATGTTTGATTCCTCTATTAAAAAGTTCGTGAGCAAGCATTGTTGTCGGTTTATAAAGCATCTGAATGGTCGTTGGGAAACCGGCAGCAGTCTGATGTTTAATATCGCGAAATTCGGCAGTGTGCCAGAAAAAAAAATTCGTTTTTCGCGTTTTTCTCCTCGAATTTTCGATTTTTCGGGCAAACACATGTCGTTTTTGGAATCAGCGGGAAATTTGCCATCGGATAGGGTTTTTAAACTTGGCGAAATCGAAAATTTTTTTTTCGACATATTTTGCGAAAAATGGCAAGGGGTACCCCTTCTAAAAATTTGCGATTTTTGAGGGTCAACTTTAAAAATCTGCAAAAAATCGAAAAATCGAGATATCGCGTTCCGCCTGGCGGCATTCTCTTCGTTGAAGAGTCTTCTTTCGAATGCAAAAAGAAAATCCCGATTATATTGATCCAAAGAAAAATGACACCGATTTTAGTAAAGTGCGAAAATTGAGAAAAAGTGAAAAATCGTTTTTCGCATTTTTCTCCTAAAATTTTTTATTTTTCGGGCAAAAACCGGTCATATTTGGAATCAGCGGGAAATTTTCCATCGGATAGGGTTTTAAAACTTCGTTAAATCGAAAATTTTTTTTTGCCGAAAATCGCAGGGTTCTTCCCTACGCTGGCTAACCTCTGACCGCGCGCCTCATTGTTCCTAATCATAGAAAAAAATGCAAACAATATAACCTGCAATTTTTTTTCAGCCAAGATTTGAGGCCACACGAGAAACTGGGCACAGTGACGAATAAAGTGTGGAGTAATCTGCTTGGCGAGGTGTATAACGGTAACGTTGACATCGGTTTGGGTTACATAACGATCACCGAGGAGCGTCAGAGGGATATGAGTTTCACACATCCCCTAATACGTTACACGTTCGTACAATCTTCATTCTGCTCTCCAAAAAAATTAATGACCAATGGAGGATAGGTCTAATTGATAATAGGTTGTCTAAAAAATTTTCTGAAATTGCAGAAGAAACATTTACATCCGTCCTCCCGAATCTGGTTCAATGAGAGACATATTTCTGCAACCCTTCAACAATCGAATGCTCCTCTGTGTCGCTCTTATGCATTTTCTTATCATCGTCGCCATTGGAACGATTAACTACGCTGCCAGAAATGTTTTGGACACCAGAAACAACAAACGTGCCGGGCTTGGAGAAGCCACTTTATGGTGTATGAGTATTCTTTGTATGCAAGGTAATCAGAATTCAATTTAATTCACTTTTATCCACATTGCATATTCGTCTCGATATTCTTATCTTCCACAAATCCAACGTATCTGAGTATATCAAAGTCGCAGATTTCCCATAAATTAGTCAAGCATTTCATAGATTCCTCAGCATCTCAATATGATAATAAGCGTCTGGCGTTTTGTATATTCATTAGCAATCCCTTAGCTGGGTCTATCAAACCCGTTTATTCATTAGCCAATAACGTAAGTTCGTTTCAGCGATTTTACGTATTTTCTGCCTTTTGACGTCTCGACGTTAAGTATTTAAAAAAAAATTATTTCGGCCTCCGCACCGATGCTATACATTATCACCGACGAAACCCGCATCGAGGTTGCCATTTGTCCCTTTTCAAAGTAGCATTAAACAAAATTGTGAAATTCAATGGCACACATTGAAAGTCTTGCAATATTCTAGCAATTTAGTTTCGAGCCTAGGATTGCAAAAATATCTATCAAAGCTGTTGAGCATTTAATGGCTATAAAGAAATGAGGTAAAAAAAGCTTGATGGGAAAGTGATTGTCAGGAGAGAGGAGGACTATCGCTCGCTCAGCCTTGGCTGCAACATTGTAGGTAGAGATGTGCAGTGACCGTCAGTGACCGTTTCTGACCGTCACTGTGCAACTATATAGATGTGGGTGACCATTTGTGACCGTCAGTGTGCAACTATAATAATATAATAATAATATTCAAATATAATAATAATAATATAAACTATGTAGTCTACTCTATATATAATAGACTATATATAAAACTATATAGACGCCATTTTTGACCGTCAGTGTACAACTATAATAGACTATATAGTATACTATATAATAGACTATATATAAAACTATATAGACTCCGCTTCTGACCGTCAATTACAGGTTCACCGTGGAGCCCGACGAGCATCTCCGGGAAAACTGCACTTCTCGCGAGTCTCGTTTTCTCATTGGTGACGTACAACGCTTACGCCGGATTCATAACGTCGATACTGTCGGTCCAGGCGACCGGGATTAGGACTCTGGAGGACGTGTTACGGAACAATTTCAAGCTCGGCTACAGCGACATCGACGACGAATACATGCGCGCGAGTATTTTGCATATTCAGCAGTAGAAAGCTATATGGGCATCATTGAGACGCGATCGCTGCGCGACACACGCATCGCAACATTTTACTGCGCATCTTTTGATTTATATACATACGGCGACGGAGATATAAATTATTTCTCAATTTATTTAGAATGCCGACGACAGCGACCTTCGACAGTTGTACATCAAAGCGTACAACAACAGACAGTGTCTGGACACGACGGACGGACTGCAGAAAGCCATGAAAGGCGGCTACGCGTTTTTCGCGAGTGCGACGCTCGCTCGAAGAGCTCTGGGCACTTCGCTCATTCACGAACGATGCAGCATCAAGGAAATTGAAGTTAGACACACGTTCACGACCGTAGCATTGCCGATGGAGAAGGCGAGTCCGTACGAAAAAATTATCAACCACAGGTGAATTTAGGGGATTTTTTTGATTGAGACATTTCTTGGGACTTTTTTTTTGCCAACAATTTTTTTTTGTAATAGAATAATTTTTTTTTCTCAATCACAATCAGAGTTGTAAATCCCCAAAAATGTATAAATTATTTAGGGGATTTTATAGATTGAGACATTTCTCGGGACTTTTTTGCTAAACTACTTTTTTTTGTAATAGCCAGAATCATTTTTTTTTCTCAATCACAATCAGAGTTGTCCCCAAAAATATATGAGTTATAATTTGCAGTACATTTTTTTTTGTAACGATGATATCATAACAATAATGTTCCGTGATTATAAAATAAAGTGTAAATGTTTAAATAGCTGAAAAATACTAATTTTCGCTTTAATATTAAAAGAAATTGTGGAAAATCAGTATTTTTGTTCAGCTATTCAGATGTTTGTACTCTAGTTCATAATCCACTCATGTTATTATTATTATGAAATCATCGTTACAAAAAAATGGTACTGTTAACCATATCTCGTGAATTTTTCTGGGTTTACAACTCTGATCGAAATGAAACGGTCGATTGGAGTGCAAAAAAATTGTATGTAAAATATTAATTGCAGTGTTCTGAGGATGCGTGAACGCGGTGTGATCGACAGGATACGCGAGAAGATGTTACCGGCGATGCCGAAGTGCCAGGCACTGACGACCTTTCACAGCGCCCGAATAGCCGACGTATACTCGGCCTTCGTGATTCTCGTTATTGGGGCCGTGACCTCGCTCTGTCTCGGTCTCTTCGAGCGAATTTGGGTCCAGCGACGAAACGTGAAGAAACGCATTATTCACGGTGTGAAAAATCCTCGCGCCGAATTATTGCGATGGGGTCACATTGGGACAAATTCGCACCATGAGAATACAGCGACGTCCGACGAGGCTACTCCGACTCCAGGAGCATTACCCTGTCCAAGATATCGCTCACAAAAACACGCAACGGAAATCGACAGTGCAGAAAAAAGACCGCCTGCGCTCAGATCTCAACGAATTTCCGGTACCCTGGCACTCCAAAGGTCGACCGAGAGAATCGGTCCGAGGGAACCGAGAGCCGAGAAATTTGCGAAAAAAGCGAAACGTCAAATGCTTCCGTTTCAAAATTAAGTCGAAGCACAAATTACATTTGAACTGAGGCATTCGACAACTAAATGAAATATAATTCTAGTCAAAAGCTCACATTTTTTTAAATTCATCGACATTGTAAATGACTACGTATTACCCTCCAATAAAATCTTTAGCAAATGAAAAAAATTATGTTTCTAAAAATGTGTATAGATTTATAAAAGTATCGAATTAAATTCCAGTGGGAAAACTGCTGAAAAAAATTCAATCCGGCAATTCTACACTTCCGCATCTTCGTTATTCGGCTGTCGGTCACTTAACGCGCAATTCCCGCGGTGACCTTGACGCGAGCTCGCCAGTCGAAAGTTTGATGGCACAGATCAACGGCAGCAGAACATTTCTTTCCATCGCCGTCGATATTCTGGCAATCTCGAAGTCTACCGGAATCGGCGCTGCGACAGAGAATCTCAACCAGCGGCTTCGTCGGTGCTTCCTCGACGCACGCGTCCCGCCAATGTTTGTACAATTGCTGAGCGCCCGCATCGTCCAGAATGTCGTGACACTTGTTTCTCAAACTTGCCCAACATATAATGTCAATGCACTCACTCAGTTCCGCAATTATTGCAAAAACGTTCAACAGAACTCATTTATAATTGCGATTGAAAATCGTGTATATAAAATATAAATTTGTAAATTGATGTCGCAAAAATTGTTACGTACGTCGATTCCCACTGTCCATCGGCATTGGAGGCAACAGGAGTCGCACCGGGAACGCTGTAACTGTCTCCGATGTAACGTTCGCCGCTGATTTCTCGTAGAGCGTAGCTGTAAAAAAATAAAACCGTCAAACAAAAATTCCGTTTGAAGATAATGAAGATGAAATATTTTTTTGTACTATAATACATCAAATTAAATTCAAACTCGTGAAAGAAGCGGAAGGAAATTTCGACTGCACTTGCACTGAAGGTGAAATATTTTTTTTGCACTATAATACATCAAATTAAATTCAAACTCGTGAAAGAAGCGGAAGGAAATTTTGACTGCACTGCACTTACTGTCGAAACGCATGATCACAGATGTCTTGAAAAAAGAGCGGAACTTCCGCTGCGTCCAACCATTCATCGGAATCCATTGCATCGTGTGCATCCAACAGGCTTTGATTTATCTGCAAAAGGCCGAAGATGATTACAGAGAGAATGAAGAAAGAGGTGGAAAAAAAAAAATCCCGTAAAAATCAAAATACGCGGTCAGCGATAGTATTTTGAGAGAGAAATGAAGGAATGAAGAGAGAATGAAGAAAGAGGGGGAAAAAAAATCCCATAATAATCAAAAAATACTAACGCGGTCAGCAATGGCGATGCAGATGCCGCATCTAACGCAGGCAGACGAAAAATTAACGTCGACGGGACTGACGCCAGAGTGGGGAGCGTTTTGATACGGAATCTTCTGCACAACGCCAAATCCAACGAGACCACAGTTATCGTAATGCGGATCTAGATCCGTCGATTTCGGGACTGCCGCTGCTTCGTCCGCCGAAGAAGAGTTTTTCGTCGATGCACCGGAAATGCAGTTGCTCTTCTGCGCGGATTTCCGGTTTTGTTGCTTGCGACTCGGTCTGCCAAAGCCGAAGCTCGCGTCGAGTGTCAGAAGTAGGAGCAGCAGAAGCAGCATCGGAGCTTTCTTTTCGCGACGAATGAACATCCTCTTTTCCACATTCCACCGATTTACGAAAACACCATTTTACGCATCTTCCGCACTTCCATCGAGAATTGCATTAATCAAAGATGCCATAAAATTGCATATATGTAATTTTCAGCTGCATCTGCGAAAATGTCTTGAATGAAAATTTGAGAAATGGCCGATATTTTAATCCAGGAATCGCAGTAAAATCACATTTTCTTGATGGACTCTGAAAGTCAAATTGATTTCCGCAATTCCTTTTGCCGCTGCTGCCGCTGCATCCAACTTGGCTCCTGAAAGCTGCGTCTGCTGCTGAGTGACGTAACACTCACATAACCTCGAAGCGGTCGAGTGTTATGGAAACGAAAGGCACTTGATAGTCAAATCTGAATTACAGGCGACGGGTTTGTCGACTAAATTTAACTTCGAGGTTAGTCATTAGACTAAAAAAATACTTATAAAGTACATTGTTCTTCAGTGAAAACGGAGGAACAATGGTTTTGAGGTTTCGTAGTGCTGAGCAATTCTGTACTGATAGATTTTTAGGTTATATCAGATCGCCACTGATAATTCATGTATTTCAATGGTAAACAGGTTTCGAGGTCACAAACATCACAATGTCGAACCCAGCGTCGGAGACCGGAGGGGTCAAGCCCATGGCCATCGCCGGGCGGATGGTACGAGAGCAGGAACGTCGTCTGGGGATGACTGACGCGGAGCGAGCCTGGCGAGCTCAGTGGCTGAAGGATCAGATTCTGGAGCACGACGAGCCCAGGGTTCCGGAAGGATACTACAAGGAGCGTTACAATCCGCTGAGACGATTCTACAGGGCGCCGCTGGACAAACTGGAGGCTGCCTTGTTGAAACCTTTGGTACCGTGATTGAAACTTGCCGGAACGGCAACATTTTTCTAATAGACGATAACTCGATTCAGAGTTACAGTTTTAGCACTGAGTATAAAAAAAGAAATAAAAAATTGCAGGGCGAAGTTCCGGCTGGGGTCGTTCGTCATTTTATCGGCAAATCTACTCTGATAATGTTTGGTTGTTGGTTGGGATGGTACCATATGAAGTACAACAAAGGTGTAAGTATGGATGTTCAAGTACAGATAGATTTTTTCGTCATTGTTTGTTCTTCAGTTAGAAAGTACGATGAGCGGTGGTTTGAACGTAAGTCTTGATTATCTGCTTACTTGCCAACAGGATTGGACCAAAAAATCAACTATCAAGGTAACCCACAACCGAATCGCCGTCTATCCGAACGATCCGGGTTTCCCGAAATACGAGACTCGCGCGGACGACGACTTTGCGTCGTTCGGCTTCAAAAACTCGCCGATATAGATGTTAAAAACACTGATAGTGGTTTAGTGAATGTTCATAAATATAATGATAAAGATTGTAATAAATATAAGGAAAATGAATGGGAGTTACGCTTTGATTCGAATTATGTTCAATGATCCGATCGCAAATCCTGTGTCCGATTTCTGCAACTACTATTCCCATTTTATGTAATTTATAACAATCGGGAATTGGAAATAGTGTCGGGAAAAGTGGTAAGTTCAAATTGCACCTTCACAGAATGCCGCTCATTACAGTCTATTTACCGACGGAGTAATTTACAAAATATATATATTAACAAAATGGCGGTGTTTCGAATGAAAATAAAGCCAAAAAGACGATATTTTCTGCAGATTGTTGCCCAGCTCGTTCAATACCATTTTTCCTATTTTACTGAACAAATATATAGTACTGGTTTGACTAGTGCGGACCTCCTTAGTCAATCACTTTTCGCAGGGAAGTTTTTTTTTACTAATTGAAGCAACTCGATAATTCCCTATGTCGATATGGTTTTTAAAGACCATTTTTCAACAGTCAACCCTACGGGAGAAGGGGTATCAACAAGAATGAGCCGATCTATAGTTAATAAACACAAACATCTCGACGGGCTCGCGAGTCTTTATCGACGTTATCAATAGCTAACAGGTGTTATCAGCAATTATCACGAATCGTGACCGTCCTTTCGGGATTCGTGACCGCGTCCTTCGCGAATTACGGATTTGTGCGCGCTCGAATTTTCGTCCCACGAAATTGCGCTCATTATCCGAAGGCCGAAGAGGTTAAGTTACACACAGCAGAAGAAACGAGAAATTCACGAAGCAAGCAGCTGTTTGTGACACCGAAAGGCTCTCCGAAAAATTTTCTACACATTGAGCACAAGCTGAAGGTACGATCAATAAAAAAAAAAAAAAAAAATGTAAATAGCACTGACCACTCTAACATTACAGTCCCTTCAGGGATGACGACAGCCATGGAGATTCTGTGGAAACAGGCCGCCAGGACTTTTGCCGGCAGGCGAAGTATCGGCTATAAGCTGTGCCAGAAAAACTTTGAGAAGTTGCGTTCCCTCATAAACGAGATTCGGGCGGAGGATGTAAACATTGACAAACACGTCCTGCAATTTATCGAGTCACAGTCGGCTCCGATGTGCTGCATGGATGCTTATGACGATAACGACATGACGATTGCGATATTCTTCTTGAAACACGGAGTTACGATGCCCATGCACGATCATCCGGGGATGCACGGATTGCTAAAGGTATCGTTGGAAAATTAGCAGCCATTTTACTGATCTGTGAAAATGATTTTTTTTTGCATTAGAATTCAGAGATTTCAATATTTGTCTATACCTTAAAGTTGAGCCAGATGGCTGAAATAGTGCTGAACAACAAAAAATTATATGTCGAGAAAGAAAACAAAAAGACAAAAATTAATTCCAGGTAATTAGCGGCGCTGTAAAAGTCAACAGCTACACAGTACAAATCGGCGAAGATCATCTGATAAAACCAGGCGAAGAACTGATTGCCCTTAAGCATCCGGCTGTGACGGTACGAGAAACGGATCCCGCATGTGTTCTGACACCGGAAGATAAAAATTTCCACGAGATTACGTGTGTAGAGGGTCCGGCTGTGTTTTTGGACATTCTCAGTCCGCCTTACGTCATGGAACCCCGAATCTCAGGTGTTTCTCAGGTTTCCACAGCCCTTAGGCCGTGTACATACTTTACAGAAATCTCTGCGGATCAATGTACAGATGCGGATAAACCACACGAAGTTCAGTTGATGGCAATGACCAAACCTCCGGAATTGCATACAAAGTGCATCCAATATGTGGGTCCCCCTCTCAGATGGTAACTGATTGCATGGTTATCATATATACATGGCAATCGAAGCCTATGGATTGGCATGCAACTCGATTGAGACCAGTTTTTAGTAGCGGCCCAAAAAAAACTGTATTTTTCTACCTACGCAGCCCAGAGGCTTCGTTTCCGCTGTGTCCGGAGTGATTAGTGTATCAATTCTCATCATTCCGACGCAAAAAGTACCAGACCAATGTAACAGTTTCGATTTCCTTGAATGTCGCTGTTTGTACATTTTATTTGTGTATAGAGAACTATTTTATTTCCGAGGATTTCGCGAGCGAACGATGCGTGCGACGCTCCTCGCATTAGTGTATCTACTGTTTTATACATTCTCGTATTCTTCTTTTCCTCGGACCTACTGTCGGTTTTATCTTCTGCATTAGCAGCGCGATCGAGTTGCAATCGGAGAAATGAAGAAATCTTCGGGGAATTGAAGAGCATTTCCGTAGTCATCTGACGACAGTAAATATTGTATATTCGTAATCCAAATAATAGAAGAACTATTCTTACGATTTAGGATTAATCAATGCTTTTACGTGTAGCCGAGAGTATTCGACGCTCAATTTCGGCATAGTACAAAGGATGCAATTGTGTGGGACTCAGGGTAGAAATGATCTAACATCCTCTGGAGGAATTAAAAAAATTAATATACTTTTATAGAAAGAATTTATGCATAATTTGCTATAACAAATTCTATGCATAAATTCATTTTTTTACGGGTATACTAATTTTATGAAGGAAGTCTGTATAGTTATCGCGCGTTTCGCAGGAAGTGAGAAAAGCTGAGTCTAATAAAAGCAGAAAAGTCTGGATATTCCAACTTACGTGTATTTATAGTTGAATCACATTCAAAAGCATTTTACCAATCGGTAGAATTCAGTTTTTAACAGGTAATAGGTACGAGATTTAACACATGAGAGGAAAACAAATTCATGAAAAAAATTTGCATGAGAAATCATGTAACGTACTTAATTAATTTGTAACTACTAAGCCGTTGAAAAGCTGTTAATGTTAATCGGTAAATATATTTGTACATCACATAAAAATTTCGACCATGTCTGTGCATTATTTTTCTTCCGTTTGTCTTATATTTTATTTATTACAGCTATGGCGTCTGTAATAATTAGTATATTAATGGAATTCGCATTTTTCTGCTGGACTGTCATCACCTATGAGTCGTGTGAGTTTATGAAAGGCTAATAAATATTTTTGCAAAATATAGGAAATTCATTAGATGGTTCATTTAAAATTACGTAACGTGGACATTTTTCTTGTACCGAACATCGATACTTGCAGCATCGTTTTGTCAAATTTCGCGAAGCGTCGTTAAATTTAAACCGGTGAAATTTTTAACACTCTGTCTTATCAAAATGACAAAACTCATTTTCTTTGTTCTCTCCAATGTATTTTTCTCGCTCACTTTCGCTAAGTCATCATGGAAGGATTCAACAATTTTTTTGACATTGCTGCACTGCAGTATTCGCAAATCATTGGACAAGGTATCTGAATGATATTGATTACTAATGTTGAAGTATTTATATATTTTTCTGATTCTCGGTAAACTGGAAACGAATCCAGTCTCCGATCCTTTGCCGGCAACCTTCGACTATAGGATTGCTACATCAAATTAACAGATTATTGGCTATTGTAACATATCGATTTTTTTTGCAGTTATATGAGTATGTACAGTGTCATCTCTCCCCTTTATTATCTCTCTATCCTTAATTCTTTCAGCCGCAGTTGTTGACCGCTAAATTGCAGTTGCTAGTGTAGTGTACCCCTTGAATACCGAGTGTTCGCGATCAGGTAACTTTGTCTTAATTATGGAACGATAATAGTCACTCGTCACTTTTCGTCTAAAACATCTCTCGACGCCGCTTTTCCAATGGATCGAATTTTTTGTATTTCGCGTATCTATAACGATTTAGCTTGTCTGATTGTTGTCGGTGCTCTGCTGTCTCCTGTACATCGCAACGTTGCTCTCCGTGTAGTCCATTATACGCCTTTGGCACTGTCTTACGTATTGTTGCTGTTTGTGGTAAATTTTGAACGCGCCTTTTATCGTTATAAACGCCACACCGCCCTAAAAATACGAAGAGTATTCGTTTTTTACTGCCGTCAGCGAATTAGTGAATTTTAATTTTCAATGCCTACCAGCAGAGTCCTCTGGAAGTTCGAGTTGATGCTCTCGAAGAATATTTTGCCGCAGATACTGGCAATAGTCGGCAGCAACAAAGCTCCACAGAGAATTCGCGAGGCAGAAAAGGGATCGCTCATCGGAGGAACTTGTTGCGATTGAGCTCTCTCGTCGTCGGAATAACTGAAAAAATAAGAATAAAAATTAACGTTTTTTATTTCAGTCGACCATTCGATAGAATCTATCTGATTGCCGCAGACTGTTTTACCTGCGAGGCAAAAAATGTCGCAGGACCGGAATTTTGCACGCGTGTCTTCTGAGCAAGTTCAGAGCCTGGTCCTCCCATCTGAGCATCTTTCCCAGCACAAGCATAATCGGTATCGTCGGCAAACCGACGAGCAGCACCAGAGGATCCGCCTGCTCCATCATGGTCAGCCCATCCTTGTGGCCGACGACTTGCATCACGGTTACCGCGCCGTACGTAACCGCCGTCCAATAAATCGATCCGACCACTATTCCAGCGGCTATAAATGGGCATACTCGAAAAATGACCCCGTCTATCGTGTCCAGTATTACGACGAGCGGTCCTAAAACACAACGAATCGATACTGATGACGTATTTCCTAATTGAAGCATATTTGTATCACTAGCTCCCGAAAAATCAGGTAACATTCGCTGTGTCGACCAGCGTCAAAAAAAACGATTCACTAATCTTATTACATTTTTGTCTCAGAAATTCGGACTGAATTTTTTCGTAATTATGTAAATTGCAGTATCCACATTTTCTCAGAAATTCGGATTGAATTTTTTCATAAGTATGTAAATTGCAATATTTACGTACCCATGTTTGGATAAACGATTATATATTCGGTGTTGCACTGAGGACAAGCGACATGGGCACCAGCTCGTCCCTTCTGCTTCTCGTCGACCCAACGTTGTATGCATCCCTGATGAACCCATTTGGTCGTGCCACGACAGTGGCAGGGTTTTACCCAGGACGCCGTGGCATCGTCTTCGTCGGTTGCGAAGCAAACCCAGCAATATCTTTTGCTAAATGAAAGTGATAATATCAATTCTGATTTTTTTCAACCTGGTTTTTGTCGAGCGGATACGCAATCGATGAGTTTGATAGTTGCGTCCAGGAGATCGGAAATAAATGATTCTTTGAATTTGAGAAATTGAGAATTGAATTGAATTGAAGATATTTGAGAAAAACAAACTCAGCAATTATGTAGCCGCTCGAAATGCGATGAAATGGTTTATACTGAACGTCTTACTCGTCGTCTGAACTCAACGTCGGTGCGCTGGCTGTGGTTTGGTTGGGCGAAGAAGCGCCGTCGGTAACGTCTACTGAAAATTCCGGGTCCGTCAAATTGGACGTCGTGTTGCACGTTGTCTCCTCTTCCGAGGATATCGTCGCTGCTTGTGCGTCAGACATCTCTGCAAATGTAATTTCATTCGTTAACACTTTTTGCGTGCAAATGAACTGGAAACGTTGGTTACTCTTGAGGAAAATTTCATGTCTTCTAATTCTTGGGTAATTTTTGTAGGTGGATTTGAAATTGAATTAACAGTTTGACGAATCCAATTAAATGTACAACCTGACATAAAAAATTGAAATAAATCTACAGCTAAGTCCAGTTAAACTATTTTATATTAGCTGGATAATTGTTACTTAATATTTTTTAAATACTAGGCTAATCGCAAAATGCGTTCCTGAAAAACTTTTACACTGCTGTGATTTTATAAACCTTTAAAATGTTAACGGATACTGTGGCATCTGTCCTCTTACGACAAATGGGACACTAATAAATAAATTAAACTTTTCTGGTAACCAATCGAAGCAAGAATGAAACGACGACAATGGTTTCTGTTACTCGTCATTAAATTTATCAAGGATGGAGTATCTTGCCATTATTAGATTCGCTGTTCTGTTGCTGATGCTCCGCTATGCTGATCGTCCGAATGTTTCTGCTGAATCTGCTAAGCGTCTCTGCCATACCTTCCAATCTTCCGATCCTCACTAAGCCTCCGCCTCCGGTGGCAAGACCATACGAAACATGAGGTACGTTATTGTCGGACATTCTGGCTCATTTGTGACAACTGTATCCCTTATTGTCTAGCATTTTCCACCTGAAATCCAACATCGTTCACAACAGACATTAAAATGTGTATCGTACATTCAATATAAAAAGAATAAAAAAACCAATATCAGGATTATCTATATTCCGCAAGCGGAAAACCAAAATACGCATATGTTCGCATAGGTTAAACACCAAACAAAAAAACCACAAAAAATTGGCCCCAAGAAAAGCTACTAAAAAAAACGGTAAAAATGATGTATTTTCCAGTAAAATTTAAAGTCGCGATTAATGAGATCGAGATTTTCGGTTTGTGGTCGCAGCTACTCAACAATCGATCAATTCGTCCGACAATGTTTACGACGAACGATTCGTCGGTATTAGCTCTTTTTTTTGCATCGTTGAATCGAAGAAAAGAATTGCGCTAGGTTCGGAATCCGCCAAAGTGGCTGTTCCCGAGTTTATTAATATTCCCGGAATTTATTAATATTAGCAAATTGCGGTATGATTTTTTTCTTACTTAGCCACATTGACAGGCGGATAGGTGGAGCAATAATAATAACACGGCGGGATTGTCGATGTGGTTGTCGCCGTCGCGTCAGCAGGTACAGTGCAAAACTCAGAGAGAGAGAAAACACGAGACTGCTGTTCTGTATCTGTGTGAGTAGTGTGAAATGCAGAATTGCACCATTTACCTGAATGTCAAATCGTTCGGCGATGTCACAGCGAAAAACTCGCTGAGGAAATGACGTCCGTGCGCTTTCGACTTTTCACGCTGAGACGGGCGTCAGTGACTCGCGATTACGAACTAGTTACGCGAAAAATATCATTTGCGGAATTTAAAGTAGCGAATTGCTGCGTCGACCGATGCCACTTTGGGGTTCATCGGCTCTCTTCGCAAAAAGCATTCTCGCTGTCAAGTTGGCAACGGAGACATCCAGGAGAGTCGCATTGAACGACTGCTGATTGGCTGCTCAGTCGGGAGGCAGCCAATCAGGAGTCTCCTGCTTTTTGCTCCGCGCGCTAATAAATTTCGACGAATTATTTTTCGTCGGTACGAAGCATTGATAGGTCGCTCAAAATTTGCGGACTTCGTTTGTCCTGTTACTTTTTTATTATGTTAGTATAAAAAATACCGTTTTATTATCGTGTCAGAAATCATGCGTTATTTTTGTTGCACGAGCATTTTGAGGGAAGATGAACGATAAGCTGCAGCGATTGCAGAGAAGGAGCTTCGAATGTTGGAGGATCTACGGAAAAAGGAAATCGAGCCGGCGACGATTGATTCACAAAGCTGAATATTCGTACAACGTGCGACTCCAGCAGAGAGCGATAAACTCGCTGTTGAAAAATTGTATCGATGCTAGAGAAAATCGAGCCTTCCGCGAGAAGCTTTCGACAGAGTCGACTGAGGTTTCAGCGTTGGCGAATTTTTATCGCAAAAGTATTTTGATAAAAGTTTATCGCGCCTGGTTGGACCATTCGAGATACAAGCGCGGAATTAGAAATTTGAATGCCCGAATTTGTGACCACCTCAGTCAAATCTATCTCAATAGATATATTCAAACTTGGAAAGTAAAATGTCTCGAGAAGAAAAAAAACGAGGAACTAAATAAAAAGGTTTTTGTTAACTGTTGAGCGGAAAAA
Organism: Itoplectis maculator; assembly: GCA_964034905.1. Taxonomy (NCBI): domain Eukaryota; kingdom Metazoa; phylum Arthropoda; class Insecta; order Hymenoptera; family Ichneumonidae; genus Itoplectis; species Itoplectis maculator. Next base: position 8,824,260 of record OZ035857.1, read on the forward strand.
ATTGCAGATGAAAATGAGTTTGCATTAATTTGATGTATTTATACAGGCAAACGATTTCTACTGTATTTTGCTAAAACGAAGAACGTTGAGATTGTGGATAGACAGACACAATGAGAATTTACTCCAAATTGAGAAATGGAATAATGCAACTCGTCACTATTGTCTGAAGCTATTAAAGAAAATTTGGCTCGCGTGGATTAGATACTGCAACGCGAAGATAGAAAAGGAAAAAAAAATCGCGGATGCGCTTTGCTACTATGAAAATCGGCTGCTTCGAAAATCTTTGAGAAAATTAGCCTCGGTAAAATATAAAAAATAAAATGTTTGAATTTTATATATTTTTTTAAAATTGAAATAGAAGTGAAAATTCATTTCTTCCCAATTTAGAATGTGACCAGGAAAATTTCAAAAAGAGTGACGCTTGAAAAAGCCATCAACCATTCCGAGACAAAACTGTTACAGCGAATTTTACACAACTGGATCGACTATCATCGCAGAGCAATGGAAGTCAACCAGAAAATAGCGAAGCGACGTAAACAAGTAGAAAATAATTGGAAGGAAGAAATACTCTGGCAATTGCGATTGTACGTTTGGAAGAAGAAATGCAGCAGAAGACAAAATTACAATGCAACGAATCATTACAAAAGAAAACTTACTGAAAAAACAATTTCAGTATTGAAGAATTATTCGCTGTATAGAAAAGAAAAGGCGACACGTTTGCTTTATCTAAAAACTGCGGTTGCTCGAATATCACAGGAAGTCCAAAAAGTGTATATAGGTCGATGGAGAGCAGCTATCATAAATCGCGCCCACGAAAGACAAAAAATTCGGCGACTGGAAATCCACTCCTCGACGCGTTCGATGAAATATTATTTTTCATTCTGGAAACTCTACTCCGAACGCTACAAAATTAAAACGCAACGCAAAAAAATATTGCTCGAGATCGGACATTCCGTTCTGTTGGACAAATGCCTCAGTCTATGGATTAAAAAATACAAGGCAGCTGCTTTAATACACGAGAAGGAAAATCATGCCGCGTTAATTTACGAAAAAAAGTTGGCACTGCGTTTTTTCAATTACTGGAAACGATACATCGATGAAAAACGCAAAGAAAAGGTGGAAATCAACGAGGCCAAGAATTTTCACCGAAAAAATTTGCTCCGAGAAGGATTGAGGAAAGCTCTGCGGATTTCACTCCGCAAATCTGAGTCAAGATACGAAAGTCGACTGAACGTCGTGAAAGAAAATTGTTTCCAGGATTTTGAGATCATGCGAAAGTTTTTCAGCAAATGGTGGATGCTGGTCGCGTCTGCTGACAAAAAAAACCAACCAAAGAGCTCCACAAGAACCAAAGAGAAAAACGGAGTATCCGAAATTCCGTACGCGATAAATTCTTCCCGTTTTGTTATTCCGGAATATATGAAGAGAGAGACTTTCAATTCCCACGAAAATTGCGGCTTTAACCATCGAGAACACTTTTCCTATTCACGAAGCGAGAGTTCCTCGTCCGAAATGGACAGATCCACGAATTCATCTTCCGGATGATACTATCCAACAGAAGAGATTTTTACGTAGAAGAAATGGACTTTGAATCGCGTCGAGAATGAAAAATCCGCGTCAGCAAATCAAAGCACCGCAGGTACAAATATCGCAATTTATTTATAACGTTAATTACACATGATTTAAAATGCGTGAGAAAGCTCGGCGATTATTTCTTCCTCTTAATCTGATTCAATTCGCCCTGCTGAGCAGCCGCATCGCCAAAGATCTCCTTGACCTTTCGCTTACGCTCGGCGTCGCTCTTAATCTGTTGCTTGATCTGTACTTTAGCCAAGAAAGCTCTGTCCCTGCGAACTTCGCGAACGGCGCTCTTGGTTTCCTTCTTGATTTTGTGAAGCATCTTTTCTCGCTCTGCCTTCTCCTTCGACATGGGTTTGTGCTTTTTGCCGTCGTATCTGTAACGAGGAAAGACACAAATTCATTAATATCCATTGATTAATTCAATGAATCAAATTATTGAATGAATCAATTGATTCATTCAATTAACATAATCAAAAGCCAAATTGAAAAAAAAATCATTGAATGAATTAATAGATTCATTCAATGATTTTTTTTAATTCATTGATTTTTGTATGCTTTATATAAAGCATCGACATCGTTTTTCAATTTGTCTTTTTTTATGTACATTTTTATAAAGAGAAACAAAATACTTACACTTTCTCGATGCGAGGTTCATAAAGCCTCAAAGCCTTAGGTTTCTTTTTATCCCGAACGATATATTCCAACGACTTATCCGCTAAGCTGCCTAAATCCTTGCGAACGTTTTTCGCGTGTTTCTTAACGTTCTTCGGGAAATTTTCGTAAGAATTCATTTTCAAGAGTTTGATGATCGGCTCGAATATCACATAAGCCGCTTCTAATTCTTCCAACTGCTTCTTGAACTCAGCTGCCATGTTAACAGCAGTCACGAATGCTCGTAGTCTGAATTCGTCGTCTAGATCTGTTTGAGACAAGTCACTCGCTCTCATGCACGGAGCTTCCGTGTCGATCGTTGTATTCCTCTGATCTTCGTCGAGGATAAGCAAATTGCTGGCGTCGCCGTTGCGCTTGAAAGGCGGAATCACTTTGTGCAACATTGGCGGAGCTTTCGGCGTTGCCAGATAAATAACTCCGCGCAGAAAGTTTATTGCTGAAGGTGCGAATCGTTTGCTCATCAGAGTGTACTGCAATGTATAGTGTAACACAATTATTATCCTTCGCATTAATCATTAGTAGATTTACCATTTTTTTCGTATACAATATTATATAATTAGTAGGTGTATATATTTTTTTTCGTGAAGAATATTCTTACCTCCAGAATAAGAGCGCAGATAAATAGACCTTTAGCGATATCTCGGCGACTTTTTATTCGACATCTCAGCAATATTTGAGACATGAAGACGATGCTCGGTGTGATCACCGGATGTCGAAAATCGGACGTGGGAAAGAGTAAAGATACCACTTTGAACAGTACTAACTGCAAAAAAAATTAAAATGAGCCCCTGCGACATTTTATTATCACAGATGCAAAATAATTATTTTAAAAATCGTACCGTTTCCAATCCTGGATACTTGCGTTTATTCTGTTCGAATTCTTCGTGTTTACTTCGGAGCAAATTTTGTACGCAAGTCGCTGTATTCGGAGCGCTCGCTTGTGCAAGATCAAAAAGATGTGGACACAATCTGAAAACGAAATGAATAAATTACAATAGACGAAAGTATAGAAACAGCCGAAAAATTGACTGACAAATATTTCGCTAAATATTTAACATACCTATCGAATAATTGGAAATACTTGAAGACGCTGTCGTTTTTGCTGTCTCCTTCATTTCCGACATTGGTCGCCGACTCGACGAGATATTGCAATAAATACTCAAAAACTTTGCAAAGCTTTTCCCGATTTCCTTGCCCCAGAGTCCAGTGATTGCACTTGATAATTCTCTCGAATATGATCGACTGATAATCGGGACTGTGATCTCCAATCAACTTCTTCAATTCCTCAAAGCTTTCGGGCGCTGTATAAGTGTAAGGCAACTCTTGTCGCGCCTTTTCCATTATTTCTTTCCTTCTCTGCAGATCCTCTCGAATTTCTTTGATTCTATCGTTCTCGGTTGGTTCTTCGGCTTTTCCATTGACTTTCGGTTCAATCTGAGGCTTAATCACCTTCTTAGCTTTTACTTTTGAGGAATGTTCAGAATCTTCTTTTGTCTCTTCTTCCTCGCTCGAACTTTCAGATACTTTTAAGTCCGATAAATCGAAGTCCGATTCTTCTTCGTCGTCAGATTCTGCTTCTTCTTCTTCTGGTTCTTCTGTTTCGTTCTCTTTGCTCGGACTGTCTACGTTATTTTCAACGTTCTCATCTTCTTCGGGATTCTCGTCTTCGTCGCCTTCGGAATCGTCTCCCGATTCATCATCATCTCCATTCTCCTCATCTTTCTCTAATTCATTATCATCATCGTCAGCATCTGCTCCAAGTCCCTTAGCCCGACCTTCTTCGTCGTAAGCCAAAGGTTCCTGGTCGATCTTTTCGACCTCAAAATCATCGTCCAAATCGTCCGCCGATTTGTGTTTCGCATTCTTTCCCTGCGAATCGTCGGCGAATCCTTTCATTCTGGCCAACCGATCGCGTTCCAGAGCCTCTAATTTTTCTTTCTCCTCCTTCATAACTTCCTCCTCGGATTTTAACTTGTCCGACGGATTTCCGCGGCTCTCGAACTTCAATTCTCTCACAGCAATGTCGTAGTCATCTGCTTGAGTCTTCTCAACGATTTCCGGCGCGACTTTGCTCGCGCTCGTCATAAGAGGAAGCAGATCCTTCCACTCAGTGTCCAACTTTTCCGTCAGGTCGATTGTCTCCTCTCGTACCTTTTGTTTCTCGGCTTTACGCTTCTTTGACTCGACAATCAGTTGCTGAATGAGATCTTTGCGCGACAGAGTTCCACCGTCCGAGCGAGACAAGACTCCTCCGCCAAAATGAGCCTCGGACACAAATTTCTTCTCGAGTCTCCCGTCTCGATTTTCCTCATCGCTCCATTCGTCGTCGCTCTTTGGATCCTCAAACTTTTCGATCTCCTCGAGCGTTTGGCCTCTGTGAGTCAGGACTTCCTCGTCGTTGAGACTGAAGATTTGCTTCTTTTTCTGAGATTTCACTCGCTCAGCGGCAAATCGAGCCATCGATTTTTCCTCCTGCGTCATCATTCCATTTTTCTCTCCGATTCTTCTGTCCACAAAGACATTGTCCTTGTCTTTCTGTTTGTATTCCTGGAGCAACGTGCTCTTCCGCTTGCTTATCGCCTTCGCTCTCGCGACGCCCGGAAGACCACGATCCGCCTTGTTTTTGCGACCCAACACTTTCTGCTTATCTTTATTAATATGAACCTCGAAGGGATTCAACGTTTTCTTGTTTTCCCTGTTGCGCTTTCCCACCGCCGCCTCCGCTGTGTTTTTCTTCTTATTCTTCACCTTCGCCATATTTATTCTTTTTCCACTGCAATAAGAAATATCAATTTAAACAGTTATTAATTTTTAAGGGTGATCGAAACCAGCAATAATAATAATTCCTTGAGTAAAAAATATTCGTTACATTAGTCGCCTTTCCTAACCTCTTTCGTCGCGAAAAAATTAGAACACTTTAACATTGAACCAATGAGAGTTCGATGCCTCTCGAAGATTATTATAACTAAAATAAAACTATCTTATCAATGTTATCGACTTACCGATTACAATACACAAATTCTTGTCTATATATGACTGTACATTACACCACCACGTGTACCCATAACAATAATTCACCCGCCGAGTGATTTAAAAACGGAGTCAGCAGAGACTGTACATCAGTTACCTATCTGCGTCTTTGTCGAGATTGTGACTCAGTAGTAAACTCGTCTCCTTCTGACAGAGAAGCCTCTAACTCAGCATAGACCTCACTCGGTACAGTCTACCGCAAAAGTATGTAAGGAGACTGGAATGTCCCAATTAGTGACCTACTAAGAAAAATCTCTAACCTACGAAATTCGCAGGTAAAAACGCGGATATAAAATTGTTGCCGTCGCAGACGAGTTTGCTGATTGATTCCCCATCGAATGGCGGAGAAACTAACAGTGTTAAGGTATATCTATACTAAACAGTCACTAACCGCTGTCGGTCGGTCATTAACCAGGACATCGATTTCTACCGGCGTGGCGGCGTTTACATCAGCCTCGTGGCCGTATGTTATTGAATAAACACCTGCACATAACCTCTTTTTAACAATAATTTCAACTTTCGGTGTCTCGTTAAACATTTGGAAAACGCGAAAGGACCGTAAATGCGATGGCTGAGACAAACGCGGACAAAAAAGAGCCGAAAAGTCCTGGAGTTATAATCGAGGGTCAGGCGGAAATATTGTTGCTGGAGAAAAATGTTTTTTACAATCCTGTTCAGGAATTCAACAGAGATTTAAGGTATTTAAAAAAAATATTTTGACTCTTTGGGATCTTATTACTAGAAAAGATAAGAGAAATCTTTTTATGTTTTTTGCAGTATCGCAGTGCTTAGTCTTTTTGCAAAGAATCAGGCTGAGAATGAGGAGAAAAAGAGTGAGAGGAGAGACGATGACGACGGCAAAGACACACCGGAAAATCAAGTACGAAATAAAAATTATACTTATATTATTTTTAATCTTTCTATGGCTAATTTCACAATTGGTTTCAGGACGGTATTACAATATTGGAGGCTTTGTCGGCCACAGGATTGCGTAGCATAAGATACGCAAAAGAAGTGCCGTACGTGAAGCAGATTGTGGCCAATGATATATCCGCTCGAGCGGTTGAGAGTATAAAGAAAAATATTTCTCACAATAAGGTGGAACACTTGGTGACTGCGAGTCACGAGGATGCAACGTATGTATATTATTATTGCAACGCATCCTATATTTCAAAAGCTAATTCATCGATAATTGATTGATCTTTAGAATGCTGATGTATCAACGACGAAAGGATCGTTTTCACGCCGTCGATCTGGATCCTTACGGATGTCCATCGATATTCCTGGACGGTGCTGTTCAGTGTCTTGTAAACGGCGGTCTCCTCATGGTAACCGCGACGGATATGGCTGTGTTGGCGGGAAATTCGCCGGAAACGTGTTACGTTAAATACGGAGCAGTGTCTTTAAAATCTAAGTGTTGCCACGAAATGGTAGAATATTTTTCTCAGATTCTATAAATTTGTTCATCACTCTTGTTCCAGTGCTAATTTGATTTTTTTTTTTTTTTTTTTCAGGCATTAAGGATACTTTTACAACACATAGCGATGCACGCCGGCCGTTACGGTCGTTACATAGTACCCTTGCTCTCCGTGAGTGTCGACTTCTACATTCGCGTATTCGTAACCGTCCACACGGGACAATTGCAGTGCAAAAATAATACCAGTCAGCTGGGAATGGTTTATCAATGCAACGGCTGCGAAATGATGACCGTTCAACCGCTGGGACTGAAGAAGACGGACGGCGGACATAAGCTTCCCAATGGACCGACTGTCGATCGTCAATGTCAATTTTGCCAACACGCGCATCATGTATGCAATTTTCCTTTGAAAAAAAAACAAAATTTGATAGCGAATAACTGTTCATTTGTGCGATAGATAGGAGGACCGATCTGGCTGGGACCTTTGCACGACAAACCCTTCGTCTCGGAGCTGCTGTGCAGCATAAGCGACGATAAACTCGGCACGAGAAAAAGATTGAGAGGTGTTTTAAACGTGGTACTCGAGGAACTGGATATCCCGCTCTATTACACTCTCGATCGTCTGGTAAATAAATAAAACGCTTACTCGGAAATGAAAATTTCGCTAGACATGATTTTTATTTTTTTCAATTTATTGCAGATGTCGCTCGTTCGGTGCCAAACACCACCGATGGTGACTTTCAGATCAGCTTTGCTGCACGCTGGTTACAAAGTGACTTATTCTCACGCGAACAAAGTATCGATAAAAACTGACGCACCTAATGAAGTTATATGGGACATTGTTAGAGCCTGGGAAAAGGTATACATTTTTATTCTCTTGATTTTTCGAATCAGCAGCTGATTGTAAAAAACTAAAATGATCGATTTAGGATCATCGTGCGAGGCGCGAGAGATTGAGCGCTTCGGGACTCGCGATTCTGGATGCACCGACGAAGACGGAGGTGAACTTTAATCTCCATCCGGACGCGAATCCGCGATCGAGACGAACCCACCTCGCTCGATTTCAGGTCAATCCGACCGCGAATTGGGGACCTGGAGCGCGATCAACTACGATGTAAGTGACCTATGGCAACATTTCCCTTTTAAAAATTCAATAAAACATTCGCAAATGTCTTTGCAGAGTCGATCCCAATGACCGTACATCGAAGAGGAAGCGAAACCAAAATAAAAATTCGCGACACAAGAAGGAACCAACGGCGGACGAAAAGAACAAGACGAAAGACGCAGAGAATTCGACGCAGGAGTCATTGGAGGCGAAGGAAGTGACACAGGACTCAGAATCAACGACGGAACACACTGAAAACGAGAAAGAGAATGACAAAAACGGATCTACTCAAAGCGACGCGAAAAAGGAAACTAGCGGTAAAGAGGATAACGACGATGAGCAAGAACCGGCTTCGAAACATCCAAAAATCGACGACGGGAAAGTTCTGTCGGATGTATAGCATTTATATTTTCTAACTGCGATAACCACAGCGGTAAGTACCTGTGATTATCTCTGTAAACTAGATGATAAATAAATCATTTTACAAAAAAAAAAAAATCAGCCTTATTCATTAATTTTTTATTCATTTTTAAAAAACAATATGAAGAATTATTATTTTTTTATCAAAAGCGAATCCTTCCACCGTTTGCGAAAAATCAAAGTTGCTGAGAAAGTTGTTTCCGACAAACGCTGAACTCCGTCTCCGTCGTCGTTTGAATAAAAACGTAACGTCGCTGTTTTGACGTCGCCGGGATTGCGTTTCCCCCGCGTAAGTCGCCTGCAATGACGCACCGAGGTAACAAAACGAGGGCTACGGGAAAGGCGAGGAAAGCAAAGAAGTTAACAAATAAGCGAGGGAAATCCTGCTGTTCATCCGCTACCGCTGAATGGATTAAGAAGCCCTACGAAAATTCCTGGCGTCACGTTCCTCGTCGATAAAAGGCGCGAGTCTGGTCGGCCCGATTCAGTAATAGTCCAGAGCCCCATCCAGCTCACAACCCAAGTCACTCGGACTCCATCCATCGGCTCGAAAAAAAAAAAGTATAAAAAAACACCTACAAAAATGGTGGTAAACTTCAAGGTCTACAAAAAATGTTCTCCAAACGGAAAAATAGCCCTCTACCTGGGCAAACGCGACTTCATCGATTACCTATCAGGCGTCGAGCCAGTCGACGCAGTAATTCTCCTCGACCAGGACTACATCGACTCCGGTCGTCGAATATGGGGCCAACTAATCTGCAGCTTCCGCTACGGTCGCGAAGAGGACGAAGTGATGGGTCTAAATTTCCAAAAGGACCTCTATCTAATATCCGAGGCCATTCATCCTCGCGCCACGAAGATGGAATCGAACCTGACTCGTCTCCAGGAGCGTTTGCTCCGTAAATTGGGACCGAACGCCATTCCCTTCACCTTCAATTTTCCTCCGAGTGCGCCGTCCAGCGTTACTCTTCAGCCTGGACCGGACGAGACTGGTGAGCCTTGCGGCGTGAGTTACTGCATCAAAATCTTCTCCGGCGAGAACGAAAGCGACCTGACGCACAAGCGCAGCACCGTCAGCCTCGGAATCCGAAAAATTCAGTACGCGCCGACGAAACAGGGACGACAGCCTTGCACAGTCGTGCGAAAGGATTTTCTGCTGAGCCCTGGCGAACTCGAACTCGAGGTCACACTGGACAAGCAGCTCTATCATCACGGCGAGAGAATAGCGGTCAACATATGCGTGCGAAACAACAGCAACAAAGTCGTGAAGAAAATCAAGGGTCTCGTGCAGCAGGGAATCGACGTCGTGATTTTCCAGAACGGACAATTCCGGACGGTCATCGACGCCGTCGAAACGCAGGATGGTTGCCCTGTGAGTCCAGGTTCGACTCTGCAGAAGGTTCTGTACCTTAAACCTGAGCTGGAGAACAATAAGCATAGAAGGGGAATCGCTTTGGACGGTCGACTGAAGAGGGAGGACGGCGAACTGGCGTCGAGCACTCTGCTAACGTCGCCCGACGTGCGCGACTCCTTCGGCATCGTCGTTTCGTACGCGGTCAAGGTGAAGCTCTACCTCGGCGCCCTTGGAGGCGAGCTTTCCGCTGAATTACCGTTCATTCTGATGCGACCGAAGCCTGCAGACCGAGTGAAGCTCATGACCGCTGAGAGCCTTGCAATTGAGGAGCTTCCGATGGAGGAGAAGGTCAAGGACGCTGCTAATACCGAAAGCGGATAATAATTACAATATACAACATGTATTTTATTTTAATCTTATCGTTGGGGATTATTTCGTAGGTGTGATCGAGTTTTCTCAATTGATAATTGGCAACTCGCTTCGTTGAATTGTTACAATTTAATTGTTATTTTTATGACTGGTATTGGATGTTACTGTATATTCAATGTATTACAATTACTGGAAGCAAATGACTGTCTGCGATTAATGATTTAAAAAATGCACTGCGTAAAAGCTACGTATGTACTGCGACTGAAATTACACATTGGAAAAAGCTTCTCATTTGAAGTATTTGCTACTAGGGACTTGTTAACATTGTCGGCTTAATTGTCGTCGCTGAATAAAATAATTTAACCGAGCAATCTGAGGTTGCGAGTGCGTTGCAAGCGAATGACCTGCAACGAGCTGATAAAATGGGCAGCATCATCATACCCGTTGATATAAAAATACTGCGCGCCAGGGACGTAATCGCCGATTGCGTTGATAAGTCTAATCGATCAATCGCTCATCGAGATACGAGAGTATTAATCCACGCGCGTGGATTAATACTTACAACGGCGCCAAGGTCCCACGATGCGCGTGTTTACGGCTGTCTTAAAGATAAAGTTCAATGAAATGCAAGTACACATCGTTGGGATAGGAAAGATATGTGGATAAATTAATTTTAACCGTTACATCGAATACTTTGATACTTTAACGAGAATATTTGAATCTTTATTTAATTTTACTTTATCTGAGAATATTTGAAATTAAAGCTCCTTACATTATTAATACCTGACGATCCTCCCATGATAAATAAATTGAAAATAATTGAGGAGGCGATTAAAAATTCTTAATTATAATTTAATTAATGGTATCGATATTTGTATCGTTGGGTTACATAAATATGTATATGAAGTTGTTGGTAGAATAATGTGAATTTTGATGGCGGTTGATGGCGCAGGTATAGAAGGTGCGTAAACGAGAGCGAAAAAAAAATAATAATTGAGGAGGCGATTAAAAATTCTTAATTATAATTTAATTAATGGTATCGATATTTGTATCGTTGGGTTAAATAAATATTATATGAAGTTGTTGGTAGAATAATGTGAATTTTGGTGGCGGTCGGTGTTGCAGGTGTAGAAGGTGCGTAAACGAGAGCAGAGATTCCGTAGAGCTTTCGTAGAGCTTTCGTAGAGCTTTCGGAGCGCATGTGCGGATTTCAGCCAAAACGCATAGCTTGCAAATATTCGCTCGAGGCGCAAACTGCGACATTAAGAGCCTCTTGAAGATTCCGGCGCAGTGACAACCGCATTTCGTTCTTCGCATACGCGTAATTAAATTATATTTAGTAATTACATTTCCCGTAATTCAATCGCACCAACGATGGAGTTACGCAGTTTTATTAATAAAATAATTAGTTACGTGTCAACCCGAAAAAAATTATTTTTAGTGGAATTCTGACTAATCGCGTATTTTTAGTTCGACTATTTTCGTGTCTAATGTCACTTATACGGTCGACGCTTCATTTTATTTCGGGGAAGTAAAAAATGATTGCTGATTACTTTTTTTAAGAAATGATTAATTATTCTCGTCAGTGGACTGTTCGAAGCTGTCGGGTCAGGAGATACGAGGAAGACACTGATGGAACGTTTTCTACCGCTACTGTACTAATGATATATATAGGCTCGTGACTTTTAGGAAGCTACTGAAGAAATTGGAGCAGTGCTGCTGCCGTTTGTATCGCTTTGAGCGAGAGATAGCAGAGATACTTTTTACATTACAGATCACTTTGCGGACAGATGAGTGGAATCGATAGATTAATCTATAAAGCGCTTTGACTGATGGAAAATAAAAAAAATCCTATAAAAAAAAAATTCCATATTAATACAAATTTCCAAAACACTCTCAGTATTTTTTTCCTATACAAAAAATACCAAAATATTTTTTACATTATTTTGTTGCGCTTAATTCTTTTCCCGTCATTCCTGTAAAAAGGGTCTCGGAGGACGTAAAAGTGAAAGGCAGCATAAAAAAATGTATATAAAAAAAATTTCAACCCATTAATATAAATTTCCAAAACACTCTCAGTATTTTTTCCCATACAAAAAAAATACCAAAATATTTGTCACAATATTTTTTTTACGCATGGCTTAATTCTTTCATTTCTGTACAAAGGGTCTCAGAGGACGTAAAAGTGAAAGGCAGGATAAAAAACGAGCGCGCTGCGCGAGCAAACTATTCCTCTCTCTTAGCGGATCAGCTCGAGGATGTTCAGGAGGCTCCACATTCTCGGAGTGAATCCTACGCGCCGGCAACGAGGCGTGCGAGAAGGGTTCGTTAATCGCGAGGGACTCTCGCGCCTCTCCCGGCGCTGTATACTGGCTGTTCCAGGAGCGCAATGAGCTGGTGCTGGATAGACGAGCGGTACGGTTTGTAACCACGAGTAGTGCGAGTACACAACTTGTATATATAGGTATATATACAGTGGGATATACATACGGACGGGGCGCGCACCGGGAATCGGCGCTGCTGGTACTTCGAGACCCGCGCACCAGCGAACGAGAGAAATTCGCTTGTAACACGCGCGCGCGCTCGTTCGCCCTCGACTGCTGCGCGCGCGGCGTGAGGTGAGCTGAGGGCGCGCGCGCGAGAGAGAGACTATCAAGAGGATCTGCGCGCGATCGTCAATCACACAATCTTGCTACACCGGGTGTCCCTATATTCTCGACAGATAAGAAAAAAAAAAAAAAAAAAAAAACAAACAATATTTTATGCCAATTAAATCCTCTATTAAAAACCCACGATTTTTTTTTTTCACGAATCATTGTACAGCGGAAATATATTACACTATATTATTATTACATATTATTTCACCTTTTCCACAATTAATTCAGAAGCTACTGTATATATGATCCAAACTACAGCTGTACAAAGTCAGAGACGCTGTCGGTGTATTGAATATCAACAGAGAGAGCTGCGTCGACGGAAATAAATGCAAATATAATTTACGCTTTTGTCGAACGCTCGCAAAACTGCCTTTCCAGCCGAAAAACTTTCCCGTGACGGAAAAAAAAAAAAAAAAAAAAAAAAAACTGCAGGATAAAAAATAGTCGCCGTTATCACCTCTAAGTCTTATCTCTTCCGAATCTTAGGGAATATTCCCCAGAATCCCTCTTCTCAGTCTACACATCCACCTTGCGCGTCAATCCTCAGTCGAAACCCCCTTAATCTCGAGACTCCGATCTACAGGGTGTCCGACAACCGCAGTGCCACTACTAGAAATAGGTCCTTGCAGCATTCGCACCCTATATATATATATACACACACACACGCACACACACAAATAAATATACATGTACACAAACACACATATACACAACATATATATACGTCTATCCAACACGGGGCTTATCTATCTATAGCGCTAACACACAGACACCCCCCCCCCCCCCCCCTCTCCCGGGTATTCGCGCCTGAGGATAGGTTTGCCCGGCGGAGATGCCGCAACGACTCGGCGAGGGCGTCCGGAGAAGCCGGCAACGAAGCTGCCGACGACGACGAAGACGACGAAGCTAAGACGTTGCGACGTTGGCCCGCGCCCCACCAGCCTCACCCGAGCTCGACTCTCGCGGAAGAGGCGCGCGCGGGCTTTTCGCCTTTACACCCGATACGTGACCCCATCCGAGAGCAGCAGCGACGGCGGCGAGCCGGCCGGTCGGATAGCTCCGGCACCGGCGAATAGCGCCTCGCGCAGCAAACAGCAGCAGCGAACGAACGTTCTCCTCCTGCTGCCGCTGCCTTCGCCGTCGCCGAGTTCTCAGTCAGACCCGAGACACCCGTAACGGCGGAGCCCGCGAGAGACCCTCTGTATACACTCGCGCGTTTTGTTTTTTTCCCCACTTTCTTTTCTCTCCGATGCACCAACGCGCTATATACGTATACACGCGCCTGGACGAATATTCACACGTATATATATAACGTGCAAGATCGTAGCCGCCGCTACGTATATATATAACGTATACAAGATCGTAGCCGCCGTCACGTATATATATAACGTATACAAGATCGTTGCCGCCGCCACGTATATACATAATAACGTACAAGATCGTAGCCGCCGTAGCCGTACTATATACGTGTACACACTCCTGGACGAATATTCACACGTATATATATAACGTACAAGATCGTAGCCGCCGTCGCCGTCGCCGTCGTCGTCGCCGACGCTGCCGCCACCCCCGCGGCCTCGAGGCACCAGCCGCCCCGCTGCTCGCGCGCATCAGTATCTCGCCGAGTGTCCGCACGGACGTATCGCGACTCTCACTCCGCGTACCTCCCAATCTCTAGCTTTTTATTTTGCATCTCTCGTAATACAACAGAGGGACACGCTGTATTGTACTATATATATTGGGTGGCTGTACCATACTATATATATTGATTGATTGATTGACCGATTGAATATTGAGTCGCGATTCGTGAATCGACCGCGTGAGGAGAGCAGCGTCTTAGTTCGGCGTTTATCGGCTAACCGAGTACGAGTATATTATTATTATATATATTGTATATTTATACATACACATGTACGCTATATGTACGTAAGGCGGTACGCGAGATTATTACTACGTACGAGGAACTGTGAGAAGAGTCGTACTTCTTCCAAAGATTCGTGAGTCGTGAGCGAAGTCGACGGACGTGTGCAACGAATTTTCGCGGCCCGAGAATCTCGCCGGGAGGGAATTTTTGGTGAGTAATATTTTTGTCTGTGTTGAAGAGTGATTCTTTGGTTATTCTTTTTTTTATTCGTTCGACGCGCGGAAAATGGATTCGCGACGTTGGTGCGGATGTGAAATTTTGTTCGTGAGGATTTTACGCAGGATGTACGCCGGGTATATATATATATATACAAGACATTGGGGGTTTTGCGCCGTGAACTGGGAATTGCGACGTGAAAAGTGGGGATTTTATTCGGCTGCGAATTTCTGAAAATCTGAAGCGGTTGTTTTTTTGAAATTTTATTCGTCTTGCGGCAAAAGTGTTCACGATTCAATTTGTCGCAAATATTTCGCTTCCGTGAGTGTAAAAAAAAAGTATCTCCGACTTATCACAAAATATCATTTTTTGCAAATACTCGATTCTATTTGCAGAGGTGAGTTCAAAAAGTTATCTTTACCGAAGATTCCGATCGATTGAGTGTGATACTCCTGTCTCTCGATTCGCTTTTGCAGTGACAGTCGGCTTCAAATTCTGCGAATTCAAAGTGACTCGGTTCACAAAGAATTCGTTTGTATTTTTTTGAATATATAAATATAGCGAAAACTTTGTTTTCTTTGGGAGATTTTTTTTTTCATTTTCGCTGTTGCCGGCTTATCGACCGTGCAATCGGTGGAATTTCAGCGTGACACTGCGCGTCTCGCGTAACTCGCCCGTGTATACCTATCGCGTTTGTGCTCCCCGCGGCCAGACGACTGGAATCGATCTCTCTTCACCCCGACCCGAGTGAGTCCTTCCTCGCTCTCTCACTCGTCGTCCCTCTCTTATCGCTCTGTCCTTTCTCCTCTCGCTCTGTCCTTTCTCCCTCCTGCTCGCTCCCTCTCGAGTACTTCGCTCTTTCTCTCGCCCTCTCTCACTCTCTCGCCCTCGCCCTCGCGTATTCCCCTCTATACCCGGTGTACGCACCAACTTTCGTCAGTTCGTTTACGCACGCTGGCCCGTTTCGATCGCGGAGTCTGCGACCTTCAGGCAGTTCAGGCTGCTCGCCTCAATCCGCACCGACCGACCAACCGCGAGCGACTCGTGCGCCTTTAGTGCTGCAAATTTTGCGTTGTTTCTCAGTGTCTTCGTATCCACGTATTAGTCGCGACAAAAAGGGAGAATAGAATAGAATAAAAAATAAAAAATAAAAAATAAAAAGAGAGGCAGAAAATTTACAACCTCCAAAATCCGCACCGACCGACCAACCGCGAGCGAGCGACTCGGGCACCTTCAGTGCTGCAAATTTTGCTCCTCAGTGTCGTCGTATCCACGAATTAGTCGCAACGAAAAGAGACAATAGGATTGAATAAAAAATAAAAAAATAAAAAGAGAGACAGGTGCGCCTTCAGTGCTGCAAATTTTGCGTTGTTCCTCAGTGTCATCGTATCCACGAATTAGTCGCGACAAAAATAGAGAATAAAATAGAATAAAAAATAAAAAACAAAAAATAAAAAGAGGGACAGAAAATTTACAACCTCCAGAATCCGCACCGGCCGACCAATCGCGAGCGAGCGACTCGTGCGCCTTCAGCGCTGCAAATTTTGCGTTGTTCCTCAGTGTCGTCGGTATCCATTTATCAGTCGCTCGCTATAATAGAATAGAATAGAATAAAAAATAAAAAATAAAAAATAAAAAATAAAAAATAAAAAATAAAAAGAGGGACGGAAAACTTATGCTGCAAATTTGGCGTTGTTCCTCAGTGTCATCATATCTACGTATCAGCCTCAACAAAAATCAAGAATAGAATATAATAAAAAAAATAAAAAAATAAAGAGGGACAGAAAACTTACCTCCAGTGAACCGTGCGTGTCCTATTTTTTCGCGAATAAAAACCCCAGTGCAAAGGAAGACGAAGAAAGAAAGGACTTTTGGGCGTGGATTCGCGAAATTGATGCAGCAGCGGATTACATGAATCTCATTGGTCGCGCGCTGCCGGTGGACACGAAACGATGAGTCGCCGGGCTTATCGGAACGTGAAGAGTCATTGATAATAGACATAATAATAATAATAATAACAACGAGAAGAATAAGAAGAAGAAGAAGAAGCGTGAGAATCGTCTGGACGAGAATTTCGTGAGTCATCTGTGAGTTTCGGAGAGGCCACCGGAATCTATCGGCGGACCCGTCTTGTAAAGTACGCAGACGAATCGCGCGACGCTATTCGTAAGTGTTAGTCAGACGTGCGGCCGGCGTTCGGCGAGAGAGCCGAGAGCCGAGATACCAGCGTCGCACGCGTTTATTTTATTCAACCGTACTAATCGATACGCGCGTCGCGCTAATAATTTTGTTATTGTCACGGATTTATTCGTATCGTCGTTGCTTTTACTTTCGAACACGCATACGAATTGCTACGACGAAAAATATGTGCGGTCGATTGTAGGATACGAAACATAGTTGGTTGAGAGGCCGACAATGGTTTTATGATTCTTGCGACGATATTTAAATGCAACTGGTGCTGAATTAATGGCACCTGTGACTATTTTTAGGATAGAATTTTCTGGTAAAACTCATTGACTATATATCCGGAATTAATTGTCCTATGGATTTGAAAATATGAAAAAATGAAAAAAAAATTATAGTTGTAATTACCAATCGTTAATCAGAGCTACCAATATTTTAGTAACTGCAACCAATATTTTAGTAATTGCAACCAATATTTTGGTAGATCGAACCAATGATTGGTTATGGCTACTACTAAATTTTCTCAGTGCAGCTGCGCGTCGAACGCTTTTGTTTTATTCAATGTACCAATCGATGGGCGCGACGCTGACGATTTTGTTGCTGTTCACACATCGACCTCTGCCATCTTTCTCAGTGTCACAAAAAGCATTGTCTGTTGTCGTCAGATATTACCTTTTAAAAAATTTAGCTGGTGAAAAATAAACATTCCACTCAAGGTCACACAAGGTCCCAAAAATCTATACCTCACAATATTTATTTTCTCTGCCAATCACAACGCTATTCTCACTGCGTTAATTTTCCCAACAATTCTACGTCTCAATTATCGACAAGCATCTCAGCATTAACAGCCAATCGGCGCAACGTACAGAAAATTGTATCGCAATGAAAAAACGAGTCTCCGATAATTGAAGGAATAATGCGGAGTGTCCTATATACGAATAATGAATGAGTAATTGTATCTGCGGCTGACGACTGCATTTATCATCATTATCATTGTAGCCGCTCGACAATAGCGGTGAAGAGGGAGAAAGAAAAAAGAAAAAAAATCGTGAGGAAAGAGAGTTTCGCAGAAACGCCTTAAAGCCATCGTACACAATGGTATTTCTTATTGCGGTTGCACTTGAAATAATACGTTGCGGTGAAACGTATAGAGATAAAAAGAGTCGCTCCATTTCGCTCGATGAATACACAGCGTCTGCCTCATCGTCGTCGTCGTCGTCGCGTCTCGCGACGTTCGGCCTCGAGGAATTCCTATGAATATTCCCCTCACCCCTCTTCCCCCCCCCCTCCCCTCTTCCTGCCCCCCGCGCAGTATATTTATCGCAGCATTTATGGATTAATGCGAGAGGCCAAACGAGTCCCGTTCGTTTTCGTCGTCGAATATTCCGCGAATCCCATTTGTCATATCTCGTGGTCCGGCCGGCCGGACCAGCCACGAGACCGGCTTCCTGAGTCTCGGGAACCCGGCAGCAAAGGCCTTTTCCAACATTTGCCAAGAATTAAATACCGTGACCGCGCGACGTGAGACGGAGTGAAGCGAAAAGGAGAGAGGGACAGAGAGAGAGGGATGAAGAAGGTGGTGGAAAGAGGAGGAAGGGGGGAGAAAGCGAAAGACGAGGCTTAGAATTCCGAGCGAGGGGCTCGCGCCCACCTCGCGCAAAGCGCGCGTCGCGAAGCAACTGGCGGTGCGGATAGAGAAAAGGTGGGAGCGAGAGTCTAATTTCGGAGGACCGGGAATCGCAGGAGTCTACCGACCTATACAGGAGGATCTCGTTAACCCCGCAATACAACGTCGCTCGTGTTAGCATGTATTTTTTTTTTTTTTTTTTTCGACATATTTCCAAACGAAAGTTTGATACTATTAACATTTTCGTGACTCGCTATATTATAGAAAAAAAAGCTTAAAAAAATTTGCAAAAAAAGCCGCAGTGACGGAACGAACGATATTTTTACTCAAATTGCGCAAAATAAATGAAATACCTAAAAAAAGTTTGATAAAATAAAAATTTTCGTGACACGCTATATTATAGAAAAAAAACTTAAAAAAATTGAAAAAAAAAAGCGAAAAAAAGTGTAAAAAAATGAAATACCTAAAAAAAAAGTTTGCTACAATTAAAATTTTCGTGGTTCACTATATTATCGAAAAAAAAGCTTAACAAAATTCGAAAAAAAAAGCCGTAGCAACGGAACGAACGATATTTTAACTCAAATTGCGCAAAAAAATGACACCTAAAAAAAAATCACGATGTACGGTTGTTTTTGAAACGCCAGAAGCGAGAGCAGTTTTTCTCCCGCGGCGAAATTTATGAAGCAGATACGATGCGAAATGTTTCCTGTGTCGTTTAGTTTTTTTTTGCACCGGTTTCTTTCGAACATATTTTCTTTTTTTTTTTTTTTTTCGTTTTCACGCGAGGAGATTGAGTTATTCCGCTGCGATGCGAAATTTTTCATTTTTGCCCCGACTAGCCCCGAAGTCGGTGCCAGCGACTCTGGCTCTTCTACTATTTCTGTTTACACACATTCCAGCGCGGCAAAGTTATACCGCGTTGACGATTGACGTTGCTGGTTGGTTGGCTGGTTGGCTGGCCGTATGCCTCGTATACCAAACGCTCCCACCTTATTCGTTAGCATCGCGGGCTGGGCTGCTACTCTATATAGCCAACCGACAGACCGAACTAAATGCTGCACCTTCCTTCGTGAAAGACGATACGCATTTAATTGATCGATAAACGCGCTTCAAGGGACTAAAAACGTATCGGCAGATTAATCGCTGTGAACACAGCCGCCAAAGCTAATAATAATGACTCTGGGGTCAACGCGTGTGTTCATCTTGTTTGTTCAACGGGAATAAAACTGTAAATTATAAAATTAGCATTGCAAAAAAAAAACCATTATCTTCTTATTTTTTTTCATTGATTCGATGGATTCCGCAATTAAAAAAAAATTCCTGAATCCAACGAATTAATTGATTGCAACGAATCATAATAATTATAACAAAATTATAATTATAATAAAAAATTGAAGTGGGTGAAAATAATATTTTCCAGATTGTATACAATATTTGGCATTTTTAATCGAGATTTAAAAAATTCTATCGCCAATTGCGATCAATTAAAATATTTTGTCCAATCTGCACCAATCCGACTTATACAGTCATTTCAGGCTACTTTGGGGTCAGTTTGACCCCAACCACGAAGCGTTAAAAAAAATACCTGCCCAATAACAATAATAATGCCCTTTTTTGTAATTAAAATTCGACCGAAAGTTACTGCTCGGTTAAAATGTTTAATCATCGAGCCTCAAAGCATTCGCATCGGCTTCACATCCTCGCAGGCAGGTTCATCGCCTGATAAATAATGCAATATGTATTCCATTCCCCGGCGAGCCTGCTGGGCGCACATCAGAAGAAGCAACAGAGCCCTTTAGCCGCCATCTCGTTGAAATTCAACTTTTCATCCGCACATACAAGCTACGAGCACGAGCTCGTATATTGCTAGGCAAACTAAAAGCGCCCTGCGCAGTCTGCTTCGCGGTAATCGGCCGCGCGCGGCGCGAGTGCGGCTCGCGCGTATCAGCCTCGCGAGCTCTCAAAGCCCCCGCGGCCGAGTCTCTCGCACGGTCCGTTCGATCGAGAAAAGAGCGGCGCCGGCCGAGTTACTTTCCCTGGTCGAGCTTTATGCTCCTCTCCTCTCCTCTCCTCTCCTCTCCTCTCCTCTCCTCTCCTCTCCTCTCCTCTTCTCTCTTCCCCTTCTCCTCCTCCTCCTCCTCGGGGCTCATTGAAGAGGGAGGGAGGCTGTTGCTACTCGTCATCGAGGGCTCGCATGGTGAAGGGCGAACGCCAGCAAAAAAAAAAAAAAAAAAAAAAAGAACACTAATAGATGAAAGAACAAATGAGAGAGAGAGAGGAAAAAAAATAATGAAGAAAATGAAGCTGCATCGCCGGAGCCTAATTCCGAACGTTGCTATATGCAGCGAAAAAAAAAAGGAAAGAAGGAAAAGCAGTGACTGATGCGGTGCGTGCTCTTTGGTAAAATAAAACAAAGAATTCCGTTGAAAAACGCAATGGGTGAGTCAAAGCTCTGGGTTGCCTGGGTTGCGAGGTTGCCTGGCGAGCAATGGCAACGTCCGAGCGTCTAGGCCGACGCATCGCGAGACGTTTATTTTTATTATTTTTTTTTTTTTTACCGAAGTCCGAGATTATCGGAGCTCAGCTGGTCGTTTACGAAGGAGGACTTATCTCGAAATTGTTTCGCTGCGTCAGAGGGAAGAGGAAATGTGAGATATGTGGAGCGACGGTGAGCGAGAGAGAAAGAGGGGGAGGGGCGGGGGGGGGGGAGGGAGAGGAGAGATTAGGTTGGAGCGAATGAGAGGAAGAGAGAGGAAAAGGACACGCGTGGCCGTCGCCGGTTTCCGGACGCGCGCGCGGTTTCCTCATTTCCGTGGAAAGGCCAGCGGCGGTGATTTTCGATTTACGCCGATGCCGCAAGGTCCGAGCTCTCTTTTCACCGAAGCGAATTGTCCGAGCGAATTGTGCGAATGTTTCGTTCAATCGTGTTTCACGTATTTTTCAATCGCGAGACACTAGTTTTTTTTCCAAGGGAGAAATAAATGCTATGCTCGGGCGGAGTGGGTTTTTGGAAGAAAAAAAAATCGTTTTTCGCGTTTTTCTCCTCGAATTTTCAATTTTTCGGGCAAATGCCCGTCGTTTTTGGAATCAGCGGAAAATTTCCCATCGGATAGGGTTTTTAAACTTGGCGAAATCGAAAATTTTTTTTTCGACAAATTTTGCGAAAAATTGCAAGGGGTCCCTTCTAAAAATTTGCGATTTTCGGGGGTCAACTTTAAAAATCTGCAAAAAATCGAAAAATCGAGATATCGCGTTCCACCTGGCGGCGTTCTCTTCGTTGAAAACTTTTCTTTCGAATGCAAAAAGAAAATCCCGATTATATTGACTCAAAAAAAAATTACACCGATTTCAGTAAAGTGCCAAAATTGGGAAAAAGTGAAAAACCATTTTTCGTATTTTTCTCAAAGTTATACCGCGTTGACGATTGACGTTGCTGGTTGGTTGGCTGGTTGGCTGGCCGTATGCCTCGTATACCAAACGCTCCCACCTTATTCGTTAGCATCGCGGGCTGGGCTGCTACTCTATATAGCCAACCGACAGACCGAACTAAATGCTGCACCTTCCTTCGTGAAAGACGATACGCATTTAATTGATCGATAAACGCGCTTCAAGGGACTAAAAACGTATCGGCAGATTAATCGCTGTGAACACAGCCGCCAAAGCTAATAATAATGACTCTGGGGTCAACGCGTGTGTTCATCTTGTTCCCATCGGATAGGGTTTTTAAACTTGGCGAAATCGAAAATTTTTTTTTCGACAAATTTTGCGAAAAATTGCAAGGGGTCCCTTCTAAAAATTTGCGATTTTCGGGGGTCAACTTTAAAAATCTGCAAAAAATCGAAAAATCGAGATATCGCGTTCCACCTGGCGGCGTTCTCTTCGTTGAAAACTTTTCTTTCGAATGCAAAAAGAAAATCCCGATTATATTGACTCAAAAAAAAATTACACCGATTTCAGTAAAGTGCCAAAATTGGGAAAAAGTGAAAAACCATTTTTCGTATTTTTCTCCTAAAATTTTTTATTTTTCGGGCAAAAACCGGTCATATTTGGAATCAGCGGAAAATTTCCCATCGGATAGGGTTTTAAAACTTCGTTAAATCGAAAATTTTTTTTTTCGCCAAAAAAACGGCAAGGGGTACCCCTTCAAAAAATTTGCGATTTTCGAGGGTCAACTTTAAAAATCTGCAAAAAATCGAAAAATCGAGATATCGCGTTCTGCCTGGTGGCATTCTCTTCGTTGAAGAGTCTTCTTTCGAATGCAAAAAGAAAATCCCGATTATATTGATCCAAAGAAAAATGACACCGATTTTAGTAAAGTGCCAAAATTGGGAAAAAGTGAAAAATCGTTTTTCGCG
The DNA here is from genome assembly GCA_964034905.1 of Itoplectis maculator. Taxonomy (NCBI): domain Eukaryota; kingdom Metazoa; phylum Arthropoda; class Insecta; order Hymenoptera; family Ichneumonidae; genus Itoplectis; species Itoplectis maculator. The sequence goes on from OZ035857.1 coordinate 8,847,111, forward strand.
TTTTTCTCCTAAATTTTTTTATTTTTCGGGCAAAAACCGGTCATATTTGGAATCAGCGGGAAATTTCCCATCGGATAGGGTTTTAAAACTTCGTTAAATCGGAAATTTTTTTTTTCGCCCGAAATCGCAAGGTTCTACGCTGGCTAATCTCCGACCGCGTCATTGTTCCTAGTTTTTTTTTTTTAAATCCAGTAAACGTAACAGACTAAAATACCGTTGCCGCATTGGCCGAAGGCCTGTGCTCCGGTGTACGACGGCACTCGCCGCGCGCGTTCCTCGCTTTATTGTTGGTCATTGAGCAACTTCCGCACTTTCGTGCGCGCGGCGACGCTCCACCGTAATAAGTATATACACGCGTGCGGCAATAACAGACGCGTCTCGGTGTGCGAGCGATGCGCCTGGTAAGAAATTATAATAATGCTCAGCGCGCGCGCTGAGTGGTTCTCGTATATCGACTGACCGATCCGATGGACGCGCGTCGAGAGCCGCCCGCCCCGCTGGGCATTAAATTATCGATTCCGGTTGCCTCGTCTCCTTGCTCTTGTTCTTCCTTCTTCCGCTCATCGGCGTTTGTTCCTATATCTTCGGACGATTCCGAACCGACAAACTGGAAACGGGGTTAATGGTGGGGCTTTTGCAGCGCTCGGCGGTCACGCTGGTTAAACCGGCGCTCGCGCGGCCCTTATCCGCGATTCCTGAACATATGGATCGTACGTCCTACTCTCTCGCTTCGCGCGTCCTCCTCCAGCACTTATATCAACGCGACTCGGAGCGTGACGCCGTCCGAGAATAAAGGACAGATAAAGCGCCGCACGGATATCGGAAAATCGTCGCATCGGTGGTGCCGATAACTGGTTCACTGCCAATGACGATCGGGTGTGTGTCATTATTGATTCGCTGATAATAATTTATTGGCTGGGAACAAATAAAACAAGAAAAAAAATCGCGCTATAAGCATTGACTGAGTGATTAAATATATAGTTCCAGTTTTTTTTTAGTTTTTCAATATTCCAGAAAAATATTTATTTATTTTTATATTTGGTTTTTCAATGCCCCAGAAAAATATTTTCTATTTTATTTTACATTTCATTTTCCACTGACAATATGAAAAATTGAAAATAAAAAAAAATTGAAAAAATAAAAATAAATAAAAAAGATTGAAATTGAAATTGAAATATTTTTCAATTTTTTTATTCTTGGTTTTCCAGTGGATCAAAAAAAATCTATTTGGTCATTGAATTAATTCTATAATTGTCGATAATCTCGACACTCAAAATTTTCCGGCGAACGAGACTCTTCCCCCAATCTAGCCCCAAAACAGCAACAAAATAAATCATTTGAACAAAACTTTCGCGCGCGGCGATGACTTCCGGCAGGTTAATCCGTCGCCGGGACCGGATCAGAAGTATCTTTCGCGCTGAGCGTGTAATTAAGCTATAATATATCCGAGCAGCGCAGAGGAGAGCGTCGAGGAATAAAACCCGTGGGACTCGTGGTGTATATCTATACCTATATACCTATACCTATACAGAGCGCGCTATATATACATATAGCGTGCGGGAGTTTTGCACCCGTTCGCCCAGGCTGCTCTGTTACCTCATTCTCATTGCTATTGTGACGACTGCATTAGAGCTACTCTCGTTGCGCTCGCAACGCAACTCCTGCTGGACGTTGAAAGTGCGAGACGAGAACGCGAGCAGCGAAAATGCGAGCGAGCGACGAGGATGACGACGATGACGACGTGCGGGAGATGTTGAAAGGGGGAGGGGGGGGGGGGGGGGGGGAGTGGACGCTCGGAAATAGATACCCGGCACTGCCGGAGCGCGCAGAGAAAGTGACTCGGTGACACACTATTCTTCCGGAATTATACCGCTTCTATTCCTGGGTCTCCTCGTCTCTCTCTATCTGCCTCTCTCCTCTCCCTCTCTCTTTCTCAGTGTGTCCTGCGCTCTGCCATAATCCACGCTCGTCGACGTCGCCAGATATTCGGAAAAAGCCGACAGTGCGATTCACAGAGTCTGTGACGATTATTTTCGGTGACATTGTCACAGTTGGGGTTTGAATCGTCGCCTGTAGCGAATTTTATTGGAGCGACAGCGAAATTTTTCGGAATTAAAAAAATTCCATTTCGAAAAATAAAAAAATTCCATTTCGGAAAATAAAAAAATTCCATTTCGGAAAATAAAAAAATTCCATTTCGGAAAATAAAAAAATTCCATTTGGATAAAATTGCTGCAGTTGCAGTCGACGAGTGAAAAGAAGGAGCAAAGCGCAGAGTGAAAGAGAGAGAGAAAAAGAGCAACACTGTCTCGGCTGCTGCTCTACTCGCTTTACGGAGTTTGGTGAAACACCGAGCTGACGTCATCGTTGGAACACGTGGCTCGTATCCTCCTTGCAGAGGTTCTCAAAATCCCCGAATCACATTCGCGGGACTCTGTGCGAAGGATCTGTGCGGTCCGACGAATAGTGGGAATCCCGAATACCAACTTTTGCGGCGAGGTAATGAGAACGATAATTCGTCTTTTGCGCGAGAAGCTGTTAACTCGTTTCTGAGTCAGCGAGTTGCGCTGAGTCTGACATTACTTGTGCAGTCCATTTGCCTCGCCAGTGTTTAAGTCTAACTTGTTGACGTCTTTAAAAAATGCTAATAATAAAAATACTAAAATAATAAAATAATGTAAATGTAATAAAAAAAAAACTAAAAGCTGGTTGCACAGGAAAATAAATTTGCACATTTTACTAAAATAATGTTAAAAGATAAAAATAATTTAAAAAAAAACAGGAATAATAATTATAATGATAAATAAGTAATAAAATAATAAAATAATGTAAATGTAATAAAAAAAATACTAAAAGCACGTTGCACAGGAAAATAAATTTGCACATTTTACCAAAATAATATTAAAAGATAAAAATAATTTTAAAAAATATATAAATAATAATTATAATAATAAATAAGCAATAAGAATTTGTTTGATGCGTCTCAGGTGCTTCCGCGTGCCGATAGAGAGCTAACCAAGTCAGGTAAAAATGGCATTTATGGCCAAGATCCTTTATCACCGTTGACTCCGGCAATACCAGTACACAGAAACCCAATTATATCGCGATTGCAATATACCGCAGCGTACATTGTTAACCCAGCAACAATGGAGTCGTCTGTTCGGCGCAGGTTCGAGTGTTTTATAATGTCCGCTTTTTCTTCGTTATCTCGTGCGATTCCGCTCAAATGGCGCGTAATTTATGTACCGTTATATAGACGGTACACATTGAGGTACACATATACAGATACACATACGATGAAAGCTGGGCTGGCGAGTCAGGTGGTGAAATACTGACTTAGGGGCTAGTGCATCGCGCACTGTGCACGCAGTGCCGACTATGTTCGGGCGGTAATGGCATTAAGGGCCATACTATGGTTTCTGAGCCGCCTAGATACCGGCGGATGCCTTAAATAGATCGAAAAACGTCGCGAGAGACGTTTTTTGCTGCAAATAGTGCAACCCGCGATTTACGTAATTTTGTTTTTTATTTTTATTAAATTTTTTTTTTTATTATTTTTATCTTTTCAATGACAGCGAAAACGTCGCGAGAGACGGTTTTTGCTGCAAATAGTGCAACCCGCGATTTACGTAATTTTTTATTTTTTATTTATTTTTTATTTTTACAATAAGAAAAAAATATATTTCTTCGAAAATCGTGACCGTGACATTTGCTTCCTTCCAGGTCACAAGATGGTCCAGATGGCCCAGATACAATTCGTTTAGCCAGCCTCGGGCCAGGTCCGCTCTGGTTTTCGATGACGTAATTTGTAATAATCAATTCGTCGAATGTACCCGTCTCGTATACCTGTATTGAACCCGGTAATTATCGGATCAGGGGCCCCGGCGATGCAAGGGCCACTCGAATGTAGCGCGAGGGTCAGCTGTGTTCGTATATATAATTAACGGCGTGACTAGCGGTGCAAGGTGACCGTCATTTTGAGTCACCGGCGGCGGTAAAGTGACGGTGACGTCATTTTTTTCCTCAATTTTTTTACCCTCAAAAATAAAATAATTACGATCACTATTATATTTTCTATAGAAAAATTGTAGAAAAAAAAATCAGCAAAATAATTGTGAAACACCGAAAGCGAAAGGCAGGGCGGGGCAGCAGCAGCGACAGCGGCGCAGCAGCGGCGAAGCTGTTGCAGCTCTGCGACGACGCCGCCGCCTCGAATCGTGTGTCCGTAGGTGGCTGCGCCGAATCCTCGTGCGCTTTGGTTCCACTCGAAATTCGCGAGGCGACAGACACGCTGCCCGGGACGATCGGGGATGTAAACGGGGATTTCCAAACCCTTCCCCCCTCTTCCCTCCCCTATTCCTATGCCCCGACGCATGCGTCTCTCGGTATAAAAAAAATTCCGTAGCCGCGCGCGTCGCAATCACACACACATACACGTCAGGTGCATACGAATGAGATACACATATATGGTTATGAGATCCTTTGGATCCCTTCGCGTCTGTACCTGGAATCCTTCGAAGCCGGTGCTGGACCTTCGAGAGGATCGGCTCAATATAGTCGCGACGCGCAGACGACTATAGACACGAGACACACACATACACAGAGACACACACAGACACACACATATGTGTCTCTCGTGATCCTGTGTGTATTTATATCGGCCTTAAGGACGGCGCATATAGGTTGGGGGAGGGGGGAGGGAGGGGGGGACCTAAGCTCGGAGCCAGCTCGAACTTTATCGAAGGAGTGGCCGAAGGCTGTGAACGGGCTTCTGGGTCCAGAATGAGAAAGAGGGAGAGGCTGGGAACGAAACTCTCTGAGAATTATTCTGGCTGACGATTCTCTTACTCACTGACTATATTTTTTTAACTGTATTAGTAGCTGTTGGAAAAATGTCTAAACCACATTTTTTTAACTGTATTAGTAGCTGTTGGAAAAATGTCTAAACCACATTTTTTTAACTGTATTAGTAGCTGTTGGAAAAATGTCTAAACCACATTTTTTTTCTAAGTTCAGAAAAATATAAAATGATTTTGGTAAAAAATGGGTTTCATTTTTTAATACGATGGGAAGGAGTGGCCGAAGCCTGTGAAAGGGCTTCTCGGTTTGGAGCTCGATTGAACCGAGACTCTGAGAATTATCCGTCTCACGATTTTCTTTTGCCACACTAAATATATTTTTTCAACCGAATTACAGGCTACGAAATTATTATTTTTTAAACCTAAAAAAATATAAAAGTCCTCTCGCTGCACTATTTTTGAGTATGATTGGAAGGAATCCCTGCAGCGTCGTAGAAGTCGAGAGGAGAGATACGAGGTGTGCGTAGCATATAAATGCAGCTGTGAAAATAAATAAAATCCAAGAAGGGCGCGAGCGCAGTCTCGACTCATGCGTATATACGAAGATCCGTGCACAATCCGTGCATCTGGTTCCGCCTATTTCTTTCGAGAGCGTTCTCAGGCCTTTCACTCAAATTCTGAAATTGTTCCACGCGACGAGCGAGAATAGCGGCGAAGTCCAGAGACCGACGACGAGAACGAGAGAATAAAGTCGCGCGAGCTCGTCGTGTGTTCCGAGCGGCGGAAGAGACGAGGAGGACCAATGAGGGGCACGTAGAAATGGAAGACGTACGTGTTTTTCTGGCAAACGACGACACACCCACACGCATTTGCTGCGAAACATCCGCGAGAGAGTTTTTGGCCTCCGTTCAAATCAAACTCTCACATGGATAGTCATAGGTCAGCGGGAGTGGGTGGCATTCGATTCTCGAAATTATCCTTCGGAATTGCAGTATTTTCTTAAATCACAAAAAAAAAAACGCAAATTAAAAAAATAATAAAGTTATTATAATAGAGTGGGTGGCATTCGATTCTCGAAATTATCCTTCGCATAGTATTTTTTTAAATTATACAAAAAAAAAACACGAATTAAAAACATTAAATCAGTATAATTTGTAGTAAAACAAAAAATTATATGAATTACGCACTGATCTGACTATTTGTAATATTAATAATACTTAAATCAGCGACTCAGGCGATGCCTGATCGAGCAGAGTCCCGCAAGATGTGTATCTAGCTCAGAACTGCACACGGTATTCATAAAGTCGTCGAACGAACGAGTGCGCGAGCGCGGGAATGGAAGATCGAGCTAACGGAAAGCGTTCTATAGCTCGGTTTATTCGCAGGAATGAGTTCAAATTTAGCCGCGCGCTATATATTCGTGTACCTGTATGAGTGCCCAATGCGTGAGAGTCTGCATACTGAGCTTCCTCCTCCCCTCCCCTCCCCTCTTATCCCCCTTGGCGTAATAAACACAGCATGTTACTGCATTCTCGAGTTTTTTGGTTAGGTCGTCTGACGTTACTAAAAAATCATAATGATAATTTACAACGTCGTTTCTCGTTCGCGAAAATAATTGACAAAAATTATTTTGAATTAAAAAAGTTATCTATGGAATACAGAAATTTATAAAAGAATTATTCAAGAGTATTTTATAATTTTTTTATTATTGATGCTAAATATATTTGTTGGTCATGTAGAAAAAAGTTATATTTAGCTGACCACAAAATGATGACTACGACGGTGTCGTATATGTTCACTTGGAAATGACCAATCTCTGATGAATCACAAACTCGACATATCTTGTATCTCGATTTCACGATGAGTGAATTGTGTCCTCGATTTGCACGGAGATTCGTGTTCGCTGCTAATCGTCGGAGCGTGCGTCGAACGTTCCATTGGCTATTCTTACCAGCGGTCGCACACGCGTTCGTCTCTATATTTCAACGGGAATCGGAATGTCGCGTGGGCTACGAGGCACGCGCGCGAGGCTTTTCCCTATTCTTTTTCTTTCCATTATTTCGCGCTCAAGTGCCAAGGTTATCGGCAACAACATTTTCCAGTAGCCTTCAAAAAATATTTAATTACCAACGATTTTCGTCTTTTCTCCCTTCTAACCAAAACCAATTTTTTATTTTTAAATCAGCTAATTGTAAAATATTTTCAGTAAGCAAAACATTTCTTACAGCCTCTCAAAAAAAAATAAAAAAATAAAAAATAAAAAAAATAAAAAAAAACGGAAATAGTAATGAGGATCGGCTTCTGAAAATATTTAATTACCAACGATTTCGGTCTTTTCTCCCTTCCAACCAAAATCAATTTTTTATTTATTTTTGAACTATCTAATTGTCAAATATCTTCAATAGGTAAAACATTTCTGCCTCTCAAAAATATAAAACAACGGAAATAATAATAAGTATCCTGAGCTAATTAATTTGACCTGAAAAGCCCCATGTAAATAATCCTACCGCACGTTTATTACACCAAACGCGAGTGAACCGAGTAAAGTGCTCCTAAAAGCATTAAATAACCGTTTTCAACTCCACGCGTTGCTTTATTTGTCAACCGTGTCGCGTGTATTGTTTCCCGTCGCAGACATCATTTTTTTTCCAACCCTCGCGGAGGCATTCGGCTCGTAAAATGTTGCACGGCGACGCTTGACGATGAGTTTAAACATGGAGCAAAAACGGGGCGCGAGTTGTTGTTCGCTTCCTGCAACAACACTCGTCTCGTGCGCCTTTGCCGAGCCAGCGGCGGCGCAGTATTAGCAACAGAAGCCCGAGCAGCAAGCAGCAGCCGCGTGAGTGTAAAATATCGTGCGGTCGTTGCCACTCGACACGCGTGGCGACGACGACGCCAGCACCTCGAGAGCAACTCGAAGCGACTCGTCGTCGGGTTAATCGAGTGATTTCCCCTCGCTCGGTCATTTGTAAAATGGTCAACGCTTTCTCATTCGAAACCCGTTAACCCCTTGTTTTTTTTTCGCGCACATAAAATTCCGGAAATAACCTATCGATCTTTGTGCATGTAAAAAAAGCTAACGATTCGTTTACAAGGAACTAAAAGTCAATGTTACAAACGCGAAGCGAGATATGAATTTCCGCCGAAAAAACTGCAACGCCAAAAAAAAAACACAGTATGCAGATCAGTGCGCGTGTAAAAAAAGCTAACGATTCGTTTACAAGGAACTAAAAGTCAATGTTACAAACGCGAACCGAGATATGAATTTCCACCGAAAAAAAACGCGACGCCAAAAAACACTATCCAGAAGCCGATCAGCTTGCAACTTACAAAATGACAACGGCAATGCGAGACTAATAGGGCCGTAAATCTTATTTACGTCTCAGTCGAGCCGCGGCGACGATAAGGATGCACTAAAAATGTCGCGTGTGTGTTCGACGATGACCGCAGTGCCTTCTGTCTCTGTTGTAACAGACGCGAAACGCGCTTAGAGGTGAGCGTCGGACGATATCACGTGGTCAAGGTGGCTTAAGGCGTCCAGGCGCGATTGCTAAACTGATTCCCCGTAACTTATGAATAACAATTATAAGGACGATAATAATAATAATAACGCGCGGAGTTCTACACGGCGATCAATCTCGATTACGTCTCAATTAGCCTCCTTAATGACCTTTATCCACGCTCGCGGTCAGCCGGAACGCTTAAGACCAACGCCAACAAGCTGTGTGTATGCTTCGGCCACTGCTGCTGATTTCTGACAAACTGTTCGGCAAAAATTTTTTTTTTTTTCAAAATCAACTAAAAAAGGGTCGCAACCAGTGTTTTCAGGGGTAGAATATGCGACTTGAGAACGATGATATAGGTTAAAAGTCGATATTTTGAAAAAATAAATTTCGTGACCGCGATTTGGGCGGTTTTCGGCCCGGCGGCCAGATCTACGATTTCTGACAAACTGTTCGGCAAAAAATTTTTTTTTTCAAAATCAACTAAAAAAGGGTCGCAACCAGTGTTTTCAGGGGTAGAATATGCGACTTGAGAACGATGGTATAGGTTAAAAGTCGATATTTTGAAAAAATAAATTTCGTGACCCCGATTTGGGCGGTTTTCGGCCCGGCGGCCAGATCTACGATTTCTGACAAACTGTTCGGCCAAAATTTTTTTTTTTTTAAATCAACTAAAAAAGGGTCGTAACCAGTGTTTTCAGGGGTAGAATATACAAAGAGCCCCATGGGTAGATCCAATAGGGAGAACGCGTCGGGCTGTATCGTCATCGCGCAGCGAGTTCGCTGGAATGTCGCGAATTCCGATTCTTGGGCGGTCATTCACCGGCATCGAGGAGCCGCCGCAGCCCCTCCCCCCTCCCCCTCTCGAGACGGCGGTCGCTGCATAACCCCGACCTTACTTTTGTGTCTCGGCTTTCCGGCTACTCGGTTACCAACGCGGCATTTTTATTTTTTTTATTTATTTTTTTTTATTGGAATTTCTGGGAAATAATCATCGCGATGCATCTTCATGTGTGACAGCGAAATAAAAAAACAAAGAGGACTCCGGTCGCCTCGTGACGCGCGATTTTTATCTGGAACACGTCGACGCGCGATTTGCTGCTCGATATACGCTGCTCGAGAATCGCGATGACGACGACGACGCGTCGTCGTCGTCGTCGTCGTCGTTGGCGCGTGGAACAAAGAAGCCAACGCGAGCGTGACACAGGCCAACCGCATCTGTCCATCTCGTGCAGGCGTCGACAGAGGCAATTGTGGAGATTCACCCATTGTTTGGCCTCCCGCGACGTTCGCCGCTCCTGTGTCCCTTTTTATCGTGAATAAAAAAAAAAAAAAAAATTGGGGGCATAATCGACCCCTGAAAAATTCCGATGAGTCTGCCTTCAGTTGGCCAAACTTTAAGCTGGAAGCCGAAGATTTTACGGTGAAACCGTAGCCCTATTTACGTACAAAGTGTGAGGATCGGAAAGGAGAGGAGAGCCGAGGAATATGATTTTGAAGTTTGCATCGTTGGAATGCAACGGAAAAAAAAAAAAAAAAAAAAAAAAAATTCTCACGGACCCAAAAATCGTCCTGGGTATAAAATGTAATTATATAACGATTAATGAAATAATAAATTTCTAGAATAGTCAGAATCATTTTAGAATCGTCAGAATATTTTTTTTTTTTTTTTTTTTTTTCGTTTTATTCCAACGATGCAAATAATTCTGCCTTCACTGAGGAAGGCAGAATTATTTGCGAAAATATCGACGAGAATTTCCATATTCGATTGCCCCACTCGCAATCAAGTTTATTATCGTCGAATTATAAATAGTGTTTATTGTTATTGGTTTATTTTTGATTTTTTTTTTTCGTTGCATCACAATGAGATTAAATCATCGCTCGAGGCGTCAATGTTCGACGCCGCTCGACGCGAATGACATTGATGCACGCATCTATATAGTATAGTATACGCATGAATGTATCATCGAGACGACAAAAGTTCATCGCGCCGAGTGACGACGATTCGAGTGTCTCTCAATGAAACAGCATTGATGACGCCGCTCGCGAGCGTTGCCAGCGACCGAAGAGTTAATAGCCAAAGCTATTCCTGAGTCTCGCCGTCGCTATTATATCGCGCATACATATGGATATTGCTATTACCCGCGCCGCTCCGACAGTATTGCCGCGCGCGGATTCTATCAGCCCGAGCGTGAACTGTTGGCCCCCACGTTGGAGAATAATGATCGCCCGACGCTCTTGCATTTCGTGCATCTGCGAACCCATTAAAATCAATAAAGCGTCAAAGCGAACGTTTTTAGCGTTTGACACTTCAACTTCTGTGCAGCTGAATAGCCGTCGCGCAATCGAAGTCTCGGCTCGATCGGTAAAACATTGGAAATCAAGGAGATCCAATAAATACTTGACAAAAAAATATTTCGTGCATCTGCGAACCCATTAAAATCAATAAAGCGTCAAAGCGAACGTTTTTAGTGCTTGACACTTCAACTTCGGTCGGTTTCGTCGGTTCGACGGTAATAAACTCGATCGGTAAAACATTGGAAATCAAGGAGATCCGATAAATAGGGTAGATGTACCATTAGTGGCCAATGTACCTATGGTGGCCATTTTTATTATTTTATTTTTCAAATTATTTTTTCCCCACAAATGCACGTTGATTTTTAACAAATGCATTTCAATTCACTGAATGACCTACCGGACGATTTTTTTATTCCATTAAATGTGTCGATTTATTCCTTTGAATGTGAAGGCCACAATTGGCCCTAAGACGGCCAAAAAAGCCACGTCTACCCTACTTCTCAAAAAAGTATTAATAGAAAAAAAAGGTGGAGTGCTGATAAATCAAAAACAGGATCGATCTCACGTAACGTGAATTACAGCTTCGCGACAGTAAAATCTCGCGGCTGACGAAATAAATAACGCCAGTTTTTATAACCTCTGAAATATTGCCAGTAAATTAACGGCGAGTGTTGTGGCACTTCAGGTCCGAGACTTCAGTATCCGCGATCCGAGGATATGAAACATGCACTAAAACCCTTAAAGATAAAAGTGCTGCGCTTGTGCTCTCAGATCCGGAGCTCTGAGATAATCGACGGAATATACTATCGTAGAGGAATATTGTTGTTTATGCTTTTTCCTTTTTTCCCTCTCCTCTCTCTATCTCCTTTTCTTTCCTTCGAGTTTGAAACCCGCTCTGGCTGTGAGATCGCCGATAGGATAACGTTGCAGTGGTAGACGCGCGAGATTGTACGTTTACTATACATGTAAGCACACACATATTATATATTTATATACAGGGTGATTCACAATGTTTTTTTCACCCATGGGTATTTGGTAGATAATCGTCTCCTGAGCAAAGTTACTTAGGCGTTTTTCGAATTTCGCAATATTTATTTATAAACAAGCATTAACGAGTTTGAATAACTAAACCAATCGGAGCAGCAGAATTTGGCGCGCTCGAGTTTTTGTTATCAATTGATATCGTTTTACGGAGATTTGGCAACTTCAGTCGATATCGAACATTCGTGCGCGCCAAATTCTGCTGCTCCGATTGGTCCAATTATTCAAACTCGTTAATGCTTGTTTATAAATAAATATTGCGAATTTCGAAAAACGCCTAAGTAACTTTGCTCAGGAGACGATTATCTACCAAATACCCATGGGTGGAAAAAACATTCTGAATCACCCTGTATATAAATATACACAGACTCAGAGATGTAGTATATGTTCGTAGTATCAGAAAGCCTCGAGACAATACAACTCTCGACATGCGGGTCGGCACACGATCACGAATATATATACACGCACCACCAGGCAAACCCGGACGCGACTTGAGAACTCTTTGTGTCTGTCTCTCTTTCTTCTTCTTTCTCCTTCTTCTTCTCTCTGCTCCATCTTTGCGATCCTTTTCTCGGCGTTCGCTCTTCGCAGGAGAACAGCAGCAGCAGCGGCGGACGCAGAGCCACCAGTAGACTGAGAACCACTTTGCGACAGGAACAAGTATGCGCGCGACTGGGGCCGGCAACAAAAGTACGCGATGAGTTTAAATTTGTCGTAACCGGCTTCGCGAAAATGTCTCTGTCTCTTTCTCGGTCTTTTCTCTGTCTCTTTTGGTCTTGGTATCGTCGTCTGACCGCCACTCGACCTCTTAGTTGTCGCTCGGCTGAGGATTGTCGGCTCTATTCGCAATGTTGGGAGCTTAGGAACTAATTTTCGTTGGAAGGTGACTGGAAAAGGAAAATGTGGGTACGTTTAATTCGACGGCAATAAAAATACGCGAAAATATATATTTCTGTCGTTCTCTCGATTCTTTTGGTTTCGTCCCGTATAATCATCGGTACTCGATTTCCCACTTGGCTAAAGTTCGCCAGCTCTATATTTGCAATGTACTCCTAAATGGGTACTAATTTTTGTTGGGAGCTGATTCGAAAAGGAAAATGTGGGTACATTTCATAGCCGGTTTCATCCGCAATGTACACTCAGCGCGAAATTTTCTCGCGAGACGATAGGACCGAGAAAATGTGGGTACATTTTGCGGCTGGGCCGTTTGTAATTGGCTGGCGTAATTACAGACACTGTAGGGGCCGGAAGCACTCGAGTCACTCGGCACTCAATTAAGGTCCGAAATATCAAGGTTTTCGAGTCTCGAGTGGCGCGGCCTAAGACTAATCCGAGAATGTGAATGACTCGTTGTTCCTCGGGGTGTCTGAGTGGATTAATTTTTTCTCTCATTCATTTCTCGTCGCTGTCTGTGGACGTCGTCATCGTCAAGGTGAAAGAGGGACGCGAGAGGCTGTGCACTCCCGTATAAAATTTTAATATAACGATTAATCGTTAGGATGTTATTATAACGATTAATCGTCATAATAACTTTTTAGAATCGTTCGAATAATTTTAGAATAGTTGGAATAATTATTTAAAAAAAAAATTCGTTGCATTCCAACGAGGCAAATTTTAACATCATGTGAAGTTACGGAAAAGGGGGAAGCCCCTTTTCCGTAATTTCTCGCGCAGCCGGAACGCAGTCTAACCAGGACGCGCAAGAACGAGATAGATGTCTCCGCGTGTGCGGCCACTTTTGGGCAGAAGATTCTGCCGTCGGGTGGCGCGCGAACGAGCGAGCCGTGCGCGCATGCACGCGGCGTGAGGATGCCCGCGCATCGCTGAACCGCGGTAGTGTGTCATTCTAAAAATAGTGGGTTGAAACCGAGCGCAACGAGTGCGCTCTCTCGCCTGGCTGCTGCCCGTTGGCTCTCGAGACTCGACTGCTGCGCTTAGCAGCCGCACCATAGTCTCTCGCTCGCCGAGTCGGAGGAACTGCTTTGCTGTAACTACACTGTTAAAAATGTTTGTCAATTTACATCACTACAAATTTGATTCATCAGTTGACATATTAAATTTAATACACACGTGTAGTAAAATTCCAATTTTTATACTGAATTTTTTAACAGTGTTAAAAATGTTTGTAACTTTCCATGACTGAAATTTTAATTCACCAGCTGATATATTAAATTTAATGTGCCTATGTGTTAAAATTTTCAAATTTATATAGGATTCCGTAAAAAATACTGTAATTTCAGATGAAATTTATGCGTCAAATTTAATATCCCAGTTTATGTAAACAGACTTCCTTTGGCAGTAATGTAAGCCAATGCGAAATATTTTTAACAGTGTACTGCTTTTACTGTTGCTGCTGCTGCTGCCCAGCAAAGGAGATTAAATTAAACGGCTCGGCGCGAAAGACTCGCTCGCAAACATTGTTTGCCCCCCCCCCCCCCCCCCCCGTCCCTCCCCCCTCCCCCACCAATTTTTGTGGAATATATACGCGCCAACTATAGTAGCGCACAAGTCCGGTCGCTGCCGTTGCCTCCGCGGCGAAAGTGTCCCACGTGCGCTCGCTCACCCAATGTTTACAGAATCGAACGCGCGGACGAGTGAGTCTTATGTGCATAATACACATTGGCTGCTGCTGCTGCTGCTGTTGGCTTTCTCTCCGTCCTCCCTCGCCTCCCTCTTCTCGAGAAGCAAAGATCCGACGATGACGGAGAATCGTTAAGTGCTGGATTCGGTGCCTACGGAATTCTTGGAATCGCTGCATCGTCTCGACCCCGTCCGGACCCATAATACCCCCCTTGCTTCGGACAAATCGCGCGTCTCGCTCGCAACTCACGAAGCTGCGTAATTAAACGAGGCCATAAATTCATATAGTTTATGAAGTTGGAATTATTCGATGCTAAGAGGAGGATTTTTTTTAAAATATTTAACGAATATCGTGATTTATGGTATTAACGATTTTGTCGGATTGGACAATTGGAATAGGAATTTTTATCATTAATAGGAACTATTAATGATAATTATGAATTTAATTCAGATACAATTGGAATAGGAATTTCGTATCAACGAGAATTGTGGATTGAATTTAGGAAAATGGTGAAATAAGAACGATTGACACTCTCGACTACTTTCGTCGCCGGGGTACAATTTTTCCCGACGAATGCGCGAGTTTTGTCATGCAGAAAATAATTTCGAAGAAACGCGCGCCGTAAAATAGTCGTCGGTGACTCGAAGCGTGAGATTTCTATGTGGGAATGGAAATTCAATGCCGAGCACCGAGAAAACGGCGAGGAAAATGACATTTTCTATATACCATGTTTAGGGGATAAATTCCTGAATGAGAATTCCGACGGGCGGATCTCCATGAGAAGAGCTGACGGTAATTCTCACACTTGAAGCACTTTCTCGTCCTCGAAACCTTCAGAATTTTTCTTGGGGCACGAGGACGTTATGACGAATTATCATAATTAATTCAAGGCAGTTATTAATCTCGGTTAAATTACCAGAAATAATTATACATTTTCCTGCGACAAAATGTTGATAGCAAATTTTTTTATTCCAAATTATCTAAACGCTGTAAAACGTAAGAATTTTTTTTTGCCACGCTTTGCGTACGAAAAGTCGCAGTTCGCGCACTTGTGACATAAAATTTCGTCCCAAAGATGTGCGAGAACTTTTTTTAACTCGTATGATTGCAACACTCGACTTCAGATCGTGCTGCAAATTTATACTTGTCGAGGAAAAATTTTATCATATCGTAATATACTATTTAAGCATAAAGTATCGCTTTGAATAACAAACGCATTGAGCACAATGCGCGAAAGAGATATCTAGGTGAGATCGTTCGGAAAATCTGCTCTTGGAAACCTTGACGACTATTTCTTTTATAACCCAACCAGTTGTTATAAAACTCGTTCCAATTAAGTAAGGGACTCCTTAAATGGAAAAACTCGTCGGTCGACTGGATGAGAATCGAGAGCGCAACGTGTGTGTGATTCATTCTCGATGAATGACTCCGTCGTCTGTGTATATTTGATATTCACACAAAATGTACGTGAGAACTTTTACTGTGCGCGAAAATATAGTACATCCATGCGTCGAAAGTATGACATTAATTTGAATATATAAAACATTTTTGTAATTAGCTTTTTTTCAAGCTTCTACAAATTTTAAACATCACTCAGCTGCCGCAGTTTTTGTCCAAAAAATATCTGAGACGTTTCGGAACCTGCTACTGCCGCTAATTTGCATGGCAAATTTTTCGAGCTTTATTGTTCCGGTTCCAGACTCCTTAATTTCCGTTGGCCGGAAAGAATTCGCAACGATGTTCGTTCGCCGCGCACCTGTCGTGGCCGTTGTCTGATTCTCTCCCATCTATATACATCACACCTGACCGAGATGAGTGACCTGGTATTGTAGCAGCTGTTGAGCTGTACGAATTTGTACAGTTCTTTAAAAAAAAATGAATAAAAAAAAAAACAAAAATCAACAAGAAAAAAAGATTTCTATTTGTATCTACCAAATGAAAAGAAAAAAAAAGTTTTCAATAACAAAAATTAAAACAAACATAATCATAATAATAATCCAGTTTAAACTGCCAATAATCTGCTCCGCACTCAAATTACCTCAGCAAAATAAATACGAAAAAAAGATTTCTATTTTTATCTACCAAATGAGAAGAAAAAAAATGTTTCTTTCACTACAAAAATTAAAAAAAATAATCATAATAATAATCCAGTTTAAATTGCCAATAATCAGTCAGCTCCGCACTCTAATTGGCTCAGCTAATAAGCCGCAACAATTTTTTTTGTCCTCTCTGCAATGAACGGAATACATACGTTTGGGTTCGTAGAACCTGACGCGAACTCATCACGACAAAACCTTCCATCCTCTCGACCCACCCCCTAATCAATTCGCACGCGAGCAAACAATAAAACGCAAATGCGCGCGCATGTGGATCTCAAACCGCCCATCTCTCAGACTGAATAATCGTGCGCGCGCACCGTCTTAAGTGTCAAGGTACGAGCCTTCTGCGCGCGACAGTTGCAATCTTCGCTGAATGATACAGCAGACGCTGAAGAGAAACGAGCCGGAGGACGACGTCGTCGTCGACTGTGCGACGATAAAGCCGCGAGATGAAAGGTACAATCATGCGACCGTTCTGCCCACCCGATACGCGACCTTGCGTAACATTCGCGACCGCGAGAGAAAAGCCACCACCGCTGCGACAGCGAAATTACGAATAAGCGAGGGAAAAAAATAATAATTCTCACCTCGAACCCATTTTTCATAATCTCCATAGGAAAAAAAAAACATTTTTTTAAATGCCAGAAGCGAGGAAAAAAATAATTCTCACCTCGAACCCACTTTCCATAATTTCTCTAAGAAAAAAAAAAAAAAACACTTTTTTAAATGCCAGAATAGCATCTAAGCGAATAAGCGAGGAAAAACAATTCTCACCGCGAACCCATTTTCTATAATTCCTCTAAGAAAAAAAAAAACGTTCTTTAAAATGCCAGAAAATCGAATAAACAAGAAACGCGTATTCTGCTCCAATAAATTGCTTCCTCATTCCCCAGCTCGTTTCCCTCGCCCATCGCTCTGGCGTTTCAATCAAGTTCAAATTCCACAGCCACTTGAACCCTACACAGAACAGTTCTGGGCAAAAAAAAAAATTCGATAGTTGTTTTCAATCACTCCGCATGAACATGTAAACGGTGGAGGCCGAACTTTTCATCCAATCTGTCAATCCACGAGTCTCGAGAGTATATCTCCACGCGCACATAAATCCATACATACATATATACGTAATTACACAGGCGAACGTTGTGCACAGAAAAGTTGAAGTGGAGTCTAGTCGAAACGTCGACGGCTGAAAGCGAACGGGGAAAGCGCGAGAAAGACCCGCTGGGGGATGTTGAGCGCGAGAGAGGAGCGTTGAGTGGCGTTTTGCAGACGCGCCAATCTCTTCCAGCTCGAGATCGGTTCGTAAGTGGTTCGCACATGGCGGACGCTGCGAGTCAGGGATGGACGCTCGAAGCTTCTTCGACTACTATTCCCTCACTTCGTCGTCGCTGCGCTCGTTCGCAGCGCGATTCGCGTATCTTCTTCGGCGGCGCAAAGCGTTGCTCTCCGTTCATGCATTCTCGAAGCGATGCACTGTAACAGTACACGCGCTGTGTGCGGGTTACCAGAGAAAGAGAGAGAGAGAGGAATGGAGTACAGAGCGATGTACGCGCGCGGGGTTTATATCCTCCTCTCGGCATTCCCGGCGCATCTGCGCCGTACAAAAACAAATCCAGCGTACAGCGCGCCAGAATGCGCGCCAGACCTACGTACGAAACGTCACTGTGCCTTCCGATATCATCGCAGAGAGCAGCCGTCGATTGGAATTCCTTTTTTTTTAAGAGACTTATGGAAGCTACTGGAAATGGTTATTCGGAGTAACTCACAATAATTTTCTTTCGAAGAAAAAAAGAAAACATATTTGTATCAAATTTGATTATTAAATTGAACCATTGAATCATTTATCAAAATTCTTGAGGTCAATTTCCGGCAATAAAGTTCTATTAGGGTAGACGTCCTGTTTTTTAAATTTTGACCATCAGATTCGAAGGAATAAAACAAAAGATTCAATCCCTTAAAAAAAAAAAAAAAGAAAACATCGAGTAAATCATTCAGTGAATTTATATTAATTTGTCCGAAAAATCATGATTCAGTTATGGGAAAAAAATAATAATTTGAAGAATGAAATAATAAAAATGGCCACTATTAGTACAGTAGCCACATCTAACCCATACAATATTTTTTTTCTTCGACAACTCCAAACTCCCACCTCGTGGCTCTAAGAATAGCGAGAAAATGCATAATTTCCGGTTTTAGAACTCGCTTTCTGGTCTGAGACGTGGTGCATACGACTTCGCTGCCGGAGTCGGGAATAGGAACCAATTCGACGGGGGTTGAGGGATAAAGTGAGGGGGACGGAGGTAGAGGGGAACTCGCATATATTTTTTCCGATTAAATTGGTTGGAGCCACGAGTTTTCCTTTGAGGCAGTTTAGTTCCTGCGCGAGGCGCAGCGCGCGTCGTCGTCGCCAGTTCCCCGCGGCCGGTGTATACGCGGTGAGACATTAACGGCTAATAATAGGAGGGTTGGCTTGCCGGCCAACGTCTCGGTCGTCTTGGTCGTCGACGCAGGCGGCGTGCTCGAGAATCCGAAAGTCAGGAGGCGACGACTCTATGCCGCCGACGACCGTTTCACCGATCGCGCATACTCGCACTTCCACTTATATATAGTTCACGGAGAGAAGGATCTGATAAAATTTACCAAAGGAAAAATTACCAATGCGCCTGATATTTGGGCGCCATAGCCATAGGGGATGGAAGGTCATCCGTAGTTTCCATATAGGACCCTAAAAGTACCCTTTTCAATGATCAGTCTAATTTTTACAGACGTAAGATTAGCATTCAATAACGATTGCTTTTTTGGACATCATAAGCGTCAAAATGGAAGTCCAAGTAAGGGACAATAGTGCACTATTTAGTTTATTTAGTGCATTAAATGCTCATAAACGGACCCTTTGGTATTATCAGAGACATTGTGAGACGCTTCGTCTCTTGGAAATTGCGTCCGGTTATTCATCGCTGCCGTCTTAACGTTTGTTTAATTGCAACTGTAACTCAAACCCAGCGCTCGTGGCGAAGCTGCAATTACGACTAAACGCACGTGCCGCACATGTCGAGCATAGACCTGAGTCAAGGAAAGTATCGCTCAGTAAATTGACCGGTAAAAGTGTAATCGTAACAGAGTCGGCTCTCCACTTTTCCCTAATTGCTGCATTAATAACAGTCATTTTGTCATTAGGCGAAATGGGTAAACATTGTCTCAGAGTTGGTAAAATAAACTGACAGCTAATTTCAAGACGTGCCTTCGAGTTATTATTCTTCTGATTTGATTCAGGGATTTCGGGTCAAGTTGGGTTACGTATAAAGGCTAACTTGGGTTTAGGAAACCATTTTCCTGTGTTTCCACTCTCGTTCCTGAAAGTATCTGCTTTTATTTCGATTACCGTTCCGTCTGGACCGACGTTCGCTACTGCGAGCTGTGTTTTACTTCATCGGTGAACCGCAAAGTCAGTGCTCGAGTTGTATATACGCTACACTGACGCAAGTGCGGTATATATACGCGTTTCACGAGAGATAATGGATACGTTGGACATGTACGTGCTCCACCGCAGCAGCGACGTCGGAGGTGGCGGGCGTTCGTATCGCGGGCGTCGACCGCCTGTGTGGCCTGCACCTTAACATTCCATTTGCATAACCATAAGCAACCCACCGCATCCTTCGTCCTCGCGAGAGTACCGACTTGCGGCTCGCACGGACAATCGCGACACCAGACAATTAAAAAAAAGCACCAGGCAATAAAAAAACACCAGGCCTTGCAATTAAAAAAAAATAAACGTTTTTATAATTCATAATTTTTTTATTACAACGTCGCACTTTCGAATCGCTTTACATTCAAGATAAAACCGAAGGATCCATTTCTGAACATTTGGTACACTGAAGTCCACTTATCTAGGTTTCCATTTTTTCCACAAGGAAAAAGGGAAAAAGACCGAAAAATGTTTTTCATAATTCTACGTTTCAAAATATGTTCTACGTTTACAAAAGTTTGACTACCTATCAAAAAGTCAAATTTTAGAACTCTTCTATGATAACTATGATGTTGAATTTTGCATCGTTGGAATGCAACGAAA
Organism: Itoplectis maculator; assembly: GCA_964034905.1. Classification (NCBI taxonomy): domain Eukaryota; kingdom Metazoa; phylum Arthropoda; class Insecta; order Hymenoptera; family Ichneumonidae; genus Itoplectis; species Itoplectis maculator. The sequence goes on from OZ035857.1 coordinate 8,867,501, forward strand.
ATAAAAAAAAAATAAAAAAAATTCTAATGAACCCAAAATATGGTACTGAGTATAAAATGTTATTATAACGATTAATCGTCGCAATAACTTTTTAAAATCGTTAGAATAATTCTATTTTTTTAGTTTCATTGCATTCCAACGATGCAGACTTCAACATAATTGATAACTAAGTACCAGTTTTCTATCCGGTATTATCAGAAAACTGAATAATAATCCACCATCTCCGAACAACGACTCACGTTTTTCTCTTACCCTGTTTCAGATTCCCGAAATCCACACGGATCTTTAATCGGCTCGCCGGAAGATGGCCGAACTGGTGGCTAACAAGTCCTCGAACGTAGTAAGTAACAGTAGCAACAAGAAGACTAGCGATGTGTGCGGTGTACAGTCGAATAACGGTTTGATAGACTTGGATAACCTAACAGCGAGTAACAATCAGCTAATAACAATGTGCGACGAGCCCGAGGACGAGGACGATCTTATTATCGCGAACAACGCGAAGAACGAGCTCAGCGCCGACGAGAAGAGTCTCCAGGAGATGATCGAAAGCGAATTGGCGCTGCGGATCTGCTCTGCCAATGAAGACGCTGCTTGCGTCGAAGAAGAAGACGACGACGAATCAGCAAATCAACCCGAAGTGACGATAAAAAAAATCATCCTTGAACCGCGTCAGGATCCTCTCGACATAAACGCTGAGTTCATCGGCGCCGAAATGGAGCACTACGCCATTGTCCGAGACCCTTACACATACAGAAATGGCCATTCCAGTCCAGGTTCCGGCGAATCCAGATCACCTGAACGACCATCTGAAGCTGAATTAACATCCACTGGAAAATTCGACGATCCCGAAGAGACCATCGAAACGTCATCAGCGATTCGCGACGAGAAAATCCAGATCCAAGAATCTGAAGCACCGAGACCTGAGGATGAAATCGTAGAGGACGAGATCCTCGTCCGCTCTGAAAGCGAACCAGGATGTTGGCCTAGTTCTGAGACCTTCAAGTTCGTCAGGACGACTGAAAGCAGCAGCATCAGCAGCTCAACGACCATTGTCGAGACGACAACGACGATTGGTGAAGTCGAGACGATGAGGATCACGAACAAGCATCGTTTGGAGGAGACTGACGAGTCGCAAACCTTGGAAGAAGCAAAGTCTGCAGTTGAAGTCGACAGAGCTTTCGACCTTGACGTCGCTAAGGACAAACAGTGGAACGAGAAGCTGGAAAAGGAGGTGGAAAACGAAGACATGTGGCTTGACTCTGCAGCAGTGGAAAGCAATGTTCAGGTTGGTCAGTTCTCCGACGATTTCGCTGCAGTTCCTCGTCGCGAGGAACCTGAAGAGCCTGAAGAGCCCGAAGACGACCAACACGATTTTCAGGCCACGTCGAAGACCTCCCTGGAGGAGATAACCGTAGAGGACATCAAAAACTATGCTCGAGGCTATGATGAACGTGTCGAGACTTCGGAAAATCTTCAAAAAATCGAGAACAACATCGTCGACGTTGATGCACATGTTGAGACGTCAAAAATCACAGAGATGTTCGGCGTCGAATCATCGCAGGTGATAATGACGAGTTCGAGTCTGCGCGAGGAAATCGTCGTGATCGACGGTGAAACGACCGTCGAGACGTCGTCAAAGAGCTTCATTGGTCAGGAATGCGAAGCTCTGGCGAGGGAAAATAGCGAGGAAATGAAAAGGAGCGAGAAGAACGGGGAAGCGGAAGTAGCAGTGGGAAAAACGAAGGAGACGGTGGAGAAGAGGATGGAGGAGGAGGAGGATAATCGTCTTCACCTAGAGAAGGACGTCGGTTTATTCGCGGACGTCGGTGAATCGCTCGGACAGGATGAGGAACGAGCGGAATGCGAGGCTTCGTCGTGGATGACCGTGGAAGAGGCGACGAACGACCGGAATAAATTGGGCGAAACGATGAACGAACGAAACGTGGACGAAGAGGCAAAGGAAGAGACTGTTGCTGCTGCAGAAGTGACTGCAATGTCCGATGGGAGAAGTGAGCTGAGGGCCAGCGACGATTTTGCGGAGGGAGGAGACCGGCCAAACGGGGCTAATACTGGAACCGAGACGACGAGGACGACGAATGGTCCCAAGTCGGTTGCTGAGACTGAGACTGAAATAAATTTCGCTACTGGCGATGCTAAGGCTCGCGACGAAGACGAGAACGACGACGACGAAGACGAAGACGAAGACGAAGACGAAGACGAGGACGGCGACGGGCAATCCCATAATACGACTAAAATCGATAGCTCGTTTGTGCAAAACGCGACAGCGACAACAGCAACACGCTTAATACTGTCCGGCAACGATACTGTTGCGCCCCTTGCCACTCCGGACGACGAGAACAGCGAGTTTTCTAACGTGTGCGATGTAAGTGTTTGTTTGTCTTACCTTTTATTTATTTTTTTTATTCTTGAATTTATTTTTTTGGCTCACTAACTTCGTTGTTGTTGAGACGTTTTTTTTTTAGTGTGTCAAATTGTCCTGGTTGCTGATTTGTTAACTTCAGATTATTTTTTGGGAGAGAAAAGAGAATTTAGAGTACGTTGAGACATTTGTGGCAAATTTTTCTGGTTGCTGATTTGTTGGAACTTCGGATTATTTTTGGGAGAAAAAAGAAAATTTAGAGTACGTTGAGACGTTTGTGGCGAATTTTCCTGATTGCCGATTTGTTGGAACTTCAGATTATTTTTTGGGAGAAAAGAAAATTTAGAGTAGAGATTTTACTGATTTTTTTTTAATGGAGCAGGTAGGTTATTAAATTTTTATATCGTCGGCAACTCGGACTTTTGTTGACGTATTTGTTCAAGTCGCGCTAAAGAAAAATAAAAATCACTCTGCGAACGAGAAATTCGCGCTTAGCGAGTTGCATGCTATTTTTAAACTAGTAATAAGGTGAATTATCATAATTATTTTAAGGAAGCAATGCGTCACTATTGCCACTATTGTGGCTTTAGTGCCACACACATAATTAAGCGTATTTGGGCGTTCGAACTATATTGAGAAAATTGAATTCAAATGCAGAGCTCGAGTTTATTTTCCTCGCGGAGCTGACAAAGGCAGCTTTGAATACTGAGGACTATAAAACATGACGAGGAAGCGATGAGATTCTTCTGTGATTTGCATCTTCTGTTTTTGTCTCGAAGAAAAAAATAATGTTTGATTATCGGTTGAGCAGTTTTCACGCGATTCTTACGCAAACTTCGGTGGGTAATCGAGCGATATCGCATTTTCTCGGGTTACGATCCGTGGTGACGATGATAAATTCATTCCCGGTGCTGGGTTTGTAACACGGCTTCGACACGCTCGTCTCGTGTTGCTTGCAATTTTCGCGCGCGCTCGCACCCGGGCAAATGTACTTAAAGATTGCGCTGGCGTTGGTGCGCTTAAGGTAGTTCAGTTTGTCAGAAAAAAATCGTTTTTCGCGTTTTTCTCCTCGAATTTTCGATTTTTCGGGCAAACATCTGTCGTTTTTGGAATCAGCGGGAAATTTGCCATCGGATAGGGTTTTTAAACTTGGCGAAATCGAAAATTTTTTTTTCGACAAATTTTGCGAAAAATGGCAAGGGGTACCCCTTCTAAAAATTTGCGATTTTCGAGGGTCAACTTTAAAAATCTGCAAAAAATCGAAAAATCGAGATATCGCGTTCCGCCTCGCGGCATTCTCTTCGTTGAAGAGTTTTCTTTCGAATGCAAAAAGAAAATCCCGATTATATTGATCCAAAGAAAAATGACACCGATTTTAGTAAAGGGCCAAAATTGGGAAAAATTGAAAAATCGTTTTTCGCGTTTTTCTCCTAAAATTTTTCATTTTTCGGGCAAAAACCGATCATGTTTGGAATCAGCGGAAAATTTCCCATCGGATAGGGTTTTAAAACTTCGTTAAATCGAACATTTTTTTTTCGCCAAAAATCGCAAGGTTCCTCCTACGCTGGATAAGCCCTTTCCGCGCGCGTGAAACACGTCATTGTTCCTAGTAATATAAAAAATCTGCAAAAAAAATCATGCATATTATATATCATTTTTCGGAAACTTATGCGAAGTGAGCGTGAAGCGATATAACTACCTTAAGATCTGGACACAACCGCAGAAAGAGAGAGAGACCCGCACGAGGGAACGAATCAGCTACCGTTTCCACTCAGGGATGGGGTAGGGGGGAGGGGGAGAGGGCACGCAGAATCGCGCAGCGGTTGAAATAATTATTTTATTGCCTTAGAGACGTGCGCGAGGAGGCGCGTTACGAAATAATAAAATAAGCGAAGCGCAGTCGCTAATTCGTGTAGTCAGTCGCGGAACGACCGCGAATGAATGGCCCGTGATGTGCAGCGAATATTATATGGCAGCGCAGCGACCCCGTTGCTATTATTTCTTTCGCAACGCTCTTCCACGAACGTCTTAGACCGATCTATTTGAACAGGTGCTCCAATTCGGCAAAAACTTGAACTAAAAAAAAAAAAATCAATTTTTCAAAAGGTCAAAATTCAAATTCAAAAGATTCAAATTTTTCGTACTCGTGATGTCAGTATTTTTATAACAATTTTATTGCCGGCTTTTTTTCGTAATTCTAAAATAAATGCATTTTTATTTAATTTAATTTTATTTTATTTTTTTAATTCAAGCGAAACGTCCTGTTACATATATTAGCATACTTAATAGATGTATACATGTGGACAGTGACCGTGAGAATATTCCAAAGGGTGACCGCGTGAAATTTGTGCGCCCGTTGGGAATTAATTACAGGCGAGGGTCGAGGGTCCCAAGGAGGGAAAAATTAGTGCATCGAAATTCAACGACAAAAAAAAAGAGGACGCAGTCGTCGCGCGTTGCTTCTGCTTTCTTCCTCGGTGCGCGTACTTAGCGCGCGCGAGCCGCGAGGCCGGTTTCGAGTTCTCGAGGTCGTCCCGACCGGCTGCGCCGATCTCGTATACAGCGATGGTAACCATCCACGCATGTCGGCTGAGTGTAGGTTCACATCCGAGGAAGTTCCAATGAAATCTACCGTTTCTGTGATTTTATGCGGGTCGCGCATTCCAACGTTTCGGCCGGTACACGAACATATATATTTTATTATCCAAATAGTCAAGTACATAAAATGTAAAAAAAAAAAAAAAAATTGATCAATATATTACTATTGATTAATATAGTATATATTGATCAATTATATAGTAATATAGATACAATTCCACAAATATCTATAAAAATGCCAGAAAAATTACCTATAATACCTAATTAATGACGAATGATTAATAATACGAAATTAAATCGCCGCCTTCGCCACCAGAAAATTGCGGTGACCTGAAGCAGCAGCAGCAGCAGCAGCCACAAATCGCGCTTGCGGCAACAAAGTCTTTGATTCACAGTTGCGCAACAATTGCACAACCCAAAAGCCGTAATATCTGCAACGAGTAATTTCACGGATATACATTGACGTAACATTTAAAAACCATACGATATCTCCCGGACTTCGTTGGCTGCACTGTTGCATCCTTCGGGTCAATCTCTTCTCTCCACTTTCCCGCGTTGCACTGGAGTAACGCGGACAGCAGCAGCAGCAGCAGCGGCGGCTGTGTGGACTCCGCTGCGCGCGAAACCGTCCAATCCCGTTGATCCTCTTGCCCCAAGAGCCCAGGTGCGCGCGGTCGCCGTTGTATACCTACGTCCACCGCGAGCCGCGATTGCCTCACGCGCAGACCGCGAGCGGTGGTTCTCCGCCGTCGCAACGCTCTCTGCGTGTACCAGGTACCAGCGGACGCCGATTCGTCCTTGAAGCGAAAAACGGTCCCGCCAATCGGGGACTGCCACTCGGCGGAAATGGCCAACCCGCGTGGCTGACGTTGTCTCGCTCGCCTCCTCCCCTCCCCCTGCTGCTTTGTCCGTCTGACAGCAGAAGCGTCGTATCTAAACCGCGGCGCAGCGATTGACCACCCATAACCCGTCCACCTTAAAGTCTTTTCCTCATGGAAATATTTATATGTGAAATATATGTCGCCAAAAAGTTCTATCTGCAACTTATTGTGACATATAGGACTTTTCGGCGACATATATTTCACATATAAATAGTTCCAAGGGTCATCACGATCGAAAATAATGTTTTTACCGTAATTTGGTAGATCCTTATTAGTCATTCACCCAAACAAAAAATAAATAAATAAATAAATAACTGGGTAAAATTTTGATTAAAATTATAACGTCGATATACAGTCGCGACTCTTTCGAGACAAAATTAAAAAAAAAAAATACAAACTTATTAAAGTGGTGTGTAATTTTTGTCACTGTTACGAAAAAAAAATTGCACAACGAGCACAAAAGCCAGTAGGCAATTTTTCTCCTGGATCCTTTTTACCCTGCGCCGCGATTGGCTGCAGGAAGCGGCCAATCCACACTTCAAAAAAATCTAAACCTATTAAAATGTAGATTATTGTGTAATTTTTGTCCCTGTTACGAAAAAAAAGATTTGCTCGAGCACAAAAGCCAGTATGGCAATTTTTCTCCTGGATCCTTTTTACCCTGCGCCGCGATTGGCTGCAAGAAGCGGCCAATCACTGCTCTCGCCGGGCCGTAGCGACTGTGCTGTGGCTGCGCCACGCTTTGGGAAGCACACGGCGCGGAGTTTCCTGAACTCGTCCGCCGGTTGCCTGACCGCCTGGGCTGTGCGCCTGGCATCGGACACCTTTAATCGCCTCAAGGCCGACTAGCGCGTCGGTGGTGCGCGCCGCCGCCGTCGTTGCCGCTGCTGCTGCTTACTTCGTCCGCTTCGTCCCTCGACTCGCGCGTTGGAAAACATCGTCGTCGCCTATCTGTGTGTCGCATACATACGTACGTACCTTGTTTATACTCGAGTCGATGGTCACCTACCGCTCTCTCAAAATCGCAATCGTCGCTGTCAAGTTTTACGTACGTGTGGCTTGTGTCTATATACATGTATACAATACATATAAATACAGACAGACAGGAATACACAGACACGAATGTATAGTTCACGAGAGATTAAGTACGACGGAAGCCGGCGGGGTCCTCGAACCGACCTCGTTACGCCGTTAGGTAAACGTCCACTAATGCCCGCCTCGACTCTTATGGCACTGATATACTTAACGTCCGCAAGTTCACTGCAAATTCGCGTTAATCGAGTTAATGGCAACGTTACTGTGGGCGCTAAAACCTTCCGCAATCTTCGCACCTTGTTTTTTATTTATCTTCTGCTAGTTGAAAAAAAAATAGAGGATGTGTATGAGGAGTGGCGTATTTTTTTGGGTTCGATGCACATTCGCTGGGAAAGTGAAGAGACATTTTTTGTTGGGTTACAAAAATGTTAGGATCACATTTTTCCGTCATCTGACGATTTTTTTTTCTGCAATCTTCGCATCTTGTTTGTTTTTATCTTCTGCTAATTGAAAAAAAAAAATAAAGGATGTGCATAAGGAGTGGCGTATTTTTTTGGGTTCGATGCATTCGTTGGGACAGTGAAGAGACATTTTTTTTGGGTTAAAAAAAAATGTTAGGATTACATTTTTTGCGTGAGCTGACGATTTTTTTTCTTGTTTTTTTTCGAGCTCCGGGTACTCGAGTTAGTTACACACCACGTGGACTACGTTGTATAAGTGTACCACCGGAATCGCTTCCCCGACTTCTATACGCTTTCGAGCGTTCTCGTCGCCCGTTTCATTGCGCCCGTAAGGGACGCGTCTCTGTCGTCGGCGTCAAGCTTTCATCGACCTCGTTGTCGACGACCGCATCTCTAAACGCGAAATCCGCGGAGATGCGACAAACGGCATTTTCCTGACTTCGGACGAGATTTTCAATATATTTCCACAGCCTTCTCTGTTAGAGAAATAAATTTCTTGCGAGATTAATTTTTTTTTGACCGCATCTCTAAACGCGAAATACGCAGAAATACGACATACAGCATTTTCTTGACTTCAAACAAGATTTTCAATATATTTTCACAGCCTTTTCAGTCGAAAAAATAAATGTCCTGCGAGATTATTTTTTTTCTGGAATTAAATTCTGGGTTTCTTGAGAAGTGTCAACGTCGACTCGTCGCCGTGTCGGAAGGACCGTTAAATTCGTGAGATATCCGTTCATTAGCACCTCTATCAGTCCATTGATATCCATTAGATTAAAAAAAACGGCCATTCAATCACAAGTGTTGGGGGTTTCGTGCCCGAGAGATATTTCTTCCTCCTCTTCCTCGTGTTCCCGATGGATCGAGACCGGTCCTCGACGACGGCGGCGACGGCGACGGCAGCCGATCGCGTCGACCACACCGCGCATCAGACTCGATCTCGCTCTGTCACCGTTATAAGTGGAAGAATCTTTCTCCGCGCGCGCGGCGAGCGAGCAACGATCGACCGAGTCTCTCCGCTCACTACGGTGGGCGTTAGTATCTCGTTAGACGACCGCGGAGTGACGTCTGTCTCCGATTCTCCATTCTCTTCGATTTCATAATAACCGCAAAATTATATAACAAACGTGGTCCAGATTAAAAACAACAACTGCAACTGCAACGGCAAGAAAATCCGATAAAACGAAATAATTCAATGTTTTGTGACGGTGAACGAAATCCATAAAACGTGAATAAAAATAAACATCAGTCGTTTATCCAATATTTTTATAAATTGTGCTTTCGTTATATTTTACTTTGTTTCTTGAAAAGAAATCTTTTCGTTAAATCTGAATGAAATCGTTAAATCTAAATGAAATCGTTAAATCACCCAAATAATAATAATAATAATAATAGCCATAAATCCGATTTCTAAATATTTTCTCCAGTGCAGAGCTCCAACTTTATTTCACATTCGTTCATCAAGACGGATAATTAAACCTTCAATTAAAATTTCTTTCTAACGCAAAAAAAATAATTTAATAAAAATCTGCCGATACTCGATTCGAAGAAAAAAATCGCGCCTGAGGACTGAATGAACGTGGAAACCATTTGTCTGTCTCGCGAAGCCAATAAGGTGTTATTATTCGTCGACGGCGTATAATTCCATTGTTTGAAACTGAAACTCCGGCGGTGCTAATAAAAGTCGGCGGGATAGTCGAAGTCGATAATTGCGTCGAGTGAAATAGTGCAAACGCGTTGGGGTCGTCTCCGTCTCGCACGCCGGTTCGCCGCTTGTCCAGGGAATATACTCTGCACACACACAGACACACACACACACATAGATATATATTTATCTATGCGGCTTTGAGTTAGTGTGCGAACGCGCGTGCAAGTGTGACTCTCTCGTGGCACACAGCAGGGTATTATCCCCTTGCGCTCAGCGTTCTTTACGCTTCCACGACTCGAGCCGAGCGGTGTGCCGGATGTGTGAGACGAGTAGCAGCGAAGCATCGAGCGCTTCTTCGGCTCCTCCGACTTATTCCGACTCGTGGTGCCGCCGTTGCTTCTGCTGCCGCTGCCGCTGCTGCTGAGGCATGGAGAGAGAACGCTCATCTTCGAGAGTACGCGTACGTATTTATCTGGCACAGACTGCAACCGGCAAAAAGGTTGGAGTTGGAGTAATCGACCGGCAAAAAAAAAAGAATAATTAAGACAGATTTTTGCATTAAAAAAGAATTATTAAGACAGATTTTTTAATTCATGGAGTTGATGGATTGGGATCATTTCATTGAATTTTGGACGAACATAAAATTGGACAACTAAAGAATAAAAATTTTTGACTAGTGCTTCGTTGATTTAATTTTTAGATACATTTTTTAAAATTTGCCTCGAGATTTTAATTCATGGAATTGATTGATTGGGATAATTTAATAGAATTTTAAATGAACAAAAAAAATAGACATCTAAAGAATTTTAATAATTGACTGTTGCTTTTTTAGAAATAAAAAAATGAATACCAATTTCAAGAATGAAGAATTAAATGTTTTTTCTCGGATCTTCATTGATTCAATTTTTAGATACATTTTTTTAATTTGCCTTGAGACCTGAGGGTCTAAGATAGAAGCGTTTTCACACGTCTAAATTTTTCATTCGTTCAATTATGCTATAACGGAACGTCTAACGGTCGAAAAAAAGCACCCGACTTTGACACGCATTAAGCCTCGCATTAAGCAGGACGATGAATCGGAAGGGCCGGATTATTATCAGTGCCCAGTGGCGAGGGTTCCGCCGCCTCAGAGTTGGCCCGGAAAGAAAAGACGGAGGGAGAGAGAGTCGACCTCCATTGGTACAACACCGTGCGTAACGACTTAACGACCGTCGAAGAGTTCATTGGCAATGTGAACACAGAGACGGATATACAGATCCCAAAGAGCTGCCCGCGCCGTACGTGCTGCCACAACTCGGATGTGTCATTAGCGAGAAATCTTTGCTCATTTCTTTTTGTGCTGCCTATTCTTCTCGGTTTTACCTGGTTCAGACGTCCCGTCGGGTTTTGTCCCTCAAAACCGAGTTTTCAGTCGTCATTTGTCGCCGAGCGAAAATGATTACCACTTTTACGGTCTGAAACTCGTGGCTCCTTATTTGGAGTACAAATTTGTCGTGAAAAACAGTAACAGAAAAAATCGCAAAGAATCACAGCTTTTTTCACGCTTAGGGAATGAATTAAAAAATCACAAAAATTATTATTATTATTTTATACCGAGTCATCGTGAATTTCGAAAAACAGTAACAGAAACAATCGCACAGAACCACAGATTTTTTCACGCTTAGGGAATGGATAAAAAATCACGAAAATTATTATTATTATTTTATACCGAGTCACAATGAATTTCCAAAAAAGTGCAGTTGTAAGTCTAAAATATGTTTAAAAGTTTTATTTTTCTTACCGATTTTTTTGGGGGTAGTAACCAAGACTTTTGTTTTTCATAAAAAAAAAAAATGGTATTATTGAATATAAAAAATGGTTAAACAGTAAAAATCAAAAATGTCGTTAATTATAAGTGAAGAAACGAATTGTGAGATCGGAGTGATTAATTGGAAATTATTTAACGCAGACCGAGAGCCGCGAGGAGGTGATAACGAGCAGCACCGTGGTGACCTCGTCCTCGACAACCTCAACGAAGAGCTCGACGAAGACGAAAAAGAAGAAGATCGAGGGTGTCGCCGGTAACGATGCCTCGCCGACCCTCACGCCACGCACAAAGAAGACCAAGAAAAGCAAGAAGAACGATCTCGAGAAGGAGAACATATCCGTGGTGAGTGTCGCGAGTTATCGCGATTTTCAGCCGCGATTTTATAATTAACGATTCGCCTCTAAAGTTTATCCGTTGTCTTCGCCTCATACAACCTCTATCAATCAGCAGCAGCGTCTGTGAACGTGTTTTCGTGTTTTTATACGCTTCGTACTTTGTCCGTGACTACCTCAACAAATAATTGCTTTCGATTTATTTTTTCAAGCTGCTTCGCATTTTTTGTCTCGTCAAATACCAATTTTTTTGGTATTTGTCGAGACAACTTTCTCGCTTTCTAAATTTTAATGGTGCTTAACATTTATAGATCACAAAAAAAAATTATTGCGCTCAGAGAAATCGTGGTGACTATTAAATGACTATTAATCCTGATTGCAAATGACAATTTTTATATTTTTATTTAAATCGGCAACGAAGATTAAAAATAGTTGCATGAAATAAAAATTAATTGTCGCCAGTCTTATTTTTCGTGGCAATAATTGCTAAAGAAATTTGTGGTTGAGTTATAAATGTGCCATTTAAAATTACAGATTGGCACAGAATAAAAGTTAAAAAATGAGATTGCTCGAAATAAATCCGGAAGTGACGATATTTACTAAAAACACTTTGTGAACGTTCCCAGCATGTTGCATATTGTCCCCTTTCTCTCTGTGTTCGTATGCCTGAGTCCTGCATTTACTTGTGTGTGCGTAGAACATTAACGCCGAAGACCCAAGCATGCACACGGCTAGCCGTCAAATTACTCAGGAGGTGGACGATTTCTCGGACGAGGACGATCTGTCTAATGTCAACGTCAAGTCGTTGGTAAGTCGCGGGCGTTTGCGGGGGCCGCATCAGCCCCCTTTCCTGGGGGGAGGGGAGGGGAGGGGAGGGATCGTCGGACGAGGATAAATGATAAATGAATTTGACGCTAATGTCGAGGTCACGAGTCGAGAACTATTCACACGCGAAGCCTCTCTGTCCGCGTGCGACCGATCGAATTAAGAGGATCATTCCAAGCTTTTATCGCAGCTTATCGAACATCTGAAAATATGTAACTACAAACGCGTTGCTTGAGAACAGAAGAAGCCTCAGAAAAAAAATGGTCAAATATTAACCCTTGTGCATAATTTTAATTATTTTCGATTTTTATTTTTATTTCGATTAAATCGATTTTTATTTTCGACTTTCATATTTTTTTGTCACGAAAAATTGTTTTGATTATTTGCAATTTATTTAAAAAAAAATGGAATATATTGTTATTTTAATAGTTTGTGATTTTTTGAAACAATGAAATATTTTACCATTTTTTTCTCGCAATGAAGGCTAACGTTTTCCGTGATTCAGTGTCGTCGTCGGTCGGAAAAAAAAAATAAAAGAACGAAAATCCCTCGAGACTAATAAAAAATCCGCCGAGACTAATTTAATCTGTGTTCGCGCCGCGTTCTTGAGCTATCAAACGGCGCGCGTTGTATGCGCGTGCCTGTACAGCTACTCACCGTGTGTGTCTCGCGCGCGGCCGGTATAGGCCCACGACTAATTGACCGAGCCGCGGGTACACGCGTTCACGTGCGCACACGATCTCCACGTTTCCCCTGATAAGATTACACTGCCCATTCTTTCTACTTTTATTTTCCGCACTGACGTGATTAATCTCGATCGCGGAGTGTATAGAGGTAGTCAAAGCCTCGAGCCGGTCTCGAGAACATCAACGCTACGTGTAACCAAAACTCACATTCCGTCAATTTTAATTCTTCTAACGTCACATTAAATAAATCAATTATCTTTGCTTGAAAATAATAATCCTGGATAATTTATAAGTGACACTCATAAATTAAAAAAAAAAAAAAAATGTCAAGCAAAAAATCTCAGCTCGAAATATAACAATTTGTAAAATAATTTTCATTTCTTTATATTTTGCATAAATAATAATAATAATAATAATAGTAATAATGATAATAATCTTTTACTGATTGTTGGGATTATTAAAGCGAGTTCTCTAAGTTCAGTAATTGCATATTCACTCCGAGCGAAATACTCCAATTAAATCGCGTTACATTTGATTCGTAACAACGTCGATGAGTGATATAGTTTAAAAGAGAAATGTGCGCTCGTGAAATGTCGCGTGAGTGACTGGATTGCCCCGTTTACCGTGACCACCTACCGGTCGACGCCCACGCGTGACAATGTTCCTCGCGATTCAGGTGATATCGTGGCCGAGGGGGTTCTTCGCCAAACATGTAATTTCAGTCGAGAATCTATTACGCATGCGATAACCCACATACACGACGAGTGAAACCTGTGCTGTGATTTTCCTGTGACGCGACTCGTCCTCTTCTCGAAATATACGAGAATCACAGTGTGACAGTAAACTGCCATTAGCGGCTGTATATTTTTTTTTACCGGTTAAAAAAGTAGTAATTTTCGACTCATTCCGGTCAGTGATTTCTTTCGTCACTCGTTACTCAATTTGCTATTTTTTTTTTCTTTTCGTTTTCTTTTCGTTGGTTTTCACCAACTTGAATCGTACAATTTAGTAAAAAGCAAAATATAGCATATCGGGAATTCCATGTCAAGTCGCCAACACAAAATTTGTAACTGTAATTGTAGATTTTTTTTCATGCATTTTGCAATGTATAATATATTTATTACATAGTAATGTATAATATTGATTTTTTTTTCATGCATATAGAAAAGATAATAAAGATAAAGATAAAGGTAAAGATAATTTTTGAAGTTTGTTTTCCTGAAAAAAATCGGGCAAAATAATACTCAAAAAAAGTAAAAGATGTTTGCGAGACAGTTCATATAACGAAAAATAGAATAACATCAATTAAAAAGTAGGTTATAATTTGTGTTATGTGATTTGCCATTGAGCGATCGGTATGCACATACATTTTAATATTTACCCACCTTACGACCTGATACGGGGCTGCTGCCTGCGCGACCTGCCTATGCCTGCACCGTTCATTATTCATAATACTCCTGCGCCTTTAAACAGCCAATGAGCGGCGCTCGACAGTTGCATGTAACACTGATTATCCAATGTGTGTTTTGTTCCTCCCCGCATGCAGACACAGAGTTATGTGTCGGAAACGAGTCGTGGCGAGCAAGAGAAGTCGAACAAGGAAGTAATCGAGACCGGCGTGTCTATCAAACAGTTGGTAAGTAAGCGTATGGATTACTGTGCCGCTGATCTTATACCACTTACTACTCTCACCCAGCATAGTAGCCACTACATCGCAGTGGCGAATAAAGCTTCCTTCATAGCATCCAGCACGAAAAAAAAAAAAAAAAAAAATACCGATAGGAGACCGCGAGCATTTTACTTGTAATTCTCCATCGGGGACGTTGACTCGTTTTACTTCAGTCACTTAAGTAGGTTGACTTGCTTCAGTCTAGTCACGAACATTTATCAATTTTTTTTTGCAATTTTTATGATTTTATTGAAACAATGATTTTCACAAATCGGTGATTTTTATACAGAACTTGAAGAAAATTATTAGGAGAATTTAGTGTTGAAGTGATTAGTGTGAAGCATTCGAACTTTCTTAAGTCACAGATACTATAATATAATCCTATGTCCATCTGTTATTTATCAGTGTTTTTTTCATATAATTGTGCTGAGATGATTGAGATGCATCGCAGTCGGTATTAAAAACAGTAATTAATTTTTTTTTCTCCAAAATCTTTCGAAAGAAAACGAATTACAGTTTTTGTTACCGACTGAGCATGGGTCAAGCGAGGGGAGAATATTTCGCCTTTCAAGATCGAAGCTGCGCTCTAACGATCGTGATTATTTTGCCGTCGCAAAAGAAAAAATTACAGACATCACTCGACACGTAACAGAAAATAATTAAGAGCGCTCGAAGCTCGAGTGAATAACGCAAGGCCGATCGAAGTCTCGAAAACAAACTTATCGAAGCTGTAATGCAGCAGCATCACGGAAAAGTCATAGCATCGGGCGCATTGATTCTCTCTTGCGCATCGCGCCCACGCGATGCACATAAACTCGAAACCTAATTAAATTTAATCGAAGCTCGGGGTAAGCCTGGCCGTGTACACGAAAGGCCCGAGAATCGATAGTCCATATCTGGTCAGACCAGTTTTGTGTGGGCTCTGCGAGCTCTGCAATTGAACTTGAAAAATACATAACACTCGATAAGCACTGTCGAGATTATATATATAAATAAATATATATTTATATATCTTGTACCATAAGCATTTTTTTTAATCGCATTTGCAGCGCAGAAATATTTTGCTGGGCTAACAAATAAAATAGCGACATACAGCGATTTACTGTTACATCAGCAAAATATTTCGATAATAGCAATAATAAATCAACGTTTAATCGACTAACTCGCTGCTTCGTCAAAATTAATTCTGTCAGCTGTGTTTCTTTTTTTTTTCATTACTAACAGTGCCGCAGCTTTGGCGACATATCGAACATGACAGACGTCGATCAAGCGAACTTCGGAATTTCGGAGCAAACTACGGAAACTCAGGAGGTTCGTATATCACAGCTCTAACTATTAAAACTTTCCCTTCCCTAGCAGATAAAAAACAAAATAATGGCCGGAATTATCTCTTGTCAGTGAAATTTGATATATCGTTAGAATTTATGCCAATAATAAGCTTAATAACCGTTGTGCTTAATTCGCTGTCGTTTTGATAATTTTTTTTACCCTAATTTATTGACTTATTAACCACAATAATTTTGTCCTGTTTTACTAATTTAACACATTGAACCCTCTTGGACCGCAAATCTACTTTTCGGCAGTAGAAAAATATTTAAAAAATTTGCAAAAATTTCAGTAAAAGGAAAATAATCATAATCTTAAGGACTAGTCAACCAAAAATATTTTCATCATCTCGGCTTTATTAATGATTGTCATTTTGACGACGTTGAAGGAGCAATTTGTCGTTTTTGGTACTCGAGGGGTTAATGCACTTTGCCATTCTTAATACTTAATTTTATAACAAACGGGCGATGCGGCGTTGTGTGTTGGGTGTATAATCGTAGAAGGCAAAGTCTATGGACGACTTGAGACTATGCCAGAGGGATTTTAAGAAGCTCGCCAAAGATGCAACCGTGTTCGTCGGTGTGTCCGTCAAAGCCCTCGTAAGTACGCCCGGCATGATACGACTGACGAGGCGTTCGAGGCGCGGGGACTGTTTTTTTTTTCTAATAATTGAGTGGCAATTGCTTTTTTTATGTTTTTTTTTATTGATTTCTTGTTTTTTGAACCAACTCCCAGCTTTAGTTATTACTTTTTCTTTTCTACGTCATCCGCTTGTAACAAACCTGGTGCACTCGATATGCGTGTAAATGAATATTGAAGGCGAACGGAGCCAAGAAGAAGGATTGAGAACAAAAAAAAAAAAACATTCCCCGTAGGCCCCGGTCGACCAATCCCGCTCGACGACCAAATCGTTGGCGAGGCTTCAAGATTCCTAATTCTTTTTTTTTTTCAATTTTCGACCTATTCTTGTCTCCGGAAATGGAAGCGTTAAATAATTTACGTGATTAAATTAATCGCAGTAAATTCATTGAAAATATTTTTTATTTGTTCTATTGTATTATTTTTACTTCTTTAGTAATGATTAAAAAAAAGTGTCTAAATTGTTTCTTTTTAATGAACGACAATGAATTGTTTTAAGTAAAAAAAAAGGAATACTCGCTCATAGTTGGGTCCTCGAAAACGGGTCAAGCATGGCTGTCATACGTTTCAGTAGTGCTTCTCATTTCTTTTTTTACGTCGACAAAAAACGCGCACTAACCACGCATATTATGCCGTTTCTATCTTTTGTTTAATTCCATGGGGTCCGTGCATGAAACAAACTTAACCGTATCGACAAATATTAATCCTCCCGATATCGACAATCGGGCCGTCGCGCAGAGGGCTTCCTACTGTAGTTTGGCAAATTTAACGAGCGACCCTGACGAGGAAGTTCGGGATCAGAGTCAAGCTAATCGGCCAAAGTTCGAGGTAAGGTGGACAGGAACAAATACAGGACGAAAATCGCAAAACGAATGTCCCATTCGGCACTGATAATTGACGTAAATTCGCAAATATATTTGACAGTGAATAATCGATTGATTGATTGATTGCGAAGAAAGATAAATCATTCGATAATTGATGGATTCGTATGTAAAAAAAAAAAACAATGAGTCATCAGAGACGAATTAGTGAATTTTGGAGCGTCACGTGAAACCCGTGCAAAGCTCTTAAACGTAGTTACTTCAATTACAGAAATCGAGCTTCAACAAATTCGACGCTCTCACCAAGAAAACGGTGCTTCACGTTCGGTCGGTGGATGCAGGAAAAGTGCAGCAGCAATTGAATTCCGTGAGTATAATGCCTTCCTTATTTCTGCTTGGTTAACTTAGTTGCGCTGTTTTAAAAGACGTGCAAGACCATTCCGCCGAGTCCAACGCTCGTTCGCTGACGAAACGCCAGGTCGAGAGAGAGAGAGAGAGAAAGAGAGAAGAAAAATATGGGTCAGCGAAACAGGAGCCAAAAATATTTATCTATTTCGTGAGAGGGGAAGGCTCCGGGCTTCCACCGTCGGCCATCGCCTCTGCATTTTTATTTATACACCATCTGTGCACCACTTCCGTCAACTTCTCTCCGCTGTCTCTAAACTTCAGACCGAAAAAAATGCGCACCGTTCACGAATTCTGGAATTTTTAAGGAAAAACTTGGTTATGAAAAAAATACATAATAAACTGATTGTAGTCTCGAATAAAATTGAAAATAATCTACAGCTGCATCGCAAAGAAAAAGTACTTTTTACGTTTAATTTTATCATTTTATTTTATTTTATTTTTGTATGAAGCAGCGGTAAATTATTTTCGATTCTGTTTGATTTCGCTTCACATTCCTATTAACGTAAATTGTTCCGTGACGCTGCTTTCCAGGTGGGACAAAATGGCGATGCGAATCCAAACTGCCGCAGCTGCGGCAAGGTCGTCTTCCAAATGGAACAGACGAAGGCGGAGGGTTTGGTTTGGCACAAAAACTGCTTCCGATGCGTTCAGTGTAGCAAGCAGCTGAACGTCGACAATTATCAGAGCCACGAGAGTACCCTGTACTGCAAGGCCCACTTCAAGGAACTGTTTCAACCGAAACCGGTCGAGGAGTCGGATCAGCCTGGTAAGGGATCGTCAGGTTGCACATTGTACTGAACAGTTAATAAGCGTAGCCCTTTAAACGATCCTAAGGCGCTCTCGAAGTGAGAGAATACAATACACTTGACTGTCATTCATTTTCTGATGGAGTCAATTTAGTCCTTAACGTATATTGATTCAAGGATTTAATCTTTGGTTCAATCTTCCCAACACAGAAATAGAATATTGAACTTAAGAAAAAGAGAATGAAAAAAAGAAATTTAAATAGAGAGTCCAATGCTTACGTTGAACCTGTAGTATCACTTATAAATCTTCGTAGTGCGACCTCGAAAGCCGGAGATGATCATTCGGGAGAACCAGCCGAAAGAATTGCCACCTGACGTGGTCAGAGGTAAAACAGAAAGTCGACGAGTTGTGAAAAAGGGTTTTACTGTTGTATTTGTTGGAACAAAAATATATACACCAATCCCATATATATTTAATAACATATTAAAAAAATGATACGTAATTGTTTTGCGGTGGCTTTAACAGCAACGATTTGATTTTTACAAGCAGACTAAAACCGATTAATCAGCCTGGACGAGATCCTCGAGATGCAGGGCAGTCCGTTTGTTTCGATATTTGATATTGTGTCGCGTGAAAATTTGCACACAATCCGATCAAAAAAAAAATATATATATCGGATGACATAATTCTCGAATTTATTGGCTTCGTGCATCGTCTAACACTCATTTTAAGAGGCTTTCGGCTCCGCTGAAAGGCAGTCGAATTATCGAGCACGAAAACTGTGGACGTTTAATAACAAATTCCCTCTGAACCAACAGCATCCGACAAACCCGATCTCGGATTGGAGGAGCTATCGTCACTCAACGTCAAGTCGCGATTCCAAGTCTTTGAGAAGACCACCAGCGATACAACGAACGAGATCGAGAGGTCACCGTCCCAAGTGGTGAAGCGATCGCCGAGTATACTCAGCAAACTCGCGAAGTGAGTACTCTTCTAACAAACTGCCAATCAGAATCGCATTAAATTCGCAACGCAATTCAGAATGCGGCTAAGAAAAAGTTACAATTCCTATGCACAAAGAAAAATTCATTTTACATTCCTCGCATAAAAAATTCAACAATTCTCATTCCATATTCCTATCGCCAATGTACAATCTCAGTTACTTACTGAGAAGACATTGATTAAATTTGATTTACTATGAAAATGAGATTTCTCGAGCATTGCATTCAATTTGCGAGAACAAACATTTGCATACGGGGAATTGAGAAAGTAGCTTAGACGCTTTGCGAAGTCGGTCATTCGGAGTATCGGGTAACAAGCAACCGCATCAGCACATTTTGCGTGGCGGCTTCGTTGAGTGGTAGTGGCGTGAAACGAGTTGCGTCCCTCGTCGCGTGCATTACGGAGCTAGAATAGGAACAGGAATGAAGTTTGTAACGCGTTTGCACCTTACGTTGGTCCATAGGTTCCAGGCCAAAGGAATGGACATCGGAGTCGCCGACGACTCGCTGAACGGAATTCCCTACGAGGAATCGAGCGAGAGCGAAGAGGAGGAAGAAATCGAGGAGACCGAAGGTACCATTAAATATTAATAAAATAAAATCTATATAAAGCGAGCGAAGTCATTAGAATTAGAAACGAATTTCCATTTCGATTTTCTCTGCTTCAGAATTGGACACCGAGATCGTCAAGTCGAAGAGGACGGCCCGCGAGCGACCGATAAGCTTCACCAAGATGGACGACATAAAGAATCGCTGGGAGTGCACCAGTCAACAGGGAAGACGCGAATCTCAGCGGGAAGCACGCAAAGAAGAAATCGCTGGTATTCGCTCGAGACTCTTCATGGTGCGTGCTATTCCTGTTATTCCGTTCCGGCGAATTCCTTCGATACGACGAGTCTTTATTTTCCATTTTTCCGTCTTCGTCGCTTTGGATATCGAGCATTCTTTTCCCTCACTGCGCTTGATCTGTAGATGCAATATTTCGGGTGGGGGTCAAAATAGCAAATGTCCAAAATAAGGAATGGTTAAAATAGCGAATACAAAAATGATGAACGTCTGAATGTAGAATGGTTATCATTACGGAATTCACTACTTAAGCCATTCGTTATTTTGACCATTCGCTATTTTGACTCCCCATTTAAAATGCAGTTGAAAGCGAATGATCAAAATAGCGAATGGCTTAAATAGTGAATTCCGTAATGATAACTAGATTCAGACGTTCATCATTTTGGTCATTCGCTATTTTTATCCCCACCCAAAATAAACGCACTAGAGACAAAAAAAGGCCCCGCGTTAAAATCACGATTACGAGGACAGAATAAATCGGGAGACACTTAAATTCCTTCGTTCACAGGGCAAACAAGGCAAGATGAAGGAGATGTATCAGCAAGCAGTCGCTGAAAGCGAGCGCGTGACGAAGATCAATCCGACGGAGGAAATCCAGCACTCGACCCACGCTCGATCAATCAAGGAAAGGTTCGAGAGAGGCGAGCCGATAGCCACGTCCGACGGCGAGGACGACTCCAAACCGAAACAGGAAAAACCGGACGAGGAAGTGATCGCCGCAGGTAAGACAATTGATCGCCCGACCGTTCATTCTTCCCTCCTTTCTTTCTCCGTTTTACGGTCAGTTCGGGGGTCAACACAATTCGCGACGAAATTCGGGGCATCGTGTCGCGCGCAACGCGAGCGTGTGACACATTAAACAGCGGCTTAACGAGAAAACGGGGAAATAGAGACGGTGTAAAGCTCTGCCAAGAAAGAAATGAACGTGTATTCTCGTGACCAGTGACTGGCCGGGTACTAATTTAACTCCCTATCCCGTTTCCACAGGTATAAGCAGAAAATCGCGATCTCTATTTTTGGAATTGGACGCTTCCGCGGCCAAGACGGGAAGACCTGTGACGCCCGTCAACCCCAAGACACCTACCGATGTATCACGACGCGCGAGAGACGTAAGTTTACAGTTGTAACTTTGTAGCTTTACGTTTTACGTGTTTCGTCCGCGAGCGGACGATGATGACGAATGGGGCAACGTCGGAGTCGTTCCTTACTGTACGCGAAGTTAAATCTTTGATTATCATCCGTCTGTAGGACAGTTTACTATTTCCTGTTGAAGGGGAAATTTTTTTTTTTACTGTTGGTATTCAAATGTTTCGTTGTTGCGCAGAGAGAAAAAAATGAGGTACTGCGAATTGCAGAATTTACACATAGACTAAAAAATATATCTGAAAAGAGAATTACTAATAGAAAGAACATTTCTCGTGGATCAGATTATTCGTCGAGATTTGGTAGAATTAAATTTAAAGTTTTACGCCAGTATAATTACCATTGGTATTCAAATGTTTCGTTGTTGCGCAGAGAGAAAAAACGAAGTACTGCGAATTGCAGAATTTGCATATAGACTAAAAAAATTGATCTGGAAAAAGAATTATTAATAGAAAGAAAATTTATTATGGATCAGATTATACGTCGAGATTTGGTAGAATTAAAATTCAAGCTTTACGAGGGTATAAATATATGTGACAAGCGAATTTCGTGAATTGACGATATGCGAAATTGTGGAAAAAGGCGTTCATGGGACGTCAGGTCTCGGACGACGTGGTACGCAGCACCGACACGACCGAGGAGGTGCAGGTCGAGACGTCCGACATCTCGAACAAATTCAAGTTCTTCGAGACGTACAAGG
The DNA here is from genome assembly GCA_964034905.1 of Itoplectis maculator. Lineage (NCBI taxonomy): Eukaryota > Metazoa > Arthropoda > Insecta > Hymenoptera > Ichneumonidae > Itoplectis > Itoplectis maculator. Next base: position 8,889,454 of record OZ035857.1, read on the forward strand.
AGCCGGCGAAGGAGCGAAAGCAGTTTCGAATAACGCCGCCGCGAGACGGTCAAGTCAAGGTTGGCTCCGTGAACACTGACATTTTCCACTCTAAAGTGTTGGATTTTTCGCTGAACGATGCCTAACCATAGAATTTTATTCGCCCCTCGTTGATTGATTTGGTGTTATACAATTGTGATTGCCGTTTGATACCGCTTATCGCGGAAAATCCGGAGAAATGTCGTTTATGATGCATGACCGTAAAGCTTGTTTCGTGGAACTAACCGAATTCGAGGGATCGAATGCAAAAAATGCAACCGGGGAGAAAAAACAGCCAAACGCTGCTGCTCCGTTTGTACAAAGAAGGCCTTTGTACGTAAATGGAAAGGAGAATACAGAGGACTCGAGAGCGCGTCACAGTCGCCACCCTTTCTCGCACTCGAGAACCCCTGAGAGACGAGAGAGTGAGAAAGCAAACTGTATAACTCACAGACGATTCCTCCGTGACGTCTGAACGGAGAACCGCTGACAGACAAAGGGGAGTCGCCGAAGGCCGCGTTGTGGCTTTTTCGTGTGAATAACTCAAATTAATTTGCCTTTTCTGAGAAGTTGCGACGACCGATATTCACACGGCTCATCGTTCCATCGAAAGTCAAATAGTGTAGCTGCATTTTTTTTCATTAAAAAAAATCGATATATCAGAAATCGATTTTTTTTTCATTTCGTAAAACGTCAGAGAATTCTGAAAGTCGTGAACAAAATTCAGCAAATACGAAAAAAAAATTGCAAGTATACATTTTTGCCATATAAATAAATTGGAGAAACATTTGTTGAATATAAAAAAATCACCAGTCCAGTGGCTACATCTATATTAAATTTTTTAATTAAAAAGATTTATTGCTGCTCGTTGCAATAAAATTGTCGAGTTTTGATCCTCGGCAATTTTTCGTTTTCTTTTGTAAGTATATTGCTATTTTCCTTCCTCGGCAAGAAGTCAGGAATTTTTCGCGCACAAAAGACAATTCGATAAATAAGCTTTGCGGAGTTATACGAGGAGTGTAATTTTCGCGACGCGATGTGGGTAAGAAGGGATACGAGGAGGAGAAAAGAGCCGACGGCAGCAGCAGCAGCAGCAGCAACAGCAGCAGCAGGCAAAGAGGGGTACGGTGGCACTTGATTTCTCGACTGCCCTTGAACCTCGCATGGCCGGCCATAGCTTTACCGTTAGTATTCCTACATCCTTCCATTCGTGAAGAGCAGGCCTCGGGACTCCGGCTCAACCACCGGCCACCCAGTAACGCACGCTCGCTCGCTCGCAGTGCACTCGCATACTCGACGAAGAAGCAACGCAGCGTCGACGCCGCCGGCACCGGTCACGAACATTTTAAACTGGAATTTAAAAATCCCCAAATCAAATAAAACAATCAAATCAGCTTAAAAATATTAAACTAAAATAATTGCGCATTAAAATCGACAAGTACCGTGACTGAAAAAGTTGCTCCAAGTGCAGTGGAATTTTGTGTGGTGAAAAAGAAGAACACATATAAAAATGACTGAGGTAAAAGGCTATTTTTTTTATTTGTCTGAAGTTAATTTGACTCTGGTGGAATATTCGATGCTGTTTAGAAATCAGCGATATTATAGGAAAAATAACGGTCTCGACAAGCTGGTCATTATAATAAATTGCTTGGCGCGCGATAAATCGTCGGAATTTCTCATCATATCGCAAGCAGAAACGCTCTGCCTACGAGCGAGATAATCTGCGTCCTACGAGCGACGAGCAGGTTTCCTGTGGCCGCGCTCGTCAACCAACGTCGAGCGAGATGCGAGCTCAACGTCCGTTCGGAAACACAGAGATTATTTCACAACCAGAAGAATTTCGCAAGCGACGCAAAAAAATAAGCTTCAAAATTATTTTTAGCGTGAAAAAATAATTGAAAAATGAGCGTCAAATTCAACAGCCGATGTCAGCTCTCGGCTAACGGTTAAGGATAACGAGGCCGCGTCGTTAAACCGAATCACAACGCGTGAAGGAAGCGACAGACTTAAACGAGAATAATAAGACAGAAAAAATTGTAATGTATATCAGCTACTCGGCAATTTAGTGGCTGGAGTTTCTTGGAATAAATAAAAGTAAGGCGCACGTAAACCCCTTAATTACACGTACGACGTTTGCAAAAATTTGTAAAACTTCCTGCGGTTAAAAACGTTGCAGTAAATGTTAGTATGTAAATTTCTCGGAGCACATCCGTCTGCACTCCGAATTCCGTGACGTTGGGGTGACGTCATAAGCCGCCTGAGAGTCGGAGCACACGGTTTGTGCGAGCCTCGAAGCCGGGGGGCGACCGGCGAAAGGAGGGGGGCAGGGGGGGAGAGACACAGACGAGTCACAAAAGGGTCCGGAGGGAACAGGGGAATTCCGGTTTCGAGACTTCGGAGCCCGAAGAGCGCGCCCTGTAATCCTTCGTCGCTGTGGAAACTTTCACGGCTTGATACTTTTGTCAGAGACGAACGAGAGACGAACCCTCAAAGCTAATGGAAAAGTATGGGTGTTGTCGGTTTATAGTTTCGTCAATCCGATTTGATTCACGTGTGATTAAACGCTTGGCGTGTTTGCCACTAACTCAGGCTTTGAGTTTTTTTTTTCCCAGTCTGAGAGAAGGGTTTTTTAACAGTTAACAAATGCTGTGTTAAATATGGCGAAATGAACCGTTTAGTTATTATTGCCAAATTTTGCAATAATAAATGAAGCTCAGTTACATTTGTGAATAGTTAACAAATTTTATTTGGCTCAACTGAGATTTAGTAATAATAACTAAATGGTTCATTTTGCCTTTTTTAACACTGCATTTGTTAACTGTTGACAGACTCTTCTTTCAGTGCAATGGTTTTGTCTAACTTTAAGAGTACGAAGATTAACGTGCGACAGATTTAGGATTTTTTTTTTAACGTTTGAACGGAAATTAATGTACGCTGATTTTTCGGTTTAGTGTGTTAATAATTGTTTTTCGTTTGTGATCAACAGCAAATGGGTTCCCCGGATCGTGAGATCTACAGAGACCCGGATGTCGTCCGCGCCGACGACAGAGTCGACGAAGTCGTGCACACCGACACCGCGCGAAAAATGCTCTCGATCTTCAGACAGATGGAGGAAAAAGCTACGAAGGAGGACATCCCCGACGGTCCGAAACCGCTGAAACGCTTCACTCCGCCGCCGGAGGATAAATTCGCAAAAGCCACGGCTTCGGAGTCCGAAGATGAGGAGGAAGAGGAGGGTGAGGAGTCCGAGGAGGAGGAGAGCGGAGAGGAGAGGGACCCCAATTATGTCAGAGCTTCCGACAAGGTGAAAATCCGCGGTTTTGATTAATTCGAATTTATTATGAACATCCACGGTTTTGATTCATTTGAATTTTTGCCTTAGTGTGGGGATGGATTTTTTATTGGATTTTTGGTTTTAGGTAGAGGACGAGTTCCTGAAACAAGCGCAAAACGCCGCACGCGCAAAAACCCTGCGAGCAAAGTTCGAGCAATGGGAGACGACCGATGGAAAGGTGACAAGTCACCACGTGGCCGAGATGGACATGGCCCAGGGTAACGGCGATCAGGCGAGCATAGAATCCGCGAGCAGCCTGCGAGCTCGCTTCGAGTCACTGGGTTCGCAACCCTCGGACTCGCCACGCGCACCGAAAGTCAAAGTCAATAGATTTGTGGTGAGTTTAACGTTTATTATCGTCTTACATTCATTTTTTCTCAAGAGAAAAAAATCTATTCGCCGATTACAATTCACGTGTCTTTTTAACATTAATTTCATAAATATCCAATAATCGTTGCACGAACTTATCTTTTGTAAGTAGATAATTCAGTGTTAACCCTTTGATTCGATGTCACACCAAAGATTTGTAGATCACTGTTCAATGTTTCATTTCTAAAAAATTTTCTGATATAAAAATTTTTCTTCAGCGAAAAAATCGAGTCGATGGGTTAGCACCAAAAGTGAAAAACGTTCGAATCATATTCGAAATACTTTTTGCCGGAATTTGACTAAAATGTTATAATTGAAAAGTATTTGAAATATGTTTTCATTCGAATGTCACTGATCCTTCGTTAACTCAGCTTTTCCTCTCCCGATTCCCGATAATAAAGGCTGACATTAATTTTTCCGTTTTGCCGATGCGTTTGACCGTTTATAACGTTGGTAAATGACCCGACTTGTTTGCTGTGTGTTGTTCGTTGTCACGTGAACGCCCTGTCCGTCCATCGGAACGCTGGAATGATGATTCATTTTATTTATATACACCGATGCGTTGAATTATTCTTCCTAGTTAGCACATATAACCCGAGCGAATCGAAAGCTTTTTGTCGATTAGTTCATACAATTAGCCGCGAAGTGAGATTCGCGTTAGCGAGCTTTTTTATTATTTCGACTGGCATGTAATAGTGGCGTGATTTATTCTTCTCTTTTCTCACTCATTCGTCACGCACTGAGTTGAGTTTTTTTTTCTTAATTTTTCAATTTTTTCTCACACGTTAATGCACTTTGAGAGACTAATGATAATGACTCTCACGTTACAAACGTAATGCGAATGTTTGTCGTTTTTTTTTTTGCTTCGAGTGAACAAAACGTAAATGTTTGAAGAAATTTGCGATACAAAAAAAAAGAAAAGAAAAATAAAGAAAACGAATTAGTTAATAATCGCTATGGAATTCCGCTTCTCGGGAGCAGTAAAACTCGAAGACTGCGACGAATGGCCAATGCGATTGACGGGGAAGGATCACAGCGAGGAACGGAGGGCGAAGATAAAATGTCAGCGCCATCGCTGAAACGAGTTCCCCCATCGAGTTCTCGTCATCACGTGCGGCGGAAGTGTTATTATTAATTATTAATTATTAAATATTATTATTATTAATATTATTATTATTACGTGGCAGTCTTTACGTTTTAGAAATGATTTTAACTCGCGTTGTTTCGGTAATATTCAAATTTTAGTATATTCGCGTATTGGAAATGAGTCGCGTATAATGTGTCGTACTACACGAAAGTGCAATATTAATTTTTTGCGGATAAGATCCACAGTTCCCAGTGAATTATTGTCTCTCTTTTTTGTATAATTAAATGTTCCGATATGATATAAAAATCAATCGAGATATCAGTAACCGCGATATTGACCCTCTCGTTCCGAGAGTTTGAGAAAGATATTTCCGCAACTTATCAACGTACCCATTGTCCGGAACTCGAGTGCCAATTAACATACCAAAGAGGACGAAAAAGAGTGCGCAATTTAAAGACTGAGGGCTCAGTGTTGACGTCGAAGCTACGAAAAGACCGACGCTTTCGCGAAACGGAGCAAATGCGATTAACTGGCCCAAGGGAAATTTTTTCAACCAATGGCCTCATTCGTACTTACGTTTTTTATAGATATGAATTTTCAATCCGTCGTTACTCGCTCGTCACGTTTTACATTTAATAACGGCTTAAAATATGCAATTTTATATAAATTACAACGAACACACAATTTAGTTATATTCGAATTTGTGATTCCTTTCGCCTTCAAATAAAAAAAAAATGATTTATGGAATGTTGGTGGATCCATTAAAGCAACAGAACCACCAGTAAAAATATTTTCTTATGACATTTCACATCTGTCTCGGTTGAAATTTTTTATTAAAAACCAATGGAGAACGTTCTTAGGGCGAGTAACCGCGGATTAAGCAGCCGATGAACTCCAGGACTAGATTAGTAAGCGTCAAGCTTTTCGAGCGCTTTACAGATTTGGAATCTTTTACAGACGTTTAACGAACGCATAAAGGGGAGAACAGAAAACGTAGCGTTAATAATCGAAGTTGTCAGGGAAGCGTATCAAGAGATTTCGCTATGATCAGTAAAAGCGACGAGCGAAGGAGAAAAAAAAGTAAAAAACAGGAAACTAACTCATAAGAAATATATAGCGTTTAGGATTAAGAGGACCGACTCGAGCCGAAAGGAATTGCGGACGACTCTCCGCGCAGTAGTCATCGAAAAATCGAAAACATACACACATACGAAGAGAGCAGAATGACGACGAAGATATACGATAATATTCAAAGTTAACATGTTCAATTTGAGATTCCAAAATATTTAGAAGCGGCATAAGCTTCTCGAGCTCAACGTAGGCGCACTTTGTGTCTGGCCTTAAAAAAAAAAAAAATACTAACAAAAAAGAAATCGTTAATCGAAACTACTTTGTCACTTTCGTCAGAAAAAACTACTGCGCACAGTGGAACCTCCGATAGGCCATTATTTTTCGACGACTAGTAATCGTGTGTAGCTCTAGCATATCTCTCTTGTAATTCGAGACGTCGACCCGACGATATTTAACTAATAACACAATCACATTCAATCGTAAAGTTGATTTAATACAAACAAACACATTTCTTTGTACCAAATTCTATTCAAGCAATTAACGTCGAATACGTTTGTCAAACTTAGTCAATAACGAACTTAATCGACTCAGTTTTTTTCTCTGCGTTTCCTTGTAACTACGAATATTTGTATTCTATTTGCGTTAACCGTGGCAAGATTTCTTCCCTTAGACGTTCACCTGTAACGGTTTACGGAAAATAATGTGACGATTGTGGAATAAAACGTGGATCCGTCTTGTCGAATAATCTGAAAAAAAAAAGTTATTGTCGATAAATCCGCGGGTCATAACGGTCAAATGCAAACGTCCTCCTTCCTCAAAATCTCCATTCTCTGGACAACGTTTAGATAAATGTACAACGATAAATCGAAATATTTACCTTTCAATGGAAAAATAGGAAATTCAAACGATCTGTATGGACGTGTGCGAGAGCTGCCAGAAAAAAGTCTACCCGTTGGAGAAAGTCGAGACGAACAATAAGATCTTCCACAAACAATGCTTCCGATGCCTTCAGTGCAATTGCGTCCTCAGGTAAATAAATTAAATTAAGCAAATTAATTATTTGACGAATGACCGATTTTATATACATATTTTTTTACAGGATGGACACTTTCACCTTGAACAATGGAAAACTCTACTGCATTCCCCATTTCAAGCAACTTTTCATCGCCAGAGGGAACTACGACGAAGGTTTCGGCGTCGATCCTCACAAAAATAAATGGGCCGCGAACAACACAAATTCGACGAACCCAACTCCCGCAGCGCCGATCGCAGTTTCAAATGGTCGAGCGCCTTCGGTGGCCAATAGGGTCTGATCGACTCAACGCCCGTCGTCATTGAATTTCAAGAAAAGAAAAAACGATTTTTCTCCGAAGCACTTTGAAAAAAAATAAATAACAAAAAAACAGGCGATCGGAGAAAAAAATCCCTTTCGCATCTTCGTAGCACGAAGTGACAATGCAAACGGCCTCAATGTCCCCAAGGAAGCAATTGCTCAATCCGAAACTTTGGCTCGCTACTCTCGATTCTCGCCCCAAGAATCGGCAATCGGCTCTGCCTCTCGGTAATCGTTTACCCTAAACAATTTCGCTATTATTTTAACGAGTCTCGACTCCGATATCATCGGCGCTCTCGATCGATCGATCTCGTCCGATCGACGATGGGTCCGTGCAATTTGTATTATTATTATTGCCCCAAGGCTGTGCTTCATCAGTGCGAATCGTTTCCGCGCGACGATCAAATATTCGTGCTTGATACTCTAAATCAAACGGTTTCTCTTTCCGATAAAAAAAAATAAAAAAAAGATCTTGCACGATTCGAAATTTTAAGACGTGTACGCTAGAAAAAAAATCAGCCGGATGTGAGGAATTGAGCATGAGGCGCTTATTGCAGAGACGGGAGAAATCTGATTTCGAAACAGATTTTTTTTATAGATAAAGAAATTTCACGAGACTAGGAAATTCCATCAATCAATTGATCATAATTTTGTCGTCGCCTGAGCGATATTTAAAAAAAATGGCACTTCCAAAACTATTGTACATTAATCCTCGCTAAAATCAAACTTGCTGGCATTTCGACTGTAACCTCACGACGACGATGATGATTCCGTTGCGTCAAATCGCGTTATCGAGATCGGATCGGCGGTGAAGTGCGCGCGCGGCACCAGGTGGAATAATTCTTGCCTAACGTATACGATCGGCCAAGTTTGCGAAAGCGACGACCGCGTGGCTCGAATACGAACGTGTGCCTCGGTTCGTTATGTATTTTTTTTTCTTTTTTTTGTCTTTTTAGAGATTTATTCGTACGAGCCGGGACGCGCCCCGTTCGATCGGAGCGCGAGGTTATTGTGTAACCGTAATATTTGTAATCGTGTTATAAACTTTTTAGATGTATCTGAGAAACGGAAAGGAGGTGTTGAACGAGCGAGCGAGAACTCGCGCTTTATACGTCCGTCGCGAATAATCAACTCAAAAAAAAGAAAAAAATCGGACGTTGAAACTACGTCTCGTTTATTTATAATATATTATATATATACAAATACATATGACTAAAGTATTGTGAACAGAAAGAGAAGAGGAGATTCGAAAAAAAGGAGATGAGGAATTTCTACTCGAAAAACGGGAAACGTGACAAAGTTCATACATACATTGCTTTTTCGTGTTTTGTTTGTTGTTGTCAAAGCCTCTCGCCTGAATTTTAATTATTAACAGACGTAATGTGAAAAATTTGTGGATAAAGCAGTTGGTCAGTCAACGTAGAAAAAGAAAAAAAACGTGTGACGTGAATTAATTCAGAGGCAGGATAAGAAAATATGAGGCGCGACTGATCGACGCAGGACGTATACATCTGATATTCTATATAATTCTCGTAAACGTACTCTCGGTATTATTATTATTCTCTTTTTTTTATACATTGTACTATACATCTGAGGCGTTTTACTCTTCGTCGCGTAATTATACTATACTTCCCCCTATTTTTCCCCATCCCAACCGTGTAAGAGCCTTTTATTTGTCAATATACATATTTAATTCTTGTAAACCTGAGTTTCCTTTTTTTATTTTGCCTTTCCGGAAATCCGCACCCACGTATAATTAATTTTTGGGCAGATCTCGCACATGTCTGGTTTATTCCACGCAATGTACGAGACGCGTCGAAGTCGTCAGATAATTATCGTAATTTAAGATCTCGAAGTTCATTGACAAGGAAATTATTTTGCGTGTCGCATAGACGACAAAAAGAATATGCGTAAAAAAGCGAAATCGCTAAGATTCGATCAGACGGATTCAATCCTTTCCACTCGGTTTCGCGATAAGCAAATCGAAATTATTTACACGCGGCATCTCTGCTGCCAGACTGCAACGCCAGACGGCGAAGGTTCGTGGAACTTTGATTAAAGATCAACGGCCCTGATAAATCTCGATACCAGACGGAAATTCCTCCCGCGCGAACTTTTCCATTGTGTTACTCATCACCTACCCCTACTTTTCGCCAAACTTTTACGCAGCTGCGTATGATCGTCTATATACGAAACGATAAGAATTCCTCCATTATTTCGATTACCATTCCTACAAAGTAAGACGCATCCAACAACAGGAAAAGGTGACTGCATACGTGTTTATTATTTATTAAATATTTACGAATAGCAGCAAAAAAATGCACTGAAAAAAATTAATAGTGATTACCAATCATTGGTCAAAGCTACCAATATTTTAGTATCTGCAACCAATATTCTGGTGGATCGAACCAATGATTGGTAATCGCAATTACTATTTTTTCTCAGTGTAAATTAATTACTCAACGATCATAAACTCAATTATTTGTAGATTTATTCAGATTTCAAGCCTCTTTTCCCCAACAAAGCAGTAAAACGACGTTCTTAGGCAGCCAAAACCACGGAGCAAAATTTCTTGGCAACGGTTTTACGTCCATTCTCCCAAAAATGTTTCGTCGAAAATCCTTCAACATGAAGTCGTCCCAATATTGTTGGATAGGATCCCAAATAACAAAAATACATCTGGAACCAAAAAGTTATAACTATAGCATATCAGGTGTCCGAAAGTTAACTTTTTGACACCTGATACCTTATCGTTATCATTCGGGCGGACATTATAGTAACCCATTTCGATAACTTTTTGGTTCCAGATGTCCTTTCTTTACTTTTGTTGATGTTGTTGAGGAACAACTGCAACGGCGGACGCAGGCAGCGCAATGATGTCGCTACGGGTGCGCCGGACAAACATCGCGATGACGCTCGATGGCTATTGATTCGCTTTTAAGTCGTCGTCTTTATAGCAGAGACTCGCGAGGCCATCCGCCTCGCAACGCTCTCAACGCTTTGTACATGGCCCGTGGGCAATAAGAATTCGAGGCACGCGGGACTTTAAACGAAATTGCGCGTCGCTGGTCGGGTTCCAGCTAGCGGGACGAGCGCGGGGCGGGAGGGGGGTGCGATCGGGGGTCTGGCCGGGACGAAGCGCGAGGAAAGGTAATCGCTGTTAGCGTAATAAGCAAGACGCCCGCTTCGCGGTGTGTCCGCTGACTCAGCAGTACGAGACTCGTTGCTGGTCGCCGTTGTGTTCGCTGCTCGTCGCGTCGCTCTTTGTCGGGCGCACTCACACAGACTTTGTGTCAAATCAGACACACGCCACATTCTCGCCGCGTACGGTGAGTGCGCACCAATTGCTTTGCTTGCACGCGCGGCCCCATCAAACCCCCATCTCGTCTCGCCGGCGCTCGATTCCCAAAATAAGTAACGCCGGCGTTTGTCAATTTTTTCGCGTAATTTGCATACACTGAGAAAAATTCAGGGGATAACAATGTCAAATATAGTGTGTTCTACTATATAAACAGTCACGGGCACCATCATTTGGCAGCCGGTTTAATTATTTATAGTTGCGGGGACCATAAAAGCATTGTTTTCCCAGGCAACCATACATTCTTCTGAGTGTAAAATGGCTGCGGGATAAATATGATTTTCAAAGGTGGCCCACGTTTATCATGATTCTCGCGAATCGCTGCTGAATGTGCGTTTGTTTCCCCACAGATGGTGATATGCGTTGATTCGATCGAGTCCGTCGATTAAACCATCTATTTTTGTACGATTCTCAATTAAAAAAATTAAAAAAAAAACCACCGGTTCCCAAAATAAGTAACGCGCTCGGCGTTTGTCAATTCATCTGCGTAATTTGCATAGAATGGCGTAGGGGATAAATATGATTTGCAAAGTGCGGCCCACGATTATTATTCTTGCGAATCGCTGCAGAATGTGCGTTTGTTTCCCCACAGATGGAGATATGCGTCGATTCGATCGAGTCGGCGAAGAATGCGATCAAAGGTGGCGCCAGTCGTCTGGAGGTGTGCGCCGCTTTATCCGAAGGTGGACTAACGCCGACTCCAGGTCTGATCAAATTCATCAAGAGCCATGCGGCGGACATTCCGATCTACGCTATGATCCGTATAAGAGGAGGAAACTTTGTCTACACGCGCGAGGAGATGGACGCGATGCTCGACGATCTCGAATGCCTGAAGAGTCTGGTGGACGGTTTCGTATTTGGCGCGCTTAAGCAAGACGGTACTATAGACTCGGACTACTGCAGAGAAATAATAAGCGCGGCTCGTCCGCGGCCAGTAACGTTTCATCGAGCATTCGACGAGGCTCTCTACCCTCTAAAGTCGCTGGAGACGATAATCGATCTCGGCTTCGAGAGGATACTGACCTCCGGTCAGCGCGACCGCGCGATCGAGGGTCACGAGCTGATAAAGCGTCTCATCGAGCGGGCGAACGGTCGGATAGCAGTAATGCCCGGAAGCGGCGTGACGGTCGACAACGTTGAGACGATAAGGAGCAAAACGGGCGCGCGGGAATTTCACGCGTCGGCGAAAAAACGCGTAGCGATGGAAGGTGGAGCCACACGCGTGAAAATTGGTCGCGCCGACAGCGACGACAGCGGCGGGGAGAGCAGTCACTGGATTATGATTGCCGACGAGGATCTGGTTCGGCAGATGGTCGAAATAATTAAGAATCCGTGATTGATAAATAAAATATATGTATGATTGTCTATAGTCAACGAGTTGATTGATTTGGTGCAATTCATTTTACAGACGATTCCCTATGATTTCGATAATCGGGGTTTTCTCGCTCGCTGATTATCCTCTCTTAAAAATCCTCTTTTCCTCTTTTCCTCTTTTAAAAAGTACATGACACATCGAAAGTCGAATTATCGAAACTTGAAGCCGTTATAAGGGCCAATCACGAGCGCTCCTGTGCCAACCAAGCGTTCTGGTTGGTCGGTAGCGGCTTCGATATATAAAGTCGATTTAAGCGTATCGCGCGCATTTTGAATGACTGTACTAATTGGCCACAAGAAAAGATTGCCTACAAAAATAGATAAATGAAAAGCAAGGAGTGCGAGCGAAGTGAGCACTTTGTTGCTAGTTAAAGATATGAATTAAGTGAGTGGTGAGTAAAGCTTTTTCCTGGACGCTACTATCGCATTAATATACAATAAGGTAAAATAGTACTGCGCAAGCTCCGTGCATCTCAGCTTCCCCCCGTTTGGCGCCATTAATAAATACGGGAGATGCATTTCAGTAAATTCCCATCGTTTCACGACGCGAACACGCGAACACCGAGACTTTAACCCTCGAGATAAGCCCGAGCCGCGTAAGTAGGAATAATTTTCGAGCGAACGATAAGTTCGAGAATCGTTTGCTTTTATCTTGCGCGTCGGATGAAACGCGCGGGGCGCGCCGCTGTAGTTAAGGACGAGACAGTGCTCGATTCGGTGCTCGACAAGTAACATCGCGAGGAAATTATGTCCAACGAATATGCGAACGGGTTGGCAAAGTTCGCGGACCTCGATGAGCTGGCGTCGACGAACGTAAGAGCGAAACAACAGATTTAAACTGGTCCTTCTTAATTTTGGACACAATTTAATTACAATCAATTCATTTCCCCTTTTTAATTGCAACTCGTGTTTGAAGATTTCGTATTTCCCGCGCTAATTCTGAATAAATGAATGCTATATGAATGCTATATGAATGCTATATGAATGCTATAATAAATGAATTATTATATTCAATTAGCGGAAAATTTGAAAAAAAAAAAAATCCTTGTTAATTTTAAACGAATCTCAATACATTTTTTTTCTGGTGATACCCGAGAAGATTTTTTATCTATCATTTTGGGGAACGAATGATAAGAACGAAATATTGCAGGTGCAAGAAATGCTTGACTGGAGAGCTAAGTACTCATCGATTAATAATTTTTTTAATCTGGCAACTCAAGAGCGAAAATTTTATTATTTCGCGAACTCGTTGATCGATTTTCATCGCTCTTGTTTGGATTTCCTGCGAGGAGACGTCAGATGCTCGTCGGTGATTGCGCATAGCGCACTGACCGCGGGTGCACCGAGTCGGCGCTTAACGTCCGCGTGATTTCACTAAAGAGAAAAGTTATGCCAACGCTTGCCACACGAACACGGACGGCACGGTCTTTATGCATCGCTATTCGCGTTTTCACGCATCGTGAAAAATGCTGTTCCGCCGCTTGACTCTCCGAGACGATGCGAACGACCTTCGCGCGGTCTCTCGACCGGCGCACGTATCTTTAGTACTTTGCACGGTGGCTCAAAAAGAAAGCCATCACAATCGCGGATTTATTAAATTTTTTTCCGTGCATTTTTTTTATCGATTTAATTGTCTTAATCGTCGGAAGATTAAAATAAGAATCTAAAGGGGAATATAAATCAAGGAAATAAACCAAATGAAAAAATGAACATATGAAATTTTTTATTTATTGTGATTTGTTATTTTGAATATAATTATTATTAATATTAATATTGGTTACTGATGGTTGAAATATTAATATTAATCATAATCGATTGACCAGAACGGCGGTCGGATTCTCTTTGCCACCGACGACTTCTTCGCAGTCGCTGAAAATCTTCTAAAGGTGAGGGACTCTATACAAACAACGAATCATCTGCGATGTCGATGGCCGTCTTACGTTTTATTATTCCAACCCAGGACGAAGAACCGGTATGGAAGGAGCACGACTTCACAGAATACGGAAAGTGGATGGATGGATGGGAGACACGAAGGAAGAGACGAGCGGGTCACGACTGGGCGATAATAGCGCTGGGTCAGCCCTCGTTGCTCGAAGGTTTTTGCGTCGACACTGCCTTCTTCACCGGAAATTACGCGCCGAGATTCTCGATACAAGCGGCTCGTCTAACAAGATCCGGTAATTAAATAAAAAGTATCTGAAATAAAATGTGAATTTAATTTAAAGAACAGTAAACAAGATAAAAAAAAATGTCATCCGCGACAGATGAAAAAAAATTTCCCGAGAGAAACGGCAAAATGGGAAGCTCCGCGTCGGCGGAGTCTTTGGAAAAAATGGCGGCACTGAGAACCGAGGTAAGAAAAAAAAAAAAAAAACCTCCGTGAAGTTGGCCGGCAAACTTTGGCTTTTCGATTTTTAACTGATATCGTTTGATAGTCGATTGATATTGATTGATAGCCTAATATCAATGATTGATAGTATTTATTTAATAAAATAAAAGAAAAGAAAATAATTCCACGGCAAGAGACTAACCGAATGACTCGCGAATGAAATCGAAAGAACTGGAAGACATTGGTACCGATGACCGAGCTTAAGCCTGGTTACCCAAAGAGCCGGAAGTCGTACTTCGCGATCGACTCGGCCGAGACGTGGACGCATCTGCGACTGAATCTCTATCCGGACGGCGGAATAGCGCGGCTCAGGGTGTACGGCGCACAGTCGTCGCGCGATGAGTGGAACGTCGAGGGGCCGGAAACGATGGTTGACCTGATAGCGCGGGAGAACGGCGGTGTCTGCGAGGAGCACAGCAACGCCCATTACGGACATCCGCGGAACTTGATTAAAGGCGGGAGGGCGACGCACATGTCGGACGGATGGGAGACTGCGCGTCGGCTCGATCGGCCTCCGGTTATTCGGATCAATGACTCGGGAATTATTCAGGTTCGTCTGGGAATCCATACCCAATTATTTTTATCAATTTAATCAATCCTCGAACCCTTTGTACATTTTTACCAAGGACTGATAGATTCTTATCAATGGTAAATAAATTCTTAATAATGACTCCCGAATTATTCAGGTCCGACTGGGAATCTATACTAAATTATTTTTATCAATTTAATCAATCCTCGAACCCTTTGTCAATTCTTATCAAGGACTGATAGATTCTTATCAATGGTAAATACATTTTTGTTAGGGACAAATATCCTTATTAAGGATAAATAAATTCTTAATAATGACTCGGGAATTATTCAGGTCCGTCTGGGAATCTATACACAATTATTTTATCAATTTAATCAATCCTTGAACCTTTTGTAAATCCATATCAAGGGCTGATAGATTCTTATCAATGGTAAATAAATTCTTATTACGGACAAATAACATCATTAAGGATAAATAAATCTTTGATTTATTTTTCCAAAGTTTAATTACAAAATTTCTAATCGTAATTAAAAAGGCAGGTTAAAGAACGATTTTTAAATATTCAGAAAGTATCTGGAATTCGTAGATAAAAAAATAAAAAATTCTTATTAGGGACAAATAAATCTTGAATTAATTTATCCAAATTTAAATTCCAACTTTAAGTCATTAAAGAACGATATTCAAATATTGAAAAAGTATCTAGAATTCGTAGGTAAAAAATAAAATTTCGGTTCCTTGACCTGTGCCAATCAGGTGCCGGGCGAAGAGTGGGCCATCTTCAAACTCGGGCGCGTCGGTACCGTAGAAAGTATCGTCGTCGACACATCCCACTTCAAGGGCAACTTTCCCGACAGCGCCAAGGTCGAAGGCAGACTGACGCTCGAGAATCCGTCGCCGGAATCTCGCGCCACTTGGACGACGATATTGCCGTCGAAAAAGGTGAGTCGAATCGAAAAGGCGTCGCGATGATTTTTTTTTCCCCAAGCGGCGGTGAAACGAGTTATAATTTTCTTCCTCAATTACACCACTCGCTTTCAGCTGTCCGCCGACAAAGCGCACGTCTACACATACGAAGATCTCGTCTCGTACGGTCCGTTCAGCCACGTGAAAATCACAATCGCTCCCGACGGCGGCGTCTCCAGATTTAAGGTCATGGGTTACGCTTGCGAATAATATAATATTACTTAATTACGATAATCCTCGAAATAATACTTATTTTTTTACTTTGAATTAAATCAATTTAGCTATTACATAAATTACATAATTTATTTCTAGTAAAAAAAAAATCCAAAAATCCATATAAATTATTCCTCAATGTATGTACTTGTAATATATATATCTATCGATACAATAAAAATATGTTATTAATTTCCGTGTTGGATTTTTTTCATAATCGAATTTTTGAAACTCGATAAAAAAAATCCCATAGGGAAGTCATAGATTTCTTCGGGCTGTGAGTTTCCACCGCAATGCTCTTAGAGTTCAGACCGTGACCCGAGATTCCAATGCCTGGAAAGACGCGCCGCGCCGCAAGTGGCGGTCGAGGAAATCATCGGTGGCCATCTTGGATGCTGCGCTGCACGATCGCTGTTACCGCCGCAGGAGAAGAGAAGAGGAGAGGGGGGAGTGGGGCTTCGTGGTGTGACTCCTTCAAAGCCCGCTTTACACTATAGAAAATCCACAGCATCTATAAGCCCACGGTGTAGAAAACCAAAATAAGAGGATGACCTCCGTTGACCTTGAAAAATTCATTTGTATTCGCGAGGAAAAAAAAATGCTATCGCCCTGAATATTCGACATCAATGCCTCTGAGGCGAGAAGCAGTCTCGTGAACAAATTTTGAAATTTCTCCCGAGTGTATCGTAACCTTCGAGGCTGCGGATGATCGCTGCTGGAATCGACGGAAAGATGCCGCAGGGATCCGATACGCCCCGTGCACTTTCGTTGGAGGAACGCGGGAATGGCGCTGGAAAGTGCAACACGAAAAATTTTGCTGGACGTTGTTATTGTATCGTCAGGTTAGGTTAGGTTACATAGAAAACACAACCTTCCGGGCTGGTAATTTTTTTAATCCCCCGTTGACATTCTATAAACACACAGAAAGAGGTTTATGACCACTTCTGTTAGTAAATATTTGCTTATCAGTCAGTCGCCTAATTTATTTTCTCTCAAAGCGCCGCAAAATCGAGCAACCGAGACCTTAATTTTTTCAAGTCCTTTTTTAAATCGGGTTTTCAGAAATTTGCGGGCCGATTAGTAATTTTAAAAATTCCTCAATCGACATTCGATAAACACACAGAAAGAGCGTTATAGCCACTCCTGTCAGCAAATATTTGCTTATCAGTCAGTCGCCTTATTTATTTCTCTCAAAGCGCCGCAAAATCGAAGCAACCGAGACCCCTTTTTCCGAGTCCTTTTTTAAATCGGGTTTTCCCTGCACACAACCAAAGCGTCGTCCACTTCTAGTCGACCGATCACCGAAAGGTCCTTGACATACATTTGGCCTGACACTGTAACTTCCGGTCAGATTAAATGCTAATCACTCGCGAGCCTCGCCGTTTGTTGTGATAATTCTCTCGCGCGGCAGTGGCGAGAGAATCGAACTCAAGTCTCCCACAGCCGCCTCGACGAGTCCCACTAATAAGTACAGTCTTCTCCGGCGAGACTGTTCGATGGCTGCTGCTGCTGCTGCTGCTGCTGCTCGCGGCACCTGCGTCCGACGAGGCTCGAGAGTCACGGAACCCGCGACTTTAGTACCGAGCGCCTCGCGCGCGCCGACACATTATAGACGCCTCGACCCGCGCGCGCCGAGCTCTCTCGGTCCCTTCAGTGCGGGAATCACTTTCAGACGGTTCGGGCGGACCGATTCCTCGATCACTGACGTAGCTCATTGTGTCCTCGAAAAATCGCGCTGGAGTTATACTTTACACACAAACAAAACTGTTTTTACTTGCTGCAGGACGCACAACAACCTTGAGTTCGCGCACGCGCATCAGTCGCGGACTGTACACGCGCGTATGTCAATGTACGTTGACAGCACACGACTCGGGTAAGGGTGGATAACGATTTTTTTTTTTGGATCTGCGATTTTTTATTGAAGAGTTGGTGATTATGTTCAGACGTCGGAATTTTCGGTATCGAATGCAATGACGATTTTTTTTTTGAGATCCGAAATCTCGAATTATCGATACTCAATTGATTGCTCGGTGCAGATTTAAAGATTTTGGTGGGGTTTTTTTAATTGAAGAGCGGTTACGATAGAAATCTACGGAATTCTCGGCGATAAATCGGTATTCGTGATTTTTTCCGGGTTTCCGCGATTCGCTCAAGTCGTCGGCGTTTGGGATACTGTGATTTGGTGTGCGTGAGTGTTTGACCTTGCGCAGAAGTTGCGCTGTGGATGAGCCACTGCCACGAGCGAGAATCGAGCTATGGAAAAAACAGTGTAACGAACCTGCAGCTCTGTCGGTAGCTTCTCAGCGTGAACTGTAGTATATATGATACGCTCCACTCGAGAGTCCTTCGACCCGCTGTGTGCGGTGACCGCCTTCTAACGTCAACAAACTCTTGACTTCGATAGCGGTCGATACAAGCCCCACGTGTTGTGTCTACGAAAACAAATGTGCCTATGTGCTTTGCTCACTTGTTCCTTTAATAGATATTATTTATTTTCATCATCACAGTCTCTACATATAAATATCACATTTACAATTATAATTATAATTATTATAATTATAATAATTATTATTGGCAGAATCTTCCATCACTTTACGAAATAGTAGTCAAATTAAATGACAAATATTTTTGGTCTTTATGAAGAGGAAATACATTTTTTATTTTTTTATTTTTTGTTGGTGTTAAATAACGGTTGGAGTGATCGGCGACGGTAAAGACCGAATTTTCGAGTATTTCCCGTAAAACGGTAAAATATCGTTTGACATCGTTCGGTAGTGTGAAAAGTAGGTCCCGTTCTCGGTCGTGGGACGAGGCCGTTCGGTCGGCCTCTCGATGGGCGGTTGCCCCGCGATCGTCGTCGGGTTGTCCGTCGAAGCCTTGTCTCATGTATATACGGAACGTCGAAGCTGAAGTACCTATACTCTCATATACATATACGTATCGTCGACATCGGTATACGCTCGTTATTAAATATGTAACTTTCACGAAATGCGCAAAGTCCTTTCTCTGCGCCGGAATGCGATCCTTCGAGTCAGAGTGCGGCTCCATCATACCTTTGCCTCACGCCTATATCGCGTGTCACATCGCGACGGCTGTGCAATCGAGTCACCGGCGTGTACCGTACTACAGAACATTGTAGGCCACTTATCGACGTTAACGAACGTAAGGTTGGGATATAAACTTGACAAGACCTTGTTTTAGTTATAGCCGTAATGAAATATCAATCTACATACGTCGTAATAATTGATCGGACATTCCGGAACGTTTATACAATCGTTTTTCGCGTTTTTCTCCTTAAATTTTTTATTTTTCGGGCAAAAACCGGTCATATTTGGAATCAGCGGGAAATTTCCCATCGGATAGGGTTTTTAAACTTGGCGAAATCAAAAATTTATTTTTTCGCAAAAAACACAAGGGTACCCCTTCAAAAAATTTGCGATTTTTGAGGGTCAACTTTAAAAATCTGCAAAAAATCGAAAAATCGAGATATCACGTTCCGCCTGCCGGCATTCTCTTCGTTGAAGAGTTTTCTTTCGAACGCAAAAAGAAAATCCCGATTATATCGGTCCAAAGAAAAATTACACCGATTTTAGTAAAGTGCCAAAATTGGGAAAAAGTGAAAAATCGTTTTTCGTATTTTTCTCCTAAATTTTTTTATTTTTCAGGCAAAAACCGATCATATTTGGAATCAGCGGGAAATTTCCCATCGGATAAGGCTTTAAAAATTCTTTAAATCGAAAATTTTTTTTTCGCCAAAAGAAACGGCAAGGTTCCTCCTATAAGTTCCTAGTTACTTAAATATTGGATGCAAAATCACAGGTACTAAAATTACAGAAATAAAAATGTATATTTAAACCTCGTTGAATTTTGATAATTCCAACCTCGTAGCTATAGCACCTGAAATCTTCCAGGCGAAGAACCCGATTCTCGCGTATGGTACAAACGCTCAAGTGCGTCGAGTGCGCTGCTAATTGCCCGCTAACTAGCGTTCGGGGGGGAGGGGGCAGGGTTTTGCGGCGCGAGGCGATCAGCGGACCATCCAGGAGGCGCGCCGGAGCGTCGCCGGCGCAACGGCACTGATCTTGACTGCGGTGCATACGGAAAAAAGTGCACCCGCGCCTTGCTCGCCGAGCCACAAAAATGAGATTGAAATCAGCTCAGCGATTATATTTCTCGTCATAGTCGGGCGCGCGCGGCTCGCGGAGTTGACACACCGGGAACGTATGTTAGGTTCAACAAACTCGACGGTAGTCGCTACTATGTGTTTCCCCCCCTCGTGACGTAGGCAGTTACGCGGTAAACAGAGAAAGAGAGAGTACGCGGGGAGCGTTGTGCACCGCGCAATGCGAATATGCGCTGTGTCCGTGTGTCGCGACGGTGCAAACACTTTCTAATAGCGTTTGCTCTCTCGACACATCGACAAACTAGTAACCCGACAAGATCGACAGATACGATTTTTTCTTTCGATCACTTTTCAATGTCTGAGAATTTCACGAGCACGAGCAGACAAAGTCTTGAATCTTATTTTGTGGAAATAGTTTCCTTGATATTATTACTGTCTTTTTTTTTAATACCGTAATAATATTAAAATTGATGATTATATTATTTTTTAATTGACGATACCGATAATTCGGGAACGGCGAGGAATTTTTATTGAAAATTATGATTTTATAAATATAGAATGTTTTGAGATTTTTTTTTAATTGTTTTATTAAATGAATCGTTTGGTTTAATCAGTTTTAGGGTCGAGGCGATATTCGAAGGAGAGGACGAAGGACGAAAACTGTGAGAAGAAGATCCTGGCAGAATTATGGGGATTAACTGAATCAATACTTGGATCATTCGCGGGTTCGTCGGTTTAAACAGAGAGACCAGTGGAAACGATAAAAGTGACAAAAAAAAAAATTGGGGACGGGACTGCGGAATTTTAATTAGACGAAAATGACGAGCATCAAGGACGATCCGCAGGCGGAGAGGATTAGAAAAATGTTCAGTTGGAGCAGCGGACTAACAAGGTACGTCCCAATTTTTCCACAAAAAAAAAAACCCAAATTAATTATACATTTTTCATCGAGGCTCGAAATTTGTTATTGATTGTGGTTAATATTATTCGTTAAACTTAAAATGACAAATACGTTAAAAAAATCCACGTTCGAAAATAATTGAAATAATTCTAAAATATTTCTTTAAAAAATTTTTATAATATACAATTTTTAAAGCTTTTGCATTTTCTGGTTGCGGAATGTGTCGCATTATTCATACGTTAACCATGAAAATCCGCTCGGGTCGTTTATGGTGTACGCACTTATTAAACGATAAACCTGATTTCTCGGTTACGTTGATCCCCGGACGCGATGGAAGCGTCGTATCGAGGCGCGCAATTTCTGCAATTGCGAGTGTGGCCTTTCAAAGGTCTCGCGTCGAGCATAACACACAGAGCGTGCGCTGCTCTAATTCAATAAATGCGCGCGCGACTCTTACTCGCCATTATATTACTTGGCCGGTCGAGCAGCGGCAGCAGCAGCAGCAGTCGGACTGCGTGCTCGCACACTAATCGTAAATAACGATCGCGTGGCTTCCGCGATTCGACAGCCGCGTGCTGCGAGAGCTTGCATTGCTCGCGCGGGGCTTTCACCCGTGACGCGAGATATTCCCATCGCAGGACAAGAGCCCAAGGGAAAACGCGACGATACCACGAAGCCATTCACGATTCGCACGTGATTCTCTGCACTCTGTCATACGACGATTTTTTATCATGGTTTTTAATATTAAAAATGTTTAATCATTAATATTAATGATATGATATGATATGTGTTTATTGCTTGTAAAGAGTACAACTATTAGTCTCTTATAGCAATAGAGTTTACAGCTGTATAATATTACATTTTTTCCTAATATTAATTAAGGAACAATTTCAATTTTAATTTTTTCATATTTAAGTGTCAATATTTCGTATGTAGTTCATATTTTTTTTATCCTCAACAAATTTTGAGTTTGTCATGGAATTTTAGACTGAATATTTTGTATCAGACGCGTTTAAAGAAATTTGAAAAAGCTGAAAAATTTGTTTTGGGCTCCGACAAGTTTTGGACCATTGGAATTTTTTTCGACCATACCTAAAGATTTCAGAAAGCAGAGGATTTTCCTTTATACCTAGCAGCTCATTTATCACGGGTCCTATCGTTGGGACCATCTTCGGGTTCGAGACCTTCGCCAGACACAGTTGTGTAGGTGGACCGAAGGCAAATGGGTCACTTCTGTGATTTGTGTCTTCGAGATGATTACCATCTACGAGAACTGCAGGTGGCTGCGTGGCTACCTCGGTTACAGACCGATCGTGACGCCATTCGAGCTTGTGGTTACCGGTCTCTTCGGTCAGGCAGTTTTTTTTTTTTCTTCACCGTAGCGAGGAATCGTTAATATTACTTTTTTGTCATTTAGTAACCACAAGATTTTATTTTGCGCTCGGTTTTGAATTTGTGGAAAATACGAATACGAACGGATTTGCATCACCGATGTCCTTCGCGTGAACTTGAAGATTGGAGGTCTGCAACAAAAAAAAAGTTGCTTATTTTTTTTTGGCTACTAGCTGAAATATTATCTCTATTAATGAGACACAATTTTTTTAATGCATTTTAATTATCTAAAAATCTCATTAATTCTTCCCATGGACATTTTTATTAGAAATAAATATATAAATAACAGCCAATGTTTTTTTGTATACATTTTTTCGTGCCGAAAAATTCGACTTCCTATTCGTGACTCAGTTCGGTTTGATAATGTAGCTGTCGTAGACTGAGACAACAGTCCTAAGCACCACGTTTCGATTTACCGGACACGTCCGATCTTAGCTTTTGTTCCAAGGTTTTGTAACAAATTGCGCGCACGTGACGCGAGCGTGGAATTTGCGAATTCAGTGCGAATACAAATTGCGAATTTTAGTCACGCGTTATTCGCGAACGCGGTCATAAAATCTCTGTCTCTCTGCGATGCGTGCAAAGTTCACATTTATATAAGCAATTAATTAATCCATATAGATAAATTAGTCATTTTATAACACAAAGAATTTAGTTGCAATGTATATAATTTTTTATCTTCTCTTCATTTTATTATTATTATTCCTATTATTTCGCTTTGAGTGTTACCACATCTCATCATTTTCCTCACGATTCATGAATCATAAAATACGACGAAGATCTACGAAATGTCACCTCAGTCAGATCGGTTCGTAAGAATTTCAATCGCGACGTCTCAGTTGAACACTGACCTGGATATTCATTGCGTCATTTTTTAAGGACATTACCGATCGCGAAACCGTTAATTATGCGGACTGCAATGCGCGCAAATTTTTGCCACGTCAGGAAGATGAATAAAAATCAAATAAAGACAATTCGCAGTCTGCGCTGGAAGCTCAAATGTTTCTGTATTTGGTTCGCACTGTTCGTTCTCTGAGTATATAATCAATAATCACGTTTACGTGGTAATTAATTGTTTTATTTCATGCGACGTAACTAATAACGCAGCGGAAGTCATTTTGGAACCAAAAAAAAATGTCACTCGATCGAGAATTAATAAGATTTAAAAAAAAATGAAGATAAGATAAATAATAAAAAATTGCTAAGAGGTGAGTATTTTGTAATATGAATAAATCATAGAGCGCATTATACTTGTTACCCAGAACTTGAGATCGGTATTAAGAGGCGGTCAATATTCGCAGTTATATCACGAATAGTCGAAGTTAATGACTCAGCACTATATATATATATTTTTTTTTTTCATTCGTGCATCTGTCTTGTAATCCGTTCTTCCTGAAAGCTATTGCGAAAGATGTTTTATTGAGCTCGCTTGATTTCTCATTCTCCGTCTGTTATTTTACATAACAGTAAACGCCGGAATTCTTTGTTTTCTACTTAGCCAACCGGCAACCTAATCGAGGCACAATATTATGCCTCCAAGAATCCAAGAATCAAATGTTTCATTACATTTTTCGTCGAAGAAAAAAAGCTCCATCAAAACTTTTCTCTTCGACGAAACACATTTTGTCAAAAGAAAAATTCGACATTGTATTAAAATCAGATAAAAATTATCCCATAACAATATTTTTGTCGATTAAGAAAAAAATACTAAAATAAACCTTGCAAATTGCTTCCTCAGTATTTTACACTTTTGACAAAGCTACCTCTATGAGTAAGTATGTTGATTAATTTTGGCTTCCTCATAAAAAATAATAAGTTGACATTTATCAGGAAAACACGAAATGAATCGCGGGTGAAAAAAAATCGGGGAAGAGGAAGATCGTCAGACTGGAATTCCGTTAGTTCGGTAGTTCGGTAGTTCGGTTCTGGGCTTCCACAAGTCGATGGAGCCGGGCTCCGAGCTCGCGTGAAAGTTGTCGGCGCCGTGTGTGGAGCCTCGGCGATAGATAAAACCCCGGTGCACAGTGAGCCGCGAGTCCCAAGACTCGAGAGACTCGGTCAGAGCTGCGCCACTGATTCTTTCCCCCCTTCCTCGCTTTTTCCTCTGCGTCGCTGCGGAGGCAGCAGCAGCAGCAGCTCGTCGAAACTCTCGTAGTGAAAGGCGCCCTCGTACAGACGGCGGACGACGCTGTACACCGGAATAAATACAGCGCGTGGTCGACGTCGGACGATCCGAGAGGAAAGAAACCCAACCAGCTAACCGGTGAACAACTCGCTCGATGGTATTACTCGATGACAGGAAACAGGCGACGAATGGTATAAAATTTCCTGGAGTTGAAAGAAAAACCTTTTTTTTTTTCGACCTGCACAATGCACCGGATGCAACGTTAATAGTTACTCAGCACTGAGAAAAATCAGTAGCGATTATCAATCATTGGTTCGAACTACCAAAATATTGGTCGCAGTTACTAAAATATTGGTAACTCTGACAAACGATTGGTAATCATAACTATTAATTTTTCTCAGTGAGTGACGAGATTTTTGGGGGAACATCGATGAGATTGTTCAGTGGAAGCAAAACATTTGATATTCTGATAAAAAATTAATTAACTTTTTTTGAATTGTCTTAATTTGTGATAAATAATGTTATCTAGGTTCTTCCCCGCTCTCTGATATTATTTTATCGATTGTGATTGACGATTAAATTATCAACATAGAATCTCATTATCGACGTTCAATAAAAAATAAATAAAAAACCTTTAACCGATTTTTCGTTGAAAAGAAAAATCGTCAGATAATTTTAGGAGCTGGTAAAAAATTCGGCCTTGAGGTACATGAACGTTACAAAATGTATTTTTGTAACGCGCACAATGTATATTTCGTGATGTATGTGCAACAACGTAAAAGGCGCGCGCGAGTCGTCATACGTCGACCATATAACGATCGCGCTGGGGGATCTTATTGTGACGCGATCGGTACGTGCTCGGAATATCCCACATTAAAGAGTCCCAAATTCGAACGAGAGTTTGCAAGTCAGCCGCTCTTCCACTTCCACCTCACCTTTGTTACACAGTGATGTGTGTAATGGAGCCGATGTAACGTCGATTGTTGCGTTGAGTCTACGGCGACACCGACAAACGCGACTCAATCGACGTTACGCATCGGAGTAGTTAGACGGAAAGTAAGAAAATTTATGCGAAATCTTTTTTTAGTCCGTCTGGTTTATTATGCCTCTTTTTTTTTCAATGGAAACGTTTAGAGTGACATTCAAGTTCAGAGGGAATCTCACTCGAAGGTCATCAGATAAAATATTCGGCGAGAAGATTTATCTTTTTTTAGCTTTGGACTTTTATCGCAAAAACGTTGATCCTTCGTCGGTTTTCCTCAAGATATAAATTTTGTCCAGGAAAAAAAAATGTACGGCGATGACAGACCTGGAAATGTCAGTGATCTCTCTTCTAAAAAAAAGTGGGATGAGAAATTGATGGAACAATTTTTTTGCGAAGTGGTTTATGTTTTGAGTATTTAAAAAATTATTTCAAGTGTCGCTATCGAAAATAATTTGCATAGTTATAAATTAAATTAGTTAAGGAATTTATTTTCTTGATTGACGTCGACGACTCTCTGCGAAATTCTCTTATACCGACGACAGAGACTCGATCTCTCGTCACGACTTTGCCGATCTCCGTACCGTATCGGACCTGCGAGATGGCAGCACGAAAGCCGTCCGGCGAATCAAACGAGAGGAAACTCCGCGATGCGTAAATAATTAATTCGTCAAAGCCTTGAACCATGAACTCGACTCTTTAATGAATGAGAATAAAGAGATTAGTCCGAGACTGCGCTGACAATTTACAAACGTCAGATATTTCGCTGTGATTTATCGTTTTTATCTCGAATATTCGATAGCAGAGGTAACTGACTTTACGCTTTGCCATTAAAGATATATTATCTCGGATCGCGTAAAATGATCAAATGAAAATAAAATAACTCGACGTAATTATTGCAAGTCATTAAAAAAAAGGAATTATCAATTTTATTACTGAAGGAGGTGAGTGACGCATCGCTCACGTTATACAAATTCTCAAGGTCACAACTTGATGATATTATAATTTTTTTTATTGTTTGTTAGGCGTCCAAAGAAGATTTAAAGCAGAGCGAGTTTTTGCATAATATTAATAGTGGCCTTTACTTTTTTAAATTATTTTTTCTGTGGCAACGTTCGCACATAAAAATGCACAACTGCGGTTTAGTCGATGATAATTTTAATTATTCGAAATCTTCGCGAGAGAAAGCAAATTTTAAGAACCCGACGAACCATTTTCTTCTTCCGCAAGCAAAAAAAAAACGATCCTTCAAAGTGAAACGTTTCACTGGTTGGCACAATGTGGGACCCGAGGAAGTCGAGCCAACGAGTAGAGGGAATCGCGAGGCGAGACGCAATGTTTGCGTAAAACATTGGCGGACCGGTGCGAACGACTATGGTGAAGACTATTGTCGACTCCGACGATTCTGCGACCTCGACTCGGTTAATATTTTAAGAAAACTTCGGCGAACACGAAACGTTGACTCGAGTGACGCCGGATTCCAGTGAACTGCGATACATCGAAAGTACTCAAATAGAACATAAAAAGAAGGAAGCGAGAAAAAATGAAAGTCCGACAAAAAAATATATTGACTCACAATTGACTCAAATTTGCCAATGGAACGAAAAATTGCTAATTTTGCACACTTTTGGGTGAAAAATTTCGAAGATTATAAAAATTACATTTACTGGATAAAAAGAAATTATTACTAAAATATTTTATCATTTTTTCTGCAGTGCTTTGTATTATTGCAAATGTTTCTCATTGCGCGCAACGATAATACGAAACCTATTTATACAATCTTGTGACTGTCGGGGATGTTTTTTCTACGATTTGCTTTTTTGTTCGTGTCGCCAATCCCGACGCAGGACAGACCTACCACTGTCGTCATGACTCAAAGTACGCACAACGCCTAACGTCACGCGTTAAACGCACCAGCTGATGTTTTATTCACTATCCAATTAAATCCACGTTCAGCTCACTAATCGCTCACATTCGCAGTTACCATACTTTGGCAAAGGATTTTGGCGGATTGATCCACATTTTCCCCATTTTATTCGTCAGCTGCGACGACTCATTTGTCAGAACGTTTTCATTTTTTTGCCCTCACTGTTATAAAATTTCATTTCGTTACAAATTTACAACAGAATTACTCAATTAAGTAATTATCGATTTATAACCGTTTTCTCGCTTTCTCAAATTATGCATCGGAAATATCGATCGTTTTAGCTCCAACGATGAATATGCTGGTTTTTCCCTGTAAGTTTTATGTAACTCATTGCAGAATAACCGCTTTCACGCACTCAAGACGGATATCGGTTCCTCTTCTGAGTCACACGAGACTCGATACGATTCTGCTTAATCGAGTTATAAAATAAAATAATATTTTTCAGCTGTTCACCCACATTTTCTGTATCTTAAAAAAGTGTTCTATCAATGAAATAAAAAAAAGTATCAGTCCACAAAATTTCAAAAAACTTAGGTTTCACTTCTCATTTTATAACCCACATTTCCTGCTACATTAAATTGTCTATTTTTAACGTTTTCACTCTGGCCTTACAAAGAAATATAAATCTTTCTTCTATTAAGTTGATCTTAACCTCCCATCATTAATTTGTTTTAACCTCCCTTCGTTCACCTTAGCGCCTGTCATTATTCCCATATACTAAAAAAAAAAAAATAACTACAAACATCTGCATAAAGCAATAAGAGCGAACGGTTGCATCGAAAGGAAAGCCGATAGGGAATTCGAGATTTTCCGTTCGGCCGCGATTACGAGTGAGGCGTACACAGTCCGCGCCTGTTAACCGCAATACGAGGCCGGATCTTGCGCGAGGTTCCGACATTCCGGGTTCTCGGCGTTAAAGACCCACCGCATGAGCCACCGCGCGCGCGAGTCTGTGGCTCGCCGGGCAAAATGAGCCGCGCGCGAGTTGCGCCTGTGGCTCGCTTAGGAAAAATGAACCGAACCGAGCGCTCGTGTAGACTTTCGCTTTTACCCGCGAAGATCTGCGGGACGCGCGACCAGCGCCTTTTTCCGGTAGACCTTGCGACGTTGACTGCCGAGTCGCAGAGGAAGTGTCACTATTGGACCGACGGAGTCGTCGGAGAGGGGACATTTTTCAGCCCACCACTTCAGCAGCCTTGAGTCTTCTCTTTCGCACTTTTTTTTTTGCCTCCGCGCGTCTTCCCTTATTCTTTGTCCGGAGTTCAAAGCTCGATAGGCGCGCATCAATCTTCGGAATGCAAATGCGTCGATCCGTCCATCCCGCGAGCGATTTCCAAGTCAAATTTTGTCAGGAATCGTGCATCAATTATTTATGGCCTTTTCAGGCGAACGATTTGTCATCTCACTCGCTCAACGTTTTCGGTAACGGGTCATTGAATTATTACGAATCTTTTTAAATAGCTCTACATTTTTTTTTACGTGATTAAGAACTTGTAGGATAATTGGTTAAATAAATTGTCAATTTTTTAAATGATGACTTTCATTCATTAAAATTAAATTTCCGTTTCGCACAATATTTTCGCACGATTTTTAAAATTAATAAAATTAATAAATTTGATATTTATTCGTTTATGATATTTTCATTTTTCTCGGATATTAAAGTGTACACTAAATAATTCGGAATTCAACGAGAATCCGAAATACGTCAGATGATAATCATCGCTTATCTTCTGACGTATTATTTTTTTATTTATCAGTTTGAACCTAGAAACCTCTTCGATCGTCGATCGTCGATTGTAGGACGCAAACGATTCCTATCCGTTGCGTAATGCGCGTCATCGAAAAGTGTCATTAGCATAAAAGTGCATTGACGAGATCGTCACATCCTCCCCCTCCCTCCCCCCAAACTGCACGCGACGTTCGACTCTAAACTGTAAACGTCATTAAAAAGCGCAGGAAAAAAATTGGCCTTGACTGACGGAGCAATTTGCGCGCGTGGAAGCGATGAAAAGTTCGAAGCGTGTCTGCCCACACAAATCGACATTGAACTACTGACGCAGTAGTTTCCGCGGCTTCGGGTCAGACAAGTTCTCTCAGCGACGACGATTCCGAACGCTCCGCGTCACTTTTTTTGTCCGACATTGTTGTCCGCAACATTAGATCCTCAATCGCACGCAACGGACGAACCAAAAGGAGGAGGAGGTTGATTTCAGTAAACGGGAGAGAGAAAAAAAAAGACGTCTCACGATGATTATACAGACCACGTAATGATAATTGCGGACTTTCCAAGTGAGTGCGTTCTGACTGCACGAGAGCTGTGTGGGCAAATATGCTTTTACTGAAAGCGAGAATATAGAGACTGAAGAATCCCCTCTGAATTATTAATATATGGAAAACTGTTTTTACACAGACGATGGATAATGATTTTGATATCAGAACAAATTGATGGGTATTAGGAGTGAATGATGAACCAGATTTATTCCGGTCAGATCTCGTCGGATGAATCGACTTTCGGATGACGAGCGCTTTTTCCACTTATATTTTCCACTTTTACAATAATTTGATTCACTTGAATTTCACTATAAATGTCGCTGTAAATTTTCTGCAAATTCGCCGTAAAAGTTTGAACTCATCGATGAAATTTGCCGGAAAAGTTTGAATGCATTGATGTCTCTCTTGCATCGATTCTAATCGAAAAAATAGTGTCTCCTCGTCCAGTGAAGATTATTACAAATTCAAACGCCTACGCAATAATTCGATATTGGGGTCACACGAAGCACTTCAAGGTCTGGGTTAGAGCGACTAACCCCCGAATTGGGTCAGCCGCGGTGACCCAATGGGGGTTTATCGAACGCGCGAAAGTAGCGAGCGAATCGCCGCCGTGCGCGTTCACTTTCGCTGCTACTCTCGCGCAGCGGTCTTGTCGAACGTGCGCCCGAGCGTCGAGCTTGCGCACAGACGAAATAAAATTGAAGGACGCACGAATCAATTGTGTGTACATCATCTTCTGATTCGTGGATCGAGTACGTAAAAAGAAAATTGTCCCGCTGGTCGAAACCTCCATGAATGTGGTTATATAACACATAATTCTTTTATATTGAAAACATATTTCTTTTCGTTAGGTAGAATTCAGTCAGATGAGGGTAAATATTAAGGGTACATTTAAGATAGGTAGGGCAAAGTTAGGTGGAGGTGAAGTTAAGGGTCATTAAGTCAAGTGGAGGCAAAGTTACACTGAGAACAATTATTAGTTGCGATTACCAATCATTGGATCGACCTACCAAAATATTGGTTGCAGTTACTAAAATATTGGTAGCTCTGACCAACGATTGGTAATCACAACTATTAATTTTTTTTCACTGTAAGTGGTATTAAATTAACTAGGATTTATTCAGATGTCGTTAAGTTAGGTAGGGTTAACATAGATACGGTTAAGCCAATCCAATACGCATAAGAATGCGCTAACAAAAGAAAACAAGGGCGAGGTCATCCGAAATTCGTCAGTCGCCTCTCCTTTCTCGTCGCCGAGTTGAAAGGTCCGCGGATGCGTTTACCTTTTCGCAACGCACGTACCACTCGTACGATTATTTAATCGACGTCTTTTTTTTATTACATCATCATTTGTCGGTGTAGAGCGGCAGGTATATACAGCAGCCGTAGCAGCAGCAGCAATAGGGACAGCAGTAGCTGCGGCAACAGCAACAGCAGCGGTAGCGTCGTGGGGGTTGCGTAATCACTCGGGGAAAGTGGCGACGACCGTCTTGACCGCTGTCCGTCTGTGTACACGCCGTGTTACGGTCGACATGCGTCGCGTCGCGCGCGCGCTTGCGACCTGAAACGAAACTGTTGGCGGGCACGTAGCGCGTTTGTCGGATCGCATCGCGTTCGAGGAGCGACGATTGTCGAGGTCGATCCTCCGCAGTCGCAACCCTCATCCACGATTCTGTAGTAATATACGTGACGATTGTTGGACGGTTCAATGTGGCTCAGTTTGCGAAGATGGGATTTTTTTTCCTGGGAATTATTATTCTTGAGTCATATATTCCACCCCGGAAAGCTGGTCTTTTTTAAAGTAGTAGTTTTTAAAAAGTTAGTTTGCGAAAATGGGATTTTTTTTCCTGGTAAATTATTATTCTTACGTCATATATTCTACCCCGGAAAGCAGGGGTTGTATTTTTTTTATTTTGAAGAAGAGCCTTTTTTTCTTTGAAATCAAGACTTTTGACTCTGGCGCATTCAGTGAGTTTCCGTGACTCGAGATTTTTTTTTCTATCGCTCCATCCAAAGTTTCTTGCGACTTTGACAACTGAATTGCTGGAAGGAAGGATCTCGATGCGGCCGCAGCGGTCAATCTCATTTGCCGCGATGCTTCCATCGGCTTAGACAAGACAACCGAGCGCACGTGTTCCTATCGTCAATTTCGACGCGTATAATGACGACGTTCGGTGTAGTTGGCATAACTGATATAAGAGTCCCCGGGCGATGGACACGGTCACGCATACAAATCGATGTTACGCTAATATGTCTATATATCCGCGGGGCGGCCATTTTATTGGGAGCCGATCGCGTGGATGTCGACTCGGAGTTTTCTTAGATTTTTTCGTTGCATAATATACTCTGCGGGTTATAGAAAATAGCTATAATAAATTGGTACACACATTTTTTTTTTCTAAATTTGCTAAACTGCATATTAAAATTTAAATCGGGCGAAAAGTTGCTTTCCCTCATCGAATTTTGGTTCCAGAATGAACAAACTTTTTTTTTTTTTTTTTTTTTTTTTTTTTTTCCCATTATCTTAACTATTAATTTTTCTACCCGTATGAACACATGAATGGTACACGTTTATGTACACGTTTATGTACACGAGCAGCGAAACGAGTGACGATGTTTTACTGGACTTGCACATTAAAATATAATATACCGACGGCAATTACGGAACTCGGACGACTACATCGAACCCAATGCTCCGCATACTCGTCAGAGGCTCCCGCACGACAAGCACGACATTATCATAAAAATCGTGTAGTACCCGCGACACCAGACACCACAGCGCAAATTCATACAAGTGACATACGTGCACGCGGCAAAGTCGTCGATATTATAATTGATTTTTTTTTTGCATATCAATAATTTATCACCGCCCGGTTATGCATTTTATCACGCGTTATAACTACGATGGGTTATGTGATACATGAATAGATTTAATAAAACAAGCGATAAAAATTGACGAATTGACGATTCGAGCGATTATTAAATTCGCTGCTGCTCGAAATTTTTATTTTAAAAAATTGACGTATTTTCAAATGATTTTATTTTTGACAAAAAATAAAATAGCTGTGGGATTTGGAAAATTTATTTAATTATGCTAGCGAATGAGAAAAGATTTTTCAAGTAAAATATTTCTGTCATTGACGACTGTTTCCGGTCGACCAGTTTCAGGAAATAGTAATACGTCTTTCGACGAGAAATTATCAAGCTCGCACGGTATAAGTAGCTATGTACAAGCAGTCGGCGTATATGCATAGCGAATACTGCGATATCTTCGGCGAGTGACGCGTGGCTTTTCCTTCACCTCGCTAACCCGCGACAGTGACAAAAAACGCCGCAGATGCAGCATCAGACTTGCAAGGACATTGCGATCGAAAGTCACGGGCAAAAAGTTGTTTCCAATCGCTCGTGAAAAAAAGTTTTCTCCCCTCTGCGTCGCTAACAATACATTTTACAGTAAACAACATCAGTCCCAAATTGTTGGCATTAATTCTTAAATATGGAAGCAATACAAATCTGTTATTTTGTATTTACCTAATTTTTTTAAAGAATTCTCAACTCAAGTTTAATTTATTAAAAAAAAATAAGCGAATATGCGTATGTTTTTTTTTTCAATTGCATTTAAATAATTAGTTTAATGACGTTTCACTGCTTTTCTGCGTAATAAGTCGAGTAAGAAAAACTTGTCTGATGCTACCGAGTGACATTTTCCGTCACTCGTCTCTCATTGATTTTTTTTCACCGATAAATCGATTAAACCGTCAATTTTCATCCAGCCGCAATACACGCGACCGGAGTTATTTTCGTTTTTATCGTTTTTACCGTCACCCTTCGCTGTATTTCACATATTTCTACATATTTTCCGTATGCTAACTACGCACACTGATTGTAAGTCAGTGCAAGTCATCCGCGACTGTTTGAACATTATATCCTGTGTCTCTGGACCTGGGGTTTTGCTGGTCTCGGCTTCTCGACGTTCCGAAGGCTTCTGAGATGCACGTCAGGCAAATCAATCACGCGTACATAACCCAAGTTTATGCAATATCTCCTCAGTTAAGTCGACAGACAATATAACACCGGAAGTCGAAGGGTCCGTTGATTTTTCAACCACAACTGATGATAAATTCCGCGACAGCAAAAATTGTGCACGTCACAATTTTTGCTGTAAAAAATTAATACGACAAAAAATAACTCGTTATTATTATTATTCGGGATTACCTTTGAATATCTTCGTAGCTCATAAAAATATTCCAGTCTAAGGGAACAAGTCAGGTAAAACACAATAATAATAATAAAAATAATGAAAATGACCCGTGTCACCCCGACCAGGTTTTCCGCAATGCTGACCGTGATTCCGTTCGTGACACAGACGGACAAATATGTCCGCGGATCGCATTAGGATAGGAGATACATCGGCGACACTGGCGTGACACGACACGCTCTGTGCCATGAAAAAATTGCGTTCCCAATTTATTCGTCAGTCAAGATCGCTGCGATCGCGTGGACAACCGCGGCCAAGTGGAGGTCGTTCGTCAATTTTCCAGTCCGTGGAATACTCACCACAAAAATTAAATTAAAAAAAAAGAAAAAAATTATAAAATAAAAATAATATTATCGTTGAATTTCATTGCTATTGTTTTCACCTGAAATTTTATTTTTCAACAGCGTACCTATAAAAATACAAAATATTCTCTTAGCCTGCGAATATACAAAATACTCGTCGAAAATCGTCGCCAAAAAAAAATGAAAAATTATAAAATAAAAATAATATTCTCATTGAATTTTATTGCTATTGTTTCCACCAGAATTTTTATTTTTATCTGCGTACCTATATAAAATACAAAATATGCTCTTAGCGTTCTCTGCGAATACAAAATACTCGTCGGAAATAATCGCCAAAAGAAAGGAGTAAAACGGTGCCACTGTCACCAGGTGTGATAACCGAAGCGAGGCGCAGATAATAATACACGACACTCGCGCCATTTGGCAAATCCATTATTTCATAGCAACGACATATTAGGACCGAGCCTCGGTCGCATTGCGAAATGAATGTGAAAATACGCGTAGCGCAATATCGCAATTGCCGCAGCGTAATAACGTTGGCCACTGCTCAGAGGGTCCAGTCACACATATATATATATAGCCCAGCTGTGTATCCATAGCTACGTAGGTACGAATGTTATGTTTAATCACGCGAGTGGCGAAAGTGGAGGGGGGGGGGGGGGCAAAGGGGCCAATCAGGAGTGGGGTTGGAGAAATAGAAGGAGCGTAATTAGGGCGTAACGCTGAAATTCACCGATGTGGAATCCGCGTTCAATTAATACAACCCAAGAATTGCTGAAAATTCAGTTGAAAATTTTAAGTACGTTCCGAAACGAAACGCGACGCCCGGAGATGTCGGCCGATGCAGCCGGCCGCGGGCTTTCACTTTTACTTTGGGCCTCCTCGCGCGCTCCTCGCGGCTCTCGCACTATTTAGTATACGGCCTTCCCGGCGAACGAAAAATTCCTATCGCTCGTGTGGGTTTTCAGTCTGCCGAGAGCGCCTCAAATGCTGCCACGCGCATGCGCACGCGCCAAGCGCAACCAGCTCGCGAAATATTCGCGGGAAAGGCGCGATTCGTAGGCGAGCTGCGAGTGGCTGAACGAGCTACGAGAATTTGAGGAATTTGTCGAGTTGACGGAAATGGCTTTACACGCTCGGGTCAAATATTCGACATTTTGATCAACAAAACAAAACAAAATTAAATGTCTATTAAATATATATTTTTTTAAATATGACCTCAAATCACAATTGGTTACCTCCACTTTATGTTTTCCTTTTTTTTTTTTAAGTAAAATAATACTGAAATTTTATATACATTTTTTTAAATATGACCTAATAAATTACAATTGGTTACCTCCACTAATCCCATGTTTTCCTTTTCTTTTTTTTTTTTTTTTTTTCAAGTAAAATAATACTGAAATTTTATATACATTTTTTAAAATATGACCTAATAAATCACAATTGGTTACCTCCACTCCATGTTTCCTTTTTTTTCAGGTAAAATAATACTAAAATTTTTTCAAGCGAAATAATACCAAAGTCCCGTGCCAAATTAATTGACAGCAAGACCCCAAAAAGATAAAAGTGGTCAATCAAAGTGTCAAATTACCGGTCATCGGTAGTGAGAGACAAAGTCGCATCGTAATCGCAGCGAGGAAGAATAGAGGAGAAATTCAGTGGGGGAGGGGAGCTCGGAGGCCGCTGTGTCGAGATCAACGAGTGAGAGGCCAGCTGTGTAACAAAGACAGAAACGACGGCAAGGAGCGCGTGGAGCGTAGCGGCGGCGTCGGCGCTCAAGTCTCGTCGGTCGAGCGAGAGGAGGGAGGAACGCGGAGAAAGAGCGAGAGAGAGAGAGAGAGAGCGAGAGAGTGGAAGGTCCGTGAGGCAAAGGCAGGAGAAGAGGACGAGGCGAGCTCGACCGCTCGGCTCGGCTCGGGCCGAGGCGCGCGAGTCGATTCGCAGGTCGATCAGTCTTGCGGCAGGACTCGAAAGTCGTGGAGGGTCCCCCGTGTGTCTCATATACCGTCCGTCTCGCCTGCCGTCTACGCTCGCGTTTACAATAGCCGCGCGCGCCTTTTTTATTCGAACGGCGACAGCCGAGCGATCGATACACTCCGCGAAATAATAATAAAATTACGCTGAAAAATAATAAAATTGCGCTGAAAAAAAATAAAAGTACGCTGAAAAAAAATAAAAGTACGCCGAAAAAAAATAAAAGTACGCTGAAAAATAATAAAAGTACGCTGAAAAATAATAAAATTACGCTGAAAAATAATTAAAAAAAAAACGTGTTACAAATAAAAAAAGCTAAAAAAATAGTAAAAACTAAAAAAAAAAATTCAACGAGAAAATAAATCGTGTGTGCTGTGATTACGTTTTTCGTTTTATTTTTTATTTTCGTTACGACGATAAATAATAATAATTCCAGTTGTTAAATCGATGGTGCGGTACAGTTTACCGGAAGACTCGATGAGGCCGACTGGACGGGATTACACCTGATCACCCAGACGACGACCTGACCACCGCGATTATCTCGCTGGATTGCGCAAACGCGAGAATCGTAATATCTTCTCGATAGACGCAACTCGGGAGTGAAGCGTTTCGATTCGTTTTGTCGGTGGGAGGGTCGAAGCGGCGAGAAGCGAGTCTCAGGAGCGGAGATAATAGCGAAGAGGAGGAAGGAGCAACCTTTAGTCGAAGGTATAATACACGGAAATCGAGGGGAGAAATTGGTATCGCGTTGGGACCTCAGTGATCATCGTTGTAGTCATCGTCGTCTCGAAGAGACGAAAGTTTCGGTGTCAAGCCGTGACAGCTTCGGCGAAAACGTCGTCGAGCCGCGTTTCGGTCCAACACTTCGAGGTAGGACGATTAAATGTCCGCTTCCACCTCTCAAACGGCACTTTTAACCGCGCAACGTCGATCGGCTGACTCCTGCGGCGTCAGTTTCGATTTTCGTCCAACGACAATCGTCGTCGTTGAGCGCGTGACGAATTTTCCGCTGGCGGAGTCATCGCTGAGCGACTGAAGCACGTTCTGATTTCTATTCGAACGACCGATGAAACTAGGGAATATTTAATGCAAATAGTATATAGATATTGTTCAGCGGCTGCGCAAACGTCACTCGATTTGAGAACGAAAGTTTCCGCGAGTTGGATGCGCGTGACGCACGTCGCACGGATTCACTCGGTTTTCGCTCCTGGCAGCTTCGGCTTCATTGACTTGCAACTTACGTACGCGGCGTGAAGAATTGTTTTTTTGTTTTTTAATACAGTGGTTGGGAAACGGGTTTTTTTTCATTGCTGATTTGAAATGACGGAGGCGAGGTAAATGGGTTGGGAATATATTAGAAACCGGGGAAAATTCTTGAAAGTAGGATCCTAGTATATTTTCAGTTTTCGGCTCGAAGAAAAAAGATTATTATTATTATTATTATTCTGTGGCTGGTTATTCAACAATTTGGGACGCGCTCTGCTGAAGAATTTAGTGTTAGGGTTATTTTTTCGTGGCCCTGGTTTTTTGGATTTTTTTAACGGATTTTCCGTGCAGAGTTCTGAATAAATATCTGCGGATTAGCAGATTAGCAAATTTTGTTGTGGTTTTGATTGACTTCGAAACGCGACCCGAAAATATTTTAAGCCTCCAGACAGTTATTAATAAAAAAAAAAAAAAAAAAAAAAAAAAAAAAGATTCTGCGGCAGCGGATTCTTGATTGCTACATAAATGTAAGAAAAAAATCAACGTAATAGCATCGAGTAATAATTTTAACCATAAAACTGGTTCGATATTTCAGACTCAACGGAATGAGAGGTCTGTGGTCATTAGTCCGGTGATAGGAATATTACGAGAACATTTTTCTTATAGATCAGCGAATCCAGAGAATCAGTCGCAAACTGGTTTAGCAATAAAAAATAAATAAAAAAATCAAGATTTATTTAATGAAAAAAAAGTATAAAAATATCTTGGATTTCCCAGCCCAAAAACCGCATTCGATGAATATCGCGTTTTCCCAAAATGGGGACCGGCGAATCCGGTATTCTATATATACACATTTATGTCGGCGAAGGAATCTTCAATGGGGCCGCAACGGGAATCCCCGTTTGCATCATGCCCGGCGACCCAAAATGGCCGCTGAAATTCCAGAAAGAATTGCTGAATAACCAGATCGTTTGCAGTGGGTCACACGTCAGAATACAGTGGAACGCGATTTGTTGCTACGAAAAGCAAAATATCAGATGTCAGTCATTGTGCGCGTGGCTAAAATCGAGCTTCTTCGATGCGATCGTTCCTGTACAGTATTGGACACACTGTACAGGTTGAAAAAAAAAACACGGTCAACTCGAGTCGACCCACTTTCGTTATAGGCCAATGGCAGCCTAGTCCATCGACTTTATCAAACCTTCCGCAAAAATCCTGCCCCCTTATCTGCCTCCCACCAAATATATTCACAAAATAGTAATTTTTTACATTTTTTTACATTTTTTTACCGTCACGTGACCTTCGGTCGGTAAAAAAACCTGTAATCCAATTTATTCCCCTCTGATTCCGAAAACCCTCATCGAATTTTTTTCCTGTAAATATTTGCTCGAAATTACACATTAACAAATCTAATCGACTTATCCCAAAGATACCCAAACACCGTTTAAATCGCATTAATTTATTTTTCTCAAATCGGCCAACGCACCGAAGCACTAATCGTACGTGGAAACAACTTTTCATATTACCCTGTCCCATATAATAATAATAATCCCACGAAGCTAGTGAGCGTTATGTCCGCAGCGTTATATGTCACAAACGCGTTTAGCCGAGCCAATCGAAGGATCGATTGGCAGGCCGGACGCGTGCGAATTGCGGTGTGTGCAAATCGCTGGCCACGTAGCTTGCCGCGCACAATTTTCATCAATTAAAAACGTCAGGCAGTCCGAGTATCGTCACATTGCCTATACAGCCACTGAATTCTTATTATCATTATTATTATTATTATTATTATTATATGCGAGTTTCGATCGTCGGGCGCACCGCGAGAAATGAAAAGTGCGCGGAAACACTGCGCTCGGTGTTTATAATAAACGAGCTCGGGATGCGGATGCATCGAAATAACTCTCGCGGCGTCAGGAATTGCGAATCATTTTATTCGCCAGCCGCGTCAGCCGGTAAACCGATTTACGTCTCTCGACAGCCGACGTCGTCTCCCTCGTTCCCTGCGAATTTCTCCGCGGAAATGTTTATACTTATTTTATTTTATTTTATTTTTATTTTTTTGCTCCTTCCATCTGTCGCCGGGGGGTCGATCTTCTGCTTCCAGAAGCAGCCTCGAGAAGTGCCTCTCACGGTGTGAAAGACCTCGGTTGACGCTGCGACCAGCGAGATTTACGTACACCATTGTGAGCGTAAATCTCGCGGTATATAGGAAGTTTACTTTCCAAACCGACGCGCGTCGAGACGCGTTAGTGTCTTAGAAAATGCAAGTTTACCCGCAGCCGTGAAAATTCCATTGAAACGTCTATCCGTGTTTGCGGAAATTATTTTCGTCGCTCGTGAAACGGACTAAACATTTTTTTTTTATTGTATCTTCGATGTTGCAAGATTTTTTTTTCCATATTAATGAATCGACAAATTTATTACTGTGACTTCTGTGACTATTTTTTTTTTAACACATTTATATTCCAATAACTTATTTTTTAAAATAAACTTTATTTCCGAAGTATAGAAAATGCAAGTTTACCCGCAGCCGTGAAAATTCCATTGAAACGTCTATCCGTGTTTGCGGAAATTATTTTCGTCGCTCGTGAAACGGACAAAATTTTTTTTATTGTGTCTTTGATGTTGCAAGATTTTTTTTCATATTAACGAATAATCGACAAATCTATTACTGCGACTTCTGTGACAATTATTATTTTTTCACACATTTATATTCCAATCAGTTATTATTTATTAAAATAAACTTTATTTCCGTAGTATAGAAAAAATTAATTTACTTGAAGAAATAAAAAATTATTTTATTTCAATTTGTCGGAAACGGAGTAAAAGATAAATAGATCAGTCTGACTTGAAAAAAATTATTTTCCTACGAAAACAATTTGTCGACGTGATTCGCCGTTTTTCGCCGATGCAACGAACGAGTTTCACATCTATGGATAATTAAGATCCGCGAACGCACACAAGACAAGCGATTCGTTTGGACGCAACAATCCGTCGGTGTTTTTTAATTCAGTGCGAATCTTAGAAATCGTCCGACAAACGTTGAAATTGTGTAACCAGCAAAGAGAGCAAAAAGAGGCGCGAGTGGCATTGCGAATTCTCAGTATTCATGTTTGTCGAGTAAGAATCTCAGGTTCGCCTTGACCGGAGGGTTCTCGTCGTCGATGTTACTCGAAATGATATCACACACGGTTCAACAGCGCCGGATGCCGCTGCATAATAATAACAATAATAATATTAATAATAATAAGAAGAAAAAACGCACTCTTCGTCTCAGTCTTCGCGAGAACTGAGAATATTTAATAGCCAAGCGAGCAAAGTGCAAACCGGTTAACCGTGCAACTATTTTGTGCTGCGCGAAGTCGCTGCGCGAATCGTCAGCGCGAGTTTGACGCCTGAACCGAGGGTCAAAGTCTTCATGGTGGTCGAGCGCCGAGTGCCATTAAATTGGAAGGACATTTTTTTTTCTCCTTTGTCCGCGAGACGATTTAGCGGCGAAAATGCGACACAAAATAAACCCAAAATGCGCTATTTCCG
Organism: Itoplectis maculator; assembly: GCA_964034905.1. Lineage (NCBI taxonomy): Eukaryota > Metazoa > Arthropoda > Insecta > Hymenoptera > Ichneumonidae > Itoplectis > Itoplectis maculator. The sequence continues at coordinate 8,930,493 of OZ035857.1, forward strand.
CTCGGGATTCGGAGGCGCGTGACGCCCTCGAGAAATTCGTGAAAGGGAACTAAAAAAGAAGAGGGAACTGAAAAAGAAGAAACGCCTTGAAGAATTAATTCCTGATTGTCGGAGTGAAAACAATTATACACACTTGGAACACCCAAACTGATAATCTCGTTGTAATTGCTCGGCAATTGTTTGCGGTTTCTCGGAGAAAACACGATAATTGTCCCGGAGATTAACAAGGTTATGTGACACATCGCGATTTTAGTCTCGGATTCGTCATAAGTGTCGTAGAGATAATGTGGTATTTTTTTTTACTATAAATTAAAAATTAAACCTACCAAACTTCCTACCTGACGAAGCTGAAATATGGTTCTCACCTCTAAATACTTTAATGACACAAAGAAATAATTTTCCAGGCTGCGAATTTTTATGCGACATATATTAGTGGCCACTGTACCTATCGTAGCCATTTTTATTGTTTTATTCTTCAAATTATTTTTTCCCCATAACTGCAACTTGATTTTTTTAACAAATTCATATCAATTCACCGATTGACCTACTCGATGTTTTTTTTATGCCATTAAATGTGTTGTTTTATTCATTGAATGTGATGGCCACAATCGGGCCTAAAATGGCCAAAAACCCTATCCTATTGAACGTGGCGAAAAAATTCCAGTCTTCATTACCGACCGAGTCATTTATGATTTAAACGGCTTAATTTCTGTAAGGCAGCTCTGAGATCATATAAAATGATTGGCTTTTTACGATACCGATTATCAAAGCAATTTTGCATTATTTTCCTCGCAGCGCTTTTCATCGACGTGGTCAATGACTGACGGCGCCGTATGCACAGTATTGCGCTCGACAGTCGAGACACAGTCGACCGTAGCGGCCGCAGCTACCGTCGACTGTGCTACAGGTGCACGTCGAGAGACTCGTGACCCGCGTGCGCCACGCGCGGTGAAAGGTTCTCCGCCGATTCAGAAGTTTCCATTTCGCTCGCTCGCCCCGAAGGAAAAAGGAGCGCGCGTTATTCCCATCGTCGCGACAATGAAACGAAAGTGAGAAACGAATTTTGCTTCGCGTATTGTAACAGTCGTTTCCGCGAGTTATAAAATCGCACGGATTTGTTTATCGAACTGCGACTCGCACGCGCGGTTAAAATCGCTCGTCCGCGGTGGGAATGGAATAAATATCTCGCGAACGCGGCTTGATAATTACAGACTCGGGTTTTGACAGCCTCGACGATTTTATAACGTCGACTACCGTTCGTTTTCTTACGACGAACGTAACCGGAACCGCAAAGTTTGCGGCCGGACAACTGTCGAACGGTACTCGCGGGGCTTGTACACAATCGAGGCGCAGGTCGTGTTACGCGTTCTACTCGATAAGAGCCGATCCTCGGCTCGTCGAAACTCTCCTTTCACGTGCTGGAAAAAAAAAAAAAAAAAAAAAAAAAAAAATGTTTGCTTGCTTCAGTCGTTAATTTATGAAATGAGGAAAAATCGAACTAGTGGCGAAAATGCAGTGAAAATTAATGTGTACACTTTTTTAGTATTAAAATATTCGAGCGGCAGTTAATTTTTAAAAATTAAGGAAAATAAATGGCGACGAAGAAACGAGAAGACAACAAATTAATTTGGGGGCAAAATATACATTTATGTATTGAGATGGGAGTTGATCGCTGCGGCGAGGCTTTCAGGTTGGGCCTGAAATCTGCGTGACCCCAAATTCCGCGTGGAGAATTGTGCGAGCCCGTAGGCGATGAAATTTTGATAGGCTCTTGAGCAGCCCACACACACACACACACAAATACATCGGACGTTTCGTCTTCAATGCTTCGTATAGCTTACTACGGTGGCTTTTTGTGAATCGTCCGATCGTGTGGGTTTTCTTGCAAGTGGGTCAATCGTGTAAGAGTGCCAAATATCATACTTCCTCGTTGGTATTTAGAATCTCGTGAGGCAAAGCCGGATCAGCGTAAAAACGTGTCTAACATTTTGGCCAATATCATTTGACAGAGTTACAGAAAAAAAGTGAAAAAAATTGACGTTTGTCAACGAGTGATAAATTTATCTAAAAATGAATTAATAAATATATTACGAATTAAACATTTAATTTGTAAACGATATTTTATTTGAAAATGAAATAATATATGTATTTAAAAAAATTTACCTGAAGCTATTCATTTATTTATACGAAGGGTTCAATAAATAAATTCACCGAGTGATACATAATAAGAATGTAAAAAATGTATGAAAATATTGCTCGTGTTGACAGCTGAAGAATCGATTTTTGCTTATTGCTGAATAATGAAATCAATCAATATTATTGCGTGTGTAGAAAAATTTTATTGGACCTGCATTGCAAGTAAATAAGTGTAAATGCGGGCTGCACGACAATCATTTTATCGCAATAGCCACTGACTGGCAGTTTCACTTCGGAACCGTTCAGCCGTACGCCGCAAATGTATAGCATCAAGTCGCCTTTATATATGATTTCCACATTGAACATGTCGGAGTTTTCAGAGATACTGAAAAAACTTTCGCTCGCTCGACACACGGGCTGGGAGAAAGGGAAGCCTCCTGGTATTGTCTTCGGTTGACGAGGAAATTTCAGCAGCGCGAAATGTGTCGTGCGAACGGAGTCATAAAAGTCGCGATAATTATAATTATCAGGTGTAAACTGACAAAATTGCCATTTAGTGCCTAAGAATAGACGTCACTCACCTGACAATTGTCGCGGAAGAGGCAAAAAGCGCGATTTAAAAATCAATCAAGAAATCAACTCCTTTTTTATTATTTATTATTATTATTTCATTCGCATCCACTGTTTACGTTTGCTATATTCGAGCGATGAATACTTTTTTCTCGGTGCATAAAATCGTTCGATTCGAAGCTGCTGTAATATTTTCAATTTTATCTTCCTGCATAATTTATATATATTCGATATCTAATATTATATAATTCTATCTATTTAATAGAGAATATTGATTTTATTTTTAATCGTCCCTCAGTAAATAAACGTTTACCAGGAAAAAAAGACCGATGCTTTTATTCGGACTAAAGACTCAGTCTCAGTATAAGTTACCGATCCGGTGAAATGAAGTCGATTATATCGAAGCGACGGCTGCTGACCGGCCAACAGTATTTCACAACGCTGCCTTTTCAGCTGAAAGTCACGTAGTAGTTACTTAGTTATCCCATCGTCACGTTCGTCGTTTCGGTCGTATCAAAACCACTGAGACGAAGTCGAAGTAACGTCGATGTTGCCTATATCATTCGACCCTGCCACATGGGCACTGCATTTGGACTAGCAAGTTGCACTTTTGGTCTTAGTGATAACTAAAGTCATACCCTGTAAATATTTTACCTTCATAGGCAATATTTAATGCCTGTCACACGATAATCCCCAGCAACTGACGTACCCAGGACGCAGCGATTAATCAGAGATAAGACGTGTAACTAGCATCCCTCATTCGCAATTACTACTCACTGAATTTTTTCATTAGCTCTTTCGCTAATTTTCATCACACTGAGTACCGAGGCGTGGGAAGTCATGAGTGACATTCATACTCATCGTAATAGCTCCGAGGGATAATCAAGGATGGGTGCAGCTCAACCTTTATCAGACCCTGAAAAAAAAATCCTTCATCGCGTGTCCTTTATTTTCGTAAAAAATAATAAATCATCCAACCAACAAGTACAAAAAAATCTCTCTCCCGACCATATAACAAAAAAAAATAAAAATGAAAATAAAAAACGCCAAGAAAATTAACCTTCGTATAAATAATAAATCACCCAACCAACACATACAAAAAAAAATCTCTCTCTATCTTTGCCTCTGCTTCTTCATCAATCTCCACAAAATTAACCGCGAAAAGCGTCGACCACATATTAAAAAAAATAGAAAAAAATACAAATAATAATAAAAAACTTCAAGAAAATTATCCTTCGCCTCACAGAGGACGCCGGGTTCACCCGAAGATTCGTTGGAAATTCGTCTCTCGACCATGGCCCAGAAAGTCCGATCTCCCGCCAGGTCTCCCGGCTTTCCCAACACACGAACACATCGGACGGGGACGGACGGACAGACAGACACACGCGCGTCGGGGAGAGAATCGTCCTCGTCGATGCGCTCGCGCGCGCTCACGGCATATTCCTCGGCGTGTCGAGGAATGTCCATCTTACGCAACAGCAGCAGTGTCTCGGCGACGGTGCGTCCGTCGATGTCCAAGCCCAGCGCGTGGCGCGTACCCAACGGTAGCAGCCGCCGCGGAGGAGCATTCGATTTTCGAATACTAAAGCGCCATTACGTACGCGCCACTCGTGTCCGTTTGCCCGCGTCGCCCGCGAATGTCTCCGACGTTGTGCAAATACTGCGCCGATCGTTCTTCTTTCCTTTCTTTTTTTCCCCTCGCCGCGCGGCGCCGATTACGCGACTCGCGCGGCTATCGTCCGAATCGTGAAGAGGATTCGGTCGCGTGACTTCCTCCTGGGTCACTCCTCGCGGTTGGGTCAACTTTGCGGGAATATAAACACACTGAGAAAAATTCATGGGATAAAAATGTGAAATATAGGGAATTTTTTTAGACAAATCGGTTACAGGTACTATAATCTATTGCCGTTTACATTAATTATCGTCGCGAGAATTATAAAAATATTGTTGTCTTCTCAGGCAACTATTTCGTATGGCAAAGTCTACCACACATTTTTCTGAGTGCAGAGATGAGGGAAAAAAAAAAATTGGAGACTGAGTAGTGGGTTAAAATAGTGAATAGGTTGGATCTATAGATCAGTTAATCCTTTCTGTGATCTCAACGTGATCAAGAATCATGTCAAATTGTAGAGAAGGTAGCGCACAAAATTGCAACAAATATTGTTCACGTCAGACAAGTTTAAAAAATCTCTTTATTTTTTTATTTGTTTTTTTATTTATTTAATCAAGGGGCTAAATCTAATGGAAAATTGATGTCATATATATATACTACCGCTTGCCACATTAATGGTACCGACTCCAGGGATTTATACTCGTCGAGTACCGCCAAAGTTCCTTGGCCTTTGCCCCTTTGCGCACCACTTGTAGTCATAGAAAAAAAAGAAAAGAAAAAAATCTATCATCTCAATGTCGAGAAACGTCAGCTCGCTCAGGTACCGCGCGTTTCTATTGCGCGGCGCTCTGTGTGCTTCAACCGTGAGCGGAGCTGTAGAGTCAGAGTGAGAAGGCTGCTCGAGGCACTTGTATCGTCGGTGTGTGCGCGATTTGAATGCAAAGTGCGCGCGCGCGCGGCCTGTGTATTAGTCCGCTGTGAGTAACTTTTCCGCTAAACTAACCACGCTAATTGCGTGAGCTCACAACCGAAAGACTCTCGGCTCTCCCTTTCCATCTCTCGTCGTTGTTGTCGTCGTCGTCGTCGTCGTCGTCGTCGTCGTCGTCGTGCGCACACGGAGAGAAGGGTCTGATAAATTTTACCATATATCTAGTAAAAAGTACCATTATTTTCTGGCACAGGGGAGTCACGACGCCATCTATCAAGAAGTACGAGAACTTTGAGAATTTTTACCACGAAATTGAGAATTTTTACCACGAAATATGGTAAAAATGTTCATATATATGGTAAAAATTCTCGTAGTTCTCGTACTTAACGTTAGATGGCGGCTATGGCGGCCAATTACCAGGCGCATTGGTAATTTTTACTAGATCCATTGGTAAATTTTATCAGATCCTTCTCTCCGTGCATGTTAACATAAATTTCATAAGTGTTTCCAGACGATTATTATTATTCTTATTCTTATTATTTTTATTCTTATTATCATTATTTCATTTTTATTTTCATTTTTATTTTTATTCTTGTTCTTATTATTATTCTTATGAATGTCTTATTATTATTATTATTATTGTTGTTGTAGTTTTTTGTCTTTATTTGATTCTTGAAACGTTCGACATAAGAAATCGATGTTGCAGCTGTTATTAAATCAGATTGAGTGATAAACTATCATCTGATATAGTTGAATGAGGATCGTAAGGTATTGAATTGGGATGAGCTGCAATCTTTTGTACATTGTATCAATTTGTCAGTCTTCGGTTAGTATAAAGTTGCTTGCAGTGCATCTGTTGACTGCAGAACCATTGTATATGTATCAATCCCGGAACATCGATAGCTGTAGTTGGTACATTGAAGATGTAAAGTAGAGATACAGCGAGATCGACGTTACCCTCCATCTCTCTCTCGCTTTTCCTGGTGAACGATCGCGCTACAGTTGAATGAGCTGACGATCAATGCACGGAGCACGCTCGACTGATTCTCAGCCTCAAACAATGCCCCGAGATAGTCGATCGCGGCACTTCATTGAGCTCGTTGACTCGAATAAAGAAAAGCAAAAAAAAAAACGTAAACACGGCCACTCCTTTGCCTCGCCACTTGGGCTCCACTTTGCCTCGGCGACAATGTAATTGCATCGTCCGACAACTGAAACGCATATTGTCAACGATCAGTGGAGAAATCTGGAATGAAGAGATCTAACGTTCTGTGACGATTTTTCGTTTCGCTGAGTTTCTCGACAATTAGTCGCGTTCTAATTTATCGGCAATGATGGTACTAATTAGTCCATCAAATGAATTATAGAAATTATCGTTCGGGTGATGAACGTAGTTCATAAGTTTCAACTGAAACTTATTAGTATCAATAATTGGTGAAATTTATTGGTATCAGTGCTCATAGTGGACCCTAAAGTATCGATCACAATAGTCACTATGCATTAGTGAAACTGTATGGAATTTATTGGTAGCAAAGTGGTCGATAACAGAGACTCATAGATATCAGTGCTCATAGTGGATTATCGATCACAATAGTCACTATGCATTAGTAAAATTATACAGTGCATTATGAAACTGTATGAAATTTATTGGTAGCAAAGTGGTCGATAACAGAGGCTCATAGAGATATCAGTGCTCATATAGTGGACCCTCAACTAAGATGGTCCCAAGTTACACGAGTCCTCAGTGTACCCAACGTTGCCCAACGGAGCGCATTGGCTCCTCGAGGTTCGCCTCGCTGCGCCTGACTCGTTCATACAGTGCGAGATGGTTGCCGGCGCTGTGATTGGCTTCTCCGTCGAGCAACTCGGCGAAAAGAAAGCCGCGACGACGACGACAACGTCGGCGGCTCCGGCTCAACTTACGTAACGCAGTTGAGTTCAGTCACACGCGGTGTGGCTGACTCTTTCCAAGGTACATAAGTACACACAATCCCCGCAGACTCCTGCGTATACAGTAGGAATTCCCGTAATTTATAATTCTTACCGCGCGGTTACGACGCTCCGAGCGTTCCCGACAATTTAACAAGAGGCAAAATATTACGTTGGGAGATCGTTAAACTATGGGCAGATTTACTGTACTTGCATAAGTTCGCCACACGTGAACATGTAACTTGAAAATGAGCCGCACGGAGGGTTCGGCTTCGTCGATTATCTCTCCCCCCAAAAGATACTCGACTCTTCCCTTGTGAATCTTCGTCCGAACAGATCTCACGACTCGCGAATTCACCTTCTGGATTTTTTTTTTTTTTTAATGGGCTCACCGCGATGTGGGATACGTGCGGTGAGAGTAAGAACCCTTACCGCACGACCTTACTACGTGTAGCTTGTACCGCGCGCTTTTATTTGTCCATGGAACGTGGAAGAGGTCGAGACTTTCATTCAGTATTTCTAACATCTGTAACGTAATATCTACGTCTGTCTGGGTTGAGCGTTTCTCATCTTCTGTTAGCACTGTTTACATGATGAAGTCTGGAGTGAACTCATTTTTCGATTGGCTTCGTTATTTATTTTATATTAATTTTTAAATATTATTAAGACTTGCGATTTTTGGCGAAAAAAAAAAATTTCGATTTAACAAAGTTTTAAACCCCTATCCGATGGGAAATTTTGCGCTGATTCCAAATATGACCGGTTTTTGCCCGAAAAATAAAAAATTCGAGGAGAAAAATGCGAAAAACGATTTTTCATTTTTTCCCAATTTTGGAACTTTACTAAGGTCGGTGTAATTTTTCTTTGGATCAATATAATCGGGATTTTCTTTTTGCATTCGAAAGAAAACTCTTCAACGAAGAGAATACCGACAGGCGGAATGCGATATCTCGATTTTTCGATTTTTTGCAGATTTTTAAAGTTGACCCTCAAAAATCGCAAATTTTTTGAAGGGGTACTTTTCCTTGCCGTTTTTTCGAAAAAAATCGAAAAATTTTTTTTTCGATTTAACGAAATTTTAAAACCCTATCCGATGGCAAATTTCCCGCTGATTCCAAAAACGACAGGTGTTTACCTGAAAAATAAAAAATTCGAGGAGAAAAACGCGAAAAACGATTTTTTTTCTGACAAACTGCCAAATTTGGCGATATTAAACATCAACTTTTTAACAGAGGATATGTATTAATGACTCATTTTCGTTTGTTTTGCAGTGACATTACAGCAGGAGGAGGTGGCGTCGGGAATCATATCTCAACGAGCACGATGCAGAACGTGGAGGCGGCCGTCGACGGAAACGTCATGACGCCGAGCACCGTTCTGGCGACGCCGGGTCTCAACAACGCTGCGTGGAACCGTCAGCAGGCTGTGAGCGTGCGGCACGCTTTCAAGACTTACGGAAGCACCAAAAATCCCAATCATGTCATACAGAATCTCAACATGACAGTGGCCAAAGGGTCGATGTTAGTATTTTTTTGAAATTGTATCCATAAGAAAATTGACTGGGAACCAAAATATCGTCGCAACGAATATTTGGTTAACTTTTGCAATTTCGAAGTCGAATGCTTCAGCGACGGCGAAATTAATTCGCCTATATTTGCAGAATGTAGTTTAACCCGCGAGGCTCATATGTAATACCACTAACATAACGTAATGAGCATAGAGGCGAACCGGCGATACTGGTTTTACGCTGCAGTTGGCAAAATTCGAAACTCGGTCGATATAATAAACCACAAGCATAAGCGCAACAGGAAAGCATAATAACACATACACACGCGTGTGTCAACCGTCGCATCGAAAGTAGGACGACCGACGGACTGTCGGGCTCAGCAAAGTCCTCGGAAATAGCTTGCTATTAAATTATGCGGGAGACTCCGACGAATCGTTACTCTCGGTTGTCTCGGCGGCTCTCTGACATAGGCTTGAATATACATATTAGAGTAGCTCGGTGGCTCTTCCGTCGGTTATAATAACAAATACGATTCGTCGCTTCTCCGCTTTCCATCGCTAGACTTCCGATTTCTCGAAGCTATTTCCCCGATTCTCAAGGTCGTGTCGAAATGACGACGGTTTCTCCGATTTTTTATTTTTGTGTCACGCGGTTTCTCATTTTGAATTTTTTTAAATATTTTCTAAATTGGGGAAAAAATTGAAGCGAATTTTGGATCGGGGATATGACAATGAAAATGAATTGATGAGATAATACCAAAAATGTAGATTCAAACGACAATAATGAAATTTATTTTCTAAATTGAGGAAAAAATTGCAGCAAATTTTGGATCAGGGATATGACAATGAAAATGAATTGATAAGATAATAATAAAAATGTAGGTTCAAACGACAATAATTAGATTTATTTTTTAAATTGAGGAAAAAATTGCAGCGAATTTTGGATGAGGGATATGACAATGAAAATTAATTGATGAGATAATAATAAAAATGTAGTTTCAAACGACAATAATTAGATTTGCCTCATTTTTCGTGTCTGATAAGACAATTTCTATGACAAAATTTCTATAAGAAAATCTTTCGAGAATCTTCGAAGAGCAATGTGACTGAAACTTGACGAAAAAAAAGTAGACATGGCTACGTCGAAAAATTTTACATGTGACGCACGATGCAACTCGTTCGCCGTACACATATATATTTTTTATAGCCAGAGTCAGGGACGCACTCGTCGTCTTCCAGGCTTCTTTTTCATCCGTCGGTTTCAAGGCTCAACCGGTTTATTTTTTTTACATTGTATATTATCACTTTCTTCGCGAACCAGAAATTTTCCACTGATTGCCAATCGGGCTGACTCACACGGAAGATTTTCATAAAACTGGGCGTGCATAAAAAAAAAAAATTGGAAAAATTCCATAGAAAGTAGATACATAATTATGAGAATTATCCGAGAGGGTCAGACAAAAAGTGGTTGAATGGACGTAGAATGTATCATGCGGAGGTAGGTAGCTGCATACAGCGAACACCACTTTTACATGAAGTCGAGTTTACTCAGACGAAACGAATGCCATTGCGTGTCAGAATGACCGAGATTGCGGACACTCGATTCCTACTCCATATACGCGAATGTTTTTGTGCTGCGGAACACGATTTTTTTATGTCATCAGATCGAAGGAATATTACAAACCGTTTCCGTGTTGAGGATTTATCGCGAATTTCCGTATTTCAAATAGTACATCAATGAGCTCTAAATGTATCGCAAATGATCGACGGAAAAATCCAGATGCATTTTTGTCTTTATCGGTTAAATGGTACAAATGACAATTCTGGTATCCCATTGTTCATTGATCGGGTGCGGTTCAAAATAATGAATGACCAAAAAGCGAATGGCCAAAATAACGAATTTAAAAATGATGATCGCTATTATTATCATTCACTACTTTGACTCCCACTCCATTGATCAAATTGCTTTACTCGACTCGCTGTTAATCCGATTGTTGTATTTTTCTTGATCACGCAGATACGGACTTCTCGGTGCCAGCGGTTGCGGAAAAACGACTCTGCTTTCCTGTATCGTCGGACGCAGACGATTGAACTCCGGAGAGATATGGGTCCTCGGCGGTAAACCGGGCACCAAGGGATCCGGCGTGCCGGGTAAAAGGGTCGGTTACATGCCACAGGAAATTGCTCTCTATGGGGAATTCACGATCCGCGAAACGATGATGTACTTCGGATGGATTTTCGGCATGTGCACCGCCGAGATCGTCGAGAGGCTCAGGTTTCTGCTGCAATTCTTGGATTTGCCATCGCAGAATCGACTCGTGAAGAATCTCAGGTAAATATCCTGCTTAAAGAATTTTTTTACCTTGGCTATTTTGGTCAACAGTGAAAGACCAGTTTAATCATAAAAAGAAATATAATTTTTACTTAATTTTCCATCGATCATTTTTTTCTAAAATTATTTGTGTTATTATTGTTTCTAGTGGCGGACAACAGAGACGAGTTTCCTTCGCCGTGGCACTGATGCACGACCCAGAACTTTTGATCCTGGACGAGCCAACGGTCGGCGTCGATCCGCTGCTCAGACAGAGGTGGGAAATAATTTTCTCGTCCATTGTCTTTCTTGCCTCATTACGTCTGAGGTTTTGCTGGATTTTTATTCCCGAGCATCGAAAGACGTAAAGAAGAGACACATGTTGAGAATATACTCGCATATGCTTAGCCACGGTGAAGATTTCAATAACAAGACGATTAACGCGAAAAAACCATCAACGTCGAAGGTCGCGAATGGAGCGTCTTCTTTTTGTGCTAAATATTTATTGGATTCTTGCCAAGTGCGATGGAAACTGCAGGCGGTGGAAATTTTTTACTGCGACTCAGTCATGGTGGCTCTGGCAGCTATTTAGCGACAACTATTAGTGGTTTAATAGTCGCCAGGATTTCCACAGTTTCTCAGAGTGTAAAAATTGCGCGAAGTGCGAAGAAGTGCGTTCGGCTTGCGCAATTTCCTAAAGAGCGACAATAAAACTTGAGCACACGGAGGCGGTACATAAATTCCTTTCGTACCGGTGAACATGGCTTCCGCGATGAAGCTACGCGTTTTTAGTCGCGATATTGCATGGATCAGGGGTCAAGGAGCGCAGTCTCGTCGAGGATGAAAGAAGATTCGAAAAAAACACGATTGTCGAGGCGCAGCTTAGTCATACATAAAACATGAGAGCTCGTAAGTTAGAGTCGGGGTCGTTTCGCGGAAGATTGCGTGCGCCAATAGGAAAAATAAAACGAAGTTACATTGAAAATCTCAAATAAATCCGAAGACATGGAACGCACTGTACGAATAGTTTTCAATGGAAAATATTAATCATTTAAGTAGCTAAAGTAGACATTATTCAATTGCCCTTCGTTTCGTTATTTGTTAACAAAAAGGTAAATTCTGCCGACTAATTCTTGTTGATGTGTGAACAATGAGAAAAAGAAAAATGATGGATTGATGATAAGAAAAAAAACACAAATGACTAGTTTTTCATTGAACCATAATTGTGGGTAACCATGAATGATTTTCTAATAATTCCTACGTTTTTACAGTATATGGAATCACTTGGTCCAAATAACGAAAGACGGGAACAAGACGGTGATCATCACGACGCATTACATCGAAGAGGCTCGTCAAGCGCACACTGTAAGTGTCTTAAAGATTTTTTCCTCCCTGTTTCCTAATCGGTAGTCATCCTCGCGAAGCAAAAGAGTCGCGCGATTTTTTTTTCTCCTCGCAATCTTGGCCGACACAGGTGTTCAGAGGTCGAGGTCCTGGTCGCGAATTTGTATGCGAATCCTCGGTGGCGAACAATCGATTTCTCGATAACGCCTCGTCACACCGAGCATGCATTTTATTTATTTATGAGATGCGAGGTGGCGACAATCGGCAATTAAAGTGCGTTTTTACGAGGTTGCGAATCGTTTCTCATTGCTGGCACGTATTATCCTCGTTCTGGGATGAATCTGCGATTTGCAACTAGTGCAACGTCACCGCGGTCGATCGATTTAATTTGACAATGGATTTTAATCCATTTATTCCATTTATTTTATTTTATTTCAATACAGCTATCAAGCTCGACTATAATAAAAAATTGCTTCGGTACGATTAGAATGTCGGCTCCACAACTAATTTTTTTTTGGCTCGTAGATCGGTTTGATGAGGAGCGGTAGGCTACTTGCTGAGGAATCGCCACGAGCTCTTTTGACAATGTACAACTGTCCGTCCCTGGAGGACGTGTTCCTGAAATTGTCGAGAAAACAGGGACAGTACAATCCACCGACCACCGAATTGAACATCACTAACAATATAAGTTTGGTAAGTTGGATATTCACTGACAAATGTGAATCGATTGTCTACTAGTATCATTTGGTTTTATTTTCATTACCAGTGTCAACCTTTTAATAATTAATTTGTGAACTTAGGTGAAGTATTTTATTTTTAGTAATTAATTTGTGAACTTAGGCTTCCTTGAACTGGGGAAAGAAGGACGAACCTGTGTACGTGACCGAGGAATCCGGCGTCGTGGGACTGAATTTCCATCAGAGCAAAGAAGTTCTCATTCATGACACGACGAACGGTGTTGGCAGCCATTACGATGTGAGCATAATACAGGCGCCTTATTACTACTTCATTTTCCATTTATATTTCAAAGTCCTTGACTGACAGTCATTAATGATTCGCTGCTGTAAAAAAAAATCGTTACGGCTGTAAAAAAAATTGTTTACTTTGTTGAGCTGACTCATTCATGAAATTTAATTCAATTTGAAGATAAAAGAAAACCCAAACACTTTTTACGCTTCCCTCACGACAGTTGAATGGCAAACCACTGCCAGGTGCGAAGAGCGACTCGACCGTCGAGTGCGACGACTGCAACTTCTCCGAATGCCTCATGAATCTCACCAGCACCGGAAAAATCAAAGCGCTGTTGCAGAAAAATTTCCTTCGTATGTGGAGAAACGTTGGGTGCGTAAAAAATTACTTTCAGGCGATATTTTACAGGTTCTATAATTCGAAAGAATGTTGATTAACGAATATGAACCGAAAATCCAATTTTTCATAGGGTGATGCTCTTCATATTCGCGCTACCGGTGATGCAGGTGATTCTCTTCTGTCTCGCGATTGGAAGAGATCCAACGGGCCTCAAATTAGCGATAGTCAATCACGAAATGAACTGGGGAAACACATCGTGTCCTGTTAAAGATGACTGTAGTTTCGAGTTACTCAGCTGTCGATATTTAAAATTTCTCGATAACGAAACAATGGTCAAAGTACGTATAAATTTATTTTCTCTTTAATTTAATTAATTTTATTTTTTATCTTAATTTTATTTTTATGGAGACAATTAATAAATGAATTTTTCGTTTTCTTCAGGAATATTATGAAAATCCTGAATCTGCAAGAGAAGCCGTTCGTAGAGGTCAAGCGTGGGGCACTTTGTACTTCACCGAAAACTTTACGGACGCTCTTCTGGCTCGAATGATTCTTGGACGCGACGCAGACGACGAGACGCTGGACCAAAGTGAAATCAGAGTCTGGCTAGACATGTCGAGTGAGTTGAAATTTCCCATAAAACAGTATATTTATTTTTTTGTTTCTCTAAAAATGTTTGAATGTTTCTCTAAAAATATTTGAATTTTTTTCCAAAAATGTTTGAATGTTTTTCTAAAAATATTTGAATGTTTCTCTAAAAATATTTGAATGTTTCTCTAAAAATGTTTGAATGTTTCTCTAAAAAAAGTCAATAAAAACGAATTATTTCTTGTATCTAGATCAGCAAATCGGTCTAATGCTCGCCAGGAATCTTCAGTACTCTTACCGAGACTTTGCGAAAAATTTGCTATCGACGTGTAAACAAAACACGAAGCTCGCCGATGTCCCGATTCAGTTCAAGGAACCGATCTACGGATCCAACGAGCCGAGCTTCACAGATTTCGTGGCTCCTGGTGTCATTTTAACGTGAGTTCATTTGTCCGCAAAGTTTCGTTCTCTTCGTTCCTTCGAATTCCTGGCACCTGTCCAATAACCAAAGGTGGCGAAACTAATTTTTTTTACTTCCACAGAATCGTGTTCTTCTTGGCTGTAGCCCTGACGTCATCAGCTTTGATTATCGAGAGAATGGAGGGACTGTTGGATCGAAGTTGGGTGGCCGGTGTATCACCTGGGGAAATTTTATTCTCTCACGTAGTGACGCAATTTGTTGTGATGTGCGGACAGACGACGCTTGTTCTTGTCTTCATGATTCTCGTTTTTGGCGTCGAGTGCAAGGGTGACATCGGCTGGGTCATTATTCTGACGATTCTTCAGGGTCTTTGCGGCATGTGTTTCGGTAATATTATTTTTTTTTACATTCCTGAAATTTTCTTACAATTATTTTATTAGCTATTAATTTAGATTTGATTTGAACAAAAAATATATGCATTTCTACTTCGGAATTCCAAGATTCCATATTTTTATACACATTAAAGTCCACGCTAAGAAATGATCCAGAATCGCGATAGATACTGCTCACCTCGCATGTATTTCGGTAATATTTTTTGGTTTTATATTCCTGAAATTTTCTTACAATTATTTTATTAGATATTAATTTAGATTTGATTTGAACTAATAATCTAAGCATTTCAACTTCGGAATTCCAAGATTCCATATTTTTATACTTATTAATGTCGACGCTAAGAAATGATCCAGAATCGCGCTCACCTCGCCGCATTCTCCGTTACATTTTGCAACTCATGCAGTGGAAAATGGAAATTAATGTGTTCTCGCAATTTTGCTGACAAAAACTGGATCCGAGTGCGTACAGATGGTGGATGAACGTTGCGTTGGAAACGTCTCTTGCGCAACATTTCGATTCATCGACTGTCAGACACAGAACTCGCTTTTAATTGCGCGGCTCGCGGCTTTGCGCATAGATTTATCGCTGAGATTCATTCTCTCGCTAGAAGGACGAAGTTGAAGCGCAGTTAAAGATCGTTCGATTCGGCGTGGAAAGCGCATCCGATATTAAATCGTAATTCTCCTTTGGTATTATTTCAGGTTTCGTGATCTCGGCGATCTGTGAACTCGAGAGAAACGCCATTCAGCTGGCCCTCGGCAGTTTCTATCCGACGCTCCTGCTAAGCGGTAAGACCAGAGACAGACCGAACGAACGTTTCGCGTAAACTCGTATTTCAAACTGCACCTGCACACAGAGAAATTACATGCGTATATCGTGTAAATCGTGTGCAAATATTGATTGGCGGACTTTCACTTTTACTTCACGTGTGATCCACTCGGGCGAGGTCACGTGGCGACCCGTAAATTATGGTCTCTAGCTCAGTCAGCTTCTCGGCACTTTTGTGCAAATTTTCACGCGAAATTTATTTTGTTTCATTCAACGGATGGGGTTCAAAATAGTGAATGGCCAAAATAACGAATTTAAAAATGATGGACGTCTGAATCTAGAATAACCATCATTACGAAATTTGCTATTTTAGTCATTCGCTATCTTGATCATTCGCTATTTTAACAGCATTTTAATAAAATGTGGGGTCAAAATACCGAATGATCAAAATAACGAATGGCTAAAATAGCGAATTCCGTAATGATGATTATTCTGGATTTAGACGTTCGTTAGTTTTAAATTCGCTATTTTAGCCATTCGCTATTATGATCATTCAATATTTTGACCCCCATCCCATTCAACGAGTTTTACGAAAGTCCGTCAATTGTCGTGATGCGAATTTTTATTCGCTAGCAGAAAGTTGAAATTGCGTTATTCTTTACATTGCACCGTTACATAATTATAATCTTTTTTCAGGTGTCATTTGGCCGGTCGAAGGAATGCCGACGGTTTTGCGATACGTGTCGCAGGGTCTTCCATTGACGATGGCGACGACATCGTTGCGCTCGATGCTGACGCGCGGCTGGTCGATCACCGAGCCGGACGTCTACAACGGCTTCATATCCACGATAGTCTGGATCGTCGTGTTTCTCACGATAAGCATGCTAGTTCTCAAATTCAAACGAGGATAATCCAAGCGTGCGAGTCGGATGTGTGTGTGTATTTTGTGTGTACAGTCGAATTTACGTTTAATTTAAGATGCCCGACGGAATCTGGCAGACGGAGCGCTGCCAAGGGACCAAATAGATGGGGTGAAGGGTCGTGCAAAGAAAAGAAAGAAAAAAAGGAACAAAAAGAAAAAAAAAGAAATGTGCAGACGCATCTGTAAAAATGTATTCGCTCTACGAATCCGAAGCAACTGCAGCGATACGAAGGATCTTTTTCGTCGCTCAATCGGAAATCGTCAGTGCGCATCTCTTCCGTCCAAAGTCGAGGAGGCGAAATTCCTCGATCGCGTTTTTTACTTTGCTCAACGAATTTTATCAAAGAAAAATCGTAAATTCTTTTTTCCGTCCGTCTTTCAATCTCTGCTTCCACATTTGTTCTCGCCGAAGACTCGCAACGACAATGACGACGATCGTGTCGATATTCCAAAGAGCTGTGTGCGTTTTATGCGACCTGTGGGTGACATAAACGGACAAGCTTCAAAGGTACCAATAGCAAACGCGAAATCGTGATCAATTGGAGGAAAATTGATCACCGATTTTCCGCTTTGCGATTCGACGACGATTATCGACTCATTATTCGCCGGGACTTCCAGTTCGAAAATGGGAACTTCCGACAACGTGGAAAAGGGCTTCGACTTAGTTACTGAAATATCGAGAGGGAAGAAATTGTGTTTTTTTTTTGCGTTCAACATCCGAGACGGTATTAATCCGTTCATCAGTCGTTGTATTAATTATCTTCTTATTTTTTTTTTATCGGTTAACGCGTAAATTGCGCAAAAAACCGCCGCCGTCCAAAGGGACGGTTGGCTTTTCGGCCCAAGTCGGACTCCGCGTTTGGTGCTAAATTTGATTATTACCGTTTACAAATGTATATCAAACTCAGGACTTCTTGCTCCGAAGCGACCGTCCCAAATTTATTTTTTATTGTTATCACACGCCAATCAGGCCAACGTTCGTCGACTAGAAATTGTGTTTTTACGTGGCAGTTTTTTTTGTGTGTATTTTGTTGTTATTTACGAGGAAAAATCTCAGTGTCGTACGTTTGCTGAGCATCAACGGAACGAAATCGAAACGTCTCTCGTACGAAATCGAAACGTTCGCCTGGTTGGCGCTATTCGGTTATTATTATTTTTTTATTATTATTAATATTATTATCGTCGTGTTTTTTTTTATCTTGGACGAAAAGTCCGCGACCAGCTCGTCCGATCGATCGTTCAAACGTTCAGCATGAAAGTGACTCGGTAAAAATTCGTCCCCACCCGCGTAAATCGGGATTTTGTAATTATTGTCTGTGTTTGTTTTTTCTCGTAATCTTAAGTTTTGTTAGAAAATAGCTGGTTAGCTGTAGGACAATTCTACTTGCCCATGACTTAAGTGTATGTTTTATTTAACTTGTAATAATAACAAATATGAAACCACGCACTACGATTTCATCTTTATTCGATCCCTGACCCAGACGAATAATTCGAGGTTAATAAATATAGGAATCTTTCGCAAAATAAAAAATGTATCAATTATCGTTTCATATGGACGGAGAAGGCGGAGTTTATTTCAAACGGCAATTAACGGCAATACATAAAAACATTTCTAAACTCCTGAAATGGATCTGCTCGCGTAATCAATAAAAAAAAATTATAACAGAATTATTTCCCTCTTTCATACATCAAAAAAAGCCTAACAGCTTTCATTCGTCATTGTGTATAGATTAAATCCTGCGGTTGCTCCGTTAAATCATTTTGTACTGTTCGTCGTCCAAAAACCACGCTCGATGTTTTACGACAGCGTTTTTCCAGTGTTCTGAAAGTCAAGAATAGATTTAAATTAAAATAAATTTTGAATTAAATAAATATCGGTTCAAATAAATGTTGCATTGCATTAAAAATCGTACCTATCAGCGATTGAAGCGGTCCAGCGGTTCCTCCGTACTCATTCGGCAAAATGTGAGCCGGTATAGTCTTAAAAAAATCCTGCGTGTCCCTCGAATGAACGCGAATCCTCGCGCGCATTTTTTTCGTCATGAATTGTCGGAAAACGTTGAGGACGACGTTGACATAAGCCGGAGCGTTGACAAAGTTCATCGACTCGATTCTGAGCGGATAACAGGCTTGCCAAGAGTGGACCAAACGCTGAATGAGAGGCGGCGTCATTTGAAGACCGTGGCTGAGGGTGACGCCGGTCATGTCGAAAACTGCAACGACTCCGTGAATCGAGACGGTCTCGTTGTCCCGCGTCGCGAGATCCAGAATCATTTTGCCGGCCTGCAAAAGTAGAGTAGGCGACGTCCGATAATAGAGCGACTTCGATAACAGTAGCGTTGATAACGCGTTACCTTCAACACATCAGCCTGTTTGTGCTTTTTGGGATCGTGGACTGCCGTTCGTGCGACGATAATCATCCTTCCCTCGTTGTCCAATTCTCGCAGTGGCAAAAAGACTCTTCGTGAATGAAAATTGTTAATCAATGAAAACGTTCAGAGCGAAACATTTGTGGTTTATAAATAATAAATCGTGGTATCGATTTACCCTAGATCGAAAAGCACTTGGAGTTCCGGTAACAGTGGCTCTCGATTCGCGTACCATTCCGGCAAGTTCGCTCTCTGTGTGTGAAAATTCTTCAACTTTTTCTTCGTTTTCTTCACATCGAATTTGCACGCTCGCAGAAATCGAAGAATTGAGAAATCGTCTGCAAAAAAGGCGACAAATCAGCATTTAAATTGTATGAAAAAAAAAATAATAAAAATAATCGAATCAAATTTCGAATTTTTAAAAAGTAATTCAAGCACATTTGTTAATTTCAGAATAATTATTATTACGAGGCTGAAGGACCTCCATCGATGGCCAATTGACAATGTATGTATATAATGTAAAATATTAAAAAAAAAAAAAAGGAAAAAAAAAATGTAAATAATTATAATATGTATAATAATTGTATTGTCAATAAATCACGTTTACTACTATTATTACGAAAATAGTCATTCGGACAGTGCAATGTTATTTTTTTACTGTCCGCAAAAAGTAAAATTGATTAAGAAGATCAAATGTTATATAAAATGATTACCAGTTCGTGCGTGCAAATGTTCATTTTGCAAGATCCATTGGCGAATTTCGTCGATCGCGCTCTTTCGTATCTCGTCAGTTTCGTTCAAATGTATTGCGACGTACAACTTCTCACTTTCCGTCAGTTGGCAAACATAGATCGGTGACGGCTGCTCCATATCGCAGCGAAGTTCGGCGCAGGAGCCGTTATTATTGTTTTCCGTCTCTGTCGCTCGCCGCGCGGTCACAATGTCGTCCGACCGGTCGCAAGAACGACCGATTTCTACGCCGGTGCCAGGACGCGACTGCTCTTGATAAGCAGTTGCATACCCCAGCGGCATTTTTTTATCGACAGCGCTCATTAGACTCGGGCATAACAGCGATGAGAGCCATTAAGCGTAGTAGCCGACCGGTCAAAGTACATACAACGTTATGTTTTTAATTCGCGTCGGCGGATCCGCTGATTGCAAGCGGTGCGATCTATGTGCATGATGCACACTAACTGCAATGCAGTAACCAGTTGAGCCTGGGTAATGCAGAAAATAGTGACTCAACGGCAATCGTAGAGCTGCCTGTAAAGTCCGCAAATCAAATTACTATCAAAGCAAAGATTTACGATTCTATCCACAATTGTGGAAGACACGTTACAATAATTGTATTACTACTGATCGTTGACGTTGAATTTTTCGATATTTTGTTAGACAAAAAGTGCAAAGATTTATAATTCTATCCACAATTGTGGTAGACACATTACAATAATTTTATTATTAATGATCTTTTATTTAAAAAAATTTAAAACATTTATTTTTTGAATTTAAAAAATATTTTGATAGACAAAAAGTGCAGAACACAGAAGTAAAATGAAAAAAATGTGTTGAAATTTTAGGGGTTGATATTTAGAAAAGGGGGGTGGGTGGATTTGTATAAATTTGGTTTTGCTTGAGAGCTTTTTTATAAACAGATTATTAAACTGACAGAATTGCGGAACTTTATTTTATTTTTTAATTGTTTTACCTATGTAGCAATTGCGCAGCGATTGCTGAAATAGCGGCGGAAATAATGTTGGAAAGATAACATAAATGCAGTATAGTTTTGTTATCTCAATCAACATTATTCCACAAAAAAGAAGTTGCGTTATCGAGATCCTTAGGATAATCATTGACGTCATTGCAGTTCTATACAATGTTAAAAGGTCGCATTGAGGAAAAAACATAGTTCAATTAGATTGAACTTCGTCTCATCAAAGAACCTTTCGATACCTGTTAAAAGGCAAACGTATTACAATTATGCAGCTCCGATTGATTGTCATTGATTGTCTCATTGATCAAGCGCATTGGCTCTCATTTGACAAATGAGCACCAATTTGGCGTCCTTTTCGTTAACAAGATCCATTTTGAGGTTATGTCGAAAAAAGACCATCAACAAAAATCGATTACCTGCACAGCCAAAACATATATATATGCGACCGAATCGATGAAACTGTTATAATATTCATCATTAGCATTTTCTGTGTCGACAATTGTATCAACATAAAAAAATCCACCTGCAATAAAACGTAAACAACAGCAAAATCGTCGATTCCTCAAACTGCGAGAAATCGATTATCGAATCGCATCTGTGTGCGTCGCTGGCGGCCATATTTGCTGCAGCGGATAAAAACACTCTGGGAACTCAGTGGATCCGCTGGCCAAGGCAACGCGCTTCTGTAATTTCGCCTCCAATATGCCACCTAGATGGTGCGGATGCTTATTTATTTACCACCGAAAATAAGCCTCGCGCGCGACGAGTCCAGTGAACCGTGACGACAGTTTTCCTTTACGTTTTTTTATTTTATTTTTCAATCCGCGTTTGACGTAACATCGCAGTAACACGGAGAGAGACATCGTTGTTACAAAAGGTACGACGATTAAAATGCGCGAATAAAGTGCCCCGACGATTTTCGATTAAAAACTATTTTTGGAATGACGTTCATGGTTTTCGCGTAGCCAAAACTCTAGCGAATTGTCAGTCTTTTGTTTTTGTTCTGGACGCTTGGATTTTTATTACGCATTTTAGGACGCATTTGGTTTATGTTATCGTAATTTTAGAGTTATTCTTAATAACCTCAAAGTTTCTGCTGCTGCAAAAAATGTCAACATTGAAGTTCTGATTTTTTTTGGCTGCCGCTGTTTCAATTGAAGTTTTTTAGCTATTTACAGAACAAAAACTTTGACTGGATTTAGGCTTTTATAAATGTGTACAAATAACCGAGTAAATGAATAGGGGAATAAATTTTATTTATGCAATTTTCAGCTATGTCGAATGAGGAGCGTCTGCGCTCGCTCTTATCGGACTTGGGCAAAGCGACCCTGAGAGGCGTACGTAAGTGTCCGAAATGTGGCACTTACAACGGTTCACGCGGCTTGTGCTGCAAGAACAAGCACTGCGACGCTGTATTCAAGGAGCCGGGAGAGAAGCGAAAGCTCTCTACGGAAGCTTGCAAGCTTATAACCGGTTCCACGGCGCAAGTGTTTTCCGTCAGAGTCAGGGACAAAGGGCCGGACTATCGAGGCTTTGTGCAATTGCCTTTGATAAACGCGTCGATATCTAATGAAATCACGACTCTCATATCGCAAACAACGGCTCTTTGCTTCGTTGACAGTTGCGAGAGAAGTTTTGACACGAGTGTCTTAAAATGCCACGTAAGTTGATTTTTTTTTTCAATAATGCGATACGATTATCAAAATGAAACGAGAAAATTGAATTGAAATCGAAATTATCAAAATGAAACGAGTAGGGATCTGTAATTTATCGTCCGTTTGCCGTTCCTTCCAGGAAAAAGATTTGGGCGATTTGTCAGTTCCGACTTGCCAACATATACAGGCGGCTCTGCGCTGTTACGCCGAGGCGCAGCCATTAACGTTGAGAAACTCGATCCTCTCCTCTCTAAATGTAAATAACGAGACGAAGCAGGAGATTTGGTTGCTGGCAACGGAAACCGCTGGGCCACTGGTGCAACGAGTCTCGAAAAACATAATGGCTGTTAAGTGTAAAGCTTCGCCCAAACATCCACTCGGCTACCTACATTTTTCTTTTTCCATCACCAAATTGAAAGACCGAACGGAGCACCGATATCTCTGCAGCTGCACGGCCTTCAAGGTGAGTTTAAACACCAGCGATTGCTCCATACAATTATAATCTATTACATGCTCGTATTTTTTTTTTTTTTTTTTTAAGGCACCTACGAGAATAATCGGCGACAAAAACGAGACGCAACCTACTCAAAGATGCGCCCATTTTTACGCCTGCATCTGCGCCTTCGCCAGCGACCCAAAATTGTCTGAAGAATTTGAATATTACATTAATCTCGATCAGGCTGATCTCAGAGTACCAAAACCTCTGAGTACTACTTTTCAGTCCAACGAAACCGACAAAATTATCGGAATGGGTCAGCTGTCTTTTATTTTTCAAAAAGAAAAAAATGCTGTTGAGTTTTTAACTGAATAAAATGATAATTATTCCGTTCCTGTAGATTTGGAAAGCTTAACTGCAGATGATAACGACACGCATCTCCTAATATTTCGGGACGACACGTTAACCGTGCAAAGTCTGGACGCCGGTCGTCTGGACATTGATTCAATGAATCTCGACCCGACGATATTGCCGAACAGCATCGTCGAGAACATCGGTGTCGAATGTGATCGCACTTTGCTGGATGATAACGGTATAATTTCGCAGGTACTGCAGAATTTTATTTGTTTATTTGCTTAGTGCCACAGCTGTGGGTGTATATTAAAAAAGGCGGGTTTTCCTAATTGTGAAAAAGACTCTACGATGATTAATATCGTACTGAAGTGCATTAGAAATTTTTTTATTTCATAATCTCTTGACGTTAATTTTATGGTCCTGACTAAGTAACGTTAAAATTGTTGAGTTGCCGCGATATACATTTCCATTTTATTTTTTCAGGTACCTAACTCAGACGGAATCGAGGGCTCGATAATCGACGGAAACACAGTCAAGATTCTCGATGATCAGTCGGTCATCGACGCAAAATACAATATCCTAAACAGCGGCGGATATCTGTTGGACGATAGTAATATCAAAGTGCTAAACAGCGGAACGGTGAAAATTCTCGATGCCCATACGGTTCTGGATGCGAACAATTTGAAATTACTACAGAGCAGCGCGATAATCGATACGTGCGGTATCAAAATAATGGATAAGAACTCGGTGCTTCATTGCGATTCCGGAGCAACGGTCGAGAGAAGCGCCGTTCAGCCGTCGAGTTCGGCGAAGCGAAAGAGGGACGAAAAACTCGCAGGCACCGTCGCCAGTCTCAACAATCTGAGCTCGATCGAGAATCGAAAGGCTAAAACGAAACCTACGATCGTCAAAAAGTGCCAATCGTCGGTTTCATCGTCGTCTTCGACGGCCGGAGAAAATTTGGACGAGGCAAACACGAATTTGCCGTTTATATTGTGGCTAGCGTCGATAACCGAGCGAATCAATCAGACGATGCATTTTCAGTTCGACGGAAAACCCGATCCTTTGGTATTTCACGTACCAAAAATATTCTTCGATTGTCTGAGAGAGCGAATATCCTGCGGCGGGAAAAAGAAACGTTTGCCAAACTCGACGACCGCTTTCGTGAGAAAAGACGGCGTTCCGCTCGGAACTTTCACCAAATATACGTGGCAAATAACGAATATACTGCATGTGAAGAGTATTTTCGAAACGCCGATAATACCTCTCGAAATAACGCGCAGTTTTGTGCAAATGGCCGACGGAACGTACGAACTCAATAAGCGCGAGGAAACGGAGATCGATCGTTATAAGAAAACCGGCAACAACGCTCTGATTAAACCTTTGGAGTTGAAAACGTATCTCAAAGTCGGTGGGTAATTTTTCAAAGTGTTTTTTGTTGATGCGAAAAAAATTTGTAGTCAGCGCGAATATCTAATTGCATGATTATTAAATGTTGCAGGAAATACATCGCCCAATCAGGTGGAGCCGACGCCTTTTCTGATCGAATGGATCCCAGATATATTGCCAATATCGCAAATAGGGGAGCTTAGAATACGTTTCGAGTTTGGTCACGTAAAAAACGAGCCACCGCAGAGATGGAGAAAGATGGCTCTGTCGAAAAATTATTGAGATTAATGTAAAAATAAGGCTGAAAAACGTTGTACAGACATGAAACGCGCGGTAACAATACGCAGCACGATTAAGGGAGCTACGTCTTCGCTGGAACAGTGATGTTTTGTTGTTTTTCATTGAAAATCATAAAACTTGTGATATTCACACGTTCAGAATCACCGGCATAACACATTTATAAGACATAAGAATTCGCAACTCTTTTTTTTTTTAATAATTAGCCGTTTATTCGTGGTTTATTAACCGATGAGCGAATGTGTTAAGCTAGAACACATCTGCTCGGACATTTTGTATATATTTACCGTAGAGCGTGATATTTCAAAGTCATTCTGATACGAAGGAATCAAACATTATTTATATTTATATAAACCGATGAATAAATATCCTGTTTTAAAAACTATTTACCCGACAATTCATCGTTCGGATTTACCAACATTCAAATAAGATCTATTCGATGTAATTTCATTCTTATCATCGAATTAGGGCATTTTTGTGGTTTGAAACTCGCGGGTTAAACCGCGGCTTCTCATTGGTCGGCCTATATGGTACTGTTTCTGTCTCAGCCAATGAGCTGCTGCGTAGCAATCCCGCAATCGCCGACGACCGACTCCTCTCCAATCGAGGAACTAACAATGGTTATGATAATTCAATGTGTTTTCAACAAACACAGATGATCTTTACAATTTTCAGCCAACAAAGCAACGTTTCCTCAGATGGAACAAACGCATCTGGCTACCGAAGCAGCCGTATCAATAGTCTCGCCACAAGCAACGAGGAAGTCATAATGAAAAAAAAAAAAAAAATTACCTTGCGATAAAATTCGCGAACAAAGCGATCATTACGAAAAAATCGACTCACCGCTGTCGCTTATTCGAACCGATTCTCCGTTGTCTCCCACCTGCAAAAATTCCTGGTGACAAAAATATTCGGGAACTTTTTGCGTTCTCAAGTTCGGCTTTGCTAACGCCGCAACTCCGACCACCTCCGAGTTCAAAGCCGCCACTTTTTCCACCATATTTTCACCCATCTCACCGCCGTCCAAATTTCACCGACTCACCGACTACGTTTCTAAAACCGCAAAGTAATATTCGCGAATCAACGAAGCGATCGTCATTTGTCAACATAACCGGTCGCCATTTGTCGAACTAACGTTCGATCGCTGCGTCGACCGGAAGCGCAGCAGCGGCCGAGCCGCCGCCGCCGGCGCCGCCGCCGCCGCGGCGGAAGTTGCCGCTGACGTAGAAGGTATAGAAGCGAACTTCCATTTTCTCGACCCTTTCGACCAACAGCGAGCACGTGTTTTGTTGCCGGCCGCTTGTGGGGCCCCAATTTTTTCGCGTGATAACTCTGCGTCGGCACTCGTTCCTCGTCGAGTCGGTCGAGTCTCCGTGAATCAACGACACAAACAGCGGCAATCATGAATCCGGAGAAGCTGAAGAAGCTCCAGGCACAAGTGAGAATCGGCGGCAAGGGTACACCCCGTCGTAAGAAGAAGGTACGTTCCGCATATTCGCATAATCACCGCAATTCGCAATATCATCTTAGACCGCGTTTCGTCCTTGATCGTCGGAATTGCAACTCGATTCTGCGATTGTCGTCACGCTTTGGCGGAGTCGATGCGACAATCCGACCTCGCGATACGAGGATGACTCGTTTGTTAATCGTAAAGTCCGCTGCGCGGTTATCGCAAATTATCGTCGTTCGGCTGTACGTCGCATTATCATTATTGCAATTATCGACCTGTGACTTGTTCGCTCGTAATTGGTAATTTTGGTATCGGGCCAATGACTCGGGTTGTATCTTTTGCTGGAGATCCAAGGCCGACCATGCCGGAAGGTATCGGAGAGGTTTTGCGATTTTTTGTTCGGCAGGCGGAAAGCAAAGAGCGAGCGGTTAGCGTTTCCGGCATGCGGCAGATTTTTTGCATTTTTTTTCCTTGGGATTGTTTTTTATATTTTTTGCGACAACAATTTTGCACGCTGCAGCCGAAAGGTTATTCGCGGATGGTGAGGGGAGAGTGAATGTTTTGAAGGTGGTGCGGAAGAAGCAAGTGCAATGGTTGAATCTTGTGCGGCAGAAGTTGCAGCGGATATTGACGCATTTGCTACCTTATATGGTTATTACCGGTAGAGTCGCCTAGTAGATGTATGTGACCAGAATAGATTTGGTTCACATGGCTTTACTCAAGGTAAACTACTTTCACTGTTTCAAAACTTTTGTGTGTACTCATGAAATACTTGTCTCTTTTATTACCAACAGAACAATTTAGAAAATGTAAAATAAATGTTAGTGCCTTTGTCTTTATTAATAAATCTATAGTCGACTATTGTTAATTATTTTATCATTTTGCAAGAAACCAGAGCCAAGCAGTGAAAATGTATTAAACAGTCTTGACTTATATAGAAAACATTCAGACTTACAAATTTAGCAAAAATTTTCTATAATATTGTATAATAATTATACTAATTAATTACAATACATTACACATTATTACATTACATTACATTAATTACGTTGTATAACAATTGAACACTGTACATCTACGGAATGAATTGCGAGAAGAACGCAAATATCGCATTGTCATTTATGTGCCGAATTAATTATAGTGAATGACAAATGTATTGTTTGCTTGCAAATTTTACGATGATGATTTCTCGAAATTTCAGGTCGTCCACGCGACCGCAGCGACCGACGACAAGAAGCTCCAGAGCTGTTTGAAGAAGCTTTCGGTCAACACGATTCCCGGCATCGAGGAAGTCAACATGATCAAGGACGACGGCACCGTCATTCACTTCAACAACCCGAAAGCCCAGGCGAGCCTCTCGGCCAACACCTTCGCGATCACCGGCCACGGCGAGCACAAACAGATCACGGAAATGTTGCCGGGCATCCTGAGTCAACTCGGCCCCGAGGGCCTGACCCAGCTGAAACAGTTCGCCAGATCGGTCGCCGGTAGCACGGTCGGCAAAGCCACCATCGAAGAGGACGACGAAGTGCCCGACCTTGTTGAGAACTTCGACGAGGCCAGCAAAGAGGAGGTGAGTCTGAAACTACGAACAATTTACAACACATTACAGACCATGGAAATAATCTAATAAATATCTATGAATAATAATAACGCTAAAAATTTGACTAAATCGAAATTTGATAAAACCGAAAAGACGTTTTATAGAACATGGAAATAATCTAATAAATATCTATGAATAATAATAATGCTAAAAATTTGACGACACCGAAATTTGATAAAAACGAAAACACGTTTTAAAAGGAATTAAATAGTTTCAATGAGTTTTACGTATGGCGAATATTTCTCACCTGTTCACATTCACTTGAAGGTTGCGCCAAAGAAGGAAACGGCGGAAGAGCCTACCGAAAAACCTGCCGCCGTAGAGATAAAAGAAGTGGCAGCTGCGCCGGCGGACGCGAAGAAGGAGGCACCTTTAGCCAAACCTGAAGCTTAGAGGATGGTAAGACACACATACGTATCCGACTCATGAGCCTCCCGCGTATGAAAATATTGCTCGACGCACGTGAAGAGTTTAAACATAGTTTTGTAGATTTATAAAAAAATGTTTGTACTCGAATAATTCGTATTGTAATCAGATCACTCATCTTGAAAAATGATACATCTTTTGAAAAATCGTCAAATTGCTAATCCATTCGAAGCCCCCTTCCCGCAGGATTCCCAAATGGCAAAACCTCAGTACTGATTCAGGGTGAATTCTTTATTGTTCCAGATGTTCAGCAAGGCATACACACATACACACACAGACACAGTTGTAATTGATAAGTCGACAGACACAAGTTGCTTAAGCAACCCGCAAACATAGCTGGGTTCAAAAAACACTCGACAAGAAGAAAAAGAACATGTTACGAAAATACTTGACATTACTCCGTGTTACAGTTATATAAGTAACAATTAAGAAACAAACAACAAAAAAATCGTAAATAAATGATAACCGTTGGCGATTTCGATGAATCGAAAAACGAAAAAGAAAAAAAAAAACAAAAAAAAGTGGAAATTACACGTTTCAATTGTAACATACATCGCTATAATCATCTAATAAGAATATCGCTTCGAAACTATTAAAGTAGTCCTGCGTGTGCTCGCTTGGGACGCTTGCGACGGCGACGACGCCCGCGAAACGTCGTTTAAAATATTCTTACGCCTCGCCGATGATGCATTTTTAATTAGGAGGTTGCGTGCGGCGCTCGGTCGCTGCGGCGCGACCTCTAGTTACAACGCTTAACACTTTTGCGCGCGAGAAACCCATCCGGCCTCTCGGTTATATTCGCTACTAGAGAAGAAAAAAAAACGCAACTGATGAATATACAATTCCCTCGGAAAACCAATAAAACAGCCGCGACTAGAATATAACGACTTTAGAGACATTATTCCATTTTTTAGAGTCCTTTGACAAATGTCGGTTTTTCTCCCGGTGAAGAGTCTCGACGAAGGATCGAAACAAAAAGCATAAAAAAAAATAAGTCCCTTTTTTCACAGAGCTATTGTAATGCTCGTTTTCATCTCTTTCTCGCTGCGTTTATAAATTTCTAAAGGTGAACGCAGTGAGCATTGGAAAAGAAGAAAAAAAAGAGATATTTACCTATTTGTAATAATGTTATTTGACGGAAGAAAGTCTATATAGAATATAGTGATGATAGCGACGATGAAATTTTGGCGAGTACAGTGCGCACCCCCGTAATTTTTTATTCTCGTGCACTGAACGACCTCGCGTTTCAACCGATCGCTACGGTTACGCGTTCTCGTGATGAACTATTGCTCAACGCGAGCCTAGAACACGGGTGGACAGTCAAAATACGAGACTGCGCTCAGTCACGAGCGTTTGAAATACCGGGACGTGCGCTGTAATCCAAAGTATCGGCGACTTCATTCAGTCCACGGTATATACGGCTCTATGCGCAGCCCAAGCTGCCGCCATCCTATTATTATCATCATCATCAATCATTTCTCTCTCCCCCCCTCAAGTTTTCTGCGCGGAGTTCGGGCTACCAATATTTTGTATTGTATAATCAGTGAAATAAAATTTTCTTCGCGGACCTTCGAATCTGATGAATTTGCCCCTCAGAGCGCGTTGTAATTTTTTTTCTCTTTTTGGATCTTCGCTAGGCTTTGGGTCATTCGCTGCAGGCGTATAATGCGTTTGTCGATAATTCGCCGTTGCCTGGCAATTCCAATACACCATACGCTCGGCCGGATATGACAGAAGTTCGTCGCGGCTAAACAGTGCGCGGATTCCAGTTGTAGCCTGGGCATTGTCGAGTTTCTGCGCTTCCAGGCATTTCCCCCGGTTCAGATTCGTTCGCGGTTATTGCCCCGCTACCGTTCGGCCGCCTCCGACCCCCGTCGCCGTTATATATCAACGGCTGAAAGCCGCGACCTACTCCGACGGCGGCTACCGCCGGAAAGGGTCGGTCAGGGATGACGATTATCCCGACCGAGAAGTTTGCTTACGGTCGACCCAATACGATATTCCGTTCCGCGGTATCAATAATAACCTGCATCCGTCCGGCTCGAGCATTGATATTAGAGTTACATGCGAGTCGCTGCACATCGGCGAAGTAAATTGTATCTGCGGTATCTGATGAAAATATGGAACATGGGATTGCGAGTTTTTTTTATGTTTCGTCAAAATAGTTTAATCTTTAATACAATTTTCTTAAGTCCGCAGCCTCAAGAAAAAGCTGTATTTCGCCTCGTGTTTTACTTGGCTCTCGATATTCAGGGAACTTTGGTTCAGTTTGTAACTTTGGCTAAAGGCTTATTTAAAACCCTGCTGAAAGTTGGTCAATGCGGTTTCTCGTTGCGCAGCGACATTCAAAATGATGTTCCGAGCTAATTATGAAGAAGAAAAAGAAGAAAAAGTGAGGCCACCCTCTAATGCGATCAAGATCTTTTTGACAAATATCCTCGCGATCATTAAATAATACCCCGTGGCAAATAACATAAAAAAAACACTTGTCTCGTGGGAGATAAATGCTTTACGAATTATTGGTGACATCAAACTAGAACTGGTGTGTTTAGCATGGTATGGTCGTTGAAAATTATCAGTGCTACCAGCACGAAAGACCCACGTATCCACTTAGCCGTCCTACACGACGCATTAACGTGGATACGTGTGCAAATATACGGCTGCTGGGCTTACGGAAATCAATCCTGTAATTCCCAGTGGCGATTCGCTCCCACGCCTTCGCCCAAAGGCGAAGCTTCACGTCGAGAAGAGTTCGTTTATCAGTCAAGAAAAATTTCTTCTTACGCATTTGATGCGTCCTGATCTTTCCATATCTTTCCACCCACATTTCCCGTAAAAATCGCTTTCTATTACACATCCCTTGTTCGCCGAAATTGCCAAAAGTATTTCGTGAATCCAGGGAAGGTCATCATCGTCTCGTCTCTCGGCGGACGGACCGTCGGGACAGACGGCCGATATATATAGCTCGGTCAACGGGTGTCGGTGGAAGAAATTGCTAGCGACTCCCACGATTGATTCTCCTCCTCCTCCTTCGCTCCCCGTTGATTCCCGTATTCGATTGCCAGGGAGGCCGGCCTGAAATTGAGATTTCTCCCAGGAATCGTTCGGCGAGCGAGCTGCACAAGTGTTGGGCAAATAGAAAAAGGAGCAAACGAATTGAAAAAAAAGGAAGAAAAAAAAAAAACAAAAAATAAGGTCACGCGTGTAAAGTCTGGTGCCTGCTCTGTGGGGCTCTGTGTATGGGAGAATATCAAGGACGCGGGGTCAGAGGTGACTCGACCGGCTCTTAAACGACTAGGCAATCGATAGGACGCGAGGAAGCTCTATAAGTCATGTGAAATCACTTCCAGCTCGATGCAATGTTGGCGCTATTTGCTATATAGGAATAGTCACCGCGCTCTTTCCCTCTCTCGGGTCTCCGGTAGAAAATAGTTGCCCCAGCCTGGATGGGGGCGACGTCGTTGAGTCTCGTCGACACCAACGCGAGCTTTCGCCGCGATATCCACTTTTAGATTTGTTCCTCGCGGACCGGACGGCCGAGCTTTCATTTTTTTCTGCAGTGGTGTATTATAAGTCCGTTTGTCGGACGAAGCGGGGATGTTTTGTTGCTGAAGCTTTGTTGCTGGCCTCAGGGCGCCAGACGAGATGCCTCTGTTTCATGGGGTTCACTGGTTCTCGAAATTGCCTGAAATTGTTCATGCACTGGATACATTTTTAATACAAGAAAAAGTTGCCTATCTGAGGTCAATTAATGTAATTAAAAACAGGAGTTATTTAATTTGTTGTATCTGGTTTTTCACTTAACATATTTCGTACAGATTTTAGAGTCGAAATATGTACTTTTAATTGGCAAAAAGCTTTCGTCGAAAACTTTAAGCGTTGACAGCGGTAAAAAATCTAATCGGATTAAAAAAAGGTGCTTATATTCGTCGTTCAAACAGGCTTGGAAAAAAAAAAATATATCCTCCGGACGGAAAAATCCGGACGTCGGTCTCGACCGAATTCACCAGACAATTATATTCAAGATATTTTTTGTTTTGTTTCATCCCCATTTTTATTTCACATTTTACACACTTTTGTTCTCGCACTCGGGTTCAATTTATTTTTATCCCCGGGGAAGAGAGCTATTGGCTTTCAGGCTGGATTCTCGATTTTCAAAGGGTCTTTGTCTCTCTGCGCGTCCTGTGTGTATGTTCGAGTGAGTGTTTGCTCGCTTCTATCCCTCTCTTTTTTCCTCCCTTCTCCCTCTCGTTCTCTCGTATCTCTTTCTTCTTCGCTGTGATACAACAATTTTCAAAGGTGCTCTTTTACACAGTAATACGCGCGTACAATGGGCGGCTCGTAAATTTTCACGCCATACCCGCAGCTTCGTTACACGCGACGTGACCCTAGCCGCGCGTTTTCCTTTGGATGCCCCCGCGCGCAAATGCCCCTCGCATATATTCATCCGTGTACACGTTGTTTGTTAATTAATTTCTCGGGTAACCGGACACTCTCGCCGGATGATGCATATTCTCTCGCTGTTTCCGTACGAGCCGCACGAGAAAATGGAAATACGTGCCAGCTGCTACGGCTATCCGACAGATGCTGAGGCGATGGGGCAAAATGGACTGCATCGGAAAGCAAAGTTACCGAGGGCAAAATTTGGTATCCTGTTAATAACCATTAACAATTGAAATTTAATTTTTTTCGTTGGTATAGCAAAATATGCGATTTGCTAAAAAAATTAATCGAAGATTCCAACGGTAGGATAAATATATTTATAGTCGTGATTTCTTTTTTTTTTGCTTCTTTGTGAATAACGAGCAGGTCACGTGCGACGAGGAGCAATGATTTTTTTGCGATTTTTTTTTCTCGAGACTCCGATTCCATCGACTCGGTTGGTGTGTATAGCATCCGAAAAGCGTGGAAAGTATCGCCACTTCGTGACGCGAATTCGACGGAGCAGGTAGTCAATCCTATTAGAAACGTGTCCGGGTTACTTCGTGCGATGTTTCGCTTCGAAGATATTACTTCCCGATGGTTCACACTGCAGAATTCGCTCGGTTGCAGTTTCGAAGAAAATCCACAGACTATCGAAACAATATCAGAGATCTTTAATGCAATGAACAATAAAATTTCGGATTTTTAATTTCTTAAAAAATGTTGATAGTATTTTTTATTCGAAATTAGTGGAGATCGATTTATCGGGGATCAAACTATTGGGGATTCAATTATCAGGGATCAATTTACCGTGAATCACTTTATCGGGGATCAAATTACCAGGGATCATTTTATTGGAAATTAAATCACCGAAAATCTGTTCAGCAGGAATCGATTCTACTGGCGAAAAAATTACATGGATCCTAATATTTTTTATTCGACTGTATAATTTTCGGAAAAAAATACAGTTTATACATTTTCCGACATTATTCCCGACTTGAATATTTATAAAAATTTGTGATCTTGGAGAAGTAGTATTTTTCACCCTAATGCAAGCAGTCTGTGTATAATAATAATCGCGCCGGCTATTATTATGTCTTGCAGTAATAGTAAAAGGGAAGATGATCTTTACGAGGCTGTAGGGGTCGGTTACCTTTGCGCATAAATTCGTTGGTGCTGAAATAAAGCGATGATCTGCCGGGGGTTTCGGCTTCGTAAAACCCCTCGCGCCAAGTTCTCTCGTAATGGAGAGCAGCGCGTTCGTTGTACCGCGTGCCTTTTTTCGGTAATTGGCCAGGGATTTGGACATGAGTTATCCCCACACGCAGCCGGTTTTTTTCCCCCACGCCGCACTAACTAATTGAATTCCACCGAAGTATTCGCGTGCCTGTGGTGCGCCATGTATACATATATGTCGAAATTTATCGCAGCTTTGCCGCGACTTTATTGCCGGGTGAATCGTATTTTGTTCTTTGGAATTGATCAGGTCAACCTCGTTCGCTATAAGAGAAAAGTAACTGCAGAGAATTAAATTTTTTTTTTATTCGGTTTTATTCGCCTACCATTTAACTACGTTGATCTTTATTTTTTTAACGAGAATAGTGGAAACATATTTCTTTTCATTATTTTTTGATCTTTTGATTTTATAACATTGTTTGCCAAATTTAGACAAATAGTATTAGCAGTAAAAGTGACAGATATTAATACTAAAAAGTAGTATCTGCAATAAAGTGACAGATATTAATACTAAAAAGTATCAATATTTCAACGTAACAATTTATTATTCGATAATTGTGTTTTCGTTATCATTTTCACAAGGATATCATTTTGAGGTCTCAGCACCAGCAAAATATGAACGTCCGTGAATAATGATATTTACTGTTTGTCCGTCACAGGTGGAAAGTGCGACGCGCGCGAGTTTGCGTTTGCGGACCACAAAACCAGAATTTCCATCGTGCGGTCCGACGATAAAAGGAGCGAGGCAGATATTGTTATCTCTATCCGGGACATATGTGGCTTTTCGTCGGAGTGAGCGGGGGTTCCATTCACACCGGGAGAGCCGTAGAGAATAAACGACGGAGAGCAAAAGTTGGTCGAGAGGGACGCGGCGCGAAATGCGCGACGGGTTTTCGCGCGCGCGTCTCTGAATTGCGAATTGTGTTGGCGGCTACGAGAGCAGCGATCACGCGGTCAACCGTAACGACGTAATTGGCCTCTTCTCTCCACCCTACGGCTGAGTTTCCGACTTTGGCGAATGTACAGCTCGCAGCCCAGTTCGAGCCACCAGTTCTCTCGCTATCTCTTCGATTCACACACCGATCTATATTCGATTACTCAAACGGCGTATGAATTGCTCGCGGAGGCCTCTCGAATCGCGCAACCCGGTAGTTTCCGACGATTTCCCCCAACTATTGTTCCGCCAGCGGCGCGATAACCGATTTGCCAGACGGAATGGGAAATGAGATACCCGTGAAACGTCATCGGTTGGATGGTGCAAAGTTGGTCTTGGAAATTAAAATAATCCCTTTCTGAAAAGTTGGCGTTAAAAAATATAATACAAAAAAATTAATAAGGACTGGGAAATGAGATGCGCGTGAAACGTCATCGGTTGGATGGTGCAAAGTTGGTCTTGAAAATTAAAATAATCCCCTCCTGAAAAATTGGCGTTAAAAAATATATATAAAAAAATTAATAAGGAATGGGAAATGAGATACGCGTCAAATGTCATCGGTTGGATGTGCAAAGTTGGTCTTGGAAATTAAAATAATCCCCTCCTGAAAAATTGCCCGTAAAAAAAATAAAAAAAATAATAAGCATATTTTATAACGATTTTGATGTCAATATTCGAAGATCCAATTTCCGTAAATAAGGTCTTGAAAATTAAAATAATCCTCTCCTGAAAAATTGGCGGTAAAAAAAATATAAAAAATTAATAAGCATACTTCATAACATTTTTTATGTTAATATTCAAAGATCCAATTTCCGTAAATTATCTAACAAATTACTATGACTGTTGATAAAGTAGAAAATAGTGAAAAGGAACCATAAAATGTTGAGAGAAACGCCGAGAAAACAGCAGATGCACAGTGAATGTTATTTCACGCGCGTGTGTACATCGCATAATAATACGCGTGTTGACTTACGTCGAATAGAGCATCGCGAGCGAGTTGAATGGAGTTATGCCGGCGGCTGGCGGACGCTCACAGCGTGAAAATAATTACACGAGCCATTTGCACTGGTATGTGTCGATCACCGAGGGCCGTGTGTATATCCCTTTCGGCGACAGCTCTGTCTCGGTTTCGCGTCCATTGTCATCGAACCCCTCTCGCGCCTCTCGGCTGTTCGCCTCTCTCTGTGCGCCTGCATCCCGATCGCCTCTGCATTTCCATTCGAAGTGACCATCCCTGCCTAATCGGCGAAACCCTCGACACTCGATACCGGGGATAAATTCTGCATCCCATGAAAATGCATCGACCTTACCCTGTTTTTTATTACGAATAATAAAATTGATTAATTATTAACATTCAAATCTTTAGATTAAATCAAAATTAAAAAATCTTCACATACATTTTTTTTCTAAATGAATAAATGTGTATGTTAAATGTGATACAAATTATTAAAATTTAATTTAATTTTAATTGACCAAGATTCTGAGATAAAAGGCCAGAAAATAAAATCAACCGTTCAACTGTACAGATTTAATTCGTACGATTGAGTCTCATCATCTCCATCAAATCCCATTTAAAGCGAACACTTTATAGCATATTTATAACCCACGTGGCCGACAAAAATGCGTTTATTCCGTGTCACTATTATTGACATGCCTTATAAACTGTAAACGTTAGTAACCGAATTTCGTGAACTCGAGGAGACATCGGGACAAGTTTCCGTTCACGTTCACGTCGCCGGGGAATCGAGATCGAAGCACGTCTCGAGTATTTATCAAACGAAGTGGCGCGCGGTTTACATGGAGAGACACTTCTCGCCTCTGCGACCGCCACTCAGCATGCTATGTATGCATCATAAGTTACCATCTCTATATAATATTATATATTGCACAAATATATATATACGTAATGTACCGCGTGACGTATGTAGCAAAGGGCGACCCCGGTGGCTCTGTCTCTCTCATCGAGCAAGTTCGAAAACGTTGTTATCGCGAATGCGGCCGAGTAAAAAGGGGTCGTTGACGAGGGCGCGTGCTTGGCGCTACCAAGCTGCGCCCCAGTGTCCCAAGTGCGCGAGAGGGTGAAAAACGAACCCTCCGACAACTCCTCCGAGGGGCAAACGGAGACCAAATAAAACGACCCGAACTTGGAGAGACAACCCTCGAATATATTACGCATATTGCGGTCGTGTAGCTTATTAGTAAGAAAAAAAAAAAAAATCAGTGGCTCGACGAAAAAATTCTCGCGGTAATTTTTTCGTCTTGGAAAATTTTGGCTCAGGGGGTTAAAGGCGAGAAATTTGTCGCAGCGAATTGTCAGATGTGATTTAAGTTGATTTTTTTTTATTTACTAATATATTAGTAAAGAAAAAAAATTCAGCTGGCTTAACGAAAAAATTCCTCGCGGTATTTTTTCGTCTTGGAAAATTTTTGCTGAGGGGGTTAAAGGCGAGAAATTTGTCTCGGCGAATTGTCAGATGTGATATAAGTTAAATTTTTGTCTCTTGTCTGCAGAGATTTGGCTTATGAGTAAATGGGAATTTTTTTTTACTTTGTATTTTTTTTATTTGTTATTAAGTTTCGGCCGGACGAGATGAGCCACCCTCGTCGAGTCGACCGCGGAGGAAAATTTTCGTCACGCACTAACCGTCGTCTTCGTCGTCGTCGTGGTCACGTCGAAATCGTAATGGGGGAGGGCGATTCGGAGTTCACGACGTTGAGCTATAAATCTTCGTCGGGCTGTCGCAATGGAGACTGACGGACACTCGAGTGACGTTTGCGTGAGGATTAGAAGTCCCTGCGAGATTTTTTTCCCTCTTTTCTTCGTCTAATAATCTCCGACTTTTTTAAAGGTCCTCAAAAAAACCCAACATCTTTTCGGAGGCAGTAAAACTTATTTTTATATTTGACCCAACAATTTTTCCCTCTGTTGATAGTAACTCAGCAACATTCTAAAAAATAAAAATAAAATTTCCCAGTGGTAAAAAAAAGTTCTCGATCACTTTTAATCACCTGGATCATGAGAAATGTAGAAATGTAGACCTTTTGCAGCCTTATGGAAAAGGTTGGCGAATGGCGAATATATGTTCAAAGCTGAGTGTAAAGAGTTGCACTGAAAAGTGTGATAAATGAGACCGAACGACGACGTCGAGGATATGAGACCGAGAAAAATATACCGACGGGAAATTTCCAGGTCTGTAAAATTTATTTTCGATATACGGTTATACCCTCTGTGCGGAGGATTTTCTGTCCGCAGCGTCTCGCAACTTCTGCCGAGGCCAATTTATTTCGCTCGGTTTGTTTTGGTCTATGATATGGGCACGGCTGCTGTTACTGCGCCGTTACATTCGAGGCTCGCGGCGCTTCTTTATTGCCCGGTTACAACGCGCGAGCTGTGTGTATCGCGTCAGGGCGAAGCTTCCTGCCGCGGCGTCTTGAAAAATTGCGATTTTTCTTATAACCCCAGCGCGAACGACGATTGACAGCGACTCTCGCTCATTCGTGATTGAACGACCCGCCCAACGGGTGACGTATAGAACGACTTTACGTGATGCCACTTCGTCCCCAGGAACGAGCGGTGCACGATATATTGTTGAGATCCGGCGAGAGGTGTTTGACATATCGATCGGAAAATTATAAAATGAGATTTTTCGAGTCTCGTCTGTCTTTGGGCATCGCCGGATCGAGGGATTTCGAATCCTTTCGTCGGTAACAGATGCGAAAGGAGATAGGGTGGATGTACCATTATTGGCCAGTGTACCTATTGTGGCCATTTTTATTATTTTATTCTTCAAATTACTTCTTCCCCACAATTGCACGTTCAAAAAAAAATTCATTTCAATTCACTGAATGACTTAACCGACGATTTTTTTATTTCATTAAATGTTTTGATTTATTCCTTTGAATGTGATGGCTACAATTGGCCCTAAGATGGCCAAAAACGGTACGTCTACCCTATATCGGTTTTTCGAACGGGTCGCTGCTTTCGCGAATTTTTATACGACGCTTTGTGGCTCATTAAAAAAAAAAGACGTCAATATATTTTGATAAAAATGATGAGCAATGAGTAATTTTTGAGCACGTGAAAAATACCTTCAACAAATGTAAAGAAATTCAAATATCTGAGTAATTTTAAAGTATTATAACATCGGCATTTCCTACTTAAACCACCAAACAAATTAATTACTTATTTGAATCTTAAAAAATAAAAAAAATATCCAGTAGAAGCACTTCTGAAGGGTCAGACGTCTTTTTCCACTGTCACTGTCGTCGTCAAATTCGAAATAAAAATATCTGAGCAATTGTAAAGTATTAAAAAATGGCCATTTCCTACTTAAACCACCAAACAAATTAATTACTCATTTGAATCTTAAAAAAATAAAAAAATATCCAGTAGAAAAATCTCGAAATGGTCAGACATCGTTTTTCCACTGTCAATGTCGTCAAATTCGGTTATTAGTGTAAAGCGAACACCCAGATCGTCGAGTCAGCTTATCATTATCAGTACATGCAGAGAGAGAGAGAGAGAGAGAGGAGTAGTTATTGCGCTGAGGTGCTTCGCCCGCCCGTTCGGTGATAATTCGTCGGTGGACACTGCAATTGTTCAACGAACGGATTAAATCGGCTTACGCGGCTCGACGCTCGGTCGCACATGGACAACACAGCTCGCCCCGAGTGCCAGTTCGCCGCGTGCGTCTACCTCTCCACTGTTGCGTCTGCTATCGCACAAACGCGCGCCATCAGTTATTGCGCCGTTGTGGTCTGTGCTGTGTCGTTGCCGTTGGCCTGCAGTCTTCCCGGTTCCTCGCCGTTGGAATCGCGGAATTGAACATTCCCGCTCGGATTCTCCGAAACTCCGGATCCATAACGACTGTAAGCTCGAGAAATCAGACCGCGAGTATCCCGGTCATTTTCGGTGCGTCCTCTTTGAGCTCGAACGCCAATTATCAGGAAATAATTCGCCGGGCATTAAACACATCACAATTACGATTGAAAAAAAAAAAAGAAAAAAAAATGAAAAATGTTTGTGCTGAAAAAAATGTTGCCTTCTAAATGTTGCCAATTATCACGAAATAATTCGCCGGCCATTAATCACATCACAATTACGATTGAAAAAAATAAAAAAATAAGAAAATAAAAGAATTAAAAAAAAAACAAAAAATGTTTGCGCTGAAAAAATGTTGCCTTCTAAATGTTGCCAATTATCACGAAATAATTCGCTGGCCATTAATCACATCACAATTACAAAAAAATAAAATAAAAAATAAAAAAAAAACAAAAAAATGTTGCCTTCTAAATGTTGCCAATTATCACGAAATAATTCGCTGGCCATTAATCATATCACAATTACGATTGAAAATAATAAAAAAATAAAAAATTAAAAAAAAAAACAAAAAATGTTTGCGCTGAAAAAATGTAGCCTTCTATAAATGTTGCCAATTATTACGAAATAATTCGCCGGCCATTAATCACATCACAATTACGATTGAAACAAAAAAATAAAAAAATAAAAAAAAATATAAAAATGTCTGTGCTGAAAAAATGTTGCCTTTCACGTCATTTCGAGACATCTTCGTGTCTGCACTGTGTATCTCTTAACGTCTGATATTTCCGGTACAAGAAAAAAAAAAACAATATTTTTTTTTATATACGTGCGAGCTTTTCAGAAGACGCAATCTCGAAGAGTGCGACGTTGATGTTGTTCCCGCGGGTGCGGTGCGGTTATAAAAGATGCTAGACACGTCGGGCTCGCGCGCGAGCGGCTTTCCACGTTCCTCACCGTGTCTGACACGCACCCACACACACGGTTTTAGAGCGCCAGGAGGAAACTATCTGGAAATGAGATTTTTCGACCCCCTGACACAACCGCTACGGACGTCGGCGACTGCAACTTTCGTTGAGATTTTTCTCGACGCATTTTCGGTGGTCTTTCCACCGAGAAATTGTCGTAAATGCCGAAACACTGAATCATAAACACAAAAAATAAAAATGATGAATAATTATTAATTAACTTAATAATAAAAAATTACATATATTTGAGATTATGTGTTGAGTCGTTGAGATTTTTCTCGACGCATTTTCGGTGGTTTTTGCACCGAGAAATTGTTGCAATTTCCAAAAAACTGAATTATAAAAACAAAAAATAAAAATCATGACTAATTATTAATTAACTTAATTAATAAAAAATTACGTTTATTGAAGATTTCGAGCTGAGTTGTTGGGATTCGTACCGAGAGCGAAATATCGCACGCGAAAAAATCGTCCCACTCGATCCTACTGTTAATCAGTCAATAAATTAAACGTCTAACAAGATCGAGCACATGGCTCGTATGGGAAGCAGAGCGCCCCGGAGGCTCCGATCCTTGAGTGAGTCGCAACCCCTGTCCAGGACACTGATTAATGGCTTTAGCCTCTTTGCTCCTTGAGCGGGACTCTCACGAGGAACAAAAGTCATCGCTTCTGCCCTCTCCGACTCGCTTATAATACGTCACGATGAGTTTGAAAAATGCATCGTCCTCGCACGTGAGCTATTACTTTATCGTAATACCTTTTATATACGCAATTACATATAAGTATGTAGGCTAAAGGTGGATCATCCGCGACGGGTGAACGAACGATCGTTATATGAAATTAAATTCACGAGAAACGATAATAAAATGTTGGCAGGGTTAAAAATCAATTTTGACAGCAGACAATTTTTTATCCAAATAATTACTCTTCTTTTATTTTATTTTTTTTCTGTAACGTCAGACAGAATAAATAAAGCGTAAAATTTCAGTGCAGAATCACTCAATCAGCTGTCATTTTCAATTGTTGGTTCGGTGTTGTAAAAAATCCACAAAATTCGACATAGATGCCTGGAACAAAATACACTTTTTTTAATAATAATATTAAAAATATAATTTTTCATGTATAGTGTTATAATCGCATATTAATTATAATTCATTTATCAGTTATCCATATTCATTTATTTATTTATTTATTTTTTTATTCATTTACCTATAAAATGGGTCTGCAACGTCCATTGCTATCCTTCCTTTGACCTTCAGGACACTGTCTGGACGGTGCATCGATGATATTTTTCCAGGTAATACCCTTGGCGATGACTTTAGAATCCTCAACGTTATCCTCTTCTCGTCCCTCGTTCACCTCGAGGTCGACGACCTCTTCGTCTTCATCGGCCTCTTCGACCTCTGCTTCCACATTTTTTGGGATCATCGCAGGGTTGTCAATGATGACTCCGTCGGATTCGTCACTGTCAACCGAATCCAGCCACGAATCATCAACCCAATCCGATTGCGCAGGTGGCGCCGCTTCTGATTCACAATAAACGACAACCCCATTGAGCAGCAGCAAAATCCACAAAACTTTAGACATCACTTTTGGAAATTCCGTCATTTTGTCAGAATTTGGTTCGTGTATCAAGTTTAATAATTCACAGCAGGAAACTGCTACCGCCGAGTTTATCCGGTTCCTGACTTAGCCGAAGGTGCGATCAAATATTTATCAACCTGCGTTGTATATACGCGTGCCGCACGACTTGCCGCAACGGTCTAAGGTATTTGTTGCCGTGTTCCGCGAATAAATAATATCCCACGCCGAGATAAGATTCGCGCTCACCGTCAAACGCGGCGCTCATGACGAATACACACTCGGAGATAAGATGCGATATTAATTCGGTCTTTGATAACTTCGCGGCGGCGATAATTGTCGCGGCGCTTCCTCGGTTTCAGGCGGATTGCGATGAAGTCTCTGCGGCGAGCGGAGGTGGAAACTTTCTCGGAAGTCGAAACGTCGGTGGTTATGCAATTTTCGTGACGTCAGTTCGCTAATTTTTCGTGTGCTTTGGGATTAGTGGGCGTGATTCGGGCGAACTGAGAAAACGTAAATTTAGGCTGGCAAAAAGTGACGAATTATGACAATTTTTGGTGAATTAGCTAAATATACTTCGTTGAAGTAACTAAAATGATTTGGCCCAAAAAAGAAGGCAAAATACCAAAGTTATTCACTTAATTTGAAAATTTGTGGCTTCGACTTCCGGAATTCGAAATAGATTTACTGCAATTATTTTTTATTGGGTGCTGAAAAACGGAAGTGTTAACCATTGATACTATCGTATCTCGAGCGTTTCCAGTGAATCATTGATGTAGATTTCATCATCCGTATCTCCGATTTCATATCGCTCCAAGTGTCGATACTGATTTCATAGGTTCTGAGACGAAACATCGTTTTCATCGAATTTTCTAGCACTAATCTTTAGTCTGCAATAATTTTTCCCTTATCTCCTGCGCAGCTGATAGCTGGACAGTCGTGGACATCGCAATGTCTGCAGAATCGATTTGTGGAATCTTCCCTGACTTATCACTATCATCATCGCTATTTTACA
Organism: Itoplectis maculator; assembly: GCA_964034905.1. Classification (NCBI taxonomy): domain Eukaryota; kingdom Metazoa; phylum Arthropoda; class Insecta; order Hymenoptera; family Ichneumonidae; genus Itoplectis; species Itoplectis maculator. Next base: position 8,973,894 of record OZ035857.1, read on the forward strand.
ATGTGTCAGTTGCACAAAAAAAAAAAATACATCGATACATTTTCTGAAATCGAGTTGACATTTTTCCGTCACTCGTCGCAGTCTCTTTGACAGGAAAAAAAATCGTACGCTCTCTCCTTGTCATTTATAGCCACCACAAGTGCAACCAGCATACATCAAATTTAACGATGGCTATTGTTCACTTCCGATTAAACACACGTAGCCCGTTGTTAACGATATCTCGTTCGAGAACCGATCAACGCGATATCGTAAACGCAACGAAAAAATGCGTCCTGCACGTTCGCGCGTATTATTATCATTATTATTATCATTTCTGACAGCTGAGTCGTAGTTGTCGATAGTGGGTAAAGTGCAAAGACGATTATTCGAATTTAATTGTTTATTATATATTAATATAATGAACAAAATCATTAATGATTTTTTTTAACATTTTTTTTTTATGATTTCAGGCCTATTTTATGTTCCAAAAGAAAAATGTACAAAGCTTCAAAATTAAATCGTCCACGTCAGTCGATTCGCTCGACGAGCGTTGAAGCCACCTATTTACAGTATACCTATACAGTATAAATCCTCATATATATTTTTTTGTATAATTTCAGACCTATTTTATTTTCCACAACAAAAATGTACAAAGCTTCAAAATTAAATCGTCCACGTCAGTCGACAATTCGCTCGACGCGTTTTAAAGCCACCTATTTACAGTATACGAATCTCCTCCTTCCAACCGGATGAGTTATGACAATCCAGTGGATTTAATAACTCCATCGTCACGCGTCGGCGCGAGAAAACCCGCGGAGAAGAATTTCCTCGGCCTGTTTCTTGATGTCTTTTTTATGCCTCGGAAGGCACAGAGATAGGAAGCACAGGACCCGAGGCTTCCTCGGTGCTCGCGTATATCGAGCTCTTCCACTCTAGTTGGTGGCGCGAAACTCCCTCCGGCCGCTGGAGCGGCTTACCAGGCGAGACCGAGGAAGAGAAGCGCAGGACGAGCAGCGGCCCGTCTGTTGAATAGAGAGAAAGAAAGCGAAAAGAAAAAAAATAAAATATGACTCTGGGAGATTTTCATTCCTCGCCGAGCCGATCTAACTACCGTTCTCACGTTTATTCTACCTTTTAGACGGGAGTGAATGGAGCGCCGAGCAGAGGAACCTGAAAGCCCAGCGGGTAAAGCAGCCAGACGTAAATACACTTATATTAAATCCACCCGGCTTATTTACATCGACGACAGCGACGTATGCGACGCGAAATTTTCCTCCCCCACGTGCTGTCTATAGCTACATGGTGATATATCTTACGTGCAATGCACAGCGTACGAGGGATGAAATTCGGGTAATGGTTTCTTTGCGGTAAGCCTCGGTGAATTTATTTTCTATTTTTTTTCGTAGGGTGGAAAGGAGATTCTTTTTGGCAAATTTTTTGGATTGGGGGACGATAATAATGCGGGTTGAAAAAATTGTGCGACTTGAGAACGATTGTATAGGTTAAAAGTCGATATTTTGAAAAAATAAATTTCGTGACCCCGATTTGGGAGGTTTTCGGCCCCGCGGCCAGATCTACGATTTCTGACAAGCAAAACGACAAATTTCGTTTTTTTTTTTTCAAAAGTAACTGAACAAGGGTTTTTCAGTTGCGATTTACCCTTTTAAAACTTTATAAGAGCGCAGTCCAAAAAATTCGCCAAATTTTTGCACGTCTGCTCCAACCCAGCGTTACCTACTGAATTTTCGTTAATGCACAGCGCAACTCGTTACAGTAAAATGAGTTACGAGCAAAGCCTTCGCAGCCGATGATGGAACATCGAGTCGCGCCGAACAGGTGTATCACGCTTCTTGCTCTCTATGCAGGCGCGTCAAATGTCGCGTCATGGCAGACGCGACGGACGCGCGTGGGCGAAAAATATTCCGATCGCCATGGTAACCCGGAAAATTTCGGTTCGCAGTTTCGCTTTTGTTTTTCGATGGCGAAGAGGCGAAGCGCAGAGGGAAATGAACGAGGGTTGGGGGCAGACAGAGTCAGCGCAGGTGAACGGACGGCAGTAACCTGAGCCAGGAAGAGGGCAGGATATTCCATGCGGAATTATTCATGCGGCCGCTGCTGCTGCTGCTGCTGCTACCACTGCTGCTGCTACCACTGCTGCTGCTGCTGCGTTTCGCTTCTCGCATTAGTAAAAGCGTTCATTTTCACGACGCGCGAGAAGCAACGGAAGCGACGCACAGAGGCACACGCTCGGGGTTTTCTACGTCAGAGGCCGCGAGGGTTGTTGCATAGACGTTGCGAGCGGACTTTAGAATTCTCCTCGGGATCCTCTAGCGTCCTACGTGTGAGCTTCAAGTGCAACCGGCGAACGACGAAAAGACACCGAAAGCGCCAGGTTTTCCTCGAGTTTGCCCGAATGTACAGAAATGTCACGTACCTGGGGGGGGGGGGGGGGGGGGGGGGTCACTGGGTACAAAGGGCGCGAAGCTAAAGAGGGTTTGAAGTGTCAAACTCAGAGCCCAGTGGAACGTGTGTCATTTTTTTTTTTTTTTTCGTACGCAAGCGCGATTGTTTTATTTTTTTTACTTTTTAATTTATTTTTTTACTGTTCCCGTCCTCAGCTTTCCAACTTTTTGTCGACGAGTCTCGGCGACGTCTTGTTCATTTAGCGATTAAAGCGTTTTTACGCCGGATAAAAGCCGACCGTCAAGTGCAATTATTCATCCTTATGACGCTTTCACTGTCGCCGTCGTAAAAATGCAGTTGAGGAACAAGCGCTGCTTCGGCTTCGTCGTCGGTTTTTTCCTGAGTGTTTTGTTGGGCTGTGATTTATTCGAGGAAATTTATGCGAGCGAAGATATGTGCACTGAATGTATACACAATTAATTTTTTCCTGTTGTAATATATTTTTTATAGTTTTTTTTTTTTTTAATAATGTGTCACGATTTAGGCACTTTGCGCATGCGCAAAGTACACCATTTCTGGAATGAATGCGTAAAGTGACACTTTGCGCACGCGAAACCGACCCAAAAAGATGAGTTTGAGAATGAACACTGAAAAAAATATTTGTACGAACATTTTTTCCAAGTTCCAGACGAGAAAAATTTTTCATCCCACCCTCGAATATACGTTGAGTGCGTTCGCCACTGTCGCCTCGTTTCAGGTGTGACGTTAACGTCACAGCTTCGCACTCACAATTCACGGTTACCGCCTCGTTCACCCGTTTTGCCCTTTTCCACTTTTTCCCACGCGCCGGTGTCGCTCGTTTGCGGAACTCGCGCGAGCCCTTTAAATTCAGACGGGTCGCGCGCGCGTTAATCGTGACGCAGTAGTGTAGTCAATTATCGACACGATAAATTTCTATCTATCCAAACCGCCTGCGCCTATTGTTGCCGGGCATCGCTGCAGCATCCCGAGGGCCCACTTTTACCAGGGACTTGTACTATAAACTACGTGCGAACATTTGCGCCGTTACCTGGCATCGTCAACCTGATGGTTACACGCTCGATTGAAACGCGGAAATGGCGTTCGTAAAATATTATCATTTATTTATGTCTACGGAGGCCGTGAACAAAATTCTAGAAAATAGATATAAATAGATCTGAGTTATCTCGACGATTTTCATAAACGTAATTTTGCAGTTATTTAAATTACGACGTTAATAAAAAAATTCGAGCGCCACGAGAGAGTCAATATTTGTCTGGTTTAATTGGACAACAAATTATTTGATTTAGTATTTTTTATTTATTTGTTTTTTTATTATTTGAACTGGCGTTCGAAAAATATTATTATTTATTTACGTCGACGGAGGCCGTGGAAAAATTTGTAAAAAATAGATAGAAATAAGGTTATCTCGACGATTTTCATAAACGCAATTTTACAGTTATTGAAATGAAGACGTTAATAAAAAAATTGAACGCCACGTGAGGGTCAATATTTATCTGGTTTAATCAGACAACAAATTATTTGCGTAAGAATTTATTTATTTATTTGTGTATTTATTATTTGTTCAACAGCTGGAATATTTGTTATCTCACAGACGCCTCAATATATATCTCGAGCATATTTGAACTCGGCGTAATATTTTTCACCGCAACTCCGGAAGCAAACTCCCCAGCGGCGAGAGAAGGTAATTTATGCAGTTGCCCCCAGAGCGCGGCGTGCATGCGGCGATGCACACTCATGACGGGTCCATTAGTCACGGAACGAGCTGCGCACTTTGTGCCTCAACGTCGATCATCCGCGGGCATCACGAGCCTTCAGCCCGCATATCGCAACAAACAAGACGTCATTTGATTTCACGAGTAATGGTTGCTCGGCGTAGACGAACCAAATACGCGTTGGATGCTTCCAACCGACGGAATGCAAAATAGTCTTTATTTCAAAATAGTCTTGAGCCATTTTTTCCCCAAGACCCGGCGTCAGAATTAATTACTAATTTTTAATGTTACAATTCTATTGTTACCATTTCTTAAACGAATCTTGATTTTTTAAAAATCCAGTAGTTAATTTCTCTCAATTACTCTTTTTTTTCAAAATAGTCTTCAGCCATTTTTTTCACGATACCTTAGAATTAATTACTAATTTTTATTTTTACATTTCTATTGTTACCATTTCATGAATCTTGAATAAAAAAAAATCCAATAGTTAATTTCTCTCAATTACTCTTTTTTAATGATTAAATTTCCATAATCAAATAACTTTGAGTTTGTCATAATTCAGCCATTAGGAAAGCTGCGAGCAAACATCGCCGGACGACTTTGACTTCGCGTAAACTCGGTCGCAATTGCTCTTAGGCACCGCGAGAGCGCCCTTATTCGCAGTCATTAATTTCTAACTCAAATCGAGTCAAAACTCGTCAAAAGCCTCAAAGAGCTTACTCACTCGCGCTCCCTCTGTGTACTTACCGCGTCCCTATTCCGCGCCGGCGCCGCGTGCGTCTCTCCCTTCGTGCTGCGGCTGCTGACTGCTGACTGCTGCTGCTGCTGCTCTCCTCGTGCGACTCGAGAGCCCTGAGCGAAATAGAGTGCAACTTCACTGGAGATGCGTCTGTTCACGTTAGGCCCTTATCACTTCGAAGAGACCGCGCCGAGCGACGCAAAAGCGACGGATGCCCGCGCATAGCGACCACTCACGGCCCTCAGCGCCGCAAGTTTAGCGTTACGAGAGGTCTCCGAGTTTCCGCGGCTTCGCAGGTGTCCCGGAATAAGAGCACTTATCGCCCTAACGTATAAACAGCCTGGGACAGTTTTGACGGCCTCCGTAAACCGGCCTTATTTCTTTTTCCACTTTCCTGTGGCTCGAATTTTCCGATTTTTTTTTTATCACATTTTTCGCGCCACAAATGCATTATTTTGGCATTTTTCGCGCCAAAAAAAAAAAACGGAGCACTGAGCATCGATCAGATGATCGTAATTGATCTCTGATAAATCGTTAAAAAAATTGGTGTCAAAATATGTGAGCCCAGGAATTTTTTTTTCGCATATACGATTTATGGAATTTAGAGCATGTTATTTAATATTGTGGGAGCATTTTTTTGTGCGAAAGTATCGACTACTAATTTGACTCTGTACACAAAAATCCGATATTGGAGCGCCAGTGGGCAGAGTGCTTTTCTCGATACCGAAGACATCGAGGATATTGAGGATTCGAAGGTCACTGCAATTTCGCTAGAAATAAATTTAAAATAAACCTACTGGGGGATTAAAATTACGCTTATGGTGGTAATTACAGATAAATAAATTCACGAACTTGCGTTTTTGTTCACTTAGATAATCTGTTTCTTTACTATAATTCATTCACTGTCTAACGTCTAAGATTGTCTGGCCAATGATACGTCTTTGTTACCTTTACAACCGTGGACTCGTTTTTTTTTTACACATCACCGTAGGAACTAACCGGAACTCGAATGTCATCGTGTGTCGCGCGTGTTCTTCGTCCTCTCGTTATACATAAAACGAGGATCGTATAATACATGTGTACGCTATATGCATAATAATGTATAGAATATCGAGGGATAGGATAGTTTCTCGGGTTATTGAAATGTCAATGCGTTCCGCTTGTTAGGTACATACAAATGCGATGAGTACGTATAGTCCGACATATATGCTATTTATATATTTATATAATAATAATAATAATCATAATAATAATTTTTTACGTTTAAATATATTAATCTGATTATTCTTTCACACATTGTAATCCAAGCGCTCGCGTTTGGTGAGATTATTAAAAAAAAAAAAAAATCAAGTTGCCGTTTAGGTACTTTTTTTTTCAAATGTTAAGCGTCAATTATCTCCCGCGCGAAATTCATTCCGCAATCATCGGCTTTCAGTCGCCGAAGAATTGGAAACGTCATTCGAAAGAATATATAATAATTATTATATATTTGCCACACGCATTTTTTTTTCCCCACTCGAGTCGCACATTCACTCACAATCAGTTCGCTTCGTCGCCGCAGATTAAAATTCGTCACAATAATCTTTCACACGCGTCAACAGCCATCCTCTCGTCTATTTATATCACAGTACGTATATTTTAACTATATATATAATTTTTATATATATATTTATTATTTATTATATTTGTTTTTACACATATATCTATCAGTGTGTCGCAGTGTGCGCGTGTTTTTCGTGTCTGTGTAGGCTAGACAGATATAAATTCGCGCGCTAGACGTTGTGTTTTTTTTTTAAGTGTTTTCAGTTGACACCAGAGTCGCGAGATTTTTTTTGGTTTTTTTTTTACTCCGTGGAAGCAGATTACGAGATGCGACTATCGAGGCGCCACAGATTTTAGCGGACATCGTGTTTAGACTTTTGCTGTTAGTTGCTGTTTTTTTTACCAAATAATTTTCTAAACAACCTCTCGCTAATACACAATTTTACACCTATGAAAAGTTATTACGAGTTTGAGCTTTATTTATTCGGAAAAAAATAGATAAAAAAAAAATCATTGTTCATCGTCGTCAGAAATTTATAATAGTCCTCGGCTTAGACTTCGTAGGCCGGTTGAGAGTCGATCGATGCATCGTCCGTCGACGGACGGACGGACAGAGGCGCATTCGCTATGTTCAGCCAGGGTATCAGAAAAAAATGGCCAAAACTCGGCCATTTTTTTCCCAACAATTTGTTCCACTTTTTACCCGACAATTTTTTTCTCGGCCATTTTTTTCCCAACAATTTTTTCCACTTTTTACCCGGCAATTTTTTTCTCGGCCATTTTTTTCCCAACCATTTTTTCCACTTTTTATTCGGAAATTTTGGTCTCGGCTATTTTTTTCGAGACTCCTGACGGTTCGGAGTGGACAAAGTGTGGCTGGATTCAGACGCAGCAGCGTTCCGCTTGCGTCGGCGACTTGGATGGCAAGTTCATTCGGTATGTCCCCGAATGCTCGTCTGGCGTCGCTCTGGGAGAGTGAGAGGGAGTCCTCCACGTACAGCTCGTGAAATTTGTCTTCGACGTTCGCCTCCGTCGTTCAAGTTGCCAACCCGACAGCCTCTTCACTTTTACGCGAAACTCGCACCGTTCGCCGGGCACGACGCACGCTCAGCGTCTTCAGCTTACCAGGAGTTAACTTCGCACTTAGTCGTACACGGGGGAGGGTCGCCCCCGTTCGGGTTCACCTTGAGTACGACTTGCGTACTCGTGTTTCGTCAATTATGCGCGCAGAGAGAATTCTGTCGCGCGTACAAACGTTGCAATGGCCTTGGGCTTCGAGCGACAACTATTAATTTAATTTTCCGCAACTAAAGGGTAGAGGGAATTTACATAATTTTTTTCTGGGTTAACAAATATTTTTTTTCGGAGCTGACACTTTTTATTTTCGAGCAAAATTTTTTTTTGGCCTGCCAATATTTTGTTTGTAAATTAAAAAAATATGTTTGCCGACCAAATCGATTCGGTTCGTGAATTTTTGGTAATTTGTTATTTATGTGTCAATGAAACAATGAAAATAATGGGCGTCGAACAGCCATCAACAGTTTTCACCTAAACAGTTGACGAAGGGACTCTCTAAATGTTCCTATCGCAACGGAGCTACGAGCGAAACTACCTTAATCGCGGCTTCCACCGATTTAATGTCATTCCGCTAACAACCGAGGATTACGACTACGTTAACGCTCTCCGAGCTCTGTTATGGCGACAAGTTTATCGAACCCTTCGCACTTCGGATTTTACATAACTGCCGTAGGTAGCCCAATTTGCATTTTCCACGCGCGGCAGAATTCGACGCGCCAACGAAGTTCAAAATCGCTAAATCGAACCTCTTCTTATCTCCATTTCCCTCCTTTTCTCAAACCACCGAACATCCGGAATTTTAATAAATTTAATAACCACCCTTCCAGATCGTCAAATCCATCAATCAATTTCCCTCATCCACAAAACAATTCCGTATTTTTCGCTTGAAAAAATTCGAATTCGCGAAATAATTAAAATACACCAGTTAAGCCTTTTTTCCTCGTCGCAGAAATAAAAATTCTCGAGCTCGAAAAAAAAATAAAAAAAATCGTCGATACTGGGAAATGCGAGCGGACGAAATCGAAACGAAACAAGACCGACGTCACGCCCGAAGCGTTCGAGCGATTCGACCAGAATTTGTTGTACATATATCGCGCACTCGATGCCCGGCTTCCATTACCGTCTAAATTTCATTTTCCATTAATTCCCTTCCCCCCCCCCCCCCCCCCCCTACTACAAGTCCCCCGCTCGTGTACTTTCCTCTTCCCCACCTCCCTCAATCCACACACCTCACTTTTGCCTCTCTCCAATCGCTTCCACTCCGTAGCCGTAACAACGCTGTGAATAATTTTCAATATTCATAGCACGGTTCGCCCGATCACCAATTTACACGACACCCACGCGGCTGTACACTTGCTTCTTTATTTAATTAATCAATCGCAGCTGGGCTCCCGAACACTTCCGCCCCCTCCCCTCGTTCTGCGGGCTTAAGCCGTCAGTTTCGGATGCACCGGAGCTTCCGGTTGCAATTCCTATAGGGTACCCCAATCACGTCTCCCTTCCCATCTCCATTATTTGCCTTCCTCCGTTTTTTTATTTTTATAATTTTTTTTGCTCTCCGACCTTCCTTCGATTTATTTGTCTAATTTATTTGCGGAAACAGCCGCAGAAGTTACGTTGAGGCTCGTCTCGTCCTTCGCGGGCTTCGAGCGTGAATTTTGCATCGACCTGCGCATTGTGCAACCTGCGATGGTGCTTCGCGGACTTCGGGTTTCCTCGAGCGAACCGCAGGAAGCGGCTGCTTCCATTGTTGAGAATTTAATTCGCGGCCTCCCCTCCTCTCCCTCTTCGGGAAGGAGAGATTCGCCCGATCGATCGATCCATCCGTAGTTGCCTCCCTCAAGAATAACGGCTGTTGGTGAATGCCGCTCTATCGATGTTGCCGGTCTTCTTTTTTTACCCTTCCCCCTCCCCTTCAGCCTCCTCTCTATGATCAATACATCCACAAACTCGTCCTTTTTTTTTCGTCCTCTGTCTTCATGTTCCAGGCTTCGCCAGACGAGAAACCCGAGCTTGCAACCGACACGCGATCGACGTCGGGGATTTTTCGTTCGGTTCGGCATGGGCGAAGAGTGTGGAAGCGGGTCGGTGACAAAAAGCATCCGGGGAATTAGCTTTGTTTCGCGCGGAGGGGTATTCCACGATTTTGGATCGGCGGGACGGGATCATCCGGACTGGTGGCGAAGACTGTGGCGATGGTGGAAGGATTCGAGGGTTGAACGCGAAAGAGGATTACGGAAAATCGAGTCAGTTGTCCTTGAAGCGATTCTGACTCGTGATCCGGATGACCCCAACGAGATCTTTCATTTTTTTTTCCTCGATTTTTTATTTATTTTTCCACTCGTAGCAAATATCGAGACTTCGCCTCTTCAAGTTCGAAAAATCTCACAGATGCAACGTAGAAACCTTCAGACACCCTCGGATCAAGGTCATCAGGTCATCACCGAGTCGTCGAGTCCGTTTACAGTTGGTCCGAATGACCTCAACGCGATCTTTGATTTTTTCCTTGATTTTATTTTTTTTCACTCGTAGCAACGATCGAGACTCCACCTCTTCAAGTTCAAGAGATCTCAGATGCAACGTTGAAACCTTCAGACACCACTGAATCAAGGTCATCAGATCATCACTGAGTTTGTCGAGTCCTTTTACAGTTGGTCCTCCTCGATATCGATCGGTCCGCGTCGATCGCTTCCCGGACGATCGATCGGCCGTCGCTGGCTCTGAAGACGCGTGCCCCGCCGATCGCTTCACGTGGATCATAGGAAGCTCTCGTTCGCCGGATTGGCCAGTATGTCGATGGACTCGCGGTCGCAACCTCCGCCCCCACCAACTCCGCCACCATGACTCTCATGCCGATCGCCGTTCTCATGATCGGCGGTCGATCTGATGACGTAATTGTTCACCGGATCGCCGTATTGACTCTGATAGAACTCCTCCCTCATCATCAGATTGAGATTGCCGCAGCGGAAGAAGAGGATCTCCCGGAAGGGTTTGCGAAAGTCCCGATTCGTCGTCGCGTATATCACCGGATTGAAGAGGCTGTTGCAGTAGCCGAGCCAGAGAAAGAGGCTCGACAGGGACGAGGGTATGGCCTTTTGGTCGCTGAGGAACGGCCTGACCAGCGCCAGGACGAAAAACGGCAGCCAACAGATGGTGAACGCGCTCATTATTATTCCCAGGGTAGTGCTGGCCTTGCGTTCGGTCGCTAGCTGATACCACACCTTCTTCTGGTGCGGCGAGCTCGAGACGCTGTTGTGGTGATGATGATGATGGTGATTGTTCGCCATCGTCGTCTGGCTCGTTGAGGTTAGGTTCGTCCTCGTCGAACCGGTCATCAGCGGCTTCTCGCTCTTCTGCAGCATCGGCGTCTGCGACTCGTTGCTCTTTCTCGGGCCGCCGGGGAAGCATCTCTCCGCGTTTACGCTGCACTGTAACAGAACAAGGAACATGGGATGTCAGGTCACGTGATTTGTCATTGATATTTCGATTTTTTCCACTCATAACACCGGATGGAAGGTCATTCGTAGTTACCATATGGGACTCTAGAAGTACCCTTTTCAATGAACAGTCTAACTTTTATAGGCGTAATGCTAAGATTAGCATTCAATAACGATTGCTTTTTTGGACATCATAAGCGTGAAGATGGAAACCTGAGTAGGGGACTTTAGTGCACTAAATGGTCACAAATGGAGGTTTTAGTGTTGTCAGGGTTCATGGCGAGAGAAAGGTTTGCATAGGTTGAGCCAGGGAGGTGCTTTTAATGTGAAATGGGTACTTAGGTAGGGTTTGGATAGGTTTGAATAGGTTTGGATAGGTTCGAGTCATGAAATCCGCGATGACGTTGTACTGTCACAGAACAAGGAACATGGGATGTCAGGTCACGTGAGTTGTCATTGATATTTCGATATTTTAATGGTGAGACAAAGAGTTTGTATAGGTTGAGCTAATGAGGCTCCATGTGAAATGGGTTACTTATGCAGGGTTTAGATAGAATTGGGTGGATTCGAGTTATCGAACGTTCCGCGAAAATCTTTGATGTAAGCCCAAATTACCAGGAACAGCAACTGAGCGGAACTACAACTGTAGACGTTTCAACGCTATTATACTGTAATAGACGAACCGGGATTGCATCACTCGTGATTACCATCGTGAAGTACACGCGCAATCGCGCCCCCCTTCTGGGGTTTGCAGTGTGCGCACGGATGCGTCTGGCACAGAACCCCATTTGTATCGTAATTCTATTCCTCGCGCCCTTTTAACGGAGATTGTACGCACAGACATCCGCACGCGACGCGCAGACATCCGCGCCAGGCCTGGATACCCCCAACGCGTACACACCCTGCTGCTAGACTGAAGTGCGCCCAGGCTATGCACCGCACGCTTTGAGATTCCAAGTTCGTTCAACTGCAGCTAAGTACTGCACACATCGTGCGCCGGCTTAGCTACAAAGGGAGAACTTCCCGGAAGCTTCCCGGCAATTGAAGCCGAGTGAAGCCGACGAACAGATTTGGTGTTGAACAATGCGGGTCTCTGGGGCTAATACCCATATTCTTTGCCTTCCAGATGGTAACTAAGTAGATTGGAACCAAAGTTTGGGTTATGCTTTTGTGGTATGCATTGTTCTTGTTCATAGGTGGAGTTGGTCTTTTGTGAGATGCTATATGACATCAACTCCATAGATGGGCAAAAGCTACAAGTACCTCATTCTTATACTGAAAGGGATCAGGATAAGAAGTGGGTCCTACTTATTGAAAACTTGTTAGAGCTATGCTAGTTCCAACAGTCAGACGACGTATGGATCTTGCTTCTTCTTCTCCTCTTTAGCATAAAAAGCAAATACTTCCAACTTTAGCTCATCTCTGCCTTCTCTTATTACACAATACAAGATACCTCTGATCTTAACAGCTGTTTATTCGTCTTTCAGTTGAATAACAGAGTTGTTTTGGTTGTCCTGTGTATATAGTATCGATACACAGCACAACCAACGTATTTCAACGATGCGTCAACGTTGAAGGACATCAGATTAATGGTTCGCGTTCGGTTACCAATCCTCGAGCGAGCCGACAATGCCTGCCCGGGGCGAAGCGGATCAATTGATTCATCCGCAAAAACTGGAGAACCATTCAACGAGCAAAAGTCACAACGCGTTACCGCTCACGCGAGATCCGATTCCGCTGAATCAAATGAACTTTGTAAGTCACTTCACCCGTCAATCGCTTGCGCTGTATTCAACGTTATATCGCCTGACACACAGTTTTTTTCCCCGGAATCGAGAACGAATTCCGCGTTGTTCCGGCTCTCGGTTTAATAACTGCAATTTTACAACTACACTCTCCGCTATTCTCGGCGGAAAAAATGTTCGCTACACAGATCGAGAGAGCGCTTCGAGTGCGCGAGTGACGAAATGAAAAGCGAACTAATACATCGGCTGTGTACTACATTGCCAGTTGAAACCTTTCGCTCGGTGCGACGACTGCAATGGGGGTTTCATTTCCGATTCACGATTTTTCCGCGCCTCATTCACCGCCCCGACGAATCATCGCCGAGGCCTCCTTCCCCTTTTGTCCTGCTTCTCCCGGTCCTCCACATCTTCGTCTACCTACTCGATAGTCGACGGCTGCACCTCTTCCGTCACGTGTACTATAGATTCGAGCTGACTAAACGCGGTGAATTCAATCGGATAATTTTTCTTCCTCTCGCTGCCGTCATCGAGTGGCGAGAGTGGCGACCGAGGCTGCTGCGAATGCTCTCCGAGGCCGCTGAGAGAGACGACGGAAGCCTGGCGATGGCTGAATGGACTCCTGACGCTGCTTTCGCTGCGCTGCGCCTTTTTCGAGACTGTCGTTCTTATTGATCGATGCCGGAGAATTTCGCCAACTGTGCGCGGCGATACCATTAGCCCTGTTCTGTGTGTCTGTGTCTTAGTGTCTGTGTGCGTATTGTGTATGTACACGGAGAGATCTGATAATTTTTACCATACACTGAAAAAAATTAGTAGTCGCGATTACCAATCATTGGGTCGATCTACCAAAATATTGGTTTACTAAAATATTGGTAGCTTTGACCAACGATTGGTAATCACAACTATTAATTTTGCTCAGTGTAGTAAAAAGTACCATTATTTCCTGGTACAGGGAAGCCACTAAATCACCTATCAAAAAGTATGAGAACTTTGAAAATTTATACCACGAAATATGGTAAAAATTTGCAAATGTACAGTAGAAATTCTCATAGTTCTCGTATTTAACGTTAACGTTAACGTAAACGCGCATTGGTAATTTTTACTACCGCGTTTGGTAAATTTTGTCAGATCCTTCTCTCCGTGTATATTGCCTTTTGTGTAGAGAAGGAGGCGGACGATGTAGTAGCGATGTTTGTATAGACGCGATCTTGTAGCGCCCCGGAATAGGGTACGTAACCACTTCCTGACACTGGTACGCTCATCCCGAGCGGAACACGAGGAAGCGAACAGCGAAGGAAGTGGGTAAGCGAAAGAGGGCCAAAGGTACAAGCGTTTCGCTGTCTCGCGTCTGCTCCGCTGTCTCTCGGTTGCTTTCTATTATTACTCCTGGTTTGCCGGGGGTTAATGGCGTTTCCCTGAATGTAAGACGCGCCTGCGATCTCCGCGCAGCCGTCGCGATGGGAAACGAGCGGCGACGTCCTCTCGCCGCTCGTGTATCAACCCACGAGGCATTAATGTAAATTGCTCCTCGCTTGTCATTGGTGACTCTTCAAACGTGATTGAATGTAGATGGGTTCGGTCATACCTATCGTTTGTTACAAGATCACCATTTTGTGTCGAAAGAATTTTATCCAGTCGTGTGATAAATATGAAACAAATTAAAAAAAAAAAAAAAATTGTATTACACAACCTATGAAATTGTTGAAACTTTGTATCCCGATTTCGAGTGGAAGTCGAAATATCGGTCATACCTATCGTTTGTTACAAGATCACCATTTTGTGTCGAAAGATTTTTATTCAGTCGTGTGATAAATATGAAAAAAAAATGAAAAAAAAAAAAAAAAAAAAAAAAATGTGTTACACAACCTATGAAATTGTTGAAACTTTGTATCCCGATTTCGAGTGGAGGTCGAAATATCGGACGCTCTATATTTCGATTTGCAAAACCGAACGTTCCGGCTTTTCCGGAAGCAGCGAGAGACAGGTAGAGAACAAAACAAAATAGTCGCGGATAAATGGGTCGTTTCAAATGGACACCTCTCAAATAGAGTGAAAAATCACTCGCAGGGTTTTGTGCGAATGAGCGTAGCGCTCGTTTCCGGAATAAACGCGAAATGTCCTTGGATACGCAAATACCCGGCAAGGACATCCGTTTATTCTGTAACCAATCCACTCGGCCCTGCGCCTCGACCGTGATAAATATGTAATCAATGCTTCGGCCCTCCAATACCAGTGCTAGGAATCGCAGTCGTTATACCGACGATCCAGGATGTTCGATACGAGCCATGAAAATCATAGGACCGCGTATTTCGAGTTCGTATGGCAATCATGCGTTCCTTCCTCTCTGATTCTGTCCTCTCCTTTGACGTACCCATCGCACTCGTAAAATCGGAACTATCCCCTTCCTCCATCTGCCATAAAATGTTGCCACTCTAACAACATCAACTGTTTGAGTCAAACACATTCGCCAGCGTCAGACGGAATCAGCAATTCGGGTTTGGTGCGCACGCAACGCGAAATCCGATTTTCCAACTTTCCGGGTTTTCGCCTCTATCGTCTCAATAGCCTCTGCACTGAGAAAAAAATTGCTCAATCCAACAAAACGTGCGGTTGTGGGCGGCAAAATATTTTGCAGAATTAACAAAATATTCGGCAATGCTAATCGAGATTTTTTTTTCTATCAACAATTGCTTCGACCAATTAAATATTTTGTCTAATTTGCAAAATATTTATTTCGCCGCCCGCAACCGCACATTTTGTTGGATTGAGCAGTTTTTTTTTTCTCAGAGCGATTGGACCCGGAATTTCGATGACTTCGTTTGATATGGACGTCGTTCTTTGGCCAGAACTGGAAAACCATGGAGTGAGAAAGTGCGGACGACGGTTTGCAGCAAAAAACTGGAACCGTTGGTGGCCAATCACTGAAGGACCGATCGCAGGTGCAGCCAATGATCGATGGCAGAGGGTTTGGCCTGAAGGCCGATAAACAGCCTTTGGGCCGTATGCACTGAGGTGACAATGACTGAACCGTTCGATACTTTCCGCACAGTCGTCACCACACAGCCCAGGAATCATGTGCCCATGTGCCGGTAACGTACATATGTGAGCACATTCGATATTCGCGCAGTGAGGGAGTCACCAGACGAGAAAGGCAAAGAGAGCGAGAGAGATGGAGCCGGAAATCGATAGACCACGAGCGTAACTGCCCATAAAAGTTTGGAATTTTTATGTCTCGCTCGAGGCTGAAGCATATAAAAAAAAAAAAAAAAAAAAAAAACGTGAGCAGCTGGAAGGATCGCTCTGCCTATTATTATATTTTATGCATGAGTTCACAATACAGTGCAGTGTAATACGGTCTTTGCGGATGAGTAAAAGTCATTGAAAAGCCTTCAATCATTGCGGCAGTAGTTAAAAAAATATGAAACGTGTTATTAGTTTTATCAAGATTGAGATTGAGACGATAGTATCGTTGGGGTTAGCGAAAGGGTTGAATGGATTTAAGCATTTGCATTTAAACAAGAAAAACATTTAGATATGCAGCAGTATAATAGTAGTACACTCGCCGTTGACGTATCGACTCGCTTTCCGAAATTACGACAGAATTATATGTCCGCGGAGGTTCTATAGTCACGCCGAGGCTGCTGCATTGACATTGGACGAGTATAGAGGACGGTAATGCCGCGCGAGTATCATTAGTGTCGAACGTGAGTATGAGCCGATGCTACCCTATTTGAGTATCCATTGATGCGTAATTAATTCCGCAAATATATCCGGCATTGAATGGCCATTCCTGTGGAAACTGAATATGAACAGTCTGGATGAGACCCATCCAAAGAACGTCTGTTTATGTTTAATTAATAATTAGCAGAGCAACGATTAAAAATTAATTCGACTTTTCTTCACCGTTTTGGAAATAATTGGATGTTCGATACGCGTTTGATACGTTATCAACGATTTAATGCATACAATTTTTTTTCGATTTGTCTGCTGACTGAATGTGAAGGAGCATATGAGCCTAAAATAAGGGCAAGAAGTCGTTGTCAAAGGCACTCGGAAAGCTGTCTGTCGCCACAATAATCCATCTGTTCCATTTTCCGGATATGCAGGCTTTGTTTGAGGAGTCAGTCGCGTTGAGTGAATACCTTTCGAGTGCCTTTGGCTCGAAAAGATGTATCGACGTTGCATTGGACGACGTATACCCGAAGAAAAGTAAATTCAATATTTCAGAATCCTCTCGGCGTGTATTGAATGTGTCGGCTGGTGCCCCAAGCCGCAGATCCGCTGACGTATGAACCTACCTACAGTACCTTCTGCGCCACGAGGATGTATGTATTCAACTTGAGAATCGAGTATCATAAATCGTGCATCGAGACTCGCCCACGATTCGCTGTTTCACTCTTGAATCCTATTTTCGTTTTCCATCATTTCTTCGATACATTTTTCGAATATTCCCAGCGATATTTTCCGCAGGCGTTGGTACTGCCGAGATCTGGCATAGCTAACATCGATAATCGAAAGATCACGTCTTGGCTTTTGATTGACAGAAATATAGTTGGGTGGGGTTGGGTAAGGTGAGGCGTTTTGGAGGTATTACCTATCTGCACCATATGTAATATGGTATGGCCTATGAGTACCGTTCCAAATCGAGACGACCAGTCAATGCCTGCGTTTTCAGTGATAGAATAGTTCAATATATATATATAGTTAATGCGGATCTGTCGAGCGAAAGTGATTTTTTTTCTGGATCTGTCTGATTATTCATACGCGAATAGGGATAAGGATGCGTTTTCAAGATCAGAAAATTCCATAAGACCTTCAAAATGCGTCGTCAACGTCACACACTGACATTATAAATGGAAAATTGCGCCAATTTCCATAATCAAAATCAACAAGCATTTAAGTTATAATTTATTAAACAATTAATATTATAATTACACCTTATTAAAAAATAGTAAGAGTATTTTTATTTTAAAAAATTGTATCTCATTTCTAGAATAAATAATAAATACCGTGAATTTCGAATAAGGCCTCTTTCAGAGCTGACGCGTGAGACGACTTGATATTCGAGGCAGCTCTCCCGACAGCTGCTGTTATTTCACGTTGAGATCCTATCACGCTGGCTAACCGAATTACGTTCCGCATATTATCGTGGGTATCACGTGCCGGCGACGTTCTCAACGGAATTTCTCGGTAAAAAGCTGTCAACCCTCGCCCACACTTTCGTTTCGCAACTCTTCGCGTGCCTCTGGAGCTCTTTCTTAGCGTTTACCTTTCCTTCATTCTGCCTACGTTTGACATTAGAGGGATACATTTATACATGAAACTTATATGTGGCAAATATTTTTTTGCAGGGTATAATTTGAAGTAAGGCCCAAAACACTGAACCCAATTTGAAGTAAGGCCCAAGGCAACTGTTCTGATCAATTTTCGATCAATACCTGATTCGGACCGATTCTTACAATCTCCAACTCAATTGCCTTAATAATTACGGTAATAAATGTCAAGGCTCACTGATTTCGTGCATTAAGGAATAAATGAATTTGCTGCAGCGGCGTTTTCATTTTGCGCATGTTTCATTTGCAAAGGTCAGATGTAGCGTGTTTGTTTTAATTGTTCGATATCACTCAATAAAATGCTATAATACTAGATTTGTATCGCAGGGAGGGGGCCGCAGGATAAGTTAGCGGCCGCCGGAGTGCGAAGGCGCGAGGTTGAACAAGCGGAACGTGGACGGAAAAGGGAGCGCGAGAGTCGAGCGTCGAGCTGGCATTTGCGTCAACAGGTTGTCGAAACTGTAGCAGCTATAGAGCCGCACCATCCTTGCCTGCCCCAATCTCGATTCGATTTTTCCCTCCTCCAGTCTGTCGCCCGGCCAACCACTCAGCCGCACTTGGGCACTTTCTCAGCCTGCAAGTTGCCCGCACACCCCCCGACAGATGCCTTCACCCTTCGCCTAGGACCACTCCAAGAAGAAAACCCAACAGACCGCGCTTTCACTTTCTATATCCATCTCCTTTCTTACCATTCACTATTCGCTGCAGCGTATATCTATACATGCCTCTTTCTTTCTCATTGTCATTTTCTCCATTTCCTGCAGTCGAACTCTTTCTGTTTGTCTTTTTTCTCGTGACCTCTGTTGACTTTTTTGCACGCGTGTTGCTTTGTTTCTTTAATCTGGAGTTCCATCGTCATTTTTTGCTTCACGGATTTCAACTTTTGATACATTTATTGTGTCGAGGAGAAATCGTTGAATTGGATTCTCGTTCAAGAGTAAAAAATAAAAATGAAATTATTACGAAAATGTATTATGCAGTTAAAAACCGCAAATATATTTCATTATAGTCTGCATGATATCTGAATTTGTTTTTTTTTTTTTTTTTTTTTTTTTTTTTCGTCGGTCTATGTATTTTTGTCATTGTGTTTCAGGAAAGTTTTCAGGAAAAACTTGGCTTATCTATCGAAGCATTTTCCTCGAAATTCATCTCTTCAATATCTGCAACTTTTTTAGAGCCTCAATGGCGGTCGTTCCTGATCGACTTTTCGGTGCAGCTGACTCACTAGCCAGTTCTTCAAACTCCAGCATCCAATTCCTTCCGGAATTTCTTATTGGTGTGCGCGAGGTACACCATTTAAACTTCGTCGTAACTCCGACGTACACTCCTCATCGATTTTACAACTTGGAAGCGTCTGTAGGTGTGCACAATGAGATCGCCGGGGTCCCCAGCAATGTGAAAGTGGAGTCGCAGAGGGCAACGTTACCCCTCGCAAAACTTCTATCGCCGGATATGCAGCTCAGCCGAGTTCGAAAAACTTGAACCTTTCTGTCGCTTTTGAAGCAACAAGCAAATTTGTAAATCGTACATTCTGCTATCTAAAATTAAAAAAAAATATCGTCATAGGGTAGACTGCTTAATGTTAAAAATAAAAATGTCACATATCCCAAGGCGACTGATGTTGGCAGTAAAAAACTATTCCGCTTGCGCAAATCTATTCGTCAATAAAAAAATTTCTCTGACAGCAAATAGATTTGACTTCAGTGCTGATGGATTCCACGTTCGAGCGGAGAAATCGCTTTTCCCCCTCCTTTAAAACGAATCTTGTTCCTTCGAAACGAATGAGTTTGAGGCCGCAGATAAGAATGAATTTAAGGCCTGAGATAAGAGGACGAGGCCTCTCGAATGGAACAGATTCCATTTGCGGCAAGGTGGATTTTTTTTTCTGAGTGTCGGTTCGCAGGGGTCAGATTGGAAGGATTTCGGCGTTACCGGCGAAGCACGTGGCTCACCGAACTACTTTGGATGGAAATTCTGTCCGGCGAAAAGGGAACGTGGGAAATCTTTGCCGAAATGGGTAAATCGAATACCAGTAACTCGAAGTTATCTAATCTTGGCTAACACTATAGCTTCCTTAGATAATTTGAACTTGACTTTTCTTTATCTTAGAAAAGTAAATCAATTGATAAATAAATACGGCAATCAATTGATAATAAAATAGAATGCGATGAGGTTTCTAAAAAATTGTCATGAGAAGTAAAAAAAGTAAAATCTTTTGTCCCACAGAGTTCAAATAATTGGATATAAATATAAAGCTATCAGAGGCTTTGGAATCGTTCGTTATTGGCTCCAGCTTTCAGGATCCAAGGTTAAGAAATCTAATAAAAAGAAATCTCATGATTAGAAAGCTTTTCGTGGCCATAAAGGGCGACGCTCGCAGAGATTCCATAAGTCGAAACAGAGTAAGTTTCATCCTATTACGACGAGAGCCAACGGCTTTGAGCTCTCCATTCCTGAACTCGCTGAAAAATGTAAGCCCCCTCCTTGCGTCGATTCAGCGACCAATTTCAGATAGTGTTGCTATTGCGCAAAGAATCGCCACAGTAGTTTATTTTATTGCGATATAAATTTTTCATCCGGTCGGTACTTTCCACTTTTATGCATTTCATGATAAAGTAAAATCGGAGAAAGAGAGCAAAACGTAAAAGTATCGGACTTTCCGTGACTCCGTTTGTTTCCTTCTCCCTTTTTTTTTCTCCGCTTCCGAAGAAAGACATAACTTGATTGCAGCGCTAACCACCTTTCTGTCTTTCGGTCGCACAAACCACGACAAAATGTAGAAGCAGAGGCAGGCGAAGGTGGCTCGAGAAAACTTTTTCAAACGCGTTTTCAAGTCTTATGCAAATAAAGAGGGATCGCCGAGCTTCGTGCTCGCAATTTCTACCTACAGCCCCCGTTTTTTTTATCGTTACCGATAAAATTTCTCAACAATGTCTCAAAGTCCCCGGAGAGATTTTTTTGACGAGAAGCCCCATCAACGCGGTGAAAAACGAGCAGCCACTTCGGAGGGGGTTGAAAGAACAAAATTTGAAACTTTGAAGGTTTGCTGCGGTTTCGCAGCTGAATAAAAGTTAGGGTAGATGCACCGGTTGTGGCCATTTTCACTATAATTTATTTCAAATCATTGTTTTTTCCTGTATTTTGTTGTTGAAATTTGAAACGTATTCATACAAGTCAACAAGATTATCTATATAATTTTCTTTTTTTTTTTTTTTTCTTTTTAATAATACAAATAATTCTGTCCTTTTGAAGTGGGTGACCACAATTGGACCAAAAGTGGCCAAAAATGTTACTTCTACCCTATTCCCGGTGTCCTTTGCCTTGAAACGGGCCAAGATTAGATTATCTATATAATTTTGTTTCTTTTTAGCAATACAAATATTTCTGTCCTTTTGAAGTGGGTGGCCAAAACCGGTACTTCTACCCTTTCCCGGTGTCTTTTGCCCTGGAATGGTCCAATTTCGCCTAACGTCTGCAGAGGGCGTCGTGAAGAGCCACGACTGTTAAGGGGAAAAGCGGCGAGCGAGTAAAAATGTTTTTCATCGCGTGTCGTGAAATGAAAGTTGTTTGGAGGCAGCTGAACGCATTGCGTCTGTACATTGGCTAAGCACACTTTCATCGCGCGGAAATATCGCTTTTCTCGCCGCTTTCAAACTGCTTCTTATTGTCTCCGCGCAGACTTCAAACGGGAATTTCCCTAGCGTGGGATTCGAGCCAGTAATATTTTATAGGCGGACAGACCGGTCGGCCCGGCGGAAGAGAAACGATTCCGGTTGGTTCCCCAGAGCTTCCACGAGACGTTTGTTCTTTGCTTTCCGCGTCTTGACCCCCCTCAACACTGCAACCTCCTCCCCTCCCCTTGTTTTCTATTTCAAACCCCCTTCCTCGTCCTCCCCTCCCTCCCCACTCTGGATCACTCTCTAACTCTCCTCGGTTTTGCACTCCGCACGTGCTGCGTCGCAAATGCAGTATTATGCGCCGGGAAATACGTACGAATTGCCGAGCTCGAGCGAATATCCTCGCTTTTACGATGCACGAGAGACACATCCGCAGCGGTGTCGGATTTTCCGCGCTATAACGCGGAATATGTGCGGAGATAATTTTGGAAAAAAAATTCACACTTAACATTTTTGCTTTCAACGTTGTTTCATGGAAATAATTTTTGTTTGCGTCAAAAAGACCAATTAATAACTCAATTATAATTATGTTGAAGTTTGCATCGTTGGAATGCAACGAAATTAAAAAAAAATAATTATTCCGATTCTAAAATTATTTTAACGATTCTAAAAAGTTTTTGGGACAATTAATCGCTATAATAAAATTTGATACCGAGTAACATCTTTTGGGTTCATTAGAACAATTTTTTAAAACATTTTACTAGCATTCCATCGATGGAAACTACATCATCAATTATAATCGAAATATGCCGGAGATCATTTTAGAAAAAAAAGTGTAACATTTCTGTTTTTAATATTGTTGAAACCTTTCTGTTTGCGTCATCAGAAAGATTAAACAAACAATTAATAATTCAATTTTCGGATGAACCTGAATATAGTCACAGTCAAACAATTAAATATCACTCGACCTCCGACGACATCGCGCGAAGGTCAAGAACATAACCGAAGGCGTCGAAAGACGCGAAGAGGAAGCGAGAAAATTCGTCTGGCTTGGAGCTTCCTCGGGCGAAGTGGTCGCTGCCGGAAAAAGGCGTGAAGGGTGGATGTATATAGCGATGTGTGTGTATTCCGAGCAAGTGCGAAAGTTTTCTTACGTCCCGTCGAATATAATGGAAGAATGGGTCGCGTGGAAGTGCCGCGAGCTCTTACTTTCTCATTGTACCGTCTCGGTCCTATGTCTACAGCGGAGAGAACCTGAGGCGCGGCGAAAGAGGAGCGAGCGATGGCAGGAATAAACGCAGCGGGAGCCATTCACGGAGGCAAACTCCCCTCGCGCCCCGGCAATCGATATTGAGACCCCCCTAAGAATATAGGGGAAGGTGCTCTTATTCCTTCCAACCTTCTGCGTGGGACACCGTGACACGAAGCCCTCCCAACCCGTTGAACGACCAACGACGACGACGACGACGACGACGACGACGAACGTCGTTGTCGTCGTCATCGTTCGTTCGCTGCGTCGTCTTCGTCGTCGCTCAAGAATGCAGGCACCTTGATCGATAGCCCCGTAACTGGGCTACGAATATTAATAACCCCATCGACCATCAACGCTACCTGCTGAGACGTCGTTCATTACAAGTATTTTTCATCCAGCTGCAAAGATTTCCATCACTGTGAGAAATATTGAGGGTTGGTAAGGTGAAATTGGGCGCAGTTCTCTAGTAAAAAGTTCGTGAGGAAACATTGTTGTCGATTTATTCAGCATCTGATTGAGCGTTGGGGAACCGGCAGCAGTTTGATGTTTAATATCGCGAAATTTGGCAGTTTGGCAGAAAAAATAATCGTTTTTCGCGTTTTTCTCATCGAATTTTTTATTTTGAGGGCAAACACATGTCGTTTTTGGAATCAGCGGAAAATTTGCCATCGGATAGGGTTTTTAAACTTGGCGAAATCGAAATTTTTTTTTTCGGCAAATTTTGCGAAAAATGGCAAGGGGTACCCCTTCTAAAAATTTTCGATTTTTGAGGGTCAGCTTTAAAAATCTGCAAAAAATCGAAAAATCGAGATATCGTGTTTTGCCCGGCAGCATTCTCTTCGTTGAAGAGTTTTCTTTCGAATGCAAAAAGAAAATCCCGATTATATCGATCCAAAGAAAAATGACACCGATTTTAGTAAAGTGCCAAAATTGGAAAAAAGTGAAAAATCGTTTTTCGGGTTTTTCTCCTAAATTTTTTTATTTTTCGGGCAAAAACCGGTCATATTTCGAATCAGCGGAAAATTTCCCATCGGATAGGGTTTTAAAACTTCGTTAAATCGAAAAAAAAATTTCTCGCCAAAATTCGCCATAGATTCTTTACGTTTTATAAAAAAATGTAAACAATGACGAAAGGACATTGAATTGAGTTACAAATAGCATTGTTCCTAAGCGAACTTGTGGACATTTTTATATCCGACACCGATGTAACGTCCCACTAGTCTGTGGCTTAGTTTGACCGTGTTCCATTTGAAACTTTTGTCACAGCCCGGAACGGAAGTGCCAGCCGCCATCGTCCAGCGCGGTTCGTAGAAACAATTTGTTGCGGGAGAGGTGAAACTTTCTGTGTGGCGTCAACGAGTGGACCGACAGACAGATGGACGTGTAACGGCCTCAGCTCCGCTAAAAGGGTTAACGATCAACGGACCAACCGTCATTCCAACATTCCCTCAGTCCTCATCTATTTTTACATTTTGTCGTCGTGACGTTGAACTCCAACCGATTCATCCTTGTTTCACGATAGGTGTACCGGATTCTCGAAAACCGGAGCAGAGAGCACCAAAAAAAAAAAAAAAAAAAAAGAAAAAAAAAAAAACCGAATAACTTTCGGCAACTTTGCAGGAGACCAAACGCCATAAGTACCAAGTTTCTCAGATTATCGGACAGGAAAAGTATGGCTCGTGTAATAAAATGTAATAAAACGTAATAAAATTCACACCGTGAAATTCGAGGCGACCCCAAGTGGCCCATTCACAAGTCGCAAGGGTGTCTAATTAATATTCCGTTCTTCGCTCTCAGATTTCGTTCCGCCTCACATCTCATTTTTTTCCATCCACCCCAAGACAACTAATTACAGAACAAAGGCCGAATAAAAGTGCGACAAGGGTGAGCGGCAACGGTGAAGGCTAATTCGGCGATTTAATTAAACGCGAAAGTCTTTCTGATTTCGCATCGAGTCGAGAAGAATCCGGCGAAGCAACGAGAGGCGGAATTTTAATAACGAAAAACCGTAATTTCCAGTTTCCACTATCGTCGCAGCTGCAGGTGCTTTATGCATATATGTAGCATAATTGCCACAGCAGCAGCAGCGGTGGCAACACGAGTATTTTGAGCAGAAATGCGCGGGAGTTTCCTTAAAATAATTAACCAACGTAACGCAGTGGAAGTTAAGTACGCGTGCGAACCAATTAGAGGACCCCGACTGGTGCGACGGTGGCGCCGTCGCGGGAACAAAAGATATACGTCGAGTTAATTGAACTAAACTCGCGCATCTCATTTTCCTCTGGCGCGACGGGTAACGCGAGTCGCCGAAAGAGGTGAGTCTGAGGTGTAGGGCGAATGGGCGAAGGGATAGAGAGCGAAGGGATAGAGAGAGAAAGGAGAGCAGTCGGGAAACTAACCCTTCGGGGAAAAGTTATGCGATCGGGCGAAGGGTCTTTCGCCTCGGGAGTCTTGGAGGGTTGTTTTCTACTTTGGAAGACGGGAGAGACGTCGTCGAGAGTCAAGCGGCGGCAAAAAGTGCACTTATTATCTTTCACACCGGTTAGTTTTCCCGCAGGATGAAAGTGTCGAAGCAGAAAAAGACGGAAAAAAATCCGGTCTTAAAAACTTTCGATGTAGGTCTTAAAAAAGACATACATCGAAAGTTGAAATATCGAAAAACTGAAGCCACTTTTTAAGGCTTTTGATTGGTCGGCGGCTGCTTCGATATAAAATCGATTCCGGACTGTCATCCCTATAGTAAACATTTTTTTAAGTACTGATAGAATCGGATAGAAATTGACGAAAGGGTCAGGATAGGATCTATGCAGTTTTTGTCTATTTCTATCGGTTTCTATCAGTACTTTTTAAATTGATTCCGGACTGTCATCCCTATTATAAAAATTGTTTAAGTACTGATAGAATCCAATAGAAATTGACAAAAACCGGATCAGGATAGGATTTATGCAGTTTTTGTCTATTTCTATCGGTTTCTATCAGTACCTTAAAAATTTTTACAATAGGGATGTCCGTTACAGAGTCGTAATGCTTGCGTTTTGAATATCTCTATCGGCTACAAGAAAAGATAAATGAAAAGCAAGGATTGTGGTCGAAGCGACCACATTGTTCCTAATAATGGTAAAAAGTAGGAAATAAGATACCGAAATAATTGTGGACCCGGAATGACAGACACGTGACAATGGAATCTGGACTGATTATATCTTCGCGCTTCGCACAGCTGCCTATGGACATTTTTGGTCACGGTATTCGAAGGACACACCGGTGCGGAGTTCCCGCCGAGCGTGACATTTTTGGGTCACCGAGCCCGGTAGAAATGTGGTCTTCGCTGAATGATATGAATTCGCCACGCGTTATGAATATCGTGTTTCAAACGTCCGTCAATGTAGCGGCGCGCAGGAAAACCGCGAATATTTAATGAAGGTCCTGGGTAATACGATAATAATATCATCGGCGGATTGAGATGAAAAGAACTGTGCGGGATAATTGCGAATCCGTTTATTTTGTGATTAAACATTCGCGGAAATGTTAGTTTGACGTTCGGATATTCGATGATGGAAACGACCGTTCTTTTATCGTCGAATTCAGGATAAAGGCAAAAGGGGCGAGGCACTTTTTTTTTTTTTTTTTTTTTTTTTTTCGTTTCTGAGGGCCTTAAATAATTTACATCCGTCCCCATCTGTCTCGTCGTCCCCATTTGTTCTGGTTTTATTTCAACGTTGAGGAAACGGCTATTTCTGATCTTCCCCGTGTGGCGTGTTCCCGTCACGTGCTATAAGCACCGATGAGACGAGGGTTCGATTTCCGTCTCTTCGACTGTAATAAAAATACAGTGACGTAGCTGCTGCTCCCCGGATATATATCACTGCCGCTGAATGTCTGCAGGTCCGACGTTGACATCAAGCGAAACGCGCGGCCGCATTAGCTACGTCACAGAAGCGAGTAAACTCCGGCATCGGCTGTCAGGTTTCGGCAAAAGTTATCCGCGACTTCCCTCGCGACTGTCTAGGCCGACTAAGGCGATAACCGAGGGTCGATGTTCGACTGTGGTCGCTTTGGGAGGTCTGGTGTCTGATCAACCGGGACAAAAAGCTGTCTAATCAAATCGACGAACGAGACACGACTGTGTCCAAAAAAGTGTCTGACAGTAAAATACGAAAAAAGAAACATGCAAAAGAAACTGGACTTTATCGAGTTAGAAATACAACATCAATTGGATTGGAGGTTAGGTGAACTCTGGTGAACTTTGAGGTTCATTGTCTTCTGGGGATTGAAAAAATGTCCTTCTCTGTAATCAAATTCGTGGCTGAAGGACTTTGGTCGATGGCCTATTGGCAATGTCTGTACGGTTAAAAACCATGGATATACTTTTTTTTTTAAATGTAATAGAAAAAAAAATTTGTAAACATATTGTAAATAAAAATCTTTTACTACTATTCAAACTCGTGACGTCAAAAATTCCTCTGTTTCACCAACGTGCAAAAAAACTGGGTTACGAAAATTGGTTCGTCAAAAAAAAAAATAACATAGCTCGTCTCTTTTGATTATTCCGTCAGTTTGTTTATCGCCCTCGTCATCCCGGAAAATCCTACCACTCTTCCCGGCGCAAACAACATCGTCACTCGCTCTCTTCGCGTGTTACATCGTCGACGGTGGTGTTGACGTTGGCGCAGCTTTTCGCAGAATGCAATTAAATTTTTCCCAATGTTCGCCACTCGAACCTTTTTCCGAAGCTCATTTCCCGCAGAAAGCTGTGTGGCGCGCTGATGGGAAATCCACGCGGGGTTATTTGGCCCGACGGGGTCTCTCGATTCGACCGAGGGAATTTGCTGGGAGAGACGAGGGCGGAATGGATGGCGACCCCTTTGGCCAAAGTCTGTTTACGTATGCCGCGAAGCGTTCGGGTCGTGCCTCGAGTGAGAGTGCCGCACGAGTGTCGAGTATAATTCAGTGACGGACAAGGAGGGGAGGGCTTCGTGTCGAAGCTCAGACAGAAAGGAGGTGGAGGAAGGACGAAAGGGCAAAGCCGGGCAAAGTGACGGAAGCGGACGGAGTGAGACAGCCGCAATCGGGATGTCGGTATTCAGAACCGATAACCAAAGTCTGACGCAACCTCGGCGAACTTTTAGTACACTGAAAAAAATTAATAGTCGTGATTACCAATCGTTGGTCAGAGCTACCAATATTTTAGTAACTGCAACCAATATTTTGGTAGGTCGAACCAATGATTGGTAACTCATTGTTCTCAGTGTACACTGAGAAAAAAAATTGCTAAATCCAAAAAAATGCGGTTGTGGGCGGCGAAATAAATATTTTGCACATTAGACAAAATATTTAATTGATAGAAGCAAACTGGTGATAGAATTTCAAAAATCTCGATTAGCATTGCCGAATATTTTGTCCATCTGCAAAATATTTATTTCGCCGTCCACAGCACATTTTGTTGGATTTAGCAATTTTTTTTCTCAGTGTAAGCATAATAGCTACACTGAGAAAAATTCAGGGATAACAATGTCAAATATATTGTGTTCTACTATATAAATAATCGCGGGCACAATCATTTGGCAGCCGGTTTAATTATTTATAGTTACCATAAAAGCATTGTTGTCGTCTCAGACGACCTTACATTTTTCTGAGTGCACCGGTCAGACTCGTCCTATGCATTTTCCATGGCTATCGCTGCACCGCTAACCGCATTCCGGACCCGAAAGCTCGACCCTCGACCCACACGCAAAACACGTGTCTCGTGTCCGTCAATTCGAATGAAATTAACGTCAGTTATCAACGAGTTTCGCAACGTTCGGTTTTGCCAAACGATCCTGGGTAACATATTTCCAAATGGAAAATCGCGACTGGATTTATCATTTCAACGCTCCCCAACATACGTTATGAATTTATTTCCCGGAAAACTAACTACGTTGTACAAATAATCTCCGCGCAATTTTCAATCCCGTTTCACGTGGAAATTGTTTTGATTAAAACTCGACCCCCGTCGACAGGGGTCGCGAGTATAAATCACAAACGCCGATCGAGACAATATCGGCCGCGCGTGTTTAATCGCGGATGAAATTGTATCGCGTTATATTTAGTTTGATGATCGGATAACTCAATCTCGAATAAACAAACGCGGTTTATCCGCTCGATTCGCGATGTAAAAAATCTCTCACGGATGCAAAAATATGACCGCGGAAGTTATGAAATCGACACGGATCGACGTTACCCATTCTCTGTGCCAATCGCAAAACCAATATTCTCTTAATCCGTCGAATATATTTCGTTGAAATCGAATCCCGTCCACATCCCTGACACAAAAATTGACTTGATTAAAGCATAGCACCTAAAAAAAAAATCCCGCAGGTGGGCGTTCCATCTCACTGACTATATTGCCATCGTCGTCGTGTAATATCGTCGACCCTATCACCTGCGAAATAATCGAGGTATAGGATCTCTCCTTGCGCGAGACCCGGATTTTCTTCTTAGCTTTCATGACGCACCCTTCGTGTTTCTCCACTCGTTCGGTGGCTCGAAATCCGCGCGTGTATGAAAAACACTTAAAAAGCTCGGTGAGCCGAGATCAACCGGAATATATCTCAGCTCTTGGTGATCGAGCTTCCACCGATGAAATGAAATACGACGATGGCGCGTAGAGTGGGTATATAAAAAAAAAAAAAAAAATAAGCCATGACTGGGTCACCCGGAAAGCTCGTGAAATGGCGATAAGCTCGTCGTGAGTCGCGAAGCTATTGCGCCATTGGCCCTTCGGTTATGCGTCCCTCTTCTCACGTTCACTCGTTACCCTCGACTCGCGAGTCACCAGCGAAGTCCGCACGAAACCGACGGCTCTCATAAATCCATTCTTCTCCTGGTTTTTCGCGAACGAGCTTCGCAAGCCTCTCGCGATTCGTTGATGGGGATCGCGGCGCTGAGTCCCCTTGAGCCACTCGGAAATAAGGTACCAGGCGCAGAGTGGTAGGTGTATCTATTGTAGCAGCAGCAGTGACAGCAGCAGCAGTGGCAACAGGAACCTAAAACCTCGTCGCCGAGTAAAGACTGCTGTGGCCTCTGCGAAGGGCAAAGTGTTGGGCTACGCGTAAATCCACCTTAAGCTTCCAGAATCGCGGAGACGCTGCTCGCCAATGGGAATTCGAGTGAGGAGGAACTCGTAGGCAGCGAGGCTACTGTGGTTTGATTTTTGATGCCGCCAACGCGACACCTCGAAGAGGGCAAAAGTGGATCAAGGGAAAATGATAAATGAATATAGCAAAGCGTGTGGGATTTTTTTTTTTTTTTTTTTTTTTTTTTTTTCGGACGGTTAATGAGGGATAGAAGGAATTTACTTCTGCTTCGTTTCCATTGATTTTCTTATGGGCAAAGAATAAAAATGAAGGACTATTAAATAAAATAAATAGAATAATAATAATAATAGCAAAAATAATAGTAATACTCGTATAGTAATACTAATACTAATACCAACACTAATCATCATCATCATCATCATCATTATCATGACACACAAAAAAAAAAAAATGAAAAACTATGAAATAAAACAATAAATAGAATAATAGTAGTAATAGCAAAAATAATAGTAATACTCGTATAGTATAACAATAATAATCATACCAACTATATGATGATGATGATGATGATTATTATTGTTAGTATATAATAAATACTATTAATAATAATAATAATAATAATCATCATCATCATCATCATCATCATCATGACACATCAACTTATAACGATGATGACACTATACATTATGAACCACAATATCTTCATCGATCCACTATTCCCAACGCGTGTGGGTCACAAACCCACAGCCTTGTTCAACTCGCTTCGCCATTGGGCGAAGGTGGGGAGGGGGGGGGGGGGGAGATTAGCCTGCCAGACAGCGGCGGACTTGAAAAAAGAATCAAAAGCCGATAATACGCAACGGCAAAGGATTGTCGCGTCGCTTTCCGTTACCTTTGCCGCGCATAACGCAGCAAAGTCGCGCGGTCCGATAGAAGTAACGTTCGCGCGCTCGAATCCGCGATACCAGCGCCGCGGGGGGGTGCACAAAGATCGTGGAGGAAGTGGAGCCCGGCAATCTCGCGGAAATGCAAGGCGCGCCTCGACGAAAACCCGATATCTTTGCCGCGCCAGTCCCAATGAAAGGATATCCGCTCTAAAGGGGTTGAAGGAGGGGGGAGAGGGAGGGAGCCACCCGTTAAGGTCCTTTTTACCCTCCGCACTCCGGTTCCCCGCGGCAGAAATAGAATCCCGTGTACGTCTTACGTGCACCACTTTGGCCAATGGTAAGACCGTATCTGACGTTCGTCGTACAGAGTACACGACTGTTAAGACGCGTTGTGAGGAATAAGGAAGGGTGCATTTCGCACGTGCCACCCGTTGCAATTCGAGAGTGAAAATTAAATCCTTTCGCCCTAGGGTAGAAGTACCGTTTTTGGCCATCTTAGAGCCGATTATAGCCATCTCATTCAAAGGAATAAAATAAAAAAATTAAATCGCATTAAAAAAATACGGAGAAAGTCATTCGGTAATTTTATATGAATTTGTTATTTGGAAAAAAAATAAATAAAAATGGCCACAATCGGTACAGTGGCCATTAACAGTACATCTACCCTATCAGGAGCCCAAAATTAGCCGGGCTACATATTTCGCACCGTGATGATAACATTTTTTTTTTTTTTTTTTGAAAATCCGCTGCATCTAGCGAAGGACCCGAGGCGAAAATCCACGCACACGTGAATATTTCTGTTCTCCGGGTAAAAAGTATTTTTTTCCAGGATCGGAGAAGCCGCAGTGCGGCTGCTGCTGCTCGGTAGCTCGGTTGCTTCTCTTTTTCTTCAAGGAAAATTCCTCGAAGAATTTAAAGCACGCCTGGGCTGTATTCCACCTTTGCCAAGGGGGGCGGATCGCCGTACGGCTTATATATATATATACACATCGTTGCGCATCGGTGCGGGAGGGTCGACGTGTATCACAAAAGGCAGACGACGTCCTTAAACTGAGTTTAACCGTTGCCGGGATCTGCCGGGCATAATATTTCGCGGGAAAATAAAAAGGTGCGTCGTTGGTTGATGTTGGAGCGCGTGTTGGGGGTCGTCGAGGCTTTTTCTCGGGGATACAAGGATAATTCGGGGTGTCGCGAAGCTTCATGGGGGTCCTGCAGGTCGTACGAGTTACCCTCTGTTTCTCCTTATTCCCATTTTATGCCTCTAAATCGCGTAGACAAGTTTTCACTGACATTCGCATATTTGCTTTCAAGATTTTTACAGCTGACAACGCTTTAAAGCTGAACGGACGATGAGTCAGTGATTGTCACTTCGCGTTAGGTAAATCCACTGTATTTAAAGTCGACTACGAAATGCTTCCACTGTACACTGAAAAAAATTAATAGTGATTATCAATCGTTGGTCAGAGCTACCAATATTTTAGTAACTGCAACCTTTGGAAGATCGAACCAATGATTGGTTATCACAACTACTAATTTTTCTCAGTGTAACGGTATTTAAAGTCGTCTACGAAATGCTTCCACTGTAACGTCTGTAACATCTCTGACATTTTCAGTCTACATTGAATGCTAAGCCAGCCTGATCCGCCTTATGACGACGCACCACATGGGGTGGATCAGGCCTCGCAACCTTACTTCGTCGTCAGTTAGTTCGACTTTGACCTCTAATGGATCACCGAGGGGACGTCGTCAGCCACTAACTCAGAGGGAGTTTAGTTACCGTGAAATATGGCATGACCAAAAAATAATATTAAATATCAATGAACCGAGGGGACAGTGCTTTGGGGTGCGGAAGGCAACTGAGTGAAAAAAGAGTACAACATCCCTAAATTCACCCACGTCAGGATTTATCCCCCAGTCTACCCTCAGTGTTGTCTTCCAACGATCTTCCCTAGCAGCAGCAATTCCATTCCGTCGACCCTCTGCCTTTCGACCCAGTTGCAATCGACCCTTCCTTCCTGTTTCCTTGCTTCTGGCGAATCCACGAATTTACCCGGTTAAAATAAAGCCCTGGATTTGCAAGCGCGGCTGGCGTTGTTCAGGTGCAGTGCGCTCGTCCGATAAGGGAAGGCGAACACGGTCGTCGGGATACAGATATAGTATTTCGTTAGGATAAAAAGGACTGCTGTAGGTCTGGGCTTCTTATCGAAAACAGTGTATACACTTTACGTGTAGAATGCGCGACTCGAATGGTAAACAACACTCGAATGGAGAGACTCCTCTTTCTAAAACGTGCACGACTCTGCCGTTCGCAGTTATCTCGAACGGTTCGTACACTCGGTGAAGCAGAAATATGAAGAAAGCGAGTCGTAGAGATAAAAACGAAAGGTGGGACTGAGAACATGACGTTTCTTTAGGCGGTTGAAAATATGACGTTTCTTTAGGCGGAGATAAATTCGACGGTAAATCAGAGGAGGACCAGGAAAGACGAACGTCTCTTGGTCCTCGTAAACGTTAAGACCCTCGCAGGTGTCACAGTGTCCCTGGGGTATTACAGGGTGGGGGAGGGTGACACTAACCTGGCGCCTCGTGATGACAGCGCCCGGTAACCTAGGCTTTTCCGATTTGCAATATATTTACACTCTGGGTACATAACTCCCGTCGCACCCGGTGTAGACATGGCAGGCGCACATTTTTCGGTATATCTGTGTGTCGCGTAATGCAAGTACACAAAGAACGTTTTATGAGTCGTAAAGAGATAGCCGAGCTTTCCGCCCACCCTTCATTCACTTCGGGCCGCCTCCGCCCGAACTGACATCGTGTTACAATGCTGCGTAGGATATAATGGTTGTTATATACAGCGGAAACTCGCGTAAGTTGGCTTTAAGTCCAAAGGGTAAATTCCTATCAAAGCTTTTTACTTTGTATACATTGAAAAAAATTAATAGTTGTGATTATCAATCGTTGGTCAGAGCTACCAATGATTGGTAATCACAACTACTAATTTTTCTCAGTGTAGGGTAGATGCACCAGTTGTGGCCATTTTCACTATAATTTATTTCAAATTATTTTTTTCCAGCATTTTCATGTTGGAATTTGAAAAGTATCCATACAAATTAGCAATATTAACCATACAATTTGGTTTCGTTTTCAAAACAAATAATTCTGTTCTTTCGAAGTCGATGGCCACAATTGGACCAAAGGTGGTCTAAATCGGTACTTCTACCCTATTTATGGAATTTTTTCTACAGAATGTCTAAGAACAGTCAACGTCCTTACAAAAACCTTTGACTTTGAGGTTACAATCGACGTCGACTGTCCCCCACAGCTCTTTATATGCTGCATGCTCACATTTAATCGCAATGCGATTAAACGTGACTGCGAGTGGAATCCTGCAACCACACAGCCACAGAATCTTTTGGCAAACAAACCAAAAGCTAAGGAAAGTCGTCTGGGCTTACGAGAGATTCTACTGTACCAGCCACCAACCTCCGTTGTGTACATATTCCCGGAGTCCGGAGTATCCACAAGGTGTGTACCCAGGCACGTCCGCCCTCCGACGCGATATTACACTCTCAACCCTTTTCCGCGCCCTTCGCGTTCCCAGTTTAGCCGGCAGGAGGCTGCGGAAAGGGAACTGTACGCCAGAATCGCGTGTACAACCTAAATACCCGTATACAGGGTGATTCAGAATGTTTTTTCCACCCATGGGAATTTGCCAGATAATCGTCTCCTGAGCAAAGTTACTTAGCCAATTTTCGAAATTCGCAATATATTTATAAACAAGCATTAACGTGTTCGAATAACTGAACCAATCGGAGCAGCAGAATTTGGCGCTCACGAATGTTCGATATCGACTGAAGTTGCCAAATCTCCGTAAAACGATATCAATTGATAAAACACTCGAGCGCGAAAAATTCTACTGCTCCGATTGGTCCAGTTATTCAAACTCGATTAATGCTTGTTTATAAATAAATATAGCGAGTTTCGAAAAACGCTTAAGTCACTTTGCTCAAGAGACGATTATCTACCAAATACCCATGGGTGAAAAAAATATTCTGAATCATCCTGTATAAGTACAGTCGGTGTTTTCCGAGAGTTTCGCGAGCGAACGGAGACACCGGACGTGGGAAGGGACCGGGATTTTCCCCTTCCTTTAGCGTAGCTGCTGCGAGTGTTCGCCCTGGCCGCGGTTTTAATGGCTCTATAAAGTGGCGCCCGATCGTAAAATCCTTCGGTCTGCCGCTCGGTGGGAGAGCCGCGGCGCGGAAGCCACGTTGTTACCCTTCGAGCCTTTCGAGCCCTTGATGCTCGGGGCCTGACGAGCTCGTGGGCATCGGGCTCAACGCGCCGAGCTCGTTCGGCTCGCGGTCGAGCAGCGAAGCCTCTCGCTTTTCCCGAACGCACGAACTCCTCCGCTCCCTTTTCTCCCTTTTTATACTCGCGTTTTAAGTCCTGCTTATTTTCCACGGTCTTGTTCTTTGTACTTCCCTTCCTTCCTCGGAGGAGGAGAGGGGGAAGGAAAAGGGCGCATCTTCGGTAAAAGCATTTTTCGCAGTTGCGTCTTTACAACCTCTCGGAGATCAAAAGTGGAGCCTATGAACGAGACTGCCATTTGGGTGGCAGCGAAGGTTTTTGAAGAATTACGAGACTGTTTCGTGAGGAGGAAAAAGTGCATCTTGACATTGGGAAACATGTACAATTTTTAGTTTTTTTTTTTTTCACTACATTGAGAAAAATTAGTAATTTTTTATATTAGAAAAATACTATTTTTTAATTTTGATTACCAATCATTGGATCGATCTACCAAAATATTGGTTGCAGTTAGTAAAATATTTGTAGCTCTGACCAACGATTGGTAATCACAACTATTAATTTTTTTCAGTGTATCCGAAGTTGGTACACGACGAAGATTTCCACATCGACACGAAGTTCGATGTTTCATCTATTTATCTTTGGATTGAAGACAGCCGAGGAATCCGATAGTTTCACTGGGAAAACTATTCCAAGGAAGGGTCATGTCTTTTTTTTTTTTTTTTAGCCAGAAACCGGAGTTACAAGTGTACCTGAATTTATTCCCAACTAAGAACGAAACTCAGACCTGCATCAAAATTTTACAGTGAACAATTTCGCCCGACAAAAACGTTTAAAAAAATGCCTCTAGCAACGAATAAAAATGTACGAAGCAAATAAACTCTCTTTCGTAAAATAATGTAAACTCTCTTTCGTCGGCTGCTGTATTCGGCCTGCGAGAGATTTGTGTATAGTCCGTTGCGAACCCGAACCCGGATTAAATATACAAGAGTCAAATAACAAACTTGTCGTCAAAAAGTAGCAATTCCGCGCGTGTTCTATGCACTGTCCAAGTGGCCGGAACGATTCTCGTGCGAGAGATATATTTCTGGGTCGAGTGGCAGAGACTACCCTTTCGCGATGAGTGGTAAAGTGCACGCGAGGCTTCGCTGCTGCTTCTTTGTATTTATATTTACAGGCCTCGGGCACATGTTTCAATGGCTCAGCTCGTCTGTCGCTAATGAATTCAAACTCTTTGCCCGTCGGACGCTTAAATCGCGAAATACCGGTGTAAGTGGTTTTACAGAGCGAAGTGTAAGCCAAACGGTTGTCACTGATATATGCGAGAAAGTTTTCCACGGCGGAAAAGTCACGCTTCGGAAGCTCCGAGAGAGAGAGAGAGAGAAGGAGAAAGAGGGGAGAAAAAGTGAGACGGGGATAGAGAGATAAACGAAGGATCTCAGAGCGTCAGCTCGAAAGCACCACGAAAGCGTTTCTCGCCGAAATCGTGCTTTCATCTCGGTTCATATATAGATATATACTATATATATGCGGTATATATGTTTCTCGCTCTTCCGCACGCTTTGGCCATTTGTCTTCCGGCTCGTTTCTTTTATTTCTCGCGTGTTACACCGTCTCTCTGCTTTTCTTGCCCTTCTTCCACCCTTCTTCCATGCGACGAGTCCGTAGGTCAGGGACAATACGGTTGGCCAACGGCTCTGAGGCGCACGTGTGTTGTGAGCATATATAGCGTTACATTTTTAAGTGGGATAAAAATGTCTCTTGGAAACGTGACAAAATTTAATTAATTCGGTGCTCAATTGTCACTTCGGAGATAAGACAATTTTTTATGAATTACTGCATTGAGAAAAAAAATTGCTAAATCCAACAAATATTTTGTAATAAATATTCATATCATGTGATATACATGATATATTCATATCATGTATTAAATATTAAATCCAACAAATATTTTGTAATAATCGAAATAAATATTTTGCAGATTGGACAAAATAATGCTAATCGAGATTTTTTTTATTCTATCATCAGTTTGCTTCGATCAATTAAATATTTTGTCTAATTTGCAAAATATTTATTTCGCCGCCCGGAACCGCTCATTTTGTTGGATTGAGCAATTTTTTTTTTCTCAGTGTGGTAAGATTAATTTTCGGAGTCATTGCCCGCGTTGAGTTGAGAAGGGTGACCGACTCGTGCATCGCGAACTCGCCGATAGCGCGGCCAAGGCCTCGGTCGTTATGCGGTGGGAGGCGAATGACGAAGTGCATTAACAGAGCGAGCGAAAAAAAGGAAGTCGACGAACGGGAGAGTGGGAAGCACACACGTGACCGGCAGCTCGAGCCAAATCGCCTTAGGAAATAAAAGCCGACAATAAAACTGCTTTAAAACGTTCATGGGCCGGGGGAGAAAAAAAATCAGGTCGAACAAAAGAGGACGATAAGAAGTCCCGCGCCTTATCTCCGCGGCTGCACGAACTTCTCGCTGCTCGCCAACGAACCTTTTGCAGCGTTCGCAAATGTGTTTAAGGGTGCGAAATAAAAAAAATTAATCGTAATAACTGCGTCGCCCATTTCAGGAGTTTTTTGCGTTGCTCATGTCTCAATATCACGATGCAAAGGAGCATTAAAAAAAATTGGTACCTATTTCCAAAGGTGACATTTTTTATTTTTTATCACGTTTCGAGATACGATAAAAATTAATCGTAATAACTGCGTCGCCCATTTCAGGAGTTTTTTTGCGTTGCTCATATCTCAATATTCTAATGCAAAGGTGCATTAAAAAAAAATTGGTACCTACTTCCAAAGGTGACCATTTTTATTTTCATCACGTTTCGAGATACGATATAAAATGCATACAGTTTCCAAAGGCGACTCCGTGACATGGATCTAATGTGAGACGCAGAAAAAGAAAATGAAGGTGCGAAAAAAAATTCTCGAGAGGACCGACGTCAGTCGTTATATTTGCAGCGGGAAAACGTAAAAATGTCGTCAAAGCGAAATCAAGCGATTCATTGCTTCGTAAATATTTTCCGCGTCCTGATTATTTTGTCGAAGGTCTCGAAACGCGGGGATATATTCTTTCGCCGCCGACGGTTCTGCCCTGCGCGAGAGAGGAAGGGAAAAAAGCGCAAAAAGATAAATAAATCCCGTCGTCGGGTTCGTGGGGATACAAAGAGAGAATGCGAAAGCGCGACAAAGCGAAACCCCTCGCTTCCCTTTCGCTGTGTATTCCGGATACTCGCTTCGCGTCGCGCATGTTTTTGCATAGAAATCGTTCGAGTTCTCCCTTTTTCTCGGGGGGACAAAATAAAGTTTCCGAAACACATATTGCGAGCTATATACGCGGCGCCGTGTGCTATATATTGCGCCGAATGACCGATGTTTCCTTTATCACTTTTTGGGGCGTCATTATTTATCGGTTGAGGATAAGCTTGATGCTATCCAAATGACAGAATAATTGTCAAGCTCAGGTAGAGTTACATCAATCGTCTTCCATATTTCTTTCGCATTGACCGTATCACCCACATCCATTTGCTAAATCAAAAATCAAACATTTTAGCATTTTTTTAGCATTTTTTGGGGCGTCACTATTTATCGGTTGAGGATAAGGTTGGTGCTATCCAAATGACAGAATAATTGTCAAGCTCAGGTAGAGTTTCATCAATGGTCTTCCATTTTTTTTCGCATTGACGGTATCACCGACATCCATTTGCTAAATCAAAAACAAACATTTTTTTTTTAGTATTCTTTGCTAAAAAAACATCCTTCAGGTTTAAGTTCGATCAATATTTGCTGGGATCGGAATTTCGTTGCAAGGAACACAAAAAATCAGGTCAAATAAAAAATCAAATAAAATCACACACGCATCTTGCGTAGTTACAATTTTATCTCAGAGTCAACGAAGAATCCATCGATCCCGCAATACCCTCTGAGCAACGTGCAGGAAAAGTAAGGGCCCCGGCATTGAAAACCCGCGACGCAGGAAGACGCGCAGCGTAATAATGGTACCGTACTACCAGATATCGCCTAATGGAAAAGCCCCGACTCCGACGACATGAAAGTCGACGACTCAGAAGGGAGATTGTTCGCAGGGCTCGGAAGTTTCTGTCGAGAGACACGCTCGACATCTCGACGCCGTGTAATAAGTACACGACGCAAATAAGAGAATCACGTAGACGACCTACGAGCATCTTTTCACTCTGCACAGAAACCTGAAAAAAATTAATCTTGACGTCGATTCCGAAGGATCAAAGATATTTCTCTTCAATGCTGTTTTGAAAGATCTCAATATATCAGTGGACCCAACAAACGGAGCATCTCTAACGCAGTTTCCACAGTTTGCGCTGACGTCATTCGAGCAAATTTGATGAACTTGCTAAATGGACCTGGAATTCCAACTATCATTTCGCGTCAGCCACTCAGGTAGCAGCTGCGTGGAATGCCCAATTAAGCATCGCATTAGTCCGGTTCGGTCGGTCCGACAGAGTTTCAACCCTCGAATTCTACAAGTGTCGATGAATTTCCAATGTAAAGTTGAGATGTGTGAGGAAAAAAAAAACACAGTGAGAATTTGAATTACGTGAAAAGGTGTTTGCCAACTGCAACCAAAATACTCTTCGTTGAATCAATATGGGTAAAATATGCCACTTTTGGAGGTTTATAAGAGTCTAGGAACCTCATCTCACTCTGTACAGCCTAATTGAAAGTTCAAGAAGGTTCAAGCAAAAAATATCAGTCCCGCAGTAGTCTCTGTTTATTCCAATTGGATAATATCTGCCACTTTCAGAGGTTTTGAGGAGTGTCAAGAATTCTGCAGGACTATTACATTTAGGTTTTGAAGAGGGTCTACATTTTAACTCGGGATGGTCTTAAGGTGGGCGACGTGAATGAAAAGCAAAAGGTACGTCGAACTGGCGCGGAATAAAAAGGCGAAGAGTGAGGGAAAAAAAACAAGAGTGACAGTGGTGCTGAAGTGCACCGTCCCCTCTTCGTAAGAAGAGGGGAAGACCGGAAAGAAGACCGAAAAGACAGTGGAAACTCGGAGCGAGAATGCGCCGAGACCCGCTTTTTAATTAAAAACGCTGCGCTTCTTCGCTTTCTCCCTGTCTTCTTCGCGTCGCCCTCTGAGGACACCGAGACGACCGAGACGACGTTCCGTCAACTCCGCAGCCCCGGAAAAACGAGAAATACCGCGAATGAACTTGTCGCTCTGAGACGCTCTTCCCACCGTCTTCCTTTTTCAGTTCGCGACCTCAGGACAGAAGTTTACTTGCTACCATATTTCATACAGTGTTATATTGTCGTCGTCGTGAAGTTTGGAGCACGCTGTGGAATTTCGCTGCCGTCGTGTTTGCTGTTGTTTGATTATATTTCGAGCTTCGCCTTTCTCGAACGTCTGACGAAGAGTCGTTTTTAAGGGCAAGCTTTTCAATCAGACTTCAAAACACGAAGAGGTCATCATTTTTACCCTTAAGATTGGATATTCAATTTATTTCCTAATTTTCGAATGAAAATGGAAATTTGTGTACATTTTTTCTGGCACTCGGTGCGCAAAATAGTACTTTGCGTACTCGTGACGTAAAATTTCGTACGAAACTTGTACGAAACTACAAAATTTCGTAAGAAACTTTTTCTCATCTCCTGAAATTGCAACATTCGACTTCAGTTCGATACTGCAAAACTCGCACTCGTCTAGAAAAAGATTTCATCGCACTCGTATCGTAATATACTATTTTCGTAGCTCAGATTCTGTATTTTGTATTATTCAGGGTTCATTTCGCCTGAGTTTATCTCCGAGGTGTCTTCGGGACGAAAATCCCCGCGGTTTATGTCTCAACAGTCACGAAGCGATCTGACTGGTTTTCGGATGAAGTGACGCTCGTCTCAGAATTGTTCTGCGCTTTCAGTCGGTCTATCTAGTCTACCTCTGCAGGTTTCTCGGAATGTTTACGAGTTTCCGATAAACAGACAGTTCAAGACAGTTTCCCTTCTCATCTCGGCGCGGTCTTGGGATCTGCGAGAGGGGCGAGAGCGCTGCCAGCTTCCGCAGACGAGACGCGCGAGACGCCCGAGGAATTTCGGCGAGCGGTTGGCTCACAAGGGATATCCTACTCCCGTAAATCGAGAGGTGTCCGCAGCACACGCGACGC
This sequence comes from Itoplectis maculator, assembly GCA_964034905.1. Lineage (NCBI taxonomy): Eukaryota > Metazoa > Arthropoda > Insecta > Hymenoptera > Ichneumonidae > Itoplectis > Itoplectis maculator. The sequence goes on from OZ035857.1 coordinate 9,015,188, forward strand.
CTTCGGGAAATCGTGCAGTATCTCTCTCTGTCGCTTTCTCTCATCTCCATTCTCAGATCCCAGCGGAGAGTATTCCGTCTGCATCGTTTTATCCATGTGTGTCGTATTCACAATCCTTGCCGTAACTTCAGATGAAAAGCGAATCGTATTGTCTTCGTATAAGTAATCAGTACAAGTTATCGGAATATACAACCAAAATTTTGGCGCAGCGGCCAAAATTTCCATGAAAACCTTCGTTTGTTCACACGCATTGAAAATATAGGCTGAATTGCAGGACATGTGCAGAAAATAATTTTGAAGATTAAGAAATGTAGATTTTACAACTTTGGATATGAAAAATAAGAAGTGGCGTCGAATTCGACAAATTTTCTGGTGATCCGAGGCTCAGGCTTCAAGGGTTTAGGGTTACAAAAATAAAAAAAGAAACACCGTGAAGACTAAAATGTAGATTTTACAATTTTAAATATGAAAAATAAGAAATAGCGTCGAATTCGACAAATTTTCTGGTGATCCGAGGCTCAGGCTTCAAGGGTTTAGGATTACAAAAATAAAAAAGGAACACGTGAAGAATAAAATGTAGATTTTACAATTTTAAATATGAAAAATAAGAAAGAGCGTCGAATTTGATCAATTTTCTGGTGATCCGAGGCTCAGGCTTCAAAGGTTTAGGGTTACAAAAATAAAAAATAAACACCGTGAAGACTAAAATGTAAATTTTACGACTTTAAATATGAAAAATAAGAATAGCGTCGAATTCGACAAATTCTGGTGATCCGAGTTCAAGGGTTACATAAAAAAAAAAAAAGAAACACCGCGATTTAACAGAGATTTTCTTGTTTGCACCTTCGAGTGAGACGTCTACCAAGTTTTCGTGTATCGCGAGACCTGAGGGCGAGAACGAAGTGAGCGGGCGGAGCGCGGTTGAAGAAAAAGAGAAGTCCCGAGTTACGGCGGAAAGAAAAATAAATTTACAAGGAGATTAACGGCAAACGAGATTCTTTTGGCGTCCGAGGGGCGTCGCGCCAAATTTCTCAGCTCTGCTCTCGGTGCCGCCTCTCGACTTAGCCGAGTTTCTTCCTCACTGGCAACAATTCTTCCTTCCGCCCGCTTCGCATTTGCATTCCCGTCCTCATACTCCGCCCGAACTAATCGTCGCGAGTGCCGTTTGAATGCCGAGAGTTTCGTGTATCGCTCCTTTCACTTCTTCTTTTTTCATTTTTCCATTTTACCTCTCTCGTCCCCCGCATTTTTCAGGCCTTTTCCAGCAGCCTCAGTTTGCTCATTTTTTTTCCTTTCTGGTATCGGCATCATTGTTTTTTGCCATTGATACTGACCAACCCGATCCTAGCATCCACAGCCCACTTTTTCTCAACAGCCTCTTTTTTGTGTCCCAGTCAACATAAAAACTGCACAAAACCTGTGTCAACGCAGTCTGACAAAAAAAAAATTTCATAATTCAGCAATTATCGCAGCTTCGAAACTTTTGATCACCCAATTTAAAAAATTCGAGTAAAAAATGACTGCGTGTTAAAGGATCTAATTGCCTGGAGCCAAGAAAGAAAGAAAAATCAAAACGAAAGCAAAAAAATAAAACTTATCGGGAACCAAGAATATTAAAATCAACTAAAAACTTTTAGTTCGATCCGCGTTTACACAGAAACTGAAGAACACGGTCAATTAGTGGGCACGTCGAGTGCAGCAGCAGCGGCGACGAGAAAATCGCGAAAGCACATCGACATTGGATGAGGAGGGTGAAATAAATTTTCGTCGGTGGCGCGTCTGGCCCTCATCAATTCCGCGGCACGTCGGGAAACGGGCGAAGCATTTTCCCTCCGAGTCGCCGCGAAGAGCAGTGCATAAACTATAAGCTACGTGTTGTGGCATCAGGTATACCGAGTATTACGGTTCGCTCAAGATACTTTGTACATATATCTTTTTTTTTCCTTTTCTGTCTCTCTCTCCTCCACCTCTTCCTGCATCCATACTTTGCTCGTTAAGGCAGTCGCCCGTTCGCCATGTACGTCGCGAACAGGCGACCCAATTAAGCCGACTAATCCGACGACGGGATTGCAAAGTCCCCGTGTCTCGTTTGCCCTGTATCGCGGGCGGCCGGGGGGCAACACGATCGCGAGCGCGCCCAGACAAGCCCAACGGATTATCTCATCGCGGATGTATACCCTGTGAGAATACGTTTTGGCGTGTCCATATTGCTCGCCATACCGAACGCTTCGTCTTCTGAATAAAAGATTTTATTCAGCATACGAAAAGCATCGACGGTTTCTCTTCACACTTTTTTACGATTAATCGACGAAAATTAATTTTCTTGCTCTTCGAAGAGAATCGAAGGTGACACGTCTGCTGACTGATTCTGGTCCAGTTCAGACCCCAGAATAAGTCATTAAGGTCTGGTTGTCGAATTAGTCCTCTAGGATCGAATTCTCAATCGAACTGACTCAAATAGGTACGATCAGCTTTTACGACGAAATTTAATTTTCTCGCTCTCTGAAGAGAATCGAAGGTGACACGTCTGCTGACCATAATTCTGGTCTAGTTCAGACCAGAATAAGTCATTAAGGTCTGGTTGTCGAATTAGTCCTCCTGCTTCGAATTCCCAATCGAACTGACTCAAATAGGTACGATCAGGTTCATCCTAACCCTAAATCAGGTTGAGCAACATATCCTATCAGATCTCCTCGAATAAACCTCGTCAACGTTGCCTCACCGAATCTGAATCCGGACCATATCGGACTACATCCTAACGCCTCCACGAAGTTCCCACTCGAATGTCGAATTATATACTTTGACTCCCGACGCTGTTTCGCATTCGCGTACGGATTTCGAATTTCTCTTCGCGTAAAATAATGTCAGTGTTCGACGCAACACTGTTGTCGACTGCCGAGCGAGCGATGAGGTGTTGGACTAAATGTAGGGCTTACTCGTGTTACAAAGCTTCGTCACTGTGTAACTAAGCAACAGTGCTCGATATCAAAGAGAATTTTTTTTCCACGTCGTAGCTACGCTCGGACTGATCTACGCTCGATGTAACGTGTGTATATAAAATATATATACGCACATGCACAGACATAGACAATATATAGGCATATATACTATACATGCGGTTCTCCATCTTCTCCTATCTGCCGCTATTATAATACTCTTTAACGTCTCTTTTTTTTTTTTTTTTTTTTTTCAGCTCGTCTTGATGCCTCATCGTAGTTCCTCGTATCCTTCCATCGCCCCCTACGACCCTTCCACCTTCCGCGGTCACCTCAGCCGCCCGCAACTTTCCTCCCGCTGTGACTATTATCAAAAAATTCCAAAGTACCCGCAATATATATACGTCCGCGTCGTCACGTGGCGGTAATATATTTACCGGAGCTTCCTGGGCATAATACGCCCGCCCCGCGTCGCGTCGACTAACGTTGAAGAGATAGAGTATCCACCGCCCGAAATGACCTTGTATAATGTGACGTCGCATTTATTTCACCGAGTGTAACGCGATTGGGATATTTTGCAGACCTTTTTCTCGGACACGAAAAACGTGAATGATAACAATTTATCGCGAGTGATTACAGCCGTCTTATTCGGGGTTAATGACTGCCATCAAATTAAAGACACTAGCGACGAGAAAGGGTAAAATGCCATATTTATTTCAAGTGTAACTTGGATGCAATTATTTTACAGAATTTTTCCTCGGACGCGTAAACGATACAAATTTATCGCGAGCAATTAAGCGTCTTATTCGGGGTTAATGGCTGCCATCGCGTTGAAGAGAGTACAGCGATGATGAGAAAGGGTGAAATGTGGATATAGCGCGGAAGGCTCGAATTTGTAGGAGAGTCGCGAGTCACGTTTCGCGCGCCGTACGTAGGATTCAAAACGAGCAGAGAGGCCTCGGCGACGACGCCTCATTCGTCGGCTCGGAATTAAGGGGGCTACGTCGCTGCGAGCCTGGAACGCCGATCTTCGGGGCTGACGCTCGTAGGCTTCTCGAGACGCGTCGGCCGTCGCCGTTTCCGTCGAGGTTTCATCGCGCCGAGTCGTGCGGCGAACGAGCGCTCTTCGTGAATTACGAAGCTGAGGGCAAAGGGATAGGCGAGATAGAAGCGCGCAAGGGCGACACGGTTACATCGGCGTCGCGACAAGGCCGAGGGGCCCAGATCACCTCGTAATTCTGCTCTTCATGGGCTGCTGGTACATGCAACCATTAGCCTCCGCTGCGTCACGTACTGGGAGCTCCGAGCAGCCGGCACAGCGATTGGCCCCTCAGCGATCCTAATCTCTCTCGAGTTGGAGGGAAATTTCTCGACGATTTCGACGTTGGGCAGCAGATTCAACCTCGAGGCGACGGAATCGAGCTGTTGGAAATTTTCCGACCAAAATATCGAACTTTTTCATCGATGCCCTTCGCCCGCCACATTTTTGTCGGTGCCGAAAAAAAAATGTTCATTGATTCAATGAAATAGGTGGATTGAATTCTTTCTATTCATTTCGATTAAAAAAATTCAAAGAAATTCAAAGAAACATTTTATTGATCCCCACAATCAAGAAGACGTTTTCATTGATTCAAGGAAACGGTCTTCTTGAATTAATCAAAAGATAATATAAAGTGTTATATCATTGATTTTCATGAAATGTTTCATAGTTTCGGATTTCAATGACATTTTTTTTCTTGGTGCAACGCAAGCAAGAATAATAAAATCCAGAGCACGAAAAAACCGACAACCGTGGATCAAGCGACTCGCGAACTTTCCGCAGGAGGATCATCGGCAGTTATTAGCTCGTCAAAGTGCATAGCGTGACCGGCGCGAGGCGTGTTTTAATATCGATTGCGATAGAACGTTTCGTTCGGTAAATGAGCAGCCGTGGCTCAAAGTGAAAAAAAAAAAAAAAAAAAAAAACAATGAAAAAAAGAAAGGCACAAAAACTGGGGTATTACCGAGTCGCAGTATGTATTTCGGGAAGCGTAGCCTGATAAGATACGGAGAGGGTTGGGGGGTACTTCCCCTCAACCCGCACGGTGAGGGTGGATTAGAGTTGTGCCGAGAAACCGGCATTTGAGGCCGGAGATTCACCCTGTAATCCTCGAGCGGTTATATATATATCGTGAGCCATGTGGCGAAAGCTTCGTGTGCGGTCTGCGCATCGAGAGAAAACTCCTTCGGGGGATTACAACATGGTTGCTGATCTGGTGCACAGCGTATTCGACGGAGAATTTCCCGGCGCGCGGTTTCTGCCCCACGAAATGAAAATCGCTCCGCTGGCGAGAGACGCGGATGACCGGTATAACGACACCGTCGAGTCTGACCATCGCCCGACTCGCACTACTAACGCGTCTAACGAGAATGGGGAGACCGCAAAGCAAAGGCACTTTGGCGACGCTAAAGGGAGTGAAAAACTCTAATTTTACGGATTTACGATTTCGTTGCTTACGTCGAGCAGCAGCCTTTTTTTTACGACATTGGTTTCTGGGAGCAAATTCGTATTGGGAATTGACCTCGTGTGACGGTTTCAGAGCTTATTACATTTTTTTTTATTCGGTTCTCGATGGAATAAAAAATTAAAAAGCTTATTCCATTTTTTTTTATTTGGTTCTCGATGGAATAAAAAATTCCATCTGACTGTGAGGGTTTTTTTTTTATTTTACTACCAGCGGTTTGAATAAAATTATACCCTGAAATTTATTTAAAGGATGACGGTATTTTCTGGCAATTTTATGTGTTACATTTTATTCCCATTTATTCTCTGTGAGGATACCAACGCTTTAAGGTCGCAACCTCGGGAAAAGCGCGAGGCAACGGTAATTCACTGCTTACGCACTTTCCGACCTGGCAGAAGAAGCGCAGGTACGAACGGAAAAATCGATTGAAAAAAAAAAAGAAAAAATAAAAAGAAGAACACTCACCGTAGTAGAGGCGCTGGAGCTTCTGTGCTGCTTAACCGGGGGACTTCCGTGGGTGGTTTGCGACTCGGAATTCAATTGACGCTCGACGACGGACGAGACGTGATCGGTGACGCGGGGCGGATGGTCTACTATCTGCGCGTCGAGGTGGCGCAGCGCTCGCTGCTCCTCGAGCGCGATTCTATGCGCGGCGCAAAAAATCTTGTAGTAAACCTGAAACATTCGCGGGGAAAAATGCAATTTCGCTCAGTTGTTTTTTACGCGTAAGAATCTCGCAGCGACCTTCTTCGCGTATAGCTATATTTTTCCACGCCAACACAATACGTTACAGGGTGATTCAGAATTTTTTTGTCAGCCGTTGAAGAATGAGTTTAGCAGTTCGGGAACGAAATTATTATTTTTTTGTAATTTGCAATATTTATTTATTTATCGAAAATATGAAAAAAAAAAAAAAAAAAAAAAAAAAAAAAAAAAACACCAATGGGAACAAATAAATAAATAAACCAGTAGACCAATGGAAACATAAATAAACGAATATTTAAAAAATACTATAAATACTCCAAATAAACAGTATTTTTTAAATATTTAGTAATTTATTTTTAATGGGGTTAAAAAATTAACACCATTGGTTAATCTTTTTTCTAATGCTTGTAAATAAAATAAATACTGCGAATTACGAAAAACAGCTAAGTAACTTTGTTCCCGAGATGGTTAAATATTTTCCCTCAACAGCTGACAAAAATATTCTGAATCACCCTGTATATAGATATGTATATATCATATAGCTTGTGGTACTTTCAGGCTGAGAGTTTGGTCGCTGTACGTGACGAAAATACCGACCCAGAGAAAGAAAGAGAAGCGAGACGGACGCAACGGGCGGCTGACAATTTTCTCGCGACATTTATCCGCACGGCCCCGAAGAGACTTCTTTAGAGCGACGTAAGAGCCGAAGGGACTCTAAAAAGTCGTCGTCAAGCTCGGCGCGTCTTTGCCGTGTAAAAGTTTATCGCGAGGCGAGTAAAGCCAAAAGAGGGGTTTTCGCAACTCTCTTAAATAATAATTACAGTTTTCGAAGAGCTCAGCCTCGACAAAGTCTATTTTATCCCACGAATTTTCGGAGTCGACACGGGCATCGTTTTCGGTCGCATCGTCTGCGCTTAGCGCTCGGCGTTATGTAATAAGGGTCGTACATAGGCAGAAGCAGCTTCAGCAGCGGCGCTCGGATAACGATAGAGGACGAAGCGCACGTTTTTGGGAAGTGTCGGTAAATTTCACGCGAATAATACTATAAGCGACGTGATCGGATTACCTAATCCCGTGGAAAAACATAGATAGACGCTGCCGCTGCTGTTGCGGCGGCAACGACGTCGTCGTCCCTTCGAGGAGAGTCGAAAACAAGTTTCGCAGACCGGAGGGTTAACGAGATGATTTAATTTATCATAGAAAGTGCTTCATCCTGAATTCTCCGAGAAACTCGAATTTTTTATGCAAGCTGACGCGACTACTAATTTTTTACAAATTTATTCTGTCTTATAAAAACATGAAAAAAATTTGGAAATAAAAAAATAAATGTTATTGTTTGTATTAAAAGGGTTTACATAATTTTTCTCAGCATTTATAGTTCTCGTCTCGTCTCGTCAATTTTTTTAAACGAAATAAAAAAATGTGCAAGGTTTAGAAAATTGGAAGAGGTAAATTTGTACGAAAATTATGCACTCACCCACATCATCACAATTAAGGGTATGTAGAAGCTAAGTGTAGTCGCGTAGATCTGATACTCGAAATTTTGGGTGACTGAGCACATCGGCTCTTTGGTGATGGGATCGACGTGCTCGTTTCCCATAATCAGCAGCGGTGGAATACTGATGCACGCCGCGCCCAACCAAACGACGCTTACGCTTGCGATCATGCGTTTTGGTGTCCTTTTCACTCCGTACTCCAGTGGATCCGTAATGGCCCAGAACCTTGAAAAAAAAAGGTCACATAACATATTAAAAACAGTTTAGCTATAGGGTAAATGTACTGTCACACTGAGAAAAATGAGTAGTTGCAATTACCAATCATTGGTTCGATCTACTAAAATATTGGTATTTTTGACCAACGATTGGTCACACAACTATTAATTTTTTTTCAGTGTAGTGGCCACTGTACCTATTGTGGCCATTTTTATTATTTTCTCCTTCAAATTATTTTTTCCCCACAACACCACATTTATTTTTTTAACAAATTCATTTCAATTCACTGAATGACCTACCCGACGTTTTTTTTATTCAATTAAATATTTTGATTTATTCCTCTGAATGTGATGGCCACAATGGGCCCTAAGATGGCCAAAAACGGTACGTCTATTCTAGACGTTATAAAAAGGCATAACGAATGAGACAAAAAAAGGCGAAAAAAATAGTTCGTGAAATTTTACTTAAACAAAAAATGTGTACAACTGCGTTTTATATATATAAGTAAATATAAGATATATATTCTGCTATTTCGTTCGCGACGAGTTCGCAGTTAAAATCAACGGTGCGATAAGTCGAGCGACGACTGAAATTCAACAATTGCGTCGCTCCGACCTTTCGCCACTGGAGACCTTCGCTCTTCATCTCCCTCGCCATGGTTGGCAATGGGACGACTGACAGGACGATCCCGTAGGGCAGAAACGAAAAGCCGAGTATTTACGCGGGGCGAAACGTTGCGTAGAGCAGCGCAGAGGAAGAGAGAGAGAGCGGCGCTCGCTACACGTCGAGTGACGTTGTCTTTGCCGAGGAGTGGATTGAGAACAGGGTGAAACTATTTTTGCACGCGGGAGAGTAAAAACATTTTCCCAATAACCGCGACGTTCCCGACCTCCTGGCAACCTTCTACCGACTTAACTTCCATGCATAATTCACGAAGTATCCACCGAGTGGCGCTATTTTCCGTCTGCTTCTCATTTCATAATCTTCGGTACCATTGATATACCATTAATTTTTTGCACCTGGTCGTTGCACCTATTTTAATTATTTTTTCACGTGTGTTACTCTTGACACCACATTTTCGCTTTTCATACCTTCCACTGTGAATTCTATTATGAATTCTATTATAAATTCTACTGTGAATTCCATTATGAATTCTACTGTGAATTCTATCGCAAATTCTATTTAAAATTCTACTATGAATTATATCACAAATTTTACTACAAATCGTGTGATAAATTTTAATATCGATAATTTGATTGTGAATTCTATTGCAAATTCTATTTAAAATTCTACTATGAATTCTATCACAAATTCTACTACAAATCGTGTGATAAATTTTAATATCGATAATTTGATATCCATCAACTTTTCGATGTCCTGTCAACTCACATGACCCTTCAGATCCCGTTTAAAATTACCTCCACTATCCACAGTCGCGATAATTAATTTTTGCGCGAACGAAGCGACCGTTTTTATCGTCAAACGTAATCGTGGGTGGTGACAAATGTCTTTGCCGAGGAGCCTGGACGTTTTTGACGTTGACGCGCGTATGAGGCATTGCAATTACAAAATTTTGCCTGCTTCGTCCCCTGGGGGACGGCGCTGGACGTGCCGTCGCATTTCGTCGTGCATACCTTGCGCGCGCGCATTTGCTAAACTATCAATGTCATGCAGCGCCCGCGACGACAGAGTTATCGCTCTGGGGTCCTCGTCGTCGTCGTCGTCGCTGAGCAGCGGCAACTGCGCTGTGATAACATTCCCGTATATGTCAAATCTAGAGCCGGGAGAACGTGCGGCGCGGAGATGTTGTGTATGCGGTCGCACACATAAACGACTGGTGTATAGTGTGTGTGAATGTGTGTGAATCAGATGGACACACCTCGCGTTTCCATAGTCCTGGTAGGCGGCACATTTGCCTCGCTCAGTGTGCGGTCCGCGAGGAGCACAACCCGCTTCATACGACACAACTGGACCGTCCAACACCGCCACCCACGCTCTGTACTTGCGTACAGGACATTCCATGTCTACTCATTTATAGTATAGTATTTTTTGTGTCGAAGAATTTCTCTATTAAAAAGTTCGTCAGCAACCATTGTTGTCGATTTATTCAGCATCTGATTGGTCGTTGGGAAACCGGCAGCAGTTTGATGTTTAATATCGCGAAATTTGGCAGTTTGTCAGGAAAAAAATTCGTTTTTCGCGCTTTTCTCATCGAATTTTCGATTTTGAGGGCAAATGCCTGTCGTTTTTGGAATCAGCGAAAAATTTCCCATCGGATAGGGTTTTAAAACTTCGTTAAATCGAAATTTTTTTTTTTCGATTTTTTTCGAAAAATGGCAAGGGGTACCCCTTCTAAAAATTTGCGATTCTTGAGGGTCAACTTTAAAAATCTGCAAAAAATCGAAAAATCGAGGTATCGCGGTCCGCCTGGCGGCATTCTCTTCGTTGAAGAGTCCTCTTTCGAATGCAAAAAGAAAATCCCGATTATATTGATCCAAAGAAAAATTACACCGATTTTAGTAAAGTGTCAAAATTGGGAAAAAGTGAAAAATCGTTTTTCGCGTTTTTCTCCACCAATTTTTTATTTTTCGGGCAAAAAACGGTCATATTTGGAATCAGCGAGAAATTTCCCATCGGATAGAGTTTTAAAACTTCGTTAAATCGAAATTTTTTTTTTTCGCCAAAAAAACGGCAAGGGGTACCCCTTGCGAATATAAAAAATCGTGAATCAGATTGGGCAAGGTGAGGTTCAGCCCTTGATCGAGTTGGTATGGAACGCCCCATATACGCTGCGCACTTCGTATTCGACGGTGAAGAGAAAATTCCGTCAGCAGCGACGCATGTCCTGCGGAGTCGCGACGACCCGAGACTTTTGCGACGGAGCTTACGCGTCGCGTCATACACAAACGACTAACTCGTGTAATAGCCGGTGAATAACAAACTATGCGCACACCGGAAAATGTCTCCAGATTTACGCGTACCGCGAATTATTCGAGCTCACAGAGCGCGCGCTCGCCATTAAAAGTTAATGAAGAGCTTTCGTTGCCGGGCAATAAGCGGAGTTTTGATAGTAAACCCGACCGCGAGGTTGCAGAACAAAATGTATACATTCCGCTTCGAAATTTCCAAGAGCCGGCGATTGTCAGGGCGACGAAGAATTCGGATGTTCCGGTAAAGTTTCAAGTCACGCTTGTTAAGAGAATACGATACTCTGCTCAGAACTCCTTCGCCCAATGTTAAAGGCCCATAAAGTCTGTTTCGCTCCTAACCTCACTTTTTGATATTTTGGTTCTTCCAAACACGCTTCATTTTTGAGGAGTCAGAAGCTTAGCCTAAGTTTGCCATCATTCCCTATTTCTGTTTCAAAATTCGTCACGATTCGATGCACCGATTCGATGATAATAGCTTTCCAAACTGCGCCGAGTCCGTTTTATCGTAGAATGAAATTTGTCAGACCCAACGAAATCCCGATTCAGCGATATCGACCCGACATTTTATCAACGGTGAATCTGAGTAATTGCATGTTGAAATAATTTTACCTACTGTCAACAAAATCACATTCCTCGCGTGGCTCAGCTCTGTAAATACAACGCTGTCCATTGACGACTCAGTTTTGATTAATATTTAAGCCCGTATAAGTGATAACGGCATATATAAATAATATACATATTTCGTGGGCGTAGGTTTCGTTGTAAAATTTTAACAGTAATTACACGGAGGGGTTGTAACATAAATATTAATTCTAATTTTCTGGAGTAATAATCACCTCGTGACTCGATTACAGGTAGCGAATGTTACGCAGACGAAGGTGTATAACACTTTCTGCAATACACGCGGCACGAATTGCAGGATTCGCAGCGACGTGGCGCATTCTACATGATTTATCGCCGAACTCCGCGGCGTTTCGTCGAGTGCAAAGCCGTACGGCAGGCGCCACTAAATCGCGAAGGCCCGTAATATATATCATTATTTTATGTCCAGAAATTGGATAGGATTCTAATGACTACGGCTTCTGCCTTCGGCCTTGTTCCCGATAGCACGTGCTATCGGGAACAAGGCCGCCGCACGTGCTACCGGTAACAAGCACGTGCGGGGAGCTCTGCGTTTAACGTTCGCAAGAGGCGAATCGTTAAGCGGAAAAGCACGGAAGCTCGTTCCGATGCAACTTATTTTTCGCGTGCTTGTTGTCTGAACAAGTCGGAAACGGTGCGGCAAGAAGCCTCCACGTTTCCAACCATTCGTTGCAATTACAACTGAAACCTTATTTAGTGTCTTCATTTTTTTTAATAGCGATCAAAGGTCTCTTTTGATGAACGATATTATCAGGTATTTTTGTTATTTTAAGGTTTCCAACCATTCGTTGCAATTACAACTGAAACCTAATTTAGTGTCTTCATGTTTTTAATAGCGATCAAAGGTCTCTTATGATAAACGATATTATCAGGTATCTTTGTTATTTTAAGGTTACTCTGTTCTTAGGAATTATGAAAATGAAATACTTCAGCAAGTGGACTTTGAAGTGGAATTTTTGTTTTCGTAGGATTTTCCGACATATCCTCAACAGATCCACCCACGTGATACAAGAATTTCGCCTATAAAGACACCCCAGGTCAGAATCCCGTCCAATCCAATTTATTTTACGATTTACTCAATTCTCGTCGCCTCTTCACTCTTCCTTCGCCATTGCCGATTGGTTAACCCGTGATTGGAGACATCCGATGGTACACTCTGACCTCAGGACAAGGGAGGAAAGCTGAACCGCGAGCAAATCGTGGAAACGTCAAACCCTGCGCTCAACGAGCGATAAAACAAGTGAGAGGCGATGAAACTGAAACGCAAATCGAGATCCGCGAAGCGGATACAGCAGGAAGTGCCCTGGACGATTCAACGAACGAGGAGCTATGTCGCGGCTACTGGGTTTTATTTGCATCGCGTTGCCAGTGCATACACGAAGGGAGAGCGATGGAAGCTCCCTTCGTCGCTTGTTCGCCTGCGTTACGCGCCATTGGGTCTCCGGCTGCCCATTCGTGGCGCTTCATCCGAGTCGCACGGAACATGGTGATACTGCAGAGGGAACCGGAGGCTTTTGTTTGGTTTGCCGTGCAACCCGTTCGCGCTGTTTTCAACTTGAGTCGAGTGTGTGCTCCGCATATTAAAGGTATACGTGGCAATTTAACCGCATTATGTGTTCCGAATGCGTTGGGACCGGTTCGTTGTCGTTCGCAATGAGTATCGAACGGTATCGAATGGAGGAAGGATTTTTTTATCGCAGTGCAGCGACATTGGGACCTGTTCGTTGTCGTTCGCAATGAGTATCGAACAGTATCGAATGGAGGGAGAATTTTTTTATCGCAATGCAGTGACATCGCTGTATAACTACGCAACGTTCGGTAAATGTCATTCACGTACATTTACGCACCGTTGTCACCCGGAATTTTTATTTTTTCCCCGCTTCGTTATGACGACGAACTTTTTACCTCCTCTTCGTTTTATCCCATTCGTTACGACCAACCGTGAATTCAACGGAAAACTCGATCAGTCGATTGGTGCGTCAAACTGAAACCCACTTTGGATACTGGGGTTTTAATTCGACACTTTTAACATTGTTTCGATAAAACTGAGCGGGTGATGAATCCTTAGGAAATTGATATTTGAAGTTGAAAAACAATGTTCACACAAGAAAAAAACTTTGGATCAGTGCAGCAATTGCTATGGAAATGAAAGTGCTATTATGTGGATAACCGATTGAGCTACACTCACCTGTCCAGCGATATCATGCAAAGATTTAGGATGCTGGCGGTGCAACTGAGGACGTCGAAGCTCACCCACAGGTCGCACATTATCGGCCCGAAGGACCAAGTCCCGAGTGTCTCGTACAGCAACGCCATTGGCATCACGAGTAGTGCCACGCACAGATCACTCACTGCCAGACTGACCAGCAGGTAGTTGCACGGTCGACGCAGCTTCCTGACGAGACATACCGCAACGCAGACCAGTATGTTACCGATCACAGTGCCCACCACGATGCTTCCCAGTATCAACGCAATCAGAATTGCCTGTCAAAGTGAAATAGAATATGTGATTTACAATAATTTCATCAAACTCTGTCGATCATAAATAATTTTCAATAACATCATTTGATTATTAAAGTTAGGCACTTGGAACATAGTTACAATTAATTTCGAATCAATTCGAATACTAAATTTGACAGTTTCAATTGACTTCAAGAAATAATATTTTAGTCCATATTTAATCAAGAAATAATAGTTCAGGGACGATATAGACCCCGAAACGAAATCATCTGGAACAATTAATAAAAAATAATAAAAATTAATTTAAAAAAAAACTGAACCAACCTGAGTAGCTGTGTACGGCGAATGTTTTCCAGGGAAGCCTCGCGAATAATTTTCGGGGCTCTGGTTCGGGATCGTCGTTGTAAGATTCAGAAGCCAGGTGCTTTCCGTGCTTGCGTCCTTCCCCTCCATACGATCCTAACCGAGAGTCCGGAGCATCCCAAGTGCCCCCCGCACTTTCAACTACGTCATCGTTTCCGCGTCCTCCACGCCGCCAGCTCGCCGAATGTCCCGACGACGCCGGTTCAACGGGCATCTAAGTGCCGAGCCTTCGATTTTTTTTTTTCCTCGTCCCTTCCTGGAAGATTCACCGCTCCGGATTCACCGCTCCAGGCGTTCGTCTCACGTTCATCGGTCGTTTCACCGCTCCGACATCCTTCGGACCTTTCCGGACAACTGTGAATCACACAATTGAGTCTCTATCACTCACAGAGGAAAATGCATACTCGAGTTAAAATTTAAACCCTTCAAATACCCTTCGTTGAATCAAAATGGGTAAAATATGCCACTTTTGGAGGTTTATACAAGAGTCTAGGAACCTCATCTCATTCCGTACAACCTAATTGGAAGTTCAAAAAGGTTCAAGCAAAAAATGTTAGTTCCGCAGTAGTCTCTGTTTACTCGAATTGGGTAATATCTGCCACTTTCGGAGGTTTTGAGGAGTGTCAAGAATCTTGCGGGACTATCACATTTAGGTTTTGAAAAGGGTCTAAATTTTAACTCGGAAACACGTACGCGTAATTTTCAGCGCGCTACCGCATAGATATATAAACGTCGTAACTCGGGGAGAGATTCCGTAAATAAAGTCGTAACCGTAATGCAGAACGATAGGGATTACCGAGGGACTGTGCTGACGGGCGCCGTTACTCGTTGTATTTTATGGAGCTATCGGTTTGAGGCTCGCGGGGGCTGCGCACGCGCCTCACGGAAACCAACAGGGGCCGAACAAATGTCAAACCGGCAACCGAGAACATTGAGTCACCCCGAGAACGCGAGACACGCGAGAGTCATGAAATTGAAATGGCGAAACAAATTCTCTTTTCGCCTGATATTGGAAACGGAGGAAAACATGGTTCGAGAGAGTCATTCGGTTACTGGATCTATGGCGGTTGGTACCAAATACGCCGAATATGTGGAAGTGACGACAGTTTTGACAGCATCGGTACAACATGCTTTATGGTCCACCATAAAGTCGAAGGCTCGGGACATTTTAAAACGTAGCGACTTATTTTTTATTTTTTTTTTTTAGTTTCACTGGAATTCGTTTGTAACAAAATTATACGGTGGTCACGAGGGGTCATTTTTATTTCTTCCTGGCAGTTTAAAAACGCTTCCACGGTGAATGCGGTCACGGGGCAGTAGCTCCGGTGGCGGATTATGTTTCGGAGGCATTTTAAACGAGATACAGCGGCAGGTCGTAAAAAAAATGTATATCTCCCGAGTTTTCAGCTTTGGTCTTCGAGCGGTGGGGCGTAAAAAAAATCATGTCGCGAAAGTACGGCCGCGGTGAGTATCTTTCGAGGAAGAGCCAGTTGAATGAAATGTCCGGGATGCTCAACGACCCCAGTGACACGGTATTTGGTTCACTAAATTTCAGCCATTTTATTTTTTCGTGTCACTTGGCTTTCGGAAATTGGCCATTCGGTACAAGTCTTCCGAATTTTCCTTCAGAGAGTATATATTTTTTTCAGTCTATAACGTGCGAATGTTTATGAATAACACAAATTAATTTAGTAAACAAAATTTCATTTAGGAAATATAAATCTTCTTATTTTATTCGGGAGATTTCAGATTTTTGTCAACATTTTTCTTATCTTACGAAAATAAACACGAAGCCTATTCTCAGGGACAAAAACTTTCGTCAAACAATCGGACGCTCCGAGAGAGCATAACGTTCGTTATTTCCTACTTAACGTACGAAAATTTGCATTGTCCTCGAGTCTGCTGATGCTTTAAGCGTAAATACGGGGGAAAATAGGTCAGGCGAGTAGCGCGAGACATTTGAAAGTTTGAGTCCTGGAATAAATTACTTGAGAGTCGAGATTATTTATGGGACCCTCTTAGTCGTCTTGACGCGAGCTTTAATTTCTTGCGGATCCTTTAAATCCTCAGTCGGAGAAAGAGAGACCATTTATTTCCTCGTTTCTGAGGTAGAGCGGAGTTTTCATCAGACAGGCCAATCGCCGCCGAGCAGTCAATGAGTCTGCCGTCGATTGAAAAGGGGAATTCCGATCGAGATAGATGAAGGTCCGATATGTCCTACATAAGTAAAACACCGATGTATAACTGTACCACCGCCGAATATATAGGAAACAATTTCGGAGGTCGTCCGAATTGGAAAGGGCATCTAAGCTATTCTTACAAACAGTCGATACGCCCTTCTGGCATTCAGCCACCGAGCGTTAGATGCGACGGAAAATAAATGTTAACCAATGATACCGGCAGGAACAGAGATAAAAAAAATGGATCACGTGATTTTTCAGCTGAAATGTGGGCGACTGAGAAATGGCGAAGGAGGAAAACGATCAAGTGGAAATGGAAAACGACGCGGGGATGCTGCTGTTTTCGCTGTCGCGGGCGCCACGCAGACTGGAACATCGATTGGTATCGCATGGCTGTCCTACAGCGAATGGGGTGGGGGTCAAAATACCGAATGATCAAAATAACGAATGGCTAAAATAGCGGATTTAAAACTAACGAAAGTCTAAATCTAGAATGATCATCATTACGGAATTCGCTATTTCAGCCATTCGTTATTTTGATCATTCGGTATTTTGACCCCATATTTTATTAAAATGCAGTTAAAATAGCGAATGATCAAGATAGCGAATTACTAAAATAGCTAATTTCGTAATGATGGTTATTCTAGATTCAGACGTCTATCATTTCTAAATTCGTTATTTTGGCCATTCGCTTTTTGGTCATTCACTATTTTGAACCTCATCCAGCGAGTGGATATAACATTTCGCGTTGTGCAGGAATTTTTCGAGGGGGATATTTCCTTCGACCATTTTCCGCTCGTGCGTAAGATAAATATTCACCTTGAGAAGCTTTAACCACTTCGAACCTTTACAACCAGGCCGTATTTTTTACCTATTTTTTAAATACAATGTTCAAAAAGTTGCATAAACCAAATAACAGAGAATGTTGAAAGCACGTGACACAAATTAGCTTGTGAACCACAAAGCTTCGAAGAAAAGCCCGTAAAACCAATTTACCACTGATTCAAACTGGTGCGAAACCGGTTCGACCTCCTTAAACTGCCGTTCGCAGTGCAAACCATTGTAGACCCCCCCTCAGCAAACGTAAACTTATCGAGGTTGTACATCTGAAGGTTTGGACTTAACCTTCCTCTCGAAAAAGGTCGTAAAACGATTTATGGTCTTCGCCTTCGAATTTTCCAGGGTCAGACGGAGAATAAATATCTATAGGTCGGTCGCAAGGGAGGGGCGGTGGAAAACGTCGCAAATTCCAGTTTATTCCGACGTCTCCAGATGGGTCCCTTTGATACACGAGACGAGAAGGTGACGAGGTTACACTTTGAAGGAAAAACGCGGAGCCTAAAAGATTCACCTTCGTGAATTTTCAATTGAACGCTTCGCCCACCGAACGAATTTATTTATCATGTATTTTTTTTTTTTTTTTTTCGGCCCGTCTCAATTCGGTAATACACAGAGCTGTATCCGTCGGCTCGACATCGTCGTCGTGTGGACCACGTACCGCGTTTTCCGAGACGATGGGAACCATTCGGAATTCGCTCCCTCGGGACCATCTAATAAAACTTGGAATTTATATCGACGTTTCCACATTGCGAGCATCAGGTCTCTCTCTCGACTTGCCATGCGCTTTTTCCCCATCGTCCTACCCTGCACACGACCTTACCTACCGTTCGCTCCGGTATCTCATCGCGCCCATGCACAGTTGTTCAATGGAATAAAGTGTAGCTCGAGGAATCCGTTCGCGTGTGTTTCGAGGAGCCCCACGGAACGGAAACACATTTCACCGTGGCACGCAATATTCCGGCGCTGCACGACACCATCCGGAAAATGCATCGCCGCGAGTTGCGAACAAAAAGAGACACATAACCGTCGAGAAATAAATCTCAGAGACATCGACGAGTTATCTGAACATGTTTTTTCCCATTTTGTTTTATAGACGAAATTTTTTGACACTCATACTCACTCGAATCAAAAAATTCCTCTTCCGCCTCAGCGACGAACCGAAGTGACGTCAGTCGCTTAGCTTTTTTTCCGATGGACAAAAGTGCTTCACAGCGAAATATTTTTCGAAGCTATTTTCTTGTTTACTGTCGATGGTCCTTTTTTCGATGGAACGTCGAAAGTACTTCGTTGGCTTCTCGGCTCGAAACGAGAATTAATTAAATTCCTTCGGGGGATCTTCGAGACGATGGGGATCGAGTCACCCTAACCGCACGGCCGTGGCGGTCGCAGGAAGAAAGTTACGCGAGCTGGCACCAATTTGCTCGACGACTCGTCAGACGTTGTTGAAAAATGCAATTTCCAGAATTTCATTATGATCTTTCGATGTCGCGCGGAAGTCTACACCGGACACTCGGCGCGGAGTCCCTTTGGAGTCACCGACGATCGCGTCGACGGACGGCGGAAGTGACCTTCGAGTGCGACGCTCACTTCCGGTTTTATCCGTGCGTTCTTGTTTGAGTTTGAATGCGCAAACCGAATCGGAGAGGATGTTTCGTTCGTTCGTTCTTCACAATCTGACGTTGCGACTGCAGTCGAGCGATCGGAATTCCGCAATCATTCTCAATCCTCCGTTCGTCTGATCGTCTGAAAGCAAACGAAAAATATTGTTAATATCAAAAAATAAAAACGTGTTTTTATTTTATTCATTATTTCTTATTTATATTTTAACGCTGGATACTTTCAGCAGATAAAAACCTTTGCAATTGCAGCAAACGTTGAGATTGCCACTCGCGTTGAAATAAATTCGTTAAAAATATATTTTTCCGGCGAGAGCGAAAACAGAGTAGACGGGTTTCGAGGGAAAAACCTTTGGACACGTCTCGCGGAAGTGGATTGAAGTAAAATATTATTTTTTTCCATTTGAAAAAATTAATTAAACTTAATCCGGATGATGGACGAAGTGGGGGCGATAAAAAGTGGGCGCACTCTCAGTCGATGCAATTAAAATCGGGTTCATCCTGCTGAGGATCCACAGACTAAAAGTGGAGATTGATGGAAACTGCGGAGTGACGAAAAAAAATGAATCGTAGTTATTTTCAGTGCACCGGATTTCTTGGCTGAAACTTCGTCGATGGTTTTATAACGTATTCCATTCTCGAAGTCGCGCGGATTATTCCGAATCTTCGATGCGCGCGTTGCTTCGGCGAGGACAGAATTAATTTGCAGCTCAAAGAGCGAAAATATGTATGAATTAATTTGTAGTCATCGACGATTCTCGTCTGGGTTTGAATTCGAGAAATGTCTTCGTGAGGCTTCTGGATCGACTTTCCAAGATCAAATTTATTTGCGGTATTGTCACCTTTTTTTTTTTTCGTTCTGCAATCCATTTTTTTTTTTTTTTTTTTCAATAAAAAAATAAAATAAACACGACCATAATAAAATAATGAAATAAATGTTATAATTGAAGAATAGAATAAAGGTAGAATCATTTTATAATAATAGAAAAAATGAACACAAATAACTATATAGCGATAATTATGAAAAATTAAGGTTACCAACAATAAAAAAAATAAACAAGACCACCTTTGACTTTGTTTTCATTTTCTAAAACATTTCTTTTCATTAGATTAAACCATGTTCGTTCTTAAAAAATAAAAAAATAAAATAAACACGACCATAATAATACCAATGAAATAAATTTAATAATATCAGAATAGAATAAAGGTAGAATAATTTTATAAAAATAGACACGAAAAAATTGACACGAATAATGTTTACAGCGATAATTATGAAAAATATGAAGGTTACAAAAAAAAAAAAAATAAGGCCACCTCAGACTTTGCTTTCATTTTTCGAAACATTTCTTTTCATAAGAGTAAACCATGTTCGTTGTCTCGGTACGCGATTATTGCGGTAGGTGATATCGCAAGGAGAAACGTTAAGCTCGGAGTATTGTCGTTGTCGTTGGATGCTGCGGCTGCTGCGCTCCGTATTCGAGCGTGATAATCTCACACGCTCACGGATCGTTTCCTTTACAGCGGTTGGCGTCTCGCCACGGGGGTGCCCCGAGTTCGCCCGGGGATCGTTATACGCGGACCTCCCTCGGTGCCCTCGCGCGTTCTTGCCGCGAATTATTCACTTGCGCCGTCGAGCGAGTCCGTGACATCCGTTAACAAAACGCTGTACGGAATACTCGCTAACTCGGCAATAATAGACTGTGCATCGCGGATCGCTTCCCGTGCGAGCGCCATAAATGTTTTTGAGGGAAGGACTTTCGTCTGAGTTTTCGAACCGAGCACATTCGGTGGGTTAACCGTATTCTGGCCTTGCAAAGCCACTGAAAGCCGATTGTTGCATCAGATGACGAGTTGAAGAGGCAAGTTACAACGTTTATAAAACGTTTTTGTAACATTGAGAGAAAATATTTTGGATACCATTTTTTTAAATAAATTCGCGACTAATTTTCTTACGAATTAAATTTTGTTGACTCAAATTTAATTGACCCAAGGCTAATTTATTTTATCTAAGAGTTATGATTCAATTGACCTTGAAAAAAATTGACCCTGAGTCATTTAACTTTGGAGTAAATTAATTGATGCAGAATTTACATACGAATCACGATAATACGAAACAGAACCATTCGGATCGTCGGCAGAATCGTTCGATACGCAAGAAAACTAGAATGATTGATTAGTCGCGATAGCTAATCTTTATTTTTCGTGAAGGACAGGACTTATTTCGAGTCCGATAAATTATGCAAAACTGAAGGCTCGTAAATCTTCGGCGTTTCGAGGATCTCGTTGAACGCGTGTAAATCGTCGAACGGGCGAAGTTGTTCACCCTTTTAATGTGAAACGAAAGCCCTCTCCGTCGGTACGAGTAATCTCGTACAAGTTTGTGAATGAGCCTTCTGATACCGTCTGGATTTAATTCACGTTGTGTATAGTCGCGTGTATACCTGAGCTCGTCATTCTCGCGGCATAATATTTGCGCCGTCGTCGTCGTCGTCGTCGCCGTTCCTATCTATGCATATTCAGCGAAAACTTTGCCGAGTTTACACGTGACGCGTATCCTCTCAGGAGGCTCGACGATATAGCAGTGTAAATAGTATGAATAGCTCTCCACTCCGGGGGGACCAAGTTTTCCCCGAACGTTGTTACCCGGCGAGTTCGTAATGCAAGCGCAAACAGGACACTCGATTATCAGAATGGAAAACTTGTGTGCATAACTGGACCTACAAATTTGTTCTAAAAAAAAAAAAGCAAAAAATAAAATAAATCAACGGAAACTTCAAAATAACGAGAAAAAAATTGCCCGTCAATAAAAGTATTTAAAAATAAACTCTACAGGAAAAATATTGTGATCCGAATGTTACGAAAAAAAAAAAAAAAAAATTTGGAAAATAAATCTACGCGTAAATCTTGGCGTTCAACTTTTTCGCAAAAGTTGCGATGAAAAATTTCCAGGATTCCACTGACATTTACATATAGGCCAACTTACTGGCTATATCTGAATGAATAGTTTCGCGAGTATATTGGGTATTCGCAAATCGTTGCATTGAAATTTACGCGAATTCTCGGGTCAACGAGTTGCGCAAAGTAACAAATCCAGTCGTAAATCTATACCCAGTTACATCCCATGTATAATATTCGTACTATATGATACAATATCTATACGCCGCAGATTTGAATACACGTAAACGTGTATTCAGTTGCACATGGAAAGAGCTGATGAAGTTTGTGACGGTTGGGAAATGTTTGTGCTCCATTTCTGAGGCAGCTCACAGACGCAGAGAGACTCCTGGGCGAGATGCACCGGTGAACACTCCTCTCCTCTCTCTCACTCTTCGGCGAGCATCGAGAGTTCTGAGCTGCCTCGGAGTGTCTCGGAGGATCGCGCTCGGTTTCCCATCCGTGTAGTATGCACACACGAATGTGTTTGCCGTGGAATATCCGTAGTTTAGTTTCGCCTCGACCGAGCGTGCGGGTGTTCTCGATATACGCTAGAGACTCGAGACTCCGTCCATCTCTCCATCGTCATTTCCACGAATCATCAACCGACTCTTCATCCTTCCGTCCAACCTAAAACTGATGCGACTCAACGTGTAGTCAGACGTGGCTAGTTAGTTTGGACATAATCAGGGCATTCGTGCAATTGAGTATTTTACTGAGTTTCCAGTGTGAAAATATCGTCTGGAAAAATTAATTCCTCGTTATAAGCAGATTTTTTGCAGACATTTGGTATAAGAATGTTAATAAAAAAAAGTTAGTTTGGACATAATCAGGGCATTCGTGCATTGAGTATTTTACTGAGTTTCCAGTGTGAAAATATCGTCTGGAAAAATTAATTCCTCGTTATTAATAGATTTTTTGCTTACATTTGGTATAAGAATGTTAATGAAAAAAAAAAAAAAAAAATCTCCCGGTGAATAAGGTAGAGTGAAGAAATGAATTTTTTTCTTGCCGAGTCACAAAGTGGGACCAACTATACGCGAGTTGACCATTTCGCGAATCGTGTCCCATAAAAATGGTTTCCCGCTGTCGAAGCTCCGTATCGACACCCTACACGACGTCAATGCAGCCCGAGGGGCGAGGAAACCGCCCTGGAGCAGCTTCCGGCTGTCCCCCAAGGTGGCCGAGCACTTTGTCCTGCGAATACCCGCTCGGGAGCCGTTGCACTAGATTTACATCGACTCGTCGGACGTGAGTCCATTTTACCCCCCGGACGAATATGTCGGGCGAGTTATCTCGCAGCGCGCGTTTCGCCAGGCAATGTCGAAAGGGTCGACTTTATCGGCCTTTGTTTTCGGTCGTTTCCCAGGCACAAATGCGACATGGCAAGGGCTACATAAGTCGGGTCCAGTTACAGCACACGGGTCAAAAAGGGTCTGGTCGAACAAGAGGAAATAGCCACCAAAAAAAAAACGATGACGTCACGACGATAAAAAGTCGTGTACGGTTTTGCATTGTCTTGACGTTTTTAGGGTACATTGACAGGGGAACAAAAAAAATCTCAATGACAATTCGTTCATCTCTATTGCTTCCTTATTATTATAGATCTAGTATTACAGATCTCCACAATCCTAAAAAGATTCGTAGAAATAACATCATTTCATTCACATAAAAAAAAAAAATCATTGACGCAGCAAATATTTTTTAATTTTCCTGTCTTCGGTACAAATCAATTTGTCGAAAATTAATTTATCAATATAAATTGCCTCAAAGTAGTCGAAACCCGAAATATTATTAATACAGTACCCAAAGACTCATCCATCGAAGATACCTCGACGTAATTTTCAGTGTATTTACATTCATCTCACATTTACCTGTTGAGCGACCGAGCGCCTCCCTCTGCGGTGAAATATATAAGCACATATACATATAATGATACACATGTATCCACACATACAAACACAAATATACAGATGTACATCGTCCGGCATATACAGTACATAGTTCCCGGGTGCGCAGACCTCGGTTATAGAGGCTTCGAGAGATTCGACCTCAGCCGACCTCCTCGTCGAGACCACCCTTGTCACTCCCTGGCCTTCCCTCTTGCCGACTCCTCTCGACCCGCGGCGGCGGACTCTCCTCTATCGATTGAACAATAACTACTCTATTCAGTAGGCACACCGAGTGTTATCGTAACGAGCAAATAATCAAGCGATCATTCCTCGATAAGCCCGTAGCTCTGGCTCACAGCTCGCGAACCCATAGCCACATATTCGTCGGCTACATACAGCAGCAAACCAGTCGCATACACGTTCGTATAAAACCCACTGTATATACCTATGGCACATATCAAGGGTTTTGATGCATTTACTCCGCTTACCTCCGGCTGGATCAGATAAATTGACACTTAATTACGAATCACGGTGAAACATCATTTGGCCACCCAACTCAGTCCGATGTCCGAGGCGCAGTTGCAGTTTCGGAGCATCCCCGAATCGTCAGGCATCGAAAGCTGCACAGGTTGGTGAAGTTGCCGAAATTTTCGGCGCACCGAAAGCTGATATCGTGCACAATGCAACGATGGTAGATGGGCGTCGTATATACGAACTGATAAATGCATCCGTTGGGTTTCAGGCCCGAGTAGCCTAATTTGCGAAAGCTACGCCTCTAGCAGTGAAAATTGGAACGTTTTAATGAGCCCGGACGGTTGAATTAACGCCCACGAAATTTCGAGCTGCTCACATGTGGGAGCGACGTGGATTGCGCCTCGACGTAGCACCCTGGGGAGGGGAGGGGGGAAGGGGGGTGAGGGGTGACCCGGCAGACTCGGGAGGTTAGATCCAGGCAGCCAAGCTGACAGCCACCCTGCTTGGTCTCCACCTACCCCTGAACATCACCCCCCTTCCACCCCCACCAACCCCTGCCCCTCCACCATCGCCGCAGCCCCGGCAACATGTATACCCAAAAGCCAAAGCGAATCCTCTCCTGCTACGCTATGTATATGGCGCACCGGACGGACGGGTTATATTATGTCTTCACCGACGTTGCCGGGTCTTACGGTCATGTGCCACCGGCGTTTGCCGAATGGGACAACGATGAAGTGCAGACACGTGGGGAAGAAGAAGAACGACGGCGGGGAACGAAATTGCAGCTGCGGATATATGAGAAGTCGTGCGGGAGCAATGAGGTTTGGTGAAAATTGTGTCGCGGTCGAATGACTGTTTTCTGGAGTTGTGGTACTGTGTCGCTTTTTTTAACACTGAGTAAAATATCTCGCATTTTCGATGCAAGTATTGTTATGGACTTATGAATTAAGAAAAATTTGTGATAGATTTTTTAAAATCTATTGTCGCTTTTTTAAACACTGTAGCTTCGCTACTCTATATTAGAATTCCACAAATTCTAAGTCCAAATTTTCAGGCATGCAGTTCAATGTCTCAAGGCGAATGAACCGTGCGGTTTAAGAGCGCGGAGGTCGGAGAACAAAGTGAGGCTGATGTGAGAGCGGAGTGAAATAGAGAAAACGAGAGAAGGTAAACGAAAAACAGGGTTCATAGGAGGTCCGCGGAAAATTAGGTTCTGTGTAGTGACTGAAATTGAGCGGTAATTGGGTGCAGCGCAGGTATTTCGTTTTCCCCTTTTTTTTCCTCCGCGCCAATTTTTTTACGGTCAACACGAGGAAACGAGAGAAACGCGTTTCCGTCGTCGGTTACGAATATCGCGAGAGCTGACCCATCCACACGTGACACGGATGGACGACACGAACCATTTTTATCGCTCTTGCCGCTCATTGAATCCTGCGCAGCAGGAGACGATTCCCTCGACGTGTCGTGTCCTGTGCTACACGTTCGTCATTAAATAAGGACTCGCTTCATTCGATTAAACCTTTCGGTATAACAAACCGAGCACACTGAGAGAGGGAACAATCCTTTACGAGTCCGTTTCCCCGCCGAACGTGAACGATACCGAGCAGTCCAATAGCGATAAACCGTTCGCGTGGAGAGCATCGAGGATACATCCGTCCGAGGATTCCGGGTGCGAGAGATGAAACTGTTTTATCGGCCGAGCTGTCCATAAACGGATAACAGATAAATGGACACATAGGATCGAAGCTCTGAATTTCCGATTGGTCGTAACTGTAACTTATAACAAAAATATTCACGCATGCTTATAACAAAAATATTCTGACGGTACTGTAACTGACTGTAACTATTCTGACTGAACCGTAACTTATAACAAAAATATTATGACTGAACTGATTCGTTTGGTTAATCAATGTTTTCACCTTTTTCTCAATGCATCATCGTTAATCCTAAAGATCCCTTCTCCTAACCCCAAAAAAACTGTAATCCAAATTCACGTTACCAATGTCCAATGCCGATGTAACCACTCGGTACACATTTTGTTTCGCCACGCGGCAACCGCGTCGCTTGCACAGCTGAATTCCGTCGCTTGTTTACCACTCGTTTTCCACTTTAATCGTTTAACGCCCCAACACTAATGTATACAACGTATCACGTTTATATATTCGCCGAGCGGTTTACGGGCCAACTGGTGAACCGTGTGTGCGGCAATAATACAATGCACACATTAACCATTAGCGGACAAATTCAATCGCCATCCACTCGCGCTAATTGCATATAACAATGGACGGATAATTAACGGTGTGCGTGATTATTCGACCGTTTCGAACGCACGGCGGTAATCGATACGCGCGGAGGGGTTTTGTGTGCGACGTTCGCGACATGGGAAATTTTCGTGGTGTAATAATTCGTTGTGTCCTCACGTGTTACCGCGATGGTCGCGCGTGTGTATCGAGAGTCCGCGACTGTAAAGTCCACAGCGTGCGGAGCATGGCGTAGGATATGTCAGCGTTATCGCTTGGGTTTCCTCGAAAAGCCATGAGACCCGTCGCCGTTCGGACGTACCGCGTGCACGACGATTCTGTCTATACGTGTGACGCCAGAAATGCACGGGGACGCGACGCAGGGGCCAACGCCGGGTCTCTCCGTGTATGTCCCCGGAGCGGCAACACCAGTAGCAGCGGCGTGGAGCCGGTGCGGATCGTTGCCGCACACGCGGCGGTAATATTACGGCGCACGCGATCCTATCGATTACGCGACGAAACGGCCAGACAGCTTTCAATATCGGGGCTTGAAGTACCGTGAAATCGCAGACATCGCGCCGGGCGTTCGCCCGGATGTGCCTGGATGTGTTTGGATATGCCTGGATATGCCTGGATATGCCTGGATATGCTGGCTATGCCCTAGATATATCTGGTTTTGGCCTGGATTGGCACATTGGACTAAATTCAGAAGTCGAAACACATTTTTGAGTCGATTATTTAATTATTAATCCTCCGTTAATTAGGTACGAGGATGCTTGATCAATGTGGAGAGGACTGAGAGGAAGACAACGAAGGCGATAATTCCTATTGGATACGAACCGTTCGATTCGTGCGGTTCGGGTCCAATAGGAATTACCGAACACGCGGACGAACGAGTCGCGGGTGCCATCAACCATCAACGCCTACTCGGTTATCGATCGTTTCGAGACTTTTCTTCTGTGTCTATTGACAAACACCCGACCGTTTCTAACCGAGTGCGCGGCGATGACGATGCTTTTCCGGTAGCAGCTTTTAGCATCGATTTCCACGCACTTAGGCGAGTGTCTGCTGCGTATTTATTTTTGGTTGTCGCTTCTGCTGGAATATTGGAGATGATGGGTTGTAGAGGATCGACGCGATTTTTCGGCGTCGTTCGAACGAAGCTGGGGGAAAATATATCAACGAAAAAAAAAAAAAAAAACGTCAGGAGATTTGATGGAAAACATTCCCGTGGGAAAAAGTTGTTGGTGAGAATTTAACGCTCGATCCGACACAGGTTTTACATATGTCGAAAAAAAAAATGAAGGGCAATTCCGGAAATAGCTCTTCGGAGATTCGAGATATTTTTTCCCCCGGATCATTTTTCTGGAATCTGTTTTCCCGGGGAATGTTTTTTGTTCAAATTTCCCACGAGAATCAATCTTCGCATTGAAGGTGAAATTTATATCACGGGAATATTCTCGTCGGTATCTAATGGACAATCGTCATGATACTCCGGATGGCGCGAGTAATTAATTCTGCGAAATGCTGGTGTTGGTTTTCATGATTGCAAGCGACTATCGATCGACTCGCAATTATTCCATCTTTGTTTACCATCTATTTCCCGAGTCGAAAAATGTCTGAATTATTATTACGAATATTTCGACGAGTGGAAGTCGTTTGACCTTGCAGCGGATTAAATTGCTTCAAAGTGGGCGTCGATTTTCGAGCGGTACGAAACAACAAATTCAAGCGGAGAAAACGCGTTGATCTGACAGATGTTTCATCACTTGTTCAAATTTCAACGCATTCTGATATTTCTCCATACACTGAAAACGGCTTTTTCAATGATATTTAAACTTTTGTATTTCGCTTGCGCTATTATTCGTTCGATAATAAATACGCAGCTGGAAAATAAAAATAGGTGCGTCGCGTTATCTGATAACAACGACTTCTGCCATTCAGACTTTAATGTCACACCGTCAATGTCCATAATACAGTCGAGATCTAATCGCACCAAGGTCGCACTTTTTATATTATCGATTCGGGGTCGAAAATACACCGGCAAATATTTGAGAAAATCATCGCTGTCACATCGTTCCTGAGGCAATGTGCATACTTTTTGTCATTGAAATTACTCATCCTACGCGCATAAAAAATGGTCTTTCTCCAGCAAACACGAGAATCACGTTTCCGACGTAATGCCTGCGATCAAAGTAAAATAATGGCCACCCATTTCGACGTAACCCAATAATCCAGATGTGTGCAATGATTCCTGGAACATTTGTTCGGATTCAGTTGCTTCGCGTGCTGCAATTAATGGCGACACTCTCTAATATTAGTCTCCGGTGTATCTTGAATTGAAACAAACGAAGCGAGGCAGATGTAGTGATAGAGTCGGAGGGAACACGAGTGGCAGTACTGCACCGGTCTCTCTGACTCGGGTCTCCCTATATGTACGAAGTGGCGGCATAATTACTGGCTGTGCCAATCATCGAGCTTTCTCGAAGCGCCGAGGCGTCGTCTAACCCATGACGCAAGCTCAGTTCGCGGCCACCGCGAGTCGCGCACCGTTTTACACGACGCATTAAAGCAAACGCCCTACATCGTTGCGCAATTTGTTATCCGCTACACGAGACCTCAAATTTATTGGGGCTCTTCAGGTCTTTGTGCCTTCGAGTTTCATGGAAACTTTAGACGTGTCCATGGTTCAATTTTATGGTAGCCCTATTAGACGCATCTGGAATACGAATTCTACTCGACACCCGCATGGGATTGTCATGGTGGCTGGAACTGGGTCAAAAGGTCCAATTAGAGCGAAACAAAGGGGCTTCCAGGTCTGGGAATGAATGGGAACACCTGATGGACGAGGCTGGATACGCAACAAAAATTTGTTCTATAGTGGAAAAATAAAACTGCGAGTTACACTTGTTTAAAATTATTTCATAAGACATAATGAAATTTTTTTTTATTAAATATAGTATTTTTAATCGTGAAAAAAAATGTTACGACACAGGTAAATTTTCAGTAAAAAAACGGATCAATATTTGTGGCAAATTTAATTGCAATATCACAAGAAATAAGGCAGAGCAATTTCTCCGCTCGAGTGTTATGCGACGGAATCCTAATTGGCAATACATTCAAGTGGCCCGAGCAGCCAGCAGCGTTTCGCAAAAGATTTAGCAATGAAAATAATGAATCCGAGGAAATTCTCGATTTGTGGAAGCGGTGCCAAGAACAGCGGTTCACGGGGTATGAATGGTGCGCGAGGCTCGAAAAATAATACGTCCTTCGGGGAATCCAGATTTCTCTGCGGTGGCTGCTGCTGCTGCTTTTGCTGCTGCTGCTGCTGCTGCTGCTGCTGCTGCTGCTGCTGCTGCTGCTAATTCCAAGTACCATTCTACTGTTTTCCGCCCAGGTCGGTTTATATCCGGCCGGGCGGCTCTCGAGAGTGTTTGCGGGGGGTCTAAACGGGTTTTAATTACCAGGCTCGATTTTAATTGTAATTACGGACGTCTAATAGCCTAACGTGGACGGCTAAAGACGTTGGCCGCGATATAATGGAGCCGCCAGGCTATCTAAGCACCGAGAGCCGAGTTCTCCACCACAACACACTGCCGATCTATATATACCCATGTCGCTAAATATTTGAGCTCTAATTTTCCATACCAATTTACGTGGCAAATTCATTAAAGCCAATTCCGGGAATATCGACTGCTTTTTTCAACTTTATTAATTATTGCAAAAGCGAATTTTAATTACCGCAATATAATCACGAAATGAATGATTTATCGAAGTGTTAAATACCGATCAAATGCATCGCCACTCAAACAGTGTCAATCTTTGACTGATAGAATTCGCAGCGAGTAATTTTCGGTTGATTCGCGCAAACGGATTGCAGCTGGAATTTGATAGATTCGCCGGTGCGAAACTCGTATTTCGTCCCTCCCCTCTCTGCACAATTGTTCCCTTCTATCTCTTTATTTTTCCCGGTGGGAATTCAGTGAGAGAACGAAAAAAAAATAAAATAAAAAAAATAAAATAATAAAAAAACATGAACGAGCTTTCGAGAGGGAAGAACAAAATAGTCGGGGATCGAAAGTTCATCCCTGTGATGCTGCGGCGCAAACTCTCCGCGCGAGTCGTACGAGAAATACGAGGAACACAATTGAGGCGGTCAATCAATTCTCGTATGCAACAAGCCGACCTCGCAGCCTCTCTGTTCATTGCCTCGTTTCCTCGTCTCCGTTGCCCTGTACTCGCGGCTCTCCGGTCGATTGGACAGGAGGGACCGCGCCGCTGGCGTACTAAATTAATTTCCAGTGCCATCCACCGATTAAACTTGCTTCGGGTCTCGTGAGGCCGCCTCTCATGTCCTCTTTTCCTCTTAACTTCTCACTCGATACTTCATTTATTACCGGAAAATTCACGCTCCGGTCTTTCGTCGCGCCGCTACTATTTTCGTTACTCGTTTGGTGGAGAAAGAAAAAAAAAAATGTGAACAAAATTTATTTTTGCACTTTGACGAAAATATTCTACACAAAAGTAATTTTTGCACTTTGACGAAAAAATTCGAAACAAAATTTATTTTTGCACTTTGACGAAAAAATTCGAAACAAAATTTATTTTTGCACTTTGATGAAAAAAATTCGTAGGAAAAAAAATAAAAACATTGGAGCAACGAAATATCGTTGATGTTTTCGCGAAAAACTATAGCGAGAATTTTCAGTCGGCAACGTTTCAATAAATATATTTCAATTACAGTGATCGATCGCAAAATTATCGAATATTCGAAATGCCATTTTCAACCTTGCGTTAGTGTGTTTACCGCTCTGACGTATAACGGATGAGCCAATGAGTTTCTCAAGGTATTTCATTTGTCAGACGGAATTTCAAAGTTACGCGGAATCCGTACGGCGAGCCTTTTGCCTTCCGGTGTGAGGAACCCAGTGGTAGCTGCATATATACGTTGGGCTGTGGATGCGAGCGCGGAAAGTTTGGCCATTAGGATGACAAATACGTTACGTGATATTTCGGGAGCGTGTGAAACCACGAACCGCAACGCGTTTTTGACAACGATCAGCTACCCCATCAGTATAGTATACGTAACATTAATTTATATTCACCGAGCACTGAGCTTATGATTATCTAATCATGCAGTACCAATGCGCAATTTCAGCTCAAACCGACAGACATCGAACCAACTAAAAATGTCAGACCGCTAATTAATACTTGCCTATAAACTAATAAAAAAAATTAAAGTTCAACCAATAATAAAACACTATCTTTCGTTCATTTTTTATCAATAAAAAAAAAGAGTTACCCTTTAACGTAATCTCAGTAAAATTCTTAATACCAGAACATTTTCAAATCGAGGGCTCGTAAATTCCCATGACATTTACTATCTAATAGATTCACTGAATTTACGGCTATTACGGCTTTTTTGGGGGGGCCAATCCCTGGGGCGTCGTTATCCCCGCGATAAAGCCTGAAGGTCACTGAGCTTCTTTTGTGTAATCGTTTGTCACTCCTCAAGCGAGATCGAACGGTCGTGGATCGATGAATCCTTGACTCGGGTAAATCGCGCGTCACCGAGCGAAGATCTCTCGACCTTCTGGGCGATATCCGGCTGGCCATGAAATATAGTTCATGTGTATATTCGTTGGTTCGTATAGGAAAAGCGCGTCAGCGGGAACACAACGAGGACCAAAAAGGACCAACATCTCCGACGTTTCGGAGCCACGTCACACAATGTCCCGTATTTCGACCCTAAAACCCTCTGTCACCGGACGTCCTCACGGCTTTTTCGCCCCCCCCCTCCCCCCCCCCCTCGCTGCCCCATCCCCCTTCCGCTACCTACCGTCCGGACCTTTTTCGCGGCTTCGGGGATAATGGATTGTTTTATCATTGGATCTATCAATCAATTCTGCTCGACACCATCGTTCACTATATATGTGTATATATATATATAAACATTTCTGTAGGTATCACTCTTTATGTCTTCTCGAATCGAGAGAACATCCTAAATGCTGGGAACAAGTCGATTTTTTTTTAACAAATCTCTATCGTTTATTGTATTATTTTTTTACTTTATCTCCTTTTAAAAAGCTGGTGACTGTCTATGTTTATGTTAGCTATGTTCATGAAATCCTATTTATGTTCACCAAAAGGGTCACCATTGGTCATAAGATCGAATCCACTGCCTTTTGAACTCGTTGGATTTTGAATTGCAAGTTTGACAAAGCTCATTGCGGATGAAAAGAAATCACTTTTTATTGTGTCAGTGATTTTTTTTCTTTTGACGAATTCTACGAATTTTTTAAATTTCGGAGAACACGAGGCGCGTTCGCTGAAAAAAAAAATAGTGTGAGGCGTGAACAGAGACAACAATTTTTTGTACTCGCAAAACTGAAAAATCGAAGTGTCGTATAAATTGCATAAAAAACTCCTCGAAACTCGTGAAAACATTTCGTTCCATGGGTAAAATCGTGCGCAGAGCGGATATATAGATATACACGAGGTGGCGAATGGTTGCCACTGGCTACCCGAGAATGCCGCTCGCGCTCCCGGCAGCGACGAGCGAAACGCAACTTTGGTGTTAATATTCAATTTATGTGCAGTTCTGATGGGATGATGGATGGGCGGACGAACGAACGCTCCAGTGAGCCGGTGGTCCGCCTATGGGAGATGGGGATCCCGGTGTACGTGTGCTGCTACACGTACAATCGCGATGGAAAGTTATGCGCGGGGCGAGAGAGATACGAGAAAAAAATGGCTATCATTAAACGCTAAAAAATACATCCGTCAATTTTGTCTTCCCGGTGAAATACGTCAGTTTTGCGGTCGATGAGCCAAAACAACAGTTAAGAGGCAGTGATACTCCACTCCCCTTCAAAATTTAAAAAGCTATTTTTTTTTTCTATTTTTTACAATTCGGCAAATAGGGCTCAAATTTTGAGAGAATGTGCGAAAATATAAAAAAATTCGGCTAAGATTCTGATTCCTCGAAAAAAATGAAACTGTTTATTCAGCAGAATCGAAAAACCAAAAAAGTGAAAGGTTAGAAGTAAGAGAGACTTATGGATGTATAACATTGGCGACAAAGTTCCGAGCGAAAAACCATATCCTCTTAAAGGCGGAAAAAAGTATGTCCTTTTTTTACTAAAATTTCAAGAAAAGCTTCGTATTAAAAAAAAATATGAATATTTATTTTTTGCGTCGCGCTCGTCGTTCGCTCGTGAAATTTAGTGCACTTTAAGCTGCAGGTATTAGCCAACGGATTTTACAACCTACCTCGAGGCACTTGAAGGGCCAGGGAATCGATTCTAGGAATACGCAGCCCGCATCGGCTTTGCTGCAAACTTATGCGCTCATTCTCGGTATACCGTTCGCAAGCCTCATTGCATGGTGTGCGGCACATGGTGGTTGCACGGACAGGTGCCAGCATAGGTCAAAAGCTCGCACGTAATTACATCCGTGTAGTGAGCTTCCATGCGTGTTATTGCTATTTCTCGCTGAATAAAATATAGCTGCAGACATAAATTTAATGCAATCGACACGGTTAGGTGAATAAATGGAAGTAATTTCTGAATACGATTAACGACAAATTATAATACAACATTAATATAATAAATTAATACGACTTTCCAGTCGAGATATATAAATCTGAATAATAACGAAAAATGTCGTAGGGAATATGTTTTATCGTCGCTATATACATTTGTCAGTGATACGAATTTTTCATGTCCGCTTCGATGATATATAGCTCGCAAAATACTGTCCCCAAGGTGCGGTATATTTTATTACAACCGAAATCACGATGTATTTCATCGATGTCCGAGATTCGTGTGCAATTTGTGAGAAGTAAATTCCGCGAGACGGAAAAACTTCGGTTGGCGAAACTTTTCGCATCTTCCCGTCATGGAAAGCAACAGGACTGTAACACACTGACATACAGATTTATCGGTACACTTGGGAAATCGATACTTCGGTCCTTGGATACTGAGGTTTTTGTGGGTTTTCTTTGTCTCGGGAATTCGGTCAACTGGGGCTTCTCAATTTCTCGTTCGGAACACGTTTTCCTGTCAACTTTACCGGTCTCGGATTTTTTTTTTTCGACCGGGTCGTGGATATATGCTATATATCACGTTAGGCGGGACGAGTTAAGCCGACGGGGATTTTCGTGTAGGTAGACAGTACACATCCATTCCGGTTGGTAACGTCTGGTTAGATTTTCGTCACTGGGCTCTATTTCTTCGGAGGGCTTAGGGAGCCTTCGCTGAGACCGAAAAGGGAAATTTCTTGCGGATTCGTAGACCACTATTAAACATATAGGGTAGACGTACCGATTTTGGCCACTTTAGGGCCGATGGTGGCCATTACTTTCAAAGGAATAAAACAACACATTTAATAGCATTAAAAAAACGTCGAGTAGCTCAATCGGTAAATTTATATAAATTTGTTCGAAACGTCAACACGTTTTTATGGGGAAAAAATAATTTCAAGAATAAATTAATAAAAACAGTGGCCACAATAGGTACAGTGGCCACTAATGGTACATCTACCCTACTGAACATGGAAGATGGTCCATTTTCGTCAGTGGAATCCTCGAAACAAATTATGTCAAATTTGAAACTGAACAAGTTCAGTTAGATGTCAAATCTGGCAAACTTTTGGTCTTTTTAAATCTCAATTAAAATTAGAAAATTTTCTAGACAATTTTATTTCAGTCGCAAAATCAATGTTGTACCTTTGCTTTTGCGTTTTGCCTGTCCCCATTTTTCAGTCAAAAGGCAGAAACGTAACAGAGATGTGCATTTTCACCGAGAACCACAGCATTGTTGGAAATCAATATTTTACACAAACATAACAGAATTCTCTGATCCATTAAATCCGCGCAGCTAGCGGATTTCCCTCGAAAAACGAATTAAGCTCGAAAATCTCGCTTCAAACAAGCTGTCGGGAATACCACGAGCCGTGTTAAATTCGTTGTGTACACCCACGCGGAGGATCGACGAGGTTGGGATTATTTTAACAAAATCAAAAACAAAGATTGACTCATCGAACAACGGTGTGAGCATGCTGAGGTTTTAGTCTCTATTAAGTGAACAAGGTGTTATAAATTCTAACGAAAATCATGATTAACATCGAGAATGTACGATGTTTATTCAATCGATTGATCGATAAATTATTTCGCCGTCGTTCAGTTTAATAATTAAAGAAAAAAAAATAACACATTCGTTCTTTACGTCATAATTCGATTAAAAAAATGGAACTGACGACAAATTGAGTTGTTCTTCCTAATTTCTTCAGTCCCATCGCCTGGACTTCCTGCTTCCATACGTCATACCCGTCTGCGTGCTCTTTTCCCCGAGAAGCACGTACAAGTGGCGCATAAAATTACAGGCGAGAAAAAAAGAGCGAAACTACGAATGAAAACTTTATGGAGAGTCGGTTGCGCGAGGTCTTTCTCTTTTATCCGCTTCACTTTCAACAATGTTCTTTTTTCAACCCACTTCAAGAGGAACCGCATAGTCTATTCTTTTTTCTCGCTCGTTGCAAGAGGAGTCGGTATGAGGATGAAAAAAAAAAAAACTAGCTGTGAGACATACGAAAAAAAAGAAGACGCAAAGGTGGCCGCACTTCATGCACCTCTCTTTTTTTGCTTAGCAAACGCGACGAGTTTTCACAGTCCACGAGTCTTGCTCGCTTTTTTCCACGCATTTCTACGAGAAACATAATAATAATAGTAGCAATGATAATAATAATAATAATAACAGCGATATTATCAAAGAAACTTTGTTAAGTGAGTGCGAACTTTTTCAGCCAACCCACTGTCTTATTCCACTGCTTCGCAAAGTCGGAATTACATCTCGCTTGGGAAATATTCGCGGAATGGAAAATGTTTGAAAATGCTTTTTTCTCGTGTTTCGACTGTTTTGCATATGTATTGAAGATTCGCGTATTGCGAGGAGTGTGCATCGACAAGGGACGAAGTAAGGTTGCGACTCGAGTCAGCAGATAAGGCAGTAGTATGGAAAGATAAGGAGGGTCCCGGGACTTTTGGCTCCGTTTTCGCAAATTGGACCCTCGCAAATGCACAGGTGGTACTTTTGTACAGCGGAGGATATAGGTTTTGCGGCCAGATGCAGCAGTGCAATATTGCACTGGCTGTAGTATTACAGTTGCCATCCGTCGCGTGCTCCAGAGAAGCATCAAGCCACGACATTGTAAGACCGAACATCTGCATCGCACTGTCTTACATCACAATAAGGCTACCGACTTGACGAGATTATTTGGTGAGCCTGTTTATACGTATATTGTGCCTCACGAAGGAGGAATATTCATGCAATTTCGAAGGGACAACCTCCCTCGTTTACGATATTCAAAGCAAGTAAGTTTAAGACGAGAGAGGAAACGTGAAAGGGATTCGCGAAGGATAGAATTTCAAATGGGCTTCATCAGTGACATGATACTGGGTCAGCGGTTGACGACATTATTCGAGCAACGATGGCGACTAAAATGATGTCACAATGTTGATAAATGCAGCGAAAAAAATCGAGCACAAAATAATTTATTTTTTGGACAGCGAAATATTTTAGCGACCTAATTAAGTCACTTTCCTGACAAACTTTCCCGGCAAAAAAATATTTTGATAACAGTGATAACCTACAAAATAATTAATAGGTACTAATAAATTAATCGAATTTATTAGTACCTTTTTAGTATTCCAGGGAATGTATTTTCGACCCTTCCAATATTTGATGAGCTTGGAAATAAATCGCATTTTGGAAATTACACTGAAACGAATTTTCCGTGCGGGCCAACGTCATGAATACCAAAACTGCAGATGTCGCGAATCGAGGTATTTGTATGCAAGCACGAGACGGAAAATAATAATTGTTTCGGTCCTTTCGCCCTCCCTGCGTCCGTTAAGCGAAATGAGTTTCCGTTGACCTTTTACAAGAGGACACTCCACAAAACGATTGCAAACACCCGAGTAATATTCAATTTTACGCTCGTGAGTTTCATTTAACGCGCGCAACTTCTGCCAATCGCTTCGGCGAACGTATATTGAAAATCGAGTAAATGCAGCGCTCGGACGTTATTGCTTTTCATCGGAATAGACGATACCGCTGGATGACCGCATTAATTGCATGTGAGAAAGGTGAGAGATTTTTTTTAGCTTTCCAATATATAAGCTTCCCGTGATTTACCCCTTCTGAAAAATTGGTGGCTCAAATATCTCGAAATATGGCATTCATTGTCACCATTTTATTCGTCTTGTGATGAATTCACACAACGCGAAATGCTAATTTTTTCATTATGTCCGGCAGACGCAATATTTTTTAAGTTTGTCGACAGCACGAAAAAAAATCCGTTTTAATCCTACATTTTAGGTGACCACTATATCCTTTTTTTTAATCTACCCGAACTAAAGTCGACTGCACTCGAGTCAAACTCGTGCAGTGCAGTATATTGTGATATCACGTAAAACGTGTCACACCCGCTTCAATCGATACATTGTGTTCGAAATAATAGTTCACGAAAAGTCCCCCTATCTATTGAAGAGAGATCACGTTTTCCGGAGTCAACTTTTTCTCTCTCTGCTTTTTCGCGTTTGGCACTTTTGAAGCGTAACAAATCTCAGCGATAACCCAGCGTAAAAAAATCTAAAAAAAAAACCAACTAGCATAAACAAATTTCGTCAAGACAGAAACATCACTATTAATGTTCCCAAAAAATTCAATCTCGTCGAAAAACAAATTTGCATTTTTACATGCAAAAACTTAAGAAATATCTCGACTATTTATAAACCCAGAAATCCGGCGTCGACAGAAATAAAAAATCCGTATATCATTATCCGGATACAGAATAGCAAACTGGAAAGAATCATGGGGCGCGTTTAATTGGTTTCATTAGATATCCGCGTGGGAATTAATAGCGTGCGCCGACGGTAAAATAATGATGTCCTCCTGTAGTTGCAGCGGCGGTAGTAACGTAGCTACCCGGCGAGATGTCACTCGCGCGCAGCGGGTGCAATGGTTGGTCGGCGGAGGCCCCTCAAAATTATGAGGTCGGCAGTTCGCGCGAATGGCGCTTACGCCATTAGAGCTAATTGCAAGTGAGAATACTGCTGAGAGTCGCGAGACAAGCGCCTCGGTGCCTCGCGGCACGCTTCGGGTTATACACGTAAGCAAAAAAAAAAGAAAAAAAAAATAAAAACATACGAATGCTGCGCTCTCTGAGCTTTGAATTATCGCTACATTCGAGTGGAACTCGTAGGAGTCTTCTCACAGAACCCTCGAAAATTAATCACCGATTCGCCGGCCTCTCAGTAATACTCGAACGTCACGAAATCCTCTCTTCTACTTTTCTCACTATAAATAACATTTTTAACTGATTACCCTGACTATTTCTGGGTTCTATACACTATTCATGACAATCAATCTTCGGCTGCGTGTTCGAAGATTTTCGCGTCTTTTTATATATATTTTTATATAGAAACCTCCGTTCTCCGTTTTTTTTTTTTTTTTTTTTCTTTTTTTTTTTCGACGAGAGCCTCTCCCCCTCTCATGGCAGTCGTTTGTCTCACTGCTAATCACTTTTTGCTTCCCGATTCGACCCTCTTTCGTTACCCCTCATTAATGTCTACTTCCCCTTCCTATTTCGCACAAGGACCCTCGACCTCCGGGTACTTTGAGGATGAAAAATTAACCAAAAAGTAACTGGAACTCATGAAGAGGTTTTTTTCTAGGGTAGAGGCAGAAGGACGTGTCCGAAAATAAATAAATAAAAAACAACAGTGACGCAGGTCTGATACAACACAAAAACTATTATTTCTGTGTTACCCGTTCGTATTTCGTGTTGCGGGGCGCGTTTGTTGTATACCGAACGTGTCACGCAGCTGTCGAGTGGACGATGCTTAGCAGCGGACACACGCGGCTATCACTCTCCGCCAGCAGCGCGTGGGGCTTTGAACGGTGAAAGATGTTGACACGAGCGGAGGTTTCACCCAAATATCAGTGTGTGTCACGCGTAAAAAAAAGAAGGTGCTGGTGCAGCAAGAATACTGTCCCCTTCTGTCATCTAGCCACTCAATAAGCTAACATCAAACAGTGTTAGGAAAATTTGTTAGCAGAAAAAAAAACATCAATAATTTCGTGTGATGAAAAATATAAATCAAAACGAATTTTATCAATAGCAACAAAACCATTAATTCGCTGTGTCGAAGTCGAAGTGACAAGGCCAAGGTTATTTCGCAAATTGGTTCGTAACACATTTGAAAAAACAAGAGACAACGACCAAAACGTGGTCCATATACTTTGACCATGATTGACGCGCATTGTGCCGGGTTTCGAGTTTTTAAGTTTAATTTATCATCGTCACAACCTGCCTTAACGCGACTGTAGTCTGGGGACGTCTCGCGGGTCTCGTCGCAACAGACAAAGAGGGTCCCCCCCACTAACGGCACTTAATATCCCTCGCGCGCTATACCCAAGGACTAATGCCTCATTTTTCACGAAATCCCTGTTGATCTACCCCATTTTCTTGAATAAAGTCGCCGGTCGCTCCCCAAGTCAATGTATGTGCGACAGAGACGGACAGAGAAAAAGGAGCAGGGGTCGGAAAGCCTCAGTCGACTTTCGGCTTCCTTGCGGTTCACCCGTTTCTAAATATAGGACATTCACCGTCGTCACGCTGAGATATTCGTATTTCATTCCGCGGATCTCGTTGGTATTCATGTATTTCCGAATCTGGCGGAAATGGTATATGGTAAGCTCGTTGGGTCCGCCAAAATAATGTATTTCAGGATACACAATATGCAACGTCGATTGTGCTTCGCAAACTGAACTTGAAATGGAGATTAATGAAGTGGATTTTTTTTCCTGATTTTTTGGAACGATTTTCCGGCGCTCGATTGTACATTTCAAGGTCTGGGGTCGACGACCCTAGGCGGAGGTCAAACTGCGCCGGAGCTCCGTCTATTTTTTATCGCGATACATATTTCTGACGTTACAATCTCTCGACGCCGCGGGAAGTCGGACCAGACTGCTGCTCGCTCGCTCGATTGTGTCAGGCGCGAACATCGGTGTTCTCTGTGTATTCGCGAGCCGAGCTGCGGTTAACCGCGAGCGTTATTTCCGTTTTTCTTCCGTTTTCGAGTCGACCCGTTTGTCGCGAAAAATAAATAAATGAATGTTACATTGTTCTCGGCAATTTTTGTTGATTCAGAAAATTACTCTTCTGAAAAGATGGAATTTGTGAAAAATATATTATTTTTTTCGCTTTCGCGTTTGCGCAAAAAATAAATAAATAAATGTTACATTGTTCCCAGCAATTTTTGTCGATTAAGAAAATTACTCTTCTGAAAAGATGGAATTTGTGAAAAAATATATCATTTATTTCGCTTCGCTTTTCGCTTTTCGTTTGCCGCGAAAAATAAATAAATAAATGTTACATGGTTCCCAGCATTTTTTGTCGATTAAAAAAATACTCTTCTGAAAAGATGAAATTTGTAAAAAATATGTAATTTTTTTCACTTTCGAAATTGCACGAATCTATTGTCACGAAATAATGACCGACGAATATCGGAGAGATGCTCGCGGCGAGTCGCTTTCAGAGCGAGAAACTTTAAACGGTGAAGCAAAGTTTCAGCATCTCGCGCCGCGACTTGTCCGTGAAATCGGTTCGATAACGCGGAAGATCGGGTTAACGAAGTATCGTTTCGTGCGCCACCGCAATTACGTCTCGCGCTGATTTTCCTCAGATCGCACGCGCCGTATGTACGCTCCGCGCGGATGAATTTATACTCCTTAGGGAGCGCCGCGCAACGGCTCACTCCGTCTTTCTTTCCCCCCCTCCCCCCTCTCTATCTTGATTGGGCCGCGTGCGCAATTCGCGTAATTCGAGACGAATTACTCGCGGCGAAGGAAGATCTCCGATACTCTGAGAAATGGCGAAGCGTGCCTCGAGACACCAAAGCTACTTCGGTTCCGCCACGCGATTCCTTTCTTATTTGCAACACAGTGCAATTAACGAAGCTTCCGCTATGTCTCCGACCTCGCTGACCCATTAATTGACGTTGGATTATTTTTTCTCTCTGCCTGTCAGTCGCTTTTTTATTTTTTTTTCTCTGCCTGTCAGACGCTTTTTTTTTATTTCCCTCGCGATTGCCAAATAAAAAATGTATTCCTTCGGTCCTTCTTTCGGTTTCTTCGTTGAACGAGAAAAAAAAATGGAATGCGGAAGCTAAGATAAAAACTGAGACACCCATATTACAAGTCTGACCACTCGCAGCATTTTCTACTTTGGCAAGTCGACCAAAATCGTTTCCGCGTACATCGCTTTTTTTTCGTCAGACGCTTTTTTTATTTGCCTCGCGACTGCCGAATAAAAAATTTGTTCCTTCGGTCCTTCTTTCGGTTTCTTTG
The DNA here is from genome assembly GCA_964034905.1 of Itoplectis maculator. NCBI lineage: Eukaryota > Metazoa > Arthropoda > Insecta > Hymenoptera > Ichneumonidae > Itoplectis > Itoplectis maculator. Next base: position 9,057,029 of record OZ035857.1, read on the forward strand.
CTGAACGAAAAAAAAAAAAAAAAAAAAAAAATGAAATGCGGAAGCTAAGATAAAAACTGAGACACCCCTATTTCAAGTCTGACCACTCGCAGCATTTTCTACTTTGGCGGCCCAACCAAAATCGTCTCCGCGTCCATCAACGACGTCGCCCTTCGACTTATTTCTAACTCGGTGAATTTGCGCAATCTCGTACACAATAATCTGCGATTCACGTTTCTCTAATCGTTTCGTGTTGGGCTCGAAGTGCAGACTGACGCGCACGAAATTCCCGTTTCCACCTTCTCCCTCTTCGCAAATGTGTGTGTGTAAGTCCGTAGATGCAGTTGAAACGTGTCTGACTACTCAGAGCACTTTCCACTTCCGCGCGCATAAAGGATTCTCGCAAAGCTACGTGCGGCAAATTGCTTTACGGTTCCATTGTTCCCCGAATCGCTTTCGCCTCGGATCTGCGAATTTTCTTCAATAACTGATCTTTATCCCGATAATTTCGGCTCTAATTGTTTGGCCGGGGCACTTGCGCGAGACACTCGTGTTTCGCGGGCTGCGAGAAAAAAAAACGCGAAGCAATTTCGAGCTGACGAAATAATTTGTCTTGTATATATTTCGCGCGACAAATTATTTTATCATTTTTTTAACTGCGTGTTCCAATCCATTAATTCTCGTCAAACATTTTTCTATTTTCTATGGAATTAAGTTTTTTCAGTGTTAACACTTAGTGTGTAAGACGGAACAATTTTGCTAATTGCGTAACAACAGGTGAGCAATAATGAGAAGAAAAAAAAAAAGCAAATGTCAGGTGTCCCTGTTTTGAATAAATATTACACTTCACGCACGACATGACGGACATTTGCGTACGTAGGTCGTTAATATCGCGTGCATTCTGAATGGTAATTTTTTTCGCTTGTGATTAACGGTTACTGGGATAAGCTAAATATTAGCGCGAGCGAAGTGTAATGCATAACGAACTTCGCGAGCTATTTTAATGTCTGGTCGTTCATTCTTTGCTGTTCGTCGAGCTTTCCGCTATATCTTCAATCAACGAGAAAATAGTATTTCGCATTTATATCAATGCGAAAATTCATACATTTTTATTTTTCAGCTTTCGCGCTCGCTGCGTCCTATCTCAGAGACTCCGACGATATGGCTGATCAGTCAAAGCACTTTCTACTTGGAACCTGATCAAGAGATATATCGCACACGTCGAGTGGTAAATTTTCCGCGTTGAATTTATCGGATTTTCTTCGCACAAATAACGAAATAAAAATCTGTTTTACAATAGCATATTTATTGGGAAAGCAAAGTAGCGGAGAATATTTTATTTTAATTCACTGAGTTTACATCTGAGCTTTATAAAAAAATTATCACTTTTTATCTCGTTTTATATCTCTTTTTTTTCACGTTTAAACGTAATTCATTTTTTTTTAATATAAAAAATGCTCGTCTATTTGCGCTCGATTCTTATCCCCGACGGATAATGAAAAGACGTTACGTTCACTTCCCGAGTCGCGCTTTTCTTTTGTTTTCACCGGAGTCAAGAGACGAGCCGGCGCAAAGGGCACAACAAATGCGTGAACCGCGCTTTGTACGGTTCTCTCCGCGTTCTCGAGGGCCTGTTTGACTATTCAAAGCACTTTTCCCTGGCTCACTGGTCGAGAGATCTCGCGAAAGCAATTTCACATCTCGTACATTTTGAAATGGAAGATTCAATCTTTTCCTCGAGAACGGCAAAAGTGGTCCGATAAATAATAAAACGAACCGAACGCGCTATTAAAAAAAAAAAAAAAAAAAAAAAAAGGGATGATCGCAAACTCGAAGATACTTCGTATTTTATCCTCAGTGCTACGACTTTTCACCCATTTTACAAAATATTATTGCCACGTTACGAATATTTCTTCAATTTCGTCTCACCTTTCGGAAGCTCCACCGCACAGCGACGATGTTTCCGGTGCGGAAGGGCCCTCGATGCGATTTCAGGTTATTCCGAATGTGCGTCAAGAACTGTGCGCCAAATTTTTTCGATAAAATTTTTCATCCAAGCTTCGTTCACTTTTCATTTAATGATTTTATTACAAACGCCGGGCGCTTTGGTATTAAATCTTCGTCGATTATCGAGCGATCGAACGGAAGTAAAATTGACCAATTACGTAGAAGTTGGTCAGCCGAGATTGGACCGATGAAAACCGATCCGTTAATTAGGCTCAGCGGATTTTACGGTGGCTAAACCGACCAATCTGCGGTTTACCTTCCAACTAACCGAAAGTGTCCACGAGTCCGAAATAAACTTTTTGTTTTTCTTCGCCGAAAAAAAAAACTTTTCATTCGACGGTCGAAGGTCGGACCAACGAAAATATTTTCATTACCGAGTTCGTTGAGTGTTCACCGAGCGCGTCAATTTTTCCCACAAATAATCGAAAGTGCTTCACAACTCTGTCTACACATCCACTACATACACATATATAATACGTCTATATTTATCTTTCTCGTTTCGAAGTAGGAGAGAAAAATGTCTACCGTTTAAAACTTTTTAAATACTTTTTGACCTCGAACCTTTTTTTTACTTAAAATCGTTTGTTTTTCGCATTACAGGGAAAAAAACTTTGATGGAAGTTGCCCGACTTTTCGAATCCTCTTATCGCGTCGTCTTGGCCCGCGGGGGCCAAGAAACCGCCGCGGCGCGCGTTTATCTGCGATCGACACCGCGAAAGAACAATTAAAAATGTTTTCGAACCGTGAAGCCTCCACCTTCGATCGGCAGCCAAACTTTCCGCGCCCGATAATTATTCAACGTCGTTTACCGAGGCTTTCATTAAGAAACTTTTGGCCCCTCCACTAATCCGCAAACTTTTTCTCTCATCTCTTCCGTGTATATATATTTCGCACCTCCACAGTCCTCCCTTCAATATATATATACACTCAGCGTGCGCTGTATCTGTATCTATAGGCCCAACTTCTCCCTCAGAGTTTCAACCTCGCAGCTGGTCTCTTTTTTAAAAATAAACAAACTGTCAGTCCATCACTCACATTTTTCACTTAACTTCCTCGATAACTCAAATCAATTTTATTCTCCCCTCTCAAACATATTTCGTATTTATTCATTAAAAAAAAAATTAAGCAATTGTACACGTAAATTAATTTGCCACGATTTTCGCGAAATTAATTCGCACGGCGCACGGACAAAGTTTTCGCGACGTATACGCGGAGTGGTTTACGAGGGCAAAGTGGGATTCGCAGGTGGAGCGGCGCGCGCGGCTCGTCGCTCGGTTACTTTGGCGTTCGTCGTGCGACTAGACTGGGATGACGGTCTTGCCGTTGACCCGGACTTGGCTTGCGGCGCAAGCGCCGCTCCGCCAAATTATTGCCCTATCTGGAAAACCATCCGGCGCGTTTGTGTGCGTGACGCAACACATATATAGGTGACGCGGCGCGTACGTCGGTATTCGCACCGCGGAGGAGATAGCGAAGCGGGAGTCTATAGTATGTAATACGAGCGGGGAGGGAGGGGGCCTCGAGGACGGGGGGAGGGGTGACAGGAGAGGGGGGGTTGGAGGGGGGTTGGAGGGCATGTAACGCCTCCAGTCGTCTATCAGTAGCGAGAGGTATGCACACCTCTCTCGTCGTTCTACCAACCCGTCGTCGTCATCGATGTAAACGAGCGGCGCGAGTCTCGCGCGCGATGACCGAATGAGTGAACACAGGTCGCCTACCCTTTGCCCATTCCGTCACTTCGCCCGAGATGATATAGTGCCAACTTATCACCTGTCCATTAAATACGAACCACACGACGCGGGGATATTCTGACGGTGCTGTTGTCGTTGGCACGCAGGCCGATCGTGTTTCATCTTAGCTTCGTGTATTAATTAACGTGAAATATTGTCACGAGGGGCAGCGAGTCACGTGACAAATGGGAAAAATATATTTTCGTTAAGGGGTTTTATTTTTATTGTTTTTAATTATTTTAGGTATTTTTTTAATGATTGTGAGGTACTTTGTGTATCGAACCTTTGGCACTTTTCGACTTTTCATGAAACTGGTGAGTAGGGAATCATTGCAGCTTTTGAAAAAAGCTGACAAGAATTATTGATTGCTCGATTTCAATAAAAGGGTTTTATGACATGACGAATAACGTCGATTGTAAATGATAATTAGGCAAAAAGAAATGATTGTCCTCGTGAATCCCTGACTGGTGATTACCGCTGACGTCATAAATTCGTCGGGAACCGCGCGGTATACGTATCTCCCTCCCATAATAATATAAGTCGGTTTAATTATCCGATTGGTTTTCGATAAAGTCGTAAAACCTTTCGGTTCTTCGCTGTCGTTTTACTATATAGTAAAAGCTATCTGATCTGTTCTTGATTGGCATTTGCATGAATAATGGATGTACTTTATCGACCCGCCATTGCCGCACTCACATATCGCGTAAGTGTGTATTCCACACGACCGTTTAGCAACCGCTGCGACGTCGGCTATTTATCGCGAGGCAAAAAGTTCTTTATTCCGAGCTTCGATTACGAATTTTCAATGAATCGATTAGCATACATTACGAGCAAAATGTTCTTTCGAAAGGATTCAATTTGAGCCCTTCGACAGTTTCACTGTGAATCACCACCAAAGACATTTTTAAATATTGACCTTCTTATCTGCATAACAAAGAATCTATAAATAATAATTACAATCTACGTAGTCTACAGTGTTAACGATGTAAAGGTAAAGTAAAAAATACCACTACAAGTGGAGGTTTAACTACAGCGAAAAAAAAGTATAATCTATAAATAATTCGAAGCCTACATAAAATAAAATGAATTATATATTTTACGTGAATTAATTTGTTCGACAGATTCGCAGATGTAGAATTCGAGAACAATTTAGCTATCAGCTTCGCAGCGAAAATAAAAGTATAATCTATAAATAATTCGAAGCCTACATAAAATAAAATAAATGAAATATTTTATGTGAATTAATTTGTTCGACAGATTCGCAGATGTAGAATTCGAGAACAATTTAGCTATCAGCTTCGCAGCGAAAATAAAAAGTATAATCTATAAATAATTCGAAGCCTACATAAAATAAAATAAATTAAATATTTTATGTGAATTAATTTGTTCGACAGATTCGCAGATGTAGAATTCGAGAGCAATTTGGCTATCAGCTTTGACACTTTAGAAAATGAAGTTGCGCCGTTTAACTTCGCTCGGAGGCGGCGAAATTCGATTGGCCCTGGTGTAAGACACTCCGAGAGCACTTTGACGCTCGGTTTTCATTGAGGATGATACTCGACACTGAGACGCGGGTTAGTCCAGCGCGAAGACCAAAGTGCTGACGGTCGTTGTGAACGAAAGCGCCCGTCCTCTATTATACCGTACTACGCACACCGCACACGTACTGCATGCACAGCGCCCGGCAGCACAGCTCCGCCAAGTTGTTCAAACTTTTCGACCAACTTTTTCCCCTCCCCTTACCGGATACACGTCTCCGTGTCTGTCATCACCTGCGTCTCTTATTTTTTTTCTCTCTTTAGCCATCGTCGCCGCTGCGTAGACCGACCTCGTTCTAATCCCAAAATGTAAAACCCACGTCTGGCACGTGTCGAAACCGACCTCACCACCCAACAGCGAAACATGTGTCCAAACATCTGAGTTATAAATTACCATAAACCTATTTGCGTTCGTCTATACCAAGAAACAAAATTTTTTGTCCGACGAAAAGACAGTTGTCATTTTTAGCCGAATTCCGATAAATAAAACACAATAGTCTGACCTACAGAAAAATCGATGATTCAGCTTCAATTATTACTCCATTTGTCTTATCCAGCCATTAAATATCCGAAGGCCCGTAAAAAAAAATCAAAAAACAAAACCACCTATAATCCAACACTGAAAAAAATTAATAGTTTTAATTACCAATCATTGGTCAGAGCTACCAATATTTTAGTAACTGCAAACGTTATTTTGGTAGATCGAACCAATGATTGGTAATGGCAACTACTCATTTTTCTCAGTGAAGTGAAAAAAATTGCTGAACCTCGATTAACTAAGTTTGTCACAGGCGTCAGTTTATTTGCCGCTGCACCTGTTAGTGATAGTCCCAAAATCCAAGTGCAAAGTGGACAAAGTCCAAACATCAAATACCCTTCTCCGCTCAAATATTCGCAACATGCTCAAAGCTGATATTCGAAACGCCTCGCGACGTCTATAGTTGAAAGCTTTTAGTTGGCTCATGTGACCAAGGAGGTCTTGGATGGTGGTATGTTGCTTGGTGCACACACACCGTCGTCTCACTCCAGCCGCGTCACTGATTCCTAAACACACATAAACGCCGGCGAGTGTCTCCGTTCGTGTGTATGTAGTGGTGGACCCCGGAGTACCTAATGGAACCGGTACAAATACGTTCCACTCTATGTCGGGTGTTTGCATCGGCAGCCGCAGAAATTCACTAGTGGCGCGGCACTCGACGTAACTGGCGCACGAGTGTTTCGGTCCGGTTCAGGATCCTCCCTTTCCCACAAGGCGCCCCCCCCCCCTTCCCCCTTCGAGCAACAGAAGCAGCAACTTCCGAGACCACGTGGCTCAGGATTTCGCGCACTCGGAGTATGGATAACTAGAGCCACTGGAGGCTGCATACCGCTGAGATATTTGGCCCTGGAGACTTGAGAGTCGCTGAGATATATATCTATATGTGTGTAGGATATTTATATATGTATCACGCGTACTGATGGCCAGGATCCGGTAGCCTAACATCTTGTATCGGCAGCTGTGTTGCTGCGAGAAACATGGAGAACAGGAGGGATGTTGCTGGAAGGCTGGAGGAGAAACGTTAGTTCCATAAGTTGCTGAGTTGAGATGGGAGACTATTATATATGTAGATAAATCGTGGCTACGTGTACACTTAGGGGAGAGTGGGGCAACATGGTTAAGCGAAAGATTGTTTTAACATTCTGTTCAAAGTGTACTAATTTTGTACCAAATCTCGATTTTAATTGCAGGTACTTTACGTAAGTAAAATAATTTTTCTACGCGACGCCTACACATTTTTTTATTTGAAAAAAGATTTTTAAAAAATTGAAAAATTAGGGTAGTACTGTACCCTTCTTTTTTCAAAGTTCCCCAAAAAAGGGTACCTTGTTTCACCCTTCCCCCACTTTTGAACCAGTCTTTTGTGTATGTCCGAAAAATAGGTATCTCGTTTGACTCCGGCCAAAAAAGGGTACCTTGTTTTACCCTCCTCCCACTTTTTCCCAGTCTTATGTAGATGTCCAAAAAATGGGTGTCTCGTTTGACCCCGGGTTGTCCATTTTACCCTCTATTTGCCTACATATGTATATGTATCTCAACGTACATATACGAGAATTGACATTCTGCACTATCACTAACAACTTTACCCGGAACATTCGAAAGCTTTCTGATATTAATGTAATTCAATTGCAGACAAATTTCCAGCGCAAATCTTGCCACCGAGACCTTCTGGTTTACGAGCCACTTTAACCGAAACTTCGAAATCTATTTATGCAGATCTTACACCGATGCATCCCGGATCCTTCCGAGTGTTCCTTCTACCTTCTTGTATTCATCCAAATGATATGTAATGCGGTAATACGACGAAGCCTGCGAGAACCGAGTCGCTCTCGATCACACACAATTACGTTTCAAGTGAGTTCAAGAAACTCGACAGATGGCCGAGTGAACGAGTTACAAAGTTCTTCGAGGAGATTTCGCTCCAAGCGTTTCCGAGAGATCAGGTGCGAATTTTCTTCGAAGCAAACTATAAGTGGCATTGAATGAATTTGGCGAAGTTGAGAGAAGCAAAATGAATTCGTGGAAACGATTCAGACGCTCGTTACGCATTGCAGAGGAAACCATGAGTTTTATTTTTTATTTTTTATTTTTCGTCGGTCCTGTAACCGTAGAAAATAATAAGCATTGCCAGTGTTTTCATGTGACGACAATTGCGCACCTGCGACTTCGCGTCGCGTGCTACGCCGAGTCTGACCACTTACGTTCAATTTCTACTTACGAACCGTCGCTTCAGCATCGAGGGAACGACACCCTCAGGACTCTAAGTTCTGTTCGCAGTACGAAAAACGTGTTTACATCCCTTTAGGACCATCAATTGGTCCCTCGGAAAATATTTTCCCGGATTTAATTACCGTCTAATTTCCCAGTCAAGGTAATTAGTGTAATTTTCCTTTTTCACAAACTTTTTCTCAACCCAATGGATTAAATTAAATCGAATTCTCGGAATTCAGACTTAAAACCCAGATTAATTTTCTCGCCTGTCCCGAGACGAAAAAAAAAAAAAAAAAAAAAAAAAAAACAGGAAACTTTCGCGAACAAAAGAGACCTAAAAATAGCAAAACTTTCAGGTCGACACTGGAGGCTGAGTGCAGAGGTCGAATGCTGATTTCCACGGTTAAATATACAATTAGCCCTCTCTCTAAATCTCCCTCTCGAATGTTTCATTTGCTTTGCCTATTCATTATTCAGCCTTCGCGAAGAGAGAGAGAGAGAGAGCCTTGATGAAAATAAACGTCCTGGAGTCGTCATCATCATTATACCGGCGACGTTCAAAGCGCGTCGCGGGAGAGCTGGAAAATTGGGAGCAACGGAGTCAGAGAGAGAAGGGTTCGAGGGTCGACTCCTCGCATGGAGTCGTTTCACTTGACTCGCACTCGAAATCTAACGTCAGGGTGTTCTCTCACCTAACCCCCCTCCCCTCCATCATCCCTCCTTGCCACGAAAACTGTGTGTGTATTACCTTGCATAGTATAGCACGTGTACATGTAGCATATAATATACGAAGAGCGAGACGGCGCAGTGAGAAACGGCAGCAACGCGGCTGAAAGTTACTAGCGAGGGTCTATTATACACCACTCGAGTTCGCTTTGAGGCGAGTGGTGCGCGCGCGCGAGAACGGCACGAGAGCGGGCAATTACGTATACACCCGTGACGAGAGAAAAGTTGTGACGCCGTCACTTGCCGACTGTGTAGTGGGTAAATGCGCATATGTAGTCCATCAGCGTCGGTGCTACGGCTGTGTTGCTCGCCGCCTTCGCCGCCGTCGCCGTATACAGTCAGACCAGCGCCGAAACCCGTATCAGCGATGCAGAATTTGCCTCCACCACCACTGTTGCATTATACCGCATTAGAGACAGATGAGAGATTCAACGTCGGATTTGCTGCAACAGATCGTTTCGTGTCTCGCTGGAAACCCCCTCCGAATACGCCTCCGCCGACGCTGAAATCAAGCTCACGTGCAACTTGTGCGCTTTGTGCGAAGAGAAATTATTCGAGATTTTCGCCAGGCATGTAAGTGGCAACGATAACGTGCGTAATATTTTACTAGTGCGATGTAGAGGAAAGGAAGTGATCGATACTATTTTTTTTTGTCAGTTACTTCGAACAAATGTTAATAATAACAGTCGTAGGTGTTATTTTTATGACTATAATAATTATTATTATTTGATTGGAAGGATAAACTTGGATTTAGTTATTATTGTTAAGTTGTTATTATTATGTCTATAATAATTATTATTGTTTGAATGAAAGGATAAACTTGGATTTATCGGGAAGAATATTTTAATGATTGTAAGAAAAAAAAAAAAAAAAAAAACGTAACGTCAGTCAGAGTCGTAGTTGTTGTTTTTATAACTATAATAATAATTATTATTTGATTGGAAGGATAAACTTGGATTTATCGAGAAGAATATTTTAATGATTGTAAGAAAAAAAAAAAAAGGTAACGTCAGTCAGCCTTGTAAACGGATATGGACGGGAATTCAAGATCTACGTTAATTTATATTCCATCATTAAAGTTGAAAAAAAGAATTGATGGCAGTCATAATTGGACCGAGAAAAGAGATCGGTTGGTTAAACAAGTTTCGACTCTTTTATATCAGTCCCGCGTGTTCTTTGAATTTGCTTGTAAAAAGCATTTTAATGAATCCCACCTGCTGTGACGACGTCGACGAGATATGGACAAGACTTCCCATTGTACATTTCTCTTCGACGCAGCCAATTATTGTAATGGCGCTCTCGACTACGGTTGGCTACCGAGCTTTAAGAAAACGTATACCAGCCATGGCTAATTATGCCGAGTGCATCAGATAGGCGGGTCGGCTGCTCGTGATTTTGTTGCGTATCTTACCTGCCACCTAGCGAACCCTATGGCACTGTTATCAGACGCCTACAGACGGTTATCTACATTGTAAATCCATAGACATAGAACATTCCACTGCTTATCGACAGGCTACATATTTAGAAATTTTATTTCTTTATTTCCAGCAACTGTTTAATTTTTCTCAGAAAATCCGGAAATCTTTTTCCAAAATGTCCTAAAACATCGCAAAAGGGATTTCATTTTTTTGAATATGCCGTTTTTTTCTATAAGCCTACATATTTAGAAATGTTATTTCTTTATTTCCAGCAGCTGTTTAATTTTCCTCAGGAAATCCGGAAAACTTTTTCCAAAATGTCCTAAAACATCGCAAAAGGGATTTCATTTTTTTGAATATGCCGTTTTTTTCTATAAGCCTTCATATTTAGAAATGTTATTTCTTTATTTTCAGCAGCTGTTTAATTTTCCTCAGAAAATTCGGTGAACTTTTTCCAAAATGTCCTAAAACACCGCAAAAGGGATTTAATTTTTTTGAATATGCCGTTTTTTTGGATAAGCCTACATATTTAGAAATTGTATTTCTTTATTTCCAGCAGCTGTTCAATTTTCCTCAGAAAATCCGGAAAACTTTTTCCAAATTGTCCTAAAACATCGCAAAAGGAATTTTTTTTTTTTTAATAAACCATTTTTTTTCTATAAGCTCTGCAATTAGTGCAATTGCACATTCGTATGCAATCATCAAACCCATGGTGCGAATGTGGAAGTAGAAGAGAGGTGGATAGCGAGTTCGCAGCTTGTGCGACATGCGAATTTTCGCCGCCCACCGAAACCGTCGTCGCGATTAGTGTCAACCCATTGGGGTCAATTAGGTCGAGTGCAGGTATTCCCGTCTGCGCAAGCTATTGCCGCTCCACATATACTAGACGGCGGGTACGCACACATGCCAAACAACGCCGGCTACACGATGACATAGCACGTCGGTTAATCTGTATGCATGTGCGAGGCACCGACGGCCCGGGAACAACGGATTGTTGATCATGTACGTACGGTATTAACGACGGATCGGTCATTACGCGAGCCACGGAGACGAGGCATAAACTCAACGGTGCTTCCGCGTTGGACAGCTGGGAAATAATCCGAACGTTGCACAGGTATCCGAAGCCAGAAACTTGACTTACCTGACCGAATGGATCGTAAAAAAATATTTTTTTATCGATTTTTATAGCTGCCATTATTTGTTAGACGTTTCATCCATTGGAAAAAAAATTGGCAGTAAAAGTTCTAATGCAAAATTTATCATTTTTTTAATTTATTATTTTTAGGTATCCGAAGCCAGAAACTTGTGATTGTGAGAAAATATTTTTTTATCGATTTACAGCTGCCATCGTTTGTGAAACGTTTCATCCATTGGAAAAAAATTGCCAGTAAAAGTTCTAATGCAAAATGTATCATTTATTAAATTTATCATTTTTAGGTATCCGAAGCCAGAAACTTGTGATTGTGAGAAAATATTTTTTATCGATATATGGCTGCCATCGTTTGCTAAACGTTTCATCCATCAGCCAAAAAAAAATTGACAGTAAAAGTTCTTATGCAAAATTTATCGTTTTATTCTATCTGTGCTTGAAGTAGCTGTTTTGGGTAAGTCTTGAAAAGAGAAGAAGACAAAGCTGACTGCCTGTCCGACCTAAGACAAAATAATCCCTGAAAAGGGCTTAAGCCTTGTGTTAAACCAGACGTTGTACAAATTCCTGCTGCTCAAGTTTTCTTCTTCGTTCCAAGCCGACTGTCACACATCTGTTGCTTCGTGCATGCGATTCATTCGGTAGATTATGTCCGAGTTCTTGCGACATTTTTAGCCACATTTCGAGGGCGTCTGACAGTTGCTTACAGTGCGGACTCTTACAGCAAAAAGGTTAATAAATTTGAAATGTCTCAAAGATTCTTCAAAGTTTCTTGTTACGCTTCTTTTTTCAGCATCTTCTTTCAACCTTCGTTGGAGTCTTCTTCAAGGACCGTGGTCGAAAAATGCTGGAACAGCATAAAAAGACCTTAGGAAGTCTTTTTAAGAGGAATTTATTTCGTGTGTATGTAGTAGTCTTTTTTGCTGTGTGGTTGGATCTTCCGAACGTAGCCTCTTTTTCGTATCCAACCCGATAGACCGCAGTCTCTGTGATCAAACAAACTCTTTTTCCTGCGCCAATCCCGACCGTCCACACTTCTCGTCTACGCAATTTCGATGCTCACAGTCCACGTTCCAGCGTTTCCCCTTTGTGGACGTTGCATTCTGTATACGAAGCCCAGTGCACGCACTCGTTTTACTATACACAACCCGTTTGTCCAGAGTCCATTACTACACCTCCCATTATCAAAGTGAACCGTCAGCGAATGCATAGAAACAGAGCCTTCGGCCATAAGAAAAATACCGAGCAATATATTTTTCTTTTACCTAAAAAAAAATACAGGAAACACAGTACACGTAAGAAAATAGGATTTATCGATCCAAATGCAGGGTACGAAAGTTTTCAGTCTGAACAAATTTCGATCCTGATTGGTTCCAATTTTCCAGCATTGCCAGGACAAGAATTTTAGAGGACAAGACCAAAAATGGAAGTACAAAAATGTATCAATAACTCAGAAAATTGTACTATGAGTTTCGGTAAAAGCTCTAAACCCAAAGTGGCCGAACCACAGTATTAAAATTTACTTGTGCATTTTTCCGTTCGTACATCCATCGTGCGTCGCGCTGTAGAAATACATAGATGTATATGGGGTTTGCTCGTGTCGCGAGTGATATTGATTTCTCGTGGGATCGTTCGTACGGCTCTCACTCCTGGATACGTATAGGTATATAGGACGAGCTGTGTAGTATAACGTTGGTATAACGTGAAACGTATATCTATGGAAGGCTTGCATGTTCTAAAGCAAATTCGAATGCCGTAAAAGCGACCGTCGGGCATCTCAGAGCCGTAGGACTGAGTTCTGACTATGGTGACGTCGGTGTGGCTGGTGGCTTTGGGTGTTGGTTGCGGTGCAGCTCAGACGAAAGTCCACTAATTTTCCCAGACCAGATTACGAATCGACCCAGTGGAACGGTTCATCGACTCGAGCTATGTGCCTCGAGTTATGCTATGTCCTTCTCCTTTGGCTTGTAGCTGATATGGGAAATGGTGTATGATCATCCCCAGCTCTGTGGAGGGTATAGATATATTTATTGCAGTGTATTTGGGTCTGTTGATTGTATCTAGGGTCACCTTCGATAATCCATTGCTGCAGGGTCGAAATTATTGTGGTTGAAGAGAATTCCAACAAAGCTGATATTCAAACGACCCTTACAAACCTTTCGATTGCGTTTCTGTCCTTCCCTATTTATATCTTTCTGAAATCGCACGCAACGGGTAACTGAGTTGTCACTGAAAAAAAAAACGACCGAAGGGTTCTAATTGCGTAGTCGCGTTTCTATTCCTTTTTAATCAAGGGATATATTTAGCGAGCGATAAAGGGCTAATCTGTCAAGCGAAATGGGTCAGAAGGGCTTGAAAAAATCTACGATTTCACGCAGAGTTATTTTTAACCCCCTTCCAATTGAAAGGAATTATAATTCCCAGCCCAGTGAAAAGATAACTGGATTTTGTAAAACTGTTCAAGCAGCAGTAATAATTAACACACCAAAATAATTAGATTTTTCTTCTCACTCCCGTAAACCCATTTTGGCGCATAAATTATCGCAAAAACATTTCGCAAGATCGTCGAAAGACTGCGCTAAGCGTTTTCATCCCTTCACTGAGACGCTGTCCTCGTAATTTGCACCTAACGTGAATTTGCGCGAACTCGAAAAGTTCTCGCTGAAAATTCGCACTATGAGAATATGATCAATGTTCGCCTGGTCGGTATCCATATTTTACAGGAGCAACGAAGAAGCCAGATGATGAGATTCACCCTTCCTCACCCTTCGCCTCACCCTTTGCGGGCTATGTGGACTCTTCATAACGCTCCAGTTAGACCTGTTATTTGCAATGTGTGTGTGCACTTCCACCGATGCAGTTCGCTGGCCAGAACATGTAAAGCGTATAGTATGCGAAGAGATCCGACGTCACTCGAAGGGGAGGTCGAAAGTCTCGTCGTAAAGCTCGATTCTTACGAGCATGTCGCGTGTCCCAGGGCGGGTTGAAGTTCGCTGAATAACGACAGACGACAGAGCGGGGAGAGAGCGATACTACGTGAGTGATAATGGATGATCACGGAAAGGAACGTGGGCGAACGGGCTCGGGGCGACTTAGCCCGGCTCTCTCTCTCTCGTCTGGGTAATCCGATCTGGTTGTCTATTCACGACGATCGCCCGAAACTGCGGGGCTGAAATATATACGTTTTCATGTAGGTCTACAAAGATCCCTGCGTAATTGGTGAATCCGGAAAGTACAACAGATTTAGGGTAAAGAAAGGTACTACAAGTAAATCAAAAAGAAAACAAGTGTCAGATAATTTTTCCCTGTTGTGTAATTTTAAAGCACTCATTTGGACGTTGCGCTTCGCGTTTCGTACGATTTAGGCGTCGCGCATGACACTTCATACAATTTAAATGTGGAGCTATTGCGTTTGGAATGTTACTAGCAAAAATTCGTATTTGTGAATAATGAAAACAAAATTAAAAGATCAAACTTCAAACGATCATCGGTCGATCATCGGCAAACGGGGCTCGACCGAAAAATAAAATAATGTATCATTAATGAGTCAGTGAATTAAAATTAAAATTTGTTTGGAATGTTACTAGCAAAAATTCGTATTTGTGAAAAATTAAAACAAAATTAAAAGATCAAACTTCAAACGATCATCGGCAAACGAGGCTCGGCCGAAAAATAAAAGAATGTAATATTAATAAGTCAGTGAATAAAAATTCTGACGAAATTTTTTTTTTTGATTGTCAGGATGATCATCCGGATGTCGAGTGTAATCACAGCGTCGGGAATTTCACCGACGGAAGTTCCTGTTTCCTTGGCAAACAGCTTCGCATTCCACAAGCTACGCTCTCGTTAATCAAGACCCGGGAATTTATATCAAATGAATGAGAGAATCGACCGGAACACGGAAGTTGGTATATATATATATACGTAGAAAGACAATCGACGGGCTAATTGCGCGGCCTTTTTCTGCAGTTCCTTTGCAGAATTTTCTCCAAAGCGTGCGGCGAGGATTTTTTTCTTCTCTTTTTCTTTGGCTGCAAAAGAGACGGCGTAAGATCTGGTTAGTCACAACGAAAATGAGGCTGAGCTGAGGAGTGAGAAAGAAGGAGACATGAGCAAGGAGGGGGAAGTGACCAGGTTGAACGAGAGCTCGTGTCAATTAGGTCGCCCCCATTGGCCCTATTCAGTCTCTTCATATTAAAGACCTTGTCAAGGCAAAAGGTACACTTTGTACCACCGTTTGCCTTATAGTCTCAATTTCCTGCGCCCACTTCTTTCTTTATACGAGTCCAGACGTAACCGTCAACTACTTTTGCTCTCGCAAAATGAATCAAATAATTTTCGAACTCGAGACACCTTGCAATTTTATTTTTACGAAGACATGAATGGGACAGACTACGTTGTAAAATAATAAATTTCTTTGATGAGAGGCAACAGTCTCCCACCTCAAAAAAGTTCTTTGATGATTCCAGACTTTAGTAAGAAAATCACTTCACGTGACCTTGAATCAATTATTATAACCCAGAAAAAGTATCCAGGGTAGAAAAAAACTGCAGACAGAGGATAAAGTCATGACGAGACTTTGCCCACCTACAACGGTGGTCCGATTTCTGGGTAGATTTAGAGAACAGCTCTTCGTGAAGACTTGATGTTGGTGGTTGGGGGGTTCGAGAAAGCCAGAAATGGAAGCAAACAAACCTGGGGCCCCAATAACTTTTTGGATGGACTCAAGCGAGCGTGAAAACAGTAACAGAGTGGGAGAGAGGGAAGGAGAACGAAGTCGGACGCGTTAGTGCCAGCCTGGTGGAAACAACCGCCGTGATATCCGCTCTACTTTGGTCAAGCTGCGACAAATATACGTTTCTCACTGGGCGAGCGAGTTATGGCGCTCGCCTGGTCGAAGTTTAAGGGTCGGGCGAAGGTGATACCCGCGACGAACGAGGAAATGTCGCACAGGAGAGAAAAAGAAGGATGAAAGTAAAAAAAAAAAAAACCAACGAGAGAGGTCGGTGCGGTGAAGTTTTATGGAAACGCGAGTACTCGTTTTGCAAAAATTGATTTATTCTCCGCACGTTTTGATCAACCTTATTTTATTGTATCAGCCGGTCGAGGAATTTCTTTTCTGACGAGGGACGACCTTCGGTAAATACGACAGACTATAAATATATTTTTTTTACACTCGTCATGAAGACAGAGGTGTGACTTGTCTCCGAATGTGCGTTCGAAAGTCCCCTTTATTGGAGGGACCTTTGCGGCCTGAATAAACTATGACTTTCTTTTACGTCATCAAATCCGTATTTGCGAGCGGATTTAATGCTGACCTCCGCGCGCAGAATCGCCTTCTTCGTTGGTATTTGGGTTGGTAGCCTGTAACAAATATGCAAAGCGATGATAAAAGTTGGAAGCGTAGCGCATTTTATATTGTGACTTTTCGCAGAGGTCGAGCTTTCGCCTCGGGTCGAAAGTGAGGGACGCGTAACGCTGGATGAAATGCGTTTTACCATCGTCGGGGCTCTCTCACCGGCGTTTCCATTAGACAAAAATAAAGGGAGAAGGATGGAAACCGAGATATGAAGAAAAATCGCGAGCGGAGAAAGCAACGGCGAAGAGCGACTGCGGGGTGGAAAACTATTGAGATATATCCGCGAAGACGGAGGAAACGGAGCCGCTCTGCAGATCTGAGCATTTATTTATTATACCTATGTACACAAAGCTACAGTGGAACTTCCCATAGCTTCAATGGGTAAAGTCGTAGTTTCCCCCTTTCGGTCTATTCCCTCTAATAAAAAATTCTAGGTCGTTCCCCTTCCCTCTCAGCAATAGCCAATGAGGTTGGGGGCCAAAATAGCGAATGACCAAAATAACGAATGACTAAAATAGCCAATACAAAAATAATGAATGTCTGAATCTGGAATGTTTATTATTACGGAATTCACTATTTAAGCCATTCGTTATTTTGGTCATTCGCTATTTTGATCCCCATCCGCCAATGGGACGCCAGGTCGCTCCCCTCCCTTCGCCAGTGCAGCCTATCAAAGTAAAAGCCGTGAGAAATTCCACTGTTTCGTAAATATGTGCAAACGCAACACAGAAACTAACCACGATGAAGGCATATATTTTCCTTGCGCAGATATTGCTCGTCATTCCGCTTTCCTGCTTCACCTTTTTTTTTTTTTTTTTTTTTTTTTCTATTAAATTTTCCCTCGCTGTATTCATCTGAATCTCAAGTTGCCTTTCCGCTTGCATAGTCCATCCGAGGTTAGGTCCAAACCTACGTACAAACCGGAAGCCCCGACACACACGCTTTATGCATGCTTTCCACTCGCTGGGAAAACAGTTTGTGCATCTCGCATACTTTCAGTTGTTACACGAGCATCGGCGTTGCGAGCGAAGCGAACGGAAATAAAAATACGCGGTGCACGCGAACTGAATTCCCAGGGCAACGCAAAAGCGGAAGAAGACTGATTCGACGTTCGAAATGTATAGTGAAGTTAGTTGGGAGGAGATATAAGACGCGGCCTCCTCGCGAATCGCTGTGGGGATTACGAAGCAGCAGTGAATAGCGATGTTTCTGTCGTTAATAGTTAAAAATACAAACCCCCTGCGGAAAACGCGTTGCCCTCTGTTTCTAAGCGAGAATCGACGTGAAAATAAACGGCTTGCCCCGCAGGACGGAAGAGGCAAAGAGTTTTACGGGAGCAGCCGTTTCCGCGAATATTTATATCACCTCAAAAGCCACACACGCCACGACAGTCAAGTGCACAAACTGTTATCCGCGTACAGTTTTTCGTTCCTGACATTCAAAAACGCCTGTGTACGATGCCTGCGCTGTGAGTGACGGTAATACGACGAAATATGAATTAATTAATCAGCATTCAAGCGAAATACGAAAGAAGAAGCGCGCAACATATTTTTCTGTCAACAGACGACGTCTGTCGCAGCGAGTTTCTGCGAATATAATAATTCTCGTTCTGTTTTACCGCTGGGAGAAAAAGTTTTTGACGTTTGCCTCACGAGCTGAAGTTCTGACTGTTCAACCTCGGATCCCGAGCTCGTTTGTGGATAAAGGACAATCGGAAAGGTAAAAAAAATGGTCCGCCCTTTTCGCTAAAGTACTACGAAGTTGAACAATTTTCCCAACAACAATTTCAGGGGTTTCGGTCGTCAAAAAAGTGTTCTGCTCATCATTCTGGGTATTACAGTATTTTTACAGCCACCTAAAGTACCAAAATGCTGGTAACAGGTTTGCAACTTTTGAATTAAACTAGCAAAAAAAATGCAAGTAGACTTTCTTCACCGCGTTTTTGCGTTTTCCGCAACAATCGAAAATCTAGCTACCATTGTATAAATTCGTAGGTGACAAAACTGCATTTCGCACTAAACACATTCAACGCTGCAAGCGAACGCCCAACCAAGACGCAACTTTGAGCGCTGTGAATGGGAAAAGCGTGAGCGGAATTACAACTAATGTATGCGAGACGGTGGCACAATGAAGGCATATTCCGTATACGAATGATTCTGTCTCTGAGGATTTCCCTTGAAATCACGAATTCGCATAATTTTAGTACCCAGAAGCGTAGCTCGAAAGCGGCCGAAAGTAGTTTAGGTGCTTTTCCTGTTGCGTGGAGGGGGGAAGGGGGAAGGGAGGTGGGTCGAAAGTTCCGCGTGGAAAACTTTCGGCCTTGTTGCGCGATATCGTTGCGCAGGGAGGCGAATCAACGGCTGCAAAAGCTGACTCGTCAACAGGGACGAACAGGGCGACAGCGAAGGTTCCAGCCCGGTTAATTTATTTCCGCCAACACAATCGAATCACGGGAATAATTATGTCTAAGTCGAGTCTCGAACGAAGCCTAGGCTCGATGTTGGAGCGTTGTTGTTGGTTGAGCATCAACGGGGAGAGAGAGAGAGAGATCACCGACTGTGGTGGGTTGTGACGATGTTACTCGCGGGGGGATGAGGCGCGCGCAGGTTGTGCGGGTAGAACTGCAATTTCCAAGCTTAACCGCAAAATTATGCAATTTACCGTCCTTTCGCTATAGGAGAGACGTGAGCCATAACTCCCGGCGAACGGTAAATACACGTGGACGATGGTTCTGCGCGCGGTGTGGATTCGCGAAATGTTTTGTAAGCTAGAAAAAGAGGACGATGGATTGGACTGGAGTTGGGATTGGATACATTGCCAGACTAAAGAAGAGTAATTTCATTTTTTTTATTTTATAGTCATTCATGAAGTGAAAATCTCTTCATTTTTTACCTCGATTTTTGAAACTTGATCTCAACTGAAATGGTGCTTCGAATTCTGAATTTCACAATTTGGCACAAAATTCAATGTAACAGAAATTAAAGTTGAATATAATACTCAACGATTATAAACAGATAATATTTAATGAGTATTTAATTAGGTTCGCCAAAATAGAGAGGGACTCCTCGAGAACCGTTGAGCCTCCTTACAAGTTACCGCTCCTTCTTGACTACCTTTCCCCTTTACGAGAGCGGGAAGCGGAGGGGTAATGAAGGAGAGCAGGAAGACGAGAGACAAACGAAGAGGAAGAGGAAAGCAGGGAACCAGAGGAAGGAAGAGGAATGCAAGCAGAACGGAAACGGTAGGAGGAAGGGGTCAAAGGGAGGAGCAGGAGTGAAAATAGAGAAGAGGAAGGTGACAAGAACACTGACCCTGGATCTCAAATGTCTAGAAAAATGGCTAGAAAGGTCTTTAAAGTCATTGTAACTTATGTAAATCTGTAAAAATCCTGAAAACCCGTCAGGACCTCAAAAAAATATGGAATCCGTTCAATGCAGGTCGATGGGTATAGTTTCAATGGTTTTGTACCGGAAGACATAAACCATAGGATCCGAGTGGGTTCACCGAAATTCACCCAACCATTCACCGAAATTCAACAGAAAACCCGCAGCACCAACGCCGAAAGCTTTCGGCGAGCCACGTCGCATTCGCAAGCTGCAAGCCCGGCGATTAGTGCACTGCTGGAACGTCTGCTCCTGGTGGCGACCGTAGTCAAGGGCGAATCTAATTTCGCCTCCGAAGCTGCTCAACCCGAACAGCACTTAGCCCCGCTGTTGGGCGTTTGATAAGTTGATAAGTTTTAAGGGCGGTTGGTTTCGCGTATGCGGATCGAGCTACGAAACGAGACGTCGCTGTTGGAACACTCGTGAACTGCAGAAAAGCTCATATGAAGCTCGCTCGTACGAAATTTTCCGGGTTCCACCGAAAAGTAAGGTAATTTCGTATTTCGCGTCGCGGAGATAATCAATTTTGTTCATTCCGATTTATAGTTACGAGAAAATCGTTATCGCAGACAAATATATTTCGATGAATATTTCAAACAATTATTTTGATAAGAACAATTATTTTGATAAGCGATAGTTCTTATCAAAATAATTGAGTATACTGCAACATCGAGCGTCTCTGGGTACTAAAGAAGCGTCGTTAATTTTACGGTTTTACAGGAGCGACATACACGCGCGAAAAGCTTCTCATTCTACGCGTCCGCGAAAATTACCATAAGGTGGATTACTCCCTGCGTGTCGTAGAGAGTGCGGTGAAACATTAAAAAAATCCTCGCATCGTTCGCGTAATCACTCGGGTTGCCCTGTCATGAATATTAAATACCAAAGCGTCGTCGTTTCACCGGAATAAATCTTCGTTCGTTGCAACGCGAGCCACAGCCAAACAGTGTAACGACGAGCGAGAAGAATACGGTAGTCGTATTAGAGACACTTTTTTTTTGTTCCAGTACCGCGCGAAAAACCGAATGTATATTCGGTTTTTCGTTGAATTTTTCACACGTATTTCCGACGAGGATTTCCCATTAAAGCCTCTCAACGAACTCACTTTTTTCTCTCTCTGTCGTTCTCACTTTTTCTCGCTGGCGCTTCTGTCGTTAAATCTCACCAAGGGCTTGTTGGGATTTTAAAGGGCGTTGAGTGCATGTGAGTGGAATTGCGTGTGGTTCATCGGTCAGGACGCGACGATTCGATTGGATGGAATTACACCAACGGATTAACACATACTCATCGTAAGTGCGATGAAAGCCCCCGAAGACCGTATACGTTGCAGCCGTATAAAAGGGAATGTGGGTGGTGAAAGTACGTCGCTTTTTTCGAATGTCCACTTCACGCGATGCCCGTTTAGCCGAGAACTCTTCGCTCACGGATTTACGCCAATCGATTAACGTCGATGCACGAGAAACTGAAAAAAAAAAAAAAAAATGAAAATGAAAAAAATGTTCTCTGAAACGAAACTCTGCAAAATTAAAAGTCGAGTGTCATTGCTTTTTTATTATAGCGGAATGATCTTGCATCTAATTTTTATTTAAAACGTTCTATCATTTAATGATTAAGCGCATCATATTTTTTTTATGATTGCAGAATTCCTGTCAAAAACTTAGCATATTCAAATTTCTATATGATTTCATCAATCGAACGAAAAAAAATGACTCATTTTTATTTTACTCAATGATTGCGGAATTCCTTTCAAAAACTTAGCCTATTAAAATTTCTATATGATTCTCAACAATCAAAAAATTGCTTATTTTTATTTTACGTACAAAATATGGCAACGAGTTTATCGCCACTAAACACATTGCCCAGTGATTTTCCACCGTCAACGAAACCGCCCCAAAAAGTAGGACAAACGTTTCGAAAGCCATCACCGCGATTTTCACCCCGTGTCAAGAGTCTTTAATAATGTCCGGCACTCGTCCGGCATTCAAACCGGCGAGATTTGCGGCCGGTTCAGCGCGCTCCAGTTTCGGCTGTGCGGTTCGGTCGTCGAAATTAGTCAACAGGTGCGACCCCGACGATACGACAGCGGCTGATGTCGAGCCAGACCTCGTCGACTCGCCGGCTGCGCTGATACGGTTGGTACATTTCGTTCACACGGCTTTTCGTCTCATGGTTCACTCCCACCCCCACCGATGTTCCGTTTATCACGTCCGCGCGGTGAAGTTGACCGACAGAAAGCAGTATCGGTTGGGAAATTTGCAAGAATTTCGTTGCCAGGTCGTTCGGCTTCACCTTTTTTTCATTACAGCCAAAAAATTCGTACTGCCATTTTTTATAATGGTTTCCGAAACATTCAAAAAAAAATCGTCCCATGGTTCACTCCCACCCCCACCCCTGCCCCGTTTATCACGTCCGCGCGGTGAAGTTGACCGACAGAAAGCGGTATCGGTTGGGAAATTTGCAAGAATTTCGTTGCCAGGTCGTTCGGCTTCACCGTCAGGCTTATGCTGCAAATGTTCATTAGGGCTTAGGGCAGGGTTCACTTTCACGCTGGTATCGCTTTCTTGTTGAGCTTCGATCGAGTAGCCACGATGCACATCGAAGCTCCAGCTTGCGGTTTGTTACAAACCAGCCTCGGATTATAGTCCTGATTGGCACGAGGGTTTTCCCCCTTGAATTACAAATCGAGAGGCAGGGTTCGGGGGTCCCTGATCGATGTAACCATTTTCCAACCCCTGGTTTTTCACCCTCGTCACTCGGTCTCCGCTCAACTATGTATGGGATTTCGTGGGATGTTCCAAGTTTCGCATGCCGACGGTCTTCTGGCGCCAAACATGTGCGCCACATTCGCTAAGTGGATGAGCTTGCAACGTGGGTGAAATTGCTCGCATCGAGAGTCAGCGATCGTCGATGTCGACTTTTCGCAATTTGCGCTTAGGCCGCTTTCGAACCACGGATATCATAATGGACCCTATCAGCGGCGTCGTAATTTTGTTGATCGTAAATCGACGCAGTTTTAGTTTTCGTCGTAAAGTGCGAGCGCAGATGTAAAAAATTGGTAACGCACGAGAGTTATAAAAAGTTGCAAGGAAATGTTGAAAGTTGAAATATCTCTGTACTTTGGTTTGGTTTACTGCAGACAATTTACGAACGGCAATTGCAGCGACGTTGGGATCGAGGATAGAGCAGAGGCTCATAGCACTGAAGCCAAATTCGATGGTATCGCAGATGTTTCGCACTGCCTCGAGGTCAGATAATTCCCCGATCCCCGAATAATCGCCCACGCTTCGAAATTCCCTCGGGTGGTGGTCAAAATACCGAATGATCAAAATAACGAATGGCTAAATTAACGAATTTAAAACTAACGAAAGTCTAAATCTAGAATGATCATCATTACGGAATTCGCTATTTTAGCCATTCGTTATTTTGATCATTCGGTATTTTGACCCCACATTTTATTAAAATGCAGTTAAAATAGCGAATGACTGAAATAGCAAATTTCGTAATGATGGTTATTCTAGATTCAGACGTCCATCATTTTTAAATTCGTTATTTTGCCCATTTGCTTTTTGGTCATTCACTTTGAACCCCACCCTCAAATACATTGAAACCCTTTATTGAACCTATTGAACCCCTTGAGCACACCCACTGTGACTTGCTAATTACGTTACAGGCGAAAGTAGATAATGACAAGACCGTCCAGACGAGACACCGGCGATTGCGAGGGCGGCCCGAGCGAAACGCGTCATGATGAAAACGGCTTAATACGCGAGAGCCTCAGGACTTACGGTGTCGCACATTGCGGACTCGAGTCAGGTTGAATTAATCGGGTCATGTCGCACAGCTGAGGGTCCTGCGCAACGGTCGGACCACCAGAGACGCGGCGTGAATTTTTTAGTACACTCCAGTAATTGTGGTAGTCCTATTGAGTTACAATTCTTTTTGTTCACGCAATTACTTTTTGTGCCATTTCATTTACGACTTTAATTGTTAGTGAAAAAATCGTACGTCGTGAATTTTTGTTTTTAATACATTTTCCATAGAATTAATTTAACGTCTGAAAAAATGAAAAAATGGATTGACTGAAAAAATGGATTGTTTGCTATTTCCTGAATTGTTAAATGTCACAGCCGAAGCTGCAGTTTCGCGTACAACGTCAGCTGAAACATTGATTACACTGCAAAACTCGTCAACAGCGAAAATAAATCTGCCTTTGAACGTAGTACCAATATTGGGCGTAGTTCAATGGAGCAATGTAATTCGAGGACCAACTTTCTGCCAATAAACGCGCAAGCTGACTGGTGAACTCGTTGGTTGTAATGAAGTTATATGATCGATTTCGCGGTTTCGCTCGCTAATAGTGATATGGCACTGATTATGATCACCGGAATATTGCTCGCTGTGGAGCACATGAAAAATGTTACACTGGGGCATAAATGTCAAAGTATCACATCAGCATAAAAATCCCAACTCTTGATTACGCCGAATTTTTTTTCAAGATAAACCGAAACACGTTGCAAATAATTAGCTATGTTACAATAGACATATTTAAAAAAAATTCAAATTGATTTACAGCAACTAGAATTGCATTACTATATGTATTATATAGTGCTCCCTGGTTCCAACACGTAGGCTCACCGCATTATTTCGCAAAGTCCATTTAAACAAAGTTAGTCCGGAGGTGCGAGCGATACAGTGCGGCTGCGGTAACCACGAGAACTTTCAATTTCGTCGTGCTGTCCGACACGCCCACGGCGCTAACACTCGACCGCTACGTATAAACTCTGACACGAACACTTTCAGAAATTCTCGAGAAGCAACTACACCCGAGGTACACCTTCGTTCAACAATTTGCGCGTTGGCTCGAGGAATAATTTTCACACCTGCACACGGGACCTGTATGTCCTGGCTAACGTTCTGGCTAACCCAATGTGGCGCCGGCGAATGTCCGTACGACATTTTTTTGTCGCCACGTAAATTAGTGTAGAACGTCGCGCGAAGCGATGTATGCTAACAGCCTTTGGGTATGTTTTTTTTTACACAGGAAGACCGAGATAAATTCTATTAGCATGATCATTGTGGTTTTCGAAGGCTGCAAAAATTCCTGCCAAAAAAATCCTACTGCCATTTTTTTATAGTGGATCCCAAATCATAAAAAAAACATCGTCTCAAAATTATAGAAGATTTAAAAAAAAATCACAAACCAATCCGCCAATCGATCACTTTCTTTTAGCATGATCATAGTGGTTTTCATCGACGTCTGAAAAATTCCAGTGAAAAAATTCCTACTGCCAATTTTTTTTATAGTGGATCCCGAATAAAAAAAAGCATCATCGTCTCAAAATTATAGAAAATTTTTTCTCATTCACAAACCGATCCGCCTATCGATCACATATCTCCCACAGTCTATATGAAGATTACGTCTTGCCATAGAGACAATTCGACGCATATATCAAACGCAATCATGTTAATCCAAAGTCCACATCAACGCGGCCGAAGCTCGTAACGCGAGCTTAACCAGATCTTCGGTTGATCACCGCGTGCGTCCTCTTGTTCAACAGTGGATCACACGGCATAACAGTTTCATATTCCCGCGGGAGCCGCTATACCACCGTTAAGATTATGCATGCGGCGATAATTCGAGATATCGATCTGCGCAACGGTTACGCAGCTGAGCAGTTGGAGATGCTCCCGATGCAAATTTAACTGATGAATTTAATGCTGGGACAACAACTATTCCCGTCTCCGTTTACCACCGTCGGTTCGATCATATACTATGCTCCCTGCTTCCACTGTATTAACCTCCTTGTTTAAGGTCCACGTGTCAGCCACTGCGAATTGGGCAAACTATCTTCAATCTGCGCGACACAGGACGT
Source organism: Itoplectis maculator (assembly GCA_964034905.1). NCBI lineage: Eukaryota > Metazoa > Arthropoda > Insecta > Hymenoptera > Ichneumonidae > Itoplectis > Itoplectis maculator. Next base: position 9,082,938 of record OZ035857.1, read on the forward strand.
CGGATATTTCGTCGTCGACCATTTCTCCGTCGTCCCACCGCAACCGAATAGTAATACAACATTCCCAGAGATATCGTCCGACGTCCTGGAATAATCGCAATGTGCTAAACTCCAATCGAGGGTTGCACGTGGCAAATTTCCAAATCGGGTTGTAAACCAATTTTCACTCCACTGCTGTGCCAATCTACGAATCGCTGCGAAACGTGCGCGATATATAAATTGAAACTTTCCTGATTTGTGTATTATCTGTGTTTTTCTTTCTTTTTTTTTCAAGGCTCTTTGCATCATTTGGCTACGTGAACGGCAAACGTAAATTGAAAGCAACGTCATTTGTGCATTTCCTGCTTTTCTCAACATTTTTCCATCATTTCTTTACGTGTAGAACAAACGCAAATTGATAACAACCTAATTTGTGTATCCTTCGCTTTCTCAAGGCTTTTGAATCATTTTGCATTCTCAGCCTTCGCAGGAAAAGGGACGTTGATGACGACGTTGGAATAGTGTTGTTCGCAAGGCAGGAATTTCTCGGTAAAGTAAAACTTGTCGAGTAAGAATTTACTCGCTCGTTCGCTCGACAACGCAACTTTTCATAACGATGGCCCATAGAAAGTGTGTTCTGAATGTGCATCGTGAAAGGAGGGTGAATGAGGAGGGGTTAGGGGTTAGAGGAGGGGGCGGAGGTTGAAAGTACAGGGAAAATAAGAGTCCCGAGGGGGAATAGACGGTGGTGGAGAGCATTAAGAGGAGTAGTTCGACGCTAGAGCTAAACTTAATCAGCGCACCTGCAGTCAGGTTGGTGCTTGACTGCTAACGAGCTCCGCTTCGTGGCCGCGGGGAAGGCTTCGCGGACCACCGGTGGAGCCGGCGGCGAATGGACCGGAAGCGACTTCGGATGAGAGCCCAGGAAGTGGCGTTCCAGTGGCTCGCGAGGCTGCAAAATATCGAAGACGTCACGCGATCAACGTGATATAGTGCCCCAGTACTATGTGGTCTGTACAGGCTGCGAGTTTACCGAACATAACCCCAGTTAATTGTAATACGATATCGATTCGCAGGCGTGGATTATGAGAATTAATTAACACAGTTTTGAGCACTGGGAATTAAACACTGGTGGATTAAAGTTAGAATTGCGGCTCTTTATATTGAGAAGCAGTGATACATCATTCGGAATTATAAGGCTTACTTGTATTTTATTTTTTTCTATGCTCTGAATTTTTTTTGCTGCAATTTAATTTATTGAACTTTGTAAAAAAAAGAGGGTAGAAAAAAGTGAGCACTGATTGGAGTAAAAAATAGTGAAGGGGTCCGAATTAATTAACATAGTTTTGAACACTGGGAATTAAACACTGGGGGATTGAAGTTAGAATTGCGGCTCTTTATATTAATAGGCAATGATACATCATTCGGAATTATAAGGCTTAAAATTACTTGTATTTTATTTTTTTACAGTGCTCTGCATTTTTTTTACTGCAATTTAATTTACGGAACTTTGTAAAAAAAAAAAGAGGCTAGAAAAAAGGTAGCGCTGATTGGAGTAAAAAATAGTGAAGGGCTCCGACGCTTTTAGAGAGGTCGACTGAGATTTTTTATTTTTTTTATTTTTTATTATTTTTTATTGCGCAACCCGTATTGCCGGCTTTGGTCATAGACGACTGACGCATTTGTTCCCCGAGCAACTAGTGCTCACTCTCTATTGTTAGACCTCCGCGGTCCGGCTCAGCGGGCTGATGAATACCGAACGCAACGAGTATGCACGAAACAATTAGCAGCTAAATGATTAATAACGAACATCCCGTGATAATAATTGTTTAACCTGCCGTGCACGTGTTCACTTGGAGGCTGGTCTCTCTCTCTCTCTCTCTCTCTCTCGGTGCGTCGACCCTGCCGCGCCGACAATTAGCGCGCACGTCAAACGTATTTAGTGCGGCCAGCATTGGGCGAGCCACAGATTTGAATAATCAAATAACTCGATTATTAGCCGCTCGACACTGCGATGGGATTTATCGTGGCACTCATAACGTTTCCTGATAATTCTGCTGTCAAAAGAAATAATTCGTTTATGTCCTTAAACGTCAACTCAATTTTTTTTACAAAACTATTTTATTTTCAATATTTAGCAGTATTATTCGTATTAATAGAAATTTGAATAATATAAATAAAAATTTCAATTTGGTTGATCTTATTTCGCCAAAAATGTACGAAATGCAGAATCCATAAACCAGTTGCCAGGTTTGTGTAGTGTTATAGCACGACAAGCATTTCCAAGCAAGGCTAGTGTGGAATGCACGCAGCGAGGGGGTGGGGGCGCTTTTATCAAATGGAACTATAGTTCCTCGCGCACTGTTAATTAATGGCGGCCTTAATTGATGCGAAGGCTGGTTTGCACATCGGGAGCCTAGAATCCTATGCACGAAACTCGTAGCACAGCGCCGGAGTCGAGCTTCATTGAAATCGTAATGTACCGCGATGTCGACCACTTGTGCATAATACACTCGTGCTGTAAAATCCGCGCGCATGTACTTACTGCACATATGTGATGATAAAGCCGGGTGGCTAAACGAGCCGGGTAATCAAGGGTTGAAAAATTTAACGCAGATTCACCACCGCAACACGTACCAGTCTGGGCATATATTATGCGATGTTGTTGAGGCAACTCGCACTCTACAAACCGCGAAATTTATCTTCAACAAATATACCGAACAAACTATTCATCTGTCCGCAACGTTAAATAGAAAAAAAAAAAAAAAAAAAAAAGCATTTAAAGTCATATGCCTATTGTATTCATTATAATTAATTTATGTGAAAAAAAATCTTCTCATTTGACTTAATTTTCTTCACATCTTTAATCCTGCATTATAAAACTTTAAGGTTCGCAAGCTTTAACCCTCACCACAATTTTTTTAATCGGTCTGTGGGAGTATAATAAATGTTTTCAGTGTCCTTCCTGGCTCGCCGACTATTAAAACCGTGGCAGAAGGATCTGGTATACCGTCGTCCCCATTAAAACTGCCATTAAAATAGCCATTGCACATACACGACAACGGACAGATGCTGGGAATTGATAAACTGACGGTGGCAACAGAAGCAGGAACGAGAAGCAGCGACAGTGGCGTTTAGCATGAGAAAAGTGAGACGGTACCGAGCCAACCATTCGAGATAAAGCGCAACGGGTGGGGAGGGGGTCGCAAAGCTTAAAAGTCATAAATTTAAATTACACACATGAGAGAGCTTTACGATTCAGAAATATAGACTCCGAGTGTCCTTCGAGTATCCTACGCTGCAGATCGGAAAGAGCTCACGACAGGCTCTGGTCTAACATAACAACCACCCTTTTATCCTCTGGTGTATAAAGCCACGATGTCTGAAACGGCGACAACAACAGCCATCCGCAGACCTTCATTAATCCTCGTACACGAGAAGTGAGTGCCTGGCTGATAGTCGTCGTTAACCGCCGAGATACGGAAAGTCCAACGTTGCGCAGTGCAACGCTTTGGTCTTCCCTGTCGCGTACCTATAGATGTATATCTTCCATATATACGACATATAAGCTCTCCACTATATTTCATAAAATAATAACGATGTATTCACGTGGTGACATAAACGAGCCAATGAGAATGCAGGTACAGTGCATACGTGAAGAGGCTAAAGAAAATTAAGCACTCGCAGTTGTTCCTTTATTTTTGTTGAATATCAATAATCATGGACTTTGATTATGTCCATTTCCTGCTGTATAGCTCTTCGTTCCTATTCCTCAACATCTTACGCCTGTCTACTTAATGGTACTTTGTATCCGCTTTGACGGCTCACCTAATCGTTTTCCTCATCTTGATCAGCCCTTCGATTTCCGCAGCACCCTCCTTTTCTTTTCAACCATGGAATTACCGATCCACTTCATTCTTCTCTTTTCTCCCTTGCCCCTTCTTATATTCCTGCTCTGTAATCGCCTGGTCTTCCATTCTTGGTTCTCACCCCTTACGTTTGTCTTTTAAAGCTTACCTAGTCCGCCAGGCGCTACTTATCTCTCCTTCTTTTGATCCTCGTGTTCCGTATAATCCTCTTCCCCATGATCTTTCATCTTGATTTCTCTCCCCCTTGGTAGGATTACCGATTTCCGGCAGAACAAACATGCCTGGATGATAATAGGTCTACTCTCGAAAGAAACGTTGCCACTTCACATCCACATTGTGCATTGCCATGAAAAGTGACTGCGATGTTTTCGATACAAATTGGACAAATTCATAATTACCACCATCATCAACATTCCAGTGCGATCAAACGTCCCACAAACGGTTGCATGACATCTTTCACCCTATCACAGCCACTTGGCATGTTTCACCACTGCTCTGAACTCTACTTAGCGCGTTGTGCCGACTGCGGCAACTTGTTAATTTGATTACCGTCAATATAATGGATATATTCAAAGCTCCTGTAGATTCCTGGGAGCTTCCGCATTATCGGATCCCAAGGAGAAATCGATGATCAAAGACAGGTCTGCTGGGGCGAAGTTGCTTGTCGATGTGCAAGCGCTATGCTACCAATGTACAAGCAGCTAAAGCCCCGACACCAGAGTATTACACCGCGTTGGGAGGGAGGGGGAAGAGGAGAGGTAAGGGTTACGATGTGTTTGCGAGAACGAGCGGTATCCCCGGGGGCTATAGCCGTACGACGTTGTACATTCACCGCAACGTGCTCTTTGAAGAGGAAATGAGCTGCGACGAAGTTGAGGCTAACTGTGTGCGGCAAGTAGAGTACGAGGCTGAAGTTGGTGAGACGCGAGAATCTCCACTCAGAAACCGACCAGAATCCCTCAGTGGAGTTTCGCCACATTCACATAAATGCCGAGCAGCACGACCGTCGAAGTGTCACATGTATTGCCACCGATATCACGACATCGGGACGATGGTTGAAACACACATTGATAGCATCAATGTGTGTCTCCGAATGTTGCAGACGCTTCGTAGAATTCCCGCTTCGGGCCAAATCCCGCGCCGGGCCAAACCCGACGAACACTCAGCGTGTAAATCACATCAAGGCGCGCGAGTCTCAACGAAGCTGGGGCCACTCGGGTCTACCCCAGCCCAGCCCCCCCTGCCCCCTTCCGGCGCCCCCGGGAGCGTTGTGGCAAATTATGATAGTATATGTTGTGGAGACACCCCTGCAGAAATGTAGTCTACGAAACGACAACGCGTAAGTGGAACGAAAGAGCCCCAAGACCCGTGACGACGCATTGCTCACCCCGCAAATTTTGTTATCCTGAATAATATTCCCGGCACGGGTGCTCCATTACAAAATGACGGTACTTTGAATTGCTTTGCACTTAGCAGGTTACAGGTTTTGATTCTATTACAGTTGGGTTGGTTGTTCGTAGCTCCGTTTTCGGCAAGAACAAATTTTACACTGTTACCAAAAATTTCAACAAAAATCAAGTGAAAGATTTCACGTTTTTTGTGAATTTGTGATAACCTAAGTAAATGTCATCCGCTCCGTTTTCTGCAGGAACGAATGTTATACTGTTACCAAAAATGTCACCAAAAATCAAATGAAAGACTTCACGTTTTTTGTGAGTTTGTGATAACCTAAATAAATGTCATCCGCTCCGTTTTCTGCAAGAACGAATTTTACAGTGTTACCAAAAAATTTCAAATAAAAATGAAGTGAAAGACGACACGATTTTTGTGAGTTCGTGATAACCTAAATATCATCCTGCAAACATCTGGTAGTAAAATCAAGTCAAATCGTCTTCGTTCGAGCCAACTTTGACCATCGCCTTGAACATACAATAAATACATGCAAAGGCTCCGAAATGCTGCGGACCCTTGTTTACCATAATCAAAGTGACCCTCTCGTGCGAGGAACAACAAAACGTGCTCGCGGCAAAGTTGCTCAAGGCCTGACCCAACTGGCGTGTTCAATATCCCATCAATATACAGGCGGCGAAAGCCGGCACCAGAATTACACGGTCCCGGGGTACGATATGTGTTTCCGTTGAACGAGGTAAACCCGCACCAGCGTTGTACATTCACCGTGCATCGTGTGCTCTTTGAAGAGGAAATACGCTGCGACGAACTCTCGAGGCGGCTGCTTCTGCTGCTGTACACCACACAACGAGGAGGATGAGAGGCGAATATCTCACCCAGGATCGGTATAGCCTCTCAGGCGTTCGCACGTATAACCCAACACACATCGCTGAGCGCCAAGCAATGTCACCCTATTGCCCGAGTTCGCCGGCTGCCACACGAGCTACACCATCGAGGAGCCTATATATATATATATATGTGTGTGGCCGCCTTGTAGAACAATCTCGCTCGGGGCCAAATCCCGCGAATGTGCTCCGAACACTCGGTGTGTAAATCACATCAAGGGACTCCCGGACGAACCGGCAGACCGGGACCATTTCGCGTCCCCAAGGGCAGACCGCCGAATTATTACAGTGTGTTGTGAGAAAATACAGAAATGTCCCAAACGACAATAGCGAGTGGCGACGAAGCAGATCCGACCCGTGACCCTGGTCTTAACTTTGTTATCTTTTATGCCCCGAATTATTGTTCGTGAGTGAAGTCAATTTTTTAAATGAAAGTTTTTTGGATTTGTTTGACTGATTTACGGTGCATGATTTCTGGAATTTTTCCTTGATTTTTCTTTCTCTTCCCTTTGACTCTACTTTGATTTCAATCCTGATGATATTGTGGGCAGAATTTTTTTTTTTAATGTGTCTGATTTTGTATACCTAAAAAATTGCAAACAAATTGCAAAAAGTACAAAAACCTCAACATTGCTAATATTTTTTTTTTGTAACCATAATTAAAAGCCCTTCAAACACCTAAATTATAAGACCACGTAAATTTTGAACCGATTTTGAATTTGATGGTAAAGAGCGAGCAGATAAAACAAGCTTTCGGCATTATCCTCTCGCACGAACGGATTTCCACTGGCGGATGGAATCGCCGCAAGTGTGAGGGACAAATCGCCTTACGTGAGGTCATTTCAATACCCTTCCCGCTGGAGCATGGAATTCACGTGGTTGTCGCAGCGCTTCCCTCGTGAACTGTCCTCTATGTTAAATTTAACGGCGATCGTTATGTGCCTACGGCATAAATTTTGCAGGGTTGTAATAATTAAGAAGCTATCACAGCCGGAACGTACCGAACCAGGGATTTGTTATCTCTCCTCCTTCCCTCCTCGTACCAACCCTTCCTGTTGCCCTTTATCGTTCTCCCGCGTATTATTATGCATCATAGCCCCCCATTAATTCGCAGTTTCATCGTTATTTCATATTTGGTTAATGCTATTTCCAATTCCCCGCACGCTTATTCCTCATAGTTCACGTTAAAAAATGTGGCAACGCAGTAAAATAAAAGAAAAAGATTCTCATGAATTAAAAAATAAATAAAATTAAAGATAACTATTTTGTTATAGATTGGCTGGAACTCTCAGACCGAGTCCAGGTTCATTTGTCCTTGATAACTTTGACAGTTCTGTGAAATATCGTATTTTTTTAAATCAACTAAAGAAGGGTTGTAACCAGTGTTTTCAGGGGTAGAATATGTGACTTGAGAACGATGGTATAGGTTAAAAGTCGATATTTTGAAAAAATAAATTTCGTGACCCCGATTTGGGCGGTTTTCGGCCCGGCGGCCAGATCTACGATTTCTGACAAACTGTTCGGCCAAACATTTTTTTTTTCAAAATCAACTAAAAAAGGGTTGTAACCAGTGTTTTCAGGGGTAGAATATGCGACTTGAGAACGATGGTATAGGTTAAAAGTCGATATTTTGAAAAAACAAATTTCGTGACCCCGATTTGGGCGGTTTTCGGCCCGGCGGCCAGATCTACGATTTCTGACAAACTGTTCGGCCAAAAATTTTTTTTTTCAAAATCAACTAAAAAAGGGTTGTAACCAGTGTTTTCAGGGGTAGAATATGCGACTTGAGAACGATGGTATAGGTTAAAAGTCGATATTTTGAAAAAATAAATTTCGTGACCCCGATTTGGCCGGTTTTCGGCCCAACGGCCAGATCTACGATTTCTGACAAGCAAAACGACAAATTTCCTTGTTTTTTTTTCAAAAGTAACTGAACAAGGGTTTTTTAGTTAGTTAGTGTAAGAATATTTCTGTAATTTATTTTTGCGCCGTTTCGAGACTGTAACAGTTGCGCGGTGTCAGGACACCCATGCTGAATCCTCCGCCGCAGAATTTTTTGTAGCCCGGCTGAACGCCCGGCAAAATAGGTACCGAGGCTGACTGCACTTTTCGCTTATCCTCGTCCTTGGATTTTTGGTCCTTTCGCTTCAGCGCATAGTACTTGGCTTTGAAGTCGCGTAGCTCGCGATTCAGTCTCTCCAGGTCGTACTTGTACTCGTTCGATTGGTTCTCGCACATGTTCAGCTCGGCGACCAGGCACTGCGAGTGAACAAATAAAAAAAAAATATATATATGTAGTACGATCGGGATACGCGGGTCTGTAATAGCGCGACGCGACAAAAGGTTCTCCGCCGCTTTCACGGCTGATTCGAACCGCAGCTGGTGGCCCGAGGCCAGAACCCGCAGGCCATGGCAATGCTACTTCCAGGTAAACGAACACAATTCGAGCCCTCGAGTCAGCTTCGGGCTACATGAGCTGCAGTGAAAACCAACAGACATAATAAACAGCAGCTGCATATTAAGCGCGCTTTCCGTTTCATCGGATAGTCTTTTTTTTATCTATAAAAATGAAAATAAAACTGGATGTTTAACTTATTACCGAGTTACGTTTCTTCCAGTAAAAACCAACAGACATAAAAAACAGCGTTTCATTGGAAAGTCTTTTTTTTCTATAAAAATGAAAATAAAATTGGAAGTTTAATTTATTACCGAGTTACGTTTCTTTGCAGTGAAAACCAACAGACATAATAAACAGCAGCTGCATATTAAGCGATGCGATAATGTTTCATTGGAAAGTCTTTTTTTTTTCTATAAAAATGAAAAAGACTGGAAGATTAAGTTATTACCGAGTTACGTTTCTTTAGCTCATTCATCTTATTTTACCGACGGAAAAATGCTGAAAACTAACCCACAATCGATTTAATTTTTTTTTTTTTTTTTTTTTTTTTTTTTTCGTGTGATTTTTATTTTGCGGATTCTGATTTTCGATTTCCTGGATCCAGACATCTGGTCGGAAAGTGCGAAAATCGAGAAACACATATACGCGTAAATACACCGAAGGATGAAACGTAAAAGGGATTTCCTGTCAGTTGTTGCGCAGACATCGGGAAACGGATAAAACTCGTGGCGGTGCTTCGGCTGACACAGCAGCTCCTAAAGGACCGAGCTTTTGCTACAGGCGCAAACCCACCGGGTGTATCTTTAGTTATATCTTAACGTCCACGTCTCCCTCTGTCGCGCCGTACCTTCATTTTCTCTCCCCTTTCTCGCAACGCTTTTTGTGTCTCCTTCAGACTCGCGACGGCTTCCGGTTCCGGACGTTTCCACACCTCGCGCCGCAAATTTATGTACAGCCCCGTGCACTCTTTGATCTTTTTCTCCTTCGATATCAACTCCGCGCTCATCTTTAAAACACGCCTCTGCAATATCTGGATCTTCTTCAGCAACTCGAATGTGTCGGGATCCGTGCCCTGTGGACAAAATATACGACGACGACAGGTGTGAAAAGATGATTAACATAAATGAATCTGGCTTTGCTTTTTGCTGTTGAGATATTTGCTCGGGGCGGATATTGGAACGTGAACCAATGTCCCAACTTAGCATAGAAATATGTATTTTCAAAACAAAAAAAGAAAAATAAAAATTAGAAGAAAGAAATTACATTGAAAAAGAATACTGGGAACCTAAAATCACATTACCAATCATATTACCAATCAAATTACACATTACGAAAAATAAAAATTAGAAGAAAGAAATGACATTGAAAAAAAATACTGGGAACCTAAAATCACATTATCAATCATATTACCAATCAAATTACACATTACGTCAAATTGCATACCTCAAGTTTTCGCCACCTGTGAATGTTCAAAGGATTCTGAACCTCCTCTTCAAGAGCAGTAACCTTCAACCTCTCATTAGCCAATTCGCGTTCCAGTTGAAATATTTCATGTCTAAGATCGCTCATATTCGAGATACTCTTCGACAGCAAAATCTTTTCCGTCCTCAGCTTCTTGACCTCGAGCTTGAGCAATCTGATGTCATCAAGCCTTTGGGCGTACTGAGTCTCTCCTCGTTGAATGGTCCCATTGAAAATTTTAATCCTGCTATACTGCAGAGTGAGCTCGTCGTTTCGTCTAACCAGCTGAGCCCCGAGAATGTCACGCTCGTTCATCACGGTGTCTATGTCCTTTTTCAGCCGGCTCACGTCCATGTCGGCCATTTGTATAGTCTGCCGCAGACGTTTCTCCTCCTGCCGCGCTTCCTCCGCCTCCTTTCGCAGTTCCCTTATTGTCTTGCGCAGTGAATGCATCTCCGCGCGCAAGTTGTCTTTATCTTTCTCCGCTTTTCCCAACACTGCGAAAACCAATATAAACGTTTATGTCGCGTGGAAATTGCCTCGCATCTGTCCGGACCGGTGCGAGAGGCGTCGCCAACCAGCGTTAAAGGCGTCGCTCACCACTTTGGACAGGTGCGAGAAACGTCGCCGCACCAGTCCGGACTACTTTGGAGCCGTTAGAGCCGACTGAAAATTTCCTACTCACGAAATTCCTCCTTCACCAGACTTGTTTCCTTGCTGGTTACGTCCTCTTTAAGCTGCTCCACCTGATGACTCATTATTTTCAGCTTACTCTTGAGTTCCTGGATGTCGTCCTGCGCCTCGATGAGACTCTTGCTGCACGTATTGCGCTCCGCCCGAACAGCCTCGAACAGGTTTTGCTGCTGACGAAACTTCGCCTCAGCCTCGGCCAGACGCTTCTTGTAGTCGAATATCTCCACTTGCTTCAGTTTCACCTCGTTCATGTGGTCTTCAATCTGGTTTTTTCGGGGGCCAAAGTAATATAAAACTTTTGAAGTGTCGTCAGGTGGAGGTAAGATTAGTTTTTGGGTTGGATGCACATTTATTTGATTTTTTTACTAAATTTATTTTGTCAGCGAGTTGCTTTGCCAGTGATGAAAATCTTGGATAAAAAAATCTAATGCTCCGGAATAATAGTTTGATCGTCGATTTATGATAAAAAAAACAAGTATCAGGGTCTTCCAGAAATCGCTGAGCCATGCGAAGAATTGAAAGGGAGCGTTAATATATATAGCGACGATATAAAGGAGTCAGCGTTTTCGGCCCTTTTCGTATTAACCATCTTTTGCCTTTTCCATCCGACCCAAAGATTAATTCGGAATCTATGGCTCGCCATAGTTATTTCGTGACATTTGCGCGAAAATTATCGGCGGCCGAACGTTCGATGGAATAAAGGAAAGGCAGTTGATGTTATTTATGAAAGGTTATTACTCGAGATTCCGCAAATATCCACAAATAAATGGACTAACCTGCTGCGCCAATTCTTGGGATTCCTGATTCAATTTGTCGCGTTCCTTCTCGACTCTCTGAAGTTTATTTCTCATCTCGCTCGCGGTCTGCGTCGACTCCTCGAGCTCGGCCTCGACCCGACGCTTCGCCTGCTCCAAACCCGCCAACCCTTGATGGGCTCGCCGCAATTTTTCCTTCAATCCGACTATTATCTTCGAGAGTCCGTCCTTCTCGCGATTCGCCGTTACCGTTGCTTTTCGCTCGTCCTCCACTTGACGATGCAACGAGCCCACTTCGAATTCAGCGTTTTTCAAAGCAACTCGAACGCTCTCCAAATCGCTTTCCACTTTTGCTCTCGCGTTATCGATTTTCAAGCACTTTTTGCCCAGCGAGTCTTTCTCGAGCTTCAACTTCTCGGCTTCCTCGCTCGTTCTGCGACAAAGACATTTATTTTTGTCTGGGATGAAGAATATTCGACGAAAAATTTATTCGAAATATTTATCAGTGAAAATAGTTGTACGTGATTAATTTTTATTTATCTTAAAATACTCGGTATTTTTTTTTACTGGACTTGTAGATGGAAATTGAAAAAAATAAATAAAGTTATACAAAACATTTTCCAAATTAATCTATTTTACCTCTGAGCCGAATGATGCAAATTTTTGTACTCCTTATTTCGATCTTCCAGTGCTTTTTCCAATTCATTGATCTTCCTAGTCGCTGCGTCCAATTCAGTTTGAAGGTTCATACGCTTCACCATTAATTTGTTCACCTCCTTTTGCAGCTTCTCGTTGGCTGTCTTCTGCTGTCTCATCGAGTTCTCCAATTTCGTTGCGTTTGTGGAAAGGGATTTTATCGAGTCGTTTGCTATCTAAAATGTTGTTGACACAATAGAAAAATAATGTTAGGAATTGACTAAAAACGTCTTTAAAAATCATCATTTTTTGAAATTGTAAGCAAACTCACTACAAATTTTTTTATTTCGATTACTTTTGAAATATTCGCAAACCTTAAGCTGACTGTCTTTCAACTGAATATTTTCCTCGAGCTCCTGCAAATCCTTTTCCAATCTCTCGCGTATTTTGCGCTCCTTTGATATCTCGTTGCGCTGCATATCCAAATTTTCCAGCATCTCCGCCACTTGTTCCTCGAGCTCGCTCGTTTTCTTCTCCATTTCGTCCGAATAGGTCGTCTTGATCTGCAACCGCTGCCTCATAGTTTCCAGCTCGCCCGTCATACGCTCGTGTTCCTTCAGCCAGCCCTCCTTCTGCTTGCTGACTGTCGTGCTGAGATTGCGTGCATGCATATTTATTTCAAGCCCTTTGAACGCATTCGCATATTCATGATCACAAATTTTCTTCGCTCTCTCGTAGAGATTTCTCAAAAAAAAAAACGAAGAAAAGAAAATCCCTGCAACTCGTAAAACGTTTTTTCACCATCAAATAATTACGATTTTCTGTTCTTGACTGCATAAACTGAATGAATTAAATCGGGTATTTGAAAATATTAAAAAAATAAAAATATGTATATAAAAAATGTTGGATAGATATTTAAATGCAAAACCTAAAAGTTTCTCCATAAAAGTTAATCAAGTACACACAGCGAGAATATTCAATGTTTTCGTTTTTCTTTTTTGCTGTCAAGGTAAAAACCATTTCGCAATTTCACCGCGATATTATACTTATTCGCGGAGCGAAGGATACTGGCATCGGCTCCACTCCTGGGTGGTGGGGTTCCCATTCCCCGAGCACTCTCGGGAGTTTCATAAAACTAGTTTAATATCACCCGTTGTCAGGGATTATCGAGATTAAATTTGCAGCTTCGCGACGTCACTTAAACAATGCGACGTTAATTAAATCCTCACCGAAGAATCGACTATATTTGAGTGAACGCAGACAAGCGGATAATATGACGTGATGTAAGTACAAAGCGTTTACGCTGCAGAGTAAAACAATCGTCACGTTTAATCTGCCGTTGATGACCCAAATTCTTCACGCACGAAAAATGTATCAAAATTATTTGTCAACATTTCTTGATATGCATTTTACGAAATTTAAATGTGGAATTTTTTGGATGGAATAAAATATTTCTCACGTCGTTCTTTAGGCGCCTCAGTCCCATAAATGCTACGGAGCTATTTGCACTTGTTATGCAAATATTATTTCCACTTCAAGACTCCCCTCACATTTATATAAAAATTCCATGAAAATTCAATTCATTCTATAATAATTATTCTCGTTGATCAATCCTTTGCAGATCAAAAGGACCAATTTAGAACTTGGATTGGCAATTCTCATGAAACCATAATCATTAAGACCCTCGTAATTTAATTTTTAATGTTACCCATTCAGATTGACAAAAAACTTTATTGCTTTTCTGTCCATTCATTAAAAATCGATAATGGTTGATCCATCATCAAGTTTTGTATTCTCCATTTCTAATGATCAAAAGATGTGAATATCCGGACGAGCGATGACTGTTATTTCATCCGCAAAATTGAATGGCAAACTCCAGCGATATCAAACGTCGAAGATAAGTCTCCAGGCTGTTATAATAACGACCGCACCGAGTTTACAGAGATAACGAATGGAAATTTCAAGTGGGACGACACGACGAAGGCAGGTCCGATGTCTTATGACGTTGACTACCCGCGACTCGATTATATTACGAACGTGTATGTATAGAAATAGTGACATTAGTCGGGTACGTGGATTCACTCGGGGATAAACAATGTTGAAGTTGAATTACCGGGACTTACTCCTCGTCCATCGCGAGCTGCTTGTTCTTCTGCTCCAACTCGTGATTGAGTTTCGTGATCGTCAACCGTAAATTCTCTATGACCTCTTGAGCGTTTTGTTCCCGAGCGTGGGCAGCGTCAGCGAGCTTCGAGGCATCCACAGTGTCCTGCTTCAGTCTCGCTATCGCCTCGTCTTGTGACTCGATGGTTTTCTCGAGGTCGTACGATTGGCTTGTTTTTTCTATAACTTGGTCCTGGAAAAGCGAGAGATGAAAATATCTCTTCGACGACTGAAAATTCACTAGCCAACGACATTGCAATGTCGTCCTCTGGCCAACGTCGATTTACCTTTTTCGCTGAAATTTAATTCGCTTCGAAAATATTAGCATGACATTACAATATTGTAATATTTGGGACGTGCAACAATTTCCATGGAAATCGTTATTATAATACTTCTTAATTTATTTAAATTGCGAATTTTTTTACGTTCGTAAATAATACGTTGACCTGATTTTTTTTTTCATGCAGTAGTGATCGGTGATATTTAAATTCTATCTGCGTGGAATTCTGAGATAGATTTTTTACGCTATGCAAAATGAATTCACCTGTAAATTCCGACATTTTTCCATGAGATCCTCTTCGTTCCTGTGAGTCTCGTAGAGCGACTCGAAGAGTCTCGTATATTCGGTCTCGTAACCCGCCAACGCCTCGTTGCTCTTCATGTCGTTTATTATCTGCGTCATCGACATATCGTAACATTTTTTTTATTTTTTTTTTACGGCAGTCGTTGAATATCGACGACGAATTGAAAATCCAAGGTGACGTCCGTGTGGATTATAAAAGTTCGAAGAATGGATATTCTCGGTTTCTGATAGAAAATCGTCATTATATCTCGATTGAATTGAGGGCAATTTCCGAGGAAACGGAACGACGAAGAAACGAGAACGATAAATGGCTACCAAGGCCATTTCTAAGGCGAAACGAGTATACCGAATGAATTTTACAGTAGAAGCAAAATAAAACGGTGATTCTGCTCAGCATTTTGAAAACAACGAATTCGTGTGCGATCATTTTGCGAT
The DNA here is from genome assembly GCA_964034905.1 of Itoplectis maculator. Taxonomy (NCBI): domain Eukaryota; kingdom Metazoa; phylum Arthropoda; class Insecta; order Hymenoptera; family Ichneumonidae; genus Itoplectis; species Itoplectis maculator. The sequence goes on from OZ035857.1 coordinate 9,098,204, forward strand.
CATTTGAAATTCCAAATCCGTTGATGAGTCGATAGAAAAATATCTTACGAACGAATCAATTTTTATCGCGACCAATGATCGATTTTCTTGGATAAAAAAAAAAACATGGATCGCTGTAAGAAATCTTAAAAAAGGGTTGAATAATTCTTACCCTCGCATAATCTCGTTCCAGGGTACAAAATACACTGCCGGCTGAACTGCCAAGAGACGACGGCTCTCGACTTTCGGTCCCTCCGTCCTAAAAAATTAACGAGCGAATAATAATTCAGACAAAAGGCTGTAGAATATTTTCTCACCGAGATTAAACATTCCCAAAATGTATCTCGTGTAATAAACTGCGTTCTTACATTAACCTTTATCTTCGGGTCATTTAGGACCCTAACTACCTACTTAACCATTTCACCCTCTCTGATGTAGCTAACTGAAGATACATCATTATACTGATTCAACTTTTTAAGAGGGTAATTTTCCGGAATAAAAATTCTCATTTTTCCCACGAACAATTAATTCCCAAAACTTTGGCAATTTCTTTTAAAAAAAATGAGCAGGTCTTCTCTCTGGTATTGAAGTAGAGGAGTTGGGATAGGTTAAGTCCTACGATAATTTTTATACAAAATTGCTATAAAATAATGACATGACTCGGCCTGGCTCGGGTTTTCCTTTCTCCTTCTTCTCCTCCTCCTCCTTCGTCCTCGGTCTCCTCCATCTGCAGCGAGCGGCTGATTGCGCGACGGGAGGTGGTTGCCAACGGCAAATTGTCGATGAAACTGGAGAACGAGGATGACAGGCGTATAGCAGCCCGTGTGACAGTGGCGTCGGGGCTCACCGGTAATTCGATCGTGCGGAACAAACGAACCCGTCTCTCTTTCTCGCTCTCTGTGTTAGTCGCCGCAAAATCAAAACTAACGAGTCGCTCGCGCGCTTTGGTTACGACAATTACGTGCACAGTGTACACGAAGAGAAGGATCTGATAAAATTTACCAATGGATCTAGTAAAAATTACCAATGCGCCTGGTAATTGGCCGCCATAGCCGCCATCTAACGTTAAGTACGAGAACTACGAGAATTTTTACCATATATATGAACATTTTTACCATATTTCGTGGTAAAAATTCTCAAAGTTCTCGAACTTCTTGATAGATGGCGTCGTGACTCCCCTGTGCCAGAAAATAATGGTACTTTTTACTAGATATATGGTAAAATTTATCAGATCCTTCTCTCCGTGTATACGGAACCGTTTCAAACGCGCTAAGAATTCACGAAAAGGACTGAGCATTTTTTAATATTTTTTTTTAGGTCTCAATCGAACATTGCGATTTTTTTTCGCGAAACATCTACGCAACTATAGAAGACTAAGAGAAATGAAAAAAAAAAATCGCGGAAAATTCCGAGCATTTCAGGCATCAGTTTCTCATTGATCCTCCTGTGCCCTATGGCCCTGGTTTATACGCCATACGAGTCCCTTCGTCGTATATAGCAACGGTACGTGTTTTTTTTACTGCTAATGGTGCACCAAGCTCGGATAATATATTACTGTCGGTTGGCGGCGAGATAAAACGATCAGAAAGCCATGAGATATGCTGCGGAGTGATCGTTTTGCCTATCGCCTGGGGTGCCATTTTTTTTAAAGCCTTTCCCAAGCTTTGAGCTATTTTTGAATGTGTTTTTCTTGAACCACAATAAATGATTTTCGAATTCCTGTTAAAAAATCGTAAAAGCGACTCCTCAATTTTTTTTGTCATTTTCACGAGAAAAGTAACAATTATTTTAAATCTTTCAAATGACGCAGCAGCATAAAAAAAGTTTTTTTTTTCGCAAGCTGAAAATAAAAAAAAAATACTGAAACGTGTTTGGAACGAAAATTTGCTTTTTCCGACCGCTGAGTTTGCGAGACGAGTACCGAGAGCGGCGTATACGGGTTGAAAGAATTTTCGTTCACACCGGGAGCATCGTTTTTCCCGCGTTTTCATCCGGAATAACGAGCACTGTCGTCGCGATATCGGATAAGTTGGAGAGAGAAAGGCAGAGAGAGAGCGAGGAAAAGAAATAACGGGGCCTGGAAGCGCCTCGTGTGAAATGCGAATGACGAGGGCGGTCTCCCTCTCGCTCGTTCAATTTTTCCGCTTGTTTTTTTTTTCCACCCTCACTCCTTTATTTTTCAAGTTCCTCGGACTCTGGAACGCCGCGCGCGCGAGCCTCGTTTCGCCGCGCCCGGCGGCGATAAATTTTCGTGCCACCCTCGCGCGCGCGACCCGTGCCAGGCGTCGTCCTCTCTTCGCCGATTCAAGGTGGCCGTTTTCGGTGCTGTAATCATCTGCGAAACGACGTCGCTTCGGTCATCCAAACCAGGCCAGTTTTTTTTTTTGCTCGGGTCGCCAACTTTGCGAATTATTTCTTAGCCGATGAACAGGCGATTTCCTCGATGATTCATTTGCGGTCGACACGGGCGACCAATGAGCAGACGAGTTAGAATATGTATTGAAAAAAAAAAAAAAAAAAAAAAATGTATTGAAAAAAGTATTTTATTAATTTTATTAATATTATTACTATTATTTATATATTTTTTTTAATGTAAGAAGAAAAATAATGTAATAGAAAAATAATGTAAATGTCGACCACTGAAAAAATGTGAAAACGTTTCAAAATATCCAACGTTGATTTGACAAGACTGAAACCTATCGAACCTTTTAAAATCTTAATTCTGCCAAACGCAGAACTCGTTTATTACGACAGGAATGAGGAAAAGCTGCGACTGGAGAAACCGGTCCGCTGAACATTTCACTAAAAGCTGAGTTACCACTCTTGGATCGTAATGAAAATTCGATATCAAACGTCGCTCAATTCCTCCACGCAATCAGTCGTCAACCCTACTATGCGCCGCTCTGTCGTCGGACGGAGAAAGAAATTTTATGAGAATGTATATCCGCTCCTCATCAGGAATCAATATACGGGGAACGCGGAGAGAAATACTGGTTTATTCAAAAGACGCGGAATCTTCATTTTTTCGTCGTCTCCTAACATTTCCTGAATTTTTGGTTTCCAACATTTATCTTCTCAACATTTTCCAAACGTGAAATATAAAAATACATTTTTGCAGAATTGATCATCGCATATTAAATTCTTCACCAATTGCATCATCTGTATTTACCAAAAAAAATTCAGGTATCTAATCGTTAAAACTGATAACCACAATTTTTTAATTTGAACAAACCCGCTCCATTTCTGCATTCATTTCCATGTCCATGATGACTCGTTTTTTTCTTCAATTCTTGATGCCACGAAAATGAATCGAATTTTCAGGACTATTATTTTTGCACGACAACTATTGTCACGTCACGAATTATTGCTCGTCGGAATGTACACAATCAGAGTCAAAACGAGGAAGTGTAACGGCACTTGTACTGTCCTCCGACCAACCACCTTCCATGCCTTCCAATCTGTTTACCTGTAGCCATGACAATGGAGGAATTTCCAGCTCTTTCATTCCAACGTCGTCGTTCTCTCAGATGAAATCGATAATTCTCCATAGAATTCAAGGATCACATCGGTTCAATGAAATCACAACAAAAATTGAATAACAAATGTTTTTTTGTTTATTTACATTCACATCATAGTAAGTCCATAACCGAAACCATAACGAGGGAAGGTGGAATTGTAGGGTTCAGGGAATATTGGTAATAAGTCGGTGAAACGTACGATAGCATTTACTGTTTTTACACGAACGAAAAAAAATAAATCGCGTTAATGTTTCACGCACACGTTACATGTTTCTGCTTTTCTTTACGATAATATTCGTGGCGATTGCATCGTCCGACGACGAGACCGAAGAGTCTCGCGAAAACATTTGGTATATTACAGTATGTCGTACGAACTAGGACGTAAAATTGGGAATGAAAATATTCTCAATCGACAGAAGAAATATTTTTACGTGTTTAGATAGTTTTACATACATTGTCCGTTACCCTGTGCAGCAATCATATGCTCGTCTCGATAGATGGTTACACGTGATACGGTCGTTTTTTTTTTTTCCACGCGCAACGCACTGTACATTATATATCCTCGGCAGTCTCCTTACGCCAAATTAAAAAATTACATCGGGTATTATTTTTTTTGTGCCATGACTCGTTTGGAATTTTTCCGTTCGTTTGAGTTGGGGAACCATTCTAATGAAAAAAATTACTTCATACATATTTTATCTCAAGCAAATTATTACGACCAATTATTGCGCAGACATTGAAAAATAATGCCTGTGTGATTGTGGAATATAAATTATTTTTGAAATCAGAAAATTATTTTTCTTTCGAATGGCCCACTCGAAAATAACGTGGAACAGAATAAAAAAAAATCGAGGAAATTAGAACTCTTTCTCGCTCGTTTTTTGCCGGCTTGCGAACCGATTAAAAGTGTACAATGAACTTGGGCAAATAATATAGAAAAATAATTCTGAGACGTGTCGCACACTTGTTCGTCTCTTTGCACATCACTGTTTTTTCCTCGCTCACATTGACTCGGTTATTCAACATCACGAATGGATCGTATGTCTTAAGGAGGTTGGCGCATTAGATCTAATTTAACGTACAGTAATTTATCAACCAATTCAATATAAAAAAAAACTAATGTTTCCGCAGCTATCACTCTTCCAAAAAAAAAAAATTCAATTTTGCATGCTGATAAAATTACGATCTGCAGAAAAAAAAACTATTCTCGATCTTCACGTGCCAACCTCAACTAATATTTAGATTACCCAAATTACGCTTCTCCTGTGAAATTTTGTCTCCATTTTGCCTCATAATTAGTCGACGAAAAATCTTTCATCTGGCTCAAAAATCTCGAAAGATTTCGCACTTTGGAAATTCATGGGAGGGCGTAATTTGGCTGTCGCGAAAGTCGTCTGTACTCGGTTGTACACCGTCGAGGCGCTTCATCGGAATTGATGATCTACGATAAGGCATATCGCTTATGTAAAAAATAATTCTCTTCCCTAAGGTCTCGATCTCCCTTTCGGAGCTTTACTGGTCAACGTCATCGTCTCAGCTTCTTTCTTTTTTATTTATTTTTTCTTTTTTGTTGTTTCTAACGTCCGCTTTACTTAAATAGTATTATTACGATTTCTAGAATATTTTCGTAAAAGCTTCGAGCTATTATTCGCATATTCGCACGACGAGTGGATTATCGATCATCGTTGAACGCTCTCATTTTTCAGGCACGCTCGCATATTCAAACACATATCAAGCACGTGACACAATATCGACGTTGGAATTGAAGAGTCGTGATCGACGCCACCGATCCACGTATCGCGACTTTAGAATATGTCGCCTCGACTTTTTTTTTTAATCACCTTTTTTTTAAATTCATTTTTGTCTATTTCTTTCAATGTTTATCTAACCACCGTAAAATCCCGAAAATACATTTTTTTTCTTATATTTTTTTATCGTTTTCTTATTATTCTTTTTACTATTCAAGCGATACGTGATATCTGACATTTGCTTATATTGAGGAAAAAAACACGTCGCACTTCGCGTCGCTCGACGCATTACCTAGATTTATTAAAATCTTCAATTGTAATTGTTTTTTCTTCTTCTAAGAGAACACGCGCATCGGACTTGGTACCCTTTAACGCTTGTTTCGATTAATCTCGTCTATGGAACGAAAAGAAAAATCAAATTTCTCGGTAACCCAAAGCTTAGGCCCACGTTCGAACACGACGGAAAAAATTATCGTGACTTTTTTCATCGTCAATTGCGAATTCAGGCGAAGTGAAACAGTATTGTTTATTACACAGAATAATTGTACGTTCAAAATCTTAAAAAAAGGCAAAAAGCTTTTTCAAAAAAAATCTTCGCAATAAAAATCAATGGTCTTTCGACGAACGGAAAATCCTTCGAGAAAGTGCGTACCGAGGGAAAAAAAAAATACGCGATGGATTCGCAAGTTACGACCTTTGGATAATTAATTAATTTAAAAAATCGTTATTACTTAATACTTTGACATCTATATTCGAACAGTCTTTTAAATGCAAATGCATACACGTACTAATAAACGTTCGTGTTCTCTCGCGGAGACGACGACGACACCGCAATACGGCGACGATTTCATCGAACGCGCAACAACTATACGAAGTGAAACAACAGACGACCCCGGGTGCCGATATCTCAGTAATTTTTTTTTTATCTCGGGGGTGGAACAAACGGTACTTAGACAATAATAAAAGCTATCAGTCGGAAGTGACCAATTTAACGAGAAGGAGTGTGTCTTATCGTAGAAGAAGAAACTTATTGTCACCTGAATTTGGCACAAAAGCTAGTGATGTTAGTTTTCTCTTTTTTTTTGTCTTTTCATTTCTTTTAATAAACGTTTATCGTTGGTATTATTATTATCAGTATTATCGATATCATTTTTTTTCGTTATTATAGCTTTGTCGTCCATCGGTACGCGGGACACCCGGTGCAGGCAGTAAATTACGGCGCCCTTATGTACACTTTTATTCGCGATTCGAGTCAGGCACGACCGACGAAACGAACGAACGGAAACAAATAAAAACAAATAAAAAGAAACAAATAAAAAAATTGCTCTGAAAAATTATTTTCAAGCCACGTTTCCATCCATTGTACTTTCGAAAATCAAAATTTCGTCGATGTCACAGTATTAAAAAAAAAAACGCTCGCAGATGGAAAAAAAACCTCGCTCGTTTCGTCGATCAACCCACTTCCCCAAATTGGCTCGAGCATCGAAAACCCGCGGTTAACGTGCGAAAATAACCGCCAATTATCAGGGAAAAAAAGAATTCGCCCATCGACTTCGCAGTCAACCCACAAACTGGTCGAACGTTGCATAGAGAACTCCAACGTTACCAAATAACGTGTCTGCGTTCGTTCGTGTGCTATATATACTCATACACATATATATAAATAAATATATATATATGTATAACGCTATCCTCGAAAATCATCCAATTACCATACGAATTATACAGGTAGCTTACATTATTTATGCTTTCTCCTCTCTCTTTTTTTTTTTCTTACACGAACATTTCGTCAGAAATATAATATGTACAGTTTCGATCACCGGCCACGAATAATCACCAGCGCTCGAGCAGTTCAATTGGTCAAATCGACCGATATACCATATACATATGCATACAATACGCGTCTCGTGACCTCACACCAAAGATATTTCCTAACGTCGCTTTTAAATTGCTCTCGTAACGGGGGAAGCGATAAGAAGACGCGTGAATGAAGATAAATGTGATGCTTCGTTTCTCTTCTCTCTTTTTTTTCTTTCTCTCGAGTCTTGTGCGACTCGTTATGCATTCGCCAAATCGTCTCTTCGCACTCTCTGTGTGCGAACACCGTCAATCAGTCCGCCTCCGTTCGCGAAAAAGGCCCACACATCATTTGCCGCTCTCAATTGTTCTCCTCGTCGGATTCAGCACTCGAGAATGCGGATACGAAGAACTACCGACGGAGAAAAAGCGAAGGATTCGAAAGAGGCGATTTCAATGGATATCAATAAAGCCTTCTTCATTCTCTTCTCGTAACAATTTTTTTTTTCACTCCGCGCGTCGTATTTTTTTTTATATATATTTTTTCGGGACGACGACCCTTGACGATTTTTACGCGAACTTATCCTGCGGAATTTTTTCTCGCTCCGAAGCAGCAGTAGCGTTTCTTTGGCGACGTTCGCAGACGGCGGATAATTCTCGTGCCGGCGATAAATCGCATAAGCGAGGAGACGAAGGACATTCAACTGGTCGGCGTGACCTGCGACACGGTGAACGGCGTGACCTGGTAGAGGAAACACCTGTTGCAGACACGCACGGGTTTCGTGTGACCGTAGCGCGGCAGCGGAACGTTGTTGCTGCTGCAACGGCCGCAGAACACTTTGCCGCAATTTCTGCAATGATGTCGACGTCGGACGACCGTGAAACCAGCTTGGCAGGCCATGCAACGCGGTGCATCGTTGTCTGGAACCCACGCAGGCGCGCGTTCGACGCATTCCTCGCCGCACTCGGTTACCGGCGAATCTGTGACACGGAAAAAAAATTATAATAATTGTGACGACTGACAAACGGATTATGCAATTCCTTCGCATTTTCAGTGCTTTAGAGGCGAGAGACCGGAATGGACGGTGGCCAAGGCGAAGAAAAGTCAGTGACATACTTCTCTCGTTGGTCGGAGTCGTCTCCTCGAATTCTTCTTCGTCCTCCTGCAGCGAATCCTGTCGCTGAACGTTCTCACCGGCTTCCGGCGTTTCTGGTGACTCGGGAGGAGATTGGACGTCGACAGGTGTACTCGGAGGCTCTGGTTCGTCGTCCTTCGTCTCGGCGATCTCCGCTGTTTGGCTGCTGTTCATGAGAAACACGCACTTCAGGATGTTGCGGAGGTCTGAGGCGAAATTCGTCTGCAGTTGGTCGGCGACTCCGGCGATGCACACGAAGAGACGGTGGACCAGATCCTCGGACGATCTGCGAAATTGTTGGGCTTTGAAATATTTATCTTTACATCAGTCAATGCTACATCAAGAGAAAAAGTTCCATCAATTCAATTAAATATGTGCATTTCAAATTTTTTTCTTATTGCTTCTAATGAAATGTTACAATTTCATTAAAAAATACAGTGCCGGGCTTTCAAATATTTATCTTTACCTCAGTCAATTCTACATCGAGAGAAAAAGTTTTATTAATTCAATGAAATATGTGTATTTTGATTTTTGTTCTTATTGCTTCCAATGAAACGATGCAATTTAATTTAAAAAAAGACATACCCCCAATCACCACAATCAAGAAAATGTTTCCATTGGTAACAATGAAACTATTTAATTGTTTCAAGAAAACAATGTCTTTGAATCAAAGAAGAGAGAATATTATCTATCATTTCATTGATTTCAAAGAAATGTTTCATGGGTTACAATTTCACTCAAACTTTTTATCTCAGTGTACTCTAATTCTGCAACACAATTTCGGCATTAAATTAATTTATAAAGTATTCAGCATTAAATAATTTATAAAAATAATTAAAAAATGAATTAATAAAGCATTAAATTAATAAGTCTATTCCACTGACAGGACGACGATCAATTCCTACCGAAATTTCGCGCGGATCTCGTTCCTATTAGCAATCTCAGCCGCCTGCATCGCCAGCGCGATTTCCTCATCATCCTGGCAGTCGCTCTGAAATTCGCTCGTCTCCGAACTAGAATCCCCGTAACTCGAGCAACTGGAACTCGACGCCGCCGCTGCTCCAGCAATGGCATTCGTCCTTCTCGAGAGCGAAAGCTCCCTCGGCGGCACATTCGCCCGGGCGAGAACCGCCGGATTCACAAGCTTCCCTGACCTGGGAGCTCGACGAACCTCCTCTGCGTGCTGAAGTCTGCAGCAGCTATGCGCAATCGGCTGCTGCGACGGCGGAGGCGACGGCGACTCAGCGGCAAGACCACTTCTATCAGTCCTCGGCCCAAGTCCATCGTTCATCAGATCCTCCGGACTCTTCGATCCACATCTCGACTTCCCATCCTCCGATCTCGACGCTGTTGACTCCTCTTGCATCGTTTCTCCTCCTCCTCCTCCTCCACCTCCTCTTTTGTCGCCTCCACTTCGTTTCATCCGCGCGATCTGTTCGCTTCGCGATCTCCGATGATCCAACAATTTCCTATTATGCGACGACGAGTTTCCCTGATGAGTCTGTCTTGACGTCGTCGAATGATGACCCCTGGTGACCCCACTGCTGCCTCCTCCGCTTGCATCGCCCCTCGACTCGAAATGACAGAGCCGAGGACTCCTCTGCGGACTGTGACTCCCAAAATTCGGCATCTGTCGAGTGTTCTGACTTGGATGAAGACTCGCACCGAAACTTGCGAGTCGAGGGTTCAGGCATCGATCGGTAGAGTTCGATCGAGAGCTTTCGCTGCTCGCCGCCGGCGGCGGCAGACGTTGGATCCCTCGAACGTTGCACGACGACCAACTTCGTTGCTGCTGCTGTTGCTGTTGCTGTTGCTGCTGTCCATCCTCGTGGCTCTTTTTTCCGCCGCGCCGATCGAACTTTCGCTGATGATGTCGCTTCTTCTGCTTCCCCTCCTTCGCCCTTCTCGCAGCGATTCTTTCCTGCGCATAACGTTCAATATTGCTACCGATCTTAGCGATGTCCCTCGTCGACGTCGAAGGGCAGTTCTTGCACTTCAGGTCCCTCCAAAATTCCCGTTTGGCGTTCGAAGCGACGACAACGCCGCCGTTGGTCGTCGAGTCGATGTTGAGATTCAGATTCTCCCAATTCTCGGAGTAGTTTATCTGAAACGTCGGCGGATTCGAGTCGCAAACTGCGATCTGACCGTTGCCGTAGGCGATACCCACGAATTCCTCGTTTGTTCCGTTGAAGTTTGAAGATATTCGAGCTACGTTCTTAGCAACGTCAGCGTTGCTGCAGGACGTTTGATTAGCCACTTCCATCTGATTGTCCAGAGCTGTGATGTTATTTTTCGCGGCGCGGAGACTGCAAACGCAGGATGACGTTTCGGATATCGCGGAATTTTTTCGTTTAGGAGAGTTGAGGTTCGAGCAGGAGTAACTCGTGTTTTCCTGAGTGTCTTCTTCAGCAGTTCGTTGCTGATGATCCTGATCCTCATCTTCGTCCTGTGGAATTTCATTGGCGAAGGTTTTCTTCTCCTCAGGACTCTTATCGTACAAACTCGTATTTTCCGACGAGATGACTGTGCAGATTCCTGAATCCGTTTGCTCGGATATCTCGTTTTGACAGTCGCCTTCGAGCAGAAGATTTGACAGCGTTTTGTTTGCCTCGGATATCAATTTACGGGAATCCATATCCGGGAGGGAATTTTCGACGTGTATCGTTTCGCCTGTGACGTTGTTTTCGTGGGATACTTGATTTAGGAGGTACTGCGTTTGCGGGATTTCGATGTTGACGGTTGTGCCGAGAATTTGCGATATGTCGGGGCTCATATAATCCTCGACGACTCGATTGACGTCGACGACTCCGTCGAGACGAGCAGATGACTCGGGGGAGACGTTTCCGTCGCCGGTTTCCTGTCGACTGGTGGATTGGGAGTAACCTCGACTCGCTGAACATTCGGCTTGACAGTCGTAGGTACGATCACGGATCGGTACCTCTGAATGATTGGCAGCTCGACTCCTACGAAAATCGTCGTCGCGTCTGGACGAACCTTCAGGAGAGGAATTCGTTCGCGAACGATGACCGTTTTCCCGGGACGAAGAGGTCCTTGAGTCGCCCGGATGATTCGAGTGATGACCGCAGGTGACCTCGTTGCCTTCATCGCGGTTTCGTTTTTCGCGAGGACGTTTTTCGCGCTCGGGCTGCAGTCTTCGCTCGATCAGGTACTCGATCCTTCCGCTCTCCTCGTTCTCCAGTATCTGTACAGCATCGTTCGCCACCTCGTCCATGTTCGCGCCTGTGTTCCGAGTCACTGTGTAAAAGTCAACGATGAAGTCCTTGCAGTTCGGGTAGTCCGTGTAGAAGTTGTGGACGAACTCCTCGACGTCGGGAATGTCCTGGCAGGTGGTCTTTGTTGACTGGGATATAGGTGCTGAGGGCTCCTCGTTCGAGCATAATAATTTTTCTAGCATGTAGAGCTCGCGATTGTTGAGGGTCCAGAGAAGCTCGCGGATCTTCAGCAGAAGATTCTGCAATGAAAATGCGGAATTAGTGGCGAAAAAATAAAATAAAAATTAAATCTAGGTAGTAGACTGGCTAATGTATAAACACCTAAAAGTGAATGAACAAAATGACATATTTCCTAATGTGAATGAACTAATACATCGAAAAAAAATTGTTTAGTCTCCTCTTAATGTTGAACATTTTTCTGTTCTGTTTTTTCTGTACTGTTCTGTTTCTGTTTTCTGTTATTTTCTGTTTTTCTGTTTTTTTTCTGTTGTGTGTTCAACTCCTACTATTCAACAGCTTTTGAAAAAAATATAAGGAACCATGTGTTCAATCATTGACTTAACTGCTCAATCATTATTCAGTCTATCCTATTCGGAATCGCAGTTCCACAACGAAAACGCGTTGATTAACGACGAAAAAAAAAAAAATTGAAAAAATTCTCGGTATTCAAAACCGCAGTTGATGTCACACTTCTCATATCGCGTGACTGAGGTTAGATCGCAGCGCATCTGTGCTTCAGCAAAACAAACACTTCAGCCTGAACGTTAGTCGGATAACCTTTGACCCTCTGGTCTCACTTTTAGATTGTGCTTTGCGATAAATACTCCGCGAACGATTTTTCTTCGACGATAAAAATTGCTAGTTTTTTTGACGTGTTTATTATGCGTTTGTCGTACTTTATCTATTGTTGGGTGACTCTGAGTGAGCGGGGAATGAAAAATTGTCTTACTCTGAACGGTCTGAACATTTCGCTGATGGTGTCGGGCGAATTGAGACAGAGGGGTCCGCCGGGCGGCGCCAGGAGACCGGCGACAATGGCGAGCCGCGGTATGGTGAACATCAAAGCGGGCTCGTAATTATCCACGTCCACCTGGCTGAGCAAACCGCGCTCGAGGGCTCGTTGAAGCGTCTCCGAGAAGAGAACGCACACGAGTTCCTGCTGCTCGTACTCCTTGGTCGATTTCACGGGGACCATAGCGCCGACGTAGCAGAGCTCGAAATCGGCGAACAGACGATCGAAGATCTTCAGCGACTCGATGAGCTTCTCCAGCGACGGTTCCAACGGATTTTGCGCCTGAAACAGAGTCTTAATTAATTATCATTAGATCCATCGACGGTTTGAGTAGGGGTCAAAATAGTGAATGATCATAATAGGCGAATGGCTAAAATAGCGAATTTAAAACTAACGAACGGCTAAATCTAGAATGATCATAATTACGGAATTCGCTATTTTCGCCATTCGTTATTTTGATCATTCGGTATTTTGACCCCACATTTTATTAAAATGCAGTTCAAATACCGAATGATCAAGATAGCGAATGACGAAAATAGCAAATTTCGTAATAATGGTTATTCTAGATTCAGACGTCCATCATTTTTTAATTCGTTATTTTGGCCATTCGCTTTTTGGTCATTCACTATTTTGAACCCCACCCCACGTTTTTTTTCTGTACCACATTGGTGCAAAAAAAATTGCAATATTATTTTTTTACCTTCAGATTCATGTGACCTTTGAGCGCGTGTTCGCGAAGCAGATTTCTGACGATTTCCAGCGACTTCGTCAGGGCCTTGGCCAGCGGCCTCATCGCCGAACTCTCGGCCTCGCGATTCATGATCGACGATCCGGCGGCGAGACACTCGGCGCCGAACCACAATTGACCGGCCAAATTTTCCTGCATCACGTCGTCCGGAAACTTGACCCTGAAGTCGCGATTCGCTCGGCTCTCTGGGATCAGATCGTCCATTATCTGATTGCATATCGTCAGAACTTTGTCCTGGCAGTGGCGCAGCTGGTTCACCAGGGTCGTGCAGCGCTCGGGCTCCTGACGACCGTCGAACGAGTCGAGCTCGCAGGCCACTGCGTTGAGGGACTCGTCGGCGTAGAAGAACTGCGCCAGGAGGCTCGTATCATCCCTCTGCAAAAATAAAACGACACTTTGTTATTTTATAATCCTATAAATTATTTCCTGGAATTATCGAGAGACAGAAATGTAAGCGTGAGGATGGTTGGCTTTAGTGTCTCGATTGTTGCCAACTATAATTATAATTGACGAGAATGACGCGCGAATAGCAGAGAAAAAAAATGATCAAAAAATGATCAAATGGCAAAATAAAAATGATCAGCACGTGGATGAGATAGTTCATATAAAATCATTCATGTTTAATATAGCGAACCAATCGCCGATAAGTCTGACCCGTATTTAATTTTTTTCGATTTTTTTTTTACAGATCATGCAACTATTTATCTCATCGCCGGATGACATCATCGTCCGCACTGAGATCAGCCAGTCAGCGAGGTGCCGGCTGACGTTCTCCTCGCGGCGTGTTTATTTCAGCGGCCGGACGATCCGCTACCGATATGTTATACGCCTCGGCCACGTGTCCGCCGACTATGAACATGATATTCGCTTGTGATTATTTTTCCATCAGAAATCAATCAACCCTTCTGAGAAACACAACGACGATCTTGTTACGGCGCTAAAAAAAAAAAAAAAAAAAAATGTCACCGCGAACCTATTTTATTAAGCAACTTTCAGCGCCTTTAAAAAAAATGTTTACCATATTTTTTACCGACCGATTCAGATTCACATCTCCCCAATTTTCCGTCCGACGTCTGACCGAAGTGCAGTTCACTCGCAGATAATTAAAATATTAAATGCTCCGCCGTTCCGCTTCGTCTGCTCCAAAGTGAAACGCAGTAACGTCTCGACGCGAAAAAAACAAAAAATAAAAATAAAAACAAGCTCGGGTATTTTTCCTCCGTCGCGCAAGATTCGACCGGGTAACGTATCGGGAGTCGCGGGAGATATTTGCATGGGGTCCGCGAGCTTCGGTTGGACAATGAGTCTGATTGTAAATTGTAATTAAAGAGAGGCTGCGTGTGCGGCGAGGGCGTTCGCGCGATAATTAGAGAAACGTTAATGATCGGGTAAGCTCTCTCGTAAGACCCTCGATGAGAGATCTATACATGCGCCTCGGCAATTACTCCTCGTGTTAACAAAGTTCTTAATCACTGCGACAACTTGTGCGTGCGCAACCATCAATCCCGCATAATTTTATTTTTTATTTTTTGTTCCTCAGTTACACTACATATATAGATTTTTTTTTTCAGTCACATTATACACATACAGTATGCGTTTATAAATGGGTATATGTATATGTGTATTTTTAATACACAGGTTGCTCTGTGGATGACTCACGCTGGATTTATAGTACGCAGCGATATCGTCTGACACTTTTTTTTTACACTCTCAGCAACACTGACCAAAGGAAGAGACCTACTATACCTACACGTGCGCATTTGCGCACGTACTTCACGGAATTCCCTGATTTATCGCACCGTACAGTATATGCACAGCTTGACGTCCACGTGCACTACGCTTCGTCAAATAAACGTACTCGTGCCAAGTGTACATTGCGACAGTATATATATGTGTATAAAGCGATACATTGTATGCGAGACCACTGCAGCGGGCTCGTCGATAAATTGTTATCAAAAATGTCCGTCTCATTGCACGTGGGACGCGAGAGGGAAAAATACTTAATTATTTGATTAGGCAATTAAGTCGTGTACGTGACATGTAGCACAATTGGAGCGCAGGCACTCAATATATTGTTTTTTTTTCACGATAGCCCAACTATTAATTTTTGTCTAAAATAAATAAAGAACTACGATTTTTTTTATTACTCACTTCATGGTAATAAATTGATTACCTTCGCTATGATTTTTTTTTATTACTCACTTCATGAAAAATGGTTTTAAAAAAATGTTAAGCTAAAATGTAGAAGATTGAAAAATAACAATTAAATGCAATCGAATAAGCCGAGTATTGAGTATTCGTCTCGCGTCGAGAAAAATACTCGATAATAGAATTACGCGAGGGTACAGATCGCGGGACACACGAGAACGCTCGGTGCGGTTTTCTCGCGCGTCGTATATTTTTCCCTCGTACAGACTGCGACCGAGAGTTTCAATACCCCGATAAAGTACTCGTAGGAAAATCGATCGGATCCGATATCGAGAGCAGAACGAGACGGGGCGTGCGGAACGAGCAACAGCAGCGGTGTCGTTACCGGTCTAACTCAATGACGGCTCGACGAGTGTGTACGCTCCGCACTGCCGCTCTATCCGCCTTCATCGCGTGGCGATATTAAAGCTTCGCTTCCATAGTAAAACCTTTAATGGTGGCACGCAAGCTCGAATATATGAGACGTCGGTTTAACGCGAAGACAACGCAGTATTAACGTCTTTAACCGTGTGACGTGCGAATGTTGTGAGCGTCGAAGAATCGAGACACCCTCGTCAGGTAAATCCTCGTGAAAAATGGACAAAGTCTCAGAGCTCCGGTTTCGACTTAGGGTTAGGGTACTGAGAGGTTTCCCCTTGGAAAAAAAATCGTCTCTTGGGCTCCAGACGAAGGGGCGAAGCTCGGAAATCGTCTTTGCTAAAATCCATCGCAAGCCGAAGCTTCGAAACGATCTATACTGGAGCTTAAGTTATTTCGTTTGAGTATTAATTTAAGAGTGTGATGATAAATTGTTTTACGAGGCTGGGTGACCCTTTGATTCCTTGTAACAAAGACAATCGAATTATTTCAGCAAAACCTAAATGTCACGACACTATTAGCAAAAGTATAGCCATTTTCAATCACGTGGTTCAACCCAAAAGAACCTCGACCATCATTACTAAGCTGGTTCCATAATTAATCTATCATATTCATTAAAAAATAATTTGGATTCTGAAATAGACGCTAAACCGGTAAGAAAAAAACAGTGAATCGGATTATCACGTAACGATGATTGTGAGTAACAATTCAAATAAAAAATCCCACTGCTGAAAAATTTACAACAATGTATTCAATATTCGTTTTGCTCTGAAGGAAACGTAAAAAGGGTCAACAGGTTTACAAAGATTGTTTTCATCGCGAAAAGTATTCAGCGACACGTGCCATTAATTTACACTCCATTCGGGGTCTGCGAAGGTCCTGAAAGGGCACCGGGCGCCCGTTTTCCGTACCGCCGCGGAGAACAATGTAACTGCCCCGATGAATTAAATTTGCATTCCGCGCTCGCCCGTTCGCTCTCGCGTGTATGGGCCATTTCAATTAAGGGGATTAGCGTGCTGCTGCCGCCGCTCGTACTACGTCGGGATGCGAAATTACGCGAGAGTGGCAGTTGATAAAAGTTATTTCGCCCGGTGGCGCCGCCTACGACGCAGCCTTCGACTATCTCGCCGCAGCGAAACCGACAGATAAGCCGATTAGATTTTTTAAAACAAGCCACGAGTGATTAAATACGTCGCTGAGCGGTCGTTACTTCGATATTTCTACGCCAATTGACCTTATTAATTTTTTTCAATACCTCTTCGGTATTTCCGTCTGGAAGCTTTGGAAACGTAAACACGCTAAGTGAAAATATTGTTTAAACAAAAAATTGTTGAACAGTGCAGCTTCCAAATAATAAAGACTTGAACACTTTTTTCCTGTTCCTATGCTCGTCATTAATTCTCTTTTTTTTCAAATCCCTCCTGTTTTATTATTTCCGACGCTTCGAAAACGTAAACAGAAGTCTATTTATATGTCAAGCCGAAGATGCGGAGCCGATGTTTGCGTTCTATTAAGCACTCGGCGCCGAGTCTCTTGACACCGGCACATTAAGCATCTATAGTCCGCCTCCTAGCATAGATTTATTATTTTTCCCGGCTGGATCATTCGAATGACTATAGTCGATTCAAACCCACTTCTTTGCGTTCTCGTAAAAGGTAAAATTCAACGGCAACGATGAACGGGATCCTCGGATCGCGATATCGCGAAAACCGTTTTTCACAATATTTGCTCGTTCGCGAGTATCGTAAAAATACTTTTACGATCACGCACGTTAAAAAAATATTTGCGATGAAAGCGCCATCGGTGCGTTTTGCTCTTTGGCATCCGACGAATGGGAGCGAAAATTCCTGATGATCTGGACGTCCTCCAAATTGGAGAATTTTTTTTTCATTTGAAAGAGACATTTTTTTTTTTTTTTTAATGTTAGATAAAATTTGACGTGAACGCTTCGTTCGTGTTTTACGACATAAAAATCGAGGCGATTTTCTCGATTCAATTGCCGCTGCTTCCGGATGCAGCCGCAGCGGAAATCGATTGCCGCGGATGCGGACTGTGCAGCGACGAAGTGTTCGGCGCGATGAAAAACTACTTTACTATTTATTAAACAAGTTTGCGAAACTTATTTTAACGTCCGCGGGCGACGCGAGTTGGATCGGAGGGAGAAAACCGTCTCTCGTTCGACCCGGATGTTTTCCCTCGGGGCGAGAGTTGCACCCCTGCATCCCTCTCCCTCGTTTTCTGCCTCTTTTTTCCACCCTTGAAGCGACGCTCATCACGTTTGTGCACTTCAGGCGGATATAGACCGAGCGATTCGTAAAGTTTCGCCCGAGATAAAACCCCCGACGACGAAGCCTCGTGAAGTGAAAATTGTGACTTTGATATCGACCCCCCCCCCCCCCCCCAGTCGAGCGAGTGTACTACACGCTTCGCTTGATTCGCAACGCGAAGGCGAAATCAATCAGCCACCGTCCTTGTTGCTACATTTCAGGGCAAAATTGATTTCATTGATTGCATCGAAATCTAAAAATAACACATCCACTTAAACGGTTTCAGTTGCGGGTAACAACAAAGTTGCAACGAGGTCGCTTTTATCGTTTGGGTCATTCACAAAAATTGTACTATATACTACAATCACATTTTACCCCAAAACGTAATTTTTATCGTACAGCATTTAATAGTACATTACGCTACAAGGGAGGGAAGTGCAACTTTTCACCGAGTGTGAAGTTTGATGCCCGAGCGAAGCGAGGGCAGAAATTCACACGAGGTGAAAAGTTGCACCCCTCCCATGTAGCGTACTATACTTTTCTCCCGATTTCACTGCAAAATAACCCCATTTCGCGTGTGCAATGGGGACGGAAAATTAGGTTATTTTTAACAAATGACGATCCGCATGCGTAATGCGATTTTCATTTCTCCCGCAGGGCAGGAATAAGCCGATTTCCTCCCTAGGGAGGAAATGAAATCGTATTTCGCATGCGTGAGTCATTTGTCAAAAATGAGCTATTTTCCGCCCGCGTTGCGGACACGAAATGGGGTTATTTCAGTGGAGTCGGGAGAAAATATATTTTGAGGCAAAAGCAAATTACTAAATTTTAATTAATAAAGTTGATGCATTTAATAAATAAAAAATAATGAAATAAATTAAATTTTCTGTGCAATTTTGAAGAGCTCGGCGTGAAACGTCACTTTTCACTCGGCATGTTTGTCTCTTTTAGTCGACGGCAAAGAGAACGAAAAAAATTAAATGAGAACAGCGTTCGTTATCGTTCGTCGAACGCGCGAGACTTTTAAATTGCTTGAACCATCAAGAGAGACGAGTCTTTGCAGTATAAAATCGTCGCGCGGATAACCCTGCGCAATCTAGTCACGTGGCGCTAATTAATCCACATCCGCGCGAGTGCAAACGGGGGCGTTGGAGAATGCAGCGCGTGCGGCGATTGGTGGTGGTCGTACATAGCACTCGATGCCAAAAGTACCTACGTACTCAGGTTTTAGGGCAGATTGTACTTTCCATGTGCATTACGAGACTCCTCATTCCACCGCAGACCTTTATTATTAGTATCTTTGACCTTTCTATTTTCGCGTTCAGCGAAGCGTTAGTCATACTTCACTCAATATATAGCTCGAAAAACGGTGTTCTCGATTTTGTCCCTCTCTTTAATTTAATTTCCAGTCGACGGGGATTTTTCACTGATATTAGAGTTCACGCCAATTACAGTCATAATACTTGATAACTGTCAGACTTGTCACGATTATTTTTATATCGGGTTAATGTGGCGAATATGGACCGGTCCATATTTTATTGAACCATTAATCGGGTTGGTCCATTCAAATCACTTTTACACATCCAATGACAATTAATAAAATTACGAAAAATGATTAGTCGAATGTGCAAATTATTTTGCTGAAGTGCAAAAAATGCAATTATTGGCATTCTTATTTTAGTTGAAAATGACGATTTTCTCAGTGCAATATCCAACGTTGAAAAACGATTGTTTATTACTGGTACGACTGGTACAACAATCTTATCTGCCCGCGATATGAGAACTTCGCCCCAAGACTTTTACAGTCGCCAGAGCCTTGACAATCGTGCTCGTGCACCATCAACCGAACACAGAAGGACAGATGTAATCGACTACGACGAGGCGACAATTAGAAGTTTTGCACCGGCGAGCGAAACACCGACGGCTTCAGTAACGCGTTTCGCGGCAGAGAAACTCACAATTGCATCGATCGCCGAACGCGTGTGTCACGTTCTAGAAAAGTCCGCAACTGGTGTTTCCAGTTTGTATCCTACAGCAAAACGAGAAGCTAGACAATTTCTATTCTTTTATTTTTTGCCCAGAATCTTTTTGTGTCTGTGAACTTTTATTATATAAGAGAGGATCCTTCTTGCAAAAAATTAACAAAGGATTAACTATGCAACCAAACCCATTTTTCTCCACGCGGACTTTCATACTCATAAACCTCTTTGAACGGTTGTCTAAATTCAAATAACCCATCACTGCATATTCAACCATTTCCTATCAGTCTCGTAAAAAATTATCGGTACATCTCTTAAGCTAATCTCTTAACCGAGATAATCAACCCAGATTATGTTCCAAGATTCCAAAATAATCTTTACTCTTTCCCCCACATTGGGATATCCCAGCAGTGTCCTCAGATAGCAAACAGAATGACAGACAATGTAACCGCTACAGGAAGAAGCAAGATTAATCATACTCATAAACCTCTTTGAACCGTTGTCTAAATTCAAAAAACCCATCACTGCATATTCAACCATTTCCTATCAGTCTCGTAAAAAATTATCGGTACATCTCTTAAGCTAATCTGTTAACCGAGATAATCAACCCAGATTATGTTCCAAGATTCCAAAATAATCTTTACTCTTTCCCCCACATTGGGATATCCCAGCAGTGTCCTCAGATAGCAAACAGAATGACAGACAATGTAACCGCTACAGGAAGAAGCAAGATTAGCGGTGAGAGCACAGGTTTCCCGGTATCGTCGGATCGGTGTCCGACGACGTGCGTTGGTTTCTCGATAAACCCATCAAGCCATGGTATCAAGAAACACGTTGTCTCGCCATTTTCCTCGTTCCGTTTGCGATTCACTCGGTGGAAAATCGCGGTTGTACCTGCCTAGTTGGGACACAAAGATGGCGTAAAACGGAAACACAATACACAATACGGTAATAAAACTGCTGGCGGCGAGAAGAGAGAAAAACATTGTAGTCGGTGCCGCTCGAGTAGTGTCACGGTGCGAGTGGCGCGCGTTGATCAATCTGCAGCCGAGTGAACCGGGAGTGAGTCATCATCATCACCACCGCAGGCGGCAAGCATAACCCAAGCAGCACACCCGTTGTGTGTCCGAGTCATAGGCTCTGGGTTCTCTCGATTTTCCTCTCCCTTGCAACAGCGTCATAAAGCCAAACGTTGGGCAGCTGGTCGCACATGGTCGACCTTTCGTTCCCATTCACCAGCCTCTATCGTCGGCCGCTTGTGTTGCGACTATTACCATTTATTGATCTTGATCCTTTTCGACCGGCGGAAAATCTAAACTCGGGGTCATCTGTTCAATCCCGGCCCGGGTTTGACCTTAACGCCGCCTGCATTGCACAGCTCTGCAGTTTTGCTCCCCCGCTTCGTTCGATAACGCGAAAGCGATAGAATGACGTCGCATCCGGCAGGCGAACGACCAACTTTAGCTGCGTAGGGAATATAACGCGATTAGTGGATAAAATCGCATTTCCACATTTATGGTTTGTGGTATGGATACAAACGTTTTGACGCTCAGGATACAAACGTTTTGACGGTGAATTTCACTCCGACTGATTTGGTCTTGTGTAATATTCTTTTAATAATTTTGACGAGCTTTTCAAACGGTTTTTCAATTACTACTTTGTATTTTTATAATTTTTTGTGGGTAATTTGGTTTATTTGTGGTTTTTTTAAACGTACATTGTCGTTAGGATAAAACGTCCAACAGTTCTTCGCTCTGCTCTAATATTTTCTTTACAGGCCTCTTACGTTCTCCACCCATAATCTGTCCACTGCTTGTTTCGCTTCTATTAATTTTAATAGGCTGTTTCTAGTGGCGTATTCTGTACTCTGGTTTTTCCCTCTATACTTTCCGAGCTCTCTTTCTCAATAACACACGACATTCTTCGTTCGTCGTCGTTTCTCTCATATTTTTTCCCCTCGTTCTCATTCTCCAGTAGCTTCAAGTGGATTTTTTTTCGTTCGCCTACGAAGCGACGCAATTTCGGTTCAAGTGCCACGTGGGGGCTTTTAATTTATTTCTTTCGTACAGATTCATCCCAAAAAAATCGTATTTCCAATTCAAATTCTCGCTTTTGGTGTACCAATTATTTTTTCGTGACGTTCCTATCGAATCCTTGCATGTCATCTGTCCGCTGGTTTGCTTTGCACGTGTTTGTACCGAGTGTCGAGTAAATCGTCGTGTCCGACTGGGAATTCAATCGAAAACTTGTTCGATGCTCTTGACTTCAAGTTGAAAAGTTTCTCGTCCATCCGTGTGCTCCTTTTGCTCGAGTGCGACCGGAGGAAAGCATCGAGAAATACATAGGAGCGTCAGCAGCAGCAACAGCAGCAGTGGAGTTGAGACCCCAGTGTGGCCCGGCTGCTGCTGCTGCTGACTACCGAGGCCACAGCGCACACGTCCTCGCGTTCGCACGCACTTTTACTTTCGGTCCGTCACGTAGTTACCGCGATGCGGCTTTCCCCGGATGACGGAGCGAGCGCTCGCGGTGAGCTCGAAGGCAGAAAAGAGTCGAGACGACGCTCTGCGAGTGTCGAGCGTCAACCGGTGGTGTTTTCGATGCGCCAAGACGGACAGCTGTGCTATCCAAAAGCATCGCAAATTCGAATGTGACCCGTATATATTTATAAATTCGGTCATAAGCTCGACGAAAATACGAAAGATCGACGTGGACGTTGAAATCGCATTTTTTCCCAGTGAAATACAATTTTTTTATGGATATAGTGTAATGGATTCTAAAGAAAAAGTTGAATTGATTGTACAATTGTGTTAGTTGGAATTAATGGTTGATTTAAATAGGGAGTGGCTTTTGATGTTTCTTGTAGCGTAATGTGACCATTTAAATTCTCCGTCAATCGATCTCTCATTGTATCTAAATTTTACGATATGCTTGATCGAGTTTTTGAGGTTAATCGAATAATGAGAAAGAGTCTTAACATTGATCTTTTCCGCCACGCACGCCTCGACCCGAGTTCCTCTCTCCGGGCATAAGGATATCGTTAACTTTGCCGGATAAGTGGCACAGCTAATCCCATTTCCTTTTTCGGTCCAACAACAGCGCCTGTTCTTCCCATCGACGTTAAAGACTGACCCTGACTATCGCAGTCTCGTTCAACCTGCGCGAGTAAACATAATAACCGATCTTCATTCCATCGACAATTTTACTGATTAGCTCTAAGAGTTTGCTCACATTGTTGGAGCTTTAAAGTAGAACGGATCGAGAAATGTGGCGGAAAACTTTAGAAGCCGTAAAAGTGAGAAACATCGAGCAAACCAGGAAAAAGCGCACGAGAATACGATCGACCTTTTTGCAAAACTTCCTTGACATCAGATGCTCGAAGCGCAGAATCTGAATTGTGTGCCAAACACATTTCTGTGCAAAGGTGTTGAACATCTTTATCAACGGTTTTTTTTTTAATAAACAATATTTTATCAATTGTGTTGAGTGGGTAGAGCTCTTGTCAAGATAAGTTAATTGATTAATTGCCCGGCTATTAATGAGACATTTATGACAAAACATCATACTATTAGTATCAATACTCTATTAAAAAGTTCGTGAGCAACCATTGTTATCAGAAAAAAGTCGTTTTTCGCGTTTTTCTCCTCGAATTTTCGATTTCTCGGGCAAACACCTGTCGTTTTTGGAATCAGCGGAAAATTTGCCATCGGATAGGGTTTTTAAACTTCGTTAAATCGAAAAAAAAATTTTTCGATTTTTTTCGAAAAAACGGCAAGGGGTACCCCTTCTAAAAATTTGCGATTTTTGAGGGTCAACTTTAAAAATCTGCAAAAAATCGAAAAGTCGAGATATCGCGTTCCGCTTGGCGGCATTCTCTTCGTTGAAGAGTTTTCTTTCGAATGCAAAAAGAAAATCCCGATTATATTGATCCAAAGAAAAATGACGCCGATTTTAGTAAGGTGCCAAAATTGGGAAAAAGTGAAAAATCGTTTTTCGGGTTTTTCTCCTTAAATTTTTTATTTTTCGGACAAAAACCGGTTATATTTAGAATCAGCCGAAAATTTCCCATCGGATAGGGTTTTAAAACTTCGTTAAATCGAAAATTTTTTTTTTCGCCCAAAAAATCGGCAAGGAGTACCCCTTGCAAAAAATGTCGATTCATGAGGGTCAACTTTAAAAATCTGCAAAAAATTCAAAAATCGAGATATCGCGTTCTGCCTGACGGCATTCTCTTCCTTGAAAAGTTATCTTTCGAATCGAAAAAAAAAATCTAGATTCCATGCATCCAAATAAAAATTACATCGATTCTAGTGAAGCGTTAAAATTCGACAAAAAGTAAAGAAAATTTTTCGCATTTTTCTCCTCGAAATTTTTATTTTTCGGGCAAAAACCGGTCATATTTGGAATCAGCGGGAAATTTCCCATCAGATAGGGTCTTAAAATTTCGTTGAATCGAAATTTTTTTTTTTCGCCAAAAATCGCAAGGTTCTTCTCTACGTTTTTGTTCCTAGTCCTGACAAATTAATTGAAATTCGATACAAAAAATCTAACATTTGAACGATTACGTCCCTGCAATTAATCAGACATACATTTATGACGAAATATGGCGTAGTAATCCTAACCGAATCGCTGAACCCACTATAAAAAAAATCTAGAAATCGAAACGGCTATTGCACAGCGAGCGGAAAGTTTGTGAAGCACCTGAATTGAATCGAGAGGGAAAACAACGCACATGCAATCCAAGCGCCAAATTCACGTAACAATGTAGCACAAAAGGGGGGGGGGGGGGGGGGGTCAGTTATAACGCGTCCTTCCTTCTCCCGCATAGTTGTGCCACGCTAATTCCTCAGTCGGCTATCACGAAGCATTTTACAATTCTTTGTTCCCCGCGCGATACGAGTCGTTGAAAAGAATATGAGTTAAAGTGGTAAAGTGCATAAGCGCATCAGTTAGCAGCGCCGCGCGCCGAGTTTGTGTGCGCGTTCGTCCCAACGCGGCGAGAAAACAAACACGGCCTCGCATTGCGACTCCCACAGTCGGTGCGATTGATAAACCTGCACGCATAACATATACGATCAATTGCGAAGTAGCGAACCGGTGCATATACATGCATCGAAACGTTTTTTAATTATAACCTGGCACGAGGGAAGTACCTTTTCCGAACGCTTCGTAGCTATCGGCTGCGGTGCTGCGCATGTCGCCACAAATTAATATACGAAACCAGAATGAATCAATTATAAATTGAGTTTTTTCTCATGATTTTTTTTCCACAGAGGAAGCTTCGTTTTCGTGTAAACATTTTTCATCGAGAGCTAAGTATTGGGAAAAACGCTGGGATCGTTCAACGAGAAAACGCCTGAAGATACATTTGCGCTGAACTTCCAAAAAAAGAACCCAATGGTATATAACTGTGGAATGACTAGGACAAACCCTGGGGGTAATTCAACACAGATGCGAAGCGGTGACCCCTCCTTAATGGTCGTGAATTTTGTCATAATGGCTCTGCGGACATTTGGGTTTAACGTGGTTCTGTATTTGCCAACGAAGATAGGCACTGAAATGGTCCTCACACTGTTTGAGAAGTGTCCTTGAGTTGATTTACGTTGAAGAATTTTAGACGATAAGAATTTATCGTTGAATTAGATGTTGTATGCAAATCTATCTATTTTTTACGCTAAGAGGTTAAGAAAAAAAAAAAAAAAAAAAAATCAATGTTTTCCTTCCAGTTAAAAAATAAACGATATGATCTCAGAGGCAAATAGCTGTAGGATCTACAATAACATTGTAGATCAGCCTTCGACTAAACTAACTCTGCGATATAGCTCTACCGACTCTATTCGCTCGTCCGAATCCGGTTTTTTGTCTATACGACTGGAAATAGTATTCGTGATTGCTGTTAATCCAGTTATGTTCGAGATCGAACTTTTTTCCTCCTATCTTTTTCTTTTTTGTCCGTTTTCAATGTCACTTCGAGTGATCCTGTACAATCTCAGCTTACGGGGTTTTCTCGGGTGTGCAGCGTTTAAACGGCGCGCCTTGAAAGAGGCCGTTTTCGGGGCCAGCTTTCCCCCCCTGGGCACGGTCAGTGACACAAAAGCGGGGACCCGAGGCGAATTTTCACGGTCCGCTACCTGAAATCCTTTTCCCCGTCGGCGCGTTGAGCACCAACCGTGGGCGATTTCGTGAACGCTCCGAGTGTACTACACTGTGCAACGCATTCGCGCCTCGATACTCTCAAACACACCGACAGGGTTGCCGGGTTGAGCTCTAAGAATTTTGCGAGGTTAAGAAGAGTCAAACCGCTCACGTAAGTCCGCATAACTTGCAAATTACTCCCAGCAAACAAAAATTTGTTTTGCAACGAGTCCGAAATCCAGAGAAACATTCGCAGCGAACATATCCCAGAAATATCAGCTGATAAGAATAATCAAGAGCTGCCTGAATTATTTCTGGGAAAACTCGAAACTCGTAATCAACGATCAAGAACAAAGGAGCCAGGTAAGTGAGCACTGCTCACTTAACAGATAGTGCATATCACCGGACATGCTTCGTTATCGGTCGAGCACAGTAGTCGAGCCTATCGGGACACCCGACTACCAAATATTTTTCAATATCGTTGATCCGCTCATTGTGACGGTTCGTCGTCGTCAGAAAGGGGGTCTGTAGAGGGGGGCCTCCGCGGTAGGGGGGTCCGGGAGGGGGGTCTTCGATGAGGATGAGTGTGTTGCATCCGTGGGCCCCGAAGGCCGCGTACGACTGCGCAACTGGCAGCGCTGTCGCGACTGACAGTCGTAAACAAAAGTCATCTTGATTAGCCGTTCTTTCCAACTTCACTCCTTCCCACATCCTCGCTGCTTCTCTTTGTCTTCCACAGCGATCCACGTCGGATTTCCAATTAGCACTGAACGACTGAAGAGAGCTGCGGGCTAAGGTAACTTCGACACGATTAATATTCGACAAACAGGTGGGCACAGCGCAGGTTCGATCTTTCATCTCTCTTTCTCTCCTGTGGCGATAGGTTACCACTAGAAAGAGAGCATTTACTACATATATGCAGTATGATGCACATATACCTATATATACACGCACAGGAGCCACTTGCAACACAGACACAGATGCACACACTGCATTAGAGGCATAAAACGAGATGGCAGGATAGTTCTTCGTCGAGGGCAGGAAAGTGGAACGTCGAGCGTGCGGGTCTATCGCACAGCCAACGGTGGGTTGTTTTGCCTACCTTAGGCCTGTAGAACCATTTTCTGATGGACTCCATCGCTCGTTCCTCGGTCCGAACTGTGTCGGGCTATCCCGCACGGGTCACTGAGAGCAATCACGCGTGCTCGAAACTCGCGTCATAACGAGGCCCCGGGCATCGGGCAGTCACGCACGTACTACACAAGTCCCGTCCATCGACGGCCGACGTCGTCGCTGTGTATATATTTACAAAAGGGAAACAATGCGACGCTTTAACGAGCTCGAAGGCTCTCCACCCGGGCGTTCACGAAAACGTCTCCACGAACGGGGATTATTCACTGACTAGGCATGCTTGGGCTGTGTAGTTATCGGACGGGAGTTGCGCGTCCGTGACACTGCCGTGGGGAGCCGCGGCGATCGGAACGGCACGGTGCGCATGCGCACGCGCATGGCCTGCTGAGCTGCGTCGCAGATACTGCGCGGACGGTGAAGCGATTGCAGCGCCTGCGGCGAGTGGAGGGGGAACTAGGGTCGGTAGCGAAGGCGCTGTGCAGCGGCCTATTTTTCCGTGCGCGGTCGGTAATGCAGTTCCCTTTTGGTAACACAGATTTTTTTTATTTTCCGCTTTTAGAGGGCAAATTCGTACAATTGGAAATGTGGAAAGTGGGGTGTATATTTTTTATGAAAAGTTTAGGGAAAAAAAAGTTTTCGTTTTTTGATCACTTGTGCAGCGTTCGCGGAGAATTCAATTGACTTTCGAGAAACAGATCGGGTCGAGGTTAGCGAAGTTGGCGGGAATGAGGGGGCTGGTCGTGAAAAGCGATAACGTTTTTTCACGCGAATCGGAATATCAAGCAGCGAAGGAGCCTCGAGCCAAGTGGCAAGGGTCAATTTCAATAATGAACCGGAACGTCCGGAACTCAACTTCGGGGCCCTCCTCTTTATCCAAACACGTAGAAATCCTCTGTGCGCCGGGCGCTACGATCGAGCGGCGATTGTATTACACCACTCGCAATCAGCCTCGATGAATAGAAATGTTTCTTATTTCAACAGTGCTATCTGACTGGCAATTCTCTAGCACAGATATCGTTGATTCTTTTTATTTATTTTTTTTGCCGCATTGTCTGCGATAAAGTTCAAGGTACTGATGTAAAATCGTGGGTATGGTCATGAATTATTAATCGAGAGGGCAAAGGAGCTTAAAAACTACTTATAGCAAAATCTTTAAACGATTTTTGAAAATCTAAAAAATATGACGCAACAGAGAAATTATTTGTTATAGAATAAAAAATTGTTCATTATTTACAATAAAATTTATTTTTCGTTTTGACGAAACAAAATTTTTATATTTCTCGCAAAATATAGATTTTGACACCAAGAAAGTCTCAAAAGTCGTCGTAAGGGACGATAAAAAATTCACGAAATTTGAGAAAGTTACTTTGTTGAATCCCGAGGGCCGCGGTTTAGAACTATCGACTTACGAAAACTTAACAATAAAATATGTATCGTCGGGTCGAAAAGTTCCCCAAATCTCGACCCCAAAATGCGCCAAAGGGTTAACAAAGCTTTCGGCAAATTCCAGCGCCGCGAAAGTCGAAACACGAAGAGAATTCGGATTTCAGAGTTTGTCGTCCTCATTATAAGACACAGAAAAAAATATGCAAATTCCTTCGACGGGTCAGGGACCACAAGCTGCGTGAAAAATATTCAGAAGAGACTAATCTGACTGTCCGCGAGAAAAACTAATGGAATTCAATGGAAAACTTTACAGACACAGCGAAGTTATGGGCAATTCAACAAAAATGCTCATCGGAAACGAGCCCGGAATTTTCCCTTCAATGGGTATTTTCCATAGGGGACCGAGAAGATAAATATTGCGGTAGCGTCGCAGTCTTGGCAGGTCCGTATATAACGCAAAGTGGGGACAGCAGTGCGGTAAGGTAAGATATGTTTTTTAATTTCTTAAAAATTCGCGTTGACAACGGACTCTAAGTCATCTTTCCATATTGCAATGCGAATTACGACAAACACAAAGTGGTGAATTTCTGAAAAATATTGTCAGGATTTTTATTTTTATTTTTTTATTTTTTTTTAGGAAGTCTCTTTGACACTTCCTATCAGTGTTTTTACTGTTTTAACTTGAGATTCTATTTCAACTTAATTTTTATTCAGCTTTATTTTGTTAACTTTTCATCAGGGAATTTTTTCATCAGAAACGTTCCTTATTCCTGCGACGTTTCAACGTTTTCACGTAACTTCTGCCAGCAAATTGTCAGGAAGACACCCAATCATCGGTAAAATGACCTTCGGCTTCGTGACATTCGATGCGCCAGTCAATCCAATCCTAAGCAACGAACCAGTCACGCGGGAAACCCTAGTTACCCAAACTATTCACCGCACTTTTGTACTTCAACAATAATTCCTGTAATTTTCTCTCTGAAGATCTAAGGCCTCGGGAAGACAAAACTTGTGCAGGCCGAAAGGATTCACCATCAATAACAAAACCTCCTAGAATGGGATGAGTGTGTGGGTTACTCTGAGGAACTAATGGGTTAATGTCAGGGTTTAAGGGTTTTCGTCCTGTTCCTTAAGCAGGTGTGAATACCTATAGATGAACACCAGTAACCACCTATAGATGAACAGATAGGGTTTCGCCGTCATCTCATTCACGCCAATTTTCCACAATAGTCACCTAATATTAATTGCAATTTAATTACACGTTCCAGGATCGTTCGACAGCCAAGTTTGACTATACGACCCCAACTACGTAAGTACATCGACGTTAACTAAAATAACAACAATAATGGTGAACCGTAAGACTCTCGCTATCGTTTCAGGGTGGAGAGCAGCAGCAGCATACGGGGCACCCTCGACGCAGGGGTTTGCTCTGCCGTTGGCCAGGGTGGGACACGCGTGGGGGGTGGGTTGTCTTATAAAACGAGCCACCAGCATCACCTGAAGCATTGCTCTCGCAGAATTTAAACCTGCAACAAGTCCCCGGGTTATCGGATCGTTCTCGAGTCCTCACGATCGGAAGTTAATAACAAAAGTGCTCGCTGATAAAGATTGTTCGTTGAACATTGATTCGGCGACCATTGGAATAAATTGTCACGCGAATTTAACGAGGAAATTGAAAAACTTCGACGATCGGAAAAAGTTCGCTGACTCAGAAGCTCATTTACGTGCATAAAGGATATTCGAGGTAGGAACAAATCCATTTTTTTAAGCAAGGTTTTATTTATTTATTCGATTTGTGCTGTGTAGAATTTTGAGATATTCTGGTGTAAACGATTTTTTAATTATAGGCTGGGTTTTGTAGGAATTAAATATTCACTAATTTTTGGCTGTTGCTGGTTGCTGTTTAGTTTCTGTAAAAAATGGCAAATTATAAAATTGCATATTTTTCATCTTCCGGCGTTTTGTCAAAATGTAGAAAAGTCGGGCGTTGACGATATCCTTATATTAGGTACGGGCGCGACCGATGCATCATCGAGTGTCACTGTTATGTGTGAATAGAAAAATAAGAAAGTGATACTTTGTAGGAGAGACTGGGAAAACCTGTTGAACGAAAGAAATAAGGAATACAGTGTGAATCGAAACTTAGTTTCTGGAACTTTTCTCACGTTTTCTTTTTTATTACATTTATTCAAAATAATTTTTTAGTGTAAATTGGTAGTGCGTTTGGAGTTCAGAGTGGTTCGATTATATTCACGATACTTTTCCCTTTAATTATAAGTTCAATTATAAATGTAAATTTCGCGCTCTCCTTTCGGCTTGCAGGATAAATGTCTGTAGATTATCAGCGCGAGACTCGAGTACAGTTACCTGCATATCCATCGTTTGGTGAATGAAATCTCGACATTTTTTGTAGTATAAAAAGGAACTCCTCGAACCAAAATTAACCTCAGTGTCAAGTAATTGCTATGACTAAATTATGATACATAATTATTACGGAAAATAATTAATTATTTTTTATGATAAAGTTACTTCATCGATAAAGGAAATGGAGGTTTTTTACCATATGCCGGGAAGTTCCTCTTTTATCCTCAGTCGAAAAATCAATAGCCAAGAAATACTACGTTACGAGCCCTCAGTGAGAACAATCCGTAGGGCTCAGGATTTCTCATACAGATGGCGCTGGAATAACCATTGAGAATCGAAGAATTTCCTCCTGAAACTTAGCACGCAATTTACAATGGCCAAACTGCGGCAACCAAATCCAGACGCAAAGATGCACATATTAAAAAAAAAGTTCATCAATCATTTAAACAAATAAAACAATTAAATGATAAATTCGTCAAATAAAAGAAATCGATTATGAATCACTAACTAAATGAAATAAACAGATTACTATTATTATTATTATTGTACTTTTTTCTATTTGGCCAAATTTTCAATTTTTATTAATTTTATTAATTCTACATCCAACTGTACGATTCGTCTATCCTGTAAATAAATTCCATACTGAACTGCACGTAAATATACCGAATCGTAGTGCAATTCTCGAGCTTCGGCTGTGCGAACCGTCGTTCGCATCCGCCGCCAGCGCAGCAGCAGCGTTCAATCGACCACAAGAAATGTTGTTCCGAGCGGTCGCTCCTGATAACACGAATAACCGAGCGCGAATCGGTAACGACCGTAAATGAGAAAATCAATACGCGAAGCGATACCAAACTTCGGCGACTGTTACGTGAGAAAACACACCCCGACAAGTTTTATTTAATATTTACCCGGAGCTGTGATCGCAGGCGCGGAAAAGACGAATAATATTATCAGTGCGAGGAAAATTGCCCAATGGAATCGGTAACATTGCGCATTGTGAATAAATCAATAAATATTTAAAGAGGAGGAAGAGGGGGAGGGGGTATATTTTCACTCTTCCCGAGTGCATTTTTTTCGTTTTAAATCTCAGTTTCCGTGGATATTGCGGCAACGTCAAATCGATATTACGCTCAAATTGAAAGTACGAAAGGCGACTCGTCAGTCAGTCAGTCAGTGAGTCAGTCAATTCCACCGCAAAACTTTCGACGGGGGATCGCCACGAATGTTACAGGAGTTGCGAAAGAGGGAACCAACCACCGGTGCTTGTGCTATATCGATGCGATTAAGGCGGCCGAACGTCCGACACGTAATAGTTGCGGTGCCGATATACGTTGGCCACGACGAGTGCGCGCGGTGTAATGTTTGAGACGCTTGAGAATGACGCTTGAATCGCGTTTCGAGAATGACGACCGCGATTATAGATAGGCAGCGAGCGTCGGAAATATCGTTGGGACATTTAGATGAGATTCCTCGCTCAAGACTCTAACACGTGGGTAGAGATGCTCGACACACTTGACGACCTCTTTGATCGTCACCTCGTCATTGAATCTCCGATATCCGGCACTTCGAACCGGAAGACACGGTTCGCGTATTTTATGCGATATATTTTGAGACGCGCGAATGGGAAATAGCAACGGTGAGGAATTTATAGCGAGATTCGGTTTAAGAGAATTGCAGAGTAGAAATGTGGACATTGATTCCTTTTTGTTTTAGAATTTTTTTTTCCTCGATTGAGAAGATTTGTAAAAAATTTAATTTGATTCGATCAGCGAACCGAAACTCAACTCAAAGAGATAGAGGTACTTTATTAATGCAAATAGAAAATAAAATGCAAATTAAATTAAATTGGACATTTGCACAATCGAATGCAATTTAAATTAAATTAAATTGGACATTTGCACAATCAAATGCAAATTAAATTAAATTAAGTTGGACATTGAATATGCAACAATTGAAACCCTTAATTAATAAAAATTTGTACAAAATTCATACAACGAAAAATTCCAATCTTTTTCCATTTCGATGTTTCTCCGACTGAAAATTCGTAGGATTGACGTATTTCAGTGATTTCTTCGAGACTTTAGGTTTTCCATCTGCGTCGGATTTTTCTCGACTCGACTGACGATCGAGAAAATACCCAACGCCGTTTTATCCCACCGTCCAATCGTCTTTTTGCCACGTAACAGATTTCATAGTTGCGCGAAGTCGATGCGCTCGTCATGGGCCCCATATTGTTGCGGATTCCGTTAGGCCGTTTCGCTTGATGGATAAACCGGCAGGCAAAAGGCGCGTCGCTTCCACGAAGAATATTCCGAACGCAGTCGCCGGGGTGTATATTGCTATTCACGCGGGCCGCGTCGTAAAGTAATAAAAATGGCATCGATACCTCCACAAGTCTCGCGCTGTAAAATAGCTCCGGGAATGAGATGACGTTGCAGAGACGCTATGCGTCTTTTTCGCGCAATATCGACGAATAAAAAGCGCCTGAAGAGAACGAAGAGGGGACGTCGGACATTATTATTGTCGAGCGACGCGCATAAACTTCGACGCAGAGTTTTCAGCGATCGCTCGCTGAAAACTTGTAGCCGGCGAATCGGTCCAAGACTCGCGACCGAAACGCCCTGTCCGAAGCCGAGAAGACGCGGAGAGACGCGAGCGAGCGCTGCGATCCTGTCTCTTATCCCCGGGACACTTAGTAGCACTTACTCTTATCTTAATGACCGGGGACGCGGGTAGCGTTAATGGCCTCTTAAAATTAGCGACGGGGGGCGCCCTTCGAAAATTTTCAGCTGACAAACCCCTTTCGATGCTCGCGCAGGAAAATTTGCATCGCTTTTTTGCGTCGGAAAAATTCTGTCGTCAATTTTCGAGAGACGTTTATCAAAATAATAGATTTTCAGCTGACAAATCCCTTTTTTTGCGTCGGAAAAATTCTGTCGTCAATTTTCGAGAGACGTTTATCAAAATAATAGATTTTCAGCTGACAAACCCCTTTTCGATGCTCGCGCAGGAAAATTTGCATCGGTGTTTTTTGCTCCGGAAAAATTCTGTCGTCAATTTTCGAGAGACGTTTATCAAAATAATAGATTTTCAGCTGACAAACCCCTTTCAATGCTCGTGAGGAAAATTCGCATCGCTGTTTTGCGTCGGAAAAATTCGGAAAAATATATTTTTTTTAAACCCTCACAACATTTTAGGCCCATCAGGTTTAGCCTCGAAAATGTTCAGTTAAAAAAAGGTGCGAAAAAAATTAATTTTTGCGAATTTGAATGACAGCTATTTAAATTGAACGTCTCATTGTTTCAATTCGAGACTTGTTCAATTTTTTTAAGTCTCAAACTAGACGACCACTGCAATTTTTTTTCTCCCCTAGACTCTGTGTTTCGATTGCTATAGAAGCTTAAGAGGCGTATCGAGGTGAAAGGGCCGAAGTTATATCCCAGCAACAGCGCAGTACTTACGCGAGGTATATATAACAACAACGCGCCAGCTGACCGACTGTTTTGTACTTATTCGTACGGATCGTTGATCCGGCCAGTCAACCGAGACGGTCAGCAGCTCCATTGTTTCGCCGTTCACGCTCGTTGCTCATCTCGGGTTTGTACAGCCGAGTGCGCGTCGAGCTGCACCAACCGGCGGCCCTTCCTGACGTTTTACCTGCCGCGCTAACCCCGACGAGCACTGCCTTACGTCAGGACGTAATTAAGAAGAAAAATCGAACGAGCGGAAATTGTTTCAGTTTTTTTTCCTGTCCGTAACAGGTTTCACATACAAACAATTGCGAACGTCGATGAATCGACGGATAATAATAACTCAGTCGATGATTCATTTTATTTCCATCATTTTTTTACAGGTGGATCGACTGATAATAATAACTTGGCGAATGATTTATTTTATTTATCATTTTTTTTACAGGTGGATCGACTGATAATAATAACTCGGTCGATGATTTATTTTATTTTCATCATTTTTTTACAGGTGGATCGACTGATAATAATAACTCGCTGAATGATTTATTTTATTTTCATCATTTTTTTATAGGTGGATCGACTGATAATAATAACTCGGCGAATTATTTATTTTATTTTCATCATTTTTTTACAGGTGGATCGACTGAATATAATAATAATAATAATAATAATTCGGCGAATGATTTATTTTAATTTCATCATTTTTTTTACAGGTGGATCGACTGATAATAATAATTCGGCGAATGATTTATTTTATTTTATTTTTTTTTACAGATGGCCAGGATTCTGTTAATTGTTCTGCTGGTGGCGTTGACGATGACCGCCGGAACCTGCCAGACTTTCCAGTACAGCCGAGGCTGGACAAATGGGAAGCGATCGAACGACAATTCCAACCTCGGCGAGGCCGGATTTCAGTCCGAATTCAAGATCGCCAATTTTCCCGCTCAGGGATACCGAGAATATTCGTCTGAACTTTCGACGCCGTCGCTGTCGTCGTCCGCCGCGTCGACTCACTGCAGCTTGCAGAAGCTCAAAATGATGCTCCGAGGAAACGGTAATGAGGAGGTGAATAGACAAAAAAACACGTTGAACACATTCACGATACCTAAACACACCTATACCGTAAAATTCTGGAAGACATGACAATTGAAAAATTCTTTGACACTGAAACACCTAAATTGATTTATTTATTTTTATTTATTTATTTTTTTTTCGTTAAAAATAACTGGAAAATATTCTGCACAGGCTAAACTATTTCAACCCATCTTTGTCTTTTCAAAAAAATAATATATTCGTTTTATGAGCAGTTGTTACTGATTATCATTTAATTATTTAAAAATATCGTTGTTTTGAATATAATTTAAAAAAAAATTGCTGTTTCACCGCGTAAACAATTGGATTCGCCGACAGTGCAAAATAATTGAACGTAATTCGACGACAAGCGGGATAATTCCGCGCCACGTCAGATTCCATTGGCCCCGGCGCGGGACGTCATTAAAAATATCGACGTGTGAATTATCGGTGACAAATCGACGCCTCTAAAATTAGTTTCGCACATCGTACCGCGTAACACGAGATATATACTGGTTATATTAGCGTTCGGGCGATGTGCTGACAAGCTGCCAGGGAGCCGCGACAATATTGATCCCCCGGTGTGCCCGCCTTCCGAATCGTATTCGACATTCAAGCTAACGATATAATTCATTTTAGTCGGGCAAAGTATAATAATCTCGAGGAGATCAGTCCTCCCGAGCCAAGCGATCGGTAAATCGAGTTGGTTGGTCCTTTTACCGACGATAGGTTGATTAATGCACGCTCAGCGCGAATTGATTTTCCGTGATACTGTTTCCAATGTGTGAAACATGTTACGAATTTATGAGTCGTCATACAGAATTTTTTTCATTGAATTTTTTTGTATAGTGTAATTTATTTTATTTTTATAGGAATTTGGGAAAAAATAGTCGGTAAAAATGTTCGATGGATATATTAGAAATATTCTGTGATATAAATTAGAAAAATGTTTTGCTCCAAATGCTACACAAATAATTTGCTCGGAATTAATTTTTGCTATCGAGATAAAAAATAAATTTTTGTTTTTTTCATGTTTTTCAGCTCTATCTCTTGCCCTGCGAGTTCCTAGGCGGTCTTCGAAGTCCCTACCTGCAGCAGCAGCAGCAGCAGCGTCGGCGGCTGCACCAGTAGGATATCCTGTCGGCTGTCGGCCATTACCCTCGCGCCACATCCACCGCATACGACAGTAAAAACAATAGTTATCGATATTTCGGTTATAAGAAAAAAAAGGAAAGATCAGCAACGACGGCGATGGCGGTTACGACCCTCCGTTTCACTTGTACATTCTTCGTCTTACTAATGGGATTTTACTGTCACGATAAATGAATAAAAATCGGCAACAATCCGATATTTTCAGCTGTTATTGACACTCCTCCAGAATTTTAATCAAAATTTCATTAATTTTCGCCGGCAGCTCTATTAAAATTATTCTGTGCCTCAATTTTTTTCCTTGACACGACAAAAAATTTACATCACGTGACAAAAAATTTAGCATCTCAAAATTTACCTTCCATATTCGGTAAAAAAAAAAATTTCCGGAGTCGTAAAACTCCCCTCGAATTAATGTCCGGAAATCCGCCTCATCTTCGATTCTAAAATGACCCAAAACATTAATGTCCGGCACTATTCTCGTCCGTCACTAATACAGAATGCGTTACAAAAAATTTTGCATCTCAAAATGTACCTTCCTCATTCTGTTAAAAAATCTCCAAAGAGTCGTAAAACTCCCCTCGAATTAATATCCAGAAAATCTGTCTCATCTTCGATTCTAAAATGACCCAAAACATTAATGTCCGGCACTATCCTCGTCCGTCACTAATACAGAATGTACAATCGTGAGCACCATACACTCGTCGCACCTAATTTCCATGTTCGCTTTATGCACATAACAGAGAATCCGCGTGTCGATACCTCGAGCCGCTCAATAATGCAGCTCGCACACAGGTTCGCATTTCGATTGAGTATCAATTAGGAACGAGCGTTTGTCGTTGTGCGTGTCGGTTCATCCAGTCAGGATTTCTCTCGTCCGACGATTCAGTTTTCATCGATTCGAGTGCCGCGCGCACGGGATCTATGACCCGTCGCCCGACCATCCCTCCCCCCCCCCCCTCCCCCCACCCCTCGGCTCCTTCGGTTAATTAAGTTTTCGTCGTGGCCTAATTGGACAGCGCGCGGACCTCCCCCGCCGATAGATAGATCTCTCGACAGTCAGCGGCCAGCGGTGCTGAGCGCCACGGGGATTTCCTCTGTCAACGGAAGATGGAGTGAAACCCTGGCGAATAGAGACACTCGCTGAGTCCGAGGATTACCCCCTACGCCGACGACTTATCTTCGAATCGCCCTCTCCCTCTCCGCTGCCTCGATCTCGTCGGTGATTTGCTGTGCCGAGCGTCACGTTGCGCCATTATTATACGCCACTTCAATCGCTTCCGATAAATTTCGATTGACCAATCCGTAACCGTTTCGTGAATATGTCGTTGACACGAGGAAAATTGGTTTGGTGCAATTTGAACTCTGAATTATTTTTCGCGCACTAATAGAACGTTGAGTATAGTTATGATTTTTGTAACGATTGAGACATTTTTTTATTTGTTTTCGTAAATTTATTTGTAAGTGAACTCTGAATTCTTTTTCGTGCACCAATAGAACGGCGATTATAGTTATGCATTTTTTATATCAGCAATTGTGTAATTTTTTTCATTTGTTTCCGTCCATTTATTTTTGTTTTTTTCGTAACGTAAATTTTGGGCTTGAAATATAGAGCAAAATTAAATTGACTTGAAATAGTGCAAAGTCAACTTGACTGCAGTGACGAGAAAGAATTCAAAGCGACGAGAGATGTGCGGAAATTTTACAAGAAATGATTGAAGTGACTCGAGAATCGTCGTAGCAATCGAATCGAAATTTCGCACCTAAATGAATCCGGTTAACACGACGATGACCAGACTAATGCATTTCCAGTGCATTTTCCAGTGAATCTATATCCAAGTGCAACGAACCCGCTTTGGGTCAGATTGAGAGATTCGCTTGGTATAGATGCGGCGGAATTATTAAATCTCCGCGCGCGGACTCGCGATGGCGGCTCGCGCGAGACTCCTCGACGTGCTCGAACGACGTTCGGGTACCAAAATGGAACGTCGAGGCGCGTTAAGGTGGAATGGCTCGGTCATCGAATAGGGTGACGACAATCGACATTTGCGTTGTAATTTCGCGTAGATTTAGCCGCAGAACCAAAGCACACAACTCGGTTCACAGTCCGACGATAATCCAACACGTTACAATGGTTCATATAATGGTTCAATGAAATAATGGTATAATGGTTCATCCTAAAATGAAAATTCCGAATATAATCGCGTTGCTATTGGCCAAAAATACTATTTCCATTCGGTCCTTAGCGTCGTAGAAATTGCATCGTAATTGCATCGTATTCCGATCATTTTTCCTCCAAAAAAAAAAGACTATCACTTGACCAACTCTGACCCAACAAAAATTAACCAAAAATTTGGGTGGGGCTCAAAATACAGAAGAGGAAAATCGCGAATGGCTCAATAACGTATTTAAAAATAATGAACGTCCGAACCTAAAATAGTCATCATAACGGAATTCGCTATTTTAGCCATTTTGGCCATTCACTATTTTGACTCCCACCCAAAAATTTAACCATTTTTTCCAACTTACTCTAAACTTAAATATAGTAGGTGACAAACAAGTGATACGAATTGATTTAATCCTCCCGATCATTTTTTCATAGCAAAAAAAAATTAAGTAAGCTGCGGAAAATAATTTGAGTGTGCTTTCGACACGTTTCAACTGTTCAGGAGATTGATGCGTCATCGCAATACACTCAGATCCGGCGTCAGAGTCTAATCAGAAGACAATTACCGGGTGCGCGCGGGTCCAAGACGAAACGAGTTTAATGGCATCAAATATTAAAGGCTCGATGCGACGATGTCGCAGCGGAGCTGAGGGAGATCAGCCGCTCAAAGTGCTCGTGCCCCATCGCAACTAGCCTGTCGGCGTTCTACGTATATAGTATACTTACACATATATATATCTATGCACGGTAACGTGTTCTTCGTAGTCTCTACGGTCGTGGCGCTTGTTTAGCCCGTGCCTAGGCAGAGCGGCCAACGGCACGTGAAACCCGCTTTCCCGCGGCGTATCGTGACTCCCCCGGGAATGGCTGACGAGAATAACCACCGAGAGACGGGTACGTATGCAGCCGCGTTGACGAGGACCCGGAGCAACGTGAATCCTCGAGGATTTCGCACCGAGAAAATCGTCGAGGCTGCCAAGGGACGGCAGCTCTTAGAGTGAAAAAAAGGTGCGGAGGGCAAAAA
Source organism: Itoplectis maculator (assembly GCA_964034905.1). Classification (NCBI taxonomy): domain Eukaryota; kingdom Metazoa; phylum Arthropoda; class Insecta; order Hymenoptera; family Ichneumonidae; genus Itoplectis; species Itoplectis maculator. The sequence goes on from OZ035857.1 coordinate 9,138,080, forward strand.
CCCCCAACGTTCCACTTGCACTCCGCATTTTTCTCTGATCTTCGCGCGAACAGCCATGAATTATTATATCGTTTCTAATTTTTGTAACCCTTCAGCGTGTCCAGATTATTTTTAAATATTAATTCAAAAGTTCTGCAAAACTTTTCAATATTAATTTAAAAGTTCTGCAAAACTTTTCAATGTCAATTCGAAAGTTCTGCAAAACTTTTCAATATCAATTCAAAAGTTCTGCAAAAATTGCAGATATTGGTGAATCAGATCAGAAATATTCTAGCTCTGATTCACGAATTAATTTTTGCCCTAATAAAATTTCATGTGACACAAATCATTGGAGGTAATTCGCATAATTAGCGAATTTTATTATAGACATAGCTTAATGTCCTATCTCAAAATTCCCAAAATGTTGACAAATTACAGATAATTTTTTTCCTAATAAAATTTCACGTAATACAAATAATTCTGCTCCTCCTATCCTCCCTAAAGGATCTTGTCCGATGATAAAAGCAAGAAACGTGCTCTTTCCTTAATGAGAAACGGGTGTGTTACTCGTGACGAGACTCCTTTTTGCGTGTGTGTGTTCCACGAATAAATCTATTATTCTCAAGTACAGAAGAGCATAAGCAGCCTCGTGGCAGCAGTGGAGGGGAGCGATGAAGCTGAGAGGGATGCACCGTAGTATCGTGTGACACTTGTGCCTGATCACATTGATACTCAGGAGAGATGCCGGGTGCGTTGTGTGCGAAGCGCCAGGACCCCAGCAGCTCGGCCGCTTGTCTCGCATCGCCCATCGTTTGTTAAGCTCCGCCGGATCCCGCGCTGCGAGATCTCGTTCGCCGTGTATCCTGTCCCCTCGTATATTCGCCGAGGTGGGATTTTTCCCCCGGGAGTCAAACGAGTGTTCGAGGCAAACGGCGAATATTGCCGCTGCCTCGGTGTTACACCCGTAAGTGATTAAAGCATACGTTGTTCGGCCTATCAAGCAAACGACGAACGCCAGAGTCGTTGGGAAACGCGGGACGACCTACGACTCGACCGTCGTATTCTTAATCACAGATGCGACACAACCGCAGCACTCTCTGCATTATTTTTTTACGCTCGAGTAAAACAATTTCCTCGGTTTTCATTCACATATTTAATCGTGCTGAAATTTATAGAAAAATGTGAACAAAATTAATAGTAGCGAGTAATTTTTATTTTTTTTTCTTTCCGTAGTAATAAAAATGGCATCATTAGATTATGTTTATATTTAACAATAATAATAATAATGATGATGATGATGATAATAATAATAATAATAATAATAATAATAATAATAATAATAATAATAATAATAATAGTAATAATATTTAATAATATGCTCATTTTGCAGCAATAATAATACCTAATGTCATTGACGTCATCGATAATAAGAATATTTGTGATGACTGATAAACTTATCGCAAAAGTGTGGATCTCGCACTTTCTACTTTTCAATAGAACAATCGAAAAAGAGCTCCGCTACTTTTTCGCACTAAGCCCGAAGTTCATAAATTATTCAGTCGAGCGTCATTCGAATTTTCCGTCCCACTCGTGAAGCAAACGACATTTTCGCCGTCGCTCCGGCGCTCGTTCTATGAATATAAAGCGACAAAAGATGAAAAGTGCATCCGTCGGTTTCGATGAAAACTTGGAGTGTTTTCCGGTGCTTGAAAAAAAAAAAAAGAAAAAAAAGAATATAAAGAGAGGAAAAAGTTTTTCCATGGTAGGGCTCAAAGAGATGTTCGACGCGTCAGATGAGCGAGGAGGAGGGGGTTATCCCCCCCCCTCACCCCCCCTCCGTGGGTGAAGGGGGGGGACAACGTCGCGGCGCAAACTTCGAAATGAATGTTATTAGCAACGATAGCTGGAGGAAAAGGCGGATTAAAGGGCGGAGTGGGTGGCCGTCGGGCGAGCTCCGCGGCGTATAAATACATAAATCGGGCAATCATCCTAAATGGTGCGCGTCGCTCGCTACAACCGAAGAGGCGGGGATGAGAGACGGTGCTATCTTTCTCTCGTTCTCTTTTACGCGCGATACGAACCTCCACTACACTCGTGTATAAACGGAAACCGAGCAGCGGCGGCTTTTTCGCCCTGTCGGGCTGTCGTTTGTCATGCGCCGCGTCCTCTGCTGATGCGCGAGACTCTCGTTTGCAGCGTCTTTCCCGACTCGGCCGGAAAAATTGAAACTGTTTATTCCTTCGCGCTCGAAACTTTGGTAAAGTCAAGTAAAGTGAGACGAGCGAGAAGAGTGAAGCGGGAGTGGGAATTCGGTCGAGAAATAAATGTCAGTGAATTACTGAAGAATATAAATGTGATGTGCGAGATTTTTTTATAGGAAATAAATGGGACTGTTTTTTTATTGATTTAATATTTAATCGAAAATAGTGTTGGTAATATTAAGAAAGTATTACTATTTTTAGGTAAGAAAGAGAAAAATTTAGAGGATGCGAATAATTTATATCAGTTCTGAGGTTCGGATTGTTTTTTTAGAAAACTGCATTTAAAATTTGAAAAATGACATCGACTCCCATCGATCGAAAATAGATTCCATATGAAGCGAAAAAAATAACCGTGCTAAACGCGATAAACCATCCAATCGAAAATAGCGTCGGTAATATTAAGAAAATATTAAATTTTTTATCTAAGAAAGAGAAAAATTTACATGTGAATAATTTATAAACGTCGTTTCTGAGGTTCAGAATTTTTTTTAGAAAACTGCAATTTAAAATTAAAAAAATGACATCGACTCCCATCAATCGAAAATTGATTCCATATGACGCGAAAAAAAATAACCGTGCTAAACGCGATAAACCATCCCCTCCCCCCTCCCCCTCCCCCCACCGAACCCGTCAATTCGCACGGACTTTCGTATACAGCCGCACCGGTCGGGTATTGATCACAGCCCGCGATTAACTCTCCCCCAATGGTCTCCGAGAAAATAATCGGCACCGTCCAATTGGCGGTGGCGGCGGCGGCGGCGGTTCGGGTGCCACGGCCCGCTTGCTCCCTGCAAATCGATCTTTGATCTTTTCCTTTCGTGCCAACGCAGCGAACTCGCTCCTCGGTGTCTCAGAATCGCTGCTGCCGCTTCGCTCGAGAGAAACTGTTATCTAAATGGGATCCGATATTGAAGGTCGGTAATGAGCCTCATTAACCCCCCTCTCCCCTCCCTTCCCCCATTCCCTCTGTGTCTAGAAGCGGAAGGGTAGTAAATGAGATAAAAAAAAACGAAAAAAAAAAAAAAAAAAATACCAAATAAAACCATAGAAAAGGGACATAGAAAAAAAGGGCAGTTTATGTGGAACTAACGAAAAAGACTCTAGAATCGATCTAGCACTGCGTTTTACCCACAAGAAAAAATCGCCAAAAAAAAAAAAAAAAATACTATGTAGCCACTTTCCAGGTCCTTTTTTTGCTGCGTTGAGCCAAGACTAGTGTCTCGGTTTGTGCTATATCCGAACTCTTCGGTACCTCAAACCGCAAAACGATCGGAAATAGGTGAACGTTGAGCCGCAGCTATACGGCTATGGTGTTTTGGTTCCCGGGAAGCGGTCGTCTTTACGAGCAGCAAATAGTAACACACGCGTCCTATCCTTGTCCCCCCCCTCCCCCCCTCCCCCCACCGACGATTCGGGGTCCCACTTAGAAACACATTTCGCGAAATAGTTCGGGGTGTCTCCGATGGGCCACGAAAATTGATTCGTTCCGTTCGACCTCCTACGAAGTTGTCGCTATCCTCGCCGTCGTCGGTTCGTCGGTTCGTCCTTCGCCCGGTGAACGCGGGCAGAGATATATACAGCTATATATTTGCGCCTTCCGAGTCTCTTTTCTCCCGCGCTGCGGTTGTCGTTTCCGCCGTGGCGGCGTTTGAAATTGCTTTTCTAATGCCGCGCGGCGAAATATCCTACACAGGTGAAACGTAACCGGTGATTATCGCGTCATCGCCGACGACGACGGCGACGACGACAGAGACGAGGATCAAGATGTACGAAAGCAGGTTGTAATAAAATATTGCAATCTCGATGATGATTTTCCGAGCCTGACTAACGTCCTTCAGGTGCGTCGAGATGCAACTCGAGGACACTGGGAATTATTAATCGTTGAGTTGATACGAACAAATTTACCGATTGATGTTACCTTATTTTGTGGAAATTTAATACGTGGGCAGAATTTTTTTTTCTGGTGATTAAATTTAATCCTTGACATGAAAATGGTTGGATGAAAAAAATACAAATCAATAAATTCATTGATTGAAAAATGAAAAATCGTTCTGATTATTTTGTTTTATTGCAAGAATAATATTTGAGAAATACTGTTTTAGAATTTTTTTCTGTTAAATTTACTCCTTGACATTAAAATGGTAAGATGAAAAAAAATACAAATGAATAAATTCATTGATTGAAAAATCGTTCTATAATTATTTTGTTTTATTGCAAAAAGAATATTTGCATTGTTGAAATGCTGTAAAATAATGATTAAAGGTTAACGCGTTAAAATGCTGATATCAGTGTTGGCTGATGTTAGTTAATTCGTTAATCGTAAATAATATCGTTAGTTCGGATTGGACCCTATTGCGGTGCTGGGGCATTTGGCCGCGATAGGTTACATTAAAACCCACACACAGACCATCCGCACCCTTCGTTCGTGTACGTTTTACACACACATACGCAGGACGTAATTGATGGATACGCGCGCATTGCCGAGACCAGACTGGAGCTAATATTGGATTACTTTTTAATTTGCAGCCCGTTCGCCTTCCCCGCCCTCGCAATGTATGCAGTACAGGACCAGATATATACGTCCTACACTCGCAGACGCCAATTTATATCCAGGCTACGTGTCGTACAATATGACACGAAAAAAAAAAAAAAAAAAAAAAATAGTCATGGGCCCTGTAAACCTGTGTCTTTTAACATATTTTTATGTAAACCTTTATAACTCTGTAGTATTCGATTACCAGTCTGATATATTGAAAATTTGTATTTGGAAATGTATTTACAATAAAAATAAAATAGAATAAAAAAATAGCATTAGCACAAAAAAAAACTTGTCTTAATAATTCGCAAATTACGAAAATCTCAAAAATTGTTAATTAAATTTGGGAAAAATATTGGCATCGAATAAATAAGTAAATCATAAATTCAATAAATGAATAAATAAATAAATCATAAATTCAATAAATGAATAAATAAATGAATAAAAATTAGTCACTGCGACCGACAACTTTATCGTCACTGTTGCACCATAAGCAACGTTGGTTGGTAACACTAATGCGATTGCTCGAATTCGGTGTTGGCCGACGTTGCACGTCCGAAGTGTGATTGTTCGGCGTTGCGCCAGCAGCCAATTGTGCGGGTAACGTGTGCTCGTGCAATGGTCACGGTACGATATACAGGCGGCCTGCGATCCAGAGGGGGTTATATTGGCGCGCCCCGAGCGGGGTGGGCAGCTCCATAGCCACTGATGTATGATCGAGGATTAATTTCGGGGGCGTGTGCTTCGTCCTCGGGGATCTGTTTCTCTATTATACCCCCTGCGCGCGGCGACTCGCGTGGTAGGGGTGAATATAGTGCATATGGGGTTCATGACTTGGCCTGTGCGCCGCACGCGATAAATTGGCCCTTCGTGCGGCTGTGCCCCCTCCCCTCCTGAAAATCCACTTGTTTTTCGCCAATTAACCGACCATTGACAATGTAACGTATACGAATGTCGCAGAAATTGTTTTTTCAAAGCTATACAACTGAAAGAGATATCTGATAATTTTTTTAGGATTTTTTACGACTAAAAAAAAATTGCTTCAAATGCATTTATAAGACTAAGTGTCAAAGCAATTATTGAAAAAAAAATTCATTTTTACGTTAGATTTTTTTTGTGGCTATTTTATTTTTCAGTGGCAAATTTTCTGTGAGATAATTATCGAGTAAATTATCTGCACACGTGATGTCCAGATTTTCAAGAGCGAAGATGACTCGCTGATGTTTCGCCGCTTTCCTGGATATGCTATATAATGACACCTACGAGAGGAAGAAGACGCGAAGGAAGCGGAACGCTTCTGAGTCGCTCGGCAGTTTTTGTAGCTCAAAACCGAAGGACCCCAGAGACCGTTTTGGGGTTGCCGCGACAGCAACCAGATTACAGGGTCGACTCCGAGTCTCATGGCGAACGAATTGCCATGTGGCACCGTGTGAAATACAATGTCTCTATGGATTTCCGAAAAATCGTATATGGACGATGTTCCAAGGTCTCTTCGAAAATTTTCTCATCTTGTCATAATCACAAAATCAACCAATCAGCGAGGCTTAAATATTTGTCAGGATGTTTCTCAGATTTCGAACATGACAACCGTGACGAAAAAAAAAAAAAAAAAAGCCGCAGCATCAGCAGCCTCGTAATAGGTTCAGACACGTCTGGTCTTCGTAGCCTCCGTTAAAAAAAGCTGCTCCACCTTTTCACGGTCGACATTTGTCTCCAAATAATTGGGGAATAAGGACCACGGAGCGAGTGAGGCCGCGTCTCGTCTTCTCTCTGCAATTATCGGCAGTAAACGCGGGGCCACATCCGGCAAAAGGAGGTCCCGACCGACGGTAGAACTCTCGGCTGTGGCGCCGCTCACGAGAAGAGAGTCGCCACGCCGACGATCGTTACTGGGAAATAAAACAATTATGGGATTCGAACAAAAACGCGGCCGGATGTTGTTACCGGATGATCCGAGAAACAGAGAGGAATCAGCTTAACTGGTCTAATCCCAAAGCTGCAATGAAATATCGAGAGCCCTATAACGGAACCTCGAAGCACGATCAATTTTTTTCTGGAAAATCGTTTTGTAGACGGAAAATGATGACTCCTCACGGCAACCAATGTAATTTTAAGAGGTAATTTTTCAGAGGTCAGCTCAGTTTTTTTTGTTATTAAAACACAAGTATATAATTGTTTATACTTTTTATGTATCCTGAATATGTATATATATACATCGTTACACGTATAGGTACATAACATCACATAGCTCGTTATACATTAATCTCTATATAATATAATAATATATATATATTTATATATTTATATTTATCTATAGTTACTTCATAATCGTAAACGTTTATTCGTGTTTTTTATTTTTATTTTCCTTTTCTTTCGTTACTTCTCGTCCGATAATATAATATTCGTAATGACGTTATGATTGCAATCTGAATTCTATAGACTTCGACGATGAATTAATTTATTTACACAGGACATTCACGCAACCATCCCCAACATTTTTTTTTTCGACGTTTCCATTTTCTCACTACTTTCGTATCGTGACCATTAATCGCTCTGTCGTCTCGCGATTTTTACGCCTATCGTACAATAAATGTATGCTTAACGCTAGATATTTGTATTTTTTTTTTATTTACAGAGATATGCGCAAGGTTCACCATTGAACCGTAATTTCTTTTTTTTTTATTTCGTTCTCTCGACGAAATTTCACCGGTCCATCAGCACGGAGAGAGTAATTATTTAATTTTTAGTTTTGGGAAACGATGATTTGTGTTCAACAAATGGGCTCGGCGAGGGGCTGGGGTGGTCCGTAAGGCGAGCCCCACTGGCCCACCGAGTGCGCGAGGGGCGGCGGGCCCTGTTGACCGTCCAAATTGGGCACCGTTGCCCCCGATGGGTGGTTCGACACCGCCGTTGGATATCCGACTTTTCCGAGGGCCTCCGCCTGCAGCGAAAGCATCAAACGATTCGCCGCTTGCCTCTCCGATTCTCTTTCTTCCGCTGTTTGCCGTCTGAAACACATAATAATAACAATTCATTAATTTTCGAATTAATAAAACTTATTTTAATAATTTTTCCCCCCAAAAAAATAAAAAAATGTATTGCTATTCACAACACAATTTTTTATCCTTTTTGCAGTAATATCAATTTTATTTTACTCTTAGTGTAATTATTATAATTGATAACAAAATTAATGGTGATAATATTTAACATCGTTTAAATGATCTGTGAATTTTTTTTATTCTGTCTTTATTTGTTTTATTATATTTAATTCATTTTATTATATTCTACCTCACAAGTGACAAATTAAACTCAATGTCAAATACACTTTACGCTCTGCGGCATTCTTCCCTTCCGACGTGACACGCGAGAAGACGTTTTGTCGTTTTACGCGCGATCTTTGCGTCAGAGTCTAATGCGTCTACGCAGGGGAAAACAACTAATACGTGCGGGACTCCTGTGCAAGTGTCGGGACATTCAGAATAAGGCGAGAGACGAGCGAGAAAGACGGAAAGCCGCAGAGGAGACACTTAGGGCGATGCCAAGCGGTACATGGAAGGTATATACGAGTGACTGTCGTATTGTTGGGGCGGAAAACAGAAGACAAACGTAATAAAGTTAATCCGATTCAAGAGAGACTGCGCGGGTGGTTGGGCCGTTGGAGGGGGGTGGCGGAGGGGCGCGCAAAGCCCGAGCCGAACGCCTGGCAGGGGGGGTGACGTGTCTGTTCTTACTCGCGGCGACGAGGCGCGTGGGTTCCATTATCGGAGATTCGCAAAGTGCTGCCTCCGAACTGTAGATTCGCTCGAAAACGCGACAACTTGACTATCGATCGTGGAAGACAAAAATTTACATTTGTCTTTTTGAATTTTTATCCAAAGCTTTTATTTTTTAAAATGACTTCGAATTATTTTGTTGATGTACTCTGAAAAATGTGTGCCATAAGAAATGGTTGCCTGAGAGGACAACAATGTTTTTATAATTTTCGCGACGATAATTAATGTAACAGGCAATATATTATGGTACCTGTGATCAACTTGTCTAGTAAAATTCGCTATATTTCACAATGTTATTCTATGAATTTTTCTCAGTGTGCTAAAGCGGATCCGTACCCTATGTTATTTAATATAAATAAAAAATACAAAAAATACAACACATTTCATTGCGAATTGAATAGTATTCCCCATAATACTAAAAATGTCTACGAATGAAAATCATTTTGGCGGTGCTAAACTAGATCCGTACCCTATGTTATTTAACATAAATAAAAAATACAAAAACAAAAAATGTCTTTGAGAATTAAATAATATCCCCCATAATACAAAATATTTCTACGAAATTTCTAGACCATTTCCCAGCTGTTCTATCGTCGAATTTTTCCCGAGGATGTACAGAGCGTATCTATATATAATAGCTATGAAGGAATCTGCACCTGCGCCGGCGTGAAAAGACCGTATGCGCCAGCGCGAGGAGCTCGAGGCGGGGCGAGAGTCGCGGAATACAAGGAAGTGAGCGCGAATCACGATGCGTTGAAGTTTATCTCTCGTTTCTCGCCTCGCAGTGGCCTGGGAGGGGGGAGGGGGGGAGGAAACCGCGGATCCCAAACGGACCTGCGCATCGGTCGCGCAGAAGCAGAAGCAGCGGCGACTGCAACATTCGCAGTGACGTTAATCCCCAGCGAATGGTTTAACCCAGCTAAACGAATGTTTTACACGATTAAATCGGGTCTTTTGCCTCGCGGGGGGAAAACCGGAAAATAACGCAGGGAGAATTAAATTCCGAGTCGGCGTCAACTCGGCGTAAATGCGACTCGTGGCGCTGCAGTCGGAGCGGAGACTCTTAAACTCTGCGCCTTTTGCGTTCCATTAGAGTTAATCTCTACTACCTCTAATTAAAATGTAACGATGTAGATCCTTTCAGAAGCGAGCGTCTGACCTACCGTTAAAATCATTGCGATTATATCTTATTTTTATTGTTTATTTTTATTTATTTTTTATTTGCTTTTATATTCCTCCGAACTGAACTCGTCGGAGGCTTTTAATTATCGAGTTCGGTACACGACGTTCGGATCGCTTGAATCGACGATAAAACGATAAGTGAAAATACACCAGAATCGCGAGCCAATCGGAATCACGAATAAGTGGATTTTTATAAGACCATCGAAGGAGTCTGATAACAGAGTTATCAATTTCTTAATATGCAGCAAAGGAAGAAAACTATTAATAATGCAGTTCGCAGGGAAAAAAATTGCAGATGGCGATAATTGTGATAATTTCAGGAAAGTGGATATTTCTCGAGTGCGACAGGTGCAGAGGATGCTTTCCTGTGTGCGAACTGTAATTTTTTTCTCCCGACACCGGTAAAAATTGTGAACGCATGAAAATTACCTCTGAGCGGTATCAGTGAAATTTGCATTTACATAAAATTTGCCTCTGCGCTCATTTAGCAAGAATTTAAGTCGAAGTGTGCGAATTCAACTCGAGTTCCAGTAAAACATTATATTCCCTCATCTGCACTTACTTTTATAAAACATTAATCATTTCCATATCAATAATCTTTATTCACAATAAAAATGTTCAATCCAGTAGATGTGTCATTTCCTAAATTTATGTTTTCCCTACTCTTAACACATCAAAAAATACTACTAAAAAAAAACTAAATAACCCAAACGTTAAATTGTGCGACAATATAATTATTTCCCAATAGCCCAAAAAAAAAAATCGACCGAGATCAGTCCAATTGGTAAAAATTCTCGGGTAGAAAATTGGTAAAATCCGCTACTTTTCACACAAAAATTAAATACTACTAAAAAAAAACGAAATAACCCAAACGTTAAATTGTGCAACAAAATAATTATTCCCCAATAACACGCTAAAAAAAATGACCGAGATCAGTCCAATTGGTAAAAATGCTCCGGTCCAAAATTGGTAAAATCCGCTGCTTTTCACACAAAAATTAAATCCTACTAAAAAAACTAAATAACCCGAACGTTAAATTGTGCAACAAAATAATTATTTCCCAATAACACAAAAAAAAAAAACGACCGAGATCAGTGTCCAATTGGTAAAAATTCCCCTGTAGAAAATTGGTAAAATCCGAGAAACGACATTAGACGTGCGAACTCCTCGTGGCGCCTAATACGTGGGATCAAAATGTGTGTCTCTGTGAGTCGCTCGTATTTCCGTATCTGCCGCTCGTGCGTCTGCCGAGAAAACGAGAGGCAGATATGGAGAGAGAGAGAGAGCGAGAAAACGAACGAGGGGCATTCGGTCCAATTTCGACGTTCCTCAACACCGATCATTAGCGGCAAACTGGTTCTCCGAGTCGGCGCGAGGAGGCTGCGATCCGAGGTGGCTGTTTCACGCGCGTAAGATAGAACGACGACGACGACGACGACGACGACGACGACGACGACGACGGCAGCAGCCGAGAAGACCAGTGGCTCTCGTCGGGCGTCGTGTCTCATTCCGAATTACAATACAACTTTTGCTCTCTCGCCGTTGGCGTCTCAGTTTCGGTATCACGGGGAAAAATAATGTACAACCGTTTGGGACCCGATCCCAAACGGTAGATCGTTGCTTCCTGTAATTACGAATCCCCGAGAGCCGCCTTTTTTTCTCTCTCTCTTTTTTTTCTCTTCGTCTTGTCGGCTCCCTGTTTTATTTTTTATCAAGACCTCCTTTTTTCTTTCAATCGCAACCGACGCGGATTTTCGGGTAAAGCCGATCGCACGAGATCCTCCGACGGTTCCACACTGTCCAAATACGCTATAATAATAATAAATATGTCCGGAATCGTAATAACTAGCGCCTATAATTTTCGGAGACCTGAGATTATTTGTAAGCGCGGGAACGCCGCGGTGGCTGTGCGTGCGACTGACTCTCTTGGCTCCCGCGCGCTTGCTTTTTAGCTTTTTTTTTTTTTTTGGAGCTAGATCTGACTTCTTAGAAGCGTATTAGAAACCTCGTTAGACCGACGATCAGTCGGGAGACGCTACCGGGCTCGGTTCACCTATTTTTTCTTCTTTCTAATATTTTTCTACCTCATTTCACAAAAATTCGCGTCGTCCAAAAGTTCCATTTCAAACTTTTTTTATTTTTATTAATTCTGCATTTACTCACACAATTAAATCAAACACAACATTACGAAAGAGTTGACAAATTATTACACCACATTTTCCCTTAAAAACGAAAAAAAAAAAAAAAAAAAACTGAGAAAAGTCAGTAGTTGCGATAACCAATCATTGGTTCGATCTACCAAAATATTCGTAGCCCTGACCAACGAATGGTAATCCCAACTATTAATTTTTCTCAGTGAAAATTGTGCTCGAAAAAAAAAATAAAGAATGCGTATCAAATTCGACACCTAAAAAACAGCGTATTAATTGTGTACAAAAATTAGTCCTCCAGGCTATAATATCATCGACGACCTGGATTAAACCCCGCGCCACGTGATGAAACCCCAGGTTCCCTGGTTCGCGACAGCCGTGGGGCTATTCGCAGAGCTCGCCCATCATTATGGACGCCCCGGTGGCGACGACTCTACGCCGCTGGTTCAGCTCACTGACGGGCGACGCTTACGCCCTTGTGAGTAATTAACGCGGTTAGTAATTAATAATTGAGGGCGCTGTGCCGATTACATTTTGCAGCCCCGCGACGCGGCGCCTAACCCACCCCTTCGTTGTCGCAGTGCGCGTCATCGTTCGCTGCGCCCCTCCACCCTCTCCCCCCTCCCCCCCTCCGCACAGAGCCCACAAACTCCCTTCCCTCGACCCTCGTTGATATCATCTCCTTCTATCTCACAGCTTCCCTCATCTCGACCCCCTCCCTCCCTCCGGGAGGGGAAACGAAGGGAGGAGGGTCTCTCCCTCCCTTTCAGCCCCCTTCCCCATTTGATCCTCGTTCGTCGGGTTCACTCACGAACCGTTGGGGATGATATAACCCTTATCATTATACACCTGCGATTTCGTCCAATTTCGGTAGCGCAGAGTTTGCCCACAATTACGAGTTTCGGAGACTATGGATATAAAGAGGAGAGGGGGGAGAGTGGGTGGAAGGAGGGAGAAGGGTGGAGGATGAGGAGAAGGGGATGAGAAGTTAGGGACGCGTCAACCGTTGCGAATGATCGACTGCCTATCGGATATCCGTTGGTATATTATAGCGTAGTCATCTGGAAGGAAATTTATGATCGCTGTGTGAGCTGCGATATTCGTGCGTCCAATTTACTCCGATAAATTGACTACACCGAGTTATCGGTGTTTTTGTGTATATGATATAGGTATACAATGCGCAGAAGTGTCACGGCGGTTAGAAATTCACGTTGATATTCGTGCAATTGTACGTACGTCGATATACCGGGTGACTCTAAAATTAAAGAGAACGATAATGGACGGAAGCCAAGAACCGGCGCTAATTGGATTTGCCGCATCGCGCGATCGAGTGAAGGGTAACAACCGGACTATCCCGAATAATCGAGAGCGCCGAGCCGGATGAGCCGAAGTGCATTTTACTAATGCGCCGAATGGATGTTTCAGTCGCGCGGGTTTTGCAACGGAAATAACGGTTGAAGGGGCTGCCTGCGGTTTCCGCGATAAATCGGTTGCAATAGTCGGTGTATTTTTAAGTATCGCACAAATTGTAGAATTTTTTTGTAAATTATTTTCATTGTAAATTCGGAATAATTTTTTTTAGTCTTAAAATTAATATTTTTATGATGCACTGAATTGGCCTATATTTTTATTATTTCATACCGGAAAATTTACGGCATGCGCTCGTAGAACAATTGAGCGCTGGATTCGTTGTTTTGTAATACGCTTTTAGGGTAATCGAGTGTTTCTTTTTATTTCCGTAAACCGGACTGTTTTATGTTTTCCTCGCTTTTCTTTTGTTGAGCTCGAAGAGACGATCGCGGGGGAGGTGGCCACCTCAGATCTGAGTTTATGGGGGGGGGGGGGGGGGGGGTCGGTACACAAGGGGTTGGTGAATATTTAACGCGGGGCAGGCGAAGGGAGTGAGACGGAAGAACGGTCGAAACAGAGGCCGATGGGGTGAACGAGAGACCGAGGATCGCGCTGCCGACGGGATCGAAGCCGATTCGAACAGTGGATTTCGAATGTTTGACAGTTTAAAAGCCAAGAAGCGAGCGGGATGGGTGGGCTCGACAGTGCCGGATGAGTCAAAGCGCTGGGATATGGACCGGAGGGGGCTGACTGGTTGCTGCTGCTGCTGCTGCTGCTGGTGCTGCTGCTACTCGCAGCGGTCGCGAGGGAGCAACGACGCCGTTGGGAGGGTAGAGACTACATTATGTACACAGGACAGGGCTAAGCTGTTAGGTATCTGAATTATTGAACCCGAGTTATCTCGTCCATGTGCCTACGGTCATCTCGTTATTTTACACGCTTCGCGCTCGTCCCGTCTCGTCTCACTTTCTTCGTTGAGGTTCGCCGTTTTTGTATTTTTTTTTTAATACTTTATTAAAAAGTTCGTGAGCAACCATTGTTGTCGATTTATTCAGCATCTGATTGGTCGTTGGGGAACCGGCAGCAGTTTGATGTTTAATATCGCGAAATTTGGGCAGTTTGTCAGAAAAAAAAATCGTTTTTCGCGTTTTTTTACTCGAATTTTCGATTTTTCGGGAAAATAGCTGTCGTTTTTGGAATCAGCGGGAAATTTGCCATCGGATAGGGTTTTAAAACTTCGTTAAATCGAAAAAAAATTTTTTCGATTTTTTTCGAAAAAACGGCAAGGGGTACCCCTTCTAAAAATTTGCGATTTTTGAGGGTCAACTTTAAAAATCTGCAAAAAATCGAAAAATCGAGATATCGCGTTCAGCCTGGCGGCTTTCTCTTCGTTAAAGAGTTTTCTTTCGAACGCAAAAAGAAAATCCCGATTATATTGATCCAAAGAAAAATGACACCGATTTTAGTAAAGTGCAAAAATTGGGAAAAAGTGAAAAATCGTTTTTCGCGTTTTTCTCCTACAATATTTATTTTTTTGGGCAAAAACCGGTCATATTTAGAATCAGCGGGAAATTTCCCATCGGATAGGATTTTAAAACTTCGTTAAATCGAAAATTTTTTTTTCGCCAAAAAAACGGCAAGGGGTACCCCTTCAAAAAACCCCTTAGGTAAGATTTTAACTTATTCACAGTCCATTACACTGGAATCACCGCTGCCGGTGAATTTCACCGATAAAAATTACTGGAATTACAGGGAATTTTTTTAAGAGACTTTAATGCCTGCTATTTTATCAGTATGTAAAAATTCATATTTCGCCTGGGATTACCATAGTCATTCTCGTCGCGAATAGACGATAGTTTTTTCGTGCGTTTGCAATTTTTATCGTCCGGCTGGAGGCAAAAATTACTGTTCACAGCGTGAAAATATCTACCTGGCACTATAAACAAAGCCCAATTTGTTCGAAATGTACACAATCTTTAGCCAAATGTCAGTAATATTTTCTTCAGTTGAATTTGCATATTCCAGACGAAAACTCGCCAGACGAAGTCGACTGGCGCAGTTAGCTTGAATACAACATTTATTTTACGTCGTTTCATTTAAATAATATAAATTCTACGGTGTGAGATAAACCTGTATAGCACGGGAACGTTTTATCGTCAGTGATAAAAACGTGTTTTTCGGTATATGTTAATGAAGATTGAGTGCCATACACGTGATACACACATTTAAGACTACGACTTAAAGTGTGTTCGTAGACAGCTGAGAAATTCCAAAAATTCTTGTAGAAAAAAAAGACTGGCCTCCGAATATGCGTTTGACGACGCTGCTTGGCGCGATTTGGCGTTTCTACGGTGAGTCATATCAATCCCGGTGGCGCCTGACTCTCGGCTCGTCCACTCAGGATCATCCCCATCCTCGGCGTTGACGCACCGAGCGACAGGTTAGTCCTGTCCTCGCAACAATCACATTGGGACCCGACTGAAAGTCGACCTATCGGCTAAACTATTACTGCTACTTTCCAAGGTTTCTGCGTTTTTTCGTATCTCCGTTATCGGGTCTAAAAGGTTACAGGGATTCCTCAAAGGAGGTGCAGCGTCGAACGCCCAAAAAATTTCCAGCTAATCGGCTTCGTCCAACCAATACAACTACCGAATTGCGGAATGTTCAAATTGTTAAATATTCAAAAATTGGTAATACAGATTTACTTAAGTTAAAAAATGATTACCATGTCACATACATTTATTACCAATTTTACAATTTTTTTTTACAGACGTCTCGAAGTAAGAAATTTCAATTTAATTATTAAAAATATGTTTCAGGTATTTTATGTTAACAGTTTAGTGGACCAACGTTTTTTAAAAACGTTTTGCTTCAGTATTTAATTTCGTTCGGACTTCTCTGCACGTTTCGGCCGAGCCAAAAAAAAAAAAGATGCCGCGACTGCCGTCAGCTGATCGGACGACACAGGCACGTTTTTCGTTACCATTTATTCGTTATCAGTGGAAACGGAGTGAGACGAGAAATCTCTCTCTCGAAGAGGAGCCGCGCGTTCGATGGTAGCAGCGGCGTCGTGCACCGCGAGCCGTTGTTCCCTGCCGCGTTAAGGCACCGGTGCCTCTTTTTTAAAGACTACGTTGGCGGCGAAAGAGCGTCTCGTCGGCGAGAGATATCCTTCAAGAATGTCCGCCGCGAAGTGTCTCGCCGCTCGGACGCGCCCGGCGGGACAACCTGGACCCCGGGCACGGGACTCCCGGTTTCTTATCTAAATTACGTGTTTTCGTTCTAGCTTATCTTGAAGAGACCTCGGGGACGAGAAAGAGAAAGAGAAGTGAAGAAAAAAAAATCAAACGAACGACTGAAGGGCACGACGGTCGTCACAGAAATTCAAACAAGTCTTCAGTTACAAAGCAACCTAAACAGTAAATATTCTTAATGGTATCATTGTTGACTGAGGTCAAATATTAATCAGAGCTCAGGTCTCAATCTTGTCTATGTATAAAATTGCACTTAAAATTCATTTTAGATGCAATTGTAGGTGCATTGAACGTTTTGCCTGATCAGCCTGAAGCTGATATTAAAATTATTGAAAATTGTCTGTATAAAATTGCACGTAAAATTAATTTTAGGTTAAAATTAATTTTTTTTCTATTAATGATTGAAAATTGTCTGTGTATAAAATTCCACGTAAAATTAATTTTAGGTGCAATTTTATACACAGACAATTTTCAGTAATTTTCATGTCAGCTTCAGACTGATCAGGCAAAACGTTCAATTCTCAGATATGTGAACCTAACCTGCCTCAAGTTTCTATAAATCTTTTGTAGAAAATAGGCATCATCTGAATCCAACTAAAATCCGAACATTATCTGATCATTACAGTCTCGCCTGAAATATTTCTGATCTGACGTCCAGTCGACCTGAATAAATTTCCGCTTGGACGAGTCTCTCGTCTCGTTATTCCGTTCCCTCTTTTTCTCAGTTGCAACCCATTGCAGTTCTTCCCACTGATCGCCCTCGGAGGCCTCGTTCGCAAATAGGTTCGCACTGGTCTATCTCAACGACTCCTCTTTACGCGTTCAGAGTCCGCAAGGTTCGAGGTAGGTACTATAACAACAAAGCCGTAGCTGCGACCGAGCTGCGTGCCCGTTTTGCTTCTTGTCTAGTCGAGCCGCAACTATATGTACCGACGATTTCTATTTATGTTAAGTAGACAGTTAACCACGGACTATTAAGTGGGTAATGACAGCTCGAGTTAGAAAGGATGAATATTTGATGTCCTAATAGTCGATGAATACCAAAGTCGCTTCCGTCAACGTTACCAACATATTGCTCGACCCTAAAGCCACCCATTGTTACGTTTTATCGCATCGCAAAAAATGCATTTATAAATTGTCCAGAAAAATGACCATTTCCTCGTCGTTCGTTGCAATTAAAAACCGAGCGTGACTCACCTCCATTTCGTTCGCCTGTTTTGAAACCACGTTTTCACCTGCGCGTCCGTCATCTTGAGGGACTTGGCGAGCGCCGCTCTTTCCGCCGAGGCCAGGTACTTTTGCTTGTGAAAACGCTTCTCGAGTTCGGCTATCTGAAGTCTCGTGAAACTCGTTCGCGGCTTCTTCCGCTTCGGTGGCGTTCGATTCTGGTAGGGATGACCGATTCGCCTTGGAAACGCTCCGGCCACTGGAAATTAAAGAAGAAAAATAAATAAATAATAACGAATGTCGATTTCAGTTGTACGTCAATTTGTGTGTCATTTCAGGAAAAAAAAAAAAAAAAAATACGTTGCTATTGCGAGCTTCAATAATCGGAATGCCTATGGCATGCGAGGGTGAAGCGTCTAAGCGTCAATTATTCGTGCAGTCCGGGGCAATAAAAATTGATATGCAACCCGGCGTAACTACCCCGTATCGCATAAGTGGTGACACGATAATAACGTAGCGAAGCGATGCCCGTATACCCAGCGGTAACCGTTTACCCATTCGGTTAAGTCGTTATGACGAGAGAAACTAGTTATTGATACATTTATATCCCATATTGGTACCAACTCCAATTCAACGGGCCAACGACTCGAACGTTCGGCAGGCATCGAGACCAAAACGGTTAACGGGGGGATAAAAACGTGGCAATGATTGCCAGACTCGTGTGATAATTATTACTATATTTTATGTCGCATGCAAAATTCTAGAAGACGAAATAGCCGTCTACCTCTCACATTTCTTGGTCTTATTAGATTTATCTCATTATAAACGGGTTGGGTGGGGGTCAAAACAGCGAATGACCAAAATAACGAATGGCTAAAATAGCGAATACAAAAATGATGAACGTCTGAATCTACACTAAGAAAAATTAGTAGTTGCGATTACCAATCATTGGTTCGATCTACCAAAATATTGGTTGCAGTTACTAAATAATAATAATAATATTGGTAGCTCTGACTAAGGATTGGTAATCGCAACTGTTCATTTTTTTCAGTGTAGAATTGTTATCATTACGGAATTTACTATTTAGGCCATTCGTTATTTTGGTCATTCGCTATTTTGTACCCCACCCAACGAAAAAATATGGCAATGATTACCACACGACTCTGATAATTATTACTACCAAAATTATCACTATCTTATTTCCTCTGTACAAAAATCTTAGACTTTTCCATCGTTTCCGCCGTCCTTCACCATTTTCTTGATCCCCTTTTGCAATCTCTCCTTCACTCCCCCTCAGCTCTCGTTGCTCTTCGACTGTTCGTCAAGTTGGTCCCTCCCAAGTAGCGCGTACATCACGTCTCTTGCCCTTCTTAGAGCCATAATGGAAAAGCTCGTTTCGCCGGGAATAACGATGCCGGCGTCTGGTTTGATAGGACTCGGTACTTTGCTAAAACCTGGGCAGAGCGATTGCCTGAGAGGGGTGGGGGCTCGGTCGGAAAAGGGGGGAGGGGGTATTTTATACGTATTTTCCATCTTGGCGTTTCAGCCTTCGGGAGAAACGGCTATGGGCTTCGGTGTATCTCGCGCGAGCGGCAAAACACTTGCGTCACTCCCTTATTAGGACGATAATCGCGTACCGACCATTACGCCCGTTATATTATCATGCGCTCGGCAACCCCATTCGCCTCGTGTATAATTCATTCGTAATTACTTTTCGTCCATCCACTCTGTAACCGGACGAGCTCGATGGAAATCCTTTCCATTTCACCGTCGTACTCCAACCGAGCGGTGGCGGAGCCTCTGGTTCATCATTCTCGCGTCATATGATGAACCAGAGGCAGAAATCTCGATGCATCGTTGGCTAATTGTGCGGCATATTTGATTGGATTTCTGTGCCATTGGTTATGGCTGCTCGTTGAGTGGGATGGTCGGAAGGGGGGAAGGTTGAGGGAAGCCTGATCGTTGAATGTTGGAAATCACGATTCGTTATTTTTTTTTTTTGGCTGAAAAGTCAAAACCTCGTTATCCATGGCTCATTATATGGCAACTTAATAATAAAAGCACGATACAGGCTAAGTCAGGCGAGAGAACTCGTGACACACTCGCGACGCGTTTACGTCAAGTGGACTCTCATTCGTACGAGAATTCTTTTTTTTTTTTTTTTTTTATTCTACGTGGTTTTCAACGTTGCACGTTTTGCATCGTGCGGTCACGTGACGCGCGACACTCGCTCTCCTCGACTGGTTAACCACTTCGCGGGGGGTCGCTCGGTCGGCGAGACGCGCCGCCGGTGTCAGCGAAACCGTGGCGTGACCGGCGAGGCGACCGACAGCCGCAGAAAACGCACATTGTCAGCCCCTTCTTTTTCCGCACCGCACCGCACGTGACGGTCGCTTCGCAGGCAAAGGGCGCTGTGTTTTCCTTCGAAATTTATAAGCCTCACTTGAGGCTACGATTTGTTGGCAAAAAAAAAAAAAAAAAAATTACTAGATTTTTATGACATACTTAATTGAAGGGAAAAACCCCTCATTTTTTATTTATTTTTATTTCGTTATTTCAATAAATCCAGGATTTTTATTAAAACAGTCTTTGGTTCCATTGAAATTACTGATAATTTTTCACAAATTCACCCGCAAATATAAGACAATATAAGAAAGAAATATAAAAAAAAAATTACAGTAGGTTTTTATGACATAATTAATAGAAGGAAATACCCCTGAATTTATTTTATTTTTAATTCGTTATTTCAATCAAATCCAGGATTTCAATTAAAACAATTCTTTAGTGCAATTGAAATTACTGACCATTTTTTCCCAAATCCACTCTCAAATATAACACCAAAATATGGCAAAAGTGCGAAATTCCTATAATGCCTCCTTGACAGTTGAGTTGTATACACAACTGCCCTCGCCTCCCCTTCTGACATATCTTCTTTTACGTCCCCCTTCCTTTCCCCCATACACACCCATCGACCATACATTTTTCGTTCCCCGCCGCATTTCCGTGTCTTTTCTTTTATCGTCGCAAATTATCGAGAGCTACGAGTGTGTGTATATCGCTGCCGAGCGATCGTGCTTTTCTGGGAAGCTCCGTGGTACGCAACGTTATGATATGCATAGGGCTGCGAAGGGTTGTCACCAATGCGCCGGGGGGGGGGGGGGGGGGGAGGGAGAGGGTTGCGTATCGATTTCGCGATACGGAAAAACCAAGGGTTGTGTCGCGCGCGCCGAAAGGTCGCGCGCTTACGCGACACATAAAGAATTATATTCCCGCGCGGTCGCCTCGTCGTAATTCAGTGTATATATTGCGTCCCGCGCGTTTCTCGCGAGTTGCTGGCGAACGGTCGGTCGGCCGTCGCTGTAGTCGCCGCTACCACCGCCCACCATATATATTCGAGGCTCGGTAAACCGCTGGGCGGAGTTGGCGTGTCTAACGCTACTGTGGCGACCGCTCGCGCGAGCGGCGGACGACGGAGGGCGACGCGGCGGCGGACAAAGTGACTCGAGGTATTATATACGAGAGTCGTTAGCGGAACACATAGCTCCGGTTCGGTTTTCTCATAGGCTAAACGCGGCCCGCGCGACCAAAATGACGCGATCACCGACAGCCGCAAACCTTCCGAACGCGGGCCGCGACTGCCGCAGTATCGGATCTCATTTATTACGATAGTTTACTATCGTTCGAGGAAAATACGTACCCCGCGCTTTGGACTGTAACTGTCGCCAGTCATGCTAGAAGCAACGCGACGTTTTACGCCGCGGCGTAATTTTGCTGTTTGCGGAGAGGTTGTTGGGAGAGGTGATATAGAACATTTTGTGGCGTTGGACAAAGGTTTAGGGGGTCGTTGATGGGTTTTTGGGTGAGGGTTAGATCTGGTTGATTTTTACGATTTTTTTTTTGCTAGTATTTTTTTGTTACGTTGGACGAATTTTTTCTGTAGGTTGGATAAAAGTGTAAGTGTGAGTGCAAGTCCGCGTCCGAGTGAATGATGCTGAAGTTTGCATCGTTGGAATGAAACGAAAATAAAAAAATAAAAATTATTCTAACGATTCTAAAAAATTATTATGATGGATGAATCGTTATAATAACATTTTATTCCCTGTACGATCTGTTGAGTTCATTAGAATAATTTTTTTTTTTTTTTTTTCGTTGCAATGCAACGATGCGAACTCACCAAAATCATTAGTGTGAGTGTGGATGCCACTCTAAGCATGTGTAAATATAAGTACTAATTTGAATTTGAGTATCCGTGTGAGTCTGAGTCTGAGTCTGAGTCTGAGTCTGAGTATGACTATGAGTATGAGTTTGAGTTTGAGTCTTAGTCTGAGTCTGAGCCTAAGTTTGATTCCAATGTGACTTTGAGTATGAATATGAGTTTGTGTTTGAGTCTTACTTTGAACCTAACTTTGATTTCAATGTGACTTTGAGTCTGAAGCTTAGTGTAAGTCTGACTGTGAGTTTGAGTCTCAAATGCAAGTGTTAATGTGCGTGTAAAGAAGTGAACGTAAGTGTGACTGTGAGTTCAAGTGTCAGTGTGAGAAAGAGAAAGACCGAAGTATGCCTTCGGGTTTACGGCAGGGGTGGTCGTAAAAACAAGATGGCGGAGGTCGTCGCCGCCGCAAAATGGCCGGTATAAATAAACGAGCCGTGGCGTGCGGTACGCGAAGCTGCCGAGGGTTGCCCCGCACACCCAGCCGCACCGCGGCCAAAGCCGTTGATGCTGCGGGGCGTCCCTCTTCCTCTCCCTCTCCCCCCTCTCTATCTCCCTCTCCGTTACGAACGCCAAAGTTTTGTCCCAGGAGTAACTTCTTCGTCCGCCCAGGATAGCGAACACCTCTCGGCTGTTGGGTGAGATGTGATACACCAGACCGTCGACGAGGAGCCTCACCCGTGACTTATACTGTTATAACTATACTGCATTAGCCGCCGTATAGTCTCCCGGGCCATCAGCCTGATGACGAAGACTCTTTTCATCCCGGCCCCACCATCGTCCCCGCAAAGTCTCAGATTGTAATCTCAACTACATCGTACGATAAAGTTAATTATTAAAGAAGCGCACGCGCGAGCGATGTTTGATTAAAAATTCGTCGACAACGGCCGATGCGGCCGACGACGAGAGATAAATCGTGCATCCCTGAATACAGGTTAGTTGTCCTATTACTTAATTGTGTCTCTGATAACGGCCGACACGGCGCGCCGGCTAATTAATCCCCACTGGTTTTGTTACGCTTCGTCGTACACGTGTATTTTCAATTGATAATATGTCAATGGAAATAATTCCTTCAATGCTCACTAATTTTTTTTTAATTCCTTTCAGGTATCTTTTTGCCTATTCTTTCAAATAAAAACCCTAATTTCGGATCTGCGAAAAAAAAAAGTTCAAACATGTATTCATCTTGAAAAAAAAAAATCGTTCGGAAGAAATTATTACATCTATCTGTTGGAAATTATTACATTGTTGATTTTTTAATTGTTGAAATTATTACATTCTATCTGTTGGATTCATCGCAACCACTCTTCTCGTCGACAGAATTTTTTTCTGCAGTATCCTCTATTACTGCAAAAACAGTGTCACTTCCAATAACAAAGACAATCGGCGTTAACACAGTTAGCGTAATATTTCGACGTAAGACAGATTGAATGCGGGTGTAATGGCGAACGATGAACGCTCAACTCAACTGGAATCGTAATCCTTTAGGTTTGTTTACTACGCTGAACTGGATCGGACTGAGAGAGGCGGCGGACGGTCTCAGCGGTGTAATTGCATATGATTCTGTGACCCACTGAGCTTGAGACATAACCTTTGTCGGTGGCTGAGCCAGGCTCGAATATATCTCGCCAGGCTAAAAGTGAGTCAGGCGCCCCGACGGCCGACGTGATTCCAATGACGCAACCGTCGGTTGTGCCGTTCCACGCTCGTCTAATCTCAAGTGACACCGCTAGAGAAAGTCATTATTTCGCCTGTGCTCACGTTCCCCCTGACGGTAATGGAGATTGTGGCCTTCAAAGTAAATTGTTTTCTGCGAGGTGTAGCCGAGCTGTGCGCGGGTGCGGGTTACTCGCCGTGGCAGTGGGCCGCCTATGCCCGCGGAATCTCTTCCACAGGGGACGCGAGCAACGATTTTTCGCCTCTTCTAGCTCTCTTCTAGCATTTTGCCTGAATCGGCCTTCTGCGGAATGAAACAACGAGGAGAGCCTCGTGTTACTTTGCCAGCTGTGGATTTAATACCGGACCGAAACTATGTCACAGATGCGGTCATAGACGAGCAACGCGAATTTCGTAGTCAAGGATCGTAAGCGAATGTAGAATACTTTGATTTTCCTGATTACGTTGAATAAGGTAAAGGGATTTTAATTGGAGCCTTGTAAATGTAAACAGTTGTTACAGCGGCGGAATTGATTTTTTAAAACGTGTGAAGGATATTTTTTTATTTATCCTTTGAGGTTGGGGTTGAAAAATGTTGCCTAAAGGGATCGCTGATTGAGTAAAGTGAGTGAAAAGTGCAATCGAATGTGGAATACTTCACTTTGATTTTCCTGATTACGTCGAATGAGTCAGAGGGATTTTAATTGGAACCTTGTAAATATAAACAGTGATTATAGCGGCTGAACTGATTTTTTAAAACGTGCGAAGGATATTTTTTTATTTATTCTACAAAATTACAGGATTAGGTTGAAACATGTCGACTAAAGGGATTGCTGATTGAGTTAAAGTGAAAAAAGCAATGTTGATTGATCGCCCCCAAAAAACAGCAGGTCTTGTGAAAAAATGTAAGTGCACCATAGGTTGGAAATGCATTTTGCATGCAGCACCAAGCGTGCCGCCCACTCACTCTGCAGCAGAGTCTCCATGTTATTAATCGAGAACAGGATGTCCCGTATTTTCCGCCCACTTGACTCATATTTTACAACAGAGAAACATGACAGGCAGAGCGAACACGTGAGGGATTCGCGCGGCGTCGGCGGCTGTTAAACCGCGTCATTTCACGGTTGAAAGGATTCTCGAGTGACGAACGAGCAACGTGAAAACGGTAGCTGCGAGTTCTATGCATGGCGCACGCGTTGGCATTACCCTGCACACAACATGGATGGTCAGTTGTCGAGTCAAAGGCTCCATAAACACTGACTTCAAGCAATTGGCTCAGAAGCATAGTGCCTTAAAATGAACTTCGAATCCAAACATTCCAGCTGACCTCAACCATACTCAGTTCCTTCGATCCAATCCCTGACAACACCAAAGGGTCCATTTGTGACCATTTAATGCACTAAAGTCCCCTTCACGCATTTTTCACGCTTATGATGTCCAAAAAAGCAATCGTTATTGAATGACAATCTTAGCATTATGCCTCTAAAAGTAGAGGTTTCCATTTTCACGCTTATGAGGTCCAAAAAAGCAATCCTTATCGAATGATAATCTTAGCATTACGCCTGTAAAAGTTAGACTGATCATTGGAAAGGGTACTTTTAGAGACCCATATGGTAACTACGAATGACCTTCCAACCGCTGTTATTAGAGAATCGCCCATCAAATCGGCGAACCTTATCACCACGTCTCAACGTTTAGCCAAGACACCCAATGACGTTATCCAAATTCCCTTGAACCGATCTTAGTCAGTACTCCAAATCGTCGTTACAATTGCCCTACGAATGCAGAAAGGATAAGCTCCAAGCTGCTAGGAAAGGCTGACGTGCAATTTGTTAACGTGAAAGCGATCTTGTATCGGGTGTCTGAATCTTTACGAGAAAGAAGAAAAAAAGCTCTAAGCACCAAAGGGGTCAGCCAACCGGCAAGCTTTGTACCAGTGTGTATGCCGC
Organism: Itoplectis maculator; assembly: GCA_964034905.1. NCBI lineage: Eukaryota > Metazoa > Arthropoda > Insecta > Hymenoptera > Ichneumonidae > Itoplectis > Itoplectis maculator. The sequence continues at coordinate 9,163,547 of OZ035857.1, forward strand.
TATGTGTTTAACCCTCCAACACCAATGTTGCAACACCTATACAGCTCATCGACACTGCACATTGTAAAGTATGTTACACTGGCATAGGGAGGGATAACGGTAAATCTTGGAAACTCCAACAGTCGCAACACGGATAGAACGATGTTTGAACCCCGGCGGGGTAATTGAACGAAGGCAGATAGGGCATGTAAGAGTAAGTAGACGCAGATACGAACTCGCCATGAGCTTCCAACAGTGGAACGGGAAAGGTTTTTCGCGCTGGCACCGAGCTGTACGTGCAAAACCGAGTTGCCCCTCGTTTAAAGCCGATTCGCAGAAAGCGTGTATTTCGCTCTATAAAATTACCCTCGAGCTGCGCCAGGCGCCCTCGCGCGGCCCGGCACAGTAACCATAGTGCGGAAGGAGAGGGAGACACCGTCGTCTTCGTTGGAGTTCCGCTATCGTTGCACTGCTGCTCCCTCTGTGACTCTGGCGCCTCCTCCTCCCGCGGGGCTAAACAGGCGCCACGTTTCGTTCGCTTTTTTTTTTCGTTTTCCCTCTCATTCTCTCGCTCCGCGAATCTTTAAATGGGCTTTGGCGAAAAGTACACAAGCTTGGAGGTATTAGCGAGTCGTTTTAACCGTAAATAGGCATCGACGACGTCGACCCGAGCGATACTCTTGTCCTGGGTAATTACCCAGTTTGAAGCGACGGCGCCGGGAATATGGCGGTGCCGCGATGGGTAAACTCGCACTTGCGACCGGGACCTCGCCCGGGAAAATCACCGGGGCCCCGGGTGACTGGTTGCACTGGTAATGCTATGATTGGTGGCTGCCAGCGTCGCGGAAAAATGGGATTTGTCTATTCGAGATGTCAAATCGATTTTTTTTGTCATGGGAAATAACATTTTTGTCACTTGAAAAATATTTTTTTTGAGGAGGAGGACATGGAGATGATAATGAAAAATTGTAGGAGTCGAATTAAAAATAAAAAAAATGTTCTGAGCCATCTCTTAATGACAGTTTGATGCTGTGCGATAAATCGCAATTTTCTTCTCTTCCTTTTGCACATTCGAGCCTCGGACAGCCGCAACCACGCGTCCCGCCGCCGGGGAGAGAAAAGAAATATACGAGACTCGAGCGCGCCGATCATTTCTCAAACTCCGTAACTCGATATAAACGACCCCGGCATAGCGGAGCGGCGCCGGCGGAGAGAGGCTGAGAAAAACGCAGGAGCAAGAACCAACCCCCGTGGCAACGTCTCGGCAGAGCCGAACGACGAGATAGCCGCGTGCGAGCGATCCTCGCCTGGGTGCGCCCCGCACCGGTGGCTTACATTATCGATATTACGAGGAGTCGATAAAAAAATCGCATAAAATTAAACAAACCCCACGTGCTCCCGATAAAATTCTCGCACCACCCCTGTGCTCGTGCGCAGGCCTCGCCAATATTATGGGCGATCACTTTTCGGCCTGAAGAACACCGGAAGTGAGATGGTTCGGCCATACTTTGTATATAGAATTGCCCGGGAATAATTTTTTATGTTAATAAACCAATTTTTGCGTATTTTTTATATTGCTGTCTTATAGATTTATTTTTTTTATTTTTTATTTTTTTTTTCATAGGAATTCGTATTTTGGAAGTCAAAAGACTACAAAATAATTTTAACTTGAAATGTTTTCTCCTTTTTTGAGAGTAATCACTACGATTTTTTTTTGTTTTTTTTTTTTTTCAGAAATTCGTATTTTGTAAGTCAAAAGGAATGAAGGATTCAGAAGAATTGCGTAAATTTCGCGTTAAGGAGCATCCGAGCCAGCTGATAAAAGAGGGTGAAAAAAGGGTCGATTTAAAAAAAAAAGAGAAGCTTTTACTCTCGCGAACAGGCAAATCGTCTGCTAGTCCTGTGTATACGCCCGGTGCTTCTGGTGCCGCGCCGGTTTCTGCCTACTCAACGTTGTCGAGGCACTTCACCGTCGCGGCGTTGCCCCCGTTTCATCTCGCTTTAAGCACGACCGAATCCCCTGTTTTATTCAAAGTCGCTCGCTCCCGAGGCCAGAGGGGGCACCGCTCGTATACACTAAATATATATCGCACTCGTATAAGAGCGAGGAGGTGCACGCGGCCAGACAGCAGTAGCATGTATATAATGTGCTACTACAGGACATACAGCATGCAGGGAACGTAAATTCGAATACTTATATTGCCTTGACTAGCGGGTGGAATAAATGTACTATTTTTTCTTTCGACTGTTGCGGTTTAGCCGTCAGCGAGCGAACCATTTGATGGATAAAAAATATGTCATCAAAAGTGGTTTTCGTCATATCCAATGGATTTATTTAAATAGTTCATCAAAACTGAAGATACGTTCAATGTTGTATTGTATTGAATTTTGACGAAATCGGTAAAGCGGTTCGGATTTTATAGAATTTATATATTTTATAGAATTTCGAATTTTGCGAAAAGTTGTTTGGATTTTCGCTCTAACATACGAAAAACATTTTTTAAAAAGCTTCTTCTATGGGAAAGAAAAAATTAGTCAATATGCTTTCTGATAGAGGTGGCTTTGAAAAAATAGAAATTAATGAGGAAGCAAAGTGCATTCGACTTTGTTTTTTTTTTTTTTTTTTTTTTTTTTTTTTCGTGTGCACGAAATTTGCGTTGATTATAGCAGTAATGGACATTACAGCATTAATTAAATATGGACAGGATGGGAATATTTTTGACTGAAAAAATTCTCGTAATACGGAATCATGGAGGGTGATGCGAATACGAAGCGAATAGTCACACACTGCTGCTTTGCGTTATGACGCTTCTCCATTCGGGGCTTTTTACCCCAAATTCACAGTGACGTTACAGCGATACGAGAAAATCCCACAATTTCTCCTGGGGTTTCGGAAAAAAAAAATCGTGAATAATATGCCGAAAGCAGAGAGGCTGCTTTCGGGAGTGGAAAAAATATCGCCCGATCGAGGGTCGAAGAGCGTTCGAGAGATCGGGGAACGAACTTTTGGACAGTTGTTTCGCGGGGTCAGAGCCTCGGCTCTCTTGGGACGTCTCGCTATACCTGACTTCATTTTTTTTTTTTCACCAATTTGTCATAAACGTCGGACGGTAGCCAAATCTTGTTTGGTTTTTATTGCACTTTTGACTGTGACGCGAATCTCTGTATCCTCAAAAATACTCGAACGCTTATTTTAATTTTTAACATATTAATTAAATCAGGGATTCAGCCTATTTCAAGTAATAAAAAAAAGATTTATACGAATCACGTAAAAACATTTGCAAAAAAAATACTCAATCCAACTTCCCATTAAAAAGGTGTCAAAAATGCCATCCCATTTTTTTCCCTATGCGTAGCAACTGATCAAAATATTGTCATGTGATTAATCGCAAGACAAGACACAAAATTTCGTTCCTACTGAATTCAGGAATTTGCTGACAGTTGGATGAGAATGAGATACAGGAATAGGTAGATATGGCGCTTGGATATGTCTCAGGGTAGTTACCAGCAGCGGTGGCGGCGGAAGAGACGCGAATACACGTCGGCTAATTGTCTGCAGCAAAATTAAACTGAAGTCACGTTAATTATGTAACTCTCCACTCTACACGCGAGACAATGTATGCGTCTGTGTGTGTGGGCTAACTGTGCATAACCAGTGGGGCGATGATGGACGAGCTGTACGGCTCGACCTTACTACGCCTGCCATCCTCGAGCCGAGGAAATCCCAAACTTGGCGTTAACGCGATCAGTCAACACCCACCCTGATGCCTCCGTGGTTAGAGCTTTTCTCCTTGTTTTGTACATTACACTTGTGTTTTAGGACCTGCGCTAATCTGCCTCCGGATTAATTACTACGCAATATGGGTCTGAATAATTATCGTTTACCCGGAAAACCTTTAGAGCTACCCACATAAATTGTATTGTATTTTTTACAACAGAGTCCGCCAACGTATCTCAATATCGTAACCAGTGAAATTCGAGCAAATTGGATAGCAATCCGGTAAAAATGATTAATTATGCGTGAGATAAAAAAATTCATAATTTGATTGTGGAATAAATAATAAATATAGTAAAGCTGATGCAAACTCGATAATACAACTGCGTAAAATTGGTAATTCTATCGTCCCACTGGGTTCCCGAAAATTGGAAAATTATCTACTTACAGTAATTTCAATCGCACTTTACAGAGCATTAAGCATATTTTGGTATAATTTTTTGATTTAATAAAAAAAATTCCACTGTTACATTTTCACAGCGAAATAAAAAATGACATTTCTCCTCTCAGTCTACAGAATAATTTTAACTTGAAATGTTTTCTCCCTTTTTGAGAGTAATCACTACGATATTTATACGAACTTCGGAGGTCTTCGAAGTTTCACAGGACCAAAAAATGAATGACAATAAGCGAGCCTAAAAAAATTTGGCGTAATTTAACTTGTGAATAATCATTGGTTATTGTAACTCAAATTGCGTACCCATTATATCCGGCTTTTCCTCTTAAAGCGTATTTAGTTACCGCAAATTTGCGTCGTCACGAAGACCAATGAAGAGATTCGCAAGAACTGACAGTGCAAGTTGATAGGTATAGCCTTAAGCATAGCCAGCGTATATCGTGTACTTAAACCGCGTATTACGATTCTCGTGTACCCGCGTCGCTTTCTTCCTTTTATACTTAGAGCTATGTTCGCCGATCAGGAGAGTTCGAAAGGTGATGTTCCTCGTATTGGCAGAGACAAGAAAGAGAGTCCTGGGGTATCCCGAACAACGATCGCACGTACCCGGTACCATACGATAAAACCGAGTTGCTCATTACAGTCAGTGCAACGCTCGCAGCAAGAATTCCCGGTACTAATAATAATTATCGCGAAATTTTCCTAATAGGATGTTAGGGTAAATTTAAATGCGTTGTGGAATTTAATCAAGATTTTCTCGCTTGCTTATCAATCTAATAAATAAATACACTACTAACTATATCGTTCTTAATCTTTTTTTTCAACACCCTTTTTTAATAAATCATAATTTTGCTGCCACTATTTACATTCCAAGCCATCATTAATAAAAATGAATCCCTTGACGTGAATAAAAAAAAAATTTTAAATTGCCTAATTGTCTTTTAGAGTCGACAAAAAAATTGTAAATGCGACTTAGGACTTTGGTTGTTTTGCCGCAACCTCAACTTCGCCGTTTTTATAAAAATTACCACTACTCATCCCGCATTAAAATAATGGCTGGAGGAATAGATGATAATCGTTGCTTCTTAATTGATCCTCGAGCGCAATCGACCATCGCGTTACTTGGGAGCGTCTCAGATTTACAAAAATATGAAGATACGGCGTTACGTTAATAACACGCGAAGTCCGCAAAACGCAGGAGCAACAACTACTAGCGTTATACCGGTTGCCGGGGCAATGATGGATACCGAGAAACGCTTTCATAGCCGTGAGGAGAGCGCGGCGCCTGTTCCCCTTGCGGCTTCGCAGCAGTGATACCTACGGACCGAGGCGGCTCGGCAACTGCGTTTACTTCGAATTGGTACAAGAACTTGGCGAATGTCTGTATAGAGCGCGCGCGCGGCTACCGTTGCCGCGTAGCTGCGCAGCTGAGCCTCTGCTGCTGCCTATCACAGCGTCGCTTCCAGATATTCCTGGGCGGTGCGCCAGGAAAAAGAGACATAAACGCGGCAATGGATGCAATGACCAAGTTCATGCGAATTATTATATCGTTCGTGTTGCTGAAGACACGACACGCGGCTTCTTCCGGTATTTCTGCTCGGCCGATAGGTGCCTTTTATTTACGACAGATGGCGCTCGTGTCGATATTGCAGGTTAGGTACTACGATTTGCAGGTTAGGTTTGGGAGCATCGGAGAAAAATGTGCTGGAGCACCTATCGCTGGGAGCAATATTTATTTTACTGAATTATTATTATTATTAATAATAATCATAATCCATTATTATTATTATTAATAATCATAATCCTGGATTATTATTACTGGATTAGTAATATACTGGATTATTATTATTATTATTATTATTATTATTATTATTATTATTATTATTATTATTATTATTATTATTATTATTAATAATCCAGTTTTTACCCCCATTATTACCCGAATAATTTTTCTTAGCTTACCGAATGATTTATTAGTAAGTGCGTTGCTCGTGGACACCTGCGTGACGGTCCATTCGATGCTGGGGGGGGGGATTTAATTAGGAGGGAGAATTTTCTCCCACCTGCGTAAGCTTTTGCCGTCCGTACCGCGAAGTTGACGTTCAAACTGCTGGTTCAACTTCCGCACCTCTTATCGATAACCGTTACGGGAGAGCGGGTAAACGCGCCCGAGACAGAAAGAAATAGCTTATTACCGTCAGCTTATTAGAACGATTGAATGGAGAAACTGGAACGAACGTATTCTCTGAACAATTATTGAAGGCGGTTAGAATGTAAAAACACACCGTGAACACAATTCCCAAAAAAAAGAATCTACAAAATATTGTCACATCTTTTTATTTCCAATTTTCCCAAAAATATATAAATTAAAAAAAAGTTATTTTCTCTCCCAAAAAATATTACATAATTGCATATAAAGTCAACGTTAACCATACATTTTTTTTTTTTTTTTTTCAAACGATCTCGAGAAGGGTTTCTGCCACAGCAATTTACCGAAACTTCGTAGATAAATATAACGCGGTTTCGACGAGCTAGTTTCGAGTTCTGTGAACGAGTTAAAGAAAATCGTTGCTTCTTGCTGGGAACCTTCGATTCACAACCTCCTTCTCATAGAAGGCGAGCTAACCGACGTATATACAGCCTACGTAGCGTTTTGTACACAATTTCGTAGACTTTATCCGGGCGATTAGTTCGGTCGGTGATTCGCGCGCGTGTGAGAGAGGATCGCGGGCCAAGGCACACGCTACGAGATAGCTGCTCGAGTTCGTTGAGATCTCGAGCATGGAACACACTTCCGGACGGGGGAAGGGGGGGCCGCTTTACTTTACGATGTACCATTAAGGTGTTCTCGGTCGCGCGAGCGAGCAAGAAGGAAAAAGACCGAAAGTGGAAGCGAGAAAGAGAGAGACAGAGAAAACGTTCTACAGAGACTTATAGAAATTCTACGTTCCTGTGTTCCTGGAAAAGTTTAGTGAAGAAAGACACAAAGTTAAATATATAGTTATAATAGTGTAGACACCAACACACATAGTGCAGCGTATCCATTAAAGTACCGCGGCGTATTATCTAGGAAAGTTGTGGAATATCGACACAGACACTGTGAACTAATATTACTTGCCCGGAATTATTATTTTCTTGCCTTTGCTGCCTTTTTTTCGCCGCTCGATTCCGTATACCCAAACTATGACTGTTCTGAGAGCAGAAAAATGCTTTCTATGGATTGTAATGTGAGACTCGCATTGTCTCATTTTTTCTCTCTGCAGATATAAATTTTCTGACAATTATATGATGATATTAGAATTTTAAAAAATCCCGATAATATTTGACTCTAATATTATTTTATTTATAATATTTATGATTTCTTAAAAAAAATTCAAGTCAGCTACTTCGGATTTGGAGTAAGCTCGGCTGGATTTTAATAACGCGGATGATAAATTGCGAATCGCGAACTTTCCACTCTCGTTTCTGTAACGATGAAGGTTGTTTCGCCTCGTGGAACGCGAGTGGCATACAAGCGAGAAGTAGGAGGAGCGAAAAGAAGAGGGAACGGAGAACAGAGAGAGAGAGAGAGAGAAAAAAAGGCAGCCGGTTCAATGTTTCGCTAATAGGTGATTAGGTGGTATATCTACTAATTAGTATATAGGAGCGTGGCAGCTACCGCGCTACACGTACACTAATACCAGCTTCTTGGCGCAGCTGGTGCACTATACTATTACACACGTCTCGGCTGCTCGACCACTGTTGTATGTAACACCCCAGTCAGCGTGACAGCTTCTTACTTAGCGCAGGCGTGAAGCCTCCTGTTCGCTCTGCCGGCGCGAATTGTTCGGTATATGTATCGCACTTGCGAATCTTTATTAACGCCCGCAACCATCGCCGCGTTTCCTATCTTCGTGCGCTTTGGTGTTCGCAAAGCGAGATTGCATACGAAACGAGCTGCATCGACGTGTGGGAGACTCTTTCTTGGCTATTGCCATGCATGAACAACAACATAATGATCAACTTATTACGATCGTGAGCGTGAAAGAATCTTGGCAGTCAATTAGTTAGAAACAATTGTGGAAGGTACCAATGTACTTTTGAATATTTAGCATTGTGACGAATGTATTCTAAAGAGATCACCTAAAGCAAAAAAAAATTGTTAGAAACAATTGTGGAAGGTACCAATGTACTTTTGAATATTTAGCATTGCTAAATGTATTCCTTCATTGCTAAAAGAAGGAGATATGATAGTTAACAAAAGTCTCGAACTGAATAAGACCCACGTCACTTTTCATGAAGTCAAATCGTTGCGAAGCTATTTATAGCCAACCAGAAATGTCATTTGCGGCATGTACGACAATTCTTTTTTTTTTCCATCGCTCGCAAGATTCCCTTCATCGCGCCTTGACAAGACGTCCATTCGGCGTCACCTTTAATTAGGCCCACGGCGAAGTGGTAGTCGCACGCAGAGGATGAAAGCCCGATTCCTCCTGGTTGGAATCGTGTCCGTGTGTTCAAGTAACCCGGGGCCAACTCTGAAGTGCTGCTGTTTTTTTTAAATACGTATATATACATATATACACATATATGGAACTGAGATGCGTAGTTTGGAGTGGAGGGTCAGAAAACGAGGAAGAGCGAGACAGATGGTGAAAAGAAGCGAGAAGGACGAACCGCTACGCGCTGTCGTTGGAAGTGTGTGCGACTGGCAATACTACTGTATAGTTAGAGAATTTCATCCGAAGTATGGAGTTAGTTGCAGTGAGACGCGCAGCGCCCGGACTCCTCTCTGTTTCAGGTTTTGGTCACGCGATGCCTTTTTTCTCTGATTCCCGGTACCCGGTTATCTCTGGCCGGAGGCAACCCGGGCGCACGGACTACTCTATTCTTCGTCAGGCCTTTACTGCATGTTATACTATACACCCAAGCTCCGCTACTACGAGGATCACTCGATGGTTACAAACGTTCTTCGCGCTATTAAGGAAAGACTCAAGGGTTTCTCGCTCGCACTCGTATTGACTTCGTTCGACTATCTTCCTCGCACTTATGCGACTTTCTTTAGTATTAAGAATCATGTTAGGGGTACAGTGAGATCTCTCTTGTTGCATCAGCTTAGGAAGGATCTGTCTGTCAGGAGTAAGTAGTTTCTTAACCTCTTCGTAGGTAAGTTCGATATTATCTGTTCGTCTTTTGTTATTGTCGATGGGACAGAGCTGAAGACAAAATTGTGCTCGATAAGATAGAGGTGAAGATAAGACAGAGGTAGCATTCCTTCAATACGACAGAGATGAAGTCAGAATCAACTGTCTTCAAAACAACAGAACTGAAAGCAAAGCTGTCTTTAATAGGACAAAGATGATGCTAGAACTGTCTTCTATATGATAGAGGTGAAGTCATCACTACGACAAAGGTGAATTCAAACCTGTCTTCACTACAACAGAGTTGAAGACAGAACTGTCTTCAATATGACACAGACGAAGACAGGACTGTCTTCAAGATGACACAGACGAAGACAGGACTGTCTTCAATACTACACAGACAAAGACACGACTGTATTTAATGCAACAGAGATAAAGACGCAACTGTCTTATTCACGGCTGCTACAAGAACGATGACAAAAGAAAAGGGAGGCTTTTGGCGAAACGTGAGGCGTGACGGGTCACGCCGTACATTTGTGACCACTGTGGACATTCGTAAAGGGAATCGCAAAAATTATACCTCTCGGTGTACCCTCGGGCCTTTCGCTAGCCCAGTCCGCATGCATTTATGCACACGGGTTACAAAGGTAACCCCAACTGCATGTTCATACTTTGTAAGCCTTCGTGTTTCATTCGCAAAGCGTGATCGAGAGCTCGGTTGAAGAGCGGCAACGCACGCAGATAACAACGCATCACGCAACGACGAAGCAGCTGCAGTCGACCACTGCAGTGAAGTCACTCCATTGTCGATTAGTTTCTCAAACTGTCCTCTGTATGCTAACCACTTTGCATTCAACTTAAAGTGGAACGAATTGTCAAAAGTAATTTCGCGTCTTTACACCCGATGACCTGTACCGCGAAGAAAATTGATTAAACAGTTTCCATTCTGTACTACAAAAACCCATAATCACAAACCTATCGGTAAAGTTTCTTAACCGGTCACCAAAGATTAACCCAAGATTGTTGCAACGCAAAAAAAATACAATATCGCTAACAGGCGAAATTACCAAGATTACAATATTTCCAGCCATCTTTGCCATCGAACCATTCGCATCGACCCAGCAATTACTCAATCCCAGGACAGCTAATGAAGCAATTCTAATTCATGCCTGTTAATATTTCTCCGAAGCACGTGACGTCGTTACGTGCGCGAGAAAAAAAAGGCAAACGACGGGTTTTCCTCTCGTGATTATTATTCCCGAGACCCCCTTTAAAATATTACACAGTCACGATAACTAAATATCAAGGCGTTTTAAATAAAATGCACCGAGCGACAGGATAGTCGCTCGAGCGCGAGCGCACTTCAGTCTGCGGCGGTATCAACCGTGCATGGCTTTCTCGTGTTTTCAACCGCGGCTGACGTGCATCAAGTGGCGTGCGTGTTTGTTTCGCTGTTGAATGACAAGTGCACGTGCGCCTATGAGCTCATTTAGCCGCGGCATCGGCGCATACCGGCTCGTCACCGAGGTTGCAATTTCCCTGCGCGCGAAAGACGATTCGGCCTTGCTCTCACTATACGGCTAACTTCGGGTTGGTGCAGTTTTCGTGCCACGATCGCTGCTTCCACTCGAAGCTGAAGTAGAAGCAGAAGCAGCAGCAGCAGCAGCAGCAACAGCGAAGCAGCCCACCCGGGACCAAAGAAATATAAACCGGCAGTAAAAACGTTCATGGCACTGCGCTCACATACATGTTAACCCCGCAGCACACGCGGCCAACTCGCAGCTATTAGAGTGTCATTTTAAAGCACTGGTCGTTATGGCGTAGCGCTGAGGTGGTTCGACCGAGCGTGTGTAGCGATATTATACAAATTGTGTGCGTGTGTTTGTATGTGTTTGTGTATGTGTTAGGCTGTATACAGGTTTGGAACAGTTTTAGTGTATGCAGAGCACTTCGCATCGCATCTGCTACCGGAAACGGACATGTGCGGCAAATTCTCCGATTACTCGCCAAACGCCGCGGCTCTATCTGCACGGTGTGTGGGTTACGTTTAAATGCTCCGAGAAGCTGGTAAATGTCGAAGAAATTGTGAGGCTTCGCGCTGTGTGTAATTTGACTTCGGTCAGTCGATTTCCAAGGTTAATACTGCCTAATTCGGCCGCGAATTGAGATGCTAATGGCGCGGAAATAAACTGTTTTATTAGATCTGCGGTAGGTCTGTAGGATTGAGGGGATTTTATTCTTATTTCTGGAGCAATCAATTTTTAATGGTGGTCAATTTTTACCGTGAGTTTCATGTTTTGCATTTGCGAAGAGAATTTTTATGTTAGATGAAATTGTTGGTCTTTCATTATTAAAGTGTCGTCACATCAATTTGGATATACGATCACATCATTGCTGATTATCGTTTGATGGTTTTGATGTTTCCTGGTGGAAAGCAGATTTTAGGTTTGCAAATAAAATCGATGAGTATTGAAAGAAAAGTGAGATAAGGAGCCTGGAACGAGAATACTTTGTAGCCACGAGTCGCTTTAGATTCGACCAACGTCGTTTTTTCCATTCAACGAATAATTTCATTATAGAAAGGAAAATTGATGTAGCTGCGTGGAAGAACGCACCGAGAAGTGGTTCGTCGTTGGCAAATAGAAACTCCGCGGTGACTGCGTTGCACAACATTATAGTTTCGAGTGGTCAGAGCGAAAGGTTTTGCCCGGGATTGAGATACGCTTACAGTGGAAAGAGACTTATTGCTCAACCGAGCGCTGGTCACCGGTTGCACCGTAATTAGAATCGGCCAATGACTCGTGTCATCGCCTACACCGAAGTGGAAATTTGTCTTTCACTCGCAACACTTCCTCGTCGCGATAAATTGCCACTTTAAAATAGTCGCATTAATCAAATGATATCTAAGCGATATAAAAAAAATAATTTGTACAAGTTGCGAAACAGTGGACCATTCTCAGTGTCTTCACACTGAGATCATGGAGAAAAATAAATATCAAAACAAAATGTCCTGAACGAGGAAGCAAAATAATAAATGTCCGATTTGATATTGCGCAGCTCGCAAATGGTTAACACGTCAATTCCGATGCGACACTAAAATTCCGCGTGATTATCATACCAGCCAGGCTTTAACGTGGCGCGTGTAAGAGTCTCTCCGTGCAGTTGGGTCTCCGTAAACTCGCATGGGGAGTCGTTTCGCCGGTCAATAATCCCCTTTAGCGAACGGTCGTAATAACATATAACGAGCGTTGCCGAGTATTTACAGAGACCCGACGACAACTCGTTTCCTATCGCGTCGGGAACAGCGTCGGGCAGCTGGATACGTGCGCGGGATCCGCGGAGGAAAAAAAAGAGGCCCCTGGACGATAATTCGCCACGCGACAGAGAGTTAAAGGTCGGGAGCAATCAGAACCACAGGAGTCATCGTCGTCGATCATGCAAGAAAAAAAAACGAGAAAAATAAATAAAATAACGAGCATTTGTAAGCGTTACCGTTATCGGAAATCTAGTGCTAATGCACTGTTATTTGAAATCCCAGCGCATGGCAAGTGTGACAATAACTGCTTCCCTCGGCCGCAAAAGTGGCCAATCATTGCGCCGATGACTCGCGAGCCGGTATTTTATAATTCAGACCTACCTACTTCAACCCTAATTGTTATGTCACTTGGCACTTCGCTTGAACCTGACGCTTTGGAAAAATATAAACAAGAGTTTCCAGTGTGTGCGATTGCGTGAGGCGATGAAACGACGGATAAGGTCGCGATTTTATTCGCGCTAATTGTAATTGTGTCTCAGACACTTGAAGAGAACACTGAAGCTTTTTTTTCTTCGAGACGCTCTGGCTTCGCAGCGCTTGATCCATAATTGTGCTGAAAACAGCTGACACGACGTTATCATGAAACTAATGTTTCTGGCGATTAGTGTGACTGACAGGTGTAAAAATTCCATAAAACTTCATTAAACCGATTATTATAATTGCAGTGAAAAATATCAAATAACAGATTGCAGAAATTTCATTTTTTTCCAAACTAAATTTCATACTTTCAACCATTAAAAAAATATATTAAAATTTCCCATGTTTTTTTACATTCAGAAAGAATTTTTTCCAAAGCAAAGATAATTGCAGTGAAAAACATCAAATAACAGATTGCAGAGGTTTCATTTTTTCCTAACAAAATTTCATACTTTCAACCACTAAAAAAATGTATTAAAATTTCCTATGTTTTTTACATTCAGAAAGAATTTTTTCCAAAGCATCGTTACGAATAATCAATCGCATGATCAGTAGCTTTTGCGGTTTAAGTCGATAGGATCCACACGGAAGAAACCTAGTCTGCCAATGTAAGTAGTAACAGCACGAGTACGTCGAGAAACGCACATGATCCTCATCTCTCGCGTTGATCTCCTTTATGCTTTTTTTTTCTTTCGTCTTTGCGCCACTAGCGTGCTGAACGAAACGTAAGTAGCGACGGATTTTTGTTTTTTTTTCACGTCGATATAACCTACGGCTCTGCGAAGGCAGAGGATCCGCAAGTGCAGCAAACGGAGCCTCCGAGAGCATCGCTAGGGAATTATTATCACAGCGGGCAGCGGGAGAAGAGAGTAATAATATTGTAACTCGTTCGCGTACGCTCTCGGAAGCAACCGAATACATTTTACTCACGCCATCCGATGTAATTCTAGGCTTCATTACAGGCCGTACGAAAAAACGAGGAAAAAGAATAACGAAACCACGACATTCGGAGTACGAAGCTCGAGATGTGAGTAGTAAGTTCGCGTAAGTGCTATGCTAATTACGTACTTCACACTGCTTGTGTGCCGCGGCCAATACACTTCGGCTCGATTTTCGTTTGCTCGTGTGTCGAGTTTGCGCGGTGATGTTCGCCCGGTGAAGAATGTTAAGCGACTTTATGAATGTTAAGCGGTACAGTCCAACACACTCGCAATAATCGATGATTTTAGGGGTCCAGACCGACCTGGTAACAACATTGGTGCTTTGTGGATGAGCGAGACAATTGGTGATGCCAGGTCTGTTGGTATACTTATTGTATAGATAATAGCAGAAATTATATATGACTTGTCTTGTACGATCACAATTTCAATCTCAAGTTTCTCGATCGCAATTTACAATCTCACAATTTTTGATCATATGGGTCTGGCAATTATGATTAATTCAGACTTAATTTTTGAGAGCCCAGATGACTGATGGGTACACCGCTCAGAAAGGTGAGAAAGAATCGCAATTGCGCAGATGCCAGGTTAATTAGTTCCGAATCGAAAGCAGTTGGAAACAACGGTTCTATCCCTCAATCACCGAATCCCGATTAAAATCAGCCGTCCAACAGAACCTCCGTCTAACCCGACTTTTATTTCCCGTATACAAAGTAATAGAATTATGCAAATCCAGATTCCTATCTTCAAACCCAGAAATCTCGCTTCATGCCATTCTCAAGCCTAGAAAGCGTGGCAGTAGTGCATTCAAAGTCCCGTCTCAGAAACTCACCGGCGAGTCTGTCCTTCAGATGTGGATGAGCCTGAAGCGGATGAGCCGCCAAATTAGCGAGAAGACTGGCCCGGTGAAGACCCGCGGCCGCCGCTTGCTGCTGACTGTGCTGCAGTGCCTGAAGACTCCAGGGCGGTATGAGAGCCTGGGCAGGAAGTCCCGTGCCGGGTCCGCCATTTGGTCCGGGTGGTCTGTGAGCCGGAACCCTGATGACTCCACCTCCGGTGTAGATCAGACCGGAGCCACCGGGAAACAGTCGGAACGGTGCCAGAAGATCGGCCGGATGCATCACCGAGTTGTTGGTGTGCATTTCAGGTGTGCTGCCCGTATCATCGTCATCCTTCTCCGACATCTTCTCCTCCAATTCGACGCCCCAGGATCTCCTACCATCCTCGATGTTCGCGTGTCTGTTCGCTCCATCGTCCCACGTCCACGAGGACCGTCTTTCCTTATCGCTGTCCAGGTCGTCCGAAGCCGCCGGACTCTTAGGATTACCCTGGGAGCCTCTTCCCTCGCCCAGCAGTCGACTTATGCTGAAAGGATGACTCCTCGGCGAAACATCGTTCTGAAGGTGCGCCTTTGTATGACCGTTTGGCGGCGGCGACGTCGAACATTCTGACGGCGGTTCGTTGGTATTACGATTATTGTTCGTTGCTGAAGAATTGACATAATTCCGAGGGCTGCAACTGCGCGAGTCCAGGTCGTCCACGTTGATCTCCTCCGAGGGATCGATGTCGCTGTCACCACCGTGATCCGACATTGTCGCACTGGAGGATAGTCTTTCGTTCGAAGAGAAAACAACAAAACTCGTTCCACCAAAAACTAGTCTGGGTTACCGGTGACTATTGACGTCAATCGGTGTAAAATCGTTCATGACGCAAGGAAAGCAGCTGACATCCCCCAAAAGACACTCAAACGGAACCAGCTCTGAGGCAAAATAATTTTAATCCAGCGAGAAGGCCTCAACCTCAGTTTAGTACCTCAACACTTATTCAAAACCGACCGAATGATTTTTGTGCCAGTATCGTTTCTAAGTATAAGTTGCCGAATGTTCGCCCAGGCGATAAGGCGTCGCTGCGGGGGACCAACAATGGCCGACAATCGGAAACCGACGAGCGCACGAGTCGGAGTTTTTTTTTAAGTGTATATTCCAAAGTACCGCGAGCGACTGGTACCCTTCGTTGGCTGTTCGTACTGGGTTGGAATGTAATTTGGAAATTACGGAGCCGCGCGTACGCGTCTCGTGGATGCCGCGAGCACCTTCTTACGCTCGTTCGGGTATCTCTGCTGTCCTGACGTTCCCGGTGATGCCGATGCTCCCTCCTCGTCGGCCATTTTATGGGCCATAAACGTTTGCCTCGACTTTTCCAGGTAAGGGGCTCGCCGTATGCGGCTGCATTAAATACATATATATGTACACATGTATATATGTATAATACCGTGAGCTTTTATGCTACAGGGGTTAATTCGTAGCCGCGCACACGATGTCTCTGTCACCCAATCCTATCATTCGGATGAACGGCTCGTCGGGCCTCTAATTGGTCCACTATTCCGAAACCACTCGCGGAGCTTTGCCATCGAGAGCCGTCAACCCTTTCGTTCTGCTAAAGACGTTTTTGCTCTAAACGTTCACCTTATCGGCCAAATTGGGATGGCTTCATAGGACAAAAACTCAATGACACTTTGACCTGTCCAGCCCAGTTTTGTTATGACACGTGGATGCAATTACCAGTCCTCTCAGAGTTCATTGATGTCACTACTTTGTTTACTCAACACAATCCTGGATCAAAGCTGCCCAAACATACTGCGCCTCAACTTTCAACGACCAAGATGGCTGAATGGTTTCACTTGCTACTTGATTACAAAACACTTGTTCCAACCATCAGACGATTATCCCTTTGCACTGCTTCTGTCACTGCGGGTTTTTTGCTCCCGAAATATTCCAGGATCCGTTGGACACTTGGATTAATCACGTTGTTTACTCAGCGCGACTTTCGTACCGTGTCCATTCACTGCAACCGAAGCGATAACTTATGTCACTGCAGGCAAAAAGCCTTGTCGTGGACTCGTCCGGTGGTCAGTCCGCGAATGCACCTCCCGATAAGCGGCCTCCTGACTGAATATCCCACATAAACGATCGCCAGACGAGAGTATCTCGATATGCCCGCGCGCGCGGTTTGGTCGACAACGCCGACCTCAGCGCCCGCAACGACGTCGAAAGAAGAAAAGCCACACGAATCGGCGCACCGGGGGAAGAAGCGTCAAAAAAATCACGGCTTCGGGCAAGGATAATCTGCTCGCCGCAGCCCGGCGTCCTCGCTTCGTCGTGGTGAAGTGAATCGGCCGAGGCGCGCAGCAGACGCTCGCAGCTCTCGTCGAAACCAGGTGGTTATCCCCACCACTGCTCCACGTCCGTGGCCTGATCGAATGGCCCGTCATTTACAGGCCACGCCCACCCAGTACCGTCCGCCAATGGGAGCGCGCGGGGCCACGCCTACCCGGTGCCCCATTGGCGAGCTGCAAATTGATACCTATTTAACATTTGAGCAGAATGTTGCAGGCGATCGCCTTTTTCGCCTGTATTATTTATTGGCTTCGTCATTCTATTCGTTTTTTCCCCCCCAAAACCGGGCCCTGCCACTCTTCCCCCATGCTTCGTATATGTTCGTGTCTTTCTCTTGTTCAGAAGCCTTCGGTGGCTTTCTCTCTCGCTCCGCAGGTCGTATTCCACTCCTTCCATCTTCCAGCCTCGCACTTTAGGCTGTCTCCACTGTCTCACTTTCTTCTTCGCGGACCCCATTTGTCTCTCTTTTTCTCTATCACTGTCTCTCTTTCGCTATGGCTCTGTCCTCGTTTCTCTTTCCACCTTTTTCGCGTATGTTGCGGGGTACACTGTACTTTGGATGTATCCTTACTCTGCCTTAACCATCCACTCCTCTCTCTCCCTCTCTCTTCCTCTCCCCCCCTCCCCCCCCCCCCCCCTCCCACCACTCCACAGTCCGCTACTTTATCCTCGTCGCACCGCAACTCGCCGGGGAAGCTGTGGGACTTAATTACGCGAATGCTGTGAGTACACTCGCGCGCGCACGAATACCTCGCCCGCAGACTCGTTTCTTCCCATCTCTCTCGCTGCGCACAGCCCACTCGCTCCTTTTTCCGCACTCGCGTTCGCGGTACCGGGAGTTTTCGAATGCCCCCGCGTGTTATATACCGCGGACTCGCGGGGAAAAACGTGCCGCATAATCACCTAACGAGACCCCACCGATCAATCGCTGAAGCTCGATTGATCGACGGGATTCCATATATTTTTCAATCAACGCGAATACTCGTGTAATTTGGTTGCGCCTTCAATTATCGTTCCACATGCGCGGATAATATTTTTTCTTCGGAAATGTGCTTTGAGATTCAGTGCAAAAACCGTACACTATTAACGTACTTAAAAAAAATGAAAAATAATTAATTTTATAATCAGCAACCGGAAAAATAGAGAAATTTAATTTGTATATTTTCATTGTGAAATAATCCATCTTCTAAATTAATTAATTTTATTACGAAACTGTTTACACGTTAAATATCTGAATAAAAAATGCAAAATAAATTAACCGTGACCCAATTGATCGAACCTCCGGATTCGCACATCGTAAAATCGTATTTTCCTTAGCCATCGTTATCCGAAGTCAGCCGATCGTCGCTAACCAGCGGCAATAATATCGATATCCTAGGCAAATTGGCGCCCCTAACAACCTAATACGGATACTCGCTACGTCTAGTTTTGCCTTCTGCTATGGCGTATTTTCCCGGGGTAATTTCGCGAAGCCACAAGGCCTCTACTAATGCCCAACTGCGAAACTTTATTACGTCGAATGCGCGCGCTTCTCCTCGTTTGCCTCGAATCACTTTTCTCATTTCCTCCTGACTCGCCGTGCTCTCGCGCTGTTCGTGCATATACAGCGGTGCTCCCTCGCTCTCCGCCTCCGTCCGCCCGCCGAGACCCCTCTCGGCCATATTGCCACATTCGCGTCGACTTAGTCTGGATATTAACCGCCGCGCAACGTATCGCCGTGTACAATTACAAGTCATTTTTTTTCCTCTTCCTCATCTTTTACAACTCTTTACAGCAGTCAGGTCGGCAGGCAGGCGTTCACAGTCAGGCTGAGAGGCCAGCATGTGAAGCTAAAATGGCTGGCAAAAGTATCCCAGCAGCTCGCATGCACTCGCGGATACGTATTTCTCGAGGCTCTGGGATGCGGCGCTCTCGGCAGTCGGCACGTATCATTTATACGCGAAACATGCGCTCACTTCCCTCAGTTCGCGTACACATACAGAAGTGTGTATCTACATGTATACAGGGTGATTCAGAATGTTTTTTTCACCCATGGGTATTTGGTAGATAATCGCCTCCTGAGCAAAGTTACTTAAGCGTTTTTCGAAATTCGCAATATTTATTTATAAACAAGCATTAACGAGTTTGAATAACTGAACCAATCGGAGCAGTAGAATTTGTCGCGCTCGAGTGTTTGGTATCAATTGATATCGTTTTACGGAGATTTGGCAACTTCAGTCGATATCGAACATTCGTGCGCGCCAAATTCTGCTGCTCCGATTGGTTCAGTTATTCAAACTCGTTAATGCTTGTTTATAAATAAATATTGCGAATTTCGAAAAACGGTTAAGTAACTTTGCTCAGGAGACGATTATCTACCAAATACCCATGGGTGGAAAAAACATTCTGAATCATCCTGTATATACACACACATATATAGATACACGCACACATTTATTATTAACGTACACATACATAAAAACACGCACATTCTCATCGGTAACGTCGAGTAAATGGCGTGTCCCGAGCGACGAATAATCACCGAGCATAACCAAGTTCCGATAGTTTTCACGAGGGGGCTAATTGTGAGCGCGAACTCGAGGCAATCAGGGTTCCCCCGGTTCGACGACGAGGATGCGGCGATATGACGTTGAGTGAAACGGAGAACAAGACGCGGAAACCTGCCGAGTGGGTCGAACGGGGTGGCAATTGGAAGGGGGTAGGGGGGGAGTTTAAAGGGATAGATGGTACTGATGGTAGGGGGTATATGAACGACCGCCGGTGTCAGGAACGGCGAGGCGCCCGGCGGGTAAACGAGAGACTCGCAATCTTGGTGCGACGCACTAATCGAGGAATATCACCCTATGATGTAGCCTGACTCGGTTCTTGCCGGGTTTGCCCTGGCAATGCTCGTTTCTCTATCGGCTTTTCAGCTCACCAGCGTCGCTGTGAGCTCGGCCTATGTGCATCATATATGCTGAACCCTCATCCCCCCCTCTCGCTCATACCTCCCCCTTTCGCCTCGCGTAATGGGAGAGCGAACGAAGCGAGATGACCACTTTGAGGCGAACGCGCGTACGATCACATTAACAATTTCACCGCTGGAATGCGCCCCCCCATGACTCGAGGCGTAATCGGCCCCTGCACCCCCGTAATCCCTCCCCCCCCCCCCCCCCCCGCGACGTCGGTGGACAATTCACCGACCCCCCGAGCTCGTATATTAACAGTTACCGCAGTTAGGTTATAATGCATGAGCACGAGCATAATGCGAACGTCAAGATCCTTGGTCGAGTATTTAGAGTTGGGTTATCGGCGAGTGTCGTCCACCTATAAAACGGGGGTTCTATAGTTGAAAGCTATTTAATATTTATTTAGCTCAAATAAAAATATCTTTGTTTCAAATAAATTGAATTCTAATACCATATTTTAGTTGAAATCAATAAATCATTTCTCTGGGTGTAAGGTGTAGCGATTAGTGCCAGAATTTGTGTGCTCAGTGCTGGTCAACATAGCTATTTAGAACTTGTTTCGATTTTTTTCGTAATTATTACAATGTCGCGTAGTACACTCTGTCATATTTTTAGTACTTATTAGCGTACGCGTAGGAAAAATTGTTTTTATTTTAATATTTGTTTCCAAGCTTATAGCATATTTCAAATGAGTTTAGTGTTTATTCGACGCCATATTCGACGTCGCAGCAGAGAGACGATTCGTCTTTGTAGTCGAGTTATGGAGCTTTCATTGGAATTTTACGTTCGAGAAATTTAATGCCGCGTCATTCGAAGTACAGTCTCAGATAGGGAAAACCAGCCGGGGCCTGACCCAGGTCTATGTTAGTCTGCCCAGGGCCTTACCAGGCCCGGCTGACCGGATGTGACGCTGCAGACTCTCAACTAAGGATTTGGATGTCGGTTGGCAGTGCACAGACACTGGCATGTATAGCATCGACGGATTTAATTATCCCTACTAAAGTCAAACGCCAAACATGGCAACTTGGCCGGTAAGTGCGGAGCTATGAATCGGAGATAAAGTTTGCCTCGCGAAGCGGCCATTTCGACGCGAGGTTTTCTTCGTAATGGGTCTTCGACCGGACTTTCCCGGAAAAGTCGTATCGACACTGGTTAGAGAAGCTATACGATGGCTAATGCCACGTTTCGCTCCGTGCTGCGCCGATACATACGCGTGGAAACGGTCCGAGTCGCTGACACACGAAGCCGAGCAGTTTAGCGAGTGCCATTGCCGAGTCGACGCTTCTGCGATGAAAAGTGTGCGGTTAACCAATCAGCTTCAACGCGCCGAGAACTCGCTGTGTGCGTTTTCGTGTGTTTGACGTTGAATTCCAGGGACAAGGTAGGTAGGTAATAGGAAGAGTCGTCGTGTGTCGAAGGGGGTGAGACGAGTGCCACTTAGGTCCTAAACTGTTACTGCGACGAATATACGAGTTGAAAGCGCGATGACCAACGGAAAAGGCCAACACGACTAGGAAGGTGGTAGGGTGTTCGCTTGTAGGGTTCGAAGCCTCAGTCACTGACGACGAAACGGCAAAACTGAACTGGACATTGAAGCTGTCGTCTTATCTCGCCAGGTTGTCTGCGACGATACGAACAAAGCGGCTAAAGCTGCCATAGGGCAATTGGCGCACGTGGTTGGTCGTAGTTTTGCTCACTCGTTGGAAGTTGTCACGATACGACGTCAAACTCGATAACCCGACGTCCTTTTTCCGCACCTATTCCAACGTCGTAACGCGTTTGCATCGTTGACCACGATAACCACGACTGTTCTCATGTAACTTTTCTTGTCAGTGGCACCTTAATGCCTAGGTCGAGGTCTACCGAATCTCGTTGACTTCGAGAGTTCGCGGCGAACACGCTATCGGATAGTTCCAACGATTTACCTCGTTACTCAAACTGTATTCCAACGACATTAGCTGTGTTTGTGGATGTAGACGATGTAGACGAATATGGTGAACTGGACGACTTAGGCGATCGGGATAAATGGGAACAAAAACCTGTAACTTTTTCGTTTCGACAAAACGACTTTGTGACATGCATAGTGAGTTTGATTCGTGATTCTTGTTTTGCGCTGGGTTTGTTTGATGAGATAACGGATAACATATTGATTTCGTAACCTATAAAGTACGAACATTGGTTACTTGCAAAGATTACTCTTATCCTGTATTAAAAAGTTCGTGAACAATCATTTTTATCGATTTATTTAGCATCTGATTGGGCGTTGGGAAACCCGCAGCAGTTTGATGTTTAATATCGCGGAATTTGGCAGTTTGGCAGGAAAAAAAATCGTTTTTCGCGTTTTTCTCCTCGAATTTTCGATTTTTCGGGGCAACAGCTGTCGTTTTTGGAATCAGCGGAAGATTTCCCATCGGATAGGGTTTTAAAACTTCGTTAAATCGAAAATTTTTTTTTCTCGATTTTTTTCGAAAAAACGGCAAGGGGTACCCCTTCTAAAAATTTGTGATTTTTGAGGGTCAACTTTAAAAATCTGAAAAAAATTGAAAAATCGAGATATCGCATTCCGCCTGGCGGCATTCTCTTCGTTGAAGAGTTTTCTTTCGAACGCAAAAAGAAAATCCCGATTATATTAGTCCGAAGAAAAATGACACCGATTTTAGTAAAGTGCCAAAATTGGGAAAAAGTGAAAAATCGTTCTTCGCATTTTTCTCCTAAAATTTTTCATTTTTCAGGCAAAAACCGGTCATATTTGGAATCAGCGGAAAATTTCCCATCGGATAGGGTTTTAAAACTTCGTTAAATCGAAAAAATTTTTTCGCCGAAAATCGCAAGGTTCTTCTCTACGAAACGAGATTGAGAATATGAAAAACTGATCAGCTACGAGTGAGATTGAACAAGTAAAACGAGTGTGAGACACAGGTATAATCCATCAGGTAGTGTTAAAACAGCGGTGAGAATAGTGCAAGACGATTGACGGCGAACTAACTGCCCGAGCGCAGACAGAAATCCAGGAGGGGGGGGGGGGGGGGGGAGGGGGGGAGGGTGATAGAGGGATGGAGTGGAAGGGGGAATAGATGGAAAGGTGACACGCAAACAGGCTGCTCGTCTGCGGGTGGAGGGGATATAATTGAGACAGAATAGACGATTCGCGGTACCGCGGCGTGAATTTTAAACGAGAGCGAGATGGACTATCGTTGCCTCCGCCTCCCGTTTCCCCTCCCCTCCTTGATCCCCCAGTAGCGTCAGAGGGTCTCCAGAATAATGCAAGAAAATTCGTCCAGGCGTTCGCGACGCGCGCGCCACCGCGACTTGCATCAGTGCCAAAACACCAGCCAGTAACGGGCTCGCCTCCTGTCTCTCACCCCTCCCCCTCCCCCCACTCCCCCTTTGTCGTGCATACAGCCTTTCGCCCCTTCTGGCTCCGATCGAGGATCAATTTAGGTGTCAGGAATCCCCGCGTCACTTAGGCGTTTTCGCCGGTCTCGCGAATTATTCACGACGCCCTCTGCGCGCTCTAAAGCCAAAAGCGAGGAGGAACACCGCTGAGAATGTGGAAGTCCGTGTGGAGGACACAGAGACGGCAACATCCGAGCTTACACACGACCCTGCCACCGATTTTCCCGAAGAGGACCGTGCGATTGCGATTGGCTGTGATGTACCCGGATACCGGAGATACCACTGAGAGCTGGAAACGAGGCGAAGATTCGACTGTGATCGAACATTGTCTAAGGCGATCTGGTTTGTCAGTCACTTAGAACAAATTTAGAAAAATTTGCTTGAAATGTATTGTACTGGAAATGAAATTTTTTGTATATGAACGACATTGGTATGTAAAATCGACTGTATTTAATATAAAAAATTAATCAATGGTAAAAATTCTATTAATTTTATATGGCAATAGTAAATTAATTATGATTTACTATGAATGACATTTTTTTTAAGCGATGACTATTTGCCTAATCTGTACCAGGACGAAACTGATAAAGATTTGGCACGTCCCCAGAAACGAAAAGGGTAGCCGAATGAGTACGTGGATTACGTCGTCGTTGTCGTCGTCGTCGCCGGAAAAAGCTCACACATCGCGAGTCGAAAGACGAAAGAGTGAGTAAAAGAGGAAAAACCCTGAGCAGGCGACGTCGCGAGCACGGACGAAGGGGAAGGTTGACCGGTTTCAAAAGACGTGGCGACAGAGTTGGTTCGCGTTGGTCGACGACAGCCCCTCGGAACGGTACAATCATACTTTATTCAAAACTTCGCGAGTTTTATAAAGCCCGGCCGAGGCGAGTCGCTCGGCTGATGCCTCGTGAGTGCGGAAAATGCTTTGTGCTGAGAATGAACCTTTTTCTTCATTTTCAAAAAACCGATGGAGTCGTGCAATGCTGACTGAAATGCGTTGAGGTGAATTTTAGCTACTGGCATTGGATGAGGTTTATATGCAGAATATCTTTTCATTTTAGTAGCTTGAAAAAAACATTTATCAGAATTTCGTTGAGTTGGTAAATTATTTTTAACTTATATTGTTTAGTGGGAAAATTGATTATTCGCATGTTTCATGATTTGGAGGATTGTTTACAGGAAAAGTTAATTATTCGATTATTTCATGATTTGGAGGATTGTTTAGTGGAAAAGTTGATTATTCGAATATTTCATGATTTGGAGGATAATTGTGACAACAATGTAATTACGACTTCGTACCACATGCAACAGAACCACCTTCATTGCCGGAGATACGTATCACACGCGAGAGACTACGGCATTAAGTACAAAACTAATATCCACGAGACTCGTAATCCCAACGCCCGGGTAAACACCTGCGTAGAATATACATAAGCGATCCTCTTAATAGAGGCGAGGGCTGTGTTTAATAATTGACGCTGAAGTCGCCTCGTTACACGTACTTGCTACTTAGCCCCCCGAAACCGTGGAGACCGCATCAAGGGTCCTGTGTGCTTTTACTTCTCACTTCCCAGCATCCACACCTTAGTCCCTTAATTCCGAGCCCAATATTCATACCTCCTCAAAACCATTACGTTTAACCTCCCAAAGACAAGTTTTCCAATTTTTCTACGTGCGGTCACCGATAAAAATATTCAACGACAAAATAGAATATGAAATCGATAGAAAAATTGTGAAAGGCATCGAAACCCAATCAGCTTCGATCCTGAATTTCATATTTCTATCCAGAAAAGGGTTGAACGAGTCTAATTGGGACGAAAGGGACGAAAGGGACGAAAGACGATACGACGATTATCACAATCGGCAAATCTCTCGAATTGGGAGCCAAAAATGTCCGCCCACTTTGGCAAATGAGTCTGCGGACGATGGGAAAATTGTGCGATTACGCTCAGAGCCATAATAGTCGTCTCGCATCGCAGCGAAAAATATTAGGGGTGATGAGACGGTGCGATTTGATACGAACCAGAGACATCAATATTTTTCTCGTCGTGGCCTGTGACCCCTGAGCACGGAGCTCGGCAGCAGTCTGCATACAGAAAAACGTGCCAACTGGCCATGTGAACAGCGCGACACCTCCGCGCACGCTAACGGGAAATGTCATAATTCCCTCGTCTCTGTCTCCGGGGAATTCAGGGAGCGTGCGACCGAGACGGGGACTGCGTTTTCGGGCGGGCCCCACGCGCGAACCCACCACGCCACAACCCCGGGAGACTCTTTCATCCCTTTCTTTTGTTCTCGTGGACCAGACGCGCCCTATAAAGCACATTATACGTATGCGTACGGTGCACGTTAAAATGGTATGAACCTGCACTTGTGCAGGGGCGTAATGACACATCAGGATTTTTAAAAAAGAAGATAGCTTCAGCTTCAGGTAAAAACAATAGTCATTTATTAGTAAAAAAATAGTTTCCTTTGGGACGACAATAAATAATTGCGCCAGGAATTTTTATTGGGACAAAAGGATTTTTTTTAATGTTGGGGCTTTTTTTAGTTATTGGCTATATTTTTTAAGAATTTTTTTTTTACTCCGCTAAAGATGTCGTTTATTAATATAGTTAAATTTGTTAATTATAGGCATTAATTGTCGATACTCGATGACTATGTGTGTCATCACGCCCCAATCACCCCTCTATACAATATTCACATCTGATCTGCTGCGACCGAGGGTCGAGTATGCGTCGAGCCACTTGCAGCTGAAAACGAGTCACTCGTCGTCACGCGGCACCGACGATCTCTCGATTGGCTTGTTGTGAAATTGAATCGGTCTTGAGGGGCAACGGGGCAGGGGGAGGGGGGGGGGGTGGAGTCTATTGCTCTTTTGCAGGGTGACAAGTGTTGTCGAGGGGGCGCACACCCCTCGTGTACAGTCGTTAAGGGTGGGTGCGGGAAATGTAAGATGTATCGAATGAGCGAGGCTTGGGAGCGATGTGGAAAGCGCTGTGGGTGCCACGGGTCTCGGTTACAGGTGATTTGTTTGTTGTTCGAGATAAGCTACGAGTACAACCGAATCATTCGTCGCCTCTTCTATGAATTTTACGTCGTGGGTAGAGCTGAAAAAAATTATCTTTCGACGTTCCATTATTTTATTCATTTTATGATTTGCCACATAGCAGATAATTAGTAATCATACATTTGAGTGCAACCGAAAAAGTTGCCGGAGTTGAGTCAAAGGAATCGTCTTGAGGCTGAATTCATTTTGCTTTTGACTCAGCGTCGAGAGCCCAGAAAATAATTTTTTTCTCGATTGGAAAATAATTTTTTTTAATACATAGAACCGTTAAGTCATCAAACGGTAATAAAGGTACAGTTTCTTTTTTTTTTTTTTTTTTTTTTTTTTCTAGGGGAGCTGTGGGGACTCCGTATGCAAAAAGTTTCGCACGATAGTCAATGTCCCCGCAGTGAGCAACACAACTGAGCTTCTTTAACACCGCTGTAAGCGCGCTTTACTGGTCTTTGTCCGGGAGGAAAAGTGCTCGTTCAAATTACGAGAATCGACACGGAGCGACTCCCACGCGGCGAGAACGCCGTCGGATTCTTGCTGACGTTATAAGCGCGCCGAGAGCACCGAGGATTAACCTACATCCCGACGCATAATGTGTGAAAGTAGCGACCTCCGGTCGACGCCGCCGCCGACGCCGCCGCCTGACGCTATTTTGCCGTATGGTGCTAATATAATAGCAAACCGTCGGCGCGCGGACCGCGAGGATCTCGTCTCCTTGCTTCGGGAATAAACGTTTTAAACTCTCATTAAAACTCAACCTTGGCTGGAGCGAGAATCTAAATGCTAGATCCGTGGGCGCTGCACCGAGGCTGCCGCAACGTTGCGCACACAAACGCGAAACGCCGCTCGGAGAACGCTCCGTAAAACACTTTCCGTCATCTATCTTCATCAGCCTTATACTCATAAAGCTGTGCATATTGTGCACAGCTATATTGCGTTCTTGTGAGAAAATTCAGATTTTTCTAGCGAAGCATTTTTTATCGTTAGTCGTAGCAAATTGGTGTTTCTATTAGATTGTGATTGCAATTTGGATTTTTTTATTCGATAACATATAAAAGAAAATAAAACAGTATAAAATAAAAATAGTTAAATTGAAGATTAACTGATCAGACAACTCCAAATATTAATATTAACGTGACTGGAAATATAATAAACGCAATAAAAAAACGTATTTTTACAGCATGAGGTCAAAAATTCCTTTTATCATTTTAAGTAAAACAGTGTGAAAAATAAAAATAGTTCGATTGACGGATAACGAATCAAACAACCCCAAATATCAATATTAACGCCACTAAAAATATAATAAACGTAATAAAAAAACTAATTTTTACAGCACGAGGTCAAAGATTCCTTTTATAATTTCAGCGACTTAACAATCACTTTCTTCCCCTCAGCAAATTACTTACGAAACACGCTCGCCGTGTATTTCTCGAAAAATGGCTGCTGGAAAAACCTGTAGGGTCTCAGGACAGTGAGATAAACTCCGGCGGCGATATAAAGCAGTCGATATAAACTAAACTCAGTCTCCGGAGGTTACGCCGGCCCCATTGGACGCGTCCCCCGGATTGGCAAGAGAACGAAGAGCCAAGTTTGCGTCCCCGGTGGGTTTCCGGCTGAATCTCTTCGCCGGAGCGAAAACTTTAAACTCGAGTCATGCCGCGGCCGTTGCGGCCGCCGCCACCGCCGCTGCAAGTGCTGCGGCCGTCGAGAGTCACGGGCGTTGCTGTCGCGAGAGACACGAGAGGAGAGAGCGCACCCCCTATACCCCCTCCCCCCCCCCCCCTCCCGATTGCCCTGAGTGCTGGCGTCGCAGCTCCGCTGTTGTACCGACGAGTGCTCTGAGCCTTGAATGTGTCTGTGTGTAAGTGTGTGTGTAAGTGTGTCTGTGTAAGTGTGTAAGTGTCGCACACATTTCACCGAGCTTTCTCCGGAGGTTGCGGCGCGAGCCACCCCCGCGGTCACCCGTTCACCCTGCAACATTCAGCGTCCACGAAACTTTAAACACGCAAAGCGATAGCCCCTGCATAAAGTCGTCGTCTCCGTCCATCCTCGACCGTCCTGCGGTATACCTTTTCTCTATATTGACCCATCCTTCCTTCACTGTCACGCTTTTTTCCGAATCTTCCGCTGTATCTGCTTCCCTATCGCACTTCCACTGCCATCGGGACATTGCATTACTGATTTTCCAGCGAGACTGGTAAGACTTGAGTTTTACTTACTTAGGTGAGGATAATTTTTCCACGTGATAGGTTAAACATTGAAGAATCATTTTTTTGGCAACTGTATATTTATTAATATTTCAGAACACATAACAGTAAAATTTTTCGAATAATCGAAAGAATAATTTTTTCCAATTATTCCATAATTCGAAAAATAGTACTTTTATGTATTCTGAAATATATATTTATTAATATTTCAGAATTCATATAAGTACAATTTTTCATTAGAAAAATATATTTTCGTAAAAAATTGGCCTTTCCTGAATATTCTTAAGCCCCCTTTTAGTCCAATCAACGATAGCACAAAAATTCACACGCAGATTCTTTGTATCAAAGCTCACAGCATCAAAAACGCAAAGTGCAACAGTCGCGAATTTCGTGTAACGAATTCAGCGATAAACACAACGACATTCATATACACCCTCCGTGATTTACAGCGGTTAGATCGCTCGCAAGTGCGCCACAAGTAGAGCGGAGCGTGGGTGGGGGAGGGGGTTTAGATTGTCAGGACGCCACCGCGCGGCGAGATGCGAGAGGTACACCGCACGCCCGAGAAACCGTTCGGGGGCGCTCTCCGCAAGCACATACGAAATACGCTACTCCGCGGTGCCAGAGGGGAGGGGGAGGGGGGAGTGAAACATTTATTTACTACCAGGGGATTTTCCGAATGGAGGAGAGGAGGCGGAACAAGGATGGGTGGCAAAAAGCGAGGAGGGAAAAGGAGCGAGAGAGTAAGAACAATCCACACCGCCCGCGTTTCCAGTTCCGTTGCTGCCGCGGGAGGCTCTGGTTGGGGCTGAGGCTACTTGGGGGCGCGATAACTCGGTTAGCCGGCCGACTTCCGATCTGTATTCTGTCTGCCGACGAGTTTATTACCCGGCTACGCCCGTATTGTTGTCCGGGAGCCGAGAGACTCCTTCGCTTTCTTTGCCCCCCCTCTGACCCCCAAACCCCCTCCCCGCCCACCTCTTTCAATTCCGCAGACTACGTACGTAGTACGTATTTCCGGACACCTCCACCGCTTCTCTAAGTATATCGTCTCTCGAATCGATCCAAATGCACGACCCA
This sequence comes from Itoplectis maculator, assembly GCA_964034905.1. Lineage (NCBI taxonomy): Eukaryota > Metazoa > Arthropoda > Insecta > Hymenoptera > Ichneumonidae > Itoplectis > Itoplectis maculator. The sequence continues at coordinate 9,193,357 of OZ035857.1, forward strand.
ATGATACAATCCCACCGAGTGTTCTTTACGTTTATGCAGCGGAGTTTTATCGCGAATTGCGGCTTCTCGAGGCGAGAATCTCGCGCGAGCATTTCTTTTTTAGTTGGGAGCGGTTGAATTTTGTAAATTTTTCTTTAAACGAGGAAGATGATGATAAAAATTATGAGGACGTCCTTTTATTTGTCTAGTTTTTATTTTTTTAGTGCGAGAATCTCGCGCGAGCATTTTTTTTTTCAGTTAGCCGCGGTTGAATTTTGTGAATTTTTTTTTAAGCAAGATGATAAAAATGAGTGTCCTTTTATTTTTTTAGTTTTAATTTTTTATTGCGAGGATCTCGTAACGAATCGTTTGATTGTTGCTAAATAAAATGAAATAAAATAAAAATTCGCAGCATAATTTTCGAATCCGCATGCAAAAAAAAATAGCAGGCGTTATCTAATTTTTTGATTGATTAACCGGCAGCTAGCGTTGAGACGAAGCGAAGTACGATAATAAGAAGATAAAAGAATGTTTAATTCCCGCAGGCAGGAGTAGCAGCCCCGTCCACGCGCCCTCGGTTCGCTCGCGGATGGGTTTCCTGCAGCCGCCCTACGCGCCATCAGAGCCGAAGCCGCTCTTAACCGTTATATCCTCGCAGTTTCTTCCATCCGGGTCGGTAAATTGCCTCGACTCCGTTCAAATTTAATTCTTTTCTCGGCGACGACCGTTCACTTTTTTTTTATTCGCTTACACCCGTTTTTTGTGTGTTTTTTTTTTATAGTCTTCCTATTTTTGGAGAAGACAAAGGTAAGAAGACGATTTTCTTCGTATCTTTTTCGATCTTCCCTCGTCGTTCGAGTTTAATTTTTTTTTCTTTTAATTCTCGAATTTAATTCTTTTCTCGGCGATGACCGTTCATTTTTTTTATACGCTTACCCCCGTTTCATTTTTTCTGTTTCTTTTTTTTTTAATACTCTTCCTACTTTTGGAGAAGACAAAGGTAAGAAGACGATTTTCTTCCTTACAATTTTCGCTCCAGGCTCCGTCGACTCCGTCGAGCAAACTATCCGCCCCTCGTCCTCCATCGTACCTCTCTCGATCTTCCCTCGTCGTTCGAGACAAACGACGAGGTAATTTGCGGTAAGTGGACATTGAATCCCAAAGTAATCGAGAGTTACGCGCGCAGCAACTGCAACTCTGCTTCTCGCTCAGCGAATCATCGGGCGTTTCAGAGTATGGAACCGAACGTCACTGGAATTATTTTCCTTTTGAAAAATGTTATTCAAATTTTATTTTGCACGTCTGAAAGAACTGTCCCTTTTTTTCGAACTGCTCGAAAAAAATGTACTTGAATCCCGTAACGGTGCAGTTTATTCAAACCGGAGGTAAAATACCAACCTGCGATATTTTGCGAAGCCGACGAAGGCACAAATTTTATCTCGCACGACGTAATTTACGGTTGTACCTTGTTTCGCACTGAATTTCTCGTATACGGAATTGCGAATACTCGTATTGGCTTGAAAAGTGCTACGAGCATTTTTGGTACCATTGACGTCGCGTCGAATTCGTTGAATTCGGTTCAACGAGCACTCATCGCTCGCTCGAAACGGTTCCTCGAGCTCATGCAAAAACATCCAAAGGCCTCGGAGAGAGAGATTTTGCAAGCCGAATGCGAACGAACGGACGCAGCGTTTTCGAGACGTAAGTACGCGGTGAGAGCGGCGCCCGAAGGTTCGAGAGAGGCGAGGAAGAAGCGTGCAGGGCGCGCAAGTGGCTTCTGCCGCTTGCGAAGGGCATAAATAATCAGCGCTCTCGAGTTACGACGAAATTAATCCGTCCCGGTGAATTTACGGCCCGGAGCTCCCCGGTCGGCAATTCCTCTCCTTGCGAATCAGCCGCCGAACGCAAAACGCGTAGCAAAAAGTTTTGGCGCCTCCGACGAAAATCGCGATAACTCTCGACCGGAAAACGACATCGTAATTAATTAAACTCTTTATAAGCTATTATGCGGATGTCGGATTTTTCTTAACTCAAGGAAAAAGAAAATTATGTTTTTTTACGCAACATTTTAGGGTCGAAATGGAGCAGGCAATTTTTTCAATCAAAATAAAAAATAAAATTAGCGATCATCGATTGATCAATTTTTTTATAAATTAGCTATCATACAAACCAACTAATTAATCATCGCAAAAAAATCAAGAATTTCCAATGTTCACTGTGAAACAAAACACGAAAACATAATTTGCAAAGTGCATTTTCGATATGAACTCTTCTATTATTAAATATGAACCCTACATTGAAATATTATATAAATGGTGCTTCTTTTTGTCCATTGTAACCCAAACGGTGTTCCGGCACTTTGCGTGGCTCACGCCACAGCAATTTCGCCGGGGGACGCATAGACAAATCAGGAAATATGGCAGAGTGTCCCGCAGGAGCGTCAAAAGCCAAAAGCCTCGAGCGAGGGGTGCGAGTCCTCGACTTAATAGAAATACAATAGACGTGACTGCTTTGTGTGTGTGTCTGTTTCGTGTGGGACGCGTGGTCGATTCATACCGACCGATTGAAGCAGGAGCGGTGGAAAAATAGAAGAGAGCGGAGAGGCGACTCCGGCCTCGTCCCCAGGCGGCAGTTCGACCTGCGTGAAATAAATCAAACACCAATACGCTAAGTGGTTAGCGCTCTCGACGTTAACCAGACTCGGGCTACGGGAGCGAGAGACCCCCTGATGCTTCGCAATCCTCGTGTGTTCCACGGGCCTGTGATTAAATTCGATTTAATTCCGCCTGCGGAAATTCAACGATACGGATCTCGGCAATGTGTGGCGCTTATACATCGCTTCCCGATTGCAGTTTTCACCACACGAGACTCGATTCGTCGGTTCAGTTGGGGAGCTTCGTGTGACACGTATCGTGTAATCTTTTGGACCTTTTGCTTTTAGTATCCGTTCTCTTTGAGACATGTGACACAACATGTCTATTGTAATAATTTTGTTCAGGGCATATTTTTGTGGGTAGATATGTTTTTGGTAATCGTTGCTGTTTGATGAGTGTCGATCACTCGTTTATTGGTTCCGAAATAAAAATATTCGCTTTGACTAAAATCAAAGTGGGTTCGGCCCATAAAAATCGAAATGTCTTCCAAAAATTAAAATGGTTGTAGCTCACAAAAATAAAAATGGCCGTGGCTCACATAAATCGCATCTTTTTGGTAAACATTGCTGTTTAATAAATATCAATCACTCGTTTATTGCTTCCGAAATAAATATATACGCTTTGACTCAAAGCAAAGTGGATGTGGCTCACAAAAATCATGTCTCCCAAAAATCAAAATAGTTGTAGCTCAAAAAAATAAAAATGACCATCGCTCACATAAATAAAAAAAGTTGCGACTGTCCTTTTCTAATGATTCAACTACAAAACTACGTTTGTCAATGCATCCCACAAAAAAAAATCTCGTCGACCAAATCGTCGACAAAAAATCTCGTAAACCAATAGTTCGGTAACGGTATTTCGCTCTGCTTGAAAATAATTTCCCCGTCCAAATATCCCAGTGCGATTCGTGCGATTTGAATGAATAAATTCCGAGGTTGTTCGTCGCGGTCAGCGCGACCGGTTGGGGGGTGGGGGGATCCCCGTGTGTATCGTGGAAATCGGGGGAGAAAAGGGCCAAAAGTTACCGAGCCGCCGTGGCGAACTTATCGTACACGCCGAGTGTGGGCGGAGACCTCGAGGCCGACGCGCGGAGCGCACCACCCGCCACCCCGACGAGGCCTATTGGCTAGGGACCTTAACAATGCAAGGGGAATATACTTTCTCTTGTACTCGCGAGCGATGGTTTCTATCGATTTAATAATGGATGAACGGTCGAATGGTCGGTGATTTTTCACAGCCCACGAGCAGCAGCCGCGCCACCCCCGCGAAAAGCGATTGCCCGAAGCGAATCTTTTGGCCTATACGTGCCGACATCGCGCGAGATACACTAAATCCACGCTGGATTTTCATCGACCACTTTGGCCCGTTGGTTTAAAAAAATAAAGACGAAAAATCAAAGCGAGTGAATCAGTGCGCACAAAAAATCCTCCTGACTCTAATCCTCTATTAAAAAGTTCGTGAGCAACCATTGTTGTCGATTTATTCAGCATCTGATTGGTCGTTGGGAAACCACCAGCAGTTTGATGTTTAACATCGCGAAATTTGGCAGTTTGCCAGAAAAAAAAATCGTTTTTCGCATTTTTCTCCTCGAATTTTCGATTTTTCGGGCAAACACCTGTCATTTTTGGAATCAGCGGGAAATTTGCCATCGGATAGGGTTTTTAAACTTCGTTAAATCGAAAAAAAAAATTTTCGATTTTTTTCGAAAAAACGGCAACGGGTACCCCTTCTAAAAATTTGCGATTTTTGAGGATCAACTTTAAAAATCTGCAAAAAATCGAAAAATCGAGATATCGCGTTCCGCCTGGCGGCATTCTGTTCGTTGAAGAGTTTTCTTTCGAATGCAAAAAGAAAATCCCGATTATATTGATCCAAAGAAAAATAACACCAATTTTAGTAAAGTGCAAAAATTGGGAAAAAGTGAAAAATCGTTTTTCGCGTTTTTCTCCTAAATTTCTTTATTTTTCGGGCAAAAACCGGTCATATTTGGAATCAGCGGGAAATTTTCCATCGGATAGGGTTTTAAAACTTCGTTGAATCGAACATTTTTTTTTCGCCATAAATCGCAAGGTCCTTCCCTACGCTGGCTAACCTCCGACAGCGCGCGTAAACGCGCGTCATTGTTCCTATTTACTAAAAAATTATTCCTAAAACAAAGTCTAGACATTTGATAACAAATGTTGGGAAAGCATTATCATTGGCATTTATTTTCCAATAATCTATGTAAATAAATATAGACTGCAAGGTCTAAAACGAAACAACAGTAAAAATTCGAAGCTTCGTCAAAATTATTCGACGTCTTGTCTTCCCACCCCATAAAAAAGCCAGCAAATTGATTTCCCGCAATTTCGCGCAGTGTCAGCAAATTTGTTAACCTCCCCCTCCCCCCTCCCATCCCTTTCTCGCCTCCACTCATCTCCTCCCTCGCCAAACGCGTGTATACGGTATCGTTATGCTTGGTACATTACCGAGCCGCTATGTCTGCGGAATAAAATTAAGATAATCGGACACTGACGGAGGACGAAACTTGGGAGTAGCATTAAAACAAATTAGCGCCGCTCCGTTGCGGAAAACGAATGGTTGGCGCGTTTACGGCGAGGAAAGTTTAGAAGCTGCGCGAGTTTGGCTCATTCGCCGCTTGCGATGCTATATGAATACACAGCGAGAATATATCCTCAGGAGCAAAAGCGAGATAACAGAGCACAAATATTTAAGTCAACACGAATCAGGCTTAACCGGATTTGCCCGACGTACAACCCCGGATGGCGGCCATGTTTTCATTACAGTCCGCAATGTCCCGTGCTCGATCATAATGTCTCCCCGGCGCTTTGCCGTCTCGCTCGCTCTTTCGCTTCACCATTGCCACCGCCGTTCTCGCCACTGTCCCGGGTAGTTTCGCTCGCCAGAACGCAGTGATTTTTCAACGCGGCCACTGCGCTCCGAAGCTTTCGCGAGAGTCGGAAGCGTGCGGCGCAAATGGCCCAAGCACCAAGTCCGGACTCGTGCAACTCTAATTTCATTTGTGCCCGGTAACTCACCCTCCTTCCCCCCTCTCACTAAACCCCCCTCTAGCTCCTCGTGCTTTGTCCCTCCCCCTACATATTTCGCTTCCGGCTGTTCTACTCCCTGTCAAAAAAAAAATGCCGCTTGCATTATTTTACTGATAGTGAATATTTCAGTCGGCGCATTTTTTATCGATATTTTCCGCGTTGAAATTTACAGTGGACGTAATCAATTGAAGTGTTAGTCGAGTTACACTGGAATGCAAATTGGTGGAGAGAAATTTAAGTGAGTTGATTTTGTACAGTGGGAATTCGGTTAGCTGGCGTATTTTTGGGTCGTGTGAATTGTGTGAGTCGACCAATCAGAGAATATTTGGAGACACGACTGTGGTCCTGGTTTCTGTGTTTGGCAAATATCAATTTTGCCAAACACACATTGGGTTGGCTTGAAATTTTGCTCGAAACAAAAGTTACATTGGGTTGGCTCGAAATGTGGCTTTCCATTTTTTTACGTAACTTAAGCGAGGTTTCACTGTTGCTAGTTATTAATTTTTTTTTTTTGCGAAATTTTACAACCCTCCTTTTACGCAGCGATAATGCTTATAATTGCAAGTGCTGCCGCTGCTCGGGGAAATTTAACGAGGAGCGCAGAAAGTATCGCGAATCTCTCTCGCGTCGGGTATTGCGTATTATTTTATGTTCAACCGATGTCCGCGCAGTTTGCGGTTCTGCAGTGGCTGAAAGTAAACGAATCAATGTACAACGCGCTTCGAATTACGAGTGGTGAGATCGTTGCGGATTGGAATGATCGTTCTTTAAAGAGAACAACAAAAAAACGATACGGCGGCTGCGCGTGAAGAGGGAAATTATTTTCAAGGAATTTACACGAGTTATTTAGCGAAAAAAAGATGCTGGGTACATAAGCGAACTCGTTCACAGTCGGAAAGGTGTTCGAATACTGTTGAACATAGCAGAATCATAATCGATCCGATTGGCCGCGGTCAGAGTCACTGAGACGAGTTGCGAAATATTTTAGCGAGCGACTGAATCGCTTATCGCGGTTGTCAAGAGAACCTTAACCACCGCAGGATCTATTTTCATATCTATAAATTTGATGTAGTCAAAATTAGGTATTGTGTAAAACGTCGAACTGTCTGTCGGAATTTCTAAGGATGAGCTGCGACAAGAGCACATTTTATTGGACATTTCTGCCGAGATGAACCAGATACGAATTGAAATTCCTTTTTCTTCGATTGCAAAGCGAAGTCATTGGAGTTCTAGACTATTATTACTCGTACAATTTAGGCACATTTAATAATTCAAATTGAAAGTGTCATCCACTGCTGAAAATCGTTGATATTTTCTGTACGTTCCAATTTACGGTCGTTCAGAGCTCTTAGATTTATTCACTATAATTTAAAAACTTCCTGAATGTTGTGGCAACCTTTTTCGTACACTGAGAAAAATTAGTAGTTGCGATTACCAATCATTGGTTCGATCTACCAATATATTCAGTTACTAAAATATTGGTAGCTCTGACCAATGATTGGTAATCACAACTATTAATTTTTTTCTGTGCATGTTCGATTTTTTCCCAGTTTGGGTGCATTTTTTAGCCAACCTTTTAAATGTTAACGTCCTTCAATTGGGTGGTTTTCATTATCGTCGCAAACTTCTTCAGAATTTAAGCGACTGTAGCTAGACGGGTAAAACAGTAACACGTGAGTCGTGCGCGAGAGAGAATTGACGGGGATGAGTGAGGAGGGCGCATGACCACCGACAGAACGACGCTGTCCTATCGCGAGGCTCCCTGGCGTCGTCCCCAGACGTTATTGGGCACTAAAACTGCCAATTGTCTCAAAAGCTCGAGCGCACGGCTCCAATAATGAGGGATTAAATATTGAGGCGCACGCGTATTCCACTCGCGCGCGCGGTTGTTCCTTTGTTTTACGGATGTACGTGACCAGAAAGCAAGATGGCGCAGTCGGCTGCGGCGGCCGACGCGCCGAGACCCGTGGTCGCTTCACTCGCCCGCCTAACGCGATTAGGGGGCCCCTTTCGACGTTTTCACATCTCACTCTCGACCCCCTCTGCCCCCCCCCCCCCCTCCCCTCCCAACTCGCGCCTTTGCGTCGCTCCGCACGCACCGACAGTACCGAATTGACCGAGCTTTAGATGTTACAAATGCTGGACAGTCGAATTCATCTTATCGTAGTCGAGAATTTTTATTGTTGGAAAGAATCTGATCAAAATTACATTTCAAGATTATTTTTCTGTAGTAAAAAAATGATTGGTTGGTAGAAAAATTCCGACAATACCGAATTGACCGAGCTTTAGAAGTTACAAGTACTGGACAGTCGAATTCATCTTTTCGTGGTCGACAGTTTTCATCGTTGGAAAGAATCTGACCAAAATCACATTTAAAAATTATTTTCCTGTAGTGAAAAAAATGATTGGTTGGTAGGAAAATTGGGACGAGTTTTTTAAAATAAAGAAATACACTAATTAATTATGATTTTTTTTTATTGCAAGTTGGATGTTTGAACGTCAAGGGCCGAGCCAATCAGATTAGCTGATTTATTTAGATATTGTTGTAAAATGTACATTTTTAGGATCACTGATTCTACGTCATAGTGAGAGTCCACAAAAATGTCAGAATCGAACTGAAAACTAACAATTGTGTTTACAGGATCAGCAACGAAAACTCGAAATGCTAAGGACAAAAAAGCATGACAAAGAATGTGTCGCACACTCACTCATACACTATTCAAGGCGAAACACAGAAGTCACTAGCGGCGGGACATTCGTATTAGGCTAACAGAGACGCCAACGAGTCTCCTTTCAATTATTCAAACCACTCTCTGCTACTTCTACAATATATATATATTGAACATCCGTTGCGTTGTATTCACCGGTTTGGTCTCCCATCGATTCACGGATGATGCAAAAAGCGGAATCGAAAGAAACAAAGTTCGACAAGCGTCACTTCTAAAAAAATAAAAACACCATATCCCATCAAATAAAATAAAAAAATTGTGTTTTACGGAGTTGAGCTTTGCCTAAGTCGAAAACCGTAAAAAAGTATCATCAAACTCCCACAACATAAACGCCAAAATTCCCCTTTCATTTCGCATCCTTCTCACCACTGATGAACCACCGATGAAGTCCACAATACCTACCAATCCAATTACATTCCACAATATCTAACCTCCAACATCACAATTATATCCATCATCAGATAAAAATCGTCCTAATCATCATTACCATAATCCATCAACAACAACAAAAAGCCCACTCGCACAGACATCGAATAATCACAAAATAATTACGTTCCAACAATACTACCCATTTTACCAGAAAAAAAAAAAAAAAAAAAACATTCTTATCTCTACGAAAACCAACGAAATAGAACAATTTCCATGTGTAACGATTATGTAGGTACCATAAATGCGTCTAATGCTGCCGTACCTGTAATGTCATAGGTGTTTTATTTGTGAGGGTCTTCACATATACCCATATACACATACAAGTGTTCGAACGAGAGGGTCGAACGAAACGACGAGGCATCGAACGTGGCCACCAGTAAGAACGAGGAGTCAGCGGCCGCGGGCAGCAGCACAACCAGCCGGCATTGAGCGAGTGAGTAGAGAGAGCCGAGGCAGCCGAGGCAGCAGCAAGGCAGCCGCGTAGAACGGACAGCCAGAAGCCCCGGGTACCGAGCTAGAAACTCATTACGGTTGCTCCGCCCAGGCCGTTCGACGCTGCCTCAACCAATCGGATTTCCCTGGATCGAAATCGCGCCTCCACGGTTTAATCTCGCGGCACGGCCAACACACATCTACACCGGTCTCCCTGCGGTCTGTATATGGCCATGTCCGTGCATATGCCACGACTTATGCCCGTTGAGTCCGTTCCACACAGCCCAAACCGTGTGGCTGAGGGCGCCCGACTGTATCTACTGACGTAGCCTATTTGTCCGCGGTAAGTGGGTTTTCTCTATGCCCGTCTTGACGATAGCTTGCGCCACGAAATGCGCAGGAACGCGTAACTAAAGAATCGTAATACGACGGCGCGCAAATCGAAAGGCTCGTTACGGGCAGTCGGGATATACTGTTAACGCGGAAATTTGACGGCGAAATTTTCGTTGGTGTTCGGGCTCGTTGAACGCTAGGAGAAATTATCGTTTGGATTTCGAATATTTTCAACGGGGGATTAATTTCGCAATTAAACGGCGGAATGTTTTGCAGCTGGAGGCGGAAGATTGCGTAAGCTTTCGTTTGTTGGAGGTAGAAAAATAGAAAAATGCATATTGATCGCTGCGAAAATAAGTGGGTATTAACGATTGCAATTATATGACCTCGGTTTTAATTCGCGAATTTTTTTCTCGCCGATCGTGACGATTGTTGACGAGTTTTGTTAGGTAATTTTAATGTTTAAAAAAAAATGTTTGGCCTGATCAGGTTTGTAAGATTTGGGCAGGAACTGGTCTGGAATTTATCTGTAAACCTGCTTCGAATCAGTCTTGACTGATAAAAATTCTCCGATACCAACTGGAATCGCATTAAATTTTTCATACTCCAGGATTATAAATCAGAACAACCCTGGATCGTATAATTAATCTTTTGAATAAATTTTTGTAAACCTGGTTCGAATCAGTCTTGACTGATAAAAATTCTCTGATACGAACTGGAATCACATTAAATTTTTCATATGCGTATTATAAATCAGAACAACCCTGGATCGTATAATTAATCTTTTGAATATATTTTTGTTCTGCAAAATTCTGATTAATTTTTTTTTCCGAGGTTCCGGCAATGCGCTGGTAGATATGACTTTATATGGACAGGAACGGACGACGGCGCATGCGCCTTGGCCTCTCCGCACGGTATGTAATGTACCACACAGCCACATGGCTGGGGTTAAACTAACTTCTGGTGTGTTACAACCGAGAAGCGAGCTAACTAACTAACTGAGTACAACGCACACATACACAGCGAGTCGATTTCGTTCGTCGAGAGAAGCAGAAGCAGCAGCAGCAGCGGGTGAAGTAAGTAAACGAAACTGTAATGGACGAGCGCTCGTTTCCCCGCTCTTCGTATAGCTGTACAGCCGAGAAATCGTTCGGAGAATAGATATTGGATTGCCCTGCCGGGATTCCAGGCGTCGGTGTTTTACAGGAGGAGGCAGCACAGTTATACGCCAGCCGAGGAATTAACTCGCCTTGCTCTTCATTGCGTCCGCCGGTCGCCATCGACGTTTTCGATATATACAACGAGCGATCGACTTTTTGTTAAATTAGCAGGAATTTTTTTACACGACTGGTAAATGTTTGTGAAATAGCAAAATAAAATCTTATGGTACATAAATTATGTAATTGATGGAATTATTAATGGAATTTATTTTGTACGATTAAACTAGAAAATTAAAATCGGTCTCTGTGGTCTCCAATAATTATATCGTAAATTATCTATATTTATTTATATCTATATTTGTTGTCAATTTTGCGGTGACAAAAAAAACTCACAATGCCCCCGAATTTTAGGCAGTATTTTTTTACGCCATTTTAAAATCCGACCCTAAATCGAACACCTTTTTTTGCACGACTCAATATATACCTCATTGCTATCAGAACCAATGATAACATTATAATCGCGACGATAAATCGAATTCGCAGTCAATTCGACTGACCGAAAAATCACGAATTACGATGTCCAACCGCGCGATCCAATGCAAATGCACAGAGCATTGCCGCATCGCCGCAGGGGACGTTGCCGACTAGCGTGAACATAATTTTTCGAATTTCCGCGTTCATTACCAGCCGCCGGGAATTTTCATCGTGTTTGCCAGTGGAAAATCGCGCTGATAACAGATTCATGGCGCGGAATAGAGATTTCTCGTTGTTTCAATCCGACGCCGGTGAGACAAATGCAACTGCATTATTCGTGCGCCACCTATACCGACACTCGTTGCGAAAATTCGTATTCCACCGATGTACGAGGCGCGGGACGAGCTCGCCAATTACGTTATATTAACGTTAAATAATTTACATGCCCCAAATTATCGGTTGCCACGACGAATCCACAGGTACAAGAGACACCAGCGGATTAATGTATAATACACTCGATGTAATGTATAATAAAATATAGACGACGCTCCGTCGGCGCGAGCGAAACGTCGAAACTCGTGTATATGCAAACGTAGATTACCCGAACGAATCTACACTCATTCACATCGAGTGGAACGAGACGAAGAATTTTTTATGTATTTTTTTTTCACACGCATGAAAAATGCTAATTTCACTTCGGGACTAATGAAATATTATCGGTGAGCTCGGAGCACTTCGTGCATTGTTTTCTGGCTCACGAAACAATCCAAGTTTCGTGCGTGGATTATATTATTTAAATTTATCCTCGAGAAAGAAAAGTATGACAGTAAAAAAAAATGCGGATCGAAATAATGTACAGGGCGAGGCTTTATTTTTTATTTTTTATTTTTTATTTTTATTAATATTTTATATTTTATTTTATATATTTTTATTAATATTATCGGTGAGCTCGGAGCACTTCGTGCATTGTTTTCTGGCTCACGAAACAATCGAAGTTTCGTGCGTGGATTATATTATTTAAATTTATCCTCGAGAAAGAAAATTATGACAGTAAAAAATGCAGATCGAAATGACAGGGCGAGGCTTTATTTTATTTTTTATTTATTTTTTCTTTTTATTATTTCTGCCCGGCTCGATACGAGCAATCTGACCTGTGCATCTGTTGTTCGCACCTTCCAGATGAAAACAACGAAATTGCGCGCGCGAGGTAAATTAATTTACGTATACACGAGACGCGCAAAAGACGTCGGTCCCGATAAGCGAGGCCGTAATGATAGCTGTGTGGCACTGACGAAATTTTATTCATCGAGCGTAATGCGATATCGATGGATGGTGCACCGAGCGATGCGCATTTTGTTGCATCAAGCACGACGACCAGCCGCCTGTGGTCGGCGGATCTCGGATATGTATTCACGACGCCGCGTTGAAAACTGCTCCGACGTCCGACCGACCGCAAAGTCGAAGCGCGTGGTCGATTGGCTCATCCAGCAGTATATATACTCAATGAAACTGCGCGTCGAATGGGCAGATGCAATCGAAGAGATCGAAAAAATTACCGGCGGTCAGCAAAAAGGAACACCAAAAATAAAATAAAAAATAAAAACCATGACGAAGGAGAATGCAACGAAAAGCTTGTTGAACGTGATGGAATAAAGCGTTATAGGGGTCTTTGCGCCTGGCGATTTCTCATCACGAGTCGAAGAATACAACGTGTACACTAAGTCGTTGGCCTCGTATGAGACTTTTTTTTTTGCTTTTTCGATAAGAATCATTTTTACGGTCATTGCCAGCCTCGTAGACCGTAGAACGAGTGTGGCTCAATTTTAAAGTCATTTGCGGGCGGACGACCTGGCTGCTGGAAAATTAGGGGACCAGGTGTCGCGGCGGATGTTTGAAAAGCTGTGGAAAAATTTCGCCGTTTAGTGCCGTCTGCGTGGACATTTTTTTCGGTTATTTTATATGTCTAAAAAAATAAATAATAGCAGTTGGAAAACCGCAGTCGACTCAACGCTCACTGAGAATAATGATACGAATCCATTTTTTTTTTTTTTTTTTTTTTTTTTTTCCATATTTTCAGTATTTTTTCGGCGGTCAACCCGAACAGAAAAAAAATCCAAGTCGTTCACATTTGACGTTCGATTATTCGAACATTATTCCACATCCCATGAACAGGAAGCGAAATTACGAGATAATTCCTATTTCCGGAAACGATTTGCAGGCTCCCAAAGAGACCAACGTGTAAACCGTTGCTTTTACGAGGACCGACGCAAAAATCGGGCACAACACCGGAAAAATGTATTTTAAACGCGCGCAAAGTGAGGGCGACGTGAATAATCTGCTGGTACCTGAGGTGGACCATGTCCGTGGGAGCAGCTCGAGGACAAAGACAATCGCTCTTTGTAAGCACCGGGAATCTTGGGTACCTGCGATTCTCGCGACTGTGGCGCGAGTGCCAAACGCGAAAAGACGTTCGAAGGGGCCATCGAACGTGTTTTGCATCGCGGAAGGCGGCGAGTACAAAGAGCCGTTTGCGACAGCCATGGAGCAGCCCTGTGCACGCTACAAACGCGAGTCGCGAGTTGCTCGGATCTTTCTTTCGTTTTTGCCTTTACATGTCCCGCCTATATATTCGCGCGGCAGATCGTACACACCACGCGCCAATAAATGTTCAAACACTTGCGAGAAAATCCTGACCCGACGACCGACGACCGCGCCGCGAGTTTGTAACCCATTAAAGATTCCGCCAAGGCGATCGATCGGTCGTGCTGGATCATCGTGTCGGTAAATCGCACGAAAACTGGCTTTTGGTAATTTTTTTTATTTGTTTTTGGGGTCCGTTAAGCCGAAAATGGGTGCTTGTTTTATAGGTCATTGGAACCCATTTTTCAGCTGTTGGAAAATGTGAATAAAAGTGGGAGTAAATCATGGAAGTCAGATCGTTTTGGAGTCGTTGATCATATTTGTTTTGTATTGTAGTAAAAAAAAAAAACCGATAAAAATATGTAGAAATCATTTTAAGGACAACAGATATTTTTTACACGGAACATTACGATTAAAAATATATTGTGAATATTTTTTGGATTTTTGTTAGTGACCTTAATAATTTATTTATTTTTTTCTATTCATCGAAAGCTTCCAATCAGTCGAAAAAAACCTCGGTTTTTTTAAACCCCGCAGAAAAACGAACTTTGTAGAACGGATTCCCAAACGCCGCAGATGTTGGGTTTTTGGGTCGCCCACAAAATTGTCTTCCAGGACTATGATGAGTTCATCGAAAAGTGGCGCGTGAAGACGCATTTGTCGTAGTTTCACGGAGGATCCCGCTTAGCCGGAAAAGACGAATTCGAGTGGTTTGCCTACCTTCAGGTTTCCGTTTCTTTTTCTCTAAAAAAAAAATCGTTTTCCGAAACATCTGTTCTTTCGAGGGTAAAGCATTTTGTCTCGTTTCCTGTTTTCCCCTTTTTTTTCTTCGTCTCTGCGGTCGGCAACGATTTTTTTCGAATCGTCGCGCCCTAGAGTCGAGCGATGTCCGAGTAAATGTCTCGTTTCCGAGATCATTTAGGCACCGAGCGTTTACCGGACTTGGGACGGTTAAATCCTCGACCGCAAATCGTTTATTCCCGTACCGCGTTCACCGAGAGAAAAAATGTCATTGATTCAATGAAATTTCATTGAAATTCCAACCTATGAAACATTTGATTGATATCAATGAAATAATATACTTGAGTTATTCTCTTTTTATTAATTCTTATAGACTGTTTCCTCGAAACAATGAAAATGGTTTCATTGAATCAATGAAATATTTTTTTGAAGCCATAAAACTTTTTTTTTGTGTTTTCCTCGGAATTGATAAATACATTCGAACAGTGCGGCAAATGAGTGCTAATGTTCTGCTATTCTTCGTTTGTTTTACAATGGTGCATTACATTTGTCGACAGGTTTTCGCGATTACTGAAATTATTGACACGCCAATGCACTTTTCTCGTCCGACTCGTTGTTCGAAACTGACAGAGTCGCTAATTTCGCAGGTGACTGGCACTGATGAACGGTTACCTAGGTACAAACTAGGTAACTTTAGCTCAACCCGAGCGATAACCGCTTTGATAACAGGCAAAACTTTTCGCTGACTTTTTTCTGACATTTTTCAGATTACTGTTGGAAGCTGAAATTTCACGACACTGCACATTTGACCATTCGACGATTGTCGAGACGCGCGGGGAAAAAAATTGCAACCTCCCTTTTTGTGAGGTCCGCCGTTACTGAAACCTGTCGAACATTCAACCGCGCGAGGCCCGCAGGAGATTCGCGCAACTTAAAATATTCCAATGGCTATTTGCAAGCGAAATGACCGCTAAATTCTCGGCGTCTCAGACATTTAAGAAATACTTAGGGATAAACGTCGATCACCTGCTGGAAAATGGAGCAAAAATCTTTGCTTTGTCGGATGATCTCCAAAATTGGTCATTTATTGAAAATCGTATTTTATTTATTTTTTTCCATACCGGCAAAAATCTAATTTTGTCTTGATTATTTTTACCGTCTACTCTCATCCACCCGCAAATTAAAAAAAAATACCCAGACCCTCTATTTTTAGTCTGTCAGCATTTTGCGAATCGCCGAAGATAACCGACGTTTATAATTGCGTTCCAGCGACGATTTTGGTCACCGGACGATTTTCTCCCGAGAAAACAATATCCTGACCGAGTCGGATCCAAGAGGCGAAAGGGAGGCAAAGGAGACTCGACCAGCGCGCGCCACTCGAGAACCATTTACCGACGTTTAAGTCTCTGGATCCTAGAGCGACTCTTAGGCCTCTCTTGATGCTCCGACCTGAACGCGATAGAATACGGCGAAGGGGTTGGTATTATATGGCAAAATAGCGTAGAGACGGTCGAAGGTGGGGAGAAGCAGAAGGGGGAGGAGGGGGGAGACGTTGGAAGGGAGGTGAATAGTGCAGCCAAAAAAAAAAGGTAAAAATAAAAATAAAAGCACGCCAAAAGGGAGGAAACACGGCGAAAGGACGAAAGCGTGGAGCATTCGTATCCGCTGAAATTGCCCGGCCATTAGCGATACTACGTTATTACGCTCATCGTTTTTTCTGAGTCAGCCTCCGCGCCGCGGCGGTGCAGGTTCGTCGGCCATCTTGGAATATGGGATTGTGTCCGAAGGCAAAGGCATCTTCATGCGTACAACCACGCGGCTCTGCAGTAGGCAGACGAACCGTGCGCAGTGTGCAGACCCATATACGCCATAACACACACTCGCCTGGTTAATATATTATCGTGAAAAAAAGGAAGCGTTGCATTTGCAAAAGGTAATTTGTATTCGTGCTTTTTGTAATCAGTAAAATGGCTACGCACCGACTGGTGCGGTTTTGTTTTACGAGACGTAATTATTAAGCGCAATTGTCGAGCGGGAATGCATCGGCAACGGTGCACAATTTCATGGCTGGTGGGGATATGGAGAGTTTAAGAAAAAAAAAATGGCATTTATTTGTGGCAAATAAATTGCGAGAGACTTTGTCTTCGTTTGTAAGGACGACTCGTCAATGTAATTGCAATTATTTTTTGCTCTCGGCTACCCCCAATTACTTCTTAATACGACTTTGGGTTTGATGCAATTCAAGGATATTTCTTGAAACCCACCTTTAACGTCTTCGAGAATTGAGACATTCAAATTAAGTTTAATTCAATGGTCAAATTGCGTAATTTCAATTTTTCTCATCAGTCAATTTCTCGATTGGACATTTATCTTTTTTCTCGTTTCCAATCATTTTCAGGCGATTTTAATTTTCGACTTTCAGGATGTTTGTCGTAACGACTAAACGAAAAGTGTTATTCGGATCATGAAGGGATATTTCTTGAAACCCACGTTTATCCTCTTCGACAATTGAATTTGACATTCAAATTAAGCTTAATTCAATGGTCAAATTGCGTAATTTCAATTTTCCTCATCAATCAACACGATTGGACATTTAACCTTTTTTCTAGTGTCCAATCATTTTCACGATTTTAATTTTCGACTTTTAGGATGTTCGCCGTAACGACTAAAAGTGTTATTCGGATCTCTAACCGAGGATTCGGATGAAGGGTACGAGTCGAGGACAGCGGCGAATCGCTTGGAGTTTCTGTACGACGACATCGAGGCATGAGACATGTCATTAGAGTCATTACCCATAATCGGCATTCGTTCGATCCCATAGGCCTCTCGTGCATCAATAGTCATTTCGCGGTGGCCTGTTGACCCCTGGTCCCGAGTCTGCAATCAAACGTAAATCGTGTTCGGCCCTTTTCAACGGCAACGTTTAAATCGAATGCGTCGGCGGTGGAGAACGTTTCGTTTCGAAAGTCCGCTGCACCGAAGAGCCGAGAGTCAGGCGCGCATAATAGTATTTTATTCGTCTCATTGTATCGCTCGCGTATACTGCGCATGTCCAATTGTATTATATTCAGCCCTCTCGCGAACAACGTATAATTCCTTCGCAGGAAACGATACCGCCGTACACACTGAACGCCTTCATCGTCGAGGCACCCATTACAAAAACTCAGTCTATTACCAAACTGTATTATCTAGCCGTGTATAATGGTCCAATCAGCGGCGTTCAAGGGATACGTTTAAGGGCTCCGCAAAAAATAATGACGCCAACTTCGACATTGTATCAAAAAGTCATATAATAACGACGGAAAAAAATTGGAGAGATTGAAGTCTGCATTATGAAGGAACTTTGAGACGAGGCTAAAACGTTTCTCATCCTTTTACGTCTGATGAGATCATTCGCTGTTAACAAAAATTGAGCCTGGTTCAACTCAATCTTCCTATGCAACACATCTTTCGCTCATCGATTCCAACATGATGGACAATCTTGAGTCCATCATTCATTGAATTAGAGACGAGGTAAAAAAATGAAAATTCCATCATAAAGAGCGACTCTTAGTTAGCTAAGCACGAAGGACGTTTTGTCCTCACCTTTACCGTGTTCTCGATATTCATTTGCGGGCAAATAATTTGCATGGCAAATCGCTTTGCGCAACTGTTGTTACTGCAGTTTGCTGATTAAAACTACTCACCGCACGAAAAAAAAAAAAAAAGTTCTATTCACTTTCATTTTATACCATTCATCGATATAATTCTACACCATCAAAAGGATTGGGAGACGCAATACGGTTTCATTTATTACAAAACAATTTGAGAAAATCGTTGAGCACAATTCGCAAAGGTCCATTGACTGCGTCGACTGAGCGCGAAATACAATGCAGCATTCTTGCGCACGACC
The DNA here is from genome assembly GCA_964034905.1 of Itoplectis maculator. Lineage (NCBI taxonomy): Eukaryota > Metazoa > Arthropoda > Insecta > Hymenoptera > Ichneumonidae > Itoplectis > Itoplectis maculator. The sequence continues at coordinate 9,211,870 of OZ035857.1, forward strand.
GATGACCGGCTAACGGGATTACTAAACGTTGCACGCGGAGGGAGCAGCTCCGCGCGTTCTGTTGCACTTCTGTTGGGCTCCGATGCGGCTGTTGCTATCGGCTCGCGCGATGAGAATACCCATGCTTCGTGGAACCCTAAATTAAACGTTGTTTTGCTCGTTGTTTTTTGCGATCGGGGAAAAAGGAGAGGAGAGAACCGGGCGATCGGTATTGGGTTGAGAGCGTTCCGGTGTCGTTCGCAATCGGGGGCATAAAGTGTCCGCATAAAGCAAAGTCCTGACCACGGGGGCAGAGGCAGAGCATGCGGAGGGACCGCCACCGCTGGCATCGTGAGCTAAAGAGCAAACGCAGACGCAGGTAGAGGTAAACCAGGGGCCAACGGGCCAGACGCGCACACCGGTCCGGTTTGCAACAAGCCAACCTTATCTTAAGAGAGTCAGCTCGCGGCCCTGCGGCGTTTTAATTCGAATAAATTTAAGTTGACGAAGAGGTGGCCTTTTAACATTCCAACGATAAGGGGGACTCTGGATCCAACCGAGGTTCGTGTGCGACTGCGCGCGCCTCTAAATGAGACTCGTTACAAGCGGCTCGCTTTTTTTTTTTTTTTTACAACACTTATCGTCACACTCTAAATTTCGAAGGTCTTTTAACTATTGGATTGCTAATTCAATAGTTGATTTTGATATATGTAATGACGTGTAAATTATTCTGGATACACGTTGATTTTTTTGGGCTCGTTAATTCGCTTTTTGGAGGACGTATGTTAAGATTATGAATTTTGTCAGAATCGAGGATGGATTAGATGAGTAAAAGCTCGTTTAGTCGAAACTGCTGATCTCAATTGTTGCTTTTACCGGTGGAGGGATTTTGGAGTTACCGATATGAATTTTTTTTATCGGTACAGAGTGTTTTAGAAATCTGTTGTACCATTGCTCGGATCCGCTGAACGCAGTTGGTTATTCGGAGCGTGTAAATTGTATTTATAACCACTGTTGGTGAAGGAGAATTTTTTTAGGATTTTCTGTCGGTAAAAACGTGTTACCGACTGTTGAGATCAGCTCAGTCGGAGATTTACTCATCGCTTCTGTCGGTAAGTTACCGACGGGTAACAAGAAAGTGGACATGTTTTTCCACAAGAGAAAACGTTTCAGTTTCGCTATCCGCCAAAATGCGTTTATCGATAACTCGAAACTTCCTTACCGACAGTTGACTCTCTTCAACTTCGGAAAAATCGCGCACGGTGTCGTTGATCGTTAAATCCTCCCATCAAAAAAGCTCGGTAGCGAATTGGCCGAACCGCGCAATAGTCGTCCCCATAAACTCTCGGAATCCCCGTCACGGTTCTTCACAGTAGCATCGCAACGGTGTGGTACCTTCGAGATAATTCCGAGCGATAAATTTCACCCGACTTATAATTTCTCGCGCACCAACCGTCCGCTTATTAACTTATTGGAATAGAAATTGCGCGAGAGGTCGCTTTACGGGAGCGAACCAGGTGTACCTCAGAGTTTAATTAAGTGGATATTCCGCCGTGTATTTACATTGTCAAACATTAAACCGTTGATTAATAGCCAGGCGATAAATTTTGCGCGCGGCAGGGTTCGAATTAGTTGGTCCACGATTTCTCTGATTTGCCGTAGTTACAGCCTCATGAATCAACGGTTTCTTTTTTTTCCTTAAAAATAAAACTGGTACTGGTAATTTTTTTCGTAAACAATTACCAGTTTTTGGTACCAAAAAATAAATGCAACGTAATTAATTCCAGTGTTCAGGCTAATGTACACATTGTACAAATTTGCAATAATTCGGACAAATGAGTCGAAATTCCGGTCGTAGGGTGTTGACAAGGTTAAACATGTTGGCCACTCCACAGTAGTGGTCTCCAGGAACCAACGAGTTTTCTGGAACTTGTGGACACTCGACAAAGGATCCGACGGTCGCAAGAACAGGGCAGAAGAACAGGCGCTCCGTGAAACGCGGGAACGAGCGAACGCCGCGTGGAGAGGAAGACGCCACGCGCTGCAACTGTGTCCGCTCGGTGGTACGAGCCATGCAAAAGAGACGAGATGGCCCCGGGAGGACGGCGATTAGTCACGCGAAATCGTCCATTGCGTCTGAACATACGAGAGGCACATGTCGGTGGCCACCTCTCGAAATAGAAGAAGAGAACGCAGTGCGACAGAGTGCGGCGAGTGTACCGAGCGACGTCCCTAGCCACGGATTATTTCCGCTAACCGCCTACTTAATTAAAAAAACATTAGCCGACGACCATTAGAACATCCGAGACAAGTCGTTTTGGTACTTCGACGCAATTTTTAAGTCATAGGAGTCAGGTACCTTCGACATTTTCGACCTATGAAGCGGGATCGATGACCAATTATTAAAAGTTCAATAAAAAAAATTTTCGTTGAATACGGATGAGAAAAAATATTTTTCTTTAATTCTATTTTGAAAGAAATGAAAATTAATTAAGAATGCGTTAATTTGCACAGATTGCGAAAAAATTAATAATCAATTTTACTTTTAACTCGCACAAGATACAAACGCGGAGATATCCAAAGTAGCTTTACATGTACGATCATAGATACTGGACTAATTGGTACTCCATGCTCGCGACATTGGCAACAGCTATTCCTCTTAGCATAAATGCCTCGTAGATTTCCTACAAGAGAGGCTCGTAAACTACCTTGCTTAAATTGCTCACGTCTGACATTCGTCGCGTCTCGCGGTTTGGCAACCGTTCGAGATACTCTCGTCGGTGGCCTGCATCGAAATACACGCGAAACGGGGTGTGATTGACATTTTTCCAAATCTTCTCGAGGAACGTTTTGACACTTATTAACTTATATCAAACCCCAAGGAAAAATGTACAGCAAAAGCCAACACATTAATACTCAATAATTCCCACAATTTATATTTCTCCATAAAAAATCTAATAATCTTTAAATTAATTTCCAATTACATATCCTTAACATTTTCTACAAGATCATCGTTCAATCGTATCGAACCCCGAGAAAAAATGTGTAGCAAAAAAGCCAACGCATTAACACTCAATAATTTCCATAATTTATATTTTCCCATAAAAAATCTAATAATCTTTAAATTAATTTCCAATTACCTATCCTCAATACTTTCCACAATCATCATCATTCAACCGTATCAAAACCTCATCGCCATTTCCTCGCATGTCATATCGTCGCTGCGTAACGATCGTTCGTTTAACACCTCTGCGTTTTATTCAGACATCTCGGCCGAGAGTCTCGAGAGCACGTGGCGTCAGATCAAAGTCTCCTGGTTTGCTGAAGTTAGAGAGGTCCCTGCGTCGCCGCTCACGCGTGTGTCTGCTTAATGCGAGTAATGGACTAATGACTCCTCGGTTGGAGAAAGAGAGAGAAGACGAGAATATAAATAGCGCGGGCGAGCTCAGTGTATATATATGCAGCTCCTCGGCGCACGCTAGCCAATTAAACGCGATACACGGGGACAAGAGCGTCTCATACTGTAGTACACAGTACTCTGTAGTACCTCGGGGACCGTGACGCGCTGGGCTGGCTTAAGTAGCGAGATTTAGAGACGACAGGTGCCTCGTATACGCTTCGCGTTATCTCTTTCTCTTTTCTTCTTTTCGCGTTCCTCCGTCGCTTCTGACAAGAGAGAACGAAACCTAAAGGCCTGTCGGGCCTTGACGAGCGCAGCGCGGAGAGGAGGGGGTGGAGGTGGAGGTCTGAGGGGAAACGTTCGATACGCCATTTTGGTTGCGAGAACGAGGAACGTGTTATTAACAAGCGACGGTCCGACTTCATTGTGCACCTCATCAGCGCAGACTCGCAGCTTTCAACGATCAACGAGCCCATTGTCCTCAGCCGCGGGAATCGTTTCAACGGTTTAATTCATTTGAATATAATTCGCGACGCGACGACGAAAGCACGTGGGTTATTTTCGAAAAATGAAAAATTTACGAGCGATTGTTGGGATGCGGAGGGAAATATTTTCAGTGTTTTGATGAGGAACGTGGGTCGGTGTAATTATAGATTTTTAATTAATTATAGTGTTTCATAAGCTCGATGAGGCATTGTTTATAGTATTTTATTATAGTTATTGACACATACCCCCACTTCTATTAATTTTTTCGCGAACATGAAAGTGACATTCATGAAATTATTTTCAGGACAAAATATATTACGATACGAGTGCGATGATATTTTTTTATTATTATATATTATTTGTGAGATGAAGTTTCTCGCACGACTGAAAATTTTATGTCACTCGTGCGCGAAGTGCGAATTTTCGCACAGACCGGCTAAATATATTTTTCTGCCTAAAATAAGGTCATACGAATTAATTTTTAATATATTTACGGTTCTTTTTCGGAGCCAGTGTAATAAATATATTACAGCGGTTTCGATGCACGCATTGCGTTCTCTCTTTGGCCAAGATGGCGACAATAGAAGACGAGGGGTGTACGTCGTATTAAGGGAAAAATGACCGCTTACAAGTACGTACTTAGCGAGTACTTAGGCAGTGCACCGAAGCGTAGCTCCTTCGTCCATCCTTACTGCGTGTACTTGTGTTGCGCGCGCGCGCGAGCGCTGCGCAGCGGCTGTACGTGCGTCGCGCTGCTGCAGCGGTCGGTCTGCCTCGCTTACTCAGGTTGCTTCGCTCGATCGTTACGGCAAACGCGGATGAGAAGCAAAGTCCACGACTTGGTTTATTCCGCCGCACCTCGTTTCGAGAGTCCGCACCCTTTTCTCCTGATGTCCCCAGCTCATATATTCCCGCTCTCGGCTCCGCTGTCTGCGTTGCGGTATAGACTATCGAAGAGACCGGGGCTAGACGACACAATCGAAGCAAAAATGTACCGATAAAAATGTTTTGCTGGGCTGACAAAAAGTAAAGACATATGCGTGTATTTTTTTAGGTTAGCTGAATATTTGTTGAAGCTACTAAAAATTGTTGGTAGATTAGCAAAAATATGCGGAAAACATATTTTGCTCGGCTAACAAAAAGTGAAGACAAATACGTCTATTTTTTAGGTTCGTTGAATATTTGTTCAGGCTACTAAAAATTGTTGGTAGATTAGCAAAATAATTTATTTATACACGAAGAAGGTCTCCGTCTCTTAGTATCATTTTTTTTTTAACTTCGACTAAGTCCACAGATCTACTGATTTTATAAAGTGCGTTGAACAAAACAGGTTATTGGACTAAACTCATTGTCACCATAAATAAAGAAATCAACTAACTGTTTTTCAACAACGTTCGATCGAACGTAAGTAGACCTTCCGATCGACGAAATATTTCATTTTCTCGCAACCGCCAATTCAGTGGAATCGTGCGATTTATTCCCTCGCCGCATGAATATGCTAATAAATAAGTTTAATTTTGCGTTATGCATTGGTACCAGCATATTCCCACTGCATAGACAGCGAGAGGCAATAACACACCTTATCTACCCCAGACATCGACAGCAGCCTCTCTCGCGCCTCCGCAGAATGCCACGCAAGCGCGGTAACAAGGCTCGAACCTGAGTTGTAAATGACTGACATAATTGCACACGTCGGGTTTTCGACGTCTTCACTTTTCCTCCGCACCGTTGTGCATTCCTCGTATTCTTCTTATGATAATGCTGCTTGTTTTCGCGTATCCCTACGCGCCCCGTGATGACTGAGGCGCGTTGTTCGTTTTATTAATGGATCAAGATTAAAAAAATGTTTAATGCACATGCGGGTGTAATTTAATATGTGATTTTACACGTGTTTTGCCTTGCCGTCATGTGTACATTGCGCACGGAAATGTTTATGGGGATAGGGGCTTGTTTTCTGCTTTCTCAGGTACAGCGATTTTCAGTTTTCCAAATTTTTTCCTAATATTCGTCAATCGTAGTTCATGACACTTTGATTTGGGTTCCGAATGATGAGTGCAGTAGATAAAACTCTGTGCAGTGAACAGAGTTCCGCACCTAGAAAAAAAGTTTCATTGATTCAATGAAAACGTCTCCTTGATTTTGGTGATTAATGAAAAGTTTCTTTGAAGTTAATAAAATATCTCTGAAATTCAAAGAAAACATTTCGTTGGAATCAATCAATAAAAAAATGCAATCATTTAATTGAGTCAATGAAAGTTTTTCTCTCAGTGCGAGTCACAATGACTGATAACCGATACAACGAATACCGAACGACTTCACCGCCAAAAGGCGACCAAAGAAATTTCTTTGAAGTTAATAAAATATCTCTGAAATTCAAAGAAAACATTGCATTTTAATCAATGAAAAAAAATATATATATGCAATCATTTCATTGAGTCAATGAAACTTTTTTCTCAGTGCGAGTCACTATGACTGGTAACCGGTACAACGAAATACCGAACGACTTCACCGCCAAAAGGGCGACCGGGGATACGTCGAGTGGTCTCTTCACGGGCCGCCGGAGGCCAGAACGTCAGACCCTCGAAGCCACCGTGATCCCCCGGTACCGGAAACACCCCGCCATTAAACACGTTGGGCCCCGCCAGCGGCGCTGCGGATCGTTTCCCCAAAAAGCAACGCAGCCCGGCGAGAAACCGTGTCAAAGGCGTGCAACGCAAGCCTCGGTGTGAAAATCGTTTGTCAAGGTGAAAAGTCACGCCCGAGATTGTGTCGCGGCAGCTGCGGTTCGAGAACTTCCTCCGGGCACGTGAGCCCCGTGACATATCGCTATTTCACTGTTATAACTTCATCATTCGATGGTACTTTGCCACCTTTCGTCGCCAACGTCGATTCCGAGTATATCAGCGATGCAGGAAATACACAGAAACCGCAGTCGCCGCAACACATTATTTTCCCGCGTTTTGTTTGCCTGACAGAAAATCGCATACGTATTGATAACCGAATGTATAGTGGTCGACGATGTTCCCGCATCGAAAGCGCTTTTATGTACCGTTACACGAAGCTATTATACCGGCTGATGAGTTGCGATTATTATTTTACACATATATATGCATCCAGTTCGCGGAGTGGGCGATCGATGTGAGCAGTTGGAGAACAAAGGAAACTCCTCATGACATTGTTACAAAATGGCGGTTATATACCCGACGAGCCGCCCGCCAATGCTACCCTCGGAGAGAGACCCAGCCTCGACGTCTCAGTGGCTGCGTGCAGCAGCAGGTGCGATCGCCGCCATGGACATCACACTCCGTCGAGAAACGCTTTTCTATTATCTTCTAACACGAGGGTGCTCGAGTGAATCGTTTCAATTTACGCTAAACGCTTCTCGCGGTACAGCCCCGCCATGCTTCGGCGTTACATAATTGCCCAGGTGTTACATACCTACCGCGTACGCGCGAATACCGCGGCTATTTTTTTGCTTGAAACGCCGCGAAGCGGTCTTTGAGGGAACTTAACGCGCCATTTAGAAGACAGCGGACGCCACCAGCCGTGTAATGTCTCTAGTACAAGATCGCCACTTACCGGAGAAAGAGAAACTGCGAAGATGTTACACGGATTTTTAGCGATAAAAGGGGTTTTTATTATTTTTTTACGCTCGAAAGTAATTGCATGGAAAAACTCATTGGTTGGATTATTCGTTATGTTTTTCTGATTAAGTGAAAAAATAATCAGATCTTATTATGAAAAATTGTAGGAGTTATGTCAATTTTTCGACGTTTTTCACCTTAAAAAAATGATTTTGTGGGATAACTTTTTTGTTTTCGATGTGAGCATTTTTTCGAAGTGTTTTGGCAAAACAGAAACATTGAAAAAAAGTTCGTTATGTTTTTCTGATTAAGTGAAAAAATAATCAGATCTTATTATGAAAAATTGTAGGAGTTATGTCCATTTTTCTACGTTTTTCACCTTAAAAAAATGATTTTGTGGGATAACTTTTTTGTTTTCGATGTGAGAATTTTTTCGAAGTGTTTTGGTGGTTTCTACAGTGACTTAGCATCGTTTTCAAGTCAATTTTTTATAATAAAAAATTGTCGAATAGATGATGGAGTATTAAATGTAACTAACAGCAATAAGATACCAAAAAAATTGACTAAAGCAGCGTTATAAACGTTGTATAGGGGCATACGGGCAGGTGTTAACGTTTTTAGAGGCTAAATTGTTTAAGAATATAAGCGCAAAGCTATACCACAAGGACGCAGTCACGAAGCGAGCTGCCCGGTCAGGGGGAGTTTCGCATTTTGAGATACGCGACCGGCCACATTATCTCGGGATGCTCAAACGGTAGTGACAGCTCGCCGAGGTAATAATCGTAAAAGCGCAGCTCATTTTATCGTTGTCGGGTCATTGGGGGAGGGATAGCATGAATATATAACAAAGGCTACGCTGCTTTGGGCTTGTCTATATGTGCGCCACACCTCGGCACTTCGCCGCTCGGCAAAACTCGCCGCCCGTCGTCGCCAAGTCAACCACACTGTCTCTGCGCACATATTTTATTTTTCCTCCTTTTTTTTTCTTTTTTACACCCAACCTGCCACCTGACCCATCGGAACTATGATAGTTGTAAACCTTCCAGACACTTGTACATTGTTAATGTACAGATTATACGCGAAGCTTCCATATTCAGTCGGTGCACCTTTACATTTAGTTTCATTCGTAACAAAAACAGTCCTTCGTGAGAAAAAAAAGCAATGAAACGTTACTTGAATTTTTACAAAAAAAAATTATAATTTCGATTGACACGAATTTAAAGTCAACATTGAATAACGATCAGGATTTGCATTTCGATTATTCTTCGATTAACGCTACTTTTAGAAGTTCATGAAAATGATGAAAAAAGGCTAAAATAATGATAAAAATCAACGACCAGGATTTACATTTTAATTATTCTTTGATTAACGCTACTTTTAGAAGTTGATGAAAATGGTGAAAAAAAGTTAAGAATAATTTTTAAAATTCAGTGGAGTGACCTTAAATATGTCCTCCAAAAAAGTGCTAAAATACCTACAAGAAAACCCCATAAAATTCTTTAACGACTCTACGCGCTTCACTCATTCCATTTTTATCGCTTCTACAGGAAAAAGTGCGTCGGGTCGGATCATTCGTATGGCTAACGCAAATTTTTCCAACTGATCCTACCAACAATCGAAATCCTGTATGGAGATTGTAGCAGTGGGTCTCGGGTGCGTTGCGTATTCCCAGCAGCGAAGGAAGAGGTTTAGTGTGGCGGCGGTAGGACGAAGCGCGCGCACACACTAAAGAGAGTTAAGGGCCTCGCGAAATGGCGGTCGTTTATTCGTAAGAGAGGCAGCCGCGAGCCTCCGGTGTGGACGGTATTATTATTACAAAGAGGAGTTCGCGGCATAAATAAATCGTAAATCACGTCTGACGTCATAAACGTCGAAAATGCAGCGAGACATTTTGGAGCGTGAGCTGCGCCCCGCGCGCGCGAGGCGCTCTTCGCGCTCGCGACTCGACGAGACACGTAGGGATCTCGTCTCGGCGAGCGCAACACATCGCACAATGGAAGCCCGTCGCCGAGTTTATCCTGCGATGCTACGCGCGGGCCTCGGGAGTTTTGCAATTCCAAGGTGAGAGAGTGATTCGTCGGACATCACAGGGGGGCCCTTTTGCTCGGCGTATTCCTGCCCTCGAGTGTATATAACCCGAGGGGAAGTCTGTATATAGATATAGGTATAGATATATACACACATATACACACAGAGACTATATTCAAGTTAAATGTCCCATTCAAGGGAGGTGAATTGTTCCTTCGAGTTGACAAAATAATTGCTCGATTGTCCGACGCTTATATTCCGCCGTATAATAGCTACTTTGGCGCGCATCATTCCCGAGGTGCGATTATCGTTTTGTGATGCGGAGAGAGAGACCCGCAGCGATTTCCAACTCAGACGCCGAGAATTGTGTAGTCGCCGCTTCGCCTAAGATGTCCGAACCTGTCAGCTCAATTTGGGGACGTTTACGTTGGGTGAACGGAATCTTAGCGAGACTGATTATTCGGATGTGCCTCGGGACGCGTGATCGTCCATCTGGTCCTCTGGGATGTGGGTTTCGTTTTGACTCTCCGGGAAATTTTGAAAAAAAATTGTTCGAGCGACTGAAATATATTTTCAGTGGAGGTTGGTTAATTAATAAATAACGCAACATTCAAACCAATGACGAACAATCTTTTGGTGGATAGGGTCTGCGTTATGTGCACCGTCATAATTTCGCAAAACAAAAACATTGAAAAAAAAGTTCGAAAGGGAAGAGACGAGAGCAGGGTGCGCCGATTAATCACCAGACGGAAGAGCCAGGCCACCCTTCCGGCGCTTCAGCCGCTCGTCCAATTACCCGGCAAGGAGATTCGATGCTCCGAGCAAACATTCCTTGAACTCCCAGTGATGAACCGGCGACTCTCCGACGACCCGGGCGAATTCATTAGCAGATCATTTGGTGCCGCTTCGTCCTGTGACCAACTTCTAATCTCGTCGCCGTCAGACTTCCAACCGCCGAACCAATGAAAATTTCTCACCGTTTTATCTGCTGAGATGCGTTCGATCAAAGCCCGAGATTTTTTTTAATGGCAATTTTCATCGATTCATTCGATCCCTAATGAAATAATGATTGATCGACGAGACAGAGGATATTTATCCCGATATATAATGAAACGAGGCTTAATTAATGGCAATTCTCGTCTCGGCCTAACGAACAATAAAACGACGAATAAAAGAGCAGTCAAAGGGCCCCCGCGGTGAGGACGAAGTTCGCGTTTGAAAGACAGAGAAGAACGCAACTTGGAAGACAGAGACGACGCTTCCGCCTTTGCCCATCGAGTGTCCGGGGCGAAATGAATCGGTGAGCGATACCAAAATATTTGCTAACATCGATGGTATCCAGCAACGTTGGTAACTACAAAGAATAATTTTTACCGAGGAACGACAAAGAACCCATAAAACAAGAAGGACCCCCATGAAGTGGCAAAGATATGCACCTAAAAGGGTGGGGTCAAAAATAGTAAATGACCAAAAAGCGAATGACCAAAATAACGAATTTAAAAATGATGGACGTCTGAATCTAGAATAACCATCATTAGGGAATTTGCTACTTTAATCATTCGCTATCTTGATCATTCGCTATTTTAACTGCATTTGAATAAAATGTGGGGTCAAAATACCGAATGATCAAAATAACGAATCCAAATAGCGAATTCCGTAATGATGATCATTCTAGATTTAGACATTCGTTAGTTTTAAATTCGCAATTTTAGCCATTCGCTATTATGGTCATTCACTATTTTGACCCCCACCCCCTAAAAGACAGAGAAAGACAGACTTCGATACTTCCGCCTGTTTTCAGCGTCGCGTTTCTGCGATCAAACGACTCTCGGACCCAAATCTCGCGGTCCATCAATCGTCGCGTCTGGAACGACGACGAGACGAACGATCGGATAATTAGCACAACGTTCGATTCCCTGGTCACCCTGGTCCCTTATCTCTCAGACTGGTCAACCCGCCTCCCCCTTCCTCTTCTCACCCACCAACCCTCTCTCTCCCATCTCCTCCACGCGTCTTTCTCACCCTCTCGCGAAGCCCCCCCCCCCCCCCCCCCCCGTAACACCCTTCGCCCTGCGCGCCGCGGCAACCACCCCGCGGAGTCCTTAATAATTGTAATTGGACACGGCTCGGCAGCTTCACCTACAGCGTAGCTCTCGCGCGCTGCCCACTTTACAATACACTTTGTCCATCTGCCTTTTAAGGAGTGAAAAAATGAAAAAAGTGGGCGTGGCCACCGAGATCAAAGAGTGCCGCGCCGTACTCGGACCGTAGGTCTCGCCGGCGCGCGCGCGATCTCGCCTCTCTCCTCGAGCGAGAGAGAGTGAGGTGAGACGAGAAGATTGTGAGGGAGAGAGAGAAAGAGGAACGAGAAACGAGAGCGAGAGAGCCGAGACATCATGAGAGAAAGAGACCAAGGGACGAGACTGAGAGAGAGAGAACCCAAGAAGCGAGATGTTGCCCAGCACGGAGGTATGCACACGCTATACGGAGGCCTCGGCAGAAGCGGGAGCAGCACGCCATAAGGCCTCTGCGTTATATATGTTGGCCCTTCTTGTTCCTCTTACCTCGCAGCCTCAGCTCGTCCTCCTTGTCCCTCTGGCGCTGGGAGCAAAACCAACCCGACACTGAGCTCCGCGTTACCGGTGTGGGCCTATTCCCAAGAGGCCTGGACGGCATCACCCGAGAGGACGTGTTGCATCAACACTGGCAGCCTCGATCAGCGGTCACTTGGCCGGGGACGTTCCGAAGGTTCGCCAGTGGCTTCTGGAATATCGGTCGATCATGCAAGGCAAAAAAACAGACGTAATGTTGTTTACTGCAATGACGATGTGGAGAAGAGTGTTGGGGTTTGATTGAGTAGCAAGAGTTGTGGAGATTGACATGAGAACCTACCTTTTCAATGTTGATGACGTTCGGGTGTTGGGTTTGGGTTTAGCAGTGTTTTCTAGACTAGGGACGTACTTGTAGGATTTTATTTCATCCCTTTACAATGTTGATGACATTTGCCTGTTGGGTTTGGGTTTCGCACTGTTCTCTAGACTAGGGACGGACTTGCAGGATTTTCTTTGATCGTATTGCATCAACACTGGCAGCCTCGATCAGCGGTCACTTAGCTGGGGACGATCCGAAGGCTCGCCAGTGGCTTCTGGAATATCGGTTGATCATACAAGGCAAAAAAAAACGTAATGTTGTTTACTGCAATGACGATGTGGAGACGAGTGATGGAGTTTGATTGAGTAGCAAGAATTGTGGAGATTGACATGAGAACCTACCTTTCCAATGTTGATGACGTTCGCCTGTTGGGTTTGGTACTATTTTCTAGACTAGATACGTACTTGCAGGATTTTCTTTGTTACATTGGTTTGAGTTACAAACATTGTAGTAGCAAACCAACCAAGCGGCGGAAAAACACGCCCGGTGAATAATTCCTAATGCCCATGCAAGAAATTTTAGGATACCCTTTTGTGGTTTTTTACATAATCCAGCTTAGAACCAACTGGCGTATGTCGCGCGCATAAAGGGTTGAATCACAGACGGATTTCGACCTGCAATTGCAGCCGAGTAAGTACAAAAGCCACTTCTTCCAGATGATCGATAACCGCACGAATAAAACATCAAAAATACAGGACACAATGACGGACGCATAGGGCAAGTCGACATCGGGACGTCGCCTGAAGGAGAAGCCCCCGGGTCCGTACCTGGAAGCGGCGCGACGGTGTGCGGCGGATTCGCGGACCGAGGGGGGATTGGTGCACGCAGACCACGCATATCCGCCATTTTACTGAATAATGTCCGTAGGATGTGGTTATTAAAATTGCAGGGCTGCAGGAATGAATAGGACTTCCTCAAAGGGATCCCTTCTACATGGTTGGCGGTGCCTTGGTGCGGCGCTTCCCTCGCGCGGTATTTTTCGCGTCGTGAGAGACGAACGACGTTGGACGGAGGAACCTTCGTCGCTGCTCTCCTTTGACTCTCGTTGACACTGCGGAAAAAAAATAAAAATAATCTGCATAATCGAGAGTCTCGCGATACTCTCTCCGAGTTTGCGCCGGACGAGCGTTCGTCCCTCGTGCGTCGCGGGTGCTTAATACGTACGCACCGGAAAAGAGTAAACGATGATAATTCCCGGGTTTCAGGCCTCGATAACAGTCGTTATCGCCTGTGGCTCCCAGACTTTTGCCGATCTTTTTTTTCGAGCGCCTGGGAAGACGAGAGCAAAAAACCTGACCAATTTGTAAATGTCACTGAGTCGCTGCAAACTTCATGTGAAACGCAGTCTCTTCTTTTTATGCCAAAATCGATGCCTGTTGGAAGGCGTAGACTTCGAAAACAGAGATGTAAACACGGGAAATGAAAAAACTTTACGCATAATTCCGTGTTACGTAAAAAAGTGCGACTGAGCATAGTTTGATGTCAGTGCGAAGCTATGGAGGACATGGAGCAGTGTAAAGAAACCTAGGAACGTTATTGCGGCAAACTTCAATTTGTGAATATTTTACGAGCTGTGAAATCCGCAGTTATGCGATACAAAGCCATAGTTTTATGCGTATGTAAAGTCTATAAGAAGTCTATCAAACTGTGGGCGGCTCGTAACGGCGCCCATTTGCAATGGTAAATCGATAAAATGGCTTCTTCACTCGTGCTCGATTCCATTCGCGTGAAATAGGTCTTATCTGGTGTTGAATAAAAAAAAAAGGTTCTTCGGATGTTTACGTCGACTTCGATTAATCGTTCGAACCGTCGAACGGCGAGACTATTGACCGGAAACGCATTAAATGAAAATGATGGGTGGCCATCGGTCGCGTTGGGAGTGCAATCGAAAAAAACACCTCCAACGCGCTTCACCATTGACGTCATTATTTCAACTGTCTATTTAATTTCCGGTTGTGAAACGGACACCGGGCGTTGTATGATACATCTAACACTAATTCTAGTTTGCGGCGAGTAGGCTCAACCCCCGACGCTGTATGGGACCCATCGTGGGCCGCAGGGAGACGCAGCGGGTTAGCTAACCCCGTCACCCTAGCATTACGAGACAATCAATATGGCTGATATATATTTTATAGCTCTATTGAAACGAGACTATGAATTTGTAGCTTGATGCTATGTTTTGTCATTTGCCATCTAAAACGTAAAAAAATAGATAAATTCCATAGACCCCACTGAAAGTTTTTATGCATTTAAAGCATATCGTCTAATATGTCACAGAAGAATCAAAGAAAAAGCCACATTATACATTTTTGTCTATTGAATATTAAAAGTGGCGAAATTCGCAAAGTTCTTTTGTTGCTCCCAACCATACCATAACCTAAATAAAATACAACTGTCCAGTTCCCAACGGAGGAGCACAAAAAAAATGGAGGATACGCTCGCGTGTCGTATTAATAAAGTTGACGAAGAACGTTTGGCGAGCGACGCGAGCTACACGATCGTGAAGGTGATCTTCGGCCATTTTGTTGGCAATAATGCGAAAGTGAGCTAGAGAGAGAGGGAAAAAGAAAACCGGGCGATAACGCACGGCGATCAGTGGTCTGGCCGAGGGTGGACTGGTTGGGAGAGCGCACAGAGAGCCACACGGAGGCCGCAACGGCGCGGTTGAGGCCAGCGCGACGACGCGTTGTTCGCTCGTGTAGTTTGAATATTTGATGGCTGAACGTCGGCGGCCATCTTGGCTGGCGTGCCACGGAGCATTAAACAACTAGGGTTGTTAGCCTCTTTATCTATAGGCCGAAAGCCCCGGCGCGGTCTCTGTACAACCACCCGCGACAGGACTGCATTATTTAAGATAAGACCCCACCGCGCATATACCACTCCGGGCAACCTACTACTTGGATACTGTAACGTCCCGTTGCCTGCGCTATAACGTCCACTTGCGAGTTGTAACGTCTCCTTGCGGGCGGTCACCATATACCATATTTTATCCTTCGCATGAGGCATTCCCTGTCAATTCAAGAAAATTTTGCAACCAACCCTTGGAAGGGTTCTTCAAAATTTAGTCAGATCTGAGATTTTATTTAATTTTTTTATATTTTTTACCGTAAAATTGAGTAATATTTTTATTTAATTTTTCATATTTTGTAGAGTAGAGGTTTATAATTTTTTTTATCTTGGAAGATTGTTGGGATTAAACTGGATTTCATAGGTTTTTATAGGGAAATACGAATCGACGAATACGAATTGATTTGGGAAGAATCAATTTGGTCTATTTGAAGTGCAATGACCCATACAAATACGACCCTTTGCTGAACGGCTCTAGACGCTTCGGTACAACGTACACATTGCAGGATGAGAGACGAAGTATTAGGGCGAGACGACCAGTAGACTTTCAATGTCATTTGTACGGCGACGACGACGACGATGAACGATACGCAGTGAGCAGCAGCACCGGTGTCCGGTGACCCCGGAGCAATTACGTCATTGTCTATAGAAACGTCCCGGCCGAGACAATAATTTTATATCTCATCGTATCGTCGAGCGACAGTCGTGCGCGCGTTATTCCAACTTTCTTCATAGAGAAAGAGAAAAAAAAACATAATTGTGCGACGGTCGTTTCGCATGATGTCGAACACCGTATTAGCGAAGCAATTTTCGCAATAAATGCAGAGCATTCGTGATGTTTGAAAAACTACGTTAATCTGTGTGGTGATCAACCAATTTTTATATAATTCGAGAAACATATAATTTACTATTAAAAAAATAAGTGTTTGACGAATAATATTAAAAATATAAAAAATGTATAAGGTACTTTTTCAGCCTCGTGGTTTTATTTGAGCGTTGGCCATGATCCACTTTTTACTGCGGGTTTTATAGACACTATTTTTTCTAACGGAGCAACTTTATAATCTTATCGCGTATAAACAAATACAATGTATAAATGATTTCGGAAGAATGTGGTACAATCGGTGGATGACAATAATTCCCCCGACGGTTCCATGTTTCGTGTCGTAAGAAGGTCGTACATGTGGTAATGGTAGTCGTTGAGCAAGCTTTATTCGCAAAGAAGATTATACAAATCGTGCACTGATATGCCGTACGAACCTCGTGTTGCGGAAAACAGGGGAAATTTGGGCGTAACACGTATCAAGGGACGCAGCAACGTCTCGACACCAACTTTGTTACATATCGTCAAACAGACAGCGTCGACCGCACACCCAACAATTGACGGAATCTGTTTTGCCAGCATTCTCCGTCGAGACAATAAGTTTGAAGAAAACATACCTCATAGGAAATCCTAAAGAAAAAGTTATACAATAACTGCCAAAAAATGATTAATGAAAACAAATAAGTATCACAAAAATGTATTGAGAATTTTCAGTAAAAAATAAAATAAAAATACTCACAGATTTGCGGTGATAACTTTAATTTTTTTTTTTTTTTTTTCACAACATGGATTATATTTCTGAAAAAATGAGACTTCAGGGACGCAGCTACCGTAGTACATATGTACAATCTGGTATTCCGAAGCGCGTTTGTTCTCGCTAATTATGAGAGTTATTTTCAAGATCGTGCATGTGTCATTCAGAGTGAATTCGCGCTACGATTACGGTCCCCTCTCTTTTTCGCTCAATTGGCGCACAGATCTCACGTACCGTATAGCAGCTAAGAATAGAGTTTCCAGGAGGGCTCGTGAAACCTTCGCAAACTCATTTGCAGAGAGGGACTTCGGTTTTCGCATACTAAGCATTCGTTACCCCTGCTGGTTGTTAGAGTTTAGTGCAAATAGAAATTTCCCTCGCAAACCTTCGGTGTTCTTGCCTCGTATCTCGATTATTTCTACTGTCGATAAAAATCCTATGAATACTCAGTAGCTGCGATGAAAAGAGTCGAGAAAAAATCTTGTACTCCCAGTGTCATTGCTTCTTACAATTTAATCGGAAAATACGTTTTTTTTTAAATTATTCTTCGCAATAGGTGCGAGCAAAAAATTTATAGTCATTTTATCGAGTTGCGAAGATTAAGTTCTCGTTGAATTATAACGTCCAACGTCACTTGTCTCGTGACGACGTCAACAGGGGTCTTGACTTCTCGTCCCATTGTTGTATTACTGCGTTATGTTAATTTCTAAATAACGACCTGTAAACTGCTTCCCGAGTATCCAAATAAGAAAAGCTAAGAATTGTCATGAGTTTTCTAATGGGCAGTTTTAGCGCTGTTTTACGAGACATTATGAATAAACATTGTAATTCCGAAGCTTTTTGTTCCAGTGACACTGAGTGACTGCATTATTCATCGGATTGTCAGACGCGAGGAAAAATAAAAAAGTAAAGAAAAAAAATAGAAGAATAGACTATTATTCTTTACAAGGTCGGCAGACACTAATGAAAATAGTGACGTTTAATGGCCCATGGCCCAAATATTCGCGATGGAAAATTCTGCAGTTAACACGTTCAAATAAAACTGTGTAGAAAATCTAAAAGATGAAAAATCACGTCGGCTGCTCTTCCAGCAACACGTTTAAGATTTCAATCAAAATATCTTTCCGTCTCAAAACGGGTCGACAGCCTTTTCCCTCGCTTTCCCGTTACCTAATTTGATATTAATTTTCTCAATTTACCGCTTGAATAATTAAAACTAACGGTTCGCTCACGTGCGCTGAAATGTGCGGAGAAATCGTCGCTTGACTTGGGACAAATTAGTGAAGCGTTGGATGACCAATGCTTGCAGAAAGTGACAGATTTTTACCTATGTTACATTCAAACTTGTGTGAAATAAAATAAATGTACAACCGTGAAAAAATCGTAGCAATTGTGATTGACAACCGCAGCCACGAAAATCACATTAACCGGATCAATTAAGTTTTATAATTAGTTCATCAAAAAATCATCGTCGATCTCGTCTTCCAGATCTCTCGGACCGACTGAATTAAATAAATCGCTTTTGTCCCAGGAAATGAAACGACCAGAAGGCAGCACCTGCCGACGGGCGGTAATTAGTAATGGCAATTCGTCGCAATTCGTTTAATTACGCGAAACAAAAGCCGGTGAGACGGCACGTCTCGCCAATGCCTTTCGTCACGGTGACATCCACGTTCGGGACGACACGATGCGACGATATTAGCCCATCCAGTCCAACCGAGAGTAGTCTAATAATCATAATACCATATGACTTGTGTCTGTGACAATTTCGCCGAGCTCAGTCGTTGATTCAACATGCAAAATCTCATATTTGACTCAGCTATTCACATTACATTGTGTAAAATAAAATTGCAATTCTCCACTGTTTTCTATAGCAGCAAAATTGTTTCTACACTTCCCAAATCAATCCAACCATGATTAAGCTACTAATTAAATTTAAAAAAGTACAATATGCCTCCTGCGTCTGGTTTGAAAATAAACCGTCAACTTCAGTCATCAATCGAATATGAGAAATCTTACATTTCACCAAATACCAAACTAAACATCCATCAATCCACCATTGAAAGAATTGAAACATTCTCAAAACGTCAACTTGCACTGAGAAAAATTAGTAGTTGCGATTACCAATCATTGGTTCGATGTACCAAAATATTGGTTGCAGTTACTAAAATATTGGTAGCTCTGACCTGATTGGTAATCACAACTATTAATTTTGTTCAGTGTGCATCTGAAAAAAAAGCAGCAAACCAACAAACTTTTCGCAGGATTCGTGCACCGAATAGTATTCCACTGCATAGTAGTAATATATATAGTACACGCGGATACTTGAGTCTCTGCATCGCAGAGGCTGTTGATGCGAATCCAAGGCAATCAACGAAATACCGTAACTCCGAGACGAACTCCTCTGTGTTCGCTTCGCGCTGGCAATGGGCCGCATCTCTTCGCGGATTCACCGCGTCCGCGGAACGAGTCCTCTTGGCGCAGCAGCGTCTTTGCTCCGCGCGGTGGAGGCTTCGCCACCTGAGCCACCTTCCTATGCCATTACATCCCGCCTCCCCGCATGTAAATTGTCCGAGGTTTCCGCGAGAGCCGCGCGCGCGCGGCTATAATATCGTTCTAATGACGAAAAAGTTTTCGCCGAGCTATCTCACCCAACGCCGAGTTTTGCCTGCTGAACGGTAGAGCGAGAGACGCGCACCGCCGTTGGCAATTAATTCATCGCAAAAATATAGGCCCGCTGTCCATTACGTCTCAGAGCTATCACGACCGCGGCGACTTTCCGCAGTTTCTACGGGATTATCCCAAGAATGCTATGAAAGTCGAGCACCTCGGCTATTCGAAAGGAATTCGAATATATTTGTGATGGTGCTCGACAAATCAAAGATCTACGATTTCTGACAAACTGTTCGGCCAAAAATTTTTTTTTTCAAAATCAACCAAAAAAGGGTTGTAACCAGTGTTTTCAGGGGTAGAATATGCGACTTGAAAACGATGGTATAGGTTAAAAGTCGATATTTTGAAAAAATAAATTTCATGCCGTGTATCGTATACAAACCTCATCCTTTCCGCGCCACAGTGACGTAAAATAATGTACACTGCTAGAGAAACGAACGTTAGGAAATAATTTAGCGCATTTACATAAACATTCTAATGCGACGCGAGTCCGACAATCGAGATTAGAAAATGTCATTAGAAACGACGTTTCCCGCGCTCGTGTTACAGTGGGTTCGTCTCATCAGCGAGCGACGGTGGTGTCGCCCCGCGGATTGTTGGGAATTCAGTGCACGAGCGGAGCGACTTTGCGACGATACGACGAAGCTGAGAGGTGACAGCGGCGAGACGGAGTGAATAAGGCAGAAAGGGTCCGACGGCGAAGGGGGGCGGTTCGCCCAAGTCATTATCCGTGAGTGGCGCGCGGAAACGTTGAGATCCTCGGCAGAAGCAGAAGTGTCCACGAGAATTCTACTACCGGGAATAAAAGGGGGGAATTTGATTTTTCCACCGCGGATAACAATTATTATTGACGGATTTCACTCCGTGGAATGTGCCAGCGGCTTATTTCTGGTCGGGATCTCACAGTCGATTCGACTCGAGCCAGGAAACATCAGACAGCCACGAAACGTTCTGATGCTTTTCCCACAGCCGCCGAGAACGATGTGCATCTTGATAATCACTTTATTATTCGCAATTGCCTAACTCAGCTACCGCATCGCGGATTCGATTGCTCAATTATTATTTTTTTTTTCGGTGCTGCAACGACTGGGCTGAGGATTCAGGAATGTGGGTTCCATCTACGGATGCGTTGCCGAAATTTCGAAGAGAGAAAAAAGTTATAGTGATCACTGGGATTCGAACCCGGAATGTTTATTCCTGAGTCAGAGCGCTGACCACTGTTCTAAAGTGACCTATGAATTTTTCTCGTTTCCTTAAAAATAAAAAAAAAACACAGTTGCCTTATAAATAAAAATAAAAATAGGATACAGTCTGACACTTTTACTGTATTTTTGTTATTCGAAATAATAGCCACAGCTTGAAAAAAAAATTGAACACTGACTATTACAAACACCGAATAAAATGTATCACTAAATCAGAAAAATAATTTCTCGATACCAGATCCAAGAATCACGCATCTCCAGCATCACCAAAATCGTTGCCCCTACTAAGCTCGACAATTTCCCCAGACGCATCAATTTGAATACTTTCTACAATGTCGTAATTGGACAAACGAGATCCTCACGCCCTGGGAAGCATATTCCGCTCTTCGCGTCTCGCAAGCTTGTACCGTTAAATAATTACCAAACGATTTCCAGCGATTGATTAGCGCGCCGAGAGCGGAGCTGCGCAGTGCGCACGCGCGGAAGCGACGAGGCGCGTCCAACGCGTCTGCGCGCCTCTTGCGTGCGCAGATTACGCATCGACCAATACGGTGGCGCGGCTCGTGTACTTATCTGGTCTCGCTGGAAGCGTCGGCAATTGCTGAGCGTGCGATTGAGCGTAATCCGAATGTTCTCGCGAGAGGAAATTCAGTCCGATGGACACATATATATTTTATATACATATAGCGTCGAATTCGTCGAGCTAAAAGCTCATGGATGACGTTGTACACACTGCAATATCAATACATATATCAGCAGCCATATCTGTATGCGTCACGCGAAGCTCACGGTATATATATACACGAGAGGAGCCTCGAGGTTTCCCGGCGTGACGTGAAATTAAGAATTACACAAGCAATTACCGCCTGGCGCGCCCGCCAAGCGACGTGGTGTATCATCTTCCAATTATCCGCTCGCTTTGCTCGATGACTTCGTTCTCTGCGGGCCGCGCGCACTATACGCTCTCCGAGTGTAACCATATCTCAGTGAGTTCCAGCAGCAGAAGCAGCAGAAGCAGCAGCAGCATCCGAGAATACCTGCATCTAGGATTCACTCGTTTCGCATATTTTTTTTAAGACCCTTTTTATGTATTTTTATTTTTATTTTTTTTAATAAGCCTCGGGTAATTATACACAAGGGCAACGAGTTTGCGTGCGAGATTGAATTGGCTTTCTCGTAATTCCGGGAATAATTTGCATACATAGTGTTAGGTTTTATCGAGAGTCGGGGAACGTTTTGCGGAATCTCTGGGTAATTGCCAAGGGGGGGGGGGGGGGGAGGGAGGGGGCAATGAGAGCAATTCGCTTCCTGAACACTTGGGACAATTTATAATCCTTGTTTATTTCCGGTTGCTCTGGATCGAAAATCTGTAATTCTGTTCTTATTTCAGTAGTAAAAGAGTTTATTGACAATACGTTGTGTTTTTTTTTGTGGTACATTATTGTTTACACTATAGTATTTTATACATTATTCGTATTGCCAATAGGCCATCGACCGGAGTCCTTCAGCCTCTCTCATTTCATTTTCGTAAATTATTGGTGACTATACTATGTGAAAAATATTAATAAATGCACCAACATGTCCAAGAAAATGAGAAATAAAAGAAAAGTAAAGAAAAAAATTCTAATTATACGGCAATTTGTATCGAAATCAACGTTATACTTGTCGACCGTATCGCGATGAGTTTTATTGCACAGCAGACAGTTTGCATCCCCGATTCTGAGGCGATGCACGCGAATGCAGCGGACGCAGCTCATCGGAGCCTGCACGAAGGTTGCAACGCAGTTTATTCCTTCTTAAATTCTTAACGAGATAAGCAAAGTGCCGGTTTACACAAGCTCGATAATGACTAATCCCCGAGAACGAGGTATCGATCCTGGGGTGGTCGATGGAGAAGTGCAGGGCGCACGTTAGACGCTCGCGGGTCTCCTCGGTGGCCTAGCAGAGGAGGAAAAGAGATGACGAAAAAAAAATGCGAGGCAGAAGAAGAAGGTGGAATAATCGAGCGAGACAGATTGCCAGGAGGACGACGGCAGAGAAGATGACAAGTACAAGAAAGAGGGCAAAGAAAAGGCGTTCGTTGCATAACGAAGGGCCGAAGTGGAAGGGGAAAAATAGCTTAAGGGGTTGTGTCCAGCGCTGCGACGCAGTAAGCCAGGCGGAGGCATAAAGTATAACCTGCCCATAAAACATGAACACGCGCAGGTCGTAGTTGAATGACGCGTCCGATACTTGAGAAACTCGTTGTTCTACAATTGTTGACACTTATGCACTGAAAAAATCAGTAGTTGCGGCTACCAATCATTGGTTAGATGTACCAAAATATTGGTTGCAGTTACTAAAATATTGGTAGCTCTGACTAACGATTGATAATCACAACTATTAATTGTTCTCAGTGTGCCAGACCTAAACGTGCGTTGAGTCGATGTGAGTATAAAAATCCAGAACATTTTGGACGTTAACAAAAAAAACTCCGATATTTTTCAAGATTTAAATATTAAATAAAAAAAATCTCGAAAAAATTCCACCTTTGTCTTGAGAATATATCTGTTGTGATAATATATGTCTTGAGAGATAAATAAATTTCGGATAAAACAATATTAATTGGCGATAAAATATTTTTACTTAAATCAAGATAACTTTTACTGCGAAAACGATATTCGAATTATTTTGGGCCAAGCATCCAATATACAAATCCAATTGCAGCCGTGTGCCATTTCGCCCCGGCCTTCCCTATTTGATACCGCAGCGCGCGGTAAAGGCAAAGTGCACACCGCGGCAATGGGGGCACCGAGAGGACTGAGAAAGTCATCGAGGTTGCCGTATACCGAAGAGCACGAAAGAGGAACGCAGCGAGACGAGCGAGATGGAAGAGGGATTCGAGTGAGACGAGGAGAACAGGGAGAGGTAGGGGGGGGGGGGGGGTGCGAGAAGCGACTCCCACCACGCGGAGACCCCGGTAGGTAGGAACATCAAAGGGTACCGACTTCTCGTTCGCGAGGTGAAGAACCGGCCATCTCCGGGCCACACACGAATTGCTTTTATATACTTATACTTTGCGCTCGCGATGCCGTTTTCTAACGCTGTGCACTATTTTTCTAACATTACATCATTTTGGCGACGCCGGAGGCTGACTTTTTGCCGATGCACTCGTTACGATCGTCGAATCTGCAAAACAATAATTAATTCATTACTTCTACTGCATTTTACGCGTTACTATTAAAGTAAAAATTAATAATTATATATTGTACTACGCAAAAAAATTAATTTATCGAAAAGTCAATTCCCACAATTCAATTAATCCCCTTCGACGTGAATAAACGTCGCAATTCCAAATCGATAAATCATAATGCGACGATTCGATCGTCGAGTACATCCAACGCAGCTTACGAATTTAATATACCTATAACAATAACGTACGCCGACATATTGGATGAATGAAAATCGATGCTTTCCACAGGAAGAGTCGGATTTATTGGCAGCCGGAGTGATGAGTTATGTGCGGGTCGAGGGGGGAATAACAGAGTCCTGTGTATGACGCTGATGACACTCCACACGATCCGAGCTGCATACATACGTAACGCGTTTGACGCGGTTCCGTACGTGTATTTGCCGCTGGAGCTTCGTCTAGTCAAGAGGACGTCGCAGTGGGGACCCCATCTCGATGACAACAATATCAAGTCATCAAGGGACCATTCACAGCGTTGACAGCAGACAGCGCCCTGGGTCAGTGGCCGTACGCGCGCGCCCTCTGCCCGTGACGAATTTTCCTAACGCCGCAGCGTGCACGAACTCGGTATCCAGTGTCGTCGGGTCTTTCGAGCCCTGGAACTAAAACCGAGGGCCACAAAAAGCTAAAAATATATATCGTCGTTATTTAGGCTCGTGCGATTTCTTGTTTGAAGGCTTTTATTAGCTTTACTGAGCCTTATCATCGTAACCGTCGTCATCATCTGGTTGACTTTCGAGTAATTCATAGCTTTCTTCGTTATCATCGAAACCGTCACTGACGGTCGTTCATAATTAAAAATTGCGTCACTGTCATCATCAAATTTATCTTCAATACTATTTTTACTATTAACGTATTTCGAATCATCATATTTTGGGATAATATGCAATCGAAACTGTTTCAGTCGTCGTTTTTGTAGGCGCTGTGACAATTCATCGAATAGTTTGTATTTTTTATGGCCTTTGGGCATTTTTTTATCTTCCTCGTAGGATTAATGCACATTGGATAAAAAAAGCCAAATGGCCAATAACTGTACAATGTAGTCAGCTTGCTGAGCCAACAATTGTATAGATTGGCCAGTTGGCCCGTGCCGAATCGCAGCTCTCGAGCGAATTGATGGACGTCCGGACCAGCACAAAGAAGAAAAATCCAGACCTTCCGGTGCTGGGGAAAATACGAACTAGGCTGATGTCATTATGCGGCACTTCAGGCCGCCGCACGAATTTTCGGGGCAGCACCTTCGAGTCACGCCCGATTCTACTGTGCCAACGCCTCACCTTTGAAGGGCTCCGTGGTTAGCAATGGCTATTGGCAACCAAATGGTCCCTAAATGGAGTTTGAATGAGCTCAACGACCACCGGTGTGATTTTTTTCCCAGCAGCAGCAGCGGCGTCAGGAATCAACACCGACGACCGCCCAGAAAATGAACGAGAAAAATGCATAATCTAACTCCACGAAAACTTAATTGTTGACCCAGTAGCTGGATTTTGTCATTAGTTATCAATGGGCGTGATTTTCCCACAAATTACTTTACCTAAAGATCGAAGTTAATTGTCAGGGATTAAGGCTCAATTTGCGAGTCTAATTCATAAATCCTGATGTACATTGAATATTTAATTATTTTGTTTGCCTATTCCCAAATATCAATCAGTACAACGCAGAAACTCCTTCGCTTCAGAGAAGTCATGGAAAAATAATTTTTCATACCTTTTACTCCTTCGTCTGTTGCAAGACTGAGAAATATATTTCTTTCAAATATTCCTAACCGCTCATTATTCCAATCACTTATTTCCTTATTGCTCATTGAATGCTCCACCTATGCAATATAAAAACATGGAAGGATTTTCACTCCTTACTTTTCCCAGCTCGGTGGCCCAGCGCGGATCACCGCTTATTACCTATTCACGTGCGTGTAAGTGGAACGTACAATGGTTAAGCGAGCAAATTGTCTGTCGCGCACACAGACGCACGGATTCCATTATCTTATGTCTCTGATATAGTCATACAGAAATATAATATATATATACACACGATTGCATCGGAGGTTTGCGAGTTGGGGGTCTGGTCTAGGACTGTAATTCGAATTTAAATATTGGCTTCGGTATGAAACAGTTCCGTGGAGGCTGAAACAGTATGATACACATATATACGTATAATACCCACACACAGATTCATAAAGACACATACACACCTATATATATCTTATAGACAGTGTGCCAATGCGACTGGTCGGTCACCCAATTTTTCCACTGCTTCGCGACCTATGGAATTACATTATGCATCATCGAAACGTCCACTCGTCGGTTTCTGCTGCTAGAATACCGCAGACGGAGGGAAAAGAAGAGGAATAATAAAAAGAAAAAAAAAAAAAGAAATACACGAGCGACAGAACAAGCGAGCGTCGAGTGGTTCGCTCGTCACGGCGCGTCGATTCGCCACAGTCGGTGAGGCTAATGCAGGTTAGTCGAGACGCAAATTGTCCCCTGTACACACGCACGCATCGTATAGCAGCTACATACGTCCACCATTCAGATTGTACCCGATAGGTGGTACCACGACGGCTCTCTCGATTCATTATCCGGACGTTGGAACATATCCCCTCCCCTCCCCCCACCCCTCGCACAGTACACCCAATTGTAGACGGTGGAGGAAAAAAGATGATGAGGTAAGACGTCTTATTTTTCCGCCTGACGGGAGGTTACGTAAGTCTCGTTATTGAATGAGGTTCTAATCACTGTGCTCGCGGCGAGAGGACGGCCGGCTTCCGGCCTCGAAGAAATAAGCTCGACGAGCGCATGTCTCAACTGCTTATTAAAAGAAACGAACTGATGAATTAGATACCGCAAACCACGTGCGCCACGAACCTAACCTATTTTGGCTCCGAGCTTTACGTGTGTTCATTTTATTTTTTGCTGAAATAGTATGTGTGGGCAATATACTATTACCTGACCAATTTCGGCCAATTTTGGGTGCTCGTCACAGATGATGACTTTTCGCACCGAGTGAATAGCACTTTGCATGATACTTTTGTGGGACGGACTGAAAACGGTTCGACTGTTATTGAACGTAGGTGCGATCGTATTACCCCTGAAAAAAGGGACAGTGGTGAGTAATACATTGTGCAACATTGTATTTGCACGAACCCTTTCGATTCTACGGAGCAATTAGTCACGTCCGTCACAGCGAAGCTGTCACGAAAAATACAGCTTTTCAAACACGTGTTACAAATAAAATATTCTGCGACAGTTGCAAAACATCAAATTAAGGAAACATTGAAACAAAATATTCCCTTCTGTAAAAAAAATTAAAATTCGGCGATTCTGTTTACCGTAACAGAAATTAGTAACTGCACTTTGCGAAATAAAAAATTGCAAGCAGGTAAGTATCTTGTATAATTCGAGGAATAATTATTTCGCGTCGCGTTACATAAATCTCGTTACTGAATGGATCTAATTACCGTGGAAAAGTGACGAGGGGGGTACGAAACGATTGAGTTGCGAAGAAGCAGCACCGAAGGAAGATGGACGGAGTGAGAGAGACGAAACTGACAGAGAGAGAGAGAGGTTATCGTCGACGCAAAGGGTGTTACGGTTGGCTGGAGTTGGCTCTGAATCCCACAGCTGAAAAAAGACGAGAATCCCGAGCGTCTCCCGGATAATTCGGGTCTCTGTGTGTGTAAGTATATTTTTCTTTCGTTTTCATATCCCTCGTGACTGACGAGGGCTAAACACGTTACGCACACTCGGAGCCTTCGAACGTGATGCACGCGTTACCAATATCAACGCGGCCAATGGTAGCGACGTACGGCCCTTGCATTATCATGCTAATTTATTAACTCGCATTATGA
Organism: Itoplectis maculator; assembly: GCA_964034905.1. Lineage (NCBI taxonomy): Eukaryota > Metazoa > Arthropoda > Insecta > Hymenoptera > Ichneumonidae > Itoplectis > Itoplectis maculator. Next base: position 9,239,653 of record OZ035857.1, read on the forward strand.
ACCCCCTCCCCTCCCCCCCCCCACCAGCCTCTACAGAGTCATTTGTAACGCGGTGTCATCGCTCGTCACGTGTTTCCCGTGACTGAGTCGTCGTCAGCGACAGCGACCACGACGATGATGATACTGTAAAGGGGCTATTGTTTACGCTCGAACCCCGCTCTTTTCCAACAGTCGGATCGTTTACAAGCTATGGACTTTTGTTGGTTAGTGAGTGTTTTATTTTCCGGACGTCTGTCAATTAAATATGAATCGAAGTGGGATTGTTGGGGTTGGATAAAAAATGACATCATTGGCATCTGATTTTTTTTTTTGCATTTCACCCTTATTGAATCGATATAGTAAAAATGTGTATTATAATATCTAAGAAAATCGTTTTGGTTAGAAAAATAATTTCACCACCTGCAGTGAGGACGATTTTTTGCATATCAATTGAGTCGAACTCGTCATTAGATGCAACATGGACAGACGAAACAAACAGGCAGACGAACTTATCATTAGATGCAACATAGCCAGACGAAAAAAGTCGGCAGGAAGAAAGAGCCACTAAAGGCGAAACCGCATTTGATAGGCCGCAGATGCGACTTTCGATCCTATAACTGGATTTAATACGAGGCATCAGCGACGCTTCGCAACAGCCTTCATTCAATTATTCCGCTCTCGTATTAACTCCGCTATCGTTTGTTTCCAATCTCTGTATCAGTCTGCGCAATCTGATTCACAATTGGATATCTTGGAGCACACATTTCGGTCGATATATCGCACATAGGCCGTCGGCTTTTGCCGCTATTATAGACCAGTGTGGATATTTACTTCTATCTCAACGAATCGGCAATTCATTTGCCTGCGTATTACGAAGATATCAGTCCATCAAATCCAGAACAACTGATCCTCCACAAAGATTTCTCTCCAAAATAATTCTCCCCAATTTCCTTAGCTCGCATATTCAATTTCCATCTGTGCCATTTTTTATTTCTCGCCAGTTTCGTTTTTGGCTCTCACGACGTTTAACCTGGTCACTTACGGAAAACCGCACCAGGTAAACGATAGAAATATCAATTCACTTTTTTTCCCCGTAGAAAGAACTCGACCGCGACTATTTTATTTCAATTTTTTTCGCGCGATAAAACCGATTGATCAGACGGTTTGCCAACCTTTCTTCTGCGGAGACGAACATAGACTCGAGACGTGTAAAAAAAAGTTATAAAAAAAACTGTCCGGGGAAAGAAGACAGCACAAAGAGAAACATACTTGGATTGGCCTCTCACCGACAGAAACCGAGGAAACGCGGTTGACGTTTTGCGGCTCCGGTGTCGCTGACTCTTTCGAGTATCGCGAATCGATCGGCCTCACGTTGGTGGTCGCAAATAATGGCCGGACGGGGTTCTCTCTCCGAGAGTCCTCGACGCGGCCGATCCATTTCAGGCCAGCGTCGGTTTCTTCGCTGCTCGCGGTGCGAGATGACTGCGGCGCGCACGAGTCGTCGCTGCTACCGCGAGAGTGCAGCTGTAAAATGCGCGGCGTTTGCCCCACGAGTAACACGCGCTCTGAAATTTCCATCTCTCTCTTTCTCTCTCGTTGCCGGTCTTCTAGTTGTCCGCCGAGACGTCAGAGGACCACAATAGACCGTCCGTGTCCAACGTTTATAGAGGTCCCCGCTCTTTACGGATCTGCGCAGAAGTCGAGCCGACAGAGCGAGAATATACACTACGAGAGCTGTAAACTATTATGAGTTCGAGACCGAGTAGCCGCACTCGAAGGAAAATTTTCGTACCGCGCGTTTTGCGGTCTGGGAGGGGTTGATCGGGATTCGAGATTTTCGCAGTGACGGGAATTTACGGTGTATACGGGTTGTTCGTAGAAACGGACACCGAGAGGCGATTCGACGCGCTGTGGATCTATGGAATAATGTTTTGTGGATATTTAAGGCTCTTGATACGCTGGTGATCCTATAGCTATATGAGGATATAATGTACTGCGGGGATGTGGAGTGAATGAAGAGGGCTGATTGCTCTATTCGGATTTGGGCGGAAATGGAGATGTCATTGCTGGTGGGATTTTTCGACAGGAAAAGGACCAACTGGTGACAGGGAAATTTTTATTTATAGACACTTTCGAGGAATTTATATTCAAGTCAATTAAGAACAATTTTTGCAGTACTTTTTTAGCGTTGATTAAAAGTTAATTCGGGATTTTTATGATGAACCGTCAGACGATTCTTATACCATATTTTTATCCGCAATTTTTTGGTGGGATTTTTTGACAGGAAAAGGACCAACTGGTGACAGGGAAATTTTTATTCATAGCCACTTTCGACGAATAGATATTAAAGGCAATCAAGAACAATTTTTCCAATACTTTTTTAGCGTTGATTAAAAATTAATTCATGATTTTTATGATGAACCATCAGACGATTTTTAAACCACATTTTTATCCGCAATTTTTTTCATAGACATCAAACGAAAACTCGTCGACCCTGCTGGAAAAATGGTCTTCAACGTCACCCGTATCGATTCGGCTTAACAAAAGTGACAAAAGGCTGGATTCTCCGCTGCGAATTTTTCGCGACCGTCCAATTTATCACCGATGTCGTGTGACCCCTGCTTCAGAGTCAATATCGCCTGTGTTTAGGTCGCACACACGTAGACCAGAAGTTTGCTAGCGTTTACACGTTTTATACGGCGAAGACGTTGCGACCAGTTTCAGTTTTGCGCCCCGTGCGACGTCGAATCACTTCCGGACCATCGAGCACCGTGATTTTCTCTCGTTCGCTTCCCGCGCGTCGACTTGGGGGGTGACGACGACGACGGGGCAATGAGCTTCGGGCATCCCGCCCGCCACGGTTTGTTCCAGCACGACCCAACGAACCCGCAACCCGCGCGTCGTGTCACCGCTTTCGCTCGTCGTATCCCCAACGCCAACGAGTAAACCGTCCGGGATGCCAGGAGGGTGCGAACTTTCCCTACCGAGCGTAACAGATTTCGTAATCGAATCCCATTTAGACACCCGCGCGAGGAGCTCGAGCTAAACGATCTCCGCTGCTACTGGAAATTCGTGTCATCCGTCTGCGAACTTTCTTGACAACGCAAAAGTTGTCCACGCGGACATCTGGAATGAGTTAAGTTTTAAGGTTGATACATTTTCGGCAAACAGGGTTTGCGAAAGACAGGGTTTGCGATTCTGATCGACTTTTTTGTATTAAATTCAAATAGTTACCATCAGGATTTTTATTTCCTCTTTTTTGACGACGTTTGAAATATTGTTTCCACCCTCAAATGGCGAGAGATAATAATTAACAAGTCATAATTAAATCATAATAATAAGTAATAAGTCATAATAATAAGTAAATCATAGATGCAGGAAAAAAAAAACAATCTGTCGCCACACTCATCGACAATCCATAGCAGAAATTTCCATCCCTCATTACGCCACTCAATTCGCCGAAAGAAGAATATTCCAAAATCCAAGAAAGGTGTGAAAGGCTCTTCATGGAAAAAGCTCTTCATGGCAAAAATCGTACAAACAGATTCGCAATGAGCACCGTGCGGTGCGTCGCCAATCCGGCGGCCTCTGGTGCGTCTCCATAGCCAAAATGAACCCAATCAACCCTTCCGAATCGGTTAAGACACGGATCGTCGTCAGCCTATACCAGAGTCTCATCGTCGGGTGTGACGAGTGGCGCGAAGTCATTGTTTCCACGAAAGGTCACGATTATCCGCGCTGGTCGATTTTCCACGTGGGCCAGCGTTCGACCAGCAGGTCGAAAATGCGGGGGTCGCGCGCCGCGCCGCCTTAATAAGCGCATAGGAAGCGCACAAGACGAGTTGAAGTACTTCAACTCATAGAGTCGACACCGACACCGCTCGCGCCTCTCGAACGGCCCCAAAAGTGGGAATGCCCTGTGGCATTCAATCGACAATGGTCGATCGTTTGTCCGATTTGACTCGGGCCATCGAAGCCTCTTGCATTGTCGAACTCGTGAAAAAATCCTAGCGCGACGGAGCCGCCGCGGCCATTGTACCCGGTGGGCCAGTTGGCTACAAAGGGAACCGCGAGGAACGAGCCAACCCTAATACACTACAGTGTGGTGCATAATACGTTGTGTTACCCTATCCTACAGTCCTGTTTACCATAGCTACCAGCTCATCTCTATTTCATTGCCCCATTCTCGAGTTCCAAGTCCTGACACGACACCCGACGCCTTTGGCGCTCGATAAACAGCAAAGTACGGGGCGAAATGGCCCAGATGGATCACAGATGTCTTTTGCAATTTTGTTCAATCTTGAACCAAGAAATCATGTTCCTAGTTTTGAAAAGAAATCATTAAACTGTCGTATTACCAATTTGCAAATGAATGATGGGGTAGAATTACCGGTGTTGGCTACCTTTGGTCCATTTGTGGCCACCCACTTCCAAAGGACAGAATTACTTGTACTGTTAAAAAGAAACAAAATTACATAAATAATTTTGTTAACTTGTATGAATACTTTCCAAATTTCAACATGAAAATACAGGAAAACAGTAATTTGAAATAAATTATAATAAAAATTGACACAACCGATGCATCTACCCTTTCAGAAATGTTTGGCTTTTCAAAACGTCAGCTCCAATTTTCATATTCCAGGAACCAATGTAAAAACTGTTACCAATTTAACAACGAGTAACATATTCTCGACCCAAAATTGTTTCGTCCCGCTCTTCAATTTTATACCCAGGTACATAAAATCGTTCGCCTGGAATATCTATCTATATATATACGCGTCTACTTTTACGTCCTAGTGTAGCTAACTAGACTTTAATGTTCTGGGCGGCGGAAAATTACGGACGTGGGTCACGCGGCTTAAATCAGTGGCGTTTTTTGGAAATTCTTCGGAAATTGGGTTAGCTCGCACCTTGGCGTTGGGATCCACGGTTTCTGGTGAAGAGCAGTAGCTAAGACCTACGTAGACGAAAAGCTAGAAGCGGAGTAGCCGATGAGCGTCAGCTAGCACTGTGGTCCACGAGCCCTGCACAGTCAATTCGTCCTTCATCGGCGCTAATCGATTTCTCTCGGACCGCCAACGTCGCGAAGAGGTGGGAGGAGGAGGAGGAGTGAATAGCCACGCTGTACGGGCGTCCGGTGTTCACGCCCCCTGGACGAGCGCAGCCTGAGAAACGGAGACGACGTGGACGACGCAGGCGACCGAAGTCTGAGCGGCGGTTCCTTAACCATCCTCGACACCTATTTAGGTGCGAAGGCCAATTTGGCCATTTCTCATTGATGACCAGTTCATTGATGCCCGCGGAGATGAAGAGATACGAGGGCGCCTTTTCGGCTCCGCCACGATCCCTGAAAAACTTTTTGACTAATTTCCTGGCTCGTAATGACCAGTGGAAAAAAATTATTTCACAAGACAGCGGTTAGCGAATCGCCAGATCGTTGTTAATCATCGGAAACGAATAATTTTTAGTTTGCCGGATAAACTTGAAATTCACGTTTTTATCCATCAGCAACGCCGTAGAATGTTGCAATGGTGACGCACACGTTTTTTTGTTCAGTAATACTTGAAGTCTTGGCTTCTGCAAACTGCTTCAAAATACCAAAGCCTTTTTTTATTGTATAACGTAAAAAAAATAAAATTAAGCCTTCATCTTACAATAAAATATGATACATCATTAGACCATCAATTTCCAGAAGATATCTGCTTCCGTCCGTTTCCTAAAAAAATGGCAGCGAAAAAAAAATCTCGTTAATCCAGAAGCGAGGTGCAAAATATATTACAGACCTTGGGTGCAGAGAGGGAGGAAGGGGGGAAAGGGGGTAAAAGGAGGCGGGTCACTTCGGAGTCCTCGTGGTGGTTCCGCGGCGACACGGCGATAACATTTTCTCACAGGAGGTCTCGCGGAAAATACGAAAAATCGTTGTCATGTACTGGATACATAAACCAGCGGGGAACGACGCTTTCGCGGTGGCGGCGACGGCGACGGTGGTGGTGGTAGTGGTGGTGGGGGAAGCCGGAGTCGGAGCGCATAAATCCCTTTAGCCGCGGTCGGACGCCACGCTTGGTTGGTAGGCGGGAAAGCGCTCGGCCAATGGGAGCACGGTGGGCGTGGCCTGGCATAGTACCGCTTGGCCCGCCAGGACATTGTACCGCGGCGATCGTGGGGGGCTGACTGCAGGGCCAGTTTCTCCACTGCTGCGCTCTTTCAGCGGCTTCGCGAAACGAGCACAATCAGCACGGCGCTTTCGGGAGGGCAGAAACGACTGGGGGGGAGAGGGGGTTGGCGCGATTGAACCAAGCGGCAGGGGAGGGGGAGGGAGGCACGAATTACGTCATACACGTAGTTATGTTACATAGGTATGTGTGTAGGTTGGTATGAAATTTATACTTTATGGGGATGAAAACCCGTCGAGCACGCGCTTAAGGAGGTACAACGGTCTCCGGTACATCCTGTTGAAATAAATCTTGACGCTTCCTTTTTCTCTTTTGCAAAAGTAACCGCTTTGAAAAATCCGTCAATAGAAATGATAAAGTAATTTATGGGCTTTCGGTATTAAACAAATAAAAATGTGCGCCCACGCGTTGTAATAATTGTATATTTCACGACTATTCGCTGCTCACAGATGTGAACATTTTCTTCGTGAATTTGATTGTTTTTCAACTCCTTCAACTTATTAAAAAATCAGTAATAATACAAAATGATCTGCTCATAATTTCAGAGATGGTTTTTCACCACCTTTACGAAAATTGTAACAATTCAGAATAATTATTCCATGTAAAAAAAATTCAATTTTAAATTACTCAATATTTGAAACCGTACAAATAATTTTTTTTTCCTACGAAAAATTCCTACGAATGTCTTTTTCCGCCAGACTGCGGCGACTGAACCTCCTTAACGAAACCTCCGCGGCGCGCGGTGCATGCTGGGTGCGCGATGCTGCATGTACCTGCTTACCTACAGCGTCGGTGCACTTACACGTTACCAGCGGAAAAGCGCACTTCGCGTGACGCGACCCTGTTCTCGTCAATTACGGATAAGTATATACACGTGTATGTATATCGCGGGGCCCAACGCGGATAATGCGAGAGAGACGTGGAATGCCTGATGAAAAACGCGATAAGGAGCCTCCGTACTCGCGGTATAACGCACGGTACGTATATATAAATGCCACGATGGGTGCGTGCCGAACACCGAGCGCTGCAGTCGATGTTTATTGACGCCACCCCACCTCCTCCCCCCCCCCTCCCCCCTCCCTCCAGCCTTCACCTCCTCTCCCTCCGCGACTCGCCTCTCTTTACGCGGATCATTAGCATCCGTCATCGAGCGGAAACGCGCTCATGCCGCTCACACACTGCATGCTAGATCCCGCCAGATATATCTCATGTAACATGAATCGCGCTTAAACACCGCACGGGAATTAAAGATAGGAGAAATAGTTGTTTGCAGTTCATTCGGTTAACGATTACGCCACGTCAATTGTCGCGTGATAGCTTTTTTTTTCTTCTTCTTTTATCGACGGAATTGCCATTTTACTTAGTCACTCTGCAGTGGTCATTTTATAGGACACGGTGAATGCACCATAATAAATAATCGAGAACTTTTTATTAAGAGTAATTGCAGCTGTTAAATTATATATAAAAATGAAATTGTAGCACATTTATTTTTTTATTCCAAATAACCCTCGTAAATACTGTAACTATCGAAAACAGCCACTTGATTTAAAAAAAATTGTTAACTGCGAAACTCGTCGTAATATTGCTAGTTTTATCACCTAACTTAATCGAGAATTTTTTATTAAGAGTAATCGCAGTTGTTAAATCTACTACTAAAAAGTGCGTAATTCGCGCCAACGTGACCATTGTTGTCGGTATAACTCGGCCTCTGATTGGTCGAGGGCCGTGACGACCGACAGTTTTTGTTTAACAGCGCGAGATTTGACAGTTTGTCATTATGAGCGCTGCAGCGCTGCTTAACCTCCGGTCGCGCGCGTAAGCGCGCGTATTTGCTTCCTAGTTATATATAAAATAAAAATTGTAGCACATTTATTTTATTTTTTTCTAAGTAACCCCTAACAATTATAACAATTATAACTATGGAAAACATGAATTAAAAAAAATTGTTAACTGCGATCGTCGTAATATTTGCCAGTTTTTTCGCTAAGTTGTACGTAATGTAAATATTTAATTGGGGTGACTGTGTAATGGCATTGACCTCGCGATAGGCGCGGAGAGGTTTGCACACATTCGTTCGATATATCTTTGGCGATGCCATTGGATGGTACGAATTGAAGGCTGTTACAGCGCGACGCGAGTTAACCCGGGGCGCGTTATGGAGCTGCTAGCCAATTCCTCGCGGCGCATCGGGCCCGAGTTTTACGTTCGTATTTCGTGTCTGGCGCTCGTTTACGGAAGCACCGGTAGCGGCGAACTGCAACGGCGGCAGCGGCGACGACTGCGGAGAGCGAGGAGATGAAACGATTATAAGGAATCTATTTGCGCAGGGCTAATACGCCCTCTGCCAGCCGCAGTCGAGAGGGAGGGGACGGAAAAATGTACAAAAGGAACCCAGGATAGAGATCCTACTTTTGCGATAAACTCGACTGAATTGAACAACCCGCGGCCTGCAATAAGTGCCGGCTTTTGTTCCACCAAATAATGGGTAAGCATACCCGACTGCAATTGCTCGGAGAATTGTCATTTGCACGATACCTTCGAATCGTCGATATCACGGAAATAGTATATCACAATTAAAGGAGTTAACGAAAAAAAAAAAAATAAATAAAATGTATAGACGCAAACGCATTATTTTATTAAAAAATATATTTAGTTGATGTAATCGAATTATTTTGTAAATTATTTTGTCATCCCAAAAAATAACTGGATTTCCTACCAAATTCTTTTTATTCCTAGGAATCTTTTTTTTTTTTTGTACATTTATGTAAAAATATAAAAATCTTGCTAGCTTCCAAATATTGTTTCATTAACGACTCGAACTGAATTAAATTTCCATATCCAACCGCACAATTTCCCTATCGCATTAGCCAAGATAATGCAACATATAATCTCATCGGTCTTTACATAAAAAAATGTCTCAACGGAATAACGCGCAGAGCGATGGTTTTGAAAAATTAATTAATGCCTGAGAACTCGGAGCCGTATAGCAATAAAGTGGCACAGATTAGAAGCAAAGTATACGACCCGTGGCATGATGCATAGATAGATGAATGAATGAATGAATGTCCAGCGAGGCCAGTGTGGGAAACTATATAACGCCCAATATAGATAGAGAATATATTCGTGTTTGGATCCCAGCGAAGTGAGTTCTCATTGGTCGTTGGTTTATCGTGTCTCTGCCCCCCCCCCCCCCCCCCCCCTCCTCCCCCTCTCCATCCCTTAGCTATATTAGACTGTAATATGGAGTGTATAGATGAGAATAGTAACGTGTATAGTGGTCGATGCTATACAGTATAAAGCGCTGATGTTGCCTGGCTGTAGAGCTGCACGCGGGACCACCCTAAGCATCGGGAGATCATGCTAAACGCCGCGGCAGATCAAAGGTACCGACGGGAATCCAGTGGCGACCTATCATAATAATTTGGCCGCGGCTCGCGCCTCTTTGTATTAGGATAGAGGAAGCCGACGGGGCCTTAAAAAACGTCGACGCTCCTCTCTCGCTCCTCTGCTCACCTCGTCCACCACTAAATTGAAGCTAAAAGGACTCTAAAAAGGTTTTACCGATCTGAGGTAGCAGCCGTTGTGTGATGCGCTCGTCTACCCAACGTTCCTCTGCGGTATTTCGTATCTTTGGTCGGTGCAATGAATGCAGAGGGTTGTACAAATAAAATCGCTGAATCGCGGATTTTGTCGCTGGGTTTGTTTGCCTGAACTCGCTGATCCGCTAATAAGTCGCATTATTATACCCAATTAATTTTGTAGATATTTTATGCTGCAGAAATTGGTCAGGAATTCAAGACTTTGGGGTCCAGGAAATGAATAGAAACTAGTAGAAAAATAGTGACAGTTATTTGTAACTGTGGAATTATTCATTTTTAATCACAGATTATTTTTTCGTCTTTGCACTATAATTTTTCGCCCGGATGCTCAGGTTACCGACGAAGTCGACAAATCTCTGTTGTTTTATAATAAAAACTGAGAAATAGTGACATTTCTGGCAACCTCGGAATTATTTATTTTTAATCGTAACTATTTTTATTTTTCCACAATTTTTTCGTCCAGGAGCTCAGGTTTACTGACAAAGCCGACAAATCTCCATTGTTTTATAATAAAAACTGAGAAATAGTGACATTTGTGGCAACCTCAGAATTATTAACCTTTAATTGTAACTATTTTTATCTTCCCACTATTTTTTCGTCCGGATGCTCAGATTTACAGCAGGAGCTTCGATTTTTTTTTTTTTTTTTTTTTCGTTGGTCAGGTAGCCCACCCCGACGAAGCCGAAAAATCTCCGTTGTTTTCGGGGCGCGCAAGGATATCGCAAGGGCGGTGTTTCGTAATTACACCAGTGGGGCCAATAAAGATGTAACACGAATCGAGACTTTGCGCCCCTGCGGCGATCCTATCGAGGCGAGCGAATGAACCGCATGGTCCGTCATTACGCGCAGCGGCTGCCGTTGATGCCGCGCAGGGTCGGTCGCGTCTTCCTTCGCGCTTCGCTCGTCAAGTATCGCACTCGCTCGCTTCATCGGTCGAGACGAACGCGCGCGCGTTGCCATTTACGGGGTGCTGACGGGTCTCGCACATTGCTCACCGTCACTGACGACCACGACGCGCTTTGCCTCATTGTCATCGATGCAACGCACACAGCCGCAGTGAAAGCGCAGAGTTATCGATACCACCGACAACCGGCGAAGGTAGTCGCAAGTAACTGCTGAAGTAACGCCAGCGTATTTTTAGCTTCCTTACAATGTATACGACAGACACTTATCGAATGAATCGATCAGCAGCGGCTGACGGAAATAATCAGAAGTATTCATAAAAAAATACTTCAGGTTGAGTATAAATACTTTATTACTGATTACGATTTTTTAATGATTTTTATGACAGTTGAGTAGGCTTCGTTAAATTCAAGAACTAAGATTCATGTGATAAAAAATGTAACTGTGAAGAAACAATTAATTGAGTTAGGTCAACTTTACTAACACATTATTACATTAACGACAATCGATTCCTGATTAAACAATTGTGCATCATACATTTTTTAATCCGCCTCTAATTTTAACTACACTGAGAAAAATTAGTAATTGCGATTACCAATTATTGCTTCGATCTACCAAAGTATTGACTGCAGTTACTAAAACATTGGAAGCTCTGACCAACGATTAATAATCACAACTATAATTTTTTTCAGTGCAAATTTTTTGTAATTAATTCCCCACCAACGAATAAAAAATCCCTGACACCCAAACCCTAAACCAAAATTCCCAAAAAAATTCCCGCAAAACCCAACAATTTTTCCGCATCAAAAACGCGTCATTTACCGGTTATTTTCCCTGGCAAACTATCCCTCGGGAACAACAGTCTATTTTCTGTATCGCCCGGTAGTTTTCTATATCGCCGCCGCGGAAAAAGGTAGACGATCCAGGACGCGAGGAGGATATTACGTCGGCGTCGTCGGCGTCGTCAGCGGCATTGTGGAGATTGCTCGAAAGCGAAACACGATCGAAGGAGCGGAGCTGAGCTGAGCTGTGAGCGTCCCAGGGGACGTTAAGTACGTCTCGTAAAAATTCCATCGAACCAGCGTCATTTTGCCGTGGGGTCTGCTGGTACCAGGGCAACCAGTGAATGGGGGCGGAGCGAGTTGAGGCAACGCCCCAGCGACTGCAGCGCCAGCCCATCGGTTCCTTTGATCTCTCGCCGCGCGCTCGGCGTCTCCCTCCCCACGCGCTCGAACCGTCGTAGCCCCGAGCCCATCAGGCTAGGCCGTAACAGGCAGCAGGATCGGTTCAAACCGTTTTGAGTCACTGGCTTGGACTGGCGTGCGCGCGGCCCCAACGGTTAACCGGTGTCCTACGTTGTCGAATTTGTCCTCAGCCGCATCCAAGATCCCCGCATAACCCCTAAGTGACTTAGCCAAGTGATAATAATAGCCTCGCGAGTTTTCTGCTATCGCATTGCCGTTCAGTTTTCAGTGCAACGCCGAGAAAACGCATCGCATCAACGAGTGACACTCGGACAGTGACTAAGGTGCGGTGGTGGAATTTTTGTCGCCGGTAAAATCGGTTCGAAGCCGAGGTTTGAGGAGGAGACGCATCAGTCGACGATTGGTGACCAGTGGCCGTCGCACGCGGCACCCGCGTTGCGCCGGAGATTCGCCCAGTGGTGTGTGAACGACCGGTGAACGTTACGTCGGTGAGAATGACGCTGGACCTGGGAAAACGCGAGTCCTGAGGGTTTAAATCGGACGATGAGCGGGAATCGGTGACGATAAACGCAGCGGCGCTCGTTAGGCTTGCGCGCTTGAGATGCGGAAGCTACGTGGGTAGGAAACGAGTGTTGGGCGCTTGGCGCAGTGTTTTGATAAAAATTCGCCGGGAAGCGAATTTTAATAAACGTTACCGATTCGTCGTCGGTACTGAAAAATAGTCGCGACGAGATCGGACGCCGTTTCAGTGATCCAACAGTGACTGAGTGTGTTAAACCTCCGCTTATTTGTGCCTAAACATTGATAAAAAAAACAAGTGTCAACGTCGATGAAAAACGAACCATAAAAAAAAATAAATAAAAATATTCCACGAATCACGAAGCCCGATTTTCTCGACTAGCAAAAATCTCAACTTGACGGCCGAGAAAAAAATAATTCTCCGCTTATGTTACTAGCGGAAGCGGAGATTCGCTTCCAGGACGTCGGGGCGAGAATGTGCACGACGGAGATGACGGAGGTCGTCGGCTACACGAGCACGACGTCGCCGTCGACGGCGTCGTCGAGCGGCGGCACGACCTCCGGCTGTCTCGGCTCGCCGGTCGCGCGGCTCGCGGTCGCTCGCGTCTCGCCCGGACGAGCGCGAGCCGATCCGCGCGACAACCCCAACGACGACAACAATGACGTCGACGACGACGACGAGATTTCCGTGGGTTGTCCGAGTCCGTTGCCATTGGTTGTAGCGACGTCCCAGGACGACGACGACGATGACGATGATGACGTCGACGAGCGGTTGAGTTCATCGCGCGACGAACGATTCAGCGAGCGACTTAGTCCTCGAAGTTACCTGGACGACGACGAAAGATACTCGCGAGACGCTGGTAACTACGTCGCCGGTTCGCGAAGACGTCATCGACAGGCGAGCCGAACGTCGTCGAGCGGAGAGGTGACCGCTCTGACGAGGGATGAGGATGCGGACGTCGAGGACCATGACGACGATCGTCGAGGAACGAGCGGAAGAACCGCTGGAAATGGTACTGTCGATGACTACTTCAAGCCTTTGAAGAAGCTGAAGATGGTACCGATACAGCAGTCCGATGATGAGGATGAGAGAGATCGAGACTCGATCAATGAGAGGGGCGTCAAGTCGTTCAGTATTTCGGATATTTTGTCGCACAGGCCTAAGGCTAAAATTGTTAGGCCATGGGACACGGTCGAGTCGAGTCAGACGCATCTTGGAAGCCATCACAATCATCACAATCATCACAGGCATCATCAGAGCCATCAGCAGCAGCAGCAACAGCAGCAGCAACAGCAACTTCAGCAACATCAGCAAATGCATCATCATTCGGGGCTCAGTCAAGGACCCAGGGACCTTTCGTTGATGGGCATGTCCTTGGCTTCCATGTCAGGATCCATGAGCGAACCACCTTTGAGTAGTTCTTCGTCCTCGGGAAGAAGTTCTGTGTCGGATTCTGGGAGCCCTGATCCCCTGGCGCATCATCATCACCATCATCAGCATCATCATGCGTTGCATCATGGATTGCATCCGGGGCTTCATCATCCGGCGATGCAGCAGCAGTTCAAGAGAAGCAAGAGCAGTCAGCAGCAGCAGCACAGCAGTGGTCAGGGTGGACAGAATGGGAAGAGGACGACCGGGCAGGGAAGTCCGCTCGACGCGCTGTTCCAGATGACGAGCAAGACTTTCGACGCTGGCGAACACAGTCAAGGTGAGTTTCGTTGTTGGATCTTTTTTTTCTTGCCTTTTGGGTTGTTAGGGAACACTACGTCAGGAGATGGCAATAAGAGAACACAGAAAGGGAGGATTGTTAAGTGTTTTTGCTAGGCTGAGACATTTTTTTTATGGACTAGCAAAAGATTTGGATTAACAAATATTATTGCCAGGTCCAGATATTCGATCGTTGTTGGATCTTTTTTCTTCTTGCCTTTTGGGTTGTTAGGGAACACTACGTCAGGATGTCAATAAGAGAACACAGAAAGGGAGGATTGTTAAGTGTTTTTGCTAGGCTGAGACATTTTTTTTATTGACTAGCCAAAGATGTGGATTAACAAATATTATTGCCACGAGATATTTCGTCCTAAGTTTCTTTCGCTAAGGTCAAAAAATTCGTTTGACAGTCGATCGAAATTGTTTCTCGTCTCTGCAAATATTTTGTTCACCCCAGAAAAATCTACGTTCAGACTAGATATAAAAACAATTCCCCTCCCAGCATAAATTGCACCGAAGCAACCTAATGTCGCCGACCAATGGATGTCTCTCCGCTGCGAAAATGTCGCAACGCGCCGGCCACACGCGCTCGTCTCGCGACGTCCGATGGTATTTGACAATCCCGACGTGAAAGTCCTATTATAACAAGTAGTTGCGTTACAAAAGCGGCTGACACGTCGGCCTCCCGGCAGATGGGCGGAAAGTGCAGGAACTGTATTAGCGCAGTATTTCGCTACGACGGGATGCAAGCCAGGGGGCGGTAGGGGAGGGGGGGGGGGGGGGGGGAGCCGGACAGGTTAGCGTTTCGAAGTGAGACCGAGCGTGTACCTGGGATGACGAGGCGCTCGTCAAAAGGACGCTCCACGCTCGGATATTGCATGCGTCCTCAGAGCGTACGATACAGTCGCGGAGCGCGTAGAGCCCAAAGGTCTGGGAGCCGTCCGTAAGTGTCGTAAGCGTTAAAGAGCGGCTGTCAGTTATTCACAGGCATAATCTTCCCCCTATGCCTTGTTGTCGGTGGCTCGCGGGCCACGACGACGACGACGGAGGAAGCGACCGAGAGGAGCAAGAGACAGAAAAGAAAACACACGGACGGACTATGGGAAACGCAGCCGTCTCTGTCGTTCGTTCGTGTGTCACATATGAAAACTCTAATTACGCGGGAAAATAGTGGTAAATCATTGTGAGAGTCTCTGCGGGCTCTCTCAGCGCAGACGTCACGTTCCTTTCCTTCCTTAGCGACGATCGGACGACGCTCGTCGAGGCTCAGCTCGCGACTCTGTCAGACGTCGTAAGTGTATATCCAGAACATGTCCACTTTGGATTGGTGCAATGTGCGAAGGGAAATAAAATGTAAACGGATGCGAGAGGCAGATGACCGAGTGGGTGAATGGTCGTAAAATGCGTAATAAGTGGGATTTGAAGACGGTTTTTTTTTTAGATAGTGGTGAGGAAGTTATAAGATTTGGAATTTGCATTGGGGTTGATGAATTTGGTGACATTGAACGAGGCTGTTGATTACACTGAAAAAAATAAATAGTTGTGATTATCAATCGTTGGTCAGAGCAACCAATATTTTTTTCTCAGTTTAGGAGATATGATGTTCTATTGGAGACTTTAAAGCTCAGGGACTTGATTTTTTATTATCGATGTGAGATCAATCGTTGCGTTCGTCAGCTACGTCAATGTGACGAGTAAAAAAAAGCAGAAAGTTTTTAAAATTCGAAGAGCAAAATAACGATATTTTTTTCGCTCTTTCTATTTGCTGCATGTTTGCTTCGCTCGCACCCCTTCATTTCATTCACGCTCGAAAATATCCAGGCGAACAGGGATGATTGTTGTCCGTTAACGCGAAATACCCCGTCATCTCGGTTCCCATAGCCATCGACACGCCGGATGTTGCCACTGCCTCGGTCCTCCTCCCCTTTCCCTCCCCTCCGCGCGCGCATCCTCCTTTCGTCCGGCTCGCGAGCCTCCTTAAACGGCAATTTTTCATTCCTCTTCCTGTGTATTCGACTCGTCGAAAATTACGGCGATTTCACGTTGCGAAGCTCCCGAAGTGAACGCGTCGCGAAGTGTACACGTGATTTAAAACGAACGACCAGGATAGACTCACGAAGCTGCAGTTTCCGAGCCTCTGAGAAGTTTTACGACGTCGTATCGTTTCTCGCTGCGATACAAACACACACACAGTGCAATACAACTAACCTTAAATGGCTGCCGCGAGGAGTGGAAAAATAGAACAATGAAACGCAAGTGGATGAGAGGACCGAAAACGTCCTCTACATTTACTACTTCGTTAATCCAATCTGCACTATAAGTGTGGATGAAATTTTGTCGGTAAAATAGTCGACAGGAACGATTCTCAAAAATACCCAACCGAAAGGTCTAAAACGCATTCCGCATTTTTCGAGCCCAGATAAAAACGGAAAGACCACAATAAAAACGATTTTTCCGGTCGTGGCAAAGTAGACGAAGACTCGGACTCAGTATTAGGTAAAACGTGGTCGAAAATATTAGGTGCGGAATTTTCGGTCGTTCGGTTCCGCAAATTGAATTTATTGCGGCGAGGATTAAAAAGCGTTTGGACGGTTTGGGGTAATGATGATCGTAAAATCGCTAAGCGAGCCGGGAGAAAAATTGTGAGAGGTAGAAAAATGTGTATTGGACGTCGCTGCCGACTGTGCGGCTGGATTCGGTCGTCGTCGACGAGATATCTGTGCGAGGGTCCTGACTGACTGGCGCGACCGGAGGACGAACCAAGAGGAGAAGAGGAGGACGGCAAAAGGGCTCTCGCCGAAAGGTCTCAGGTCTCAGCGGCGAGAGTCTCGTGATCGACCATTGTTTACGACAGGTCGCGCAAATCCTTTTACGACTCTCACCTTTTACTCGAGACCGGAGAGTTTATTCTGCCGGCAGCCGCGACGGCTACCAGTATTGGTACTCCATGGCAAATACCATAAGTATATTTATATGAGGAAAATAAGCGAAAAAAAAATATTTGTAAGCTCCTACAATACATTTTCCACGTTTATATCTGTTTGCGGATCAGTGTAATAGGCAGAGATAAGAAAAGGGGAAAAAGCATTTCGTTTGTGGATTACAATTTTTTTACCATTTTCTAACATTGCGTCAAAGTAATTGTAGAGCTTATTTTGTACTACAAAGTAACGATTTAGCAATGTTATGATTTTTTTCGCACTGACTCGCGCAAAATGTGGTTGTGATTTTTTTTTTAATTTTTTAGTTACGTGTCTGACGTTTCTTTTTCTCGCATTTTTTTTTTTTTTTTTTTTTTTTTCCGAATGGTAACTCAACGAGGGCGGAAGACACGTCGACGTGTTGCGGCATCTCCGACGTCGCGCCGCCTCGATTATTAACAATATAATAATTGTCTATGACAGTTGGCAATTATAGTAAACGAGCTGTCCATTCACGCCGCTGAATTACTCGTGCGCCAATTACCCCGGCACCGTTGCTACTGCTGTTGCTGCTGCTGCTTCTGGTTCTCGCTCTCTTATCTCATTCGCGAGTCTCTGACAACCGCGAGAAAAAGAGGGACCGAGCCGACAGTGGAACGTAAAAGCTTTCGAGCGAGAAAATGTTTCGCGCTCCGCTACCGGTCACCGCTCGAGCGTTTTAAAGATAATAGCGCTGGAGGTGTTTTGGGATAGCAATGATTTATTTTTTTAATCGAAACATTTTAGAGGCTAATTAGATTGACGTTTAAGAAGGAGCTATGACATTCCATATATCAATTTTTTTATTTTTCCTCGTGAAGTTCCTGCAAAACAATGTTGCATAAATGTCTCTATATGAGTTTCCAATATTCGTTCACGTGGCAATTGCTCCAGAAATGGTTAATAAAAAAAAATAAAAATAAGGCTGACGCCTCGGGCATTTCCGTTCCCGGTCTCGTGGCTCTTTTCGACTTTTCGGTCACGCCCCTATTTATTGTCCCGTTGATGACCATCCGCGACACCCCACTCGGACTTTTCTCTCGCGCGTACAACACAGTTACCTGGAGTAACACACCGAAAGTACCGAAGATACACATTCGTGGTTGTATATATATGTATATTCGCACGATGCTTTCGCTCACCGAACACGTAATTTTAGGCCTACCTATAAGACCCGCGGAGTAATTTATTACGTGGCCTCGGCTCGCCTCACATATGTCATATTTGCATATAGCGTGATACGCAGAGCGCGCGCTCTTTTCGCCCCGGTGAGGCCCGCGAAGACTCGTCGAGGACGCGGCTGCCGCTTCCGACGGGCGCCGTCAATAGGCGAAAAATGTTCAACAAAGTAACTAACATTTTGTCGCATATAAAAAAACCAGATTGCCGAAAAAATCAAACCAGCCAAAATCCCCTTCTCGTAATTTATAATTGAATAAAAAATTATTCGAGCATCGATTTTTTATCGTAGAAATAATTATAGTGTAAACAATTAACAATTATTTTATTTAAAACACTCACTATCATTTGAATAAATTTGTAATGAAAAAAAATCGTGCTATTCGAATGAAGACAAAATTATAAAATTGTAATACATTTTTTGTTACGTTTACTTTTTTTTATCGAAAGTTTGAGTTGAAGAAAAGTTTTATAAATATTCTTGGAAGGTGAAAATGACAGCAGGTTTTCGACGTTAAAACGAGTTAAGGCATCAAGTGTCTCTACACTCGTGTGCGCTCTGCGTCAGTGTGGCTGTGTGTAATGAAAGGTTTGCTCGCGCGGACGGTTGTATACGAAGCGTGTCCGGGAAGGACGCGTGAAGTAAGAAAACGCACGTCAATATGGACCATAGCAGAAGTGTACGAGGCCCGTCAGGGGCCTCATTCTCGCGTGTCATTCGGGTAATGATACACGTGAGGCCAACTGTTAGCCTAACATAATTTCGCGCGAAAAAAAAGTAACAATGATAAACAAAAAAAAATCGATAATCCATTTGTTGCTAAATTGAGTAGTCGCACTTGAGCAACAAAATGCCAACTCATTAAAAAATACCGAAACAAACTTTTTAAATAGCAAAAAATATGAGACCAAAAAGAAAAAAAAAACAAAACAAAACATGAGGCAACGATGTTTATAAAATAAAAAATCAGCTAACAATTTTTTTTAATATTCGAATTTTCAACGGATGCAACAGACGCGGCTTCTTTTTGTTTACATCGCTCGTCAAATCAACAAGAAAAAAAAAACCCAAAACATAACGGAACGAAATTTATAAAATAAAAAATCGGCTAATAATTTCTTTTATATTCAAATTTCCAAAAAAAAAAATGTCCATCTTCGGCTCGCAACGAGCTCCTTCTTTTTGTTTATATCGCGCGTCCAACGTTGTTATTGTATCACATCGTAAGAATCTTGCGGTCTGCGATCGCGTCTCGCCGATGCCGACAGAAATGTGGAAAAAGTGCTCGCGGTGGGCGAAAGAAGCGGCATAAAGAGAGGAAGCAAAGCAAAAACTCTCAAAAAAAAAATTAAAAAAAAATAGGGGAGAGTGGGGTACAGTGGGCCGTAGGCCACAGTGAGCAACGCTTTATATCTCGACAGATAAAACGCAAAAAAATCCAGTTTTTTTTCTAAATGGCAATGAGTTCAATTCGATGTTGTCTTTCATAAATAAACTTGAGTTACTTTTTCTTTGGTAATGTAAAAAATACAAATTCATTTAAGCCTCTTGGAAAAAAATATTTCGCGTTTTGGAAAAGTTTAATATATAATCTTATGTTTATTAATCACCGATGTCGGTCGACTTATATGATTCATTAGATCTTCGTGCATCGATAAACGCTTATGTTTTATTGTTTTAAGATTGTTAAGCAATGTTTTTTAGGGATAAATCAGTGTAAGTACTAGTGGGGTACAATGGGCCAACCCAATATTATCGTGGTTTATATGAAGCTTACATCATTTCAATGTACAGGTTCAAGAACGACAGATGTTGGTATTAATTTTGTTCAAGAAAAGGTTAATAAGATACAAGGTGACAAGAAATAGGAAGGTAAAAACGAAAAAGGGAGAGCAGGTGACGCTGTCATGGAAGAAGAGGTGATGTGTGTAGAGGTTATAGTAGAGTTACATATAGTTTGAGCAGCGAATCGACAAAACATTGAATCATAAAATATTCTAATTAACTAACATTACACAAATATAACATTTTTTCCATGTTAGCTCAATTGGCGACATGTTTTACATGTATTGGCTCATTGTTCCCGCTTGTGTGGCTCATAGTACCCTACCGGTGGGGCACAATGGGCAATTTTCACACATGTTTTTAAACGAACTTTTCATGCATATTTGGTAGTTTTTTACTAATTATTTCAGGCTTAGTGTGTACCCAAAGTTTCAACGAAATCGAATTAACGTATTTTCCTTCATATTATGTTTTTGATAAAAATACAGACGCAATGTAGTAAAATGTGGCCCACTGTTGCCCACTCTCCCCTACATGGAATATATAGAAAGGCCCGACGACGAGCGTGAACATGAAAACCGGGAGTTCGCACGCCGCTCGGCGGCGGCGGCGGCGTCGTTGCAGCGCCGGTCGACTCCCGCCCGGAGAATTGCGAACGATATCGAATCGAATCGCTCTCGTAATATTATTCGATACGTGTTCCATTACGGTCGAGTGGCGGAGCAGCGCGGAGCGGAGCAACTAGGGGCCCCTCCGGGATTCAAATTAGATTACCGGTGTGGGTTAGGCATCGCGGCTCCACCGTTGTTGCTGCTGCTGCTTTTCGCCTTGGCTTATGTAGAAACTGCAATGTACACCACCGCTTGTAATACAGTATACGGCGGCTGTATCCGTGCACACGGCAACCCCGAAGAGAGGGAAAGGGAGGAGTGAGTGAGACAGAGATACAGAAAGAGAGGAGGGAGTGCGACAGAGATAGAGAAAGAGAGAGAGAGAAAGAAAAAGAGAGAAAGAGGGAACGAGACTCGGTTCGCGAGAAGCCGACGGCACACGGTAGCCTCACGTATTCGCAATTTACTTCTGATTATTATGCTCTCTATACTTACGCGGCATTCTTATCCGTTGCTTCGGTAGATCTTCGGTTCGCCCGCTTTCGCCTCTTCTCTGTCTTTTTCTGTCTCTTTCTCCGTCGTTCTATCCATTTTTTCTCTCTTGCTCTGTCTTGGTCTCTCTGTCTCGTTCGTTCGTTCTCTCTCTCTTTCTCGGGAGCCTCGTTCGCCTCCCGCCCGAGGAATCGAGGTATCGATTTACCGGGCAACCCAATCACAGAATTCATCGCCACTGCATATTCGCTTCCTCTAATGCCGCGCGCGTCGCTCTCGACGATGCCTTTCGTGTATCTGATTTCTCCGATTTTTTGCCGATCTTTATATTCGCCTTGTCGGCGGCAATGTCCGTGCGGTTTCGTGTCGCAGACGCGCGCGCCGGGGTAATCGAACGTGGCGCTCGGGAAAGGAAATCGGCTCGTGATTTGTTGCAGGGTAAACAGGCGTCGAGATCGGCGGAGACTGAGAGTCGGGTTCGAGGGTTTCCTCGACTCGAAAATCGGTAACGAAAATCAGTTTCCAAAAGTGCAGATTTTCCTTTTTTTTATTCCTAAGAAAATGAATAGCAAGCAAAAATTGAAAATTATATAAATTGAAACATAGTTAGCAGTGTCTAATAAAAAAATCACTTACATATTTTTTTTCCATTCAATATCCATCAGACAAATCATTTTGTGCACTGAGAAAAATTAGTAATTGCGATTACTAATCATTGGTTCGATCTACCAAAATATTGGTTACAGCTACTACAATATTGGTAGCTCTGACCAACGATTGGTAATCACAACTATTATTTTTTTCAGTGTGAAACCCAACAAATTCAGATTTTCCTTTTTTTATTCCTAAGAATATAAATCGCAAACAAAAATTGAAAAAAATACTGAAACATAGTTAGCAGTGTCCAATAAAAAAAAAAATTATATTTTTTTCTTATTCAATATCCTGACAAATCATTTTTCCGTTTCCGTCGCTCGAAGACCATAATTCCTCGTATACCGATCTCGTCTCCGCATTTGTGGTCAACATTTGCGTCAGTGAGGTCAAAACACAGGGGACACGAGACTCTCGCCTCGAGTCTCGTGTTCGTTCGGCGAAAAGGTATTTAAGACGCTGTCATACACGTGCGCGGGGTAATCCGAGAGGGATATTCCGTCGTGCAACACGCGGCGCAACGAAAAAAAAAAGGCAGCACCCACACACGCTTCACTCATATACACCGAGGCTATAACGGCGAGGCCGAGTGGAACAGTGGGAAAGGTTGAATGAAGAGAAATGCTAAACTGCCAGACGGCAACGTGCCACGAACTTTTCGGTGTCCCGCCGCCGTTGGGCGGCTCGGCTCCCAGTCTTCGACGTAGACAGCGCCACACTTGACCGGCACTGGAACAGCGGGAACCCCCCCCCCCCCCCCCCCCCTCCGAGTTACCGCTGGCGACCCAAAAGTCTCGAACGAAATATTTCCAGGGGGTGGCCGCTGCCTGTTTTTCGTGTTTTTGTTTGTACTGCGAACTGTCACAACAACTTGACCCGACGGGAATCCACCCTCGAAAAAGAAAAGAGAGCCGAGCGGCTCTCTTTTCTTTTTTTTTTCTTTCTTTTTCCTTTATCTGCGTCCCCCGGCTTCTTTGGCTCAGGGAGAAGCCGAGACTTTTACGAGGCCGGAAATTCAAGTGGTTTTGCGTAGCTTGTGTCCTGTTTCGGGATGAGTTTTGGGGCAACTCGCCGCTATCTGCGAACGAGGATGAAAGATTTTTCGGCATCAGTGAGAACCGACTGACTAACGCGGAGGACCCCCTGACTGGACTCGGGGAAGTAATTAGTCTCGAGTGGATGTACGAGGAAAATCGACGAACGTCTCCATCGTTTTGCTAACCACCGAAGAAATTTCAGGCAGTGGACATTTTTTTTTTTTTTTTTCAGGAATTCAAGTCCAACACATTTTTCACGGCGACAGTCGTTTTGAATTGACGAATTGAATTGACGAAAATTGACGAATGTCTCCCACCGTTTCGCTAACCACTGAAAAAATCTCAGGTAGTGGCATTTTTTTTTTTTTTTTGTTTTTTTTTTTTGACAAGTCAAGTCCAACACGTTTTTCACGACGACGGTCGTTTTGAATTGCACGAGCAGAATGCAGATGCCGATATATATCTGCATATCTGAGGATAGTTTGTTGCGACTGATGAGCTTTTTTGGCAGAATATTTAAAATTTGACCCAAAACAATTATTCGAAAGACCCAAATTTTTTTTAGAGTCCAGATTGATTTATGTATAGTTATTTATATCATATGCATAGTCAATGAAAATCGCGTTACACTATGCGACAGTTTTATTGGACAAATACTAAAAAAAACAAGGTTAAAAAAGCAAAAAAAAAATCAAGTGGCTCTCGATGCTGTTGTTAAGCCCCAGCCGTAAACTCCCACGACTATCGCGAGTCCCGCGATGAGATACGAGAGAAAGAGTGGAGCAGCGACTTCAGCAGTACGAAACGAGAAACAGAAAAGCGAGAGAGAAAGAGAGATGACGGTCGTCGACGACGACGAGAGTCGCTCTCCTCTCGCCGCGCGCGGCGAGCAGTCGCTATTGCGGGAAATAATTCTCAATTAGCCGTAAATCGCCGGGCCGGTAAGTCGTATTTATGTCGGGTAGCACGGGCCGACGGATTTATATTGGACGGTGGAGGGAGATTTATAGGAGCGATCGGTCTCAGTTTGTCCAGCGTTGGGATCGCTATCCCCCCTCCTTTCCCCCGCTCTTTCCACCTCTCTTTCTCTCTCGACTCCGGAGAGTTGAATCTCGCGTTGAAGTCGGAACCGAAAGTGCAAACCACGGCGGACGAACCGAGAAACCGTCCAAGGAAACGAAACGCGAACCCTGTCAGCTTTCTTTTATTTTTCTTACACATGTTTTTCCCTCTACTTTTTTTCTCTTTTTCTGCTACCGTATTTTTTTTCGGCAACAAAAGTCGTCCGTCTTTCGCAGTGAGAGAAGTCGAGCGTCAAAATTTGAGGGTGAGAAAATAGTGTAGTACAAGTTTGGTACACGAAAAACGATCCGAACAGTCGATCCCTTCGTCGTCGTCATCCCTCCTCTTTTCCTTCCCCCTCCTTTTTCTTGCACCCCCCCCCCCCCCCCCGGCCCCTGTTTAAGGACGGCGCCGTTCGCCACGCGGCCTACGATCATCGGCCACCCTCGACGCCAAATAGAAATAAATTTGACGCGGATTACGACGGTGAATCGGTCCCTCAGGCCTCTCGCTTGCTGATAGTTCCTCAGCGGCTGTGTGATTCGTCCTGTGTCGCTTGTATCGCGTTGAATCAGACACTGAGGACGAGAATTAGACGGGGGCGACGACCACCGCGAGCGAATATCTCACCGAGAGCGAGAAAACGCGTCACGCTGATCGAGGAGGTCGATTTAAATACACTCGGTATTTATGAGCGAACGGTGATTTAATGGCTCCATTAGAGAGCGAGATTTGCGGAATTGCCGATGGGGAAATAAATCGGTGACAAGCTTAAGGTTTGTTTTCGGCGATGGAAAATTACTCGAAGGGATTTTTTGTTCTCCTAACCTACAACATGATTAGCAATAATTATTCGTCAGTCAATAATGGGACTATAAAAAAATTAGAGAGCGAGATTTGTGGAATTGTCGATGGGGAAATAAATGTAGGTATAACTGTAACGATTTTAAGATTTGTTTCGGGTGATGGAAAATAACTTAAAGGGATTGTTTATTCACCCAAACAACAGTGTGATTACCAATAATTGTCAGTCAATATGGAACAAAAAAAAATAGTCACGTTGAAGAATTTTCTTAGCGCTTCCCAGCAACGATAAATCGTCGCCTGGCAAAAAAAGCGACCAAACGTTCAGGCGAAATGAAATGCGACGAAAAAAGAATATAAAAAAACAAAAGACACTAAAACGACGAATACCGCACTCTTTTACTCTGTGAAATATTGAAAGTACCGCATGACTAGTAGCCGTAGCGAAGGAATTGAACACCGATAAATTTTTACGACTCTCCGTCCGTCCTCTCTTCCCAATCCCATCTATATAGCCTGAGACCCGGTGGCTAATGTGGCCGCCGCGTTCGGATGGCTGCGCGCGTTCGGCGCTGAAAGTCAGAGAGCTCGCCCACCTCGGCGGTTGACGCGGACGCGAAACCGCTGAAATTGATTTCTGCGTGTCACGTATATTTTCGGTGAGCTATTGCGTTCGGCCTGACTGAGAGGGAACCTGTGGAGGGGGAGGTGGGCACAGGACAGGATCCTCTCTTCGCGGTTCTCTTCCTCCCTCTTCCCTACTACCTGCCTTCCATCCCTCTTCCGTCTTCGTCCCTGAATTGAGCTAAGGTTCGAGGAGTGTGAGGAGGTCGCCGCAGATGATACCGCAGACTGGGAACAGAGGAGACAAGGGTGGAGAAAAAAGAGAGAGAGACGTTTATTTCGTACTCTGGGTCCGAGAACCCCTTAAGAGTATCATGCACAGGATAACACACAATACAAAAATAAAATAAATCGCATTTGTTTCATAAAGGAAAAATAAAAATGAGAAAGAGAGAGATGAAGATATGAAGAGGGAGAGAGAGACGTTTATTTCGTACTCTGGATACGAAAAACCCTTAAGAGTATCTGTTGCACAGAATAACACACAATACAAAAATAAAATAAATCGCATTTGTTCCATAAAGGAAAAATAAAAATAAGAGAGGGATGAAGAGATGAGGAAGAGGGAAATATACAGAAACGCATAATACGGAGACGTATCGACTGAACGTCTTCGCGATGGGTTACATCCGTCTTGAGTGCATTTTGTATCTTCGTGTACGAATGAGCACGAGACGTCGCGTTCGGTGCGGAGAGGTACCAAGAGAGCAGAGACCACGCGAACGGCACTCGGTCGACTCGCAGCAGCAGCAGAATAGAGCCATAAACCTTTACAGCTCAGTTTCGCCATTGTTTCGTTAGAATTTGAAACTTCCGTTTGCGGGGACTGCGGGACACACGGGGGCCTCTCGGTACACCCGGGTTTATATCTATACACCGAGAGAGAGAGGGAGAGGGAGAGCTCTGAGAATATGGCCGAAGATATCTCGCGACAACGGTTGCGGTTTCTTGCATGGACGAGCCAATGAGTCGTCGAGGGAAGATAACAAAAAAAAATGGTGTGTGTGTGGCAAAAGTGGGGACACCAGTTGGCGCGGAGAACTTTGGTCGCGGCTTCGCCAATAAAAGACTGTGAGGAGGGAGAGCAGGGAGAGGGGACGTTCGGTTTTCCGTGGAAAAAAATATGGTTTGCAGGCTACTTCAGGTCGTCGACAAACCAGAGAAATTTAATATTTTTTGACATTTTTTTTAAGCTAAAATGGAGAAAATTTTTTGTCCTCGATTAAAAAGTTCGTGAGCAACCATTGTTGTCGATTTATTCAGCGGCTGATTGGTTGTTGGGGAACCGGCAGCTGTTTGATGTTTAATATTGCGAAATTTGGCAGATTGACAGAAAAAATAATCGTTTTTCGCGTTTTTCTCCTCGAATTTTCGATTTTTCGGGCAAACATTTGTCGTTTTTGGAATCAGCGGAAAATTTCCCATCGGATAGGCTTTTTAAACTTCGTTAAATCGAAAAAAAAATTTTTCGATTTTTTTGGAAAAAACGGCAAGGGGTACCCCTTCCAAAAATTTGCGATTTTTGAGGGTCAACTTTAAAAATCTGCAAAAAATCGAAAAATCGAGATATCGCATGCTGCTTCGCGGCATTCTCTTCCTTGAAGAGTTATCTTTCGAACGCAAAAAGAAAATCCCGATTATATTGATCCAAAGAAAAATTACACCGATTTTAGTAAAGTGCAAAAATTGGGAAAAAGTGAAAAATCGATTTTCGCATTTTTCTCCTAAAATTTTTTATTTGTCGGGCAAAAACCGGTCATATTTGGAATCAGCGGGAAATTTCCCATCGGATAGGGTTTTAAAACTTCGTTAAATCGACAATTTTTTTTTTCGCCAAAAAAACGGCAAGTGGTACCCTCCTAAAAATGTAACTCACGGGATTCAAGCGCAAGCGAAGTGTCGAACACGATTCGTGGTCTGCGCGAGTGGCGGCTTTCGCGTTTCAGATGCAAATCAAATAGGCATCGAGGAGCCCGAGCGCATGCGCGGGCGCGCGCAGACGACCGAGCGAGTCGGTCGCAGCGCCGCGCAGACGCCGTGTGTGCTTTACGACGGTGCTAATTGCCGACGAGTAAAAGAAACGGAATATATAAAGAAGAGAATGAGAGGGGGGGGGAGGTGTTAACGAAAATAAGAGAGGAAGTGAAACCGCGCGTGGCCGGCGCGTCGTCTCGATCGAACTGGCGCGCGATCTCGTATCTTCACTTCGCTTCTAGACGCGACGGAGAATCCCCGTTACGTTCGCGCGGCGCTCGTCCCAAGCTTGACAGAAAACCCGCGCGCGGCGACTTCCTTTCTTCCCACTTTTGCTTCTCGACCTCTTAGCACGTTTTTTTTCCACGATTGTATTACCGAATAACCTCAGACCGACTGAGACGAGGGAAACAACGATTTGCACTTGATAATTGTTTAGGCACAGTCGGAATACCGATTAACCTCGGTCGGGTTTTACGGACAGCGGATTAAGGCACCGAAAAAAAAACAGGTGTTGAACAAAAAAATTTAACACAATTTTAAAACAATGATTTAAAAAAAAATGTGGGTGATGATAATTGATCTTCATTTTACTTATAAATTAAATTAATTCAGATATTTAAAAAAATTAGTGATGTTGTTTCTGAATTGTTGTGAAATATTTATTATAATTAATATAAAAAAAAAATAAAAAAAATAAATAAAAGGTAAATAGTTATTTTTTGGTACAAAATTCAGAGGTCTGCTCGTTTCGCAAAAACTCGAATATCGAATAGCCATCAAACGGCGACGATTATTCCGCGTCGACGATATCGAAAAAGATCCTAACCAACTGTGTCAAAGCAAACATCGGCGGAGCTCCCTCGCCGGCATCATCACCGAGCGTTCGAAACTATATCTTTCCAATTATATTGCGCACACCGCACGCGTTGTACGTACGACCAAACACATTTTGACATTTGACAAATTCACAAGTTGAGGCGCGCGGGACTCGCGACACGCAACGGGTAAACCTCGGACACGCGCTATCTATAAATATAGACAGAAACTAGAATGAGGGTTGTGTGTGTATCTATATATGTGTGTGTTGAGCGAAGTAGACGCGACACGCACGCTATAAGTTACGCGCCGCGTGAGCGTTGTATACGAAAGTCGTGTATCGGAGCCAACGTACACAGAGGCTGCTTTGTACCTCGGTACTAATAGAAACGCGTGCGCGTTATTGTCCTCTGTACGATGGACGGGGGACACCGGCGACTTGGGGCTTAATCGATTCTCGAGTAATTAGCGCGCCGGACGCGGCAGCTTCGTCGTGAGGTTCACGAGACCCGCGCGCCATGTTTGCTCTAGATCGATGTCTAGTGGACACCCGGGAATACTGTGCGACGCGCATATAACGTTGCCCTATGTCTCGCACTCTCTAATTAGACTGACTCTGTGGCTGTCATCGTGAAACGAAAACTACCAAACTTTTTCGTCGATTTCTCACTCCACCAAATAATTTTACAATTTTTTTTTTTTTTTTATAGGGTAGAAATTTTTTGTCCACTTTAGGGCCGATTGTGGCCATCACATTCAAAGGAATGAAACAACACATTTAATGGCATAAAAAAGTCGAGTAGATCAATCGGTGAATTTATATGAATTTGTTCAACAAGTTTTTATGGAGAAGAAATAATTTCAAGAATAAATTAATAAAAATGGCCACAATAGGTACAGTGGCCACTAACGGTACATCTACCCTACCTGATGATTTTTCAGATTTTTTAATACCATATTTTTTTGAGTTGCTAATAATTCTTTTATAAGCAAGAATTTATTTTTAAATAAATATGTTTGGAAGCGAGAAATAAGGAATATAAGGATATGTTCGCATTACATATACGAATGTTTGGTGGTTGCAATTTCTCGTTTGCGTTGTATTCTGCCCTCGAGCCATATGCGTTAACGACTACAAAAAAAAAAACGAGGGAAGAGGGAAGACTTGAGGAAGAAGCCGACGGTTCGTGAATGGCGAACCCCGTCGTTTTCAAAGTGATACCGACAAAAGCCCTGGCATTGCTATGAACCGGACTATCGTTTCCTTGCCCGAGGAAACGTCGCGGTATACTTAGAGTGTCAGCTCGTGTGATGCGGCCGATAACGTTGCGTCCGAGCATGTGTATTATAGTTGCATTAACCCTGGTCGTGGGCTCCTGTGGTGAAAAACTGCTGCGAGCCGTTTCGACCGAGTTAACGTTCCAGCTGAAGTAACTTCAATTGCAACAATGTTAATATATGCTGATCTGTAATATTTCAAGTAAATTATTTTTACGAACGAATTTGATCAGAGGAACTTTTTTAAATTTGATCAGAACCCTACAAATTATTTTTATGGATAAAATAATAAAATAATCAGGGAAATAATTAAAATTACCCATAAAAATAATTTACAGAGTCCACATTTTTACAGGTATGAATTTTTACATGATCAAAATTCATGGCAAATATATTTTCATTTATAGAAAAAGTTGCAGAGAACAATAATGTCACTTTTGCAAAGTACTTCCGCTTTCGTGACACGATGATGTCCAGTGCCTGTATATATATATGCGATGCATAACCGCGGGTCTTTGTATATACGAATAGCTCATATAGAGGCGCACGAAGAGGCAGAAGGTACCTGCTCTATTGTTCTATTTCCAAGGCTGTCGGTGAGGTCGAAGATTCGTTAGCTCTCTCGGCCGGGGAGCCTCGTATATACGCTACGCGGCTGTCACTCAACCCGATCGACTCCCCGGAGTCCTATACACATGCGACGATCTATAGACCTCGCGAGCTACTAATTTCCCGACGAGCGTTTTACTCCGCGGCTTCAACTGAGATACCGCCACGAGAAGACGTCGCATTCATTGGGTAACGAAGATGGGGCTGTTAAAAATGCGATTAAATTTTCTGTTATTGTCATCTCTTTGCTCTCAAAGTGTCCCAATTATTACGAATTCCGTTTTGGTTCGTTGATCAATTTGTTAGTTTTGCAAACCTTTTTTTTAACTGTTAAATAGTTACAGTGGCTTCGGAGTAGCCACTATCAATTTTTCAAAAAATAATCATTTGTTACAATTAAGTTACTGTCACCAAATTATTCCAAGTCTATTTTTCTGACAAATCCTTTTAACCAGCCTAATTTTATTTGACAAATTAACAAAATTAGGCAAAATTAATGATTTTCCAGAGTTATTTTTCCGACAAATTCGTTTAACCAGCCTAATTTTATTTGACAAATTAAAAAATTAGGCGAAATTAATGATTTTCCAAATGCCGTTATTAATCGATGTATTTACGTGAAAAAAATATTTTTAACGTGCTAGAGTTATGACGAGTTGGTTATTACTACTCCTTAATTCCCGATCTCCCGTTTTCTCGTATAAGCTTCGACGAAATTCGTCGCTCGGTCGGCGCGAGCGATGATCAAGCCGCTGCGCGGATTCGTAATTGCCCAATTAGCCTCACCGATGAGCCAATTCTCGCGCGTTGGCCAAAGGCGTACGAGAGAGCGAACGAATGAAAGGGAGACAGAAAGCGCCGGTTCGTTGTGGTGTAGCGGAACCGGCGAATGATCTGCTCGAGCCAGTGGCGCGCACAGGGAAACGATTGAGGCGCCGAAACTCCTCTGAGACCTCTGGCACCGAGCGAGACTTTTTGATTTCTCGTCGGCTAATTGACCGGGGCCGAAGCTCCGGGAGACGCAGTCCGAGAAACATCGATTTCCCTCCTCGGCCGTTTGGTGAGCGGCCAAAGACGTCGACGGCTCCAAAGACGATTCCGAGTTGGCTCGTGCCACACGACGACGACGACCGAGAACACCGAGAAGCCCCGGCGCTGGGACCAACGCGCGACTGGTTAACCCGCGTCATTAACCCGACAGCCCCGGAGTGAAAGGAATCGAGATACGACAAGGCGAATGGAATTATCATGAGGGAAAACGAATTGCAGCTTCTGTCGGACATTTCTCATTAGGAAGTTTCGGCTCGACGAATAAAACGAGCTTCGACAGTAGAAAAAAAAAAAAAAAAAGAATACCAATTGGATGCTGCTATATTTTATTAAAAAAAAAAAAAAAAAATTGGATAGCAGCATCCAATTTGTTTTTTTTTTTTTTTTTTACTGTCGAACGTCTTTTTCTTCATCGAGCAATTCTTTACCTACTTTTTTTCCAAAAAAAAAAAAAAAAAGCAACAAAAAATACTGAGTTGTTTTTTTATTATAGGGTAGATGTACCGTTAGTGGCCACTGTACCTATTGTGGCCATTTTTATTACTTTATTCTACAAATAATTGTTTCCCCACAATTGCGCGTTAATTTTTTTTACAAATGCATTTCAATTCACTAAATGACCTACCCGACGATTTTTTTATTCGATCAAATGTTTCGATTTATTCCTTTGAATGTGATGGCCACAATTGGCCCTAAGATGGTCAAAAACGGTACGTCTACCCTAACTGTTTAAAAATTACCAGAAATAATTTCTTAAAAAAAATGGTATAAGGTTGAAGTTGATATGTAGAAAGCGTTGAGGGGGGAGGGGGGTTGCAGTTCGTATCGTAGAGCCCTGCGCAGTTTCTGCTGATCAGGTTGCTC
This sequence comes from Itoplectis maculator, assembly GCA_964034905.1. NCBI lineage: Eukaryota > Metazoa > Arthropoda > Insecta > Hymenoptera > Ichneumonidae > Itoplectis > Itoplectis maculator. The sequence continues at coordinate 9,271,542 of OZ035857.1, forward strand.
GAAGTGCACGAGGTTAACGAGACTAAAGGGAGTGTGGGACTAGGGTAGAGGGGAGGGGGCACAGGAGGCACGGGAGCCGTATTACGATAACGAGAGATATCGAACACGCTCTCTCGCTGTGTGGCTTTTGCGCTCGGCGCAAGCTCGAGCAGCTCTCGTGCTCTCGAATTTCACCCCTCGACGGTACCGACGAAAGTACGAAAATTTGTTGCGATGATCGTTACCGCAGGAAACTGCCAACGATCGGTCTTTGGCAGATTTCCGAGTCTCCCTATTGGCGACGAATGTAGTCCACGGATTACGAAGGGTGGCCGATTACTGTTGAGGGGTCAACGACTGTACGGCTCATCCGTCGGTTTATCTCAGTTCGCTTTATCCCAAACTCTCGATAATACCGAACCACGATGTAAACTCGACGGGTGGTACTATAAGGGGGGAAAAGAGGAGCGGGGAGAGGAGGGGGAGGGGGTGGAAGTGCAGGGGTAGCACACACGATCCTCATTACTTGAAGGGTGCGTTATATATGTTGTATTTTATGTAGTACATTGTATTATATTATATACTAGATTTATATATGGAAACTATTCGCTCAGTGTTTGCATTTATCTGTATACGACGATCGTTATAAACCTGGCCGCGTCCTCTTTTGCCTCGACGAGGGCGGCTGCTGCGGCTTCGCGGATATTAATTTTCGAAAATACGTCGAAGGCGGAGGAGGCATTAAAATTATGTAAATTCTTGGCTCACTGCATGAAAGTAATACCGGAAGGAAACCCACGTATAAATACCTTCGACGAACCCAGCGGATCGTTTATAATATGGTGGATCGTTAGATCCGCGAAGATGGTACAGGAAAAAAAATGCCGAGTGTAATAACAATGGAATAACAAGTACGCTCGTTAAATCGTGAATAATTATCGGGCGTAGGAATAATTAATAAAATTGATAAATACTTTTCATTTTTATTTCTTAGTCTCTGGGTGGCCTATATTTTTTTTATTCACTGTTACAATGTAACAGTGATTGGCGGGAATGAGTTAAATGCCACTTTCGAGCGTAAACCTTTCCACGTTGCAAAATTAATTATATTTATTTCGGCGAGTGCAAAAAATATAATTGGAAAATTACACATCCACAAATGTTGATATTGGATTTCACATTGGCTCTCTGTCTTTCTCTCTCTTCTTCTACTCTGAGCCTTTGCCAACTTTCTAATTACCTCGATGACATACAAGGTGGGACGTTGCGGAGGGGAAAAATTATCTAAACGTGCATTAGCACGTACAGACCATTCATTCTCCGTCCGAGGCTGTCCGGCGTGATGAAGGGAAAATAAGTCAAGTGTAAAACGAGTCCACGCGAGGCGCAGTCAGCGAGTTGAGTCAGATATGCATTTTTTGTTTGTGAGTGTGTTTTTTTTTATTGTCCCATTCAGGCGTCGCTGATAATACGACACAGCGGGTTTGCTTATATCAAATGCTGTCACGACGCCGGAACGAAGTCTTCCGGCTTCGTTAGCGACGACGACGACGGTCACGCTGCGCAGAAATAATATACGAAACCGCGTGTGCGGTGCACAACGACGCTTCTGGTTTGCAAACGCGACGGTAGTCGCAGTCGGATATCGATCCCGACGCCGGTTCTATCGTCCGCGCTCGAGAGAAACGCGCACCGTTCGCTCTCGGCGCGAGCTCAACAAACGAGATTCACTCGGTTTACATGTCTCGTGTCACTGAGTAACACGAGGAAAATTGCAATCTGGGCGCAGGCGCAATCTGGACTGGCTTATCAGTTAAACGAGGCTTTTTACCTTTTTAATCACGGTAAAAGTGTTTGCTGCTAATTTTTACCTCAAAGAGAAAAAAAAAATGAGGGAGTTCTTGATTTTTATAATGTTTAGCTGGAAGTTGAATCCACGAGTTTCACAATCGGAAGCTAACAAAATTTTATCGAACCGAAAATGTAAAAGGCAATTCCATGTTGCGATAAAAATTTTGAGATTCCGATTTCAGAATTTTTCGACTGGAAATCAGCTCAACGAGATCCGTATAAAAATCTTTAGTAAACAGCACTAAAAATTAGACTTTTTGAGAGGAGTTGTCAGATGATTATCGGGACAGACGAATAAGTGCCTTCTTTTTGGTTTTCGACAGGAAATCAGGTCTACGAGATCCTTAAAAAAAATCTGGAAAATAAACAGCACTAAAAATGAGGCTTTTTGAGGGAGAGTATCAAATGAATATCGCGACAGGCGAATCGCCTTCGTTTGCCTTTTGGTTCTCCTTCACAACCGAAGAGAGACGAAGAGATCCACATAGCCTGGTACATGGACGATGTATACCTAACGTCCATGAGGTCGTGAACGACTTTGCCGAGGGAGGAGAACGCTGTGGCAGCGAACTCGGGAGCTGTCGCGACTCGCGAGATAGAACCGAGGATGAAGTGGAAACGCGACGTGGGGGTTGGTTGGGTCGGTGAGGTCGAGTCTCACCCTCCTCACCCTCCCCTCCTCCCTCCCTCCACTCCCTCCGCGTTCGGTGTGTTATACAGCCGAAGGTTTAACACCGGCGCGGCAAATCGGACGGAAAATGGGAAAGCCAGCGGACTGGTGACAAATGGTGGATATATCCGCGAGCGTCCTGGTCGAGCATCAGAGCGTCCCCTCGTTCTTCCTGCTACCCTCGGAATCACTGGCTTCCCGCCCGCTCGCGTTTTGCGCGCTTCGAGTTTTCACGCGGCCGCCTCGTCATTGGCCAAGTGCTCCCCTTCCCCCTTCCACCCCCCCCCCCCCCAACTCCCCGCGAAAAGTTTCGTCCCACCCTCGTCGCGCGATTCTCACCCTCGTCACTCGGATTCGCTCTCTCGATCCGAAGCCCTGTCAACTTTTGTCAGTGCTACCCAACATAGCAGGTGACTTGAAAATGTGTAACGCCGAAGCCGATAAACCATTACGTCAATACTGAGCTCCGAAGGCGGCGACGGTAAATCTGTTTGAGTCGGCCGCGTTTGTCAAAATATTTACACGGGCGGAATTACAGAGTACCGGTCGCGTGGATTCGGAGCCATGAGAATTGGTCCACGCGTCTCGACAGATGTTACACATTTTTTTTCTATACTGAAATTGTTTAAATCGTGATTTCAGTGCTTATTCCAGACTATTTACTTCACCGAAAAAAATCAGTAGTTGCGGCTACCAATCATTGGTTAGATCCACCAAAATATTGGTTGCAGTTACTAAAATATTGGTAGCTCTAAAATATTGGTTCATCTTTAAAATATTATTAAAATAAAAAAATATATTAAATATTATTATTAGAGATTACCAACGATTGGTAATCACAACAATTAATTTTTCTCCGTATTGTATAGCTGCTGTCAGTATAGTCAAAAATAATACCACAAGTACAACTATTGAAAATCCTCACCGATACGTCCACTCGAAATAAATAAAAATAGTCTCGAACCCTCGAAAAATATTAAACGGACTGACAGCCGCATTCGTGTGGCTTGGATTTTTTAATGAGCCATAAACGGCGAACTTCCAGGGAGTTTTATGCGCCAAACGGACGCTTAGAATTAGCACCCGAGTGCACACTTTCCGTCTCGTTCAAGCGCCGCCAGGGGGGAGGGACGGGGGAGGGGGGGAGGAGATCGATAACGCGGCAAAAAACTCTTTCGCGTGCAATGGCGACACTTGACGGAGCCGGCCGAGAGACCGGGTGACACCGCATTCGAGCCCCGCGGGTTGTCTAAAGTTCTGTCGACACTTAGCGTCAATCCCGAACACGTAAAACTGCCGCCGAGTGCTCTGACGCAGTTTGCTGGCCCGTAACTGCATCAAATATTTAGCCCCCGCGCCCAACGTCTGCAGCGAGTTGCTTATACGTTATCCTTGTCTGTGTGTCGCACTAAGTGTCAAGTCGGGTATCCCGGGTATACGCATTTTTTTTTTCCAGCTCTCATATGTCGCGGTCGTGTAAACTAGTCACCTGATTCAAACAGCGAAATACAATTCAAAACGCAAAAATAAAAATCGTGGAGTTGTGACTGTATCACAGCTACAATTTTTTGTTTAGACCATGCAACTTTTTTTTTTTATTTAGATGGCACAATCCATCACATGGCTATAGTTTTCCTGGCTACGAGAAAATCATTGACGACAATTTTCTCGTTTTTTATTCTACATTTTTTCTGTTATATTTATTTTTTAACACTGACGAAAAAAAAAGGCAAAGGAAAAATTAGTGGCGTGATTTTCGTCGAGGCGATAATTCCGAGTTTATTTCGTCGCGTTGAGGAAAAAAGGTGGACGATCCAGGAGAAAATGTATCGGCATAGCTGAGATTTTATTAACCACGCGAATCGCGAGGTTCGCGAAGGGCGGAGGAAAGGGCGAATGACAGTGAAGTGTCGCGCGGGTCGAGGGTAACATAAATCGGTCCATTTATTTTACAGCCTCGGCTATTCCATTGCCACCGAGAAAGCCCGGACGTTTATACGTCCCGTCGCGCTTTTTTCCCTGTCTTTTCCTCTGTCCTCGGAAACGAACGTGTGGCACCTCGATGGTCGTTACTGTTTATATCGTGGACATACAACACACAACGTTGGGGTACTTGCAGATTACTGCGACCGCATCACGTTCATTCGCGTCCTCCGTGCTCACTTTTACTTCAACCCCTCGACGATTCTGCTTTCCCGAGCCGCGACAAACGTTACTGGAAACTGCTGCGATATAATCGTATATAGCAAAGATAAACCTGAAAATTGCTGAAGCTCCGACGAGAATTAAGTTACATAATTCTTTGTGGAATTTGCTATTTATTTATAGCACGTACGAAAAACTTTTTTTAATCCTGAAAAGCATTAATTAGAATTTGCTCGTCTCTGGAATTATTTTATTCGTCTTACTTCACAATTACAGCTATATTTCATGATGCAAATTATCAACGATTTTTTTTTATCCAATGCAAAAAAAAACAGCCCGGTATAATTTTTAACTGATAAGAAATTATCACGAATGTGATTTTCCTTTCGAAAAATAATGAGATTCAAGGATAGACACCTCAATCCACATTGGTATATTTTTTATTATTTTTTTTTTTTTCAATAAGAATAATTTCCCCATTTCTCATTACCCGTCACCACCCTCGTTCCTCCTAATTTCGTGCTTACCAATCGCACTCCCCAAATCCCAAATCTGTCGCTGCTCCCTTTGCGCAACCTGCTAAGTCACCCTCGACACATTCCTCGTCCTCCCTTCTCCCTCTCGTCCAGTCGTCACAGTTACTGTTTCCCTCATTAAAGAACCACTGCATGTATCCCCCCCCCCTCCCCTTCCAATACCCTCGACCCCTCCACTTCATCGCCCTCCGTGAATTCGTCCCATATCAGCCGAACTTTACGTCCGTTGCGAATCGGATCCAGCGGCTACGAACGATTAATGTTGCCGCTAAATCGGCGCTCAGGTTTCCTGTCACGTTGAACGAACCGAGGTGTATAATATATATATGTGTACATAGGTATATAAAATACACTGAGCAACGTATTAGCCAGGCGTGAGCGAGTAGAGCAAAGATTCCCGGTGTGAAGTGAGCGCAGCGAGGCAAACTGAGGGGGGTGACACACCGAGTTGCTTAAGGGGGAGCTAAAGGGGGAGGGGGGGGGGGAAGCTGGAGGGAGTCTTCTGGTCTATCGTCCGTCGGCAGCGAACGAGGGTGGGACAGGCGGAGGGGGGGGGGCGAGGAAGACGAGCGCCGCATTTGTCGAACACGACCGATCGCTGCCAGGGAGGGGGAGAGCCCCCCCCCCCCTCCCTCCCCCCACTGATACCCCCCCTGGCAGAGACAATAAGCTCGGATAATCGCACGAAACGATTTGCTCTCTTCACGGCCGATTAAGCCGCCAAGCTGTGTTCTCGCGCCGCCGGCGGACGGAGAATTCGTCGGGCGGAACGACGCGATCGTGATAATCTATCCGCGCCGCGGAATAACCTGGATCGAAGTCACCCACCATAGCGACAGACGTTTGTTGGATTGGATTTTTTTAACATTTTTTTTCTATGACAAAATTGGGGCGGAATTGCAGACGTGGAAAAATTGTTTTATCGCAATATTTTTTTATCACGTGTCTCTGTTTTGATAATCATCTATTAAAAAGTTCGCGAGAAATCATTTTTGTCGAGGTATTCAGGATCTGATTGGTCGTTGGGAAACCGGCAGCAGTTTGATGTTTAATATCGCGAGATTTGGCTGTTTGGCAGGGAAAAAAATCGTTTTTCGTGTTTTTTTCCTGGAATTTTTTATTTTTCGGGCAAACACCTGTCGTTTTTGGAATCAGTGGGAAATTTGCCATCGGATAGGGTTCTTAAACTTGGCGAAATCGAAAATTTTTTTTTCGACAAATTTTGCGGAAAATGGCAAGGGGTACCCCTTCTAAAAATTTGCGATTTTTAAGGGTCAACTTAAAAAATCTGCAAAAAATCGAAAAATCGAGATATAACGTTCCGCCACGCGACATTCTCTTCGTTGAAGAGTTTTCTTTCGAATGCAAAAAGAAAATCCCGATTATATTGATCCAACGAAAAATTACACCGATTTTAGTAAAGTGCCAAAATTGGGAAAAAGTGAAAAATCGTTTTTCGGGTTTTTCTCCAACATTTTTTTATTTTTCCGGCAAAAACCGGTCATATTTGGAATCAGCGGGAAATTTCCCATCGGATAGCGTTTTAAAACTTCGTTGAATCGAAAAAAAAATTTCGCCGAAAATCGCAAGGTTCTAGGTAAGCGCGCGTCATTGTTCCTAGTTTAGTAAAAAATTTGGAAATGATTTTGAAGCATAAAAAAACTGTTTAAAAATCCAATCCAATTTCTGGATTGGATTGCGACGATCATTTTACAAGAAGCCGAATCGTCGTCCATTTTATTTTTCCCCCGGTGCGATAACGAGAGCGAAGAGGCGCGTGGCACCCCGCGGAGCTGCTCGTGTGCTGCGCGCGCGGCGTTTCTTAAGGAGGCCGGAGAGGACGGCGAACACGTGACGAAGACGGGGGCTTCTGCTTCGAATCACCCAGGAGATAGTCGACCGGGCGGCGTCTTTTGAGCTGATTATCTTCGAGAGTCCAGTGCCGCGTGGCACAATATTTTGAGGTTCGCCACTTGCACCGATAGTTTTCCTCTCAATTTAGAGTCTCGTTCATTTTTTTTAATTTTTTTCCTAACCGACACTGAACATTCTTATTGACTGGACCAATCGAGACTTCAGATTGACGAATGGCTTTATGATAAGCGAGCTGGAAAAAAGTAGCATCCTATAATGATTGACAAATTCTGTAAATATTTCTAAAAAAAAAAAAATTGAATGAATAATAATAGAATAATTTTGATAAATAATCTGTTTCTGTCTTTGTCACTGCCATTGACTCCCCACTTTTCTCTTTCTCTCCGCTCGTCTCGCTCGCTCCTCCGGCAATACAAATAATTCCGTCTCTGTATTATACAAACGCGTGGCCCTTTCTCGTTCTGACTCGTGGAAATTGCGTTCGGACGCCGCCCAGCACGCGCGTGTATTATAGCACACACGCACGCGTGTGGCGTGCGTGCGACTCCACCGGTCCCAGCGGCCGCCGCCGCCGCACGTTTCAACTAACATTCCGCGCGAGCTCAATGGAATTAAGCCGTTTACCGCATTCCCCCCTCCCCTCCCGCCAAACCCCACTCTCGGACCGTCGAGAGATTTGTCCCCGCGCGAATTCTCCGCGAGGCAAAACACGCCCGTGTGTATTTCACGAAAACGTCCCCTCCCCCTCCGACCCCCTCCCCTTCGCCCTCTTTGACACCCCGCCTACGGAAATAAAGTAAACGGTCTTTGTAATTCCAAATGTAAATATTGTAAAAAATGTACTATACCGAAAAATCGATAAATTTGGTATTGTAAAAAAATTACAATACCGAAAAACCGATAAATTCGGTATTGTAAAAAAATTGCAATAACGAAAAACCGATAAATTCAGTATTGTAAAAAATTTGTAATACCGAAAAACCGATAAATTCGGTATTGTAAAAAATGTACAATTTTTGTTGGAAAATAAAATAATTCTTAAAAAATATTAAAAAATAGCTGATGTGTCGGTAAAAATAATGACACTGGTTTTTACAATTTTTTTTGTTTGGTTGATAGTTGGAAGTGTAAGTGGCGGAGTAACATTGAAAGTTGAAGCAAATCCGACACTTCAAAGTAACGTTCGGCACGATAAATGTGTATTGCTACAGAGCTTTGTGAATACAGAAGGCAATAATTGACAGCCTTTTTGCATGTCTGATTGCGTTATTGAATAAATCACGCGATTGGTTAACAAAGTCCGTGATTGTGGCCGAAAGGTCACGAGGAGACGACTCGATTGCGATGTAGCGATATGCCACAAAGTTTTGTGGAATGAGAGTCCTCGTAGACTAGTTTGTTAGCAAATGTCAAAGCAAAGCTCCGACTTCACTGGACTATATCAATCGTCAAATCGATAACTGTAGGTACCAAGTTTTTTTTTTATTCCAGAAACAAATTCCAAACATAATTAGGAACAGCATAATTTTTTACTGAATCACAGTTTTTAACTGTGTTTAATTCACCGCAGTTCAATAATTGCAAGTTAAAACTTTTTATATCATTAAAAAAAAAAAGTTTGTTCTGATAAAAGGTTAAACTTTGAGCATTCGAATTTATTCGAACACTGCGATTAACGCAACTACTGACAACTTGACAACTTCTGGATCTATATACGCAACTTTATATCCCCGCGAAGCATTTTGCCGAGTTTGCAACTTTTTTCACCTGCGTAGAAAAAAGAAATTCATCAAAATTCCGGTCAGCAAAATCATCCCTGAGTTATATTGTTCGCGCCGGCGGCGCCGAGCGTCGACGAGGGGCAAAAGGGAGACGTACGAACGAGCAGCGATCGGACACGCGTTAACGCGCGTTATTTTGCGCCTGGCGCGAGAGCTCCGCCGCCGGCAGCTCGAACTTCGGGGCGCGCTCTCCGCTCTGCCGGAAATCGGCACCTGCCCCGATTGACGCGCCATAGAACGGCGTCCCGCGGCCCTCCGGCGAGTTAGGTAAATTTAATCGAGCGTGGATGAGTCGTGCGAGAGGCCTGAAATTAAAATTGTTACGCCTGGAAATCGTCATTGTCTCGCGTTCGCTGCTACACTGCCAGGAATTTTATTGTTCTGCTGACAGTGGAGATCTTACGATAGAACAAAAAAAAAATATTGGCTGTGGATAATCAAAAATTTATTTCCGGCAAAAAATTATAATAATTATAATTACTATTAGTATTAGTAATGGTTATTGGTTATTGGTAGACAAATAATAATTATAATTATTATTTGTCATTATTTGTTATATTTGTCATTATTATTCGCCAGACAAATAATAATTATAATTTTTATTTGTCTGGCGAATTAATTTTTTTTTGCCAGACAAATTTTTTTAAATTTATTTTATTAAGAAAGAAGGTAATTGTTTACGTTATCGTCACTTTGGTGCCTGGATGACTGCAATGAGGGTTAGGCTGTCTTAGTTAGAATGTTTCAAGGTCAGTGAGCCGACGACATTCGCCCCCTCGATTTTTTTTCGCGTAAGGATGAACGAGCAAAAGCATCTGTTATCTCGCTGCACGTGCGTTGCACATACGACGGGTTCATGGCTATCCGTCCTATCGGAAGTTAATCTGCTGGAAGAAGAAATGAGCTCACGACCGGCAGCGTCGTTCGCCATGGCGCAAATCGTTTGGTCACGGTGCGTACAGGTGGCGGAGTTTCGTTGCCGGAGATCGTTGAGGGGTTTACCATTTTTTCGTCAATGTTCCCCTCGCTCCTGATTAAATTATTCATATTTTTACATTAAGCAAGAAAAAAAAACTCCCCTAAAATAATTCAAGAAAAAAAAAAGTTTAATAAATTTATTTCAGATACCAACAAGTAAAACAGCAAAAGCGTACTTTATGCTACTCAGTGCGAAAATTCGCACTTCCTGCACTCGTGACGAAAAGTTTCACACCCGTCGGAAAAAGTTTCATCGCACTCATATTGGCAATGTACTATTTTTGTCGAACTGCAACAACATTTATTTAACCGAATTTATTTGTTACTTTTGTGCGGGGGTTGCACGCAGGGAGGAGGGGAGGGGGGAGGAGGAGGTCGCGGCAAGTAGAGACAGACGTAACGTCACACATGCAATATGCATTCGCATATGCCGAACTACATGTACACTTAAGTGGAAAGTGTCAGTTCCGCGGGGCGATGGAAACGAATGGCGAGCGATTAATAATTTCCGAGCCCTAACCACCGCGCCCTGGTTCCAGTGGATGCCGCGAGCGGTATTCACGTCAACGGCACTATTGGTGAATAATAATCAACGTGTCAAGAGTCGGGCAAAAATACAGCGCCATACCCGCCAAAGACGATCCACTAACACACAATGGCAACGACGTCCTCTTAGTATGACATCACATCGCAAAAAAGGTTGTAGCTTGCAATGTGACAACGAAATATGCGACGCTAAGTTGCCGGCAACTAAATTTCAATTGGCTCGGAGTCACTTAATTGCCCGATTGCCTCTTTAAGTGCAAAATCAGCGCAATTTTTTTTTCTGTTAAAATAGTCGAACAGCAATGATAGCAGAACTAGTTCAGCTAATCTCTAAGACTGTCATGTAAACATTTTTTTTTTTTGCTTTACGATTCAGTTTGTGACATTCGTCGCGTAGGAAGTTTCGATAAGCGACATATGCGACGTGTACACGTTTCAGGTCGGCGCGCACTCGGTTACGGAGTGTATAAGCAACGATCAATCCACTTTAAGCACTCCTGTTCACTTATTGATCGAGGCTCTCAGCACTATAGACGTGAATTACTTTATCACGGTCGAAGCAATTTCTTAAATGTATTATGAATTGGGAGGCGACACACACGATGGTCGAGTTTACTCAGCGAGGTGTATAAAAAGACGTAATTGCTGTTTGGATTGTCTTGGATTAAAATTGGAAAACGTTTAGGATTTTTTTTAACGAATTATTTTTGTCGATCGCAGATCGATCTTCGTGCAGTGAAATATTAAATCGGCAGGCGTCAAAGAAGAGGGAAGATGGAAAAGGTGTGAAAATCAGGCATGTGGAAAGGAGCGTAAAATCTCACACACACTTCGATGAACTGATCCGGATTCGACGCGAACTTTTCACAGCGAAAAAAACTGGAGGAACGAAATAATATTGGATCTAACTAATTCCGTGTTGATGCAGCTGCGTTGACGTTGGACGATCTGATTCAGAGAGGTTAATCGGGACCCATGAAAAATCCAACCTGGAATGATCCTTGTCGTCCACTTTTGATTGTGAAAAAACATCCTGAAACCGAGTAAAAAAAAATACGTATTTTTTTTTTTTTTCAATAAAGACACGAAATTTTCCAACCAGAATTTTTTTGAAAATTAAAAAATAATTTCTCACAAGGACAAAAAATAAATTGACAATCCACCAACGTCAAAAATGCAAAATTTCATTGAACGTCCAAAATGCTCTGATGTCGATAAAAAAACTTAGTTGGATATGAATAAAAAAAGTTAATTAATCGACGCGATAAATTAATATTCGTCCAATGCGATTTTTCGAAGTGTTTAATGGGAACGCCGGCTGTCACTGATGGTCGACTCTTCTCTCTTACTCTCGTTGCCGGCGTTATAAACGAAGACGGATATAATTAATTGCCGAGGGTGATTAGGCTCGCCGTGAATTGACGAAAATAAGTAACGATCGTCCGCTCGCGCTAATAAGAGTGCGCTGCGGTTATGGCTGTTACGTGTTTTGCGTCGTTTAACGTGACTCGCGCGAGGAGTTTGCGCTCGTCTCGTCTCGCGCCGCACTTTGGCTTGTGTGGTACAAAAATACACTGAAGATCGAGGAAGACGCCTCTCGGCGGCGAACGAGACATCGTGGAACGAGCAGAATTTTGCTGGGAATGAAAAAAAAAAAATAAAAATTAAAGAGAATATTAGTACGTAAGGAGAATTAGCGAAAGCGTAGAACGATAGGAACAAAATGCTTCTCGGGGGTGACTCAATTTATTTTACGCGTTGAAAGTGAAACATATCGCATCCTTGTCCGCGCTGTACCAACACGACGAACCGGACGTCTACATCAAAGCGGAGTGGAAGAGAAAATACAGAGGACCATTTTGCACCCACCGAAAGCAGAGACGATTCACGACAAATATATATATTTTCACCCTTTATGAGTTGAAGTCGTTGAAATGCAAATTGCGAATGGAATGTTTGGCCGAATTGCTTCGCAAATGGTTTGTGGACCAAAGTGAACTTTCGTAGTTGAGGTTCTGGTACAGACATCTTTTGCAGATTTTACAGCAAAAAATTAGTAAAAAATAATAGTGCAGCTGTCATTTTTAAGATAAAAAAATATATTGTAATTTTTCAGTCTCATTTGATTCCTACAATTTTTACACCACTCGATCGCCTCAAGAATTGAAGGTGACTGCCAAAAAATAGCTACGTAGAAAACTTTTGCTTTTCACTTTCAAAATAATAGTGCAGCTGTCATTTTGGTAAGATAAAAATATATATATGTGTCAGTTTTCTGTCTCATTTGATTCCTACACTTTTCACATCACTCGATCGTCTCAAGAATTGAAGGTGACTGCCAAAAAATCGCCACGTAATAGTACATTACGCTACAAGGGAGGGAAGTGCAACTTTTCACCGAGTGTGAAGTTTGATGCCCGAGCGAAGCGAGGGCAGAAATTCACACGAGGTGAAAAGTTGCATCCCTCCCATGTAGCGTACTATACTTTTCTCCCGATTTCACTGCAAAATAACTCCATTTCGCGTGTGCAACGGGGACGGAAAATTAGGTTATTTTTAACAAATGACGATCCGCATGCGTAATGCGATTTTCATTTCTCCCGCAGGGCAGGAATAAGCCGATTTCCTCCCTAGGGAGGAAATGAAATCGTATTTCGCATGCGTGAGTCATTTGTCAAAAATGAGCTATTTTCCGCCCGCGTTGCGGACACGAAATGGGGTTATTTCAGTGGAGTCGGGAGAAAAAGACTTTTGCTTTTCATAGAATAATAATTTGGCTCCGCCTGAAATCATTCTGATTATTCGAATGTGTATTGCTTACAAAATGTTTCGTCCAATTGCCCCACAATTTTGTATCGTGTACCCGAGTGACTTTCACTCGCACAATAATTCATCGAGCGCGTTATATATACACCAAGGAGTTTATGAATTGACGATAAAAGTGAATGATGAGGTGAGGACACCGGTCGACGTTGGGACGAGCGACGGAAAACTTCAAAGAGCGAGATCGTCGAGGAGTCGGTCCGTGACCGTCCGAACAGGAAATTAAAAATCGCCTCTCGTCTCGCCCGAACAATCGATTCTCGATGCACACGCTTTTTCACTATTCTCGTCTGCGTGTCTTTTTATTCCTCGTCTCGTTTTTTTTTTTTTCACCCCAGCGTCTTGCCCTCCCCCTCGCTAATAGCCGTCGATCCGGACAACGCGCGACGAGCTGTCATCCTCTCGTTTCTTTTTATCAACGAGCCTAGGTCGATGCTTTCCTCGTTTTCACCGCATGATTCCCGTCTACCTTCGCCGTCATTGACGAACGCGCATTCCCGTTTCGAGGCAACGAACGCCGAGCGTCGGCGCGATAAAGGAACACAAAAAGCTCGCTCGTTCCCCGAGACTAAACGATCCAATCGACGTGTTCTGTCGCTTCTCTAATCGCTCACCAAAAATGCCGCACTTGTTACTTCAATCGTGACGTGGAAATATCGTCACAGTGAAGTGGACGCGGGTTTGGAAAATTATTGCTGTGTAAAATTTTTCTCGCCTAAAAAAAGACCTTTCGTTCAATTTTTTGTATTTATTTCATGAATCTTTCATCAATGTTTCAAATTTTCACCAATAATAAGTTGTAGTATAATTTTTTTCTGAGGATTTTTTTTCCAGGATAATGTCTAAAATTTCGTAAAAAATATCTCGAAACAAATACAACGCTGCGAATGAGTTTCTTAGTCACGAATTCGAATTAGCAATCGTGACAATATTTCCAAGCTCGTTAACTCTATCATCGTCGTCGCAGAATAAAATATATCGCGAGCCAAATTTTTACGTTGCAAGTCACAACATCGCCGATCGAGTGAATACGAAAGCGCTCGGAGCGAATTCTCAACGTGGATTAATTCGTCACTATGTATCATCGCCACAGGAAAAATTGTAAAAAAAACTCACACAAAGCAGAAAATAAAATATATAACCCAGAGTAGCAATGGAGGGCGTTAAATTACAGAGAAAAGTGTCGGATCTTTCAAGCCATTAGGATGAAAATATCAGTCTCTGTCTCTCTCTCTCTCCGGGCGTCGTTCGCGGTGTCGTAATAATTCTCACCGAAGTGAAGTATAGACGTCGGTGGAAGCGCTCGGGAGTCTATTAAAATTAATTAAAACGGAAGAAAGTTCGAGAGACGACCGAGGCTCTCAATGTGTCCCGAACGATTTAGCGCAGATGGAAAGGTGGAAGCTGCGGAGAAGAGACAAACGGTCGGTTCAACGAAATATCTACCACCGTTCACCAGCTGTCGAGTAAACGTTCAGTCACTTTAACAATTATTTTTCTCGCCCCAAAAATCCCATAAAAAAATAAAAATCAATTTCGTTACTCCAATCGAACATTTATTCAAATTTCCCAACTCACAATTATTATCCGAAAGTCGTGACTCCGGATACACATTTATAAAAAAAAAAAAAATTAATTTCGTTACTCCAATCGAACATTAATTCAAATTTCCCAACTCACAATTATTACATCCCAAATTCGTGATTCCAGATAAACATTTATATAAGCAGCAAATCCCAGATTCGTCTAATCCAATCATCCAACCCCAATTTCCCCCACCACATTCCCGTCGAGTCTCTCATCGAAAAAAATGCCGTTTCGCCGCCGACGACGACGATGGCTAAGGGAAAATAAGGGCTCGTGGGTTTTCGTGCCCGAGCGAGAAAAAGGCGTCCGGCGGGGGAGGGTTCGGAGCGTGGCCGCTCACCGTCCGCGAGGCTATCGGCGCCAGGGCATCAATTTTCCGGGTCGACTGTTTCGTGTAATTAATACGTAACGTGGGCCGCGTCGGCGCTGCAGGGTCGGAGGGGTGAAACGCGTAGGTCGAGTAGTGTACCTATATAGTATATAAGCGAGGCCGAGTTCCGCGCGGACCATCCCTCTTCGACGCACGGCGCGGACAACGCGACTGTGGCGCTGCCGCCCACGCTCGGTTTGGCGCAGCCGGCGCACACTGTCATTTGTCTGGGGGCCCTTGGCTCTCGCGTCTAGTGGCGCGTAAGCCCTCGACGACCGCCCTCTCTTGGCCTGGAGAGAGTGATAGACAGAGAGAGTGACTTCGATATGCTTTTCCAACACCCCACGGTCGCCATTTTACCCGCCGCACCAGCAGCACCGAAATTATTGGCTTCGTCGGCGAAGAGAAAAAAAACATTTCAATGAATTTTTTTATTTTTTTTTAGGTAAATGTAGGGTGAAACTGAAAATCGCAATTGAGCTGTGGGAAGACTTGGTTGTTTGGGGCGGTTCGAATTTTTTAGGAACGAAAGGGTTGAGGGGTTATTAAATTTAGGAAGTTTCGGAACTAGGGGCGAAATCAGGGGGTTTGAATTATTGGTTGCGGAGACGGATTTCGCGGATTTCGTGTAGAGAGACAATTTCATTTTTATTTTTTGTAGACCATTCATTTTTCATACATTTTCTTGCTTATAAAATAAGATAAAAATAAAATCGAAAAAAAAAATAAAATAAAGTAAAATAAAATAAAATAAAATAAATTTAACAAAATTTCTGGGTCGAACAAAAAATGTTCTGGTCTTTAATACTAAATTACAGGAAGAAAGAAAAAAGGGCATAACTTTAGTCCTACAAAGCTGTCATTAGCACTGTATCATTTTACAGTGTCCGCTTCTCCGTCGAAAGTGTCAACACATTTATACACCGAGAATCTCCGGCAAAATGGGTTTCCTGGACCCACGGAAAAATATTCTCCCTGGAGGCCTCTTCGAGGGAGAAAATTAGGAAGAAGTTGTGGAATACGATATTGCGGAAGGGCCGCGACAGTTTCGGGTATTGAATCTCGAGTGCGGCGGGGGAAAAAAAACGTGAAAATAAGCGGGAAGCGCGTTTAGTGGCTTCCAATTGCGGAGGTGACGACGTCGTGACTAATGACCGGGAGACGACGTCGCGTCAGTTGTCGACGGAGACGAGAACTGGCAACCCCCGAGAGAGGCCATAACTTCCCGCTCGGCTATAACGTTTCACGCTGCTCGTCTTCGTTGCTGCTTCTTGAGGTTCAGACACTTCCGCGCAACCGAAAAATTAAATAGTGAAACATGGTTTTCATTTTTTCGTCGCTGGATGCGGTAAATTTCGACACATGGCGCTTCACGATTTTCCGTTTACTTTCGCGCCCAAAATAGAGTCGGATCAGTTTATTAAATTAGTATAATTATATTACTTAAATTCACTAATTAATTATTTTCTTTAACGATAGATTTTTTACCATTTTTTTTTTTTTTTTTTTCAAAATTTTTTAATGGTTATATTGAATAGATAAATTGACAGTATAGAAATGGCAATGTTGATTTTATTAATACAGTCAGCCAAATACATAAAATTGTCGTCACCTCGAAAATCCCGATTGTTTTCGTATTTGACAACTCAACTCTACGAATTAAATTAAAACACCAGATTCATTCGACGATTACGCAATTAAGTTCCTTTCAAGGTCGAAGAGGCACATTAAATCTGCACATTCTTTTGCGCCAATAAAACTGCCGCGTCTGCGCGCTCGCTTTATTTCCCACTGCGAAACGGAGACGGCGAAACGAAGACGAGCGAAAGAGGAAGAAGGAGCGATTCGAGAGTGTAGCGCGGGCGGTCGGTGTAAGCTCGAGGATAACTTTCGTCGCGGTTCTGCGCTCCCTATTAGCCCTCCCTTCAATTTCTTCTCTTTTTCCTCGTCGAGCTCTCTTTATCTTTTTTTTTTTTTTCTCCGCTCGCCTTGTACTCGACTTTTTCATCTCTCTTTCTCATCTCGAGCGCTGCTACCGGACTTTTCGCCCCCCTCTACTCGACGCAATATTTTCCTCTTCTGCAAATCTTCCCGCGGTGCATTTCTGCTCGCATCGCCGTCTCGCAGTCGACTAATACGCCGACATATCGCGCGCAGCCTCCCAGAGCAGAGGAACGTCTATTTCCGGCCATTCCTCTTCTCCCTTCCTCGTTTCAGTCACTCGGCTGGATTCGTTTTTTTTTTGTTTTTTTTTTTTTGCTACGTACACGTTGTCCGCTCGTTGGTCTTTGAAAGTGCAGCGCGCGGTGGATGCTCCGCGCGGTCCACGTGCCGCTGATTAGTGTAATTAGCCAGGATGAAAGAGCCGGAGACGCTCAAAAAAAAAAGGAGAAGGCAAAAAAAAAATAACAAAATTAACAGGGAGTAGGAATATTCATAGAATCGAGTAAAATAAAAGTGGTGTAACAAGGAGAAAAAAATACGACAAAAATAGAAAAAGTAATGATAAGAGAAACAGAGAATTAAGAAAAAAAAATGGCAAAAGAAAAAAGGAAATGAAATTTGCAGGAACAAAGTGTCAAGAGAGAAATCGAGCGGTATCTCGACTAATAGGCTGGTCTGTCTCGACGTTATCTATCGCTTCATTATAGCCTCGTACCCCCCTCCCCTCTTCGCCAGTCGGTACTCAACTGTGCTCGCGTTATGTATGCGTCTAATGCTCGGTACGTGCCTTTTACTCGCCGCGCTACCGCGCGAGACAGTTTATTATGCGAAGAATGTCGACGCCAATTTATTATATCGCGAGCCTCGCGGTGCGTGAACCGCCACCGCCGCGGGTCTCTCACCTTGCTGGCGGTGAGGACGACATTTAAATACCGGAATGGCTGGTCCGTCAATTATTTCATTATTTTCAAGCTCAATCAAAAGTGCACGCACGATATCCGTTTTAATATCGCAGAGTCGCGGCGCGGGTGAATGATCGGTTCGAGTGGGGGACGAGTTCCGCGCGAGCGATAATCTTTAGATTCAATTGCACCGGAGAAGCCATTTGATTTGTAGATTTTGCTAATTAAATTGTAGTCACGTACAACATTTTATTTATTTAAATAGCGAAAGTTTCGATTTACGGTGAGACGATTTTTTTGCTTCTCTGATATGAGAAAAAAAATATTTGTATTTGCTGGTTTTGTAATTTGCGAATTAATTCCGCATCCTAGTTTCACTGAATTACAATGTGAGTGATATATAAATATTTTCTGCATACATTTTTCCATACAATTTTTTCGGTCAGTACACTTTTTTATAAATACTGTGGAACGTTTTTTTTTTTTCTTTTTTTTTTATTGCGATTATTATGAATGTTGCGCTCGAAATTTCGCGATGTTTTCCAAATGCAACGACGAGTCGAGTTTTGGGCGCGTTGCGTGCGAGCCCCCGGGAGAACCGGAGAACAGGTGATGCGAACGAGTGTCGGAGACAGCGGTGTCGGACCTCGCCCGAACGGTGTAACGCCGTGTTAATTTCTCTTAAGGTATATTCCCGCTTTCGACGTGGCCGCGTCCCGCCGACAGTCAGGTGTCGGACAGGCGGACGAACGCGGACGCGGCCAGTCACGTATGGTGTCGAACGGGAGAAGAGGCGTTTAATAGCGGAAAAGCCTCGTGGTGCGTCTTCATCAGTCAGCAGAATTATTGTTCTTAACAAGAGTCTTCGACCCTCCCACAAAACTCCATAAACCTCAATATTTTCTTTCTCAGACCAATCATCAATAAAAATACGTAAAAAAAATCAATAGCCTGCACTCCACTTACGTAAATATCCAAATTAAAAAAGGAAATTCAAAAAATATTTATGTGAACGTTTTACACATTTTCTATCAAAAAGATTTTCCCAATTTTTTATAAAAAAATAAATATATTCCCTGCACTCCACTTACGTAAATATCCAAATTTAAAAAGAAAATTGAAAAAATATTTATGTATCTGTTTTACACATTTTCTATCACTAAAAAGATTTTCCCAATTTTTTATTAAAAAAATAAATATATTCCCTGCGCTCCACTTACTTAAATATCCAAATTTAAAAAGGAAATAAAAAAAATATTTATGTAAATGTTTTACACATTTCCCATCATTAAAAAAATTTTCCTAATTTTTCATAAGGATATTCAATAAAATAATTGAGACGAAATAACTCGGGGCGGAAAATGCAACGATGCAGCGATGTTTGCCCACCGAATTTAATACATTTATGCAATACACCTTATCACACGTGACAACTTACAAATTGTCCGACGTGTCGTGCTAACTCGTATCGTGCGATGGGACAGGCAAACAGACCGTTGGGACCACCCATCGGGCTGCCACCGCTCGCTCCCTCTGTCCGAGCGTCGGCTGCATCATAGAGTGCAGCAGCAGCAGCAACAGCAGCGGTCGATGGACGCGTGGAGGGGATTCCCGTCGTTTCATTAGCCGCTAATATACCCCAAGCCCCGAGCAGCTCGCTTCGAGTGCGGCGATTCAACACCTCCGCTTCGATGTCCCTCTTTCGCCTTTCTTTCTTTCTCTTCCATTTCTCCCGGCGCGTTATACGCGCCGCCCTGGCCAGGTGGTCACGTTGCGTCGGGTTCCGACGATGAAACGAGACAGAGAAAGCTCCTGCGGAGTACCAGGATCGCCCGGAGTGTGAACTCCGGCGCCTAATGAAGACGAATCTCGCACGAAACGCTGACGAGTATAGGATCGAATCCGTTTTTCAGTGTCCCCGCCGCTTCCTCTTCGTTCCGATCCGCCGGTTTTTTGCGCCTGTCCCACACCGGCGCTGATGTTGGTGAATCAATTTGATTCCGCGGCACGTGAACGGGTCTCAATTTGCTTTCACTCAACGGCGGCGTTTTATTGCCGCTGCACTATTTGCACTTGGACTCGGGACTGAGATCGACTGCAAATATATTTTTTTAAACCTTTTTTTATATATATTTTTTATTCCAATTTAATCAGCTTGAAATAATTTAATAAAGGCAAACCTGTAAAGGGGTCTACTGATAGTTGTACTTACCTCATTGCAGTAAAAAGCGAATGAAGCAAATTCTCACAAGCCTGAGAATTCGATTGCTCACAAATAAATGGAAATTAATACCACAACGGGAAATCCTCGAATTCTTCTGAAAAGGTGGGAACATATAATGGATTTCACCAGATCTGTGTGTAATTCTAGGCAGGTTTCAGGACTCGCACTAGAATCGCAGTATAGTCGACAGGAGCGTAGAGTGCAATACATAATACGCCGGTTTTCCAGCGGCCAAGAAGTGATTGTAGTCCAAAGCCGGCGCGAGCCATTAGCAGGGTAGTAGGTATCTGCCTATTTGCATTTGCCGACACGAGAGACGCAGGTTCACCGCGCTGTAATACTACAGTCTCACCACTCTCTATATCTATAGTTATGCAGGTGCGGGCCGTGTTTTTTTTTTCGACATTAAGAGCGGGTCACATTAAGTGCGGTATACAAGAAACATACGGATTTCGTTCGCTATCTCGGAGATCTCTCGGCCTCCGAATCCGCCGCTCGACGCGTTCGGGAAAATGCCGGCGCGTTCACTGACAGCCGCAATCTTCACGCTTGTGTACTTAAACAGCGCGCGCCGCGAGTTCCGAAACTATTAACACACGCCCTCGCCGTTTCATTCCGTGTATAACGATTTATCGCGGCTATTTGTTGTACGTCGCGCGAGAATATCCATTAGCGTTCGCGCATGCGCGCCGCCCTCAGTTTCCAAAGTTTCCGGGGACTGAAACGGAACCGAGCGAAGCCAGGAGGAACGGTTGGAATTAATTTTTGGGTTTTTTTTCTCACTGCCTCTGACGTTAAAAAAATGCTGTGTTTCCTGCTTCGCATAAATTTACCTGATGAACAGAAGTATTGCTACCGTTTTGTCGAAATGAACTCATCAAGGAGCTTAATCATTTTCCAAGATTATTTTTCACCCAATATCAGTCTGTGCATAATTTTTTATTTTGAGCTTCATTCACACGTTGTCATTTTTCGGAGGTTTAAAAAAATCGTTGTATTTACTGAAAGATTAAGAGGCAAAAAATGGGACGTGTGGAATTTCGAATGTCATTTGTCTCTTGCCAAGGATTTTTTTTCTCGATTCTTCGCGCCCACAAAAATTCCGCGTTTAAGAAAAACGGTGGTGCGAGTGAGAATGTTTAGTCTCGCGAATCGCGCGCGAAAAATTTTCAGTCGCCGGTGAGCGCGACGATAGGTGCGCGTCGAGTGTTCGTGGCCCAGTCACAGCGGACATCAGACGAAAAATCGGGGGTACGATAAATCTCGAGTGAGAAACGCGCGGAGAAAGGATCCGAGCGTCGAGGGTCTCGAATGAGACGAGACGAGACGAGCGAAAACGAAAAAGACGGAGAAAGAAGAGGGCCGTGGTATGCCCTTGGGCCTAAACGACTAAATAAGTGTTCCAATTTCAAAATTACCCGCTAAACGATTTGTGGCCCGGCAGAAAATATATCGTTGACATGTGGGCAAAGGCCCCTACGGCTTTCTGGACGACGTCGACGACGACGACGACGACGACGACGATCGTCGTCCGCCTCGGGAGCTTCTAATGCGCAGCAAGCACCGCGCACCCATTTCTCGGGAGCGAGGAAAAGAAGTGGAGACAGAGAGAGAAAAAGATAGAGAGAGAACCGGAGCGTTCGGAGACAAATGACTGCTCCGCGGCCACCGACGGAAACCGACTCCGCGAAATTGGTCCGGTGTCGTCTCCGATCCTCGGCGCTAGGTCTCTCACCTTCCTTCTCGCCGTTCGTCGCCGAGTTGATTGATGTCAGGGTCGATCCGTTGTTTACTGGACAGGCAGAAAAAAAATTGTAGTGGGACGACCGATTTTTTTATTTCAACAATGTTACACGTGTCGAACGTCTGACATGTGTCAAAAAAGGCAAATAAAACCTACTCAAGATTTAGATACACGAAAATAAAAAAAAAACATATTCTACGGTTACGAATGCTGTTGATGTTTAATTATCAATTTTTATTATTTTTTTTATAATCAAGTTTTAGATATAGTACGAAAATAAAAATAAACATTTTCTACGGTTACCAATGCTGTTGGTTTTTAATTATCAATTTTATTTTTATTTTTTTTATAATCAAGTTTTAGATATAGTACGAAAATAATCATAAACATCTACGGTTATCAATGCTGGTTTTTAATTATCAATTTTTATTTTTTTTATTTTGTTTTTTTACATAAATAAAAATCGTCTCGCAGAAGCGGAAATTCCGGCGTCACGCAACTATTTTGCGCCGGGCGCATTAATCGCTTTGACGGCATCGGAGTAATTAACGTTTATCGTCAATTAACGCGATTTCTATGGAGCCATAAACTATGCTCAAGTGAGCGAATCGCGCACTAGCCGAGCGCGCGCCACGTGTACGAATAAGCAAGCGGCGTTCGACGGTATCGCGCTCACTTGTTGGTTCGGTTGCTTCTTTTGCCGCACTATGAAGAAACACTATTTATATGTATTCGCGTTATAGAGAAGTTTGATTTCGTTTTATCGGTGTCGGTAATCATTGACGAATAACGAACGACGCTCGAGAGATCGAGAGGTCGATAGACAGGAAGTCGTTCGCGGTGGTAAAATGTCGAGTGTATCGAGCTGTAACGATCCTGTCGTCGTCGTCGTAATTAACGTTTGCTCTGCCCCGTTGAGAATTAGCCGATCTCACGCCTCGATTGGCCTCCGCTTCGTGACCGTTATATTGAATTAACGAGAAGTCGAACGGCTACCGAAAAAAAAAATAATAATAATAATAACAACGACAATGAAGAGCCGAAAACGTTTCAATACGAATTTAGTGCGGCCATATTGGGCAATCGCGTTAGACACGATAAAACCCACAGTCTTCATTTTTTCGTCTACGGAACTGGTAATGAGTACCGTTTCAACGTTACCAAGATGGCTGCGCACGCTTCGCCTCTTCGTAAACCGAGAAGGTGCACCTCTCACCTTCCTTCCACCTCCTCCAACGCCTCCTCCTCTCGTTTTTCTCCGTCTGTTCGCTTGATTTCACTTTTCCTCCTCCGGCTCATTCCGTCTCGTTGCTCGCGTGCTTCTAATCAGACAGCGACTGAAAAATGAGCCACGATGTGCAAGGAAGGAAACGCTTTTGCTCGGTCTTTTTCGCTTTTTTACGAATTTACTTCTCACGAAGTAACCAGCTGTCAGAGAGACGAAGAAAAAAAAACGGGAAAATTGTGACAACCAATCGATTACGCTAATTTTCACTCGGCTCGGTTACGACAGTAGAATGGAATCGAAATAGTCGCACGAACCGAGTTTCGATGGTTATTACCTGGTTGCGGTAGCCGACTGTCATTGAAACCTTTCACAATCGATAGAGTAAGGCTAATTTCGCGTCTAATATCCGTTTCTGTAGGAAAATACATAACACATCGAAAGTCGATTATATCGAAACAGTGAAGTCAGCTTACACTGAGAAAAATGAGTAGTTGCGATTACCAATCATTGGTTCGATCTACCAAAACATTGGTTGCTGTTACTAAAATATTGATAGCTCTGTTTTAATTGGTTGCAGTTACTAAAATATTGATAGCTCTGCTTTAAAACAGGAGACCTTATTATACACTGAAAAAAAATTTTAATTAATTTTTTTACACTGAAAAAAATTAAAAATTAATTTTTTTTAGTGTATAATAAGGTTTCCTGTTTGGTCGACGATGACATCGATGCTGGATTCGTCAGTCAATCAGACGAACCTAATCTAAAAGCACATCAACTCGCTAATTTATTTCATCATTTCATATAAACCGAAATCCTAAAAAAATACATAGTTATATTTATTAAACAGCTCCAAGTCCAAGTTCAATTTTTGAATATTGGCTATTTTGATCGTCTTCTGCAACTTTAGGTTCGCTAGGCAAAGTCTTTCGTGTCTTTCGTAGCGGATAACAAACGCTGAGGTGATGGCCCAAGACTGAAAAAAAATGGAAGGCCGAAGACGAAGAAGAAGAGGAAGAGGAGAAGGACGGTGGAGGCGAGAAGAAGCAGCCAACAGCGGCGAATTCGTGAACATCAAACGAATTAAATCTCCGCGGAGAGTCGACCGCAGAAACTAATATCTCAGCGCCTTTCGGTCTCGCTCGCTCGTCTCCGCCACGTTGCTCGTTCGCTCCTCGTCGCACTCGCCGACGCTCTGATGATGCTCCTGATCCTGGTTCGTTCGTTGTTCGCGCGAGCCTCGAACTCTTCCTCCGCAACTTCGACATTCTCGTAGCTCGTTCATCGTCGACGAGGGACGAGGACCCGACGCCTACAACGGCTCGCGCGTTCAGCTTTCGCGCCTTCGGCGTAACCAGCAGCTAACTACGAGCTATTCGTCTTCCTAGCTGCTTCTTCCTCATCGACGAGTCCTAAGTTTGATAACTCAGCCTGAAAATAAAAGACAATCTAACCAATTTTTTAAGTCTCTTATCAAAAAATTATGTTGAATTTGAACTACTTTTAGAAAAATGTTAAATTTTTTTATTCTTGTAAACAGTGTTAAAAAAATTCGAGCTGTTGGTCTTCCTAGCTGCTTCTTCCTCATCGACGAGTCCTAAGTTTGATAACTCAGCCTGAAACAAAAAGACAATCAAACATTTTTTTAAAGTTCCTCGTTGAAAAATTTTTTTGAATTTGAACTACTTTTAGAAAAATGTTTAATTTTTTTATTCTCGTAAATAGCGTTAAAAAAAATTCTCAAAAAAATTTGGGAGAAGCATCGCACTTGTTACCAAAGCTAGTCTCTCGATTCTCTGTCTCTGTTGAAAAAAAATGTACCACAAAAACCCAGGATGAATATAAAGAAAGGCAGCAAAAAAGAGAGAGAGAGAGAGACAGACAAAGAAAAAAAAACGTACATGAAAATCAGATACGCTGGGTCCTTAATCATCCGATCGTCGGTTAGGTATATAAGTTTTCGTCCCGAATCGTTATCCATATTACGAACTATACAGCGCCTAGTCGTCTCGTTTTAAATGGATCAACGGAGCCAAAAATTTTTCTCATCGTCCAACCTCCAAAACTCCCTAAATTATCAACAACCATCTCCCCTCCACTGCAACTAAACAATTAGTCCCAAAAAATGTTATCATCAAACCCAAAGCGAAACCAAAAAAAAAACAACAAAACCAAGTAACCCTGACGTAACCTATTTACGATTTGACCTCACCTGAAGCGTTTTTCCCGGCAGTCGACTTCCCGTCCACAGGTGAACGGCCATTTGACACTCGTCGGCATCGACGCCGATGAGTCTGACGATCCTTGCCGATCGGGGTCGTCGATGAGCCTTTCTTTCCTTCCTTTCTCCCTCCTTCTTCTTCTCTGTCTCTGCCCTTCTGCGATATCCTCCGTCCAACCTCGCGACGAGAAACAGGTTGAATTTTTGTCTGGGATTGTACGCAGGTTGCGCAGGTGTGACCGATGGCGGCGGCCTTTGATCCACGCGGGACTCCGGCTACTTTGTCCAGGGACTCCCAGCTCCGCTCTCTGTGTTATATAGCACACTACCCGTGCTATGGTGTCAGCGATGCCGGTTAACGCGCGCCTTACTACACTCCCCACAACGTCCACAACACTGTATCATGCATATACATATATATACATTCGCACTAATACTATCTATAGCGTTCCGTCTTACCGCATTCGCGCGCGCGCTCCTTTTCCTTCGGTTCGACTATATTCCCGTCGATTATTGCCCGGGCGTGTAACAACTTTGCGAACGTCGAAGCGCGCGCTTCTTCTTCCTCCTCTTTCGCCTCCTCTTTCGCCTCCTCCTTCGCCTCCTCCGCAGCGCCGACGCCGCCATCTACCTAACCTCTAATGCGTCGAGGCGGTTGAGTTTCGCGAGTTTCGTCTCGAAACGACGGAGAAGGGATCGCACAGTAAGGAGCGTGAGATATTATTATAAACGTTCTGCTAGAGGAAAGCGAGCTCTGTGTTTTATATATATGTATGTAGGTTTATGTGTGTGGATGGATGTAGAGGTTAGGTTACCGGGAGCCGGCAATGCGCGTGCGTAGTACCGATGGCTGCCGTCTGCGGCTCGCGCTGCTCGTGTCTGCGCAGTGAAGGACTTGGTAAAGGGAGAAAGAGAGAGACAGAGGAGACTAGACTTCCACTGCACGGAATTTTCGTGATGGGTCCGGAACGAACGCGTAATATGACTTTTATGGAGAAAATTCCTGGCAGGCTCGGAGTCTCGCGCGCTTTGTACATAGGCGAGAGATGCATATGATTTGTTGCAAGGGCCCGGGGAATCCGTGCGCGGACACGGCGATATAACGCGCCAGCCACCTACTGGGCGCGAGGCACAGGGACTGTGTGTGTGGGTATATGTGTGCCTAGGCTCGCAGGGGAGAAATGTTATGCCAACAATTTACGATTACTCCGGGGACTATTTTTTTTCGTAGAAAATTTGTGCGCTTGAAGTTTTATGAATTAAAAATGTTTTTATGCAGAGTTGATTTATAGGACTCGACTATAGTGGCGAAATAGTGAAGAAAATTTCTTGAGGAAGATGTTTATATTAATGTTGAATATTATTATTATTATTATGGAATATTTAATGCAACAATTATTAAAAGAAAATAGTTATGATAGTAAAAATTTGTGCACTTGAAGTTTTATGAATTAAAAATGTTTTTATGCAGAGTTGATTTATGGCACTCGAATGTAGTGGCGAAATAGTGAAGAAAATTACTTGAGGATAATGTTTATATTAATGTTGAATATTATTATTATTATGGAATATTTAATGCAACAATTATTAAAAGAAAATAGTTATGATAGTAACGATAGTAATATATGAATGAAATATTGATAGTCTGGAATTTTTTAGCTAATGGGAACTTTGTCTTTTTTCTATTTTCAGAGCAAGCCAATCACCTGAATCTGTTCAACAATCGTCAACAGCCGAAAAAGAAGCGCAAGAGTCGAACGGCGTTCACGAATCAGCAGATATTCGAGCTCGAGAAGCGGTTCCTCTACCAGAAGTATCTGAGCCCGGCCGATCGTGACGAGATCGCCGCTCAATTGGGTCTGAGCAACGCCCAGGTGATAACGTGGTTTCAGAACCGGAGGGCGAAACTCAAGCGGGACATGGAGGAGCTCAAGAAGGACGTGCAGACCGTAAATCCCCTTCTCGTTGCGCAACACCACAAAACCTTCCTCGAGAACGTTCAGGATCTCGGAATTTTGAAAAAGAGGCCATTGCCAAGTTCAATGGACGACAAGTCTTAGACGCTAAAATAAAAAAAAAAAAAAAACGAGACGAAAAAGAGAAATGACGAAAAAAAGGCGAAAAATTATTACCTAGATTTCCGAAAAATTCGTTATTCGAGAATTTATTAGATTGATAATTTATTGAGGAGGAAAAATCGATTAAAAAGTCGACTCGAGCGCGAACGCGAGACTAATCGATTCTTCCAATCAGCGTGAAAATAAATGGACGCAAATATGGCGGAACGATATTTTTCACGCTGAGCGAAAAGAATATTGTTCGGTTTTCTCGTGGAGCGTAAAAATAAATTTTCACCGTACGTGGTCGAAGAGTGTGAAATGGGGGATCGACTGCAAAACCGAACCTGTCACTTTCGTGTAGCCACATGTATTATAATGTATTTATTATGAAGAAAAAAGACGCGGCCGAAACACACAACCGATAGATCGTGATCGATCAGACTACAAGCGAAGATAATAAATTATTGGTAATTTTACTTGTCGTACGTAATTTATGAGCAAAAGCCAAGGCGTGACCGAGAGGCTCACGCCGAGCTCACTCCGTGTTGTAAATATCGTTGTAAATAATGAATCCTTGAATAGTGAGAGAGAATGATTTTTTTTTTCTTTGTTTCCTGTATTATTGCTGGATATAACAATACATAGAGAGTCGTCGTTATACGTGATAAGAGTAAAGAAAAAAAAGAAGAGTTATAAACGATAGAATGGGACACTGCAATATATCCTAATTGTCAGTTTACATTAGGGAGCTTTACGAATTTTGTATTAAGATCCGCGAATTGACGCGTCAATGAGATCACGAATTTTCGTCGTGTGCACGATCCAAATGTGCGCTCGTCGTTTTTTCGCTCGTTGACCGTTGAATCTAGTATTCGAATGACTGTGACGCGTGAGGGTGAATATATTGTGCGAGCAGAACTTTTAGCAAAGTGTATAGCTATCCGAAATAAATGGATACATAATTAATGAAAAATTCACACTGTGTTTTGTACCGTTTTTTACCCAAATCCTCTCATCGCTTCTAATAGCTAACTGACCATCAATACCATTAACCTATGAATAAAATCATTATATTTCTTTACCATATTAAATTTAATATTTGCAAATAGTACTCACAATGTTTCGTTTCATTGTATTTATAATTGGAGTGAAATAATAATCGAGCACCGAAAAAATTATTTCAACACATCGTAATGTGTTATTTTAAAGCAGTTAAACCCATCTCACATGCATCATCCCAAAACCCATAAATCGGATGCACAAAGTTACTTCAAGACGCCGCAATTATTTTGTCAACGAGAGAAAAAAAAATAAAGGAACCCATAACCTCGAAAATGACTGCGTTCAATTTGTTTGCGCGTCATCGAATCTGTCGTCGTTCGCGATATTTATGGCACCGAAGACGTGTTGCCTCGCAGTCATTACGGCTTCATGCGGTAACAGGAAGGGGACATAAAATTGTGCGGAAATCGCGAGTCACGAAAACGCGGATTTTCAATGATTATTCGCGAGTAGCCAAAAATATCCATACGATAAAAATAGCCGTCCATATCCGCGCGTTATATGCATTTTCGTATGACGACTTCGCGGAATCTTTTTGATGCCTCCGTAACCGGCAGTCGCAATCTTTAACTGCGCTTTGGCATTTATCGGTGTATCTCGCAGTATCGTTGGGCGTGGAGCCTCGGAACGCAGTTTCCGACGATTGAGTCACGCGTGAGATCTCTGGCTCTCGTCATAACGATACGAATAGCTGACAAACGGCAAACACCGCTCGGGCCGGATGCCCGTAACGCGAATTCGCGAAATAATTCAGTCTCGCTTTCCCCGCCCTCGGTTTCTCGTCGCGCCGTTTGCAGCTTTCGCGAAAGGTGCTTCGGTCTCTAATTATATAAATCCGAACCGCGAGTATAGTCCGAAAATGGCCAAAATATATTTTTGTACCATTTTTCATAATATTACTCGTCCCTGGTTTTAATAAATTGGGATCAACAATATTTTATTTAGACAAAATGCGAAAACGCAAGTTCACAAGTGTCGAAATTTATGCAATAATTTTATAAGAAGTACCATCCCAATTTTTTCGGTGCTCTGAAAAACAAAAAAAAATCCTAATAATACGGATTGACTTATTAAATTCCACAAAGAATGTGACAAATATTTCATATTCGTTGAAACACTAAAAAAAATCGTAAGAATACGGATTGACTTATTAAATTCCACAAATAATGTGACAAATATTTCATATTCGTTGTCGTCACTTTTTACTCTAACACTAAAAAAAAAAAATCATCCACAGCCGAATACCAATAGCAATTGGAGCGCGCAAATCCCGTTAGGCCACTGTCACGCAGTCTCGTTACGTTTCGTCTGTCCGGTGATTCATGCAAACGTCCAATGAGAAATAACTATTTAGTCGCGCCTTGTGAATTCGCACGCAGAAAATACCACGGGTATAAAAGCCGACAGTCGATGAAAGCCGATTTCTTTATAGCTGAAGGAAAAAGGGAGAAGAATCTTGTTCTTCGGTTTCAGAAGAAGCGAGTGAGGAGCGAACGTGTCATCGGCCGCGGCGTGAAGCCTCGTACAGAAAATGCCGAGACCGTATTATAGTCTGAGTGGGGGCCGCCCGCGCGCGCTCGGCCGGCAATGTCCGACAAGTCCTTTATCGAATCTCCGCACTAATCGACGGCGCGCTCCCATAAATCCTCGGCGCAGCCGTGGTCACCGTAACTGGAGGCGCGCGCGCGCGCGCGCCGCAAACACGTGGAACGAACGACGGATACGAGAGACAGGGCGATAGGCGATATAAACGTTTGAGCGGGTAAAACGCGCGAGGCTCGCACTCGCCGAGGAATCTTATGAATTTTCATCGCAAATTGCTGTGTATTAATCAATGACGCTAATTACACGTTGCATTACACATGATTTGTATGGTAATCCGAACCATCAAAGTCTCGAAGTAGCCGAGGCACGAGAAAAATAAAATAAATGAATGAAAAGAAAAAAAGAAACATTTGTGTGGGATTTTAATTACTTCATCAAACTTAAATCAGGGTTTTGCTTAATCGGTGTTCTGGATATTGATTAACGATGAAGAGTGAAGGGTTGACGATTTTTTTTTAGGTGTTTTTTAAATTATTTTATGTGGGAAAGTGTTAAGAGCTTTTTGTTGGGTTTTGTGTTGTGTCATTGTTAGTAATAGATTTTTGGAAATATTTTGCGAAATTTTAGGATTCACATTGATTTTTTTTAAGTGCTACTGAATTTTGTTCGTACGATCAATTTTAATGAACATTGCGAACAAAATTACAATCAAGCTGCTTATGAACTCAGCTAATGTGAAAATAATTCTTTGTAGTTAGAATTTTTTTAATAATAACTTCCCCGAAAAATAGATTCGAAATTTGTTTAAATTTTTTGGTACAGCCAAAAAAAAATTCGTTTGGTTGAATTTTTCAAAAGATAAAATTGAAAGGTCGTTGACGACGAAGAATCGTTGGGGGAAGCGCCGCGGACGGGTTCGGGGATTTGAACGGCCCGAACAGTAGTTCGAACCCATCGCTAATATCGACAGGCCCATATATGAAGCAGTAAGCAAGGTAGCCCATGCCGCCCTGTAATTCAAGCGCCGCTCCGGCCAAATAAAGAATTCATAATGGCGATGATGACCACCGCCAATTTCCTCGATATATCCGATACACCAATAACTCAAGAACCGGGCGAAATCACGATATACGTTGCCTGCACTATTCCTCATTACGCATTATTGTGCGGTGCACAGTTTACATACGTCAAATACGTCAAGTATACATTTTGACTGCGTCGGTGTTTTAAATTTGTTACCCAGTCTACCATTTTATCTCTAACGAGACCAATTTTTTTGTAATTTTTTTTTCCATTGACTAAATTCCCCAAAAATTAATTACTTAATTTTTTTTTTTTTTTCAAGAGGGTCCAGTTGGGAACTTCAAGTAAAAAAATGTCATTTGCCACGAAAACCGTCACCAAAATAACGTCAATCTACCGGAAAATTACCTGCAACGAAAATTCGACGATCTTTTTTTTCCCAATTTTTCAATTCAACGGACGTGACGAATTAATTGAATTTCGTTGTGTCGCTCGAATGTAAGCAATAACCGAGGACAAGAGGCGACAAAGAAATAGTGCCGCGCGCGATATTCGTGGAATGTCGGTTGGTACCTGTTTCGCCGTCGACGATTTTGCGAGATTCGGGAAATCGTCCGAGAGCTACGGGTCTTGCGACTAACGTCGCGCGGCGCAGTCCGGATTTTTATTATTATTACGAGGTGGAGTTTAATGGTGCGGTTTGGCAAAGTGCCGAACGTTATACGACCTGTCGAAACTACGAACTTCCCCGGGTCGAGTCCCCTGGGCGCCCCCTTAACACCCGCCGCGCGGTCCACACACCCCGAGAAGCGTCGAGGCATTTTCGAGGGGAGCTGCAGGGTCGCCTCTAGTCATTTCACACTCGGCTGACTTAGATTTAAGGGTGCGAAAGCCAAACCCCGTGCTCGTCCGCGCGTTTGTCGTCGCGATTCGTCCTCGTCGTTGTCGTCGTGATCCCGTAAACGTCTCGACCCGTTGATCAAGTGAAAATAGTTTTCTCTTAACTGCTAAGTAAATCCGAGACGTCGATCGCCTTCGTGAGCCTCATAGTGCAATTTTACTGCGATAAACACGATGAGAAATGTGTTGCACAGAATAAACAGAAATATACAATTCTCCTTTATTTTCAATTTTTTTTTATCACTGTTTTTATGTTGCTCTACGATAAATATTTATTATGAACATTTTTTGCTATTGATATATTTTTTTCTGTACAAATGAAAATTTGACTATTCAACACTGAGAAAAATAAATAGTTGTGATAACCAATCGTTGGTCAAAGCTACCAATATTTTGGTAAATCGAACCAATGATTAGTAATCGTAACTACTGATTTTTCTCAGTGAATGAAATGCTCAAAAAGCGCCAATAAATTATTTCCTATCTTCCGTAAATTCCGGAGTAATTCCATCGTATTCCTTCGACTCATCAATCTCAGAGTCCTCATCATCGAGATACCAGAAATCAATAATAGCAAACATTTACATCGTAATCCAGTGAAATTCCGGTTCGCACTTATCGCCCGCGGAGGTCTCTACTGACGTCCCAGCAAAAAACGGTCAACAAAAAAAAAAAACCGTCTCGTGACTTTAACGATACAGTATATCGCTTTGATCGAGAAACGAGTATCAGGCTATCACTTTGCATAATCTCTTTCTCTCTCTGTCTCTCTCGTTTTTCTCATTCCTCTCTCTGTATCAATGAAGAGCGCTCGTGAAACGCGCGTACGCGCTCGAAGGGGTGGAAAAAGAATTATTCACTCGGCAGAAAGAGTGAAAAAGAGAGATGATATTCCTGGGGTATCGACACGCCCACGTAATTCGAAGCCATTTACTCGTTGACTCCGTCGACCTGCCGCGCGGAAACACCGATGCGATGCTTCTGCCGCAGCCGCCGCCGCTGCGGCTGCTGCGAGACCAAAGAGAGAGAGGGAGCGAAAGAGAGAACCGAGTCATGCGTCAGTCAGTCACTCGGGAACGCGTTTACCGCGAGGCGCGCCTGACTCTTCGGTTACTGCTGCTGCCGCTGCCGCTGCTTCTGACGACGCCAGTGGCCCGCAAGCCGATCCATAATTTCGTTCCGAGGCGCACGCGAGGAACGAGTTTCCCCGGCATAGATAATTAGACGTGGATCGCGCGAGGCCTCTCGCGCACTCTTTAGCTGTATTTTTTCTCGGCTCGGCTCATCAGCGGATCTCGTTAATACACGATATGCTCGCACCGTGGTTATACTTTGCGCGTTCTTATTTTGTCCTCTCCTTGTTTCTGTGTCACTTAAAAAAAAAAAAAAAATGGGAATCCTGATTCTTACTGTCTGTCTTATTTGATGAGTCATCTGAGATATCTAATCTCAGATGTGGCTCTGTATTTTTTAATTCGTAACGAGGACGGATGTATTTTTTATTTGTAGAACGAGGCGCATTCGGTTGGACAAATTTTGAGTAGAACTGAAAAATTAAATAGAATTAAGTTTTATAGATTCGGAAGTTTCTGTAAAATCAATTGAGTAATCGATTAATACCAGAGTTGATAGTATGGATAATTAAAACGGTTTTTTACCGTAATAATTATCGCGCGGTAAAAGATCCCAATGATAATTCCGCCCCTAACGACGTCGCATTATCCTCTCGAGCGAATTTGCGTTTTTTTTCGTGTTATCCGCAAACACTTAACGAATATGAGATAATAACAAACTGTTCGATGATTGTTAAGATTCGCATCGTCGGGCTATCTTGATTACCCCGATCGATACGCAGCGGAGGATATAAGTAACACGTGATTACTCTGATCTCAACTTGCGCGCGGTTTAACGGTCGGTAATCGTTTTTGAAGATTGACGCGAACCAGCGACGGAGGCTCTTGATGCGCGCTACATCGACGTTGTAATGCAGCCGCGCGTTCATCTACCCATCCTCATTTCTTTCCACGTTCAGCTTACACGTATGTTTACAGGTATTCGTAAGCGTGTTTAACTGCAATAAATCCCTTCCTTAAAAAAAATGTTTAGGCTATGCATATCTCGCATTTCCGATTTAAGTATTGTCGGTTTATTCCTTCTCTGATTGGCTGGCAGGTTACATGAAAATAAGTGCTAACCAATGAGCAGTTTCAGTTGTGTTTGGTTTGTTGTGAATTGAATTTAGCAAAGTATTCTATCCGAGAAAAATGATTCGATGTTATTTTTTTTTTATTGGTTTGTAATTTTTTAAAATTGTCCTGCATTATAAAAAAAAATGTTGGAAAGCACCAGAAAAAAACTGTAAATTTATACGTATTTTTTAACATTTTTACAAATTGTCCTACATTATATTTTTAAATACATTTTAAAAAATTGTCCTACATTATAAAAAAATGTTGGATTGTACCAGAAAAAGACTGTAAATTTATACGTATTTTTTAACATTTTTACAAATTGTCCTACATTATATTTTTAAATACATTTAAAAAAATTGTCCTACATTATAAAAAAATGTTGGAAAGTACCAGAAAAAAACTGTAAATTTATACGTATTTTTAAGCGTCCGAGCCATACACGTTTATAGGTACGTTCCAAGCGTGTGAGGAAGTCGAGAGCGAGAAGAGAAGGAGAGAAAGAGAAGAAGATAGACGAAAGCGGCAGAGAGGAAGCGCACACACGCGGGGCGGGATATCTTCAATCGCGTCTTTCGCGCGAATGGGACAGCTGATGGGCCGGTGTCGCCCGGGGCGATCGGCCGAGACCAATCAGCGTCCGCCCGCCGCCCGCGTTCCTTCTCATATCCTCTTTGGCCGGTGCCCCGCGCGTCGGTCCGTTTCGTACGCGTCCTAATGACACCTAGAGGCCAAAAAGCCATGATATTCGACAACCGCGGCCCCGCTAACGAACTCTTCGCCACACGTATACCGGATCCTCGGATGATGCTTTGCGAAATATTAACAAAACGACGTTGATGTGAAATATATATCCTCCATAATATAATAAGTCATAACTATAAATCCTAAGACTATTTTTTTTTAATACCTGTTCGTGATTATTTTTATAATTACTAATGCTAAGTAGTAGGTAGGGAATTTCCTTGAGTCACAATGAGACTTCGTCACCTTTTTATGACGGACGTTTTTTGGGTAAATGATTCTTGGTACAAAATGAATCACGTGTTTGTCGAAAAATCGGAGCCAGCTCAGGTGGAAGATATTTCACGAATTTGTTGCCAACATTTTTTTACCAGGATACACTTGACTCTAATTAATTTTTTCTTTGCTTCCAGGAGAAGAAATATTTTTTTTTCAGCCTGTATAAAAACTTTTTGGCATTAAACATTAATTCGAAACTATTATTCAAGTTCACGTTGAAACCATCCTTGAATGCAAAATATTACATAGGCTATAAGTACCAGTTTTGGCCACCTTTGGTTCGGTTGTGGCCACCGACTTCGAAAGCACAGAATTATTTGTATCGTTGAAAAGGAACAATATTGTGATTATAATTAATGTGACTAATTAATATAGATAATCTTATCAATTTGTATAGATACTTCCAAAATTTCAACATGAAAATACAGGAAAACAATTTGAAATAACGTATAGTGAAAATGGCCACAAATGGTACCGGTGCATCTACCCTATCGCGTCGACCTTTTCCACCTTTAATTTCAACAAAAAATGTCTCACGAAATTTCGATTATCGGTCGCGATTATCCAGTTGATCGCGCGCATCGGTCGCTCGCGAGGTGTCCGGATGACGTCACGTTCGAGCGGAGTGGGGGGGATTGGGTCCCGCGCGCTAAGCTTAATGGCGAGCGCGCGGGCCCCGCGGGACTCGGGCCAGCTCAGCTCGCGCGCAAGCGCTGAGGGGTCTCCCCCGGATCTGCCAGCGGCTCGGGCTCCTGATTACAGAGCGCCGAGAGATCCTCTACACTCTCGGTCTCACCTCGGCTATCGTGAGCTCAATGGGCACCGGTAACGCTATAGATCAACCGGTGCCCGGAACTCTGCGCGCGCGGATCGTTCGCCGCAGCGCAACGCGCGCGCAGCTTTAAGGTGTTGTAAGTCGTATAAGCTGTGTTCCTGCTTCTTCGCTTCTCCCTGCCGAGCATCTCGGATGGTGGTCCAGAGGCGAAGCGGCGCAGCAGCGACGCAGCCTCCGCGCGACCCCGGCATTCCAGTTTCTCGAGAAATTTATCGGTGGCGTTATACGTGCGCGGCTATCCTCCCCCCCCCCCCCCCCTTTCTCGTCTTTGCCCCTCCCAACCCGACACTGTATCCTCGAGCTTCGCGGCCTTGTCCATTCGCGCGCCGGTTTTGCACGACAGACCGCGCGACTCTTCTCACGTGTCCCTTTCCCGCCGGGTAGGGTTAGTTTTTTGACAGTGTACCAAAATTAATTGTGACGCGATTTTTTTTTGGGTTTTTTAAGAATGAACAAGAGGCAATGACGCGCTTAAGCGCGCGGTCGGAGGTTGGTCAACGTAGGGAAGAACCTTGCGATTTTTTGGCGAAAAAAAAATGTTTGATTTAACGAAGTTTTAAAACCCTATCCGATGGGAAATTTTACGCTGATTCCAAATATGACCGGTTTGTGCCCGAAAAATGAAAAATTCGAGGAGAAAAACGCGAAAAACGATTTTTCACTTTTTCCCAATTTTGGCACTTTACTAAAATCGGTGTAATTTTTCTTTGGATCAATGTAATCGGGATTTTCTTTTTGCATTCGAAAGAAGACTTTTCAACGAAGAGAATGCCGCCAGGCGGAACGCGATATCTCGATTTTTCGATTTTTTGCAGATTTTTAAAGTTGACCCTCAAAAATCGCAAATTTTTAGAAGGGGTACCCCTTGCCGTTTTTTTGACGAAAAAAAAAAATGTTCGATTTAACGAAGTTTTAAAATCCTATCCGATGGGAAATTTCCCGCTGATTCCAAATATGACCGGTTTTTGCCCGAAAAATAAAAAATTCGAGGAGAAAAATCCGAAAAACGATTTTTCACTTTTCCCCAATTTCGGCACTTTACTAAAATCGGTGTAGTTTTTATTTGGATCAATGTAATCGGGATTTTCTTTTTGCATTCGAAAGAAGACTTTTCAACGAAGAGAATTCCGCCAGGCGGAACGCGATATCTCGATTTTTTAATTTTTTGCAGATTTTTAAAGTTGACCCTCAAAAATCGTAAACTTTTTGAAGGGGTACCCCTTGCGTTTTTTGCGAAAAAAAAAATTTCGATTTCGCTAAGTTTAAAAACCCTATCCGATGGGAAATTTCCCGCTGATTCCAAAAACGACAGGTGTTTGCCCGAAAAATCGTAAATTCGAGGAGAAAAACGCGAAAAACGATTTCTTTTACTCTGAAAAACTGCCAAATTTCGCGATATTAAATTTGTGCAAATACGAATTTAATTTAAAGATGTAATGACTGAATATTTATTTATCAGCAGTTACAAGAACAAACGCAAGGGCATTGCACAAGTCAAGACGCTCAGCGGTTTGCTTTAATATAGTAGTTATACCCCCAATGCGATCCAATTGATTCGCCTTCCAATCCCCATAGC
The DNA here is from genome assembly GCA_964034905.1 of Itoplectis maculator. Taxonomy (NCBI): domain Eukaryota; kingdom Metazoa; phylum Arthropoda; class Insecta; order Hymenoptera; family Ichneumonidae; genus Itoplectis; species Itoplectis maculator. The sequence goes on from OZ035857.1 coordinate 9,309,159, forward strand.
AACGCCTCCCTCTCGCACAACAAATACAACGAAAGCAACTGATACACAGTAATCGGTTCGACTGGCTCAGACACGAAAATTCGTTCTGTCGATCGGGTCAACCAGCCTGGTCCTTGCACTCCGGCGAGGCTCCCACATTCTCGAGGCCCGTGTATCCCTTCGAGTTTTAGGGAGATTTCAGTTTAGGGACGCTGGTTAGACACGCCGAATGTGTATTACGCCCGCGTGCTATGCGCGCCGCGACGCCGCCGTTGTGTTCGACTTTGCACACCGCGCGAGCGTGTGGCGTGTGTGCCGCCGCTCGCCGCTCGGCGGTCCCGAGGTGCAGATTAGAGACCCCGGAGGATAATTAAGTAGCACCTTCGGCTAACGCCCAGGCACAACGCTATACACAGCGCAAACCTAGAGCTCATTCTCGCGCCTCAACTTGTACATAACCGTTCGTCGCGTTCGTGTCCAGGATCTGAAGATTTCCCTTCCGAGATGCAGTACGAGCTTCCGGCCATTTATGGGGGTTTCACAGTTTGTCCTCGTTTCGGGCACAAAACCGTCGCATTACACCAGCTACCAACAGTAGTTTCAGTACGTGGTCATCTTTTTTATATGTGTGTCGGTATACACGGAGAGAAGGGTCTGGTCAATTTTACCATATATCTAGTAAAAAGTACCATTTTTTTCCTGCTACAGAGGAACCACGGTGCCACCTATCAAAAAGTACGAGAACCTTGAGAATTTTTACCACGAAATATGATAAAAATTGTCATATATATTGTAGAAATTCTCATAGTTCTTGTACTGAACGTTAGGTGGCGACTAATGCGCCCAAATATCAGGCACATTGGTCATTTTTACTACCGCGTCTGGTAAATTTTATCACATCCTTCTCTAAGTGTATATATCTATTTTTTCATATATCTAAGGATATCTGTGCATATTATATACAAAGCTGCCCAGTAGCATATTTTTTTGACCAAATCATCTCGTGCAAAACTTCACCCGAAACACGTCAAACCGTCCGCAGGGGCGAATGGAGAGAACAAAAAAAACGAACGACACTGGGCTTCAAAGTAAATTATTCACAACTACTCTATTATCGAAATTCTCGATTCTCTCCCCGGGTCCCGCCGCTAATGCACGCCCTAATAGCTTCGAAAATACACCGGTATTAGGTGTATTTTGTATCACGCGAGCCATTCGACAAAATTCACCTCGACATCTCACTGCATCGCGGCTAGAGAGAGACTCCGAAATGGAGGCTTCGTTGCAGAAGGCTTTGCTCCATGCCAGACGGTGAGATTTATTTTATTTTTTCTCTTCGACGATTAGCGCATATCTGGGTAATGCAGCTTCTGAGTTCCGAACCCCTTTTTCCTTAATTTTGTAAGAAACATATATTTTTCTTCCAGTGTCCAAAAATCTCTTCGCCCCAAAAATTTCCCTCCTCAAAATGTCGACTTTTCCTCCACAATCCCCACCTAAAAAAATCCAAAAAAAAGTACACTATTTTTATGATCCAAGGTCGAAGATCCAGATCATTCTCGAAGGATCGTCCACTAGTTCATCCTCCAAATGACCACAGCCACAGTCACTCGTAGGACGATCGACCCTCTCGTCTCTGAACTCGAGTCCTCGAGTCCTCGATCCACCGCACAGAGAAGAATGGAAGCCTAGCGTCGCGGATTATTAGCGAAAGCGCCGGGCAGTCGTGCTAGAAGGTGTGATTCCGACGTGTCGGACGTCGTCCCTCCCTCCCTCCCCCCTCTCTCTGGCTTCGTTCTTCTCTCTCCTCACCAGGTGAGACGCTCGGTCTCCCTCTCATAGTAGACTCGAGCGTAGCTTCTGCTCGCCTCGCTCTCCAGCTCCGCGAGAGCCGATCGGCCAAACAGGACGAATACGACGGCCGATTCCGCGAGTGCGACGGAGACCCCGGCGGGCAATAAGCCGGGAAAGATGGAACCGCGAAGGGAGCGACTAACGAGTGAGCGAGCTGAAACACGATGGCTAAATAACGCGCCGGCGCGGAGGAGAGACGGAAAATATGAGCGCGCGAGGCGAAGCGCGCGGAAGAACCGCTGGGAGGGAGTGAGCGAGCGAGGCGAGCGCGAGGAGAGAGAGAGAGACGGGGGGAGGGGCGGGGTGTGGGGAAGTAGGGGGTAAGAAAGGAGTCTCGGTAGGTGGTGGGAGAAGATCAAACGAGCCGACGAGCCACGGGGTGGTCTCTCTACCCGCGCGCGCGCGCGCGCGCTCACCGTTCCTTCGCCACTCCGCCGCAGCGCCTCTCTTGGCTTGTGACTTGTTTCTTCCTCCTCCTTGGGCGCGATCTCCTCGCGCGAGAGCAGCGCTTCGAACTGGCGCTGCTGCTGCTGCTGCTGCCGCTGCTGCTGCTGCTGCTGCTGCTGGTAAAGACGGCCGGGAGAGTTAGCGTTTACGCTCTCTCTCTCTCTTTCTTTCTTACTCACTCACACATGCACACCTATATTATTCATATTTCCACGCTCGGTGTTTCATGCGACTATGTGGCTGACTCGCGGCACGCTGACTGCGAGGATCGAGAAGCAGGAGAGATGGAGAGAGGAGAGAGAGGAGCCAGGTGCGTTATCCACCTCTTCGTTCCTTTTCTATTCCAGCGGCGAGCGGATAGATCTGCTCCCAAAAGTAGTCATTTGCCTTATGTAGTTTGCGCGGGGGAACCCTAGACTCGATTGTGTGTGTGGGGGGGGGGGGGGGGGGGGTGGAGAGGGTATTGACTGCAAGGGTTGTGGGTGTGATATGGAGTTGGGCGAATTGGGAACGAGTGGAGAAAATGGCGGGAAATTGTTTTTTAGGGAAATCGATGTCCGTCAGGTGATATTAGTGTTGGTATTGATTGCAAGGGGTGTGGGTGTGATATGGAGTTGGGTGAATTGGAAACGAGAGTGGAGATAATGGCGGGAGATAATTTTGTATGGAAATCAATGTCAGTAAGGTGACGGTGACATTGGTGCCGTTGAGATTGGAGTCTTGGATAACTTCATTATTTTTCAGCAGGCCTGGAGTGGGCTAGAATGGATATAAAGTCCTTCATCTGGCCTGGTCAGGACCTGGATTAGGCAATTATTTGTTAACAGGCCTGGTTAAGCTGGATTGATAATTTTCATAATTTCTCACCCGTCCTACTTTCATGTCCTACTGGTTCCATAATCCAAAAATTAGCACCTCCATATAAACTTCATGATACCAAATACCCAAACGTTGACATCTACCCTAATTTCACTCATCAATGCTCCCAACGTCCCTCTGCAAAAAATTCCACCACGTGACCATTTGGAAACACTCGCGACCTCCAATGTAACCAAATTAGCACGAACAGTGCTGAGAAAGTTTCAATTGTTCGGTGACGATAATGAAAGACTCTCGCTTTCGTACTACCTGTATTATAAGCCCCGAGACAATGAGCGATACGCACCGCCCGGGACCGATGTGCGTTGTACACTCGGTCCGCCGCCGACGACGACCCACGCCTAGACACGTACCGTCATAACGTATCGTTGACGACGTCGCAACGGACGAACGTCATTTTAATAAATTCGCCGCAAATCACGAGAGCGAGAGCGTCGCGCGCGCGGAATCGCTCCGTACCCAGCGCTGGGTCACGGGGGATGATTTTAGTTGCAAATCGCGAAGCGCCGCGAGACCCGACAAAGGCCTCAAAAGACACCGCGGCTGGTGTTGCGCTTCGAAACGCGCGTCTTCGTCGTCCTTCTCCCTCGAGGCACCGGCTTCTCGCCCTCTTCGTCTCGCACGTTCGCTCTTTCACTTTCCGTCCCTTCCCCTCCTTCGCCCCCCTCACTCCTTTTTACCGCCCTCTCCCCTCTCTCTCTCTCGCTTTCTCTTTCTCTTGTATTTTTGCGACCATCTTCGTTTTATTCCTATGGTGCTTCTTGTTCGCGGCATCTCGTCCCCGTACATCTCTTATTTCTTCCACACCTTAGCTATTATCATACAAACGTCGATGATGAGACGGTTATGTACCCCGGAAAAGTCTTGCGGTGTCGGTGCTGGGGTCGTTCGCGAAACCGCAGCCTTATTATCTTTTCTCCGACTCGGCTCTGTTCTCAACTGCCGACACCGGCGATAAGACGATGAAGGAGAGATGCGACGACAATTGTCTTCGCGATTTATCTTTCACCGTCGTCAAAGACTTTCTATATATTCCTATTGTCCTGGAGAATAATGATTGAATTTTATAGCAAAAAATCTGGACATGTACAGATGTATTGGTCGTCAGTTATAATTATTAAGTATGCATATCGATGATCTTAGAAACGGTTAAATGTGTCTTTTTGTTCCTTTGTTTCAGTTAATTATTTGATACTTGTCGGAACGGCGCGTAAGGGCGGTACCCGCGTCCATATCTGATGGTTCGTAGGCGGTCCCGAATCATTAGCCTGGTGCGACCGAGCGAAAGTACCATTGGACTGTGGAAGCCGAAGGGTCGCCAAGATTTTCCGGAAGATACGCTTCGGGGAGTCCTGCAACTTGCTTCGAGGTGGGATACCTGAAAACAATACCGAAGGCCACGGATCGAAGTAAGGTGTGAAGGAAGGTGAGAAAATGATTGAGCGAAGGACAGACGCTGACCTGCGGTCGAGTCTTGGGAAAAAAGACAGGAAGCTGTGACCTATTTCTGCGATGAATTTTAACCCCTAAAATCTCCTTCCATTTTCAGTTTAATTAAACGAAGTAACATATTTTAATAAAATTGCATTACAATTATTACGTATCTATCATGAGACCAATGATTGATCTACTTGATTTGTGAATAAATTTCCTGGTAGAAAATGTAACGGTACAGATTTTCCACCAGGTTGGAAAACCAGTGGACCAGTGGATGTCGTGGTTATGCCTAAAAAAATCAGAAATCCCACAGCTCAGCTCAGCTCCAGAAAATCTGAAGTCAGAATGGGAAGCGAAGAAGCAAGGGTGAAGAGACTGTGGAATGATCGAGCAAAGGACTTATTGGCCTGGGCACGGGCTCAACGCTAAGAGAAAGGTCCAGGTGGTGAGAAATTAGTAGTCCCCACGGCTCTCTTTCTCTTCCAGAGGAGAGGGGAAAAAGGACGAATAGCCGGACTGCGTTTCGACTGTCCGACCGGGTGAGTTCGAAGGCGCGCAAGGATTTCGGGGGCCCCTAATAACCTTCGCGCCGGATGGTATCGACGATCCCTGCGCGCGCGCGCGCGCCCTCTCGCTTTCCCCGTCGTATTACCCAGGGCATCTATAGCTCAATTTGCCGACACCTCGCTAAGTATAGGTTGGGTGGGTGGTCCTTCCTTCCTTCCTTCCTTCCTTCCTTCCTTCCTTCCTTCCTTCCTTCCTCTGCTTCACCGCGCGCCGCGCGCGGCACCACGAGGGTTGAGGGGGCCCCCGAGTGCCAGGCATAAGGTGTCTGCCCCCCTAACCCCCTCCCCCCCTTCCCCACATCCAGCACCCTGGCATGATAGGTGAGATATCTTTCTGCTGGCTTACGACTGTCTCTTTCCTTTTTTGATATGAAGGTACAGAGAACACTGCCTCAGCCTATGATGTTGCTGTACCATTCTGTATAGTCCGTTCGGAGGGTTTGATACAGGATGATACCAAACCCACGATAAGACAATGACCGGCATGGGGTCTGAGGATCTCTGGTGTGAGACGTTTGAGACGGTGAAGAGGAACACACCCACTGTCGATGGATGTGAAATGAGAGTTGGATGCACAGAGGAATTTGTTTGATGCTAGTCATAAGTGCAGAGTTAGTGTCCACTGACAAAACGTTTGTTTAATTGGAAGATATCGATGGATTTTTTTTCTTCGGTTTCAATGAAATATTTACTTCTCTCCTTGAATCCAATTTTCATTCTTGGGAAAGAATTATATTGACTTCCAAGGAACATTTGCTTGCTCAGTATAATCAAGACGACGTTTTCAATGACTCAATGAAACGAATTCATTGACGACATTCAGTTCATCAATGGTTGGAGCGAACGCTACCAGAAAAGCGTTCAGTCACATTGAGTAGCTCCTCGCGAAAAAAAAAAACAGAATTGAACGGAAATTCAGTACAACGGTTCACAACTTTATAACGGACACTTCAGGATTCCCGATATGTCCAGATTCCTACGACTTCCAATGACTTCCAGACCCAACACAAATTGCATAGTTTCGAAGATTCGAAACTCGGTGTGAATCGCATATCTCGTGCCGCGTCTTCTTATATTAGTATATACTTACAACTTACATGATTCCTACGTCCATTCCGGGCGCCTCGGTTCTCTTGATACTTTGCAATAACGTTGACCGCGATTGTCCCGAGTTATACCGTCCGAGTTGTTATACAGCACACGATCGTTTGCCGAGTTCGTGATGAGGCCAGGACCGACGGGTTAGCCGTGGCTCGGGGCAAGAGGATCTGCCTGGGTGTAGATCACGTACCGCAAAGTGCTACATTGTACAGTGTTCCTAGCCGGGCTTTTTCTTTGCGCCACACGATGTTGGGTTGCACGCGAAGTTTCGCAATTGCGCGGGAACAGCAAAACGCAGCGGCGCCTGGACGCTGGCTTCTGGCTGCACGGACAAACCCTCGATGATCGGACCCTTCCAACTGAGTAACTAACCAACTAACTGGCTGCAACAAAAGTTATCCGTGTTCACTTTGTCGACTTCAGTCGTCAGTCCAGTCGTTTAGCAATAACGAACACAGCCCACGTTGCGCAATATCGAACGTCCCTTCTCAGATCCGTCCGTCATCAACGAAAGGTGGTCAGTAATTTTCGCGTGAAAAACTTTCAGCCTGGGAATAATCGACTATCGGTGCTAATGGAGGATGAAGAGTGACGTTAATAATTATACGTCGGGAAGCCTGAACAAAAAAAGAACTGTTAGGTTCTGACATTAGCCCAGAGATGAGGTTTTTGAATTAATACGAAAAATTTATCATCGTGACTATTCTTTTATCTATCGTACCATGATTTTCTGATTGACTACTTAAAACAAAGGGTCGACACTAGATCGCGCTTTAACATTTTGGTTCATCGAGATTCAGTCCACATGACAATGTTGGCTCCTAACTTTCAGAACGTTTGATTCAATCCTAACCCTATCGACAAATCCCCACTTACCATATTTTATTAAAAAAATATCCGTATTACTTTGTGTCGCCGACCAATTTCGATGAAGTTCGATGCGATCACCATCGGCGGCATCGTTAAACACTAGTCTACAACATAGCCTAACTGCGATAACTTCAAATCGGCGTTGGGAGCGTGACGCGAGAAGTACGTTACGATGGTGCAGAGTCGGAAGAAGAAGCCGAAGCCGAAGAAGAAGTGGCGGGTCATCACTCGTTAATCAACTTCCGCTTAGTCGCCAGCACCAAACCGACCAAACCCTACGATAAAATGAACAAGGGCAATGCTAATTAATTCAAACACTCAGTATATCCCCAAAATTCTCTCTTCTCAATCGCCGTCCTCTTTTTTCTATCGACAGTCTACTCGTTGCAATTGAAGACGAAAACCGTATACACGGAATATACATAATAGGAAATGAGGGGAGAACCCATCATATTTCTCGGTTTTAATCGATACGGCAAAGGGGGTCTGAAAAGACGCGCGGGACCCGAGCGGTGTATAATATTTTCGAGGTATACGCGGCGAGGCCACGCGCGAGCTGCGGCCCTGTGTGACTCGTGTAATTGGCTCCCAACTGGACTTCAAAGGGTGCCGCTCTCCTTCATCCGCGCCGCCGTACGACTGTGCGAGGGAGAAACCCGCGGAGCTCGCGGGAGAGAGCGAGACGATGGATGAAGAAGAAGAAGAAGCCGAAGAGGAGGTGGACGTGGCAACGGTGGAGGTGGTGGTGGTGATGGTGGTGGTGGTCGTCGTGAAGTAGAAGGAGTAGAAGGCACCGTCGCTGCCGCCGCCACCAGGAACGAACGCGCGGCGCGAACGAACGAGAGAGACGACGAGACTTCTGAAAATTATACGTGCCATGCGCGAGTCCCGTGGCGGGAGGGAGGGGGAAAAATCGTGAGAGCTCGAGGAAGAGTGAGAAAGACGAGAAGAGGTCTGATAGACTAAGGGTTCGTTCACAATGCGGGGGAGGTGAACGAATCAAGGTATTGGAATACATTATATAGGGAACATGATTTGTTTTTGTTCCTAGACGAAATTGCCACATCATGGACTCAAGTCCGTTAATTTTTTTGGAATTATGTTTGACAGCGATAGGGCACTCAGTATAACGAAACATGCAGTGTCTGACGTATTTGTTTAACACTTTGTCGTGGGGTAGATCAATTATAGGTATGTGGGTTGAATTTAACTTCTTAAGTGTACTCATTTTGACATCAACTTGAGTTTTTCAATCCTCATTGTGCACTCACCCTAAGGTCGAGGAAAAGGGCTGAGGAGGTGAGCATCGATGTGGGTGAGGAGCGAAAGAGTGAGAAGTCGCTTCGTGAGTTACGAAGAACACGGGGCTGATGGACAAGGAAGAATGAAGCTGGGTAGAAGCAAAGGAGGGAATGAGTGACTGTAAGCGCGTGCGCTTTGGGCTGCTTATGTTGGAAAGCGAGAGGAGGATTAGCCAAGGATGACACATAACTGTAGGATATGATATCGAAGGTGTACGGCATATTTGACGCCATACAGAAGTGGAGTCGTTCATGATGTATCATAGAAACCCACAAACCAGACCATTGGTTGTCACTTAAAGCACTTTGACAAGAATTTTGGTGAGAAGGGGACGACAAATGTTGTCCATCCTTGTCAACCCAATGTATAGAGCCTGCTGTTGAAAAATATGGATGGACAGCAACCTAAATGCGTCTGGATTCAGCTCTTTCTTGTAGGTCCATATTAAGGTCCAAGTCCACTGAGCTGTCTGACGATCTCGACGTGAACAAGACGGACACGATCGGTTACCGATATTTAAAGCTCGTTCTGATGTGGGCAACATAGCTGCCGAGAAGTCCAGGTACCAGCGGTGAACATCGCCCTGTCACGTTTTAGTAGTCACACGATTATGTCGATCGGCTTCGAGGAGAGCTAATTAGACTCGGCGCTCCCGTACATCCGAAGTTGTAGTGGAATTATATATACGTAAGTGTACAGGTGTATCCAGGTATAGAGAAGACCCGACTGAATCCTCAGGCAAAGCCTCAATCCGGGCCTGTAATGATCGGGAATCTTGTAGGTTGCAGGGATAACACAATAATTCGATTTTATCATTCCTCGCGCACCTCGCATCCCATATCATTGAAATGATCGTTACGTGGTAGGAACGATGCTTATCGGAATCTGTTACTTTGTTGCAGAGTATCCCACCTGCTATGTTAATTGCGATGCTTTTCAGTGTCACTACTTTGCGTTTTGTTGGAGATTAAAGAAGGTGTCCGGGAGAGGTTGGATTCGACACATCCAAATGTAGACGTATTTTATCGAACTGGCTACTGGAAAGGTGCATTTGATTAGCTTAATTTTTATTTATCAAGGTGGCGGGTGTGTTTGGGTTTCACCTACCGTAGTAAACATTGGAATTAAAATGCCCTGCTTCACTGTCGGGAATAAGATAAGAAGGTGATAACAAAAAGTGTTGTGCATTCAAAAGTTTTTCCGCCTTTAAGAATCAAAACAAAACCCTTCTAGGTGACTTTAAACATCAACCAAAAGTTGTCTTTGAGGTCCCATTTATATCCAATCTGCCTTCCAATCATCACAATGCTTCATCTCCCCAAAATTAAGCCTCATGGTTGTCACATTGACTCTTCATCATCTTCGGCGACAAAAGATAATCGGAAAAGGAAAAAGGAAAAGTGACCCCACGTGTGTTACGTTAACCGGCTGCCGTTAGCTAGTGTCATGTATATTTCGACGGGGCTACCAAAGCGATTGAGTGCCCTATAAGCCAACAAAGACAACAGGCCTGAGCCTAATGTGTCTTGAAAAGGGAGGAAGAGTGAGAGAGGGAGAGAAAAGGAAGTCTAAGGGTAGAAAACGAAAAATCGGAGCTCAGGGATCGTTCGGTAGGGTTCACGGGGAGCGTAGTTCGCAACGCGTCTCGCGTTGTCGTCATCTGTCGGGGCTCGATACGCGCCGCGAAGCGTCGCAAAACGACGCTTCACCTCAAAGCGGGCCGCCCTCTTCGTATCGCTCTGCACGTACCGACCAAGCTTTCGTGGTACTTACACACACAAGGATTAGCTTGGGTGTCTCGCTACTCGGCACTCGCCATGCGAACTCGAATCTTGTGGCCAGTCTGGCCCGCTCAAATGCAGTGCTATTAATTGGACAGGCGGCTAGTGACCCAGACTGCAGGGCAAAATTTCATCAATCATTTTTTGAAAATAATCTGCCGGGACAGACGACGCCACCAGACTGATACCAGTCAGATACTATGAAAGCGGGAAGGTTCTTCGTGGGACAAGCGACCTGGATATGGTTAGGATTCACTGAAGACGCCGGACGGGAACTCAGACTTCTAACGAATAAAAAAAAAAAAAAAAAAAAAGAAAAACTCTAAAATAGTATAAAATGCGTATAGATTACATGAAGTTGAACAATCTAATAAAATTCATTTTAATAAGTAAAATAATTGTTTTATGATTTAATGAAATTTATTGAAATATTTATTGTGCGTGATAAGAAAAATCTTCCAATGTACAAATTTTTTACTATCGTTTATTTTATTAGGAACGATGCAAAATAACACAGATCTACAGTTTATAGTTGGCTATTTCCAAACTAAGCTATTTTCCGCGAACATTATATACGCCTTTGTCGTTTTGTATTTTTTCATACTGAAGACAATTAATCTTATCGATACATTTACGGCCCGTTACAACCGTTGCAATCTTTCTGATTATGAAGGTGAGTACTGTTGGTGCAGTTGACGCAGTTATGACAGTCCGTGCACGTACGGCAATCGACGCAGTTGGCGCAGTCATTGGAACTCACGCATCTCACGCTGTTTCTGCAATTCGTGCAGTTTTTGCAATCATTGGAATTCGCGCAAGTCCTGCACTGTTGGCATCCAACACTGTCAGCGCAAGACACGCAGCCCGTGCAGTTCACGCAGTTTGCGCAGTCCTTACAATCCCTGCTATCCCTACAATTAGCGCAGCCATCACAATTGACGAGATTTACGCAGTTTCTGCAATTTCGGCAATTTATGCAATTCACACAGTTGGCGCAGTTGATGCAGGTATTGTCACCGGCGACTCCGTCGCCGGAAGTCAACCAAAAAGTCGCGAACAACACTAGAAAATGTTTTTTTAGGCTGCATTTTGAGCTGCCTACTGCGTACGAATTTTTTCGTACGGCAGTTTTCATTTTCAAGGACGTTATAGAAACGTTTATTGCTGATTCTATTGCTGAAGACGAATGACGATGCTCGAAAAGTACAGATAACTGTTAAAAGAAAGAGACAAGCTCGGTTGACCATAAATTGAAAATATACACTTTGATCATTCATTTAAATATTAATATTAGACCATACGGGCAAACACCTTTTCCGCATCGCAACAGTAATTATATCGAATATGCGAGATATTTTACCTACTGATTTTTTTAAACATGGAACAATGCCCGCTCACGGATCCAAAGGACAAACTGTCAACTTTTTAACAGAGGATATAACGAAAAAACAAATACAACAAAATTAACCTTCGAATCGGATTTTAAAAAGATTTTATTTTTTTCTTATAGTTAATAATTCCATCAAATCTATAATTACTGTGATATAGAACTGAATTCGTTGGCACTAGAGTGCTAGTGTTAGACTCGGCTGTCCATACTTATGAATGCAAATAGTCGAACTCGGATAGTACTTGCCTTGGTGCACGCTTACTTTAATTGATGTCCGTGAAGTACGATGGATACGACACGACTGCTGATATTTCCTTGAGAATGTACGTTTTATACTGCGTTGAACTCATCGCAGTTACGGTTACGCAACAATGTGTAACTTTCCTGCTACTTTTAGCGACTACTCGCACACTTGATAAAAAGTGGGGAAGGGAAATTTATTAAAAGGAGCACGCAGTAACATAGAACTAGCAACATGTTGACAATGAATTCTCGAGTGTGTTATCGAGCCATCCTAATCTCTCCGAGGATCTAAATTACCTGGGAAACATATGCGACGTTGCCGAAAGAATTACGTTGTGGGCAAAAGTTGTGAGATACTTGTGCGGTTTTAGAAGTTCAAATATTTGCTCTAAATTGTTTTTTAAATTTTGATTTACCTGTTTCAGTTTATTTCATCTCGTGTGCGCAAATAGGAATGGAGAAAAGCCCAGGATTTCTTAACTTTCAACTGATAAAAATAATTATAGTGTTCTTGATCAATTACGAAGAACTAATAAAACATAAAAATAAATTTGGTTGATCACCATTGGAAGAAACACAATTAATCATTTAACCCACGCATACCAAGATCGATGAAAAATATTGCCATTAAAAGCTATATTTCACTCATTAGGACCAGATTGAATGGGAAATCCAGTGTGCAACTCAGACATCCGAAGTTATTATCTCAAATAAACATAATTCTATTTCTAGACTGCACTTTCCTTGATGTCTTGTTATTTGAACTGTCTGCCAACGTGCCAACGACGTTGGATGACTCATCTGTTGATACTTCTTTGAGAATTCACGATTTATACTGACCTCGTCAAGGTTTCGGTTATGCGACTGTGCAATTTGCGCCCCACTCTTATCCACTAAGCACACTTAATAAAGAACAAAGGTGCAAGAAAAAGTGTATGTAAGAGTAGCACAAAGTAGTGGAACATGTTGACAATGACTTCTCGTATGTGCGTGTCGAGACATCCTACTCTCAGTGCGGACATAAACAAGGAAAACGACGGAACTCGGAAAAACCCGCAGACTACTGCGGGTTTTTCCGAGCCCGAATTTTTTTTATTGTTTTATAAATGGTAATTAACCCGTTTCACGACATTAAATTGAATATGTCTGAATAAAGTCACAAAAAACTTGGGGTTTGTTGACTTCCATTTAATGAGCATAATTATAATTTTTTTAAACCAATTCCAACTTGATATTTTTTTTGCGATTATTTTTGTTGAAATATATTTATTAAAAAAAAAGTTTAGTTATTAAAAAAAATATAGTTATTAATTATCTATATAGTTATTAAAAAAAAAAAAATACTAAAATAGTATAAAATGCGTATAGATTACATAAAATTGAACAATTTAATAAAATTCATTTTGATAAGTAAAATAAATGTCTTATTATTTAATTAAATTTATTGAAATATTTATTGTGCGTGATAAGAAAAATCTTCCAATGTACAAATTTTTCACTATCGTTTATTTTATTAGGAACGATGCAAAATAACACAGATCTACAGTTTATAGTTGACTATTTCCAAACTAAGCTATTTTCCGCGAACATTATATACGCCTTTGTCGTTTTGTATTTTTTCATACTGAAGACAATTAATCTTATCGATACATTTACGGCCCGTTACAACCGTTGCAATCTTTCTGATTATGAAGGTTAGTACTGTTGGTGCAGTTGACGCTGTTATGACAGTCCGTGCACGTACGGCAATCGACGCAGTCGGTGCAGCCATTGGAACTCACGCAACGCACGCTGTTTTTGCAATTTGTGCAATTTTTGCAATCAGTGGAGTTCGCGCAAGTCCTGCACTGTTCGCATCGAACACTGTCAGTGCAACCCACGCAGCCCGTGCAGTTCACGCAGTTTGCGCAGTTCTTACAATCCCTGCCATCCCTACAATTAGTGCAGCCATCACAATTGACGAGATTTACGCAGTTTTTGCAATTTCTGCAATTTATGCAATTCACACAGTCGGAGCAGTTGATGCAGGTATCGTCACCGGCGACTCCGTCGCCGGAAGTCAACCAAAAAGTCGCGAACAACACTAGAAAATGTTTTTTTAGGCTGCATTTTGAGCTGCCTACTGCGTACGAATTTTTTCGTACGGCAGTTTTCATTTTCAAGGACGTTATAGAAACGTTTATTGCTGATTCTATTGCTGAAGACGAATGACGATGCTCGAAAAGTACAGATAACTGATAAAAGAAAGAGACAAGCTCGGTTGATCATAAATTGAAAATATACACTTTGATCATTCATTTAAATATTAATATTAGACGATACGGGCAAACACCTTTTCCGCAACGAAACAGTAATTATATCGAATATGCGAGATATTTTACCTACTGATTTTTTTAAACATGGAACAATGCCCGCTCACGGATCCAAAGGACAAACTGTCAACTTTTTAACAGAGGATATAACGAAAAAACAAATACAACAAAATTAACCTTCGAATCGGATTTTAAAAAGATTTTATTTTTTTCTTATAGTTAATAATTCCATCAAATCTATAATTACTGTGATATAGAACTGAATTCGTTGGCACTAGAGTGCTAGTGTTAAACTCGGCTGTCCATACTTATGAATGCAAATAGTCGAACTCGGATAGTACTTGCCTTGGTGCACGCTTATCTTAATTGATGTCCGTGAAGTACGATGGATACGACACGACTGCTGATATTTCCTTGAGAATGTACGTTTTATACTGCGTTGAACTCATCGCAGTTACGGGTACGTAACAATGTGTAACTTTCCTGCTACTTTTAGCGACTGCTCGCACACTTGATAAAAAGTGGGGAAGAAAAATGTATTAAAAGGAGCACGCAGTAACATAGAACTAGCAACATGTTGACAATGAATTCTCGAGTGTGTTATCGAGCCATCCTAAGCCATCTCCGAGGATCTAAATTACCTGTGAAACATATGCGACGTTACCGAAAGAATTACGTTCCGAGCAAAAGTAGTGAGATACTTGTGCGATTTTCTGAATTGAAATATTTGTTTACATTTTTTTTTAAATGATGATTTACCTGTTTCTGTTTATTTCATCTCGTGTGCGCAAATAGGAGTAGAGAAAAGCCCAGAATTTTTTAACTTTCAACTGAAAAAAATAATTATAGTGTTCTTGATCAATTACGAAGAACTAATAAAACATAAAAATAAATTTGGTTGATCACCATTGGAAGAAACACAATTAATCATTTAACCCACGCATACCAAGATCGATGAAAAATATTGCCATTAAAAGCTATATTTCATTCATTAGGACCAGATTGAATGGGAAATCCAGTGTCCAAGTCAGATATCCGAAGTTATTATCTCAAATAGACATAATTCTATTTCTAGACTGCACTTTCCTTGATGTCCTGTTATTTGAACTGTCTGCCAATGACGGTGGATGACTCATCTGTTGATACTTCTTTGAGAATTCACGATTAAAACTGACCTCGTCAAGGTTTCGGTTATGCGACTGTGCAATTTGCGCCCCACTCTTATCCACTAAGCACACTTAATAAAGAGCAAAAGGTGGAAGAAAAAGTGTATGTAAGAGTAGCACAACGTAGTGGAACATGTTGACAATGACTTCTCGTATGTGCGTATCGAGACATCCAACTCTCGGTGCGGACATAAACAAGGAAAACGACGCAACTCGGAAAAACCCGCAGACTATTGTGGTTTTTTCCGAGACCGCATTTTTTTTATTGTTTTATAAATGGTAATTAACCCATTTCACGACATTAAATTGAATATGTCTGAATAAAGTCACAAAAACTTGGGGTTTGTTGACTTTCATTTTATGAGCATACTTATAGTTTTTTTTAAACCAATTTCAGCTTGATATTTTTTTGCGATTATTTTTGTTGAAATATATTTATTGAAAAAATCAACTATTATAAAAAAAATCCGTTCTCACAATTACAGCAAAAATTGTCCACATGCTCGAAGGATAAAAATCTTCAGTCAGGCGTAGCTCATTGATTTATTTAATTCTGTCGATCACCATCACCAGAAAACCGGTAGCGAGCGGCATATCTTCAGAGGAAACAACTGCAGGTTCAACGTGAAAGTAATAGAAGCTCCAAGAGAAAAAAAAAAACAAAAAAAAAACAGAGTACAGCCCGACCGAGGAGGGAGAGGAATTGGTTTCGGCATTTGGGCAACCGGCCGGATCCACAGATCCGTCTCAATCAGCCGAGTCGGGAGAGTGAGCCGAGCGGCGAGGTGAGCGAGAGATGGGCAAAAGGGGGGCGAGAAGAAATCGATAGATCAAGGTAACACCTCGGCTGCTCGAGGTGGAACGTTCGGCAGCCGCCGGATTCCCTCGTTCCGTCTCGTTTCTACTCCAACGTGGCCTTCCGTCTTCGTGACTTCTTTTATCTCCGTCCGATGCCTCTTGTTCTCAGGTTTAACAGGAAAAGGAAAAGATGAGGCACAGTCTCAGCGTTGCAGACATATTCTGGACCGTAGCCTGAATGTCAGACGAAGACGAAGTCTGTCTTCCTCGTAGAAACGGTCGTATCGGGTTGATGCAGAAGCAGAAGGACGAGACGAGAGGATGGGATGAAAATATGGGTAGGGGACAGAGAGATGAGAATATTGAGGCAGACAGAGATGGGAATATTGAGGCAGAGAGAGATGAGAATATTGAGGCAGAGAGAGATGAGAATATTTGGCAGACAGAGATGAGAATATTGAGGCAGAGAGAGATGGAGAATACTGAGAGGAAAGAGACGCGAATATTGAGAGGGACAAGAGACGCGAAGATTGTGAGGGAGAAGAGGGACGAGAACACAGAGAGGGAGAATGAAGAGACGAGCGTGGAAGAAGGATAGTCGCTCGGAGGATGTTACCTGTGATGGAGAGGACTAAGAACCTCTATTAAGCTTCAAAACACTACCGGCGCTCTAAGAACAGGGACGGATTTCGTGAAAAGTTTTCACGCTAGCTGAGTCTGAACTGCGAAGAGTGTTTTCATGTTTTTTTCGGTGGAATTTACAGTAGGCATTTATTGTAATACATAGAACATTTTTTAATGCAATAGAAATTAATACACGTCATTTTGGATCAGAATGAAGCTGGACCTGATTTCATATTTACTTTGTTCAACGAATCAGATCAACCCATTGAGTAAAAAATTCGCTTGACTCGAAACTACCCAAATAGCTAAATCTGTTAAATCTTTTATGATCTAAATAATTGGATGGAAGTTTAGAAAGCGTCATATTTATGTAATTAGCGGGTAACATGGGTACCTACTTTACAGTGTTAAAAATTCTCAGGCTTAGGAATCGAGTGGTAAATTCGTATCTGCACAGTTTTAATATATATATTTTTCACTGTGCCTTCGGATTAATTCCCACGTCCGAAGTCGCTAATCCGGGACTTTCTACTCGTCCTTAAAGAGCCACGATATACTACGATGTCCGAGGATGTTTATGTCACTTGTTCGTGGAACGAAAAGAAGAAAGAAAAAAAAAATGTTAATTTCTCTAATGACTTATAAAATGTTGGTCGTTTCGAGTGAGAGGCTTAACGGTGTAATTGCCGCGAGACTCGACGCGGCTCGTCGGGCGCGCGTCATCATCATCGACTCCGGCTGCTTTTCATCGCCGTCCAATAAGCTTGGGAGCAGCGATCGCGCGAGACACGTTGAGTTCCTGGCGAACATTGAACCCTCGTCGTCATATTTGTCGTCTTCGTCGTCGTCGTCGTCGACGTAGTCGTCGTCGTCTGCAGCTCTACGACGTTCGGCTCCATCGATCAACCAATAATTCGAATCCTGCTTACGAGGTAAAAGAGGAGGAAAGAGGCGCGAGCTACCTGCGAGGCAGAGAGGAGAGAAGGTCGTAGACGATGATAACAAAAAAAGGACAACATTAACCGTCGCGTAATCCGCCGTATCTTCCAACAGAGCCGCCGACTCATCCGGCAGCTGCTGCTGCTGCTGCTGCTTTTGCTGCTGCTGCTGCTGAGGAACTCAAGCGCCGCGCGCGTAAACTGAACGTATCCACAAACTCGCGGAATCATCGACGCGTTACGCCAACTCTAACACCGCTAATTTTCCCGCGCACACTTTTTTCATTCTTTAATTGGCTGCGTCGCTCGATTTCACATAAGAATTCATCGATTGCTCGATATTCCTTCGATATGATTGTGGCAAACGGAAATTGCGATGTGGTCATTCTGGGACGTAGAAATATTGATGAGGTCAGTGAAACTGCGATTCCTTCGTTGTTAATTAGTAAAAATATATTTTGAAAAAATAAGTAAAAAAATATAGTAAAAATATATAGTATCATCGAATTAAAAAATCGTCCATTCTGATTAAAACCGGAATAAAAAATCGCCACAGATGCAAAATGCAAAAATTAATGTCAATATAAGACACCCACATGGAAATATTTATATGTGAAATATATGTCGCCGAAAAATTCTATACGTCGCATATATGTGGCATTTATTTTTATATGTGACATATATGTTGCATATAGAACTTTTTGGCGACATATATTTCACATATAAATATTTCTATGTGGGCATTGACGTAACAATAATCTCTCGGCTGCGTCTTATTTTTATCAGTTCACTTCGCGTTTCGCATCAGTCGCGGCAAAATGGAATTCCGATCGCATTTTCTCTATTGGCGGAAAAAAAAACGCGGGGAAAATTTGCGGCGGAACGAATGACGCGGAGCTGAAGCTGCGCGCGGTGCACAATCCTCGCGCCGAGAGGGGAACAGGTTGGTTCTCTTCTCGCTGAGGTTTCCGTTCGCTTATCTCTCGCTCTTTTCTCTCCTGACCGACGAGATGCTCCGAAGCTTTTTATTTTATTACTATATCATCCCGTAATGCTGCAACCCTCGGGACGCGCGTTCGCCCCGCTTTTATTACGTGCAGCGGCGTCGGCATCCTTTGGTTTAATTACCCGTTTTTAAGGTTTTGTTACTTTGGCCGAGTGGCCGAAGCCGCCGATGCCGGTGTCGAGCAGCAGCGCCTCGACCATCGAGAAGCAGCACCGCGAGCAGCAACCCCACTTCGAGCCGCCATTTTTCGTGGCCAGAACGTAAACACAAACGGCCGGAAATTCGGAAGCGGATGATCTTACATTTTCGGACTTTTTGGGGCAACGGTGTACGAACTTTATTACGGTATTTTTGTTTAATGGAGCTGTGCTTCGAAGAATCGCCGAAAAACGATCGGCAAATGATCGGTTGAGATCGTTAGCTTCCTGTGATTGGCTCGCTAAAGCGCGACGAGCATTCGTCACGCCCGGAAGTCGTGGATAATGACTTTCCGAAAGGACTCAATTTTTTTTTTTTTTTTTAGGTGACGGAATGATCTCGATCGGCGTAGATTAGCGAGCAGATTCTGATAAATAAGGTAAAGGAATATAAATACATAGGAATATAATATAAGGAATATATCTGAGATATATTCGACGGGCCATAAAAATACAAAGCCGCGATAAAAAATATAAACCTTGCTAAAGAGGCTCCCAAATAATCCACCGTAGAAATAATCATGAATCGATTTCAAGCCGACGGTTATTTATCGCTGAATCGATTTCGATTCGAGTGTGACGCGAGGAGTCGGTTGAGCATTGTGGGCACCGTAATATCATTTACCGGTTCGCATTATAAACTTGGTTGTACGATTTTTTAAGCTCGAACAAAATTGAGCAAGAACATGAAGCATTTTTTTTTTATCATAAATACGTTTTTTAATATTTTTCTTTTTTTCACTCGAAAAATCTTGTTTGACAATCCAGTGCTGAGTTGTATTGTCGTTCGCGCCGCGTCACTGTTGCGTCGGCTCCTTTGTATCGGACTTTATTTCTCGCCGCGCGGCGTCTATTTTTTTCGACTCCTCCGGGTCGCTAATTGATTAATCATGATCCCCGGAATACGACGTTCCACC
The DNA here is from genome assembly GCA_964034905.1 of Itoplectis maculator. Classification (NCBI taxonomy): domain Eukaryota; kingdom Metazoa; phylum Arthropoda; class Insecta; order Hymenoptera; family Ichneumonidae; genus Itoplectis; species Itoplectis maculator. The sequence continues at coordinate 9,328,966 of OZ035857.1, forward strand.
ACTCGCTGCTTCTTCATCTCCGCGCGTTCGTCGCTGCGGCCTCTTGCCGAGAGAACCGACGGATGTGGGAGATAAAGCGAGAGGCACCGAAAATGGACAGAGCCAGAGGGGCCTCGGTGTACAATAAAAAGCTCGGAAACGAGCAAAATCCCTTTGGTATATATATACAGCCTCTGGGCAATCTGGCAGGCTCGCTGATGCCCACGGGGCGGATCCATAAATCGCCGCTACATCGTCGCCCCTTTCGCCGATCAAACTTCGGTTTTCGCGATTATTCCGGTAAAATCGATTAACAAAATTTTAATTAAGAAAGACGTAAGAGTACGGTAATTAAAGAATGAAGGATACGAGCGAACTGAGAACGCGAGACGTAAAACAAAATTCAATTTTTGGTCGCTGAGTGATGTTGAAAAAATTATTAATGTCAAAAATGATGTTCTGCACAGATACAAGAATTTAAAAAAATCAGTTTTGTAAGATTTTCACAAAAATGTTTGTATGTACAAATTCCAATATGTATTTTTTCCCATTTCTTTTCACCACCTTCAATAATAAGAAACGACAACAAAAAAACAATAGACCACTTAGCGGCTAAAAAAAGTCCAGCGAAATCGCTAAATAGACGAGACCTCGATCTCGATCCTGCGCGGCAATGATCTGCGCACCCGTAACACAGATTCCACGCGCGGGTTTTCCCTCTCCCCGCGGATCCGGCTGATGGACAAGTAGAGATCGAGCCAAGAGTGAGACACAGCAAAGGAAGAACCGCGCGAAGAAGACGACGGAGTGAGAGCGAACAGGAAGAATGAGAAAAGAGTGGCGATCGTGCAAGGATCGGCGATCGCGCGGGACTCTGGTCCCTCGTGTGCACGCAGAAAATCTCAATCATCGCGGCCGCGCGGTCCGGGGTTTCTTTTGTACCGATCGCTCTAAAGCCGTCCACCGATTGGCCGAGGGGCGTTCAAAGAGCGCCGCCGCCATGACTCGCGCGCGCGCGCGCTCGCGTAGCACACGGGGCTCGGCCACCTCGCGCGCTCTTTTGTTTGTGAAACAATGGCGCACGATGGGCCCCTCACTTAGCAAGCGAGCACCATAGCAAAGCGACCTGCTCTTCTGTCTCTCTCTCGCTGAGGTCCTGGGGCCTTAAGTGCGACTTGCACAAGTCACCCGATGGGACACTTAATCTATTAGGAAAATTAGCGCTCGATATCTGCGTTGACTATCTTGGGTTCTGATCCATTCGAGAAATTGGCGCAAAACGGAGCAGGTCAAGAGAATTAATTTTTGTACGGTCATATTTCGCACTTGGGATTTTTTTTTTAAGTTACAGTTCAACACTGTCAGAAAAGACTGGAAGATTGAATCCATAAACTCGTCAAGTGAATTTAATGTAAAATTGTGATATAAAATTAAGGTATCTTTGCAATGAAATTGGAGTAAATAAAAAAAATAAAAATACTTTTACAGTAAAAATAAAGCGAATTATAAAAATTACTGTACCAAAAATAAATTTGACTTCTCACGTGTATAGAAAATTTTACTATACCAGTTTATGAATAAAAACTTTCAGTACACTGTAAAAAATATTGAAAAATACACAATTCACGCGTACATTAAATTTCAAGCAATTTTTTTTCTAGTGCACCATTGATATAGATTTGATCTAAGCCTTTCAGCGAAAAGAATGCTGCATGAAGTGTCCTGTATCTTGATTTCATTAATTAAGTTCTGGTACGACTGCTTTTTAAACCGCTTACCTCGCTCACCTGTCTCATCCCTTAAAGCCCAGGATTGTCTTAGTCAGTCGAGGATCTCTATTGTGATCCTTGTCCTGTCCGATCTCCCACTCAATTTGCCCCTCCTCCCTAATCGAGCCAACCGCGGATCAGCGGATCCCTGATTGGCAAACGGATAACCCGGTCGTAGTTAATTTAATAATTGCTGGAACCCAAGGGCTCTAATTTTCTCATTATTCAATTGGCGCCTATTCCCAGATCGACAGCGATACGCTGGGTCAAAAGTACCTCTTCGGACTCACAGATCTCGCAGCCGACCACCAGCATAAGCGACCACTGACCTGGAAGTGCGACGGAATCTTTCAATCTTCGCGTAATCTCTGCCCCACAATCGTCTTCTTTCAAAGATTAAACTGTAGAATCGCTCTGATTGGAAGTTCTCGCCCGGCAACGGCGATTCCGTTGCGACTGGTGCGTTAATCCTCCAGTCGACACGTTTTGATTGACGCTTGGAAACTGCGGTGCGGTTGGTCTCTGGTATGGGCGGCGCCCGGCGCACCCGAGGTGTTAAACGATCGATCAGATAAGCCTTTTGCCGCGTCCGTCATCGTTTACGCCCCTCCGACCCGGAAATATTCGCGCGCTCGAAATTCTCACCTGTACAAATAATTGTACCAATTGCAATGCTTCGGAACTTTGTGTGGCGAATAATTGCGAAATTATTCCGAAATCCATGTATCATTTTATTAAGTCTTTTGATGTCCTTAGTACGTTGGAGGGTATAGTGGAGCGAGAAAAAAAGGTCACCTCCACGGTGGTCTAATTATGTGTGGGAAAAGTAATTATTCGATTATTCACACTGGGTTGCTCGAGAATAATGAAAAAAATGGTACTGACCTGGGGCCGAGGTTGGAAAAAAATGTGCGAGGGTTTATGTGCCCTTACGATTCGTTTCGGCAACAGAAGATCATAGGTATGGTTGCCGAAAGGGCGACCCTTGTGACATCTGTCGAGGTTATGGATGGATTCTGCAGCTGCTATTTATCTTATCTACTTTACCGATCGTGGGTGACTCAGTCGGTAATAAAGCTTTCTGATGATACAAGTAGTAGCATTGTCGTTAAGGTGGATTTGACGATAATGAACTTACCAACCGCTGGCAAAGGAATTGATGAGAATGTGTAACTAATACATTTTTTATAAAATAATGTTTAAAATAATAAAGTATTTGCAGAAACTCAAAACAGTAGAATCAGTCATGCAATTATTGTAGAATATGTGAAGAGTGTATTTATCATATTTTTTTGCTGGCTATAAACACCGTACCTTCAGATGGTAAATTACCTACACGAAACTGCAATCAGTAATTATACGGCGGCTCTAATTGGATGGTTTGAAAGTGGAAGAGAATTTTACATAAATGTACCTAATCTAATAATTAAATACTAAAACCAAAAAACGTCTATACATTTATTTGGATGTATACTAAAAGGTAAATGTAAACCTATTTCAAATATTTTCACATCTATTTATCATATATTTTGAAGACCTGATACTCATATCGTGAAAAACAATATACATTTACGGATATATAAAAATGCATGCTAAATATGCAAAAAAATATTGAGATAAAATTGATCATTTATATCTCAACTGTTATGACGACGAAAGTCAATCGAACGTTCGTTCCGCCACCCACGAATGTGTTATTGACTGACTTTACCAATACTTTGAGACGCTGCGGGGTCTGCGAATGGTGCGCAACACCAAAGGTGACGACGGCAATAAAGCGAACGAGCATCCACGAGTATAGAACGAAGCCTCTCGCCAAAGCGTTCAACGACCGTATCGAAACGAAAACGAAACGTTAATGTAAATTCAATAACAATCGGTACAGCGGCTGTCACTCTAACTACGAGTTTCCCTCGCCGCGCTCGCCAACCAAGTCATCTGGTTCTACCCGGGTCGTCGTTTATTTTTCCAAAATGGCCGCTAAAACACTGCTCCGCCGCAGACCCTCCCAGTAATTTAAGGCCTATTTATAGGATCTCGTTGTTTAGTCGTTTAACAAAATAATGGGGTACGCTGAGATGCCGCGATTATTCGAATTGATTAAGTCATGCGGCTTATACATTTGTCGACGAGTCGTTTTCACGCGAATCCGGAAATCAGTACAAATAGCACCTAAATGGCAACATCTGGCAATAGTATCCTTTAGAACTTCCTATATCCGTTTTCGTTGCCTTTACTTACGAATCTAATAATTATATTTCCAACTGTAACCAATTTTTACTTTCACCTAAAATTATGTCCAAATGTCTATCTTATACCAATTGCAAAATTAGCAAGACCAATAAAAATCATTGAGCCACCATCGACTGTACAAAAATTTAAAGCTCCCTATATCCGTTTACGTTGCCTTTGCTCACGAATCTAATAATTATATTTCCAACTGTAACCAATTTTTACTTCCACCCAAAATTATGTCTAAATTCCTATCTTTTACTAATTGCGAAATTGGCAAGACCAATTATATTAAATAAAAATCATCGGGCCACATTGATTGTACAAAAATGCATAGATGGGTCACAATTTATGCCACAGTATCGACTCACCGACAGTTTCGTGATGAATAGATCGTTCACGAAAACCATTATTATTTTGTTCCTCACAGTCAGTACCCTGATGCTAACCGAGCGGGTATCTCCATACACACGCTCAGATTTGGGCGGCTTGTGCTCCGAAATTCTGGCGATGCTCCAAAACCGCCGCCGCATTATACGGTTCTGCCTACTTTCGATGGGCACACGCGTCCTCTTCTTGCTCTATATACGTGGTACGTTCGCATCACGAGTGCAACCACTCATGGTTGGTAGGTAACCACTATACGTTATATTCTTATGCAAGACAACACTTTGTTCTCGAGGACTTTGGAATCGAGGAATATTCGGTTCACCCGGAGAAGATGAGATACATGGACCACGAAACGGAGTACATAATAATGTGAGCATCGCTGCTGCTGCTGAAGCTGCTGCTGCTGGAGCGATATACGATTCTCGAGTGTGCGCGCACTCGCTTGAGTGGTACTCAAAATTTATTTCGGACAAAAAACTATCTCCGCGTAAGAAGGCTACTCGCGCACTCAAACCGAATGGAAGCCTCGCTGGCTTAACTTGAGCTGAATTTTTTTTTCAGTCGTTAGTTTTTTTTTATTGGGGCGATACAGAAAGGGTTTTGTGTTTGCTGGACGAGGTCGTTTATATGAATTTTTTGCAAGCGACTCTTTTTTTGAGATCAAAATAAAAATATACGTATGTTAAATTCTTTATTGAACTTTGGTCGGTCTGTTATTAATTTCATAATCGGAGATGTTTTATATGTTGAAATTTGAATGTTAATAATTTATTTGACAATTTGGCCAGCGTTTTAGTAGACATTTTTATTTTTAAATATAAATACGTAACGGTGAGTTGCCATCGTGTTCCGTTAGTCGTTTTCGGTGCGGTCGACGAATCAACGAGGAAAAGAATTTTCCGAACTACTTCGGTCGCATCCCGAGCTCTCGCGCTCCGCATGAAACGCTGTTGATTGGCCCGGTAGTTCGACAATTTCCCTCGACGCGAGAAGCTTTGCCGCGAAAAATCACTAAATTGCCTCTTTGAGAGGAAACCACGACGAAGCAAGAGATGGGGGAAAAACGTTTACCTTCTGTACAGTCGACGCGCTTTGCCCTCAGCAAGAGACAATTCGAGCTATAGCGTTTCACGTTCTAAGAACATCACCGGAGAAAAATAATCTCACGTCTTTTTCTCGTAGCCAGAGAAAAAGCCGCGAATTTTCGAGAGCCATAAAAAAATGCTAGGTTAATAATTTTTTTTTAATCTCAACTTAATGAAAAAAATATTAAAAATCGCGCTAAGTCAATAAAAAAAAGCAAAAAATTATCTCAACTTTCAGGCTATCGTCACTCACCCCAAAAGTCGTTAGATTCGACGTATCGTAATAGTTGCGAGAAAAAATGGGCGGAAAAATCAGAAATTTTATTCACGAATCTCGTTCTGACTACTTTGCCATCGGCACAGGTCTCCTTTTCCCCTTTCCCTGAAACAGCTACAGCGGCAGCCGCATCCTCGGCCTGCGACGTGAATTGCCGGTTCGAAGTTTGAGATTTTCTCTCGACGCTCGAGCGGCCCGAGTGCGGAGCAGCCTCTCATTCCACAAGGAAACTCGCCCAGAAGCCTCTACCCACGGCTCCCGAAACTCCAGATCCAGAAGTGCACGAGTTGAGTTCTTACCTATATCGTTCTTATTGCCGTCTCTCTTCTTCCTTCCCATCTGTCGCCTTCTTCCGTACATTCGGCTTCGAAGTTTCGGTGAAATTGACCAATGTGCGACAGTCACTGCTGATTTGTACCTGTTAAAAAAAATGTTGAAATTGTTGTGGCATAAATAAATGATATTTTTATATGTTCAGAAATTTCTAAATCAAGTCGATAATTTTTTTGTATTTTTTTTGTTGGGGAAAATATTGGCATCGATGTGGCGAAGGGGTCAGCAACACCGGAAAAACATGGCGGAATATCTATATTTTTACTAACCCATGTAAGACTTGTGTTATATTTTGATGTCTATGTCCTATACGTATTACTCTCGGCTTGTGGCGCGCGCCTCAATCGGCCTCGTTGCCAGGGAGACGAAGCATCGTCACACGGACTATTGAAGAAGTTAAAGGGGACTCCGGGCTTTATTCGCTCCGTTTCCTTGAGGGACAACAGAAAAAAACAGGAGCGATGCTGCGCTGCCAATGGTGGCGACGAAGTCAACGAGGCAATAATGTGTTTACTGGAGAAGGATGCAAGAGGCAGAAAAAAAGGAAAAAAATAAAATTCACTGCAATTAATTTTCTCAGGTGACCGATTACAATTAAGAGTAACAGATAAATAATATCCCTGGTAGAAAAAAAACTCTCGGCTTTGTCATAAACCGAGAGTTGTAATTTTCCAAAAATTTAATAATGGACATTGGTCAAGCAGAAGCGGAAACTTGATCAATCAAAATGCTGAACAGTCGAAATTGAAAACAAAAATTGTCCGTCATCGATATCCACGTGTATCATTATCCGTTCATGCTTTCATCCTGGAACGTCCAGCGATTGGGCAGTCTCCAACAAGCGCGAAGAATATAGTACTGTAGCAGTCGCAGAATGAATCTCGCGCTGTTCTGGCCTGTATTATACTTTCAAATTCACGCGCAATAGCGATTTGCGACGATTGTAAGAGAGGAGAGGCGCTCGCAAAAAAATTCAACGGGCTTTTTTCCACCCTTAAATGGCTCGTGCAAAATCGGTAATGGCTACCGTTGCATGAATAAGCCCTGACGTGAGTTGTAAAAAAAAAATATTTATTTTTTTTCTCGACAATCGAGATTTTTTTTTCTTCCCGATACTCAATATTGATTTTTCAAAGATCATCATGAAAAAATTATTAACTGGCAATTGATTTTTTTAGTGTTACCCTTTTTCCGGAGAAGAATTAATAAATCTTGCACTGGTTTAACTAGTGTAAAGCGTTCGAATCTCCTTAAATAATGAACTCAATTCTTTTGTGTGATAAAAAAGGGTTATTTTTTTAACCTCTTTTTTTTCTTTTTTTGCCACCACACTTGTCTGCGTGTTTTATGGGTGCTCACGCAGTAATTCTCGTGAGAAGCATTGTAGTGCTGTCCTCAGCTATAAGCGACGTCGAAAGGACACCAGAAAATGAGGGTTAAAACGAACGACTGCGAGAGCCCTGAGCTACGAGGGGCATTCAGGGAGGGAGTGCAGCACGTAGAGCGAGCGCCAGTTAACAGCTAATGAAAATTAGCGTCCGTCGACTGATTGAGCGGCAAATTGTTCCTTTCTTGTTTTGAGGGATGAACGCAGAGACGAACACCGTGGAGAGACACTGGTATCGTTAAAACGACTATCGACTCAATGAGTCTCCGAATTCCCAATCTCCGACGGAACTTCCTCCTCCCCTCCTCCTCCCCCTCCTTCTGCACCTCGTCCTGACCATTTTATTCCTGGGTCGAAACAGTGTGTACTAATTTATTGTAAAAGCTCTATACATTAAATATCTAATTACTCGTAATTTTTCTGCACTAATTTAGGAATCAATTTGCTAATTTATTTTTTTAATTTTTTAAGGTTTATAGGTTTTAAGTTTTCGAGCTGCTATTAGTTTTAAAAATACATATTTATAACTCCCCATGTAAAAAACGTTAAGGATAATTTTTTTCAGTCATAAATGTTGGCGTTTTTTTTAAGTGTGGTTCAAAATCTAATTTAATTCCCTCTGCTCGCCAAAATCTCGGTCCAGTTTCGTCAGACACGCTACCGTCTTCACATTTTAGTTGCAAAGATTTATGGGCTGTTGTACCAAGAAGCGACTCATTCGGGACAATGGAATTCCTTCAGCAAGCCACAAAGCAGTATATTATTGGGAAGAGTAGTCGTTACTGCCAATAACTCGTGACACTCCGCAGCGATTTGCTGCCGTATGGCTCGCGCTTCCAACGCACACTGCTGAGGCGAGTTATTGCCTCGCGAATGTTTAGAAATTTCTGTAAACAATACACGATAATGGACTGCAGAAGCGCCAGCGACGACCATCATCGTCGTCATTACCTCGCGCCTCTTATTCCACCACTCCTTCAGTGCAACATCGAAATTCTGGTTTCGAGAGTTCATTATCCTGAATCCAATAGCAGTTACATTCAAAATCCTATTTGGTAGTTTGTCAGAAAAAAAAATCGTTTTTCGCGTTTTTCTCCTCGAATTTTCGATTTTTCGGGCAAACACCTGTCGTTTTTGGAATCAGCGGGAAATTTGCCATCGGATAGGGTTTTTAAACTTCGTTAAATCGAAAAAAAAATTTTTGGCAAAAAACGCAAATTTTTGAAGGGGTACCCCTTCTAAAAATTTGCGATTTTTGAGGGTCAACTTTAAAAATCTGCAAAAAATTGAAAAATTGAGATATCGCGTTGCGCCTTGCGGCATTCTCTTCGTTGAAGAGTCTTCTTTCGAATGCAAAAAGAAAATCCCGATTATATTGATCCGAAGAAAAATTACACCGATTTCAGTAAAGTGCCAAAATTGTGAAAAAGTGAAAAATCGTTTTTCGCGTTTTTCTCCTACAATTTTTTATTTTTCGGACAAAAACCGGTCATATTTGGAATCAGCGGGAAATTTTCCATCGGATAGGGTTTTAAAACTTCGTTAAAGCGAAGATTTTTTTTTCGCCGAAAATCGCAAGGAAACCCTACGCTGACCTCCGACCACGTAAATAATATAATAATTTTCCTAAAATTGCATTTACGAATTTTAAAAACATGTGATAATTAAAAATAAAAAGGACCAAATGATGACGTTGCAAGATTTCAAATTATTGTCGCCGATGCACCGACGACCCTTCATAGTCTCGGAGACTGCACATTGGGGACATAAGACGTAGACCCGCGACCGTATAACTCGGAAATGTAACTCTTTTGTTTATAACAGATGAGTGCCGAGGATCTTGAAAGTTTTTTCTCGTGCTCACAGTCCCCGACCAGTCTCTCAGTATTATCCGTGCTGGCGTCGCCGGCAGATCAGAGCTCGGGCCAGTAGCCCGTTCGAGCTTCGCCCCTGAATAAACATATCCGATGTCTGTCCGGCCCACCCAGCAGTTCGAAACTATTAAAACACTTAGGGGAAAAAAATAACGCCTTTCGCGGTGCTCTTGCCTCATGCCTCTCTCACTCAGGCGAACACCCTTCGGCGACTTTTCGGACAAAAAACGGGAGAAACTCTTTTCTCGTGTCTGGCGCTCCGAACGGATGACCCGGGTAAGAAACAATAAACTTGTGAAGCTCTGTTGTCCCGCGTCGGAAAGTCAAAGCCGAAAGGGCGCCGCTTCTTCGTAGATGGGATGCAGATTTTTTTTTACTATCCGTTACGTGTCACACTCGGCACTGAGTTCATAAAATATGGACTATTTCATTATTTTTTTGAGTATTCGTCATTCTACAAAATAAATAAATAAATAAGCAATATTAACAAAATTATTTTCATTTGGATTTCACAAGAAACGTTTCTGTAACCGATTTTGTACTGATATTTAAATAGAAAATTATTTGCTTAGTATTCAATTTTTTTGACGATTCCCAAGTGAAGAATTTATTAATTTTGTTGATCGCACTTGCAAAGTAATAGTTTTGCAGTGTACGGTCAGCAAAATTCACCGAAGGCAATTCTCGATAGTCAAATTCGGACCGCGATCCCTGATTTTATATTCCCTCACGCCCAAGTTATTTATTCAATATTCGGTGTAGAATCGGATATCCTGAACGATTTCTGTCCAGCGTCACTGCTCGAAAGCGCGTTTAACGAGTCATTGGATTGCAATTGCTGCGGGGGACCGAGGAAATAATATCATAAATTTTCGCAACACATTGCCAAAAGTATCGAGAGCATCGACATAATCTCACAGTTTATACATTTATTTACACTCTAATATACACGATCCTTCTTTATACATATACACTATATATATTAAACTATAATAAATACATCGTACGTTCGAAGATATTTCACATTCAGGACTTTGGTTGAATTAATTGTTATTTGCTTTACGTTTATTATTATTATCAATTATCTAAGATTTTTATTTGCACGATGAAACACCACCTGCGGAATTTATTCATTGTTTTTTTTTGTTTGTATTTTTTTCAAATTACTTTTCACTGTCCATTTTCGTGATTTGTGTTTCCCGCGGTACCTGATCGCCGAGCTCCGACGGAATTGTGGGCTGCACCTGAATTTGCGTACCGTGCAAGGGCGGACACAGAAGGGGATGATAGGGCAGACAGTAGTACGGGAAACCATTGAGCGCTTTGTTTGCGCTCGGATGAATCTGCGGACAGGAGATCTGGCCCGGAAGTTGGCCGCCGCCGCCACCGCGTAGGGGCAATCCTCGCAAATGCTCGTCCGGATGAACCAGAACACGAACCGCCACGCGCCTCGCCGAACTCGAGCTAACCAGGGCGCCGAGCTCCTGCTGTTGACGCCGCTTGGTTTTGTACCTGCGCAATCCGAAACACCAATCTCATGCATTAAAATCGAACCGGAAATTACGATTAAAGATCTAACCCGGAAATACAAAATATTTTTTGGTTATGAGCACTAAAAAATGGAATGCTAATTTTGTTATAAAAGAAATTTTATAGCATTTTGGGATTTTTGCTTCAACCAAATTCAAGAAATTTTTAGCTAGCGCAGCATTATTTTTTGTCACTAAATGGCTATTCATAACGTCTAAAAAATATAATTTATCTTTAGCACATTTTTTAAAAGAAATTTTATAGCATTTTGCTTCGTTGCAGAGAATACTATTTTCGTGGACATTTTTATATGAAAGGAGTAATATAATTGATATTGAAAATGTTACAATATATTAGTAATTTTAATTTCTCATTTACCGTCGATTCTGGAACCAAATCTTCACTTGAGTCTCCGTCAATTTGAGTCCCCTCGCCAAATCAGCCCTCTCCGGACCCGAAAGATATTTTTGGGCTGCGAATCTCCTCTCAAGCTCGTAGACCTGTGCGTGCGAAAAGGCAGCTCGGCTTCGTTTCTTCCTAGCCTGAAGGGACTGTCCATGACCCTGTGCGTCGAACATGTCGTCGTCCATGTCATCTGAAAATAACAAAAAAATGATTGTACTCGTATAAATTTTCCTCCGGATAGTTCTAACCGGATATACGACGTGAAATCTTTTTTTGGTAAGACGGGGAGGAAGATCAGCCGCAAAGAGACGAAAGTTTCAGCAGAGCCGAATTATGGACGGTGATATTCGTTGGCTTTTGATGTTGCTCCGTGAAACATCAACACGCGCCACGGTTAGTCGGACATGTGTTTACTCCTCTCTCCCTACTCAGTAAAATTCTCCTTTGCTCAACCAGGCAGCAGGTACCTTATATGCGATCCGTATGCCAATTTAAACGCTCACGAAAAATTAAGCTGGCGCCGCCACAAATCTTCGACCCGGTTCCGGTTTCACGTGACATCAAAATTCACCTAATCACCGTGAGTCAGATGTATTTGCCTTGCGATTGACAAGCGAAGTGGCAGACAAAAAAGATAAAAACCATCGTATTTGCGAATGATTTTTTTTTTCGTCACTTTTACTCATTTCATTGACGGGCAGAGAAAAATATATTTGGACAATTTGAAGGAATAATTAGTTGATCAAACAGATGTTCGGTTGAACTAAGTGTCTGTTTTATTTACGATGATCAATATTTTGTTCGTCACTCGCCAATTGGAAGCAGCGATTTTTTCGTACGATTAAATGATTTTCATAATTCTTTTCGATTTATTTGACATAAGCATTATGCGAATCTTTAATTCATTTCGATGTTCGTGGTTCCTCAATGAGCGGATTACTTAGTCACTTTTCTCGTGGAAGTCAACCGAGCCAATGTAATGAGGACGAACGCGCATCCGAGTCCGACGTTTGCGCGAACATTTCGAGAGATCTATATTTGATCGCTTTCAACGTCAAGAGTTGATGGCGTCGTGGCTCGTCTAATGCGTCCGGTCCCCAACGTTCCTCAAACATTTTATGCTATATTACGTCTACAGTGCAAGGAAAGTGGCCCATGCAGGGCAAGTGGTGCTTCTATTACTGACCACAATTCTTCAGAGCTTAATCGAATCATCTTTTTAATTAATTATGTTAATCTCATTTACTGCTTTTCGTATATACATTTTTTAATTTATTCAATGATGGTTTATTTTAACACATAGATAAGTAAAATATTGTAGCATTGCTGAGCCATTGAAAAATTCCGGTTCAATTTTTCTTCCAAAAGAGCTCTGACCGAAAAAACCCATAAAGTACGTGCAAATATAATAATTCTCGAATGAGCGTTCGTCATCATTGATTTTGTTCCTCATCGAGAGTTCACTCCAGCAGGAAGGGTCAGAATGTTTGCCTTCCGACGAAAGTGCTGGCGTCGGTCGACATTGTAACACGATATGCGTTGTAAGTCCTGCTGGGTACTTATGGCGATTTTATTCCCTTCTCTATCACGATCATCGGCCTTGCCAGCGTTTAAATAACAGTGCAAACAGATTTTTTCTCCATGAATTATTGTGCCATTGATTTGTCGTGTCGCGTCTCAGAGTCATCCGCGAAAAATTGAACTGCCACGGTCATTGATGGTATATTTATGAACCTTCCTGACGCATGAAATCGATGTCGTGGCTGGTTACCCGACGGAGCCGAAGAAAAAAGTGGACGAGGCGAAAGAAGAGACCCGCAGTGTGCGTAGCCGGCGGCAAACGGACCGAACGGACAAGTGCAAGAAGTGGAGTAGCGTTGAGGCACTCGTGACGTCTGCCTCGGGTTCGAGTGCCACTTATGCTACTAAAATTACATTCAATTACGTTATCTCGGCTCGGATTAACTTGGAAAACTCTTGAGGAAGAGCACGGTCTGTCCTTAAGGATCAGCCTGGCCTGAATCCTCTATTTCCTATCCTAGACGTGATGACGTTAGTGGGGGATATGATTTCACGACTTCGGGAGAAGGGATTTTTGGTTCAACTGAATTCAGGAAATTTTTAGTTAGCGCCGTATTATTTTTTGTCACCAAATGGCTATTCATAACGTCTAAAAAATATAATTGATCTATAGCACCTTTTTTTACTAACCCAAAATTGGTCCAATTGAACTCATTTTTTCATTTAAGGACTGATTGAACAAAAACCAAAATATCTTGCAGATTTATTACATGCTTACCAAGATATTTGCTTTTGCTCATATCAAGCGCCTCGTCTTGTTGCCTCTGTGCCGACTCCCTCGCCTCTTTGACTTCCTGATGATAAGCCGCAAGGGTGCCAAGCGTCTCCAGACTCTTAAAACTGGATGGCGGAACAACGTGCTGAAGATTCCCAAAATTGGACAGGTTCGCCTGTGTCAGGTTTCGCCTAAGAATGTCCAATTCTCGAGCGACATTCAATTGACAGTCAGGCGAGACTGGCAGACGTGGAAAGGACACTGGACGGCTTGGAAACCGAGGATTCTGCTCGATGACAGATCCACAAGGATTTCTCTGGTAATTACTGTTCATTTGCGGTCTTCTCGATGACACCGAACTTCCTTTTATCTCCTCGAAGTGACGTATTTCCGGCTGATCACCAGGACAACCTGACCTGCTCAATATGTCCTCTATGCTGAATGGCGTTGGTTGAACGTGTTGCGACGCTTTTGGGGAACTCGCTATTTCCATCCGGCTCGTTGTGTCTTCCATTGTTAGTAAACCCTCAAACCCAAGTAAATTGAGTGAACGAGACTGATCTTCACGACAGACAAACCTGTCGAACGTTTCACAGCGACAATGGAACCAATATCGAATTTGTTACCCTCAAAAGGGTTTAAAAATACGTCAAACAATTGACACTTGGAGTCATCGTTCAATTCACTCTCTCCAAAAAAACTTCAATTTTTCACAAACCGACAGGCAAAATAAAAACAGGCCACGAATGTTCGATGATGACAACTTCTGATCTTTTTGTCGTACCGAGTCACAAAAAAATTCGAATAATTTCCGGAAATTCACTGAAGTCACTTCGGTAAAAAAATCACAGTTTCTTCGCTGCAACACTGTACGAACGGTTGTCGATCGTGCGGATTATTAATCGTCTTGTTGAACACTCGACCAGGTCTTGTGCACCCTTCCGGCGGAGTGTGCTTCGGTCAAGTGTGCTTCTCGCGGCTTGGGGACTTATTTTTCGAATTAGAGCGCCACTCCGACCCCACCACAGTACCAATACTCTGCGTCTCGTCTCTCTCCCTCTCTCGCTGTTTCTCTTGGCTTCCGAAAAAGTGTCCTGCCCCCTCCGGCTCGTCGGTCGAGCCCCGCACGCTCTGTGTCGCAGTACTTGGGGGTCTCTCCTCCCCCCCGAGCAGCAGCTCTGGACCACTCCTTCCCCCACCCTTTCCTCACCAACGACTATGCCATCAGAGAGCTCTACAAGTCCACCCTGACGATCTCCTACCCTTTCACTCGTCATATCCCCGGAAACGCACGAGAGGAGTCGCGTCACTTGACTCGGCGAAAGATTAATTCACTTTCATCTATGATTTTTCGCGGAAATCTCGTCGAGATTTCCGCAAAACCGATCTTGAGAACTTTCTCAGTTCTCACTTCGAAATTCGTTGAAAGATGTCTTTTTCTGATTATCAATGTTCATAAAGAATTTTTTTTAAGAATCTTTTCAAGTGGCTCAAAAAATGTGTACTCATTTCGTGTCCAATGGTATTATTAATAGTAATGAAACTTTTTTAAAGAGATACAAAAAAATTAAATGACTCAGGTTTTCGAAAATTCTTTCATAAATATTTATTTACTTTCTTTTCGTTTATAAGATGGTTTTTATACCAGACGAAAATACGTTTAAACATAATTTTTTTCCTGAATCCAAACCATTGGACTTACCTCTTTCTATGACTGCAAAATATTTTTATTATCTACTCTTTATTTTTATTGGATAATTTTCTATTTCGAGACACTTTTAATACTTGTTCGCGGATCGAAAGCTCGCGACGTCGCCGCGAGCGTAGGTGGAGCTTCGATTCCGTCGTTTCTCGTCGGACACGTTGATTCCAACGGCCGCGAAGGTCTCTATCCTCTCGCCACCGGCCTCGCCCCACGTCCAATGGACGGGTTTTCCCGGCAGTCGGCTTTTACCCCTCGGCCAATCGTCGCGCAACTCGCGGCGAGCTTGAAAGCCGCGATGCTGCGGGTGGAGGTGGTGAAGGTGGCAGTGGTGGTGGTGGTGGTGGTGGTGCTGACGACGATAACGAGGAGACCCGACGTCGTAGCTCCTCTACTTTACCCGAGAGCTTTCGCGACTCTTCGCGACTCTTTCACCAAAGGCGAGGGGAAACGAGGGGGGGGGGGGGGGGGGGGGGGGAGAATCGCAAGAATCATCCGACTTTTCGAGGTCGGAACTTCTGCGCCCCCGCGCGTCAAGTGTACGTGAACGATAATGTCGTCCTGGCTAAACGGGTGACGCAAAAGCTCGACTCTTCCATTTCTCTTTCATGACGTCATTTTTTCCCTGAAATACTCGAGACACCTATTTTTTAATTATTTATTTTTTACTAAAAGTTATTTTTTCATCACTCACAGTGTAAATAAAAAATTAATAGTGACTCTATTTTCTGCTAAAAAATTACAAAAAATTGAGGGATGGTTCAATAAATCAAACGCAATATTTATTTTGTTTTTTATTTATTGAAGAATATTTATTTTTACGTAAATGAATTTATTTTGGCCGTATAACACAAAAACTTCCACAAGTGCTGAGTGAATTTGACTGCCGAGAATGCGGACGCCAAGTTCATCGCGAAACTTCGGTTGAATCGTTGCCTAACGATTTTTGAAAGTAACCCGTCGTTCCCCGCTTCGAATCAGGAGTAAAGCGAGTAATAGCTTCGCGCAGAACTACTTCGCAGTCTCTCGTATCGAGAAACCGCTCGCTGGCATATATAGAGTGTGCTTTACATAACAATCGCCGCTAAAGACTCGCAGCATTGTCCGGGCCACGTGCGGAGTCGCCCGAGTTCCCTGTACCGGTTTAATTAAGTGTGAACCACAGAAGCGAGCGCGCGGAGCCTCCTCACGCCTCACTTGACCCGATGATGACCTCACGCGCTACAGAGATATCGATGGGCGAATCATTGACGCGACCCCCTCGCCCCTGCCATTCAATATCTTTTCGCGTATTCACACTGCAACCAAAGTACTATACAGTATCGACAATGTGACACTTTATTGCAATTTAATCACAGAAAAAATTAATTAATTATCCGCTTTCTGCGTTTTTTATAATTTCAGAACATCAGTGAATCACTATGGCGATATATTTTTAAATAATAATGAAATTAGAATTTAATGAATTAATTTTTTTTTAAGTTGCAGCAATAAACACTTCTCAGGGATAAAAGTTCCATGAGCAAAAAATATTGCTCATGGAACTTTTTTTGTCAATTCACGAAATTTCACATGTGGAATTATTTATTTCTCATAGATGAGTAATCCGCAAATTTATTCCTACGTGTTATATTCCTGAATTTGTAGTAACAGGCGGGCCACTTATCTCTTACGTCGACTTCTTCTCTCAAGACTTGCAGTAAGAGAGCTTATAACGGTTGATGCCTCGGGGTGGGGTACGAGTTGTCTTTTTCTCGGGTTCGATCTAATCAATAATAAATTATAGGGGGTACACGACGGTGCAGCTCGCTCCCCACCGAAGCACAGCTAAGGTCTGACCCTCCCGCTCAATTGGTCGCAATTCTTAAAGACCTTAATTGGCGCGGAAAATTATACCTTATTTGAACTACCCCGGGAAGAACGACGACGAACGTCGTTGGTGCCTACGGTTGCGTTCGTCGCGGTCTGCACCCTCTCTGGACGATTCTCCACTCAGGGCCACCTTCTTTCGCGTTTTCCTTCCTCGCAATTTTTCTACTCGGATATTTCTCTCTTCTTATTTAACCAATCACCAAGATAAATTGCCGCAAGTTGCATCCGTAATACCCCAGTGACTACTCAATACCAGTACTCAATATCTTATTATTATTACTACGTCTTTATTAATTTAATACTATTACTATTAAAAAAGCTGTAAAATATAGTATTGTCACTACTAACCAAAAAGAATTACTGTTGGTATTGTTCATAATTTCAAATTTTTTTTACTTGACATTCCAAAGGTTTCCATTGACTTTTTTGCGGGGCACCCCCACGACCCATAAACATATGCACAACCAGTGTTATAAATTCACATCAAGGCCGATTTTTTTTTGCAAAGCCTAAGACGTGATTTTTCCCACGTAGGAGAAATTTGTAAATACTCACCGTCTATCAAAACATCTGTTACGATAACAAAAGTCACTTCTAGATCTGTACCTGTCTCCTTGTGCCGACACGTGAGATCTAATTTTTTTTTCTCGCCGAAACCGTGCGAATCATCACCATCAATGAACCTCCCCGCAAAGTCTCCATGTGAACGCAACTGATAAAAAAAATAATAAAAATAGTTTTTTGTAACCTGCTCGTGGCACTCGTATCAAAGTACAAACTATGCATGTTTATCTATTACAACATCGTGAATTATGAAGTTTCGCGGTGGAAAGTGAAGTTCCCCCCAAACCACGTAGGCCAAATTCCGGTCTCTAATCTCGCGACCTAGAAGGTGCTAGCTAATTAAGTGCTTGATAAATATTTGGGCAGGTGGCAGGGAGGCTCACGAATCTGCCTTATGCAAATAATCGTGTGATAAGAGACACAGATACATTGACGTATGGCTTCCCGTCCGTAAACTACATGTCTCGCGAACCCCGAAAAGAATGGAAGGAAGCCGACGAGCCCGCAGGTATAAAACAGTCGTCCAGGGAGCTGTTACTATCATAAGCAACACAGAGGTTGTTGTTACACATTCATAGTGCAAACGAGAGGAGGAAAAAAGAAACTCTACAAAAATGGCTCGTGCGCTTTACGTTTTCGCTATTGTTGCGTCGCTCGTGGTTTTGACCAATTCTACACTGTTGTCCACGGCACTCAGACGATCTTACTGCAGGATGTCGACTTGTAAGGTTCCGAATTCTCACACCCTCTGCAAATATCCGGTAAGTTTTTTTGTAATTACATTTTTTTTGTCATCAAGCAATTAAGTGTTTTTTGTAAAAAAAAAAGTGTATACGGAAAATAATTAGGAATTAATATTGTTTGTTTAATGCAGCTCGCCAAAACGAGCCCAAAATGTGGCAAAGTGACATCTGAAATCGTGACACCCCAGGAAATAAAGGAAATACTCCAAGTTCTCAATCCAATCACTGAGCTCACGAAAATACCCCTGGTAAAATATGTGCAAAATAATTTGAAGCAAAATAGTACTTTGTGATACAAGGGCGAGAAAGCGGCCATTACGCGCGGAGGTTAGGAAGCGGAGCACTCGCCAAATCGAGTGCTACAACGGCACGAGGCGAAGCCGAGTGTTGTTTGTAGCACGAGAGGAGGCGAGTGCACTGCTTCCTAACCTCCGCGGGATGGCCGCTTTGTCGCCCATGTATCACATACTACTTTTTGTAACGAATGTCAACGTGATGTCGCACATCTTCGTGCCTGCAAAGCGTGCGTGAGATCATCTTGTAGATAGTTTCACGCACGCCAATGTGTGCGTGAAGTAATGTAGATAACTTCACGCACCAGATGGCGTACGTGAAATCATCTACGTTGACATGAGCATAATACGCGATCTCACGCACGCTTTGCGGGTACGAAATGTGCGACATTACGTGCATGAGTTACAAAAAAATTATTTCGTAATGTGTGCGGCTAAAAACAGATGTTTAATTTTTTTATAGAAATGGGACAGAGAACTCGCTATCATTGCTCAGACCTGGGCAAATCAGTGCACACCCAAAATCGACGCGTGCAGAGACGCCAGTGAGTTTAATCAAAACTTTAATGATATTAAATATTTATTTTTCTCTAACTTACTTATTAAAAAAATATTACGATACAATACACATATAAACTAACCCTTCGTTTTTATTTTTACAGAGAGATTCAAAGTTGGACAAAGTTACTCGTACGCAAAAAGCAAAGGACCTTTCACACTCCCCCTCTCCGAGTTGATCCTTCTAGACGAAGTTCCGTGAGTATAGCCAAACAATAAATAAAAAAGACAATATATAAGTTACTAATTTTTCAGCAACTCTTTTCTAAATCGTTTCGTAATTTCTTTTTCAGTAAGGGTAGCACTCTCGTAGGATGCGGTGCGATTCGTTACAACCCTGATCACAAGGCCAACACGACATACTTAGTATGCAACTACGGTCTCTTAGCCCTGTAAGCAGGAGAGCAACAAAACATGACTAATCGACAATTATATCATAAGTGAGTGACAAAAAAAGCGATCTTACGCTACAAAAAACCAAAAAAAAATTATAAAAGCGAAAAGAAAACCTAAATAAAAAGTGAATTGATCAATAATCAACGTATTTCCACATTTTATAAACACCAGCGCCCGATTAAAAATAAAAATTGTCAAACCGGAAGTACGTCGCGACATTTCCGGGAATTTCGCGAGAGGCTAGCAATTTTTGCCTCGTTTCCAAGATTTCGCTTACGGATTGCAGAAACGAGAGGAAATTGTGCCTGGAGACTCGTCCGACATTTGACGGTAGTATATAAAGTCGCCAAAGTAACCAAAGGGTGGTGGTGCGGCTCGTTGCGAGTCAGAGAGAGATGAGAGGAGAGGATACTATAAAGGAGGCTGTAAATGGGTGGGATTCTGGTGGTGCGAAGACGTGGGCTCTGAGTTCTCGGGGTTCGCGGTGGAGCGGCGAGCGCGCGCTCGTAAGAATATAAAAACAAGGAGACCGGATGACTGCTAACTGTTTGTTAGTCTTGGGTTTTAAAGTCCGCACGTCTGTCAGTCCGGAGATGTAATATTAGTGCGCTTAGTATATACGCAGAGCTGCGCCGTCTCCGCCGTCTCCGTCGTCTTCGTCGTCGTCGTCGCTTCCACCACCACTCGCGCTCATTCACTGCTATCCCCGTCACTTTTCATCGCTACTCACCAATGCCACCAACTCTCGTCGCCGTCGCCGCCACCGACGCCGATATTTGCTGTCGACCAGCTTCGACTTCCCCTGCACACGTGTATAACCACCTCTATACGTACCACCGGTACATGTGTAAATCTTCTGGCTTGATGTACACACCGCTAACGCGTTCCACGGACTAACTAGAGCAGACGTTACTACGAACCTTGACTTTTCCTCCAGCCCAGTGGAACTCTATGCTACTTCCTCGACTGGTTATATACATTGGCTGTAAAAAAAACACCGTGATTTATGGTCTCGTGCGAGTTTACCCCATAAGCATTTTTTCGTTTTTATTGTGGGTGATTTTTGGGGATTTTTGTTGGGTTTATGGATTATCGATAGATCGATTTTTATTTTGTAGGGGATTGCGATTTTTTTTTTTTTGGTTTTTACAAAGTATTGTCAGTTTATTTTATTGGCTTGAAAAATATGTTTTAGTTTATTTTGTAATTATGTTTTTGTTCGACTATCGAATCATATATATTTTATTAAATTAGAAAATAATTATTTGATTAATTATATAATAAAAAGAATTAAAGAAAAGACCAGCAGCGAAAATAATGCTAATAATGGTATTTGCACGTTATAGTTGATATATCTTATGGCAAACCAATTATGAAGCAAGGTGGTTTTGCGTAATTACAGGCTTTGTACTCTGTTAATAATTGTTTCGGACGGGCACATGAAACCAGCATTTTCCGGGGGGGGGGGGGGGGGGGAGGAAAGTTTGGCGGTGAGTATCGAAACGATAAGTGCAGGAAACTGTGATTCTGATCCTCGACAGTTGGCAACGGAGACCACTAATTTATTTTCTCCGAAAAAGAGTCAACTCGTTTGCATGCCAGTGACCATCTGTCGGTAAAACAGATCTCCTGTATCTCTGCAGTGTTAGATTTTATCCTTCGGGTCCCCTCTCTTCTCTCGAGGAAAAATGTGAAAACCGACCGAAACCCTTAAACTTGAGAACACTGTGATTCAACTAACTGAAGACAGAGGGCTCCACATATAATATTTCAGTTGTCTTCTGGCTACCGAATAATATAATTCGCGCTTAATTATTAGCAACTCGTAATGAATTAAATTTTGTAGCACTGAAGGAATTAATCCTTGTGATTCGCTGTTTGTTGAAATATTTTGAAATCTTCCAACAAACAGTAACCAGAATATTTTTTAAAACATCGTTAAATTATAATTTTCCTTTTTGCAATTTTTCGTGAAATTTTACCGCGATCGTTTTTTTGTGTATTGTATTTGCGTATTAATTTTTCTTGTGTATTGCATTGGCAGTGCAATAAAAATTAAATGCGTAAGGTATTTGACTGATAGCAGAATTAAAAGTTTCACTACCGAATAGCAAATAGATAACGAAGCGGAATGATTAACGATTATGAGGTCGAAGAAAGAAAAATAAACAGGTCAATTAACAAGTTTTATGGGTACTGCGGCATGTGCACCGTAACGTGTGTGTGTCTCTCGGTGGGGGCTGCGCGTGCTGACTAGTGTCCCGCTGGGACGGGGCACGAGCGTGGCCACACATATTCCCTCAAGACTTCCCTCCGGGCCGCTCGAACAGTCAAATAAGGATCGAATTTCAATGTTGAACGTGCAGTGATTGATTATGCGAATATAAAGACCGAGCGTAATGGAGTTCTATTTAACAACCGAGGGGTCTGACCCGAGCAACCGCAGAATCACATTACCCTGATGTTCGCTGTAAATAGTAGAAAAAATGACATCGATGAAGACACGCAAAAACTTCTGCTCAGTATTATCGACATTTTTATTATTATTATCATTGACGTTAAAAACTATAAATTTTGTACAACGATTAAGTACATTCGACCATTTATCCTCTCATTTCTCTCATTCATCATATCTAAATATTACAATTAATCGTTAAATGTCGTTTGTCGTACATTTTCTAGTCAACTTAGAGCAGTTTTTTCATATCATAAAAATTACCGGACCACAATTCATCCCTTAAAATAAAAATACGTAAAAATATGCTTATATTTAATACTGCCCAAAAATTCTAGGCAATATTATTCTACGATGTACAACTATGTTATGTTATAATATATTACACGGTTATTAACTCCTTTATACAATTTTGCGTAACCTTTACTGAGCCTCCGCGGAAAATAAACAACGTAAAATATATTCAGTATATATTTTTCATCTTGTTAATTTAGTTTAATTCCGTGGGAGATATTTTATAATTTTCCCTCACTCCTTTCCTTCATTTCCCACGCTAGCGCCATCATCCCTTATCCGTGGTCGCAGGTCCCTCGATACGAACGTCATATCCGTGGTCACAGGTGCCCCACTCGAGAACCATGGCTAGCAGCAGCCCTTTGACTCCCGTCGGTGCACGTCGGTTAAATCAGAGCTGACGTTTTTATCAGCCTGTTCCCATGGGCCTTTTATATAGCTACGGTAGCACCATAAGCGCGATCGTGCGAGTCTTCAAGCCCAGCCAACGAGATCCGACGTCTCTCTCTCTCTCGCGTCCAACCAACACGTTGCCAATGCATCGACTCAGCGACGGTAAAAGACGCTGCATAGCCGAGAGAGACTCGAGGCTCGAACGCCAACCACTTGACTGCCAGATGACCCGTCGTGCTCGCGCGCGATAACCTAAAAGCACCCTTGGCTCCGGCTCAACCTCTCGGTAAACGCACCTATTTATACATTTCATTTTTGCTATTTTTCGTCGTCGCGTAATTTTAGACCCCAACAAAATTGCATCTCAATGTCTTACAAAATTTTAATAATATTTTTTCGTTTTTTAATTTGAGATTTTTATCTTCGTTATTTAATTGTAATTTTATATCCCAACAAAATTGCATCCCGATGTCTTATGAATTTTTTAAAAATATTTTTTTAGAATTCTTTAAACAGGAACTCTGAAATTATGGACTTGTTGTCCAATCGTGAGAAGTGGAGGAAAACCCGGCGAAAATCTCAAGTGCCACAGTCTTTTTTTTTGGGGGGTGAGCGACGTAATATTTCGAAATTGATGTTTCCGCAAAAGCCACTCGAAATGATTTCCGCTCTTGGGGCACGAAACATTCGGCCTCACTAGGCCCCGTCTAGTCGCTGCGAGGGCCTTGACAAAAAATGTGGTTGACTTTGGAAAAGGAAAACAGCTGCCCGATTGCTATACAGCCTCATTTTTCACGCAATAAACCTAAGAGCATTTGCAATATAATAATAGCTGACCTAAAGTTACAGCACTTATGACATTCACACGAATTATTACAGACGATTATAAAAAAAAATCCTATCTACACTACACGAAAAATACTCAATTTGGTTTTTCATTTTTTGGCATTGTTCATTGATTGCATCACTCAAAGTGTCGTTTGTCCTTTGGGGACCTCGTTAAAAATCTGTCCAGGAAAAATCTGGTTTTTTCTTTGGAAAAACATTTTACCACAAAAATTTGATGTCCCTCCATTCACCAAAGTCTCTGAAGATTCTGATCCATCGAAGGCATCTGTTCCATATAGTTCACATAAGGCATCTGATAATTGGTCGGATTCATATAATTCGGAAAGTTGAAGTCACCGTTGGAGATATCCATGACATTTCGATTGTCGCTGATCATCGGTTTCTGCTCATCCGGCGACGCGGTGACGTTTTTTACGTCGGAAAACGGTACCAGTTCATCGGTTAAGCCGGTTTTAAATTCCGCTTTGATTGGTTGAATCGCAGGACGAATACCCTGAACGAAATTCGTTCGATAATCCGGCGGCAAGACTTGTCGATGAATATCAACGTTGAGGACCGATCGGCCACTCTGATCGGAATTCATGTCGCTTCGGTAGTCAGAACCGACGCTGCTTCCGTCGACTCTGACGTCGCTTGGGTTGGATCGAAAATCCGGGCTGAGTCGCATTTCGTTGCCACGAAAATCCGACTGCATTGGGATGTTCAACTCCGGACGAAAATTCGGCCAGTATGTTGTGTTGCACGAGTCTTGGATATTCGGTTTGCCGTCCTTGATCAACACTGGCACTGCGACCTTCTTCAGTGACTGACTCTTCATGTTCTGCGCCTGCAATTTTTCGGCGTCTTCGATGCGCGCTCGTTTGTTCTTGTACCGACGATTCTGGAACCAGATTTTCACCTGGGTGCTGGTCAGTTTTAGGGTCTGCGCCAGCATCTCGCGTTCCGGGGCACTCAGGTAACGTTGCTGCTTGAAACGCTGCTCCAGTTCGTATACTTGGGCCTGTGGACCAAAAAGAGTTTTTTTTTTTTAGAGATTTGCCAATTTTTAGGATAATGAATAGCAAATAATTTTATTCTGCACAATAAATCGAATTTTGACGAATAATTTTTAAATCGGTTATGCAGATTTTGTTGCGCGTACACTTGGGCCTATGGACCAAAAAGATTTTTTTTTTACGGATTTGTAAATTATTCGGACAATGAATCGCAAATAAATTTATTCTGCATAATAAATTGAACTTTGAAGAATAATTTTTATGAATCGGTTATGCAGTTTTTGTTGCGCGTGGCTAAAACGATAACTCACCGAAGAAAATAATACTGTTTTTATATAGATTTGTCAATTTTTAGAACAATGAATCGCAAGTGATTTAATTCTGCATAATAAATTGAATTTTAAGGAATAATTTTTATAAATCGGTTATACAGCTTTTGTTGCGCAGTTTTTGTGGCTAAAACGATAACTCACCTGAGAAAATAACACCCGAGGTTTCCTTTTGGTTCGTTTTCCTGATTGATTTTTTCTCAGCTCCGTTTTACTTGACGTCACGACGTTCCCTGCAAATTGTTAAATAAAAAGACTATTTAGTGAAAATTTATCGATTTTATCGATAGATCTTATCGATCAGATTTATCGAATATTATTAATTGTTTAGGCAAAAAATATTAACTATAAATAATAATTATATACCTTCTTCAACAACGGAGTTTTCTTGATAAGGTGGCGCAACTTGGCTCAACTGGTGAACGTGGCTCAATTCGGCGTAGTTCTGATAACCCGCGATCGTCTGTTGCTGCTCCTTGTATTTTTCCACGTCCCAATTGTTCTCCGGCAAAATGTTGTATCCGTAATAATCCTGCGGTATGTGCCAGCCCTGCGGACTCTGCTGATGAGCGCCGTAACAATCCATTACCACGAGCTGTTGATTCTCGTTCAAAATATCGCGAACACTGAACGGGGTTGCCGATGACACAGAGGTCGACAACATCCTAGAGCATCCTGCGACGCACTTTTTTTCTCGGTGATTCTATGACTATTTTTTATTGCAAAAACACTTTACGCAACAATTCAACCTCTTTCACAATTGTCTTGGAAAAAAACCCGGGATTTTTTTTTAACACTTTTCACAATCACAAAATTATTTTTTTAGCCAACCAATTGGCAACCTTTTTCTCACAGTGAATTGTTCCTCGGCAATCGTAAAGCATAAATTGTGATGAAAAAAAAGATAGAAACTTTTGAATCTGGTTCAAACTTTCAGGCTGTCACTTGTCACTTCAACTTTCACAATAAAAACTGCTAATCTAAATTAGCGATAAATTCATTGACCATAAAATCGGTAAATTGGTCTTCCGAAACCTGATCGGCTTAAACCGTAGTCACGATCAACGGGGTAGTTTGTCGAAAACGCTCCGATCTCACTGTTGGGCTAATTGAAGGATCCTTGGAGGATCGTTATGGTTGAGCGGTCGGGTCGGAGGGCAGACGTCTAATGTGACTCGGTCTTGGCCGGAGAGGAGTCAAGTGTTGGACGCTCGACATCGACACAAGGGAGTGAGTGAGGGTAAACACGTGTGCGTGTCGTTGCGTCGGTGTGGAACGCCCCAGTCGCAAGGATTTTCACCAACACAACCCAACATAGCACGAAAGACGAACCTACGATTGAATATAGTACCCACCACCAATACAGATTTTTTTCTGGGGTGGTTATTACCATTTCCGAAAATTAAAAAATTTGCCTCAGGATATTGCCTTATTTTTTCTGTGAAATAAGTTTCACAAGATCATACATTTTATTTATAAATTATTACAACAAAATTTATCCGTAAAATAAAATTCGTCATCTATTCAATTTTTTTTTGCAATGCGTTAAATGTATTTTGTAATGTATTTATTTAATCTTCTCAGTATGACACATTAAAATTTTGGTCCCATTTATTTTTGTCTACGAGTCGTTGAATAAGACATTTTTTTTAGATACGATATCGTTGATGGATCTATAAATTAGAGATAAAAGATTTCTGCGCGCAATTCATACGGTACGCGGTTTATAGCGTCGCCCCGGAATCGTGTGCTTTTTGCCGTCGGACAGCCATGCCTTGAAATGTGTTCAGGGCGGACGAGAGAACGACGAGGGACCGCCTATCCGACGATTTGGACCAATCAAACGATTGCTCGGACGACCGGGTCTCTGCATCACTTTAGTAAACATTGACTTGCGCTTTGTCCTGCCTGACCAAGAGACGCCTGTGACTAACAATATTTATTATTATTATTATTGGTCCATTATTATTATATTTGTAATATTCGATTCGATCGAAATTATAATTAGAATAATATGATCACTATTTTTTAGCATTCATAATTAGGTCTAGATCTGCCTTAAATATGCATACAAAAATTATTAAAAGCGACGTAATTATTTAGAGCCCGATCTGGATTTTTTACTGCCTGACTATTGGGTCAACAATAAAACATAACAAGTTCCTGGCTGCGTGTCCGACTGAATAACAATTAGTACAATTTTCGAAACTAATATTCTACTTAATAGGCCAGGAAAAAACCGAAGTGTCGCGTGTGAAAATAACAGCTTGTTAGTCACCCTTGACTATGAGTGTTTGAAATAGCGCACGCTTGCTACGGCACTTCAATTATACACAAACTGGCGGCAGTAAAAATCGAGATACGTCATAAAATAGGGTTAAAGTGAAAACACAACAATTCATTTTCCCACAAACTCGCTCGAGCCAACAAAACTTTGTTGGTGTTGCGGCGTCGTAGCGGTGGTGGTGCCCCTTTCTCAACGTTAACATAATCCAGACGCGGCTTCAGGCGGACGGAGTCCTTAGGACCCCTCTGACACAGTTCATACAAATTTTAACCGAAGACGAAAAGTCAAACTATCCTTACCTGATTTTTTTTCATCATTATTATATTTAAAAAAATATATTATATACACTAAATATTTTTTATTCATAAAATTAGTTATCATAGTTATATTATAACCCAAAGTAACCGATTGTTCGGAAGTCAATGCGATGGCGAATAAAAAAATTATCTGTTTGATCAATCGTTTATTTATCTCTCTTGTCACGAATATTCTTATCCATTCGCCATTGGCATCGTATACTCATAAAAAAATGAACGAAATGTTTTTCAGACTCCGGAGCGGCGGCATAATATACTTTGGCTATGGTGTGGGTATATATACACGAGGGAGAGGCGTCGGTGCATATACGAATGCATCTCGCATGCGCGCGCTCGAGTTGTATACAGGCGCCAAGAGATAGTAGGCGCCTTCTTAACTGTGGGAAAGCCGTCGGCGTCTGCGATCGGCGGCGGTCATCGTCGTGATATACTACGACAGGTCACAGAAATCTTTGGCGAACTTTCAAGAGATGACGAAAAAAATAAACACACGTCGCCATGGGGGAAGAAAAACTGACTGCACCCCTCTTCTGGTCCTTTCTTCAAATGTTCAAGTTAAAAAAATGGTTAAATGCAACTGCAACTATTTTTTTCAATTTTCAAGCAAGATCAATTGATACCCAAAAATTAGGAAATGTTTAATTATACTTCGATTCATTGGGAATTGTTATTCAATTTTTCATCTGCAAATGTTAACAATATTTCTGGTCAAAGTAAAAAATGCTAATTCGATTTCACTTTTGAAAAAAAAAAACGTATACCTGCTTAACTCATCTGTGTAATTACGTCACGGGTTGAATCCACGATAAAAGATCAAAAATGGTTAATTCAACTGCAACTATTTTGCGTTTTCAATTTTTCAACAAGATCAATTAATACCCACAAATTAGAAAATGTTTAATTACACTTCGAATCATTACGAATTGTCATTCAATGTTTCATCTGCATTAAGAATATTTTTGGTCAAAGTTAAAAATGCTAATTCGATTTCACTTTTGAAAAAAAAACCTATACCTGCTTAACTCATCCGTGTAGTTTACGTCACGGGTTAAATCCACGCTAAACGATCGTCCGTTACAGTGGATTATATTGAGCGTGAAAGAAAAAGAGCCGAAAAAAAAAGGAGACGAGAATCCTCGCAATGTGGTGTCCAGTTGCAAGACGCGCGCGTAACGTGGCGCACGTTGCCCGTGCAGCAAGCAGCCACCGACGCGTACAGACACCGGTACAAAGGGTCCTTTGTGCGCCGGCGCTTGCACGAGATCTTCCTCGGTGCCTTACCGAGCTGCCATAGCCGTGCGCCTCTACACAAGCTTTATAGAAAATCTCTCCCCGTGCCAACTCCGTCTCCGAGTCAAGTTGGTCGGTATAAGTTGCTCGGTGGCTCGTGGGGGGTCAGATGCCGCCCATGGCGCGACTATGGCTTTTCAGGGGGCTTCTGCAGTTTTTCCACTCACCGACGTCCGCGTCTCTGTCTTCCTCTCGCTCTGTTCACGTGTCGGACGATCGAACAATGCCCCGGTCTCCAAAATTATGGCTAATACGTGCGCGCGCCTCGGTCGAGCAATCGCAATTCGCAGCGGAGCCGATGGCAACTGCTGCTTCTTTTTTTCCAGAGACCGGAAGACCTTCCGGAGTCTGTGACATCCGCCAAATGTCAACCGGGTTGCTTCCTTGTTTTCCACGATTTTTTTTGTGTTGCGAAACTTGTCATTTATTAGCTCTATATTTTTACATGTATTTGTATTATTTTACTGTCAAACTGTTATATAAAAATATAATAAAAACTATAGGGTAGATGTATTGTTAGTGGCCACTGTACCTATTGTGGCCATTTTTATTATTTTATTCTTCAAATTATTTTTTCCCCACAATTGCACGTTGATTTTTTTTAACCAATTCATTTCAATTCACTGAATGACCTACACAACTTTTTTTTATTTGATTAAATGTTCTGATTTATTCTTTTGAATTTGATGGCCACAATTAGCCCTAAGATGGCCAAAAACGTCTACCCTAAGTAAATTAAGAGCGTAAAGAAATTAGTCCTATTTGTTGCACTTAAGAATCTCAGTTGAATTGGTCAAAATTATAAATTCATTGCTGCATCGAAAACTGCGCGACCAAAAAATTATAGCTGAGACAGATAAATGTTTAATAAATTGTTATTGACCATTTTCTCTCAGCACAGAAATGGAAGCCACGTTCCATGTGTTCCTCTGAATGTGTCTTTGCATAATGAGAGTGTTTCTGCCATCGTGGGTATGAATTTCCGTTCGTTGTCGAGACATTGGCAGGGGGTCTCCTCGAGGGTAAAAGTGAAGAGGCCATGTCGTCATCTTCGTCGCCGACGTCGCCGTTGCTGGCGTCTTCGTCGTCGTCGTCGTAGTCGAGTTTGTCCGAAAGTACAGCATTTCTGCACTCACGAGTGTGTCGTCGCGCCGGTGTCTCTTCGGACACAGTCCGGGCATCTTTTTTTCTCACGAGTGCTCCAGACAATTGCTCGGATCTGGCTGTCTAGACGGGAGACGCGCATCCCCGTGCGCCATGGTTTTCTCATACTTTTCTCCTCGTTCGTGGTGCGACTGCGCAACGTACCGACGCTCCGGGCTCGCCTCCCCGTTACATTTGCCAGAAACGTGGGCTGGGTATTTTGGAAATTATTAGGCGCCAACTCATCTTCACCACTTGAAGACATTTCGAAGGCACAGAAAGATAAAAAGTCCAATTTGTACGCAAACGTCCACTGCGACTCTCTCTTCTTTTTTTATGTTTCTCTTAAAATAAATATGATTTTTGTTATTGTACAGACATTTTTTTTTTATTTTTAAGGTTTTTTTTGCAAATACAAAATTTGTCGTTGGAAATGATTTTTTGTGAGTTAGTAGTTTTTTTCTGAATTAGAGCAAAGCGAAAAGACAATTCGGGTTAAAAGTGTACCCAGAGTCACTTTTTTGTACTCGATCTTTTAATCTTCATAATACGCAGAAAGGAACGGCAATGTGGTTCTGGACAGCGTCACGATGCGTCCGACGGCGCGCGCTCCATGGTAGCGCTATATTTGCCCGGCACATTGGGCATCTTGGAATTCGTTGAATTTATTATATTATTAGACGACCACTGGTACCGTCGTTCGCCGGGCGTGGAAGTGATGTCGTCAATTAATAACACCGAAGCGATAAGAGAAACCCGGCGAACGCTATCTAATATGATCCATTAGCGCCGACGTGACGTTTTGCTTTTTTTACATTTTCATACTTTACGGCTTTGGCCTGGGCGCCTGACGGTCAAAGCGCGAATAACGGTAGCGTCTTGATTGAATAAAAAAATGTTTAACAAAATTTTGACATTTTTTTAATTTACTTTGATTTCTTGATTTTTTTTATGACATTTGTGAAACAGAATTTAGTGGGTAACAAAATGCTGATTATTTATTTTATTGCAATTGAAGCATTCCCAGCATTTTTTTTTTTTTTTTTTTTTTTTTTTTTTTTTTTTTTTCAACAAATTATCTAAATCCCAATGCAATAAAAATGAACCAATTTTCGAAAAAACATTTTTAACAATCAAATTTGGGATTCCGATTACACGGATTCAAAATGCTAAGTGTATTGTGGAATTCTATGTCTGATGGTCCGAGAATAGAATGTTTTGCTTGCGCCATCTATTCGATTTCCCGCAACTACGTTGCCACCTTTATCGAATGATACAACTTTCAGGTTCCTATTTCGAATAAAGCAGAAACGAACCATATTTACAGTCGCTTTCTTACCGACTGAAACTTAACGACTGAGCACACAGATAGCGAGCTCATCCCCCCCCCCCCCCCCCCCTAAGTGTCGATAAAACAGATCGTCATAAGCGTGACGAGTTTCCGGCCACTGCCGCAAGATGGCGCAACCGACATAATTCTCCCAGAAGCCTCTGACCGCCAACATCGCCGATTTGTCTAAAAAATTACGACTACAAATTACCCGCCGTCTCTAATAGTCAAAATAAATATCACGACCCATTACAATCGACTTCACTATTTTTCACTCTTTGTTTTTCTATTTAGACCATTCAACGCGATCTACGAGTGAGCCACTCAATTTCTATTTGCCAATCAATTAGAGCGGACCAGTCTCGTGATTCGTACAAAAACCCAATAAGTACCATAGAGTAAAACTCACGTTTACTTATCCCGCGGCTCGTAAAGCAGCTAAGTGAGACGTTTCTAACGTTCGATATTGGAATTCAAGCGGCGTCGAGCTGAGTGAACATCACAAATTCTCGAAAAACATATATATAGCTATATATACTCGGGATATATCAGTCGCGTAATCGAATTCCGTCTCGCAGCGTTCCGCGTGTGCGAGGGTCAGTATTTATGCTCCGAAGCGCCGAGTCCCCGAAATAAGTCACGGCTCGTAAATAAGGATAAGGTGAAATTCAATAATTCGAGAAACGCGTTCGGTGTGCCGCTCGATCCGTGCGTTACGCTGACCTCCGGACTTTGAGGGGTTGGCCACGCGGAAAAAAAAATATCTATATATTCCGAACGAAAGAGGAGGAGGGAAATAAAAATACAAAAATAAACGCGGGATAAATAAGCGCGAGCCGTCGGATATCTCAATCGAGTGTAACTTATCGGATGCGCTAATGAATTTCTCGACAACGGTTACGGAACCCTCATTATGAAATTAGTTTGAACCCTCGGCGACTCCGCCTCGGTCCGCGCGACGTCGAAAAAAAAAAAAAAATGGCCCCGACCCTTTGACCTTTTTGTGTGCCGAGTAAATACGACTCGAACGGATTGGTGTGTTCCCCCCAAAAAAACTGTAAATCAGGGAAAAAATTGGCTCCGAAAGACGGAGATTTGGGAGGGAAAAAAATTTCAGAGTGCAAGTAAAATGTCGAAACGTTAGATTACAACCCCATAACCGAAAATTCTCCATCTCTGTGATAAAATACACGTGAGAGATAATAAAGAGGGCGGGGTGCGAGCCTATTTAACAAAAAAAAAAAAAAAAAAAAAAAAAAAAGAATCTCTTAAAACCGATTATCTCACGAAGAGCGAGATGAGAAGTTTTTCTCTGTTTTGCCATAAAAATCTGTCTGTTTTACGAGGCTCGCTGGGAATTTCTATGAATAGTAATTTTCTACACCGAGCAATTAAATTTAATCGTTCGGACCCGCGTCTCGGAATATCATTCATAAGGGGTCTTCGCCGCCGCACGCTGACGTTGTACGATTATTTTCAGAAAAATTCGTAAGATTCGGTGTATTCGGTGCTGTGAATGTGGCTGAGGTGGACGAAGAGAGAATCCCTTCTCTCTATTCGAGACCCAAAGGCGGATGAGGTCAAAGTCAATCAGAAAAATGAAGACACAACCGAACACGAAATATATATTCGGACTCGCTTCACGAGTCTTGTAGAACACAACCCGAGCGGCTTTGACGACGAAGACGCGACCATCAGCATCATCATCATCGTCGTTATTGTTATGATTATTTGGTTGGTAGCCCTGGTGGTTCCCCTGTTTTTGTTTTAGGCACACACGATACACAAGATCAGGTCGGGCCCCGCAGTGCGAGTGCGGTGAGCGCTCCGCACCGGAGGGGGTAGGGCCCAGGGTGGTCCAATTTGTCTACCAGCTCGATATTGTTACGAGCTCATCCTTAATAATGTAGCCTAACCGACTGATTCATTTGTTATCGGTGTTTCCACTCGACAGAAACGGAGAGTAAAAAAAAATGAGCGAGAGAAAGAACGCAGCGAGAGGTCATTAAACGAAAAGATTCTCACTCGCGATATTATATTCTCCTGTCGAAAACGACAGTTTGTTGCCTTTATTTTTTATTATGTAATAAAAAAAAATTAAAAAATTTCTATGAACATTTCGAAAATCGTGGAATCAGATTTCTCGCTCGTAATATTTATTATTTTATGAGACCAGTTAAACGTCAGTGGATTGCTCAACGTTGATATATATATTTCGGGCTAAATAATGATCGATGGTTCATTAATGTATATAAGGAGAAATATATCGATGTACTGTATAACACATCACGATGTTATTAGCTACGAATGTCCGTTGCAATTATTACATTCTGGAACGCGGGAGATATCGAGAGTCAGTGATAAAAAAATTGATATTTAAGTGTAGGTAAAATCGTGTGTATGTTTGCAGTGTAGGTGTGTATAATAGGGCGGCGCGGAATCGAAGCTCGATGAGGAAAATTAATGTATGTGTTCGGAACAATGCAGCCACTCATCGATCACTCTCCCGGCGGCGAGTTCACTCTGGTCTCACCGCCATCTATATACTGTATATGCAGTATGTACTGTATTATGTATAACGGGACTGGCGTTATTTAACGAACGCAGAAATGTATGGAGAGAATAATCCAAAGAGCGTTCGATACGATTGAGAAAAGTCAAACATTTATTTTATCTATAATCTGTAAAATTATAAATATTTCTGATTTTTAAAATTTTATTCGTTTTATTTTATTTCCAATGAAATTTTTTGTTAAAGTAATTAGTCAGTTCAAGTTTGACAAATATTACAGGAATATTTGGCACAAAAAAAATGAAATGAATTAAAAAAATCTGTCTAAAAAAATTACCATATTTATAGAATTATTATAAGGAGATTTTTTAAATTTATCAACTGAGTTATTAAACGTTTTTGACGTAGGATTTCCTCTCGAAAAAGGAAACACAGTCTCGTGTGAATTTCGATCCAGTCGTACGCGAAATTCCTTCTCATTTAGGGCGAAGAGCGAGCCTCGTGTATATGTTTCGCGTTGCGAGCGACTGTTGGCAATAACAGTGTAACGGATGGATAGACAAACAGCGATCGAGATTACGCAAATGCAGGGATCGCCTCAACGGAGTAAAACGACGCGCGAAGTGAGGAGCGACGGGTCTCGGCTGGCGCGGGACTGGCGCGGGACTGGCGCGAGAGAACGACGGGAGGCGGCAGACAGGGAGATTAGAAACTGAGTTTCAAGCTCGTTTGTAAACGATAATGGCTTATCTAAATAGCGTACATGAATTACTACACGAGCCTCGCGCGTTGCGGCGTCGCAGAACGCGCGTTTAGCCGGGAGAGACGTCTAGTGACTAGATGACTGACACTCCGGCTGCATACAAGTCGCGTTCATGTACACATTTATTGGTGCGTTCGTACACGAAGATTTTCGAGAAAAAAAAACGCCTTAGTATTTTATCGCTTTGTTATCGCCTTAACGATGGGAACGTCGAGTGATTTAAAAAAATGTATTTTCCTATCGAAAAGTCTTTTCGACATTCGAACAAGTGGCCCTAAAATATCTGAAACAATCGTCATAAAATATTGTGTGATACATTTTATCGCTTAGCTTTACTCCTGTCGAACGCATCTTTAGTGGTTGAAATGCCGGTTCAATAATACGTCACGAAAAATAATTTCGCAAAATAAAATAATACGCCGAATAATAAAAAGTGTAGCCATCAAATAATATTTTTACAAAGTATTTTTGAGAACACATTGACTCGACTCTTGTAATATAAAAAATAAAAAATTGAAACGAAACATTCCGATGTCGTCACTCCCGTAAAAAACATTTTTGATTCTCGTGCAATCTAAGTTTATAATTACCCACCGCGTAAAAATACGAAAATACTAAATATCACTTACGAATCATAATAAACGCACGTGCTCCACGAATGTGATAATTTCTTAGCACAAAAAAGCTCATGTTTACCGAACGGAATTTTTTTTCTGTCTCTCTCGAGGCAGCTAAATTTGTTCTCTTTCCATCTTTCTATACTCATAGTATTTTCTATACTCCCTCCGTCCGCGAACGTTACAAATTGCTTATCGTTCGTCGTTGGCAGCCCGTTCGATCGTCGTGCCTCTTATCTCGGTTGACCCTTCTCTAATTTTTTTCTTCGCCTCTATCCAACGACCACACAGAAGAGGCCCAATGTCGCGCATCGATTGGTCCACCAGGAGTATATTATATATATACGATAGATTTTAGTGTATATAGAAAGCGCTACTGCACTAAATTGTCGGAGCTAAACGCTGGTGACTTCGTACGTTTAAAGTTCTTCGCACTCGTCGGACGGACCGCAACCCGGATAACCTCTTCGCTGGAGAAACCGAAGAGTTCTCTGAGCTGCCTGTTAGCTAGTGTCGGGGAGCATCGATTCTCGTCATTTCAGGCTCTTTCAATAGAGGCAGTTAAAAAAAGGGGAAAAAAAGTGAGAGAGGAGATAGAAAGGGTCGAAGGGAGGGAAAAAGAGCGAGAGCGAGAGATCTAGCCTCGGTGCTGTCTATATATATTGTAAACCGTATATATACGACGCGTTTCTCTACGCCCAGCTACTGCTCACTCGCACTCGATCGTAAATCCACGTCGAGTGGAGAGACAGATAGCCGAACGCCCGAGTCCCGAGATAAAACTCACGAGAATGTCGAAGGATTATGTATGTGCCGCGCGGTAGCCCGGGCAACGCGAGGCCGATTCCTGGAGACTTCTTTGGTCGAGCTTGACAAAAAAGAGAGAGACAGAGCGAGAAAGAGAGGGGAAAAAAGCGAGGCTGGGGGTGAAAAAAAAATAAAAGGGTAAGAAGGAAATAAATAAGCATGCAGATAAGCATCGGGAGTGAGGACTGATCAAGAGCAGAATGAATCGATAAATCTATGCCGTGCTCGATTTTTTATATCATATTTTTCTCTTTTTCGTGTGTTACATTTTGTATATCATGGAAGAAAACAGTTTAGTTCAGTGATAGGACAGTTCAGTGATAATGTGTGGCGCTTAATATATTTTCTTTGTTTCTCTCGCCGAAATAAAATTGAAAAAATGGCAACTATTGCCATAAAAACAGTTAATATCGCGAAATTTGGGAGTTTGTCGGAAAAAAAATCGTTTTTCGCGTTTTTCTCCTCGAATTTTCGATTTTTCGGACAAAAATCGGTCATATTTGGAATCAGCGGGAAATTTGCCATCGGATAGGGTTTTAAAACTTCGTTAAAACGAAAATTTTTTTTTCCCCAAAAAACGCAAATTTTAGAAGGGGTACCCCTTCTAAAAATTTGCGATTTTTGAGCGTCAACTTTGAAAATCTGCAAAAAATCGAAAAATCGAGATATCGCGTTCCGCCTGGCGGCATTCTCTTCGTTGAAAAGTCTTCTTTCGAATGAAAAAAGAAAATCTCGATTATATTGATCCAGAGAAAAATTACACCGATTTTAGTAAAGTGCCAAAATTGGGAAAAAGCGAAAAATCGTTTTTCGCGTTTTCCTCCTACAATTCCTTATTTTTCGGATAAAAATCGGTCATATTTGGAATCAGCAGGAAATTTGCCATCGGATAGTGTTTTAAAACTTCGTAAAATCGAACATTTTTTTTCGCCGAAAATCGCAAGGTTCTACCCTACGCTGGCTAACCTCCGACTTAGTTTGTGTTCCTAGTTTATTAATAAAATTGAATTACGTAAGAGATACAAACTGTAATTACTTTTTTTTGGGAAAAGTTGTTTTAGAAGCGTTTAGAATGCATTTCTCAGAAATAATTTTTTTTCGTCAGCTTTTCTTGGCCTTGGCCCGATCTGCCTGGCGTCCTCTCGGCTCTCTCGTTATCCCTATAACAAGAGGATCGGCAGGGAGACTCTGAAGTCCGCTGTCAGAGCGCGTCGAATCGGCCTCGTTATTCTGCCGGGGCCGATCTATACCCGAGCCGCGGTCCCAGCCGGACACGCTCGATAATCTTCCGTAACGTGGCTGAAAATTGCTTGGAAGCTGCTCCGTCTCGTTCACCGCTCGACGATGAACCAGGTCGAAAACAAAAACCCATATGGAATAAAAGAAGCAATGCGTGCAGTCTCAAAAAAAAAAAAAAAAAAAAAAAAAGTATTGGGAAGGAAAACAAATTAGTTGGTATAAAAGGCGTAAAGTACCTTAGAGAGAAAAAGTGGAGGTTGTTGATGACTTCATTCCAGGATTAAATGTCGATAAAATGTTCATCGTAATATTGATCATATCCTCTTAACCTGCAACCGATTCTCAAAAACAAAAATGCGCGTACGAAGCGATTTATCCATTCGAATGAAATGCAATAGACGTCAAGTCAAACACCGAGAATCGTGTACATGCGGTACGAAAAAAATCACCTGTCACCGAGCGTGATTACGAAGTACAAGATTATGAAAGAGGAACAAGTTGAAAAAAAAAAAAATTGAAAAATAAAAATGAAAAAGAAGGTCGATGAACAACGCTTTACTAATGGTTCGGCACTGGGCTTGGGAAGGATCTGTCCGGTTTTGGGGGTATGCGACGCGTGTGTTACTATACTCGAAGGGCCGCAACATCTCCATCCGTCGGACCTCTCGCGTTCCCCATGGAAGCCAACCCAGAGAATTCATAAGTGACTAATGTCGAACGGTCGAAAATTAATTTAATTTGTAAGAATAAGGGAGAGAGAGTAAAATAAGGTGCCGAATGGTCGGTCTGGTGAGACGAAAATTGAGCCCAGCACGAGGACGAGCAGCGATGGTACTAATAGATGGACGAAAGAAAGAGAGAGAAAAGGAGAGAAATAATAGGAAATAGAGACGCGGACAGACAGAAAGACAGAGAAGTCGACGCGAGGCGACCCAGGCTAGATTCTCGGTTGGATCCCCCGCTGGGTAATATATAGCGGGCCAGATCCTTTGAAAGGTGCGCGCGAACCCGAAGCCTCTTCGAGTATATAACCTCTCTCTCTATTTCCTTCTCTCTCCCTTTTTTCTGTGACTGTCTCCGCGGAATATTCGTTCAACTCCTTCAACTCCTTCGTGAAAAGGGTCCGAATCGTCGAGGCTTAGTTGATACAGAGTAATTGATATCGTGGCTCTTTTTTTGTGAATATTTGGTGTAAACGTCACTCGGAGGTTTTTTTCCTATTGTGCGAGAAGAGTCATTTTGCGCATTGCGGCTCCGGTTAAATTATTAATATCGCCGCGGTACTCACTTTCCGAGTATTCGCGTTGCGCAATTATTGGTCGCGGGTGAATTATTAATTCGACGGCGATATTTACTTCCTCATATATATATTTGCCTTGAGTAACTATAATGATTATCATTATTCATCTCTAAGCGATTTGCGACGCCAACGCAATTTGAAACTATGCACTGAGAAAAAAAAATTGCCCAATCCAACAAAATGTGCGGTTGCGTCGAAATAAATATTTTGCAAATTAGACAAAATATTCAATTGATCGAAGCAAACTGGTGATAGAATTTAAAAAATCTCGATTAGCATTGACGAATATTTTGTCCAATCTGAATTTATTTCGCTGCCCACAACCGCACATTTTGTTGGATTGAGCAATTTTTTTTCTCAGTGTGGATAATACAATGTAAAATATATTTGCTTGCTAAATTTTTCTTTTACGATTTTTGTTCGTTGTTGCAAACACAGATCATGCATCCCATTAGGCTCTCACGTGATCAACGAGTCCCTGGGATGTGGCGATGCCGCATCGACCGGAGTTTCAATCTCAGAATGGTTCGCAGCCCTGAGCTAATCGTAACATGCAATAGGTACATCAGCCTCTCGGTCCCTGGGATACTTTGACTGCCGCACACAGCGAACTGCGATGTAATTGGGTGCACACAGAGCGACGGACTCGAGTGGCGCTCAGGTTGCAACAGTGTCGAAGTGGCCGTTTCGAATATCGAGGCAGCTCAGGCGGCGCGCGAAGTCGCAAAATAATTAATTAGCCGATCACGGCGCTGGGCCCAAATTGAACGACTATGAAGTCAGCGCTGCTGCTGCTGCGCACTTTGCCTGTGCTGTACCACCAACCGACGATCGTCCAATCGAGCTGCTGCTGCACTGGCGCGGGGGCGGAGGGGGGGAGGGGGACGAGTGTAGGAAGGACCAAGAGGCCGCCGAGTAATTAGTACCTACAGATGCAAAGCGCGCAAGGTACGAGTGTGCTCAGTTGGCGCTGAGAAGCAACGCCTAATGAGTCCAAAGTCTCGGGAATTCTCTCCGTCTCTCTCTTCCTCCTCTGTCTACCGATGTAGAGACTCTGTCGCGTCGTTGCTTACGGGACATAATCGTATGCTGAACCGAAGTGAAATGAGGCGAGGGAAGAGATCGAAACGAAGGAAAAAAGATTTTGCTAGACTGGAGGTTGGAAAATGTCGTTGAAACGAAGATAACTTGGACATGATGATAATGAACATTGGAGCAAAAATTAAAAAATAAAATAAATCGCAGCTGATCATTTAATATATAACATAATAATGAACATTGGAGCAAAAATAAAAAATAATAAAATCGCAGCAGATCATTTAATTTATTGTGAAAAATGTAAAACTTCTTTTTTTACAGCAGTCCCAAAAATGAGTGTCTTAATCCATGGGTCGTCAGCTTGACTTCCATAAATAAATCGAGCTTGATGGAGCCATCACCACATCTGTCCTCATTCTGCATGCAGCATCATCAAAAAAAAAAAAAAAAAATCAACAAATCCAAACATCTCGATTATCGGATACTACTGCATCCGGGTTTAAATTTTGAAGGAGAGGGAGAGTCACAAAACTACTGAGCAGGGATTCCAAATTTAGAAGGAGAGGAAAAGTCGGGCGCGAAGAGCGAATCGCGAGAGCGTTGCGCGCCTTTGCTTTGCGCCACAGAGAGCGAGGAGAGAAGAGAGATTACGATCTAAGTATCTCCGGGGAACAAATGTGCCGAATGCAACTCGAGCATCGGGCTGCGGTTGCCTTTGTCGGCGAGCTCGCGCGGCGCTCGGGTATCGGTCCTGAACCTTCGCGAGATCGTTGCGTAGGTATTACACGAACACCTGCGAACCGCCAGATCCAAAAGGGAGAAAGAGAGGTCTTTCTCTCTCTCTCTCTCTTCCTTTCCCTCTCCCTCTCTCTCTTCCTTTCCCTCTCCCTCTCTCTCTCTCTCTCTCTGTCTCTCTTTCCCTCAGCTCTGAAAGGGAGAAAGAGAAAGAGGTCATTCTCTCTTCCTCTCTCTCCCTTTCCCTCCCCCCTCCCTCGCTCTCTCTCTTTCCCTCAGCTCTGAAAGGGAGAAAGAAAGAGAGAGAGAGAGAAAGCGACGGAACGATACGAGATGAGGGGCCGAGGCATCTCGATGAAGTCGGGCCGCGCGGTTTTGTACCGAGTTAAACCATCGTACAGAGCAGCCGCGCGTAGTACTCGCGTCTGTCATGCATAGTATATAACCTACGTTGAGCTCGGGGTTATTGATTGCCGCGCGCGCCCGCGAGAGAAAAGCGCCGCGCGAGCGCGCGCGCGAAACCCCCGACCGAGGGGCCTCACGGCGAGAGCAGCGCGGCTTCTCGGCCGAGGCCCCGAGATTTGCGGAAGGATATTGACTGCAATATTCGCCGCGCGCACGCAACACACATTGACGATGCCGACCGTATATAGAAACTTAAATCGCGACATTAGGTCCAATTTTCATCTGCGACGGCTTTTTCGAAATTTATAATTATT
Source organism: Itoplectis maculator (assembly GCA_964034905.1). Lineage (NCBI taxonomy): Eukaryota > Metazoa > Arthropoda > Insecta > Hymenoptera > Ichneumonidae > Itoplectis > Itoplectis maculator. Next base: position 9,370,063 of record OZ035857.1, read on the forward strand.
TCGTACACACATTTTTTTTTAGTTCAATGTGACAGATGTATTTAGGACGTACAGAATAATTTTTGCTACGATAACGAAAAAATCAATTAGTTCCAAACGCCTACGAAAAGAGACACCGATTGTATTTACAACTTTCAGAATAATTATTACCATTTTTGCTACGATAACGATAAAAATCAGTTAAATTCCAAACGCCTACGAAAAGTGACACCGATTGTATTTACGACGTCCAAAATAATTATTACCATTTTTGCAACGGTAACGAAAATTAATTGCAAACGCCCACGCAAAGTGACCTCAACGAACCGCCCAAAAGTGCACTTCTGCGGTCAGTTTTCGTGAATGAAGAAAATATTCTCAGGATCATTGACGCTTTTGCCGGTCAACACTCTCAGAGGAGCCGGGAAATATTCTCTCACGACCGGTAGCGCAACCTGCAACGTAAAATACACTCCGAACCATGTAACACGTGAAACACGAACAATGCGAGGATTCTGCGGTGTCGCGCAGAGTCATAGGCAGCTCACCTGTTCGTCCTCCCGGATGGTCGAGTGGAGGAAGCCAGCGGAGGGGGAGGGGGCTCACACCTACGCGTGAACGCGCTTCGGGTCATGGGAAAACCCGTCAAGAGCCCCTCGAAGACGAGGAGTTAATGAAATCATGTCCGCCACATTTGTCCACGTGAGAAGCTGACCTGCTTTTTTTTTTCGTCAGCGGAGAGTTGTATTAAAAGCCCAAAAATTTTCCGGCCGATCGAACGAACCCAATGACCGATTTTTCGTGGAGGCTACCTCTCGATCCTTCGATCCTTCGATCTTTCGATCTGCCTATTCGTCTTGAGTCGAGTCTCCTTTGCGTAACAGGTAGACGAACGCGTTGAATGTGAACCCTCTGCGGTATAATATCGACGACTGGGACAGAATAGGATCTCAGGGTAAGAAAAATCGTTTTTTAACTCTCGAGTCAAGCCTCGAGTCCGACGATCCGCAGCTACGTCCCCAACGCTTCGTCTCATTCTTCCCTCTCGATCTTTCACGGTTTCGCTCGACGCGTCTCGGTTTTCGGGTCCCCGAAAGCGACGACGTTTTATTCGGCAGGTAATTTGTATTTTTTCGTTTTTTTTCTACCGTCGGCTTCTCGCCGGGGGGCGGAGCGGGAAAATAACATTTTTCGGTCTCGAGGATCTCTTCCAGTTCGGCACGCGGCGAGACACATCTCGATCCTCGGTGTACGCGGAGATCGCGCCGCGCGCCGATCGTTTGTCATCGTTAAAATAATTCCCTTCGCTCACCGCGGCGTCGTTTTTCGGGTTCTCGTGACCGCGGCGACGATACCTTTGCCCCCGGGTTGACCGCAGGTAGCATACGACACTCCGTTTGGATGTCCACGAGAATCTCGAGAGATGTCAGTGTGCAACCATTGGCTATCGGAATTTTTTTTTCGTGAATTTACTTCAGGTCGATGCAGTCAATTTAACGATCCGCTGATATAATTTTTTTTAAATTTCATTTGAAATTAAAATCCTTGAATTGGGAATGATCCAATTCAAGGATCATTCCCCACCATTTTCATCCTCCAATAATTCTTCAGGGTGGAGTTCAAAATAGTGAATGACCAAAAAGCGAATAGCCAAAATAACGAATTTAAAAATGACGGACGTCTGAATCTAGAATAACCATTGATCATTCGCTATTTTAACTGCCTTTTAATAAAATGTGGGGTCAAAATATCGAATGATCAAAATAACGAATGGCTAAAATAGCGAAATCCGTAATGATGATCATTCTAGATTTAGACGTTCGTTAGTTTTAAATTCGCTATTTTAGCCATTCGCTATTATGATCATTCACTATTTTGACCCCCACCCATTCTCCATCTCTAAGTGAACCAAAAACTAAAATTACACCGAAGTAACCTTCGAACAATTCTCAGCCATTGAGACCCTGTCTACCCACCAATAACAATAATAATAACTACAACAGCAATAATCACAATAAACCTATCGCATGTGTGACAAAGGGAATAGGGAATAAACCGTTTGTGGCTCTGGAACTGTGCACCTATACAATCATATCTCGCCCATTTGACGCACACGTCAAAATCGGTAGGTGCGCGCGCATAGGAAGGCGGAGAGACAACAAAGAACCCGAGGAACGCGATATCCCCCGTCGGAGCTTAATGCCAATTAGCCCTGCCGTATCGCTCATTACGGCTCTAACGTCATTAGAGCCACCTGCGGTCCGTGCGCGCGCCGGTTATAAGCTCGTCTACCCGTTGATGGAAGCGCAGCAGCATCAGCAGCAGCAGCAGCAGCAGCAGCAGAAACGCGGACGTGCGACGGATATATCGTCCGACCCCCCGGGCCGGATCCCCCGAAGATCCGAGAGCGATACCGATCTCTCCATTGTCATTTGTTTGTCTAACCCCGGGGGCTTTGATTAGAGACGCCGAGTCATCGACGTCAAAGGCTCGAACCGCCGCCACCGAAGCATCGAAGCACCGGGAAAACGATGAGGCGCACGAACCCTTCGGCGATGATCGGCCACTCGGCCGCATTCGGCCACCGGCGATTATATCGGCGAGATAGAAGAAAAAATAAGAAGTGAAAAAAATTGCGTATCACCCGATGCTTCGCGGGTTGAGACCACCGTGACGGAGGGATCTGGTATCTACGAAAAGTATTTCGTTAACGGGTCCGACGTTTTGCAGCTTCATAAGGTAGGAATAGTGGTGGGAGGGGAAGGGGCAGTGATGGATTCATTGGAAATTATGATGGGATCTCTCAGATTGATTCGGGAGAGAATAGATTACGGAGATTGGGAGATTGCAGTGAAGGATATTGTGATCTTTGTTTTGATGATATTAAGTATCGTATCTTCGATTTGGGTAGGATTTATTGTGGGTTCAAGAATTATTTTAATTGAATAAAACTTGTTTTAACTAAATGCTGTATAGTAATTGAAAAATAAAAATATATATCTGCAAATTTAGAGCGGTTAAGATTTACTTGAGCCTAAATTAAAATTTCTGTTTCACGTAAATTTTTATTGACTCAAGCGACAATTCTGACGAATTTAATTTGAATCTCGGATTTTATTAGAAAAAGCCACTCGAAAACTCAAGTCTCAAAAAATATCAGCAGCCTTAACTCCCCCATAGCCCAATTTTTCCGCCTTCGCAAGAAAGCGGTGTCGTCGTCCGCATTGAGGAAAAGGACGACTCACGGCTAATGATACGATCCTCTCGAAGCGTGCACAGCACGAATGTCCCTCCGCCGGTTCTAAATCCTCGGTACCTAAGCACCAAGCAGATGCCGAGCGCAGACAGCGTAGAGAGAGCTGCGACGGCGCGCGGCGGACGTCGTCGCGTAGAGCAGCGCCCAAGTCGTATCGAAGAGAGGCCGACGGAGGTGCAACACTCCGGCCATTTCTCGTTCCCATACTACAACCTATCTCGCTGTTCCAACGCTGCTGCAACCGCGAACCCGGCAACAGAACGAAACACACATGAACTTTCCGTCTCTCTTCCCATTCGTGCATACTATAATAGTATACATATAGCTATATAAGCTATATCTACACACAGTACGTATACGACTTCTCTCTTCGCCTTTTCGCTCCTCTTCCTCCATCTTGTGTTTTTCTTTTTTTTTTTCTTTTTTTTCTTTATCTTCGAATTCAAATGCGCTGTGCTTCTCTCCGAGCGAACGGAGAGAGAGAGACGATCACGAGACAAGAGGGAAAGAGAGAGAGAGAGAGAAAGAGAGAGAGAGGGAAGTCAAGCCGATCGAGGACTAAGAACGACGACGGTGCACGCGGCGCGCGGGCACACACGGCGTTATTCGTAAATACGGCGCTCCGAAAGCATCACGGACCGTACAAAGAGGCCACGACGTCTCAATCCCCGAGAGCGCTCCTTGGAGGGTCCCACCGCAAGCCATGTGCCCCGTCTCTGTGTTGCTGCTGCCATTGGTAGATATATATTACATGCATACATATATATATACGCATGAGCATTGGTGTACTTATATATATTTTGCTACATATTTAAATATAAATCCATGGCTAGTGTCAAAATATTTGTAAAATTAATATATGTATCGGAAGCACTTTGCTTGTATTTTTTATTCCAGTTAAAAAAATGGAATATACTTGTATTAAAAAAAGCTTCCTATACTATACTAATTTTCATAGAATTTTTTTTAGTGCATATCTTAGTATAGATGTTTTTATAAATGTATATAATACATGGATAGTGTTGAAATATTTGTAAAATTGATATATCGTAAGCACTTTGATTAATGTATTTTTAATTTCAGCCAAAAAAATAAAATTGAATATAGTAGTATAAAAAAAAAATTCCGCACTATACTAATTTTCATAGATTTTTTTTAATAGTGAATGTTTTAGTATAGATGTTTTTATAAATATATGTAATATATCTATGTATTGTATTAGGCCGATAGACATTATGTATACATGAAAATGCATATGCCGCCGCGATGAAGCGACATTGGACAACGCAAGACCGGCCGTCCCGGGGCACACCGTGAAACCCCCTTCGCGAAAGCGTGCAGACTCGCGAAAGGGGTACCACACACCGGGCCTCACAGATCACCCCGCTATCTGCGCGACCAGATCTCTCGCTCTCTCGGCTCTCCTTCGAGAAAACGAAGGGCGGCAGGGGGCGGGTAGGGGGGAGGGGAAGGGTAAGGGAGCAGCAGCAGCAGCAGCAGCTCGAAGGAGAACGGAAAGGAGGTCTAGCAATGCCTCTGTTACTGGGTTCGTTCGTTCCTTCGTTTCGTCGTTTTATTTTCATCGTGGCTCTTCTAGTTCTACACGCCCTGTTTATTCTGTCTTTCGTCGCCTGGTTCGTGCTTCCCGACGCTTTGTTCGCGGCTTTTAGGCCTCTTCCTCATTCCCCCTGAATGCTGATATCCTTGAAGGGTTTGTTCGAGTTAGGTTAGGAAGATTCTATGGTTTATTGGTTTTACAGTGATATGTTCCTTGGAGATTTTTTTTGGAGGTGGCTCAGGAATCATAGATAGACAAGTGACTGATTTAAAAGATTCTAGGGTTTGGTTTTACACTGATATGTTCCTTGAAGCATTTTTTTGGAGGTCACTTAGGAATTATATAGATAGACAGGTGACTGATTTGGTCAAATAATTTTTATTCGACGAAAATTCGGATCCTTGACAGCGTCCAAATGATAAAACATAAAAAAGAAGAAACGTTAATTAAACAATAGCGACGACAAGATTATCGATACATGCAAAGACAAACCAGAAACTTAAAAAAAAAGAGTTGAGCCAAGGGTTCGGTTACTGAGGGCCTCGATCGTCGAGTGCCGAGCAGAGGGGCTCTTGGCTTGCGTGGCCATCGCGTCTTTGTCTCATATACCTGTAAGGGAGGAGGCAGGGAGGAGGAGGGAGGAGGAGGGAGGAGGGGAGAGAGCTTCGGACTACTACACCGCGGCCCCGCGGACAGCTATGGTAATGCAGCATGTCATTTGTTAATTTAAATATCACGATAATTCAGTCTGCTTCCCTCACCCCTCCGCCTCGTGCGCGCTGCACTTTTGTGCTCGCTGCGCCCTCCATCCTATGGTCCTTCTCCCCACCATCAACATTTCTCGCGGTCTCTTCTTTCCTTCCTACGTTCTCCTCATCGGCTAACCCGGTTCATATACCCTATCCTGGCGGTTATCTGGTTTTCGCTGATTTGGACTGTCAATTGTGCTAAAAATGGAAGTACTTTTTATCCCTCTTTGAAATATTAAAATTCTGGCCCGGCGGCCAGATCTACGATTTCTGACAAGCAAGACGACAAATTAATTTCTTTTTTTTTTTTTCAAAAGTTACTGAAAAAGGGTTTTTTAGTGGCGATTTACCCTTTTAAAGCTTTATAAGAGCGCAGCAGCGTTGCAGCAGCGTGTGATTAGCCTAGTTAAAATTAAAAAACTTATGACTATCAAAGTCCTTTTTATAAACATCAAAGTACCCTTTGCTAAACTTCCAGTAGATATTTTTTCCAGTCCACGAAGAAGTCTTACCAAGTCTGTTTCTCCTTTTTCCCAACTCTGTACTCACATATCCTAATCCTATTCCTGATGATCACTGATTCGCAGTCGCCTCTTCCAAGACCCAAAGATCTTTTTTTTCCGTACCCTTTTGTCTCGCCATTCACGAGAACCGGCGAGCCGCGAATGCCGCGCGAAAGCGCTCGGCGAACGGGTTTAAAATTTCAAATTAGCTTCAATCGCATTGCCTACGGCCGGAGTCCGAGACTCCGCTCGGACTATCAGAGCCACCGTTCCACCCGGTTAGCTGCTCCGCGTGCTATGCCACGTACGGAGCACGCGGCGCCAATTTAAAGCCCGTTAAAGTTCCTAGCATGCTGCTGCTGCTGGTGCCGCAGCAACTGCTGCGGGGCTCTCTGCATATTCTATGTACGTATGAGGCAAGGACGAGAGCATTGGCGTAGTACGGAAGTTGACATCAAGCTGTTCGGTAATTATTGCCAACTTTTATGGCGTTGCTGTCTAACTGACACGCGCTACATCAGTGCCACGAAGGTAATGGCTTCATTGCAGAGTGAACGGTTTGATGCAATCATTATTAGCTCGGAAAGTGCCGAGTTTCAAATTGTACACGGAATGCGTGATAATCATCGAACCACAATACACTGAGAAAAATAAATAGTTGTGATTACCAATCGTTGGTCAGAGCTACCAATTTTTTAGCAACTGCAACCAATGTTTTGGTAGATCGAACCAATGATTGGTCATTGCAAGTACTGATTTTTCTCAGTGTAGAATTGAGAAAAAGAAATCACATAATTACTATAGCCATGTTCGATACATAATTTATCGTAAATATAATTCGCCAATTATTAGCACCTCCAGAAAAAATATCATCAAACCTACACCAAAAAACCCCTGAAAAGGCTCATCAAGGGAAACCTACTAACAACGAAGTCGCTAAGACCAAAGCAGCGTCAACATCGGTTCCAACAAGAAGGGAAAGGCGAAGGGAATGGAGAAGAAGACACGAAAGAAGATGCGAAAGTAGAGAGGGACTACCCATGGAAGAAGGGTCCAACTGAGGACAGTCGAGAAGCAAAGAGGAGATCAGGAGTAGGGAGGAGGGAGTTGAGCAGCGCGGAAAGAAGAGGACTCAATCCAGCGTGGCAGAGCGTCGGTAACTAACGCAGGAAGGAGACGTAATAGCCAATCACGCGGCGAGCGCAAAAACGCCATCCAGCACCCAGCGCACCCAGCGAGCTGAACGCGCTCGGGGAGCGTCGTAAAGCGAATGGTCACTCGGGGAGGGGTGGGGAGGAGAGGAGTGAGCGAAGGAACGAAACGAGATAGAGAAGGAGAGCATCGAGCTACGTACAAACATGTATACGTTAAGCACATACACGAGATGCGTGTCCTGCGGCATCGGGCGAGGCCGAAGGCGTCGGGTGAAAGAAAAGGAGAAGAAGAAGAGGAGGAGAAGAAGAGAAAGAGGAAGAAGAAGAAAAGAAGAAGAAGAGGGAGCCTGAACTTCGCGAGGGGCCTCAGTTCGTTCGTCGGAGGGAAAAGCGAGACTCGGAGCCGCAAGCAGAAGACACTATAGTACAGTGAACGGCGCTGCAACTGAGGTGAAATACGCTATATAGTGTGTTGAGCTATGTGTGTTCACCGATGTGAGCTGCGTGTACGCACCCAACATCGACACAGTCGCTGAGTGGATTTTATGCATGTGCAGGATGTGTGGAACGTGGGGAGGCAGCTAACGTCTGTATAAAGAGAGGAGACACCCGGAGGAAAGGTGGAGGGGTCGAGGGGAAGGGATATTAATTAGAATAATTGCTGCTAACAGGCTCGTTAGCGTTCGACTGAGATAGCAAACGAGCGCGTTGGGAGGAGATTGGAGAGAGAGGGAGAAATAAATGGGAATGTGTGTGAGAGAGAGAGAGAAAGAGAGAAAGAGAGGTTTGATAGTAGAAAAAGAAGTCAAAGTTAAGGAAGGGTGGAGTGGAAGTCCGAGTAAAGGTTTCTTCTTTGGTTTCTGACTGTAAAGTCAGCATAGGCTTTCTTTTTTCTTAGGGTTTTGCTTCTGATGTACTCCGGGGTTTTCTTCATCTTCTTCTTCGTCTTCTTCGTATCCTTCATCTTCCTCTTCTTCTTTGGGTTCGTCCTGTTCCTTTTCTTCTGCTTCTTCTTCGACTTCTTCAGGTTTGACTCCTCTTTAGCAGTTACCACAGCAGTAGGATCTTATAATACCAATGAAAGCCTCATGTTGAGCACTCTACGTTGGTTTCCAACGAGTCGACGACGGAGACGAGGAGTGCCCTGGGAGTACCTCAATCAGGCAGACCAGAGTCGCGGAATCGCAGTCGTTTGCATATTTTTCTTCGCTCCTGTGCGTGGAAACGATCTCAACAACGCGACGACAGGAGTACGAGTCTCGGACTCAAGTTGTCCTCAGGTGGAGGATCACGACGACACCTTCTTGCCTTCCTATCAGCAGATCGCAGATTAGAGATTTGTTTCCACTAGTTTGTTGCACAGGGAGGAATGGAGATTGGTTGGGTCAATTAAACCCAGAAGCTGAGCTGTCAAATAACAAGATCAAATTGTTTTTCTACTTACCAAAGATCTCTTACCTCCCAGGAAACGTTGCCCTGTTCACCGACCAAAGAGCATCGCATTGACAGCACTGACAGCTAACATTTGCATCCTACCATTCGTGGGCAATGACCTCAAACCCACGTCACCCAACATTCCCAGCAAGACAACCCAAGAATCCACACCTAGAAAACGCACCAACCAAACCAGAGACCAAGCAAAAAAAATTAGACAGGCAGACAGAAGTCCTCGTCCATCAATCTTTGCCTTTCAGAAACCAATGAAATCCAAATAACATCGCAAGCCAAAGAGAGGCAAAATCCCAGAGCAAAATCCAACCCAACGGTGCAGTCCTCTATGTATATAATAACACACCGCGAGCCCCGTCTCCCGATTGGCCACCAGAACCAACCCAGAAGGCAGAGCAGCAATTCCATCCTTATTCCATGTATCCTGCTCCCCAGCAGCATCAGCAGCAGCAGCCAAAGGGCCCTCCTAATCAATTCCAATTAGAGAGCGGAATATTTGCGGGGCAGTCAGGCCACAGAGAGACTATTAGCAGTCTCTCTTACTGCCGGAGCCGGGCGCGCGCGCTCCTCTTCGAAGACCCGTCGAAGCGCGGAGGAGCTGCCCAGGCGAAGAGCCAAGCTACCCGGCCTCGGTCGTCGTTGCCCGTAAATCAAGCACCGAGCGCTCGCGGGCGCGCGTCCCATACGGCATAGTCGGGGCCTCACCAACCAGGCCCAATCCCCCCTCCTCCGCTCCTCCTCCCCACCCCTTCCTCCTCTCTTACCCTATACTCACAGTTACATCTGCAGTCACAGTTCCAGATCCTCCCTGCGTCTTGTCTTGTCTTCTTCCTACCCTTCCACTGCATCCCCACCTCCCATTCTCCTCTCCCGCGAAGAGGGTTGGAGGGGAATGGGCCTCAGTCCCCCGGGGAGGAGTAAGGGGGGGGGGGGAGGCCCTACGCCTTCCTACAGCGGCCAGGGACCTTCCCTCCTCTCCCCTCCGCTCTGCCTGTCGATCGCCTATATGCGACGGCTAACGAAGCGAACATAACTCGGCCGATACAACTCAATACCCGATCCGCAGTGACAGTCGGTAAAACAGCCGAGTATTTCTAATTGGCTGGACGGGACGCATGCTGATTAGGCGCGTTTTCTTTGCTCGCTGGGAGATCTCTCCGAGAGCAGCAGCGCCGCCGGCCGGTCTCGTGGGGCCCGAGGGCCCCGCGAGGAGAGCAGACCGCGAGGGGCCCCACGCGGGAGAGGGGGGAGGGGGGAAGGGGCAGCAGCCGTGCGCGCGCTGCGCCTCGTTGCGCGCCTCCGGGGCGGCCTCGCGGTGGCCCACGATAAAGAAACACGCTGATTGGACACGTGGGGCCACGCCGCGTCGTTACGCGCCCGCGGGCCCCGCTAACAGACTACCGTATTAGCTGGACGCGTCCTTTCGCCTTACCTACGCGGTTTTACTCTATACGTTATGTATTATGTACCAAGGATGCTACTGAGGGGAGGGGGGACGTGCGTATGGGAATATAGTGCGGGGCGATGGGGCGAGGATATGGGGGGAGACGTCGTGTGACGGGCCGGGAACACACGGGGCCTTCTTCGGGCTTTCCACTTTCCGCAATCGCGGCCGCCTCTGTTGCTGCTGTCTTCCCCCCTCCACTTGGCTATGCTGCATCGCCAGGGGAACTTCCGCGCTTTTCACGCACGTTCTGATCGTGTGCAACGACGATCTCGACGGAGACGTCGAAGACATGAAGAGGAGGTGCTTGGTTTTTTTTTTTTGGGTTCGTTGAGACTTCTTTGGTAACCTGTAAATAGCGACTGGGAGTCGCCTCTGTGGCTGCTCTCACAGGATTATTACTCTTGACGCTCGAGTTAGATGCTACTCGGGGATTTTAATGGTGTGGGACTTGTGGCCTTCTTTGGGATCGGTAGGTCGGTATATTGGATTGTTGTGGTGGAGAATGAACAGCAATCTTAACGTGTGCTATTTGCGGGCTATTGACGTCATTTTTTTCAGTGTTCTTTTTTTAGTGGACTTTTTTATTTCAATCGAGACGAACTACATTTTATTTCTATATTACACTGAAAAAAATCAGTGGTTGGTATTACCAATCATTGGTTAGATGTACCAAAATATTGGTTGCAGTTTGTAAAATATTAATAGCTCTGACCAACGATTAGTAATCACAATTATTAATTTTTCTCAGTGTACCGATCGCCTCGAATCGACGGTATTTTCCAATATTTGGACACTGTTTTGGCATTGGTCACGTTATTCGAACCAGAATCAACGATCGCCAAAAGCAAACCGCGATAGCCCAGAAATATTTCGTACGGAATCCAAATGTCCCACGAAGAAAGCCCCGAGTGTTTGCGCTCGTTCGATCTTCGCCTCGAATATAACCGATACCACCGCTGAGACACCGCTGCGCGGTCACGGCTTAACGCGCGTATAGGCGGAGACACCGCGTATATGGCACAATGGCCGTTATTCAAATTCCGTCGCCATCCTCGCATTTTATATAACCGACACAACAGTTGTGGTCCCCCGCTTGCTGCTGTTGCTGTTGCTGCCCTTCGAAGACGGCGTCGCTGGACAGATTCACTGCGCATATGTAACCACCGTCACCACCGCCGATTCCAAAAGACACTATATACGACGCCACCACCGAAGCATGAGCTTCGATCCGCCGAACGCGGGAGCGAAGATCGCTGATCGAGATTTCGAGAGAATTTCAACGCTCTCGATCCTCACCCCTCTCCCTCTTCGTCCTTTATACCGATCTACCTTTTCGTACCCCAGCTTTGCCTCCTGCGCGATTCTGTCGCCGCCGTTGCTGCCGGTGTTGTCGCCGCTGTCCCCTAAAGGCACCACGTGCTGCTGCTGCTGCTGCTGCTCACTCGGCGCCGGCTATTATATCGCTCGGGGAACACAACGCGCTTGCCGCGAAATTTAAAATTCTAATCTTATGATTTGTGACTCGGCGAGTTAGCCGCCGCGCCAAGATCGGCCTATCACGATATACTTTCGATCCTGAGGGGGGGTGGCGTATTTTTCGCGGCGACTGTACGCGAAGGAAACGACTCTATTAGCTGCAGTCTCGATTCAGGCTCACAATCGATATAGGGTTTTGTGTATCGGTTCGAAGTTTGGTTTTGGAGTTTTATTTTGTGGAGGGGTGGCAGAATTGGAGACAGGGTTGGAGAAATTTTTTTTTACGGACAACGATAAAGTGACTAATATTTATTTTTTAGATTAACAAAATATTTTGCTATTGGGCAAAATTATAATGTCATTTTTTTATTTGCCTTGTAGAAAAATTAATATTATTGGCAATGTTGCGGTGCTGAGGAATGTTCTGTTTGTCTAATGAAATGAATTTATTTGTTAACACGTTTTTGTTGGCCCAACAAGATCATTTTTCTTCGTGCGGTTGGGAATTTTATTTTGTCTGGAATAATTACGGTGTGAAAAAGGTAAAGAAAATTCAGCCCCTGCGCGGATGGACGGTGAGCTCTGGAATCATTAGAGGCGGCTGTGGTACGAGCCGCGCCTATTTTTCCAGCGAGAGGGTATAATTATGTTGTTGCGCGCGGTGGATGAAGAACGAAACGGATTGGTAATTAATTTTGAGGCTCGAGAAATTAATCAAGTATTTTGACACGTTGGCGCGCGGTGTGCTATTAGAGGGGAAGGTGGCCAATTATCGGGTACGTTTCCGATATTGGGATACCAGTCGTTCCACTCTGATGCAGAGCCATCGACGCAGCTGTCCTATTCTTGAGTATCTTTTACATTGTGTAAAAAATACCCTATGATTAATTCATGGTTCTTAATGCACATGCAGTCTGTTTTAAAAATTCTACGGATCCACAGAATTTATCATTTTGAAAATGATAAAATTCACTAGAGTCGAAAATACAAAAAATAAATGCACCTGAATTTTTTTTTGTGTTGGGCAGCATAAAATTAAATAATAAAACAATTAAAAATGTAAACCGTTAAAATTTAATTGAGATGAATGTAACCTGACTTCGGATATTAATTGAAATAATTCGCGTATCAATGTGACAAATAAGTATCGACGTTTGGACCGTTACCATTAAGGATGTCGAATTCGAGAATATTTCTCCTTCGCCCGCGAACATTTGTATATCCACTTGAGGAGAAACCGAGTCGTGATTTTGTCTTTCTTTATTTTTCAGTCAATTTAAATACGGCTTCACGGCTTAATTAGACCTACTTAATTTACCTCGAAGTTAAGAGATGTCGGAGCCCGCACCAATGTTTCGATGCGCTCTCATAATTAGTACGGGCGCCGCGAATGCCGAACCTCTTTGGCTCCTCTTTGCATGAACCGAGCCCAAAGCATTTTTTTCGGCTTTTTTTCCGCCACCGGGAAGCAACTATAACCATTAAGCCCTTTCTTCCCTTTCTCCTTCTTTTCCTTCTCCACACTCTTCGAAATCGCGTCCCGAGACTATCGACGAGTCACTCCAACTTGCACCTTTCGACAGATTCATCAAGACCAAATTCCACCGAAGTTTTTATAGTCCTACCAAACGTACACAAATTTTTCTATCTTGGTCATTAAAAACAAAAAATAAGAATCGGTCCTAAAAAATATTTTTAATATTTTAAAAAAATTTTTCCCGCGATATATTTCACGTGTTGCTAAGTTAAATATAAAAGTTTAATTCTGGAAAATAATTGACCGACGTGACTCGAGCACCATTAATTTTCCCACATTCCTTAAACTTATCGGTGACTAAAAAAAAAAAAAAAAATCCAGACTTCGAAATAGTTGACCCGCGGTACACATGAGTTTCCTTCCCTGTTTGCGCTATTTCCAAATGACTGGATGACTAATGATCGTCAGATTTTAAGTGGCTGCAGCATGCACGCGGCGTCTGTGTGTCTGTCGCTCACCGCCGTCGGTCTGGTCGTTCCCGCGCTCACGCAAAGGACACGCAGCGTGTCCCGACGCAGTAGGTATTAAAGCCGACGGAAAAACTTGCAGACTTGGTTCTTGACTCTCGCTGCGTCAGTTGAGTATCTCGTGTGGACTTTACACTCGAGAAAAAGCGTTCCAGATCCCGCACATTTACTGTCCGGGATCTGGACGCCCCCCCCCCCCCCCCCCCCCCATCGAAATGACACTTCACCTGGTGCCCATGGCGAACGGTAGCTGATGATATCTGTGACCATCGGCGGAAACACTTCACACTCGCGAGAAGCCCTCGACTGGTAAGTGCGATTTTCGACACTTTTGCATCCGGTCTATCTATTGATTAACAACTGAGAGACGAAGAGTCTTTTCTTTCAGCTTCCAGATGTGACGATCGTTTACAGAAATGCCCCAAAATCGGCATCTTTTAAGTCGAGTCTTCGTTCATTTGGAGTTTTGAAAAAAGAAAAAAGAAAAAAAAAGTGACACTCTTGAATTGAGGACTCGATCATCGAGAACGGAAAACGAGAAAATATATTGCGTCAAAAAAAGCAGTGTTGGAACACTGATTTCGAGTAGAGTGATACATTTTCCAGGCTCTCAGAGGTCAGAGTGAGGAAAAGAAAAAATAATTTCCGTCACCTTCGCCTTTGCACAAAATGTGGATCGAAAAATGTAACAGAAAAATGTTGCAGAAAAATTTATATTACACTGACAAAAAATGACAAAAAATATTCGTAAATAATTGTAATGGCACCAGCAAAGTTTTTTCGGACTTTGTGGTGAAGACAAAAATTTCCCACAGAAAGTTTTTCCCAAGCTGACGCTGGACTTATCCTATGTCCACTTTTCTTATCTCACATAATCATTTTTTTCGTACGCCTCGTATCATCATTTATTATTTTTACTGTGCGAAAGGCAAACACGAAGCTGGAGTCCCTCGCGTTAACGTATTACGTACACGGATTACATGTATTTCGTATGTATGAGTCTTGGGGCGATTTTTGCGCGTTCGCAGTCGGCAGCAGCAGCCCTTCGCTTGAGCGATCGCACGCGCTCCGACGTTTTAATCGTGTTTGCCGGTGGGTTTAGCCGAGGATTAACTTCTGGGCCACTTTATAAACCCCCCGCCGGGCTGGGGTGAGAAAGAGTGGCGCGCGCGCGCTTCGGCGCCCGAACTGAGGGGGCAACGCGTCGATGAACGCGATCCACGAATAGGGGACCAGCCCAAGATTCGCTGAAACACGATACAGTAAAGTGGGGTACGTCAATGCCTTTTTTGTTATCAGACGAACAATTAATTTCGTAAAATACCAGAAAACGTATTTTCGCAAACAGAATGTTTGATCCAGAATAAGCAAAAATTATAGAATTATTTTTTATTATATAAAAAATGATTTAAAAAATGTATAGTTTGGTTGAATTATGTTAAGAACGAACAAAGAAATTAATAACTGTATGTGTATTGGCGAAATGTGTTTTAGGGAAATTGATGACTTATCAGAAATAAAATAGAATTGCCCTGGTCTTGGAGATACTGGATTTTTCTCACAAGTATTCAATAGTTTTATGAAACAAATAATTTTTTCAATTTATGGTAATTGTTTTACAGTAAATACTCATATTTAAATACATGGACAAAAATTGTTATTTATTTGGAATAAAAAACAATTTTCGCGTTGGTTGTATATGGTTCCTTAATTTTTCTATTGTCATTATGATTCTTGCTCTATGGTATCGCACGCGCCACGATATTCCAATGCACTGAGACCCCAGAATACACCAGCAGCATCGACATTCTTTCCTCGGTCCCGTCGAGGGGAGCCCGGGAGCATATGCTGCGAGCCAAGCGCGAGGATATAACGACGACGGTGCAAAGCGACATGAGTAGCGCGCGTGCCCCCCATGAGCAGCAAGACAAGGGCAGAAAGAGAGAAAGAGAGATGGAGAGAAGGGGGGACAGTACGAAGCCTCGATAGAACAGGGGAACGTGAAGAATTCCACGAGGCACCCGTGGGTCCGCCAATTGACTCCCATTGTTGGTCATGTTGACTGTGGTATTTTTCGGGGCCCTGGTGTAAGAAAGGGGGTGGCCAATTCGAGCGTTAATGCCCTCGTTGGAACTCGTGATTTCGACGTCACGATAGCCCCCACTGGGATCAGGCTGGGCGCCCCCACGAGGGGCACGAGCCGATTCAATGTTTGCCAGTTTTTTTTTTCTCGCCGCAGATTATAACACGCGTATTAACCTAAATTACACGAGAGAATTTTGAGAACGAATCTGTAAAATTCGCTCAAACTGTATTTGTCGAGTGGCGAAACATTTAATTTGCCGGACATTTTTTTAAGTTATTAAATAATTTTTTAAAGATTTGGAAATTAATTTTTTAGGATTTTAGAAATTATTAAATAATTCTTTAGAAATATTCTTTTGGGTCGATTTATTTTCATAAAATGTATTCGATTAGAAATAATATTCGTGCTTTGGGGTTATGATTTATGCGTTGGAAAAAAGTTTCAATATCTCGACAATTTTCGTGTCGTCTCGCCCCGGTCTTCAATTTTGCGCACGTTATTCGCGTTACGGTATGTATCACGGATATTTATTAGCAGCCACCCGCTTAATAAAAGGTACTAAGAGAGGCGTGGGTGAAAGCAGCAGAGACGGATTGCGGCGGGAGAATTCGCGTGGGCGACTCGAGTACTCGAGTGGGTAATGGTACTTTTTTTCGCCGATGAGGGGAATAAGAAACAAACTCCAGCGGGAATCCTGACCCTGGGGACCCCCGAGTCCTACAAAATATTTTATTCCACGTTATTTTTAAATACCTGTCGTATATTTCCGCGAGACGCAGTTTTATTTTCATCGAATATTCGTTATTAAATTATAGTGGATAGCGTAGAACTTTCTAAACGCTGCGAAGCGAGCGGAATAGTCTGGGCGACGAGCTTCGAGACTCGTGATAAAATTGAATTATTTTTTTCATATTTTATTCGCAGGGTAAAAAACATTATTTATTGCAACGAGTGTCTCGATTTACGTGGCTGGAATTTTGGTACATTTACGATATCATCGAGTCGTATATCTATCCCTGAAAAATACTGGCTTGGAATTTTCATCGAAAAATGTTCAAAACAAATAATCAATTTTTTTTAATTTCTTTATTGGCCCAAAAATGTAATAAGTTCGATGTTCGGCAATTTTCATCGAAAAATGTTCGAAACAAACAATCAATTTTTTTAATTAATTTATTGGCCCAAAAATGTAATAAGATCGATATTCGGCAATTTTCATCGAAAAATGTTCGAAACAAATAATCAATTTTTTTTTTAATTTATTTATCGGCCCAAAAGTGAAGTTCGATCTCTGAAAATTCTTGAATTTTCCCCATGCAATTTTCCAGCGAATCGGTCGACCCGAAGACTCGAAGACATCTCCATAGTCTCCCCTTAACAAGAAATTAATAACCACTCGCGCAGTGTGCCTCATTTTCCCCGCGACAATCGACGCTCCGAACGCACAATGAATTTCTTTTGTACACGCATAATACGTCCGAGCGTATGCCCAGCATTAACGTGTACGATATATGCACTACGCGGTATATGCAGATTACGCCCTCCCTCAATGAATTTATGATCCGCATATACATAAACGCGGTAGTTATAATAGAGCTCGGCAATATATGTAAATGGCGGCGATGTCGTTACAGCGAGATTACACGCGTTGATTCGGGGGATGTATTTTCCCACCGGGAAGCGAATCGCCGGGGTCGTCGAGGGTGGAGCTTATTAAAAAGGAGGGTGTGGAGGTCTCGTCGATTCGGCTGAGCTCACCACCGTCCGCTGTATCAATAATCGTTGGCCGGCATCGAGCGATACGACATAAAAGAGAGACTCGATCGAGTGTGCGAAGGGATGAGAAGAAGAGAAAAAAAAATTCCGAGCGAGGGTGAGATTGGCCACACGAGGGTCATGTTTACTTTATTTATCGCCCTGGCCTTTTCTCGTCTCTTTCTCTTTTTTTTTTCTCTCTATCTTCGTTACTCATCTCTCTACTACGGTTATATGTTTCTTCGACGAAGATTACCAGCGTCAGATTTTATTGGCGTTGTGGGATACCGCGCGGCTTTCACTTCGCTACCCCGAGAAGCGCGCGGAGAAATTGAGGAACGTGCGTCTCATAAAGATTAATCGAGGCGGCGTTGCCGATAGATATATATACCGGCGGCCTGACCGAGTTATATCACCGAGTTTAGCGAGTTAATCCCCTGGTGGGTCTCGTTGTATACGAAAATCAATCATTTATGGGAAAAGTTGTGGGGCTGAACCAGATTTCGCGGATACGAAAAAATAAATCGTTTCGGGCTATCTTTTTTATTTTTTCATACAATTGTTTCCATTATTTCATGTATAAAAAATAAACCGATGAAACTTTCAAATGGTAAAATCGCACTAAGACAATATGGGAAAAGTCATTTACTCCTAAAAAAATTCCAAAAGAATTTACCACAAATTCAATGATATTTTTGTGATGAATGTGTTCTTCATACATCACAAATGTATCGTCATTTTTGCCATTTTCTACCTGCACATCAAATTTTTTTCCCTAACTCATCAAAGATGCAGATTCTAGTTTTTATCGACGATCCCCAATCAAATTTCCGAGGTCGGCAAACCTATCATAAAAATCCTCAAATAAAAGTCGGGAGGCAATGGACGAGAGTGACGTGTTATTACAGTCCAAAGTCACAAAAGAGAGCAAAAGAGCAAATATCGATGCAGCACGCGGAAGCTGCCGCGGTTAGAGGCAATTTTTCGCATTAAAATTCCCGCAGTCAGGAAAGCGGAACACGTTGGGGCTCATGGCGAGCTCTGGTGGCGGCGGCGGTCGGGTTATGTTGGGCGCTGGTGGCGCTGGTGGCGCTGCCAGCGCGCTCGTTGGCAGCGGCGGTGGCGGTGGAGCGGGGGGTGGGGCGTCGTCCATGGGGCCCCGTGGACGGCGAGAGCTGGGACAGCGGTGAGCTGCCCCTCCGGCAGGCCCTTATACAGGTAGGCCTAACAAGGCCCAATACTTTTCCGTCACTGGCGACCAATGGCAATATATTAGAGTCCGAAGCACGGGGGGCCGTGGCATTGTTGCCGCGGCGTCTCTTTCTCTCTCGCTGCGCCTCTCTCCATCCGAGCCTCCTCGGCGCGTTATACCCACCGACTTTTGTCTTATTCTTCCTCTTCTTTCTTCGCCGTGTCCGACACTCGTGGGGGCCTCGCGAGAGGGGCCACTTCTCGATATTCCTCGGGCGGCAAAAATTCGTAAATTCGTCGCTAGTTGAAATTCCCCGCGACTCTGGAATTTTTATACAATAAATTAGAAACCAAAAAAAAGAGGTAGATAACTTTGCGTATTGGTGCCTCATTAATTTACAGTTTTCGCTGTGCCTGAAGCACCTTTTTTATTAATTTTTATTTCCTTGTATAGAGGAAACGTTATGAATACAAAAACTATAAAAAATTATGTCAAATAAAATAAAACTCATAAAACTGAATTATAAGTTTTGAAAATTATTATTAAATTGTTAATATTCAAATTCTTCGGAAAAAATATTCTTGCAGTTCGAAGATAAATAAATTCGCCGTAAATAGATTGAATGAAAAATCGTCGAGTCGATTTTCTGTCTTGTACCATTACGACACGATGCTAATTTTTCGTTTTGTCCTTCTTTGTTGCAGCGAAATAGTTTCTCTTGCGGTGAGTTAATTGGCCCAAGGACGGTGCATCGATGTTCCATTAGCAATCGAACGAGAGAACGAAGAGGGGTGGAGGAGGAGGTGAAGGAGGAGGTGGAGGACCCTCGTCCTCCACCTCCTTCAGAAGGAGGGGAGGGATAGGACGAAGGGTGGATGCAGAGGAGGGCACATTTGCGTGTGGTGGCCATAAAATTTGTTTGCCTTGCTTCGAATAGAGGTGGAAGATAATTTAAGCGACGAAGAAGAGAGACAGAGAACGTGGCGAGGGACGAGAGACGATGCGCAGTGTAGAGAAAACGAAAAATTCGAGTGAAAAACAAAGGTGAGTCCGGTGAAACGCGAATGCCGGCTTCAAAGTTACCTACACGATCACAATACAGTCGTGGATGCGATATATACACGTATGTACATTTTTATACATGCATACGAAGCAAGAAGGCGCGGTAAAGGGAGCAACGCGAGAATGGCCGCGAATAAGAAGGCCGGGGGTAAAAAAAAAGTGTTTCGACAGGGCTGCCCTCGGTTAACGGATGATTTAATTAAGAGAGGCACAAATTACAGACTCGCTGGATGCTAATGCCCGTCCACGCTCGCCTCCGCCCGAGCTCCTTAATTAGACGGGGCGCGCGTTCCTCTTCCCCCCACCCTCTTGCCCCCCTTGATTCACGCTGAAAAATTAATAAACCACTGCGCCGCCGGCAACACGCGCCCCGATTAATATGACCGAGTGTGGCAATTAACTAATAACAACAATTGCCTCGCGTCGTAAATTCCTAACGTCTTCACGAAGATTTTTCACTTTTATTGCCACTAGGCAGGATAATTTTCGGAGGGAGTGAAATCATGAAAAAGTGTCTGATGAAAAGAATAAAACGATAGCCTTACGGTTTTATTTTTTATTGTGGGACGTATTTAACAGGAATTAATTTGTGAGTGTGAGCAAACATTTACTCAGAATTCAAATATTTCAACTAATAAAAAAAAAAAATTAACAAACTGATTTTTTGAAACGTATAAAAAAAATGAAATGAACTCTTCCTACAAAAAATCCAATTCCAATCACCCCGCAGAAGAATTAATTCTAAACTAAATCCAACTCGTGTCAAAAAAAAATTATCCTTCCAATTCTGAAATGACAAACCATCGCATGTTTATATCCGACTAATTTATACGAGCGATAAGGTTCAAGTCTAGCGGTCTATGCAACCTGGTTCTCTAATAACCCCTCAGCGGTCGACTTAAATTAGTCAACTATCATCTGCCAACTGGTATTATATACTATATTTTTTTTACCGCCAACTGAGTCGAGGGTTAGGGTTAGGGGTTGGGTCCCGAGCTTCGTTTGGGCCGAAGCTCCGACGTCACGCGAGTCCCGCTGCTGCTGCTGCTGCTTGTGCTGTGGGTTAAGCCCACATGGGAAAAGGTAACCGGAGGAACGAAAAGTCTCGACGAGTGGACCGTAGTTGGCTGGTGGCGAGTGCGTTAATTAGCGGGATGCTCACGCGAGCCGGCAATTAAAACAACATCTTCATTATTAGGTGTATACCGGGCCGAGGAACTGCGCGAGGGATGAGAAGGGGGTGGGGGAGGGAGGGGGAAGAAGGGGGAGGGGACCGCGTGCACCGACTACGAGTCTATAATCGAAGTAGCCTCGAGTGTGTATACCACCCCGAGTATATATACCTACCCACTGCGCATACTCCGAAGCTCCCCCCTACCCCCCCCCCCTCCCCCCACCCCCCTTCTCGGGTCGTACAGCTATACACACTCGGGGCTACTTAGAACACGAATACCTGAGCTGCTCCCGCTTTAATTAGTTTCCAGTGGCACAGGCTACGCACGATTTTACATCTCTCGATATATGGTTGCAACGGTTTCCACGTGGCATTTTTTATTCGAAAAAAATAATCAGTGACACGTAAATTTTTATATCATGTGACTCGGATGAAAATACTGAGTCATATTTTGTCGAAATTAGGGAAATAAAAATTGTCATTTATTTTTTTTTACTTTTTTGGTTGGTGAAAATAATTTAATTTCGAATTCAGGAAGAATACTAAATCGTTGAGTTGAATATTTTTTATTTTTTAATAATCTTAATAATTTTTAATCTCACCAAGCATTTCTTTTTCTTTGGAATCCAACGAGTTTTCAATATAACAATTTACCGTGCATTTACTTCCTACCATAAAAAAATGTTTGCGAACAAAATCCATAATGAATATTAAATCGAAAAATGTAGGGTTGCCCGAACCGATTCTCATTTCTCAGTTCGCCGTTGAAATACGACTTGCCCGAAGTGTTCCTCATATAACCCGCCGGCCATTTCTGTTTCAGCGGAAAAATACAATTGTGTTATAAGTCACCGGTGGAGTCGCAGTCGCGAGACAGGCGAGGAGGTGGACGACGCAGAGCTAGATTGCTCGCTGTATGTATGTGTGGGGGGGCGGTGAAAATATAATTTCCTTTTCTTATTCTCCCGCAATTTTACGTACCCCGCGCGTCGCAGACTTCGGCTGTAGCGAGCGAATCGCGCGCGGATGGCGAGGTCGGTGCTTAGGGGACGCGGTCGACGGGTGGCGCTAGTGAGCTTAACCAGAAACGGCGCTCGGCAGTCACAGCGTATATTTTATTATTTAATTTCACCGGGGAAGGCGGTTATGAGACATGAAAAAAGTCTTGGGCGATATTGTAGATGGATTTTCAGTGTGGAAAACTCACCCCCCCCCCCCCCCTCCTGTGGGAGTTGGGAGGGGGGGGGGCAACTCCCACGCACTGTTCTCTTTCTTTCTCGCTCTTAACGCTTCTGTACACCAAAAGGGGGCAGCAGAGGGCGCGCGCATCGCTCTACACTGTTACTCCCTCGTCGGGAACTACGTTGCCCTCCCCCCACCCTCACCCCCTACCCCCCTCTTCGCGCTGTGTGCGACACCGACCGCCAGCTACGCCGCGGTGACATTATTATTCGTTATGAACGGGTTTACGAGGCCGCAAATCATGGCCGTGTTCATATTTCGAACCGCGGCCGCTCCTCGTTATTCAGTTTAATGGCGTTGGTATTTGAATTTTCGATCCCCGCGCCATTACCTTACAATGTTACAATAATAACGCGGCGGGTATATACACAGGCCGCCGGACGAAGTTAATAATACGGAGCTCGGGAAAAGCCCGTTATTCTCAATATTTGATGGCGATCTCTTATTACGCTTTGATTGTTATTTTTTTTCATACAAAAATATATATATTAGCAACTTTCGATTGAGTTGTTGGAATAAATTTATATAAATTTGTGGCGCGATTGATGATTCATATTTTTATTTAATTACCAAGACATAAAACTATTGAAAAGACACTGTTACTTTAAAACATTTTATTTCAGTCAACTCAAAAAATAATTCAATAAAAAATTTACGATTTTTTTATCGAATAAAAATAAATTAATTCGATAAGAAATAGATTTTTTTAGCAAACAAAAATGAATAAATTCGTGAATTTCCTTTTTTTTTTTTGTGATTTTCCTGAGCGCCGGTTTTGTTTGATTTCGAAAAGAGTCAGTATTGTTTTTGTGACCTCGCGCGCGAGCTTTTACGCTCGGTCCTTTTGTCGTCGTTCGCTTCGAGAGCCGAACGAGCAACCCTTTAAACACAACTAACTCGACTATAATGAGTTCTTTCTTTCGCCGCCTCGCGGCACACAATACAAGCAGAGGTCGAGCTCGAGGACTTGCTCGGTGCTGCGTGCGCGCAGAGGTCCCGAGGAATCGGGTTACCGCAGCGCGAGCGGCACTCTTGAAAAAGAAAAAAGACAGTCGAACCGAGCGCGCGCGGCGTTAGAACGAAAGAGGGAGAGAGAAACTATGAAACCGAGCGAGAGTCTATTCTAAGGGGATAAAGGTGCCGACAAGCATCCCTGTGAAGTGCGCGACGACGGACGCGCGCGAGCGCACGTGACACTATCCGAAAGAGACCACTAGAAAGTATGTTTGGCCAATGTCGCGGGAAAAGCTTTAGCACCTGGCATTAGTCACAGAATGTTTTAAACTCCGAATCGCGTTACGCATATTTCACACCATTATTTTACATAACCAATTTTGCTTACGCAAGAACATTTTTTTTTATTCATCACAAATAAACATAATACAGCAGAATTTTTATTTCTATTTTTTATTTGTCACGATTATTTGACATAACCAATTTTGCTTGCGCAAGAAATTTTTTTTATCCATCACAAATAAACAACGCAGCAGAATTTTTTTTTCTATTTTTAATTTGTCAGATCGAAATAAAAATTAGCTCTAAGAATGAAATACCGAAATCTCCTGATTTAAATTCTTAAAGAAATTCATTAAAAATTTGACAATTCATTAAAAAAAAATTAGTGTTCATAAAAAAATATGCCCTTTTTCAGCCAACCCCCTAAATACAATATTCTGCATCTATTTTCCATACACCCAAGTCTAATGCGTTTTCGAAGAGCGTTTGTCGTTCAGGCCTCGTTCATCAAACTTGTAAAATTGAATTTCGCCGATGACTTTATTCTAATTAGGGTTTTCCACGTGCGTCCACGTGTTGCGAATCAAGGGCTGAACGGTGCGGCGGCGCACGTAGGACGTAACGGCCGCCGGCGGCAGTACGCCATGAATATTAATGAATTCATTGCCGCAAAGCGAGCGCGAGCCTCAGTGTTAACGGGCCTATTAATCCGACGGGTTAAAGTATCCCAAGCGTCCTTAGCGCCAGTTTTATCGAAACCGAGTGCGACGGGGCCGATGCTGTTGCTGCTGCTGCTGGCTTCGGGGGTATATTAGGCCTATCAATCATCGAGCAGCGACTACTCCCTCGAATAAAGTGAGAGAGAGAGAGAAAGAGCGAGAGAGGAAAAAAATAAGGGACAACCCGAGCGAGACGGAACGAGGACCGCGCGAGCCCAGCAGCTTGCAGCCCTATAACCATTGCACACCCGAAGCGTGCGAACACTCCGACGTTTCCTCCCCTCTCCAGCTCGTCATCTTTTATTCATGACACTCCCACCAACGCAGCATCGGTCCAGTCTCACTCTTGCATTCCGTCTTCTCTCATTGCCTTTACCCCTCCCCTCCCCCCGGTAAAAGGGACTCGCACATATTACGGGGATATATAGAGGAGCGTAAATATAAACTTACACCCGCATTTATATTCTTTCGAAGAATTTTCGCATAGCTTTCAATGTGGTGACGTTGCCGAGATTTAGAATCAGATGTGCCGTTGGCAAAATTGAAATATTTTTAGCAAATCGGAAATCGTTTATAACAATTTTTTTTTTTTTTTTTTTTTTTTTTTACTGAAAACGTATAATTTTTTGCTGCAGGGAAGCAAAAAAAAATGTCTTATAAAAAGTTGGTGGTTCGAAAATTTCGAAATATGGTAGTCAGTGCAACTGCTTTAGTCGTCCTGTGATTGGCTGAGACTCTCAAACCGAGACTAAGTTCATTTGATTTTTGGTAACTTTGACAGTTTTGTCAAATATATATTTTTTTTTAATCAATTGAAAAAGGGTTGAAGCCAGTGTCTTTGGGGGTGTTTATATCACGTTTACAATATTTCAACTATAGTTTCAACTGTGCGACAGTCTCGCGCAATTTCGCCGGTCTCTTCGAAACGCGCTCTTTAGCGTAATTCAGCGATTCGTGTGCGAGCCGATCTGGGATTCCGATGAAGAAGGAGATCGAGAGATCTACCTACGCGCATTCCCCGCGCTGTTCTCACACCGCCGGACGCTGCTGGGCTGTGGTCATCTCCATGGTCATCCGGGATTGAGTCGCCTCCAGAAGAGGCTTTCCACGTTGTTATTATACCGCGCGGCTGTTGCGACGCCCGCGGGATTTGCGCCTCGCGACACAGCGGCAAAAATTTATATACCCGACTTATTGTTTATGGAATCGTTCGGACGGAAGGCTCGGGAAAATTCTGAAAAATGTTGGAGCATATTTTTTTCCCGACACGACCGTCATTTGAATTCATTCGACTGCGGTCAAATGTATCCAGAGTATAGCGAATAAATTCGACTCGGACTTTCAGATTCTAAAAGTTAACCTCAGTTGCAACCCCCATAATTTTATTTCCGGTTGTATTTATTCCATAAAATATTTGCTATTTATTTACTTTTATTCATTTATTCAATAGAAAAAAGCAAAATAATCAATAATCATCACTGGTAAAAAAACTGGAGCGTTACATTCAGCCCAGGCACTGATCAGGCCCAGAAAGGGATGGCAAGGTCTTGACCAGGGCCTGACTAGCGTCGAGTGTAACGCCAAAAAATGTCCACCAGGGATTGAGTTCGTCATTGAAAGGATGAAATTGCATTACATTTTTTTTTTAATTCATGATACGAAAGACACGAAGCAGTTATTTAGGAATTTTAAGGGTATTATTAAGGGTAAGGATAATTTTCTGCCATTGCATGTCAGAAAATTATCAACCAATATACCGACTTCATCGCGTAGATGGCCGAACATTCACGAATAAGGAAAACGACTATATATAGTATACTGAGTTCGCTATCACCGCGTGTAGCTTCCTACCGGAAGATCGATCGGTTTCGAGTTACCTCGTGCGTGTCGGTCTTGTTCGCCGTTTTACCCCCGGGCGTTAAACGGCAAAATATAGCGACGCGTCAATGATCACCGGATGATCGACGAGGACACCCGTCGCGCGTCTTGCTCCCGCTGCTTTCCCACCGATACCCCATATAATAACCCGAAAGACCACGCACTTCACTAAACTGTAATACAATACCAATACACACTTCACTATATCACAATATCATTATTGTATTCGGGTGTTTCCTGTGAGTCGCATTGCACGGAATATTACTGCGATTTTATTGCATGGAACTCGATTCCTTTCGCTGGTTAACCTTTCAATCTAGCATTAACGGTGAAATTCTTTACTTTACTAAATTATATTCCTGCACAAAGTATTTTGTAAAAATAATTGAAGTCGAATATAAAAATCCATCTGGTAATTTTTTTACAAATTTTTTAACAAATAATTACAAAAATTAAATTCTTAATTTTCTATCTTTCTAATAGAAACTTTTTTTTTCGTGACGTAATTAAAAAATCTAATCATCGCCGTCAAATCTCGATTCTCTAAAAAATGCTAAGACCCTTGTCCCCAAATTTCACTGCATCCGCTCGGCGAATTGTTCGCAAACTATCTTGTTTCCCAAACGCCAAGTGGGAGAGGTCGTTGAGAAAATTCCGTGGAAAATGCGAAGTGCTCGAGAGAATCGCGCTGTGAAAAAAGGGCGGCGATGTGAAGAGAAAAAAGCTCCAGGTAAAATAGAGGAAGGAGAGCGATGTTATTCCTCAGTGGTGCGATATGCGGAGAGTAGGGAATATATCCAGGCATGTGAAAACACTCACGCACACTATCATGGACAGAGGTGCGAACGTACGGAAATCGGATTCGCGAGCAATGCGGTACAGTGGCTGCTGCTGCTGAGGGTTATACATTCGCGATCGCGAGTAGCGCGAAGCGATAGGTATTATATAGTCGCTCGCACATAGAGAAAGAGAAAGAGAGAGAAAGAGAAAGAAAAAGAAAAAGAAAAATGTACATATACAGAGAAAGAGAGAGAAAAAGATATAAATATATGCAGAGAAATAGAGAGAAAGAGATATATATGCAGAGAAAGAGAGAGAAAGAAATATATATGTGCAGAGAAAGAGAGAGAAAGAGATATATAAATGCAGAGAAAGAGAGAGAAAGAGATATATATATGCAGAGAAAGAAAGAGAAAGATATATATATGCAGAGAGAGAGGAGAGTCGAAGCACCGAACAGGAGTAGATGATCTCGACGGTGCGATCGGAGTGCCCGAGATCGAGTCGTTCCGGTGGAACGATCGGCCCCGTGAAAGTGAGAGGCTCCCGTTGAGGAAGGAATCGCATTTGAATATTGATTCGACTTATTTAAATTCTCGGCCTTATCGGCAGCGTCGGTCGCCGACGAAGGAAGGAGAGACGCGGGCGCCGAGCGCGCGCGAGCTGCAAACTGCTACTGGAAAACGAGCGCGCGCGTAAGAGTTCGGGATATCTTCGAGAGGCGAAATTGGAAACGATAGCGAGGGCGAAATAACGCGAGCGAATAGGCCGGGGTGCTGTATCTTATATACATATGGATATATTATATATGTGTGTGTGTGTGAGTGGATGTTTAAATATATCAGTAAGAGCAACGAAGAGAAAATAACCGCTCGACTAGTACAAAAGGGGACGAAATGCAAAGCCGAATGGAATTGCGAAAAACGATTCCTCTCTTTCAATTCGCGTTTTCGATCGCGCAATCGCGAGAGCATTGTACACGTTGGGATTTTTCCTGGATTTTTCCTCAGATCTTTATACGATTCGAGGGGGTGGGGGGAGGGTGTTGAGGGGGGAGGGAGATTCGCAGGGATGAAAAACGCGAGGCGCCAGGTGAGAGACTCGATCTTGAGAGACTCGGTCCCGGAGGAATCCGCCGAGAAAGAGTGTAATGCATGAAAAGTTTATCGTGAGTCTTGGAAAACTCGTAAATACGACACTAAACAGGGAATAATGCGCGAGTGAATTGTAAGGAATTTTCTTTTTCTCGGAGAGAGTTTATTTTCGACGTTTCAACGCTGCGAGGAAATACTCGTGTCGATTGCCCTGTCGCGCGTAAACGTAGAATTATTATGGTGATAATGCGTAATCGATGGCGTTTAAACCTACTGTAAATGGAGCGAATCGGTGCGACGAACGGAATCGGGAAGAATATCCAAGGGGTGGAATATTCTTGTGACTTGTGAAGGGTTAAGTGACAAAGTTCAGTGACAACCGTAATTGTTTCTACTGTTTGTACATTTTTTAAATGCTTTCCTTATTTTTCTGAAATAAAAAAAAATGCTATGTATCGAATCCACTACCCCAAATTAATTTCCCTAATTTCCCCGTAAAAAATCAATTAACCCCGATTGAAATGACGAAGGTGACAACTGACAACCGTAATTGTTTCTACAGTTTATCCATTTTTTATGACAAATATTTTTTGTATTTCCCTTATTTTTCTGAAATAAAAAAAAAATCATGTATCGAATCCACTGCCGCAAATCAATTTCCCTAATTTCCAAGCACCCTCACTGTCAAAAATCAATTAACCCCGATTGAAACGTCACCCAAAACGTCACTCATTTCCCCAAATCTCGGAAATCCCGCCATATGCGAGATTTCGTCGCGGCCTGCGGGCAGTGGGGTATAATGGGCCACTATAACAGTTGCGGAATCGCGCGACGACCTCTCAGTGTCCGTCTGCCGCGATATAGAGCAAGAGAGGGGGGGGGGGGGTGAGGGTGAAAGACGACGGGGTGAAAGTTTCGCGGAAGCCAATAGGGGTGCGAGCGAAGAGGGGGTGCCCCCCCCCCCCCCCTCCCCTTCTCTGATGTCTGCGAGCGTCTCGCTCGGGCCACGAGGCGCGCGCGACGGCGCGAGCAGCGTATACAATGTTAGGAATAGGAGCTCGCGCGCTAACCGAGCGTGAGAGATTAACCCCTCTAACAGCGACCGCCCAGTATATCAAGACCCGTGATAAAACGCCCCGGCTCCGGCTGTGTTGCCACCCCTAACTGCCTCTATTGACTACCAGAATCCAATATATTCCGCTCGGCCGTGGTGTGTACGGCTGCTTCGGGGGCCTCGCCTCGCGCGCACCGCGCCAACAGCCGCCAAGTAGAAAACCGACTGGGAGGCGCCCCGGAATTTCATACATCTTTCACCCACCCCTGCTTTTGGCGCTTGGCTCGAGTCGTGTGTGCGTATATATAGCATATCCTATATACAGACTATAGCTACTTTCTCACTCTCGCACCCCAACCCTCCCCCACCCCCCTGAATATCTGGGGGGGTACTCCCTTCCCCCTACGGAAATCCATTCACCAACTATGCTGGTGGTGGTGGTGGTGGAGACGATAACACCGATCACTCGGGATTGAACGTTCCTCCTGCGATTCATCCTCCTTTGAAGAATCCACCGGTTTCTTACAGTGTTATCCGCCCCCACCTCACCCACCCCCCGCGGACGTGGACCCGAGACGAGAATGTCGGACCGCTGAAAGGGATGTCCGACGCTTCTTGTGTATGACGCTGCCGCTGGTTCGGCGTGACGCAGTAGGGTGACGGATTTTTTTTTTTTTTTTATAGAGGCCTCGGTGTATGTTATTTATTTGCGGTATGAGAATCCGATACCGGGAAAGAGAGCACAAATATTTTTTACTAGGGATAAAATTGGTTTGCGTGAAATTTTATGGTAAAAAAATAATTGAAAAGTGTGTAAATTATTTTAAGAGGCAGTAGGACACCTCCCCTCTCTCTTAATAAATACGCTAAAAAAAGGTTTAATCGACTGCGGAATGCTTTTAATTAACAAGCTACAAAAAAAGATTCAATTGATTGCTCACCGAAATTTAATTTACAATTGCAGGTAAATATTTTTACTAGGGATAAAATTGGTGTGCGTGAAATTTAACGGTAAAAAAATTGAAAATTGTGTACATTAATTTAAGAGGCCGTAGGACACCTCCCCTCTCTCAAAATAAATACGCTACATAAAAAGATACAATCGACTGCGGAATGCTCTTAATTAATAAGCTACAAAAAAAGATTCAATCGATTGCTCAACATCGAAATTTAATTTACATGTAAATTAAATTAAAAAAGATTGAAACTGCAATTGCAATTGCAGTTAAATAAAAAAACGACTCTCTTTTAATTGCACAGTAATTTAACGAAGCGATTGTGAGACGACAGAGAAAACTGGCTGTGCCAGTTTTCGAAGAGGGAGACATGGATAGCGGAGTGTAATCCCCGGTAAGTCCAGGAAGGTGAAACTAGAGGCTTCGCGTATTACAAACCGGGAATCTCCGCATGCAGGTCGTCGGAGGCCGCAGCAGTCGCGTTCGGTATACACAAGAGCCGAAAAGCGCGTCGCAACCCCCGAAGCGAAAGACCAAACACACTAATAGCTACGTAAACAGTCCGGGCGGCTGGGGTTGAATCGCTTTGAAGTCGATGCGGATTTCCCTGTCCCATTGGGCTTCGTGCGCGCACCGTTCTCGTTTTCCTGGCGCGCTCTCTTTTCGCCGACCGAACACAGGGGAAATTCGGGTAAAATCCATAACACGGAAACTCGACGGAAAGCGGGAGTCGCGCGCGGCCCCCGTTTGACTTGTAAGCGGATAACGTTGAGTCAACGGCTTATTGTTTCAAGAATGGAAAATGGAAAATAGTTTGTCCGCGATTTCGGACCAGTTTTCTCTTTCCGCGTTTGTGAGGCCGTTATCGCGGCTTTTCGTCTTCGTGTGTTTGCCCAGTTGCACCAATATGCCGTTTTTCGGTTTTCCGCGTTCGGTTCGGTTTTCCGGAAGCCTGGAGACTCGATGTACAACGAAAGCGATGGTTCAACATTTTTCACGCGATTTTTAGTCCTTGGCTTTTGACCTGATTGTTAATTAAATTATTTATTTTTGTATTTCATTTTTATTTTTAGGTTTATTTTCGTACTAATTTGTTTATTTTACTTTGATTATTTATTTTAATTACAAAATATGTCGACGAGAGCTGCGATGGTTTTACATTTTTCACGCAATTTTTGACCCTTGGTTTTTGAGCTGATTGTTCATTCAATTCATTATTTTTGTATTTCATTTTTATTTTTAGGTTTATTTTCGTACTAATTTATTTTTTTACTTTGATTATTAATTTTAATTACAAAATATGTTGACGAGCGCTGCAAAGGTTGTACATTTTTCACGCGATTTTTTATCTTTGGTTTTTGAGCTGATTGTTCATTTAATTTATTATTTTTGTATTTCATTTTTATTTTTAGTTTTATTTTCGGACCAATTTATTCATTTTACTTTGATTATTAATTTTAATCACAAAATAAACCGAGTACACAAATTGTCCGCATTATTATTATTATTATTTTTTCACTGTCCAGCAATCGCCGACAAAAGTGCCGAGTTTTCGAAATCCTTTTTCCCGCCGTCCGTGATTCACGGTGGATTTTACAAAAGAGCTTAACACGCGGAAATTTAAATAATTTTTGTCTCCGTGGAAATTAATACACGGTGAAATAAACCGCGAACGATAATTGGAATCTGCGCTCGGCCATTAACGGTCCATGTATAATGTATAACGATATTTCCACGTGTATTTGTTAATCAATACAGGCGAACGAATTCTCGCGAACAATTTTGTTATCGCCGTTGCGACGTTATCGCGGCTGACGATTAATCGTTTTTCTCGATGCTGCGGCGCGCGCGAGCGAGAGACGCGATCGGGTATAACGATCGCGGCGACGCGCGCGCGCTGCCAATTTGGGAGGAACAGTGGCCGATTACGTGGGCGTTCGGCGAACCCTCCGCGATGGGGAAACAAAAGAGATTCGGAGAACGAACGAGTTCCGGAAGTCCCGTCCGACTCGATTCGGGTGGGTGTGCCAAATTCGATTCTCCGCGTTTCGTGCAAGCAGCCACTCGTTTGCGAATCCGCAGTTGCGGACGATTCCCCTCTGACTCCAACTTCGACGCAAATTGACGCACGGAGAAATCGCATCAATATCAAATGCTGCAAAAAAAAACATGTGAAATATATTTCACATGTGGGTAAAATTGACAGTGATATATCACCGTCAATTTTTTTTTACCCACGTCAAATTAAATTAAATTGCTGCTCTTTTCAAGAGAATTAAATTAAACAATTTTTTTACATTTACAAAAGATTATTGAAAAAATAAAAAATACTTTTTTATTTTTTGCGACAGACTATAAAATCTTCTGCCTACAAAAAATTATAGATCCTGATTTCCAGTGTTAAAAAAAATCGCTACAATCGTCGATGATGTTGTTTTCTTCATCAAAATGCTGGACCACCTTACAAATCCTGACCGAGAATTTAATTCCGACCTAGCTCACCATAGGTCTATCGCTGTACACGGCTTTGAGTGATCCGTACTGAAATAAACGTGGATGCAGCGGCGTTGGATAAAAAAAAAATACGAGAGGAGGAAGGGGCGAGAATCAGGTCCATAACAGCCTTACAGGGAGTGAAGTGGGGGCGGTTCGATAGTGAGAAAAAGAGCGACAGGCGGGGAAGGGGGGGGGGGGGGAGGGGCAGAGAGCGCGGGAGAAAAAAAAGCAGCGAGCTAGTTATTCCAGCAAAACTGAACGAGACAGACCGAGACGCAGGGCTATAGGGACGGGAAAAGAGGAGGAGGAGGACGAGGAGCAGTAGGGTGGGAAATAGGAGGAGGAGAGGAGAAGAGGAGCAGAGATAAAGGGTATTTTATCTCGCGGAATAACGTTCGGCGCGTGGGGCTCGCGGAGGACGCTGGAAAACGGGCGTTTGTGCCCAGGCTTCCTTTTTTTCCTCCGCATACCCATCCAGGACAGAAAGAGAGCGAGGAAAAAAAAAGAGAAAGCTCGAAAGAGACAGAAAAAGAGGGAGAGAAAAAAAATCCCGCTATCCGGCATCGAATCTTTCAATAAAAAATTTTGTAGCCCCGCAGAGTCAGCGCCATTTTGTGAGTTTAAATGGAAATCCGGATGGGGGTTGCGCTCGGTCGAGGAGGGAGAGGGATGCGTGGAAGGGGAGGGTGAACGGAAGAGAGGACGAGGGACAGAAAGAGAGAGCAAAAGAGAAACAGAGAAAGAAAAATGCTATAGGAAAATGAGAGGGAAAGAGAGAGGGAGCAGAGAATGGATATAGGAAATGAAAGAGAGAGAGAAACGGAGTGAGTGAGAGAAAAAAGACAGAGAGGGTGACGTGGGCGTACCGAGAGCGACGGGCGAACCCGGCAACACTCTTAGCATGCAAATTAAAGTGCTGCCATTTGAATGCGAATAAAACGCGCGGGCTCGCGCGAGAGAGAGTCGAGGGTGCGACGCGAGGGGGCGCTCGCTGGCGACGACGGCCAATCGAACGAGGGAGCGAGGGCGCTGTAACACCGGGACTTGACAGATCGCGCTGGCGTCGCGTTAGTCTAGCGCAAAAGGCTGAAGTGGGAAAAACTGCGTGTTTGCACTGCGTTGCACGTTCGGACGGTGCTGGGGCGTTATTTGACTCTGGACGAGGTTGGAAAGAATGTGCAACGCATATGTAGAGCGACCTATACACAGACTAGGTATATATGTGTATACGCTATAAAAGTGTTTTGGGTGGTGGGAGGAGGGGAGGGTAGGAGACGGAAGCAGCGCCAACACTGTCGGACCGAATGCACGTAACGACGACGAGGAGCGTAAGTATCGCTGGCTCGGATGGGGCTCGGCCGCCTCCGGGTATGTCCTGGAAATAGAGGTGTTGCCACTCTCGGTCGCCCGGAAATCACTGAAGTTTTTTTTTTAACGCTGACCTCTGTTGTACGGTTTACGGTGTGAAAAGTGAGCGCCTGAAACGTCCTCTATTGAGATGGTGGGTTTGGTGGTTGTGAGCAGGGTTTTCAACGTGGGCAATGTTTGGATGGAGAATTTTGTGATTGTAGCTGTGGAGTTATAGATTGCATATTTTTGGTTTTTCGTTTTTTTTGGGAGCCAAATGTCACTTGGTAAATTATCTTGTCTCAAGAATTTGAGACAAGATAAAAAAATAAATTATAAATAAATTATCTTGTCTCAAGAATTTGAGACAAGATAATTTACATTTTTTAATTCACATTCATAATTGACATTTGGCTCCTTAAAAAATGACGAAAAACCAAAAATATGTTATCTACACTCCACAGCTACAACCACAAAATTTGAGACAAGTGACATTTGTCTCAAATTCTTGAGACAAGATAATTTACCAACTTGAGGATCCGGACCCGGACTTGAGAATTTTTTTAGAGTCTAACTAGAAATTTTATTACCAACTTTTCCGTCACTCGGAACCGTGAAAGAATATTTCTCTTCAGAATTAATCTAAAATGATTGAAGCAAAAGTGCATCCTTGATTCCTCACGACTCTTTGATTACATTTTCCAAGTCTGACTGCGAATGGCGCTGGCGCTGCTTTTTCTCACCCGCGCATCCGACCTGTCAACCGGGTGGGGAAAAAAGCGCCTCCGGAGCGACTCACGACAGTTATATGAAATTTCGTTGAAATTATTTCGCTCTCGCCTAATGCCATTTTTACACCGTTCGCCGTGGCCGTCGCAATTCAGCTCTCGGCGGAATAAGAAATAATATTTTTCCAGCAGCGGGCCGCCCGGGGATATGATAACTGCGCTTGAACTGGGCTTAGTAAAAGCGCGAGAAACGAGAGAGAGGAGCTTTACGGGCGCGGGAGGCGATGCAAAGCGAGAAGCGAGAGGACTCCGGGACGTCTCTCATTCCAACCAGGATTTAGTGCGGCTTTATGATGGGCCCCGCGGATGCCTCGTGAAAACTCTTAATTGCCCTCGGAGACTGGGAAATTATGCGGCTTACAAAAGAAATAAGAAAAAAAGAAGAAAAGAAATAAAGAAAGAGGAACGAAATTTCCAGGCGAACGAGCGGAGGGAGCGAAATAAGCGTAAACCTGCCGCGCTTGTTATTGTTATTGTTGTCATTATTCCAGGAGCATCGACGATTCTCGTTGTAGCTTTATTTCTGTTGCTCCTCGCAATGCGATCGTTTTGCAGCTCCTTCTCCCTCTTCTCGTTTCATTTACGCGGCATAATAACCGATAAGAAAAATATGCCTATTGCGGCGGCGTCGCGGAAGGGATACGACGAGAAGAGTGATAAACCTCGAAGAGTGGCCCTCGAGATCTTTGCGATTTACTGCGCTTTCTTTCTGATGCTGCGGATCCGAGGAACGAGGAAAAGCTCGATCCTTCGGCGCACTTTTCTCGAGGAGGCAGCTACAACGAAGTGTTGCGAGGGTCGCCGCACCATTTTTTTTTTCTTTCTACCCCCTCTACACCCTTGACGCTTTATCGTGGTGGAGGATCACGACCCCCCCTCGAAAGCGTCTTCCGCTATCGCGCGTTTTTCCTCGTTGCGGGAATAAGCGAAATAAAGGAGCGGTAAAAATTGCCCTCGGCGAGTCGCGACTTCCTTCGATAATGCGCGTTTTAAGACACTTGAAGTTGGAGCGGGAAATTTTTCATCGGATAGGGTTTTAAAACTTCGTTAAAACGAAAAAAAAATCCCATTACGTGGGATAAATTGACCAAAAAAAATGTTTAGCCCACGGATTGGGATTTTTTTTTTTTTTTTTTTTTTTTTTCAGGCAAATACCTCTGATTTTTTAAATCAGTGGGAAATTTCCCATCGGATAGGATTTTTAAACGCCATTAAATCGAAAAAAAAAAAAATCCCATTCCGTGGGCTAAGTTAACCAAAAAAAATTTTTTAGCCCACGGATTGAGATTTTTTTCGATTTTTCGAGTCTCCTTTCTTGTCTTGAAAAGAGAAAAAGTTCAACACAAAATCCATTTCTTCTCTTGTGTTATGGTATCACTAAATTAGATGCCATATGAGACTGGGCAAAACATTTCTCCAGTACCGCGCAATCCGCCACCGGAGGCGCTGGCTGTCATTTCCATCCACTCTCCATACTCAGAAAACCAGCCAATGACAGTACCTTCCACCCCAGCAAAATGCTGCACTGTGCTCGGAACTGCGGAACAAGAGTACATTGAGTACATTGAGTACATTGAGTACATTGAGCCCGTCCAGTATATATAAGCGCTTAGAACACAAGCGAGAGATTTTAGCCCAATATGGCTGCCCGGAATACACCCGCGCCTCTTGTATTCAATTCCCTTTCCTACAGCCTTTTCTACAGCAGCGGCTTTTGCTGCTGTAGAAGCAGCTCGTTGCATTTTAACTACGAGTCAAAAGACGCGCTAGCCTCTTTCGCTCGCGCGCCAAAACGCGCCGCACGTATCGACCACGTCGAGTGCGCGAGAGCGGCTGGGCGCGAGAACCACGACGAGGATTCCCGAGTTAAGGAGCGTATAAACCGGCCATTAGTATCGCCCGGCTACTGTCCATTGTCTCGGTGTTTGCTGAAACAATTGACGGGGCCGCGCGCGGGCGGTGTGTTCGGTCGTCTCGTTAGCGAGGCCCGGGTGAACCCAACAGGGCCCGGCATTGTCCACCCGGACGGTTAGCACCCGCGGAAAAATCCTAACGAGCTCTCAGCCACCGTTTAACACCTACCAAGTCGGAGAGTCGGATGGTTGGGTTGGCTGGTTTGGACCGTCGGGCGGCTTTCGAATCCGCGACGCGCTCGGCTTGTTTCTCGCGCCGAACGAAAGCGCAATTTTCGCTTTTGCGGAAAAACAAAACCGAGACTGAGCTTCGGCTGCGATTCTGGTAAAGGAGAGGGGAGAGGAATTCTTCTCTCCTCGCGTTTCCTGATTCGATCGCCGACGCCGTTGAGCTGCAATTATGAAGCGCACTGAGAAAAAAAATTGTTTGAAATTTTTATTGTTTGAAATACATGTACTGGAATTTTTTATTCATAAACTGGTATAGTAAAATTTACTATGAAAATGCGAGGTCGAATTTATTTTTGGTACAGTAATTTTTATAATTCGCTTTAATTTTACTGTAAAAGTACTTTAATTTTTTTAATTTACTCTAATTTCATTGCAAAGGTACCTTAATTTTATATCGCGATTGTACATTAAATTTAATTGACGAGTTCATGGATAAAAATGTTCAGTCTTTTCTGACAGTGCGGGAAGAAAGGGTCGAGATGTCACTGCTTTTCTGCCACTTCGCTTCGTCTTTTGCGCTGAACCGAAACTGAGATTAATAAACTGGTTCTCGGATCTTTATTCTAGTCTGAATTATTTTTTTGCTCAATTTGACACCAAGATTAAAAAAGGCGGACATAAAGCAGAATCCACAGAAAAATATAAGATTTATTTTTTTTTCAGAAAAGAGAGTTCATGAGTAGTATTTACTATAGCATTGAACGCGCGTCTAATGAACAGATACTGTTAATTCGTGTCATTAGCTTTTGAAATGTCATTCTAATAATTACCGGAGCTCTTTGAATCCGCGGATTTTAACGTCGATGCACCAGACTGGTCATGATCGTTACGATAATGAATAATATGGTTTATACGGTTGAATCATCGGTTGTTACACCTCATCATTAGCTAACGAAATATCGTAATCGCGCGGTTAATCACGGCGGAGGACACGCGTCGGGCGCAGGGAGCGGTTATGGCGGTTCACTAAATAATAATTAAATTTAATCAAGTGCCTCGGCTCGTCTCGCCCGCAGGAATATTCTGCCCCGAGCAGCCACCCGAATTTCCTGTATGCTGATGGCGATGGCACGGGACGGTCTGAAGCGATATGCGGACCCCCGAAGTCAGGTACACCGCAGCGCACAAGTCGCGACTGGGCCACCACTTGCGCCACCGGGTTTATGAAGTGCCACGACGGGAGCGGAGCAGGCAACGTAGTTGCTTAATTCCCGAGTAAGCTCGCGACACGGTTACGCCGGCGACTGAGAAATTTGGCTCTAATGAAAGATCCCCCAGGCAGAGCTGTGGTTAGAAATTCTGGTACGATACTCCGGTTGACAAGATCGAGACGTCTGAAGCTCCTGAAGACTAGAAGCCAAAAGTCCGAACGACTACACTGAGTAAAATGAGTAGTTGCCATTACCAATCATTGGTTCGATCTACCAAAATGTTGGTTGCAGTTACTAAAATATTGGTAGCTCTGACCAACGATTACAACGATTACAATTATTAATTTTTTTCAGTGTATGGAAATCGCGATTGAGATCCGTTCGTCGAAACTGTGTAGAATTATTTTGAAGAGAAGCGAAGTGAAGTTGGCGGCAGGTCGGCCGAAGCGAAGTGAAGTTGGCGGCAAGTTGGCGGGAAAACAAAGTGAAAACAGTTTTTCGAAAGTTTTTTTAGCATTACGTTCGGGCTCCTCAACTATAGTCTTCATGATCGTGCTGATGGAGTTTGGCTGATGGACGTCGATTTTGACTCTGAAAAATATAAGCAACATAAGCGACAATTTTTGAGTCAAAATATGGTAAATATACTTAAAGAACAATTATTTGAATTAACGTATCGGTTACGAGAACTACAGGCGTCCTTAGAATGTTAATCAAATGACCTCAGTCAGAGTTCAAATGTCGAACCTAACTTCTGCGCTCCCGGCAGGTGAGACCATACACGTGAACCGAAAAGTTCGACGGCGTCGACGCCGCGGTTAAGTCAAGCAGCCCGAGACTTCGCGTCGTGCCGAAAGCTGTGGCGGTGTGACGAAAGTCGATAATCAAATCACACACCGGGCGCCCGTGACTAATAGCGAGCTCATAACCACCGCAACGTGGCGCCTTGACGCCGCTAAAAAAAAAGAAAAAAAAAAGAAAAAAAAAACCGGTAAAAGAACAAAGGACCAAGAGGTGCAGAAATTCTCGAGACTCGAGCCTTGAACTAAATTCGACCTTTGCTTTCACGAGCCGCGTTATTTGTCGTCGCATCAGAGCCGAGAAGCAAATCCGAAAAAATCGAATCCCCCCAAATATTTATTGGAAGCTCAAAAATGTAGCGGAGAAAAAAATCACTAAGACGGATTCACCGGAGAAAAATTTTCCCGGAGGCTTTTCCGTCGACCCCCAAATTGTTAATAACACTTCGAACCCTCGCGAAAAGGTGGCGATATAATACTCGTCGCTCGAGATATGGCGAACACGCGATTACCATGTGAATATAGCCGTTTGGGGGAGAGGGGTCGCTGCCGATGGTCGTATAGTGCGGGGTTGTTACTTGTAAGCAGATACATTATACCATGGGGAGGCTAATGTAATATGGGGAAGGGCCGGCGGCGTCTCTTATCTGTCCTCCCGATAACGGGAACCCCGCCAGTTATCCAGTTAGCGCTCATTGTTCGATGATTTTAGATCGCCCGCCGATAAGCCGCAGCGACGCGGGCACCTCCCCTCTCTCTCGTCGCGCTGCGCGCGCGCCTCGCACGAGTCATCGCCGTAATCAACGCGCGCACGTGGCGAAAAACTAACGGGACGCGATGACAAATGACTCTCGGGCCGATCCGTTTCTTCCGGTCGAACAGATTTCTCCGCACCCATCGTCCGCGCAGAGGCTGCGGACTCGGGTTCTCTTATCTCGAGTATTCGAAACCTGCAACAATGAAAAATGGCCATAACATTTGGAAAAAAGGTAAAAATTATTTACCGATTATTAGAAATATGTGCAGTGCGAAATTATTAAATTAACAATCGGATGCTCTTATCTCGAGCATTCGAAACCTGCAACAATGAAAAATGGCCATAACCTTTGAAAAAAAAAAGGTTAAAACGACTTACCTATAATTAGAAATATGTGCAGTGCGAAATTATTAAATTACCAATTAACAAATAATTTTTGTATATAAAAAAAAATCACACACTACAGTCTATTTAATTTGGCCAACGAGAGCAAATCCCTGTTCACTTCCTACCTAACGAAAGTTAATTTTCGGCCCTAGAGCAGAAACATAAATACATGGCGCATGCGCAAACCAACTTTTCGACACTGTTTACAAAATTATCCACATTCCTCTCGCAAAAACCATCGCTTTTCATACCACGAGTCACCAAACTTTTTCTCCGTCATCTTACATCCTATTTACCTCTAACGTATCGTCCCCGACTTGCAGGATTCGTGCGCCCTCTATCTCGATTCCCGTCCGAAAAGGACGGCCCCAACAAAACAAAACGAAATAAACGAAAACAAAACAATGGCACATATAGGTGGTAACAACGCTATAGCCGCAGCGTCGGCATCGGGTATTGTATATACAGTCACACTGTCCGCCTAACCCGTAGCTATCGTCGTGAGCCCACACAGAGACAAAGTGCGCACTGCACTGCAGGAGAAGCCTGGTTCGCTCTGTTCGTCGTCGGGCGGATAGAGAGCGAACGAGAGGGAAGCGAAGAACGAAGAAGCCCCGGGAGAGTATAGAGCGCGCGAGTATAATATGAGAGGTACCCGGGCGATATTTATGCGCCGCATTGTTTCACGGCGTTCGCCCTCTGTAGCCTCGGCGAGAGACAACGACAACTTCATTCGTGGCTCGCCGAGCCTCGTGGCGGAGGCCCCAGGGGCCGCCGCCGCCGCGCCAACGGCAACGCCGGCAGAGGCGCGCGGACCACTTGGACTGTATCGCGCGATGCGCGCTCGCCGCGCGCCGCGTCGAGTTATGAACCGCGTTGCACCCGCACGAAACCCGCGGCCGCCGTAGTCGTAGTCGTTGGCCGCGTCTTCATGTGCCTGAGGCACCCGGCAAACAGCGTCGCGCACCGACACAGAGCAACATCCGAGAAGCCGAGAGGGGCATCGTACAGTCTATACAGTGTGCGGCTCGTAGTCTTCGCTCGCGTTCTCAGTTTCAACCCTTTCCTGATTTTCTTGCTTGAACCTCACTTCACCTTCAAGCCGGTGTCCTGGGCGACTGCGTTGCTTCGAGAGTTTTGTTTATTGGGTGAGGTAACGCGGAATCTGATCGTGTTGGTAGGGTTAAGACGGGTGGCGAGAGACGGGAGGGCAGACTTGGTGGCCAGGTTTGGAAGCTCGGGCGCTGTAATCGCGTCGGCTTTTCGCGCGGTGGCTCAACAAAAATTGTTTTTCGCGTTTTTCTCCTCGAATTTTCGATTTTTCGGGCAAATGCCTGTTGTTTTTGGAATCAGCGGGAAATTTGCCATCGGATAGGGTTTTTAAACTTGGCGAAATCGAAATTTTTTTTTTCGCAAAAAACGCAAGGGGTACCCCTTCAAAAAATTTGCGATTTTTGAGGGTCAACTTTAAAAATCTGTAAAAAATTGAAAAATTGAGATATCGCGTTCCGCCTGGCGGGATACTCTTCATTGAAGAGTTTTCTTTCGAATGCAAAAAGAAAATCCAGATTATATTGATCCAAAGAAAAATTACACCGATTTTAGTAGAGAGCAAAAATTGGGAAAAAGTGAAAAACCGTTTTTCGCATTTTTCTCCTCAAATTTTTTATTTTTCGGGCAAAAACCGATCATATTTGGAATCAGCGAGAAATTTCCCATCGGATAGGGTTTTAAAACTTCGTTAAATCGAACTTTTTTTTTCGTCGAAAATCGCAAGCTTCCTATTATAAATTGGTGTAACTCGAACCAACTTCTCCGAGGTTACGACGGAAATTGAATGATCAGTGTCTCCCTTTAAGAGAGACTCTACTGTATACTTACTAACAGATACGTCGTTATACGGTGACTTCAGCAAAGGTGACCGTCAACGCCGTGG
Organism: Itoplectis maculator; assembly: GCA_964034905.1. Lineage (NCBI taxonomy): Eukaryota > Metazoa > Arthropoda > Insecta > Hymenoptera > Ichneumonidae > Itoplectis > Itoplectis maculator. The sequence goes on from OZ035857.1 coordinate 9,411,672, forward strand.
TATTACGATCCGTGCAAGGAAGGCGAAGTGGAGAGAAAGGTGGACGAGGTACAGCATCAACAACAGCAACGACGACGACGACGACGACGACGACGACGGGAAGAACGTGGATGAAGAGGAAACCCATTTCGACGAGAAACGATGGGGGATTCTCGCATCGTACAAACTGCGAGATGGCACAGCGATTGGCTCTTCGGAGAACGGCAAAGAGGACTCTCGCGGCGTCGGTCATGCCTCTCGTTTCGACTGCGTTCAAAGTGTTGCCATAGGCAACGATCGCGCTGCGCGTCGCGGACAGCGACTGCTGTGTGGTCAACGACTGCGCCCACTCGGACGATAGTCGCGTATTACCGCAAGCAAAGACCGGAACGAAGTCCGCCGAAGCCCACCCAACGCACGCACTCTTCGATGTATCGAAAGGTTCGAGAAAACGTGGCCGCAAACGCATGTTCTGTGAGAGATTCCGGGCGCCTCGTTACCTCTTTGCCCGAAAGAACCCGAGTTAGGTATATTTTTATATATAAAAGGCTCTGAGGTAATCTGTGTCTCGACGTCGCCTTCGTTCCGCATCTTCTTCTTTATTTTTACAAAAGCTGTCGTAGAGTTTTGCTCCCCTTTGAATTTCCTCGATTCGCGAAAGCTTCAAGCATCTTTGCGACTGTTTTATTTTTCTCTGCTTTTTGTTGACGTCAGAAACGACGAATCTCCGTAAGTCGAATGGAAAAAAATAATTGACTTTAAGAACTCGTATTGTTAAACAAAATTCTTGAAGATACTAACGAGAATTTCCTTCATTTCGAATTAGCGGAAGGTAAAAAAAACAGAGAGGATGGAGGCTAGCAGTGAGATCCCTGCCAAGCGGGCCAATTAAGTTCCATAATGGCGTTAATTATCGCGCGACGTTGCTGAAATTCTATTGTCCGACTTCCACCGAGGGTGGTTATTCAGAATCCGTGGTTTTGCGCCGTTGGGGATTTATTCTGCGAATTTAATAAAAAAAAAAAGGATCATGAGGGTAGGCAACAAAAAAATCGAGCAATAGGAGGAATCCAAGAAAAATAAGGGTAATCCCTTTTTTTATTCTCTCTGAAAAAAGATATGGATCACGTCAGGAAAATATAGTTCGGTTTGCATCTCAGCCAAAAGTAACCACAAATTTTTGTTATTCAATTTCGCGTCCAGCTTCAATCCCCTCCTCCCTTCTCACCTACCACTTCCCCCAATCCTCGCATCTCCCTCCACTCAGCCATCAGCCCCCAGCGGTCCTATGAGCGTCTCGCGCGCTCTATTCGCCCCCTCGTGCGAGCAGCGCGGGAGTTAATTGACGACGGCCGAGTGCCGGTTTACGAGCCCGTTAAGACTGAAAGTGCGCGAGCGCTGCGCGGCAAATGTACTGTCGCCCTCACAGCCAAGCTTAGTCGGAAGAGCTTATTTCTGTACCCAATTCAATCGACTTCAATTTTTTTTTCGTCCACCATTCAAAATAAAAAAATATTAATTTTCGTTAATCACAGAAATAACAAAAATAAAAATAAAAGTGAGCTTTTTACATCGTTGAGGTAATGCGGAAAAAATTCGAGCGACCTCCGACGGAGACAATAGTTTTTCGTTCGTTTAATTAAACGACGTATAAATAACGCGAACGGGGGGTGAGAGTGGAGGGGGAAAAGGAGGGAAAGAGGGGCGTTCGGTGTGGTTAAAATTCCGCCGGCGCAGCCTATAGCGCAGCTTTCTCGGCTTTCTCGGCCCGGCGGCCTTAAAATCTCGCTTCTTCGCGAAACTTCGCCTCGCTCGTATCCGACCCCGGGAAGGAAATTAGCAAGTTCATATGGGGTGTGAATAATTCGAATGGCCGAGCATAAACGTAATTAAAAGCGCGATAGCGAGGCGGGGAAATAAAAAAAAATTTCATCTCGGAATCTAGGACGATTCTCGCGCTCGGGTTGATAATTATAATAATAAAAGGGGGCCGAGGGGCGGACGCAATAAAAAAGATTTCTTGAAATTGCCGGCGAGGATTTTACGTCGATTAAAACGGCCATTCGAACGTCTCGAGCGGAAAGATCGTTCTGGCCCACGCGAAGAACGTAAAATCTCGGGACAGAATCATTTTATATATGTACGACACTTATACATACAGTGCACTATGTACTATATATGAGATACATAGAATCACATTGAAAAAGGTCGACTTTTTGCTTCACTCAACCAGTTCAATTTTATTTATCTCTCTTCTTATTATTTTTATTTGTCCTCAGGTGTCACAAAGGTGAAAAGAGATGTGAAAAAAGAAGATCCACGCTTTCACGAATTAAAAAAAGTACTCGTATTCGTGACGGGAGACGATTTTATTCGGTCAGGTTAGACGTCGAGAGTCTATTATACGATACAATTCGTCGCCTTTCGAATAGTCGAAAAGTTTCCGTTTTATTTTTTTATTTTTATATAGTACATTTTTTTTCAATGGAAACCTTTCGCACAATGTGGAGATATAGACTCGGCTGGTTCTGAATAGTGCGAGACACTCCAAATTTTTACGAGGCCCTTTTGCTCGGGTCCACAGACCTGCTTATATGCTTTCCTTCTCCCCTCCCAAGCAGCATTAGTATATCGGCTTTATAGTGTCACGAGTCGAGAGAACCCCGAGACCCATTTTTCGGACGTTTTTACCTTTCGTCTCACAAAACCAGCGCCGTTGTGGCGATTTAATAGAAGATCAACTCTCGGATCTGCTCGACGTGATTTAGTGGTCGCGATTGAGAACTCTATCTCAGTCCGAATGCTGCAGCATCTCGAATGGGCAACATAAGAGACGTGTGAAGTGTGAAAGTGTTTCACACGTTTCCTGTGTCGCTGCTACTTCTGCTTCTGTATTTTTTTTACTCAATCTTCACCGAAATTGTAAAATCAACACCACAGATTTATGGACATTGAGAATTGCCTTCCAAGTAGCAAATTAAAAAAATTTACATTCAACTCAAAAGTGAAATAAATAATTATAAGTCGAATATATTTAATTTCCATAAATTAATCAATTTCTCCTTCTGAATTTTTTTCAATGCCTTCCGGAATCGACACAAAGCATCCCAATAAATAAACGCCTCAATATGTCGACAGGATACGGAGAAAATTTTACAGCGCGGTTAAGTACACGAAGCGCGATGCGATAATTGAGCTTCGCTAATGACTTAACTGAGAGATTTGCATTGATGCATACGACCCTCCCCCCTCCCCCTCCAGGATGCTCGAGGTGGGTCGTATATGTGTTGTATGTATCATGAACGGCTGCTTTCTTCGCTGGGAAAGACCCTGGCGTTCTCCTTGCGTTCTTGGAACGGTAATAATGGTGATAAATTTCGGTTCGGTGTTTCAGCCTATATACGTTTTGAGACGGTGGTCGTCGAGCATATACATATACACATATATACCATAATACGTATGATCGTCGCTGCTGCTGCTGCGCAGACCACCTACGGTCCCGCAAACACGGGCTACCACTTTGCGCTCACTTAGCGCTACACAAACAACTATTTAGTCGCTCTTTTAACCGTTGGATAAATGGGTGAGAAATATCGCCTGGCAATATCGCTACACGTACCGAGTCGACGCGAGAGTCGCGCGGTCCACGCTCCGCGCGAGGGATAAGACGAGAGCCAGGGAGCAAACACGCCGGAGATACATAACGTTCGACTTCTCGCGGCAGATATGACGAACGGAAAATAAATCCCGGTAAAATTTTCATTATTCGCACGTCCGAACGATCGAAAACGCGATATGGTGAAAATATTTCTTGAGGCGATAAATAATAAGTAACAATTTCGTTGTGGGTCGCGAGGGCGATGGAAAAATATTTTTCTCGTTTCACAATTTAGATGTATAAAGATTTAGAATAATATTGAATATTATTATTAATTATTATTACTGTTTTATCGAATAGTATTATTACATTACATTATCATTGAACATTATTACTATTTGGAATAACATTGATTCTTCGAACATTTATAAAAATTCAATGTATTTGGATTCTTGGGTTTTAATATTCTTGAGTCGTATATTGTACTTCTTTTAAATTGTCTTTTCCCCAGCATTTTTACTGGAACATGAAAAAAAAAAAAAAAAGAATTACGTAATTGGACGACAAAATTCGTGATCCGACTTCCGTCCAAAAAATCGCTAAAGCCACATCGACGTCATCGAGTCGCCGCCAACAGTCCTCACCGACGTTGTCGGAATATGCAAAACACATTAGTCCAATTTTACATCCAATTTGTAATCACGTCATTATATTGAGGCGTCGATGTGATAACCGGTTTCAAAAAAAAAAATGTTTATTGATTTCTCGCGGTATGCGGCGCGACACGGTCGGGAATAACGTTAATATCGTGTTTCACCATCGTCAGAAGGAGCCGCACGAGTGAGAGAGATCGTCTCATCGCAGTCTGCGATTCGCCGCCGAGTGTATCAATCAATCCGAAAAATCGTTTGGGCTCGGGTGCTGACGTTAACGTCCATAGGCATCGCGGCACTCCTTATATGTCTGCGGACTCGACGCCGGTGCGCTACGTTATTAAATAAACTTTCTTCGACGCGAGTCTCATACCTAGTAAATATACTCAGTGTACGCGGCGGATCGAAAAAGAGAAAAAAAAAAGAAAAAAAAACAGCCGCGAGTAAACTTTGTGGGACCGCTTTTATTAATTCGAACGATTAAGCGCTTCTCCGATTGATGCGCTGAAATTAATTAACGTCTCCTGGCTCCTCGGGTCAGCGGCAAAGCCGCCGAAGCCTCTCACGCTGAGACCTATCAAAAGGTGTCCGCTGAATTGCGCGCGCAATAAACGTCTTTAATCGTCTTTTTTATTTTTCTAACTTATGGCGCTCGGACGGCAGAGACGAAACCTTGAATGGCGAATTATCGGTAATTAGTTTTTTTCGATGATGCGATTTTTTTTATTTCTTATTAAATTGAAAATAAGATAATTCGAAAAAAAAAAGAATCGCTGTTTCGGCAATTCGGCAAAATGACAACATATTTTTATTACCAGCCACTATATTATTATTAGTTTTTTTCGATGATGCGATTTTTTTTGTTAAATTCCCTATTAAATTGAAAATAAGATAATTTGACTTAAAAAAAAAGAATCGCCGTTTCGGCAATTCAGCAAAATGACAACATATTTTTATTACCAGTCACTATAATATTATCAATATCTCTAAAAAAAAATTTAGTACCCTTCATAATTATGTAATTAATAAACACTTTAATTTTTTTTGTTAGGGAAAAAAGGGGAAAGAGAAAAGAGGGAAGGGGAAAAAGAGGGTAAAAAAAGATCACCAGCCGCGGAAATATTTGTACGAAATTAATTTTAAAAAATCTCTGGGACTCGTCGAAAATCGACGAAACAAATTTCTGGGGTCACGCATCGCGTCGACCGCACGACGAGTATACTATAAGCCTGGCGTCGGAGTCGCGAGGACCGTTCTTCCACTCCGTCCGCTCGAACCCGGTAAAAATCTGCATGTGTGCTGCCCACATATCCCAGGGATACATTCATGCCGAATGCGTCTGTGTAGGTGTGTTCCTCCGCACAGTATAGGAGAGAGTCCCGGGGTCACGTCGTGTGTGGAAGGACAAGATGATAATCAACGTGTAATTAGCTCCTACCGTTGAGAGAGTCCGTAAAGGCCCCTCGCTGGCTCGTTTACGCGAGGCTCGTCGTTCTCTCGCCGGGTTATACGGCAAGCGCGGTAGCCGACGGGAGCTCGCTCGACGATCCCGATGTACTAAACTTCTTTATCTTTCTCTCACTCTCGACTCTCAATTTAATTCCTTTTTTCCCCTTATTTTATGTTGTGTTATTTTTATTATAAAAAAAATCTTGTGGGCATCGCGATTAACGAGTTCGATCCCAGCCACAAATTTGCAATTTGCTGGAGAATTTATATAATGTATTTTTATTATTTAGAATTAAAGGCAAAAAATTAAACAGGATACAGTGAAAATAAAAAGGCCTTTCGGTAAATTTACAAAAAATGTACAGTCGTCACTTTTTAGTAGCTGTGAGAAAAATGTTATCTAATAAGATGCCTTGGGATTAGATAAAAAAAAATTGTAAATCGTGTTGAACGAAAATTGCAGCGAGTCCCACCGACGTGCAAGTCGACGTGCAATGTTCTCTTAATTAGAACGCGGTTTTGTTCAGATCCATCGTAGATATTATTACCGACGATGCGAGATCGTTTCCACGTTCGGGCTCCGGAGTCACCGATGAAAAAGCCATAATGAAACCTCGCCGCGTGTAAACCGACCGCAGCGAGCGAACCGCTGCGGGATTCAGAGACGGCGCGCGGGAAAAAAATTATCGGCGCTAATCTCTCTTAATTGCCGACGAATCAATTAATTAGCCGAACGCTCGGGCTACGTGTGGCGTATCGAAGTAAAAAAAAAATTACGTGCCGCGTGTATAGTGCGGTTAGTGTATCCGCACGTTTTCCTCGGAGCTGTTTCTGTGCTAAATGTGTTATCTAATACACGCGAACATTCGCATATTTGTATTTTATATTTTCAGACTCGACGCGAGACGCGTTCAGGAATCGTTTCGACGATTCGAGCGAAGGTGTCGAAGCTGCGCACACCGAGAAAAAAAATTTCATTGATTTATTGAAATACGTGAATTGCATTTTTATCATTGATTCCGTCAGTGAAACATTTTCTTTGAATTTTAATGAAACCTATTTCATTGATTACAATCAAGGAGACGATTTCATCGATTTGAATGAAATGTTTCATATTTTGGGATTTCAATGAAATTTCATTGAATCAATGAAACCTTTCCTCGCATTGAATGACGGCGACGACGAAATTCATTCGCTGCGTTGCGTTGCACAATACGCAAATTATATCACTCGTAGAAATTTATGGAAAAAGGGGGGGGAAAATATATATATGAGGGGGGAGGGCGTTAATTACCGAAGAGTCGTTATTCGGCTAACAAGCAGAGGAGGCGACGAGATATCCAGCGTGGCGCGCGGCAATTTAAACGACGACGACGACGATGACGACGACGACGACGACGACGACGGTGAACCAGCTACCGGCGATTAAAATCCCAAACGTTGCGAAAGGGGCCCGCGCGCTTCCTCCCAACTCGCCGGAATAATTTCATAATTAAAATACACGCGAAAATAAAGAAACGAAAAATAAACAGATACCAGTTTTACATATCGAGGAAACAAGATAAATACGATCGACCGACCGATTCGGATATCTCAATCGGGCAGTGATGTCAATTATTTCGCATACGAAAATAATTCCCGTGCTTTTTCGACGCGGCGGTGGATTTTTTTTTTTTTTCATGCACGTTTCATTTCGCGTAAATTGCAATATTTACATTTTTGCGCCGAAGAAAAAATGTTTCAATTAATAATACTGAGGTCTTCGCATTGAAGTCGCTTAATTTGGCAGCATCTGAGGTAAAATCGGACTGACGAATTCCATTCAAACAATTCTGTATATTCCGTAAATGGTCAGAGTCAAGATTGAAATTAATTACGTCACAGGCCCGATTAAAAATGAGTGTAATTTTCAGGTGCGATTAAATTGTCGACGAGGAAAATCGCTGCGACTGAAGGCAGCGAAAAGTGGGAAGAACTGAAGAAATAAATAAAAAATAAAGAAGGACCGCCACAACGGGTTATAAAATTGCGTGGGCGGCCGCTCGTTGGGTCAGACGAAAAAAATGCCGAAATATTTGTGTTTCGTATTCTTAGCGCGCGAGTCGGCTGATATCTCGGTGGGCATCGCTAATTAGCCAAGCAGCGAGCGCGCGCGCTAGGCTTTCGGCAAACAGTGCTCGCTACTGTCTTGCGAGAGAGACTCGGTTCGGCCGGTGAGCCGCGGGGTATATAATCAAGATGGTGGCGCCAAGCCGCCCGGGGCGGTCGATTCCGAAACTAATTGCCACGGCTAATTTATGCCGCGACATAAGCGAGGCCCCGCGCGCTCGAGCGAGTAGCACAGTGGCTGCCTTCTCCGACCGTCTTATTTCTACTCGCTAATCTGCGCGTCAAAATCTTTTTGAACACTCTGCTCCATTTGACCCCCGTCACGGCCAAACCCGCGCGCACCCAAAATTGTACACCCGCGCAATGGACCGGCGAGGAAAATTGGCAGAGGACGAAAATTCCGCGCGAACGTTTCGAAATGATTTGCATAAATGTGTGTCTGGGGTTTTAAGATATCTCAGTCGAGATCGGATCTTCAAATCCGTGGATCAAGACTGACTTCTCTTTGTCGTCCAATTTGGGTTTTGATAGCCATCGATGTTGCAAAGTGAGGGCAACTATGTTGCAAAGTGAGAGATTTCTCGAATCAGAGGAAAACTGTTTTAGTGGAGGGATGATTAAAAGTTGATGACGTAGATTGGATTTTTTTTTTATAAGATCATTTTAGTTCTGGAAAAATATATTATAGGGTGTGCATTGATTTATTCGTGGAAAAGACTGACGACACCTGACGAAAACGACTGAAGACTCTCACCTTTTTAAATAATCCTCATAACTACAATAAATGAGAAAAGTTTACCTTATAAATTGTGTTTCACTGATAAGCAGCGAATTATTCAAAGATATTTATGCAAAAGGCTTGTTAAAAAAAATCAGGGGAGGCGGAAGCAAATTAAGCGTTTTCACATGTCACAATATGTTTTTATTAAATATTCCTCTTTTATTATACTATAAACTAACGACTGTTTTACATTTATACAAAAAATTAGGACTGTATGCGCGCAATCTTCGCTACATAGAATATATATATATAACTATCTTCAATATTTACATAAGATTCGTGGTTCGAATGTTTCGCAACGAACGACATCACAACGACGACGACGACTATTTACAGTTTTACGTATTTACAGGAACAACGGTTCGACCGAACCGCTCGTTGATTATCTCAGCCAACGTTATCTTCGTTTTTTTGTTTAACTTGCACACGAAGAAGTCAATTAGTATTGCATTCAAATGAAGATTACATTGTTCGTTTTTTTCTAAGATCTGAATCGTCATCCACCGGACTTGGGAAATCATTAGCGCGCCTCTCTCGACACTTCCGCTTCGGCTCCGGGCTCGAACAGTGTTTCCTTCGATCGGCGATCGGAATTCCAGGGACGCGATTCACTCGTTCATGGTTTTTTATTTTTTTTCTCGGCTCGATTTGTCCTCCAAAAAATCAGCACCGGAGGATTCATTCCCTGGACGGATGCTGACTGATCGCATGAAGACCCGGATGGGACAGCATGCTCACGGGATAGAGTCCCGCAGGACCCAGGAGACCGTGATGCGAGCCGTACAAATTATTGTGATGCTGTCGGACCGCCGACATTCGCAGTTTCTCGATTTCCGCCTCTTGAAGACGCTTCGCCTTGGCACGACGATTTTGGAACCAAATTTTCACCTGGAAAATAGCAAAGAAAATTAATTAGCTACACGTCAACTTTTTTTTAATCAAATAAAAATTACAAAAAATCTTCCAATCAAATGAGGAATTAAAAAAAAATTATTCTTACCTGAGTTTCGGTCAAATGAAGCGACGCCGAAAATTCCGCTCGTTCAGCGACGCTCAGATATTGTCTCTCCCTGAATTTCTTCTCCAACGCCAGCAGCTGTTGCGTCGTAAAGGGCGTCCTGGGCTTTCGATTCGGTTTGTGCTTCCTCAGATTGCACTTGATCTTGGCTGGTTCGCCGTTTTCTGTGAAAAAAACAATGAAGAAAAACGCAAAATTAATTAAGTTATAAGCGGGCTCGTCCGGAGTTCGGAATAAAGAGTAGAGGGAAAAAGTCTTGGGATATACATCGGTAACATCTTCTGTGGGCTACCGGTTCGATCATGTGGCCCCGATTTTTTCCTCGTAATTGACCAGGCGAGCACGATAATCGGCAAGTTACAAACCTAAAGCGTTACGTATGTCTCTTTTTGCTTATTTTTTCGGGAGCTCAATTCATAATTTTCCGAAGCCCATCGGCGCCCGCAAATGTTGGCCCATTAGGCTTTTTTCGTCGCGCGGAAGGGGAACGCGACTGCCGGTAAACGACGACCGCAAAATTCCGGTCAGCTACGTCGCTCGACTCGCTCGCTTCTCACCGCAACTTCTCGCGCGCACCGCATGCGCGCCGCGTCCCATGAATACGAATACGTGTCACGGTTTTTCAACCGGCCGCCATATACTCCCGGATAATTATTGAATGTTAACACTAATGAGCGTTCGTTACCGTCAGACGGGGAGGAAATCGTCTCGGTTTTTCTGCCACTTTGTGTTTTTTCGTATTCCACCCAATTTTCGACATTAAACTCGGCGCAACGATTCGCGAGGATTCGTCAAAAGTGGCAATGGAAGACATTGAATAATTATAAAAATATAAAACCATAAATTAAACAGGAACAAAAATACAATTCTTGGTTACAGCGAAATTTAACAATATTTGGAGAATGCAATTGAACTACATTAACTATATTTGGAGTGGATAGACGTTGTAAATTGTAAAAATAGAAAACCATAAATTCAAACAGGAAAACAATTACAATTCTTGGCTACATTAAAATTTACCTATCTCCAACTAACTTTTTTAACTGTTATTTATTTTAATAACCCAACAAAAAATTTCGCACAATCAACCAATTAATAACAAAATTCTCCCGAGTGACAAACCTACACCAAAAAATACCGCAGCTGAACCCTAGAATCGAAAACAATTCCGGCAATGGCTCAACGCAGGCTTTATATTACCCGCGTCGTCTGTTGTATCGGTAGATTTGTCCCGAAACAATTGACAGATTTGTAGGCCGTAGAGACTGCGAACTCGCGAACAGATCCTCGAAGAGGCGAAGGAGCTCGCGAGGAACAAAAGGCGCAGCGTCGTTCGTCGCATCGTTTCTGAATTTCAAATTCGGCCCCTGCTCGGCCTCTATGTTCACGGGTTGGGCGCAGCGAAAGGGAATAAGGAAGAAGAGGCGAAAACAGTAGCAAAGAGTGAAAGAGAGAAAGAGAGAGACAGAGCAAGCGAAGGTTATACGAAACGGCAACAAACACGAGTATTGGGATACGCGAATAAGCGGCGAGAGGATCGTCGGGGAATAAGCGACGGCGGCGTCGCGCGTGCAGCTCCTTTGTGAAGAGGTCCGATGTGCGCGCCTTTGGGCCCCGCGCGAGTCGTACGGGAAGAAGCACGCTAAGGGTCCAATTAGTCTCCGGCATTCGGAGACTCCCGGGCCACCGGCCAAAAACGTCCCGAGACGGATTTTAATCCGAGCCCGATCGGGAATCCATTCGAAATAATTAGCTGATTTCCCCGAGATAGCGTTCCGCGAAACCGCGGCGCGACGAGAACGAGGACGACGACGACGACGATCATTCGATGTGCAGCGATGGAATAGCGAGGAGAAGGAGGAGGAAGGAGGAGGGCAATAATACCCTGGCAATAGCGGACACTCGGGCATTCGACGGTCGCTCGTCTCGGCAGAAAACGAGCGCACTCGATGCCTGATGAATTGAGCAAACGGTATATACACAGTGATTGATCGCTTGGAAGGTGGACGCGACCCTCTCGGCCGATGTCAAATAACGTCGCGGTTGTTAGGGAGAAAATTGAGGCGCGCTTTCTGGTACGTTCAGGTAAGGGAAATAAATTGGGCAATTTATTTATTTTTTTTTATTTATTTTTGAACTGGTTAAAAATTGTAGGTTCTGCTTTGTCGGTAATATTGATTTTTTTTATTGTGAACGATGAATCATATTTGGTTTTGAGTGGGTGGAAACTTTGATACCTTTTAAAGTTACTAATCGGCGACAAAATTTGAGATTCTTGTGGGGAAATAAATTGGGCAATTTATTTACTTTTTAACCAGTTAAAAATTGTGGGTTCTGCTTTGTCGGTAATATTGCATTTTTTTTTTATTCTGAACAACGAATCAAATTTGGTTTTAAGTGGGTGGACATTTTTAATACCTTTTTGAAGTCAACAATCGGCGACAAAATTTCAGACTCTTGTGGTGAAATAATCGATAAGGAAGTGACGAAAAATTAACAACCGTTCAAGTCCTCGTTTAGTGGTAAATAAGGAAATATAAAAAGATTTATTCTTATGGACTCCTTTGGCTTTGAAGGGGACGAGATATTTCAGAAGGGATTTTGGGAGAAGAGGTGGGGGGGGGGGGGGGCGGGGGGATGAATGATGACGCCGTGAAAGTTTCAAGTGATAGCGGAGGCTTCGGGGTTTGTGTATGGAGTGCGGATTTTCTGGTATATGAGCCGCTAGGTATTCGCCTCGCTCGCGCCACTTTCTCGAAGGGTCCATAACGCGAGAATTATTACGTCTCACCCTCGTTTCGGGGGTGGGAGAGGGGCTGTTTACTACAACTGCTGTATACAACGAATCGCTGGGCATGAGTGCGGTTTTGCTGTACAGCGAATTGCGAGGAAGACGAGTTTCCGCAGCGGTGAAACGAAATGTCTCTATGGCTACGAGTTATCAGCCAGCCGACGGTAAACGATCAGGTTGCCACTGGTGAATAATTTTCCCTCTGACAACAGAGTCATCATAGATGAAAACGAATTTTTTATAGACCATCCCCAAAATTAATGAAATAATTATTTATTTGTGGGCAAATTTTTTATTTGTTTTTTTTTTAATATAAAATAGACATATTTTTCCAAACAAAAAAAAATGTTTTATATGAAGAAAATAGAAGGATCAAAAAGATATAATCGGATCAACGATAATAAGCGGCAATATTGAAGACCATTTATTGTCCCAATTAAGGTCAACCTCGCATAATCATTATTGTCGGAAGACAGAAGCAAAAAAAGAATTGCATCTCCATTCGAAGAGCCACGTTGCGAATTTTCAAGTGTATTTTTCGTCAAGGAAGCCGACGCGCCGCAATCGCCAATTGCCAATTCGAAAAGAGTCGAATAATCGATGGAGACGGGAAGCGCGCGAGCGGTTATAGCGACACCAGCGGCCGCGCGTGCACCTCATTTCCCGCTCGAAGATTAACGGGCCGCGACCCACATCATTAACGCTAATGATCCATTTGCGCGCGCGAGCGCCGGTCATTTGACAGCGCAAAATTGCGACGTCGCGTTATTGCATATCTATATAGGATTTAACGCTCGATGACGACTGCTCGCCGGTTTCCTCAGCAGTAGTGCGTCGAGAAATAACCGAGCGACGAATCTTTAACTGACTCTCTTATCGCGACACAACCAGAATTGCCGCATTAAAGTTGTAGCGGTAAAATCGAACTAAAACATTTCACGCGAGTTGATCTACTCTCGTATCGCGACTTTTGAGCTACTCGAGACTAAATATTTAATGCGCAAAAAAACTTAAAAAATAGCTTTTAAATTCTAAAACAAGGTAAGTTGTAGAGATTATATTCGCAGCTGAATCCGGTGTAAATATTAAAAAAAAAACGTTCGACCTGAAGTTGGCAGACAATGACCCGCGTGAAGGTAGCAACATGGCGTCGATCTCGCTGCCATATCGAGATTCACGAATCACCCACGCGCCAATTTTTGCGAACCCTTTTCAACGCCTTTCAATCGGGAAAACTAATTTCCCCGTATCTAACTGAATTCTCAATGCTAATAATTAACGAACCACGATTCAGTCGCCCGATTCGTTCGCCCTGTCTACATTCAAACAAATGATGTTGACATTTGCATCGTTGTAAGCAACGTAAATAAAAAAAAAAAAAATTCTAACGATTCTAGAATTATTTTAACGAATTATTTTAAAAATTCTTCAAAGAATTCAATTTTAACGAATTACTTTAATAATTCTAAAAAGTTATTGTGACGATAAATCCTTATAATAACATTTTATACCCAGCACCATCTTTTGGGTTCATTACAATAATTTTTTTTAATTTTCGTAGCATTCCAACGATGCAAACTTCATCATTCAAACAGCGCCGCGAAAAAAGTACAACTATCAAATGAAGAGTAAACAAACGAGACTTACCGTTGAGCGGTGCATGATGCGAGTAGTGTGCGGGAAAGTAGCCGGCGGCGGCCGCCGCAGCCGCCGCAGCAGCAGCAGCCGCAGCATTCTGATGTCCTGCGCCCCAAACCGCTGGATGCAAACCCGCCGGCAATCCGGATATCGACCCAAGACTCGAAAACCCTCCAATATACGCGGGCGTCGGTCTCACGGGCGTGGGACTAGTGCTCTGGTGCTGAAGGTCCTCCACATCAACAAGACTGCCCTCATCCTCATCCTCAATGTCCTCAAGCTCCGAGCAACGCGAGCGTCCCTCCTCATGCGAACTTCTCGGCGACTGAGCGCCGCCAAAATCCTGACCCAAACCCAGTTTCGGCGACGTCGAAACAACATTCGGACTCGAAGCGCCGCTCGTGGCTATCGACGCAACGTTACCACCGATCCTATAATCCAACATGTTGGAAACAGTGTGATTCGTCGGCGACGATCGGGATTCGGTTTCCGGATATTTCGCTGAAAGTCGCTGCTGCTGCTCGGATAATGGCCGAGGCGAAGTGCTCGTTGAAGCTGAGGTTGGGTAGTGGATCGGTAAGACCCTGGTTGGCTGTTCGATGCTCGTTGGGGAATCTTTTGGCCTGTCGAGGGTATAGCGAGGCGTCGATAGAACGTCTGGCGAGAATTTTGGGAGGTTTGTGGGAAGCGGTGGCGTTCGCGAGTAATCAGTGTTTTGACTATGGTGACTATGGTGAGTGATGTGGTGATGATGGTGATGAACCGGTGGATAAGGCGACGAGCTCGGCGATATCGACGAGTGTCTCGCCGACCTGTCAGGACTTCTCTTAGTATCAGCAAGCAGAGCAGCCACAGAAAAGCTGAGTCTATGCTGCGTCGGTGGCCTCGTCGATGGCTGCGGTGGCTGTGCCTGTTCAGGCGAACCCGGACTCGTCGAAGGCGGCGTCGCGGGCGATGTCATCCTTAACACTGTCATTATCGGACCGTAGGATCTGTCAATTGTCCTCTCCCAACGATCTTCAACAGATCTGAACAGATCAGAACGCACAATGTCTCTCTGCCGAATTATTGAAAAATGCACATTCTCCGAGATTGGTTCGATGCACGATTCACTGGGAATATCCCTTCACCAACACTCGAGTGCAATTATTCTGCGACTCGCAAAGTTCAATGATAGCTCACGACACGTGTGTCGATAAATTTCGTAGTTCGATAAAACGCCGTCAATTTTTTTTGTTAGTCCCTCGAAACTTGTGTTTTCGAAGAGGAGAAAAAAAAATAGAAAAACGTGCGAGAGAATATTGCCAGTCGGGCTGTTAGCTAGTCGAGCTCTCCGAGTGGACTGACTGACCATCCCGATGATGCCGAGCTGACTTTTTCCTTCCACCGAGAGACTGCCGAGCGGTGGCGCTGGTGGAGGGGGGACAAAATGCACCGCGAGGAGGCGTAGCGCTCGGGTTCCCGATGGGTGTGACTCTCTCGGTCGACGCCTACGGTTCGGGAACGGCGACGAGACGACTGTGCTCACTCCACAGCTTTGTCCGCGTCGGTGTGGCAGCTTTTGCTT
This sequence comes from Itoplectis maculator, assembly GCA_964034905.1. Classification (NCBI taxonomy): domain Eukaryota; kingdom Metazoa; phylum Arthropoda; class Insecta; order Hymenoptera; family Ichneumonidae; genus Itoplectis; species Itoplectis maculator. Next base: position 9,427,255 of record OZ035857.1, read on the forward strand.
TCTCTGTGTGCGCAGTACGAACGAATGTGTAGAGGCACATTATTTTTGCGGCAACTAAACGGACAACCCGCTGAGTGTTACATGCAAATGCCACCTCTACCTGCGCGCCTACGGCGGCCGAGTGAACTGAACCGGTGGAGCGGGGGTAAAACGGTGGAGGCGAAAGACGCGGAGCAAAGGATCGTCGGCGGCGATGGAAGTGGTGGGGGGTGACGCAAAGTGGCGGCGGAGTGGGGGCGCTCGAATCGTCGCAGCAGTCGGTAGGGGCGAAGCGCGCGAGATCTAATCGCGCGGCGTTCGCCTTCCTACATCGGAGACGTTAATGAGCGTAATTGACCAATTAGGCATGGCCGATTGTGAGATCCGCGGTAAGAAAAATAACCGATCGTTGGAAAATTTCTATTATCGCGAATACCATGCTCGCATGCTCTCTGAACTTAAGACGCGTCTTGCAGGTATTTTTTCTTTACCTCTCTCTATGTCTGTTGCCCGCTTGGCTGGTTTTCTCGAAGCGGACGAGGGACACGAGACTGATCGACGCGATTACGCGTCTCGTGCGCGCAATGGACGAGGGAGATGAAGGCGATTAAGGTCGTGCGGCGCTGATTCGCGTCGACGACAGTATTATCGGTAAGTATGGTTTTATTGCAGAAAAAAGTATTTGTTTGATATACGTTAATCGGTGAATTAAGAGTGAGCAATCGGTAAGTATATTTTTATTGCACTAAAAATATTTGTTTGATATATGTTAATCGGTGAATTAAGAGTGAGCATTGAGAGATGATGGTACAGTTTAAAAAAATATATTTTTACTATAATGTATCTAAAAATTATATTAAAAAATTAAATTATATTTATATTTACTATTCAATAAGTATTGATAAAATTTCGAATTATTTTAATTCTGGAAACATTTATACATTGAGCTATGCATTCGACGCTCTTTGACAAATATTTGTCTCTGACGTCACTGCGAATATTTACAATTCAATTAATTCAATTAATTAAAACAATGTCGCAATAGAAAAGATAAAAATAAAATTAATGACCATGGTGACGCGTTTGTCGGTCGATGGGAGTGCGGAAAAGTCGTATGACGATTCCGATAATTGGTGTAAGAAAAAGAGAACCGGAGATAGGAGGCGCGCCATACATAGTCAACAGACGGGGTCACGATTGGGTCTTTGTAGTTTTCAATCAAGCGCGAGAAACATGTATATCGACGTTTAATTTTTCATGCGACATCTAAGTCAAATTATCGGAGGCTCCGGCGAGCCTCGGATTATAAGCGTATGCACATGTCATTGGTTTATTCAGGGTCGCGATTTAATTAATTTTCGGGCTAAGGTCAGAGTCAACTAATACGCCGCGTCTTTGCATACAAAGGAGTTGCACTTCCCGTTCGGCAATGCCGCGCGTCCTGTCTCGAGTCGTGCAACGCGACGTTGCGTATATCTTCTTCTTTTTTTTTTCAACGCTTACAAAAATTTACGACGAAGTAATTTAATCGGGCCAATCGTTTCGTAAACGAATTGTTTTGGTTTTCTTTTGCCCTGGCTTCTCAAGGTCACTCGTCTCGCGTCGCATTCGCCCTCTGCGACTGCGTCGAACGCGTCGCGCGCGGAAATTTCGTAATACGTTGCTGTTATTGGTTTTGCTGTGTGTTGTAATTGAAACCCATCGCACACACCCCGTGTCAGAGTTCACCATAGCGTCAACGCGGGTATACAACACAATGGCGACTTATATACCGGATATGAGAACAGAGAAAAAAATCCTACAAGCGAATAATTAACATTCGTAATTAGAGTATCGTTGCAAGCTCGTGGGTAGAATTAATTATAATTACAAGGCTGCGGGTTTACAATGCCGGACGTACGAACGATGATTTGTTTGATCCAAATACGTGATTTTTTTTTATAATTATTTTTAAAAGACGAGTAACAAAACACTTATTTTCATAGATTGATTTTGTTCCTAAATAAAGGCATGATACTATGATTTTTTTTTTATGGTTAGAAAAACAAATTATTCGTCGATGAATCTCATACAACAAGAATGTCCGTAATCAAAATTTAGGTCTCCCACGATCGGAAAACCAATGACTAAATCATTTCTTTCCACGACCTAAGACAATATAACTTCCGCCCGAGTCCGACAAAATAGATTCCATATTTTCATCACCGCGCGGGACGATTTTATTTTTTAATCGTATTCCGCATTCAACGAGACGGCACTGAAGTATACAAAAAACCGATGACTAAATCATTTCTTTCCATAACCTAGACAATATAACTTCCGCCCGAGTCCGACAAAATCGATTCCATATTTTCAGTTTTTCATTTTTTAATCGTATTCTGCTTACGAGACGGTACAAACAATTGTCGACAAAGACGTCAAAGACACTGAAGCCCAGAGTTAATTAACGTTATAGAACAGATCAAGTATAACCACATTAACTATTTATACCACTCAAAACACACATATATAAACGAATCTATTGAGTCACATATTAGCAGCGACAATATTTGGTCAAGAAAAAATCGCTCGATAACGGATCCAACCATTTTATTGGCTGATGCTCCCTTTATGTGTTCTCCGTCAAAAGCAAAGAACATGTCTGTGTGTTTTTTTTAATTCTTTTTTCTCTCTTTTTGGGCTTTCAAACGCCACAGACGCCCTTCACAGCAATAAGCGGAAAGGAGGGAGATTTCGTGTGTACAAAACTGTGCACACAGTTTGCGTTGATGTCCAACGCGGGGAAAACCTCGACCCTCTCCCCCCTCCTACTCTCGCCGCAAACGTCCGTCATCATATTTACGGGGGCGGCTACGTCGTTCGTCGACCACCCTCGCAGATAAGCAAAAACAAATGCGTCCCCGATAGCGCGTTACTGATAAAGCCCGTTGGGGATCCAACACACGTTTGCGTACAGTGCAACAGCAACAACAGCAGCAGCAGCAGGATACCATGCGTTATTCTTTCATTCGCCCAGTGAGATTGACTCTTTTCCCGGACTGCAGTGCGACAACCACAGTACGTGAATATGTATCCCGTCAGAGGGAGCGACCGAACGCGTTAAACGACGCCACCGATTTATCGCGCACGTTGTATTGTGCAGCAGTTGAAAAAAAATGGAACGCCTGGATAGGAGTTGAACCTGGAAAAATGTGGTAGTTTTGGGAGTTTAGATGCACTGAGAAAAAAAATTGCTAAATCCTACAAAACGTGCTATTGCGGGCGGCGAAATAAATATTTTGCAGATTGGACAAAATATTCGGCAATGCTAATCGAGATTTTTTTTATTCTATCACCAGTTGCTTCGATCAATTAAATATTTTGTCCAATTTTCAAAATATTTATTTTGCTGCCCGCAATGGCACATTTTGTTGGATTTAGCAATTTTTTTTCTCAGTGTGTTCGAATATTTTTTGTGTTTTGTTTTTAGGAGGAAAAAGTTTCTTCGTTTTTTTTTAGAGTTTATTGATGAATTATGGTAAAAATTAGATAATGCTGCGGGGCATCTTTTTTATTTCTTGTCGAATAAAAAGATGCGAGGAAAATAAATGGATTGCCGCTGAATCTGACAAAATGTGGTAGTTTTGAGGATTTACATGTTCGAAATTTTTGTTTGTTTTGTTTTTAGAAGGAAAGAGTTTCGTCATTTTTTTAGAGTTTATTGATGAATTATGATAAAAAATTAGCTAATGCTGCAGGGCATTTTTTTCATTCGTTGTCGAATAAAGAGTTACGAGGAAAATAAAGGACCATAGTCAGGATGTTATTAAATATCGTCTAACCGATAATTGCGGAGGACAGAGACGGAGCTAAAGCGCGAGAAGCAGATCTCTCGTTCTGCGACGTCTATGTGTATAAGCTCGTCGCGTACGTCCGTCTCAGCGCCGGGATAGCGCTGCGAGGGGTACGGGCCAATTTGGATGGTTACCAAGGCAAACGATACGTTAAATAGATAGGACGCGAGCGCAGAAGAGGGGGTGGGGTGAAGAACGAACTGTGGGGAGAGGCGGCGGCGGCCGCGACATAATGAGGACCACCCGCCAGCAGCTCTTCTGCTCCGCTAGCTCGTGTCCCGCGTAACATCGACCGGCAAACTCTGTTTACACGTACTCAGTGTCACCAACAGTTACTTTCGCCTTCTCGTTTCCGAAAAAATGCTGGAAATGTACCCAAATGCCAAATCTGGCCAATAAAAATTTTATCTCAATTAAATCTTAATTTAATCTTGCTCCATTATTTTACCATCAAATGGTCCTTCGTCTCAGGAATTACAAAATAAAAATCTATGATTTAGTTTGAATCTAAACTTCATTTTTGTTGCCTTTACAAATGCTGCTCCATTATTTTCCCGTCAAATGTTCCTTCCTCTCAGAAATTACAAAATAAAAATCTATGATTTAGTTTGAAACTTAATTTTCGTTGCTTTCATAAATGCTGTGTATTTCAATAAAAATTAAGGTACACGAGTATTTTTTTTTCTAGCCTCAAAAGTGCTTTCTAAAGAACAAAAATAAATAAAAATTCAGCATCAAACTAAAATGTGTCAATCCGCAAATTTTCGCCAATAAAAATTGCTGCCGGACCAGCAACCATTTCTCAGTTCCGTTTCATTTTATTTTTTCCGTCAGCGTAGCCAAGAACTGATTTTAAATATAAATTCACGTCACAGTAAAAATCGACTTGATATCTGACTACAATTTTTTGCTCGAAAGCCGAAACACGTGTCTCGCGCAAGACGAGAAATTGGTTTCTCGCGAGACACCCTCTACATCCTCGCAAAGAGCCATCCAGAAGCTGATGTGCGTCCCTCCTCGACCCGTCCTCGGTTCTCCCATTGGACTTATGGACCAGCCCGTTAATTATTAGCGCGCCTGTATATTGAGCATGAAAACCGTATTTCTTTCGGCGTGGAGAGATTCAAGTCAAATTGGCGTTAAAATTGCAATCACGGTGGTCCGCGCGCTCATCCTTCTCGCGCTCTGTCACTTCCAACTTGCTTCGGGGATTCTCCCTCGGTTCCTTCGCTCGGCGCTCTCACGTCGCTTATTCTCACTCGATGAGTGCAAACACAGATACAGAGGCTGCTCGGGCATGGAAACCGCACGCGCGCGACTACCGTCCCAACCGCTATCTCCGTGTATTTCAACTGTCTGACTCCTTTCGGCGTCCCGGTCTCGACCAACGGAATTAGCTGCGTCTATTCTCAGAAAACGCATCGCCGGTCTACGGCGACGCAAGGTTACCGCGGACGCATCTCTTATACCTTACGATGTCCGAATATATACGTATATATACCTAAAGTCTATAACTATGTTCCTTTCTCCTTCTTCGAGTGTACAAAGAGTACTTTGGTTTTCCTTTTTCCTCTAGCCAAACACATAAGTTGGTTCCAGGTTCACTCGAACCTAGGGAAAATCCCACGCGAAATGTTCCATTTAAGTTTAGTGATGCCAGCAGGAATCAACAGTTCAAGAAATTTCTTGACAAGATAAGAAAAATCTTGTCTTGACGAAAAAAAAAATTTGTCTTGATTCTCAATACAAGCAAAGTAATCTTGCCAAGATTTTTCGGATATTTTGATTTTTCTGGATATTTTGATATCTAGATTCTGTCCGGACAAACAATTCTTGTTTTTTTTTTCTTCCAAACGTAGCCTAAACAAAAAAAAACGAACCTTAAATACACCTCAATTTTACGAACTCGTCAATTCGCACAGTATAAAAAATAAAATATAATTCGCAAAAATAAAAATAAAAAAGTCACTACGAAGTCTATCGTCACACGCAACAAATTAAGGCATTTTTGCATTGTCCCTTCCAAGCCCAAAATTCTATCCTCCCCATCGAGAATATGAAACTTGCCGCGTGTACCGCGAATACATTGGCTACCCTCCTCGCGACTTCGTTTTTTCCAGAGGTTTTCCCTCGAAACCCATCGGTCGCCTCTCTCTCCGGCTCTTCGTTCCCCACTCCACGAGAAGAGCTCGCCCGCCGGTGCACCAGCCAATAATTGAATATCGCGTCGGCGGGGAAAAGGTGCGGGGAGGACGTGGGACGTCGGTGACAGAATCGTCGGGAGGATAAAACTCGCGGGGGAAAAGGACGGAAAAGGAGACTCTTTTTGCAGAGAGTAACGGGTGGGGGAGGTGGGTGATGGGGAGGAGAGGGGGAGGAGAGAGAGTGGAATGGAACGCGTGGGTGAGAAGCGTAGGGCTGGCGACGCAGACGCGGATCGTAGTGAAACTGCGGTGAGGGAGGGAAATGAAGGGAGGAGGGGGGAGGGGGGAGAGGGGGGGGGGTGGAAGAGGACATAGAGGAAGCGTTCGAACCCTCCAACCCAGGAGAAGCAGTGGCAGCAGCAGCCATGGCCATCCACAGCGATGGAGGAGAAAATCGATATTTTAATTGGACAAAATAATTGGAACGAACGAACGAATGGGAAGATCGTAATCGCTCGGTCTCCCCTTTTGTATTGGCGAACACGCTCACTCCTCTCGCTGTCCCCGCGCGCAATCTCTTTTCACCCTCAACCCACCACCTTTCGACTTTGAGTTTCCTCCTTGCACTCGTTTTACGGCTATATATATATTTTTATGTGTGTATAAGGATGTTTTATATACACCCAATGTCTTTCTGCCTTTCTCTGTTTTTCCTATTCCTATCTCTGTCCTTTATTCTTTCGCTGCCACTACTTTTTTTTTCTTTTTTTCTTTTCTCTTTCTCTTTCTGGTCATTTCAGTCGAACACGTCACTCCTATCTTTAAATCCCGCGCGACTTTGACTCGACAAAGTGCGCACCTCCGCATGCACCTTTATAATATAATCGTTACACCGCATATATTTCGTTTCGTCGATATTCCAATGGGCGAGAGAGGTAATTACGGATACGGTGGACGGGCAATAGCACCGCGAAAACGTTTCGTATAAATACGGGTCCAATGAGCATGCTAATGTGTCGTTGGAATATATTAGTTTGAGTGTCAGAGTCGCCGGCAATTTATCTATCGTGCCGCGAACGTAATTACGCGCCGTTTACGAATATTTATTTCTTTATATAATGAATTAATTTATTTAATAAATTAGATTTTTCTTTTTATACAACGAATTTATCTATTTATTTCGAGAAATAAATCAGTATTATTTGAAAAAAAAAATGTATGTATAGAAAAATGTTGAAGATTTAAGAATTAAAAAAAAAGTAATTTATCTAATAAATTGAAGGTGGTTGTTTATTGCGAGAAATAAATTAGTATCATACTTTTAATTCGCTAGTTTCATCGATGATTCATTGCAAGATAATTACGGATACGGTAACGATTGCGCCGCGCGCAAAACGTTGATATAAATGCGGGTCCAACGAGCATACTAATGTGTCATGGAATACATTAATTAGAGTATCGGAGCCATGCACCGCTGCGGGGGAGTCTGTCTATTGTGCCGTCGCAGCGCACTTATGGGACGTTGTTAATTCGACGCCGAGAGCGTGCTGCGGGGTTTCGATAATACTCGGGAATTAGGGAACTCTGAAATGCATTATTATTTTGATGCTGATAGGCGGTTATTGCTAAACGGGTTATTCCAGAAGGGACGAAATTTTCAATACACATCACACAACCGAATAACCCAAATTAATATTTTTTATTCTACTTTATTTCCAAAATAAAAAATATACGGTTGACATTTATCAAAGCTTATTAATATTTTTTATTCATTTTATCACAGTAATTTTTAATAATACATTTTTTGAATCAATACTCAATTAATTGAGTGTTGATTTAAAAATGTGAGATAATCGATTAATGGAACAATACAAAGTCGTGGATTTATAAGATTTATAAGATTTATAAAAAAAATCCCATCTGTCCCGAAATTGCCGCGGGCTGAGATTATAATGAACGTGGAAACGTTTTGCAAATGAATTCAGTCACACGTATGAATAAATGGTCGGCGTATAAACCGTCAGGCTATGTACAAATATATGTGACTTGCGTGCGCGCGGAGCGTGTATATTGGTATTTAATCTGATGTGCACGAAGAGAGAGGAGAGAGGAGAGAGAGGCCGCCGGTGCGCTCCGCGTAATGCCCGATAATTTCACCGATGTTTTCGGTTAATTAAATTTCATTTCGGCCGGACCCCTAAGCCGGGCTTGGCCGGGGGGACGCAGCAGCAGCGCACGCGGCTCATCCTGTCGCCGGGAGTCAATTGTCCCGGCCGCGGGACTCCGGCCAACTCGTCGCCCCGGGTCAATATATGATCGGTCGCCTTGAAAATTAGAATACGCGAGTCGGAAGTTGACCGAAAACTACACACAGCGAAATGCCCCGAATGCTAGTCAGCTTGTTCCCCATTGTCACGATCTCTCGATCATCCTCTATTAAAAAGTTCGTGAGCAACCATTGTTGTCGATTTATTCAGCGTCTGATTGGTCGTTGGGAAACCAGCAGCAGTTTGATGTTTAATATCGCGAAATTTGGCAGTTTGTCAGGAAAAAAAATCGTTTTTCGCGTTTTTCTCCTCGAATTTTCGATTTTTCGGGTAAATAACTGTCGTTTTTGGAATCAGCGGAAAATTTCCTATCGGATAGGGTTTTAAAACTTCGTTAAATCGAAAATTTTTTTTTTTCGATTTTTTTCGATAAAAACACAAGGGGTACCCCTTCTAAAAATTTGCGATTTTTGAGGGTCAACTTTAAAAATCTGCAAAAAATCGAAAAATCGAGATATCGCATTCCGCCTGGCGGCATTCTCTTCGTTGAAGAGTCTTCTTTCGAATGCAAAAAGAAAATCTCGATTATATTGATCCAAAGAAAAATGACACCGATTTTAGTAAAGTGCCAAAATTTGGAAAAAGTGAAAAATCGTTTTTCGCATTTTTCTCCTAAAATTTTTTATTTTTCGTACAAAAACCGGTCACATTTGGAATCAGCGGGAAATTTTCCATCGGATAGGGTTTTAAAACTTCGTTAAATCTGAAATTTTTTTTTCGCCAAAAATCGCAAGGTTCTTCCCTACGCTGGCAAACCTCCAACCGCACGCAAAATTTTAAATATAAAAAAAAACCAAACACCACATATAAAAAACAAAATGCCAATGAAAGCAAAAAAAACTGACCCACAAATACTCCAAAATTGTCTCCCACTTCTCCCATCTTTCAACGAGACTCTCCATATCCCTCAAGCCCCGAAAATTTTGATCCCTGTCATCAGCTCCGTAGCCAAACCAAAACAGGGTGTAAAAAAGGCTGCATTCTCACGGCGCGAGTTTCGAGCAACAACCGCGCGTCCCGGGCAATTACGCGGGGTGCACAAATATTTTCTCTCAGATTTCGGTGCCGCGTGAAGAGTGTTACGTCCTCCTCCAAATCGGCCGACGTCGGCGTGTAATATAACAGAGAGAGCAGCGTGGACATAGCGATCCGGAGTCTCCAGAAGGAGAACTCGAGTCTGCTGCTTCGGTCGGACGTTGGGTCGTCGAGTCCGTCGCCGCAGTCGACACCTCAAACACGTGCGCGCCATGCGCGGCTAGTTAACAGCCGTAGAGGCGCCTTTCGCGATCCTCCCACTCGGAAACGGCGAAATGGACCGGGGGTTATATTATACCCAAGGCTCCGGGTTACTTAGCCGCAGCTATTGCACTATGAAACCACTGAGCGGCATTTCTGCTCTCTCTCCTTGAATTCCACCACATTTGCAATCTGCGCTGCATTTACACAGAACGCAGAAGAGAAGGGGAGACCCTTTTCCTGGTTATATTACGGTTCCCTAATAGTTCATTTGTTTCGTGAACGTAGACGCCCGCGGCTTCCGGTCCTAAAATCCATCAGTCCGCATCGAGAGCAGTCGCAGACTACACCAAAACCCGCGAGCGGTATTCTTCAGATCGGCTGAAACGGCTGCTAACGAGAAGACGTTTTGCCCGGAACGGAACGGATGGGAAATCGAGCGCGGGAAGTCACTTCCAGAAAAAAATGGGAGGATTTTACGAGACAATTTGCTGTGAGTCATTATTCACTGGGACGAATTTGCATGGAAGATTCATTTGTTGCTGGGCGCTTTCAAGGTTTTTTTTTTTTTTAATTATTTTACCAGTTGGAAATGTGGTCAACGAATTTTCGATGGTGTCGGCGACTAAGCTGACAATTATTAATAATTGGTTTGGACACATTCTTAAGATTAATTTTTTGTCATGTTTCAAGTATTCATTTTTAAGCTACGATTACTTGGAAACCATATCCGTAGTGACAATTTTTTTAACTACTATTTACAGTTACTAATAATACAATTATTTCAGAAAAAAATTATTTATCACGCGGTGAATTAAATATATATTTTTTTAAGTTGTACACCAATCGTTACAAAATGTGCGATCTAAAACTCCGAGTATTAGATACGCTTTATGGTTGACAGTGTGACGAGGATGAGTCGAAAAAAAAAAGCGAAGTGAAGTGTCGGTTCCGCTCGCTGCGGCGTCGGGGAGACGCGCGAGACAGTCGTGTCGCACCACTTAACGCGAAGCTTCCGTTTGAGTTGATGGTTTTGTTTCGATGCTTTTTAAGCGCTCGCGAGCTGCTGCTGCACACAGTGGAGAAGCCGCGCATAGCGCGCGGGCCGCGAGAGCAGCGAGGAGCGAGAGGACCCCGGGAGCGAAGATTTATCGCGTGTTTAGATCGGGACACGCCACGGTGGATTAAAGCGTTAAATAAAAGTCGAGCGAGTGCCGCACACGCGGGGCGACTCTCGGGCAGACCCGCTGGCTGTTTAGTCGCGCGCGCCCGCGTAACATAAGAGAGAAAAAGCAGAGACGGAAAATTGCCGCTTCTGCTTCTGACGCTGCCACTGCTGCTGCTTGGGCTGTTCGCGTTAATCGGTTCTCCCTAATTGTCGGGGTAACGAGCCAAGGCAATTCATCCCTCAACGAGGATAAATACACGGCTAAATTTACACCTTGAAATTGACGCTCAATAAAAATAAAAATTCCACAGATAATTAAACCGTGATTGATTTTATTTTTTTCTTGAATTAACAAACGAACTCATTTAATGAATAAATTGAAGAAATAAATTTAATCAATCAATTGTAAGAAGTTAATTTAAATTATTTAAAAAATAAGAAGTGTTTTCGATAACAGATTTTCGCAAAATTAAATTATGACTCTAAATTCGATGAGTAAAGTAACGGTTAAATTAATTGGCGTCGAGACGCTACCGCGTCTCTTGATAAACGAATTCATCTAATGAATTAATTGTAAGAAATAAATTGGAATTATTTTAAAAAATCAGAAGTTTTTTCGATAACAAATTTTCCCTAATTAAATTATGAATGTAAATCCGATTAAGTAAAATAACGGCAAGATACGAAAAAAATTTTTACATGAAGGAGTTAACCCATATAAGAAATAATAATTCAGCCGAAATTCTCCGGATTTACGAGGATTTATGGTGATTTTGAGAAATTCCGGATCCATAAGACACGAACCACTTAGAAAATTCCCCGTCGACGGTTATCGGGCGCGGCCGAGTCATACAGATGCGTGGCGCGCGCGCCGCGCGCATTCATGGCACACGCCTCGTGTCGCGCGCGCGCGCGAAACGCGAAACACGGCACTTTTGCTCCCGAGGACCCGCGTCTCAACTCACAAACGCTAAATATAGCGCGCGAGCGATGCCTTTCGGAACACGAGCGAGAGAGACGTTTACTTTAGTTGAAGCGCGGCTCCAGTGAAGCGGCCCGTACACGCATCATGTGCGCGGGCTTCACATCGCGTTGAAGCGGCTTTTTCTTCGTTGGGCTACACGAGAAACGGCCCGTCGCACTTTCCTCGCGCGCCGCTGTAATGAGAATTACGAGGGCTCCCACTTTGAGAACGTTTAGTCGCACCAATTTCCACATGTTTCGTATTACTTTCTGAGTCATCAATGGAAATGTCGAGGCTTCGAAAAATTTGTTCATATGGAATTGTTAATTTTTTAAAGCGGATAATCATTTCGTATCTATTAATTATGTTTGTTATAAATAAAACAGAAAAATGTTTGATTCAAATATAAGAGTCCAACATTTTTTTATTGATAAAAGAATGATAAGCCCCATGAATTAAAAATGCCCCATGAAAAATCGAAAAAAAACCCAATGAAAAATTATTAAGCTCCATGAATTTTTTTTTTTTGTTTCTACGTATCGGTTCAATTGCAGTCTTTTTTCTGTGATTCTCAGAATCATATAAACTCTGAGTGAAATAAGATCGAAAGGCCAGATCTAAGGCCCAGTGTCAAAAAAATATGACTGCTGGCAGTGAAGAGTGTGAAGAACGAGGTCATGCGACTGAAACTCGATGTATCGAGAGAAAGAGAGAGAGAGAGGGAGAGAATTGCGTCTCGGGTGAAAGGAGGGGGCAAAGGATACGCATAAACACGAGCAATTAAACCGCTTTTTAACGACAGGAAGTGTTAGCCGAGAGGAGAACATGTGTTTCGGGGTTTCGCGGGTATCCGTAATGATTACACAGCCTTGGACAGGGGTCCCAAGTGTGTTCGACAACTCGGTGGGTTATTACGCCTTGCGGTTTAATTAAACTTTGGGCCCTCGCGCAAGGTGCCCTTAACGATCCCTCGACGTCCACTTTACGCGCTGGGCGTCACATAAAAATGTCGGAAATTTATTAATTTTCATAATTCGAAACAAATGGAAGCACATTTGTGCTTGAAAAACAATTTTTTAAATATAATTCAATGTCATAAGAGAAGAATGTATTTTTTTTTTAATAAAAATAATATTCATAAAAAAATTTCTAATGGCATGAGACAATTTTTTTCAGACGTCGATAATTTATTAATAGATGAACGACCCGAGAAAAAATTATACGAAAAAAAAAATCATAAGAATAGTTGCATAAAAATATAAAAATTGCCCACCGCGAAATAAAATTGCCAGAACATTGAAATACGAATTGAACGTCTCCCAAATTTAACCCCAAATCTCGACGTTCGTCGAAACTTCTTAGCCGCGAAATTAATTACGACTTAATCGGCCGTGCGTGGTCCGAAATCGTTTTCACTTCGGTCCACGCACGCGTTCGTCGCGCGAGAAGTGAATGAGAGAAGAGGCGAAGGAGGCGTAGTGGACAAGAAAAGAGACGAGCGCGACTAAAGAAAACAGAATTAACAACCGCGCAGCACTTGGAGGTTAACCGAGAGTGGTTTAATGCTCTCTTCTCTCTTTTACAGCGTTCCTAATTTTCCCTCGCGGCGAGATGGAGCGAGAAAGAGCGACTGGCGCGGGAAAAGAGACAAGGAGAAGAACACGCACAGACTGCCGCTTGGCCCATGCGGAGAGAGTCAATGCGCGTAGTTTAAATTCTGCCAGACACCCTTAACCAGCCGAGGTTGAGGAAAATAGAGAAAATCGCGACGAGCGAGACGAACGGTCGACGAAGAGAACGAAAGATAGAACGAGATATGCGCACGTGGCGCATTTTGCCTTCTCTTAAACTTCGCTCGTCGTACTCAGCAGCCGCGACAGGAGAGTTTGTTTTTTGAAGTCTGTATTGCTTACAAATGTCCCGTTGAAAAAGTGAGGGGCTCGGTCCTAATGAGTCTGGTTGTTAAAAGATCTTCGACTCTCGGTGGGTTTTTTATTACTAGTTTTTGCTCGTTTTAGTTATTTTGCAAACTTTACCGACAATGAAGCTTATTTGTTTAGAGTCGAAAATAATTTTTTGTTGAGGTAAATAAATAACGCAGTCCTGTTGAATTCATACCGTGTTTTGCTCGTCTTAGTAATTTTGAAAATTTTAGGAGAACCGACAATGAAGCTTATTTGTTTAGAGACAAAAATAATTTTTTGTTAAGGTAAATAAATAATATAAGGCAGTCCTGTTACAAATAAATCATATGAATAATTTGGAGTGTTTATCCATAGTCTATTGATAAGTCTATTCGGTATTGATTTATTATAAATGATAGTTTTTTTTTAATGTTAACAAAAAAAAATAAAAAATATTATTCGTCTTGTGTAAACTCGCAATTTGTTGTGTCTCAATCGTAGCGTTTTTTATATTTCCTCCTGCATCGCCTTTTTTCGTCTTCAAAATTGCCTGCACCCGTTTCCTCTTTTCCGCGGCACTCAAACAATATCTCCGCGGACAGTTATAGCCTCGAGTTTCTTAACAGCCACCGTATATTAGCGCAAAAAGCCGAAGCCGGTGTTACCACTTAAAATCGCGAACATTGTAACTTTAGAATTTTTACGATTCTGCATTTGGCTCCAAACTGAAAAAAAAACAATTTTTAAAGTAGCTGCAAAAAGTGCGAGCGCTGATAAAATATATCTCAATCCAACAAACGCACATCTTTGGTCCCCGAAAAGCCGCATCCGAAAACTCGTGCAATTAACTCGACCAATATCGTCCCATCACACTTTAACCTATCTCGAAACCAACAATTAAGAATCTTATTTACAGCGATTAAGTGATAAGAATTGAGCAACTTTTTCCTTTTTTTCACTCACGTCCGGTTTCGAGTCATTTATTAGGTGAAAAGGCATGATACGCGCCACATCTCCAAGCAACTCGAGAGGCGGATGAGGGGAGGGGGAGGGGAAAAGGAACATACGTTAATTCTCGAGATATTTAGCGATTACGTCGCAGAGCGTCGCCCGCGTCGCTTTTGGTAGTCGCGCGCGGGGCGACAGGATCGAGCGATGATGTCGCGAGGGTTGTAAATGGTTCGTAGGTGCACACTTAAACGCCCATTTCCACCGAAATCCGCCCAAATCGCTTAGCCCGAGCAAAGCGTTCCAATTAAGAGGTATGCGTCGCTGCTTCTGGCATCTCTGGCAGCGAAACATTATTTTCTTTTTTTCTTCTCTTTTATTTTTTCGTTTTTTTTTTTTCTCCTCTTCTCTTTCCATTCCGCTGCCGCTGTCACACACCGCCGTATCTTATTTCTCTCGGAGCAGCCCAGTCACTCTTTCCGACTCTCTTTTACTTTCTTCGCCGGGCTAAGCGTCGTCTTCGTCCATTCATCCTGTGTCTCTGGTATAGGGAGAGGGAGACTCGAGGCGCGAGCTATACAGGCAGCAGCTACCAAACAGATGAGCACCTTTCGGTCTATTAGTGGAGCTGCCAGCGTCACACGAGTAAAGAGAATTGATATCTGTCCACGGTCTTCGCGTGCCTGGGGTCTGACCGACCCCCCTCGTTTTATCTGCTTCTTGTTTTTGTTTGCTTATTTTTTTGTTCCTTTTTATTTTTTTTTGCTCTTGTACGACAGATACGCTCGAGCTCGGAAAGCACTCGGCTGAGAAATAGACTTCACTCGAGCGTTATGGCGAATTAAATGGCCAGCCAAACGGCTATAGTTATTAGCGCGAATTTTTCGTCACAATTGATGATTTTGTTCCACTGAATAGTGTCAAATTCTTAAAAATTCAAGATTGACCATTTTTTTAATGTGGCTAATTTTTTTTGTTCAGGGAAAATATTGCAACATTTTGGTTATACAGAAAATTAGAAAGTAACGTCTTAAGACTGAAATATAACTCAATACAATTTGCAGCTTTACAAAAATACGAAATGTCGTAACTTTGAACGAAACTGAAGTGAAATATCTTTCACGGTAGCACTCAAGTCCCATTACCACAATTTACATAGCCCACAATCCGTGTGTTGTGCAATTTTCGCCTCTCGAAGTAGCAAAATATCAATTGTCTTCCAAGTGGAAAATCCGGAGATCTCCTCATCTCTCCATTGTGTCGTTTTCGCAGTTGTAAAAATGCGCACGCGCTGAGTGACTGTAATACTAACACCCGAGTCCGGAATACGGGCCCCACACACAGTTCGGGCCGAGATGCACCGGCTGCCCACGCAACACACTCGTTACGACGATAGTTTATGTATCCGCATATAAATATTCAACACGTGGATTGTGCACTATGTAACACGGTACAAAATGTAGGTGTATTCACGTAACAGTGTCAACGTGGCGAGACACGTTAGTATAATCCGTGAACGCGTAGTGGTAACTTATAGCTCAGTATATAAAATCAAAGAGTCCAAATATAATATAGCGGCGAAAAAAAATCCGAGAAAAAAAGGAGTTGGACCCTCGACAGCAGTGTCTGAACCTGGCGCAGGATGACAACGACGAGAGGCCAAACCCTAACCGGAGGAAATTCTCACTCTGCTCCGGACTGTTCATTCCTGGGCGGCATTCCAGTGTCACTCGAAAGAGACCCGAGTGATTCGTAATTTATACCCGAAGACGCGGTTGAACTAAATAGTAAATAGCCCGTGAAGGAAGAGTCACGTGGGGTCAGGAATGGAGACGCGAAGTGAGAAGAGTGAAAATTAAAATTAAAAAAATAAATAAATAAAAGAAAGTTCTACCAGAAATTTCAGTAATTCCAAAGGATGTGGTATAAAAAAAAATAACAAGAACAGCGTCAAAATTCGATCGAACGAAACGAGAAAATTGGATGGAAACGGCGAACCGACAGAATGAATGAAAAATGGATTGAAAATTAAAATTAAAAAATAAACAAATAAAAGAAAAATCCCCCAGAAATTTCAGTAATTCCAATGTATCTGATATGTATAAAAAAAATATAGAAAATCGTCAAAATTCAATAGAACGAAACGAGAAAATTGGATGAAAACGGCGAATCGACAGAATAAATGAAAAATGGATTAAAAATAAAAATTAAAAAAATAAACAAATAAAAGAAAATTCCCCAGAAATTTCAGTAATTTCAAAGGATGTGATATAAAAAAATATAAAAAATCGTCAAAATTCAATCGAACGAAGCAAGAAAATTGGATGAAAACGGCGAACCGACAGAACGAATGAAAAATGACGACTCCGTCCTCGAGGCGAGGAAGTCGCAAGACCAAAACGCCAAAGAGGAAGAAACCGCTGAGGAGGGAACGAGAATAATGAGAATCCGAGAAAGCCGGAGAGGAGCGAGCGTTTCGGAGTCCCCCCGAAGAGCCTAAATATCGAGCGCATATGTCGCGAGCCGAGCCGAGTCCGGAATCCCCCCTCTAAACGGTCGCCCGAAACGAAAATAGAAGCCCCGAGAGTCCTCCCATACGTCATTTCGTGGGTCGGGAATCGCGCGTTCGGGCCGTCGTGTGTTTGGTGTTACGCGGTGGTGTTTCACTCGGTGGCAGCCGAATACGCGCCGCGTGCGCGATACGGACACGAAGAATGTTTGTGTTGGGCCAACGAGGCTGCTGATGGTTGTGTTTCACACACATAACGACGCCACCGACCAGCATCAGCAGCAGCAGCAGCAGCCTCGTTGAGCTCGTTGTCGGTATCAGAGAACAGCACGTCCAGAGGCTGTCGACGTTAGGCGCCCACGAGAGCAACGTGGAGAAAACCGTGGAGCTGTCCGGATGCTGGAAGGGATCGCCAAACTACATCCCCTAATAGACCGGCTGTCTTCTTAATTGACTAGGTGGCTCGTAGCATTCGTTTGCGGTGACGTCTCTCGCGCCTCCCCCGTCTCCGACGGAAAGCCAAGGCGCCGGCGTCGACGGTTTCCCTGACTCACTCGGCTATCCATGAACCATATAGATATAGGTATCAGTGGTGGATCGTGTGTTGAGCTGACCGGGGTCAGTTGGATGGAGAAAATATTGAAGACACACTGAGGAAAATTAGTAGTTCCGATTACCAATAATTGGTTCGATCTACCAAAATATTGGTAGCTCTGACTAAAAATTGGTAATCACAACTATTTATTTTTTTTCAGTACATTTTAAACGCCGAACCGCTGGAAAAATATAAAGTGGTTTCGGTATAAAATATAAAAAAATAGGATTTAGTAGAGATTTCAGGAATCTTGGTTCTGTCCCATTTGTATATTAATATTAATACTATGTAATATGTTAATTGAGGTGACATATGTCACAAATAAATATTTGACATTTTTTTATGCATAGGTGACTTGGTGCATTTTTTTCTATATTTATTTTTTAGGTGCCACTTGTGCACTGAGTTACAGACGAAGAGCGGTAGACACTAAACGGCGAAGAGGTAAAGGACGGAATGATGGGAATTAATGATCCGCGATTATTTATCTCTTGAACTCGCTCGATCTTTCCATGTGCAATTAGACTTAGTATTCAGTGTGTATAAATGGTATATACGCACCGATCAAGCCGCGCGGCGTCGACCACACGCTCGGCTTTTATCGCCGCTCGAGTGTGAAACGCTTTGCCCTGTTTCGCAATATGTTTCCACGCAGAGGAAACTCGTAATCAGCTTGAATATTCGAGCGGTATTTTATTTTTGTATATTTTTCGATAGGTGTTTATTCCAATTATTTGAAGACCTTTTTTTCACCCCGAATTAATCGGTTCCACAGACTTCGTTAATTGCATCAAGGAAAAATAACGCCCCGTTAAAAAAATGTGTGACCCGAGTTTATTGCAATGTTATCGATAAATTATATTTTATGCTATTTTCGCTACAGGAATATCCACAGAATTATCACAAATTTGTTGAAAAAAAAATTACCAAAATGAAAAAATCTTTTCCCACACGATTGACTTATGACCGAAAGTCAAACGCGAGCTCGAAAATTTCGTGGCAACGGATTTCGAAATACACCAAATAATTGAATCCCACAAAATCCGACAGCCGAGCTGCGGATTTTCATTCGCGTCACAATAACCGAAGCCGAAGTGCCACAAAAGATTATAACATTATAATATGCTCGTGTGAATTGCCTCCACAATGAAAATTCCAAGTCGAGCTGCTGCCAAGATCGAGTGGATCGTTCAATCCGAGTCTCCCGAAACTCGTCTTTAATACAACTCGAATCGCTGCTTCAGTGACATTCACACCACAACTTTTCGAAAAAAAAAATCCTCTCTCTCTCGTCTTCCTTACAACCTAAACAGCGGGAGCCAAATCGTTCGATTGTGAGTTTCGAGTGGTATACGGATACTCGACAATTGTCCTGCGGTCGCAGCTGTTCCGAGTCCATTTTTTCCTTCGAGTGTCCACCCACATTGTAGGTGCATCCGTTGGCTTTTAAATCGCAATTACCGACCCCGAAAAATGTGTCCCAGGCGTGAGTCGCCTCGTCTCGAATTTTTCCAGGGAGTCGCTCAAAAACTACGATCCCGTCGTGCGAAATGCGACAATGACACCGGGACGAATTTTTCGGTCCTCGGTCCTTCACGAGAGATTTTTCCTCGTCGGACAAGAAACGAATATCCTTCGGCGGCGGCATTGTCGCGGGGCGTGAGGACCTTCCGCGGACCATTTTCCGGGTCGTTCGCCATTGAAACCGAACCGGAGGGAGAATAATAGCCCGGTGCCCATTATATGGTACACGGAAAATTGTGGAGCTTCGCGCGCGTGGGCCAAGTTCCTGTCTCGGCTCCTACCTGCGGCGAAGGCTCAATGTGCCACATCGCCCCGGACAGTCCGCTGCACTGTGCAACGGATCCGGAACGCCGCGATCTTTCGGAACTATAAAAGTCGCCAAAAACGTGCGGCTTCTCGCTGCGTCCGAGACGACGTCGACTGTACATCGACGATACGTATATATAGACAGTGACCGGGCCACCCCCGAAGAGTTGTAACTTAAACCTTGCCAGGTCCTCGAGAAAATCCGAGAGTCTCGGTCTCGGTTCAGCCGCGGGAGTTTTATGCCCCGTGGACGATACCCGAAGGAACATCTGTGCTTTTGCAGTGAAATCGAGAAGCTATAAACGATTTTTCAGAGGCGACAAGTCTGGGGTTTGGAAATTCGCACCTGAAAATATTACCGGTTTTGCAATTTTCTGACTGGCGATTTGTGTGACTTTCCCTGATTTTTTCAGATTTTTTTTACTACAGTTACATATATTTTTACATTTTTTTTAGTGTTAATATAAAGGAGAAAAATTACGCAACAAAAATGTAAAAAAAAAGTTGGTCATTGCCATCGTTTGAATTTTAATTTTTAATTTTTAATTTTTTATCTTTTATTTTAAATATTAAAAATTTACTGAAATTTGTGTTGAGGTTATTCGAAAAATGCAGAGATTCGAACCTATCTAAGCAATGAACTGCGTTGGCGAGGACCAAAAACTGGGAGCCGGGTCCAGTGTCCTTCCGATTCTGTACGCCGAGTGAGAATGGACCCGGTGCAACGGGAAATAGATCCCAGTGTGTTGCCAGTCGACGTATAACCGAGAGAGTTCCGAGAGTCGGTTGGCTCCGTTTGCCGGAGCCAAAGCAACGAGGCTGCGGAGAGCGCGGAGCGCGCGCTGCTGCATTGTGTTCGCTTCCGACGTCGTGGTAGTCGCGTTCGAGGTTGTTTAAATCCTTGTAAAAGTCGAGAGCATGAAAGAGCGAAGGGAAGATGCGGTCTCGGTGTCGCTTTCCGCTCTCGAGTGGTCTCGAGTGGGTCCGATTGTCGACTTCATGAAAAGAGTGAAATTGAGTCCCGAGGCTCCGCCATGGTCACTGGGATATAATATACACTACCGGAGCCCGAAAGTCGGGACAGTCGCGGAGAAGACCTGAGCAGGTGCTCCAAAAGTTTTTCTCCCGCGACCCTCGACTCCTTAATGGACGTTGGTTGTTATTATTCTTCGGCGATGCACTTTGAAAAAAATTGCAGAAAAATAATTAATAGTATTTTAAACTCCGTAAAGCGGAGATGAATGCAAATGACGTGTTAGTGATTTTCCTGGTCCTCTGAGGGCTGATTTCATTTTCGTACTGGGTCCAAAATTTTATGTTGTTATTCTTCTTCGGCGACGCAGTTTGAAAAATGTGCAGAAAAATAATTAATGATATTTTAAACTCCGTAAAGTGGATGGGTTGAATGTAAATCATGTGTCATTTGATTTTTCCTGATCATCCAGGACTGACTTTTTTGTACTTAGAAATTTACTATCCGAAAGAAAAATATAATTTCAAGCTAATGACAAATTTTCTAACCTGAGAAAAAAATGTGTAATGCAATAAATAAACTCGCTTGAACATTTTTTTGTCAATCAAACAAAATCTTTTTTTTTCCTGCAGCCCCCAATATTTAAGGGACCAATATTTATTTCGCTCAAATTTCAATCAAAGGAATCTAACGAATCTGAAGAATGAAAAGTTTTCATCTTTCCCTCATTCTTCGTCGGTCGAAGGCTAAAAAATTGAAGACCCGAGATTGTCGTTGAACTTTGTCAAACATTAATAACGAAAAGCGACTGTCGCAACTGTTGCATCGGGCGCTCCCCGTACGAGAGACTAATTTACCCCCATAAAAATAGTCTCAATAAGGCAAATTAAGGTAACTATAAATATGCATTATACCCGGTGTCCCCCCGATCACTGAAAATGATATACAGTTCTGTAATGGTGCGTGCGCGCCTCGGGGGCCTCTCGGTGGAGTCTCTCTCATCCTCTCTCCTCGACACCTGGCCCCGCGCGTTGGCCCTTTGTGAAAAGCCCCCGGTTACCCCGAAGTCCACGCGCAAAGCCCACGCCGTACCGACCGAGGCCCATAAACTCGAGAGTGAGGCACTCGACTAAATGGTACTAAAATACCTCTCGAAATTCTAATATCAAAAGCACCGGTTACGTAACCGAACGCGACCTTTCACGCGCGCCTAAAGCCGGTAACGCGTCTTTGATTGTGTCCTACAGCAGTCGATTTGAGTGATAATTTTTCCTAAATTGAACCCCACCTTGAACCCCGCCAGTTGCCACTCCTTCAGCCCGAGTCTAATCGGCCAGTTTTAAATCACCAATTTTTTACAATGACTGCACGTAATTTTATTAATGATGTATAGCGTTTTTTTCGCTTTGAGAATCATAAATATGTTGAAATTGGAGGGATATTTGAATACCTTAAAAACGAAGGTGATGGTGAATAGAGAAATAGATTTTCTAGTAACCGATGGATCATTTTGTTAATCATATTTCGGTAAATAGATAGAATATTCGAAAACAGTAAATTATGTGGTTAGTAGAAAAAGAAACGAAACTTTTTTTCAATCAGTGATGAATTATTTTAGTTTCCCATTTCGTCAGACATAAATTGTGAGAAATAAATAAATATATTTAAATAGAATATGAAACGAAGTTGGAAAAATACAAAAATTTCCGTTAGAAGGCTGCACAGACTCGAGAGTCAAAACCACGAAAATTGCAGGTACAGCTGCTCTTGGCCAAAAATTCCCGCTGAGTCGGAAGCGCATCCGTCAAAATCAAGATTCATTCGTGCCGCTCTGTTGTGTCACTTCCAGGTACATTTGCCTTGATTTCTATTTTTCCCTTCTCGCCTCACGAAAAATGGCTGAAGCTGCATTCTTCCCTTTACAAATTTTTTCGAATGACTCTTAGGTGGCTTTCTAACATTTTTTAAATGACCAACCGATGACCCTGTATTACGAACTAGTGGCGGGTCAGGAGGGGGATTTTCGAGGGCTGGTTGTACGAAAATTGTATACGTATACAATTATTTCGAGCGGAAAAGATGAAGCACGAGGCACGAGCCAAGGGAACTGTGCATCACAGAATTTTCTCTCGTGGTGTTGGTCAGTTGTTGACCGTGCTATGTGCTTTTTCGAAGAGGCTGTATACACCCGGTCAACCGGCGAGGAGGTGTGACTGTGTTTGAATACACTGTTGATTGGGCCATAAATGTGTCTCTCGCGGACAGAACGCGCCTCCTTTTTTTTTTCATTCCTTTTGGTCATCTTGGAGTCTCTCTCGACGGGCTCCACGAGGGCCACACACGAGCAGCACTGTTGCTGCTGCTTCACAGCGAGTGGTGTATGCGCTTTACTCGTGCAACGCTAACAACACTGTGAAGCCTCGTTTGACCAATGCTCCATTCTCGATTGAATACGAATTTCCTTATTATGAGACAATAGATTACGCAATGCCCAATATATATTTTTTTTCATGTTAAAAAAGCGATACTTGTGGGAATTAAGAATTTTTAATACGAATAAACTAATTTATTTTGGGAAAAGATTCCAAACTTTTTTTTTGAGGCCTCAGATGAGAAGATGAACTCCTGAACTTTAATTTCATTTGCCACCGACGGAATTATTTGAGAGCAATAAAAATGCGTGACTCCCCCCAAAATTTTTTCTATATCGAAAACCACATCTGAGGCTCCATTCCTGACTTCCATCCTAGACTCTCGGTCGTGATCTTTTTTTTATTTTCTCTCCTACTTGTGGAATTCTCGTGCGACACAGTCGTAAGGGATTCCTGGAAGTTTCCGACAATCCGATGCGATGGGTGGTCTCCCATTAGATGCACATAGTCGAAAAATCTACTGCCACGTGGGACCAGACGTCGCATTCTTGCGATTCACGATTTTTCCACATGTTCTGAAGTCAGAGACAAACGTGGAAAAAAGTCATAGGTGGAAAAATGTATTCGAAAATTTCGTGGATCAGGTGCTGAGGGTTCTCGAGGCTCAATTCCATTCTATGGTAGCAGTTACGGAATGACTTGGCCGGTGTAACCGAAAAGATTTTCATCACCCACGATGACTGTCGACCTTCGCGTCTCTTTCGTTGCATCCCTCGAATCTTCGGCTCAGCCTCGAATCTCCGACTCGGCCCGTCTCAATGTCTCTTTCATCGTTCCTTAACCCCGTTCGACGATTTATTTACGTTTATATTCCCGAGGGTTACGTCTCTGCAGCTCTCTCGCTCTCTCTGGCACTGTCAGTCCGCGGGTTCCAATTAAGCGACCCCGCGAAGGTCGCAGACTCATTAGGCATCGATATAGGCCCCTCTACCTTGGCCCATGCACCCCGTGCACCGTCCAATCAAAGTGCATTCTTCGGTTTCTTTGACTCTCGTCCCGCGCCCTGACGTCCAAAATCTCTCTGAATATCCTTGAGCAGGAATTGAATCAATCACACACGACCACAGCCAATATACCGTCAAGGAAAAAAAAACATTACCTCCCAACATTTGATTTTTTGCAAATCCAAATTTGGCGAAAGTCAGAGGTGACCACCCTAGTTTTTTCTTTTTAAAAAATTTGGAGTTTCATAAAATCTGCATATATGGATACATTTCGGTAAAAATCCAATTAAAGTCAATTAAAATCATCTAAACCGCGTTTGAGGTGATTCTAAGTATACTGACAAGAAAATCTCGAAGAATTTTTTTAAAAAAGATGTTTCCTCTATGAAGACGAAAAATTAATAAGAAAAAATAAAATAAAAATCATTTGACGTCGCTTAGGAATAATGAAACGAAAACGTTTAACCACAGATCGCATCGGAAGCATCGTTTTTCAACAAAAATGATGCTTCCTCTACGAAAAAAAAAAAAATTAATAAAAAAAATAGAATAAAAATCATTTGACGTTGCTTAGGAATAATGGAACGAAAACGTTCGGATCGCGTTGGGCTTCTCGTTCATCGCGACTAGTTAGCACCTTCTTTCTTTATATCCCCCCCCCCCCCCCCCCCCCCTCTTCCTCGCTCTCACTCGTTGAGCGGGTTCGAATCAGTCCTAGCATTCTGCCTCACAAAACCGACGCCCGTACGGCTCTCCGCGAGATCCACCCGACAATGCCTCATTGTACTTAAATCAGATTCAATTTGGGCCCCATTGAAAATTACGCTTAATAAATTATTTGGGCAATTCATAAATCTGCCTGAGGCCGCTCGCGCGCGAGCGATGCTGCTCGGCCCGCCGCGTGCGAGACCAGCACGAGAGCCTTGTATTATTGTAACCCGCGCGCGCGTTTGTGTGCGGAAAGACTCGACGTTGACGAGGCCTCTAATGGACTCGCGCGGCTTGGGCGAATCTGCCAGGGCCTCTCGCTTCATTCATCGCTGGTCTCTGAGGCCATCTGAGTCTTTGCACACACATTCAAATTTTACTGTAAATCGAAATATCCATACATACACATATTTTAAATTTTTATTTTTATTTTATATGTTATATTTATACAATATATATGTTTTTAGTATCCATTACATATATGGATAAATGTGTGTATATTTATGACATACGATGTGCGAGTGGAAAAGGCAGACACCGAGATATATATACATACACATTTTTATTTTTTATTTTCTATTTTATACTAAAAATATATATATTGTATAAATATTTATACTATATATATATTTTTAGTATCCATTACATATATGGATAAGTGTGTGTATATTTATGACATATGATGTGCGAGTGTAAAAGGCAGACACTGAGGATCGGTGTGAACCGTTCTGCATTCGCATTTTAATGTAACCGACGGACATTTAACGCTGCATGCCCCGAGGCCTCTATGTATATGTGTGAACGTTACAGCCGGAGCCGCAGCGAGACGAGACAACTATAAATACGTTCGCGTGTGAGTCTACTACAAATTAGTGGGCAGTTATAAACGATCCGGTCCTCCTTCATCATCTTTGATTTTTTCATCCTCACCGCCGGCCAAGATGGTTTTTTTTTCTTTTTTTTTCTTTTCTTGTGCCCAACGGGCCACCGGCCGTGTGTGTGATATTATAGCCGGCTGGCGCAGCGCACACGAGGCGGCTCTCGGCGAATCTCCGATGGGACGTAACGGCTAATTGCCATGCATCATCTGGCAATTGCTTCTTCCTATTCATCCTGAAATCAAACAAGTCGACTCTTCTCCTTTTGCCATATGGAATATTTCACGGGGGCAAAAAATAGGCCTGAATTTCTCATTTTTTTCCCGGAAACGAAATATCCTATCGACAATTTTCTATAATAAAATTATTAATTTTTTATCTGCAATGTTTTTATCTACAATTTCCTATAATAAAATTATTAATTTTTTATCTGCAATGTTCAGGCGCCAAAAATTACAATTAATAGCATTATTTAATTCGACGAGTGAAATGTGCAGTGACGTCCTTTAATTGGCGGCGCATTTTTTTTTTTTTTTTTCACTGCAGTTTTTAAGGTCACTACGGATATCGAGAGCCGAGATCTGCGAGCGGTGAAAAAAAAGGAAAAAAAATGAAAAGGTTCCGGGTAGGCTGTAATGGTTAATGCAAGCTGGTGCAGAGGGGGGAGGGGCAGGAAGGTCCCCCGCGTCCAGTGCGGAAAGGTCACCGAGCACGGCAACGACGAAAGCCTCGCCGAAAAGTACGGACAGGTCCTTTGACAACCCGCAAACAAGGGGCCGACACGTTCGGAAACAATCGTCGGACGACGAACGACGACAGACGACTACGACGACGACGAACCTATAATTAGCGTCGGATGCCATCGGGCAGCTTTCTCACTTCTGGTTCTCGGCCGGCTCGGAAGAGCCATAAGTTTTCCTCGCCAGGTTCAACTCGACGGTTTTCCTCGGCGACTGGACAATGGGAGGGAGAACGACGAGAGACGCACGGACGCGGCTCGTGGAAAACATCGTCGGTCCTTTTTCCGTCAGCTCGCGCCGATCGATCCCTGATCGCTATCCGGAAAATCCAGTTTGCTCCCGACGGGTAACCTGCGACGCACCTCAGAAGTCACCGCGATCTGCTCGACGGTTATATACCATTTAGTCGCACCCGTTTCGTGTCCCAAGATTGTAGCTGGTATATTTCTGTCACTCGGGTGGGGCAAAATGGTCCACGACTTTGCTGAAGCGAATGTTTATTTTTTTATTAGAATAATTTAAATGATTTGACGAATGTTTATTTTTTTATTAGAATAATTTTAATGATTTGACAAATGTTTATTTTTTTATTAGACAAATTTTAATGATTTGACGAATGTTTATTTTTTTATTAGACTAATTTTAATGATTTGACGGACGTTTATATTTTTTATTAGACTAATTTGAATAATTTGAAACCAGGGTTAGAATATGAGACAGGAATATTGACAGAGCAATGTTGCCATGGCAATGATTGCTACAGCAACCTTTCTCTATGAGGAAGCAAAAAGAATTAAAATTTCCAAGTTGTAGAAAATGTTCATTCAACATTTTCCTTCTTCCCCTATATTTTTAAGATACAAAAGAAATTCTTCACTGCGAATTACTTCACCGTAAATTATTATATTAAAAAAAAGATTTTTATCCATTCGACTTCTGTTTGTGTAGTATACCTGCCAGATTTATCTACCGGGCTTTTCACGTGAGAATTCACGAAATCTAGATGTGTGAGACCGACGGCCCTGTCGATAATTATCCCAGTACGGGTTAAAAGACGCGGAGTCATCTGGCCCTGACGTTTTCTCAAACGTCTCGGCCTCTTTCTCGCGTTCCGCGTCTCCCGGTGTCCTCCGCGCGTATATCGAGCTGCTCGGACTTTTTGGATAATTAAAAGCGTTCCGTGAACCGAGCTGAGGATCGTTAACTTTCTTTCTAATTGAGAGAAGCTACTGTGAGCACCTCACATTTTTTCCCCTTTTTTTCTTCTTTCGTCATCGAGAACCCTGGAAACTCGAGTAAAGCGGCAGAACAGCGGACCAGTGTATAACAAGTATATCAGATCGAGGGAAACAGCCGTGCGATCGCCTAGCACGATCGAATACTCGGAAACCAAAGTCTCTAATTAGTTGGATTAATTGATTAGCTCGTTAATACAGATATTCGGTTGTCGCTGTGATAAGACCTGTGAAGCGATGTTTTTTTTCTCGAATTTAATCCACGCGCTGTGATTTATCCCAAATCATAGAAAAATGCAAATAAGTCCGACAAAAAAATCTTGTCGAATAAATTGACAAGTGACGCAAATTAAAACGTTCTAAAAATTCCTTTTACAATATTTAGCTCAATATCTTTAATTAATAATTTACGATTTTACAAATCATTTTCTTGAGTATACTAACAAAAAATTGGTATCCATTCTAATGACAATGTCAGTCTGCTGAGCGAATACAATACAATCGTCTCAATAAATTTGATCGAATTTGATTTTCCCATTTCGCCGATTGCACGTCTCGATCTCCCCGAGTATAATGCAACTTGCATGCGAAGTGCATTACCGGAGCTGTCTCACCCCCCCCCCCCCCCCCCCCTCCCCCCGCGTCAATTTCTAAACGTTACACTTTTAATCAGAGCTCGACACGCAAGACCGATCAAGCGTGTCGGGCAAACGACAATGGGAGGACACAATAACCGCGTGGCTGGCATATAAACTCTCGAGTCAGCATCGCAGCCTCCAGTCTGTATCTCCATACACGCCCGAGAGCAGTGGGACAAGTATTGTGAGCGAGCGCTACGTTTCGATTGGGTCGAACAACCGCGCTGACAGAATTCCATCTGCGATTCGTGCGCGAGCATTAATCGCCAACCCGACAGGACATCGAGATTAGGAGGGGGGCGCAGATTCTTTGCACGGTTAACGAGACGAATCGATCAAACGATTAACCTTATTATGTGCCAGTAAATTCACGTTTATATCTTAATGCGCACTTATTTTGCAAATACGATAATGCAATATGTGACGGACAAATGTTGAACGATTGCAAATAAATTTGCATCACAAATACGCTGATAATAAATCATAATCATTGATAAATAAAATAAGTGTGTATTTATAATA
Source organism: Itoplectis maculator (assembly GCA_964034905.1). Taxonomy (NCBI): domain Eukaryota; kingdom Metazoa; phylum Arthropoda; class Insecta; order Hymenoptera; family Ichneumonidae; genus Itoplectis; species Itoplectis maculator. The sequence continues at coordinate 9,455,762 of OZ035857.1, forward strand.
ATAATATCAATAATAATAATAAATACGTATTTAGTTTCATTCCAAATGAATTAATATTGACATTTTCTATGCAATTTATTCTCCAATATTGTTAAAGAATATATCTAATAATTGTGTAAATGACTTCTTAAAATTCCTGTTCAATGGAACGAAATGCAAATGTCAGTACTACGTTTCATTATTATTTTTATTCTTCTCGTTATCAATCGTCGTCTCAGTCCACTATTGGCGAATGCAAACGTCCGCCATAATTGCCACCGCTCATAAAACTGCATATTCTCGTAAATAAGTCATTTCCACGAAGATTGATCGCTAATATGGTCTCAATTGGCACTTAATTACATCCCACTTGGCATTGCGCACTGTGTGAGATATATAGGTCGCGCTCGGTAAAAATGGGAAAATATAAAAATAAACAAAAAAAAAACGAGAATGACATAAGTGTCGGGAGATGAAATAAAATTGTGACGCGTTCGTCGATGCAAGACGAGATGACGGCGCGCGCGGTCATCGGTCTATTAATAACGCGACGAATCGTTGGAAAGGCGGCTATCGGGCTGCCGCGATTTTATTTGTAAACCCCGAGTGTCTCGACGCGAGGCGAACGCGATCGAATCGCGTTATTGCGGTGTAATTAAGAAAAGAGGCGCCGCGACCTACGACCGAGAAATGCTCCGAGTCGCGCGCGATGCACCGACTGCTGCTGCATTGCTTGCACTCTGCAGTCACGCGCGACCTGACGCACTGCAAGTTACATGAAGCGCAATAATTTTCTCTTTAGAGTCTTCACACACTGGACAATAAATGCATTCAACGAGAATTACGACGACGCTCGCATTTTCAATGGAATCCGCTGCAATAATATTGGACTACAAGAATTCATTATTTCTGGCAAACAATCGTCACCCATTTATTCAAGTGAGCAATTGATCAGCTAGAAAAATATTTATCAAAATGTATCGACACTTGAAAAAAATATATATATATAAAATATATATATAATTGATGTTATCGAATTATAATTAAATCATAACTACGACGATGCTCGCATTTTCAATGGAATTCGCTGCAATAATATTGGACTACAAGAATTCATTATTTCTAGCAAACAATCGTCACCCATTTATTCAAGTGAGCAATTGATCAGCTAGAAAAATATTTATCAAAATGTATCGACACTTGAAAAAAACATATATATTTAATATATATATAAAATTGATGTTATCGAATTATAATTAAGTCGTCGTATATGTATAGCCGATAGGACGTTGCGTAAAAAAAAGTGAAACCGAGAAAAGGCTCGAGATTTACATCGAAACGCGTACGACGGACGCTGATTATTATTTTTTTTTTTCGTCCACGTATCGTGAGTGAAAAATTGGATTTCGTGGAACGCGCGGTAGATCTCGTTCACCCTTATCTAAGGGCAACCCGCGCGCAACCCGCTCTCGGCTTTCGAAACCGTAGGCGCCTCGCAGACGTACTGATGCTCTCGTATCGTTACTCGCCTTTCGTACGTCTCATCGACTCTCCGTCTCTTATCTGCGCCGCGAGGAGAGGCAATGATTTCTCTGCAGCTCAGAGCCGACAAAAAAGCGGAAAGATAAAAAAAAAAGTCTCAGACGCGCGTGTTCCTAATATATATTCATATATAAATGACGTGCACAGTAAATGAAAAAAAATTACTGCGATGCAACTGTGACGTATGAATTTTACCTAAAACTCGATTTTTCATCTTGGGAAAAAAAAAAAAAAAAAAAATGTTTCCGGACCTAGGACAATCCTTAAATATGCGCTAGTTAGGCGACGTCCTAAAAACGTCGGAGGTATCGAAAAAAGAAAAAAAAAATGCATCACTGACCAACGAAAAGGAAGTCCCCCTCGTTAGCGGAGCAATTTTCAAAAATTTAGAAAAGATTAATTCATCTTTCGTTTAACGCGAAAACGAGGGTCAAAGGGGGGGGGGGGGGGAGGGAAAGGGGGGAGGCTTCGCTTTCTACGGCAGAGGAATATAGTCGGGCGAGGGCCAAAGACCGAAAAACGTGTTCGACTCGGTGATATATCTCGAGTTTGGCGCGCGAGCAGCGGCAGCAGACGCTCGAATTTCCTCGACGATGCTCGGCGCGACGCCAGGGCGTGGCAGCAGCCTCAGCTCTCGGTCCCCGGCTAACCGAACGGCCGGATAACCGTCGCGAATTTCCTTTGTCTTCCACGTGTTTTTTTTTAAGGTTTCGTTCTCCTCGACCTCAGTGTCCGCAGCCACTGTAAGGAATACCCTGCTCGGAAAATTTCCTCCAGGGCGAGACAGTCACGCCCCACTTTTCCGCCGGCTCCCGAGGAAAGTTCACCCCCCCCCCCTTCGCCCCCCGAAAATCTGATACCCAAAAAGTATCCCGGAGAAAGTGGACGAGACCAATTTGCATGTAACCGATGAACTGTGTGTCTCGAACCCTCCGACGATTTTCGACTCCTTTTTCTGTGTACATGCGACTAAATTCTCCTATACGCCCAACTTCTCCGTTTCTTCCGCACTTTGTTCCTACGAAAAATTCGTGGAAGAGAAAGCGGAGTCACGCCTTTCCTTCCGGTAGATGTTTGATAAATGAGAAAAATATTTGTGTCGATAAATGTTTATTAGATCAGGAACAACGAATAATCAGCTTTTATCTGACCATTACATTTTGTTGACCATGAAAATTGGGAAGATTTTACACCAAACTGAACGGATTTTCCTGGCAACCAATCGCAGCACGACTAACCAATGAAAATGCCTCCGTTACGAATAAATTTATTAAGGGAGGACAATTCAACGTACGAGAACAATATATGAATTATTATAATGGGCGAATATTTGTGTCGATAAATGTTTATTAGATCAGGAACAACGAATAATCAGCTTTTCTCTGACCATCACATTTTGTTGACCATGAAAATTGGAAAGATTTTACACCAAACTGAACGGATTTTCCTGTCAACCAATCGTGGCACGACTAACTGATGAAAATTCCTCTGTTACGAATAAATTTATTAAGGGAGGACAATTTAACGTACGAAAAAAATATATGAATTATTATAATAGTCGGGTATTATTTATGAGGGCTTTACGATGGCTGATTGCCATTAGGTTCACTTTGCGCGTTACACCGGCGACATTAAACAGCACAGCATTCGACGTACACTTTCCGTAAGCTTCTTTCTTGCCGCGCCGACCGAATGAAAAAGGAAGATCGCAATTAGCCGTCGCGTGCATGCGGCTCGTCGGCGCTCGCACGCGGTTTACAATAAAACTGACATGGCGAACAAGTCGCACAGCAAAAGACGAGAGACCGACGGATTCGCTCCCACGATAAGATAAAACGCATATAATCCACGATCTGGCACAGCATAAAAAAGACTTGACGGATCGCTCCAATTTTCCTCGCCAAGAATTCTCGTAACAAATTCGCCGAACGCTGCTTCTTTTTCACGGACTTTTGCTGTTGGGCAAAAGTCCGTGAAAAAGAAGCAGCGTTCGACGAATTTGTTACGAAAATTAAAAAAAAAAAAACAAATTAAAAAAATGTTTCGTCATCAAATTTCCAGGAACAAAAATATTTTGCCAATTTTTGACAATCAAATAAAAAAAAAAATTTTTGAACAACAAAATTTCGTCACATGTGGCATTGACATTATTATTAACGATCGCTTTTTTTTTTTTCAAAAATTGTCAAAACATGCGCATAATTGATGATTGCAAATCAAAGATAAGTCTTAATTAATTGAATAAAAATTCCGCATAATAATTAATCTAATTAACTACTCGAAGAAAAAAAAACGCAAAAAATGCCATTACAATGCCATTCGTTATATTTGCACAATAATGTACGAATTCTCGGTTGTGCGATAATCGCGGCCGCCGCTGTCTTATTACATCGTCTGTTATATCGACGCAGAGTGCGAGAGCAGCTCGCTCGCTCGCGCAGCAAGAGGTCGCGATAACTCGCCGATAACTTCTGGCAATTAGTCACTGCCAATTAACGGCCGCTTAAACGGAAAACAACCGGCCCCGCACGAACTTCGCGCGTCACTTGACGCGCGCGAATCATCGTCTCGTTCGACTCAGATTACATTCGTTTTTATCCTCAGAATTCGCACTCACACAACACCGTTGCTCCGAGGCTGCGTTACGTGTGTGCAATAATAATATCGCCGGAATGACTCGACTTTGTAACACGCTTCGCCAGCGTCCGATCTTCATAAATCATTTTCGCTCGAAATATTTTTTTTATTACGAAGAAAAAAGGCGAAAGCAAAATAATCGTCGACGCGATTGCCAAATATAACTCAATATAAAAGTCACACCGCAAAAATACGCCGATGCAATACGATGGAAAAAAACTTATCGCCTTCGAATATATTTCGGATGCGTGTGTAATTGTTACAATTTAATCTCCTGCCTTTCTCTCTCTTTTTCGCTCGGCTTATCCGTCGGCCAGACGCCTGAGGAAATCCAAACGCGTACATTTAATTAGTATTTCATGCCGCGACGACCCCGAGCGATTGGTGTCACGTGTGTAATGATATTGCGCGATTTTATTATTGTTTACATATTGGAGTTAACGCTCGTTAAAATTTTTAAGGGAAAGCCGCGTACGTGTTTCTCATCAGTAATTTATAAATAACAAAACTCTCCACTATCAGTTATAATCTAGATTATTATAATTATTTTTTAGTCCGGATTAGCGATAAAAAAATTACCGAAAAATTCGGTACCTATTTTCGGTACATTTTTCTCATCTTATCCCTATTTCTTCAGATGCTCATTTTTCCAACTTCGAAGATACCAATTTGAGGAATTAATTGCAATTTTTTATCTGTAGGAACAATATTTAAAAAAATTGGAATCAAGAGGGAGGAGCGAAGTCGTCGAGTGGAGAAAGGGGAGTGGATCGTTCGCTATTATATATTTATACAACATATATATAATACGAAGATGTATATAATAGGGTATAGAGGTCGAGCAGCAGCAGCAAAAGCGGCAGTTCCGAGCAGAGGGTGCAAAAGGGGGAAAATCAGAGGGGTGCCGCGAAGTTTTTTCATCTTCCTCCATTTGTTTCACGCGCGCTGAGCGGCGAACGCCCGGCGGGACGTTATAATTAGGCCGCACCGCGTCGGGTGTAGAGCGGCAGATAAGGCAGAGGCATCAGCAGCAGCAGCGGCGGCAGCCGCTGCTCCCTCTCGCTGAGCACACCGCGCGCAGGTCGCGCGCGGCCCAACAGCAACAAAACAAGTTTTTGCAAATCATTAACGTATAATTTTAATTGCCAGGGCGAGGCGGGGCGGAGAAGGAGGCTGCTCCCCCGGCCGAGAAGGAGACGGGGAATTAATTATGTTGATTGCGTTTATACGAGCCTCTTGCTTATTTGCTGCGGCTTCTGCTGTTCGCCGCTTGCACCGTCGCTTTGTATATACATTGACTTGACACTTTGACGAAGCAGCTTTGCTCGATTCAGTGGTCGATCGTAACGTATTTTTTGTGCATCAGGAATGGACAATGGGCAAATAAAGTCCATTTAAAATATATTTTATTTCTGTAACTATGAATAATTATAGAATTTTTTTCAATTTTTTTTTAATAAAGATGGACTAAAGATGTTCAAATTATTTTTTAATTGATGCAACTTTGAGTTGTTGTAGGAGAATTTGTTAATTATTATATTTTTCACTAAAGATAACGCGAATTGAAATAAGAGAAACACGAAAAAAAATTCGAAGCGGCATTAAATTAGTAATTATAGGATTTTTTTTTTCAAAATTTTTTTTAATAAAGATGGACAGAAGATGTTCAAATTATTTAAATTGAATCAACTGTGATTTGTTGTAGGAGAATTTGTTAATTATTGAATTTTTCGCTAAAGATAACGCGAATTGAGATAAGAGGCCCTCGAAAAAAAATGCTCAGCGGTATTAAATTTCGAAATAAATATTTGCACCGCTCGTCCCGCTTCAACATTCGCGTAATCAACTCGGTAGAAAATTGCGGGAAGATCTGTTTAACGCTCGAACAGCGTTTGCTTATCTTTTCCGCGCTTTCCTCGTTCTTTTTTCATTCCCGAGCTTCGTATTATCCTGTTTTCAGCTAATTGTGAGTGGCACCGTCGAGGATCTTGATAAGAGCCCGGCGAGGCTGTTCCCCTTAATTTCTCGCTTTTTGCACGCTGATTTCGAACAGTAGTGAGCGAAGATCTAGCGCTTTGCTATTTACGTTACTAGCCGACGCAACTTACGAGGGGGAATTAATTTTCGCCTCGGCAACGAAGTTAAACGATGACTGCGTTTAGGGTTACACGCTAACCGCTATCGCGTTTATTCGCGATTTCATATCTATCCCAAGATTTCTCGACTGATATATATGTATATATATTTTTTTCGTATCTACCCGCAATTATTTCTCAGATGATATTTTTTTACATCCACCTCAAGATTTCTGGAGTGATATATACACTGGCTTTTATTATTGCTTTATTATTGCTACGATTGCTATTATTATTATTATTAATATGCGAAGTGAGAAACTTGTTTCCAGGAAGTCGACGAGTCTTCATTGCTCCTCGTTGGGTATTTCAGTGTCTATAGGTATTAACCCGGGTGACGTTGCTCATCACTGAGAAGCTCGTTATTTCCTTATCTTATTCCGCTTTCGTGAAGATTTTAAAACGCTCTTGTAGAAATGTTTGTACGGCGTGTAAAATTATCAGGGAAACGAGCGTTGTCATCGGATCGTCATTATCATTTTTGACCTCACCCCCTCTCTTTCCCTCCGAGCGACCAACACGAACCCTTATCGCGTGACAATCTCTCGTCTCGTCTCTCTCGCTCCGTTCGGTGTCATAACTCTTGGAAACGAGGCGTTTTTTTCTCGTGGATAACAATTAATTAAAGTTAAGCGTCATTTTTTTTGTCGACGACTGTGTAATGTGGACCGCGATTGTCGCCGTCGGGTATCTCGAAATTAATGGGGGTCGAACTTTGAGACCCGCGCCCGGTTGCACTGATGAAATTTGATACTACAATGTCGTAAAATATATTTTACCCGGGAAAAGGGGCTACATTTTAATACGATTGATATAAAAAAATATCGCCGATATTACGAGAAAAAAAAATTTCTTATCCAAAGAAAAACATTTTCTTCGTATTAATTAAAACGAGGCGCAACTTTTTTCATCATTTGGTATCTCAGAGAAAATTGGTGAACAATTGTTGTTAAAATGTCGTTAAATATATTTGACTTGAGCTACTAAATTTTAATACCATTGATATAAAAAATACCATCGATATTACGAGAAAAAAAAATTCTTATCCAAAGAAAAACATTTTCTTCGTATTAATTAAAACGAGGCACAACTTTTTTCATCATTTGCTATCTTAGAGAAAATTTCGGAACAATTGTTGTTAAAATGTCGTTAAATATATTTGACTTGTGCTGCTGAAATTTTAATACCATTGATATAAAAAATCCCGTTACTATTTTTCCATGAGAAAAGTTTTATCCGTTTCCCTCCCATCGCGGCGAACACCCCCCACGATTCTATGGTTGTTGTTGCGGTTTATCTCTCGTGCTTCAACGCGGTACAACATTTTCATCTCAAAACAAACTTAACGGTCCTGGCGGGGATTTACAAATTGGATTATCGGTCAGGTCCGAAAAGGGCGCGTGTAAAACAACAGAGAGGAGTACAGCGACGAGACTCGCGGCTTTAAGTCCGCGGTAAGTCGGGTCGGGAGCTGAACTGAGGGGGCCACCGATTTTTGGCAACCGGTTGGCAGTTCTTTTGTACCTGCGCGACTTTTCGGGAAATCCTTCGGCGCTCGAGCCGCAGGCGACGGGCCGAAGAAAAGACCTCACCGCGCGAAAGACTCGGGTACGAATCTTCGTTCGTCCGTCGGAAGCGACGAACCCGGCGAGAAAAACGGACCCCACGAACGGGAGGAGCGAAGGATTCGAAGAGCATCGACGTCGCGCGTCAAGAATCGAAAGAATTAATCCCGTGGCTGGGATTAAACGTTGCGACTACGACGAAAACCACGCGCGACGGGAATCTGCGACCCAGCGACGAACCTGTTAAGCCTCGAGGGCTTATCCCGAGATTAGGTGACTCGTACCGCCCTGTCAAAACTTGTCACCAAGTCGGGAATTACGCCGGGGACATTTCGTCCACACCGCACTGCGTTTTCTGTGGATTGGATCGTGACTTATTTTTTTTATTTTAGAATTCTTTTTTTTACTTGTAGACGATGCTGGTAACAATTTTCTAATTTTGAATTTATGAATAAGGTTTTTTGCTTGTAAATCGTGACCCCGATTTGGGCGGTTTTCGGCCTGGCGGCCAGATCTACGATTTCTGATAAACTGTACGGCCAAAAATTTTTTTTTTCAAAATCAATTAAAAAAGAGTTGTAACCAGTGTTTTCAGGGGTACAATATGCGACTTGAGGACGATGGTATAGTTTAAAAGTCGATATTTTGAAAAAATAAATTTCGTGACCCCGATTTAGGCGGTTTTCGGCCCGGCGACCAGATCTATGATTTCTGACAAACTGTTCGGCCAAAAATTTTTTTTTTTTCAAAATCAATTAAAAAAGGGTTGTAAACAGTGTTTTCAGGGGTACAATATGCGACTTGAGAACGATGGTATAGGTTAAAAGTCGATATTTTGAAAAAATAAATTTCGTGACCCCGATTTGACCGGTTTTCGGCCCGGCGGCCAGATCTACGAATTCTGACAAACTGTTTGGCCAAAAAATTTTTTTTTTCAAAATCAACTAAAAAAGGGTTGTAACCAGTGTTTTCAGGGGTACAATATGCGATTTGAGAACGATGGTATAGGTTAAAAGTCGATATTTTGAAAAAATAAATTTCGTGACCCCGATTTGGGCGATTTCGCCGATTTCGCAAATCATTTCGAAAAATGCATATTAAATGAATAGTTAAATGAATATATACCAAATGTGGGGACGCAACCGTTTCAATATCGTCGTCTCGGTATTCCCGACGTCGACTATCGCGACGCGCGTGTTTAACTGCAGCATTATTGGTTGCGGTATATGGAAGTCGCCGTATCCCAAGAGCCGCCAGGCGGTATGTGTCGAGGACGAGTGCACACACTGTACATGGTACAAGCGACGTTGTGGTGTCGTATGTGCCGAGGGATTCTCGACGTATATAACACCGAGGTTCCCGCGATATCTCTCACGCTTCGTGGCTATTTCTATGGGAACAGGGTCTCGCCGACGCCGTGGAGACTCCCGTCTAATTTCCTGTCCTGAATTTTGAACGAGCGAGAATTTGCACCCTTGAGTTCTCGGCACCAACGAGAGATCGACTCGCGGATACCGCGGTGACGAGATTAAAATGGTCGGACCAATGTGCGATCGTACACACGTGACCCTCACACACCGGCGCTTTATGTACACGTGTACAACGTTTATTAGCTCTCATCGCGATACAAACGTTCTGTCCCTAGCGCCAGGAAGCCGAGTGTTATCGTTACACTCTGAACTTTAATCTATATTCATCTCGCGGAGTTTTCTTATCGCGTTTTGGATACAAAGCCGAAGGATTTTGCTGCAGTACAGAACAGTCAATTTTTTGGTAAAATATTCGACAATTTGTTTAAAATTTTGACCGAGAAATGTGGGTTTCGAAGTGCTTTAAACACTCGAAACTCGAAACAGTTTATTTTTTGGTAAAATATTCGACGACGATTTGTTTGAAATTTTTACCGAACAATGTGGGTTTCAAAATACTTCAAAATAATTAAAAGATTAAGTGTCATGATTGATGCAAAAATAATACGTAGTGGATGATCGGGGAGTATAAATCGAAGATGGCATAACGAATCTTATTTAATTGTCACATCGCAAAAAGAACAGATCGTTTACCCGAATAATTTTAGTCGCAAATTTGATACCAAATGTATCTGACAAAAATAAATTTTCAAATGTCATCCGACGTGACTCAATATCACGTTTTCCATTGTTACGTATTTTATTCTTGATTTTTCATAAATAATTATTATAAGTTTCAACAAACGTCCGTTTTAACGGTTTCTGTGTACGAATCCACAGTCAATTCGTAACATCCACATTTCCAGATTCTTCAGTCAGAAGCGGTGACACGAAAATATCCTACAGCTCCAGCTCATTCAGTTCATATTATAGCCATAACTAGATATAATATTTCAAGTGGACACTGCTAATAATCCCCATAACGTTGATCCACGCGACAGTATATCTATTACTCCGTCTATAATAACACGACGCACAAGGCTTGCCGCTCTTCTTCTTCCTCGACTATTCGTTCTGGCTCGCTCAAAGAGGCGTGGAAAATATCTATCCGAGTGCAGTGGAAACTGTATACGCGGCGGACGAAACGTGTGGACCGTGACGACAGGACATATTCGACGGGGACCCTTTTTGGGGAGGGGGACAAAGCCGCTGCTCAGTCGAGGTGGCGGCCCTCGGATCCCCATTATGTGATTGTTATGAATTTGCTATTAATAATAAATAAACAAACATAATGGGGAAGCCGTCGCGCTGCGTTAACTCCAACTTCCATCTGGTTCCCGCTCTGCGCTTTACACGAGACAGACAGGACCAGCAGGAACCACCGTTTCTATGTGTCTGTCTTTTTTCTTCTCCGCTCGGCCCCTTTCGGCGCGAAAGTCAGCGTGCGCAACGAGTCAAACGTGAAACGCGAGGACTTCGCAGATGAATCGCCTCGATTGGTCGTGAGTCGGGGATGAGATCCAACCCCACCGATTGGACGGATGACGACAACAACGAGCTCCGAGGTTACAAATCATACGGGACCGAAAGCATCTTTGATGTCCATTATGGTGTAGCTCCTTTTTTAGACCTTCACCCAAAGTGGCATCCATCGGATTTTATGTTCTTTTTTTTCGTTGGGGTACGAATATTTCATGAAGCCTGTAAAGAGCGGTTAAATTAGAAATGTGTGATGAGGGGATAAGTGATGATGCAGCTTGCATTTTTCGAATTGAAGCGACTGCATTATGGTTTTATAATAGACTAAGATAGACTCTAATCCTAGATTCTATAATTCATAATAGCCTCTATACCTATATCTATAGTATTACAGACAAGATTTACAATGCACTGGGATTTTTAGCTGGTAACATTTTTCCTGAGAATTCAACCCTTCTACATGGGAAACTCCAAAAGGCCGTCACAACAAGAACGCAAAACAAAGTTGATCCCCAAATACGCTCAGCTACTAAGCGGCTAAATGTGACCTGCACATACGGCCGAATGTAGACCACCGACCTATCGTCTGGTCACTCATACGCTTTAGTAGTCCGCGGACCTTAAGAGTTATGCACACAAACCAAGTTCCGGGTACGGGTACCAGTATTCACTGGCGGGTAGCTCGCCTCACGTTAAGAGCCATAAGTCGGAAAGTCAAGTTTGCGATACAGGTAAACGGTTTGCAAGCTGCGTGGTCCACCGGGGCGAAACCAGTGTCAACATCAACGGCAGCAGCAGCAGCAGCACCAATAACCCCAGGGTTAAGCATTAGAAGGGGTATAGAGTCGACCGTAGCGCAGTTTTCTTCACGGCCGCTCACGAATATACACCCAAGGCAGTCCGTGGCGCGCTGGTAGCACAATATACCAGCGTCTTATCTCCTGTAATCCGGTTTGCCGGACGTTTGAGCCGCTCGCCCGTAAAAGCTGCGTGTTTGATATTTTAGGATTGGGCGCGGTCAACGTTGTCGCTGGGCGCACGAACCTTGGAGATTGGCGCGTTTTTCCCGCCGACTTGAGAGGCGCAACCGACAGACCAGTACAAATGTAGCTGTCTTATTTTATGTTGGTATTATTATTACTATTATTATTATTGCTGTTATTATATATAGACGCCCTCACTTTATTCGCGCTCCTTTCGTTTCATTTGTCTTGTGGCTGAATAAGATCTTCTCATGTTTATACGATTGCAGATAAAACCGTCCATTTGTGAGCATTTATTACACTAATGTTCACTGCCCAGGTTTTCATTTTCACGCTTATGTCCAAAAAATATTCATTATTGAATGCTTATCTTAGCAATGAGCCTTTGAAAGTTAGACTTCGTTTAAAATCGTACTTTTGGTCCTATATGAGAAGTGGACATGACTCTTTGCTCTTTCCTTCCGCTGTTATCAGCGAATGGTCGCATTGACCATCGCTGCTAACAGTAGCTTATAATAAACTGGCTCCGAGATTTCAATATTCGCAATGTATTTTTATTTATTAAAGAGTGGCATCTACCGTGGCAGCAACCGATGAGTAGCTGTAGGTGCAGCCGTGATCGTAGCGTCTTGTGACCCTGCATTAAGCTTCCACATTCGCACGCCCACTCGATAAGACGAAAATCTTCGCGGTTGCCGCCAAAGCTTGGAAAGCCCATTCACCGTCTGCAAAATAGAGGAAGACAATGATGAGAAACGGTTTTCCGAGGTGGGGGCGACCTAATCCGAAAACATAGTGAGACTCGCGCGGTGAGATTGACGCGGAGAGGGAAAAAAGGAGGGCTATGACTGCAAACGCAGATACACTTAAGCTCCTCTGACCTGGAGTCGATGGGTCAGCGCTGACCCATCGACCGGTCAACTCTTCCTCGTTTGTCTCGCAAAATGTACACAGTTTGTAGTTTCATGGGAATCGCCCTGGCCTCCTGGCCTCTTAGTCCTCGTCGTCGACGTTTCACCTGTGAACCATAGAGCAAACTATATATATATACGTGTATTTATATGCACAGAGGGGACAGCGGAGACGCGACTTCTCCGCCCAATCCAGCCACCGGTATTTAAGACCCCATTGTAACGTCTAAACGACCAGCATTATTTTCCTAAACTGTAGGCGTGGTGCAAATTTTCGAATCTCTGAGCTCCGGTCAGGGGAGGGGGGGTTTGACGCGACCTCCTCCCGACTCAGGGGTATGATGTCCGCTGACCTGTCCTCCGGTGACTTCCTGCGGCGAGGTTTTAAATCTCACAACGACGACAACGACGACCCACTGAGAGAGATTTTTTTTTTCGGTCCCGGCTGACAGATTCAAGGAGTGAAATTCGTGAGACAATTGAGAATCCCAGATTTCTGGAAAATTATTTGTCTGTAAAGGAATTCGCAATTTTTATTATTGAAGTACGATTAATTGAAAAATTGAAAAATTATTCAATTAACCGTAATCGAAACGACAAATTACGAGCTTGGAGCTCGTAATAATTTTTTTACGAGCTGTCAAATCGTTTGAAATCATGATTAATGTTTTTAATTTGGGTTAAAAATAAAAATAACATTGATTCGAAATATGTATAAAATTACAGTTACATTGAATCTAAACCCAAAATCAACTCGCAATAAATGCAAAAATAATCGACTATTCACCGCAACAACGATTCGTTCGCTGTTTCTTTGAAGACGTCGCAACAATCCCTCCGACACTTCATAGGCGGACACGATATAAATTACTGTCGTCGCGCCGATCGTTTAGCATTCGAGATCTATCATTAGCGACGCTTTGACGAGCAGCGAAAATGGCCGACTGAAAACCTGCGGCTTCCACTTCAACGCACACGCGAACAGCGCTGAGCGTGCCAGGTGAGAGGGGGAGGATCACTCGTATATTAAGTGGCCATTGCGTTATATAGTCGCACATACACAGTTACACACATCCTCGACTTTCGTTGACTCGAACTAATTCCACGTTAAATAGACTCTAAATCCCTGTCGACGGTACCGGGGCCGAAATCCCATCTTTCACCCCACCCAACCGCCAAGTCCCTGCCACAAAAGCGTTGACTGAAGTTTAGGAGTCATTTAATCTAAGCTTGAAGTGGCCCCGAGCAGCGCTCAATGCTGCCGCTGCCGCTTCTGCTGCTGCTCCTTCTGTCTGTCCGCCCGTCTATGTGTGTAGCTGGTATATAATACAAACGGAGGGGAGTCAACCGAGCGTGAAACGCCATACTAAACGGCGCTTCTCGACTCTATATCTACCAAACGATATTAAAGACACTCATACATTCCCAATCCCAGTCAAACGCATCAGAGGGTCCCGCACGTTTCATAGGCACAGCCCAACCCGGATGCGACGTACATGAACATATAGCAGGTAGGGATGGAGGACAATATTTGACTCCAAACGTATCAGACTTTTCGCCTCAGATGGGTCTGGCAATTTTCCCAATTTTATTAAAAAAAAAAACGTTAATTGGAATATTAAAAAATATGAAGACAGCCGGAAGCTTCTGGTTGCAAAAGAATGAATGGACAGTTGGAAATAATTATTATGAATGAGCGATAATTTTTTTTCATATCTATTCTAGCAAACGTTTTTTTTTTTTTTTTTTTGTAATTTGGAACAGAAACCACCGTCAAATAAAACCGTAAAAAAGTCATTTGGAATATTAGAGAATATGAAGAAGACAACCGAAAGCTTCTGGTTGCAAAAGAATGAATCACCTACAATCTGGACAGTCGGAAATAATTATTTTGAATGAGCGATACTTTTTTTTCATATCAATCCTAGCAATCTTTTTTTTTTATCACAAAAACCACCGTCAAATTACTGAGCATTTTTTTTATTTGCAAATAAAAAGAGCCCTTCCGACGGTCGGACTAAATAAAAAATTGTGCTTGGAATAAAAAAACCATTTAGTGATTCTTACTAAGCAAAAAATGGAGCTGCCTGCTTGACGCTAAACGACTCATAGACTGAACCCAACGCGACCCCCACTATACATTAGGCCCGCGTTACACCGTGATATAGCTAAACACTCCTGTACAGACGCATTCGAGTGTCCGTATATGAGTGCCGAAGTATATACCATAGTATATATACGCGATACATGACCGTGGACTGTATAGCATTATAACGAGAGCAGCGCAAAAAGGCCGCATAATGGTGCCCGTAGTCAGATAGGTGTACATAATGAGGTTACCGAGAGGGGCAGAAAGATCCCATCCCGCGGAACGCATCTGCCCCATTATCCTCTGCTCAGCTCCGCTGGCTGCCACTGCTACTGCTGCTCAGAACCCCACCAACCCCACCCCCCTCCCCCCATTTCCCCTCCCCTTTTGCTCCTCGCGCAACGAGGGACATATACCGACTCACTCTCTCTTCTGGTCTCTCTCTCCCCATCTCTCTCTCTTTCTCCCCCCATGGACCATTAATCCTCGCTAAACGACAGCCATTTTGTATCTAAACTGGATTGCCAACTCACTAACTGGTTTTGAGGACGCTTAATAGACTACTCGGAAGCCTATTATGGCGTACCTCACGCTCTCCGTGTCATTCTACAACCCCCCTCCCCCCTCCCCCTCCCCTATCGAGCTCCCCGCCCTCCTTGGAGAACCCCCCTACAACCCCTCCCCTCTGCTCATGCTCTCTTCGTCCTTCGGATGAGAAACACTCGAGGAACCGCGAGCTTGGCGACTGCTCTGTCGGGAGACTCCATTGTGCTCGCATTACACACGTGTAAGTATATATTACATATGAGTGTCACAGCGACGAGAACCGGCTTTGTTCATAGGTGGAGAGTGTCGTGTATTTATATGCGAGCATCGAGGCAGTAGTTTTGGGTCCGGAGATCTGCATTTTTGAATCCGTCTCTTCGTAATCTCATAGGGTACCGTTTTTGGCCATTTTAGGGCCAATTGTGGCCATCACATTCAAAGGAATAAATCAAAACATTTAATGGAATAAAAAAATCGTCGAGTAGGGCATTCAGTGCATTGAAATGCAGTTGTTAAAAAAAATTAATGTGCGATTGGCGGGAAAAAATAATTTTGAATAAAATAATAAAAATAGCCACAATAGGTATACAGAGGCTACTAATGGTACATCTACCATTGGGCCAGGAAACGTTTTCACGGATCTCGATTATTCGCAAGAGTCGTTATTCGTGAATTTGACGGTGTAATTAAAATCATATTGTCGAATTCGTATCGGTATTCAGGAATTTAACGCGACTGTCGCAGCTACTTATTTTCCGGGTGTCAAAAATCAAATCCTGCCAGTTTTTCGCGAAATCCAGCGAAACGGTACTGTGGAAGCGAGGGTTGGTGGCGCAGAGGGACAGAGGCAGAGTAGCTGTACCAGAAGCTTCGACACCAGCCTCGCCGATTCTGCAGCACAACAGAGCGGCGCATAAAGCTCATCTCTTTTGGACAGTTCTAACGAGATTTGGATAAGCGGATTGACTCGAGCCGAAAACCCAAACCCTCGTCCCCTCCCCCCCTTTCCTCTCTAGCCCCTCGTTTCTTCTATCGCCATTCTTGCTCGGTTCTCTCCGCCCACGAGAAAATATCATCTCAACTTGCTCATCTTCATCCTAAAAAAAAAAAAAAAAATCATAAAAATTTATCCTAACTCCTAAACAAAATAATAAAATTAAATCTTTGGCATAATTCTCTCTTAAAAAGTATATGACACATCGAAGGTCGAATATATGAAAAAGTAATTTTAATATTACTTAATAATATATATTATTCTACGTTACGTTACTTTGTTAGTGGTAAAAAATAATATATATTAATAATTAATATTTAAAATACTTTTTCATATAGTAAATATCCATCGCTACTTTGGCTTGTCTTATGGCCATATTCACCCTCTTTGCCCGCTGTCGTATCCGCAAGCAGCGTTTCCAGTCCACCCGCGCGACGGATTAGTTTAATACTAAAATATGATCACCCTCCCTTCCTCTCCTCCTCCCCCCCTCCGAGCTACCCTAGGCTTTGGAGCGCCGCGCGGCGCAGGACTGAACTGCAATATCGCGAGTCTCACGCGCGCGGGGCGTCCGATCGTTATTATACGGACGACATCAGCGGCAGCCGTTGTCGAGCACTCTACTCTCGCTCTCATTGGCCTCCATCCTCCAATTATCTCGTTTCGCGGCCAATAGCGAATTCGTTCGCCCTCGCCGAACGACCTAACAACCCCAAAGTCCTTCCACCCTCTTCCTGCCTCCGCCGCTGGCAGCGCGCGGCTTATACGCCGACTATACCAGCCTCCAATTTCTCGCAGCTTATTATTATTATTGTCGACGAAATATGAGGAAGATTTGATGAGACTCGAGTTCATTTATTCCCAAAAATAAACCCACGTTTGGAAATTTTTTTTTTTTTTTACTTACGTACGAAAAATATTTCTTAGTAGAAAGCTTTGAAAAAAAATCGATGGATGTTTTCTCTTTTTCGTAGTGCGATCCGTTTTGATGAATATTAAAATGAAGCCTCCTCTGCGAGAAGAGATTCAAAAAAATTGTTCATTTGTCTCTGGCGTCACTGTTATAAAATGCTTATAATAGCCTCACAGTGCGACCCGTGATGGATGACGTCGTCGCTGACGGTAGTCGCTCCTGTAACACGAGACTTTCCGCTCCAACGCGATCTCCGTGGCTGTCATCTGCATAAATTAGCAATTTCCTCTTTGTGCGAACGTCTCTCTCCTCGATGATGGCGCGCATGGACCTTTACTCATTTGCACGAATCTACCGCATCATCTTCGTCGTCGTAGAAGCGTTGAACGACCGAAATCTGTCGACAAAGAGTAGAAATCAGTTTGACAACCGCACTCTGAAAAATCGTGCTTAACATTTCTTCGCACATCAGAAATTCCTTTTCATGCATCTACAAATACAAAAAGAAAAAAAAAAAAAACAAAACAAAACAAAAAAAACATAACGTTAGCAATAAAAATATTGCTAACGTCATGGTTTTTTTTTTTCATGAATGTGAAACTGTCGAAAACGACAGTTTCGCATTCACACAACTAACAAAGCGCCTAATGTTCCATATCAATAACACCAAAAATCCCCTCCTTAACGACGAAAAATCATAAGCATCCCTCATCCTCCCCCCTTTGGGCATCCCCAATCAATTTCCCAGCCGTGCCGCCCATACGTGCCGGCGGCGCACTAAATGCAAGCGCATTATTCTCGGGAATTAGACAATTAGGAGTCGTCACGTTCGCGCGGGGAGAGCTGCGAGAAGGAGGGAGAGCAGCACGACAAACAGGGGGCGGCTGTGAGGGAGAGTAGGGAGACTCGTAGGGGAAGAAGGAGAGAGGGGGGATGCTTGGCACGCGCATCGTGCCCAGCATCCCCTGAATCATCCTCTGATTCCCCCTCCACAGTCCCCTCAACCCTCGTGCTCCACCTCACACATCCCCCCCCCTCCCCTCCCCTCCCCACCCCTTACCCCCTCAATCCCCCCTCCCCTCCAATCCTCCTTCCCCAGGCAGTCACTGAATTCGCGCGACAAACGCCTCGCGACGACCGCGAAACTGCTTCGAACGTAGTACCAAACCGTCCGAACAGCGTCGCCAGCCGAAGCCGAAGCAGCAGCCGAAGCATCAGAAGCGTGAGAGGGGCCGCCAGAGACACGCGAAGAGAGAGAGAGAGCCGCCGGTAAAGTGGTGGGGATCGATGATACAGCCGCGAGTCGCATTCCCGCCGCTCGTTTCGATCGCACCGTCGGCGCCGATTGGCCGCGGCAAACCAGCAGAAACGCCTACGAGCGCAACGCCCGTTTGCCCGTAGCCACGGGCCGCGATTGGCCCGGGGGATCCCCGGTTTTGCCGCTGGAACTGGCGGCTGCTGCTCTCCGCGCCGCGCGTACGCTCGCGGGGGCGGCCCGGCAAACGAGGCGCACGGCGCGGGTCAGGCTCGCGCTGCTGCTGCTGCTGCTTTCCGCTCCCGGCGGCTTCGAGCTGGTAATCAGTGCCGTTTCCGCGGCAGCAGCGGCCACCACGCGTATACAACCCGAACGAAATCGGTTTATACAACCGAACCCCGCGACACGTTTGTCGTCTCATCGGTTTGTCTCTCTCGCTCCTACTTTCATCCGTGTCTCTCTCTCTCATTCTTTATTCGCGACGGTTCGGCGAATTTGTCTGCAATTTTTTTTTATTTTTTGCAACCCAGTGTTTAGTGCAGCGGTTTTTAGTGCTTCGATCGTGCGCCGATTTTTACGTCCAACTGAGGCAGCGAGGATTCGATTGGGAGACGAGATGAAATTCCGCGGTGAAGCTGCGGTGGATTGATCGACGCAGACCGATGGACCCGGCGGGAAGATGACGCGACTCGCGTCGCCGTCTGATCGCGGTGCTACGATGTCGTGATCGGCAACGTTTCCTTGTGACAGTCGAATCATGAAGACGAGACGGAGAACGACGGCCTTCGGGATCCGGCGAAATGTTCGTTCGCTGAGGCAGTGTTGATGTGACGAGTTTCGTGGTTGTTTTGTTCGACGGAGAATATAATCCGGCGACCAGGGGTTGAATGGTGACGTTTGGGGGATGCTGAGCTCGTCTTCGGGACGATTCGGTGTGGACGGTTGGTAACCGGAAATCGGAAATCGGATCCTCCGCGCGATTTCCAAATTGTTCCCAGTGCTAAGTATCGAGTCGAGCAGACATCGATGGATGACAATTCCGATCATCCAGTTTTGGCAGCTTTTGGATAAACAATCCTTCATGATACGAACGGATAACAATTCGGGACATCAGAAAAAATTGGTAGCTCTCAGAAAGCCCAATCAGTTAGGAAGGTATGAATGGACGATAATCCAGATCATTGGACCAATCTGTTAGCTCCGAAAAAGACGAATCTGCAGCAGCAACAAAAGTGGGACAAGTCCCGCGGTCGAATGCAGTTGGGTTGGTGGCCCTGGAGCGTTCTCCAATCGGAGAAGAAGAAAAGAAAGCCGCCTCATCGAGGTCCTCGTGGTCCTCAAATCCGCATCACCCGATGAGCAGTTCACCCGTCGAAAACGGAGTCCTGCCGCAGCAGCAGCTGCAGCAAAACCAGCAAAACCAGCAAAACCAACAGCAGCCTCATCGGGCGATGCATCAGTCGGGTACCGGAAGTGGCAACGGCGTCGGAGGCGGCGGCAGCCTCACCGAGGACGTCGAGATGGCGAGTGCGACCTCCGTCTCCGCGAGCCTAAAGCCCCGCAGCGGGAAAATAAGCTTCAGCGTAGATTCCCTGCTAAGCAGCACGAAAAAGTCACCAGTGAACTTCGCCCGACGCGCCGCCGTCGCCGGCGGCAATGGCAACGAATGCTCCAACAACGTCGATCACGCGGATCGAATGATGGAAATAACGTCGGAGAAAAATTGCGCCGGTTTGGAAATGGAAGCGAGATACCGCGAATTTATAATGGAGCAGCAACGACTGCAAAGCAGGGAATTGTTGGCCAGGCTGAGTCCTCACGGTTTGGGCGCTTTTGCGGCTTCTCATCATGCTCATCAGCAGCAGCAGCAGCAGCAACAGCAGCAGAGAGCCAATGCCGAGCATCATCAGCAACAGCAACAGCAGCAACAGCAGCAGCAAGGAGACCGGACGAGTCAGACGCCAGAGAGGCATCATCGTCATCATCAGGAGCTCATAACGGTGAAGGACTTCTCAAGGTCGTCCAGCAACAATGACAAATCCTCGTCGCCGATGAGGATGGACGTCGAGCGAGTGCGGGACCAGCAGCGGCAGGAAGATCGGTTGACCGGAGGTGGCAGTTCGCCCAAGGTCATCAGGGTCAACGAGCTGCGGCTGCGTCAGCAGTCGCAGAGTCATCAGCAGCAAGACGACGATCGTATAGCCCTGAATCGCTCCGTCTCGCCGATCCGACGGGAATTCGGCGACGATCGCAGCGACTCCGAGGCGAACCGATCGCTCGAGGGCGACGTATGCACGTCGAACGATCATCTGGACGACGATCAGGACGTGAGGAGCGTCAGCCAGTCGGAGGATCTCAACGTGATGGACTCGGATTGTGAGCTCGAGCGCGAGCACGACTCGTCGTCGCAGGAGAAGGAGAAGTCGAGTCCGGTAGTGCCTCAACCGATTCATCCGGGGGTCCAGAGGCCCGGTGGCCCTTACCTCGGTGGTCCCGGCAGCGCTGGATGGAGTCCCGCGGGATTTCCGCATTCTTTGGCCGGATTCGCGTGGCTTCCGCCGCCGCCGCATCCGCACAATCCTCATGGACACCTCTACACTCCGCACGGCGGACCTACGAGTCCAAACGGTGTGTTATGTAATGACGAATATTTTTCATTTTTTTATCATTGGTTGGTATTGGTATTTGTGATACACCGACTCCCCGAAGGGTTGCGGGCTTCTTGGTACTCTCTCTCTACTCCTTTCTTATCCGTTGTCGTCGGATTGGTTCTCGAGTCTGGAGCTTCATCGCGCCCGACAGGTGTCGGACGTACGGCGATAGTCGTAGTTCGTACGTCCTATAGCCGAAGCTACGTCATCGTCCGTTTTGCCTTCATCCGCGGGACTTTAGTCTCACAAAATCGAATCCATGACAGTCTCCCAGTCTTTTTGGCTTACCAGACCAAAGCGCTGGCCCTTTCCTTTAGACCTACTATTTTTAAGGTGGAATCCGAAACACCGTTTTTATCATTATAGTTATTGGACGGATAATTCGATGGGTGACGGATATTTCATTTTTTTATCATTACTTATTATACGGATAATTCGATGGGTAACGTTATGTTCAGGTTGGGTCGAAGAACGCGTTAACTGCTGCGTTTGATGATTGGGATTAGTGTTCGGTGCGACGGTTCTGTAATTGCTAGTATCGATACTATTACACTCGGGGAAAATCGCGACGAGAATGCTGATTACTCGACGTCAGTCGTTGCAAAGTGATTTATTCGGCTAATTATTTATTTATTCATTTATTTGCAGCGAGTTAAATAAATAATCTCGTTGATTGGATAGCTCAAGTCTGGTTGCATTAATTGGCAGAGCGAGGAAAAAAAATATTAGCGAGAGGTTTTATAGAATATTGTGAGGATTAAGACGAATCAATATTATAAAATTTAGTAGATGCGTGGATTAATTTTTTGCTTTGCATTATAGCGAATAAGAGTCTCCCAATTACAATTTATCAAACGACAAGGATTTTCTCCGAGTTCAACGGTAGCCTTTGCACTCGGCCGCAAATGAAGTTGCAATCGTCCGAGCGAAACAAGAAAATCTATAAATACTCCATCGCGATGGGTGCTTACACGAAGATTACCGTTATTAATATCATTCCGAGTACGTACCGGTGCGTTAAATATGCTTTCATTAATTTCAACGCCAGCCAATCCTTTGACCGTCGTCGGTGTTTTAATCCTCAGCCGTGGGGGAAATGTACGATCGGCGTCGATGAAGATTCAACGTCAAAGCTCATGCACGTGTAACGTTCGCGATTCGCGCGTCTCCAACGCCCACGAAACATTCCCCGCATCTTCCTCGCGCGATAATTGTGCGTCGTCTCCTCTCTGCAACATAACACATTCGCAGCGGTTAGCATATATTATAATATTATTCAGGTCTATAATTTAAATCACGATCGAGGACTTAAGGGCCGTCGCTAAATAAATACGAAGCTAAATCCCAAGATTTTGTCGTACGAAAAAATCGAACAAAAATTCCGTCTTGTCAGAAAATAATTGACCAGGACGAACAATTTTATCGACCGGTTATCTTCGAATTAAATATACAATTAGAATCACTATGAATAATACCAGGTTCAATATATTTCAGAATATAATTTGTAATTCAGAGGCTCTTCGACTTTGTAGCATTTTCTCGATTTCTGCGGTTAGTTGGCTTTGGCGAAACTTCGCGGGTTATTAAACCGGAGCCCCTTAAGGTACAACGAGAGGGAAGCTTGTAGGTTCTCGGATCATCCCTAAGTGAGATATCTCGGTATGGTCGCTTATCGATGAACGTAATTCCGCGTGCAATTACCGCGAGCCCGCTGGGACGGTTAATATTCGACTTAATTTAATTCGCGGACGACGGCGAACGAACCCACGCGCCTAATTGATGCGAAAGAATCGCGCGCGACCGGCGCTTCGCGGCTCGGGACGCCGTTGATTATGCACAGTGCGCGAGCTGACCGTTTGGTTCGCGTATTATTATATTGCGCGTTGGGCCTATGACACTCGCTGGGGCCAGTCAATGAAACGTGTCGCGGGTATCAACTATGCTCGGTGAATTAGATAAAACGCGGGTGATAAGGAGAGACTCGCGGTCAGCTCTCGCGCAACGATTTTCTCTCTTTGCCACCCGCGCCGATATACGTCAACGAGTTTATTATGCGCGCTAAACGAAATGACCCGCGATTACCGGATGAATCGAAGCTGATTCTCAATGACGTTTGTTAATTATTCTCATCGAGCCTCGGGTTACCCGATAAGAGCTCTCTGTTTATGCGGGTATTATTTATTGCTAACCGATAGACGACCGCGCGCGCGGCACTAATCACGACGCTCCGATAATTCGAGGAGCAATATTGTCGGTACTAATTACGGACGGTCGATGGAATTTCGATAGAAAATTTAATTAATCGGTACGTGCGATTCGCAGAGGTCTGGATTACTTTCATAGTTTCAGTGAGAAAACATTTCGTGATTTCTATAAATATTTGAAAAGATTCTACAAAAATTAGTACAGTGAAAAAAATTAAACAGGATCTCAATTTTTATCCTGATTTGTATCCTAGTCACAATAATTTTATATCTCACTGCGAATTGCTGCACGGAGCTAAAATACTAATTTTTACAACCGTCTGGCTTTCTTTCGTAGTTGCAGCGGGAAAACATTTCGTGAATTCCATAAATATTCGAAAAGATGCTACAAAAATTAGTACAGTGAAAAAAATGAAACAGGATCTCAATTTTTTTTCCTAACTAGTATCCTAAAGTCACAATAATTTTATATCTCACTGCGAATTGCCGCACGGACCTAAAACACTAATTTTTACAAGCTCAACCGTATCCATAAAATACATGAAAAAAAACCCGAGAACAATTGTGAGTCTCAACGTCATTCTCGCCACATAATTTCGCGGAATGTTATGCTCACGCTTGCTCCGTTCCACAAACGGAACAGCGTCTCTTACACGTATATAAACCGCCACCGCGCGGTGGCACATAAAGCGAGATATATAAAAGCACGAGTTCCATCGGGTGAGATACAAGTGGAAAAAAAATAAAAATAACAAAAATAGAGAAATGGTAAGAGCGACAGAGAGTAAGAGACTCGCAACGAGAAACTCGCGCCATTTCCGAGAAAGAAATCTCTCTGGCCATTACGGGACTCGCGACGGTGGCGACGGCGACGGCGCACGGAGCGAGCGGATCGTGCTCACAGACCTCGCCGAAGGAGTAGAACGCACGCGCAACGCGGACTGTGAACCCGTCGACGGAGGAGATCCGCTGCTTCTGCTTCTGCTGCTGAAACGGCTGCTGCTGCTGATGCTGTAGCTGCTGCTGCTGATGCTGTAGCTGCTGTTGCTTCTATATTGCACTCGCCTAGCAAGGAAGCAGCGCGGTCGTCACTCCTGATGGTGGATGGGAGCCTCGTCCATTTGATCCACGGTTCGCCATCGTCGTCCTCTTCGCGTATCCTCGACGTCGTCGTCTTCGTGGCCCGAACACCCGGATCCCGATAGAGTCATACATAACTCGGAGCATCCATAATGCATTCACGATTCACGCAAAAAGTCCTGTACCCCCTGTGTTAGTTTGGTTCGACACATGCACCGCATCACCGCACCGGACTTTCCCTGTCTTTCTCCTTGTTGTGGCTTTTTTCTTCCTTTGCTCTTTTTTTTATTTCTCTTCCTCTTTGGTTCTTTCTTCCTTTTCTCCGATCCGAGTCTCGCCGAATAAGCAGCGTGGTCCTCACTGCGTCGCTGAAGTCGTCCTTTCGCTCTCGCCTCTCGCGGTTTTGATTTATACGATGGTGAATCCAATAGTGCTGCGTCTGCAGTTGGGATGCGGTATCGACGGCGGATGATCCTAGAAGCGTGAGAAACGGAGTTATTAAATTGCGTGACAATTGAGAAAATTTCGTTTGGGTGTAGGAGACCGATAAATATATTTTCTATCGAGTCCTCCACAATTTGGTAAAATCAGAATTCAAAAAATGTAATTCTTATACTGGTATAAAAAATGTGCAGTTTTGCAATTTTTCCTAGAAGGCAACGAACTCGTTGCCAAACGTCTTCAAAAATGTATTCAAATTCTGCAGCGCGGTAAATCTTTTTCGCGTAAATTTAAATAAATCCACGTGCAGCTTTATTTCAGCCCAGAAAAGTCCTTTCGACGCGCGCGGCCGTCCGTTAAATCCAACAAATACAAATTACCATCCGCGACACAAACGTATTGCGTCCGTACCTCAAGATCTTGCACAGTCACTACTGTCGACTATAGCCACTGCGAACATCGACTATTTTTTCTCCCTTTTTTTATTAAATTTATTTATTTCCCCTCAGATCGCGCGTGAGTCACGCGCAAAGTCGCGCATTGACAATTAAAATAGATCACCGGTTTCGAAAAACAAACTTCGCCCTGTAGATCACTCAGCCGTTCGTGCAAGAAAATTCCCCCTCTGCTGGATTCGTCGATAATCGCGTCGTAAATAACCACCGCAAAACGAAACGAAACGAAAGTATACCGGATGAGGAAAATCACGAAACCGAAACGGCGCGTGTATCGAAATCCAACGAACTATTAACGACAGAAAATTGCGACAAGGCGACTTTTCCGCCTTCCTCGACGCTCCCGTTTCCTTCGCGGAGGGCAAAAGTAGAGGTGTCGCGAAAACTATACGAGTTTCACCGTCATTTATAACCCAGGGCGATGGACCGGAGCGAGACGTACTGAGAGAAGAGAGAAAGAGAAAGAGGCGAACGCAGCGGTTCGAGTTCCTCGTCCGGTCGCGTATATATACATTTGTATACATATATACAGAGGCCGAGAATGAATTAACGAGAGGAGAGAACCTCGCCCGGTTCACGCGTGCCGCTCGCACCGGCTTCGCACCGACGTCCCACGAAATCTCGACAACGATTTATCATTCCGGTAGTCATAATTACCCGCATCGAGAGATCACCGTGTATATAATATATATATATATATGTATATATTCGGTACATTATATATTATATTATACATTATACCGCCGGAGAGAAATACTACTTCATTCCTCCCAAAAGCCCAGAGCACGTGTTACACGCGTACGTCAAACTATTAGTTGCTGTAGATATAGATATATATAGTTTTGTATATACATAGAGTAGATGCTAGATAATAGATGGGAGAACTGAAGCAGCTGCCAAGGGAACTTAAACACGACGCTTCTTCGTTATATCTCGTCATTTATAGTCGCGAGAAAAGGCGGAACCAATTTTGGCACAGGTTAATTACAATTCCTCTTCCCATTGACCATCTATTTTCGCGTATCGCACTCGGACACCTGCCGCGCCACGTCGTCATCAATAATCATTTACATTTGGCAATCAACACTTTGTCGAACGAGAGATTTACAGCTGATGCAGCTTTGTCTCGTGAGCTTTGAGTCTAAATTATTAGGCGTGTTGAGCAGAGTGCCAGAAATTCAAAATAAACTTAATTTTTATAATTTACCTTAATTGACCGGAAGTGTATTAACGTGTGATTGAAGTCACGATAAAAAATTAAAGCTAATATAAAAATAGTTGCACATAAATTTACCAAAAGTCACTTAAGACCTAAAGTTACCTAATCACAATTATTCCAAGCGCCCTAAATTATTCTAATAAAATATTTTCATGGAAAAAATAAATAAAATTTCGTCTTACGTGTTTATAATCGACTATCTTCGGAAGTGTATTAATGTGTGATTGAAATTAGTCACGATTAAAAATTAAAGCTACTACCGTAAAAATAGTTGCACATAAATTTACCAAAAGTAACCTAAGACCTATTACCTAATCACAATTATTCCAAGCGCCCCAAAATATTCACATAGAAAAAAAAATTTCGTCTTACGTGTAAATAATCGACTATCTTCGGCGGTGAAAGCCGCCTCTCATTCGATGCACCGCAGAAACGGAAATAAGTGCAGCGAGTCGTTCGACATTCTCTATATATCTATATATCTGTCCGTCGGAGCGCCAATGCGTTTCGCAAAGCCAATGGAAGCTGAGCTACCAATACGTAACATCGTTTAAACCGATTTGGGAAATTTTCAATCGCTTCCTCGGGTACAGCCGAGTATCGAGGATATCGACGAGGGTATCAGGTGCGACGGATGCTGACCGAGCGGCTAAACGAGCGTCGAAAGTGCCCCGGGGGCGAAAACGGAGTCCGAGGCGGCGACTCTCTCGGCTCGCGCGACCAACGCGAAGATCGACTTCTCGCGTGTGAAAATACAATTTGTCTACCGCAGCTCGTTCCCCTTGTAACGCGCGCGCGCGCGCGCGTTCGCACGTTGAAAATCCCTCGGTTATATTCAGCGCACGGAACTAACTCGCCGTATGGTATATATTGACGAGTTCCCCAACGCGTGTACACACATCGCACACGCAGCGCGCGGGTTTAGCCGGTATTCTCGCGTGGTGCACCGCTCGTCCATATAGCGTGCGAGGGATAAAAGGCTGCGAGCGCTGCGGAAAAACTCGAGAGAGCCCTGTCTTGAGTTTTACTCGTACGGTTCTCGGCAGCAGCGGCAGCAACGGCGGCAGCGGGTTTATACCGTCGGCGTCGCGGTGCAAGAGCGTTAAAACTCGTATAACCATAAACGGGGGGCAATGCGAGTCAACTAAGAAGAATTTTGTATGTTTCCGTGAAACACGCGCACACTTTGCGGAATACAGAGCGTAGAGGATTTTTTTTTGCGTTGTGATGGTTAAAATATCGGCGATGGGCGCGAGAATTCTCACTGCATTTTTTTTTTATTACTTATGATCGTTGTTTGATTATTATTGCAATTTAGTTGGATGTGGAAATAATGGAAATAGTTTTCAAAGCATTTCTACAATTTTCGGGTCGTTTGATTGGTTTCTCGGGAAGATGAAAATATTCTGAAAAGTGATGTTGTGTCTATCGATTAAAAAATAAAATAGAACGAATACGAAATCTAAATAAGGGCTATGAATTTTCAGTCAAATTTACAGAAATAATGGAAATAGTTTTCAAAGCATTTCTACAATTTTCGGGTCGTTTGATTGATCGTTCGGAGAGATGAAAATATTCTGAAAAGTGCGTTAGTGTGTATCGATTAATTAAATAAAATAGAATTAATACGAAATCTAAGTAAGGGCTATGAATTTTCGGACAAATTTATAGTTAAGGGTGACCGGTATTACCCACTGACCCACTACGCCCCGTGGACCCAGCTCGGGAGGAACGCGCGGTGCACTAGCCACCGGAATCGTTTATGCAAGACGCAACCCCGTGTAATTTGTATCCCGGATGAATCTCGCAACTCGATCGTCGCTCGTCGTCGTCGTCGTCGTCGTAGTCGTATATAGTTAGTTAAGTACGTGTGTACACCGCTCTCGCGGGCTATACGACGTTTCTCCCGGGTGCAGAAACCGCGTGCACGCTCGCGGGTAATTAACGGGAATTAATTAGCGTCCGGAAAAAAAGCACGGATCGACGATCGGTTATGCTCGTTGCGAACGCCGCTCAACGGCGAAGCGTTTCTGTACTATGTAAGTGTGTGCGTTTGTATATAACGTTCATACGTGTATAAATAAATAAATATATATATATACGCGGGGAACGATGAAACGAGACTGCATCCACTGAATCTATATTGCGCGGTTGTACGGAAGCGAGCGGGGTGACATGACACGATTTTGCCTCGGACGCGCTCGTCGCTCGTATTGCAAATTAGACCTACGGTTTTAGCATGCGAAGTGAAATCTGGGCTTTCTTAAAAAAAAAAAATTACAACGGTGGCTCGAATTCTAAAGAAGTTGAGATCGTTCGAAAATTGGTGTGAAAATGTTTGAAAAAAATATCGCTCAGATTAAAATTTTTTTTTTTATCCAGAAAATTAAACAAATAGTAATCATTTTTTTTGTTAGCGAGAAGGGGAAATGTTTTATACGGCATAAAGGGGCAGGTGTCAATTTTCAGCATTACTTCAGAGTGACGTGATAATAACAATCATTTTCATTCAAGCCCCAATTCTAATATTTCAAACTAATGCATTGAATTACACTAAAAAAATAATACGCCGAATTATCAAAGTGTATCTAAAATGCTGCAAGATTCTCGATACTCATTTTTATTAGATACATATTTTCCCCAGCGCACTTTCTTTTCCTCGAGGACCTTTATAAGCCATCGCGCCCCGCTCTTTCAATAAACCAGAGCTCGCCGATGAAGCAGACTCAAGCACAAAATCGCTCTGTCTCTATTCACGTGCGTTTTTATATTTCTTATTTCCGTCTGTCGCGGATTTGATAACGTACCGCTCGCATATATGGCGGACGCGCGTTTGCCCCCAGAAAGATTTACCGATGTCACGACAGATAGCTTGACATCGCGCCTTCGCTTCTTTCGCCATAGATCCCAAGACTCGGCCGAGGAGAGGCCGCCTATGTAACATTCTATATAATAGTCGGTCGGTATAGCAGCAGACTCACGTATCGTACGGCTCTCTGCTCGATCCGGACGTCGGACGTTAATTGGCGGTCTCTGTACTTTGTTATAATTGATATACCGATTCAGGGATACGCGGTACCACTCTATACATATAGGTATCGGCATAGGAATCGGTATCCCGACGGACAACGGCGGACGGTGAGACTCGGGTAGCATTGCTTATTTATAGAATTTATATTATATACCGTCGAGCTCGAAGGTATCATCTGGTCATTGATGCACCGCGCGTTACTGACGCGCGCGCTTTTTCGCCTTGACTCGACAATTCCACTTTGTTAAGATGACTTCTTGTCGCATCGGCCTACGAGCAATTAATAAATATATTATTATTATCTGCACCGACGGCAAATGCATATTTATACATATATGTTTTTTTTTTTAAGTGGAGAGTCAATGTTAATTAAATGTTTTGTGAATTTCAGGCGATCTACGGTTACCAGGTCCGGGCCCCGGTCCCGTGAGGTGCACGCTGAGAAAGCACAAACCCAATCGGAAACCCAGAACGCCTTTCACCACCCAACAGCTGCTCTCGCTCGAGAAGAAGTTTCGGGAAAAGCAATACCTCACGATAGCGGAGAGAGCGGAATTCTCGTCGTCCCTTCATCTCACGGAAACGCAGGTAAATCGAGAAAAAAAAATTCATGAATACAAACAATGTTCACTAATTCTCCAAAGTACAAAAATCGGTTCTTCGCCCTATCAGAAATAAAAAGTAACGTGTACCGATATCCCAAAATAAAAAAAAATCGTTTGTTTTAAATTAAGAAGAAAAAATTCATAAATACAGATAATGATTACCGATTTTCCAAAGTAAAAAAATCGTTTGCGCTTTCAGAAATAAAAAAGTGTACCGATTTCACAAAATAAAAAAATCGTTTGTTTTATCTGAAGAACCCACGAATAAATTTCCCGAATAAATTCATGAATACAAATAATGTTTACCGATTTTCCAAAGTAAAAAAATCGTTTACGCTTTCAGAAATAAAAATGTGTACCGATATCCCAAAAATAAAAAAATCGCTTGTATCGATCTGAAGAACCTTCCAAATAAGTTTCCCCGACGAAAACTCAAAAACCCCGAAAATATTTCAATTTCACGAGTAAAGATCCTTGCGGTGGTTGGGGAGGGGAGGGGGTCAAAGGGAGGGGAGGGGAGAGTCTGGGTGTCCACTATTGAGTTTCCGTTTCCTCGCGCGAGTGACGGTAAATTATATCGAGCGACGTTGCAATTATTTTCGGAACTCTCCGAGTCTATAACCGCGGCGAAGGAGCCCCTTCGTCGTTTCTGTGAGTCCGACCTGCTGAGGGGGTTCGGGTATAACCGTTGTGCGGTTGTACAGCAGCAAAGCGACCGTTATCGTGCGCAGAGAGCGAAAACCGCGGGAGACGGTCGGGAGCGCGACGCGACTCGACGCGACAATAGCGTGTCGACGTACACTTTGCCGTTTCGTGACAATGCATCAGTCGCGAAATGAAGCTTCGCGTAGCATTCATTTGCTTAGATAAGCCGCGTGATCGGCCCACCCTGACCGTCGCCCTGTATACGTACACAGCTCTCTCTCTCTTCCTCTCACAGCGGCGGACACTCGGTGGCTGTACTCACACATACATTTAGTGGAGACCTCATCGTATGCACCTAATATACCGTGGGCCGATCCACCCACTGTGCCCTCACACCCTCCGGACATTATTCACGCGGCCGCTGGACAAAGAGCCGTGTCCACACTTTAAATCCCCAGCACCGGGCTATATACCCTATAATGCACACTTGATTTCCTTTCAAGAACCTTCCAGCCGCTTATTCGCGAAAACGCGCGTTCTGTCTGCGAGAGACCGGAATTTCGGGCTTTAGTTTCTCGCGCGGGCGAAAAAGAATGAATATCGCTTACAGTCCGCTTTTACTAAGTCTTCAACTGTACTGATTTTTTCTTTTTTTTTGCTGAATGAAAAAATGTTTTCGAAGTAAGTTAAGAATAATGCAGATTAATTTGCATCGTTGGAAAGCAACGAAAATTAAAAAAAATATATTCTAATGAACTATAAAGGATCGTACTGGGTATAAAAAAATACTATAACGATTGATCTTTATAATCATTTTTTAGAATCGCTAGAATCATTTTAGAATTGTTAGAATAATATTTAAAAAAATACCTTGCATTCCAACGATGCAAACTTCAACATCATTTGTTCCTCGCCCCCCGAATTAATTTAAAGCGAGCGCGTTGGAAAAAAGACAGCGAAAAAGAATTCTAAGGACATTCTTAGTGCCGCACTGAAAAAAATTAGTAGTTATGATTACCAATCCTTGGTCAGAGCTACCAATATTTTAGTAACTGCAACCAATTTTTTGGTAGATCAAACTAATGATTGGTAATAGCAACTACTGATTTTTCTCAGTGCGCGTGACCATTATTCACAACCCGGTGTCATACACCATTTCCACATTGATAATAACAAAGGCACACAGTCCGTACGAAAGGAGCCTGCGTATACAATTTTATATAGTCGCCGCGACGACTCCGCGTCCGGATCGCAAACTCGCCATTACTCGCGCGCGCGCGCGAGACCGCGAGGCGATCACCGGCCGATCGCCGGTTTCCCCTGCTGCCACAGGGAGCGATAGAACGGGAGAAAGAGAGAAAAAAAATACGTCTCGTATCGGCGATATCTCGTCCGGGAAATCTCGCTTTTTCCATCTGCGGGCTTAGAGCGCTCGCGAATATAACTGTGTGAGTCGGTTAGACTGCTACGAACACGAACGCGAAGGGGTCCACGGGACCAATTCCGTTGGGGCCATATAACAGAGTCGCGCATGCACGAGAGGCTTTCGATATATCTCGCTCCATCCCGAAAGATCGATCGGTAGCGCAGCAGTCGTCAACCGGTCGGTCACGACGCGTATTTTCCGCTGCTATATTTGCGTCCCCTTCGTCGGCTGTTGCTGCTGTTGCTGCTGCTCCTGACCAGAGCAGAGAGCAATAGACGCAAGCAATATCAGTAGCAACGACAAACGTCCGCGTGACATAATTTGCTTATTCAACTCTCCGCCAATATCCTATCGTGAAACGGTTGTTAACGAGCGAGAGAACTCCCCTCCGTTAGACGCGCAATGCCATACGTTATATACGACCCGCATGCCGGTAGCTAAGCGACAGCGCGCTCGGAACGCGTGAATTAGGAATGTCATAGCCGGCACTGCCCACTGATATGTACAAGGTACACGGTACACGGTAACATGGTGCTCGGAGGGAGAGAGAGAGAAAGCGAGAGAGAGCAATTGATATCGTTGAATATCGTAAATTTCGAAAGCCGTGGCAAATTTCGCGCAGACTTTTCGCACACTGATAACGTACAATTTTACTCGCCGCTGATGGGGATTTTATCTCGTTTCTGTCTCCGAGGTTCCTGATCGAAGGAATATTTACAATTTTCTTGAGACTCTAAATTAATTTTTGAGTAAATCCGGAAACGATTAATAAGTGAGAAAAAAAACAATCAACCTGGATCTGAATTTTTTCTCCAGGCTAATTTAATGATTTATGAGACCAAAGGTCTGAAAAATTCTCTCATGTACGCTTCCTTAATTTCAGCATCGCGAAATCCCTACAATATCAGAAAGAAGTGACTGAATTGACAGGAAAAATGTATAAAAAAGCACCTTAAACACCTAAAAAGTCGTCGAGCGGAGAGTTCGTGTCGGCATGAGACTCGCCATGTAAAGTAAAAAAAAGAGCGATCAGTACTGTTGATGGAGTATCTAATAGCAGGTAGCTATTACGAATTGGCGTTGGTAAATAGCGCCTGCAATTACTCTCGGTCGCTAATGAGCGAAACGCGCGGATGAGGATTGCGCGGTCGTACACGGACTCGAGCCGCTATTACTATGTTAGGAATGCGTCTCATTGGTTCAGCTCTTGGACTGCCGGTTGACAGCGGTCCGATGAACTCGCGGAGAGCAGACACGACCCGAAGAATCAAGTGGTTTTTGCCGTCACTACCACTGAGGAGAGCGATGTCCCCGTAATAACCACCTATAGCTGTGGGCGAGGCGGCGGTGGCGGTGGTGGTGGTGGTGGTGGTGGTGGCGGTAGCAGTGATGGTGGTCCGGCCAGCTGCATCCTCCGGCCGCTCTTCCAGCACGCGGACCGTATTGATTTCCGCGCGCGCGCGCGAGCGAGCGCGGGGGCGGCCCTTGTCCTCGCGGATAGCCGATGCTCGCGAGTTTTCGTAGCTTCTGTCGGCGCCGCCACTTTTCACCTGCTCCCGGGATTGCGTAATGGCGTCCGTTGCTACATCCCCGAGCATTGGTTGCAGAATTATTTTACACCTGTAAAATGAGTATATTGATTAATAGCGAATTCCTGGCATTTTTATTATTGCGTTTTTATCGATACATATTAATGTAAATAAATTATTATTTGCAAAAAATTACTATTATTATATGCACATGTTTTTTTTTTTTATTAATGAATTTTTATTTTCAAGATGGAAATGTATTGGAAAAAAGTGAGCAAAGAGAAAATAAGTGTGAATAAATGTATAGTTCCTGGCATTTTTATTATCCCGTTTTTATCGATAAAATAATTTATTTACAAAAAATTACTATTAATATATGCTCGTTTTTTTTATTAATGATCAAAATGAAAATGTATTGAAAAAAATTGAGCAAAGGAAGAAAATAAGTGTGTATATTTTTCGGATGATTATTTTTGGTGGAAGTCAATATTTTTTAAATGTGGGAATGCATTGACTAAAATCGTGCGTTACTTGTTTGTTGCAGGTGAAGATATGGTTTCAAAATCGCCGTGCCAAGGCGAAAAGACTTCAGGAAGCCGAGATCGAGAAGCTGAGACTGTCGGCGAGGCCGCTGCTGCATCCGAGCTTCGGCACGGGGCTCATGTTCTCGGGAGTGGGGCCACCGGGTACACCAGGAGTGCCTCCCTTCATCGCAGCGGCCATGGCGAGGCACACCCATGCGGCAGCGACGGCGGCCATGTTCATGGGGCCCCCGGGACACCGGCCCTAAGGCACCTTCGACTGTACGCTGCGCTCATCGCCGCAGCACCGACTGCTCGTGTTCTGCAAATAGCGACATGAAAAAAAAAAAGGAAAAAAAAGGCTTGGACATTTCCGCATCTGGCGCAAAATCCAAGGTCCCAAAAGACAAAAATAAAAAGAAGGAAGAAGCCCACCAAGAAAAAGCACGAAAAGTACTCCGGAACATCCGGAAGCGCGAAACCAAGAATACTTTCGCTTCGTGACAACCCGAAGAAAATTTCTGCGAGCGAAAACGCTCCGATGAAAATCGAAAAAATAAGCCCCCCTGTGAACTTGATCTCAAAGCAAGACGTATTTTCGATGTAAATAATGTAAATATACGATTATTGATAATTCACGAGTGAGATACGCTAAGCGCCGAAGTGTTTGACGACACGACAGGACGAATGGTACGGAAATCGACAGCTCGTAGAACATTTTTCGTTATCCAGGAAAATCTCTCGACACACATCTCGAGCCCAATATTTTACCTGCAGAATGAGCTGACAAAGAGAGACCGAGAGACACTGGAGTAGAAAACGAAATTTGGACTCCGTGAAAAAATTCTGGAGGGAAAAAAATCCACCAAATTGAAATATATTAAAAACGTATTTCCAACACAAAAAAATCTACAAAAATTCCCAATCGCTTAAAATCTTATCAATTTTTTTCCACGGACCTACGCCATCCCAATAGCCATAAAAAAGCTGACCTATCGATCACCGTAACCATTCGCCCCATGCGGGGTAAATGTTGTACCTCGACACCTGTAATATATAGTCCGTGCGGCCATCCGCACGACGAGAAAATGTAAATAGTAAAGACGAAAAAGTGTATAAGAAAAACGAGACGAAAAATAGGAAGGCGAGAGAAAACTGTCGTCTCCTCCGCTCCTCTTTGTGATCTCTCTTCTGTCGCAGGAGGAAAATTGCATCCCGAATCAGAATCAGAATATTTTCTCTTGTTCAGGTAACGAAAAAAAAAAAAATCTCAGTGAGCTGCTAAAAAAAATGGATCTCTTCTCTCGCCGAACTCGCGCATGCGCATAGCGCACGCTGGCGTGTCCGGTCGTGCGCCAAAGGAGCTCGCGATCCGCGGGCGCAAATTAATTACGTGCAATATCTTATCGCACGCATTAATCGGTCGGCAACTGCGTGTACGCGATGTACCACCTTATAACGTATAAAGTTAGCGTCGCTCAGCGGTCGTCGTCGGCTGTGTGGCGCTGACTCTGTGTGCGCTCGCTCGGTTATCTCAGCCGTTTCATCGAGCGCGACATACACACAACCAACAGTGGAGGCCTTCCCGGTCGATTGATTAAAACGCTCCACGCCCCCTCGGGTCATACGAATGTATACGCCGGCCACATGTACACACCCGCGGCGGCCACACGTACAACCTGCGGAAAAAAAAAGAATATATATAAATATGTAAATTAGCGCCGGGGCCCTCGACACTCAAAGCTGCGCGTTGAAAAGATGATAATTTAAACGAGTTGAAGAGAGTCGAATATGCTATACAAAGAGAGAGAAAGAGAGAGAGATAGAGGGAGGAGAGAACGAGGAGTAACGACGCCGAGCCGCGACGAAAACGAGCAGAGAGAAATTGGCCAACGTCGATACGAATTTATTCTCCTGGCAGTTAAAGAAATTCTGTATGCCCAGTCTGTATAAATGTAATAGGATAATTTATCCATGGAAGTACGTTATAGCGAAATAAATTGCGATTTCAATATTTAAACGATAAACGAGCGTTTTGCATCTTGTGCTTATTTTTAGTTTTACTTTCCCCGTAAAAAAAAAAAAAAAAGAAAAAAAGGTGTGAAATATATTCGGGACATGCATAGAACTTACTAACGGAATATACGTATCATATATTACACATTTGGTTCGTGTAAATTTAATGCACGATTTGGAGTATTTTTTTCATTCGTCGATACGAATATCGTTTAAGGTCAAATTTCTGTGAGAAGCCGAGTGGAACAAACACGCGGAGCGTGATGCACACTCGTCTGATATTCCCATGTCAACGTTTAAATAATTTGCCACTATTTTACCGTCGACGTGTGACCTTTCGATTATGGTAAGTATATACAGATGGAACAATCTCTATGCACGGCGCACAAACTTCTGTACCCCCGAGAGTTCTCTCTCACAATCGCTTCTCTAATGTTTCACCGCTGGTAGATACTTTGAACTCGTGCGCGAGAACGACGCCGGGGCATTATTGTTCGGCGCTGAAGAGAGCGGTGTGCATATATATACAGGAGGAAGGTGTACTCGCGTCACGATTGATCGATCTGTGGGCCATTATGGTCGACCTTTCGCGCTGCTCACCTGTGTGGAACTATTGAGCTATTCTGGCTACCCTTATCGATACCCGCGAGAAATCGACTTTATTGCCCGCCGAGACGAAAATGCCTTTGACATTAACATCCGACTAGACGACTGGAAAATTATACCGAATTGCTGGCCGCGTTTTTATCTTGATTTCTATTTGTCGCTTTCGATTAAGATTTTTGCAATTGTTTCACATCTCTAATTCTTGAAATTGTGAGAGAGAAAGAACCCACTTTAAAAAAGTTTATGCGTTTTTCAAAATCAACTAAAAAAGGGTTGTAACCGGTGTTTTCAGGGGTAGAATATGCGACTAGAGAACGATGGTATAGGTTAAAAGTCAATATTTTGAAAAAATAAATTTCGTGACCCCGATTTGGGCGGTTTTCGGCCCGGCGGCCAGATCTACGATTTCTGACAAGCATAATATAGAAAAAATCATGTTGGAATTAGCCCCTCGTCCCTTAAATAGCAGTGTATATTGGAAAGTGCAGTCAAAAAATTATATATTTGAACGCCGAGCGGTGGCGAACCCGTTAGCAATGCGCGCCAATGATGGATGAAGCCGTTTCACGCGCTCCGGTAATTAAAAATATGTTAATTC
This sequence comes from Itoplectis maculator, assembly GCA_964034905.1. NCBI lineage: Eukaryota > Metazoa > Arthropoda > Insecta > Hymenoptera > Ichneumonidae > Itoplectis > Itoplectis maculator. The sequence continues at coordinate 9,493,226 of OZ035857.1, forward strand.
GCCCGGTGCCGCTAATTGGTTTTTGACGAATTCTTCTCTGTTTTTTGTTTCTCCCTGGTAACTCTAGCGTCGATTGGAGAACACAAGCGGCGAGGAAGAAAGAAAAGGAGCTGCCGAGTGTGCACAGGTACTAACTACTGCCGTGTGTGTGACGCCAAGCCGCTGATTTATCGACGAGTCATCGGAGGGGAAGCGCCTCCGAGAGCTAATTATAAAATTTCTATGAGACCTCTCACTTATTTTTATCTCCCTCTCCTTCTCTCTCTCTCTCGATTTTACCAGAACGCTGCGAAGACTTGCCTAATGTCAAAGATTCTTCCAACTTTCCGCTTCGACAAATTTACGGGTTCTAAATATTTCCAACGTACCCAATTTTTTATTAAAAAAAAAAAATCGTCTACTAGATTTCCCTATCTTTACTAAATCTTTCTACTTTCTTTACTGAATATAATCACGACTGCAATTTAACCAATTACCGTTTTTCTTTTTTCTAAATATTTTCAACGTGCTCAATTTTTTATTTTAAAAAAATCGTCTACTAGACTTCCCTATCTTTACTAAATCTTTCTACTTTCTTTACTGAATATAATCACGATTGCAATTTAACCAGCTACCGTTTTTCTTTTTTCTAATTATTTTCAAGGTACTCAATTTTTTACTTAAAAAAAATCGTCCACTAGACTTCCCTATCTTTACTAAATCTTTCTACATTCTTCACTGAATATATCACAACTGCAATTTAACCAGCAAAATCCTCCTCCTCGAGAGTAAAATTCCTTCCCGCATACTCCAAAATACCGCAAATGAAAATGTTCCTTCGAGTCTCTCAACAAACCCCTAATGCACCTCGCGTCAAAAATCACTCCACTCGACTATCTTACAGTTGGCGCGAGAAGCTCCTCAGCTTTCACCGTTAAAGGACCAACAATACTCTCCACGCGCAGTAATCTACATAATAAGCCCATACGAATAATAAGTCCCCGGCGCCTGGTGCATTTCTACTTATCCGCGACCTCTCAGATCTCCATTATTCGCGTCAGCCTCGCAGAAGTACAAACACACATATACATACACACCCAAAGAATATTTTGCCTGTATATATATACGTATATACTAAGGTAGTCGAAACTGTTGTACTGCAGTGGCATGCACGCGTTCTCCCTTATATGAAATTTATGTACGCTCTTCGGTCAGCAGTGCGACGACTGAGACGGAAGGAGGAGAGAAGGAGGAGAGAGAGCGAAAGGGAGAGCCCTCCCAACCGAGATAGCCCTATACTCGCTCCCTGACAATTAATTAAAGAATAATTTCTTGTCTTTGCGATATACCCTGAGTGTGTATATATACCGTGTGGGTATATAGCGCTTACGGTCCGCGCGGTGCAGTTGGTGGCCAATTATGCTGCGAGACGAGCGCGGAATACCAAACAGCAGCAGCCGAAGCAGAAGCAGAAGCCACAGAGAGTATAATACGACTATACGTACAGTGCTGTACGTTTCTCTCTATGCTCTCTCGCTCTCTCTCTTGGCTCTCGAAACGCGGATGAGGCGCGGAGAATATAAACCCGGCAACGAGGAAGAAGGAAGAGAGAAGAGCCCACAACTCGCGGCGCCGCTGCGAATGCTGGCGCTGTGCACATATTACTCTGCAACTCGTCGCTCCGTTCGCTCCGTTCGTTCGCTGTTGCGCTCCTCTTTGGTGTGTAACTTCGACGCTGGTCCACCACGCGCGGAATGGGCTACTGTGCGCGCTCCGGCGATGCTTCTGTCCCGGCGCTTCGACGGGGCTCTTCTCCTCCGGTGCTACTGGTAACGCGCTGCACCCGGCGCGACGTCCGAGGACGAAACCGCGCTGGGAAGGGTCATTAAATGGCCCGCGACTGTTCGACCGACTGTCCCACCGATGTTCGAACACGCGGAGAGGAGCCTCGGGGTTGGAAGCGGGACTCCTGTGACTGAAATGAAAATGGTATTTATAGCGTTTGCGTTAGATACTTTTTTAGGAATAAAAAATAAAAACTCACCTTGGTATTTTGGTACTATTTTTTGGGGAATTTTGGTTCCTTGAAGAATTTATTCTAGGATTTATTTATTCCTGGACGTTTATACTGTTTACCTGAATGAAACGCCTGAAATGAAAATGGTATTTATAGCGTTTGCGTAGATACTTTTTTTATGAATTAAAAAAAACACTCACCTTGGTATTTTGGAACTATTTTTTTGAAGAATTTATTCTAAGATTTATTTATTCCAGGACGTTTAAACTATTTACCTGAATGAAACGCCTGAAATGAAAATGGTATTTATAGCGTTTGCGTAGACACTTTTTAATGAATAAAAAAAAAATACTTACCTTGGCATTTTGGTACTATTTTTTTGAAGAATTTATTCTAGGACGTTTATGCTATTCAATTGTATACAATTGTTAAAAGAAAGTCCAATCAAGATACAAAAAACATCCAATAACAGCAATTACGAGATTCTAATCCGATATCTCCTATAATGCGACTTCAGAATATGTATCTCCGTATCTTGTTTTTATTCTCCTCAGTGCGGCGCACGGAAGCCTGGAAATTACCTTCGCGCGACTACCGGGCGACGCTCCTGACAGATGATTCGTCTCGCGGAGTCGCTATCGCCTACGTCACGCGGGTATAGTCCGAGCGGACACGCTTAACAATCGAAAGTGGGGAGACCCAACGGAGGGAGAGACGTGGGTAAATAAAATTCACGGTTAACGCGCGTGCATCGAGGACTAGAAAGAGAAAGACAAAAGCAGAGAGAGAAAGAGAGAGAACGCTCCTCTCTTTCGGTCCTCATTCGGGTTTTATCCAAATTAATTGGTCGTAAATTAAAGTGGCCGGCCGCGGCGGCGGACGAGACGCGCGGTGTGCGCCCCGCGCGATCCGAGAGAGACGCGGGGTCTCACTCAACCTGGAGAGACCTGTACATGTGTATCACTTACCTGAGTGTGGAGGCCTCGAGAGGTGAGTCGTCGACGACGTCGCCGCGCTGAGAAAGAGAGAGACGCAGCGAACGAGAAACGCCAGAGGCTCGCGAGGAGGCTAAAAGGCACACGACAGAGAAAAGAACACAACCGAACGCGACGGAGGCTAAAAGATGCGCGAGAGAGAGACAAAAGAACCGAACGCGACGGTGGCTATAACCGAACTGCCGAACTGCCGCAGCGCGAGTGAGACGGAGACAGAGCGAGGGAGAAAAATGCACCTATAGCTACTGCCACGCCGCGAGAGACAAAGTAAACGTGAGTGGCGAAACTCGATGATAGACAAAGAAGCAATGACCCACGATACGTTCGACACATCCGTCTGACGATGGCTCTGTGTGTGCATCATGGGGAGAAAAAAAAAAGCAAGACGGACTATATCTACCCAATGAGCGGCGGGTGGGGCGCAAGGGTGAAGGAGGGTGGGGCGCAAGGGGCTGTAGGAGGAAGGGGGGGGGAAGCGACGGTAGCGCATCGACACGCCATTATGTGGCGGCTGGGACTAATTTATACAAGAGAAAGACGAGGACGCCCGCGGAAAGTCGAAGCGCTGTAACGAGCGGGAGGCTCGGGGAGTGGGGGGGAGGGACAGTGAGATTATAGTCGCGGTGGGAGTGAGAGAGAAAGACGGATTCCCTAATTGGAAGCCAGCCACTGTTTCACGGTGTGTAACGATGCTCGAATTCATGTCGCCGCGCGGAATTAAGCCGACTACGGGTTGAGCCCCGCGCGCGACGACGACTACGACAACGACTCTGTGTTTATACGCTCCGGGTTTATGTATGTATAGGTTACGTTCCCGAAGCAGGCGGAGGGCGCAAGGGCGGCGAATATTGGGCACGTGGTTTAGCGAAAGGCAAAGGAGGGCGCGTTTTGCGTGTCGCAAACCTTTTTGGTTCGTATCTAAGAGGGCCTCGCGTTTTTAGAAGAACGCGCGACGCCGATTTACGCCTCATTCGTAATCGGTACAATCACGAGGGCAAAGGGCGAGGGGGGGGGGGGGGGGGGGCTGTTGTAATTTTTGCAAGACGTCGCAAATGCACAAACATCTCCAGCATGATTGGTCGCATTCGCCTACACGATTTATTATCATTATTATTGCTATTATTGTTTTACAGGTTTCCCTGTTCGCACACGTTTTTATTTTTATTGGCGAACCCGGACCATTTTTCGACAAAAAAAAACTACAGGAAATTAGACCTCGTCAGGAATTACGATAAATCACCGCGAAAGCGATTGCGAATAAATCGCAATTACCGCAAACGCGGATCCGTGCGCGCGAACTCCCGATACGTTTTTTTTTTTCCGTCGCGGCCAAAGGAGGCGCGTGAAAAATGTCCGCGTGCGTCAGCGGCGGCGGCGAGAACGCGCGACGGGAGAACGAAAGTGGGGTTAGGTCGCGTTGAGGTGCGAGATTTTCCCTCGTTAAAATCCGCTGCCGGCACGTAATACGGGCCTCGGGTACGCTGCTCTCTCGTGTACAACGTCTCCGGGTCCGTCGTAGGCTTTATAAAGCGTGTACAGGCCAACCACACGTGCCCGGTGTGCGTCCGTCCGCTGCGCGCGCATTTACGGCGAGAAAGTTTTTCACTCGGCTGCGCGCGCACCCCGCGCGAGTTTACAACGCGCATGCGCGCATGCGTGTTGGTGTTTGCGCTATGCGCGCATGCGTGTTGGTGTTTGTGCTATGCGCGGCGGATACGTAGACCGCCGTTTCCGCGGAAGGTCGCTGGATCTCTCTCTAAATGACACACGCGAGAGAGGAGAAGCCTAATTGGCTACCGGTCTTGACGGCCGATCGCTTACTAACCTCCGCTTTACCCACTCGGACGCTTCTACAGCAGCCGCTAGACGCGCCCGCGAAGAGGGGCTATATTATCGCGAATCTCCTCTTCGCAGTCTGACTCGCCGACAAGCCTCTCTGCGCTTGGAGCAGTCCGCTTTCAGCACCGTATTTATCGTCTTTGGATGTATATACGTATATTTATGTGTGTGTGTAAAGCAGATTTTATTTATTTGAAAAATTTGCTTAATTCGCGCCGACTTGAGATTTTATCCGGGTATTTTATTTCGTAGTAAAATGTTTCGTTTCTGGTAATTTTTTTTCAGTTTTTTTTTAGTAATCTGAGGGACTCGGAATATTATCAGAAATTTTATTTGTTAATTTTTATTTTGTTTCAAACGCATTAGTATAGATTTTTAGAAAATTAAATGTGTGTAAAGCAGATTTTATTTATTTGAAAAATTTGCTTAATTCGCGCCGACTATTGAGATTTTATCTGGTTTATTTTATTTCGTAGTAAAATGTTTCGTTTCTGGTAATTTTTATTCAGTTTTTTTTTTAGTAATCTGAGGGACTCGGAATGTTATCAGATGAAATTTTATTTAATTTTTATTTGTTTGTTTTAAACACGTTACTATAGGTTTTCAGAAAATTAAATTTTTCATCCTCTCCAATATCCAACATTTTCATCCGATCAGAATATTATCAGATGAAATTTTATTTATTACTTTTCATTTTCTTGTTTCAACCACATCACTATAAGTTTTCAGAAAATATTTTTTTTCATCGTCTCCGATATCCAAAGAGGCCCAAAATTTTCACTCCACGTCTCGCAGAAGAGGGGCGTCGATTTATCCTCGTAACTCGTGAGAAATATATCGTATACCCGAGCCGATCGGCATTCGCACTCGACGGAAGAGAGCCAAAACGATCACGTATGCCGATCGTTATGTTCACCGAGACAAATCATCATTTAAGTCGCGCGGATAGGTCGCGACGTTCGGCATCGCGAAGACGCAGAGAGGCGGGGACGACGCGTCCAACGGGATTTCGTAAATCTCGTCGGCCGGTCACGTTCTGCACTCCCTGCACCGATTTCTCTCCATCTCCCTCTCTCTCTCTCCCTCCTCGTGTCTTCCTCGTGCGGAGCCTCCTGACTGGCGCGGTTGACTGTCTCGAGCGTTGCAAAAAATCCCGCGAGAATCCTGGGGCAATTAGTCGATATTTTAATGCGCAAAAAATCTGGTCCTCGTTATATACCGGTCCGGGCGAGGAGGAGGAGAGGGAACGGAGGGTTCGACAGTGGGACGAGTCGCGCGAAGGCAGGAGAGGGAATGAGGAGACAGAGAGAGAAATAGCGAATGAAGGGACAGATGGAGTGAGAGCGAAAGAGGGAGGAATAAGAGAGAGAGGATGGAGTGAGAGCGAAAGAGGGAGGAATAAGAGAGAGAGGAAGGAAGGTTCGCCACTTCCCAAAGGACCAAAAGAGAGGCAAAAACCGCGCGCACTCGGCCACTCGGACGACCGCGAGAGCGGCACCTTGTTAGCGCAACGATTCTTCGCTTGACGCGGCTCACCGAAAAATAATACGGACGTTAACCCGATCCCCGCGCACACGCTTTGGCCGCACGAGCGAAAGAGGCGAGAGTCACCGGCGTCGTCGTCGTCGTCGTTGTCGTCGTCGTCGTCGTCGTCGTGCAGAAAACGGCACCGCGATGCTCAGGACACTCGCCACGCACGATCGCGGCTATAAGTTGGCCGCCGCGTGAATCGATCCGAAGAATCACGACCCAACCCTCTTCCCTCCTCTCGTCGCCGCCGCCGTGTGCCAAAGATCGTTGCGGGGCTCGACTAAATATTTCGCAATAAAAGTGCAAAAAAATAAAAATAAAAACGCGACCGTATATATCTCTCGAGCATCGGGCAATTATGCCTAATAAACCCGGGAGAAGCCTATAAAACTGTAGTGTTTACGAGTGAGCGTTAAATTTCTCGAGATTCGAATTAAAAAGACCGGATCCTTCGGCCGCGGCGGCGGCGGCAGCGGCGGCGATGAATACTTCGCTGATGGATCGGAAATGAAGACACAAATATAAAGCTTCTCGGCCGCGTCGCCTTCTTTCGCCAAATTATATATCCGACGCTCCTGGGTCCTTTGTTTTGGAGCCTCCTCTGCTTCTGCTTCTGCTTTTGCTTCTTCTTTTCGTGTTTGTCGTTCGTTTCCGATGAGAGAGTCTAATGCGGTCCGGTCGAAAAATCTGAAACAGAGAATAAGTGAAAACCAATTGCAATAAAAAATCAATCATAAAAGTGATTAATTTTTTCAATCAATCATAAAAGTGATTAATTTTTTCAATATAAAAAAAATGATAAAGCAGTTGGAATAATTTTCATCAATTATTTACAGAATCCAAAGAATTTATCTTTTTGAGGATAAAAAATGTCCAATTTTTGTTTTTCTTGTTAAAGGACTTACGTTACTGTCTTCTGCGTCCAGGCTTTGGCCCCTCCTCTGCTTCTGCTTCTGCTTCTGCTTTTTCTCGCATTTGCCGTTCGTTTCCGATGAGAAATTCTAATGCGTTGCGGTAGAAAAATCTGAAACAGAGAATAAATGAAAATTGCAATAAAAAATCCTAGTCATAAAAGTGTTTAATGTTTTCAATATCAAAAAAAAATTATAAAGCAGTTGGAATCATTTTAATCAATTATATTTGCAAAAGCCAAAGAATTAACTTTTTGGAGGATAAAAAAATGTTAATTTTTTTTTCTCTTGTTAAAGGACTTACGTTACTGTTCTTCCGCGTCCAGTGACACTCAGGGCCAGTGTCACATCGTGCCCCGTTCACCTCGGCTATACACAACTTATATATCGTAGATGCGATACGCGAGTAGCATTCTGTGAAAGCGATGACAATCTCTCTCGGTGGGTCCGACCCGCGGGACCAGAGGACGATCCGAGGCGCAGGAACGGCGAAAGAGGAAAAGAAGTGGAAGCCGAAGAGCAGCAGCAACGGCGGCAGCAGCAGCAGCAGTAGCAGAAGCCGGGCTAGGTGTGGTCCGAACGGTGAACACCGCGGGTTTCCAGGAACGCGAGCCATTAGACCTTCCGGCTGGTGTTATAAATTGTACATCGTTTAATTAGGCTCTACTCTCTCGTGGCCTGGTCCGTGTCGGAGCCGCGCCGGGTCCCCCCCGCCGCCTCCGAACCCCGCGTTATTTACCATTTACCCGCCGAACGCGCCCCCTTCGCTCGCTCCTTCTCTCTTTCGCCGGCTTTCGAGGCCTTTTTTTCTTTTTTTTCTGGAAGCGTCAGCGAGGCTACCAACGCATCAAATTGGGACGAAGGACCCAACATCCTCTTCTCGTAGACATTTTTTTATAATTTTTTTTTTATAATTTGTTTTTCATTCCTTTTTACAACAACCGCACCGCTTTTCTGCGCAAGAATCACAAAAATGCCGAAAAAAAATGGTCAAGAACATAAAAAAAAAATTAGCTACTCTGGAATTATTTTTAATTGCGGATTTCACTATTTACAACTGCAACTCGATTAAACTGAATTTCACAAAAATGCCGAAAAGTAATTGTCCCGCACATTAAAAAAAATCAGCTACTCAGGAATTATTTTCAATTGCGGATTTCACTATTTACAGCTGCTTTTTAAACTGAATTTCTTTTTCACAAACCTATCCAACGACAAATGTTACGTGTAAAATGCTGTCAACGACAAAACATTGACAAAAAATATCATAATCACAGTAATCGGAGCTCAAATCCGGAAACAATTTTCGCGTTTGCTAATTGACGGAATTAAGTTGTCTTCGGCAACGTCGACGTCGCCCCAACAAGGTCTATACAGTATCAATCTAATTATGCATGAAATTCCGATAATAATCGGGATACGGGGCCCCGAGTGGCTAACCAGCGGCGAGATCGCACGCGAACCCGGTGCTTAACTACGGTCCGATATGCATGTAGATATAAATATCGCGGTATGCCAGTGCGGCGGAAGGAATTCTCGCGGGAAAATTGAGAACTCCGTCGATCGGGTCCCTCTCGCGCGGCAACGTTTAACGGACGGTTCGCTTTGGTTTCTTCCTCCACTCCACCTTTCGAACCGAACGAGCGGTGGCAAAAATTCCACTCTTATCTCGACTGATGAAGTAGAAATTAGTAGCCGCTACCGTACACCGACCGCTCGCGCGATACAGGCCACAAATACACGCACACAAGTCCGAAGATAGTGGTCGATGAGGGTACACCAAAGAATCTCAGCCATTCGACCCTATATATATCTGTGCCCACTTTACAGGAATACGCAGAGAAGATTCGTGTTAAATTTCTGTGTGTGTATGTGTTTATATATACGGGCGCAGGTTTCTTTCTCTGTCGGATGGGCGCACGTCCGAAGCAGCAGCGCCGCATTCGAACAACCGTAAGTGTTGGATTCTCGGCCGTTGTTAAGTAAATTGGGACCCCAACCGGTTTCTTATTTCGTCGCCACTGTCTTACTCGGCCTTATGTACCGCGAGGCGTCCCCGCTGGGTCCGAGAATCACGCTGACTCCTCTCCTGGGTCCCTCAGTCCCTCCACAAACGTTTCGGTGCCGGACTCCAGCTCCTCGAATTTATTTTGCCATTTTTCCTCGCGACTTTGGGGCGAAACCGACGATCGGAGGTCGACATTTTCCCAGCAGCAATTAATAGTTGTCGCTCGATAGTCGCCCCACAGGCCAAGAACGCGCCGGGTCACGTCTTTTGTTTCGACGCCAGGCGCGCAGAGGGAGACGCGAGAAAATCGCAGGAGTCGCCTGTAGCAGCCTCCGAAGGCAACGTTACCAAAAGATCTCGTGGGCCGATATTACCTCGCTTTTTTGTCAATTTATAAGGATTTATATCCCGCGGGTTGGTGAGCTAACTCCTGCGTCCTCTTGGCTTGTCTTTCCGTTCCTTTCCTCCTTCGTCCGCTCGGTGTGTGTCTCTCTCGGAGCGAAGCTTCCCTGGTTCGTTCTAGGGTGGTCTTAGGGTCCCCGGTGGCGCTCGAGGGTCAGGAGAAGATCAGTGTTAACCTGAAAATAATTAACAACATCAGCAACGTTAAATACAATATCACTTGCTAATTAATTTGTTAATAAATTCGTCGACAAACACGAGACAACAATTCCGTACAATCCGTACAATTTTTTTCCAGCTTTGAATCAAAATAAATCAATTTAATCAATTTCGTAATCGTAAAAGAAAAAAAAAATTGTGTTTCATACCCGAAAAGAAGTAACAAGATAATTCGTCGGCGTGGCCGTAAGTACAAGCGAGCTGGAAAAAAAGGCACAGGAGATAAAAGGCGAGGCTGCGAGAGGAGGCGAGAGGAGGAAACGGCGGTCACGGGAGCGAAGGAGCGAGGTAGGCGAGAGTCCGCCTTAATGATATTGTAGTCGACGCGGCCGCGCGCAGCCTCTGGCTCTAATTGCGCCAGTGAAGCGGCCATGTTACCCGCTTCGGGGGTGGAAGAGCCACCGGAGAAGGATGGACCACGCGTGCGAGACAGGAGAGCGAGTGATACCCGGAGAATCCGCGCGGGGGGAGGTTCGAGGACGAATATATATATACACATACATAGAGGACGACGGAGCGGTGGTCGTTGAGGAAGAGAGAGAGGAAGGGCTGGAAGAGGACGGAAAAGGTGGCCATTTAGCTCGATAGAAACTAGGGAGCGAGGTGAGCGCGAAGCTCTGGAAGGTTTCGAGGGAGAGAGGAAGAAAGGAAGATGGAACGAGGCGAGAATGAAACGAAAGAGACGCAGCAACTCGCCGTTTAACTATCACGATTCCCTCGAGTGAAGGAAGAGAAGGAGTGAGAGAGACGTAAAGAGCGAATTGGTGGTCGGGAAGAAGGACAGAAGAGACGTTGGATCTGTGTGTGTGAAGGGAGTGAGAATGGGGAAACAAGGAGAGGACACGAAAGAGCTGAAAAGGATGGAACGAGAGAACGATGAGAGAAGGAAGAAGGACGAGGCTGAATGGGTGAGCGCGACAACGGCGATGAGGAGGAGGACGCCGACCACGGGGAGAGAAACGACGAAAGGCCTCGAGGTAAAAACCTGGAAATGCAACATGGCCGTTGGGAATCGCTAGCAATTATTGCGGAAGCGCGCAGCTCAAATGCGAATTCGACGCTCAGGGCATCGACAGGGCTGTCACGTGATTCGCGGTGGATTCTTCGCCATGGATGCGGAGAACTGGTGGTCCGGGTTGATTTCCGAAATGGGGACATGTTCCTGAAATCAATTTAATGTTTAATATCGCGAAATTTGGCAGTTTGTCTGAAAAAAATCGTTTTTCGCGTTTTTCTCCTCGAATTTTCGATTTTTCGGGCAAATAACTGTTATTTTTGGAATCAGCGGGAAATTTCCCATCGGATAGGGTTTTTAAACTTGGCGAAATCGAAAATTTTTTTTTTCGCCAAAAAATCGGCAAGGGGTACCCCTTCTAAAAACTTGCGATTTTCGACGGTCATCTTTAAAAATCTGCAAAAACCGAAAAATCGAGATATCGCGTTCCGCCTGGCGGCATTCTCTTCGTTGAAGAGTTTTCTTTCGAACGCAAAAAGAAAATCCCGATTACATTGATCCAAAGAAAAATGACACCGATTTTAGTAAAGTGCCAAAATTGGGAAAAAGGGAAAAATCGATTTTCGCGTTTTTCTCCTCCAATTTTTTATTTTTCGGGCAAAAACCGATCATATTTGGAATCAGCAGGAAATTTCCCATCGGATAGGGTTTTAAAACTTCGTTAAATCAAAATTTTTTTTTTTACCAAAAATCTCTTCCCTACGCTGGCCGTTCGACCATTCCTAATATTGTATAAAAAGTTATTCTTGTGAAAATATTTTCTTAAATCCATTAAAAAATACCTCATAGAAAAATATTGAATCATTGTTTCTTCCACAAGAATTAAAAAAAGTTATTCCGGCCAACTAATTGGCCAGTTGCCCGTATTTAGCTCTTCACTTAGTCTTGTTAATTGAGTTATTTTTCTCCGTGCACACAAAAGTCCCTTACCTCTCCCTGACATTTTACATCGAGACTCCAGAAGTTCGCAATTTCTCTTGTACTTCGTTGTCCGCGTAACTGCGGCTCACAAATCTCTTTGAAGCTCCGTAGGACGCGCCGAGGGGAGTCACGATGAACCGTGGAATAACCTGGGGGAGGGGAACGCGGGGGCGATACCTTCACGCCGCGGCGAATGGAGACGGCACGTCTCATCGTTTTAATTGGTCTTGTAGTTACGAGATCGTTAGGAGACAGGCACGCCGGGTATCTTCACCGTTAAAGACGTCCCCCCGCCGGTACGAAGATTTATACGAGGCTGAAATTATAAGATTACACAATCAAGACAGACAATAATCGTGAGTCAATGATGGATGATTGCAATATTCCATAGCCCCAAGATAATAAACAAACGTTTAGCGAAATGTTCAGCCTTTACTGAAAAATCATTCTCATTTTCTTCGACCGTCGTCCAACCTGTTACGCAATTTTACGATAAATCCTGACTATAAAACAGCGTGAGAAGTAATATTGAAAAAATTACAAATTCTCGCAAACCCGCAAATTTCATTTGATAAACCACGATAAGAATGCGGCGCAAACGCATCAACGATGCACTAAAGTTGCAATATCGACGCACAATGTATTACCTCGAAATGTATTACCTGAATAATTATGCAATCAATGCAATTTGGAGCAGCCTCATATAAATGTATTATAAATTCGTTTCTGTGCGAGCGACGACAATAACAAAGAAGAGAGAGAGAGAGAGAGGAAATACTTATCGCAAAGTGCTTACAAGAGTCGTTCGGTACTTATTGTCGAGTGGCGCTTTCATTTTTTTTTGTCGGACATTTCCGTCGTCGTCGTCGTCGACGTCGTGGTAGTCGTAGAGTCGGTCGCCATGGGACGTGGAAGCATAACCATCGCGCTCGGCACGACCCGACGAGTCTCGCAAAGCCCCTCGGCGCCCGCGTCGCGCTCCGGTCTCGTTATATTGGCTAGTGGAAGGTGGTTGAACATATATAGTTCAACAGCAGAGAGCGTTACTGCGAAGCCCCGCCACCCTTCCTCGCGGGGTGAGCCTGCCGCGGGAGGGCGGTTCACCCCGAGCGGTTGCTCCACTTGGCGCACGCGTAACCGCTGCCAGTCAATATTAACCGTCGGCATGACGAAGGGAGAGAGAGAGAAACCGCGGCGCACCAACAGAGCAGAGACGAGACGAGAGCCCGAGGCGCGGGCTGTAAACTAAATGAAAGAATAATCCCACAGCGCGAGAGAAGAAAAATGAGAATGGACGTTTATTCTCATTAGTCTTCGATTATTGCGTTAAAAAATTAATACATTTTTTAGGAGTCACTGGCAAAGCGCTGTTCGTATTAACAATAGAATCTATTCGGTCAATTGAATAGCAATTATGCGGTCAGTATGTTTTTTGGCTTTTGGAAAAAAAATATTTCTGACGTGAGCTACAATTATCAATCAGAATTCCACGCCATGATTTTGTAATTGGAATAGCCAAATAGCAGCAAAAAATAATGAATTAAATTCTTAACTGAATTTGAAAAAACAAACATTTTCTTTGCATGTGCAAAGAAAATTAATCATCGTCGCGCAAAAATAACATTTCAAATACCCTTCCGATCGAAAAAAAAAAAACGCTTCATACGGTCCAAAGCTTCAGATCGAAAAAAACAAAAACGGAAAAACTTATCGAACAGGGGATGCGAATGGTCGGGGGCGCGAGAAACACGACTACGCCCACGGTCCGCAAATACGGCTGAGCGTACAGAGTCGAGTGCCATAATAGCGGCGGCTGAAGCGAGCGGGGGAAAAGTGAGCGAGAGAGAGAGAGAGAGGGAGAGAGAGTGACTGCCTGACGAGAGATCCCTGCTGCAACCCCCACCGTCGCTCTGACAACTTCTCATTGTCCGCGCGATTCAGCCGTCGAGCGTTGTGACGCGAGCGCGCGGCTCATTGTTAATTAAACTCCGAGCGTCCGTGCACCAGCCACAGCGGCAGTAGCGGCGGACGCAGCAGCTCGCCATTTCCAACTAGCAGGCGTAGGTATTTTCATACGTACTGCAATGTGGACGCACAGACCCAACGGTCCGATAAGTAGCAAGCGTATACCGAGGCGTCGGGTCTACACACTGCGAACGAGCAAACAAGCAAACGGGCGAACGTTCCTCACATATACAAACTGACAGGACACACGAGAGAACATTCGTACCTTACATAGATACAATACATCTATATACAAACTCACACGTACACAAATATCACATTCGTACCTTACATATAGATACAATACATCTATATACACACGCACACATACACAAATATCACATTCGTACCTTACATATAGATACAATACATCTATATACACGCGCACACATACACAAATATCACCTGCGCAACACACGAATGGCAGTTCAGAAACGCCTGCATTAGTATACATATTCGTCCGGAATTCTCGCAGACACGCGAACATCGCAACTCGGCGACTTGACGTTTCATAGAACTGTCGGCAATAACGCGCCAGTTAATTACGAACGCGAATTAATGCACGCGAGTCCATAGCGCGCGAGCGCGGCAAAAGCAGACGGCAAATAAGTGTGGAAATGCCAGAGCTGTAGCACGTACACCAATTGAAAATCGTCTGCGCGGATATAGGAGCCGACTCTGAACGGTGGAAAGTACGAAAACTATGTAGCGAGTGTATATTGTGGGGAGAGAGACTTTACTCGCTATTATTATTTATTCCAGGGAATAATATAGCACAGGACTCTGGCGCGGATGAATATAATGCAGGTGGCATAGTCAATACGCAGCGAGCGTTGGGTATTGATAAGCGTGAATTCGAATACGTCTGGGCTTTTAGCATTCAATGAACGGCACGTGACGTTCCCCATTATCGAGTGCCAGTGCATTTATTGCTATTGCGATTTGACGATAATTATATCGGAGTAATATCGAATCGATGTAATGCCATCCGTTTGATATTCGACTGGTGCGTCAGAGATTCGCGGTTTGTATTTGGTATTTTAATGGTTTCGCGGGTGATTTTTTTTCTGTAATTAAAGTTGCTTATGAATTTAGTTTTGAATCGGAAGACGAGACGATTCACACGGAAACAATTGTCTGCGCAAAATAAATTTGACATTTAGTTTCCGCATAGAACTTTTTGGGGGTTTCGCTATATAAATATAGCGAAAAAAGCGAATTTCGTAAAAAAATTAACGCCAGAAAATTCTGATATTTATAAAAATTATAATAAATATTTATAAAAATATGGAAATATATATTAAATGTATTTACATATATTTTTATAAATATCAGAACTTCTTGGCGTTCATTTTTTTTACTTATATTTTTTCTCGTGTGGGGATTACTATGTTTCTCGATAAACTATGGACGCTTCGAGCTAACGACTATGTAAAGAGAAGAAGCGATCTTCGGAGGTTACTCGTCCTCTGTCGTCGGAGGAGCCGACGAGAAACCTATAAGCCCCGGCCATTGGATTCTCAGATGCAGATAACCGGGCGTCCTAATTCTCTCGATCGTCAAACTCAGGGCGCTTGCCACGTCGCTCACGGCGCCCTCGACGCAGGCGCGGGCGCGCGCGGTAGCCCATAAAACGCAGGAAATTACCGGGTAGAACGCTTCGGCACTCTCGATATCGAGAGGAGCGCCAGCCCTTATCGAGGCTGCCTCTCGCGGCGCTTCGACTTCCTCGCGACCGAGCGAGCGTGCAGCCTTCGGTGTCCTGGGCGAGGGTGAGAGACGCTCCGATGATTTTGCTCGACCTCCCTCCTCCTTCTTCGAGGGCGGTGGAAGCGAGAGGGCTCCGCCTCGTCTTCGGAAATAACCAAAGCTGCTCCGGGAGTTTCTTCTTGTTAAGCAGCTTTTTCTCCATCGTTGAACTGTGAAATCACGAGAAAGACTTTTAAAACAGCGAAAAGTAAGACCTGGGCAAACCAGTTCATCAACCCACTCAATATTGTATATTTCGTTCCAAGTTATTCAATATCGTTGAGAGAGAAAATATGTAAGATACTCAAAGAGCTGCAACTATTGATCGTCAGTCGCTACGATTTTTTTTTTTGGTATTTACATGACATTTTTTCGTCATTAACAGTGAACCTTTCTCTCAATTAGTCGCAAGGCTAGTTACTCCAACAACACAAAAAAATAAAAAAATAACTTCTCCAAGTAATTAACAGGACCGAAACAAATAAAAATATAATAAAACTGATTATTACATCCTCTTCTAAAAAGTTGGTGACTCAAATGTGGTCAAATGATGGTCAAATGGGTACCCTGGAAATACACTGAGAAAAATTACTAATTGCGATTACCAATCGTTAGTTCGATCTACTAAAATATTGGTTGCTCTGACCAACGATTGGTAATCTCAACTATTAATTTTTCTCAGTGTATAGTTAGATAAATAAAATAAAAATTCCCCACCAGAATAAAAAAAAATTTCGCCATTTCCCTCGACGACAATTCCACCGCTCCCAACCTACCCGAGCTAATAACTAATAAAGCTCGGAGCTCGTTCTATGGTCACAGCGGTCGTGTCGTCTGTGCACTACACTCGCTACCGGTGCGAATTCCACGGGACACACAACGCGAGACACTTCTCTTTGTCAGGAGTAAAGTTTAGGAAAGAGGAGTTAGAGTTAAGGAAGGAGGAAGAGGGGGAAGGAGACGTGGGTATAACGGAGCGCTCGTTGGCCGGTGTGTATAGTAGAAGCTCTGGGGGTCTGATATGC
This sequence comes from Itoplectis maculator, assembly GCA_964034905.1. Classification (NCBI taxonomy): domain Eukaryota; kingdom Metazoa; phylum Arthropoda; class Insecta; order Hymenoptera; family Ichneumonidae; genus Itoplectis; species Itoplectis maculator. The sequence continues at coordinate 9,509,840 of OZ035857.1, forward strand.
GCGGAGGCGGCGCGGACGCGCTGCTGCTCTCCTCATCGTCGGGTGGAGTGAGAAACGGTGGCGAGGGAATTGAGGTATTATAGCTACAGTAGTCACTGTGCGAGCGGAGGGGGCGACGGGGGAGGGGAAGGAGGGGGGAAGAGCGGAGACGAGCGGGGAGGATGCTGGATCCTGAGCACGTCTGCGGATGATAGGAGTAGCGCGCGCGGCAACAATACCCAGGAAATTACATAACTGTTGGAAATATCAACCAATACCAGTGACTACTACCCCCGCGGCGGCCGCAGGACTCGGAGAGCTGCTGCTGCTCTCGCTCTCGGAGGTAGCACACGAGCCGAACGAGCGGGGCATCACACGCGCAGCTACAGTAGCCGCAGCAGCAGCGGCAGCAGCCTTCGGCACCTACACAGCGCTCGCGGCAACCCCTCGTCGCATTATTATAACTGGGTAGGTGGCGTATTATACGCAGCCGTCGAGAGAACTCAGGCGGGCGAACGAGATAGCGGGCGCACACCGTGCTGGAGAATGAAACGAGAAATTGAGTTGCGCGCAGAACAGGGAGGACGAGAAACCGAGAGGGTGCAGAATGTCGACGACGCGGCGATGGCGATGGCGACGAACTGACCTGTGGCACAAACAAATAATATGCATTATTTTTTTTGTAGAATTGCGTTTGATCGTCTGATGCAAAATGTAGGAAAATTCATTTCTGCGATATGGTGGAAATACATTTTTTAAGTAAGATGTATAAATTGACGAACAAATAATATGCATTTACTTTTTTTAGAATTATGTTTGATCGTCTGATGCAAAATGTGAAAATTAATTTCTGCGATATGGTGGAGATACATTTTTTACGTAAGGTTTATAAATTGACGAACAAATATATGCATTTTTTTTGTAGGATTACGTTTGATCGTGTGATGCAAAACGTGAAAATTCATTTCTGCGATATGGTGGAGATACATTTTTTACGTAAGATGTATAAATTGACGAACAAATATATGCATTTTCTTTTTTGCAGGATTACGTTTGGTGATCGTCTGATGTAAAATGTGAAAATTAATTTCTGCGATATGGTGGAGATACATTTTTTACGTAAGATGTATAAATTACCGAACAAATATATGCATTTTCTTTTTTTAAGGATTACGTTTGATCGTCTGATGCAAAATATGAAAATTCATTTCTGCGATGTGGAGGAGATACATTTTTTTTATGTAAGATGTATAAATTGATTTCCCACATGATTTTTATTCATTTTAAGACCTCGGACTTTGAGATTAAAAAAACGTATTTTTTTAATTGAGAGATTGTTTTATTTCAAACTTTCTTTCTCGCCGGTTTGTTTGATACTGGATAGAGCAATCAAAAAGCCACGCAGGGTGGTGATGAATAAAATATCGTCACGTACGTCCCGTTATAGCCATCGCTAGCCGGCAGCGAGTGCGACACAACGAGAACGAGTAAAGATATCGCCGCTCTAGTTCCTGGTATAGTGCGGCGCGCGCTATACACTCGCCGGCATCACGTCGACTGCCAAGTAATTCACAAAAATTAATTACTAACTTGTTCGCGGGCGGCGGGGGCGCGCGGGTTGGTTGGCGGAGGGGTATATACGACGCGCCGCAGAAACTGCGCGCGGGCGAATAAGCGAGCGAGGAGAGCGAGCGAAGGATCGAGCGGAAGGAGGACAGCGAGTGGCGTTGGGCGAGCGAGAGAGATATTGAGAATTTCTCGCCTCGACAGAAAGTCCGCGGACAAAAGCTCGCCGAGCACCGGCCCGGTCGTCGTTTCAGAAATGGTCGAACAATGGGCCACCCTCTCCTCTCTCCCTCTCCTCTCCCTCTCTGTCTTTCTCTCGCTCCTGGCGTACTCTGATTAAAATTAAATAACACACTCGCGGCGGTATAACCGACGCTTCGTTGCGGCATCTATTAATTCGACGTTCTCACTGATATCGCCGCCAGTGCTTTCCATAAATCGTCACGTGTGTCTATTTTAACGAGGGAGCAAATTACTAACATGGATTTTCGTGTTTATCAAACGCGTACATTGAATTTTTTGCTAGTTCAATAAAATACATTTTTCAAAAATTACATTAATAAAAATAAATAACTTGTTTCATTCAAGAAAGCAAAAATAAAAAAATAAAAAATAAAGCGGAGAAGTTAAACGAATTATAAGTCCGTAAATATTGTAAGAGTTAAGCTAAAAAAATTGTGTTTCACACAATTGTTTTTTATTCAATCCACATAAAAAAATCCTAGCAAAAACGTTTTCTTTCAACATTTTCCCTGACAAAAAAATAAAGCGGAGAAGGTGAACGAATTATAAGTCCGTAAATATTGTAAGAGAGTAAACTGAAAAAATTGTGTTTCCCACAATTCTTTTTTCAATCCCCATATAAAAATCCTAGCGAAAACGTTTTTCTTCAACATTTTCCCTGACGAAAAAATAAAGCGGAGAAGTTAAACGAATTATAAGTCCGTAAATATTGTAAAAGATAAGCTGAAAAAAATTGTGTTTCCACAATTGTTTTTTCAATCCCCACAGAAAAATCCTAGCGAAAACGTTTTCTTGATCCGTCAACATTTCGTCCGCCCTCCGTCTTCGACGCCGTCGCTATATTCGGGGTGTGAGAAATAAAACGATTACATAAATGGCCGTTTAATGCTGTGTAGTGGGGCCAAATTGAATCTCAGCCAGTCAACTATGCGTGGACCGACTCCTTGGGGCTCTATCGAAGGACGCCGGGAAAACTACTGACCGCTTTGCAGTCGGAGCGCGAGCGAATGTCGCGTCATAACTTGCACCGCGGAAGTTCTCCCCTGGGCGGCAGCACCCCCCATGTATACGGCGTTTGCCGAGTCAGATAGAGAGTGAAACGCCTCGATGATCGACCCCATACGTTCCCTTCTGTTTGTCTATTACGTATGGTTTGCCGTGGTTTACCAGGGGTATAACTGGCGTTATATGCGAGTGTCGCGAGGCGGAGGGCAAAGAATCCCCTCCCAGGGGACGCGGCGCGGTGATTAAGCGTGACGTATGATCGCAGCTCGCCTATGTATACAGTATCTCTATAAGTATACCATTTTATATATATGCCTACTATATATGTGTGGATATATACATGAAAGAAAAGATTGCCGTGCGCGTGGACGAATCGATTTTTACGACTTGGCCGGTTTTCTCCCTATTCTTTATTGCCACCGAAGCGAAAGACTCTTGAATATAACAGATAGAGATACTTCTGTACTAGTTCGTCTCTGTCCTTATATGCAACTCGCGTCAGTCTCGGTATAATATATCTTCGAGGATTTTACGCCGCGTTCTCATAATGGATCACTCAGCTGTCCGAGCGAATGAATTGATTTAAAAAACTCGCATAATTTTCGTTGCGTTCTCGAGAAATTATGTCGTTGCTTCTTAGGACAGCGAAAGAAAAACGTAGACGGTAGCTTCGTTTAAAAAAGCTTCGTCTAAAAAAGATTTCACCGCGATTACAATTTCGCGCGATTGTTAATTTAATTTAAAAACATTCTGAATATAATTTCCGCATCTTTCCATCCAAGAAATTTCGCCAACATGAAAATTCTTTCCACCCAAGAAATTTCGTTTTGGGGAAAGGATAGATATCCAATATAAACTGTGTAACGTTTGGGGCACAATGGACGCGATGATAATGCGCCGAATGACGCAGTGTACGTGTGTTTTCGCGAGTGTCCTCGGCAAAGGGGCAATTCCGCAGTAAAGGGATGGCCTTATTGGCAAAAGGATAGATAAGGTGACGCGGAGGGAGTGCGAGTCGGGAGGAAAGAGGAAAGAGGCGCGTGTATGGCGAATGGCGAATGTAGCAAGCCGCGCGCGCGTCGAACGGAAATTAAATATGCTTCAGTCGATAAGTCAGAAGCTGCCGCGGAGCCGGTGGCGAACGGAGGGTGGCGGCGGCGGGGAAAACGGGGGCGTCGCTCGGTTGTGCGAGAACCAACAGCGGTATCAACGCGCGCGCGGGAGATGAGCTATTGTGCTATTTTCGCGAGGGAATGGAAAATCTGCGGGACCTCCGCTCGCTCGCGCGCACCGAGCTTTCGTCGTTGTGTGTGTGAGAGCAACGTGCTTTTTTTTATCTTCCCTTTTTGCAGCCGCGCTCGATCCGCACAAAGCGATTCTTTTTTCGGACGTTCCATCAACGAAACGGACGGACGCGTTGACGGATAAATTTTCGCATTGATAAAGTGTCTCCGCGCAGAAAGTGTCGCGAGACGATACATTTTTCAACGGCAGATACGTGAGAAAGATGCGTTAGTTCGATGCCAACGCCGCTGCTGTGTTCCAGAAAGCGGAGCGGCGACGAAGGATGGAACAGCGAGCGAGGGCAGAAAGAATTATTCGGGTTTTCGGGATTTAACGATTCTCGGGCGACTCGTGCTCGACTGGTTCGCGCGATTGTCAGTACAGATGTCACGAGAATAGATGTGCATTTTAGCGTTGATACGATTTTTGCGATGTTACTTTCAGCGGGAAAAATATTTTAGAGGGTATTTTCCAATAATCTTCTGAACGAGTTCAAAAGATTATTGATTCAGATTAAAATTAATAAAATATGTAAGAGTACTTCGCAAATGTAAAAACAGAACGTAAAAATAGAACACGAAGCGAGATCTGCGTCCTTAAACGGTTCCGCCCCAAAATTTCCGAATCGCGAGTTGTGAAAAATATGCCGTAGCGTATTTCTCTACGCAAAGCGGAGAGTTGTGCTTCGGAAGAGTTATTGAAGAATTTCAAGCTTGTCATCGACTCCGAGGATGGTTTATCTTTGTGCTCGATTAGCGACGGTTTTTCCCTCGGCGAGCACTCGAGATCCCTGTATACCTGTTTGCGTTCGCGGTGACTCCCTGTGTGCGATCTTTTTCCCTCGACGAGCACGGAGGTCCCCGCAGAGGTCCCAAGAGCCGAAAATATCGGCGAGGAGAGCAGCAGCCTTCGGGTATCGTGAATCTCGCACACAAAGCGGAACGAATGTCACAATACGCAGGCCACGAGAGACTCCGGCGGAGACTTCATTGACGATTTCGTCCGGCGATCCTCGAAACCTTGAACAGTGGCAAAACGATTGAGTGTAACCTACTCGAAGGCATAATACCCAAAGTACTCGAGTTCGAGAGACTCTAGCGGAGCAAAACTCTTTCGCTCGTCACGCTGCAACCATTAACAATCGCCCACTGCCGACACTCGAGTTCATTAATGCGCGAAAGCGATTTTACTACGAAAAATCGTGTTCGATGGGTTCGTAGTAAAATCGCTCTGCCAAACTGTGAAGCTGTCGGCGATTCAAGCACTGACCTAGCACTCACCTTCATTCATTCTCCGTGTGAAGAACGCTCGCGCGAAATTCGCCAGTCATAATTTCATTGAAAAATATACTGACGCGCGTATATTGTCCCAGGTGATGGTCGAGCGGAATTTCCACGGTGACTTTGAGCCATTCATGAAGTGCGCCAGCGACGAAAAAACACTGATGTTTTTTTCTCAACTTCGTTCCAGTCGCTGGTGTTGACACTCTTGAGGGTGACCCTAGGGAATTAAGTAAACCGTGTCATTCGCAATGTCATTTCATTCATGCAAATGATATTGTATGCAAAAATGTCATCGATCATGGGAACACGAATTTTTCATGTTTAATGGAAATGTCGGGCGCGACACAAACGGCGGACAATTCTTCGCGGAAAATCGACGAGAACCACCGAATCAGGATGACTCCAATTACCCACAAAGCTCGTTTCGTCGAAATAAACGCCAGACAATGAAAATTTATTCATTTTATCCTTCGCTCTGAGTACAGCACAAATTCCACACCCTCAAAAAATATGAAACCCATCCCAGCGATAAAATTCTTACAATAAAATACGAAACGTCTCAATCTCTATCCCAGTACAATAAAAAAAAAATTGAATGGTCACTGAATCTCCCATAGAAAAAATTGCTGACACCATAAGAGTCAATCGCGGCACTTCATTCGATTCTCAGGACGAATTGAGCATTGACTGCTCTTTGTGCCGCCGTGAAAAATTCCTAAAACGCGTGGAAACCATATGAGCATTTCGTTCTCGATATAAATAATCGTCGAGCGAAAGAAAGAGTCGCCGAAAGCATGCTTTGTCCTCGCGAGCGCGAGGCGCGGGGGTGTAACACGCGTTAAGCGTTTACCGCGCGCGCTGCGCTCCGACACGTCGCGAGCTACGACGACAACGACGACGATGAGATCGTAACGCACGGACGAATGACTCCGAGCGCGCAGCGTGTCCTCTGTGATGTCCCGGGGGGGACGACCTCGACATCCCGCGGAGGCATCCGTTTGTAAATTTGACATAATGCGCCCTACAAGATTATTTCACGATTTATCACCCGCGACAACCGTCCCGGTAAATCCTGGGGAGGTCTATTATTAGGTATATAATATAAGAGCGTTGTGTGGATGTATATACACCGACATACATATACATAAGTATACGAGAATTCTCTTACCAGTAGACGAAGGGTGGTGGTGGTAGGTGGATGAATGAAAGATGGCGGTCTCGAGGTGCCGAACAATCGAGGCTACGGGGTCGATGACAAATGATCTGTAAGCTCACTCGCCCGGACAAACCCGAGATTTCCTTCTCATACTCCGCGCCCCACCTCAATCATTGTCTATCTCGCTCTCGCTCTGAGCTGGGCTTCGCGCTCGTTCTTCCTAGGGAAGCCGAAGTTCTCAAGACGCAGCAGCGGCGAACTGGGAGACTAGAACTGGTATCCTTGCGATGGTTTTACAGCATTTTTCTGAAATGAAGAAAAGAATTTTCGATAAGAGGTAATCTCAGATTCTCAGTCCGGTTTGTCTAGTCCTGTATTAAAAAGTTCGTGAGCAACGATGTTTAATATCGCGAAATTTGGCAGTTTGTCAGAAAAAAATCGTTTTTCACGTTTTTCTCCACGAACTTTCGATTTTTCGGGCAAACACCTGTCGTTTTTGGAATCAGCGGGAAATTTCCCATCGGATAGGGTTTTTAAACTTGGCGAAATCGAAAATTTTTTTTTCGACAAATTTTGCGAAAAATGGCAAGGGGTACCCCTTCTAAAAATTTGCGATTTTTGAGGGTCAACTTTAAAAATCTGCAAAAAATCGAAAAATCGAGATATCGCGTTCCGCCTGGCAGCATTCTCTTCGTTGAAGAGTTTTCTTTCGAATGCAAAAAGAAAATCCCGATTATATTGATCCAAAGAAAAATTACACCGATTTTAGTAAAGTGCAAAAATTGGGAAAAAGTAAAAAATCGTTTTTCGCGTTTTTCTCCTCAATTTTTTAGTTTTTCGGGCAAAAACCGGTTATATTTGGAATCAGCGGGAAATTTCCCATCGGATAGGGTTTTAAAACTTCGTTAAATCGAAATTTTTTTTTTCGCCAAAAAAACGGCGATGGGTACCCCTTAAAAAAAATGTGTGCGTCATTGTTCCTAGTTGTACTAAAAAAAGAATTATCAAATGACGTCTGAAGTATCTAAAAGAAATGTCAATCCGGAAATTAGTTGACCCATTAGCAATTCTTCTCTTTCTTCCCGCGAGTCAACTACAAATTCATATAACAAAACCCTAAACGCTACAAGAGTCACGCTCGTGTCAAAAGCTACTCCTCTGCCTTTTTCCCCCCATCCCTTCACCTTCTCGACTCTCGAGCGCGGAGAGATCATACTTCATTCGTTGACCAGTAGCGCGTTCACGTGACCGCAAAGTGTAGGGGTGTGCAGAGTCTCGCGGGTTGGCGACTTTTCGCGCAGCTACCGTGGCCACGACGACCTTACACACATACATATCTGTACACACACGTACATCTATATGTATAAGTTTACCGTTCAACTCGTCGTTTTTGCGGCGGACGGAGGCAGCGGAGAGACGCTATCTTGGGAAGCTCCGAGAAACGTGAAGGTCCGAGAAGGAGAAACCCATCGAACTGCTCGGCGTGAGCGCGGCGAGCACACGAGCCAGGTGCAAAGTGATTCCTATACGTTCTCTTCTTTCCGAATCTCCCTTCTCTCTCTCTTTTTCCCTCCTTCCGACTCTTCGCCTCGGCTCTTCCTCCCCCATCGGAGATCCTCTTCGTCCCCTTTCACTCCTGCACCCCACAATCCTTATTTTCTCCCGTTTCTTTCTTTCCTTCTTTCTTCTCCCTCACACCCTCTCCCTCTTTCTCTCTGTCTCTCGCCTCTAATTCTTTTATTTCATTCTTTTGTCCTCCTGCCAGTGGCTACCATAGCTACCACTCTTCGTGGCACTGCCACCGAAGAGAGGCGAATGCGCAGTTCTAAGAGTGCGGACAGAGTTCTCGTATCGAATACAAGTTTCTCGGAACACAATCGCATATAATACATATGCAGTAGGCAGGGCGAGCGAGAGTAACAGCGAGCGAAGAGCCTCGTCGTCGCGGCTTCTGGGGACTCTCTTTTCCTCTCTCTTTCGCTCGAGTGCTCCTCTCGTTCGCTCTTTTCTCGCTCTCTTTCTCTCTCCGGTGGCTAGCGAACGAGTGTCCGCGGCCAGAATGGACATTGGAGGTGGACATCGGGATTGTGCAACATGGCCGCCCCGGCGAGCGAGCCACGCTCGATAATTGAAGGACCTCGCGCGCGCCGCTTCAGCCCTCTCCTCCCTCTCGGGCCTCTTTCTCTTCCGCTGTCTACGCTGCGCACTCTTGCTTCCCTCTCGCTTCTTCGTTTTGCTTTTTAGCCTTTGCCCCGTGACTTCTACCGCTGTTAACCGAACACCGCGGGACTCTTCTTCCGGCGACTACACCTTTCCTTTGAACCCCCTTAACGTCGAACCCGCGACGACTCCGTTTCTTCCTCGTTGGCAACTTCATCCGCAAAGTCCACCGGTTTGTCAAATCGGCTCTCATTGATATCTCTTTCGCAGCGTCAGATGTAGTCGGTGGAAAGTCTGTAAAAACAAAATAACAAATTTAGTAAAACTAGGAACAGTTACGAGCGCGATCGGAGATTAGTCAGCGTAGGGAAGAACCTTGCGATTTTCGGCGAAAAAAAATTTTTCGATTTAACGAAGTTTTAAAACCCTATCCGATGGAAAATTTCCCGCTGATTCCAAATATGGCCGGTTTTTGCCCGAAAAATAAAAAAATGTAGGAGAAAAACGCGAAAAACGATTTTTCACTTTTTCCCGATTTTGGCACTTTACTAAAATAGGTGTAATTTTTCTTTGGATCAATATAATCCGGATTTTCTTTTTGCATTCGAAAGAAAACTTTTCAATGAAGAGAATGCCGGCAGGTGGAACGCGATATCTCGATTTTTCGATTTCTTGCAGATTTTTAAAGATGACCCTAAAAAATCGCAAATTTTTAGAAGGGGTACCCCTTGCCATTTTTCGCAAAATTGGCCTAAAAAAAAATTTTCGATTTCGCAAAGTTTAAAAACCCTATCCGATGGCAAATTTCCCGCTGATTCTAAAAACGACAGGTGTTTGCCCGAAAAATCGAAAATTCGAGGAGAAAAACGCGAAAAACGATTTTTTTTTCTGACAAACTGCCAAATTTCGCGATATAAAACATAAACTGCTGCCGGTTTCCCAACGACCAATCAGATGCTGCCCAAATCGACAACAATGGTTGCTCACGAACTGTTTAATAGAAGATTAATTAATTAATGACAACAAGTGGCTAGTTCAAATACTCAAAAAAATATGAATAAAAAAAGCATCGTCTACCGATTGAAAACCCTCCACAGCCACAATGCAAGACATTCGACGCACAATGCGCGATAATCGCCCTCCCCCCCTCCCCCCGCCCTTATCGTCGGCATCAAATTCGAAAGTGGCGAGATATACGTCAAGGGTGGGGTGTCGAAAATCGAGTTAAGCGGAGGGCTATCGAGTGAAAGGGATCCCGGAGGCTGTCGAGTGGTATACGCCGAGCTTAGTCACCGATCGCAGTTCGATAGCCACCTCGGCCGCCTCGTTCGTCGAGATCGGAGCCGCCGGGATCGGTAGACGCACGCGTGCGAGAGTTGACGAGCGCGGCTTATCTCGCGACTTATCGGCGCGATACGATAATAGCAGCCAGGAGAACCATCCCCCCACTCCCTTCCCCCATCGGCACAATAATGGCCTGTTAAAAGAGCGACTGCCACGCGCGACTCCCGCACCTCTTCCCTCGATTCTCAACGCCCCAACGCTTCTCGCGATTCGCGCGGAAGACGCGGAAGACTCGTGCGGAAAAGCTCAGCCCCTCGATTCGCGTCACCCTCGTGAAACTATCCTGCTTCTCCACTCGCGCGACCCTTCATTACACACCCACGTGTCTACCTCTGTACCCATAGCCAGCTTTTGCCCCTATATGTATATGTATACGCTCGCATACGTCTACTATACATAATACGAGAAAGTGAAACGCCACAAAACGGCGACGGACTTATATACATATACGTATTTATATAGCTGTATATGTATTTATATAGCTCACAAGCGCAGAGCTAGTTGGAACGAAAATCCGAGGCGGTGATTCCGTGTTATTCTTGTTTGCCGAGGGATTTTCGTAGTTCCGGGCTCGACGGCCCCTTTGTGTGCAATAGGCGGCACACACCCGATACTGTGTGCTCCTGGTAATGCGTTTATACTGCGGATATACGGCGATCAGCGGGACAGAGGGGGGCGAGAAATAATTATGGGCATTTATAGGGAAAAATATATATTGCCGAGGGGATTTGGCTGAGAGACTTTCTGAGATTTTTGGGGTCTTATAACTTGTTCTCAGTCGTCGCGTGCCTCGAGTCATTCGCGCTGCATGAATAAAAAAAAGCAACGACGAATTTATCGCATCTTGGGACTTTTCGATAAAACATTCCGCGTCGATTCTTTGGCTTCGAGTGTTTAGCAAAGTTTCGAAGGAGAGTTCGATAAAGCTTCTTCGCAATAATCAGGCTACCTCGGCGAGCGCTATAATAGTATCCGCAGTGTTTGGGGCGTTTTTTCACCATCTCCCGATTCTCGACGGCTCTTTTCTTGTCCCCGGGAATTTACTGGTTCGAAAATGCCACGGAGCGAGCCTCGCGCGCGCGGGACGATATTCCCTCAAAGTTCTTCAGAGCTTTCCCGATGTCTGCGCGCCGCTGCTGCTGCTGCTGCTGCTCTCTGCCCGCGTTCGCTCGCGCACGAAAACCACCCGGCACCCAGGAATACTATACTATATACATATATAAACATAATATATCTTGAGCATCGGGAATGGTATACGAGACGCGCGGGAGAGAGCAGAGAGAGAGATATAGAGAGGGCCGCGGGAGAGTCTTTGCCGCCCCGACAGACCGCTCTACAAATACAAATTTAACTGCGGTGTGCACTTTACGGCCGCAGACATAGTGGTCCCTCGGCGCATCTGTCGCGCGTTTCATTTTCTATTTTATTTATTGCCGCGCTCGCGATGCGCGCGCTTCCACGCGGCTATCTCCGAGACCTACATTATTATAGCCTCTTCTTCGGTCGAGCCAGAAGAAACCGGCGCTGACTGCGTTGGACCCGCCGAGAGCGACGAGAGTTGGCCGATCGTCGACCGAGCCTTGTCAATCCCGACGATGACGACGAACTTGTGGGCTTCTTCCTGAAAGTCAGAGGTAAGATTATTTTCAAAGAATCTCGATGATTATTGGCGGGCTACATATTCGACATTCGACCGAGCGAAACGAAATTGGGCAGAAACAAGGCCAGCAAAATGCGAGTCTAATTAAGACATCCGACAAATTTCTGGCTTCCACTTTCACATCTCAATGTTCTTCCCCCCCTTCTGTACAGTTAAGATCCAACGTTAAGATTCAACGTCCTTCGGCGCTTTCATGTTCCCAGTCGGGCAGTTAATTTTTATGCGAATACATCTTTGGCGAGACCGCCGCAATAAAAAAATGTCCCCGAAAATCGTTACGGTCTTGCAGTAAGGCAACTCGATTCGCTATTTTTTGCGCTGATCTTTTCTTGATACACTAAACAATTATTTCTCAAACTTTTTCCTCCCAATCTCGCCTAATCTGCCGAATTTTTCCAAGTCTAGATAGTCCCCCAAAGAAAATTCCCGAAGCCCCGATTGATTTCTTGTTCAAATGCAATTCAATACCTACTTTTATAAAATAATTCTCAGCTCAAAGCAGCGAACCAATCTCACCTAACCTGCCTAATTTTTCCAAGTCTATATCCTCCCCCAAGAAAATTCCCGAAGCCCCGATTGATTTCTCATCCAAATGCAATTTAATACTCACTTTTATGAAATAATTCTCAGCTCAAAGCAGCGAACCAATAAACGCGCGAAAGCAAGTGCGACCGGAGCTCGCGCTTAGGTAGACACGAATATATATTCGATGTAGAAGACGACATCACGGGCGAGAAGGTAAATCCGCGTGGCTTCGCAAGGCGTGTGACGAGGACGACGACTCGCGGCGTTAATGGGACCACCCGGGGCGCGAGTGCGGGGCCTTAATGCCGCCGCTCCGCGATTAAACGCAGACAGGATATTAAACCGCGCGCTCGCGCGCTTCCACACACGTCCCGCGCGCGTCTCTCTCGCAGCTACCGACGAGAGTAGCGTACACGCTGATCGCGCCGTAACATATTTTGACAATACATCGCGCGCCGGCGCAAGCTATAAAGTACACCGTCGTATACCTCTTACGGAGCTTATCCGCGGCCGGAGAAGAGAGAGGAGGGGGGCAACCGAGGGGAAGTACGTACGTCCTTTCGTCGGGTGAGCCTCGCTCTTTCGTCCCGCTCCGCGTATGCACATTCCCGAGCACGGGGAAAAGCCTAACGGTAGCTAAAGCCCTCACGGCGGTCCAATCTATCCTAACGCATAGATGCTAACGCAGAAGCTCTCGCGGCATCTCGTATAACACGTGGCGCATATATATTCCGGGCAGAATCCACACCCGAGACAGTCTTCATGAAGTCGTAAATACCGGCACTAAACGAGTTTACCTCCTGGCTACGCAAGATCGCTTCAATGGCAGAGTCGAAGGAGACTTTGGGCTACGATTGTGAGAAAAAAAAATCGATCTGTCCTCCTAAAAATATAGAAGAGATCATTATGTGTAAATTAAATATTGTAGCAATTGCCTTGAATAAAAATAAGTGAGAGAAAACTGCTGTACCCTTTTTTCAGAAATTATGCATAAAAACATAGCTGAGAGTCGTTCGACGGAGTCTGTGCTCGAAAAAAAAATCGGTCTGTCCTCCTAAAAATATAGAAGAGATCATTGTGTGTGATGGTAAATTAAATATGATGATGGTAATTGTCTTGAATAAAAATAAGTGGGAGAAAACTGCTGTACCCTTTTTTCAGAAATTATGCATGGAAAGATGGCTGAAAGTCGTTCGACGGAGAAGTGAAATAAAAGAGAAAACACCATTAACCGCGTTGCACCGGTTAATGGGTGTGCACCTCGGACCTCCGGACCTTCGGCGCACCTCATCGCGCGCGGCGACGAAACTGGTCGCGCTTCTCAAATCACGCCGTCGACTTCGTCGTCGTGGGCCTCCGTTGCAACGCATTTGCCCGTTGATATCGCCGCGGCCTAACTGAAATTCGAGCCGGCAGATCCAATGGTGGCAAAGGCGCGTCATCACGTACGACGCGGCTCACGCCGCGGTCCTGGCGTCACCGCTCCGCCCGAAGTCCATTACACGAGCTGCCGGCGCGTATGGAGCTTTCCACGCGAGAAGGACACTGCCAAAAAAGTATTTCACATAAACTTTTATCATAAGAAAAGTAATCGCTTTTCCATAAACTGATATATTAACACGCGAGGAAAATGTAAAAAATTGCATAGCGATTAAGTAGGAAAATTCATATAAAAATATGTGTAATTTTACTGTACTCGTGCGTTGAATTAAATAAACAAACTGATATATTAAATTTAACATACGAGGAAAATGTAAAAAGTTCCATAGCAATTAAGTAGGAAAATTCATATAAAAATGTGTAATTTTACTGCAATCGTGCGTTGAATTAAATAAAATAAAAAATAAAATTACCGATAATGTACATTCGCGAAAATTTTTAAAGATGCAAGGAAAGAGCCGGAATAAAGTGTACACGAGGATCCAGAGCGACGGGAGCCAAAGGCGTCGGGGCCCCGTATATGTAATATGCGAACGATGCTTTGCACTCGACACCGCCGAGGCTGACTCGAGGGGCCCACACCAGAGGCACACCCGAAGCATTAGCTAACGCGCGTGTCATCGCGAGGCAAATTCGTCAGACGTGACTGACGTCCTCTCCCCCAACGAATACCTAAAAAAAAAATAAAAAAAATAAACAAACAATTTAGTGCAATAAAGTTTAGTAATTTCCTTCCAGACTGATTTTACAGTCAAACAGGTAACGTGCCTATAGAAATAGGCATTCGGTTTACGTAATTTTGCTTCGGACTCGACGCGATTTGGCTGTACGAGTTCGAAGCACAGTCGAGAGGCACAGCGAAGGAAATTAGCGAGATTGCGTGGCTAATTGAATCTTGTCATTCGCGTTAGTAGCCGCCGCGCAACTCCAACGATTTGACCGAGTGCGATTCATTAATTCCGTTTGGTTTATGTAAGAATCCGCGTGCGTGGATATAGATGTATACTTATACGGTGGCTCGTTAGTCGCCTCGCGTTGAGATCCGCGTTTTATTGCTTCTTTACGAAACGCGAGGGAAACGTGCGGCGCGCGGCGATAATGGCATCGGGACGGCTGCGCGTTGCACCTCCCGCGCGTCTCGCGAAATTGCGGACACTCCTCCTCGCCGCCGTCGCGAGACACACGTCTTTCCGCGAGTGCCGCGAACTCGTGCGCGGATCTTTAATTCCGCTGCTTCGAGAGCGTCGGGCGCATTTTTCTGGGAACTCTTCGGGCGGAGGGCAGGGCCGTCTATTTTGGAACCGCGCGCGCTCTTCCCACTCGCGATCCGTACCGCGAGGTATGGAGTTAAAGACATACGCGGACTGAACTGCGGAGCGACGTCGCGATCACTGGATTTTCGTGCAGAAATTTACAATAGCGTTTTCCGGATATCAGCGAAAATTCCTAAGAACTCGTGGATCCAGATTTCGGTCCAAAAAATGGCGAATTCGACATACTTCTTTTTAGGTCGAGTTTGCCATTTTTTACCGAAAACTCGTGGATCCAGTTTCCGGTAAAAAAAAATGTCAATCTCGACATACAATTTGTTCTCTCTCTCCAAGACATCAATTTTTTCCCTCCACCGTCGCTCCGAAGACACACATTCCATCCCAGAAAACATCATTTGCTTGCTTTTTTTTAGACGACCAAAATCCGTCGGAAAATCCTGGAATCAAAAATTCCAATAAATAATCGTAGGCCAAAAGAAGAAATTCTCCACCTTCAAGTGACTGCGTTTCTTTTTCACTGTTATTCCCAGCGGCGAGGGCCCAATTCCAGTAGCGCGTAACGAATACCCGGGAGTCGAGGGGGGCCTATCGTGATTCTCGGTACCATCACTCGAGCGTACACCTTCCGCGGACGTACGGTGGTCATACTACCCCAGTGCCAATGCGGCAGTCCTGCGAACACTACAGGTATATATAGTATATATCAGTAGGGCCAGCGCCGAAGAACGAGTTATCCCGAAGATCCACGCGGGCTTCGACGTGTTGCGCTTCATACATACAAACATACCGCATATTGTATATATATACACACATATATACGTATATACACACAACGGTAGCCGTCGCAGCAGCCAGTGTATATGTATAAACGCAGGCGAGTAGGATACGTGCTCGGCGTCTTCGGTCTCCTCTTCGCAGACGACGACGACGACGACCGACGAAGACGACGACGTGCGGAGTTCTTCCCCGCGCACCCTTTTCCGCGGGATATCATCTGGAAGGTGAGACGCACCGGCGAAGCGCACCCGGTACCCTGCGGACTAATTGGCCGATAAATCAAGCTCCGGCTCGCCTCTCCGCTTCGTCCCGCGGATACAGCACCACCACCACCGCCGCTGCCGCCGCTGCCACCAGCGCCGCCGTAGTCGCAGCAGCATCGGGAGACAGAAAGAAACACGGCGAGTAGACGCATCCGAGGTATATACGACTAGCGGAGACTCTCTTAGACCCTCTCATAGTCGCTGCTGCTGCTGCTGCTGAATCCGCGCGCGGGATGATCGTTCCCCGGAACTCGACTCCCCCTATGATGCCTGCAATACAGATATACACGTATATATGTACTATATATATTTTACTAATGCGTATCGGTCGGTAAGTCGCGGGCAGCAGGTACGGAAGAAAAAAAAAGTACAAATACACGGTTCACGGTATTTACGAATTCGCCGACTAAATTGTAAAAGCATGATCAGGATTCGCGAATCCTGCCGATCGCCGAAGATAACGATTTTTTTTTTGGTACATGGCGCAAACTAATTCCCGTCTGTTAATAATAATAATAAACAACTGGTTTGTTAATAATAATAATAAACCAGTTGTTTATTATTGTTATTATTATCATCATTATTATTGTTATTATTGTTATTATTGTTATTGTTATTATTATTTTTAGATGAACACAAGATAAGATGGGCGGTCAGGAGGACTCTAAACAAAGTATTGCAAATGGCGCCGACGAAACCCGGCGTCAACAATATTCGGGCACGCCGAAGTGTAACAAAATATGCGTGCGGTGAAAATTCTGTCACTCGTCGTCCGACAGAGTTTTCACCGTTTTTACGGATTCCGTAGCTCGCGTTTCGTGCAACCGACGAGCCCGAGTAAACATTCACTCTTTATCCCAGCGATCTTATCTCAGCGATCGTCATTTCTGCTCGAGTTATTTGCGAAATAAAGGCGCCCAGCGAGTTTTTCAGAAAAACCGGGAAGCAAAGACGACGAGAAAAAGCGGCGCGAGTCGGACGTCTCAATTCGTAATAGGCGTGGCCATCTTGAGTCGCGACGATCGGCGCGCGCGCAGTGAGCTCGCACGTCTGCATATTAGAGAATCTAACCTGAATCTCGCTGGAATCGCGAGAGTCCTGTCGTAGACTCGACGAGTAAACGCGCCTCTCCTCTTCTTGCGTCGCCGGTCGGTCGGTCGGATTTCAGCCGCGTCGAGGAAACAGGTTCTTCGTTTTCCGGGGGGGCCACCGCTCGCCGCGAAATATACACACGGCGATCGCGGCGCTTCTACCCGATGCAGACTGCACACGCACCACGCCTCACACTTCGCCCCTTTCTCCGTCTCTCTCCCTTCTCTGTCCCACCCAAACCCCTCCATTTCTCTCTCTCTCTCTGACTCGCTTATTCCATTTGGTTCGTCGCACCGCTTCGCCCGGTCCTCACATCGGCCGTAACGGCGCGCAGGTCTCTCTCTCTCGCTCTCTCTTCGCGTATATATACCGATATGGCAGGACTAATCGCACCGAGCGAACTTGTTGGAATTAATTGGTGCGGCCAATTAACGCGCCCGGCTGAAATGGCCCCAAGAGTTGTGGGCAATGAAATGCCGCGAATGGCGTTCGCTCGTTCGCTCTGTCCATATACCTAACCGGCGCCGCGTAGGAAGCACTCTCTCGCGGCTGCTTGCATAGACGCGCCCATACGTGCTCGCACATTGCGGGCGACGTTGCACACGAGCGAGTAAAACACACAAACGGGACGACGACGACGACACCGAAGGAACCCGATCCGTGCGCACTCTACGTCGACCGGTCGCACTTAATTCGAATCCTCAGCGCCTCCGAAGAAATTGCCGGGATGCTTATAAAGTAGCGACGATTAACCGGGTGTATCCGTCTCTCTCTCGCGGAGCTACGTCTCTCACTTTTTTCTCGCCGTGTAAGAGGAGAAAGATCGGGGTGCGCAAAAAATGAAAAGAGAAATGGTACGAAAAGAGCGAACGGTCGTTTCGACATCGAATACCCGATACGGTTCTTTCGTCCTTTCTCCAGAGATGACCAAATAAAAATTAACGGTTTAACAAATTTTTGTCGTACGCGCAAAAAGCGGTGCAACGCATTTGAGGGGCGTTGTGAGAGGATCTTTCCATAAGAGGGCGAAATTTATTCGGCAACTGCTTCGCGTTGCCATTATTTCTCTCTCGGGTATATTATAGGTATATATAAATACACAGGTATATATTAATACACGTAACCTTAATACAAAAACAATCCTGTAAAAAATAATATTTCAATTACGTCATCCTTCGTTAAAGAAAAACAAATTTCCGTTTCTGTCGCCTTCTTTTTTAACATTCGCTTCGGCGAAATCGGTGTCGAGCCGAATCATTATTATACCGGCGATGGTATATTAATTTTACGCCGCTCCCGAATAATAACGTTTCTCGGGCGTCGAGACTCTGGTTCGATTGGATATGAGTCTACGGCGGCGACTGCGGAGGAAGAGGCGCAAGAGACAAGAAAGAGGAGGTGGACGTCTCAATTTTCTTCGCGGCTTAATGACCGATCGTTAAAACCTGCGGCTTCGGCCTCTCTTGCCGAACCGGCTCGCGCGACTTTTGCCCGGTGCGATCTCCTCCTTCGGCTCCTCTTCTTCTTCCTCTCTCTCTCTCGTGTCGCACTATATACACGAAGCGCCGCAGCCGCTGCCTGCGTTCCTCGTCCTCGTTACTCGTTCGTCCCCTTCGTGTCCGCCGCGCGCACGAGCAACGTAATCACTGTTGTCTCCGGTAATGAAGTTTTTGAGCGGCCAAGTGCGAGAACTCCTTGTACGCGTTCCTTCGCTCTGTATACAGGTATATATACAAGCTGCTATGCATATACCGCGCGTGTTGCGCAGGTAGAAATCAGGCGGTGAGAGAGTAGCCATGCATCTGTCGTGTTATCGACGACAAGCGAGGGTGTTACCCGTTGCCAGTATATTTCTCGCGTAGTTCGCGCGCGCACACACATTTAGTCCTTGTGCTACATGCGTTTGCCGCGGTTGTAACGTTAATCGCACGATTTATAGCCGAGATACAACGCCGAGAATCAGATAGAGGTCTAATTACCGCGATAAAAGTAGCCCCCTCGAGTCAATTATTTATCTCTGGATGCGATATGAAAATGCGACGATGCGACGATGCGACGCGAAATCTCTGAAATGGTTAAATGATTATACACGTTTATTTTTCTTTTGCATGAAATATAGCTGAATAACAGAGGCGGGAAATAATTTGCACGTGGAAAAAATATCGACGTGGGTGGACGCTGCATTTTTCTGTAATGAAGAATGTAAATTATTGTATAATTATCGTGTAGATTATCGTCGCTTGATTAGTGCGGCATGGTGAGGGAATAACGTTGGGGAATAATTCCTACGATGAGTTTGATGGCGCCATCTTTGGTTCTCTGATGGATTCGCGTTCGATGCGCAGAATAATATGAGAAACGAACGGTGTGCGCAGTAGGCACATTATTAAAGTTCGAGAAGACCTCCGTCTGCATAACTTCCTTCTATAACCATCTGTAGGTAACCAAATATAGCGTCGGTAAGGCAGAACGTAAAACACTGCCATACCAACAGTCGCTATCTTCTGACAAAGAGAAACTAACTTTTGAAATTCACAAATGGCGCCCCCAAGCGACAATTTCACCACAACCGTCTCAACAGCTGCACTGCTCATGTGGCGGTTGCATAAAATTCAAACGCGCGCGATAACAGCTCGCATAATCCGTCACACGCGCGATCCTTCCGAGTGTTTGTGTTTGGGCTGCTTCCTTCAGGAAATTTGTCGATTCTCAATCATTGATGTGACACGATCGGCGATCCGAGTGACGCTCTGACGTCTGACGAAAAAAATCGGCGAGATGTTGATCTACGACGTCCTGCACAAGGAAAAGGTGTATCACAGCGTCGTGAACGATCTCCGCGCGTTGGGGGTTAAGCACCGTCTGAAAAAGAGCGCGATCAAGACCGAGAAGACGGAGAGAAGTCGCGCCACGAATCTCCGCAAGGTCTTCAAGGTTTCGCTGTCGTATCAGCCACTCGACGTTGTGAATCTGCCGTCCGGTGCAATTGTTCACGTTCCCGTTTTCGTCTGTCAGGCGACTGCGTATCTCGAGAAATGTCTGAGTCAGGAGGGTCTTTTTCGCAAAGCCGGTTCTCATGTTCGACAGAAGGAGCTCGTCGCGAGACTCGACAACGGCGGTACTCTCGGCGACAAGAATCACGCGATCGATGTGGCTAATTGTCTGAAAACGTTTTTTCGCGATCTGCCGGAACCGCTGATTCCCTTCGCGTATCACGATCTCTTCGTGCGATGTCTCGTGCTTCGCAGTCGGAGGCTCGAAGCTCTTTTGCTGGCTTGCATCCTGCTGCCTCCGCATCACCTCAACACTCTGGCGTTTTTTATGGCTTTTCTTAAGCGGGTTTCCCTTTATGAGAGTCAGAATAAGATGAGCGTCGACAATCTGGCCAAAGTCATAGGGCCCAATGTAATGCCGCTGCAGGAGACGACGATGTCGGCGGTGCAGTCTCGGCTAGAGGCTCATTTGGTCATAGTTAAGGTAGTTGTCAGGTTTTGGGCTTTGGAATTTTTTTTACCTATAACTTTAATGCTATTTTGTTTGTGTATAGATATTAATAGAAAATGCTGAGAAAATAGGAGTTCTACCTGAACATATTTCTGAGAGCATTTCCGCCGAGGCCACCGGCAGCGTCGAGACAGAATTGGATCACTCCGATGCTTCGGCGCGTCACAGAAGCAAAAAGAAGAAGCATCGAAGCGGCAGTCTTACTCGTAAGGAAAAAACAATTGCAATGCCAGAAATAAATATGTCTTTGAGCAAGAGAACTTAAATGAATGACTTTTTTTGCAGGTATGTTCAATGGACTGAAAAAAATGGTTGGAAAGAGCGGATCACCCGGCGAGACGAATCCAGTTAACAATCAGTTGGTGCCTGCGGAAATGGATCCGCTGCACACACCATCAATAAAAACAGGGAAAAAGCGAAAGGTTGTGGAAGTTTCGGCTCCGATGAGTGTGAAGAAAAAGTAAGTGGGCAATTTTTTTAAGCACGGATTTCACTTGCATCACGTTTTCTTTTTCATTTGAAATTTGCACGCATATTTAAAAGAGAATTCACAGGATTCACGTCTTTTTATTTTGTAATGCACTTTTGCAATCCACACCTTCGATTATTTGCTCGGCATCGTGTAAGCACCGCAATCACTTTGCAGGCGAGATATATTGGATGCAATGCCCGAACGCACAAGCCATCATCCTACCCGTACATTATTCGCATCTCCAGTTTCTAGCAACCCAAAGTACGTAGTGCTTGTGTTTGTGTTTGTGTGTTTGTGTGTTTGTGCTTGTTTTCGGCTTTTTTGCATCCCAGTAGCTTAAAACCTGGCACACTGACTAAAATTCGGCACTCGTTTGATTTAAAAATTCACAGCCCCGTAAGGGAGAGGAGTCCGGTGCACAAGTCGAAGGTCCGAAAATACTTGACGCACAAAGTGCACTCAGAAATGTAAGAATCGAGTTAGTGGTAAAGGGGTAGTTATTGATAAGCTTATTCCTTGCAATATCATTAATTAATACTATTTAAATGCAATTCTTGTTACACAGACGAGTATTTGACAAAGTGGACAAATCGAAGAAACTGCGGATGAGTTTGGATCGCCTGGTTTCCAGAAGCAAACAGGTATTTGACTTCAAGTTTGACGTATCTCGAATAAATATTTTTTTGTAACTCATGCACGTAATGTCGCACATTTCGTGCCCGCAAAGCGTGCGTGAGATCGCGTATTATGCTCATGTCAACGTAGATAATTTCACGTACGCCATCTGGTGCGTGAAGTTATCTACATTACTTCACGCACACATTGGCGTGCGTGAAACTATCTACAAGATGATCTCACGCACGCTTTGCAGGCACGAAGATGTGCGACATCACGTTGACATTCGTTACAAAAAGTAATATGTGATACATGGGCGACAAAGCGGCCGTCGCGCGGAGGTTAGGAAGCAGTGCACTCGCCTCCTCTCGTGCTACAAACAACACTCGGCTTCGCCTCGTGTCGTTGTAGCACTCGATTTGGCGAGTGCGCCGCTTCCTAACCTCCGCGCGTAATGGCCGCTTTCTCGCCCTTGTATCACAAAGTACTATTAGTTATCTCGACAAATCCATTGCAGAAGTATAAATGCTACATTTCCGAGTTTAATCGAGCTTCGTTGAAATTCATTGAAGATTTCAACGTATCTCGAATCAATATTTTTTTTGTTATCTCGATGTCTGATTCATTGCAGAAGTATAAAAGCTACATTTCCGAGTTTAATCGAGCTTCGTTGGTCATTTCAGAAGGTCGCTGACGCCGACACATGCGTCGAGCAACCCTGCAAAGAGTCCTACAGCCCTTGCATCGAGAGACGCTGGAGTTCGGCGAGCAGCTCCTCAGCGACGAAAAAGAAGCGCGAGCTCCAAGACGAGAACAGCACCTCTCAACCGTCGCCATTGATACGAAAGGCGACGACCCTGGTAAACGTTCGCGACGACTACGATCGTATATTCATGGAAGCGGACGTTAATCTCTCCGACGACTGCGTGGATTCGTCCTCTCAGCCGCAATTGACCCCTGCGGAGAACGACGGCCGAGCAACGAAACGAAGCCGCGTTAGCTCCTGCCGCAAATCGCTGGACGCAGCTTTGCTACCGCAAAACGCGTCGAGTGACTATTCAATGGGTTACTCACCGAAACACGACAAGAATCTTCGATCAGTCAGTCGACGTTTTTCCTCCGGCGAACTTCCAACGAGTCCGGAAGACGCGACCCTTAACATCGACGCTCAGTGCGAGGAATACGTGCGAATACCAAAAAGCGAGTACGAGGAGATAAAGAGCCGAGTGTCGGCCATAGAATCCCGGATATCCCAGGAATTCGGCAGCATAGTCTCGGAAACGGACGCGAGTTCGATGACGAATTCCGCGAGCAACGTGCAAAGCGAGTATGAAAAAACGCTGGGCGAGGCGAGCATAGAAAGCACAATAACCGCGGATCATTTGGCCAAACGGCTCAGCAAAGAGCTGAAAATTCGACGATCCAGCGAGCACAAGATAATAAGATCGCCGAGTGCTAGAAAAATCGGAATATTGCGCAGACGCTCGCAGGAAAAAGCGCCGAGTAGGCGCGTCAGTCGAACGGCTTCTTGGACATCTTCGAATCGAGCGGAAGCTGAAGATCGCGGAAAACGAGCAGCACAATTGAACAACGCATATTCCTCGCCGAAAAGAGGCCGCGGTCGACCGCCGGATTATTATCCGGAAATGCGTTTGCCACCCGAGTCGCTCTGCAGCGACGAGACGAACGCGCGTCTGAATTATCTTCAGGAACAGTTGCACACACTGATAACTCACACAGCCGAACACACTCGCGGTTCTTTCAGCGACGATGATGGTTGCGCCGGCGACGATGATGTCTTCGAGCCTCCGGCGAGCAAAATGCCTTCTCACGTTCGTCGAGCGTCGTCGTTTCACGGCAACGAGTTTATCGACAATTCGCAGTACTTTAATAATCGCGTGAAGGAACTTAAGAAGACGAACAGTCAGCAGAACGTCGCTCGCGGGAATGGAGAGCGAATGGAGAGCGGCGCGACGCCTGTTGAGGAGAGGAGGCAGAAAACGATATCGTGGAAAGACGCTGCTGGTTATTTCAAGCTGGAAAGTCGGTCGAACGTGAATACGCCGGTTCCGTCGACGGGAAGAGCGTCGATCGCGAAACTGAGGACGCAAAATGCGGGAATGGTACTGGCGAAGGCGAGGCTCTTCGACGAGTGCAAAAATTCCGGCGAGATGGCGGAGAATAAACAGAGTATGCAGGAGAATCAAGTGGCGAAGGTGCCGCGAGTAAGGGAGATAAAAAATCTCGAGCTCGATGCGACTTCGCCGAGAAAAAACGCCGTCGCGAGGAAAAAACACTGCCGAAGCCCGAAGAATAATAATGCGAGGCTTAGGTTGGCTTCGTCGTCGCCGAATTACTCGCCGCTCATTAAAATGGAATTGACGATCGTGCCGCCGCAAAATGCGCAACGGCCGAACGCTGAGAAGCGCGCGAATCGTCGAATGTCTCACAAATTCGATCAGGAGAATCGAGAATTGTTGCGCTGCGGAAAGATCGGTCAGGCGAAGATGAAGGACGACGCCTGCGGCGAGAGAATCGGTTCGGTGGGTTATTCGAAGGAGAAACTCGCGAAATCACCGCCGATGCAGAGCTTCACGATGAACACGATTCTGCAGGAGACCAATGTGAATATTTATGATCCTGATGTCACGAGCATGTGTAAGACTCCGCACATCAAGCGACCGTTCGCGATTAAAACGCCGAAGAGCGCGAGATCGTTGGCGCGAAAACCGGCGATCGATACGCGAAGAACGCCGCTTAAGGCGGTTCCTTCGCTTGGAACTCCGAAGAGACAGAGTCCGAGAATTGTGATGAAATCTCGACACGTTGGCAAACCTATGAATTGAAATGAATTGGGGGATGAAAATGGCGAGTGGGTATTTTGGCGAATAATCGCTTGGAGGTCGTACGTTCGAATTTCGCGATGCCAACGATGTAAGGTGAAACAATAGACGATCTCAAAAATTTGATCCATTATCATTCTCTGAGCCTTAAAGGAGTGAAATAAAACTTTGTGGCTCAACGCAGAATAAATGCACAAATTAATGGAGCTTCTGGTTTTTCCGAATAATACACTTTTTTATTATTGAGATATTGGGAAAAACGCAGAACGTCATTGCGTGTGAATTTATTTTAGTGAGGTTTCCAAAGCTTTATTATCGCCTTGTGGCTAACAAAATGCGGATCACGATCGTCTATCGTTTTACCTTACTTGAGGTTGAGGTGTTTTTTTTATCAACCTCTCCTCGATGGACATGTCTGTAAAATAAAAATTGTATATCATTGTAAAGCATCGAATCGTCGTCGACTTCAGCGTTGCCGCAGTTGTCTATCCGATTTTGTGCAGGTCAGCAGTTTTCATTCTACCGATTGGAATCCCTTCTTGGGAATCTTGCGAAACGAATTCCAGTATCCGCTCGCGTATGAACTGAATTTCGAAGTGCCATGTTTATTATAGAAAAGAAAAAGCATCGAGGATCTCATTCCTCCGCTGTGAAAAATATTCTCGATCTGCGGAACCAAAGTGGCAACAAATTTGATAATTTTTCTTCGAACGAAACTCGACGGGTGAAATCGATCTTCTCACTTGTCGACGCTGTCGGAATCTTCGGAAGATATTGAGGCTCAGAAAAAATGTCGACCAATGGCTAATGTGAAATCAAATAATCGTTTTCTGCGCGAAAAACACCGATCAATTGTCATCCGCTCGCTCACAATGAAAGTAAGTCTTCTGTGAAGATGTTCGACGTAAGATTTTTCTCGAGTTTTTATTTGACACTGACAGTGGACTGTATTTCATACTGCGATCTATTTAAAACCAGTTTTTTAATTTTTTAATTTTTTAATTTTTGTTACTCATCGATAAAAATGAATTCCTCGTAGTCCGCCCGACGTCACAATGATCTTATACGACTCGAGTAACTCTAGTTTTTATACTCTTATTTTTTTTTTTACATTTTTAAAAATATATATATGCTATAACACGTGTGCAAGAAAACTGTAGGAACATTGGTTATCTTATCTTTAATGTAGTATCTACGGAATAAATTAATTCCTACCTATTTCCGCTTATATTCTGTGGTCTCGAATATTGTACTTGTGATTTTTGCCCCTTAACGAAGCAAATAATTAATAGCTACACCGTAGCCACACTTTGGTCGACTAATTGTCATTTTAAGGCACGTGGAATCTCCGATTTATCGTAAAACAGTTTCGAACCAGTTTCACGTAAAAAAAAAAAAAAAACATGTTTCCAATCCGATGAGGACGAAACTTTTTTCTCCCCGTTCCTGACGCATTTTTGTCTTGACGAGTATTCGCATTGACGGAAATCAGTCTCAAACGTTTGACGACTCGTGAGGCGACGATAAAAAAGTTCATAAAAATCGTCGTTACTTTACGACGAATCGGATAGCGCGCCTATGCAGTTCGGGCAAACGATCCGTGTCCTGCAAATGCAAAAAAAAATCATGGATCAAGTCGAAACTTCGCATTGCGAATAATACTAATACATAATAATAACAATACACTTTGTTATACACTGAAAAAAATTAGTAGTTGTGATTACCAATCATTGGTTCGATCTACTAAAATGTTGGTTGCAGTTACTAAAATATTGGTACCTCTGATCAACGATTGGTCAATCACACCTATTAATTTTTTTCAGTGTAGTAGCACATATTTGTATACCTGTCGTACGAACGATTCGCTCCGCTGTGAACCGCGTATCGCGCTCTTCGCCAAACCGGATGCTTGGGATTCGCGACGTGCATCAAACTGTCGCAGGAAACGCGCGAAACGACCGCCCGGTAATTCATTCGCTTGAAGAGATACAGTCGACGCTGGAACAGCTCTTCCGCGGACTGCGAACATCCGTCGGGCGCCGCAAAGAGCAGCAATTCCGCGCGATAGTCATCATCCTCCTCTTCCATATCGTGAGCCAGGCACCTGCAAGAAAAAAACGCCCTCAAATACGCGTAAAAAATAAACCAAAAAAATCAGCAGCAAAATCTCGATGTTCTTACAGCGCGGCGAGAAAATTGAATCTCGTGTAATCCTCGGGGCCGTAGGCAGCTCGAAGAAAGTACATAAACGCCATGGCGATCAGGTATTTGTCCGCCAACTTGTTGCACACATCGTACTCCAATATATCCTCGATTTCCTCATCTGAAGACGCGTTCGATAGTTAGAAACATTTTGCGTCGCTTTGAGTCGCGAGACATTTAATTAAAAACAAGACTTTCGGGCTGGAAATAAAATAACCTGTGTAAACCGAACAAGCGGCTGCGGATAGCGAATCAATCGAATATTGTTTGCATCATTAAACGCAACGATTGTCCTAGTAAAAAAAAAATTGCATTCGAAATTTTGCTTTCGGAACCCGGAAATTATTCACAGCCGCTGGTTCGGTACTTTCAAGTCATTTCATTTCCCTGCCCGGTGATCATTTTCGCCGTAAAGCCGGCGAACCGCCCCTACTATAAATAATGTGATTTATATTATAATATATATGTTGCGTGTGCCCGCTGTACCGATAATTTTGAAGAAATACTCGACGTGCCATTGCTTAATCGAAATTCTCTGCACAACGTGCTTGACTATCGGCTTATTTTTGGCTTTGTCTTTTCGCTCTCTGATGTCGCCCATCATGTGTCCCTCTCTCTCTCTCTCTCTCTCTCTCTCTCTCTCTCTTTCGCCGAATGGAACGTGCGTGAGCGCTACAGCGTGTTTTTTTTTTTTTTCGCACACACCTTTGTAAACAATATTCAGCCCGCGCGAACCAATGAGATCGCACCGCCTATATATTTTCTCTACGCTCGCTGCTAGCGATGAATACCGCTTTTCTCTTTCGCGTGTAAAAATTCGTCCCCGACGAGCAGCGCAGGTACGCACCTCGGTGGATAACTCTCGAGAATCGTCTCGTGGCGAATTATTAATTCCACCGATAAGCGCGAGTAAAATAATCGCGCGTGCTTATCAATGAGCCAAAAAGTTCGGACTGGTCGGAAGCTCCTTCATCCACGTGGTTGACCCACACAATTGCGGCGCGACCAGTCGAGTCCCCTGATTGGCTAGTGTCTCCCCCCACCCTCGACCCTTACCCCCACCACGCCCGCCGATTGGTGCTGCGAGTTGCAGCAGCAGCAGCGCCGCTTACCAGACGACACATACGTGTCCCACGTTTAGTTTCGCGAATCACCGTATAACCCGTCAACTGTCAGCGCTTTGGCCGCAGTTTGCAGTCGGTTCTCGGGGGGCGACGTATTATCCGTTCGACCAGTCGGGGCGAGCAGCAGCCAGCAGCAGTACTTTTGGGGGGGTGTCGAAGGCGATCTCGACGAAAAAAAACACGAAAATTCCTGTGGCAAGGCCCGCGAGGGTCTCGACGCGAAAAAAAACAATGAGGGCCGCCGGAATAATGTTGATAAGCGTCGCGCTTACGTGCGCCGTTATCAGCAATGCCTATTATCAGAAGAAACAGTTCTATCCCTCTGTCGTCTACATAACCAAATCCAATCCCAGTATGGCTGTGAGTTTCTCGATACGTTTTTATCTGTCAAACTTGTCCGAGCAGACTGAACGAGTCTCGCGCATCGATGTTTCTTGAAATTTCTCTCTCATGTCCTGCGTTTCTACGCGGAAATTTCTGGGACGTCGGTCGCCCGAAACTTCTCGATTTCCGCGGAGCACTTTTGGCCTCGATTGCTTGAAAAATTGTTACTATTGTTATTGTTGTTTCCGTGGGAGGTTAGGGTGACGTTTAGGAAATTTGGGGCCTGGAGTGGTCGTATTTAGAATTTTGATGATTATTATCCATAAATTGGGACGATAAACAAAGGTGGAATCATATACGGAATATAGTTGACACTAGAAATTTTTATTTTCTACTCCGAGTCCTGATAACTTAGATTTTAATGATCGTTATTATTATCATTATCATTGTTACGATTGCGTTACATTGTTAATGGCATCTGAATTTAATTCCACAGGTGATCTACGTACAAGGATTGATTTTCGTTTTCATGACCAATACATTTTTGAGAAAAATATTCTTTGGAAATCTGCGGGCAGCTGAGCTAGAAGTGAGTGTACTCCAAATATCAGTGTTATCGATAGGGGAGTAGTCTATTATATATAATAGTCTATCGAATTGTAAATTCTTGAGATGTGCTAAAATCTGATTGTTATGCGTTTCAGCATTTAGTGGAAAAAGCTTGGTACGCAGTGACTGAAACATGCCTTGCGTTCACCGTGTTCAGAGATGACTTCAGCCCCAAGTTCATAGCGCTGTTTACTCTGCTACTGTTTCTCAAGTCGTTCCACTGGTTGGCAGAGGATCGGGTGGACTATGTAAGAAAATATAGCGTTAGGACACAATTGTATCTGCGTTCGCTGCTGTGTGTTTGTTTTTGTGAAGGAGTTTTCTTTCGATTGCAGATGGAGCGAAGTCCCGTTATTACGTGGCTTTTCCACCTCAGAGTCAGCAGTCTCCTAGCGCTGCTGGCAATTATTAACGTTAACATGATCCAGTATGCCTACAATTCGACTCAGGCCAAAGGGCCGTCCGTTCAACTGGTCTTTGGCTTTGAATATGCGATACTCTTCACTGTGGTTCTAAATATCATCGTCAAGTATATACTCCACACTGCGGATCTTCACAGCGAGGGACCCTGGGAGAATAAGCCAGTTTTTCTGCTCTTCACGGAGCTGATTATTGGATTTTTCAAGGTATATAAATAATATAATTCTTTATCATTGCGAGAATTTGCTTTAACGCGACAACGATTTGTAAAATATAATTTACGAAATATTTTACAGGTCATACTCTACGTATCCTTCGTGGCGATTATGGTGAAGCTGTACACTCTGCCGCTGTTCGCTTTTCGACCGATGTACTTTACGATGCGAAATTTCAAAAAAGCTTTCCAAGACATCGTGATGTCGCGGCGAGCGATAAGAAACATGAACACCTACTATCCGGACGCCACGCCCGAGGAACTGGCCGCGGCCGACAACGTCTGTATAATTTGCCGGTAAGTTTTCCCCGCGGACTCTATATCGATTTTGTATTTATAGTACATTCGTAATAAAATATCGTGTAATGTAGGGAGGAAATGGTATCGGCCAGTAAAAAGCTGCCGTGCAATCATATATTCCACACGGCGTGTTTGCGCTCGTGGTTTCAACGTCAGCAGACCTGTCCCACCTGCAGGCTGAATATCTTGAGACCGGGGACTGGCAATGCCGAACCGAGGCCTCAGAATCCACCGCAAGGCCCTGCGCCGGCGCCTCAGGCCGCTCAAACGCCTGGCGCGAATCAGGAAGGTACGACAAAAAAATTTACGATGTTTAATTATTATTTTTTCGATTTTTTCCGTAAATTAATCGTCTTCTCTTGCGGAATTTTCGAAAAAATGGGTTATTACCGATCGCATAATTCGTTATCGTTCGTAGCTCCAGCGCCGGAATACATTCCGCGGAGTATTTCAGACTGGAGAGCCGCCATAGCGCAAGGTCGATTGCCAGGGCCAACGAATTTGCCAACACCGCCAAATATGCTATTCGTCGCGCCGCCGTTTTCCGCAGCGGTACCATTGCCGCCTGTTCCAACGCCACCGCCGAATCTGTCGAATCTGAGCGAGGAAGAGCTTAGGGCGATGGAAGGCAATCTTCGGCAGTCTGTTGAGGCGCGGATACAGACGTTGCAGAGGGTTCAACTTTTGTTGGACGCGGCGAACGCTATGATGAATCAGTATCAGGCGGCGGCCGCGACCGCCAAGTAAGTTAATTCATCTATTTTTTTTGTTTCAAATGCCAAATTACGAAAAAAAACAAACGAAGCCAAATTTATTTTCGCGTTAGAAGAAAAAATATGAAATGCTCGACGTGGTCGGCGGCTGTGACCGCCAAGTGTGTTCATTCGAAATTCATCCATTTTTTTTTTATTCAAACGCCAAATTACGAACAAAAAAACGAAGCCAAATTTATATTTCGCATTAGAACCAAAAAATAGGAAATGCTCGACGTGGTCTAATTTGAGAATTTGCTTTTTCAGCATTCCGAGCCCGGCGCCGGCGGTGGTGAACCTAAGTCCCGAAACGGGGAGCAGCAAAGAAGCCCCAAGAGTCGTGGACCCTGCGCCCGAAGTCGCGGACGACGTCGCGACGAAGGTCGCCGCGAGTGCGTTGAACAACGACGACGAGTCGACGAATTCGGGCAGCGGCAGCAGCAGCGCCGACGACGGAACGTTACCGTCGACGTCGACGGCCAGCGAGGAAACGAGCTTCGAGCAGGAAGCTCTGAGGAAGCGAAGGTTGCAAAAATTCTCGGTCCAGCCGGCGGCGGATTAGAAACGACGAGAAAACGATGAACTTACGTTATATATGTGATAAAAAACGAAAGAAAAGAAAAAATAAGTCTATCGAATCAGGGGACAGACGCTGATGATAAAATATCCTATTTCTACGTCGATCGAAACGACGATATCACTGATCGAACGCTGGACGCTGTTTATATCCGTTCAAGCCGCCGCTGATACAGTTGAAACACGCAAAGTGGTATTTTCGGGACGAAAACGTCGCGAACGACGCAAGTTTTTATTTTTATGTTTTTTTTTTTCTTTTATTCCTTTGGTCTATGATTTGATGTGTGAATGAAATCTTTGGGCGATTATGCGAGAGTTAATCGCCAGGACTCGATGAATATCCCCGTATATCCCCACCCCTACAGTTTACAAACGCCCGGGCGAGAGACTTTTGTATCCTTCATCCCCCGAAACCCGAGAGCTCATGTTCTAAAAGTGCTTCTTCCATCGTATGTTCTACGCGACAAAAGCGATATTTTACATGTAGATAAGACGTAAGCAGATAATATAATTCTTTTGTTTTTTTTTTTCTTTTTTTTTTTTTCGTGCTCTACTCAAAGACACTCGACGTTGTAAGGAAATATTTTCCAGAAAGCTTCGGAATTCGCGCGCTTATTGGCCGAAAGGTTTTCGCCACTGTGAAACGATTTCCTTTCGAATGCGCAAATCCGCGAAATTATGGTTTTCTCACACACACTATTATAGTTCCGTGGCTGTAATATATAGGAGTTTCTGGTAACAATCACCAAGTGTAATAAACATATTTGTCTATTTAACGATTTATTTTTAATACGCGCATTGAGTCGAAGTATCTTTCTATTTGGATGACTCTAATTGATTCGACATTTTTTTTTAATTTATAAAAATTCGTACACCTCATTAAAAGCAACTCATCCAGAAAGTTATATTTTCGTTTTTTATGGTGATGCTACATCTGTTAGAATTTCATCGAATCATCGATTTTTCTCTTTTTCGGTAATATTCGACGAACGATATTTTTGTCACTAGGGACATTTTCATTTCGCCCACCAATAGAGATGAATCCTTGCAGCCACATTGCAGTGAAATTGCATCAACCAATTTTTTTCCTCCGAACACAACCTCGGTTTTTTAATATTTACGTCAGCAACTGCTAAACGCAAGAATCAAATATAATTATTTTGACTGAGCACTATAATGACTTTTCGCTTGTTTTCATTAAAAGTATCTTATATATAGGATATCATTTAATTACCTATCGAAGATCTAAAAAAAAGGAATCTGCAAACATCATTAAAAAAAATATCGATGAGTCCTCCGATCGCGGAGCATTGACCCTCGGCGAACATCCCTTTTCGCGTTTTTGTCTCGCAGCGGAGAACAACAGAGCGGCGATCGGTCGACGCCAGAAACAGCGGCAGCACTGGCCAACATGGCGAATCCATCCCAAGTCATTCAGGAAATTCGCAATAACCTGACGACGAAAAAATTTCGTCGATCTGCGCTCATCAACAAAGTGTAATACTCAAAAAGCGAGATGTAAGTTTTCCGCAAGAAGAGAAAACGAAAACAAGGACCTAATTGCACATTTGCCGGATTCTGCGCATTCGAAGGGATTCGCCGGATAATTTCGGTGCATTCGTCGGCATGATCCTTTCGCCCCCTTCCCTCGCGTCCATAGCTCGTCCGCGATCCCCTCGGGACGAATTTTTATTTTATTTTCTCCCGACAACCGTATCGACACTCGAACCCTCCGAGTTCACGGCAGCGCGCGTACAAAGATGGCCTTCCCGGCCGAGATAATTACAAAATGACGCGCTCATATATATACAAGCAACGCCACAAGGATATAACCGGCGGGTAACGAACTCTCGCACGATACATATATTACGGACAACAATAAACTAAGACATTGCACAGCTCGACTCCGACTCTTGATGCGGATACCCGCTTAAGATCGTTGTAACTCACGAAGACGCGATCTCGATTAGCGTCCGTCCGCCCGCGCATTCTATTGATCGCCCGACAGATATATAATTACACGCATCTTCGAGTTTGTATCCATCGCGATCCTCTCGGCGCGAATCTCACGAAGCGAGATTCGCAGGCAGCTCCGAAAATAGCCCCAAACACACACAGACGTATATACACGCATATGTACATCCATACCAACATCAGCGTCGCCAGGATCGCGACGGACGATCGACAGACGACCAAATAAAAAAGCAAACACAAAAAGCCCAAAACAAATTTCCACGGCGAGCGGCGTCGCTTCGCCCGGCACTGAGAAAAATTCAGGGGATAATGTCAAATATAGTGCATTCTACTATATAAATAATCACAGGCACTATCATTTGGCAGCTGATTTATTTATGTATAGTTGCAGGAACCATAAAAGCATTGTTGTCGTCTCAAACCATATACACGAATGCATTTTGAGGTATTTCTCACTACCGTCTCTTTCACAAAAAGCCCCTCTCTTTCGCTGTGATAAATAATCACAGGCACTGACATTTGACAGCCGGTTTAATTATGTATAGTTACAGGAACCATAAAAGCATTGTTGTCGACTCAAACCATATACACGAATGCATTCTGAGGTATTTCTCACTACTGTCTCTCTCACAAAAAGCCCCTCTTTTTAAGCCCCTCTCTTACTATATAAATAATCACAGGCACCATCATTTGGCAGCCGGTTTAATGCTATATAGTTTCGAAAACCATAAAAGCATTGTTGTCGTCTCAAACCATATCCACGATTGCATTTTGAGGTATTTCTCACTACTGTCTCTCACAAAAAGCCCCTCTCCTTCACTAATCAGCGTAACTTACAACAGCCAATCACGAAAGCAGCATTCCGTTCTACTGATGCATCATTGGCCATCAAACGTAACACTAGTCAGCTACCGAAGGGCGTTCTATGAAAATTGCAGTAAAAGAAATACCTCAAAATGCATTCAGCCACCAAATAGTCCACCAAAAGGACATCGCGCCGGTGCCCATTTTGAAATTTCGCGGGTCCGCGGGTCCGTGAGGCGGGCGCGGTGAACCCCGTGGCGCGTTGTTGTGATCTAACATGGCGGAGCGTAGTGTTGTGGCTGTTGAGTGTCTACGTCAATTTTTAGCGTAAAAACTAGTCTCGAGAGAGTGGAGCGACACAGGACTCGCGGGTGACGACGATGCTTGCCGAGCGGCGGATCATCGAGATATCGTGGAACGCGCTTTCGGCACGTGTGCGTCCTCGCGCGTGAAGCCCGCGGAATCGTATTACTTCCCGGACGGTGTGGGGAAAAACGCGTGTAGTTGTTCTCTCGCGGGGTGTGCAGTGTGTTCGCCAAAGTGTGTGTCGCCCGTGTGTGTGTGTGTCTGTGCGTGTGTGTGTGTCGCGAGAGAGCCGCGCGCGCGATACCCGCGATCTCCGTCTCCGCACAAGCAAAAATCCCCGCACGGGTCGTCCGCGACAAGAGACTCTCGGCGGTGGTGACTCTCGCGGAGGGGAAGGCCGGACAGTCACGACGACGACGACGACGACACTTCGCGGCCGGGTTCCGCGCGCGCCATCCGCAGCACCGCCGAAGAGGTATATATCCCCTCTCGGAGGGGTGACGAGAATCCTCGCGACGAACGCGCGTTCCTACATTTCGCACTAGAGTGACGAGTAAACGACGACGCCGTCACAGTCGTCGTCGCCGTTGACACACAAACGGCCTCGCTCGCAGAAAGAGTGAACACCGAAGGTTTCCCGCGCGTAGAGGAGGTGCTGCACATATCGCCGACATTCGTTCTCGGGCGGCCTCCGCGTATTACAGTCCACCATCCGACACCCGCTCTGTGTGTGCGTTGGCGACAAACCTCGGCTTATGCAACGCGAGTCGGCGGTAAACATAAACTCGCGGTAAACAATATATACGCGGGTTCGCGTTAGTGTGTTTCGAGTGTGTGCGCCACGCTCGGTCCGGTGCGCCGAGAGCTCTCGATCTCTCTCTCTTTCTCACTCTGTCTCTCCCTTACCTCCCCCTCTCTCTCTCTCGACACTCACTCTCTGCATTACCCCCGGGGTATACACAACAAATAATACGGTGTACGTGATCGTCAGGAGGTTCCTCGCGTGATTGTGTCGCGCGAACCAGCGGCAACGGCGGCAACCGTAGCAGCAGCGGCAGCAACCGTAGCAGCAGCAGCAGTAGCAGCAGCAGTGGCTGGGTACCGTTACGAATCCTCGCACACCGCAACAATATTCCTTCGCGCGAGAGAGAGAGCACGTCGTAACGTGTTGTAACGCGATAACGAGCGAGCCTCCCCCGCCAACCCCCTTCGACAACGTAAACTTTTGTCTCGCGGCACCGCCGACTTTCAACGTGGGTCTCCTTTCACCGTTCTGACCGGTTCGACGAGGAGAAAGAAAAAATTGCGAATACGCGGAAAAAGCGGAAGAAAAAAAAGGACACCGAGGAAATTGAAGAACGTAAATCGTATATACGCATATTATTGATAACCGTGAAACAATAATAATTGTAATAATTACTAGTAAAACGACGACATTCGGAGCCAATGATAAACTCTTGTCGTGACGTACTGTGCGCTAACTACTATACTCGTGACGATCGTTGGAAAAATGCGGCACGAACAGTTGTTCCAGTGACTCTGATGCAGTGAAGCGATAATAATAATAATAAGAACAACAACAGCAACGCAAGACAACAAGAGACATCTCGTCAAAATGTTTACCTCGAACTGTGTGCATCCTGACAATTTTCAAGCAGATCTCTGATCCGTATGAATATAGAAGCCGAGGCGTCGTAGCAAAAAGACAACGGGGTTATACTTTTTTTTTTTATTCCTGTGCGCAATAATTGATCGGATAGATGGAATTGTGATAAGCGCGGATGACTCTTTAGGAGCTAGGAAAACGGCAACGGACAATTTGGAGAGGGTTCGACTTTTTGGAGCGGAGGTGGAAAAAGCAAAAGAGGGAGGCATAAGCGTTAAATATATATAGAAGATACACGACACGTAAACCAGAAGTGATGCCAGTTAGTCGGTCGTAGGGGATAAAGAAAATCGAGGCGCGATACCAATTATCACAAGATGACCGATACGCGCAGAAGAGTTAAGCTCTATGCACTCAATGCCGACAGGCAGTGGGACGACCGCGGCACCGGACATGTGTCGTCGTCCTATGTTGACAGACTCAAGGGCATCTCGCTGCTCGTCAGAGCGGAGAGCGACGGTTCGCTTCTCCTGGAGAGCAAGATTCAGCCGGACACTGCATATCAAAAACAGCAGGTATGGAATTTAGTATCTTGCACAGATAATAATTTATATGATAATAGGATTTGAGAAAATAATAATTGGACGATACGTAACGAACGTTTTTAGCATCTGAGAAGCTTGTAATGAATTATGGGTTTTTATTAAGATTCATAGGGTTTCTTGCTTGCAAATGAACGTTACTATTGAAACTCATCTGTTTCTTCTTAATTTGCTGTATATATGTTTTGCATTCGATGCTTTATTTTCAGTAAATGTGTAGGTTAGATTGCCATGGTCGTCCATTTGTTTTTTATTTTTTGTCAAAATCATGAGTTTTGCATACTTGACGATAAAAAACAACATTTATGTTGACGCATGAGTCCCATTCTGATTATTGGTTACAATTATCGTGGCTGGTTGAGAGTATCAG
The DNA here is from genome assembly GCA_964034905.1 of Itoplectis maculator. Lineage (NCBI taxonomy): Eukaryota > Metazoa > Arthropoda > Insecta > Hymenoptera > Ichneumonidae > Itoplectis > Itoplectis maculator. The sequence goes on from OZ035857.1 coordinate 9,546,505, forward strand.
TTTCCTTTGCGAGTCCAGACAAAGATAATGGTTACTGTTAAAACCTGTTCATCGACTGTGGAGACTTTGCCCCAAATGTATTATTTTTGCAAATTTGAGTCCAAATTGCTCCAAAACATCAAAAACACTCATTTATTTAGAAAAAACAAAATTTTTCAGCCAACAAGGTCATATACATGTATTGCGATACGATTTTGAATTAATTTATTATTTATTTACAAAATTATCCTACTGAGAGTAAATGGAGTCAAGGATATTCTTCCATTGACCCTAATAAGAGATAAATGTCGGAATGTTCAGTCGGGACAAATTCACACGACTTTTCAGGGTCATTTGTCGACCTTCGCGGAGGCGACTCTTCGTCTCGGAAAGTACGAAACATTTTGTATAGGTTATGTCGTCGGGCGTCGATGTCGCGTCAATTATGTAGAAAGCCCCATACATTACTCGCATTGCCGATAACGTTGTGTATTCTGAACACACAATTTGAAAACTCACCTGGCACATGAATTTCCATTCATTTATATTCATTTTGATTCCACCAACATTATTATTATTACTATTTTTTACATTTTTACATTTTTACATTTTTTAAGTACAATGTTGAATAAACATTGATAATAATATGAAAAAACGACTTCTGCTTTCAGGACACCTTGATAGTATGGTCGGAGGGTGACAATTTTGATTTGGCGCTGAGCTTTCAAGAGAAAGCCGGCTGTGACGAGATATGGGAGAAGATATGTCAGGTACAGGGCAAAGATCCGTCGGTGGAGATAACCCAGGACATTGTCGAGGAATCCGAGGACGAGAGATTCGACGATATGTCGGATTCGGCGCCGCCGATCGAATTGCCGCCGTGCGAGCTCGGCCGTCTCGAGGACATAAACGAGCTAATCGGCAATTGTCTATCCTCGCCGATGAGAAAGGAAAAATTGGCGATGGCGCTCGAGACGGAGAACTACATAAGAAAGCTCCTGAACCTCTTTCACACGTGCGAGGATCTCGAGAACATCGAGGGACTCCATCATCTCTACGACATATTCAAAAATATTTTCCTACTCAACAAAAACGCCCTCTTCGAGGTGATGTTCAGCGACGACACAATATTCGACGTCGTCGGTTGTCTCGAGTACGAACCGTCGTTACCACAGCCAAAGAGGCACCGCGAGTATCTCCGTCAGTTGGCGCGCTTCAAGCAGGCGATACCGATCACGAATGCCGAATTATTGGCGAAAATTCATCAGACCTATCGCGTGCAGTACATCCAGGACGTCGTGCTGCCGACACCGAGCGTATTCGAGGACAACATGCTCAGCACACTGAGCAGCTTTATATTTTTCAACAAGGTCGAGATAGTGACCTTGATACAGGACGACGAGCGATTTCTCACCGAACTGTTTCGCCAGCTCACCGACGAAGCCACCTCGGTCGGCAAGCGACGCGATCTTGTCCTCTTTCTCAAAGAATTCTGCAATTTTTCGCAAAATCTTCAGCCACAGGGCAAAGAAGCGTTTTACAGAACTCTCACGGCTCTCGGAATTCTCCCGGCGCTGGAAATCACCCTGGCGATAAACGACGCTCAGACGAAAACCGCGAGTATCGATATCCTTACGTACATCGTCGAATATTCGCCGAGCGTTGTTCGGGACTACACTCTTCAGCAGATCAGCAACACTGAGCAGGAGCAGATGCTGATTAACGTCGTCGTGGCTCAACTCGTCGGCGACAATGATCCTGAATTGGGCGGCGCTGTGCAGCTCGCCGGTGTCCTTCGGCTTCTCCTCGATCCCGAGAATATGTTGGCTTCCGTCAATAAATCCGAGAAGACTGACTTTCTCAATTACTTCTACAAGAACAGCATCGTGACGCTCATCGAGCCGCTCCTCGCCAACACTGTGGGCGACAAACCCGCACGCGAGGACTATCGGACGGTCCAGCTGCTCGGTTTGATACTCGAGCTTCTGTCGTTCTGCGTCGAGCATCACATGTACCAAATCAAGAACTGCATTTTGAACAAGGATCTACTGAGACGAATACTTATACTTATGAAGTCGACGCACACGTTCCTCGTGCTGTGCGCGCTCAGGTTTATGCGAAAGATCATCGCGCTCAAGGACGAATTTTATAACCGATACATCATCAAGGGCAACCTTTTCGCGCCCGTGTTCGACGCGTTCGTGCGAAACAACGGCAGGTACAATCTTCTGGATTCGGCGATTCTCGAGATGTTCGAATTTATCAAATTGGTAAGAAATCCGCTTTTTCCCTGTTTCAGCGTTAATCGCATTACGACGGATTTATTCGTGATTTTACAATTTTTTCTCTTTTTATCTTTGCAGGAGGATATCAAGTCTTTGTGTTCGCACGTTGTGGAAAATTTTTCCAAGGAGTTGGAGGCTATTGATTATGTTCAAACGTTTAAGGCGCTAAAATTGAGGTACGGACAGCATCAAGATAAACTTAAGGATCGCGATAGGGCTACTCTGAGTTTGGAGAGGTATGTTTGCACGACAACCGACATACGTATCAGTGCTTTCTTTTTTTTCTTACTCTTTTGAGGACGGTTCCCCTGTCCGATTGAAATTAGCACTCGATCGATCGTGGGAAGAGCGCGAAAAAAAAACCCGTGCATGTTTGTTACTGCGTCGCCAGTAATTCATCCTAATTATCGATGTCTCGACCAACAATCGATCAGATCCGTAATACGAACATTTCCACACACCCTTCGTCGCAAACTGATCACGGATTTCCTTTATTTGCATACAGTGTACCCTCGATACTAAGAAACAGTCGGTATCGGCGGGACCAACGGCAGCTTGACGAGGACGAGGAAATGTGGTTCAACGAAGAAGAAGACTTCGACGAGGGCGAAGCCGTTGTACCAGCGGCAGCCGCGGATCTCGTTCCACCGGCGTCGGCGAAGAAACAGCCACCGGCGCCAAATCCCGCACCCAATCCAATGCCTACCGACCCGAAAGGCCAACAGCAGACTGTCCTTAACAACAATACTGCCAACAATAATTCGTCGACGCAACAGTCGCAAATAAACAACAGCGCACCGACGGTCAACGAGACGTCTATATCCACGGGGATAATCGCCTCATCGACCGACGGCGCTGTGGAAAAGGCTGGGACAACTATTTTCAAGAAGGTACGAATCGTATAAAAATAATTCGGGCAGTTGTGTCAATTTCAATTTGTTCATATAATTTATTTCCATCGCATCTATTATTTGGCTATACGAGTCAATTGTTTACCGCGGGCAATCGGTGGGTTCAATAATTCAATAAAAGCGCTGCTGACCGAGGACAATGTATAGCTTATTCACGCGAATTCGCCGGAGGTGAAATAAATGAAACAATGTAGAATCAGTACAATTGCTACATTGTGGGGATTCGTATATCACTCTCTGAGAATCATTGATGGCGATTGATTTGCAAAATGGTCGAACAATCGATTTCAAGCGTACTGGAAAAAATATATCATCTTCAGGCAGATTCGAAGGAATCGGAGTACTCGAATTTGGATGTTTTCGCAGGGTTTGGTGGACTACGAAGGCGACTCGGACGAGGACGACGAAGACTCGGAGCTGAGTCCCTCGCCGAAGCGGCAGCGACTGTCATAGTAGACGAACCACAGGACAGCAGCACGTGTGCTGCGATTATCGATCGCCGTTGCCGTTATCCCCCCGATCCGACCCCCTCGAGTCGATCCAAGGTTGTTTTAATCCGTTGTTATAAACGGTGAGATCGATCTGAACCGAAAAAACAAAAAAAAAAAAACGAAACAAAATGAGAAGCAAACAAAAACAAGTAAATGATAAAATACCTTCGTGCATTCGCGAGAGGCCGGGTACTTTGAGGGGGGTAGGGTGCTTTTAAAATGGAAACAACAAAAAACGAAAAGAAAAAAACAAACAAACAAAAACAAAACGTAGTGTATGGTGGACGTTTACACGCCTGTCTGTGCTAAACGGTGTACAGTTATGAAAAAAAAAAAGGAAAAAAAAAAGGAAACAAACGACAAGGATGAACGAGGGACGCAAGGTGATGTGGAGGAGGCGCGTTGAGAACGTAACGATTATGATGATGATGATAATGATGATGGATTTGTAAAACAAAGGAACTTTAAACTTTCTTAATAAGGTAAATAAGAAATTTACACGCTATTGTACGACTATGTTGTGTAAAGAGATAGTAAATTTGAAGGAAAACCGTAGTTTATTCCAGTGCTTTGGAAGGCCCCACACTCACACACAGACACGATTAATGGAGAGAAAGCGTTTAAAGTCCCTCGCAGAACAGGAAATATTGATTGAAAAATAATGAATAACAGTAATAAAAGAAATGAACAAAAAAATCGAAAAAAAGGAAAGCCGTTGAACACAGGAAAAAATATGCGCGCAACGAAACTGCGATCGTTCGAGAGCTAAAATCGCTATCGGCGAGAGCGGTGCACGCGCGTTGGTCTAATCTCAGTCGCAGCGCGAAAAATCTCCTCGAACACGACGCGTCTTCTCGAGTAACGTGCGTTCCCACGACCGAGGAACAACAACAACAGCGACGACAAAATCATCGTACGATTCATTCTTACTTTTTTCTTATCGTGCAACGACGACGGACAACTCGAATATCGTTTAAATTCAGCTCCCTAAAATTTGCTCCAATTTTTTTTTTTTCACGAAACAATCGTCTTGCAGTTTGAGACATATGCCAAATCGGTAACGACGGATACTCGATTGTCGAGTTGCACGTTTGAAACTTGCTCTGCTTCATGAAGTCGCAGATGCATTCGACACGGCCGCGGGACCGAACGGTTCGGTTCCCGCGACCTTCCTCGCAGTTTTTTTTTTAATCTCGCAATTTTTTTTCCCTCCCTTGATTTTTCTTTAATTCGGGACAAATCGACGGAGTTTTCGAACGGAACCGAAGAGTCGTATCTTCGAAGCTTAGCATTCGCGGCTCACGCGTCCTTCGCCACGAAATTCGCATCTCACGGTCATCGCCAAATTTTTATTATCGTCCTTTCGACAAAGCGTCACTCGTGACGACGCCGTAAACGTAAAAATGTTCCATACCTTTTTTGTTTGTTTTCAATTTGTTTCCTCGTCAATCGTAATATTCCAACGATCTCCAGAGACGAACGTAGCGACTACTTGTAGCGGTCCAATCGCAGACTCAGGATGTGGAATAATCGGCGAAAACTTAGGTTACAATAAAAGATAAAAAACAAAAATCGTCCTTCGAAATGTCGTAATTGACCGATAATTGCACGTTCTCACTCTGCTTCACGATGGTCACTTCGTTCTTCGCTAGCGATCCATCCGCAGCTATCGTATCTCCCCTTCTTTTCTTTTTCTTCTCTTTCTCGCTTTTTTTCCTTCGTTTCCTCGACTATTTCGATAGGCTGTTAGGCCTCAAACAGCCCACAACGTAGCTGGCTGCGCATAGCCGTTTTATTTTCTATCATATTAAAATAATATCTATATAAAAGAAAAGAAAAAAATCATTGAATACACAACAAACTGACGTAAGCTAATGTACAGATTTGTAATGGCATTTCTACTCGTAAGAATCACCTTAAATCACACTCGTCGAAATGCAATAGATCTGCTTCGTGCTGGCCGTGACGATTGAACGGAATAAAAGATAAATAAGGACGGAAAAAAAAAAACAAAAAGTAAGCAAGAAGTTTTACAGGAGCTGAAACGAATTTGTATATAAAATAAAAAAGTGAACAAAAAAAAAAAAGACAAAAAACGAAATCGCGCAACTCGGTCTGACCCACAGACGGTGTAACAAAGGCTATCAATTAAATTAGTTGATTAGTTGCCGTGTTAACGCATAATGTTGTCCCCTCATGTGTTTTACTATATTTACAAGTTATCCGGTAATGAGAAGAAATAAAAATGAAAAAAAAGAAAAAGAAATCTTACTACTATTAATGCTACGGCGCGCCTGCAAAACGCGCTCGCGAGGAATGTAAGTAATGAAAGGAAAAAAAAAGAATAAAATAAACAGAGGAAAATTTTACCTAAGTGATAATTGAGAAATAAAAGATCGAGTGCAAGTTTAGTGTATTCGATTTAATCAGCGTACAAAGTGTATCAGGCGTTGTTGCGAATGATCGTTCCCGGGTTACAGACAACGCTGCGTTTTAAACATTTTCTTATTCGCTCGAGTCATTAATTATTTGTCATACATAATTTTATGTATGTAGACCATTTTTCAGGCCCGTTAAAAAATAAAATAATTCTTCGTAGGAAATTGAGTGGCATTGAGTTGTATACGAAACTCGTGCGGGAAACTTTTTCTGATCTCGTTTGATTGCAAACTCTCACTCGTCTCGAAAATGTTTCTCGCACTAGTGAGTTACTATTATGGAATTATTTCGAACACTTATCAAGGAACGTTTATTCGGAACAATCCTCTGAAATATTCTGTACAAGCGTTAATATCCGTACCGAAGCGATCACTCGAAATTTTACAGCCGTTACATCGATATAATATTAAAATGACTGGAGGAAATTGAACGCAATGTACAATATCAATTGAGCATTGATATTATAACGTGTTTACTTTGTACATCACCGCGAACGCGGTGTCATTATCGTTTTCCTTTACTTCTTTTCGTTTTTTTTCTTTCCTCGAACAAATTCAGATACACAAATTTTTATAAACGAAAAAAACAAACAAAATATCGGTGAACTCTCTGTAAGAAATATGGAAAGGATTATTGAGTGTGTATCAGTCGGTATAAAGAGCATCAAGTGTGTAAGCGAATCAGTATATATATATCTGTTGTCTTTTTCTCATTTCTCGCGCGAAATATCACGTCCCAAAATCACAATGCTGTGCGCAGTATCATCGATCATATTCGTTATAATACGCAAAAAAAATTAAAAAAAAAAACGAAAAACGTTGGAATGATTTTCGCTACTGAGATGAAAAAGTTTGTGATTTATAATTTTGCAAAGCCAGCAACCAAAACGCAACGTTCGTGTAATTAGTTGCCGCAGAAAAATTACCGTACGTTTTATACTGAAACAAAAAAAAGAAAAAACAGAATGCTTAATGCTCTTCGAGAAATTTCGGCAAGTGAGGAAGAGTACAGAGTGATATGAATGAGTGTTATACGAATACAAGTGTGTTGTAGAAGTGCGAAGAATATTTAATTAAATAAAACTAAATTTAGACGAATACAGCCTCATTTACGAAATGCTCTTCGTGTGAATCCTTCGACGCTTCGTTATTAACATCTAAGGCTAATTAATTAGCGGGAATGATTTTTTTGAATAATTTAATATTCACTTAATACCCGAATTACACTTAGGATTCGTATTCCCGAAAAAATGTTACGACGTTACAACTTCGACATTATCTTAACATCAATGGCTACCCTCTTTAAGTATTTAAGTTCACAGGATCGAACGTTTACTGGAACGATATTTCGATAGGCAACAGAACATTCCGAGGCGAAGCTCTACGGACGAACAACCTCAGCTTTCAGACGCGCAGCCAAAGCTTTTCGCACTTGGAGTATCGATGGTTCGGGAATCTGCGACGCCTCAAAATCCTGCGATCCTTGCATACTGGCTTCGGCTGCAATTTTCGCAGAACTCGGTCTTGCCTTCGTCATCTCCAATCGCTGACTCCTCGCCTGCTTCTTCAACGCCACTAATTTGTCCCTTCGAGCTTTGAGATAGTCCTCGCGTTTCTTTATGTCCTCCGGACTTTCCTGTTGCTGGGATATTAAACGAAAAAAATTCCAAAATGATTTCTCGGTAAGCGATATGAAATTTGTTTCGTTTCCTATATTGTGAAGAGTCTTACAGTGGGTTTCGATGGCAACAGCTCCGGGGATGGTTCGTTCTTCGTGACCGAAATTTTCTTCAATCTCGCCGTCGGTGGTTGCAACGGAACGAATTTTTGTGGCTCGGGAATTTTTTCGTCCCGCGATTGCAACGAGGTGGATTCTTTGTCCTCGGTCTCCTCGATCTTCCATCGTTCCGGCGACGAGGTTCTCGACGAACTTGTGGAGGCCTTCAGAGCCTGTTCCAAAAGTACCTTCTCATTGTGGTACTTCGAGGCGAGTCGTTCGTGCTCCTCTTCGTAGGCCGCGGCATCTTTCTCACCGGGTTCGTTGTCTTCGCGATCCTCCATTATTTGTTTACTGCAAAAAAAGGAAATTAATTTACAAGATCAGAAGTGATATATAGTGGCTTTTTGTTCGTTAAATGTGCCTAAGAGAAAGTTTGGATAAATGAAAAACGTGAGACTAGTTATGAAGAGGACGAATTGATTTCTTTTTTAACTTGGCGCATATATTGATAAAATACTGCAATTAAATATAGAATGTAACGAAAACTCACTGCAGCAACTCTTCCATCACCAACTCGTCGTCGGGAAGTCCGTCGCTCTCGCAGGTCAGCGATGCCGGCGTCAGTCCGTATTTCTGCTCTATCATATTCAGAGCCTGCAACTGCAGCTCCAGATTCTTCTGTATCATCATTCGCTTGAAGATTTCGTACTCGTTGGCCGCCCAAATCTGCTCGAAGAGACACTGCAACAGATTCTTTCGTTAAACTTATTTAATTCCTGAATTTCTCCATTTTTTGTTTTTTCGAATATTACGCAACGCGAACAAAACAATCGCCACGACCTTCGATTGTCCTTCATTCCAGTCAGGTGATAATTAAATAACAGCAGATTCGTAGTCATCTGTTATTATTATGTTTTCAAAAGACTCACTTGCTGAAAAGGCACCGGCATCTTTGTATTCTTGTTCACCGCACAGGCGTGTTCGAATTGCTCGGAAGTGATGCCCATGTCCTCCATATAACAGCCGAGCAGCAGATCCACCAGATTCTTGTATTCCTGATAAACCTCGCGATATTCTTTGCTGTCTTCGGTGTCGGCCTCGAAAACTGCGAACAACGAATGAACGGAACGAACGGATGCGTTACAGATAAATGCGGACGGCGGACGTCGAGGGTCGAGCTTACTGAGCGACTTTTCTTCGATGAACGTCAACAGAGGCGAGGACCATATTGGACCCTGCAGAAATCCCACGAGAGAGTCGAAGACCCACGCACTGTCCTCCCTTTCGGACATGTTCGAGCGAAATTTAGTTCCCGCTTAGAAACACACCGGATTTTCGACGAGTATCGAATGAGACTAAGCCTCATGAGTCGGGAAAAGTGAGGAAATTCGTCCACGTACCGCGGTGTAACCATAGAGATGCTCGGGCAAAACATTTCGCTCTGCTTTGCGTATCGTACTATATACATCGCACCTACGGACGTGATATGTAATTGATTCCGCGCTATCGAATTATGTCATCTATGGATATATTCGAGAGACGAGACTTGTTTACGGAAAAAATTTTTCCTCGCTACAAAAGTTTCCAAGTTCATTTATTTAGAATACGTTTAAATTTACAATACGTCCCAACAAATACGACACATGTTTCATTTGAAATCGAAAAAAAATATCGTAGTTTCAAAAGTTACAAAATATCAAATTTTGAGAATAATAATAACAATAACAATAAGAAAATTTTATTAAGAAGTGTGTAAAAATGAGCAAATTGGACCGAAAATATCGCAATTCACAGTTGATTTAATGCATTAATAAGAACAGTAATGAAATTAGTCAACTTGTGAATCGAATTGGAGTATTAATTAATTTGTATTTCGAGGATGAGTCACAGGAAAGCTTCAGCCGGTGTCCGTCGAGCGTCGCGGCGCTCGCGTCGCCCATGTGAGTGGTCGTGGGTTTGTTTTTGTTCGATTGGAAACTTTGTTAAATCGAAGGAAACAGCGTGAAAAATGTCGAAAGCAGCGGCGCGAATGAAATCGATGAAGAAGGTTGTCGACAAAATTGATCACAGCTCAAAATTGAAGACGAATATTCCCGCGGGAATGGCTGTCGCTGGTCCACCTTTGGGTCCTATGCTTGGTCAGGTTAGTTTCTCGAAAAATCTATATATCCAAATATATGTGTATATTTATATGTTTAATTTGATTTATTTACAATACAACATTTTTATTCTAACTTTCGTGTGATAATTTCTGTAGAGAAACATAAACATAGCTGCGTTCGTCAAAGACTTCAATGAGAAGACGGAAAATATAAAGGAAGGCATTCCGCTGCCTTGCCGAGTGAAAGTCAACTCCGATCGAACCTACGATCTGGTAATTCATCAGCCTCCGGTGACATATTTTTTGAAACAGGCTGCTGGAATTCAGAGAGGACCTATGAATGCAGGTGACGGCATTTGATACTTTTATTTGTCTGTCACAATTTTTTTTTGTATCCATTTGTTTGCAAGATAATTTTTTTACTACGTTGTTATTCAACGGTATTTGAGTTGAATGTTGCGATTACCTAATACCGAAGGCATAATTATATTTTTGTTTTTTCCATGAATATGAAGAAAAGCTTTCATGTGAAACTTGGGTTTTTTCTCTAACTCTTATCACATTGACTTTTCATTGATATTTGATTTTGTATTGTAACAGATAGAATTTAACTCTAATTTTTGCAATATTGTAGGTAAAGAAACAGCCGGCATGATAACACATAAACATCTCTATGAAATTGCCAAAATTAAGTCCACCGACCCCCCTTTGGCTCTCATGACGCTGCAACAAATCGTGATAATGATCGTTGGTATCTCCCGCTCAGTGGGTATCAAGATTGTGCGAGACTTGGATCCAGTGGAGTATGCCAAATTTCTGGCGGAGCGAGAAGTCGTCATAGCTCAGCAAAGGAAAGAGTTGCAGGAGGCTAAAGAGGCGAAAATGCTTAGGACTGGATAGGTCAGCACTGGTATTTACTACCGTGAAAATGTTATACTGTATAGATTGTTTTTAATTTAAGATCCAATAAATGCGATTAAAACGCTATCGTGGTATCGTATTTCACGAAACTATCAAATCCCGAATATTAACTGCGTCAACTAATTTTTTAATATTTTGCTATTCAAGTTTTTAATAATTTACGAAAGTAAAATTTATCCTGATTTCACAGAGCTTTTACATTCAATCTACTCTTGCGCCAAGGAAGGCATACTTTGTGTATCGGCTGAATCCGGTCGCTCTTAGTCCGTTGAAATCGCAGCTCACGACACTAGTCTACTTATTGAAGTAATAGCTAAGGGTGAGGAGGGTTTGGCGTATTGAAAGATATCAGATATTTTTTAAAGAAACAGATTTTATTCATTCCTACAGAATTGCAATACTGAAATAATTGAAAAGATTTATTTGTGCTGCAGAAGTCGTATATTGTTCAGTGTTTTGTGAGTCATGTCAGTTACAAGTATAGTCGTCTTTCCTCTGTATTTATTTGCGTATCAAATCATCAAAAAGGGTTTTGTATTTTATTCGTGTCTAATTTTATTTTCAATTCGTATGTCGACAAGTCGTATGTACAGTCTTCCCTTGTATATATTTCTACCAAATCGTCATACCGTGTAGTGCATTATATCCGTGTTTTATTGTACTTTTTATTCGTTCGTTGACAGTCAGAAATGTATAGTCATTCTTTTGTATATTCATCTTCGTATCAAATCGTCGAAGTGCATTTTATTTGTTTTTTTTTTTTTTTTAATTTAAATGTCAATTTGTTCGTTGATAGTAAAAAATAGTGTTTTGTGGGTATATTTATGTTCCTGTCGAATCGTCGAAAAGTATTTTAGATTTCATTCGTGTTTTATGTTACTATTAATTCGCTTCTCTGTTCAATATTATTTAATGACCCCGGTTTAGATTAATTCCGCTGAGTTTTTAAGTTTTTTGTGATTTTGGTCCATGAGATGAAATCCAAGTTCAGCGTCGTGGTAAAAGTCCAGGTCCCGCGTTGTCGTCAAAGTCCAGGTCCCGCGCCGCCGTCAAAGTCCAGGTCCCTCGCCGCCGTCAAAGTCCAAGTCCAGGTTCCTCGCCGCCGTCAAAGTCCAGGTCCCTCGCTGCCGTCAAAGTCCAAGTCCCTCGCCGCCGTCAAAGTCCAGGTCCCACGCCGCCGTCAAAGTCCAAGTCCCTCGCCGCCGTCAAGTCCAAGTCGAAATCGATGCGCTCATCTCGAAGTTGAAGTCCTCGCTGTGAAATTAAAGTCAATGCTGCCGCCAAAGTGAAGATCCATTCCGCCGGGGTAGATCGAATCCTAATCGTAGTTACATTGTCGTGTGGCTCCATGGAAGTCTCAGGAATCCGCCGAGGTCGAAGTCCTGCGGCGCTGCTAAGTAATAATCTTCAAAATGTTGTTTCGTTGGAATGTTGTGAATTTTTAAATCCCTCGTTGGTATCCGTTGGTCTGCTGTTGTTCTTTCGCGATGCTTGGATACTTCTTCCTTTTTCTCGTAGTTAAAGTACCGAATGACGTTGTAATGTCGATGAAATTACCGAATACCGAAACCGATCAGTAGGGATGATAGTTTGGTGGAAAAATTGTTTGGTCCAAAGGTTTGGGTAATTAGAAGTTTCGTCTCGGTCTTCAAAGTCGAATTGAGGTGTCCAGAGCGTCACGACTCAATGGAAATTTTGAGTCTTCTTCGAGGCCATATGAAAAACATGGCCCGTAGGATGGTCGGGAAGAAATGTTGTAGGAATGAATTAGTTCGTTGAAGTTCCGGACAAAGGTTTGGACGCGAGATTCTCTTGAAGTGCGAAGTCTCGCTGCGATATCTTTCAAGGAAATTTGTGCGAGTCTCGTGCGAAGCTGGGGGTCGAAATTGTGATGTCCAGGATGTCCGATTCCACGTACATTTGGAATCTTCTTCGAGGCTTCGCGATAACTCGGTCCAAGGGATCTCGGGAAAGACTTGTGGAAGTTGATCGTTTGATTTCCTAAAAGTGTTTGAACGCGAGATTCTTCTGAAGTACGAAGTCTCTCGCTGCGATATCTTCCAGGGAAATTCGTGTGAGTCTCGTGCGAAGCTCGGGGTCGAAATTGTGCTGTCCAGGGTGCCTGATTCCACGTACATTTGGAATCTTCTTCAGCCCAAGGGATCTCGGGAAAGACTCGTGGAAGTTGGTTTTTGATTTCCTAAAAGTGTTTGAACGCGAGATTCTTTTGAAGTACGAAGTCTCTCGCTGCGATATTATCTTCCAGGGAAATTCGTGCCAGTCACGTGCGAATCTCGGGGTTGAAATTGTGCTGTCCAGGGTGTCTGATTCCACGTACATTTGGAACCTTCTTCAGCCCAAAGGATCTCGGGAAAGACTTGTGGAAGTTGATCATTTGATTTCCTAAAAGTGTTTGAACGCGAGATTCTTCTGAAGTAGGAAGTCTCGCTGTGATATCTTCCAAGGAAATTCGTGCGAATCTCGGGGTTGAAATTGTGCTGTCCAGTCTCGATAATTACAAGTGGGCACAGGATGTGTTCTTGAAGTGTGGGAAGAAAATTTTCCGGTCCTGAGGAGTTTGATAGCTTGTGAAATATGAGGAACGACTTTCCAGATGTTGTTCGGATATTTCGTGAGAATGTCTCGCGATGGATCGTGACAAATATTGAAGTGTCAGTCTGATTTTCGTGCTGATGTGAACCGTTAGCCGTGTTTGAAATTGCTGTGATAGAAGCAAGTATATCAAGGCAATATCAAAATGTATAGAATAGTAGGCAAATGGGAGTCTAAGTCGATTGGTCGTCAGACAGTTGTCAGGATTGGGCAATCTACGTCGCGACTGAAGTGGGTAAGAATATTTCCGAATGGTCTTCCCTCCAGGATTATTTGGTCTTCCGGCGGAATTATTTGGCGCTCGCGGTGTAGTAAAACGGATGATGCCGAAGTTATCGATTGATCAGGATAGAGAAGATGATACGATTAGAAGCCCTTTTGGATGGTCGATGGAAAACCCGCCCAAGTGATAAATGATCGTGATTAGTGTCCCGCGACGTCCCACGAAGTCCCACGTCGTTGTCCATGTTCCACGCTGCAATCCAGAGTCCCACGTCGTCATCCGGTGATCCAAGTCCCGCGTCGTTGTCCGGTATCCCAGGTCCCACGTCGTTGTCCGGTATTCCAGGTCCCACGTCGTTGTCCGCTTCCGTCCAATGTCCCTCCAAGTCCATTCGGTCGGTCCTCTTCTGCGATGTCTTCTTTCTTCTGCGATGAAACCCTGAAAAGCCCCCCAAACCCGCTATTCTGCTCATGTATTTTTTGTCATCTTTTTTCTCAAAATTTCTACTTATTTTTTGTGTTTTCATTTTTTTATCGTTTTTTCTATATTCTCTTCTAATTTTTTTTCTATTCTTCAATTTTTTTATATTTTTTTCTAATTTTTTAATCTTTTTTTTTTCAATGTTTTTCTAATTTTTTTATTCTCGTTTTTGTATACTTTTTTTTTTCATTATTAAAGATTCTATTTTTTCATTTTTTTACGTTATTTTCTCGACAAGATATTTTCATTTTTTTTTCTTATTTTTCATTTTTTTCTTTTCTTTTTTTTTGTGACTTTTTTCAATACCATGATGCAGAAGTTAAATTTGGAAAGGTGTTTAACACCTGAGGTCTCGGTAATAAAAAGCCTGAGGTAAGGCTTGAAATACCGGTCAGCCTCAATGCCACATGGGGAAATGGCAGATATCACTGTGGTCATTAAGACCCCTCGATAGAGTTGAGGTACTTGTGAAGCCAAAGATCTGTGGCTTTTTAGTCGAGGATTTGGAGTTCTCGCTAATCCAGAAGATTCAATCCAGTCGATTGTCAGTCCATGAGGTCCCACGCCGTCGATCCGCAAGTCCAGGAAGAGTCCCACGCCGTTGATCCAGAAGTCCAGGAAGAGTCCCACGCCGTCGATCCGCAAGTCCAGGAAGTCCCACGCCGTCGATCCACAAGTCCAGAAGGCCCGAAGAAATCCAAGTCCCGCGTCGTCTCCTCGTTGATCCTCGATGGTCCTCTTCTGCGATGTCTTCTTTCTTCTACGATGTCTTCTTTCTTCTGCGCTGAACCTGTAAAACCCCAAAACCCCCCTTCTATTCTGCTCATGTATTTTACTTTATTTTTTGCCATCTTTTTTTTCTCTTTTCTTTTTTTTTTTTTTTTTTTCATCGTTATAATCTTTTTCATTTTTTTCGCACGCATTTTTTTGTTACATTTTTTTCTTTTTACATTTTTTTTCCTTTTTTTTTGTTTTATTTATTTATTTTTCTTTTTTTTTAATCTTTTTTTTGCAAATCTTTTTTTCTGTTTATATATTTTTCTTTTTTTTTTAAATACCATGTATGCAGAAGTAAGTATGGGAAAAGGTGTTTCCACCAAAGGATTCGCTATGAGAGATTCCGGGATAAGGATTGCGGCGGCCCGGGCCATCACCAGTGGTGTCGGTGCCCTGATTAGTCCACCGACAGCGAAAGTAGTGTGTTTATACGTGTTCATCGAACCGCAAGAAAATATCTCGTACGCAGTGTGTCGGAACAGACAGAAATAATCTGCAAATTGAAAACAAAGAACGAAATAAGCTCATGTCGACGTCGGTGATTCGGTGTCTGAACAGTCGCAGCGCAGGCAACGATGAATTAAATAAGTCGCAAAATCGCACCTTTTAGAACTGGTGATGTATGCGTTCTCAGCTGGAACTCTGCAATGCGGCTGCTTCTCTCGGCTGAAGATGATGACGACGTTGATGTCCTAGCGAGAAAATCCGAAAACCCTCAGGGAGTCGGCCGTCCTCCCAACCGGGCATGTGTTGTGACTGAGACAATCGGCAACGAGATCGGAACTCGACGATGACGGATGCTCGGAGACCACTCCATGAACGGATGAATGGCTGGGCGGCGGGTCCACCGCGAACGCCGCGCAATTTTCGACCGCAGTGGCGGACGACGCAACGCACATCGCGGGACTCGCGCAGTCTCCTCGGAAGGGGGAAGAGTCCTTTATAGCTCCTTCGGTCCGACACCGCGAGAGCCAACGTCCACACCTCGAAGTCGTGATAACACTCCGCAGGATCCTGGGGGAAGATCGTGCTGAACCGGAGCGTTTTCTCAGGACTGGGGTAGAACGATTTGGGAGACTCGTTGTGATCGGCCCGGAGAACCACGCAGCTTCCGCCTCCGCTATCATCATCGTCCCGCAGATCGAGGAACCGTGCCGAAGATTGAAGACCAAACCCTTCGGGACGCAATTCGGGTATTGGAGAAGCCAGCGTTGACATTTTGTTCACGTTGAATTACGAGCGCCCGAACCATTTGACGCTCGAATGGTCTCTAGAACACTCGGTTAAAGGGGGGCGGGATGCCCATGGGGGTTTCGGGGATAAAGGTTGCAAACTCACGTAACAGGAATTTTTTCGCGCTGGCTTTCTCGAGGGTAGCTTCTCTCGTCAATCATCATCGCAAACATTCTCTTCTCACCGCGATAATCCGGATGAACTTTGACTTCGCTCTATTGCGGTTATCGTAAAAACGTGCATATCTCTCTCCTATTCGGTGTTGTACTTTCTTTTGAGTTGAGTTTTCGGTTGAGTTGTCTAAGAAAAATTGAACAGAACTTCGACTCCCTCTATTCTCGCTCTCTTCAGATCGTCGCCTTCCTCAAGTTTCCTCAGATCTCTTCGCAGGCCTTCGTTTGTGCGACAATTATTAACTCCTCGCAATCTTAATCTACCAAATTGTGCCAGGCAGCCGACGAGCTCGTCTTCGGTTTTTTTGGATGCGAACCAAGTTGTGTGTGCAAACGTTCTAGAATGTGCTGATCTTTCTCTCGTTTGAAGCTTCGTTACAGTAATTCTAAAAGTGCGTACCTTGTTCGAACGTTTTTTCGCTTTGTTATTGCGTCAACGCTAAGAAACCCAGGTTTCGTCGACCAGTAAGTTTGGGCCACGTAGAATTTTTTTTCGTTTTGTCGTGTGATAGAGATTAGTCGGTGGATTGCGGTCTCATCTAACGGAGAAGGTGCAGCGTGCGCCCGGAGGCGACTTCTTCAAGCGTTTTGTGATAACACGCGCGGCCGGTGTTGGTTGACACGGTGATTATGAATTCGTATTTGCGGCAATGGTTGATTGTTTGCAAGATAACAGCGACAAGTCCAGAAAATACTGAGAATTATTGTACAAAGGAGGCGGCGAAAAAAAAAACATAAACAAGGCATGCCCAATATCCGGATAAGTTAGCAAATCTCGCCATGTGGGGGTTGCTTCGGCAAATGCAGATAAAACAGTAGTGGTAGATGTGTAGTCTGGACAATCGTGCCAAATACCAATGGGGGCCTTATTTTCCTCTTTTTCCTTTCTTGCAATCGGGGGCCCCCCGAAAAACACCGGTTAATAAACAACACTTGTGCAGCCTGTAGCTCAACGCACAGCTTACTTTCTGAAAATATGTTCGAGAAAATGCGGATAGACAATTAGTAGCCCCCACCCCAGCCCCACCAAATAAGTCATGATTTATTCAGACTTCGTTTTCAGGTTTGCGCGTGTACAGCATATTAAGGTGATATATATATACCTTGACAATGGAGAAAAATGAAGTAATTAAGTTATAAAAAAAATTATCACGGCCGACAGTAGATAATACCATACAAGTACACAACAAACAAAAGTGAAAAAGAAGAAGATAACAAATTCTTCAAGCAGAATATTGCGCGCTTCATACGTGTAACAATAGAACAGCATTACTAGAGTTGCGACACTACTGTAGTAATCAATGACAGTCCGTAGTTATCAATTCACAATTCTAAGTTGGGTTATTGGTGTTGATGGTTTTTTTTTGGTTGTTTGGTTGTTTTTTTTTTTGTTGGTCAAATTCACTCACCGAGTCCGTATAGAGAAACAAGCCACTTCTAAGATACTTCGAGTGTTCGTCCGACGAGCCGCAGTCGCTCGATCGTGTGTGTTTTTTTCGGTTAACATTGACACCGGGGTCGACAATAAACTTCGTCCTTCCACAACAAAAAGCTCGGAAACTTTCCACAATTCACTATTTTTTCCGTACTCGTTACCATTCGCAAACACATAATGCTTATATAAAGAAAGGAACCAGCGAACTTATAACATTGCGGTGGTTAATTTGGCGACATTGAAAATATACAACATTCAAATAGTAACTGCTCGCAACTTGCACAAAGTGGAGTTATTACCGCACTACACAACTTATTTTTGTTGTTATATATATAACAATATATATAATATGTATATATGCTTTGAAGTGTGTATAGATATAAGAAAACGTTCAGATATATAGAAAACTTGCTCACAAAACAACTGTAACTAATAAACTTTTGCGGGGAATTAACAAACTGAACTGCACGTTTTAGAAGACACTTTCAACACAACGGTCCACCCACAATTAATTTCACAAGACATTGCGTGGTTGATTTTTTTTTTGTTTGATTGTTTTCAAGCCAACGAAGGGAGTAAACGTTTGTTTTTCTTGCAGTCGATTGGGATGTGCGGCCAATTTTCCCATCGGGTGCTCAGTGATATTTTTGTGTGTGTTTTGGTTGTCTTTTTTTCACTCTCTCTCAATATCTAAGTCAAGGTGCGAGATTCTTTCCATTAAAGCCACTGCTAATCCGACTTCCACGCTCTACACGGGATCTGCTTGGGATATACTTTGTATATAAGCCAGTCGAGACACAGGAGGCGATTATACTTCGTGTGTGTGAATAAACCATTATTCTCAAGCGCATTCTCGGTTTGTTTTGGCGATTGCAACGGACATATTTATAACTCGGGTCATAATGGTACTCGGTCCAACGATTCATTACGAATTTTTTCTAGAAAAAAGTGCATTAATATGCCCCCAAGGTATGAAAACCCCCCCTACTTAAAAATTACCTGGATGAATTCACGTAGAGTCTTTTCGTCAATGGATTAGAAGCGTGCGTTCGTCCGCCGTCCGGGCCGTTCGTCGACAGTCCTAAAGGAACACCCATGAAGCATGGAACCCTTCATTTCGGTCTAGCAACGCCCGTTCGTTAATTTCAGTCACACTTCCTGTTGAGCCCGTCCTAATAGCCCTTTTCTCTCAGTATCGCCGCTTCGTTCGCCAACGTTTTCATCATCCGTTTTTCAAAAACAACAGTAATTACCATCCTCCGACTAAGCACGCCTCGAATTACTGGAATATCCATGCGATGCTTTGGGCTGTGGCGAAAGAAAAAAAAAAAAACGATTTTCCCGAACACCGCCGCCGTCGCTACACGGCCAATTCTTCAAGCGGATATCTATCTACTTTCCGTTATGTATATATATATTTATATACATACGTGTGATAATTATATATATATATATATACAGAATAAAAGGGAATACACGAATAATGTGCGTTAAATGTTGTTACCTCCCGTCGTCTTTAGGGGACTCGAATATATCATCCGGCTTCTTACGTGTAAATTATTCGGGCGCCGGATTCACGATCACCTGAGAAACAAACTTAACGCCCCGCCGCCATTTCCTTCCTCTCACTCTCGACAGACAAAATATTGTGCACATATATCCACCATACTCGACATATTTTTCAATTGGTTTTTTTTTCTGGATTTTCATTGCCGTAAATATTTCTCTCACATTTCCGTGATTTGTGCGGTCTCCGTTCCTACCACGGGGGACACTCGTGTCGTCCGGGATTCCCCATAACGCACGTGCCTCGAGCGACGAAGACCCTGTGGCTCAAAACAAGAACGTGTTTTTGTTGCCCACACCCTCGACCCCCAAAAAATATATATATTCATATATATTCGTGCGAAATTGGAAAAACAAACGGATATGTATCGTATTATCGTAATAAAATGAGTAATCAATAGTACGTTACCAAAGAGTTACCAAAATAGCGAAAGAGACCCAGAAATACTCTTCAAAAATTCCACAATGAGAGTTTATCCACCATATCGAATTATTTTCAGCCTTTTTCGCTTCGAGGTTTTTGATCTCATTATTCTCCCCTCTCTCTAAGGTCGCGCACGTAACTATTTCTGGGTTCTCGATAGAGTACAAAAAAACGTATTTTTCGTCATGGTATTATGGTTTCGAACCTGCCTGTTCGCTAAATCATACGTGGCGGGGTCGTCCAGATAATTCGACTGGTCAGCCTCGCGATGCCCGTTCGTAAGCAGCCCAGAGTCTCGGGTTGGTTGCGTTTAAGATCCTCGGTACAGCGGATCAGGCCGTAATTATCCAGCCGGGTTATTCCTGCGGTGTGAAAACAGAAAGCCCCCCTCGGATTTTTGGCCCCGAAACAAAAACGTGATGACCTCTCTTTCAGTCTCGTGCGAAGATCTCGATACCTCCGTTGTCCCCATTTAACGGATTCGTCGTCTCTCGCGACCGGCTTCGGATTTTTTTCACGGTTGCGTTGCCTCGGAAAGAGCCCCTCTTGCCTCGAGTCTTCCGCGTACGTTTCTACAGATTTTTTTCACGACGCGCGCTCCCTTCTCTCTCGTTGCTCTCTCGTCCTGCGGCTCAAAATAACATTTTGCTTTTTCCCCCGGTTAGGATAAAACCCCGTCCCACATATCACACATCACATGACGATCGCTCTCAATTCCTCCTCCGTTCAAAAAATTCCGTTGCAATTGTTGGAAGTGTAAAAGAAAGATGGTAAAATAGTTGCTCTACTGTAATTATGGTCGTCTGCGGGTTGGTTTTCGCGCCGAAAGTGCCGTCCTGGATATCGTGCGGAGGGGGTGGAAGAGGCCTCTCCGGAGGTGGTCTCTCTATCCGTAGTCGCCGAGAGTCCACTCTAATTCTCATTGTGCTGAAGCGAAAATAACTTCTCAACAGTCCCCCGCCCCGTACCCCACAAGAATAGTCAAAATGATAATAACGGCCGTGAATAATACCAATGATAATAATATATCGCCGTATTGTTGCGTCTTCCAGATAGATATACGACTCGATTTAGTTGGTGTTCTTGTTTCTTTTTTCATTGCTGCTCGGTTTTTTTTTTCTTTTCTTATAAGATATCGTAAAAACGTGTGTGTACCTCCGTACAATTAAGTATGTTCTCTGCCTGCCACCGCTTTCTCCGCGTTGCGCCGATTTGTGCACGGAACACGGACGGCCGCTCGCTCTCTCATTGCCCCCGTTTTGATATCCTAAAACACATACGCAATTCTCTCCGCCTTCCTCTCTACCACCTCTCCACCTGTGACAGTCGCTTGAATCAGCTCCCGTCTCTCGCTCGCCGACTCCTCTCGGATTTTCTTCGTGATCTGCGAAAATATCGTTATTCCTCTGCCCGTTCGGGCGACACTCCACTCCCTTCACCTCTACGTCTCATTTATGCAATTAAAAACTACAGATAATTCTTCCGGATGATGATGTATACAATCTATATTAAAAAAGTGAAAATAAAAAAAAAATACTATATCTCACGCGCAAAATCGCTTCTATGAATCCGGCGCTTGGCCGCCTTCTTGATTTCGTTTTTTTCGTTCATGCATAAATTCCTGCAGTACCTGAGGAGAATCTCTCTTATCGTACGAAGAAGTTGCGAGTGGGGACGGATGATGATCTCGCTTTTCTCGGTTGGAACAGAGGCGAAGAGAAACACCGAAGAAGCTTTGTCCTCGCCGTGTGGGATGAACACCGTTCGGTCTTATGGGAAAGCCGAGGTCACGGCTGACGTCGCGGTCGGTGAGTGTGTGTGTGTTTTTTTTCTCTCAGTGTGTGAATTGTGTCTCGTCTAGGATAAGATAGGCACGTTGGGCGGCCGCAGCAGCCGCGCGCCAATTTTTCTCCAAGACCTGAGAAAACACTACGCTTCGTTTTGCGGGGATTCAAGTTAATTGTGAATCAGCTCACCAGGCTGTGAACCCTCATTGGTGTCTCTGTCTGATATCGTTCGTGAAACTCGACCGGGCCCCGGTCGAGGAGGCGTCGCACTCCTCAGCGTCGGCGACCACGACGAGAAACGTGTGTACGATGATATAATTGCGGTTCGATCTTACGGTATGTGCGATGCGGTGACAACGTGAACAGGGTGCGTAGGGTGGTTGGTTGTGGTTCGTGCGTGCGTTTTATGCGCTTGTCGAACGCGCGACGACGCCCTTATGCGCCTATTTGGCCGCTGCTTTGCCTCTCTTGCCTTCGGACACCCTTTCTAGAAAACACAGATCTCCGCCGCCTTCTCTCTCGTCCAACAAAACGAATTACGGAACATTCCTCACCGAGGTCGCTCGCTCTTTATAAACCTTAGCCAGCGCGATGCGCGCGCGCACATCATCGATGGGAAGAAGATGACGGTCATCGGACACGCAGCGCCCACGGATTAATCTCTCCCGCCAATCTCTCAATCGCAATAGGAATTCTAGGATGAATCCAGACTGAAAAGGATGCATGGTATATTAATAGTCGGATGAATATCTGCGAGTTGTAAAATTAATATCTTACATCATGCCGCAATTAAATTCAAGAAATTACTGTTTGTCTTTGTATTGTATATATATTTGTTTTTTTTCTTTGTAAGAAATATTTATTTTTTAAATATATTCTCTTAGTCTCCTTCTCTCCATCTATATATAAAATATAGTCGTAATTTGTATGTACAGATGATTCAATATGAATCGGAGGTAATATTTACCCGCGGTCAGCGAGCATTCCACACAACTGAATAAATAGAACACATTTCGATTATCATTACAGCTATTGTTATACAATGAGATCTTTGTATGAAGAATTTCAACGATTAATTGTGAAACTATCTATACAACGAACTATCGCTAATTTAATCGTCGTGGTGAATGTATCCTGGAATAAAGCTTTTGGTTTTTTTTTTTTTTTTTTTTTCAAAATAAAAATTATGTTAAATTGTTCGTCTACCGTGAACAAAGGAACTTCGATGCTAAGAATTTACAGAGAAATTAAAAACATTTTTTCTTTTTAGTTCTTTTTGGTTTCTCTTTGTGTGTGTCGATACGATCTACAAACCAAACCGATGAGCGGGGTGTAATTGCAAACCCAAGCGCGTTGGAGGTAACCGGTGCCGCCCATGGTTGCCCCCGAGGTCACCAGGGGGGGAGGGAGGGGGCCTGTTTCGTGAACTCCCTCCGCGCGCATCTCCCCCATTGCCATCTCAAACGGTGAGACTGCAATTAAAAAACATCCGGATATACATCGGGATATTGATGACGTGTTTTTCTTCGAGCCAGCGTCAGACACTTCGAAAGAACCGCCGATAATCGGAAGGGGCGGGGTGATGGCGGATTTCTTAAGCGTTTCTCTTCGAACGTTGATGACAAAAACGGACGCCGTGCGTTGGATCCAAGATGGCGGCGGCCGCCATCGTCGAGCTTCCGCGTTGCCGAGGGTTTTCAGGCCTCAGTTTGTGGATTTACGAGTTTCGGTTTCACTAAACTGTTTAGCTTCGCATTGCCGTTGCGCTTCATCGCTGCAACGGTGCTTTGATCTCGCCGAGCTTCGACATAAAATTGTCCAGACTGTTCAACTCCGGACAGAGCGAACCGCCCCAAACGTTATTGTTCATGTTGTTGATGTTGCTGTTGTTGTTATTGCAACTGTCGTTCTCGTAACTCGTCCGATGATCCATGTCGTCGTAGTTGTAGGTGGCGCTGTTGTTGTTCATCGCCTCCATTTGCTTCTTCAGCTGCTGCCACCGATGGATCCGCGCGATTTGCTTGTTTCGCAATTCCTGCTCGGCTTGAGACAAAGCGTAACCCAAAACCGCCTCGACGCGTATGTTGCGCCGTCGATTGCGCAGATATTTGATCTTCTTCGAGCGCATCTGGCTTATCCAGTTGAAGAGTTGCTCCGTGTTGCTCGGCTGGTCGAATTCGGCGTCGCGTTGTCTCATCGTGGCACCCATTTTGTTTTTTTGGTTCTTTTTTACTCGTTACGAACGGGGCTCAACGATAGGCCTCTTCACAGGTACACTTTTGGTTTATCGATCGAAATATTGCAAAATTTCGTTCGGCACTACGTCACCCGAGTTCGTTTTTGAATTTTTGTTCCCGTTTATACGTTCGTTTTATAACTTTGCTCGACACTAAATTATTGAGGAATAATCAACAATTAATTGAAAACACCAACCTGCAGCTAGCTCGTGTTTCTCGATGCGAAGGACTTCTCGGAGTCGCTTTTTGCTTTTAGTCACACGTTATTATTATTATATATATATTCGACTATAGAGGTCGGCTGCAGCTCACTGATCACCCGGCGAGCGAGATGCAGTCTGCACCGTTCGAGATCGCTCCGAAGAATGCCATGGTCAGGCGCACGGGTGGGGCTTTATATACCCGTCGCGTAGGACCGACGCTGTAACCCTCCGCGCGATCGATAGAAAGTAGTTCCCCCTTGTCTGGTGGTTTTCGCCATTTTCTAGCCCTCTTTCCGCACGGATAACTCGCATATATTCGCTGTTTCGTTGCTTCTCACTCGTGGGTCAATTATTTTTCACGACTATTGCTAGAATTAAGCGCAAAATTGATTTTTCCTGCGTAGGCAACGGCGTAGATGGCTGCTGCGCGGTCGCCTCCCACCACAAGCGTCGGATTCGAGACGCTACGCCGTTCGTCCTTTTCGCTGCGGCAAATTCTCGACGTTGCCAGATCGTCCGATCGACGTCGAAACGACGTTCTCGACGCTTCGAAAATGCGCTTGTTTACCCGAAAAAGCCTTCGATTTCGAGGCTTCGCGTTATGGTTTCCCTGTTACGGGAAACTATAATTTCATCGCTGCTTTCAGATTGCGGAAGATGATTTTTCTAAGGCCAATTTCGTGATTCATTCGCGAGCTTCGACGCATCATTTGTCTTTGTCTTTTTCCACGAATAAATATGAGTCACACGTCGCGCCGGGATCGCCTCGGGAATAATTGGGGGGCATTCCGCGAGCATCGAAATATCACGACGGCCGGGGAATGATAATTCGTCGAGGCAATGCAATGAAGCATTTTTCAGGGCAGCTGCAACGAAAAAAGGCTGAACAGCCGTTAGTCGTCGAGTAGAGCGCGAGGAGGTGGCAACGTCGGAGAAAAGAGGAAGTGTCTCTCCGCCGGAGCGTCACAGGGAATTTCACCATGGTCGTCGTGCTATTCTTTAGAAACGAACGAGAACGTCGTACATACAACGTAATACGACTGCAACTGATTTTTTTCTCAATCTTGAGTTTCGTTGAAACGCTAGAAAAAACGCACGTCTCCTGTATTCGAGTCTTGTTCGCTTCGAGTGCTCCAAAATATTAATTCGAGCTCCAAAATATTCGAGTAAAAAAAACTTGACCACATTAAGAAAAATTATTTCAGCACTGATTCGGATATAGATATAGTAGCGGAGCCATTTCGAATATATTATTCGCTGCGTAAATTCGTCTCTTTGCATCCAACGTTTGTCTCCAAAATATTTGTTCTAGCTCCAAAATATTCGAGTAAAAAAAAATTTGACCACCTTAAGACAAATTATTTCAGCACTGATTCGGATATCAGCGCAGTCATTTCGAATCTATTATTCGCTGCCTACATTCGTCTCTTTGCACCCAACGTTTGTCAACGTTGCGGCTAATAATTCACTCCGCGGCGAGTGTCAGTCATTGGGACATTCACCTCAGAAGCGTCATTCTCGCGAGGATATTCTGAAACACATATCGAATGACTCATTTCTCTAGCGATTGTGGAAGTCGGGAAAAATGGTCAATATATCGTCGATCAAGGCTGCTGCGCTAAGTAACGTCATCGCCCACGTACGATAAATATGTGCGCGAATGACGCGCGAGGTGGCAATCGATAGGACGAACCGTGAGGCGCGCGCAGACCAGCGACGCGAGAGCAGAGTGACGCTACAGGCGCGTACGCCAGCTGACCCGATGACGCCAGCTGCACGCCATTCACGACGCACAGCTTCATGATAAAAATAAAAATAGATCGAGAGGCGGCGCGGCAACCCTTGGCCGAAAACGAGCCTACGTGCCGAACGTCTCGGGCGCATGTTTTTCAGGTATCGAGACCGGAATTTTCGAGACACGGCGCCGGGTTTCATGGGAAACCTGCCCCGTGACCCTCGTATAGGTACCTGGACCGCGCGCAGAGGGTCTATCGATCCGTCGGTCGGCCATCCTGTAACGGTATATACATCGTCCTCCGACCCAATGACAATAGCATTCCGCCCAAGGATATTTCCCGGCTTCTCGAAGCGTCGAATTTTCTGATTCTCACGGCCGGGCAATTCTTTTTTTTGGGGCCCGCACCGACACGTAACTATTTTCAAGGTCTCGACACGTCACGCAAAACCCGACCTGTATAACTTGCAGAGAGGAATTTTTAGACTTGTTAGTTAATCTCCTATTTTTTATTCAATTTACTATCGATTGTTTGCTTTTTATTCAATTTATCATCGTAACTTCGCTTGTTGGAGGATTAAAGCAAAAACAATTCTGGTCAATTTTTTTAGCGCTAAAAATATTATAGAGTTATATTGCAAGAAAAGTGTTTATCCTGATATATACAAATATTTTTTTCATTTAAAATATCGAATTTGAGTGGAGTGGAGTGGAATTTGTAACTATGGACATTTATAACGCAAAATAAATAAATAAAAATAAACGCAAAAATGCGCTTTTTTGGCTGACGATATTTATTAGTAAAAATGAAGACGAATCAATGCATTTCAGGGCTGCAACCAGTTTATTCCTCTCCCTCCCCGAATTATTTCACCTAGATACAATAATTACAATTTGTTCTATATATTGACCGTATTAAAAATTAGTTTATACATCGATCGTGTCATCACAGACGACAATGCTGTACATTAATCAAGTGAACTTTATTCGCGATTATCGACGGATCCGTTGATCCAGCTACGAGTCATTCATATGGCACAGCAGTGATATAGCGTGATTCTTTGGTAAGAATAATAATAACAATGTATATTCACACCTCTATGAATGCTTCGAGTGTCGCGTGTTAATAATTAACATTCACTAAAATTTTATACAATCCACCAGTCATTATCGTTTTATTATCGTTAGTAGGCGCGTTTATAACTTAGCCGGCTTCGTGCGATTTGTTATATACATAAAATAATCAAAACGAGCTATCAGTACATTCTCCGTCCCTTCCAGATTTTTTTTCGTCAAATTACAGATATCTTTATTTAAGATAACTTTTCGCTCCGAATTGGTTTTGTGCGATTCAATTATTAAAAAAAGATCGGGCAATGCTATTGTTATACATAAAAAAACCGAAATGGCAGAGAATGTACAGATTATCCGAAATGTTCGTAACAGCTTTTTAAAATGGATAGAAGTCGTTGGTCCAAAGTGACTCGACGCTCTTCCTGATATCAAAGTTCAGCATCCCCAGGTACATATAGTATAACGACAATTTAAACAGTGTCCAACGTTCGGCAATGGCGATGCCCAATCTCGACGTCCTACTGTCGCAAAATTTGAGCTTCTCGTTGTACATCGAGTGCACGCAGCACTTCGACATCTCCATGAATGCGGACATTCTCGCTCCGGTTTTCAACGTGTGCTCGATGCTCCTGACCAAATCGTTGGTCTTGAGTATCAGCAACATTTGCCGATCGACGCGCTCGAGGACTTCGCTTATCTGCGGCAGCAGATTCGGTATCTCTTGCTGAAATTGTTCCTTCTCCGCGGAATCGCTCTTGCGTTTCTGCACTCCAGCCATGAGAGCATCCCAAGTCCTACCGGAAACCATGCAAGCGAGAAGACCATACATATCACCGACTCCGAGTTTCGCGCAATGATCTCGCATCGCATCCTTATCGCTGTCGAGAATCGCTAACCAGAGCTTCGAGTATTCCCATCGAAATTCGTCACTAAGATCGGCATAAAGCCCATGATCTAGGAGAACGATCTCCGCCTCGTTATTTTTATTTCTCACGAGAATGTTGCCGGGATGTGGATCCGAGTGCACGAAACCGGTGATGAAGATCATACGACTGTAGAGACGACCAAGTTTGCCGCTGACTTCGTACGGATTGAGATTGTTTTTGCGTATGTAGGAAAGATCGTTGATCTGGCCACCTTCGACGAATTCCATGGTCAGTACTCGCGAGGTAGAGACGTCCCAATGAATGTCCGGTATCTTGAGCCATTTGTAGTCGGCGAAGAGACGTCGGACGCGATCGGCATTTTCGCCCTCGCTCGTGAAATTTAATTCTCTTGGTATGTTCTTCTTCGTCTCGTCGACGAGCCAATCGAACTTGAACTCGGGAAATACCCATGCGGTCAGTTTTACTAGGGCGGACATGGTTTTCACGTCGACGTAGGAGTTTGACTTTACTGCGCGATGCTGGACCTTCACAGCGACCATTTGGCCATTTTTGAGGACTGCTCGATGAACCTGAGCGAGACTCGCAGCTCCCAGCGGCTCAGGATCTATGGACTCGAATATTTCGTAGGGGTCCTTTTTGAAGTCTTCCTTTATGACGGTGAGGATGTCGCTGAACGATGATTGAGGCGCCGAACTGTGGAGCACTCGCATCGCAGTCACGTACTCCATCGGGAGGAGATAATCCAAGGCTCCGATGTGCTGGCCCACTTTTATGTAGACTCCTTTGTTGGCGCAACATAATTCCAGCAGCTTTTCTGCGCCGTAAGTGTGAGCCTGGGACTTGACGGCTGCGTATTCAGGGGAACTTTTGTCTATCTTACCACTGTAGAGAGCATTTTTGTAGTGCGAGCTTATTTTGAGCACTGCGATCGCTGCACGAGTTAAGCGCACTATTCCGATAGATCCTACGTCATACTCGTTGGCTCGGAGGGACGACAATGTTCCTACCGCAGCTGCGCCCAATAGACCGAGCTTCAGATATCTTCGGGACTTCAACATTACTGGAATCGGAGGCTCGACGATTCATCGAGTCAATCGGCGCCTGGAATTCGAATTTGTTGATATCAATTTGTCGACACAATTAAGAAAATTTATTGACACTAATTTATGGATGAATAATCAACATATTTAAGTTGCACATAAAAAAAGCAGCCATGACTGAATTTAAAAAATGAATTGAAGAATTGCATCATTCGTTGAAATTATAGTGCACAGAGAATCGGAGAATTGTTCATCATTCGTTATCACCTTCAATGTCTTGTACGATAAAACTAACCTTTCAATTGCAGTCAACTTATCAAAATTCATGCACAGTTGGAACAAAAAAAAAATGATTCTCTATCTTCTCACACTCTGCGCATCAAATCGACCAAAAAGTACACTTAAGTTTCATAAGAAATTCGAGCGACTTACGTTGTTATGTGATATCCACGAATCGTTGCCCAGCGGTAACACGAGTCATTGGATAATGAAATACAAATGCAGCTGCCTGAAAGAATCATTAAAATTCGCGATAAAATGTGTTTTTGTGATAACTGCTTTTTTCTGTTACATGACAAAACTAACCTTTGAGTCGCTTCGGTCGGATTCGTATAAAACTCGTCGCGAACGCCGCGAATCGTCGTTTATCGATTTTCAATCCAACGACGCCTATTGACAGTCATTGATTTCTTATCTTTTTTCGAGGAAAACTTAGGCGTGTTTCATTTTCATATTTTTTGCAGCGCGATCTTTCGATGTGGGTCGACTCGGCACTCGTGACAGGAGCGACAGGACCACGTGAGGCTGATGGAAGTCAACGTAAAACTGATCGTAACAGAGTGAAATTTTTCGGAGACGAAGAATGTGAATTACCACAAACGTGGTCATCTTTACCAGGTGATCGCGGGCCAATTGTCACTCGTGCGCTCGACGCATTCGGCTATATTTGTCGACATTCAAACTTTCGACTTTCTCCTCCTGGCCACCGTCGTCGGACGCACGAGGCGCGCGCGATCGTAGTTCTGTTCTAATCCCCGCGCTCGATTGGTCAGTTACCAGTTCTATGCAGGCACCTTGAATCGAGACACGATCCAGGAAAAAGATTCACCGATATAAACGCGTTATGTCAGGCCGCTTATGCAATTAAAATTCCGAGGACGCGCGGAGCTCGAATGAGCGAATTTGGGTTGTCTGTTATTTGCGCTATTAAAAAGTTCGTGAGCAACCATTGCTGTCGATTTATTCAGCATCTGTGATTGATCGTTGGGAAACCGGCAGCAGTTTGATGTTTAATATCGCGAAATTTGGCAGTTTGTCAGAAAAAAAAATCGTTTTTCGCGTTTTTCTCATCAAATTTTCGATTTTTCGGGCAAACACCTGTCGTTTTTTGAATCAGCGGGAAATTTGCCATCGGATAGGGTTTTAAAACTTCGTTAAATCGAAAATTTTTTTTTTCGATTTTTTTCGAAAAAACGGCAAGGGGTACCCCTTCTAAAAATTTGCGATTTTTGAGGGTCAACTTAAAAAATCTGCAAAAAATCGAAAAATCGTGATATCGCGTTCCGCCTTGCGGCTTTCTCTTCGTTGAAGAGTCTTCTTTCGAATGCAAAAAGAAAATCCCGATTATCTTGATCCAAAGAAAAATTACACTGATTTTAGCAAAGTGCAAAAATTGGGAAAAAGTGAAAGATCGTTTTTCGGGTTTTTCTTCTAAAATTTTTTATTTTTCGGGCAAAAACCGGTCATATTTGGAATCAGCGAGAAATTTCCCATCGGATAGGGTCTTAAAACTTCGTTAAATCGAATTTTTTTTTTCGCCGAAAATCGCAAGGTTCTTTCCTACATTTTACGTCATGTATTCTTTTTATTTTTTCATTTGTGGCTGTTGGAACTTCTTTTCCTGTTTAACGACAAGTTATTCTTCTTAATTTTGCTGATCCCGCGAAGTCGTACGAGCCACCGGACGGCGACTGCGGGGAAAAACCGCCGTCGTCATCTGGTTAATATTCGATACAGCGCTTGCTCTTGGCTTCCGGAATGCCAGGGCCGAGTACAATCTGCCTTGCGCATAATCTCTGCGTACAGGACTTGTTTGAAAAATGTTAACGTATTTGTAAATGTACAAGCTTCTATATTTATTAGCAAAAATGTATATCTCGTAGGAATCTACTCACAAATTCAGAGTTATTAAAATAATATTTAACATGTGCACCAATCCCTATCGATACTTTGATGTAATACTTTTCTTCACATTACAAACGATAGACGAGACAATAAAGCGGTATTCTGTGTCTCTTGTCAACGGACGGAACTTTGGTCCGAAGCGTGTTGCATCAATGCTCTCTGAAAGAAAAATTGCACGCATCATAAGTAAAATTTTCTGGATAGTGATACAAGAAAACTGCGCCTCCCGTTTACCTTCAAAGGTGTGATAGCATTCGTGAGTTGAAGACCAAGGCTCCTGGCGAGAACGATCGGAGCGGCTGTGCCTTTGTACAATCTGTGCAATGCGTCGATTGCCAGCATCGTCGGAACATTGTGCCTCTGTCTCAGCGTTTGGTATTTCGAGAGATAAGTCATATCACCGAAAACAGCGCCGTTCGCCGCTCCCTCTGCGAGCAATTTCACCAAAACCGCGACATCTCCGAAGCCCAAATTTACACCCTGACCGGCCAACGGATGAACCCTGTGTGCTGCGTCCCTGCAAAAAAAAAATAAATAAAATTCCTTTACTTCCATAAATTCACAAAATACAGAAAGGGAATATTTTGTCGTTCGTTACCCGACGAGAACCGCGCCCGGTTTCACGTAACACGTCGAGTGGCCAAAGCCCAGAGGGAAGGCTGCTCGAGAACCGTCGATTATGTGCGACACCGATGGCTGAAGCTGCCTAGCGACTCCTGTTTGAAGCGAGAGACCTTCAAATAACTGCTGAAGAGCCTTCATGCCGCTCTCGACGATACCGTCCTTCGGATAGACCTTCCACAGGGCATCGTTCAAGCAGTCGACGAACTCTTCGTCGGAGAGCTTGAGCAGTTCTTTCGCTCTTTTCGTTGTGACCGACCAGACAAGCGAGCTCAATGTATCCGTTAGCTAGGGAAACGTTAATAAATTTCGATGTCCTCCAGTTGGGGTTCACGGTTTACGTACCGGCAACAGTGCTACTGGACCAGTCGGCAAAAATCGCTGCCAGGCGACAATGTTTTCCGTAGGCTGCAAAAATAAAAATTATTCTGATATCATTTATTTCAATGTTCTGATTTATTTCATAAATTTAAGTTTCATGTGCAGTTCAAAAAGTGACAGAACGTCTCATTGATTTTTTTTCGACAATGTTTTCCGTAGGCTGCAAAAATAAAAATTGACGGTATGTCATTTATTTCAATGTTCTGATTTACTTCATAAATTAAAATTTCATGTGTAGTTCAAAAAGTGACAGAACTTCTCATTGGTTTTTTTTCTCATAGGGTTTATCAACGCAGAGTGGAATAAAAAAATGTAATAATAATAATAATAAATATACATTTTGTACCTCTGATAATTGAACAGTCGCGACGATGCCCATTTGGCCATAGTCCCATTTTACGTACTGCACACCCATCGCCTGCCGAACGCGGGAATTCGCTCCGTCTGCGCCGACCTAATTTGAGAATAAACAGAAAAGCTCGTTATAAATCAGTCCAGCGATACAGAGGCGCGGAAAATTGTTTTGGAACAATGAAAACGGCCGGCGAAACAATCTGCGCAAAAGCTGGCCGCGTTAATATTTCGACATTCGCTCGCTCGACGCGTTCACAATTGATTTCTCACTACCAATTCCACGAAACTTAATTCCGTGATCCAATGACGAAGCCACTCGACGTCCCCGCAAATAGACCACAAAGCGCAGAAGTGAGGGCCATGGGGATTAATAGCGCGATCGACGACAATGTGGCGCTTTATCAGGAAGAAGTGGGAGAAAGGAGCCATCAGGAAAGAGGTTGCAGTTACATGATCCGGAAATAACTTCAGTACGTATCCAGATGCTCATCCGGACTCCAGAACTCGTACCGAGAGGCGACGAGGAAGCTTGTCGCACTTGTCGAGCATCAACGGCCCAGTAAGATTATTAAATACTCCTCGGCGACTATATCATTGCCCCCAATTTTTTCGTTTCTTCGACCACAAATCGAGTGCCTTATTATAGGGAGACTCCTGTGTTAAGCCGTCGTTGTCGTTGCAGTTATTTATATTAGCCTAAACTGTCTCAATTGACAATTCGTTGAATATAACAGCGCCGGGAAATGATTTGTCTCGTTGACGCAAACGCCGCGGTCGCTATTTCCTGCGCGGTCAGTGTTATCAGTTGCAATAATGAAATCATATGTGTCCTACAAACAAGTGATACCACTGCTCAGCGAAGTCGCAGATTGGTCTTGGATTTCGCGTGAATCGGAGCTGTGAAGTTTTACGCATCAGTGGTGCATAGATTTAAAAGTATTTTTTCTTCTTTTTTTTTTTGACTAACTGAGAGGAATCCAGACATCGGAAGCCGCGAGCTAAATATATACCGGGTCTGTTTTATAAACATGAAGGAACACGCGTGGCGCGCAGAAATATACAGGGTGTTGGGAATCAGTCGATCACTATACGAGAACGCGTAAAGAACGTTTTCTGTCACGGTTCCCGAGAGAAAATCCGTGCGCGCGAAAATTGTGATACCGATAGAGTGAAAAATATTTAAAAAAGGGGGGCGGAAGAAGCTGGATCGTTGGACACGCGGGAGCAGATGTATTCCTTCCAATTAATGTGATCCACGCGGTATTAATAGTAACTGGTGGTCTTAACATGATTCCACGACGGTCCAAAGTGACCGACGTGCCGCCGAGTCGGCGTAGCAAATCCGTGAATTCGCAAATCGAGGAGGACAGCCGCGCGAAATCGGCTGAAATGGAGTACGAGGTGATTACAATAGCTGTCAGCGTAGGTCGAGGAATTTTCGGTCGGTTCGCGGAGATGGAAACGTCGATCAGAGTGCAATCCTAAAGCTTCGGCCTCAAAGTGGCGGTTTAGTCACGAGTGCGAAGAAATAAAAATAAAACCCATTGAGAATGTTGAGTGTGGCATAAAGTTAGCTGAAGTATATTCGTAAAATGAGCGTTGAGCGACGAAGGCCAAATCATTGTTGCTCAAGAAGCGTGGGTGTAAATATTTCTGACATTTTTTTTTTTTTTTTTTTTTTTTTTTTCTGTGAATCAACCTAAACACGTGGTCGACTATAAAAAATCTAATTTAAAGTTTTACGATTTTTTGGGCTATAAATAAGTTTCCGTTTTGTGAAGTCGTGAGCAGTTCTTTCCCTGCCATTAATCCCGAAGCTGAGTGAGTGAAAAAATTAAAAATCGTTGTGTGAATTTTGGGAAATTTCGTAGGACAACAACGAAGTCATATGGTTGGACGAGATGGACCCGGGGAGCATATCTTCGGAGGGTAGCTCGGCGTCCGTCACGTGCACGAAGCACTTGACGTCCTCGGAGGAGCAGCCTTGGGACAGGGAACAGGTGACAGTGGCGCTGACGCAGCTTCCCGCGGGCGAGACGGTACTATCACTTATCGCCGGGCTCGAGGGCGAAGCTCTGGAGAAAGCTCTTCACGACGTTCAGGACGAGAGTCTCTCGGAGTATACGCTGATCGACAGAAAATTATCGATACCGTACTTCGCGAATGGGTAGGCTCGACTCCTTTATAAAATTTCCAAAGAAATCCCTAATATTCGACCAACTAATATACCAGTAAAGTGAACACATTTTTTTACGCAACCTAATTTTGTATCCTCACTACCATCAAAAATGTCACCAACATGTATGCCAATCGCTATCGATACTTTGATGTAGGGTAGAGGTACCGTTAGTGGCCACTGTACCTATTGTGGCCATTTTTATTATTTTACTCCACAAATTATTTTTTCCCCACAATTGCACGTTGATTTTTTTAAACAAGTGCATTTCAATTCAATGAATGACCTAACCGCCGATTTTTTTATTCGATTAAATGTTTTGATTTATTCCTTTGAATGTGATGGCCACAATTGGCCCTAAGATGGCCAAAAACGGTACGTCTACCCTAATACTTTTCTTCACATTACAAATGATTAAAAATGAATTATTAAAAAGGCCCTTATCAAAGAAATGCCTAACATTCTATCAACTGGCAAACCAATACCGTGAAAACATTTTTCACGCAACCTAATTTTGTATCCTCGCAACGCAGCGAAAAATGTCACAAAAATTACTGTCCTCGAGTAAACATGACTGTCGCACCACTCAAATTTGCCTTTCCTATGCACCGTTAATAGCCATCTCAATGTAACGCATCCGCAAATTGCTCGAATTTATGGCCCCGCTCGTTTCGACGTTCAAACAGACGGCGAGGGTATTAAATCTCAAGAAATATATCTATGCGCAGTGGTATCCGAAAAGCGTCGCTGCTGGCGGAGAACGACGAGGCGGCGGTCACGAAGCCCGGATTAGTTCTGGCAAAGTGGCCAGAAACGTGTCTACTGGTGTCCAGCTGGCTGGGTCAGTACGAGCTGGTGAAGGCGCTTCTCGACCGGGGCGTTAACATCGGTGCGCGGGACGTTGACGGAAGGTTGGCCGGCTGCCGCGAGACGTCAGCCATTCGTCATCGTTAATAAATCGCCCACGTTGATACATATTTTCCCTGTGCGTTCCCCTATTTTTTTTTTTTTCAGAACGTCGTTGCACTTGGCTGCGTGCTCAGGGTCTGCAAAAATCGTGGAGGAGCTGTTGAAGCACGGCGCAAATCCGAACGACTGGGATCACGCCAAGGAACTGACGGCCCTTCATTGCGCAGCGGCGATCGGGGATGTGACTTCCATCAGATGTTTGCTAAAATTCGGAGCGAATCCGGACGCCGGACTTCCAGGCCGCAGTCCTCTGCATTACGCAGTCCTCAGCAACTCTTCGGAATGCGTAGAGGTCCTTTTGAAAGGCGGCGCCAGTCCCAACAATCCTCAGGTCTACACGGAAACCCCTTTGCACGTGGCCGCCGGTCTCGGCGATGCTCGAAGCGTCGCCCTCCTGTTGACCTTCGGCGCCGACGTCCGAGTCGTCTGCGGCACTGCGCGTTCGACGCCGCTGCACTTGGCCGCTGAGGAGGGTAGTCCCGCGTGCGCGAAACTGTTGCTCGAGGCCGGCGCGCCCTGGGACGCTAAGGATAATAGGGGACGCACGGCGCTGCATCTCGCGGCTTTGGCGCAGTCCTCGGAGACTCTGGAGAAATTGATACAGGCCGGAGCGAACGTCAATGCCGAGGACGCTGATGGTCGGACGCCGCTTCATACGGCGGTGGCGAAGTCTCTTCGAGGAAGTGAACTCGTCAAGATGCTTATTCAGGTCTGTTTGATAGCCTGGAAAAATGATGGCGACAAGGTAGTTCTGTCGCTTCACTCTCATTTCGCATAAGTTTTCGAAAAATGAGAGGAAATTGAGAATAGTTCTCATTAACCAAAAAATCTGAAAAAATCATGCATACTAAAGGTGCTGAAAACATTAATTTCGCATAATAATAATTCCAAAATGTTATTAACAAATTGATGAAAAATAAAATTGTTTAATAACTTTTCCGACAATTTCATTTTTTTGTTTCGATGAAAATGATTCGTTAATTTTTCTGAATACGTACGACTTTTTTCAAATTTTTTTCGTTGCTTTGAATTTTGTGATTTTTCCCGTGTAAAAAAAACGAAAAATTAAAAGCAAAGAAATTTTTTTTTTTAATTCATACATATTCAGAAAAATTTTCGAAGTGAGCGTGAACAGACAGAACTACCTTAAGAGAATCAAATACTTTCAGTTACGCTTATTTTTCTTGTATATTTTGTTTGTCGAGGCTTTTGCAAAGGACCAAGAGAAATATTTTGTCTATTTTCAGGCCGGAGCGCACGTCAACAAACCCGACAAATTCGGCTACACGCCGCTCCACATCGCCGCTCTCAACGAGAGTTCCCTCGTAGTAATACTCCTGCTGAGCAAAGGAGCCGACGTGACCGCTCGTACGAAAGGTGGAATTTCCGCGCTCAGTTGGATAGTTCGTCGTACCCCCGAAGTGATTCCTCGTTTCGTCGCGCGTTTGGATCAGGCGATAGCGCTGCATGATCACGAATTAGGCGACAAGGATTGCGAGCTGCGACTGGATTTCCGACCTCTCGTGCCCGGCGGAAGAGGCGAGACCGACCTGATGCTGTGCCTCGTCGAGGTCGGCAAGCGACACATTTTGAAGCATCCGCTGTGCGAGAGTTTTCTCTATCTCAAGTGGCTGAGAATACGAAAATTCTTTCTCTTCAGCCTCATATTTCACTCGGTTTTCGTCGCTCTGTTCACCGCTCACGTGGCTGTGGAATTTTTGTACATCGTCGAAAGCGTCCGAGGCGCTCTTATCTGGCCCGTGGGACTTTTCACATTTATGCTCGCGTGTAAGGAAGTATTTCAACTCGCCCACGGCCTTTGGATCTATGCAAATCGCTGGGAAAATTGGCTTCAGTGGGGCGTAATATTGGCCTCCGCTGCGGTTCTCATAAAACCTGCGAGCGATTGGCAACATCACGCAGCCGCATTAGGCGTTCTCCTGGTTTGGGTCGAACTGATGATGGTCGTCGGTAGATTTCCGATGTTCGGCCTCTACGTTCAAATGTTCACTCAGGTGTCGATAAATTTCTTCAAATTTTTGGGAGCCTACTTGTGCCTTATAATCGGCTTCTCGTTGGGCTTCTGCGTTCTCCACAAGGAGTACAAATCCTTCGCGAATCCTGGACTAGGTCTTCTCAAGACCATCATAATGATGTCCGGGGAATTGGAGTTCGAGGACGTTTTCTTTGACGATAAAGCGAAGATTTTGTATCCAGTTACGACTCATCTGATGCTACTGGTTTTCGTGGTTCTTGTGACGATTATTCTCACGAATCTTATGGTCGGTCTCGCTGTGTCGGATATTCAGGAGCTTCGGAGATGCGCAGGTTTGGATAGACTCGTGAGAAGAGCTGAACTTGTGGCTCATTTGGAGAGTATGCTTTTCTCGCGGCTTTTGGATCACGGACCGAAGAGAATCGTCCGAGCTTGCAGACAGGGAGCTTTGCTATTGCATCCTCCTTATCATTGCGCCATTCACATTCGTCCGAACGATCCGCGGGACAAACGGCTGCCCCGCGATCTGGTTAAAGACGTTTATCGTCTCGTGACCGAGCGAAAGTCTCGGCGCAAACCATCGACAAACGTTTCCTCGAGAAGCGTTAATACCGTTGGCAACGGCGAAGTCAAGCTCAGCCGATTGTACAGTATGACATCGACCACCGACAACAATCGTCAGCAACTCGCCGATCTGGCGACCGAGCTCAAGAGATGCTCGCAAAATATTGGTATGCGACTCGATACTCTGACGGCGAAGGTGGAAAATATCGCGCGCGAGATCGACATGCAGAGTGGCTCCTAACGATTAGCCCCAATCGACTTTGCATTATCAATGTCTGTATAAATATTTGCTAACGTCGACCGACGGTTCCGGTGCCACTACATTTGGTTGGCCACTACTTTGTACAAGGAAAGACCTGAGAATTCTGAAAATAAATGTATATGTTTCGTAATCTATGAGCAAAGGATTTTTACGTGCCAGAAGTTTTGTCCTGAATTCCTGACCATTCTGCAGGGCAACTTTGGCATCCTCTCCTTGCATCTTAGGAAGGGCAATGTCCTCCACTCGTGCGTTGTAAACTACGTTTATCGATGGATGATTAGGCAATTGTTGATTGACCGCATGAAGCAAAAGATCGTTTTCTACTATGTAGGCGAATTCTTCGGACAAATGGTCCTCGTTAAATGTGATCATAGCGTCGGAACAGGCGTCCCAAACCTGCAAAGCAGATTCCAAACAAAAAAAATAGTTATCCATTTCTATATCAATGCTCAACATATTTTCTCATATTTTTTAAGCGGAAATACCTGCATCTTTCTGACAGGAGTGCAACGAGCCTCCTCAATATGTTTCCAAGCTCCGATACTCGAAAGCAGAGTTCTCGTTTGCTGATTCAAAGCGACCACTCGATTAGAGTACTTTTCCTGCATTTTGTACTCCTGTTTGTTGCCGCCTTCCAGCAAAAGGATCCGTTTGGACTCGAGTATCCTGTTGTTAGCTGATAACGAAGCATCGAAGTCAGATTAACAAATTCATGATTTTCGCATCAGCTTCTGCGATTGTTATGACGCCGCAAGTTGCTAACCTAAAGCGACGGCGAGCGTCGTCCCAACCATTCCGCCTCCTGTGATGACGATGTCATAGCTCCTGTCATTGCCCGTCGCTTCGTGATGATTTTTTCGCGTTATCGCCAGAGAATTAGGAACAATCCTGCTGTATTTTTGCGCGAAAGCCGAGAAAAACACTCGGGACGACGATGCGGCTTCTACGATGAGCGCCATTTTGGCGTCTGCTGATGTTGCGACGAAAAACGAAAGCGGGAGGCGAGGCTATTTCCGAATTAATCGCGTAACATCGTCGCGGCCTTGACAATAGTGGGACTCCAAATTGGATAGAAACGCGCGCAACATACAAATTTATTTTCGTAAGAAAATCATAGTCGGCGGTGATTTCATTCCGTCGGAGCTGAACAGAGGATTGGAGGACAAAAAATTCATCATCGCGAAATAACGGAAACGCTGATTTCGAGACGACGAACTTTTGGTCGCGAGTGTATATATCACGAATCTCAAAAGATTTTCTCTCTCCGTCGAAAACTGGCGCCAACTGCGATTCCGTCTCTTTCCGACTTTCGCTGTACATTGGTTTACAAAACACGAAGAGGTAAAGTTGGGTCTTCGTTATCACATGCTCAACGCCCAATGGCGAGCGTTGACCAACCACAGACCCTCCCCCCCAAAACAATATCCTCTGCTTTTCGTGCCCGCGACAACAGCTTCATCCTTATTTGTTCCAAGAGCTCATTTATCGGCCATTCGACGCGAATTAATTCAGTCGGAAAATAAACACAATTAACGAGAATTCCGCGTGACCCAGCTGACCGACCGTGGGGACATTTCCGTCCGTTCGGTTGGAAGATTTTCACGTTGCGATCGCTGTCAGTGGCTAGTCAACAAAAAATATATATACACCATCTCACCTACTTGGCGCTTGTGAATCGCTGCTTCTTGCAGGTGCCCGGAGCTCCCTCGGAAAACACTTATTGTTGTTTACGAGCTGATCACTCAACTGGCGTACGAGAATGAGCGACGATGACCGTGATATCGATATCGAGAGTGATGTGAGTCAACGAGACGAGCGCGCGAGACGTTGGATTAATGGTGAGACGGCGATAAGGAGACGCACAATAATGCCTCGAAATTTTTTTCTTCGTGTCGATAGGAAGGCGACGACTCGGATTCCAGGCAAAGGCACTCAAACAACACGCAATATTACTCTCAGGTACGTATTCAACGTGTTTTCGTGGCTCGTCAGGATTGCCGGGATTTTTTTATCGAAATAATCGTCGGGGTAATGAACTCTCATGTAGAGGTTAGAATTGGTCGTGGATCCTCTGCTATTTCCATTCGTGGATATCCGATCGGTGATTCGCTGCATTTTTTTTCTTTTCCCCACGAACAGACGAATTTGGTATATGCGGAGACGAACATTTTATAACGGGTGTGAATTTCTGTGGAAAATAGGCTGAGAAGAGGGCCCATCACAATGCACTGGAACGCAAGCGAAGGGATCACATCAAAGACAGCTTCTCCAGCCTGAGGGACACAGTGCCGGCGCTGCAGGGCGAAAAAGTCGCGAGCAGAGCTCAGATACTGAAAAAAGCGGCGGAATACATACAGTTTATGAGACGCAAGAATTCGTCGCATCAGCAGGATATCGATGATCTCAAGAGGCAAAACAGTTTGTTGGAGTCGCAGAGTGAGTATGACGAAACGGCAATCGAGAGGATGGATAGATGGTGTACATTTTAGTCGCTTTAAATTTGCAATTTAAGTCGATAATGTCGCAACTGTTTCCAATAGAATTTTTTAAGATCGTGTATAGAGAAGGTGACTCTGGTGGCATGAAATGTTTGCTGGGGCTTTTGAAAAAAATGCATTTTGATGCTCACAAGCTATCGATGCAGTATTTAATATTTGTAGATGCAAAGCGAGATGCGCAAAATTTTGCCTTAAAGATTTATAGCATTTTGCTGGATAACTTTGTGTCGCTACTCTAATGCTTTGTAAATTCGGTGCTCGTGGAGCTATTTGTTCCATTCACAAATTATGCTTCGTAAAATAGCTTCGAAATCGTTGTATTCTCGATCCGTCCTCTCAAAAAATCCTAACAAAGATTGCTTTTAGTTGTTCCCTCTTCTTAATTTAACGCACCCCTTTCTGCGAAGTTCGCACATTGGAGAAAGCCAAGATCACTGGAAACTTTGCAGCTGAATCCTGCGAAGTTTCCAAATCCGAGGCCGTGGGAATCGGCGGCTACAACGACTCGGAATCCGAGTCTTCGGACAGCGAGACCGGCCGGGCAATACGTCATCCAAAGAAGCTGAAGATCGCGGGACTCCACCACTGACGCATGCACCAACAAACCCTTCTTCGATGTAATCGACTTGAAACTTTATTTTGATAAAAACAATCACCTCGTTGTAATTAATAATACGTGTATCATGTAAACATATGTAAAGTAGGTACTTATTTAAGAGAATAAATATTAGTTCTGTTCATACTTCGAGACGAACGAATCGCAGTATTGCGTCCGCAACGTCGATTAACCGCTTCGCTCTGAGCGTCAAGTTTCTTTTAATCTTATAAGGAAAAAAAAAAAATCGTTTATCTCCGCACTTGAAATTTGTTACACAGTGTTAAGATAAGAACTGTATACGGCGATTGAGTACACTCGATATTGTTTTACCGAAAATTGTATCCAAACATTTTTTCTGGATATTTTATAAAAAAATTGTTAGAAATCAAACACAGAAATCAAATGAACGCAAACTTCTGTAATTACCGGGTAAGAAATATCAATTATGAAAAATGTTTTGTTCATTGTCCACTTAGTCCGTTGAAAGAGAAAAACTATGTTGAAGCATTGACCGAAATGAGCGACAAGTTTGGGCGCAAATTGGTTAACGTAATTTTTTCGGATGGCGATCTGAATTTCGAACGTATCTTTTTTTTTGCTACAATCTACGCTATGGAAATAACAGTAATTGTGTAATATATATATGTTTATATACCGATTAAAGATTATACAGGTTCCTCCATGAGGGAGCTGTTCTATAGCTATTCGTAAGAAGCGGGCATAATA
This sequence comes from Itoplectis maculator, assembly GCA_964034905.1. NCBI lineage: Eukaryota > Metazoa > Arthropoda > Insecta > Hymenoptera > Ichneumonidae > Itoplectis > Itoplectis maculator. Next base: position 9,588,567 of record OZ035857.1, read on the forward strand.
TTTGTTTATGTCACTCCGTGCGTAAAACGCGATATTACGCACGCTTCGCGTGCGTAATACCGCATTTTCCGACGTCGTGAAATAAAATTTCGTACGATACGCGTGCGAAAAACCTTTTTCGGACTCGTGTGATTGCAGCACTCGCCTTCGGCTCGCGTTGCAAACTCACACTCGTCAGAAAAAGTTTTTTCGCACTTGTATCGTAATGTACTATTATATCACTGCGGGCGGAAATGGCTGCTTTTACGCCCGCTTCGCGGGCGTAAAACCGCCATTTTCGCACCTTGTGATATAAAATTTCGTACATCCCTCGTGCGAAACACTTTTTGTAACTCGTGTGAATGCAGCACTCGCCTTCGGCTCGTGCAGCAAACTCACACTCGTTAGAAAAAAATGTTTCGCCCTCGTGGAGTAATGTACTATTTATTGCATTTTTCGTCTTAGATTATAGTACAAAAGTTATTGGGATGGGAGAAATTTATGTTTGACGCGAGAGAAAATAAATGCTGGAGCGGAGTTAGAAACAAAAACATCATTTTCAGTACTTATTCCCAAAACGTAAATATTACTCAAATCAAGTAACATTAATTACGAAGTTTTTTTCAAAATGTTTATTAAAACGCAAAAAAACTGAAACCGCAGTTATAAATTTCCCTCCGTCGGGTGAAAAACCCAGTCTAATCAGCGATCTATTAAAAACCGCACCCGGAGGTACGATTAATCGAACGTGTACACAGTGGAAAGATTCGAAAGCCCGGAATACATCTCTCAAAGAGTTCCTATACCGAGGTCGTCTTTTTCGCCTCCGGTATCATACAATATCATCAAAGCTGCTTTCCTTGCATTGAGTTCCGGTGTAAAATTCCGTCCCTCTCCCGCAACCTGAATACAAACAAACAAAAGAAAAAAAAACGGTGAGGGAACGAGTCAAGAGAATAAAACGCAAAGCGCGGCGATAAATCGTCGCAGACGCGCGGAAATTCTCAACGAGCATCATCGACGCTGTTGTACTCTTCGAGCGCCGATCGTGAAGAGACCGCCGAGCGACGGTTGATCGACTGCAGATCCCAAAGAGCGAAGAGAGAGGAGAGAATCCGAAGTGTGCGCACGTTTCGCCCGCGAAGCCGTAGGTAGGCGCTTGAATTTATTTCCGCCACGAGGTGCCACTTTGTTCCGGAAGGCGGCGGTTTTCGTCGAAGCGGAGGACATTTGTCGTTTTCGTCGTCGCGCGCTCCATAGTCTCTGCGCGGTTCTTTCAGCTGTGTCTGTGTTCGTGTTTGTCGAGTGTGCTGTGTGTGTGTGTGGCGAGGGTGTGCGAGGGTGTGTGCGCGCGTGTCGCACAGTGAAAAAGGCGAGTTTGGCGGGGGAAGATAGAGCGAGAGAGAGAGAAAACGAAAGAGACGTGGATAGCTCAGCGGTTTGAGCGCTCGGTGTCGTTAGTAGGTGGAAGGTAGAGGCTCCGGTCGTGTGTGACATCTTCGAAGTGAACGCGACCGCCGACGACGACGGTAATAAACCGGTGACATGTCCGCCTGTCCGAGAGTGCAACATCCGCCGCAGGCGAACGGCGACGGGGTTCCCGGATCGCCGAGGAAGAAGCAGCGCACCGCGACTTCCGGTCCTTTGTCCAAGGTCACGGTTGTCCTGGGCGCGCAATGGGGCGACGAGGGAAAAGGCAAAGTCGTGGACATGCTCGCGGCCGACGCCGATGTCGTCTGCAGATGCCAGGTGAGCGAGAGAGAGAGAGAGAGAGAGAGAGAGAGAGAGAGAGAGAGAGAGAGAGAGAGAGAGAGAGAGAGAGATTCAGATTCCGATTCGTTTATTATTGCAGAGTGAGAGAGATAGAGCTAGAAGAGCAGCTACGCTACTGCGACCAACTGCGCGCTCATTTTTTTCCATCCTTTACTTCGATGCACGAGAGACGTCGGCCCAAAGCGGAAAATCACGCGATAAGGCTTCGCGCCATCTTCCGCTCGGATGTCCCCCTCCCCTCCGCGCGGTGGTACGGGGCTCGCGCATTATTTCACGAATTTGACGATAACGCCGGTATATATGTACGATTGCGGGTCTCGTGGTCTACCCGCGCGCGGCGAATGGTCTACGCCTCTGCCTATTCGCTCCGTCTCTGTCCCTCCTTTCCCCCTACTCGCTGCGACGAAGGCCACACGTGGGACCTCGTTTCTTTTTTTTCGCGCTCCGTTTCGAAAATTCGGCCAAATGGGATTTTTTCGGCTTTCCCCGTTGTCGAGCTTTTATTGTGGATTTCGTCTGTTGATTACCGTCTTCGTTTAATTAGCACGAAGCGAACGTCACGAGACGCGCTTCGCTTCGCTTCGCGCGACACCCACGAATTTTGTCATCTTTTGTGTGACGAAATCGAACCTTGGGGAGCGAAATTTGCGGTCGGCATATTTTTAGAAACAGAATTTTTAGCATGCCGACCATCGGAGAGAGAGAGAGGGAGAGAGAGAGAGAGAGAGAGAGAGATTTCCACACCCCTCGCGCGGCTGTTTTGATCCGCGACTGTTGCGATGCCCAATAGAGACAGCTGAGGGACGTGACGTGCGCTTCCGTGAGAGAGACAGAGAGAGGGACGGAGGCAGAGGCATCTTACGTAATTCCCACTTGTTAACGCGAGCGGACAATTTTCCGCGAGAGATTTCGATAGATAAGTCGCTGCGGTAATCCAGGGTCGATGATACCCGTGATTGCCGCGTGTGACGCAACGTGTCTCATTGAGAACGTTTACGCGCGCATCCGAGAATCGCTTCACTCGCCGCGGACCTATCGGTCGGCCCTCCCCTCTTCTTCCCTCTGGGTGAAGGTGGGGGGAGTTCGCAAATAGCGACGACTCAGCCGAAACGCAATATAATAGCATAACTTTTACTTCCAAATTTCTCAGCATCGAAAAAAAATTTTTACAAACCCATTTTTAAGGTTAGGTTAAAAAAAACCTTCCATAGTTGGTAACGCTCAGATCTCTTCTCCCACTCTTCGTGTCAGAGAGAGGGGAGGCTGCGCGGGATATCTATCCAAGGAGAAACGATTGCGCGCGTAAATTGCATTACATGTGTTAATCATAGATATCATTGTCACAGAGACTTATTTGTGAAATTTTGGGAAATGAGCTAAACGACATTGGCATTTTCATTGTCTGAATGAAACTATGGAAAATCGATTTTATTTATCCTTCCTGTCTGTCTTTTAGCAATATCCGCAGCCTTGATTATTGTCCTGCGGCTATGCAAATATGCATTAATATTCATTGTCATTTCAATACTGGATCATGCATAAAGAAAATAAATTTATGTTACCAGACCTGTCTTAGAATTCTTGGCATTAATCTTATCTAAATGCTTAGTAAGCGGTATAAGATTTCTGCCTCAGGTTTGTTCGGAATGTAATTCAATACTCTGCAGTGGCTGCTCCACCTTTATCTTTATATTTTTCCATTCATGCAATCTTTAGTTACAAATAATTCTCTTTGTTCACAGGGAGGAAACAATGCTGGCCATACGGTTGTTGTGGAAGGCGCCCAGTTCTTCTTTCACCTCCTTCCTAGCGGAATAATTAATCCAAAATGCAAATCCGTTATAGGTAATATTCTACTACAATTATTTACTATAGAAAAAAAATTATTACTAAGACGGTAACAAGTTCTGTATGTTTCACTGCTTATCTTTCTAACTGATAGCATTTACAGTAGACCTGCATTTAAAAGCATTTCAAACATAGTTTGTGCGTCATAAAGATAAAAATAACTGCAAAGTTTTCTTCACATGTGTTCAAAACTTTGTACGAAAAAATTACTTGTTATGAGGAAAGCAATTTTTTAATTTTTGTGTGCCATAAAGATACGAGAATAGTGGGATATCCAATTGGCAGTAGCTTCTGATATCATTTCCTGCAATATGAGACCACCAGTGACAAACTGTACTCTCCATAAGTTGACTCTTTGTTAGCCTCAATTATCGTGTTTCATTGATTTAATAATTTGCAGCTGGTACTGCCTGTTGCTAGGTTTCTATAAGCAAGAAACGCGACACGGAACGCACCGCGGTACTGGAATAAATTGATCTGTTTGCAGGTAACGGAGTCGTTATTCATTTGCCGGGGTTGTTCGAGGAGCTGGAACAAAACGAGGCCAAAGGCCTGAAGGACTGGAACCAGCGGTTCATAATATCGGATCGAGCGCACATTGTGTTCGATTTCCATCAGCAGGTCGATGGTTATCAGGAGCTCGAGAAGGGTACCCAATCCCTGGGTACAACGAAGAAGGGCATCGGTCCGACTTACTCGAGCAAAGCGGCCAGAAATGGCCTCAGAATCGGCGATCTGCTCGGCGATTTCGACAAATTCTCGGAAAAATTCAATACCCTCGTGGCGTCTTACCAAAGAATGTTCCCCGCTCTTCAGGTCGACGTTAAAGCGGAACTCGAGCGATACAAAGGGTGAGCGCTCCAAAAATATACGCAATTTGCATCGTAAAGCGGATCTGAATCCCGCGAAATATCGTTCGAATTAATTGAGTCAAGCGATAAAAATTTATGACCGCTAATGTCTGAGTACAAACGGAGTAAAAAATGGTTTAACGGATGAGCGACCGGTCGATAGTCTTTAAAATACAATATTCTAGTCCAATCAGATTCACGAAGGTTATCGTCGAATTTCTTCGCTATCTTGAATGTGAAATGATAAAATGTTGAATGGAAATTTTAATGGTGCTTATTATCGACAGATACGTGGAGCGCATCAGGCCGCTCGTGAAAGAGACGGTTCACTATCTGCACCAAGCGCTGAAGGAAGGGAAAAAAGTTTTGGTGGAAGGAGCGAATGCGGCGATGCTCGACATCGACTTCGGTACTTATCCCTACGTGACGAGCTCCAACTGCAGCATAGGCGGCGTGTGCACCGGTCTCGGTTTGCCGCCCGCGACGATCGGCGAGGTCGTCGGTGTCGTCAAGGCATACACGACGAGAGTCGGCGACGGTCCGTTCCCGACCGAATTGCGCGACTCCATCGGCGAGATTCTGCAGACGAGAGGACACGAAGTCGGCGTGACGACGAAGAGAAACAGACGTTGCGGATGGCTCGATCTGGCGCTTCTCAAATTTACAGCGCTGGTCAATGGGTCAGTTACCCAATTTTTTTTCCTCGATCAAAGCTAACGAAACTTTCTCTATTTCATGTTTCGGCTACTTGATCTTGATTCTTTAATTATCAGTTGACAACCCATTTTTTTCTCCTCGATCAAAGCTGACTAAACATTCTCTATTTCATCTTTCGGCTACTTAATCTTGATTCTTTAATTATCAGTTGACAACCCTTTTTTTCTCCTCGGTCAAAGCTGACTAAACTTTTTCTATTTCATCTTTCGGCTACTTAGATCTTGACTCTTTAATTATTTATAGCTTAATGCCCGAATATGCAAAGAAACGAAATACGTCTTAACGTAATCCTTATCCGTCTCGTTCGCTACAGGTACACATCGTTATGTCTCACAAAGCTCGACATTCTCGACACGCTGCCCGAAATAAAAGTGTGCGTCGGCTATCGTTTGAACGGCCAGGAAATTGACTATTTCCCGAGCGCGGCGGTTGAGCTGGCACGCGCCGAACCCATCTACGAGACTCTCGAGGGCTGGTGCTCGACGACCGAGGGCGTACGCTCCCTGGAGAAGCTGCCCCCGAATGCGCGGAAATACGTGGAAATGATCGAGGAGTTTATGGATGTTCCAGGTGAGAATATTATCGCAGCGTAACACAAAAATTTCAGTCGCGATCAATTTTAATTGCTGATAAAAAAAAATAAAGGCGGTCATTGTTTTTTCAACTACTCGTCGATCTACATTATATAGCTGTGTATTTAAAAAAAAATACAAAATGGTCTTAAATTATTATAAATACATAAATAATAAATAAATTAACGTTATTTTTTTTTTTTTCAGTGAAATGGATTGGCGTTGGAGCGGGCCGAGAGAGCGTGATCGCCCTCTGACGATTCAAAGCGTTTAGCCAATTACTCGAGCGCACCATTTTCAGTGTATTATTAAGGATAAATATAAATGTATTGTTCACAATTAGGAGCTGATGCGCGCACAATAAGAGACAACAGAGAAAAAAAAGAAGACGAAAAAAAAAGAGCAAAAACACTTGTAACAAGGCTTATAACGAAGGTAGTACGATAGTCGAAAAAAGCGTTAACTTAATTCAACATGAATTTCATGATTGTATAATGTAAATGTCGATGTCGACCGTTTGATTTCGTAACGGGAATACGGAGCTGGGGGTGAGCGGAAGTTTCACGATATTCAAACTTATATCGTCGTATTCATAAACATAATACACCGTTATTGTACAAATATTTAATAACCATTGCCCGGATCATTCGTCACTCACTCAATTGGAGTCTCTTCGTCTGTCTCTCGAATTCGTTCCACTGAAGACGCCAAAAGTGTCGCCGCGGAATTGCAAATTAATCTCTTTAATTCGATGGCCGGATGCGGCTGAAAGATTCAGACGGGACTCGGCGTCATCGTCTCGACGTCTGGCGCACCTTTCGCCTTATCACTCGGCAAAGGTGCGTCGGCCGATAAGACCGTCGCATTGCTCGCGGTGGATTCTCGTCTGTCCCTCGCGCGGCGATTTTGAAACCATATCTTAACCTGAAGAAACAGCAATAATAATTCAACCGACCATCAAAGCGACTTACGAAACGGATGAACATTAATTTCAATAAATGTCTTTTATCTCAAACGGAAGTAGATGGCTTTTTGTGAATTACCAAATCGTCCTTTTTCAGTTCAAAAATTCTACGCGTTTATTGAAATTAATGACCGTTTAAAATAAGCCGAAGCTTGAGAATGAGGATGGGGATCAAAATAACGAATGACCAAAAAGCGAATAGATAAAATAACGAATTTTAAACTAACGAACGTCTAAATCTAGAATGATCATAATTACGAAATTCGCTATTTTAGCCATTCGTTATTTTGACCCCACATTTTATTAAAATGCAGTTAAAATAGCGAATGATCAAGATAACGAATGGCTAAAATAGCGAATTCCGTAATTATGATCATTCTAGATTTAGACGTTTGTTAGTTTTAAATTCGTTATTTTAGCCATTCGCTTTTTGGTCATTCGTTATTTTGATCCCCACTCGGAAATGAACAAAAAAAAATCGAAATATCACTCACTCGACTCTGCGGCAACCGCAACACCGTCGACAACTGTATAACATCCCTCCGCGACAGATACGCGGTTCTTCGATATTTGTCCTCCAAAACTTGCAATTGCGTCGCTGTGAAAGGAATCCTCGGATGTGCGCCGGGTCTTCGTTTCCCGGACTTTCCGGCCGCGGATTTTCGCGGTATCTTCGGTGGCCGGTATCGAGTGCACTGTAGCCACGAGAGTTCGCTTCTCTCGTCCCTCGCGCTCGTATTTTCCGAACCCGTGACGATTTCCGGTCCGGAAATTCGCTCGTCGCGATCGTTACCGCGGATTGTGCCGCGGCTCGCGAAAGTCGAGTGACAATCGTAAGCCGCGCGGAGTCCGAACGAGCCAATCGCGTCGCTGCATTCGCGTCGAACGAAACTTCGAAAACTCTCATCTTCGACGCCGCCGAACGTTCTAACGGATTCTGGAAATACGGACGCGACGGACTTTTTCTCACGACCGTCGTCAGCCAAAATTCGCGCGATGCTGAAGTCACTGATGGCCATCCGAGTCCGTCTCGGTGTCTGGCTCATTTTCGTGGCACGACTGAAATCGCGAAGCTTCGCACCCCTCGTATATATACCACGAGGCGGTTTGGCGCAAAAAAAAACGGAGAGAGAGAAAATAAAGCAGCCACCCTGCAACATTTTCGGTTTAGCTGTGTGTATCCATTTCACTATGATCTAAATTAAACGCATAGTTGCACATTTGATGGCTATCGCGTTGCACTCGCGCGCGCTCGTCTCTCTTTCCCGCTGGGATACGACGAGGAGGCCCCCTACCTGACCCATTGTCCGCTTTTGCTCTTATACCAGTGTATTATCTCAAGCAAATCTCAGGCTATACCCAATAACAACAATGTAATTGATATACCGCGCGCGCCGAGCGTTGCCACTCGGTTTTTGGGGTGAGCCACACGAGGCTCGTGGCTTCTATGTTGCGGCTACGTTGCGTTCTCAAGAGGGGCCAGATGTGCCCGGTGCACGGACGCTTGGATAATTCAAAAGCCACAGGGGTCATCTAATCCGGTAATACGCCTATCTCCGCCGATGTAAATATCAAACAAACAGGGCTCTTTTGCCGATCCCAACGAGGGCCGTTTTATACGCGGTCGGAAGAGACGTTTTCCCGACATTGTTCCAGAACAGCGTAATGTTTCAATACCAATGCTTTTTCGAAATGCGATTACAGGAATTTCCGGAAAATGGATATATGTAACGTTCACATTGAATTTACGATTCAGAATTCAGAGGGAAATTAATTTTGGCATTAAAGTACAGATGGGAACCGCTCGGAAGGAAATTATTTCATTTTTATTCGCAATGATTGTTATTATTATTATTATTATTATTTCATTTTTTTCGTAATGATTATTATTATTATTAGTAATGCATTCAGGGAAATTAATTTTGGCATAAAAGTATAGATGGGAACCGCTCGGAAGGAAATTATTTCATTTTTATTCGCAATGATTGTTATTATTATTAGTAATGCATTTTTTTCTGCTTCGAGTTAATTGTGTCTAATTGATATGGATATAAATAAATGATGGCTGCACTTTTGCAATACGAATAAAGTTGCGTGTAAATGAAATATTTTTCGCCAATATTTTTTATTCGTGTGTAAAGTTTTGAGACGCGAAATACTTATTTGGAGTGAATCAGCGCATTATTGTTTGGCTACTCGATTGCGATGAGATGGACCGAGCGATAAGAAAGTAGGTGAGGTGATATGAAAATGTTTGAAGCGAGTGAGCGAATATTTATGGGGGGGGGGGAGGGGAGATGGGAAAGATTGAAAGGTTGAAAGGTGGGGGAAACTTGTCATCGCAGTATACATTAGTTACCGTTGCAAAGTGAGAATATAATAGTGCATCGTTACCACGTCGTCTCCACTATCGCGGTCATCCCGCAGACGCAGACCGCTCGGACACCGGAAGAATGTGAAAATATAACGGTAAACACAAATGTACATATTTCTGACCGGCACAGGTTTCCATTGCTTCTCCTCCAACTCCGATCATATCTCTCTTTTCTGGAGAGAAATTCTCGACAAACACAAGGGTCACGAATATCGCCGTCACTTTCCAATCAAAACATTGCGAACATAACCAACAAATTGACACACTCAACAAAAACGTTTTTTCAAATTTGTAGATAATTTTTATTTTATTATATTAACATTAAAAATAATTTGGTAAAACCTAGAATTGCCCGGTGAAGATTTTCGATTCACTGACTTGCTTAAATTACAGCTACAGATATAAAAAAACCTACTATATGCTGTGGGTTTTTTTTAAATTTATTCTTGCAGTGTTTTGTTTTAGCTGTAGTGAGTTCTTAGAATGGGTATTCAGGATGATCGCGGATTCCTTTGAAGAAACCAAAGTCAAGAACTCTACCGGTGGGTCCCTGGTCAAGCTTAGCCAGGTTGCTCATGTCTTCGTTGTCGAGCTCCCAACCAAAGAGATCAATGTTTTCCTTTATACGCTTGGGATTTGTACTTTTTGGGATAGCCGCTATTCCGTTCTGAAGTATGAACTTCAGAGCTACTTGACCGGCCGACTTTCCGTGTTTCTTGGCTATTGTAAGGACAGTTGAATTTTGTAGGAGGTCAGGAATCTCATCAGTCTTGCCGAGCATGCGGACTAAACTTCTGGAGCCCAAAGGCGAATATGCCGTTACTGTGATTCCTTTGCTTTTACAGAATTCCACCTAAAAGAAAAAAAAAAATGATGATGAGCAATTAATTAATTCGTCTCTATAACTTTCAATTGTAACTGAAGCTATTTGGCTATTTTATATTTATTTCTTATCAGTATTTCTTGCTCCAATTTATTCATCAAATAATTCAGTGGAATAGCTATATTTAGTTATAAAGGGGATGAGATAGTTACCATTTCTTTTTGCTGGAAATACAAATGCAGCTCTATCTGCAAATTCGAAACAGGCAATTTGGCGTTGCTCAAAATTCTGGTTATCTGCTTGATATTAAAATTCGAGAGTCCTATGGCTTTGGTGCGACCCTTGTGCACTTGTTGCTCCATTTCGGACCACACGGCCAGGTGATCGGTACTGACATCGATTCTCATCTGTCCTTTCTCATCCACGGGATGCAATTCGTCGCCCACTTCCTCGAATGTGAAGGGCGTGTGTACCAAATACAAGTCCAGATAATCCAGCTGCAGAGCTGCCAAAGACTTCTTTATCCATTTCTCTACCCCTCCGGGACGATTTCCGGTCGGTGGGAGCTGAATTCATTAAATAATTAATCATTTTCCCTCGAAACTCCGTTATTTTCAAGTGACTCCAAAAATAATTTTTTTTTTTTTTCCTTATACTCGAAAAACCTATTTACCTTTGTGACTATGAAGAGCTCTTCGCGCTTAACTTTTCCGGAGTCGATCCACTTCTTCAAAACTTTGCCGATGACGGAATCGTTCTCATAAACCGGTGCGGTGTCTATATGTCTGTATCCGGCTTCCAGAGCGTCGTCGAGGGCCGCCTCCAATTCTGCTTCGGTGGCCTACAAACGATTTATTTATTTTTAATTTGTTTCTATCAATCTATAAATTTTGTTAAAAAAAAAAAAATTTCCTCAAGTCACTCACTTGCCAGGTACCGAATCCCAGAGCTGGCATTTGCTGCCCGGTGGGCAAAGTTATGGTCAATTTCGATGCCATTATTATTCGGTACTGTTCGAGAGCGCGGTTGCTTTAAAACTGACGAAAAGGTTTTGTGTTTGGTTGCTCGAACTTATGTGGCACACAGGCAATCTCGCTTCCCCACTACTTCGGTGCAGTTATCAAAGATCCTCGGGACTTGAGAGACTTTCACTCGGGGAGAGGGTAGACGCGGTTGTCGCTATGTACCGTATTCTAATATTAGTCATTCCGTTGTTGTATGTTAATTACACACATACATTGTACATACATTTTAATGAGAGAAGTAAATGCAATCGATAAAATATACTAAAATAAGTGTCTTGTTCTTCTTTCAGTATGAAGACATAACAAACCGGTTATTCGTCCACTCCTGCGACGATGTATATATGACACGCTTTATAATAAATATCCTCGGGACAATCGCTCAACCACAACGGTTTGAAGGTACAAACCGTCAGGCCTGATTATTAACACGATAATTCAGGGACTCGTGATAATACGGCCTGTAAAAATGTACACTTGTATAAATTGCGGCGTGGAGGTCGAAGAGCTGTACAGGCGATATAGTCCCAGTGTACTGAAGGTCCTTAAATGTGTAAGTTTCATGTTTAACTTTTTTTTTTAACTATCCAGCGTAGGAGGGACCTTGCGATTTTTGGCGAAAAAAAAATTTTCGATTTAACGAAGTTTTAAAAGCCTATCCGATGGGAAATTTCCCGCTGATTCCAAATATGACCGGTTTTTGCCCGAAAAATAAAAAAATTGAGGAGAAAAACGCGAAAAACGATTTTTCACTTTTTCCCAATTTTGGCACTTTACTAAAATCGGTGTAATTTTTCTTTGGATCAATATAATCGGGATTTTCTTTTTCCATTCGAAAGAAGACTCTTCAACGAAGAGAACGCCGCCTGGCGGAACGCGATATCTCGATTTTTCGATTTTTTGCAGATTTTTAAATTTGACCCACAAAAATCGCAAATTTTTAGAAGGGGTACCCCTTGCCATTTTTCGCAAAATTTGTCGAAAAAAAAATTTTCGATTTCGCTAAGTTAAAAAACCCTATCCGATGGCAAATTTTCCGCTGATTCCAAAAACGACAGATATTTGCCCGAAAAATCAAAAATTTGAGGAGAAAAACGCGAAAAACGATTTTTTTTTCTGCCAAACTACCAAATTTCGCGATATTAAACATCAAACTGCAGCCAGTTTCCCAACGACCAATCAGATGCTGAATAAATCGACAACAACGGTTGCTCACGAACTTTTTAACACAGGAATATAAAAGTCAAATAAAAGTACATCACAAAATTGGAAAATCAAAAAACCGAGTGTATTGAAAAAACCTATGTCCGATATAAAACATTTCACGAAAAAACAACGTCTTCATAATAATTACAGAGCAAATGCGGAAGCCTGGCGGATAAATACATCGAGTACGATCCCGTTATAGTACTGGTCGATCTCGTCTTATTGGAGAAGCCAGCGTACAGACACCTTCTCTACAATAGTGGTTTTCAGTCATACTGGAAGCTGATGGTGGTGCTGTTGCTGAGCGAGTCCTTCCGGGTATGGTCAACCCACGGCCCGGACGTTAACCAGGAAAATTCGATCCAAGTGGGCAGCCTGCAAACCGATATATTCGACGGCGAGCGAAGTTTTTACATTCTGCTTGCGCAAACGGCGCTCTCGCTCGGTGCGTTTGTGGGCGCGGTGATCGTTGGCACGGAAATACGCTGGTTTTTCCTGCGTCGACGGCCACACAAATACAAAGCTTCGGATTTAGTCAGAGCCCTGACGGTCGGAGGTTGCGCCAAATTATTGGGCCTCTTGGGCCTCGTTTGGCAACACGTCGCTCACGATCCTCACTACGCTCTGATTCACGGCTACACGATGCTCTGCCTCTTAACAGCCTATTCAGGTAACTATTCATCATCCAATAACAGCACCATTAATTTTTATCTCCAATGTTTTGCGATTTATTCGCAAACTCATTCGCAAAAAAAATCTTTAAAAGTCGCCACTTGACCAATGAACCCCAGATAAGCCATTCGCTCAAAGTCACATATACTTTTTTATTATATCATTGAACTTTGTCACTACGAAGGAATAAAGATTAACAATTAATTAATATACGCTTTTTACTTTACAGTCGTATGCGAGAGCGGAAGGGGTGGATCGCTGATCGGATTGGCCGGAGGACTTTTGGCTCATAATTACGTATCTAACATTATTTCATGGTTGCCTCAGGCCGCGACCAATGTAACGCTAATACAGAATGGGACTTAGCGAACGAGAGAGATGAATTCTAGTTGATAGTTTTTTTTATTTAAGCGTCCTTAACCGGAAGTACGTTCCAGCCGAGGACGAGTCTGTCGAAGCCGCAGGAGAACAAATTGCACACGCCGCCGTCTTCCGCCCAGGCGACCGAGCATACCATGCGACGGTGGCCCTGAAAGTATCGAGGGAGAAAAAAAAGAAAACGTTACATTGTAGCTGATATAACGTGATCGTGTATAATTATCGGTAGAAGGCAAATTATGAGTGTGTCGAAGGACTCTTCACGTACCTGTCGGCTTGTGCGCGGTAACCTTGCCAGTCTCTGGCCGCTGAGATCGAACAGACGTATCTGCCTGTTGTCATGCGGTATAGCGACGACACCGCTGCTCGATACCGCCAGACGATTAGCCGCGCTGTCTCCTCGTATCGTCGCCAAAGGACTTCGGATATTTCGCAGCTCCCAGACCTTGACGCTCCGATCGTCGGAGCCTGATACTATTTTGTCCTCGCGTGTGAATACCGCCGATGTAACAGCTCTGCGTGACGACAGCGGAAAGAATAGTTTTTTATCATTTATGAATAAAGAGCTCCGTTTTTGTAGTTAAACGGGATCGGCAACTTTGTTGCAGAGTCGAAGAGCGAGCTGATGTCATATATAATGGAATATCGCAATTAGCGCTGCTAAATTGTAATTTAAGTGTCAATGTGCTTAATGTTTAGATCGAGCTATGATATTTGAGAATCCAAAATATATTTTCCAGAATAACACGCAATATTGAGAATCGCGGTAATTATGACAGCGAATTATAGGCCAGTAATCGGTTCGCTAGAGAGCATTTTAATGCTACTTGAATTGTTCCTGGAGTAAATCATAAACGAGCTACGTTGCCTCTGCCGCTGTGGAGGATCGGTGAGAAAAGAAGACAAAACGTTTCTCGCTCGAGGGTCGAATATAATTGTTACCGGGAACAATAGCTGAGAATACAATTGCCGATAATTGTCGACAATTGAATTGATTGTCTGAAGCTTCACCGGCTACTAAACTTTGTGCGCAACTGTGTTAAAAAAATTCAGTATTATCGCCAGTACCAAGAATATTATTTTTTCCCGTCATAGCGCCCGACAGAAATTAATAAACAATAAAAAAAAAATTTATTAAAAAAATGAAATAATAAAATTAATAAATTATAAAAAAATCATCTAAGGAACCGTAAAAATGTATAAAAAAATTCGGCACGAATTAGCTGCTCAATCTCAAAAGCTTCGAATTCTTACTCTGTGTGTCCCTGGAACACGGAGACGGAATGAATGGGCTCTCTGAAGTCCCACAAGCGGAAGGTACTGTCGCGACTCGAGGTCACGCAAAGACGTTGCGCGTGATGCGTCGACACGTGGGTCAGTTCCTGATCGTGACCGCAGAGCGTGTGAATCACGTCGCCGGTCTCGGCGTCGTAGAGATTAGCGGTTCTGTCCCAGGAAGCGGTGACGAGTTGCTCGGCGCCGGGAAGCCAATCGGCGGACATAACGACTCCGCTGTGACCGAGCAACTCGCGAACCGGCGTCCGCAGGGTCGGCGGCTCTTCGAGTTCGTCGCCGCCGCAAACGGCGTTCGTGGGCGTTCGATCGGTATTCGAAAGATCCTCGGACGACGACTGACGCTTCGGGATGTCCCAATTGACCGCCGCTTGCCAAACGTGAGCCGAGCAATCGCCGCTCGCGGTCAGTGCGAGGTCCCTCGTCGGATGGAAACGCACCGAATTCACGGAGCCGCTGTGACCGATGTATTGGAGCAAGCAGCGACCGCTGTCCATTCCCCAGACCCGTGCGGTGTGATCGGCTGATGCGGTCGCCACGATCGGCTGACCTGATCGACCGACTGAGACCTCCCAGACGCCGTCCCTGTGACCCGCGTATTGTCGCTGCATGCTGCAGGTCATTGTGGGATTCTTGAAACTTGAGACTATTTTGGATGTCTGTGCTTTGAGCTTGTGGGAGGTCTTGACCTTTTGCGCCGAACCTGCGCTCGACACTGTAATTGAAAGAATTCCAGTAACATTTTACAAATCTGTTAGATACATTTTCTTAGTTAAATACTTATTGAAAAAAAATATTTCTCCTCATATCTAATTATTGCCATTAATCCCTCTTTTAAAAAGCTCATGAGTAACGGAAGCATCGTTAGCAAACTATTCGATCTATGGTTGGCTGCGACTCTTAGACCGAGTCCAAGTTATTTTTTTTTTTCAAAATCAACTAAAAAAGGGTTGTAACCAGTGTTTTCAGGGGTAGAATATGCGACTTGAGAACAATGGTATAGATTAAAAGTCGATATTTTGAAAAAATACATTTCGTGACCCCGATTTGGGCGGTTTTCGGCCCGGCGGCTAGATCTACGATTTCTGACAAGCAAAATGACAAATCTCTCTTTTTTTTTCCAAAAGTAACTGAATAAGGGTTTTTCAGTTTCGATTTACCCTTTTAAAGCTTTATAAGTGCGCAGCAGCGCAGAAGTATCGCGGGCACGCGTGCCAGCGCGTGTGATTAGCCTAGTTTTTTTTTAATTTTCATTGAATATCGCTATTGAATTGTCCTACCAACTTCAATACTGCTAACATCTGACTTATTAAATGTCCAAACATTTTGTAATTCAAGCCTCGCCTGTCTTACCCTTTGGTTTGAATGTATTCTTAGAATCTGTATAGTCAGTCAGATCTCCAGGGGGTAAGCTACGTTCGCCAGAGCCGTAGCATTCTCTCTCCAGCCTCTCGTTCAGAGCGTCCACCTTTTCCTGCACTGCAAACAACGAGAGTAAACATAGAGACAGGACCAAGGAAGGGAATGGAGGTAGCATCGCTTACGTCCAATGTTCTCCATGCAGACGAGCTCGAATTCCTTCTGAATCTGCTGAAACAGATCGAGCAGTCGCGAGTGCACCGCCGGTGGTATCGGACTGTCGTCGACATCGGAGCGAAAGCTCACGTAATGCAAAGCCATCGGTTGCAGCGGCGTCGAGCCGCTCTGGCTCATCTGCGACTGAAATTCGGTGTCCGTGCTGCTCTGGACCCGCGGAATCGAGATTCGTTTGGACTTTCCGCCGGTCTTCGTCCCAGTCGAGGCTGGCGGCTCGCCCGGCATATCGTCGAACCTGCTTCGCAATATCGTCACAACCCTCCGCAGCTTTGACCCCGCGTACGGCGTACTCGTGAACTTGACACTGTCGGGCGCATTTAACGTGTCCGAGGATTCAACCGCGACTGTTGTGTCGCGAACCGACGAAAGATCGATGGAGTTCTGTCATTCACGCGGAATAATAATAACACTGTGCGAACGTCAATGGTCGCCGATTATTCATGAATCAGCTGTGAAGGCTCTCGAGACGTCAATGAAGCAGTAGATACATAGCAGTAGGG
Organism: Itoplectis maculator; assembly: GCA_964034905.1. NCBI lineage: Eukaryota > Metazoa > Arthropoda > Insecta > Hymenoptera > Ichneumonidae > Itoplectis > Itoplectis maculator. The sequence continues at coordinate 9,605,135 of OZ035857.1, forward strand.
GCGACACCGATTTGTTGAACACAAAGATCCCTGGATCCGAAAAAAACAAGCCCTTCTTAGCACTTATTGGCCTTGTTAGAAATTTTAATACAGTTTTTACTAATGAGTATAATATATGTAACTTTGAAAAGGAAAAAAAAAAGATTGTTGAATAAGATGATAGGGCGAATGTAGGAACTTTATTCACGTCTAGTATTTTTGGGTTACCGAATGCAAGAATAACAAAAATGACCGTCATATGACCTTGTCGCTTGATGGCGCTTCGCTATTCGCTGATTTTTCAATGGTGGGGCGAATGAGGCTTTAATGATTGGCTAAGCTCAGAGGTCATCTAAGTTCGTGATGAATGAAATTGTTGATCGATGTGAGTCGATGACAGCATCTACGATCGCTACTTTACCGACTGCGATAATTCTGAAATAATTAATACTTTCGAAAATATCTACTTCTTTTCATTTTTTTACGATAAATTGAATTCGTTTAGCAATAAAATAAAACTAGATGAGTTATTGTTTCACTAAGGTCAGTGGTGCTCAGTGAAATCGGCTTCCAGATTGAATACAAAGATCTCGCGGATCGAGGCGTTTTATTTCAGGATGATTCGATCTGGGGCGTTCCCAGCGATCCAACACGACCGCAATGTCAAAACACTTCATCCTCGATGCGGAACATAAACAGAGCTTCTTAATTTAATTATTTTTATTTATACGCGGAAATAAGAAATACACACAAAATGCAGAATTGCGATATTCTGATACAAGAGATTGAGGCGATCGACGATTATTTAGGGCCGACTTTTAGGTAGGTTCGATTGTTTTAAAACACGACGCAAAACAGTAGGTTAACTACCCTCTGTCAAATGCCGCGGGGGTGGCTCGACGATCCCCGTACGCAGATGCAGCCCTTGGGCTGGCCGCACGTGCGCAATGGAAGGGTTGATCGGCGGGGGGGTGGGATTTTTTTTTCCGTCCGCTGCGAAAAAAAATCGGGGTGCGATCGTGAAATTCATTTCTCGCGATAATAATCATGGCAAGGTTGACACTGTCACAGATACAGAACGTTTTGCCAGCAGCGGCACCAAAATATGAACACTTGTTGCTTGAGATAGAGTCAACGGACACCAGTAGCGTAGGTCTAGTCATAAGGTAGAGCTTCGGTTGGAACTCTACGAACTCTGTGCTGATGAACCGGAAAAATAAACTGTCCGATGCTTTTGCTTTCAGAGCCATTTACGATGGACACGAGCACCAAAAGTTTATGGAAAAATTGGATGAGAGGGTCAAGAGCCATGATAGAGACATCGAGCGAATGTGCAATCATCACTATCAGGGCTTCATCGACTCTATCCGAGAACTGCTGCAAGTGCGATCGCAGGCGCAGGAACTCAATGTAAGACTCCGCTTTGGTTGATTTTATCATTTCCTGGGCATCTCAGTGATAATGGGCAAAGACAGAATTTTTTAGAAATTAACACGATTGCTTTTTGTCGCCAACAGGAGGAGATCCTCGAATTGGATAAGCGCATCAGCGCTTCGACGACCAAAGTTATCGAAAAGGGGGAGGAACTAGTCAAAGCCAGAAAAGTCGAGAGTAACATGGCAGCCGCCGTGGACAGTCTGACAATGTGCTTACCCGTTTTGGCGGCGTACGCTAAACTTCAGAGGCAGCTGAAGGACAAACGTTACTATCCGGCTCTGAAGACTCTGGAGCAATTGGAGCATCACGACTTGCCGAAAGTGACTAATTACAGATTCTCTTCTCAAATCACGGAACAGATACCACTGTAAGTTGTTTGTGCCCGAAAAACTGCCCTGAAAATGATGTCTGCGTTTCTTCTTTTTCAATTTCTATCTTTCCAATTCTTAGATTGCGCGAAAACATCAAAGAAGCCTCAATGTCCGACTTGAGAGATTTCTTGGAGAATATACGAAAATATTCGCCAAAAATCGGGGAAGTTGCCATGCGACATGTAAGTTTCCTCAACTAATTAAATGTACCGTTGGATCGATAAATTGATCATTTTTTTAACGTTCCTGTGGATCATTAGACGGCCGAGCAACTCGTGAGCGAAGCGGAAATTGTCGGAAGAAAGAAGAAAAAGCTTCAGTCAAGTTCTTCGGTGAACGAGGAGGAGGAACTTAGCGCACAAGATCTCATGGACTTCAGTCCTGTCTATCGGTGCATGCATATCTACACTGTACTTCGTCAAGGCGACACTTTCAAAGCGTATTATCAGCAGCAAAGGAAGCAACAAGCCAGATTAGTCTTGCAGCCGCCGATAAATATGGTAAACATATTTTGTGCATCAACCGTCGATTCAGTTTTTGAGCACCATTCGAGTAACGTACTTTATTTCAGCACGAAAGCATCCTCGGGTATCAGACTTACGTTCACGGTATTCTCGGATTCTTCGTCGTCGAGGATCACATATTGAACACCGGCAATGGCTTAGCCACGCGTTCCTATCTCGAGGAACTTTGGGCTATGGCTCTGTCGAAAATTGTCAATGCCTTGCGAACACACTCGGCAAGTGTATTTGTTATTTTGAAATCTTCGTAGGATATTTAATAACATTTTGTAACATTCTACTTTCGTTTTTTAGGCATATTGCACCGATGCAATGCTGATTTTGAAAATAAAGAATCTTATTATGCTGTTCAACACGACACTGAGAGTAAGTACGACTCTGAATTACGATATTATTTTTGAAAATATTTCCAGAGCGTAGGAAACTATATATGTTCAATTTTTATCACGAATTTTACACAGAACTACGGATATCCGGTGGGTCAGCTGTGGGATTTGCTTCAAGAGATAAGGGTACATTACAACGAGGTTCTGATGCAACATTGGGTCCAAGTTTTCAGAGATATTTTGGACGAAGATAACTTTTTACCGATTCAAGTAAGGGTCATTCTTGCAACGACAGATTTTTCATTATTCAAGTGACGAAGGCTCCTTTACGAGGCATAAAAATTGTATTTGCAGGTCTCGTCTCAGGCGGATTACGATCAAGTCCTTCAATCTTTTCCTTGTCACGACGAGGAATTGCAGAAGGCAGATTTCCCAAAGAAGTTTCCGTTCTCGGTGATGGTCCCAAAGGTTTACCAACAGGTCAAAGAATTCATCTACGCGTGTCTGAAATTTTCCGAAGATCTGAATCTCACGCAGACGGAAGTGGACGAAATGATTTGCAAATCGACGAATTTGCTGTTGACGCGGACGTTCAGTGGTTGCCTGTCGTCGTTATTCCGCAAACCATCGTTGGCCTTGCTGCAAGTCGTGCAAATAATCATAAACACTGGATATTTGGAGAATTCGACGAAGTATTTGGAAGAATTCGTGTCGAATATCACCGGGTGAGAATTTATTGAAACATCTTAACGCAGTCCTTCATTTTTTAATTCCTCGCGGATATCATTAAGCTACAATACATTTCTCACCTTCGACAGAACTCCGCACGACGGTCAGTTGAGCTGCGTCGGTGGAAAATCAGCGATGTTCAGAGTAGCCAGAGACGACGCTGAGAAACAAATTTGTGATAAACTCAAACGCAAGTTGGACGAATTTTTGGAGCTCGAGAATTACGACTGGAACTTGGCGGAGCCGCAGGGACACGCTTCGGGTTTCATAACCGACCTGATAGCGTTTTTGCAAAGCACCTTCACCTGTTTCACTAATTTGCCTGTATGTTTTTTCAACTTCTGTCGTTTAAGCGAATAAGTAATAACTGCACCTATAAATATGTATCACTGTATTTTGATATATACAAAACTATGGCATTATTTTCAGGCTGAGGTTGCTCAAGTAGCTTGTAAATCGGCGTGCTCGCACATTGCTAAATCCATATTAGGAATACTAGTTAGCGAAGATCTGAAACAGATATCAATGGGAGCCCTGCAACAAGTTAATTTGGACACGATACAGTGCGAACGTATGTTGAACTAAAAATAACAGTACTCTCTGTAATATACATAATTCGAATTGAGAAATATTCTGTTTTTTAACGAGATGACTCATACTTTCAGAATTTGCGGCTTCGGAACCCGTCGCGGGTCTGCCGGAAGGCGCGTTACTACAGTATTTCGCGCAATTGCGGCAGCTCCTCGATCTATTTATGAGCTGGGATTGGCCCACTTATTTCCACGATTACGGCCACGAGTCCAGCAAGTACAATTTGGTTACGCCAAATATGGCTGTACTGCTGCTCGAGAAGTAAGTAGAATTTATCCCAAAAATTTCATCGGGAGACAAGAGACTGTTTCTTTACGACTAAAATTTGCAGATTGCGCGAGTCCGACAAAAAGACGGTGTTCTCGGTGCTGAAGAAGAGCGAGCGAGACAAGAAGAAACTTTTGGAAACGGTTCTGAAGCAATTGCGACAATTGGCGCAAACGACCCAGCAATGAACGAGTCTCGAAGTGCCTTCAATGCCCTCGCGAAATTTGAGCAACGACGAATCAATTAGTAGTATCTATTATATTTTAGCAATACTTCTAGACTTAACTGTTATCACAACGCATGTAAATAGCTGTACGATAATGTTTTCAAACGGTGCACAATGAATTTCCTTCGTGAAAGTTTTTGGTGATTTTTTTGCTGAGTATTTGAATTTTTATACCTTTAAAAAGGTCGAAAGGGATGCTTCCGACTTTGAAACTGATTTTCATTTCTTTACTTGACCGTATGACAAAAATGATACAGTTTTAGTGTGAAAAGTTCCCAGTAAAAAATTCGTTTCGCGTAAATCTGTATACTAATCGAATAAGACGGATGATGCTGTATGAGATATTAATATATTATCTTGTAAAAACAGTTAAAGGTATATATATATTTCAATAATGGGGAAAAGCAATGGCATTGACTCGTTAAATTTCCAGTATATTGATCATTTTAATCGTTCGGTTTTGTCGGCATCATTATATTACATTCATATGACTCGCATATTGTACAATATTTGCAGAGCAATTGTTTATTGGATAAAGTATAAAGTCCCCAAATACGTGTGGCTTCCACACAACCACGCCTGAACTTGCACGTCACGATGCGTTTTATTATTATTATTATTATATATAATTATCGTTAACTCCCGTATCCCCTAAGTTGCAGTCTCGAGCAAGATCGAAGAGAAAAATCTTCAGAACACGCGCGGAAAGCATCGGTAAGGTAGGTAATAATTATATTAGGAATCATAAAATAGATTAAATACAAATCAGTAAATGTTGCTTTTTTCTTCTTCAGTTAAAAATGCCGCCCGACAAAGTGTTTGTTTTCTCGATAATAATAGCAATGAATCGTCCAAGTATTTATGCAGGTTCAACGAATCATTAATAATATGTGTTTGTGTATGTTTACCAATCATGATGCATGTGGCACAGTTTAATAGCAGATATAAATTATAATGAGCGGGACTAATTGTTGCTGTTGTCCGAGTCCGCGTCCTCTGGTAGCATGGAATACTTGTTGGAAGCTACAAAGTTCTGCAAGACGAATTTACGCAATTAATTCGGTGTCAATTTAATTCAATCGCGCTTTATTATTTGATTGCGTTATTTTTTTTATCACGCAATGAATATTTTTAATATTTACCGGGGCTTGCTCATCGGTGGCCTTTGGCATCGGAGGGACACCATCCTCCCGGTCTCGATCTTTGCGCTCCCTGCAATTGCAACTCGTTGAGTGTCTTCGTCTTGCGAATTTTAACGTTCAAAAAAAGTTTGTTGTATTTCGATACTTTACCTTTCCGAAGGTCCACGAGTGTCTCCCGCTTTATTCGGACCACGCGCATCCCGACCGCCCGACCGCGATGCCGGCGCCTCCCGACCGCGAGAGTCGTTTCGTTGATCTATTTGGAGTCAAAGCCGACAGAATTAATTTCCCGAGTGTTTTAATTAAGTGACGAGAGCTGAAAGTTCACTCCAATCGTGAAATGTGACTTACCAGAACGTCCGGAGCCTGGCTGACGGCCGCCAGCTCTGTCCATCTGACGACCTCTCTCCTCGTCGGAGCGCCATGCTGGGCGGGGCCTTTCCTTATCATTGTCGCTGCGTCCCTCCTGAAATAATACATTATTGCCAATTACTGATCGAAAACCATGAAGAATTTCGCAATTTACGCTTTTGAATGAAGCATAAAAAATCGTTTCTAAGTATCCAGCGGCGCAATATTTTTTGGCCCAGAATCTACTCACCCCATTGCGCCTGCCCCAAGTTCCCTCCTTCGGTCCTTTTCTGTCTCGGAAAAAAAAGGAATATCCAGATAAAATTAAAAAACCACTGAGATCAAAATTGTTTAAAGAGGGACCACTAACTAATCGTTCGCATACCCGTCCTCTGTCTTAGGCTTCGAATCCGCGTAGGTTTTCGCGAGACGTTCCTCGATTTCACGCTCTCGAGCAGTAGTGTCCACTGGTTTAGCGGCGCCGAAGATATTGGCCGCGGGAACAGGCGCGGGTGCTGGCGCCGAAGGCGCAGGTCCGTCTTCACCGGACTCCGCCTTCTCCGAGTCTCCGTCCTTCGGAACGACTATCGGCTCGATGGGTTTCGTGCGCGGCTGCAAGTTCAGCTTCACGCGTGTGCGAGGAGGTTCAGCCCCTGAAAAAAAGCATCGCGGAAAAGCATTATAGAACAAGTCGAGAGAATTTATTTTTTTGGAATTTTTAGTTTTTTGGAATTTGCCAATAATTGGCTATTAATGTGTAAAAAAAATAATTACCACCCGGTGGAGGATCGGATGACGATGTGGCTGGTCGGGAGAGTCTATTGCCCCAGTCGGACGCGCTATCGCGTTCGCGATCGCCGTAATTGCGACGAGGACCGAAGCTGCTTCCGCCCCGATCGCCGTCTCGATCGCCTCCTCTGTCGCCGCCGCGATCGGCGTCTCTGCTGCCTCTGTCACCGAAACGCGAGAATTCTCGATCCTTGTCGTCGCTACGGAAGCCGCGACGCTCGCCGAAACCGGAGCCACCGCGGTCGGAGCGATCCGGCAGATCGGGAAGCGGGGCTCGAGCCTCGCGCCACGCACCCGGTCTGTTGTCGCTCGCAGAACCTGTGAAGAAATTCCCAAAAAATGTAACAAAATTGAAGATCTTGATCTTTGAAGTGAGATTTATTTCGGGCTATTTTTTATTTAGTTCCAATGTACTCGAAATGCAATCGATTCAGTATTCTGGTTTGAAAGATTTCGTAATACGTAATATATTCCAAAAAATGTAACAAAATTGAAGATCTTAATCTCGAAAGTGAGATTGATTTTGGGCAATTTTTTATTTAGTTCCAATGTACTTCAAATGCAATCGATTCAGTATTCTGGTTTGAAAGAGTTCGTAATACGTAATATATTCGGAAATGCTGCTACTTACTCTCGCGATCGTCTCGACGTTCGCCTCTGTCGCGATCGAAGCCGCCTCCGCCGCGGCTCCGGAATCGATCTCCATCCCCGGGAGGCGGCTCGTCCCGCGGGCCGCTTCTCCAGTCGGAGTTGCGATCGGCGTCGTCGTACTCGCGACGTCCGTAATCGCGTCCCATTCCCATGCGGCCGCGACGATCGTCGCTATTGCTGTTGGAGACCTCGATTCTCACGCGCCTTCCTTTGATATTCTGTAAAGAAAAAAAGGGAAAAAATACATACACATTCAAATATTACTGCAACGCGTTCAGATCGTTCGATAAAAAATCGATGCGCGAACTCACCGCATTCGTCATAGCCAAAGCATCAATGAGACTCTGACGATCTTCGAAATCGACGTATCCGTATCCTTTGAGCTTGGTCGAGTCTTTCGGAAGACGCATATTTGATACCTGCAAACAATTTTAATGCATAATGTTTATTGTCCAAAGTTGCACGAAGAAATTACAAACTTAGGAATGAGTTTTTAACTGTGTAGTTTACTGACCTGCATATCAGCGAAAAACTCGACGAGATCCTCTTCCACGACATCGTAGGACAGGTTGGAGACGTAGGCCACGAACGGAGGGTTCATTGGAACGTTCTCTTCATCGACGCCGGGACCGCGGGCGGCTCGCGGGGCGGTCGGCAGAACCACCGGCTCTTGTGGCTTTCTCGACGAGTACATATCTGCGAAACCAGAAATTATTATTTCAAATGATACCGATTATTCCTTCGGCTGTTATTATCAATGGATACTGAAAAGGAACGCCCACATTATATACATCCTGTTATTGCTAATTGCTCCCTTCTACTTTATGATCAGTCCCTCTAATATATATTATTTACATTTTCCCTAAAGAGATGTTTGCCCAACGATTTTATTTAAATATTAGCCACACTTAACACTGGAAACTCCAATAATAAAATATGTAAAAATTCCAAACATCAATCTCCAATCTATCTCAAAACACTTGCCTAGCATCCAAAACTTAATTTCACAAACAAAATAAAAAATAAAAAACTCAGAATGCCACAAATTGTAACTATATCTCCAATTATCAGTAACCAACTAATTTTCGCTCCAATTACTCCATCGTTGTCACTTTTTCGAGCAATTTGCTTTAATCCAAGTTGCCCAAAAAGATGCAACTTTAATGCTCATACAACCCAATAGCATATTTCCAGCTTCAGCCACTCGATAATATCAATCGCAATAAACTCGACGATACAAATAATTCAATCCGTGAAGGAAAATGAGTGTTCATTTATTTACGAGTATGATTGATTGGAGACTAAAAAAATGGTGATGCATCACGCGTTATGAACATGTTTCAATAATAATAATAATACCAGGCATTTGACCTCAAGCTATACTCACACTCACCATGATCGTCGTCCACATCGTCGGCCCAGCTTGAGATTTTAGGCATGGCTGGCATGCCACCAGGAGTCTCGGGCAGCAGGTCTGTCAGGGGCACCGCCTGCCACTTGCTTTTTTTCCCCTTCTTGCCTGCATAATAAACATCGATTAAAAAGACGCGACGCGACGGCGATATTAGCGATTATTACGTGCGCGAAAAATGGCAATATCGAAAGCATGACCAATCCCCCCGCGAGCGGGTGTTTGGTTATGTGACGGATAAATCGCGAATTTCGTTGGGCGTTCGGCGTCGGCGAGGCCGAAATCGCGTTCGGCCGATCGCCCGACATCGCGAAACGGGAAAACAGACGTTTTTACTTACGCGAGGCCATGATTGCTAGCTCGTAATTTGAAAAACCCAAACGAGCTCGGAAATCGGTACTGCACACGACCAACTCCTGGGTCCGTAAGGCATGAATTGCGGCTCGAAAAGACGCATGTCAAATCATGAGAAAAATAAACTTCCCAAGACATCCGGCGGATGACGCGGCGGTCGGATGACGCCGGATTTGCGGAACACACGACCGAAATGTCACTATGCGCGCGCGCGCCAAATGCGTTCGCAAATCTGTAATTCCTGTAAATCACGGAATCGACATTATTTACCGATCTATTTCGATCACTTCGATAAACAACGAGTTCGTCTCATATTTTGGTATTAAAATGCGAAAAAATTTGCAATAAAAATTTTTATCGCTGAAGTTATACATTTCTTGTTTATTTAATAATGATAATAAGTGCGTTTGCAAATCTGTAAATCGCGGAATCGAGATTATTTACCGATTAGTCCGATAACTTCAATAAACCCTTTGTGCTTCTTATATATTTTTTTATTAAAACGCGAAAAATTAGCAATAAACTTTTTGTCCCAAAAGTTATACCTTTTTAGTTTATTTAATAATGACTTCATATTTTAGTGAAAAAATGAAACAGTGGAATGTTGATTAATGTTTATAAATTCGTTATTTGCATAATTGATTCCATGCGTAACGGACGAATGGAAAATTACGGACGATGTTTCGGCGGTCATTTGACCGAGGTAAATTACCGACGCGCGTCACCGCCGAAATACTCGACGCCCATTGGCCGAGAGCGAAAAACGAGCGTCGCGTCGGCCGCCGCTCGATGAGTTTCGCAACGCCCGCGCGAGAATCGCCGGCGACGAGTCGTCGCGTCAAAAAAAAAAAAAGCACGACCGGAGAACCGAGCGAATTCCGAGAGAATTCCGAGCGAGCCGAGTGTGGCCACCCCGCAGCGCCGCAAGGTCCATCATCGCGTACGCCACGAGCGCCGACGGACAGAGGACATTACACGACGCACAATACATAATATTTTTTATGGGCTACAGCATTTGTGACTGTGAAATGATTCGAATAAAGGAAGAATTCGAGGGAAAGTTGGGCATAGAAGGCAAGGATGATCCTCACAACTTGTTGAACAATATGGTCGACGCTAGAGCGTGCTATAAACCCAGCGAGAGAGTAAGGAACGCGTTCGAACCATTTTATCACTCTGGCTGTGTATTTATTACTATGGATGTTGCATTTTGTCTATATTATTATCATTATAGTCGACGTCGTATTTTTTTTCTATTAAACTATTCGCAGTTTCGTACATTTGTCGCTCGTGCTTCTATTATTTTTTTCATATTTAAGTATTCCTCACAGTAGTAGATGTATATTATATATGAAATAGTATATGTATATGTATATGTGCGTTAGTTATGAATGAGTGTCCATAGCGATTCGTGCTGCATTTTCGCGTACGTTCGACATTTTTCATTTCTCGTTCGGCACGTTTATTATGATTATTGTTATTATTGGTATTATTGTTATTATATACAGAGCGCTATATGCGCGTGTATCGACGCGTTGATTTGGTGGACTGAGCTGGCTGCGACATTTTAATCAACTACACTGAAAGTGGGGAGGTGACCCCCTCTCCCCCTTCCCCCCTCGGCCCCCTTCTCCAAACAGACGTTATTACGGAACCCGCACGAGTTGAATGACTCGGCCTTTATAAATATGACGTGCTCTAGTTGGGGGCTGAATAGAGAAAAAACGACGGTCTCTGCGTCCCTTTAGTATCGTTGAAGGTTGATTGGGATCCCCGGTTCCGCACGGGGAGACATCTTTGTCTTTTTTTCCGGGGCTTATTCGTCGGGGTTCTGAGAGAGAAGGACAGAGAGAGAGATACACGCGGTCAGAGACCCGGGTTACGGGGAAACATGTCCTCCACTGTCCTCGATAAGATATTCCACCCTCGTGTGCTGGCCGCATCGACAACGACGACGACGACGCTTCGCTCTCCCTTCTTCCGTCAACTGCCGCATTTTTGTCCCCGCGTGGATTCCGTAGGCGAGAATTTCGACGTGCGTCGTTCTTACGAAGACACAAATTTACAGGAGACGAGAATTTTTGGTCTTAGCCGGAAATACGTCGATAGGGATGTGACACTTTTTTTTTGCTGTTTTCATCATAATTTTCTTCGTCACTATTGAGGGATTCTTTATTATTTAAAAAAAAAAATAGTTCTTTGAATGAAAGCAAGATATTTTTTTTTTATGGAGATACATTTTTACACTATTTTTTGTATCAATATAAAAAAACATTCGCTTATTTGTCATTTCAATATAAAAAAAACAATCGCAAATGACAAACGATTAAAAACAATATTTATAACGATCAGATTTTTTTTCCTTGATTAACGCTATTTACGCTCATAATTTAACTGCAATATTTTGAATTTAGGATTTTTTTTTGTTAAAAATATTTTTATTGTATCATTGCCTGCAATATTTTATTTTGAGGAGGCTGCGCCAATCTCGTTGACCCTTCGCGATGCACATAGGGTCGCTCATAGTAGGGAAGCTTAAGCCGGAATACAGTAATTAGTACGAATTAGGTAATCGACGTAATTATCTCCACACAGTATTCTCGAGTGCATAATAGATGCAGCTCGGCTGCGGCACTCGGTAACACAAGTAACCGGTATATCGTGTCCGTGCACAATATGCAACCGCAGCAGCTTAGCATAAACATAAAACTCTCGCGATATAGATAAAGTATTATGCGTGTTTACGACATTGCGCTAGACGCTGATGGTTTTTCTCGCGTTGCGAATCCTTTCGCATTGTCTCATAGCCATCCAATAATGGGCAGAAGGGCGAAGGGGGAGTCAAAGGGGGTCGCGCGCATTGCTTCCTCGGGTTTCGATCTACTTTCACAAGAGGCCCGATCGGTCGATGGTCACAACTCTCTTCGATCCGCTGCTGGCCCAGGGTGGATTTCTATAAATATCGTCGTTCCGCGCACGCTTCGCCCTCGTTGGCGTAACTTTCTGCTCTTCCTGGGGCTCGAGCTCAATTTTACGCTCGTTCTGGCCGCCAATCGGCAAAAGCCAACCGGTCTCTGAGCTTTGTTGTATAATTAAGTCGAGCCTCCGCGCACGTCGAGTGCGAGATCAGCGCGATACTCAACTTGCCCTATTGACAATTAACCCATTTTGGGGCAACGCTCTCGGTGGGATCTCGACGAGCGGATGAAACATGACGAAACGCTGTCGGGATTATGTTACTCGCAATATCTGCCTGTATAGTATTTTTTCCAAAGGCTCGGTATAGAAATATAAAAAACGAGACAATCTAAAGAAATTAAATTTTGCCTCAAAGTATCACCGAATAATCAGAGGGTGGAAAATCATTTATTTTTTCCAGTAAATGAAGTGCTCTATTAGTAATTGACACAAATCATTTTTTTTACCGGTAAAATATATATATAAATTCGCTTTTTCCTCTCATTGACAAGAAACGTTCGCTTTCCAAAGGATTCGGTAGAGGCGTTGAAACAGCCCTTAAGAGGCAGTGATACTCCCCTCCCCCCGCGCCCCCTCGCCCGCGCGCCCGCACCACTTCGAATCTTTGAACCGTGTTTTCTCCGAAACGGTGGGTCGGATCGCGATGAAATTTCAAACACAACTAGGAAATGATGAAAAAAAGGGCATAAGCTTTTGGCGTTCCGAAATTCCAACAAAAAATCCAAAAAAGTAGGTTTACATTACCCTACATTACCGACATCGTCGGAGTTCCCACCGGTGTATCACTGCCTCTTAATCCAAAGACCTATAAAGAGTTAACGACTTGATTGCGCGTTCGGGGAAAATTGCCTATAAACCGACCTTCCATCGAGCGAAAGCTCTTCGCTCGAGGTAACGTTCACTTTTTTTTCTGCCAGACTCGCTTGCTGCATTTTCTCCGCGAGATCGGTGCGGCTTTTTTTCCGACCCCTCAGTGGCCTCTGAGGTTGTCGCTATGTCAAAGTCGTCGGGATCTTCGCTCGAAGAATCTGGAATTTCATCATTTCTCCGCGCGAGAGAAATCACCGCGCGTTAGAATGTCAACTAATGCGATTCGTGATTTCATATGGTGAAAATACCGATCAAACGGTGGTTCCTATAGCGGTTCGACCGGTCCCCGATCGAATCCCGCTTTTTCCTCATTTATAGTAGCCGAGAGAGGCACCGTCAATCGGAAATCCGAAAGCCGGCGACTCTCCTTTGAATATCTCTATGCTCCGGTGATCGAGCATTCGAGATTCCGCGTTAATTAGAGGTACAAAAGAATTAATAGCGCTACGATATTTATTTAGTGCCATAGATTGAATTTTCGAAAAAATTACGAGGACATTCAGCTGAATCGAATTGACGAGACAAAAAAGATTGAAGCGAGGAAGATTTTTATACTTAACAATAATCACAGATGGCTTTGCGCCTCTGAAATCCAGACGATTTCTTTATTTTATTGGATCGAAAAAAATGTTACTAAAAAAATTATACAAAACGAAAAGTTCTTATCCTAAATGATAAGACAATTTGAAAAAAAGCTGAGCAAAGCGACAATAAATTTTAAACAAATATTTTAGCCAAAGAAAAACTTTTAACCAACGAAAAATATTTTATCCAACGAAAAACTTTTAACCAACGAAAAATATTTTAACCAATGAAAAACTTTTAACCAACGAAAAATATTTTAACCGACGAAAAATTATACAAATCAAAAGGGTCTTAAAATTGAAATTAAAAAAAAAATTAGGATTAAATGATAAGCCAATTTGAAAAAAGAGCTGAGCAAAGCGACGACAAATTTTAAACAAATATTTCAACGAAAAACTTGTAAAGTCGACGGACCAGTTTGGAAACATTTTTTATTTCAACGAACACACTATTTTTGACAAATATATTTTTTTTGTTTTACACATTCTGCACTGCATAGGTACAACGACTGGCGAAGGCGTGCGAGCGAGTCTTGGAGCGTTGTCGGGCGTGTTCCGGAGTTTTGACTACAGCCGAGGGGGAAATAACGTACGCAGACACCGAGGCTCACGACGCGCGGCGGCATCAACTCTTTCGTACCGCGACTCCGAGCCGCCTCCTCCTCGTGTTTACACACTTCGGTGTATAGTCCGCTACGCTTTACCGTGCTATAGTCACGTGGGGGGCTATCGTACACCGCGAACTCGTCGGCTGTGCCTTTCAGTGAGAGCCTAACAGCTCGTGAAGCGCGTTGCTCGCGGGACTCTGCTCGCTGTGCACACACAGTGGATATACAGTAGACCGACAGTGTAGCCTATACACAACGAGTATCAGCAGCGTTGTACGAATTCGCCGCTCCAAAGACCCTCGAAGACGTTCAACGAGGGAGACATACAAAAAAAAAATCATACCACGCATAGCGAGAGTGCTGCTCCCGGAATATTGCTCCTCGAGAAAGAAAAAAAGCAAAGAAGAGAACAAAAAACGGATCTCCATTTCCGGCCGATTCGTCAGAAGGCTATTATCGCTTGGGAATCTGTTATCAATGGAATGATCGACACGAGTGACGCCGACGCTTCGTAATTGCACCGCGTATCACGCTCTCCGTACGTCGAATCGCTAGCCTCGATTCACACAATTTTTTCACTATTTCTACACTTCCAAGTATTTTTTAAATTTTTATTTCGTAGTTAGAAATTTGCTTGTGTGTGCGTTTTAATTTGTTTAATTTAGTTTTTCGTTTTGTTTTATTTTGTTTGCAGTTTGAAAGAAAGAGAGAGGGTTTTGCGTTGCGGAGTGACTCTCGTCGTGAAACAATCGGGGATTGAATTATATTTGTGCTCTTGCATGAGCTTGCTTGTCAATTGTCATCGTCGGTGGTCGTTGTCGCTCTGCACATGAACGAGTCCTGGCCCACGAATCGCGACTCTGAGACCCGACGAGCTGGTTGGACTGTAACATGACCAACGACAAACAGGTGAGTTATCGGAGGCACTTAGAGTTGCGTCTCGTGGTTTTTTTTCGGAGGCAAACCGATTCACGAGCTTCGTGTTTGCTTGCGTCAGCGACGTTCTGCATTTTTGCGCCTGTGTGCATGGTGCATCCAATGCTTGTACTAAACGCTCAAGACACTTTTTTTTTAAAGACGTTCAGCACGCTAGGACGCGTTGGAGAAAAATTTATCGTGTAATTGGTCACGCATGGATGTGGCGAAAATTAAGACACTGCGGGAAGGAATTAAACGGAGCAGCCGAGACGCGGGAAATTTTTGATATGTTGCACGAGATATGATTGCACGGAGCTCTTTTGAGCGTTTCAACCGTTTCCAGAAGCGGCGGCCGTGTCTGACCGTTTGTTTATCGGACAGCTGATACAAATGACCTCGCGGAAAAAAATACAGTGAAGCATTATTTCTGCCGGAAAAAAAAACAGACTCGCGAAAAAAAAATGTTTGAGTATGGATATTAAAAGAATACGAAGAATTCTCGGTGTTGGGTTGGTTGAAGGATTTAAATAGGGTTTAATGATACTCCAACGCACGGTGCTAATTTATATAAAAAAAATAAAAGTGAAATTTCAACTGGATCACGAGAAGGAAATTATTTTACTTGGAATTCTGTGGGAAATATGAAGTTATTGTGAGATCCTCTATTTTACTCTTATTACTCCCGCGGATCCTAATTACATTTTACGAGGGCAGTGAATCGAAGAAAAAGGAAATCTGGGCTAAATTTCGTTCCAGACGCGACTTCCGACAATCGTGCGATTACATCTCATTAACTATGAACCGTGCACGAATTTTGTACACCGTTAATGTAATCCCAGAAGCGTTTGGAAAAAAGTTGGGGGTTTCTAGAAAAAGTTTCACGCAATTCATACTGCAATTTGTGTAATTTCTCTGCGGAGACGAATCGCATTTTGACTAACAGATTTGAATAATGTTGCCGGAGAAAACATAAAATTGCACGATTTGTTGGTTTTACATAAATAATCTACACTTTTCACGAGATAAAAATATCGATAAATGCAGCGATAAAACGTAAATGGCAGTCGATAAAAAGTCAATGGCAGGCGATAAAAGTACAATGGCAAAAGTTGGGATTAGATATTTCGCCGCGTTGTACACTTTCTCCTAAATTTCCCTGCGGAAAAATGCACGTAACCGGCTTTCGTGCAACCCAACATTATCGTGGCTTGAAAAAGAAAAAAAGTTTCTACAACTTTGTCACAGTTGTAGAAAAAAAAAATGAATTAATTAGGTCGGGGTGTGTAGAGCAGCAGCTACAGCGTCATTTATCGATTCGCGAGAGATCGATGGATAAGCCGGTGCAACATTTCGCGGTAAAGTTCCGCGTTGTCTTGTTCTCCGGCTGACATATTGCTCGTACATACGATAGGTCGATGGAATGACATTCATCACCATTGGATACAATATATTTCCGTGGTTACTCGATTAGGCGTCACTCGACTTGTCGAGGCGAACCCCGCTGACGTAATATTTCGGCTCGGCGAATACCAATAGCGAAAAGTCACGCGCGTTGTCATCTACGAGTATAGTTACACGGATTTGTTATTATTATGAAATTGTGTCCTGCGCTAAGCGATCTATACTCGACGCGCTGTGAGGTCGTCGACTGTGCAACAGTGGTCGTCTGTTTTACGTCGTCCCATTGAAAAGATACAGCTAGAACAGTATCTTTTCAATGGGACTTTTCATGATTGTTTTTTTGGCGCAACGATTTACAGTTCACAGTTTTTAGTCAAAGCAGCTTCCGAATTTTATCAAATTTTGGAAATAACTTCTACAGTGATACTGAATATTTGACCAAATCGATTTGCTTCGTCGAAATATACAGACGAAATTATATAATTCACAGATTATTGTTACTGGTCGCAATTTGAATCTTTATTAATATTGAAAAAAAAAAGATTGCCACAGACCCTGAAATTTGAATTGTCAGTGTGAAAGGATGGATTACAGATTATTTTTACTGGTCGCAATTTGAGTCTTCATTAATATTGAAAAAAAAAGATTGCCACAGACCCTGAAATTTGAATTGTCAGTGTGAAAGGATCGATGGTACATAATTGCCTATGAACAGTTTAAATGTCGAAGTTGTCAACTATTGGTACATCAAAGTGTGTTGCGTTGCACTCGGTCACTTGCTGTGGAGTTGAGAAACGAGACCTTTGGAGCTATCCGGAAAACGTATAAGGCGTTTGTGCCCCCCCCCCCCCACCCTCCTGGTTGCATGAAACTGATTTTTATCATTGCGGCGCATCCGCATTGGTAAACTTGAACTTTAAGCGTTTTACGCGCACGTAAGTGCGAACTCGCTCCATGAGTTACATCTCTCTCTCCCTTTTTCGCTATAATTCATATCCACATAACTAATGCGCGCTCGTTATGTTTGCAGTCGTGGTTCCGCGGGGTGCGAAGCAGCAAATTCCGTCACGTTTATGGAGTACCAGCTAAGCGTGACAAATGTTACGACAACATAAAGATCACAAAGAACGCCCACGACTCGCAGTTCTGCGCAGTGAATCCAAAGTTTCTGGCTATTGTGACGGAGGTCGCCGGCGGTGGGGCGTTTCTCGTACTCCCACTCGATCATGTAAGTAAAAAAAAAAAAATCGAACGTCATGTTTCAACATTTTATTAAAAAATGACCCTAAATTATCCTCAATCTCTTAAAAATCTTGCATTGAATATCATAATGCAAAATTCTCAACACCCGATTTTCACGAAATCGGTAGAAAAAGAATAAACATTTTTTATCTAAATATAACACGGATTTAATATCTGCTTTAAATTATCATTTTTACGAATTACACTTTTTAATGTTCACTTTTAATCTGGAAAGTTTTGGAAAACGCTGAGATTATTTCACTCGTTTTCGTGAGCAGACTGGAAGCGACATAAAATAAATTTCACAAAGACAAAGCTTCCTCTGTGGAGGTGGCAAAAAATGATAATTGCCCGGAAGCGCTGTACACCAGACAGTTATTCAGAATTGAAAATGAATTCTGACGTTGCTCCGTGGAGCGATATTTCACCCGAGGCCGTAGAACTTGGCGGCGCGGCTTGGGAGCCTGAAACGTATATATAAAATAACGCGTTCTCTCTCGTTAAGTGCGTACTGTAAGAGTCGTTCATTACGAGGAATGAAGACGCGATAGGAGTCCGTCTGCGTAGCCTCTCGCGTTCAGCCCGCGGCTAGAGGAGAGATGAAGACGGCGGCGGCTTGCACGAGACGTACTTTCACTGCTATTTCTCGATGTTAATCGCACCTCGTAAATCTGTACGTGCCAGCGTTGCCATGATTCGCATTGTCCAATCTCTCTCCAGATCCATTTACATTCTTAATCCACTTTCATTGCAACTGGCCGTGTCCGTGCTCCGTGAACCCTCCCCAAAGCGATTCGCCACCGACGAATTGTTCGACGTTTCCCAACTGACAGGAACTCGTCACGAATCGGCGCCATGAATATTCACTGAACCACTGCTGGCGCTCTTTTTGCAGACCGGCCGATTGGACTTCAACGCTAATAGGGTCACCGGCCACACCGGACCCGTTCTCGATATCAAATGGAACCCGTTCAACGACAACGTAATCGCCTCGTGCTCCGACGATTGTACGGTAAGAATTCGAATGCGGTTCGCTCACTTTTGTCGGTCGGTTAATCGAAACAACGAAATTCTAATTTCGCGAATTGTGATCGGAGACGAAGAATTTATTCTTCGGCTGTCGCTGAATTTCGAGGAAAGGCCGGTATTGAAAAATGGGTATCTTGAAAAAAAAAAAAAAATATACGCAGTACTTTCTTTTGTACAGATCGGATTGAAAATTGATAACGTTTATTATAAAGTCTCATAAAAATGACTATGGGGATTGTAATCTGGGCTGTATATTATTCCTGTATTATAGCCTGTTTCTTCTCGTTTTCGCAGGTCAAACTATGGCATATACCGGACGGTGGCCTCTCCAGGAACCTGACGGATTGGCTCGTCGAGCTGCAGGGCCACAAGCGACGAGTGGCCTACATCGAGTGGCACCCTGTGGCTGAAAACGTACTTTTCAGCGCTGGATTCGATCACCTCGTAATCGTGTGGGACATCAATCGCGGGGAAGCTATAAGCGTGATCGACCGTCATCCCGACGTGATTTACAGTATGTCTTTGAACAGAGACGGAAGTTTACTTGCGACGACCTGCAAGGACAAGAAATTACGGATTTTCGAGCCTCGATCGGGTCTCGTCGTCGAGGTGGGCACCGTTTTATCATCAAATGAAAAAACTTAATTGGGAACAGAGAAGCTAAAAAATAGTCGTTCTCAATTTTCAGGAAGGTATTTGTCACGCCGGAACGAAAGCAAGCAAAGTCGTCTTTCTCGGTGGATCGGGACGTCTACTTACCACAGGTTTCAGCAGACACTCGGATCGCCAATACGCCGTTTGGAGTCAGCTGGATCTTTCTGCACCGCTGACGTGCGAAACGATCGACTCGTCGAGTGGAATTGTCTTTCCGTATTGCGACAACGATACCAACATGGTGTATCTAGCCGGAAAGGTAATTGCTGAAATAATTAATTTTTTCTAAGTAAACGACACAGTTAAAAAACACTTTGGGAAGATTCAGCTATCTTTCTCGCACTTATGGCTATCTGAGAGAGTCAAACGACATTTGGAACATCGCCTTGATTTTCTTGATCATCCGTGACGTAATTCTTGTTTATTTTTTGCAGGGAGACGGCAATATTCGTTATTACGAAGTAGTCAACGAAGCTCCGTGGCTTCACTATCTGAGTCAGTTCATATCCGGAAATCCTCAGAGAGGATTAGGCGTGATGCCGAAACGTGGTATCAACACATCGACGTGCGAAGTCTTCAGGTTTTATAAGCTTCACGCGACGAGAGGAATGTGCGAGCCCATCTCAATGATAGTCCCGAGAAAAGTGAGTTTGGTGGGAGATCCACTTGAGATTAAGTTTCCTGACGATTTCTTAATTTTTATTTTCTGTATTATCAGAGCGATCAGTTTCAAGAGGACTTGTATCCCGACACTGTGGGAACGACGCCCGCGCTCTCGGCTAAAGATTGGATCAGTGGCATGAATAGCCCACCAATTTTAATATCTCTGAAGACCGGTATGCACTTTTTTATCATCAATTTCATTCGTTATCTCTTCGTTCTTGACACTATCGAGTGTATCATCGTATATCTATCAAATCGATAATAATTCGTCGCAGGCGGCGGAATAACGACGCACAAGCCGCGCGTTTACAAACCGGGTCAGTTGACTGGCAGCAAAAATCAAAATGGTTGCGACGTCAATACCAAAAAGAAATTTGCCTTCTTGTCGACCGAAACTGTGCCCGATTATCGATCCGTTGACCTTCTGGATATTTCGGAGAAGAGTCAGAAGACTTCGAGCAATCAGAGCACCAAGATTCATCAATTACAGCAGAGATTCGGTCACGTGGCAATCCAGGTAAGAAATAATTGCTTATTAATTTTGTTTAAAGCGTGATACGTCTTTGCGTCGTTACGGTAAATTTATTTTACGTTGTGAATGATTCATTCAAAAGCATATTGGACCTAGTTATCGCTTATTGTTCTGTGTTTGCCTTAAATATTGTCGAGTGAGTTGTAACATTTATTTTAACGTTGTGTCGTTCGTCTGTTGTGTTGACGATGTTTTGCGCTTTTTAATCGTGTAATGTGAATTAAACACTAGTTTCGGATTTAAAAAAACGGTCGAATTAGTTGTCTAACACACTAACGCTTTGCATGGTCCATCTCAAGCCACCAAGATGTAGCACCCAATTCTATGAGCTCGTTTGCAAGTTCGGAACGTATTCCCATTATTTGAACAAGGTAGGTTGTTGCAAGATTTTCGTTTTTTTCGTTTTGTTATTTTATCGTTTGGCGATAGGCAGTAACCCCATCATTCGCTAAATTCATTAAGCATTAGGACGTAGTTTTTTTTTAGAGTCGAAGACCATGCAAAGACTATCACCCTCACAACCCTGGTTAAAATAGTACTCTGGAAATTTTCTAATTATAGATTCTCAGGCTTACTGAGAAATCAATATTTTAATCAGGGTCGAGATCGTAGAATCATCAGTAATTAACGCACGTTTTTTTCACCGCTTGCATACGTTCATCATTGATTGCACTGGAGTGTATAGAATTTTTCGTAATATTTTTGCGATTTTTGTAACGCAGAACAACATCAGTACAACGATCAACGACAATAAAGCAATGGAATCCGTCGATATCCCTAACAACGAGGCCGAGTTGAGATTGGCTTACGCTCGTCAGACCGACGAATTACGGCTCGTACGTCGTCAGCTGGCCAACAGTCAACTGCGAGTCAAGGAACTCGAAGAGCAACTGCGAAAGGTGCAGAATCATTAAATTTTTCTACGGAATCGTCCGTAACGCCAGCATCGATTTTTTTACGCAATGCGACGGTAACGAAAATCCAAGAATTTCGTTTACCGCAGCGAGGAACCGTATTATTTTGTCATTCGATTGACAACAGCTTAAATATAAACGTATATGTAAAACGCAAGATTTTTTGAGAAAACCAAATGGTGCGAAGCTTTGAATAGCCGGCAGAGAGCGAGGCACCCGTAAGAATTGTAATTCTTAAGGAAAATCGCTGCTTCTCGAATGAACGATGAATTTCTAAATGAGCCTTCATAAGGCCGACTCTGTGATTTCATTCCTACTGTGTTTTTTAATTCATTCCCTCGTTATTTTAATTTTTTTCCGATCAATGTTTACGATGTGTATCGACAAAAATTCGTTTTTTTTTTCCTTTTATCGTTTGATCGCATCGAAGATTGATTTTATGCTGCAATTACTTTGGCGGAATGTTTTTCAGGATGCTAAATCAATTAAATTATTTTTGTTGTAAGCGCACAAGTATATACACATTTATATATATCGAAAATTTATACACGCTAACAATGTCTGTCTCTTGATCAAAGCACATTGATCATAGGATGCAAAGTGATTAGGCGTAATATTTGGTTATCGCTTTTGATGACGTTTTGATGTAACCGCAGTAAATCCAAGGAGACCAGCGCAATTGAGAAAAAAAAATGTACTTTCGACGTCCCAATGGGTCTCACATTTATACATATTCATAACAAGTTCATAGACACTAGATAGACCCCGACAATTTCCTTCTATCAGTGTTGCAATCATCTATATAGCTATCATCGAGGTTCTATCCTCCCGACTGGAAAAAAACAAAATATTTATGAAATGATTTGTATGATATTTATATGTATTTTCGTACCTCATTCATCTTGGATTATAACGTCGAGTTAAGAAGTTAGAATTCATAGAATAAACATTCAAGAAAAGATTTAACAAAATAATAATATTAATAATAATAAAGGAAGGTGATATTGGTCGGACGAACTAGGATGCCCCTATGGTGTTTAGTGTTTTACGTACAGCACTCTCTATTTAAGTATATTTAGCGTGCCTTTGCAAACGAAAAGAAATTATGAGACAAAAAAAAACACTGGAAACTGCCTTTTCCCGTTCCCCCACGTCGATCCAGAGGTTACTCTGAGTGCCAGAGATTTAGGAAAGTTAAACGTGAAATTGCCAATCACATATAAAGTATACTGTATAGTGTATTTTTATTATTGAACCGAAGTCGTTTCTTTCATTTCCGTACAAAAATCATGAGACCCACTCGCGTGCTTCTTATACTAATAATATTAGTGTTGCCCGGGAGCAACTGATACAAATCTTGCTACAAATTCTAAAGTATTTAAAATGAGGCAAAAGGAAGAAAAACTGCAATCATTGGGATAATCAAGTATCATTCCATGTGAATTATTAAATAATCGGGGATCTTTGTTTTCTCGAATATACGAATATTGCTACGAAAGAACTTTTTTTGTCAGACTTTAATGAAAAGTTTATTTTTCTTTTCTTCAGCAAACCTCGGAATTTCTTCTCGACCAATTCGCATTTTCCTATGGACAGTGAGTTTCCGTAAATGAGTTACAAATATTTTAGTCACATATACAAAAACGGGCCAGATCCCTACTTAATAGTTTTAGTCGCTAAGAGGCAGATGAAACTTACACGAAAAAATGAATTCGTCGAAATATCGTATATACAGTTGCCTTGAATATATAAAATGCCAAAGAGATACTTTTACGCAAGAGTAAGGAGACGGCATCGAATGACCAATCTCGTCGACCTTGGTCAACTGGAACATCGTGCCTGCATCCTCACGCAATGTACAATTTTTTACGATTGAACAAATGACGTTCGCGTTTGATTGTATTTTGCGGAAACAATAGAAATTAGTGTTAGTGTATCTGTCGCGCTATTGAGATATGTTGAGCATTTTATTTTACTGTAGCTTATTTAAATAAAACGCAGAAGTATTACATGACCATCGACGATTATCTTCTTGTAGCCGTTCCTGATTGCTACCCGAGACACATTTTTATATATTATTTAAAATTGCGAGGAGCCTCGTTATCGAATGAACACATACTTCAAACAGGAGTATAAAACGAATATAAAATTCTATATCTTAACGGCCTAAAAAAATGTACAGGTCACGAGAAAGTACACAAAAGTAAAATCTATGAGTTACGGTTGGGACGGAATTAATTCAGGTAACTATGCATTCACGTCTGTGAGTGCATTTGATCAAATTGCCAGAGAAACGAGAGTACTGCCTCTTTTTCCCTTCACATGCAATATCATATGGTACATTGATTAAAAAAAACGATAATACAAAAGCAAAAAGACGTTCACAGAGATCTTCAAATATGTCTTCAGTAATAAAAAATCCATTCGTTGAATTAACGAATGGATTCGTTTACCATGTAAAGTTTAATTTCAGTGGTAATGATTTTTTTTTGGCTTTAAGAAATAATTAAAATAGATCGTTATTATGTTAAGGGTTTTCGGCTCAATTTCTCGGGCAATCGTTGTTCTACGTTACTCGAAGAGCTACGCATGTTCAATCTTAAGCTCGAGCTCAGTCAGTCAAGTACAACTGCTGCAAGCGAAAGCGACTATAGTCAGTAGCTCGCATCACATCGTTTCGTTTTTTTTTTATCTTCTGAACGAAAGTGCGCAGAGCGCGAGAATACTCGAAGCGAGCGTCGCGATCGTGTTTGGCTTTGGTGCGGATGCTGGATTGCAACCATCCCCGGTGCATGTATAGACGCAGGTGCGATACTCCAGACTGTCGCCGGGTTGTGTCACGTAATCGCAGTAGTTTCCCATGTGAGATGAGGAGCAGTATCGCTTCGTTCCAATCCCACCTGTTGAAAATTATCAATAATCCTCATTAGCAAATGGTCTTAACGAAATCCAAATAAATTGTTTCCCGTAAAAAAAAAACCTCATGTCGACGAGGAACAATTTTTTTCAACACGACTAAAACAACGGCAACAGGTGATGTTAGCATTAACATGATAAAAAAAATTTCTTCAATCTTTGCAACTATTTTTTGTAAAAACTACCGTGCTTTACATTTCAAAGTAATTAAATTAAATTAAATTAAATTATCTTTTAACTAAGGTCGTATTATTGATTTGCTCTACGAAATAAAAAAGGTGATGTTGGATATTTAAAGAAATTTGCTGTTCGTTGTATTTGATGGAGATTGCAGGCTCAGTGAGATATTCATGCAGTAGCACATGCGTTATTTATTCCGCGATTCAAATACGACAGATCGAGCATTCAACATAGAAGTATCGCATGTGTCCAGAAAGACCTCCGTTTCGCCCGACAGATTTCACGCAGTATTGCGCCTCGAAGATGTAGTCGCAGCTCTTTGGCTCCAGCGATTCTACGGCCAAATCGCCGTCCATGCATTTCCACTCGTCGGCCGATGTGCATTGATAGCATTTCAGGCCCAGCGCTTTAATTTATCGAGATTTCAATGAGATTAGAAAAGCATATGCAATGATATTATTAAAACATTATTATTATTGTTAGTCTTATTCGTAAATATGAAAATGAGGGAGTCAAAAAGTGATGATAATCCAAAGAAGAAATGTCGTAGAATCCTATTAGTCATTCTTAATATACAAATTGTATCGTGCATAAAAAATGTTGCGAGTGCTGCGATATCGAGCAATGTTTTTACACCGTTAATCGCCAAGTTATTGAAGCAAGAATAAAATTCCCAAGTATCCGCAGAGTCCAACGAAACGATTAGTGGATGAGTTCAGCTCCAGCTCTGGCGATCTAAAAGTGTCAGAAGCGTCGAAGTGAATGAAAAGTCAAGCGAAGTAAATAAGTTGTTCCCAAAAAAATGCGGAATTTCCATTCGTCTCCTCTCTGCACATGGCAATGAATTTTACCCTCGAAACGTCCGACGTGTTTAATGCAATACTGAGCTCCGTAGAGCTCGTCGCAGGGCGTCGGTTCCATGTCGATGTCGCTCGTGAGGAACTCGTTGCATTGAAAGGGATTCGTGTTGTCGGTGCTCACGCACTGGTAGCATTTTATTCCCTGGGCTACATGAAAATAAATAAAAAAACCAAATAAATAAAATATCAACAAAAACCACTGAAAAATGTAATTCACTATTAAAATAAAAATAAAGAAAAAAAAAACTAAAATGATGACTCGATCAACTGGATGTTGAACATGTTGACGCGGTTGCCACAAATCGCATTTGATAGTTCGATGAAATTCGGTGAAGTGAATCGAGGGCGAAAATGATAGCGCGAATTTACCCCAAATTTGAGCAATCGACTGTGCTATTGATAAGGAACCGACAATGTTTCCTCGGGACGATGAACATTACAGTTTCGAGCGATCGAACGAACGAGGATTGATAAACGACCAATAATGCTGCTTCTGGATTTAAAAAAAAATGTCCACGTGTGAAGAGCTGATGAGACCGGGCAGACCTTTTGACCTAACTATACACGTGTCCTGTAACATTCTCAAGTAACTCTCAACGTGACGGCCACTCGATCGAAAGCTAATTTCCGTGGTCGAAATGCAATTACAGAATTCCAGAGGCCTGGTGCGAAAGGCGATCGCGAGTAATATGGGGCAATCGTAAATCCATCCGTGTGCAGCTTTGCAATAAATCGCATAGCTGGGAATACATAAATTGTAGGCTGCAATTTTCATTAATAAATTTATGAAAATTAATTTAAACAGAAAAAAATTGAGACTTTTTTTTCGGGTATTAAATTTGCGTAAACAACGAAATAGATTTAGAAACACCTATAAGGCCCATTATACAAAATATTCATTCGTATAAGCAAAAATCCATAGAGGTTGCTGAAAGCGACGGAAAATAATCGTTTTTCCATGCAAACGGGCAAGATTTCTCTTTTTCGCTCCTAAAATAGCAATTAATTGCGACGGGTATCAAAAATACTACGAAACATTAATAAATCATTTTTTTTTCACGTCACGTGACCAAATTCAAAAAAATGTACCGATCGGCCCACCATAACAGATCCCATTGCTATCGATCGCGATCGACAAACTTATTTACCACCTACGCCAAACTAGAATAAAAAACAATAATCCACATTACGGAGTCATCCGATTCCTGCGAAATGTGAGTGAGCCAAGTAAAAAGAACAATTAAATAAAATTTAATAGCGCGACAGGTTCGTCTGTGGAATTTGTGAAATCTACCGATCGGGCCACCATAACAGATCCCATTGCTATCGATCGCGATCGACAAGCCTATTTACCACCTTCGCCTGCGCCAAACTAGACTAAAAAACAGCGATTCGCACGACGAGTCATCCGATTCCTGCGAAATGTGAGTGAGTCGAGGAAAAAAAATTGAATAAAAATTAATAGCGCGACAGGTTCGTCAGTGGAATCGTCGCCCCGCCCAAACAACGAGGCACCGATGACTCGGTGACTGCGACGCCAGATCGCTCGGACTCGACGGAGTCCAGGCGGGGCGAGACCGAAGGGAGTCACTCACCTGGCACGAAGAGCGTCGCCAATAACGCGACGAGACACCCAAAGCCAAATTTCTTCAGACCCATTTTTTTGGCTTTTTATTTGCAAGCACGATTGACACGTAAAAAGTGAGGCGCGACACGCGGTCTCGAACCGCCACGAGCACAACACACACCTGTTCAGGCAACACGGAGAACAAACGCGCGACTTGTGTCGCGCCGGATCCTCTGGCGTCGACGCTTCGATGCCGTTTAAACGTCGAGCAGCGGCAGCGAGTATAGCGCTTTGCTCGGACGCAGCGGCGCCGATTCCCACCGCTGACGTCACCGCCGACACCGGAGTGGGGCCGATCGCGCTCTCACTCCTGGTGAAACTTCCTATAGCTAAGTCCAGCGGTGGTCTTCTTCGTGACGAACGAGCCTCGTAGCGCAGTTGTACAATAAGTGTAACCGTAGCAGCTATACGCATGATTAGTAGCTATGCGGCAATGTACTGGCGAATTATCTTAGGTTCGATCGCGTGCTCTCTGTCGTCAGGAGATATGCAGACGTTTACCGGAGCTCTTTGGTCGATGGACTTGGAGTCCGATGGAAATCAGCGATTTTGGAAACTTTGCATCGTCGCTGTTTGATTTTCCAGGGGATTTATGATTTTATGGAGTACAAACACAAGATAATTTTGGAAATCGGAGTTCTCTTCGGAGTTCGTTGGACGACCATTTTTTGGAGTAAGATCGTCGTAGTTCGAATTTTTGATGGACTGGAAAGCGGTGCAGCGGTTTTGGAAACTTTGCACAGTCGCTGTTTGATTTTCGAGGGGATTTATAATTTGTGTGGAGTAAAAACACAAGATGAAGATTTTGGAAATTCGGAGTTTACTTCGAGGTCGTTGGACGACCGATTTTTTGGAGTAAAATCATCGCAGTTCAAATTTTAATCATGTAGATTGATATTCAAGGATATTCGAAGATATTGAAATATTTTACGTAAAACGCTGTAATTTTTCTGAAGTTCATTCGACTTTTCGTTCTAGTATATTTGTAAATTTCCTAGAGAATAAAATCGGTTCGATCAGCGATCGAGAAAGTCGTTTATATAGACAATTTTATTGCGCAAATAGTGTGCACCGACAGCGTCGCCGTTTGTTATTTCAGTTACACGTCGTCCTCTAAATATCGAATATAATGAACAATACATACAGGCGTGAGAAAAATTCGTGTTTCAATTCCATCGCATTGAAGTCTCTAACATTTAGTATCAAGAGAGCTATTAATGATCGAGCGATGATCTCCTACAGAGACATCAATGTTTACATTGCACATTTACAAATCCAAGTAATTTAAAGCACCGCGGTTTTATAGTTCGAAGATGATGAATATAGTTCCGATCGAATGTGAGATGTTTGTAACGTTTTATCCACTAATGAGTTTCTGAGCGCTTCTGCTATGACAACCAGAAGACGTATCACAGCTTTCTCAATCCTCCTTCTTTCATAATAATTCTCCAAAAAATTATTGTAGCCATCAATCTCAGGGACTATAAACCTTGCGAAAAAAAATCACAAACAAAATTTCATGATTCACAGCGTTTAGTTAATTTAAAAAATTGATCTAGCTCTTCGCCTTCAATTTCGACGTCTTTCTCGGTTTCGTTTTGCTCTCGGCTTTGAGGCAGGGTTTCCGGCATCTTCCGAATGTCCCTTTGCCGCTCTGCTTGTTGCGAAACCGAATGACCGCAGGCGGAGGCGTCGCGACTTCGTCGCTCGTCTCTCCCTTCGAGGATTCACCGATCTCGGGACGAGTTTTCATTATTCTGGGCGAAACGATTTTCAGCCTCTTCGAGCCCTGCTTAACCGCTGTCGTCTGTTCGCTGGCGACGGATTGTTCGACCTGCGGCTTCGTCGTAGTTTTTTTTCCCGGCCGCTTCGATCGCGCCAACGGTTGCGTAATGGTCGCGCTGATATTTTGCAAATTTGTATCCACGGACAGATGATATCCTATGGGTTTCAGGAGGGCGTTTTTGACTCCGTGATGCGACGATCTGATGGTAGAAATAATTGGACCGTTCTCCGAATTTCCTAGGCGCTGATTCTTCAGACATTTGCGATTCACGACTTGGCGCGTTTTCTTGCTGTTCTTCATGCGTTTTACCGCAGTGTAGAGCGACGTTGTGCGACGTACTATTCGCGGTTTCACCACGACGTTCGTCTCGCTCTTCGTTGGATTTTCCGGTTCGGTCGAGACAACGCAATTCATCGACGCGACAATGTCTTCCAGTCGTGGTGGCGCTTCTTTTGCCGTAGTTCCACTATTATCCTGCGGGAGAAAACGCCGAGATGTACATTTAGTAATTCCACTCGTGGATTAGCAGAGACGGAAGTCTTTCTCGCTTTCTTTCATATCAATGTCATTAATTGAAGCGCAAAATATTTTCAAAGCCTTTTTCCGCAAGATCTTTGCTAACTACAACTATATCGCCACAGTCTGTTCGGTAGGCCAAGCGAGTATTAACATCGCAGCGAGTCGCGTACGGCAAAGAAACCTCACCATATCTCAAGTCAAATATTTATTACTATTGTCACAGTACTATAGTTCGTCTGTAATAGGCGAGTCACCCTTGATCGAGTTCTCTCACCGTAAATAGGTGTTTCAGTGACTGGTTTTTATTCTGAACATCAATTTACTGACCGTAGTTCGAATTTTTGCAAATATAGAAACACTACATATATTATATTACAAGTGTCTGTAATTATTTTGTACCATTTTCCGAATGAAATGCAGCAATCAAATTTTGTTCTATCTAATAATAATTTATTATTATTATTGAATATTAAATACTATGAGCACAGGATGAAAAATTAGTCACTGAAACACAATTGATGAGTTTTTTTCACGAGAAGACGTAATTTCTGAGGGTAATTTGCTCGCCTATAAGGACCGGCCGGGATAAGCGGGAGCAAAAATAAAAATAAAAGTAAAAAGTGCGTGCTAAAAGACTTTGAATTTATTAACACAGATATATATATATTTATATATATGTAGGTATATATGTTATAAAATTGTACAATTTTCAACATCGTACATGAATTAAATGTTGTGTTTACTTTTTGATGATTGAAGTTCATTATCAGCATCGGAAGTAAGTTTTGCTTAATCGTAGTTTTGGAGCGCTTCAATGAAACTGTTACTATCGTAAAAAAAAAAACGATGGAACACTTGGGATGGATTAGTGTGCGCAAAAATCGGCAAGAAATTGCAATTAATACGGGGGTTAATACGTAAATCGTGGTTGTTTCATGCATTGCGATAGAGACGTACGAAATGTTTAATTCCAATGATTCTCATACGACGCACATCGGCTACTTTCAGCACTGCAAGATTCAATTTACGACAACAATTAAAGTGACTACACGATTCCAACGGCTTTTAGATTATATTCCATTTCCGAACGATAGAAAAATTTCGTTTCTTTTTGAATACAAATTCTTTCGCGCATCGATATCCTTCAACGAATTTTGGATAAATTATCCATATCACTGTCTCGCGTCACTTCCAGACCTTTTTCCCCCTCTCGACTATTCGAGACACACATATATATTCTATTAATCACAACCACGAATTAATAACTTCTGTCTTTTTGATATCCGTAACATCGACTAATACTTTAAGCGCACTTTGTCTCACCGACTCGTATTTTTATGTCACCGCGACGATATGCTCTACAGTGACGCTGCATTCCTCTCTTGACTATGTAACGATATATCAGAGAAACGTTGTGCCCAACGGCTGTGGTACATACATTATTCTGAAATGTACTATAATATAAAAATCGAAAGACCAAAAAAAAAGAAAGTTACTCCGTAAATGCCTGTAATCGAAGACTCGAGTTGTGGATAATGAATAGAAGGTCATCAGTTGCAGTCGCGAAAAGTATGAAGAATGTGGGAGCATTATTGTCACAATGATGGATCCGACAGATCCATCAGTCCATTTCCATTTTTTCTCTCTCTACATTCTTACCGTAATATACTCGGGATGAAAAAAGGATCGCTTGTTATTACAGAAGATAAGTAAATTAATCACCGGGATGCCTATAAATTCCGAAGTACGATTTACGACTCACGAATTTATGTTAACGAACGAATGACTATTGTCGCCCGAGTTGGTTGCGAAATTTACGACACCGAACACTGCTTTATCTCGATATTTATAAGATTTTCAGTGCTGTCATTTACCTTGTGCCGTGTCCTGTTGATCGACGCGCTATGATTGTTGACGCAGGTAAGTTTCAAGAATGACTTAACGCCCCTGAGCGAACGATACTGGCTATTAGGTAGACGACTGTTTGGATTACTATTCGTCAGATCGAGGATCGAGGGACCTAACGCAGCTCCAACCTGCGGTCAATTTTAATTTTACATCATTTTTTTATTATTCACGTGCAAACTGAATTCGAATTGATTGTTGCTTCAAACTCGTCGATTGTCTCACCTCCTCGAAAACTGTTGGCGTGTATTTCGGCGGCACGAACATGTGGCTCGCAGTCTTGTTGTTACCGTCTCGCACCCTTTGCGGCAGAGTGTTCACCAAACGGCCCGAATTATAATTACATTCTAGGGTATAGCTGCGGACGAGTCCCGTCAATTTGTAAACTGCCACTCGACCCGATCCTTCTCGAGACATTCCGTCCCTCTTGTCACTGTACGTTAAAAAAATAACGAATTCCACGTCAATTCCATTAACAGACTGATAAAAATTCAAATTATTCGATCATTTTGCGTGAAAAATAACTCAATTCGATAATAACAACTTCAAAATTGTTCCCAATGGAGCTTCTTCAATTTTTGGAATTTTTTGATGACCAAAACTTACATGAGATACATATTTCGCTCGGCGAAGCTGCACGACGTGAAGTGAAAATTTGGATTGTTGATGGACATCAGTTTCGGAAGCAGCATACACATGATCGTGTCCTCCGGATCATCAAAGTAATTCCCGTACATGAAGACACCCTTTTTCGACGCGTGACCGTGAAGATCGATGTACAAGAACAATCCAGAATCCTCGGCGTTTCGCGTCTCCGCGGACGCGCTATTTTTTTTATTCGACAGATAGCTATCCTCCGAGCGTTTCTCCTCCGAATCTATGATCTTGTCCGAAGTCGCTTGATCCGAATTAGCGAAAACTTGGCGAGTGTCCTGTTCGCACTTGTTCGTTTCGTCTAGCGTCATCAGAGTCACCTGAAGCATTACGAGAAAGGAAATGCCTTTCGGACGGTAAGGGTCAAACGAGAACATAAGACAAACGAATTAGACGATAGAAAAACTAAAGCAGGCGCAACGTAGAAGTACCTGCTGAAGCAATCTGTTTGTCGTATCTCTTATTGCGTTAGTCACTGAACCCGTTGGCCGAACGTTAGATACGTCGTCTTTGCTCACTTCGTCGTTCGTGTTGTCCGTGTTTTTCGGCGAATCCTGGGAGACCGGCTCGTCAACGACTTGATAATAGTTGTGATAGTACCTGAGAAATTGTAATGTATTAAAAAAAAAATAACATACTAAATATTAAAAATCTCCGAGAATGAAAAGGATTAAAAAATATCAGACAAAAACGTTGGCTCAAGGTACGAAAGATTGACGTACTTAATTCTATATAACAGTAAATGGTAAAAAAAATAATAATATTCAAAAAAATAACATACTAGATATTAAAAATCTCCGAGAATGAAAAGTATTTCTACATATCAGATAAAAACGTTGGTAAGAAAGATTGAGGTACCTAATTAAGGACCGTGCGGCAAAGATCGTCGGATGATCTTTCGGCGACGGCTCCAAATATACCCTGTTAAGATTAACGCCCCGCGTATCCATTCGATAGTGGCCTCGGGCAACTCCGTCAGGATTGAGCATCGGTATCAATTTGAACACATAAATACGTCGCAGAATGACGGCTATCGGATCGTCGCGATTGAGCAAGAAGTTGAGAAAGCCGTTGAACACAAAGCTGGACGGTGTTTCACCAGGATGAACGCGAGCGCTCAGGAACACGACTTTCTTCCCGTGAAATTTGAACGATCTCTCGTCCTCGGTTTCGGGAAACATGTTCTTCAATCTTTCCTCTCGCTCAGTCGAAATATTGTGAAACGAGCTTATCGTCAACAGATCCATTCTGCGGCCCTCCAACGATTTTATAGCGCATTCCCGGTGGTAATATATGTCGTCGGGATGCAGGAGGATTCTCTTCGCCAGTCGGTTGTCGATTTTGCTCAAATAGTTCTGCAAGTCTTGGTAGGTAAACGGGTAGGTAAAGGCTAGGTAACTAATGGCTTTAGGATTCTCCGGTGTGCGATAGACGAACGATAATGTGAATTCGCTGCCTTTTTGGTCCATCTACAATAAAAAAAAATACATCAAACATTGAACAAACATTTTTTTTTCACTTGAAAATATTGGATGTCTCCCAACACTAACAGCGTAAGTGGGTTTGTCACGAATTCTCTCCCAATGCGGATGTCCCGGTATAGTCTTGAAGACAGGACACATTCCTTGACTGAACATCTTGGACTGCCTGTTGAGATTGACGACATTGAACTTGACGCAAACGCCGGGCGTGTTTGGCTTGACGCCAAAGTAGAACCAGGTCCTGTTATTGTTCTGGTATTCGGTTCCGTGGCAGTCGTGCTTAGTCCACACATTGAATTCATAGTCAGGCTTTTCTTCCGCATTGTTGGTATTAGGCGGAATTTTCCCATCTGCGTCTCGATTTGCTGTGAACCAAATGTTAAATTACAGAAATTTAGAAAATAAAAAATGGAGAGAAATTATTTTCAGCCGAAGCCAAAGGGCAAAAACTATTTTTTCAAATACCAAAAATATTGTTACCATTTTCAGGAGCATCTGCGACTTTGACCTGCTCGACTCTGGCCAGATTAGCCGAGTCAAAGTGATTGTAGAAGACGCAGTTTCCGCAAGTTATGTTCTGCGTTGTATTGTCCATGGCCAATCGAGAATCAATTGGTACTCTGAAAAGGGCGGATCGTATATTTTAAAGCAATTAAATCCATCGGCCGTCGGAGGCGGAAGACGGGAGCAACGCGTTATGTCACGTAGCTGCGGAGAGGCAATAAAACGAAGTCAATTAAGGGAGAAATAATTGCAGTGTTGTCTTCCCACAGCTTATCGATCGCTCGGCGAACGTTTACAGCCGCGAGACACGCAATGTTTTTCGGAGCCGCGCGACATTCTCGTCCGGACGCTCGATTGACAGATAAGGACGATCATATGATTTTTATTTACGAAAAATCGCGTTCCGCGATATATTCGTCGCTCTCTCGCGCATTCCACTTACCTCTCGACGAGCGAGCGACATTTTTTCGTCCAATCGCGCTTCTCAGTTTCTCGTGAAAATTCGCGCTCTTCGAATTGTACAAATTGGCATTTTTACGGGCGATGTCATTGTATCGCGTTGACAGTTAGATGCGCCGTCCTTGGCGCTGCGCAAAGAACTCGGACTCGCTCAACTAGGACGGGACGATTGATGCGGATGACAGGCCTCGGATCGTCGGCTTTCGATGTGTTGTGTGTATGTTATATATGTACACAAAGCCGAGGGTCTCGCTCGGTTGAGTTTGCGATGTTCGCCGTCGAAATCGAGAATCGATATGTTTTTAATCGAAGTTTTCGAAATGTGGCGCGAAAGTGAAAAATATTCGATTCTATGGTTTATATTCCAGTATATTCAATTCTATGGCAATTTTCAATCTCGAAACATGAAGAACTAGAGACAAAAACGCAGAAATTTGCGTTTTGCTTATTTTTATCCACGCTTTCTGACCTCCATCGCTAAAACGACAACTCGGCTGTTCAAAACAAAAAGAGTGGCATTAAGATGCATTTCACACAAACATATCGCTTCCTCTCGACTCATTTTCCTTCCGCGAGGTATTTATTTCCACTATCTAATTCACCAATGCAATTCACAATCAAAAATGATCCGATGAAAAAAAAGCGCGTTTCTCTTTTTTGAATTTTCCCGCCCAGCTGTCAGCACATGGTCGATATTCGCGATGCCCAGAATCCGAGTCAGTTGCACCACTGAAGCGTTTCTTGCACCGAAAAATGTAACATACAACTTCTTCATATCGCATTGATAAATATTCGCGGTAATTGTGACCCCCAATCGCGTCCTCGTCGACCTTGCAATCGAACGCTATAGTAACTCAGTGGCGATACCCATTTTGACGTTCGACAGTCATCTTCCTCCCGTGGACACTCTCGTGGGGTTTGGTATGGTGGTGCAGTAGGTGCTGTATTTTCGCGCAGTCCGACAATCGTAAATTTCGTCCACGCTGACCGTTCTCTGATAGCCGAAAATGCCGAAGAATAAGGGTGAGTACCGCCGATTGTCCAGGCGCGAGAAAAAACGCTTCGCCCGCGCGAAGCGTTACTCCGAACGTCAGCACAGCTCTCACGGGCAATGTGGTTAGGCGTTGGAACTGTTATAACCTGACAGCATCGGATTTTTCGCGAACATCGGGAATATCGATGCGTCCGGAGGAGGCGAATTTCTCCAACGCGGGAAAAATCACATTTCCGCGTATATAACAAATTTCGTGCATTTTTGCCGCAGGAAAGGGAGGAAAAAACAGGAGGAGAGGAAAGAACGAGAACGAGACCGAGAAACGAGAGTTGGTCTTCAAGGAAGATGGCCAAGGTGAGAATGACCAATTTTTCGTCGCCGTCTGCGTGGCTCGCGCAGCTTTCGGCTCAAGGACGTTTGAGATGAAAGCCGCGGGAGACGTCAGCGTCGCGATTTCCACATCTGCACTTTGCACTGTTTGTTTTTCCCTGAGTCGTGTGCAACGACGACGGTGAAGCCTATCCAGATTGTATTTGGTTTTTCTTCGGCAGAATACGCTCAGGTGACAAAGATGCTGGGTAACGGCAGATTGGAGGCGATGTGTTTCGACGGAGTGAAACGACTTTGTCATATCAGAGGAAAGCTTCGCAAGAAAGTGTGGATCAATCAGGGCGACATTATACTCATCGGATTGAGGGACTATCAGGACGCCAAGGCGGACGTCATTCTTAAGTACACGTCGGACGAGGCGAGGAACTTGAAGACTTACGGAGAGTTCCCTGAAACTGGTGAGTCGCAATTGTTGAATGCATTTTTTCTTTTAATTGTCGTCGAGTTCCGTTTGCGACCGATGTTTTGGTCTTTTTTGCTGTATAACTGATTTTGTGTTTTCTGTATTCCAGTGCGCATCAACGACACCGTCACTTTCGTGGAGGATGGATTTGACGAAGATATCGAGTTCGGTGATGAAATTAGTGACGACGACGAGGACGACGTTGACAATGTGAGTTTTCAAATGCAATTATGGGATGATAATGATTACGAGAATTTTATTTTGTATTGATGTATTTACGGTGCAAGTTAATGTGATAAGATCTTTTTGATGGTTGGCAATTTGCTGTTTTTTTTTTTGCAGATCTGAACGGTCACTGTGACAGCCGCGACGCAGAAAGAACACTAGTGCGATGGAAAAAGTGGGGAAAAAACAACAACAAAAAAAACGGAAAATGTCTATCTACCAACGGGTGAGATGCAACCGGAAGGGACATCATTAAGAAGTTGACTTCTGAAGCGTAACTAATTAATTGTATCTATAAATAAATCACCATGTTTTGATTTGTACCGTGTTCTTGTCCGATTGCACACGATTTTTTTTTTTTTTTCGTTTTTGTGAAAAGAAAGAAAATTTCGTGAATGATAGCGTAAGATCTTCCGGAGGCCTCTAACGGTGCTATCGCGTGTCGCATAGGAAATTAAAAATAAAGAAAACAAACGAAAAAAAAACAATATTGTATTACGAAAATTTGCAGCGGGTTCGAAGTCTCGAAAAAACGTTCATGTAGGTCACAAAAGTTGCCGAGAAATGTTTGTAAGCGACGATCGATAGTCCGAAATCACACAATAAAAAAAAAGAAAAACGTCTAGATAGGTAGCCGATCTTAATTATTCCATTGCACGAAATGCGTATTTAGTTCAACTCATTATCCTCGAACATCTTTTTTTTTTTTTTTGTAAATTTACTTGTAAAGCTACGGGCTTGTAGTCAAATTCATAATCAGTCGTTTGGCAGGTGGAACGTTTTGTGTTCATGGCCATCGTGCTGTAGATCAAAGTGATCATTGTAATATCATTCTGTACCATTATACTTCTTCAATAGATAGCCAGAAAAGAACATTGATTGTTTATAACCAATATTTTTAAGTATTAATAAAAGTGATACAAGTACCGGATCTCGAGGTGTACAATGTTATTTATTGCGAATTCCTTACCCCACGCGACAATTTTGGAACCAACTCCGATTTCGATTGATGCGTTTATGGTTTCTGAGTAATTTAATTAACCGTTCAACTGAATGAAAAAATGGGAAAAAATTGCATCTCTTACTGGGAACAAAGTAGCAAATTTAAGAATATTTTTCATTGCGACCGAAGGATTGTCTACGAGACGCTGCGAATGACTCAGCGATCGGAGATAACATTTTATTTATTATGCTGTCATTGATAGCTCTATCACACAATAGTTACAGTATGCCATTTGCTTTTGAACGTTATGACATAGCGCGGCAACGTCAACAATGTCGACAGACAACATCCTTTTAGCGGAGGGGTAGAAAAGCTGCTTGCTGGCATAAAGTTTTGATGCTGTACGTAGCCCACGAAATCTCAACTAAACCGTACAAAAATTACGAAAATCGTAAGTGCGCTGATGCAATACTGGTAATTAAATGTATCGCCTGCACTTGAAGATGCGTCACAAATTGGCTGTAATTTGATATGAAATTCCGCGCGAAGGTTGAAGGCAAAGTATTGTGGTGATAGTTGTTTTACGAAGTTTGAATTTGGAGCAACGTTACCGTGCCAAGCTGCTTGAAGGTTTGTGTGTGTGTTTTTTTTCCTGGTGGTTTTACGTTATCAATTAATACGTAAGACACTGAACCGGTATTACCCTGTTTGCGTGGGGTCACTTAACTACCAGTATCGCAGTAGATCGAGACAGATTACATTTAAGTTTGTTTACCAGTAATACAATTAGGAGCAATACAATATTCAATTGAATGCATGTGATTGTGCCTTTGGTCCTTAGGTCAGGGGGGCTCTAGGCAAGTCTATTGAATGCAGTATAATAGTCATAGGTATAATAGGTTTATAAATCTTGGATGTGCAGTCATATTTGTTTTTTTCTCAATACAATATATTATATATTAATAGAATATTTTTAACCCTATAAGATTTCTAAATATATATATCATACGCTATATCTTTATCGTAAACCTTCGAACCACGTGACAACGAAAGCTATAATGCTGTGGTAGCGCCTAAGACAAGTTTAGGGTCACCAAAGATTATTTTCTGTGTTTTTTTGTTTCGGAGCTTAAATTATATTTTTCATCTCTTTGCGCCTAATTCATTAATTATTTCACAAGACTTACACGATATAATATGATTAAAAACAGTAATTATCATTTTTGTTTGCATTCACATAAATAAAATATTCACTGTTCTCATAAATGTGTTAGTCATATCGTATAGGATTACACTTGTATATAAGTTTGCTAAGAAAATAATGATAATATACACAATTGAAAATGTTCAGGAGATATTCTTTGAATAAGTCAAATTTACATATTACATCATGATCGGTAAAAAGATTACTCCTTTGTCGCAACACAGACCAAAAACGGCTTTTTTGCATTTGGCGGTTCGTCCGCGCTTTTCGTAAACTGCGTTTAACAGTCCAATCTCGTGCTTTGCGATCGTGCTCATTTTCGTTTTAGACTCGTCGTTAATAGCGTCGAAGCGTACGTTTTTTCTGCTTTGGATTTCGCCGTTAAAAGCCGAAGCTCGGATCGTTCTTAGATGTAAGAAAACATTAACATTTTAGCAAGCGATGCACGTCGAGCAGACGTTATATTCCTATGTGAATAAGATTGCCAGCTGGCACGCGTGCTTCAACTTGTTGAATACAAGACGATCTCGCTGCAACGCGAGATGCACTTCCGGATTCATCATACAAAGATTTCTCTCTCTGGGGGACGTATAATATCGTAGATTTGTAATTCATATCGGGATGAAAATTTGTCCTGTGCCTCTTACATCTTATTTAACCGGCACAAGGAGAGAAGCGTTCAACGTGGACGGGCTGGCATAGTGGAGACTAGCGGGGAGCTAGTCGAACTAGCAATGACATTTGTTGTTACTCGTTAAAACACCGAACGCAAAGCGAGTAAACTATTACGTTAAATACAAAAACAAAAAAGATACAAGGAAGCCTAGGCCAATGTGAATGTACGATTACCTGCGCTCAGGTAAAACTCATAGTTTGCTAGAAGTATAGAATCGTTCGATGCGAGGAAATATCGAACCTGACTCATACTTCTTTACGCGTATTTTTCAAGTTAAAAAGTGTACTTCTTTCAATGTTCATTTTTTTTTCTCCAAATATCTGCCGTTCTTAAATCTATAGCGTATAATTTTATTTTTTTTACTGAAAATTCTTATTTATCTATGCTGTCGGTGGAAGGGAGACGATCGGCTCACTGGCCTCTTCTCTCCTCCGTCATAAATTGATCCACGATCTTTTGCATAGATTCTCTAAGTTCGTCGGAGCCTCCGGTGGCGCTTCCGGCCACAGGAACGGATGTCGTTATTACTCGTGTTGTTCTCGTTATTCTGTAAGCACATCAAAACGACGATTAATATAAAAAATCGTAAGGGCGCCAGGATCGGCTGTGCGTAATATTGTTGGCCCACCAAAAATGATACCACGTTTCTCTCAACGTGGTCCAAGCGTAGGGTTAGCGGTACAAAGTTTTCGTCAATGAGTAATTATCGAAAAACTAAGATAAAGAAGCGAAATAAAGATACTTTTGTGCTAGCACTTTCAACGATTATTCTAAATACCTTTCGTGGGTCTCGGGATCAACGTCGGTCGTGGTCGTCTCCATGTACGAGGGCTCGCTGTGTTGCATAAAGTCAGATTCTGCGTAAAAACACACAATATTAAATAGAGCGTTGACCCAACGATTGTTCTGACAATTGTATATTTTTTTTTTATCTAGGCCGTATTTCTCGCGCAAAGGCAATTACGCAATTTGATAATTCTCAAATGTTTACATCATGCCCAAACAAGGGGTAAGACTAGACACATATAAAAAAAAATAACAACATTACTATACTTCTGGCAATACGAAACAGATTACGCAGTCGTGTCTGACCAGCCATATCTCATAACTACTGCGTCAATTAATTTCGGTCATGTGCCGCAAATGTTCAACTATGAGTCAAAACGCTCATTGTTTTTTTCGTAATGGAACAATAATTCATGTCAATACGGTTCAGACCGAAGTCTGAAGTCTCTCACCGTTCCTAATACTAACAGGGTTTCAATTCATGTATCCTCAAAACGCAATATTGTCGAAATAATATTGTGCTGCACGGAGCGAGCTTGTGTAAAGCGCTGACAAAGCTGCTGAATAAAGCATCTTGCAGTTAGTTTCTTCTTTTCTTGTTTTTTTTTTTCTTCAACTTTTTACTTGTTTCGAGTTTTTCAAATCAAGATAACATTCGTATACTCAAGGATATCAATTTTGAGGAGGCGCGTAAAAACTACAGTGATTAGTATTGTTAGACGAATAATCGAATAAAATTGGAAAATTATCGTGGGGAATATCTCAGGATTTTTTTTTTTCGTTTATCAGTTTTCTAAAGATTGCGCTCTTTTATAGCAATTTTGGCTTTGCACAGTGTACAGCACTTATTATAATATCGTGATGCTCAATACGAATAATTAGTTGAATGTGAATTTATAAGTAGGAGTAAAGGCAGTCAAACTGAACGTAACATAGGCATATTACAGAGGCGCAAATACGTCGAAACATTTAAACGATTCTAGATATCTACTTACTTGATATCGATTTACCGACGTTGTAATATTCGTACGCATTAACGTATATATATAATAAAAATTGTAGACTCGAAACGTGTCGGATACTTATCGGTAACTCATACAAACGTATGCGTAGATTCGTCTAACAATTCTAATTTCATACCTATACAACATGATCGTTGGTCCCTCTACACTTTAGCTTTATCTTGAGATGCTTATTGTCATAGGAGCTAAGAAGGTTGAAGTGTACGAACAAAACAATGGCAAAAAAAAAAACAGAACAAAATATACATATACAATGCATCGTCTTCGCCACAGTCTTAATCGGCGTGCAGTAAGTGCTATGACAATGAAGCTTTGCTTATTGTCTCGTTGATGCAAGCTCATTGCAACTCGACAGTGCAAAAAAATATATAAATATAAATATATATCTACAAAACTGTAGGATTCATCTATCAAACGGATGCAGAACAAAACCATGCGTCTATTCTATTAAAACTATAATAAATCATAGTATTATAAACCATGCATCGTACCAACTAGATCGAAGAAGTTCAATCGACGTATTGGAAAAATAAAGCTTGTCTGTTCGACTCATTTGATCTTAGTATAGTGGAACCAATTCTCGTTATTTTGCAACGGAATCTTCGTTTCTTTTCTTTCTTTCTTACATCTGACATCAGTCCCCGTCCAAGCCATTTAGGCGAATTATATAACGAATTCTTCGTCGAAGGGGACCGAGTTGAAAAAGAATTTGCAACATTTTTGCCGTTAGTTAAGACGTATAAGTAGATTTAAAAAAAAAGTATGTTCATTTGTCGTACCCAGCTTGCCGCGGGGCATGGCTGGAGAGGGTGTGGATGGCGCGTTGGAGAGAGCGTGGCTCCAGGACAAGAATAAGTGCTAGTAGGGCCACTAACACCGCAGCTGCTGTGCTCATCCAACAAACACAGTTTGCTCTACCATTAGTCTTCGTCCTAGGCATGATCCCTATCGGACTTCTTTGTAGGGTCGAGTGGGCCGTTTGTATCGAACTGCGCGCTGCTACCACGTATAAACCATTATGCTTGGGAACAATTTCACTCTTTTTTCGTTTTTTTTTCAAAGATTGAAGTCAGTACAACCAGGACTGATCACCGTTCGAACGAAGAAGCATGAAAAATGTTTCTTTCAATAACCAATTCTGACAAATGATCGTGCGAAATAAAAATGTTTATTCTGAAATAATTATCAATAATTCGGCGTTATTTTTTTGGGCAATTAATGATAATATTTCGTATTCCATAATCATTTAGTCAAGAAAGTATTTTAAATACTGTCTCATACGAACGGTGGCCAGACCTGAGCACAATGAAATAGCAAAGATCGAATCATTGACTCAAGACAAGTTTCACCAATTTGGCCAATGAGTGGACTTTTTTTCGAATTTTTCTTACTCCCTAAGTACCGAAAAAATCGAAGCTTTTTAATTATGAACAGAAAATTTTCGGTACTTGAGGGACGTCGTTGTTACTACTTCATTGTACTTCCGCAGTACTTCAAAGGGGTGGAACACTCAAATGGTTGATGAAAGTACAGTGTTTCCCAGGAAAGCTCTCATCCGCACGACTGGTCCAAGCGGTAATACAAAAAATAGGTAGATGTGAACAAGAGTTACCCCGTTATGGGAATGTCCCTGAAAAACCGCGACGATAAACCCGCAATGAATTCAACAACAAAAAGGTAGTCTGTAGTGTCGCTTACGAATGAATTATTTCCTCACGAATGTCTCGAAGTCCACGGATAACATTTGAAAAAAAAAAAACTATGTTCAAGCGTATAATGATAACCTTTCCTCAACAAGCTTTGTTTTTCCGTGCGATATGCGCGACGTTCGAAAGACGCCGCCAATTTCGCCGAAAATTGCGCCTCTTCGCAATCGATCACCGATCATCACCCCCATGCCATGCAATTATAATTACCCAAGCTTAA
The DNA here is from genome assembly GCA_964034905.1 of Itoplectis maculator. Lineage (NCBI taxonomy): Eukaryota > Metazoa > Arthropoda > Insecta > Hymenoptera > Ichneumonidae > Itoplectis > Itoplectis maculator. The sequence goes on from OZ035857.1 coordinate 9,648,134, forward strand.
AAATTAGGAGACATGCGGATTGATAACGACCGAATGATTAAATCGTGAACTGTATAGAAGAATCGTCAACCGAAATGGGGAAAACAAATATTTATAATCGAAAATATTTTGTACATTTGAGCAAAATTAATCCATTTTGCCATTTTCCGAAGAAGAAGACCAAGAGTAAATGAAGAAGAAGAAGAGAATGTCTAGTTACAAATGATAATGAAAGTATCGAAGAAATCTGGCATTAAAATCGAAAACAAAGAGATACAGAGAGGTAGAAAAAAGAGATACCAAGTTAGCGGGATATGTACATCGCTTACTTAGAATGTTAGCTGTGAGTGAGGTACCTTGGTCGTCCTCCATCGGAGACAGCTCGGCGCCTTCGTGAAGGGCTACGTCGGAACCGCTAGAACTGCCGAGAGTTCGCCGTTTGCTGAGAGATCGTCGTCTAGGCCGAGGGGAACCGTCGCTATCGGTGTCGCTGTTCATTTCGTGCCTCGAGTCACCGTTCTTGGTGTAAATGTCACCGTTTCCAGAGCCCGGCGACGTGTCCAATGAGAATTGCGTCTCCCACTGTTCCTGTTCCTCCTTTGACCTCGCCACCGATTCCCAGGGCAATGGTTTACCGTAGGACGAACGTTTCGACACGATCGTCTCAGTCCACGGTCCGCCATTTTTGCCGGATTTCATCCTCTCAATCGTCTCTTTGACTATCGTTCCGGACACCGAGCTCTCGGTTATCTGCAGATCATTCTCGCTCGCGGGATCTACGGTGCTCGTTATCGTCACTGTTCTCGTCGATGTAGCGCCCTGCGCTTGACCTTCGAGTTCCGGCGGCAAAACACCTTCGGTCACCATAGTCGTCGTGCGTTTCACCGTATAACTTCCATCGCCGATAAATTCCTTCAGCGCTTCCGGATCGATTTCGTCTCTGGACACGGTGTGAGCTATACTGGAAAATCCACTCTGTCCCATCAGCTTCTCCAGCTCCTCGGCACCGAGCTGTTTGCCCGAGCTCGTCGTGACAGTCACTCTTTTCGTTATTCCATCCAGAGCTGACTCTATCATCTCAGGATCCGCGCTTCCACTGATCGAGTATTTAACGATGCTGGATCTGACGTTACTGTCCGAATCGTTGATGACCGAACTGTCGTCCGGATGTTTAATTGACGACACTGAGGAGTCTTCGATAATAGGAACTTTCGATTCGACGACCGTCGTCACAGTCTTTGTGCGTATCGATTGAGAATCGTTTGGAATGTTAATGCTTTCTGTTAAAGTAGTCGTGCCCTTCGTTGTTTCTTTGACTTTCACGGGAATTTTGCTCTTCGGACTCGCCTGATCCAGGGTCTCCTCGGGCGCGCTGGATTGGATTATCGTGGTTCTTTTCTCGACGATATTATGCGACGTCTTCGATGCGAGCTCGGGAATTTTCGACTTCGGGCTCCTCAACGGCCTCGACGGTGAGTTCTCTTCGAGCTCGAGGTGAAAGTCTGTTTTGCTCGATGTCTTGGCGGATTGACGTGGGGCGGGAACGGGTTGCTTTGTCGGAGCGGAAGTAACATGCCTCTCTACAGTCCCATCAATTTCAGCCGAATCATGCCCTGACCCATCCAAAAGGACACGGACAAGAACAGGAACGAGGGCATAAAGCACATTGATACATACTAATAATTGTGGAAAATTCTAGCCCAGTTGCACGACGGAACCGAAAACTGAGCGGGTTTGGTCTTACACGTGTACGTATCAATGGGTTTAGAGTTAGGTTTTTAGTCGGTATCAATATTGCATTAGTTCTTTTATGATATAAAAAAAACACTCATGGAAAATGGTGTCTAAATGGGGTGCGTGCGTTTCATTGAAAGCCACCAGATCATCGTCATGACGTGTATGAAATTTCCGTACCAATGTCATATTTTTAATCTCCATTTTTCCCAGTCACCGATCACACATGACAATGGAATAACACAGCAATGTTTTTCGTCTCCGAGATCTCATTTTCTCGTGAGATATTTGCTTTCAATAAAAAGCATGCTTGGAATATTAGTCAGTGTGAAAGCGTCAGCAAGTGCTAACTATGGAAGATAAAGCTAAATATAACTGAGGGTACCATTAAAAATATAATCCTCTAATATGTATTGATTTTGTTCCCTTTGATCTTATGACTCGAATTTCGCAATAAGAGTAAATGCTGGTGTGAGACGTTACCTGATTTTTCCATCGCGAGAGCCTGGTCGGCGAGACTCTGAGCCCGTTTGACTGCTTCCTCGGTCACATCTGAAATGTACGGTATAGCAATGAGTACGCGCGTATTGACACGATAAACATTGAAAGCAGTGAATAAACGGTGATTAGATGAGTGATGATATTCCCTGCAAGTACATGGTTCGGTTCATGCTTCGATAGACCGTGGTTCTCCTGTTAATTTCAACGTTACATATTACTTACTGCATAAAAACTCGTCGCGTCTAGATATGGCTTTTTGCGCTATAAAAAAGATTACAATTACAGGGAGGGCAACAAATAAAAACGTATTATTGTGTTTCACAGACACCACAGCGGTGGCAAAAATTGTTAAAGCTGCGAACGAAAACCTGAAACACATGCATTAAACTCAATTAAACACCGTTAAAAATTAATTATTAAACTCAAAAAAAGGACTGAAACGATTATGAAACGGTTATATATGCAGCAAAATAAAACGCATACTCCGGGTGTTTTTATGAATATATATAATATATATAAATATATCATCCTGTACAGACAAATTATGAATTGTTATTTGCGACGCATTCAAACTATAAAGTGACCAAATCTACGTTAATGCGCTCGGGATATAATAATGCCAATTGCCAGCTTTCCCCTAGAATCTGGCATTAATGATTAATATACAATTGGCTTACGGTGATATCTCAGCTATGTACAATTGATACAACCGATACTACTGGTAAATCGCGACCTATTCACTTTTTAGTCCGAATGAAATAAATGGGTGCATGAATTTGAAGAGGGTATATAAGTCATATAGATACTAGTGCCCACGGTTAGAGGATTACGGCAAGTTATATGATATATGACATTGGTGCATGATTATTTCAGTTACCTTCGTGAAGGTAGTTTGAAACGGAAGTTACATAAAAGCATTAAACTTAATGTAACAAATTATATTAAATTAAATTAAATTATAATAAATTAAAGTAAATTATTTATGTTACACACAGCTGGTATGTAATATCTATAACACAATCATTTCAAGATACCTTTAATGCTACTGTCACTGAACTCGGCGGGGCTGGGTGGTGGGGTCGATGCCGTCCGCACAGACTTTATGACTGTGGTGACGGTTTGATGTGCGCGAGGCTCGAGGTGCTCTAACTCACGCGAAACTCCAGCTACAAGCCTATCCGATTTTTCGATCAAACTCTGTTTCGTCTCCCTGATCTCCTTGGTAGGACTAATTTTCTGAGGAATGCGAGAAACTGACTTTGACTTAACGTCACTACCCGTTTGCTTGTCGTCGCTAGCAGCTACCCTATCGAGAGGACCAAACGACTCTAGTCTGACGTCCGACTTCGAATCGGCTACGTCGATGTCCCTAACAACTTCGGTCTCCCGGAGCGGCGAAGAGACCTCGTAACTACCCGAGCTACCGAATGTCTCCTTCGATTCTTGTTTAGTGTCCTCCCAGAATTTCGCCGTCGAACCTTTGATATTACCTGTCGCGTGGTCAATCTCTTTGGCTATCTTGTGCGTGGCGCCTTTGGCGCCCTTTACGATGCTCGATATGACGCCACCCTTGGATTTCTTCGACTTTCGCGATTTCGATTTTCCCGGGGACATATCGCGTTCCAGGGAATCGCGAGGGGAACTCGCTTCCGAAGCTGACGATTCGCTGAATTCACTGGTTGGCGATTGATCGTGCCTACGAATCGCATCTTGTTTCGTGTCTTCCAGGAACATCATCGTCGCTAGTTTGGGATCAGTATCCGGACTCAATCCCTGTCGATGCTCGGTTATTCGTACTGTTTTGACACCAGTAGGAACACCAGCATCATGTCTACCGAAATCGGAAGATATTATTTCCGGTTCGCCTTTCACGACCGTCGTTACCGTTGTCGTCGTTGTCTTCACCGTCTTCTTAATGTCCGTATCTTGTGGACCCGGAATGACTGTAGTGTCGGTATGATGAACACTTTTTGATATCTTCTTAGCTGCGCGGTTAGCTTCCTCCTCTTCCTCCGCAGCTTCGTGCTTCGTCTCGTCCCAAAATTCTTTGACCTCCTCGGAGACCTCGTCCACCGCATGCTTGACACCGCCGATTATGCCCGAGAAGAAGCCACCGGCTTTGGTTTTAGCGGCATGTGCATCTTTCTCTGCTTGATCTTTGGCAGCACCTGCTTTGTCAGCCACGGCTTCGACAGTGTCAGTCGCTTTTTGTTCCGCAACCTTGACGTCTTCTTTTATTTCTTTCTTGACAGCTTCCTTGGCTTTGACAGCATCTTTGTGCAATTTGTCGGAGGCGTCAGCCACTGCGGCGGCTGATTTCTGCGCTGCGTCTAAGACTTTCGTTTCCGCTGCTTTCGACCCATCGACTACGGAATCTTTAGCGGCTGCCAGCTTTCTTCTCGCTTCTTCTTCCGCAGCCTTCGTGTACTCAGCTGCCTCTTGAACCATGCTGGACGCTTGTTTCTTCAGATCATCCTCCGTAGCTCGCACTTCTGATACCGTTTTGTCCTTTGCCTGTTTGACGGATTTCGCGGCATCGTCAAGTGAGTGTTGCACGTGTTCTTCCTCTTTTGAGACCTTCTGTTTCGTTGCGTCGACTAAATCTTTGACATCGTCAGCAGCTTCTTCAGCCGCGTGTTTTCCGCCCTTGAAGATGCCGGACAGGAAGCCACCACCTTTAGCCTTTGCTTTCTTGGCTTCTTTCGTTGCTTTGTCCTTGGCAAGATCCACGGAATCGATGACCGCCGCAGTGCCGGAACTTACTGCGTCTTTAGTTGCTTTGACGTCATCTTTGACTTCCTTCTTCATGGCATCTTTTGCCTTGGACGCGTCGTCCTTCAGTTTTTTAGCGGCGTCTTCGGTTGCTGTAGCTGCGACTGCAACCGAATGAGAAATCTTCTCGCCAGTTTCTTTAGTTTTGGCTGTGACTGCCTGGGCTCCGGATGTTAGTTTTTCTTCAGTGGACTTCTTAGCTGCCTTTGCACCATCGACGACTTTTTCGACACCGGCCGAAACCTTGTCTGTTACTTCGTCTGCTTTTGTGTGTAAGTCGGAAAGTGCCTTGTCCTTGGTGTCTTTTGCAGACTGCGCAGCTTCCTCAGCCGCACGACGTGCCCGCTCCTCTTCTTCGGCAGCTTCGTGTTTGGTTTCATCCCAAAATTCTTTTACGTCTTCGGTAACATCATCCACTGCGTGCTTAGCACCTTTGATTATGCCGGAGAAGAATCCACCTGTCTTCGCTTTAGCTTTTTTAGCTTCCTTCTCCGCTGCATCTTTCGTCGCGTCGACAGCATCAACAACTGCTCCAGCTCCGGCAGCGGCCTTATCTTTTGTAGCGTCAACACCTTCCTTCATTTTTCCACTAACAGCTTCCTTAGTTTTGTGGAGATCGTCACTTACTTTTTGAGCTGCATCTGCAGTAGCTTTCGCCGCTTTCGCAGATTTGTCAGAAATTTCTTTCTCAGTTTTTTTCGCCGTGTCAGTTAGTGCGTCTTTAGCAGAAGTAACTTTCTCTTCAACCTTTTGTTCTGCTGCTTTCACGCCGTCCACTACTTTTTGAGCACCCGTGGCAGCTTCCTTGGCCATTTTGTCCTTCGCTGCTTGTACATCAGACGCAACTTTGTCCTTAGCTTGTTTTGCGGCTTTCGCTGCTTCTTCGGCTGCGTGTTTCGCCTTCTCTTCCTCTTTTGCAGCCTCCTGTTTGGTCTCGTCGACAAATTCCTTGGCATCTTCGGTTACTTCATCGGCTGCTTGCTTCGCTCCTTTGAAGATTCCCGACAGGAATCCACCAGCTTTTCCCTTGGCTTTTTTAGCATCCTTCGCAACCTTCTCCTTAGCCGCATCCGCAGATTTGGCAACGGCTTCAGCTCCCGCAATAATTTTTTCCTTCGCTGCTGTTGCGTCATCCTTGATTTCCTTGCTCACGTCATCCTTCGCTTTTGCAGCATCCTTACCCACTTTTTCCACTGCCTCACTAGTAGCTTTCGCTGCTTTAGCTGTAGCGTCTGTCACTTTATCTCCTGTGGTTTTTGCCGCATCAGATACTGCGTCTTTAGCCGCAATCAATTTTTTCTCAGCATGTTTCTCAGCTGTCTTCGCGTGGTCAATGATTCCGTGTACCCCTGAAATAACTTTTTCCTCCGCTGCACGAATTTCGGACGCAGCTTTATCTTCCGCGTCTTTTGCAGCTTTCGCAGCATCCTCAGCTGCGCGACGTGCTCGTTCTTCTTCCTCTGCAGCTTCGTGCTTGGTCTCATCCCAAAATTCTTTGACGTCTTCGGAAACTTCCTCGACAGCGTGTTTTGCGCCTTTGATTATACCAGATAAGAAACCGCCACTCTTTGCCTTTGCTTTCTTAGCCTCTTTCTCCGCCGCGTCTTTCGCTGCCTCAGCAGTGTCAGCCACGTTTTCAGCTCCAGCAGCAACTTTGTCCTTCGTTGCGTCAACTCCTGTTTTCACTTTTTCACTAACGATGTCCTTGGCTTTTGCCGCATCTTTACCCAATTTCTGTGTTGTATCCGTCACTGCTTTCGCTGCCTTAGTTGTGGTTTCAGAGATCTTTTGTTCGGTTTCTTTTGCTGCGTCGGTCACTGCATCTTTAGCAGAAGTGAGTTTCTCCTTCGCACGGTCTTCAGCTGCTTTTGTACTATCAACTATTTTTTGTACACCCGCTGACGTATCCTTTGCTAATTTATCCTTGGCTGCTTGAATGTCTGCTGCAGCTTTATCTTTTGCGTCCTTGGCGGCCTTTTCCGCTTCGGCCATGGCACGTCTTGCCTCTTCTTCCTCCCTCGCTGCCTCTCTCTTAGTTTCTTCGAGGAAGTCTTGAACGTCATCGGAAACTTCATCCGCTGAATGCTTAGCGCCTTTGAAGATTCCTGACAAGAAACCGCCTGCTTTTCCTTTAGCCTTTTTGGCATCTTTCACCACTTTGTCCTTGGCCTCATCTGCAGTTTCGGCGACGACTTCCGCTCCAGCAGCGAGTTTGTCTTTAACGACCTTAGCATCCTCCTTGATTTCCTTGCTCACAGCGTCCTTAGCCTTCGCCGCATCTTTGCCAAGTTTTTCTGCGCCCTCACTGGTTGCTTTGGCTGCCTTGTCGGTAGCATCAACAATCTTTTCTCCAGTCGTTTTTGCTGTTTCAGACACTGCATCTTTAGCAGCAACAGTGGAGTCTTTTACGTGATCCTTCGCAGCTTTAGTTTGATCGATAACTTTCTGTGTTCCTGTGGAAATTCCTTCGGCTAATTTATCTTTTGCGTCCCGAAGGTCTGCGATAACTTTGTCCTTCGAATCCTTAGCAGCTTTCGCAGCTTTTTCGGCCTCGCGCTTCGCCTTTTCTTCTTCCTTTGCGGCCTCTTGCTTGGTTTCGTCGACAAATTCTTTTACGTCGTCCGTAACTTCATCCGCAGCGTGTTTGGCGCCTTTGAAAATACCAGACAAAAAGCCACCGGCCTTCGCCTTGGCCTTCTTCGCGTCTTTGACAACTTCCTCCTTGGCAGTATCCACAGTTTCAGCAACAGCCTCAGTTCCAGCGACCATTTTGTCCCGCGCCGCCTCCGTACCTTTCGTAATTTCCTGACTAACGGCGTCTTTAGCTTTTCCAGCATCTTTGCTCAGTTTCTCAGCGGCATCAGCTGTTGCTTTGCCCGTTTTGGCTGCTGCGTCACGCACTGTGTCGCTTGTCGCTTTAGCGGCGTCTGAAACTGCATCTTTCGCAGAAACCAGGCCATGCTCGACTCGTTCTTCAGCGGTTTTAGCTCCATCGATGACTTTCTGCACTCCTGCGGCTGCATCATGTGACAATTTGTCCTTCGCTGCGTGTGCGTCTGAAGCTGTTTTGTCTGCAGAATCTTTCACTGACTTTGCTGCTTCTTCGACTGCGTGTACTGCCTGTTCTCTCTCCTTTGACGCCTCTCGCTTAGCTTCATCCAGAAAATCTTTAACGTCGGTCGATGCTTCGTCAGCCGAGTGCTTGGCGCCCTTGAAAATGCCTGACAGGAAACCACCACCCTTAGCTTTAGCTTTCTTGGCATCCTTCACGACTTTGTCCTTCGCGGCCTCTGCAGAGTCAACTACAGCTTCGGCCCCTGCTACGATTTTATCCTTAGCGAGATCAACGTCTTCGAAAATTTCTTCAGATACGGTGTCTTTAACCTTTTTCGCGTCCTTGCTCAGTTGTTGTGCTGCATCAGTCGTAGCTCTAGTTGCCTTATCCGCGACGTCTGTGACTTTTTCTTTGGTAGCTCCCACTGCATCTGTGACAGCATCCTTAGCGGCAGTGGCCGACTTTTTGGCCTGTTCTTCGGCCGCTTTCGTTTGATCGACGACCTTTTGCGCTTCACTTGAAACTCCGTCTGCTAACTTGTTCTTTGCATCGCGGAGATCTGTGATAACTTTATCCTTGGAATCTTTAACGGATTTTTCAGCTTCCTCAACAGCGTGCTTGGCCTTTTCCTTTTCTTTTGCAGCCTCTTGCTTGGTGTCATCGACGATTTCCTTAACGTCCTCAGACACTTCATCGGCTGCATGCTTAGCGCCTTTGAAGATGCCAGACAAGAAGCCACCAGCCTTAGCTTTAGCCTTCTTCGCATCTTTAGCTACCTTGTCCTTGGCAGCATCTGCCGTTTCCGAAACAGCTCCAACGCCAGCCACAATGTTGTCTTTGGCGGCTTTCGTGTCATCCTTGATCTCCTTGGCTACAGCATCTTTTGCTTTCACTGCGTCTTTACCTAATTTCTCAGTGGCTTCAGTAGTAGCCGTTGCCACTTTCATCGTAGTATCTGATATTTTTTCACCGGTTGCTTTCGCTGCGCCTGTCACGGATTCCTTAGCAGATCCTAATTTTTCCTCAACATGCTTCTCCGCCGCTTTGCTATGGTCAATTATTTCTTGTACGCCTGCCGAAGTTTTGTCCTTTAGTTTGTCCTTTGCCGAATGTATATCGGAAACAATTTTTTCCTCAGCATTCTTTGCTGCCTTTGCAGCTTCCTCAGCTGCTAGTCGAGCACGTTCCTCTTCCTCGGTGGCTTCCTGTTTGGTCTCATCCCAAAATTCTTTAACATCTTCGGAGACTTCATCGACAGCATGCTTAGCTCCTTTGATTATGCCGGAGAAGAATCCACCTGTCTTCGCTTTAGCTTTTTTAGCTTCTTTCTCCGCTGCATCTTTCGTCGCGTCGACAGCATCAACAACTGCTCCAGCTCCAGCAGCGGCCTTATCTTTTGTAGCGTCAACGCCGTCCTTAATTTTTCCACCAACAGCTTCCTTAGTTTTGTGGAGATCGTCACTTACTTTTTGAGCTGCATCTGCAGTAGCCTTCGCCGCTTTCGCAGATTTGTCAGAAATTTCTTTCTCGGTTTTTTTCGCCGCGTCAGTCAGTGTGTCTTTAGCAGAAGTAACTTTCTCTTCAACCTTTTGTTCTGCTGCTTTCACGCCATCGACTACTTTTTGAGCACCCGTGGCAGCTTCCTTGGCCACTTTGTCCTTTGCTGCCTGTACATCAGACGCAACTTTGTCCTTAGCTTGTTTGGCGGCTTTGGCTGTTTCCTCAGCTGCATGTTTTACTTTTTCCTCCTCCTTAGCGGCCTCCTGTTTGGTTTCATCGACGAATTCTTTGACATCTTCGGATACTTCATCGGCTGCGTGTTTTGCGCCTTTGAAGATTCCCGACAAAAATCCACCGGCTTTACCCTTTGCCTTCTTGGTGTCCTTCGCAATCTTCTCCTTGGCCGCATCGGCAGTTTCAGCAACAGCTTCAGCTCCTGCGACAACCTTGTCCTTTGCTGCCTTTGTGTCTTCCTTTATTTCCTTACTTACGGTGTCCTTAGCTTTCGCAACATCTTTTTTCACTGTTTCAGCCGCGTCACCCGTAGCTTTAACGGCTTTGTCCGTAATATACACCACTTTTTCTCCGGTCGCCTTGGCTGCATCTTTAGCAGAAGCCGAGGCTTCCTTCGCCTTCTCCTTTGCTGCCTTAGTTTGATCAACGACTCCTTGCACGCCCGCTGAAGCCTTGTCCTTCAGCTTGTCCTTCGCTGCATGAACATCCGAAACGACCTTGTCCTCAGCGTCCTTAACGGACTTCGCAGCTTCCTCAGCTGCCCGACGAGCTCGCGCTTCCTCTTCAGTAGCTTCTTGTTTAGTTTCGTCCCAGAATTCCTTTACATCTTCGGATACTTCATCGACCGCGTGCTTGGCCCCTTTGATGATGCCAGAGAAAAATCCGCCGGTCTTCTCTTTAGCCTTCTTTGCCTCTTTCTCCGCTGTGTCCTTCGCCGCTTCAGCGGTAGCTGCAACCGCTTTAGTTCCTGTCGTTATTTTATCTTTTGTTGTGTCGATGCCAGCCTTGACGCCGTCGCTCACAGCGTCTTTGGCTTTCACGGCATCATCACCTACTTTTTGAGCCATGTCTTTTGATGCCTCCGCCGTTTTGGAAGAAGTTTCTGATACCTTCTCTCCGGTTTTTTTAGCAGCATCAGCCAAGGCATCTTTTGTTACGGTTGCTGTCTCCACGATTTCGTCTTTTACCGTCTTTGCTTTGTCGGCGACTTTCTGTGTCGCCTCTGCAGTTTCTTTCGCCAGTTTGTCTTTCGCTGATTTGCTTTCGTCGACCACTTTCTGTGCAGCATCCGAAGTATCTTTGACCAATTTATCTTTTGCCGCTTTCGTTTCATCAACAACTTTCTCTGCAGCAGCCTCAGTTCCTTTGACTAATTTGTCCTTTTCTGCTTTGGTTTGGTCAACAAGTTTCCCAGTAACATCTGAAGTTTCCTTTGCTAATTTGTCCTTTGCCGTACGTGCGTCTGCAGCAAGTTGGTCCTTGGAATCCTTCAGTGATTTCGCAGCTTCGTCTGCAGCTCGTTTAGCCTGTTCTTTCTCCTTCGAAGCTTCGTGTTTAGCCTCTTCCAAAAAGTCTTTTACGTCGGTCGATGTTTCATCAGCTGCGTGTTTAGCGCCTTTAAAGATTCCGGACAAAAATCCACCGGCTTTGCTCTTCGCCTTTTTAGCATCTTTGGTCACTTTATCTTTAGCAGCCTCCGCAGTTTCAGCAACTGCCTCGGCTCCTGAGGTGACTTTTTCTTTAACTGCTTTAGCGTCGTCTTGAATTTCCTTGCTGACAGCGTCCTTGGCTTTCGTAGCATCTTTCTTTGCTTTTTCGGCGGCATCCGACGTCGCTTTAGCTGCTTTCGTTGTAGCTTCTGAGATTTTGTCTCCCGTTGCTACAGCGGCGTCCGAGATTGAATCTTTAGCGGACGTGAGCGTCTGACCTACTTGGTCTTTAGCAGTTTTTAGTCCTGAAATAGCTTTGTCTTCAGCATCCTTTGTTGCCTTTGCAGCCTCTTCGGCTGCCCGACGAGCTCGTTCTTCTTCCTCAGCAGCTTCCTGTTTAGTTTCATCCCAAAACTCTTTGACATCTTCCGAGGCGTCATCCACTGCGTGCTTAGCACCTTTGATTATGCCGGAGAAGAATCCATCCGTCTTCGCTTTAGCTTTCTTAGCCTCTTTCTCCGCTGCGTCTTTCGTCGCGTCGACAGCATCAACAACTGCTCCAGCTCCGGCAGCGGCTTTATCCTTTGTAGCGTCAACACCGTCCTTAATTTTTCCGCTAAGAGCTTCCTTAGTTTTGTGAACATCTTCACTTACTTTTTGAGCTGCATCTGCAGTAGCTTTCGCCGCTTTTGCAGATGTGTCAGAAATTTCTTTCTCGGTTTTTTTCGCCGCGTCAGTCAGTGCGTCTTTAGCAGAAGCAGCTTTCTCTTCAACCTTTTGTTCTGCTGCTTTCACACCATCTACTACTTTTTGAGCACCCGTGGCAGCTTCCTTGGCCATTTTGTCCTTTGCTGCCTGTACATCAGACGCAACTTTGTCCTTAGCTTGTTGTGCGGCTTTCGCTGCTTCTTCGGCTGCGCGTTTCGCCTTCTCTTCCTCTTTTGCAGCCTCCTGCTTGGTCTCGTCGACAAATTCCTTGACGTCTTCAGATACTTCATCGGCTGCGTGTTTTGCACTTTTGAAGATTCCAGATAAAAAGCCACCGGCTTTTCCCTTCGCCTTCTTGGCATCCTTCGCGACCTTCTCCTTAGCCGCGTCCGCAGTTTCAGCAACAGCTTCAGCTCCCGCGACGATCTTGTCCTTCGCCGCTTTAGTGTCTTCTTTGATTTCCTTGCTCACGGCGTCTTTACCTTGCGCTAAATCCTTTCCGACTTTTTCAACTGTGTCACTTGTAGCTTTCGCTGCTTTGGTTGTAACGTCCGACACTTTTTCTCCAGTTGATTTAACAGCATCTGACACTGCATCTTTAGTGGCAATCAATTTCTCCTCAGTTTTAACTTTCACTTTGTCCTTTGTTGCGAGGGCTTCAGACGCAGCTTTGTCTTCAGCTTCTTTAACAGCTTTCGCAGCCTCCTCAGCTGCTCGCCGTGCCCGTTCTTCTTCCTCTGCGGCTTCATGTTTGGTCTCATCCCAGAATTCTTTAACGTCTTCGGAAACTTCGTCAACAGCGTGTTTTGCGCCTTTGATTATACCAGATAAGAATCCGCCACTCTTTGCTTTAGCTTTTTTAGCCTCTTTCTCCGCCGCATCTTTGGCTGCCTCAGCTGTGTCAGCCACGGCTTCAGCTCCGGTGGTAACTTTATCTTTAGCTGTATCAACCGCAGTTTTCACTTTTTCACCGGCAATATCCTTGGTTTTTACTGCATCTTCACCCAACTTCTGAGCTGTATCCGTTACTGCTTTAGCTGCCTTCGATGTGGCATCGGAAACCGTCTGTTCAGTTTCTTTGGCTGCAACGACCACTGTATCTTTAGCAGAAGTGAGTTTTTCTTTCACACGGTCTTCAGCTGCCTTCGTACTGTCAACGGCTTTTTGCACACCCGCTGACGTATCCTTTGCCAATTTATCCTTCGCTGCTTGAATGTCTGCTGCAGCTTTGTCTTTAGCATCCTTGGCGGCCTTTTCCGCTTCAGCCATGGCACGTCTTGCTTCTTCTTCTTCTCTTGCTGCCTCCTTTTTCGTTTCTTCGAGGAAATCTTGAACGTCGTCGGAAACTTCATCCACTGAATGCTTAGCACCCTTGAAAATACCAGATAAGAAACCACCAGCTTTTCCTTTAGCCTTTTTGGCATCTTTTATCGCCTTATCCTTCGCTGCATCTGCAGTTTCGGCAACAGCGTCAGCGCCAGCGACAAGTTTGTCCTTAGCAGCTTTGGTGTCTTCTTTAATTTCTTTGCTTACACCATCCTTAACCTTAGCGGCATCCTTGCCTACTTTTTCTACTGCATCACCCGTCGCTTTAACTGCTTTGTCTGTTACGTCCACGACTTTTTCACCAGTTGCCTTCGCTGCATCCGATACTGCATCTTTAGCAGAAGCAGCAGTTTCCTTTACTTGATCTTTCGCTGCCTTTGTTTTGTCAGTAACCTTCTGCGCTCCTACAGAGACGTCTTCTATCAGTTTGCCTTTCGCGTCGCGCAGATCTGCGGCGACTTTGTCCTTCGAATCTTTCACAGCTTTAGCAGCCTCGTCAGCAGTTTGTTTCGCTTTTTCTTCTTCCTTCGCAGCTTCCTGCTTGGTATCCTCGACGAATTCTTTAACGTCCTCTGAAACTTCATCAGCTGCGTGCTTAGCGCCCTTGAAGATTCCAGATAAGAATCCGCCCGTTTTAGCCTTTGCTTTCTTTGCGTCTTTTGCTACCTTTTCTTTTGCTGCATCTGCAGTGTCAACAACAGCTTCGACACCTGCAGCGACTTTGTCTTTCGCGGCCTTTGCGTCTTCCTTTACTTCCTTGCTCACTGCATCCTTGGCTTTCGCGGCATCTTTGCTCAGTTTTTCAGCTGCGTCTGACGTAGCTTTGGCAGCTTTGGCTGTCGCATCAGAAACTTTTCCCGCGGTTACTTTCGCAGCGTCGGAAACAGAATCTTTAGCAGCAACTAACTTTTCTTCGGCGCGTTTCTCCGCTGTCTTCGTATGGTCGATGACTTCTTGCACACCTGCCGAACTTTTATCTTTTAGCTTGTCCTTAACTGCACGTAAGTCGGAAGCAGCTTTGTCTTCGGCATCTTTCAACGCCTTCGCAGCTTCTTCAGCTTCCCGCCTAGCCCGTTTTTCCTCTTCTGCCGCCTCCTGTTTCGTTTCGTCCCAAAATTCTTTGACATCTTCAGAGGCTTCGTCCACCGCGTGTTTCGCACCCTTCAGGATTCCAAACAGAAAGCCTCCACCTTCCTTGTCCTTCGGTTTGTGCTCAGCTTTGTCTGTCGCAATTTCACTACCTGCCACGTCCTTCTTGTAAGGCTCTCCTAATGCGTCAGCTGCGTTTCTGGTGTCATTCAAGAATTTGCTCGTGGCAATTCTCAGCTCTTCATCGCCGCTGTCGAAGGAGACGTCGCCACTCTTCTCCGTACTCTTCTCCCGCGACTTGCTTCGTCTCTTCAGAGTCGATTTCGGACTCTTGAAAATTCCGAAGATACCACCTTTTTCTTTGACGTCACTTGCATCGTGAGGCTTTCCATTGTGACTGTCGGTAGATTCCACTGCGGTGGTGTCCTTCGATTTAGTCCTCTCGACGCTGTCGCCACGAGCCAGCGGCGTAACAGCCCGAGCTTTCGGCGCTTCAGGAGCAATCGTCTTCTGCTCCGCCTTCACGGGACTCGTCTCCTCGATGAGTGGTTCGTGCAGCATGCCCGCGGTGCGTCGTGTATCGTCCAAGAACTTGAAAGTCGCGTCTCGAAGTTCTCGCTGTTGCTCCTCGTCACCACTGTCGAAAGATCTTTCCTTCGAGGAGCTTCGCTCCCTCGAGCGACTCTTCTTCCTGCTCTTCAACTTCGGACTCTTGAACATACCAAAGAAGCTCTTTTTGCCGTCGTCCGACGTCTGCGAATCGTCGAGGTCGCCCTTGTCAGCGTCGTCGCTGGAGAGAACCTCAGACTTCAGTGCTGGCGCGGTCTTGGATGACACACCATTTTCTTTGTCAGCTTTAAGATCATCAGGCCTGTCGATCACCTTCGTAGACGTAGTGTACACCTTTGTGACTAATGTCTCCACACCGTGTTTTCCTTGATCTTCGGCCTTGCCTTTGGCGGCAGCAATGTCGTAAGATGCACTGTCGACTTTGTCTTTTGGCGTGTCGAAGACAGTCTCGCTGGTCGCAACGAACTTTTCGATCTTCACGTCCGAATCCGGTTTTCGCTGAACTTCGTATATAACTGGCTCGTGGCTTCTTTCGTTGGCCCTTCTCGTGTCGTCCAGAAACGCTGTAGTGGCGATACGAAGCTCCTCGTCGCCACTGTCGAAGGACTCCTGTTTCGAGGAGTCTTTGTCCTTCGAGCGACTGCGTTTTTTAATCTTCGGACTCTTGAACATGCTGAAGAAGCCGCTGCCCTTGTCCTTACTTTCATCCCCGGAGTCTTTCGAACCGTCCTTGGCTAATTCCGGCTTGTCTGAAGATTTTTTCTCGTGATCCGGAAGAGCCTCATCGAGAGTCTTCAGATCTGTCTTTATCGTTGTTTTGATTTCCTCAGTCGTATGCTTGGCTTTGTCCGCAGCAGCTTTCACAGGTGTCTCGACGGTGTGCTTAACATTTTCACCGCCCACCCAGACGTCTTCGATTTTACGAGACTCGTCCTCGATGACCTTCTCACCGTCTCGAACGATTTTCGTGACTGTAACGACTTTAGTGGTGACCACCTTTTCACTGTCCTTGACAACTTTTCCGACATCTTCTTTCGCACCTTTCACCAACGAATCTTTCGATTTCTTGGCGTCATCGATGGCTTGTTTTGTGCCATTGGTGACGGTCTTCTCGACGGTTCTGGTAGTTACAGTTATTCCGTCATCAATTTTCTTCAGATCGCTCTTCACGCCATCAACGATCTTTTCTTCGGACGCTTTCACTGAGTCAGAAACGTCCTTCGCGTCTTTCGCGGCGTCCTTGGCGGTTTTCTTGATTTTCTCTTCCGCCACTTCGGCAGCTTTTTTCGCATCGTCGGCAGCCGCGTCTATGCTGTCCTCGAGTTTTGGCTTTGAGCTTCTGAAGAAGCTGGAAAAGAAGCCGGGCTTTGATTTGCTGTCTTCATCGTCGGTGTCCGTCGCGCTTTTCTCCTCCGCTGGCTTTGTCTTCTCCGGTTTTTCGTAACGCGGATTGAAAGCCGCTGCGCTTCGTCTGCTGTCCTCGAGGAAATCAGCGGTGATATGTCTCACTTCGATCTCGGCTTGCGTCACCTCGACCGGCGGTGGCGACACGGAGATCGTTATCGCGGTCGGCTGATGAGCCGAATCCGCGGTCTTTCTCGTGTCCTCGAGGAACTTCATCGTCGCATTTTTCGTATCCTCATCGCCACTGTCGAAAGAGGTGTCCTTGGAATCCTTGGATTTCCCTTTCTTCAATTTTGGTCCCTTGAAAATTCCGGAGAATATTCCACCAGACTTTTCCTTATGTTTCTTTGATTCGGCGTCTGGTTTGTCATCAGTCGCAGTTTGCTGTACGTTGTACACGACCTCGTAAGCCGACTGTTTGTCCTCCTCCGGCAACTTCCCAGGCTTCTCCTTCTCAGGACTCTTCTTCGAGTCCGATTTGAGAATGCCCTTTATCTCCTTACTCTTCTGTTTCGCGTCTTCCTGAGTCGCGGCGGCAATGTTCTTCGAAGTCTTGTCAGCGACTTCCTTGTCCTCCTTGGACAACTTCTCCTTTTCGCTCTCGAGACTCTTGCCCGTGTCGGCCAACATCGTAGCGCAGTCTGGATAGACTTTGGCGATGCTCTTGGCCACGTCCTCTTTGGCGCGATCGGTTGTAACGTTTGTGTCAAACGAAACCGTTTGCCCGTGCAGCTTGTCGCCCACGAGATCGACTCCTTGCGCAGGTTCGCCCGAGCGAATGTCCACGACGGTGACGATTTTCTCCTCGATAACCGGACCTTTCGTCACTATGGTTTTCGTGATCACGCGATCGGTCGTAGCGGTCGAAGGGGTCGTGGAGATAATTAATCTACCGTCCACGTGTTCGCCCTGTCCGTAGCCGATCACTGGGTCGTGGGCACCGAAATAATGCGTTTGATGAGGTCCTGTTTCACTCGTAGATTCACTCGGCACGGGATGATCGTAGTCTCGCACGGTCGTCGTCTTCGTGATAACGGTCTGTCCGGTCTTAGGATCACCCTGAGTGGTTACAATGGTTTTTGTCGAGACTACGGAGTCCTTAGCTTCACCCTTACCCCCCGGAACCCTACGCTGCTTTGTAATCAGAGGCTCGATATCGTCTATCGGTCGTGTGACTTGTTGTGAAATCGGTTGACCGAAGTCAGGCTCGTCAATAAGAATACTATCATCAACACGAGCTAAACGCTGGCCTAAAGCACCTTCCGCCTCACTACTCGCCTGCGCATCATCACGATAAACCCCCGACCACCCTTCCTTCGCTAACTTCTCCTTCTCTTTTTCTGCGTCTTGTATAACACCTGTTAATTAAGTATTAAACATTTTAGGCATCGAAAAACGTAATAAACATAATATCGGCACATTGTTTTTTTTTTGTATATCATCTGGTCATCATTAGTTTAAGCTGGCTGGCTGAATAATTGCCCATTGATGGAGCAGCAGTTAGACTTCGCCGTGGTATTTTGTGCTTAGTGTTTGTGCTGTGGAGCAGCTATCTTTATAAGAGGAAATTATTATTTTGTTTCCAGAAAATTTCCACCGCGATTAATCGTGAATTTTCGTGACAATCAGGCGCAGCGGTAAGCGACGATTCGAACAATTATTTTCCAATCGCATTACGTGAATTTCGCGTATTAAAGGCATTAGAGACACGTCAAGTATGCCTGTGATTGTACGATTTATTAGAACAGTAACAAGAATTTCATTGCCCTGGAAGTGTTCGGTGGTTGAACGAAATTTCGTTATAGTTTTTTCGAATGCAAGTTAACTCCCGGTTATGGATTGTCAATGAGAAAGAAAAATCAACGGGCAATATTAGTGCAGTCATTTAGTAACTTTAAACCTGATCGCATATCACTGCGCGAAAGCAGCGATCGGTAGCATTGTTTAGATTAAAAAAGAAGATAAGTAGTATAATAATCGACCCAAACGACAGCTGCTCCGTGCGCCCACACAGCCAGTTCATGCAACGCCAAACAATTGCAGCTTAACCTTTGCTGAAACAAATTTTTACGAGGAAATACGAAAGAGTTGAAAGAGAGTATTAGTGATTTCAATAAAAATAGATGTATCCCCGGTCGATTGTTTACTTTTAAAAAATCTCTATCGAACGATCTGACTGTCGTGCTCAAGTCACGATCAATGGATCCAGGTGACGCGAAAGCGAAAATCATAATATATGTTACATTTGTCAAAAAACAAGCAAGCCCTTCAATATCGATGATATCTGCACCGGGATAATCAGAACCTGCTGGTGAAAAAAATAAATATACAACGAAGATATAAGTGGTTATGAAAGTCGTAAGCTTCAAGTGCCGGAATGACATTAAAAATGACACAATCGATAGATAATCGTATTACATGGCACACAGTAAAGCCGCAGATTCAGACATTCGGCAAGAAAATCGTGTCTAGAATATATAATCGACCGTACGCCAATTTATCGGTATCGCAATCTCCAGGGAGCGGGGCTGGAAAAGATTAGCGCGAAACGTTGGCATTTATTGAACGACACGATTTTGCGTAATCCAAATGTGCGCAGAGGCTTCAGCAGTGGGATGTACGCCGGAGTTTTCGTACGCTGGTGAGTAAAAAATGGGAGAACCGTGAGCGAGCATCCCATTGCCCTATTGTATTGACCTACACGATTATCGTTCATGCTACAAAGGTACCAGAAAGAGAGAGAGAGAGGGAAAGAATAGAGATAGAGAAATAGATAGCAAGAGAGTAAAGAGACAGAGAGAACGGAATCAGGAAACGCTGCTTGGTCGCTCAATTTGATTCTGAAAGGAATCCCCGCTGCTAGGCAAAGCACGGCCCCTCAACCCATCGATCTCGTCGCGAATCGAAAGCAAATCACTTACCGGTCACAAGTCTGTTGGCGTCTTCGTAAACCCTCTGCCGTTTTTTATTGTCATCGTCCGGTATATCGTACGACTTTTTCGTCATAGTATCCATAGTGTGAACCTTGTGCGCAAGGAATTCGGCCATATCGTCACCGAGCTCTTTCTCTTCACTGGCATATTTGTCTTTTATCGGGGTCGAGGTACCGTTGAATACAGTGCCATTGGTGATTGTGACGTGCTGTTTAGCTGTGCAACAAAAAAAAAATATATCGTGTCTTGAAGATGAAGAAATTATAAAACAGAAGACGAGTAAAGCGACGTCAACGGCGGCAGATAAAATTGGATTTTCGTCTAAACATCTTAACGCGAGACTCTGGCATTGATCTCATTGGCTTAATCGTTCGACTCTCAAGAAGGAAAGTCATACTCGTTAGCAATTTGTTCAAGCGCGCGCAATGGAAAGACGCCGTATCACTAAAACGTCAGACGCCCTAGATTCTCGCCCCGTTATATAGAACTCGCGATCTCCACCTTTCGACGTTAGATTTCCGATGGCGAGGCTCTCAAACAGCCAATATTTTAGACACAAGTGACACAAGTATTAAACCTATAACGTCCAAAGTATTTGTGGCGATCCACGTCGCCGGACAATCGGTGACTAAAGCCTCGTGAGTGCTGTGATTCAGTGCATATCTGCTGCTTTAGCAATGGCAAAAGTTAACTTGGATTACGGATCACCGGCTTAATTCGAAAAATGACATCATTGTCATATCCTCTGAGTTCGCGCGAAGTTAAACCACGAGTCAGCGATCGCCCCAAGAGCCTGGTCGATGCGTCAGAAGGACGTTAGCACGACTCGGGGCACGGCACAAAGTCGTAAATAACGATGATAATCCATATAATAGATGGAAAAAAAGTAAAAAATTGAAACGTGGAAATCGACTCACTCTGTTTGCGCGTCACGTTGCCCATGTTGCTGAGGTCCTCGACGGACTCGGAATCCTGCAAACGTCGAAACTGTCAGACAATTAACGAGATTCCCGGGTGATGAGGTAATATCTCGTTGCGAGCGAACAATGGTGGGAAGTGGATAATAGGAGAGTTCGCGAATTGCAAGCGATGGGACGTTTGATACGGCGGTTTTATGGCGCCGCTGTGAATTTCATGCTTGTGTCGCAATTTCGCGGCGGCGCGTTCTCCACGCTCGCTCGCTTAATTGTGAATCCACGCGCGCGGAAAATGTTGCTAAGAAAAAAAGGAAGGAAATTTTTCGGTAACTCACCCTCATTCGATCGGGTTCCTCGTAGTCCGGATCCAGTTTCGGATCCAATGTGCCATCGCGCCGAAGCGACGAGTCTCTGGACGGTCCCAATTCTTCCTTCAACGAGTCGAAACCGGGCTGATCGAGTCTCACTCTCGCGACGGCCTTCTCGACGTCGTCGGTCACGAGTTCAACGTTGAATATACAAGTCTTGACGATGTCCTCGCGACCTATTTTGTTCAGGGCCTTTTCTAGCGTGTTGCCTGAAAAATAAATATTTATGTTGCTCAAGCAAACGTAAAAAAGTCGATGTGTGTTTTATGTTCAAATTCTTATACAATTGCTGTGGTTAGAAGTGCATTTAACATTTAAAAACACGTAAGAAATACGGAATTTAAATCTGAGATGTCTATCCGATCGATTCTAAAATAGTAAGTCGCAATTAAAAACAGACACTTTATTTTATAAACATTTATAAAATCGATTGATAAGCCCCTCCTCCGCAGTATCAATTTCGGGTTAAAGACCTCGGTCACAAACCTCGTTCACGCACGATCTGCACTCGCGAAGGTGGTGATCTGTTTCTATTAAATACTAATAACAGCTCGCTGGTATATCCAGCAACAGAAGGATTCTCGTACGCCTGATACAACGTTATAAACATTGTCACTATTCACTAAGCTTGATCGTAAGCACAGCCGGCGAATACCACAGTCGAGCGTGTCGAAACGCTTATCGTGTATTATTTCTACGTTGGAATGTTAAACCAAATAATCCTCCTTTCAATTGTATTTATCACTAGACCACTAAATTTCCTCGCGAGAAAAAATTAAACCACTTTTCCCGAGGAGTGGCGCAATAAAATTCACAAGTAAGAAAATCACAATCCCAAGTCGCTACTTGTTGGATCCACGGAGCTGCATCGTTGCGCACCACCTTCGCATCGTAGCGAGCACTGAACTGACGTTGTTGTTACTTCCTCCGATAATAGTAATGATGTTATGTGCGTGCCGACCGACGCCGCGGCAATTCGATTAGCATGACCAAGTGGGAGAGAAGCGGACGAGGGGTCCACGTGTTTATGCCAGGCATAATAATGCGCGGTGAGATCATAAACTACGCTTCTGCAGAGATTCCAGACGTCTGACTCAACTTTTACGCGTCGCGTTCCTTCTCGCTTCACCTTGATTTTAAACAGGTTTTTTTTTTTCTTCTTCGTTTACTTCCCTCCGCGGGAACTTATAGTTTATATACCTGTAATTTCTCGAGCCCAGCGGGTCGCATCTACGCGAGAGGTTTTATTAATAAACAGGCAATTCATAATTTCCTGTGGGGCTTCGCGATGACCCAGCCATCGAGGCCAAGGCTGCCGCGAAAAATTGCGTCATCCTGATGCATCCGATTTAATAATAAGTATTGAAGAACCGAATATATTTTGTATATGAACCACGTCCGTCTGATTGTGTGTTTGACGGTCAGTTAACGTCTCGATGCGAAGTCACCGTCGTCACCGCTGAGTTTCTTCGCTTTTTTTTTTTACTTTATGTACATTTGACAGATAAAATTCCGTCTCGGCAACGGCGAAGGTTAACAGCTTTTACGGAATATTTGACGAGAATCCGAAAAACTCGATTCGACAGTCGTCGCGATAGGATTTTATTTATATAATTTTCGAATGAGCGACAATCGATTGCGGAGATGACACTCACCGGTTGCTTTGTTGCCGTTGCCCTGCCAGACTTTAAACATTGCTGCGGCCTGCAGCGCCGGTTTGCCAGGATGTTCGCTCTTTATCGTTTCGACTTCGTTGGGCGATATATTTAATTCTTCGGCTAGTTTTTCCCAATCGCGATCCAAGAGATTCGCGATGTCTGTTAAGCGGATCGTCGCTCTGTGTATTGTGTCGGGTCGGCCTGTAAATCGTTGAAAAATGCTCGTTACAACGAAATTTGTTATCAAAATCGAAATTATTATTTTTTTATATATCGGTAAAACAACTACGAACTTATTCCTCCGTCCCTCAAGAAGCTGTAATTTTTGGACAGTTCTAGGAGGTCTAACTCGGAGTGCGCAGCTTCCGGTGAAATTTTCTCCGGCAGCAGAATGTTTAGCGTACATATCGGTGTCTGAGGAGGCTCGCCCTTCGGAACTTTGGGCTCGCTCATGAACATTATACGGCCGACCATGTCAGCCGCGTCTGGATCCTTGACTCGGGCCGTGAATGGAACACGATTCTCTTTGAATGCTCTGAACGGCAGTTGTAATTGTTCGCCGCTCTTCATCACGGGAACTAAATTTCCCGCGAACTCCATGTATTGGGTTTTGCCCTCCAGTACCTTTTTAATAGATGAACAGATTATGTCATGAAATAAATGGTAGCACTCCAGAACTCATTTCTTTTTCCATATACTATTGTTCTCAAATCGTACATTGTATCCCCGAAATATTGGTTTCAACCCATTTTTACTTTTTAAAAAATGTTTTATTTCAAGGATTCAACGCACCTCGACGTCTCGACTCTTCGCCACCTCCGTAAAGTGCTCCTGATGTTCCAAAGTTTTGTCCTCCTTGTCATCCGTCATACAGAAAACGCGGAGTCTTGCTTCCAAGGGATCGACGCGTTTGGCGAATACGACGAATCTGTAAAAAAGGGCGACGACATACTGCTGAAAGTTCTTACCGAGATGCATCGACAGTGACAATTTCGGGATGGACATATTTGTGGGAACGGGTGAATTGTGAGCTTTTCGTTTTTTGTCCTCATCTTTCACTTACTTAGCCATAAACGGCACATGCGTCGCGTGGGTATAGAGCTCTGTAGCCATTCTCGTAGCTTCGGTGATGTTTCGACAATCCATTAGCCAAAACCGTGCGGACACGGTGGTCGTGAATGAGACGCAATCCTTGACGAATGTGAGCGGCGTTGACCCGGTCACGTCCTCCCAGACCGCCCGAGACTGACCCCCTGAACGACATACATGCCAAGTCCAATAACATTATTAAAATATGTCCGTGCAGCGAATGCGCCAACGGCGAAAGAGAGAGAGAGAGAGAAAGTAGTGATTCGTGTGGAAATTGGTTTCGCGTTTACTCCTTTTTAAATACAGTCGAAATCTTGAGGAGCGTTTCTTCACTTTTTCATATTATCCTGAAAAAGCAGATTCCTATTTACAGACTGCCACCTGTGGCTACTTTGAATATCTCAAGAATAAATAATTTTATGAATAGGATTTTCAGCATAAAAAATAGAGGATTTTTCATTTTTAATTGATAAGGACAAAAATCAAAGTAGCGAAAAGTGACCGTCTCTGCTTCGTTTTTCATCCAGCGAAAATACGGAATTGTGTGAAAGCTCTGAACCTCAAACTGTATTTAAGCTCGGTGTTGGTTCGTGCGATTATTGCCACGTGCTTGATATCATTGTCAAATTAACGATAATGTGTGTCATCCGTATGATAATGCTTGCGAAATAATGAGAGCGAATAAAACCGATTGCCGGCTGATGAAGCAACGTGTGTGGGGCGATTTAAAAGCGTTTTAAATCATAATCGAGTAACGAGTGTTCATTTTTTTGAAGCAATAAATTCGTTCATATCGGAGTTTGCTCGTATTCATGTCATTCGAACTCTTCCACGATAACAAATTAAGGTCACGTCCCCTCTCGTTTTTTTTTGCTGGCAATTCAGCTGATCTCAGTTGGTTGATAAAAAAATATCATAATAATGACAATATGATGTGATTTGATGAAACAGAATGCGGAGACGATACCCCAACAATTTTCGACAAAATTCTCATGATACTTATGACTTGGAGACACAAAATTATTGAAAAAACTTCGTAAACAATCGTATACCGGTATTATATCGAAATATATATCGAAACGAAGAGTCGAGGAATACAAAGATCTATCCTCTAAGCAATTACCAGTAAAACGAATGTGCTGAAACAAAAACTATTGATTTAAAGATTACAAATGAGCTAGAATAGTAAAAAATTCGTATCTACGTTAATTAATGATCCATACCTAAATGACTCAATCCTAACAATACGCAAGCATTAACAATGAATCACAACAAGATATGTATACAACAATGGTACTTGAATAACATGTTTCTATCGAACGTGCAGCTACCATCTGCCTTGCCAATCTCTAGCCGATATTTGACTATTATTCACCGGTATCATTAAACAAAAGTACACGTTCGATTGCATTGTCAGTCTTGATAATAATTAATGTCATTTTTCTTCATCGCGCTATTATAATATCGCGACGAGCATTAATATATAGATTGAGTGTTGTAGTTTACGGAAAGAGATCTTTCAGTAAGCTGGTCGCCGCTCTACAGTGTTACGCGCAAGCATATATTACCAGTTATACTGCACAGAAGCCTGAGGGTCGGCGCGTCTCCGGAGTATTGATTTATCATTCCCTTGTTCGCCGCTTGGGGCACCGGTATTGTGAGTGTGATTGGTTTGTGGAACTTTCTTCGTCGCGGTTCGACAGTCACGATTGGAGACACCGCGACCCGATTGCCAAGAAGTTTCGCCACGAGTTCCGCGGGTATCGGATGGGCCTGAAAGTTACAATTTATTGAAATTGTGTCGACGATTATTGCCATCGAATACTCCATCGATCGATCGAGCCACCGAATAAGTTTAGTTAAGTTTAGAAATGGTTTGTCAGTAAAAAAATCGTTTTTTGCGTTTTTCTCTACGAATTTTCAATTTTTCGGGCAAACACCCGTCGTTTTTGGAATCAGCGGAAAATTTCCCATCGGATAGGGCTTTTAAACTTGGCGAAATCGAAAATTTTTTTTCGACCAATTTTGCGAAAAATGGCAAGGGGTACCCCTTCTAAAAATTTGCGATTTTTAAGGGTGAACTTTAAAAATCTGCAAAAAATCGAAAAATCGAGATATCGCGTTCCGCCTGGCGGCATTCTCTTCATTGATAAGTCTTCTTTTGAATGCAAAAAGAAAATCCCGATTATATTCATCCAAAGAAAAATTACACCGATTTTAGTAAAGTGCCAAAATTAGGAAAAAGTGAAAAATCGTTTTTCGCGTTTTTCTCCTACAATTTTTCATTTTTCGGGCAAAAACCGGTCATATTTGGAATCAGCGGGAAATTTCCCATCGGATAGGGTTTTAAAACTTCGTTAAACCGAAAAAAAAATTTTCGCCAAAAATCGCAAGGTTGTTCCTAGCTTTAAAAATAAGTGATTTCGTACCTGCAGACCGACTCTGATTTTTTTCGTGAGTGCCGCTGGCGGAAAGACAGCCTGCACCTGAGGAACCGCGGATGAGGAAACTGTGCCGCCCTCGGGTCCGACGGCGTGAACTTCTTGTCGGATGCGCGACACCACCGCGAAATAATGGGGAAAGTCGACCGTGAGAATTCTGACGATTCGCGACGTCTGGAGATCCTCCAGCTGGCTTAGCTCTGGGAACAAAAGTTAGTTTGCATTTAAAAATGTCAAGAATCTTGTGAGAACTTTTGGAGCATTTTTTTTTTTTTTCAAACATCACTTACCTTCTCCTTCAAAGCTCTCGTTTAACACGTCTTGGACGGCCTCCTCGCTGGCCTCCAGCGTGTGTTCGCGCCAGGTTTCTCCATTGTCGGATCGTAGAATCACGATTTCGCGCTCTTTTCCACGAAGCGATGCAAAGTGTGGTACCTCTATTATTACTGGTCTGAAACGTTAACGAAATTATACGTTAAACTCCCCGTTACTCATAAATATAGAACTCTTGTTTTTTTATGGCTGGGAAAGGGGGTAACCGCATTATAATTTTTTTTATACTGCAAAGGTTGAACCATTATTGTCTTACCCTAAGAATTTGGCAGCAACAGGTCCAAGTTCAAGGATCCTACTGGCCAACGCCTCGCCTTCCATCAGAGGCGGTGGATTCGTCAATTTATCCCTCTTAAGATATCTGCATGTGATTCGCATGGGCATCGCTGCCTTCCTCGGTGGCACGATGACCCGAACGCCGCTGTGTCGACAGCCACGCATTGCACCTCCGCGTGCATCGACCAGGAACGAAACCAGAAAGCTGCACGAGTAGAGAAGTTAGAAAATTTCATTTGTTCATCAACGTTCCGCGCATCAGGACGTGCCGTCTAATGCTCATAATAATATCCTTGATAAAAAATAACACAAATAGAAAAAACGTGACTCAATACCACAGTCCTTCGACGGGTGAACCAATCGACAATAATTCAAATATCGAGAAAGTAAATATGTATATAAAGAAAATATTGTTTACGAAATATGCGCATATCTGTTTAAGAGGCCAATTTATACAATACATATGTAGCTTGACAAAACGAAATAAATAATTCGAACGAAAAGGATAAAAATCGATTCCATACTTCTGCGCGCTGGTATGGGCATTAAACGTAATTGCAATTGCGTTATTTATATGCTCTTGGTGCGTGTTGTTAACACATTTTTTTGGACATCGGAAAGTTAGCGACCAACAGTTGATTGATTCGAGTTCAAAGGTCCTTGATTTTTTTTTATCATATGATCTATAAGCAACGTGTTGTAGATTTAATGCTCTATAAATATAAAGTCGATCGAATCGTTGTGTTACGTGTGCATGATTTAAGAAATATTCGAGACTGCGGTGCACCAAAGTTGAAAGTGTCGGTTGAAGTCCCAAAAGACATAATATGTATACATTATTGACACAGTCGTGGAAACGTTGAATGAGAATATTTTTTTGTGATGGATGATTCATAATGAAGTTGATGACTTGATGATGTGCCGCAACATTGAGCTAAATCAAAGTTGAAGCGTTTTAAGGCTTGGCTGGCGTATCTGTCGCTGGACTTAGTCGTCAGGAGCAGCGACAGTGATCCATCCAAGATAAACATATAATAAGCTACCTAATAACAATAGCTTCTAGCTAATACTATATAGTCACTGTCTACGAACAAATCGTGAATACATATGTTCAGTAATAGCGTAGTACATTTTTTTCTCGAGTTTCACGATGAAAACTGGTGCCAATCGTCCTGCTGAAGGATTGCAAAAAATATGTATTCACTGCCCTTCAGTCGACGCTACGGTTGTCTAAGTGAGCAGCGTTATTCAGCCACTACGATATATAATATGAACATAATAAGGTGCGAGCGAGCAAAGAAGATTGTGAACGCTTTTCGAAATAGAAGTTCGACACAGAACAATAAAAAAGAAGGCAGAGTGTAAATTTTACGTGAAGTTCACTTACTTTCTCCACGATGGAATTCTGCGAGTAGCGCAAATAAAAAAACATAAAGAATCGGAAACAAAATAAAGTACGCGTTAGTATTTTTTTAAATATGTAATAATATATAAATGTGAAACAGTGGCGGATGGCGATAGATGGAAGATTTCGCGTTCGCTACTTCGCAAGTAATCTGAGATTTTTAGTACGAAATCAGCTTTTGTTCTGCTTTTGATTTCTCTCTTTGTCGACACTCTTGAAGTATTATTTACAGAGAATAAATTACCACAAGTTGTTTGTGACGTCCGAATCTTGGGCCTAATTTTTTTTTCTGTACACGAAGAAGGTAAAACAATAATAATCATGTATTATAGTAGAGATTTGTGGTGCAGCACTCCACTCACACTGTACGATCGAGGTGTAAGGGTAGAAGGTTTCAAGCCTATACATAGTGTAAATGTATATGTATATATATATATATATAAATGCAAACGTGAATCAACGTTAAATAATCTTTGAAATATAGTCACATTGGCAGCCACTAGAAGCGAATACTATTCTATAGTAATGCTTCACGACAACATAATAACGGACACCTTTCAAAAATATCTAAACGGTCTCTCACTTATCACATAAGTCTCACCAATGTACAGAAACGCACGGATTCTTCTGCGCAAACGAAACCCGCTTTCCCCACTTTACATCGCATTGTTCTAATTTATTTTTGTTTGTTTGTTTTTTTTTTTCTCACACTCGATTATCACACGAAGAAAGTATGTATAAATTTTAATTCTACGTGGTGATACACTTGGCGAAAAAATTCACAGCACAATTTTGGGCAATGGGCCGAAAAAGAAAAGATATTAGAAGACAAATAGAGATAAAGGGTATAATATACCTGTCCCTCCACATTCCTTGTCCTTTTGGTACGATACCAAGGGCAGCCAGCGACGAATTTAAGGACTCTAGTGACGGTCTAATTTCGGAACAGAACTGCGTTTAATTATCAGGAACAGTTCTTCTAAACCGTGCTCATGCGTTTGTTCATAAAATTTTTTTGTTTGTCTGTTTACACGTGCAAATACAAGGCCTCCGTGGGTTATATTAATCTAAATACTACAGCGCTACCATAAATCGTACAGCAGTGAAGGCGAATGAAGTGATATTCGGACGATGAATGAATTTCGACTATCGTGAGGATCGATGGAGGTGCATTTGCCTATTATGCCGTGAGATAAAAAAAAATATATACTCCTTCATGATTGAGAACTAGTGTGACATGTATTGCGGTTAGATGTGACACTTTCCACGTCACCCCGTTAATCTATTCTACTAGACCTTTATTCGATTAGAGTCGGAGAGAAGCAAAGTTCTATTGTATTTTTTTAATTCGCCCCTGTATCGATCACTGCACTGGTGAAGACATAACATTCTATCTGCTATTTTCATCAAGTCTTGTTAATTCAATTTGCAAATGATTATAGTTGAATAGATTCAGTATACAAATAAATCTTTACAGCATCGTGTTGCGTTTTTTTTAATTCCGAGAACCGCATTCGCGACACTATCGCAAAATTGTATGACGTAAACTTTTAGCAAAAAAACGTCGACGTTTGTTTTAAATATTTCTCGCGTGTAACACAAAAGCGGCGGTAAATAAATCACTGGTATCCGAACTTGTGCTCAATATCCATGTCTCCGTACTCCAAAGTGAATACGGCGAAGTTCGTGAATGAACTGACTGAATGAATGACAAAAGGTGTCATACGCCGGCCAGTGCAGTAGATCACGATATCATTCATTAGTATGCGTGACGAATCACGTAGCTAGAAATATCTAGTTGATATTCGTTCCGTAGGGCGATAGCGTACCGCTGCGGTTGCGTTACTCTTACAGTTTTCGCGTGGCGAAAACGCAAATGACGTTGCAAGAGAGCAATGCTATGAACCGTTAATCATCGCGCCTTTCAACTCGTCGCAAATGCTTCATCGCAATTTCCCCGGTCAGTCGCTCGCAAATTTTCGTTCCAAATGAAAACGGTGCTGTACATACGGAAATTTGGGCCAAGATAATAATTCGTTTTTCCGATTCATGCCAGGTTCTGTGCAACACCCATTCGACGACGAGTAATCAATAAAAAAAAGTATACACGTCTCGTCGAATCTTTCGAAAAATTCACAATCAAAAAAAGTAATAAGAATCCCGAAAGAAAAAAAATTTAATTTAGAAAAACAGAAAAAATAGAGCCCGAATTTCGTTCCATTAGTGAGATAATTTTGGTCACAACTCATAAAAAGATAATCTAAAGAAATAAAGTAAATGCGAAGAAAAATATTTAAAATTAACGTTAGTACGAAATCTACTACCGAGACACCCACACAGTCACTCTCACACCATATCACTCTATAATACACAACATTATTGTTTCAATGTTAGCTATTTCCCAGTATATTTACATGATGGAAAAAAAAAGATTCGATAATTGCCGGCGATCGGATTGTCTCGCCGCCTCGCGTGCGTTTTTTTCTCGAGCCAGACGCGAACTGTCGTCTGGCAAAGTGACTTGATTGTTTTATTTTGTTGTTTTTCTATTTCACTCGATGTGGCTCACTGCCATTGCATGACTGAATCGCGTAATTCGAGAGAGAGATAGAGTAGTGATTCAAGATGAAATTGTGCGTAGAATAGAACCGTGGATACATACCCAACATGAACGGGATGCCTGTTGATGTCGACGTTATCTGGCTTGACATTGGCGGCGTTCGAACGATGGTAATTTTCCTTGGTAATCATTTCTGTAACGGTAGATGCTGTAATCGATCAGCATCGCGTCATCGTCAATTATTGGCGCGCGGATTGAAAGAGCGCGACGGGAAGTCGGGTGCTAGCTAACTTACCGGAGTGTCGGTTGTCTCTCTCGTCGTCGGTGACGTTTACTCGCATCGAGTCGTCCCCCATGGATTTCATGTCATCAACAGTCATGTAACGATACTGCTGTTGGTCGCTGAGCATCGGATCTTCGCCTGCGGAAAGACAAAACGCGTGAAACACATTGCAAGACGAGGCACCACTCCCCACAGAGACTTACAACGAGTCTCGTTGTTATACTTTTTTTTTACAGTGAGCACAGTGTAATAGAGGACATGAGCTGATTGATTATCAGTGACACGATATATCGGTGCTATATTGCAAAATAAATATACTGTCGACTGTGTCCCCGTGGAAACGAGTTGTGAAATAATTTTTCGATAAATATATTTTCGACTTTTGTTCATTTAAAAAAAACATTTGGTACGAAGGTACCTTGATAATATTTTACTTTTAATTAATATAATACACATATATTAATTTAAATTATTTTTGGCATAATAATTTGCAAAAATATATATCATCATGACGACATATCAGTTCCAAGTTATTAATTTCTCGAGACTCTTTTCCTTGGGGCCATTTTGGCAAAGAAAAAAAAACCAAAGCTGAAAGAAGCGTATAAATGATCGTATTTAGTGATTACTGAAGGTGACGCTCGTAGCCAGAGTTTTTCCTCAAAAAGTCGGACCAACCGAAAAACGACTCTTCGGGTACGACTTTGTATTTGTTATCGAGTCTTTCGCACGTGCGCTCTTTGAGCTTCGTCCCGTTTTTCCCTTGGGTCGAAGTTTCCCCGATATCTTCTCGGCGCGGTTTCGAAACCGAACGTTAACTACTTCCTGGCTGCCGGTTAATTTCGGAATACAAACATTTCGCCCGGCTTATTAACGACCCGATGTAACTCTCGAAGCGCTTTTCACCCGAGCTTCGCTCGTCGACGTCGACGAATATAGCGAAGAGGCTCTCGCGTCTCGCACTTGACGCCCGCGTTTTCCCCCCAAAACCGCATTCGTCGTCGGGGATGATGCGGCCAGCAACGATTTCCGATTTCATTCGAAGCCCGACGAGTTCTCACGCGAGACTGAGAGACTCGGAAGGCCTCAGCGGCGACGGCTCCGACGTGACACCCGCGGCTTCGCTATTCACCGCGAACGGCAGAAGAATGCGCGAGGCCCGCGGGAATGACCAATTGACCCACGAATTCAAGCCCACGCCCGCCTCGGTAACGAAGTCGCCGAGCCGAGAGGCAAGGTGAATTTTCAGTGACAAGTCACGTTTCAATAATTCAATACTCCAACGCTCGCCGAGCGATGACGATCGCCGTGTTTGCTTCCCTCTTTCCCCTCTCCCCTTGTGATAGCGACGAAATCGTATCGGCGCGACGCGAAAACCGCGTGGAGGCCAATTATGCGCTCCCAACGGCGCAGCGACGCCGCCGGAAGAGCTTGGCACATAAGTCCGGCTCTCTCAGGTATTTTCTCGCGCTTTTCCACGAGAATTTCCGCGGAGAACGACGCAGTTGCGGCATCGTCGTTGTCGTCGTCGTGGAGCTTCTCGCCTGCATTCGCATTAAGTACGCGTCGACGACGCGCATCGGGCGTTAATACTCGACATGTGGACGCCAGACACACAGACGGAGGCTATTTTGCACTTGGGATTTTTCCGCCGTGAAAATTATCGTCGTGAAAAAAAAAAATGTTTGTGGTGATGGAAAAGACTATTATTGATTTTTTAATTTGTCGCCAATTTCGGAGGCTTCATTTTTTTATTTTATTCGTCGTTATTTTTTTTCCAGCAGGTTATTTTTACAAAAAAAAAAAAAAAAAAAAATTGTGGTGATGGAAAATATAATTATTGATTTTTTATTTCGTCGCCAATTTCGAAGGCTCAATTTTTCTTATTTCATTTGTCGGTATTTTTTTTTTAATTTCCCAGCAGTTTATTTTTACAGCGTCGGATATCAGCGGCGTCCAAAAATAGTGCCCCAAGTTCGTCGGGCGATAATAATGTGCCCCCGTAATAATCTCGTGGCTCCCGTTGGAAGCCCATAAAAAATGCGTTAATCGAACGCGATCCGAGAACTAAATCGAGTTATCCCGCCGAGTTTGGTGAGCGTCATAGACGAGAATAGTTCATGACTGTAGTAAAATTTATGTGGCCTGGTGGTGGCCCGCGAGCGAGCGAACGCGCGCGCCCGCGCTCCGCATGACCTATAAACAGAAGGCCGGTCGAATTCACCATATCGTTGTTAGATTGTAATTCCGAGTCTGACGCAGCCGAGGAGTTTATCTTATTTCTATTTAAGAAACGCGCTGCTCGTCTTCGAAAATATATAAGACATCAAAGTGGCGCCGCCGCGAAAAAAAAATTGAGCTTGAAAAAAAAAATCCCTCGGGTACATCCTTCTTGAGTTCGCGTAATTGACACTGGAAATTCGCCTCGTTTATTAACCGTGTAGCCATCGGGTTAATTCGTCGTTTCTGCGGCGCGAGTGTGTCGGGGAAAAAGAGGGTCTCACGCACTCGCGACGACGACACACAGACGCCGCGCGGCATTAAATGGACCATTCACATGTACACAGGACGGATGACGGGCGGCCCCGCAAGCTCGGCTACCTGACCCAGTTATACGATATGAATACCAATCACTTCCTTCGTGAGTCTCGACGATGATGACGCTCTACGCGATTCTCCTGGAGAATATGATGTAATCAAATTATACAGATGCGTTGCGAAATACAGTCAGGAAGTGCATTGTGTTTGTTAATTGAATAACGTTACAGATACAATTTTTTCTATTCGCGTCCAGTGGACTTTGCAATTTTTTTTTTTTAGTTTATAAGTCATGTCGTCGATTTCAGTGGAGCAGAATTATTTACAGTATATGTCGCTGTTCCTGTTGCGAGCGCATCCGCAGCACGGCATCCTCTTCGTCTTCTTCTTCTCTTTGGTCTTGTCCTTGGCCATTGTCGCGGGTATAATTGTTCTCTGTACGACGAATTGCACCGAGCGAGATTAATCGCCGCGATCGTCTCGAACGATAACAATTTACACGTTCACGTGGCTCCACATCTGTCGTGCATCACTCGTTGAATTGCGAATCGAGGACTCGACGTATGAAAAATAATGCGTACGGATATTGTACCGTGTACCGCGAGGATTAATTACACTAGGCGCGCACTCGCGGCTCCGGATTCTCCTTGGTGACACTCGATATCGCGAACTCAACACTGAACTATTTTTTTATATTTTTTCGCGAGCCAAACTCGGCGAATTCTCAGACGGTGAACGAATACTATTATTATATTCAATTAATTTTTCTAACACTTTTATTTTATTTTATTTTATTCTTTCTTATGGTATTATTTTTCCCGCGATCCGTGCTCGCCTTATGCTCAGGAACAGCGACTGCGTCGACAAAATTGACACACGATCGGCGCGAGTCTAGCAAAAGTATGACCTCACCCGTCCATGAAGCACGAATTTTATAATAGAATCTCGGTATCCCCACCGAGCAATTTTCGCGCTGTTTTCCCGCGGTTATAGCCGCAGCGTAATGTTGTTTTTACGCGATGCGCCGAAGCTCAGTAGTACGTGAGCCGGCGACTCGACGACAGCGAGATTTATCTAGCTAAGTTTCGCGGACAAGTTTCGCGCGGGACGCGTCTCGCGACACTCGACGTACGGATTTTTTACAGCAAATCTTCGGCGTTTCGTTTACAGCTAATTGACACGTCTTCCATATGCAATTAAAAACGACCGAAGTTCAAATGCACACATTTAAAAAAATCAATGAACACAATTTTTTTCCAGAAAAAAGTGCATTTTTTTTTTTTTCAAAACGCGCTCCAGCGATCGTCACGTATCCGCGTCTATCCGCGCGCGATTCTTTGAAATAACTGCTTAGTTACATAAATTAAGCGTATTTCGGTCGACAGTTCGAATTTGGCCGTTCGCCAGCGCGCGTCGAACTGACTACACCACAAAATAAGAACCATGGAACAAGGCTGCACGCCACCCAAGTTGCGTAACAGGTAGCGGTGGGAAAAACGAGGTACGGCGGTGGCGGCGATGATGATGATGTTACGGCGTGTGCTGCGGATCGGCGTACGCCCCCCCGCGCGCGAGTCGCAAGTTGCGCGTTACGTTACCTCGCGGTAACGGCTACAATGGTCACCATTGTAAGATCTCTTTCCTATGTAAATTAGATTAATTATAGAGCGCGACCCAGTTCGCCGTTGGGGGAGTAACGCGAGACCAGATGCCACGTGCGAAATTCACGTGACGCGAATTTCCACGTTCCAAATCGTTGCTCCGAATCGTCGTCTTGGCGCGCCGGAGCTCTCGTAATTCCCCTCTCCCGAGGAGAGGCAGACGAGTTTCCACGAGAGCCGCGCCACGCGAGCCAAGGTCGCGCGATAGCTATAAGTGAACTATGAGCGAATCCAGTGCGACTCCGGAGGGAGGAGATCTAACTCTTGATCTA
The DNA here is from genome assembly GCA_964034905.1 of Itoplectis maculator. Taxonomy (NCBI): domain Eukaryota; kingdom Metazoa; phylum Arthropoda; class Insecta; order Hymenoptera; family Ichneumonidae; genus Itoplectis; species Itoplectis maculator. Next base: position 9,683,170 of record OZ035857.1, read on the forward strand.
TCGGACTTGAAAATTCAAACGTAAACACACTGGGGTCCGGCGGCTCGAACTCCTTGACTATATGTTTTTTTTTTTCAATCCTTTTTTCTTGAAACGGAAGCTCGGTACAATCCAGTCTGAATGGTAAACACTGGAAAAATTATTGGCATTTTTTAAATAATTTCCTCTAGAGCTCAGATTTTTCGTTGCGTTTCCCAAATCTGCATTAAATGTATTTAATTGCATTGAATTTATTTAATTGCATTAATTTCATTAAATATATTTAATTGCATTAATTGCATTAAATATATTTAATGGCATTAACTGCATTGAATTTATTTAATTGCATTAATTTTTATTAATGTAAAAATTGTCACGTCAGCAAAATGTAATTTCAGACAAATATTTATCTGTAATTCTGTGGCCAAAAAAATTCACCGGACCCCTGTGCGACGTTCCAGGATCGAACAGCTAATTCACCACATCGAAGTTGGAGAAACGAATATTTACTGCTATCGCTACATTTTCATTTTTTTTTACAGTTTAACGGATGATTGCAGTCTGGCTATGTTGGTATGTATAATCTATGTGTAAAAGATTATGACAGCTATGCCGAATGTTTGTATATATATATATCTCGTGTAATAATAATTATCGTGACAGCGAGCATGACAGACCAAAAATACAATGAACAGTAGGGGGAAGTACACAGGCGGGGAGCGGGTGAACGACGGGAACATTGACAGAGAGACAATGATAGTGAGTTGAGACAGTGAGACAGAACTTACGAGTGTAGGTCATTTGGCCCTGGTAGTAGGAGGGGAGGTACACGTGTTGCGCGTGAGGCGGTTGTCCATAGACATTCATGGTCGCCATGCCGATCTCATCACCACCTACGTAGTATACGCCATCGAGTAAAGATAATTCACGATAAAGTAAACCCTGCAAACCCCCCTTCTCGCAACAATGTTTTTTTTTTCCTTTTTTCAACTAACGATCTCGTTCGGCTGGGTTGTTACCGACGACGGCTCTGGCGAAAAATGCCCGAAGCTGCTTAAAAAGTGCCGTGGAAACGAAACAAGCGGTAGCAGAATTTGTACCCTCAATTTTATTTCTCAGATTTGTACCCTCAGATTTTTGTCACGTTTCGTATTTGAGGGACCACCGAAAAATGCGATTCAAATGAATTTTTATCGTCCGAGTGAATCGCATCTTTGATCGCTGTCTACGTTTTGTTTCGTCGTCCATCGAATTTTTTAAACAGTCCGAAGACGCTCGACGAACAACCCAGTGAAGCTGTTGCTAAATTCATGCTACGGCAACGAAAGAAAAAAACGACATAAAAGTGGAAAAGAAAGGAAACGACAGAAGCATATAAGACCGCGGAAACTCATAAAGATCGCAACTAATCTAGCGACAGTTCGACGAAAAGAAACGTCGTCACGCGTTTCATCGGGTTCCGTGCCAGCTGTTGTGCTTATATAGCATCAACGCGACATCATCGATTTTAGCGAACGCCCGAAGCGCCGCACTGCCGACGGCCTGTTAACTCGATCCCGGCTGTAACCGCGTTTTATTCGCTACTACAGATTCGGAAGGGGCAGACAGGACTGTCGAATTGGAAGATATAAATTTAGTACGAGTAGAGATTAAATTTTTGTTTTGCATGCGATTAGAAAATCTGCATGCGTAACACTACACTGGGTGTCGATAAAATCCGGAGTAAATGTTTAACAAAATGTCACTTTCCAAAGATGGAAGTCGTAAGCAACGAAAAATCTCTTAATAAAAATCTATCGTTGTCTACTCTGCGAAGTCGCGATCGAAAGTTCGCAGCTCGAGCATTAATAAAATTGATTAATCAATGGAGCTTTTTTTACTACTCCTTAAAGAGAATACAATTTTAGTCAGCGAACTTTGGATAACGGCTTAGCACAAATAATAGTAAAGTTGTATAAAATAAATGAATCGTCACATCTAAAAAACAAGTATTGAAAAACATTAGTTGAGCGTAGCGTGAAACTTAGCGAAAGCAAACACTTACCGCCTTCATCCTCGCTGTCGCTCATGAAAGTCTCCTGCATCGACTCGGGTGCTTGGACTCTGTACTTTTCTTCTATAGTTACGGTATGCGTAGTCGTGATGATAGTTGTTTCCGTAACCACCTTCAATGTCTCCACGACGCTGATGTAGCCCAATTTCTGTGCGATTCCTAGAGCCGTTTGTCCGTTCTGCGAAAGATATGCGAGACATTGTGATTTTTTTCCTACCGGTTTTCACGAATCACGAAAGTAAAACTTAAAGAAAGTAAAACGAAAGTAAAAAATCACGAAAGTAAAACTCACGTTAGTGACTGCATTGGGTTTCGCTTTGCTCTCCAGCAGCAAATTGATAACAAGCGTGTGTCCTTGCTGAGCGGCTTGATGAAGGGGCGTATAACCGGCACCGGTACTGCTGTCAACGGCCGCGCCGGCTCCGAGGAGGAATCGCACCATCGCGGCTTGACCGAAGTGCGAAGCCACGTGAAGCGGTGTGTATCCCGCCTGTTGTAAAAAATCAAAGTGAAAACAATAAAACAACGCGTACGAAAAATGACAATCGGCCAAACTCGACACTCTCGGATAATCTCCAAACGACTGTCGAGGTTTCCTCGACGGGAAAACAGCATCAGCCACAAGTGGAACGAACACAACAGGGACAATTAAAGTTTGCCTCTTATAAGTTCCGTGTTAATTGTATTGTCCGCCCGACACGTTTGTCAGCTAAACTGACGATCGTTCTGTCTCTCTTTGCCGTTGAGCCGATCGTCGATCCTCGAGAAAAAACGTTACCTTTGTCTTGGCGTCAACGTGGGCGCCGTTCTTCACGAGTATCGCCGCTACGTTGAACTTGTCCTCTTGTGCGCACAAATGAAGCGGCGTGAGTCCATTCTGCACGAGACAATTTGGCGGATCAATAAAGTTCAATCCATTACTTAGAGCGAATGGCTCAGCGCCTCTAGATAATATTGTACCTTAGCCTTGTGGTTAGTGTCCGCTTTGTGCTCGATGAGCAGCGTCGACATGTCCGTGTGGCCCTCCTGGGCGCTCAGATGAAGCGGCGTGAAACCGGCCTTCGATTCCGCGTTCGCCTTTGCTCCGTATTCTAATAGTGTCGTCGCTATATCCATCTGATATCCGAAATAAAAAGAGATCCGGTTATTTATAGAATTCCGGAGAATCATCCGAATTAAGTCGTCACAATCGATTTACGCAAATTACCGGTCGATAATTAACTGAGTATAATTTATTACGTGTTATTGATCGATTGTGAGAGACGACGTTCATTTCAAATGCAATTTCAATCCACCCACCTGATTCTTGCGGGCTGCAATGTGAAGAGGCGTGTGGCCGTTCTTGGCCATTGCGTGGGGCGACGCGCCTTTGTCAAGCAAAAGCAACGCGACGTTTTGGTGATCGTAGTGCGATGCAACGTGAAGCGGCGTGACTCCATTCTGTAATATTTTTCAGCATTATTAATACAAACATTTGATCTAATAAATTAAATTATCATTATCTTATTTGATTATAATTTTTTTCTGAAAGATAGAGTTTAATTTACTACGTTCAAAAATGTCAGGTCTCCTACCTTTCCTTGCGCGTCGACCGGCGCGTTTTTCTGCAGCAGAAGCCTCGCGACGTTCATATTTCCGTATTTAGCTGCCAGGTGCAAGGGAGTAAAGCCCTTTTTAGTTGTGGCGGTAAGCGAAGCGCCGTTTTCTAGCAAAACGGATGCAACCTGCGAAGAAAGAAAATTGATTATCGAAGTAGAACATCGATTGAGAATAATAATATTAGGTGAAGAAAAATTGACAGGTGTAAAAAATGCTGCTCGTACCTCTTCCTGACCCTCCTTGGCCGCTATATGAAGAGGTGTGTACAAGTCTTTCGTTGTGGCGTCGACGTCGGCCCCGTGCTGCAGTAATAACATCACGATGTCGACGTTACCCAGACGCGAGGCGACGTGAAGTGGCGTCTGCTCTTCCTGTATTCAAGAAGCGAACACTTAGATCTCGGATATCAATACCAATTTAGAAAGTAGAACGTCGTGTCGAACCGCAAACGGCTAAAGCGTCGAACGCGGAGAGAGAGAGATAACGGTCTTATAATTCGAGCGAGTAGCGAAAGCGATACGTACCCTTGCTCTGGCGTCGACCTGCGCACCGTTCCTCAAGAGTATCCTGATGATGTCCGTCTGGTTCGCTCTCGCTGCCAGATGGAGTGGCGTCTCACCGCGCACCGTCGGTATATCCGGACTAGCTTCGTTTTGCAATAAATAAATCACGATGTTCATGCATCCCATGAAACTTGCCACGTGCAGAGGCGTCAGTCCCGACTGCAAGAGAAGAAATATATCGTGTAACGGGTGCTGGAGATTGTCGAGATAAGTGGGAGGTAAGACAGACACTAATCGGCAGCTCTTGTGAAAAGTCCATTATTTGCCTTACGATAAGATTTCTGTATCTGACAACCGTTTACGCAGCGGTTGATCTAGCGTTGCATTCCTTATTCGCGAAAAATAAAGACTTCTATGGAATCAGATCACTCGAAGATTTTCAAATTGATCTCATCAGTAAGATGGTTTTTCATATAATTTGGTTAACGTAAATCTTAAAAATAAAATAAAATTAAATTAAATTTAAAATCAAATATCAAATATAAAAGTAAAATAAAATAGAAAATCGTAAAACTTGGACGAATTCGAACATGAGCTGCTAATCAGAGAAATTCTGTTCCTCGAACAATATCTTACCTCGGTCGTAGCCTCGATGCTCGCTTTGTGCTTCAGCAACAACTCGACTACTTTTATTCTATTCTTTTTACAGGCTATATGCAACGGCGTGAAACCGTTCAAAGCGCGAGCGTTCGGATCGGCCGAGCGATCGAGCAAAAGCTTTGCGACGCGCACATGACCGCAGTGAGCTGCGACGTGCAGTGCCGTCAGGTAATCGACCGTCACCTCGTCGACCGGCGCACGATGATAGAGTAAAATCCTCGCAGCGTCTACGTGATCTCCCTGTGAGGCCATATGCAATGGGGCTAGACCGTTCTGCGAATGAATAATTCATTAAAATGCATTTCGCGTACACGCTGCGAAATTTACGTCGAAGATCGAAGACTCACTTTGGTCTTCGACCCAATTGGAGCTCCTTTTTCGATTAGTATATCGACTACTTCGTGATGACCAGCTCTCGCTGCGCAGTGAAGTGGCGTCAGTCCGTCTCTCGTTTTCGCTGCTATGTTAGCACCCTTGCTCATCAGAAGATTCACCATCTTGATCTTTCCCCATTTCGCCGCCACGTGCATAGGCGTTATGTTGTGCTGCGCAATCAGAGCAAAAAGGATATTAATAAACATCTGCGGAGGATACGGACTACAAATCCTCGATTTGAAAGACTTGGGAACGAGAAAAACCGATTAGAACGGAGAAAGTATCGAGAATTATGAATCCTGTAACGAGACACTGAAGTTTTTGCACTGACGCTTTCTCTTGCATCTCGCATCAGTCTCTAATCGCAATAAGAAAAATAAATCAAACGAAATTTGAAACCAGAAGTTAATGAAAAATTTTCAATATTATTAAATTTGTTGTTTAGAAAAATAGAAAAATTGGCCAGTAATTCAGTTTTTATTCCACGATTAAATTCCGATACTTCCGTTACTCGATACCTATTTCCGTACAAAAATCTTGCAAAACAATACCTTCGCCGCGAAATTAACATCCGCTCCTTTGTCGTAGAGCAAGGAAGCAATGCGATCGTTGCCGTAATGAGCCGCAATGTGAAGCGGCGTGAAACCGCTTTTCGATGTTACGTCGGGATTGTGGTCGTTCTGCGACGAAAAAAGAAAGTCAATTAAGATCCATTACGTGATCAAACGAGCGAAAGATGAATTGAGACGAATCTCGGACGTACTTGTAGAAGCAAAGCGGCGGCTTTGCAGTCGTCCTTCTTGGCGGCGATGTGAAGGGCGGGCAGTCGTACTTTGCCGCGGGTGTCGTTCTCCAGAAGCACGGTAACGACTTTATCGTGTCCCTGTTGCATCGCCACCGCGAGCGGAGTGAAACCATCCTGGAACGGTCGAAGAGGTCAATTGAGTAAACGAGCAACGTGAATACCAAGATTACGGTCAATCATCGGAATGAAATCAGCACGAACCTCGGTCGCGAGGGTCTGGTTGGCGCCTTTGCTGAGCAGAAACTTGACGACCGAGTCGTGATTCTCCTGGGCGGCCATGTACAACGGCGTGAATCCATTTTGCGACTGTGCATTCACCGACGCTCCTCGCTGAACCAGTAGCTGCACGACCTCCTCTTGTCCAGCTGCGAAACGTCAAACGAGAATTATTCATCGTTCCGGCGAACCCCATTGAATAGAAATTCATCGGAGAAAATTACAGATACTCCGCGGATTATCGTTCGTTGACACTTACCAAGAGAAGCGATGTGCAGAGCGGTGTTTCCCTTTTTCGTAGCTGCGTCGACTATCGCACCGCGAGTCAGTAGCTCTCTCACGATCTCCAAATGCCCATCCTTCGCCGCGAGATGCAGAGCGTTTAGTCCATTCTGCAAGCACACCATTATTTTTACAGACTTTGATTGGGAAATTCATTGAAGTCTGGCGAATGTTGAGACTTCAATTTTGAAATAAGTGTGATGAATTTTGTTTATTTTATTTTTTATCAGAGCTTTGCGAGATTTTAATGATTATTCTCTTTAGTTCAAGTAGACTATTTTTATCCAAGCAAAAAAAGTCTCTTTCCTTTGACTCTGAACATATTCGTGATCTTACCGCGTTCGAAGCGTTTATATCGACTCCCGATTCCAGGTACTCCAAAACCTTTTCCAACTGTCCTGCCCTCGCGGCTCTGAGGAAAGCGGTGCTGGGATCGCTCTGAAACATAAATAATGCATCGAATCAGTCGTGGAAGTTGACGGTTCAATTGGTTCTTTGACAATTACGCGGATTATATAAATAGCAGTGCGAACAGATCGCTCGCTGGAAATTGTGCCAGTTGCTCGAGGGCTCGGTAAACACGCGGCGCGCACTGCGGTTGCGTTGCCGAGCCAACGTAATTTCTATTTTTAAACCTAACGAGCGGATAAGGAAGATAGAGACATAGAAGCGTGCGCGTTAAAAAAAAAAAGGAAGAAAAATCGCTCGCAGGGTCGCCCGGCGACTGACAACGAAGCGACGAGCGCGTAAAGAAGGAGCTCGTGCGTTCGTCGTTGACTCGGTGTCGCACCGCCGGTCACCGTAAAATGCCGTAACAGTTAAGTGGTTCAAGGAGAAAGCTCGATGCGATAACTTGCGCGTAGATAGGAACGAGTTTTGCCTGAGATTGATGAGCGCCCTCGCGATCTTTGCAAATACCAGACGAGAGGATAAATGAAACAAGAGTCAAGTATTGTGTGCTCCAAATTTGATCTATGGATCAGTGATTGATCGATCCCATTATCTTTTTTCAATATCTATCGAATTTTTTTTCTCGTAAAATGCAATGCCTCAAATTTCATCCTTATAAACCATTGTGACTTATGATGGTTCTATTTTTTTGTGATCTCCATTTAAAAAATATATATATTAATAATCTAACGCTATCGTCAAATATTGTAAAATTATCTGTAAAAAATTATATCCAGCAATTATTTAAATTGAGTAAAATGATTATTTCAATGAGACATGAATGAAGAGGGCGCTTCAGATATCCTTAATTCAGTAGCTATATTTGACAGCCGCTGAATAAACCCACCGAGTCGGATAAGAAGCCCGTAAATATTAGCCAACGTACGAGTTATACCGTATAAAATACTACAATGATACCGGAAGAAATTCCGTACGATTATTCATTCAGCGTTTCGTCGGCGAGCCAGACTGATTGCAGACGAGAGCCGATTACGAGTGTGTTGCATACGACCACACATTGGGCTTATCAACTCCCATGTTGACCGTGATACAACGGTACTATAAAAAAAATCTGCAAGCGGCTGCGGCAGAGGCGTCGGCGATTACGTGCTTGTAGTACGCACGGCTGGTGAGAGGCCGCCTACATGTCACACACGACGATAGCTCATTTTTAGGTAATGAGCTCATTGATAATGCAATCGTCACAAACACATTGGCCAACGACTGAGGCAACGAATAAATGAATGAATGAGCTCAGCGCTGATTTCCGATTACGTCTATCGTTTATCAGCGAGGCTAATTGTCTCGTTGCATAAAAATGGTCAAAGCCTCGAACGGTGGCTTTTTATTTATTATTATTATATTTTTTTAAATTTCTAATACAATTTTACGGCGTTAATCGAATTGACTGAGGCAACGAATAAATGTATGAATGAGCTCAGCGCTAATTCTCGATTACGTCCATCGTTTATCAGCGAAGCTAATTGTCTCGTTAAATAAAAATTGTCAAAGCCTCAAACAGTGGCTTCTTATTTTTTATTTTTTTATTTCTAATAAAACTTTGCGGCGTTAATCGACGTTGCTGTTATTTTTGCATACGATAATAGCGAGGCCCGAGCGTTTTTTTTCTACATCGCGGCGTATTGTAGCCTCGGTCGGGTCGCTCTATTCGTGTCACCCGTCTGCCGCGCAGCCACGAATGAAGGTGGATCGAAGGGGGCGACGGTTCACCGTGCGGTTGTTCCACAGGCGAGGCGGGAGACGCGGTTTACGTAGGTAGGCATAGGGCGCCGAGCGGTCTGGCACGATGTCAAGGGGTGAGAGAACTCTGCCACTCGGCGTGGCCTGACGTTTCTTGTTGTCATAACCGCGTTGGAAATTTTTTTTTTTAATATCTCGAAATAAAATGCACGACGTTGTCTTTACTAAAAAAAAAAAAAAAAAAAACCAACCCTTATAGGTATCTAATGTCTCGAAGGAATTTTAATCCTGCAACTCTGAATTAAGGCACAGGAAAGAAATAGCTATAATATTTGATTTTTTTAAATGTAATTTGCATGTACATTTTTTCCATCAGATCAGATCTGTCATTTATACACATTAGCAATTTTTTTTCCTGCTGCTCGGAGTGAAAATTATGTTTCACACCTGACATCATCCGCACGCGAATGCTGAATTATTGCTAATCATTTATTTTCAACGTTCGTGTAACGCAAAACGTAAATAATGAGTTACATCGGACGAGGAAAATGTGTGCCACCGTTTGGCATGTTTTTATCGCAGAAATTCGGTCAGTGCGGTGAAATATTTTTTACCAGATGTAAATTGATTCAGTACACAAATATTTTTCTGCTTAGACGCTTGAATAAAAATAACTTGGCGCAAATTTCGCCAGCTGCTATTCAGACGAGGATTAAATCCCTTCGCTGCGGAAATTCGAGTATCGAGCTCGAGCAAACATTTGTTTACAGTCATATTTGGAGTGGAGCGAAGCCGGAGCAACGTTTCTCGGCTGCGGCTCCGGCAAGCCGCGCGTAATCGATACCTCGTAGCGCTGCCGCTGGCTTTGCGAGGCCTGTACACACCTTCGGCGTTTCTGTTTTCGCGTACCGCACGTATAAAGCGAGCTGCACGAGCGCGAGGCTCGTGCAGTTCGTGCAGCTCCATTGGGACACGGATCGTCCGACGGTCGTCAGCTTCGAGGAAATCAGCAACGCGAACGTGTTTCATTCTGTCGCGCAAAATCGACACTAACAACGTCAGCAATAAATTTCACAATCACGTTATTAAAAAAATTACATGAAATTTTATTTTTTAGCGCTGTCAATACATAAAAACTAATTTGACGATGATTTTTTTTTCGATAAGTCAAGCCAAATATTATCGAAAAATATTGACACAAAATTCAGGAAAATATTTTCCGGAAAGTGGAGAAATTATTTAATCGACAATCGACACTATTTAATTGCAAAATCGACACTAAAAAAATCACCAACAAATTTCACAATTGAGTTATTAAAAAAATTAGCATCAATTTTTTTAATTTTTTTTAGAGCTGTCAATACCTGAAGACAAAATTGACGATAATGAATTTGTTGTTTCGATAAGTCAAGCCAAATATTCACGAAAAATATTTACGCAAAATTCGGCACAAAATATTTTCTGGAGATTGAAGAAATTATTTAATTCCCCAACCGAGAAATTCGTCAATTAGGATACCACCGAAATAACCGCACATAAATTTATTTATCGCGAGCAAATTAAACGCGCGAAAAAGCGCGTAATTGAATGAAGTAACACTGAGCATAATTGAGTTAAGCCGCCGGGTGCTCGACGTCGAGATCGCAACGCGTTTTCTCCCGCCGATCCCTCTCGCGTCCGCCTTGCTCGGCGGTCCGAGAGCGCTGCTCGCGGTGTTCATGCTCTCATTACTTTTTTATTTAGCCCCCTTTTGTTTATTTTTTTTATTCCAAGCGCCTCTCTCGAGAGCGCGGACGAAATTAGCTTCGGCTTTATTGCCAGCGGATCGCGCGCGTCGTCTCTCTCGCTGCTCGGCGAATAAAAAGCGCGTGCGGCGAGAGTCGAAGCGGATCGACGATTTTTTCGGTGGCTCTTCAACGGGATTTTTTTTTCGCCGTCCGATGGATCGAGGAAGCTATAAAAGTATACAACAGTATGTAATAAAAATTCGTTGCTCCGCCAAGGAAAAAAAAAAAAAAAATCATGGGTCGAGAGACGATGATCGATCGAGGTTGAAAAACCGACGGCGTAAAAGGCAGGCCGACGCCGGGTCAGCCAGCGCCCAATGCTCTTCAGCATCGCGACCCTACCGAGCGCTATTAATAGTCGAAACGCTTCTATTTCGATTCGTTGCTCTTGGTCGCGAGGTGCGTGTACTGTACGTACGAAATTTATCGAGCGCCACTTGGTGCGCTGCCCTCTGCGTTGCGACAATCGGCGATGTCGTTGCGATCGACAAGACGATCATCGTCGTGAAAAAAGATGACCGACTAAAATAAACGAAAAAATGTATCGCGAAAAAAATGCATGTTGATTGGTTTTCATTGAAAAAATTCCACGAAAAATAAAAAGGAAGGGCCATAAGAACTGATTTTTTTTTTAAATATAGCACTGGGATGAATAATATAAATTGAATTAAATCAAAGCAAGATCGACATTTTTTTACGATATTGATGTTTACGACGTGAAGCTCTATATTTAAAAAAAGTACGACGTGGAAACTCAATTGCGGATTGCTCGGACGAATTTATCGCAGAACGAAGTACCGACCGATTTGCGAACGAAGTACTCCTGTATTGTCGTTCAATCGACCGAGTTGTCAATGTCAAACGCAGGCGGTCGGTACGCCTGTTCCCACGTATATTCGCTTTGCATCGGCAAAAACAAAACTACCAGATAATACCCCTATGATTTATGGGCGTGTATGCAGTCATTTTATTTTTTATTTTTATTTTTTTTATACGTTGGTTTGAACGTGGGTCGAGCGTAAACGCCACCTGTTAAATCGCTCTCGAATAATCCTCCACTCCAACACGTGCCGAAGCTGTAAAAGCTGTAAAAAAACATTTTCCATCGGTGATAAAAAAAATAAAATAAAATGAAACACTTTTTTTATCGATAATATTTTTAGAGTCGGCAGATAAAAATAAAAATGCGTTAAGAGGGTGAGCGATTTTTTTTATATCTGCATCTCGAACGAAGTGTCTGTCCTGTCTAATGACTTCTAATCTTGGAGCGAGCATCAGCGCTTTCTTATCGGGTCGTAACGAAATCGTAGAGGCGCGCGAGTAGCACACACCGAGTACACAGCTCTGAGGGCGGCTGTGATTCCGACTGGGAAAAGCAGACACTCGAGACGCGGCAACGGAATTCACTCGCATTCGCTCGGAAGCCCAGTAACAATATTCGTTTCATCGCTAAGTACGCTCCGCGGTTAGCGTCGCCGCTCTAATTCGCGGAACAAACTTTCGTGGAATTATCTTATCGAGCCTGAGTAAGTAGACTTTAAGTACTCCGTATATAGATCGACGAGGAAAATATTTGATCCGCAAAGAAATCAGTGTTTGCCGAGACCGAAGGTCGTTGACTAGGAAAATTGCATTCACTCAATTGTCCGGTTATCACATTCGCAGTTTATTTATCATATCAAGATTCTGCTTCAGAGTATTAAAAAAGAAAATTAATCGTACGCATATATTTTTATATCAGAATTCATAGATCTTGCTTCGGATATAAAAAATGCCAAAGTCCTCCAAAGACTTTATTATCGACTTTTTTTAAATACAAATTCACGTCTAAAAAATAATCCGTTATTTTTTTTTTATCTAAAAAATGATCAATCAAAGTGTTGTCTACTAACAGCCAAAAATACGCTGAAATCTGATGCAGATGTCAAGTACAAAGGCGCGCAAGATAATCGACGAGCCGGCAATTGCAGCGTAGGTCGATTCTCGGTTTACAATAGAATCAATTCTGCACGGACTCGGTGCGCGGGATCGCCGCGAAAAAAAAAGCGTTTGCGCCCCGCCGATCGTGGGCGTGGGCGGAGCTGTATGCACGAGACTCGTGAGAGCAGCAGCAGCAGCAGCAGCAGCAGCAGCAGCCCAGGAGAGCAGCTCGCGGGCTTACGTCACACCCGATCTCAGTTCCTTTTCCCCGCACAGACGCACAACATATAGATATATACTTCGAGTGTAATAAAGAGACGCGTCAGCGTCTCGACGTCGATATACCTGATACGCCCGAGGCTATCGATACGAAGGTTGTATTTTAAATAGCGTCGGAGGTAAAATCAGCGACGTATCAGAACGTAAATGTACATCCAGCGTCTACGTACGATAAGTGTTTCGTTATTCTCAGTCGCCGCTTCATCTTCGGAATCCCGAAGACGAATCTAGAAAAAAATTCCGAGGGAAAAATTGGTCATCGAAATAATGGCCAAAAAAAAATGGTCGTGTGTCCTACACACAAACATATAATTTAAATACGGTCATTTTTTTTCACGGGCATATTTTTTATCGGGCATTTTTCCCGGTCATGTTTACCCAAAGACCGACGATAAACGAATCCTTTCGGACCGGTTCGCTATTTCGTGCGCATCAAAGTGGGTATATAACAGTCTTGCGGCTGTGTATCTTTTGCGTCGTCATATTTTACAGCTATACGAGACGCACGGAATTTCACTCGCGTTTTATGCTAATCTCACGCAACGACGAATTCTACGATGACGAGAGCACCTGAGCAATGTTTATTTTTATCGCGTTCCCGCGTGCATTTTGTACCGTGAGGCAAGCAAACCACGCATAGTTATACATAATCGAGAGGCGTATTACGAGATTGTGGGAAAAACTACCTGACGCCGCGGAATTAATGAATACATTAATTTTTTGTTCACCTTTCAGCTGAGACGCTCTTGGCGGTGGAATTTTGTTGCTATACATTTTTTTTCCTTTCTGAATAATTATAACAATTATTAAAAAAAAAAAAAAAAAAAAAAAAAAAAAAAAAAAAAAAAAAAAAAGATTAAGCTCAGTTCATGAATAATTTGAGAAAAAAAAATCTGGTGCAGAAATTGCCGAAAAGTTCGGAACGTGAGACGTATATTTTTGGACACAGTTCTCTTCCTCTTCTCTTCGGGTAAATGTATACTCTCGTCGCTTCGGCCGACGAAGAACCGATGTGTACTTCCTCTCGCCGTAGCCGTCCCATTCACGTATAGTCGTAGCCTCGCAGCGCCTTTTTTCTCGTCTGAAACGTTCCTCTAAATAATTTAGCGACTCTGCCGCGTGGGCTTTTTATTCAAAGTATGTAGTACGCGCGTAGTGTGGTAGTGGAGCGCACTAATATGCACGCGGCGTCGTAACCGCGCGCGCGGAGTTCGAGCTTCGCTCGACGGACGTCAACCTCGCGTTTCGTACCCGGAACTCTCGTCGTAGCTGCCGAAACACGTGCTCCATATACAATCTCAACCAATGAAAAAGAAAAACACCAGAATTTTCGCAATCGCATCGCTAATTCATTTTTTAGTGAAAAATTTTTAGTGAAAAATGAAATGCAATAAAAATACAGTGCGTTCCAAAATATTTCCTTTTGTACACGAATCAATTTTATTTCATGTAAAAATAAAAAAATAAAATAAATGCAATAAAAATACAGTAAGTTCCAAAATATTTCCTTTTGTGCACGAATCAATTTTATTTCATGTAAAAATTTAAAAAAATATAAATAAATGAAAAAAAAATTGATTTGTCGAAGTCCCAGGAAACCCGACCCGAAAAATATTGTAATCAAGTGTCCATCCTGCCAACATAGGAGGAACCCGTTTTGGAATCCGCTGGACGGTCTGATTGTCATTCGTCACGCGAATCCCCGAAGACCGACGTCGCCCTTGATAACCAAACCGTCGCGGTGATTAATTATCACCGCGAAGCTCTGAACAAAAAAAAAAAAAAAAAAAAAAATTGAATCACCTTCGCCGACGGTAGCGGAAATTCGCTAAAGTGCGTAATTTAATTTGAGAAGAAATTGGCACGACGCTCGGTTCGGGAGCCGAGGCACGCGATATATTGTATGGCTACACCGCGATAAATTAGCGAAGGCGTGAACCGAAGGTCTCGCCGACAACACGAAGGCCGTCGCGGTCACGTCATGATCTAATAAAATATTATTTCGGCGGTTGTCCGTAGCGACGTTCACGCTGCATATTTGTGTGTGTATGCATTGCGTATATTCCAGTGTGTGGGACGCGTCCAATTATTGGAGGGAATCACAGCTCTATCCGTGACCCCTGAAGCCGGGTGACCGGGCGCGACTGCTGCGGCACTTCACGACTCGTCGTCGTGGTAGTCGCCGTCGTCATCATCGCCGCAGCCGTCGTCGCTGTCATCATCATCGCCGACAGCCGGAAGAATCGTTTATGCGCGTTTACACTCTCGCTCGTTAAGTCGGTGCGACGGGAATAACGACCTTTGACGTTCATCCGTTGCAATAGGTTCGAATTAAATCACTGGCGGGGAAAAAGAATTGTAATAATAAAAATTATCGGGTGGAAAAAGAGATGGGAAAAATTGATCGTTTAGGCGCGGTTACAGTCTCAGTTTGTTTCAGTTACTGTCTCAGGCGACGATTACAATGAAATCTATTGCCGACTTCCTCAGGAAATTAATCGCTTGAAATTAAATCACTGGAAAAAATAATGATAAAAATAATAAAGGAATTTGTGGATTTACAATATCGCTCGTTCACAGTTAGTGCGATAAGAATAATAATTTAGTGTTCATCCGTTGCGATCGCCTGGAATTAAATTGGAAAAAAAATATATATGCAGAAAAAGGAAAAATCGGTGCTACGTGTGGAGCAGCGTTATGGTCATCTCTCAAAGTGAAATACAAGCGTGACTCAGTTGTAGCGCAGCATGACGACACTCGCGTCGTGTCGCCGTAAACAAGGGACAATTGTGAAAACTATGCCAATTGTCCTTGACCGGGATAGCCCGGTATGAGTCGTCCGGAATTGTCGAAACGGTGCTGGAAGCGCGCGAGCAGCGGCGGAATACGCTGCTGGACGATATGTCACCCGAGAGCGGTTCGCCGGAGTCGCGAAGAAGGCGAGTTCGAGACTCCGATAAGCTCTCGACCCAGAATCCTCGAGACGCAGAGCGACAGTCTCGCTGCCTCGCTGACCCGTCCGGTGAATATATGCGCTACGTGCACAATTGCACAGAATATAAAAAAAACGTACAGCTCGAACGACGAAACCTCGTAAATTTTTTATGTAAAATTTAGATAGTCCAGAATAAAAAAAAAAAGGAAAAAAATCGTTCGTAAATTCAGGACTATTTTATTAGAGCTCTATCGACTGGAAAAAAATTAGGTATCATGAAATGCAAAAAGTAGCGACGAGGAAAAATTATTCCGTCCGAATTTCCACACTGTCAAAAATCCTTGTAAAAAAAATTGTATTGTAAGAAAATAATTTCTGCCAATAAAAAAAGGGCTATGCCCAAAAAATGCAAAAAGTTGGGCCGAGGAAAAATTATTCTGTCGTCATTTCCACACTGTCGAAAATACTTGTAAAAAAAATTGTATTTGTAAGAAAATAATTTCCCCCAGCAAAAAAAGGGCTATACCCAAAAAATTCTTAATTTCGATATAAATTAATTGCAAAAAATATTCATGAGCTAATTTTTATCGAAGAAATAATTTGCACAGGACACTCGGATCGACGTGTGCATAATTCACGGTGAGAAACGCGGGATCCTGGTTCCCCGCGAGAGGCTTCCCGGATACCCGAGCCGAGTTCGTTGACTGCAGTTGGATACCGCGCGCGCGTCGAGCGCGGAGCAGCGCATGCACCTAGCGCGCGGCGCGAGAGACGAGGAAGAAAGAAGAAGTGAGGACGGGCACGGAGCGTGACCGAGTGAGCAGCGAACCAGATCTGAGGTGCGCGACACGTTCGCGTTGCAACACCGACCAAAGCATCGAGCGCGATGCGCTCTTTCCAGCGAAATTCCGCACGATCGTGATCCCCACCCCCTCGACGAGTATTACTCAGCAGATCTGCGCGCGGAGGAAATTCGCGCCCGCGCAGGATTCGTCATCACGAGTCGAGCGAAAATTGGTGATCTCGACCGCGAGGCGTCGGCGAATTTAATTTTCGCGGTCTTCGCCGCCCGGAAGTCTTGCTGGTATTGTTGAATCAGCGCCGAGCGATTGGCACTTTCGCGAAACGATCGCTCGCGGGAAGATGAGTCGAGATATAGGATATAACAGAATTGCGATGATAATATCGACTCCGGAAAATAGAGGAAACAAAATTGGGAAGAGAGATTGGATATGAAATAGAATATGAAATTTCTTGTTTTTGCAATATTCGCGATCCGTTGCGTTGAACATAAAAATAAATAAAATCCGTTCGATAGATAAATCATGATTCTTAGTGTACTCAATAATCATAATAAAAATAATCGAACCCTGTACATTGCTTCCGTCTTAATTTTTATTATTCACAAAAAACTTTTTTTTTCGAAATCCACTAAAAAAGGTGAAAACCAATCCGACTTGAGAACGATGGTATAATTCCAAAATCGATCATTTTTAAACAAAAAGAGAAAAAACAATCATTCCTACACGGAGAGAAGGATCTGATAAAATTTACCAATGGATCTAGTAAAAATTACCAATGCGCCTGGTAATTGGCCGCCATAGCCGCCATCTAACGTTAAGTACGAGAACTACGAGAATTTTTACCATATATATGAACATTTTTACCATATTTCGTGGTAAAAATTCTCAATTTCGTGGTAAAAATTCTCAAAGTTCTCGTACTTCTTGATAGATGGCGTCGTGACTCCCCTGTGCCAGAAAATAATGGTACTTTTTACTAGATATATGGTAAAATTTATCAGACCCTTCTCTCCGTGTATATTCACTTAAATAAACCTGACACTCCTGAACAAAAACCGACTAAAATTACAGTCACGAGCTTCGCAAAATCAAATCAAGTGCGCCGTATCAAATATCCATCCAGTTTATCCAGATTACCGTTATTCTCGGAACGAAAATTAGATTCATTCTCGTCGAGCTTTGAACCCCAAAGCTTCCGAGAGATCACAGAATAATTTCCAGGGATGGAACCGGCTACAACGACAGACATAGCTACGTACAATCCACATACTCGAGTAAAACACACGCAGGAGTTGCAAATGCAGAGAGCGTGGAATAATATCCACAGTTATATGCAAAGGGCTAAAACAGATATATCTATTCATTCACCCGCACCTGAACGCACTACGTATATAAATATATATGATGGAATATGCGCAGGAGATGCAATGCGGATGACGCGGAGTGAGAAACGAGGTCGTACGAATTAATTCCTGTTCCTATCTGCGCTATACCCAGCGTATTACATGTTGCATAGTACGCGTCCATATATATGTATACAATTCACATACAATAGTACACGCGATTCGTGCGCCTGGTTGATTGGATCGCGAGTTGACGATTCGGTAGCGACGGAATAACGCTGGTAAATGTATACATATACATATATACAAACGCACACATATGACATATAGTGTACGTCTCGACAGCTTCCCTTTTAGCGCACTCGGAGGCTCCTCCTGCTGTGACTGCTGCTTCTGCTGCTTCTTCATTGAATAAAGTGCGATTCAATGAACGGCGAGGAGGAGGAAGAGTCGCCTGGCGTTAGTACCAAAGGGAGAGGGGAGGGGAGAGGACGGGAGGAAAAAGGGGAGGACACGTCGAAAGCTAATGCGATCGTGTTCATCAGAAGGGAACATAAGTATATCTCCCATTCAATTTTTTTTTTTTTTTTTTTTTTTTTTTCGTCAGTTGCAACGTTGCAGTTCTCGACGACAATGATCATGATTATAATGATAATTATTATGGTTATTATTATGGCTGCACTTGACCCGCTGAGCGAAACAATGACTTCGATTCTTCGGTGTCGAAGGACGAAAACGCGTCAGCTAATAATCTCGCAGCGCGGAGACGGAAATTCTCGCCGAGCCGCTCGACGAGAAACTCCGGGTCAAGGTCGCGGTAATGGTGCTGCTCTTATTGTCGGCGGCTATAACGAGCGACGGAGGGAAAGGAGCGAGAGAGAGAAAAAAAACGTGGGACCTTGTCTCGTCGGGCGATAAGGACAGGGTTAACGCACGATCGCGATTAGATTGCGCGGAGAGGACGCGTAATCGGTTTCACGCGCATTGCGCAATCGGCACTGCTGCTGCGGCTGCGTCGTTGCGTAACGGACACCTCGACGAATTGCAGGGATGCGATGGGAATCTCTGACTTTTTGTGCCGGTGGACGTGGATTTGATTTTTTGTGGTAAGCCGGAAGCCTCTGGGATGATTAATGACCGGATGCTCAGTCTGTTGTATTTTTTATTGAGGCTAATGAATTCGGGCAGAGAGTCAAAAAAATTCTGGTGAAGGGAAAAAATTATTAAAAAAAAGTACATTCGAGGTAAATTAAAGATTTAAATTTGGGTCACTTAAAGAAAAAGAAAAAAAAAAAAAAAATAATAATAATAATCATAATTATAGTTACAATAATAACGATGGACCTGTGAAGGTAACTTTCGTAACAAAATATCTCAGATCTGCTCAAATACAGAAAAAATATAATACACGAAGTCATTGTAACAATAGTTATACGTTCAACCGACGTTCAACGTTTGTCTCGCGCCGCTCGTTTAATTATTCCACGTCATTACCCACGGCGATACGACAAAGTGCATCGAGAACGAGAAAGAAAGAGACAGGAGAGAGAAGGAGCCTGAAAGGCTGTCCGTCAGAGCCGCTGCAATTGACTAATTATGTCATTCTCATTCGTCAGCAATTAGATATATTCTTCCCGATGAGTTATTACAGCCGTGGCCGCTGCCTCAGTTGGCTACCGCTGCGCAGATAGCTTGCACACGTTGTACACGCTACGCATGTTGCGTATTATAGGGTGGATGTACCGTTAGTGGCCACTGTACCTATTGTGACCATTTTTATTAATTTATTCTTGAAATTATTTTTTTCCCATAAAAACGTGTTGACGTTTCGAACAAATTCATATGAATTTACCTATTGACTTCGATGTTTTTTTATGCCATTAAATTTGTTTTATTCCTTTGAATGTGATGGCCACAATCGGCCCTAAAGGGGCCAAAAACGAAACCCTACCTCAAAACCCGCGTTGCCCTGCGCGCATGTCACTAATTTTGATTATGTACGTACAGAAAAAAATTAATAGTTGTGATTACCAATCGTTGGTCAGAGCTACCAATATTTTAGTAACTGTAACCAATATTTTGGTGGATCGAACCAATGATTGCTAATCGCAACTACTCATTTTTCTCAGTGCACTCTGTACGTAGCCTAAATTCGGCCTCTGAGTAACCAACGCAACACACATCGATCGTGGGAGTGTTCCGCGATTCTCGGTAGTCGCACGATAAACGAGAACGCCACGAAACGCGAGCCGACGAGATGAGAGCGCAGCGCGAGAGTCACTGCGAGAGTAACGTGGAAAATTGCTCGCGGGCGAATCGCAGTGCGCCGAAACGCAGTCGCTTGCGTTGTGTCGTCGTCGTCGTCGAGCTGTAATACGCGGAGCCTCACAGAGCCTGCAAGCTCGTTCCGAAGCGAGTCCGCTTCACAGCAGCAGCGGCAGCACCACCAGCAGCAGCAGCCGCGGAATGAGGA
Organism: Itoplectis maculator; assembly: GCA_964034905.1. NCBI lineage: Eukaryota > Metazoa > Arthropoda > Insecta > Hymenoptera > Ichneumonidae > Itoplectis > Itoplectis maculator. Next base: position 9,703,333 of record OZ035857.1, read on the forward strand.
GAACATTGACCCGCGGCGGCGGCAACGAGTATAACGACACCACAGAGAGAGAGAGAGAACCGCCCGAACGCCGAGCGCAAAACGCGCTGTGCGGTGCCTCTCGACGCTTGCACAATATCCGCGGACGCGTTGTGTCACTTGCGAGTCACTCGGTGGGTTCTCTCCGCCGGCCGCGAGACGTATTTATTTATGCGCGCGAGCGGCGACGGTGGTTTCCCTGTCTGTTTTCTCGCTTTCTCATTAGACGCTTTCGCGTTTCGGTCTCCTCGTCTCGCCTTTGCCCCTCCCTCCGACTACTTGCCGGATGAGGGAGGTGGAGAGGGGGGAGGCCTCTTGTTTCTTTCTGTTTTCTCACTTTCTTCGTGATGCTCCCTTTCTCGTGTTCCTTCGCCGTCTGCCGCGTCCGCTTCCCCCACCACCTCGCCCGCCGAATCCCGGCGTCGGCCTCCCTTCCGCCACTCGAGGATTCTCAGAACGCGACGCGTGAAACGACCGTTACAACGTGTTTGCTACGTTGAGCGCAGCGCGCGACTTATGCGAGAGATGCTCGAAGAGATGGCACTTGGCGAATGCCTAACCAAACCCAGGAGGATACGAGGAACAAAACTATTACATTTGTTTCAATTTATGCGATAAGATAAACTGTAAAGAGAGTCTATATAGTTTTCTTAGTCGGTAAGGTAGGAGTTTGCTATATTGTACCAGCGGTTAGATGGACAGTGTTCCCAAAGCCATATATTTTTGTACGATTCTCAATAAAAAAAAAATAAATAAATAAAAAAGAAATAAAAGAAATAAAGTAATAAAATAGAAATAAAAAAAAAAACCCTCAGGAGGATAGAAGAGGACGGAAGACTTAGTGAGAGACACCAGCGAAACCCATCGCCTTTGGAGGAAGAGAGGCAGAAAGACACGAAATGAAGAAACGACAAACACTCTGAGTCCGTACTCAGTGAACTCGCACTTTCGTAAAGCGCGACGACGACAACGACGACCGGCCGACCAACCTGTTCTGTTGGTGTCGCCGCTGTCGCTGCTTCGCAGCTATGCGAGAAAATGCCTCATGTTTCGCGGTGAGATACGCAGCGCGGAGTCTCTAAGTCATCGCCGGGTATTTTCTCGTCCGGGCGGTCGGGGCTAATACACTCGACGACTCGCGCGGACGGCAGACACGTGACACTCGGCGCCAGGCCGAGCTCGATCCTTATATTGTGACCGGGCGCGGAGGTGCAACACGATCGCGCTCGATTCCGCGAAAGGGCGCCGGGTTCGTACACCAGGTTCGATACACCAGGTGCGCGAGCGTTGCGAGATCGCGACTGATCGGTGAAACACCCGCAGTCTCCGTACTCTCGATCAGAGACACGCGTGTAGACGATAGAGTTTCAGCGGTTTTTTTTCGTCGTTTCTCGAGCTTTGAGCGAAAGCAACAAATTATGTAACATAAAAAAAAATAATAATAATTAGTTTGACGATTTTTAAATAACCAAAGTAAGATATTATGGTGTAGGATAAAAAAAAATTGACCATAAGACGCGATTCTCAACCAGAGAAGTAACAATCCCTTCTAACGAAATCCCTTCTAACGTGAATCACGGGGAATAATCGCGTCTACGAAGAAGCGACAGGACAACGAAGCGCCAGGCTTTACCTTGCAACAACAGTCGCGACTGTCGCTAACACTAAGATACACGTTCGTCGGTGTCTCGCGACTACCGAGAATCGTAAAAAGCTCGAATACATCAACGCGCTAAGAGCGACCGAGGTTTCTGCCTCTTCTTCCTTTGATTGGACGCTGACTCCGAGTTCTGCTGTACAGTGCTCCGACGTATCTTCTTCTTTTGATTGGACGCCGGCTCTGGTGTCCCGTCGACGCGCATGCGCTTCGCGTCGCCGGTCATATCTCTCAAATGGAGAGGAACCTAATGACCTAATAGCGCTTTCAATCCGGTTCTGCAGTGACACACGAAGGATCGTGGGCGCAGTCGCTACGATAGACGCACGAGAAGAAAGAGGCGAAAGAAGCCGGGAGGCGTAAGTGCGTAACGCGCGCTAATACACCGCACGAAACACGTCTAGGCGAGTTGGCGGCAGCAGCGCTGCTGCTGCTCGTGAAGCGATGCGAGCAGCCGCCCGGCAGTCGCACTATTTCTATAGACCTTCCACACACGATTATCATCGCGGTGAATAGAGCGTCGACCGGAGAGCAGCGGCGCGGCGCGTCGAGAATCGACTGCGGAGGCCGAGACGCGTCGGTGAATATCGTGCCGAGTTCGTTTAACTTTGCGAATTCCACGATAATGAATAATTTTTGCTATTGAGGCGGCAATCATGATATTACACAAAATTACAGTAAATAGCTAACACTAATTTCTTCGGGCAGAAATATCTACGGGTTGTAAAGATTGTCGTTATTATTATTTTTTTTATTGTTCCTCTGCTAAAAAGTTCGTGAGCAATTATTGTTGTCGATTTATTCAGCATCTGATTGGTCGTTGGGAAACCGGCAGCAGTTTGATGTTTGATATTGAGAAATTTGGGAGTTTGTTGGGGAAAAAAAATCGTTTTTCGCGTTTTTCTCCTCGAATTTTCGATTTTTCGGGTAAATATCTGTCGTTTTTGGAATCAGCGGGAAATTTCCCATCGGATAGGGTTTTTAAAGTCGGTGAAATCGAAAATTTTTTTTTCGTTCAATTTTGCGAAAAATGGCAAGGGGTACCCCTTCTAAAAATTTGCGATTTTTGGGGGTCAACTTTAAAAATCTGCAAAAAATCGAAAAATCGAGATATCGCGTTCCGCCTGGCGGCGTTCTCTTCGTTGAAGAGTCTTCTTTCGAATGGAAAAAGAAAATCCCGATTACATTGATCCAATGAAAAATTACACCGATTTTCGTAAAGTGCAAAAATTGGGAAAAATTAAAAAATCGTTTTTCGCGTTTTTCTCCTCAAATTTTTCATTTTTCGGACAAAAACCGGTCATATTTGGAATCAGCGGAAAATTTCCCATCGGATAGGGTTTCAAAACTTCGTTAAATCGAAAAAAAAAATTTCGCCAAAAAAACGATTTTTGTGGGTCAACTTAAAAAACCTCTCCCACATGAAAATAATACAATACACAAAGGTTTACGTGCGACAGTCCACGGACAATAAGTCTCAACTATCTGCACCGGTAAATCATGGAAGTGAAGTCGTAAACATCCACAAAATTTCAATTTCCAATGTCGATGGCGGAAAAGCGCAGAACGAGATAAGAACGTGGATTACAGTTGGATTAATTGCGAGGCAGAGCCGCCAGGGGTCGCACCGAGGTGGCGCGATGGTAGTACACGAGACACGCGGTCTCGATTCTGGCAAAGAAGCCAACCGAAGTGGAAGCGGGACGCTCGGTTGTTATCTCCTGGAATAATCGCGTCTGCGTTTTAGTCTGGTGGCTTCGGTCATTGCGGTGCGGCTGTAGGTAGACAAGCGCACAGCGGGCGAGGTAGCCGCCGCGCTTGAGCATCGAGGAACGAGGCGAAGGCTAGTGAAAGGCTTGTAGTTCACGGTCAGCGTCGAAGTCGCCTCGATGCGGCAATACTGGTGTATGCTGAATATATATATACATATATACCCGTTGTATATATGTTTTAACCGACCAGTCGACCTGTGCACAGCTCGTTAATTTTTGTATATGTATATTCACGGCTGGACGGTGATGCCGAAGCACTTAAACCTTGTCAAATCGAAAGTGTACGTATAAACATATAGCACAAATATATATATACGAAATAAACACAACTGGATGATGATCCTAAAGCACTTAAGCCTCGTCGAGCCGCTGGTATCGAATCGCATTCATTACACGCATCGTGGTCACGTAGCTCGCTCCACTCGTTACTGTGAAAATACACAGCCCGATATCGTGGCAAATGAATTTTTTGTTCCTCGCTCGCGACAGGAAATTCCACCTACAAAACCCGGAAGTCGTAGATTTTTACTCGTCGCCAGGTGTGGCCTCGGGTGAAATTGAATTTACAAGCAAGGTTTTCGGGCAGCTCGCGTCACGATGTTTTTCGGGGTTTTACGTAACGCGGTTCACAACGAGCGGCGATTTGCATGCACGACGACGACGTTGGACATATTTATCTATCGCCATTCGCGGCTATCGTCGCATCGGTGACGCTATCTTCGAAGGTGAGTTTACGCGAAATGCATTTCGCGGTGTACGAGACGATGAAAAAGCGTTTACGGTGATATTTTAAGGATGTCTAACATTCACGAGCTTGAATGTCAGACGTTAAGTATTTCGAGACAAGGAATAATAAATATAATATATAAGAATATATAAGAATAGAATATAATATATAAGAATATATATAATATATAAGAGTAACACCTAATATTTATTGATACATTTTTTCTATGGAAAAATGTACGGTCAACATGTTAACTTTTTAAATTGTTTGTTTTTTCTCAATGTTTTTTGTTTTTTTAATGTTTTTTGTATTTTTACGACTACTTTTTTCTCCCACTATGCGAAAAAAAATGTATGCCTTGTTTAAAACGCAGGGAATTGCAACGCCACGATCCAATCACAACTCTGGACTCAGCGGAGGTACTTTCGCGAGCTGCAAAAAAAAAAACATCTTATCGCAGCTTGGTCAGCTCGAGATAAAAAAAACGAAGTTGCAGGCGGTCGAGACTCGTTTCGTCGTCGGGCGAGCAGCGGCGACTCACAACTCGCGTATCATCGAGGCGAAACGCGTGTGCGCACCTCGTGTTGCGTCGTCCTCCGGCGGCGCACGCATCGCCCGTGCGGACTATCTGTGCTCGGCTCTTTCGCGTCTGCGTGTTCGCCATGTGTGTTCGTTCGACGCACGCACACACACGACTCTTACATAATTTCGTGCGCGCGGTCTCGTGAATGACATCACGCTGCGAGCGCGAAACGCGTGCGCCACACGGGTCCCCGGTTCGCGTGTACCGACGACGACGACCGACGCTGCTGACTGCGTTCAGGACGCGCGTTTCTCCGCTGAATTCATCGGAGGGCTCTCGACGAGCGCGACCGGTTTGCGCTGTCGCGCCAAAGCCATCCGGGCAAATACTGGTTAATTGGCTTTGTGATTGCGATGACGCCAGCAGAGTTCCATCGTCGGACCGAAACCTGTGGCACTGATAAATATTTTTTTTAATAAAAGAAATAAAAATCAGATAAAATAAAATTTATCAGCAGATGAGGAAATGTGATGTGACTTTTGTGGAAAAGTTCGTATATCTATTTTTCTATGCAACTGTTCAGCCTTCGGCAAAAAGTGACTTTGAATGTCCTTAGGCGCCAAAGCCATCCGGGCAAATACAGGTTAATTGGCTTTGTGATTGCGATAACGCCAGCAGAGCTCCGTCGTCGGACCGAAACCTGTGGCGCTGATAAATATTTTTTTAAATAAAAGAAATAAAAATGAGATAAAATAAAATTTATCAGCAGATGAGGAAATGTGATGTGGCTTTTGTGAAAAAGTTCGTATATCTATTTTTCTATGCAACTGTTCAGCCTTCGGCAAAAAGTGACTTTGAATGTCCTCAGTTTCTTGCACTGGTTTCCATCGTGTTAAAAAATCGGTGTAATGCCATCGATTTGTGCAACATTCGCCTTCGGGAACGAAGCAAATTGGGTTTTCATTGTGCGACTGACAAAGGAAACGAGAAACGAATTTGCTTTTGTCCGAAATATCGACACTGGGTAAATTGGATTTTCGAGTCTGTTATCGACTGCAGTTGACTGCGTCGCTTCAATACAAAAATTGTTTCAGCAAATATTGAGAGGAGGAAATGCGTGGGTCTCGACATTTTTTTTTTCCTTTTTTTTATTCTCTTTCTCGGAGATAAAAGTTTTACATACTGCGCTCGTTAAAAGGTTGGAAGTCTCCGGGGACAGAATTTTACCGTCGAGCTCGACGCACGATTTTTCCGCACTCGCCGTACGCACGCGGGACACTTTATAAAGCATGTAGGTCACGTCTTAGGTGTGTCAGACCTCGGCGCAGCTTTAACGCAGGATCCACCCTCGCCTCGAAGCACACGGTGAAGCTGACCCCTCGGATGCCACTTTTGTAGGTTCGCGCGCAGCTCTGTCGGTCAGCTTCACCGCGCGGACATCGCGTCTGCCTTTCGCGGGGCAAATTGCCGGTCCGTCGAATCCATCTGGCCAAGGTCGAACGAGAGGCACTTTACGGCTAAGTACGAGCCCCCCCCCCCCCCTCCCCCCCTTCGTTTTTCGTACATATATACATAGCGTTCGATCGATCGCGAACAATTCAGCGAGAATTTCTCGCAGCATGAAGCAGGAACCATTTTCTATTTTGAGAGACGACTCGTCTCGGTCTCCGGTTTCGTCAATTTCTTTGGTGTTGTAGAATATTCCGAATGAGTAAAAAAAATTATAGAAAAAGTTCTTGGCTTGTTTGTACGATGAGAACCGGAAAAGGTGGGCGGGGGCTAATTGAATAAAGATTGGACTCGATTGAGGATATGAAATTAATGAAAAGTGGCTCTCGTGGATGCTGAGGGGGAGTTTCCCGGTTTGTCGAGACCCTCGGCCGCGTTGAGGCTTAATGGTGGACGATGAAAAAAACATTTTGCAGAATTAAATAAATACCAATGGACTGAATTGAGCACTGCGAAAAAGGCTTCGCGTAGGGTTAGCTGGAGGCAACGGAGACCACTGGAGATGGATCGATCGAGGATAGGGCGTATTTCCAGCTCTGCTGCTGCCGCTGCTGCCTACACCCACGATTCCTGTACTACTAACGCCGCTCGCGTGGCGTGAGAACTCCGTAAAATGGCAGAAAACATGAAACCGACGGTAGGAAAAAAAACCTACTCTAAACTACGAGTCTTACAATGCGCACTATTTATTTCAAGAATTACTCACATCAAATTGTAAAAAAAAAAAAATGTCAAACGTCGACACTATTTTTTCAATCCTTGTCTCCTTCAGATCCAAATTCTAAAAAATCATGGGGCAAAAATATTTTGTATTAAATTAAATAAGAGAAGAAAATAAAAATAAAAATGCACAGCTATTCTTTATTTTTACTGAAGCATAAATAAAAATTTAAGTTACGGTAGCGGTGTTTTTTTTGCATTTATATTCGTATTTATTTGCTTTGCGGAATATTTTTATTTGGTTTGCTCGCTGAAACGAGTTGCTGAAAGAGTTAAGTATGAATAACGACGACGGTTATATGGTTTCACTCTTTGAGCCGCGTTCCCGAAGGTTCGCATATCCCGAGGGCGAGACTCGATATAGGCAACGCTCGATGCTCGGTGTATATAGGTGAAGGGCAGGTCGGGAGCAGGGTGGATGCTGGTTGGGTCGCCGGTATCGCGCGACCAATAACAGGGCGTCCCGGCTTTTCCGCTGTGCCACAGCACAAACCTCGCTTCTTTTCTTTCACTCGAACTCGTTATTTTTTAAATATGTATACGACACTTCGTACTGTACGTACGTCGCACGAAAATTGAAAGAACTTGTGTCCTCATTTTTCCACTCGTAGGTCGCCTCAAAGAGCCGATGTAGCTGTGAATTATAATTACTTCCCTGGGAAGAGATAATTCTGGCTATTCGACATCGAAAAAGAGATAACGACATTTTTTTAAATAAATATACAACGAAATCCCTATAATAAAAATTATTTAACTATAAAAAAACTAGATAAAAATAATTTTTTAAATAAAATATAAAAAAATTAATTCTATTATAAAATAAAGATTTTGTAATAGAATGAAACCCCGTTTATAACATTTCTAACAGCCCCTTTTTATAAAATTAAAAAGAGAAAAAAAAAATACTCCAGTAATAAAAAAAAAAAAAAATACACCCAGAGGTCACGTCTGGCGACCTTCCCAACGGCAAATACAGGCCAAGGAAAAACACAACCGAGATCCCATTGTCGATACAGCGAATGGGATCAGTGTCTCATTTCCCCCAAAACCCACAATCTCGTTAACCTTTATTCGCGCAATCTCGGTGTCTCTATTTGCCGGTAGTATTTGCGTATCGAAATCCCCGACGACGGCGATGTCGTCACGTGTGTCGTCCACGATTTTCCGCACGATACGATCGTGTGTGTGTATGTATGTGGTCGACTATTCGCGAGCTCTTCCGAGCCCGCGAATGTAGGTCGTCCAGTCGTTGTTCGCGCGGCCCGCGCGAGAGGAGAGCCAGCCAGCCAGCAGCCAGCCAGCCAACCCTCTCACTATCGCATTGTCAGGCGACACGTCCATTTCATTAGCGCTTAATTAAATCCACGGCGTCGGTTTGTCGACGAGAAAGAGACGGCGAGTCGAGGGGAGAAGGGGGAGGGGAGGAGATTCGCACTACTAAAGTCCGGGAAAATACAGCAGAACGAGAGAATCTGGTTGTCCGCTGTACACACCTATTTCACGTGTATATATATGTTATACACTGTTATATATATATGTGCCGCGATGACAACCGATGCGACGCTCGACCAGCGACTCGATGCCCCCCACTCTCCACCCTCTCTACGTTCCTTTCCGCCATTCGGTGACCTCTCCGATACGAAACTTTGATATTCGACGCAACGGAGGTACAGAGTAGAGGTTTGGGAGGGAGAGAGCGAAGCAGTGAGAGCGACAAAAAGCTGGCGGGCTCTTCCGCAGACAGCTCGGCGTTGTTTACCCTCTTATCGAAACCGTCCGCCGAAGCCGCGTCTCTCTCCTCGCACACTATTGCGCACCACCTTTGTGCGCCTTTTTCCATCTGACTATTGATTCCGATAAGCAACAAATGCGCGCTCTCGAGTCTTTTACGTCTTTTATACCCGCGTTGCCGTTGTGCGCGAGCCGCGGGATTGGAATATACTGGATGGAAACGTGAATCAACGTTGGCAGCCAATAAAAAAATGCCTCTCGCGTCGATACGTTTCGCATGGAATTTTTGAACCATGAAATTGTAATCTCCGAGCGTTTTTTCTTCAAAAGAACTTTTATCATAGATGCAGGAAAAAAAACCAACGAAAAAAAAAATATATTCTAGTAAATCCTCCAAAAAAATGCCCACTCCACATTTACCGAACCGAAGCGCAAAGTAAAAATGTCATCGCGGCTATAAAAATCGATAACCAGGCTCCCCTCGCTTCTTTATCAGTTTTTCCTTATCACGGGGGGGGGGGGGGCAAAAAAAAATGTCTACTTCCTGCGGGACGCGTCGACGCCGGCAATATAGCGATGCGAATGCCGATATTTACGGCGGATTTAAAATCCAGGCATGTGCATTACCGGAGCTCGGGTGGATGTGCACAGTGTACGTGGACGTTCGAGTCCGGAAGGGTATGGTGAGCCGTAAGTGGGGCAAGCAAGATGGAGGCCCCCGGGGTTTCTCTCTCGCTCCGTTCGCGGGTCGATATGAACGCGGCAGCGCCGCACTATTGCCGCAAACTGTTCCTCACCCCCTGTCGTGCCTCTCGCGCGGCGTTTTCATCCCCCCGTAGCGCTCGCTCGCTTATGAGCCAGGTCTCTCACTCCTGACGCTTGCTTATAAGCTTTCTTACTCTTTTCTCTTGCTTATGAGCTCTCTCACTCTTTTCTCTTGCTTATGAGCTCTCACTCTTTTCTCTTGCTTATGAGCTCTCTCACTCTTTTCTCTTGCTTATGAGCTCTCTCACCCGGTCTCGCTTATGAGCTCGCTCGCTTGCTCGCTTTCCCTGATGAGCTCGCTCGCTCGGTTCCCATTATGAGCTCGCTCGCTCGGTCCCCATTATGAGGTCGCTCGCTCGGTTCCCATTATGAGCTCGCTCGCTCGGTCCCCATTATGAGCTCGCTCGCTTGGTTCCCATTATGAGCTCGCTCGCTCGGTCCCCATTATGAGCTCGCCCGCTCGCTCTACCTCGATTATGAGATCGCTCGCCCGGTCTCGCTTATGAGCTCGCTCATCGGTGTCGCTAGTGAGCTCGCTCGCTCGGTCCCGCTTATGAACGCGCTCACTCGGTCGCTTACGTGCGAGCGAGCGAGTGCTGCAGAGCCGCCTCGCTTACCCATCTACCCACCTCGTCACCCGATATACGGGCGACGAGCTCGGGAGAACGCTCCGCTCGCTTTCCTGCCGCGCGCGCGCGCGCGCCCGTGTGTTACAACTCCTGGGGCATAAATTACTTCTGCTCCTCGGGCAAAGGGTATAAGCGAAACTGCCGCGCGCAACGTCGGCGGCTCGCTCCAAGAGGAAAAACTTCAATCTAATTACGTCGACTTCGCTGACGCGAAAGCGAGAAGCTCCCACCCCTTCCGCCGCTCGAGTCGCGAAATTTGCTTGCCATTTTTTTTTAAGGTCATTTCTTTCGATCCAACTGCTGAGTAATTTTTGCTTAATTCGTGTTTGGTGGAAATTTCCAATTATACTTTTTTTTTGTAGAAACTAATGTTCAAGTCATGCAATAAGATTTTTGTGTTTCTTGTAATAAACTCAGAAGATTGATTACAGGAAAATTAGGTACTGGATGCAAAGTTTGGATCTGGTCGTCCAAAAGCGAGTGACGTAAACAGCAGATTAATCAGCGGCGTAGTGGAATTCGATGAATCGTCCATCCGACGCAGGTGCATTTAATCCGGAATACACTCGGAGAGGACGTTGGAGTTGAATCGCGCGGGGGTTGACGTTACACAACTTGTGCAATTGAGCGAGTGATTTGTAGCAGTTTCCGCGCGTGCGACAATCGAGAAACTGCAGTCGTTTTTCATTATCGACGAAAGTTAATCGAAATACGCTAATTATTGTTGTTATTGAGCAGGAAGCTGACGCAATTTAATCAGTCCAAATGGAATCGAGTATCGACGAGAACGTTTGAAGTTTCGTCGCTGATAAAATTTGTCTCCGGCTCTGACGAATACAGAGCTTCTAAAAGGCACGATACTAAATGTCGTCGGGAAGCGAGCGATAAGGCTCCGTGTTGGCAATTAGTGAGCCTGTCACTCTAATCCGACTGAATGGGTCCATCGAGTGGTGTCGAAATTTTATTGCTGACAAAATTTGTCGTAACTTCGGCTCGGAGCTTCCGAAATACACGATACTAAATGTCGTCGGGAACGGAGCGATAAGGGTCTGTGTTGGTAATTGGTGCGTGAAACCGTCGGTCCAATCGAGTCCATCAGTCTAATCCGGCCAAATGTGATCATCGAGCGGAAATGGGAAATGTTCGAATTTTAATTGGTGACCATTTTTTTTTCTTTTTTTTTTTTATGAATCCGTTTCAGACAAATGCGAAATTTCCGGGACACAAGATATATATTACACTGAGAAAAATTAGTAGTTATGATTACCAATCATTGGTTCGATAAACCAAAAAATTGATTGCAGTTACTACTACTAAATAAATTAGTTACAGTTAAACTACTAAATATTGGTAGCTCTGACCAACGTTGGTAATCACAACTATTAATTTTTTTCAGTATACCGAATGTCTCCGGGAAGCGAGCGATAAGGCTCCGGGTTGGTAATTAGCGCGTGAACCCGTCGGTCCTATGGCGAGTCCTTCACGCACCGCGGACACGATGACTGTCCTCGCGTCGCTCCCTCAGCGATCCGGTCGGTTAATAAGTTCCCCACGATAAACTATATACGGTGCCCCCGGGCGGCGCGAGATTAAAGAGCGGCGGCCTCGGTCGCTGTGGCTGCCCCGACAAAGAGAAACAGAGGGCGACTGGGGAGCTCGTTCCCGTGCGACGCAACGACGCACCGAGCACTAACAACTGGAGCACATCGCGAGGTTCAAGACCAATGAAATGCGTGATCGTGAACTTTGGACATTTGAAAGTGCTGTCGCGCTCGTTGACGACGCTGCATTTCGCATTGGGAAATCTCGGTCAGACGGACGGAGAATCTTCAGCGTCGCTCGGAAGGTTCGTTGCGTGACCGGAAGTCAGATCTTGGAATTCTGACAGGCTATGATTTTTTTTTTCTTTCAAAAAAATAAAGCAAACAGAAAGGTTGAAACCAGTGATTTTTCAGAGGTAGAATATGCTTTAAAATAAAGTCAATATTGAAAAAAAAAAAAAATTGGAAGCTCGTTTAAATTTCCTAATTTTTTTCTTATTAAAAAAACCTTCCCACAAATAAAATAGTCTCCATAAAATAATCGTACACGAATTTCCAGCGCCAACAACCGTTTGAGTCGTTGCCCTTTTGATTCACCGTCTTGGTCCATCGACCACAAACATTCTTGTTTCCACCGAGACACCTATACAACAGTCCTTCTCTGACTCTCAATACAATCTACACTAGCCCCTCCAATCTAAACCCACATCCTCCACCGCAAGAAAATTGGTTCGCTTCGATAAAAAAAAAAAAAAAAAAAAAAAAAAATAGAAACTCGCTTACTCACGGATCAAATATTTTTCATCGCTCTCCAGGGGCTCTGGGCTGAGGTGAAAGATTAAAGACTCCTTTTCCCTCCGCTCTCTCTCTCTCTCTATCTGTCTCTTTCTCTGACTCGGCGAACAAAGCGAGGAAGCACTTTGTGTATATATAGTGCATCCTACCAGTAGAGCACGAGGCCCACGACCTCCTCGACAATATGCGACGCGGTAATGCTCAAAGCTCCCCGCCGGGAAGATAAGATATTTGGGCTGCCCTTTTGTATTACGAGACGAGAGCGCGGGGTCTTCATCTCGATCCTGTGCTGTGCGCAATATAGGTCTACGTGCTCATGATAGTAAAATGTAGCAGCACATCGAGTGTAACATCATCTTGTATCGAGTATCGATAAAAAAGCGAATGAAACGGTACTGCTGGGAGCTTGGCGGGAATTAATATATATATAGATTATGTACGTATATATATAGGGACTGAGGTCGTTGGTTTATAGTGAGCACAGCCAGGATATTCGATACACCTTCCCCGGCTTCATAACGGACCGCTCCTATGTACGATATCCTTTTGCTGCTCGTTTTTCGACGTGGCGACGACTATAGATAAAGGCGAGGAAATAGTAGTGCAGTGTGTCTATGACTTTTGACGCGTGTGACGTATTTGTGAAGCGACTGCAGCACTGATGAACGATTCTGGTGTTTCAGAGCTCGGATGGAAAAATCATTGAGGAATTAGGAATTGCCTACTTTATTTTTGGTCGACGTAAACTGGAGGACAAAACTAAAATTAAATATACTAATTACACTTCTAATAATGCTAACAATAAATATGAGGGACTCTTGGAAATTATTAATGACTCAACATTTTTCAATTAATAATAAAAATCCAAATTAGGGTAAAAAAAAAATAACAAGAGTGAACACTCTAAATGTCTCATATTTTTTTATAGTGGTTCAGTCAGAATATATTTTTTTATCCCTGTACATTTTTATCCAGAAAAGTTTGCGATACAGTTTTCACTTCCGGCTTTACAACGAATCGCTCCGATGTTCGATATCCGTTTGCTGCTCGTTTTTTCGATGAATCGCCGAGACTATGCAGTAGGACAGGGAGAAAAAGGAAGTGCAGTGTTGCCCATGCATATGGCGGTGCATTGTGTGCGCGCGCGATGCGGCTGCACCACGTACCCAGCGCCGCTGGTGTTGCGCGGGGCTGTGTGTCCTATAGTCTCTCGCGGGCGCCGCTAAGCAGACGAGGATATCGATCTTCGCGTAAAGCGGGGTATTTAGGTTGGCGTCCCCCTCGTGTGTGCCCCGCGCGCCGCGACGAGTGCGAGTTGCCGCCGCTGGGCCTCGTCGCGCGGGGATCGATCACGTAATATCCCAATGCCGTGGCGATTCTGGGGTTCTATTAATGTATCTGTATCGGGGGTAGCGGCGTACGTGTTTTGCGTACGAGTCGTTCGAGGTCGAATTTCATATGACTCCGACATTTTTTTTTTTTCATACAGCAGGATGGAATTTTTTAAATTACGTTTTTCACTCTCGACATTTTATTCATATGCTACAATTAGAAAACCAAAATATGACTCATTTAGTCAACAAATCTCCACCCAAAGTAATTGAAAAAAAAATGTACAGCACTTTTTTATTAAAAAAAATTCTGGGAGCTGAGACAATGTTCAGAAAAATAATATTAATTTTTATTAATTTTTACTGCACATTGTAATTAATATCTACTGTACATAATTTTTACTGTACTCCACACAAAGTAATTGAAGAAAGAAAAATGTACGACAGCACTTCTTTATTCTTAAAAAAAAATTCTGGGAGTTGAGACAATGTTCAGAAAAATAATATTAATTTTAATTAATTTTTACTGCACATTGTAATTAATATTTACTGCACATAATTTTTACTGTACTCCACCCAAAGTAATTGAAGAAAGAAAAATGTACGAAAGCACTTCTTTATTCTTAAAAAAAATGCTGGGAGTTGAGACAATGTTCAGACAAACAATATTAATTTTATTTAATTTTTACTGTGCATTCTATTTCTTTCTTTTTAATTATTGGCGAATAATGCGACATTCGTTCGACTAATCGATGATAATTTAATATTCTGTTTTGCATGACCGACCTGGCCCGAAACGTCCCGTATGAATGCGGTGTACATAGATGTACAGGGCGATACGTATGAGCACACAGAGGCCGCTTGCGCGCGCGCTGTGCAGCAGGTATGCCTCAATTATGCGAGTCGCGTTGCGAGCTCGTCGATTGCACGCGCGCTCCAGCTGGAATCACGAGTAATGAAGGGACGACGCCAGCTCTCGTGGTACGTGCGGTTCACGCATCGGTGAAACGCCGCTGTTCGACGTCAGTCAGGACCCCACACGGTCCGGCTCGTCAGTCATTAAAAAAAACGTGACTCTCTGCGGCGCGAGAGAAACGAAGATGAACATAGACCGTGTCGACATCAAAAAGTCCGAAGTCATCGACGGGTCTCACTTTCTCTCTTTCCCTCAGCCGTCGGTCGGTCTCTCCCCGCAGCCTCGGATTCTGTCGTCAGTTTTCCACGCGTGGGTTTGATGTGGGAAGTGGACTTGAAGGGTGTACACAACATTCCAGAAATAGAAGGACGCCGCGGCGGGGAGCAAGAATGAAACCGACGCTTCGCGCGGTGCGTTGCTCGCTTTGCGTGTGGTAACTTTGTATCCGCAAAAAGAAAAAAATGAAAAAATGAAATGCCAACAGGTTTACCTGTCGTTACAGACACACATTTTATTTTCCAAGATGATATTTTTTATTTTATAGTTGAATATTAAGTATTTAAATAATAATTTTTTTGTAACTCATGCACGTAATGTCGCACATTTCGTGCCCGCAAAGCGTGCGTGAGATCGCGTATTATGCTCATGTCAACGTAGATAATTTCACGTACGCCATCTGGTGCGTGAAGTTATCTACATTACTTCACGCACACATTGGCGTGCGTGAAACTATCTACAAGATGATCTCACGCACGCTTTGCAGGCACGAAGATGTGCGACATCACGTTGACATTCGTTACAAAAAGTAATATGTGATACATGGGCGACAAAGCGGCCGTCGCGCGGAGGTTAGGAAGCAGTGCACTCGCCTCCTCTCGTGCTACAAACAACACTCGGCTTCGCCTCGTGTCGTTGTAGCACTCGATTTGGCGAGTGCGCCGCTTCCTAACCTCCGCGCGTAATGGCCGCTTTCTCGCCCTTGTATCACAAAGTACTATTTTTGGAATAATTTCGTTGCATTTAATATTTTGTACAAATAAGAAACAACTAGTCGAGTAATTTTAATTAAATACTTAGGTATCAATAATGTACAAACGTATGATTTATGACTACGATATTATTATCGTTTTTTATTTTTATAGCGATACAATTTTTCAGGCCTGCGCGAAAAAAAACTGAAAAATAATTTCAATTCCCGTTACCGAACGAATCGCGCGCAGCTGGAAGTCTCATCGCGAGCCGATACATCGAGGAGCAAAAAGAATCACGAAAATCAGCGGCGCGAGGAGCAATCGAACGGTACACGCGAGTTGGAACTATGGACGATGCAACGCACGCGGTTTATAACGGAACCGACGCGCGCGGCCGGTGCCTCTCGATGCGCCGTCGATATTTTTAGTAGCCGAGAGGCGTTCCGGAGCGGAAGCGCAAAAACACATAGCGACGATTTGGAGGCCGTGTTAGCGCGAGTGTACGAACGACGAGCGGCGCGTGTCACGAGTGCGCGTCGCGCGCTTTAATAATGAGGCGCCGCGCGTGTAAAATCGGGCGTGACAGACACGAAACGCGACGCTGGAAGCGACGATTGTCGAGGATGAACGGAGAGTTTCTCGTAATCGAGTGGACGGCGTGTATGAAGGATGTGAGGTTGCGCAACGGGCGCGCTGGTAATCGGGCGTAATCGAAAGCCCGGGTACGTCCGGAGGGCAACATCACTGTTACCGCTCGAGAACACGAAGACCTGAGAGACTCGAGTGCGCGTTCCGGTTTTGCCTCGAAACCCTCAGACGGCTCTTATACTTGCGCAGTGACGAGGACTATAATGATAATAAAAAAAAAATAAAAAAGGAAACTCGTTGAGCAAGACATTTTTTTATTTTTTTTATACAGCCTTTTATTGCCTGTTTTTTATTTTACGTTCATATTACCTTTTTTGTTGAAATTTTCGATAGCGAGGAGCCATCATTTTTTATTTTTATTTTATTTTTAGGTGGTTGTGTATCAGAGGGAAAACCGACGGAACTCAGAATTTTCAAGCAGCAATTATACCCAATTAAACCGCAATTATTATTATTATTATTATTATTATTATTATTATTATTATTTTTATTATTAATTTTTGTATAATTCGGAAATCAACTAAATTTTCAACTAAAAAGATACCTCTTTTATGCTTTCAAAAATGCAACCTCATTCGCTATTTACGAATTTTTCGATAGTAAATGTCGTAAGTCGTGGAACGAGGAATCAAAAGGTCACAAAGGTCGCGCCGAAGCTGCCGCAAGGTGTCAAACATCGAGAGGTTTCCCTTCTAACCTGCGGCAGACAGTATCGAAACGAAGCAGTGAGAAGTCGTCTGGTGTGAGAGATATCGAGTTTCCTTATCTCTCGCAGGATCGATTACGTGTGTCGCGAGAGGGTGACGAGTGCGCGCGACTGCATCGTGTGCGACGAGTGAAATAGAAGAGGGTGGAAAAAAAAAAGACGAAAGGAAGAAGACCCTTTTGCACTGTCTCGACGTTTCGGTTGTATCGCTGTCGCGCCGGGTGTAATGTCCGACCCCCCAAAGCAACGTGTGTCCCCTCTCCCCACCCCCCAACCACTGGTGTAGAGCGGTGGACACTCGACGAGGGTGGGTATTATTATTTGGGGAACGGCGCGTGCGAGGGAGGAAACGTCGGAGAGACGGAAAACCGAGCCACCCTCTCGTATCGCGCGTCTCGGCTATTAAGGGCGAACCCGCGTGTGCGACGACTGCAGCGACGCGAAGGGAGCGGCGCTGCGCACCGCATTTTACGCGCACCCCTCAAGCAAGCGACTCGCGGAAACGCGCACAGACACGACGACGGTGAAGTGCACAAAGCTCGGAAGCGTCGGCGACGAGTCGGGTGACGCGAGTCGCGCACGATAAAATCCCGAGGATTCGCGCCGCACTTCGTTGGACGAGGGACGGAAGCACAACAGCCGACGGCGTTGAAGACGACACAGAGCCGAAATAACAAAGAGTTGAGATAAGATAGAGATGAGATAAAAAAAATTCGAGTTGCAGAAATAAAATGAGATAGAGTAAAATAAACATTTTTCTTTTGATTTTTTAAGGAATTTTGTTTGCTTTCCATTAGAATAAAAAGGTGGAGGACTCGTTTAAAACAGAGAAAAAAATATGCTTAAGGTGATGGAAATGTAGATAAAAATAAAAATTTTATAAATGAACGAGTCTAATTATTTCACGTAAGGTCAGCTGCATTACAGATTTTTTTATATCCACACTGAGAAAAATTAGTAGTTGTGATTACCAATCATTGGTTCGATATACCAAAATATTGGTTGCAGTTACTAAAATATTGGTAGCTCTGACCAACGATTGGTAATCACAACAATTAATTTTTTTCAGTGCAGAATTGAGGATGTCGAATAATTCTATTGCCTGGACGTTTTTTTTTTTAAATATAAATGCATAATCTTTATTTCATAGTTTTCATTCCCGCGAAAGAGCGACAAAAAATTCACTCGTTTATTTTGCGAGACTCCGGTGCAGAACGACCGGTTCGAGCCGCGAAGCTGCGAACTCGCTGCTCTCTGTCTCCGTTCGCGCCGTAGATTTCCCGCCGGCGATAAGAGAGACAGCGAGGCGCTCGGTGGGGGCCCAGTCGAGCGAAAGATCGAGCAGCAGCAGCAACAGCAGCAGCGGGAAAGCTCGTTCCGCTGTGTGTATCGCGTCCATCTCTCGCTATAACGTAACGCGTGTCTATGCGCAACGTTGAAGGTCAACGAACCCCTGCTCGCCCGGCCCGAGTCGCTTCATATATATATAATACACAGCGGCGCACGTGGGGCGACAGGGGAAGGGGGTTGAATGGGGACCCGCGAGGCAAACCGAGGACCAATCGCCACGGAAAATGGCTGTATATTTGTAGTTGTATTCCACGCGCGTAGATATAGCGACCATATGTCGAAGGTTTCGGCCGTAATTATAATCTGTACGGCACGAACATTTTAGGGGAGAACGCAAAAGGTGTGGGTGGGTTTCACACACAAATTAATAATGGGATTCAACGCTGACGCATAAATACAGCAGTTACGTTGGGGTTACAATCAACAAATTGGGGGCGAACATTTTCAATTATTTTTGGTTTTTCGCTCTTCGAATTTGTGGAATATTTTATTTCGGCTGATGTTTGGAGATTTTATTTTTTTAATTGACAAATTAAATTAACTGAGAAAGTTAAGTTTCGAATTTGTGGAATATTTGGTTAAGTTTCGAATTTGTGGAATATTTGATTTTGGCTGATGTTTGGAGACTTAATTTTTTTATTTGACAAATTAAATTAACTGAGGAAGTTTTTTTTTCCAGTTCATATTTTTGTGGATAATGAAACGACAAAATATCGTTGCTATGAAATATTCTTGATATAAAATATCCAACTGCATCAGTGAAATTTATTCCACCGGTGCAGCGACTTCTCGGCGAACCTCCGTTGAGGTCGATGACCTCGCGACAAATTATATCAATATACCGATGCAGCGGTAAGATAGTGTATCGGATCACAAGCGCACGACGGGATAATCAACATATTCAGTCCGACGCGCGGACTACGTTGCATCTCGTTGTTTTCCAACCCAGGGAATACCGTACGGTCAGCCCGCTGTGTAATGTAATTACATTTGTGTGAGAATTATTAACGCGCTGGTGACCGATCTTACGCATCGCTAAAGAGCTCCGCTGACTGTGAACGAGCAAACATTTATCTTTGTACCGGTTCCTTTCTTTAATCCTATAACTAACCGGGCTCTCTTTTCACGCGGCCACCCCAAAATTTTTCAGCGCGTGTTGAAAAAAGAAATCCCCCCTCGGTCAACCCCAAGAGTTAACAGCGCGGTGCTCAATTTCAAAAGGCTTCCGGCACTGATGAAATGGAAAAAAAAATCCTACTCTCGAACTATCGTTGAGATTGACTAACGAATGAAAAAAATCATAATGGAAAAAAATGACTTTTGTGGAATAAGAAATAGATACCCAGAACATAGTTATTTACTTTGGTCGAACATGTTTGGTCTCTGTACGAATTGAGTGTAGCCAAATACGAGTGACATATTCCAGTGACACAGAAAAATATTCGTACATTTCGTTCAGTCGATTCTAATGACGTAACTAAGTAAATTAGCAGTGTAAGCAGATTGTTATGATCGCCTTAGAAGAATTATTTACAAACATTACGACGAAATATATATCGAAATGCCTGAAGCGTTCTCATAGCACAACTTTATCGTCACGAAAAAAAAAATTACAAAGGCCCTAAAAAATATAGCAACTCATTCGCCCTACGCTCGTTTTTTTTTTAACTAAATAATTAATACAACAATCTTAGTCCGCGCAGCAAAAACATAGAACTCAGCGTCTCGACTCTGCCCTGAAATAATTTCAAGCCGGCCGAAAGCCGCGTCTCGACCGTCCGACAAAATAACGATGAGACCGGCTGGCCGAGGTCCAGCGTCCCGAAATTTCGTAACATCGTCGGCGTCATCGTCATCGAAGGACGTAACTCTCAAGCCCCTCGCGTGACCGTCGTAATTTCTCATGTCAAGGCAAACAATATGCGCTAAATATTTCTCCCAAAAGTTGCCGGGCGAGAAAGCCTCTCCGGAAAAATTCGTCTCGACCGGGCGATCGGTCCGTGCGTGTGAAAAATTCAATGGCATTTTTGCGACGTGCCTTCCGCGTTCCTCGATCGGATTTCTGGGCGCCAGGACCTAGGCCAACCGGCAGCGGCGACAGCTGTGGAGAGCCGCGCGAGAGGGAGATCAGAGCGAAGTGCCCCGGCGCGAGCTCTTCGGGAGATCGTGAGAGCGACAGCTGCTCGTCTCGCACAGAACGCGGCCAACGCCGAGCGGCGACCGACTGACTGACGGCCGATTGTGTGCGCCGAGAGAGACCGGCTCGATGGTCCGGCCCAAGCGACGTTCGGCGCCTGTATAGCTATATAGCTATATAGTGCTGTATAGGCTTCACCGGAGCTGCGAACTCGCGCGCCGATATCAAACAACACACGAGGCGTCCGCCCGTCTCTCTACCTGTCGGTGACGTCACTCGACGCTTCCACACGCTAAACGAGACTGGAGCTTCCAGTAAAAAAAAAAAAAAGACTCCGTACTATGCAGGATCGTGGGCTACGCAAATAGAAGGGAAAAAAAATACGTGGCATTTTTAACGTGACCTCCAGTGGACAACCAAAGTCCACGGATGTCGATTAATTTTGAGATACGATTTCGCGATTGTGTAAATAAAATCAGAAAATAGCTGTGACTAATTTATTTTATTTTTTTGCTGAGACGCGACGCGATTTTTGAGATACTATTTCGCGATTGTGTAAATAAAATAAAAAAATAGCTGTGATTAATTTATTTTTTTTTTACTTGATTTTAGGTCGTCGATGAGACTCGACGCGTTTCGCGATGCTGAGACCGGATTGAAGAAGGAAAAAAAAGGCCCGTCGAAGCGTACGAAACGCTCGGTTCGTTTATTTCGCGGCGCCCACGCGCTCTCGTCGGAGGAATAAAAACACGCGCTTGACCCAATTTCCCGTAATGAAATAATCGTATTGTTGGGTGGGTTAGCGAGTGATTACCGAGCGCGCAGGCGAATCGACGACCAGGCGACTGCAGGGATAAGAGATTATTATTCTCGAGAGCCGAGAACTTTTCCTCGCGCGACGATTAGATATATATTTCGAGAGAGCTCGAGTGTCGCGCGGATTATTTCGACGAGAGTTGCGCTCGACGCTACTGCACAAATGTTTTATCGTGCTGCGAGCGAAGTTTTGGATCGTAATCTTGCCAATAAAATTCTAATGACCAGATTACTGAACAAAAACAAATTTCTGAATTCGACGAAAAAAAAATCCCCTCAATTCTAATTCCCTAAAAACGCAATCCGACCCCATTTTTCTCTCGGATTGAATTCCATTTTACAAGTAATCGATACAATCGCCCCTTACCCTTCCTACAAATAATCGATACAATCGTCCCACCCAATAAATCCTCCCATATGGTCCACAATTTTACCTATGCATCAAACACCCAATTCCACGTCGAAGTTGACTAAATAAACCGTTGGCAAATGAAAAATAAAATCACCTGCATGGCATGTGAAAGGGTAAGCATGTGTACAGCCTGCAAATACCATAAAAATAAAAAATAAAAAAAATGTTGACATAACTAATGGAAATGGTGTCGAAAAATGAAGCACTGGAAAACCTCTTCGCTCTTCGTAAAAAAAAATCGTCGAAAAATTGCCTCTAATTAAATGTATATCACGAACGCAAAAAAAAGTGTCTCACCTGTTTGCCGGGACGCGGAAGCGTCTCCATGTTGGTTCCGGCAACAACGGGAGCTTTTTCCGGTCCACCGTTCTGCTGGTTCGCGTTATCGGTGGCGCTAACGTCGGTTCCACCACCTCCACCGCCGCCGCCGCCGCCGCCGCCGCCGCCGCCCTTGCCGTCCTCGACGCCCGTCATCCTCGTCGTCGTTTCGACCTTATTTTTCCGCCACTACCGACCCCCCGGGTCCTCCGCCCCACACCCGGAGCGCTCCGTCCCCACGACCGCTCCCCGTCACTCTCCGTACTTATCACTCGGTACTCTCTCTCTCTTTCTCAGTCTCTCCGCACTCGCGACGTATTTTATTCTCTCTTCACTCGTAAACCCGCCGACCGTGTCCGTCCTTCTCCCTCCGCTGCCCGCGATGCGTACTAATCCGTGGCTTCCGACTTCCTCGTCTTGCTCGTGTGCGTCGTGTGCTTCGGCCCTCGATGCCCTCCTGAATCAGAGATACAACACGATATCCAATTAAGCGTCAAACGTACGCGCGCACGACGAGCCCCGATTCCTATACTTCCGCGACGCAGAATCCCGAGCTTGCTCTATGTCTGTCTGTCCGTCTGTGTGTGTTCTCGTTAAACTCCGATAATTCCGAGCTCACGCAAAGGTCACGAAGGACGAAATCGTACGACGGAGATCCGAGCTGATTTGGCGATTTTTTGTAATTTTTTTTTTAGAATATTCAGTCTTTATATGAAATTATTGTCATTATTATTATTATTATTATTATTTATATTTATATTTTTTATTCGAGCTCACGCAAAGGTCACGAAGGAGGAAATTGTACGACGGAGATCTGAGCTGATTTGGCGATTTTTTGCAATTTTTTTTTAGAGTATTTAGTCTTTATATGAAATTATTATCATTATTATTATTATTATTATTATTATTTATATTTTTTATTCGAGCTCACGCAAAGGTCACGCAAAGGTCACAAATTTTTTTTAGAATATTCGCTCTTTATATGAGTTTATTATTATTATTATTTATATTTTTTATAGGTTTGTAATAATAATAGTAATAATAAATTCATACGAAGAGGTATCGTTTATCTATGATTATTGTTATGAAAATGATATACGCCTAACGAGAATTGTTGATATTCGACGATCGAACTGACAGATCGAGTGCAGCCGAAACCGAGAGAGAAAAGTTCAACGGGAAATATTTTGGAACGCGCCGCGAGTGCGCAGCGAGCGCAGGGATTTTCGCATCACTGCCAAAATTAGACGGTGCGCGGCGGCCGGCGGAAACGCGGGGGAAGGAGCGGGGGGGGGGGGAGGGGAGGGGAAAAAGGAAAATCGAGATTCCGGGGAACGATGTAACCGGGCATTATCTCCGGTCGTGCGAGTCTAACGCGCTTTACGGATGTGGATCACTGGAAATGCTCTATGCGCATTTTTCGACCGGAACTCTGTGCGGAACCAAATAAAAAACGGCGAGCCTTGAAAACCACCGCCGCCTCGGCCCTTCTCACACTGCGTCATCGCTGCCGCTTCCCAGTTTAACGTCGATCATACCCCTCCCCCCCCCCCCTCCCCCCTCCGGACCCCCGCGATCTTCGATGTCTTCCGCTTTTGCCGCCCCCCGCGAAAATAATATCGCCAAATCGGTTTTCGGTATCACAGCGACGCCGAACAATTGACTCTCGTCGACGAGTTCTCTTTCAACTCGTCTTATCGTCAACGTTTTTTCCTCACGTCGACGGTGTCAGACTCGTTTTCGTCCGTCAGGTTCGACGCGAATCGCGCGCCGTAAACCTCGCGAACGGAATTCTCATTTCACCCCTAATACGTTGACATACCGCGCGCGGCTTTCGCGAACCGTCTAAAAATGGATCGACGCCCGAAACAAAACAGAGCAACGCGAAACAGATTCTCCGCGAATTTCGCAGTAGGTCACTTATTTTCGGGGCACTCAAATAAAAAAAAAGAGAAAAAATAGAAGTTCACCCCGAATTGTAGATAATCGATTTTCCGTAATTTTCTTTCTGCTACGCGAAGAGTCAGCTCGATGGAAGCCGCGTAAGGGAACACGATTCGCAACGCCCAGCGATTTATCGACGCGTCCGTAGCGCTCCTCGGCCCTGCAGTCGATGAGAGGAGAGCCGTAGGAAGGAAGGAAGGCGA
The DNA here is from genome assembly GCA_964034905.1 of Itoplectis maculator. Classification (NCBI taxonomy): domain Eukaryota; kingdom Metazoa; phylum Arthropoda; class Insecta; order Hymenoptera; family Ichneumonidae; genus Itoplectis; species Itoplectis maculator. Next base: position 9,727,472 of record OZ035857.1, read on the forward strand.
AAAGAGCTTCGCCCGGCGAAGCGACAGAAGCGAAACGCTCGGGATCCTTACGTCCGCGGAACGAACTCGGGTGCACTCGTATTATTCTTTCGGCTTTTTTTTCTGTCACTGTCAAATCACACGACAGGACGGTTCACTTTTTTTTTTTCGAGATTATTACACCGCGTACGAAGCGGCAATTTGTGTCTCGCGACGTTAAACAGCGCGCGAGTTCGACTGCCACCGTCGTCGGCTTTTTCTTTCACCTCGATTCGACGTTTTATTCGTTTTCTCTCTGTCGTTTCGTTCGCTTTCGGACGTAACGACCGCTCGCCCGGAGACTCCGTACCGTTTTGATCGGATTTCGATGGTAGCCTGCGCGCGATCGCAACGCTCCCTGCGGAGGTTGGCGCAATCAAACCCATCCCCACCCTTTTCGTCGTCGACTGTCCCTGCGGCAGAGACGAACGCGCGCAGGTTTTGGGAATTTCGCGTACAGGGCGATGTATATATATATATATATATATATGCGTGTACTCGTTGTACTTGTCGATTTGGCGAAAGTGATGAATATCGCTGGGTCAATCGAATTTTAATTAACCGCGATGTTAATTTTTTTATTGAGATTCCTGGGCAAATCGATTTCAAGAAACTCTTTTCCTGGTTTGTCTCAAGCATTTTTTATGCTATTCGATGACTCCTTCGACCCTCGAAATAAATATTATAGAGAAATATAAAAAATATGTATTTATTCATATGTGTAACTATTTATTTAATTCTTGAATATTTTTGTGACAGTCGTCGTTTTATTGTTGTTATGCGAGTTTTTGGAGCACATTCGGTTTTTATGACTGAGTCACTTATTTATGCATTCAGTGGTATTCTAAAGGGTTGAATAAATAAAAGGCGAATTTTTCATTGGGGGTTCCAATTCGTATCGACCGAGTCGCGGACGTTGCACAGACCTACTGATTCTGATGTTAGCTGCGCTGCGATCGTTGCGGTGCGGCAGTATTGATGCAACTTTGAGTTCTCTGGACGTAATATTATTGTCTATGATTCAAGAGCGGCGTTGAGAAAACATTGATCCCGGCGTTTTTTTATTTTTACCATTTTCCTTGTCATTATTCAGGATTCCGAAGAGAGATTACAGTCTGAGGTACATAAAAGTTCGGTCTCTAAAAACTCTTTACCGACGGTAAAAGGTTGATGGTATCACGAACAGGTCGTTGGAGGGCGCTGATGGTAAATTGCTGTAAAAATGGCGTCCGGTCAGGAGCGTAGAGCTTGTAGTTTTAATGAGTGCCACCGAGGACCCTGACAAAACTAATCAAAAGCCTGAGATTTAAATGAACTGCTGTGGTCTGTCGAAAATTTTAAAAAATTAATTTTCATTAATTATTAGTTTTATTTTTATATGGACCAGCTTCTCTGGATAAAAACTCTTTTATAATCGAAGTGTCCCACAAAATTAATAAGCGTGGAACTGCAATTTACTGCACGAATGCGATGCAATACAGTGGCTAACTAATTTCACTGTAAAAGCGGCATTCAAGTCTTTTTGGAACCCGTCAACAGTTTCCGCAAATGAGCAGAGTCGACACTTTTTGTGCAAAGAATAAAACAATATTCGATTCACAATATTGGAACTCTTTCGCCTTCTCCGGCAATAAAATCAGACAATCAGTTATCCGCAGTCGGTACAAATTTTTTTCGAGATATTCACATTTCCTACATATAATATCGAAAGTGAGCAGCCGGACCAACAGCGCCAACCGAGGTTCTCGTTTGTACCGATTGCTAACTGGTCGCGGCTAACCACTCGCAGATGGCGCGAGAATGTTACTGGCGGAGCTCCAAGCGATATCCTACAGCAAAAAACAGGGATAAACGAAGTGGCGAGTGACATTCGAATAGCCAACTTTCCCTTCCACCGTGCTGACCACGTGACTTCTGATTAACCAACGTGTTTCTGACTGCTACGTCGTTCTTGTTTTGTTATTCTAATTGTGTTAATAGAAAATACTTTCTAACAAGACTGATTAGTAGAATACGATTAAAACAACATTCGCTAGAAATTGAATCCTGTTGTACATGTAAACTGACGTTGTAGTGTTGGAAACAGTGAGTCGACAGCGATTCTGACGAGAGGTTAGAATAACCTGCCCAACAACATATTTCTTACGACTATTTCTTTACTTCGGTGGTTCCTGTAAATTGCAAAATGGTGAGTAATATTTGCAACCAGCTTTATCAGATGTCCCATTTTCGTAAAATTAAAATTGTGATTTTTTTCTTTCAGTCGACGGTGCTGAAGAAAGAGCTGGGAAAAGTGAAAAAAATGATTCACCCCAACAGCAGAAAGTCTATTGCAATAGCAAAGAAAACCAAAAAGTAAGATTTTATATCTTCACATGAAAATTCCGAATTTTTTGATATTTTTTTAATGATTACAATATTCTTGTTATATTCAACAGAATATGCAACAGGACAAAAGCAAAACAAGCAGGTTCCATGAAGCAGTCGTTGGTCCAAAAAAAAATGATCTGGATCCAAGAAAATATGGTTCCCGACGTTTGTCCCTATACTCCAGAGTTGACGGCGGAGCTACTCGAAAAGTAGGTAAGGAAGATAATTCTTTCGTCAGTTACGCTGCGATTTTGGATATTGATTCATCTTACGAATGATTGAAACATCTTTAGGTACATTGCCAGACATGATGAGGAATTGTCTTTGATAGCAGAAAAGAACAGTGTAGTTGGGAAGAAGAATACAAGTCATGCCAGCCGTGCGGATTTGTTGAGAATGACGAAAGAACGAGAGAGGGAAGAGTACGAAAGTGCTGGAATAGGTAATTGTCTTCATAATATCAGTTAAATCGCTTTGCAATGTCCAAACTCCAGTTCACTATTTTTTATTTATCTATTTTTCAACGTTTTGTTGAATAATTCACTGAAAATAATTAGTCCTCAATAAGAAAAGATTTATCGTAAAAGTGTCGGATAATATTCATCGTGTTTGAATCTTCCGTTGCAGAAATACCGAACATATTGATAGCCGCACAATGCACGATGCTGAGAAAGTGGGACGGCGATGTGCGTTACCTTCCCAACTTCGTGTTCCGGCGTTTCGGCAAAAAGCACCTGAACGAAGCGCTCCAGCGAAACGCGAAGGCGCAAAAAGTGACGGCAAAGCCGAGCGCGGAAACGCCGGCGCTTCCGGAACCTCTCCCCACGACTACCATGGACACGGAATAATAAAGAATAATTTATTACACGTTTAACTTCGTTCTAATTGCTTCTACGTACTTGCAAAAATGCATTAGGTAATTTACCATTTTTTTTCGCCTCTTTTTATTATCTCTTTCCAATCGATGAAATTTCGTTTCATTAGTCTTCGCACATTTGTTACGCAAAATTCCCATTATCCGTAATGACATTGCCAAAACGGAGAGACTCTATAAGAACGAAACTACAAATGACTCTCAACTTCCGTCTCAGCTCGACGACTCTTATTTTTATTATCCACGCGTTCACTAATAGCAAAGCGGTGCTTGTGCCGCGGTCAAAGCCACGAAAAAAGTGGGTTGATCTTTGGTAATTCGTAATTTATTAACAAAACGAACGGGTGGTACACGTTTGCGCCTCAGGGCGACCCGCGTTCTCCTAACCCCGATTCCACCGAATCTCTTCCTCCTCTCTCGCGTCCTTCGTCCGCGCCTCTGATGGACCGCGCCGCCGCGTTCCTCAATCACCTACACAAACGAGCGACCGCCCGAGTGAAAACTCAACGAGCATCCGCGGCGTTCCGTACGCGCAACTCTCAATCATTCATAATTCGTGCTCTCCAGATCCAAGCTGTAAGACCAGCGCACTCTAATGTCTAGTTAGCTGGTCTTTCATTACCGACGGTCATAAAAAAGTACGCGGAACATCAGGGTCATATGCAAATTCATTGCTCCATCCGGTTCTTTGCCGTAAATCAGTTTGAGTGCAAGTGTTAATAAACTCTTTCAACATTGTGACACAGCCTTGATCACTAATTCTTATAACATTTAAACAAGAAATAAAAAAAATAACAAAAAATTCTATACACGGAAAGTAGTCAACTGTAGTTTTCAATATTAAAATATGTAAAAACAAATTCCAGATAAAAAAAAACATTGCCACTTCTGCAATTATTTTTGGTAACGATTGTTCTACAATAAAAAAATATATATTTCGCAAACGTTATGAGCCAATAGAATTTAATCAAAAATATATCCTCTTGATTATTCGAAATCTTATACATTTCTCTGTATTTCCACAGCAGTTTCAGTACCAACGACCTAAATACAATCACAACATATGCTGCACCAGAATCGCCTATTCACGGACCACGTTTAGCCTCTGCCAATCGAAGAATTCGAACGCGCCAAATATAGACGCGAATTAATCGATCGGATAGTCGCTGGAATTTATGTACCATCGAGAAACGTGGATAACATTCGTCGGATAGCACAGATGAGAGGATGACGAGGCTCTCGGGCCGCTCTGCGGGCTGCGAAGAATTTCTCTAGACTGCGGAGAGGGCGAAGGAGGGGGTCACGTAGCGAGTAGTGAAAGTTAGCGAGGCTGTGGCGAGCGAACGCGGCCCGAGTCTCTCGCTAAAACCTCGAGACTGCACTGCAGCTCGAAGTATCGTCCAGCAGCAGCTTCGTTGGAGCCCAGTAGTCGCTTGTCCCTGTTTACGAAGGGCGAACGCGCCGACAATTTTCACCTCGAGAACGCGACGAAGCGGAATTCCGAGAATTCATACGCGAAGCGAAAAAATGATGAAATTATTTCGTATTTTCCTCCCCGCAGGTCGAATTAAATATCTATTTATTTTCTACGCGAGCTTCGGGAATCAGCAGTCGAGTCACGAGCGTCGCCAATTTAACAGATCGCTGTACGCGAAGAAAAATAAGCGACTCCGTAGGAATGCAGAAGGGAGTCACGAGCGAGAACTCCGAACCCAGCTGGAAGTGAATTACGCCTCTTGCGCGCATATATAGCGCATATACGCTGATCTTCCCGCGGGAGAAGCTCGAGAAGAGCATCCCCTCTTACCTCACAACAGGTAACCTTGCGGTTAATAACTCGGGGCAATATGCACGGGATGTTCGCCCCCATCGCGGGTGCTGCTCTCGCGCGCACCATCCAATTTTCTACGCCCGCTGCTGGCTAATGTTATGCCCGACAATTATCCGCGGAATTAGAATATGCGCATCCGGGTGGCACTCTCTATTACAGGAATTCCGTTTAAGGGTTCACACACGTCGCAGCGAATAACGAAAAAAAAAAAACCTTTTTTAAAAGCTATTCTAAATTATCCCAATGACACTGTATCGATTAGATTATTTTCAGAATACAAAAATGTGCCCGTGAGAAAAAAAAAATAGTTAACGATCCCAGACATTGGATAAAAATATCGATATTTACTTGACCCGAAAAATTCCAAACGCCCTCATTTGTCATCTTCAGCTACGCGACTTTCATTTTTACCACGGCTCTATTTTTTTCGGTATATCAAAACAAAAACCGCGAACCGCATGCGCGAACCGTTAGCAGTACATAAAATCGAAGCGTATCGAAGATTGCGCGGATTCTCCGACGGTGGTACACAAAACTACATATAGCGTAGCGGTAGGGACCGTAATAGCAGATGCTCCGTGGCACGGTAAACGCGATATTAGAGCCCCGGCGAGCGTAGTGGAGCGAGCGCACCCGATGATGCATAGCGAGAGCTAACGGTGGCGAAGCCTCCGTAACTCGGCACAATTGCAATTCGATTTTCTCTCTCGTTCCAAGCGCGACCACGGCCAAAGCCGGCCTTCCCGAGACCCATAAGCATCGCTATCTCGGCGCGAAGGCAAAGGCATCAGCGGCGGCAAACAGCAGTTTGTGGTAGCGAAGTTCGCCAGCAGCAGCAGCAGCAGCACCACCACCACCGTCATCACCTGCAGAGCTCGATGGTCCCGCGGATTCACCGTCTCTGCCCTCGACGTCGACTCGACCGATAGCTCACAACTATAAACCGTGTATACCATATACTATAAACAGGAGATTGAGTCGCGGTAATACGAGCAACGAGTGTGAGCCTACATGTACCTTGGATACATTAACTTTATCGACACGCGTCGCCAGCCATATCCGTCTGCGTCGTACACAGGCTTCCCGTATGGACATGTGCGCGTTACGGCTTCGAAGAGCCGGTGCTGCGAGCAGGAAAGGACGAAGAATCCGCCGCTGGCGAAGATTTTCTCAGTATCCAGAGCTGTATTTTTCATCCTCATACGTTTAGGAAGGAACAGAAACGTTGATCTGAATCGAAGATGAATGGCCACTTCGCTAAGGTGATTATTGATTTACTATCAAAATGTGTCGGCCGAGCAATTTTCTTCCTGCCACTGGGACCTCGAACGGCAGGCACCGACGATTTTTTTAGTATCCAGAGCTGTATTTTTCATCCTCACAAGTTTGGGAAGAAACAGAAGCGTCGATCCCAATCGAAGATGAATGGCCACTTCGCTAAGGTTATTGATTTAGCATATCACAATCTGATGGCCGAGCAATTTTATTCCTGCCACTCGGACCTCGAACGGTAACGTTCTGCATAACAGAGAATAACAAACAGGTACTAAAAAACGCGTAAAACATTTTTTTTTTTTTCGTTTTGAATACAGTATAAATACCTATGTCGCTGCGCAGACGCGGAATGTTCTCCCGCTGACATTGTATATTATTTAGCGCTGGGCGTTGTCGGGAAAGTTTATTCCTGAAAGACTCTGACTCTCGTTGCGTGCGCCGCCCGTAACTCGATATACTCACTCCGCGGTAATCCGGTGTACTGTATCCGCAAAGCGAACGACCTCGAATGATACGAGGTCACGATTCCCCGGGAGCCTCGAATCTGCAAACAAACCGATACATCAATTTCCAGGACAACCACGGACGAAGGGGGGGATCAAAATAACGAATGACCAAAGAGCGAATGGCCAAAATAACGAATTTAAAAATAATGGACGTCTGAATCTAGAATAACCATCATTACAAAATGTGCTATTTTAATCATTCGCTATCTTGATCATTCCCTATTTTAACTGCATTTTAATAAAACGTGGGGTCAAAATACCGAATGATCAAATAACGAATGGCTAAAATAGCGAATTCCGTAATGATGATCATTTTAGATTTGGACGTTCTTTAATTTTTAATTCGCTATTTTGGCTATTCGCTTTTGGGTCATTCGTTACTTGAACCCCACCCCGAACGACGAGTAAGCCGCGTGTATCCCGTGGGTCGAACGTTACAGTCATTTCCGGTCGGAGAGTCGGAAGATGAAAAAAAAAAAAAAAAAAAAAAAATCCTCTCACTGCTGAAAACTAATGTGCATAAAATAATGGCTCAAACACGACGTCTCGCGTGCCGCGCGCTCATGTATTATTCCTGAATGCATTGCGTATAGGTAACGAGAAGGCGCTCACGCCCAGCGCGTCGCTTACTTATGCCGCTTGTGCGAACGAGCGCGTCAAAGAATGGGAAAACCGGAAGAAGGAAAACCCGGCATTTATACGGTTACGCGCGCGCGCCTCATTTTTTTTTTTCGCCGCTTCTCTTTTCGCGGAGTTCGCGAATTTTACTTCCTTTCTTTGCGCCTGGAGAAATTAGTACTTTCTTCGGCCGCTTTGTCGCCAGTTGCGTCGTTCGCACATTGTGAGGTTATGTGCGGGCAGCTGCTGCATAATCACCGCGTTTCGGTATTTCCCGCAAGTTGCGTTTGGTAATTTCCTTCGGGCTGTCAACATCGCCGGAATTTCCAATCGAATATTTTCTCTCGCATTATCGTTCACCGCTGTCCTGGCAATGGTCGTCGCTATCTCTGATACGGAATGTGTGTCGAAATAAGAGAGACGCGTGGCGCTCTCCACGTACTGATATTTTGGTCTGAACATTTCCATCGTTTGGTATTTATATATTAAATACGCCCGGCAAATCCTGCACAGTGAGAAATAAAAATTAGCGTTTGCTGCTGACATTAAAGATACACGACAAAAAACGACAAGTTCATTAAAACAGTGCAAAAATATATGAAGTATAAAAAGGCGAGAAATTGCAACGGAAAGTGAACGAATAATAATAGTCGATCCGTGCGATCGTTTTTTACCGCTGAGCATACTTTCACTGACTATGAAGTAATTACGATAATTCTAACCTGGAAAATATAATCGACACTTCTTCCTCCGACAATGTTCGCAGGAAATGTTGGCGGCTAATGACGCTAATGTCATGTGGATCGGAGATCCGCGAGGCCTGTGATGATTTTTCCGGCCGCGAGGACATCGTTAGAAGATTCGGCGGAAGTGTCGGCTAGAGTCGATTCAGAGGTGTTATCATATTTTTCTAGCGAGAAAACGGTTGCCAAAAAAAAAGACCGGAAAAAATAGCCAGTCGAGAAGGTCATTAAAAGATGGCCGTCTCCCAATGGGAAAGACGCGCATAAAAAATAAAAATGTGTTTTAATCCCGGCCATTTTTTCCCTAGATTCGGGAAAACGAGTGGAGTCAGAGGTGTGTCTAGCAGATCATATTTTTTTTTTAGCGAAAAAACAATTTTTAGGAAAAAAAAAGGCCGGTCAGAAATAGGGGAGAAGACCATTAAAAGATGGCAGAGCCCCAATGGCCGCGTACATAAAAGATAAAAATGTGTTTTAATCCCGGCCATTTTTTTTCCCTAGATTCGAGAAAACGACCAAGTGTCCCTCTGACGTCGAGTCCGGCGAGCACAACGCATGCCGCAAAAGCAGCGGGAACGTCTCGTCTCGTCTGCTCGCGTCTCGTTCGCCGGGAAATGCTGCCCGAGTGTGTCGAGTACCACACTGTACACACATATCACATACCTTACATACACGTTCTACGTATGTACGTCTCGGAGGTTCCCGTGTCACGCGGGTCTGGAGACCCACGAGAGTCGACTCTCTGTCTCTCACCTCTCGCGTCGCGGGCAACAAACACACACGTCGGGACGAATGTAGGTCCTTGGGTCGCCACCTATAATACCGAGAGCCCCGCTGCCTGACTCGAGGCCTCCGGCAGTCGCCGACGCTGCGTATATACCACACACATCCGTCCCGACATCTACCTTCGACTCCCCTCCACGTCCTCCCCCTCCGCCTTCGTCTCACCGCGCCCTCCGCGTTTCAAGAACAACACCTGTTGCGCACCGGAGGACACGCGGAAAAAGAATTGCTCTCTTTTGCAGGACGCCTCGGTGAATGGAGACGCGAGAGGAGCACTCGAAGGGTCACTCCTGGGACGCATAATCGGCTCAGGCGGCATTTTTTTTTATATATTAAGAGAGAATACCTCTTTTAAAAAGTTCATGAGTAACGGAAAGCATTGTTAGCAAACTATTCGAGCTGCGATTGGCTGGGACTCTCAGACCGAGTCCAGGTTCATTTGTCCTTGATAACTTTGACAGTTCTGTCAAATATCGTATTTTTTTTAAATCAACTAAAAAAGGGTTGTAACCAGTGTTTTCAGGGGTAGAATATGCGACTTGAGAACGATGGTATAGGTTAAAAGTCGATATTTTGAAAAAATAAATTTCGTGACCCCGATTTGGGCGGTTTTCGGCCCGGCGGCCAGATCTACGATTTCTGACAAACTGTTCGGCCAAAAAATTTTTTTTTCAAAATCAACTAAAAAAGGGTTGTAACCAGTGTTTTCAGGGGTAGAATATGCGACTTGAGAACGATGGTATAGATTAAAAGTCGATATTTTGAAAAAATAAATTTCGTGACCCCGATTTGGGCGGTTTTCGGCCCGGCGGCCAGATCTACGATTTCTGACAAACTGTTCGGCCAAAAAAATTTTTTTTTAAGATCAACTAAAAAAGGGTTGTAACCGGTGTTTTCAGGGGTACAATATGCGACTTGAGAACGATGGTATAGGTTAAAAGTCGATATTTTGAAAAAATAAATTTCGTGACCTCGATTTGGGCTGTTTTCGGCCCGGCGGCCAGATCTACGATTTCTGACAAACTGTTCGGCCAACATTTTTTTTTTTTTCAAAATCAACTAAAAAAGAGTTGTAGCCAGTATTTTCAGGGGTAGAATATGCGACTTGAGAACGATGGTATAGATCAAAAGTCGATATTTTGAAAAAATAAATTTCGTGACCCCGATTTGGGCTGTTTTTGGCCCGGCGGCCAGATCTACGATTTCTGACAAACTGTTCGGCCAAAAATTTTTTTTTTTTCAAAATCAACGAAAAAAGGTTTGTAACCAGTATTTTCAGGGGTAGAATATGCGACTTGAGAACGATGGTATAGGTTAAAAGTCGATATTTTGAAAAAATAAATTTCGTGACCCCTAATTCATTTACTTTTTTTATTCAGTCATGAAAATAATGAATTGATCAATTAACTTAATCAATTAATTATATACACATAAATTTCCCTTGGAAAAATCGATTTAGAGTGTACATTATATATATAATAAATCGATGGGATGCCAACGTCGTTACGAAAGTGCAGATCGATTTCGAATAGTTCGGCATTGAATTGCACCAAGTGCAATCGCCTCGGCGCGCGGTATTCGCTAACCCACAAACGTCGGGCTCGCCGCGCGAGAGCCGTCTTATTAGCGCGGATACGTCGTGCGCGAACAATTAATTCCCATTCTAACGAACGGGATGGAATACATAAATAATCGGTGCGCTATCGCGTACGTTGTGTACGTGGGTCTCGGGAGCGCCGGGTCTATGTGCATCAGAATGCGCGCGGCAGCGCGGTAGCCGCGCGTAGGACACTGCAATTTACCTCTGCGTGAAGCAATAGAAATGTATTCTCATAGAGTCCGCACACTTCGGTCCGCTCTCTATATCTATATTACGACTGGCACTGTGGGTAGTACGTTGACTTAATTGATGGAGTATCGACGACCGTTCTCGTTGCTCGCTTTTCATCGAACTTGGGTATTGATACGACATGTAATCATTAATTCACTATCTTTTGTCTTAAATCGGCATCATATGTACATAAATTGAAATAAAAAATGTAGTTCATTTATTTTGTATACAGCGTAGGGAAGAACCTTGCCGTTTTTTGCGCGAAAATTTTTTTTTTCGATTTAACGAAGTTTTAGAACCCTATCCGATGGGAAATTTCCCGCTGATTCCAAATATGACCGATTTTTGACCGGAAAATAAAAAATTTGAGGAGAAAAACGCGAAAAACGATTTTTTACTTTTTCCCAATTTTGGCACTTTACTAAAATCGGTGTAATTTTTCTTTGGTTCCATATAATCGAGATTTTCTTTTTGCATTCGAAAGAGGACTCTTCAACGAAGAGAACGCCGCCAAGCGGAACGTTATATCTCGATTTTTCGATTTTTTGCAGATTTTTAAAGTTGACCCTCAAAAATCGCAAATTTTTAGAAGGGGTACCCCTTGCCGTTTTTCGCAAAATTGGTCGAAAAAGAAATTTCCGATTTCGCCAAGTTTAAGAACCCTATTCGATGGCAAATTTCCCGCCGCTTCCAAAAACGACATGTGTCTGCCCGAAAAATCGAAAATTCGAGGAGAAAAACGCAAAAAACTATTTTTTTTCTCACAAATTGTCAGATTTCGCGACATTAAATACCCAAATTCCACTTCCATCTCCCCTCCCATTTAAAACCGACTCCTCCTTGCTCTTTCGTCTCTTTCTCCTCGTCAAAAACACAGACAGCCCTATCCCCTCCCGCCCGATATCGCTTATCCGTCCTAACCCAAGTGTGCCTTCAGCCTCCCGTGCGTGTGCGTGCGAAACGCGACTAACGGGTGGTCAAGCGGTACAAGTTGAGGTATACGGTATAAACCTCGGCGCGCGCGCTCTATGTGCCCCACACACTTCGTCCCTCACACAAACTCGGCCCTCGCGACTGAATGCGTCGTCTAGGTAGAGCACACACCACATACGCAGTGCCTACTTCACAACATACAGTCGTCGCGCGGGGCGTCGGAGGGGGGAGAGGGGGGGGGGGAAGGGGACTCTCATTGCTTACACTAGAACTCGCTCTCGTGCCTCACAGTCGTCTCCGCGTCTTTAACTGTCTCTCCCTGTGTCCACCTCTCTTTCTTCCCGTGACTTATTCCGTCCTCCTTCAACTCGCACAGCTCTCTCTACCTCCCTCTCCATTTTCTTTCTCTCTCGTCCCTCTCTCTCTCCTCTTTCTCTCTCTGTCATAGGCCGCAACCGTCGTAAGTCGCCTTACGTAGCCCGACGACGACGTCGCGGACAACGACGACGACGACGAGGACGACGAGGAGCGTTGGCTGTCGTGTGGTGGTGAGCAGCGCACCGCAGCAGCAGCAGCAGCAACACCGGGACGCGGCCGGGAGAGACTAGTAGACACCGAGAGAGGGGCCCTCGCCTCTCTCACGATACACCTTTCTCCGGTTCCCAACACTCCTCCGATTCGCTGCCGCCGCAGCCGTCGCCGTCGCCGCCGCCGTAGCGACTCCGACTTCTCAGTCCTCACCGGGACAGAGGCGAAGTTACGCACCCGGAGAAAGGTCGCGCGCGCTCGATCCGCTCGCTCGCCAAGCGACAGTCGCGAAAATAGTTCTCAACCGACGACATTATCGTCCGGGAAAAAAAACAACGTGAAATTGAGAAATTAAAAAAAAAAGTAATAGAAATCAAAATTAGAAAAAAATATCGGGACTTAGAATAAATTTTTTATTTTTTATTAAGAAAAGATAAAAAAAAAAGAAAAAATTAAACTGTGAGACGAACTCCGACGGTTCACGTGCGTTTTTTTTAAAACAGTGCGCGTCGATGTAGCGCGCCCGCCTGATAATTTTTTAGTGACGAGAATTTCCCTCAAGCCGAACGCGAGATATATATATACGTTAAACGTGAGAGTGCGACGGTCGAGGAGTTTGGGAGACAAAAATTAAGTGCCAAGGAACGCGACTTCGAGGGATTTCGCGGGAGGCTAAAAACACGCGCCAGGAGAGAGATCGGAGGGATGGGTGGCAATATGTGGCCACCGGGCATGACCGGCTTTCTGGTCTTAGCCGTTTTTCTCGTGGCTTCGCCCTTAGTCAGCACGCAAGGTCAGTCACTTTACTGTAAACAAGAAAAAAAAAAAAAAAAATACGGTTGACTGGTGTTTGTTTTGCGTCGGGACTGTTTTTTTTTCTCACGACTTCTATCGAACTGGACGTCGCTTATCGGCAAACAGGAGTTTGCGGTGTATCGCCGCGACTTTCCGTAATTCGATCCACCGACTCGTGTTTTCTCGTCGCGCGCCTAATTGAGTTTCCCGCTGAACGCTGACGCGGAACTCCTGTTGGCCGTTTGCAATGTGTGTTGTGCGCTTTGTACGTTTGGTGCGCGACTTTCGATTCGTTAAGAGCGACAGCTGTTCGCGTTGTCGTACGCCGAGGCGAAACTCTCGTCTATCGAGCGACAAGAGCGATAACTCGCGAGCCGAGAGACACCGCGACCGGTCATTAGGGAGCCACCCGTAAGCAGTCGACACCGGGCGGACGACTCACTTTGCAAAGGCTGCGTCGTATCAACCAGTTATTCGATATCTCAGTGCGGTCGTCGCGGCCGCTGCTTTATTGGGCATCGCTCGAACCGAAGCTGCGCGAAGCAGCGACGACTAATTGAAATCTATTTAATTCGTAATTTTAACGAATCTATTTTTTTATATTCGATATCTCAGTGCGGTCGTCGCGGCCGCTGCTTTATTGGGCATCGTCCGAACCGAAGCTGCGCGACGACGCAGTGACGACTAATTAAAATCTATTAAATTCGGAATTTTTACGATTTTTTTTAATATTGTGGTTTTTTATATTGATTTTATCAAACATTTTCAAATATATTTTTTATATATTTGAAAATGTTTTAAAGTTTAAATTTTTATTCCTGTGTATTTTAATTGTCAAGTCACAACCGGAACAAAATTTATAAAAACGCGGAAAATTGGGTTTATTACACCAGCTGTTATAATTTACAAGGTTTTCTCTCAACATCGAAACGCTCGGGAAAACGAGTTTACTGTGCTAGATGCCGCCGAGATAAAAGTATATCCACGCGAATAATAATGATAATAACGACAACGAGAAATAGTAAAATAAGTGCAGGGAGATTATATGCGTTTGGTTTGATCCTTGCGCTCAATCCGGCGGATAAGATACGGTAGTTCTTTTCGAGGGAAGTTACCATTTACAGAAAGAGAGTATGAGCATAGTGTATATATATGCATATTGGCCGAAGGTGCGCGTAACGATCCAGGGCCGAGGTATATGCTTTATAATTCTCGTCGTCGTCGTCGGCGGCGGCGGTTGGCCTTGCTAACGTATGGAGAGTCTTCGACTTCTGGCTCTGTTACATTCACTCGGCGGCGAAACCGGAGAAACAAGAGAGGAACGGATTCCGCGCTCTCCGAGTCTGATTCTCGCGACGACGATCTGACAGTCGCGGCTTTGCGTCTCACTTCGGAGCAGCGAACGAGCGACATCGCCGTTGCGGCTCTGCCGGGCATTCAAATCGCCCGGCGAACTGGCAGATTCCACACCCGGAACTGTCGTTGCCATTCGCTGAGAGCCGATTGGACTCGCCGGGTCGACTCGATACGCCAGAAATTCGCAGTACTAAGAACGGACTTAACCCGATGACCTTTTACCGAAATTACGTTTCGTTTGCATCGTTGGAATGCAACGAAAATAAAAAATAAATAAAATAATTCCAATGCGCCGAAAAGATTGTACTGGGTACAAAATTTTATTACAACGATTAATGAGAACTTTTTAGAATCGTTCAAATTATTTTAGAATCGTTAGAATAATTAATTTTTTAACTTTTTGATGCATTCCAACGAAGCAAACTTCAACATAATTGATCGAAGATAAAAACAAAACAAAATTCCACAAATAAAAAAATGTTTAGCATTAATTTTTTATAGTGGCTGTTTTTATCAGTTTCGTAAAATATTTTCGTTTTCCTTGCTTCCCACCGCATTAAAATGTCGAAGATAAAATCAAACCAAAATACCACGAATAAAAAAATGTTAGACATTAATATTTTATTGTGGTTGTTTTTATCAGTTTCGTAAAATATTTTCATTTTCCTCGCTTTCCACCGGATTAAAATATCTCGACCCAGTTTTCTAAAAAACCAGGCCAAGTTCTCTGGACGCTGGAAAAATTCACCGCAGATTTGCGTCGAGAGACGCTGTCCAGTTTTTCCGATAACAAGCGACCGCTCAGCGGGTTTACATGAATGAGCTTCGCGCGCGCGCCGAGTTCGAGGCGTAACACAGTTGTGAGGATACTTCATCACGTAGAGCACGGCGCTCCTCCGACTCAATTACACCGCGCCGGCTAATGGCCGAGAGGCAGCGGCCGAACGCCGCGCGCGCCGAAGTCCCGCACGATCTGACGATATCGCACGAGAGCTACTTAAATATCCACGGAACATTAATGTCTGCTCGCGCGGGTTTCGCGAAGCGGTATCTACGCCGGGCTCTCTTCGAGCGGGGTATTGAAGCGGAGAAATCCGGTGCACCGAGCCGAGCCGCAAGCACATTGTCTCGGATGGTGATGAGCGAGCTCCGTGGCTCTTTGCCTTTCCTTTCTTTGTAATAAGCTGATCACGTGCGGTCGTGCGCAGTGCAGCCAACGATCCCCGCGCCCACCGAACGAGGCTGTCTTCGCGTATCTTTCGCTGCCGCAGTGAAATTCATGGATACTCTGACATGCGCATTAGCCATAAATTCCTTTCTCATTTTTTTTTTTTTTTTCGAGCTGTTTTTGCCCACTGATTTGGAACAAATATATTTCGCTTGTAACGTTGAGATTTAAAAAATATATATAAAATTATCTGAAAAGATAAAATTATTTTCTAGGGCGTAGCGATTTGTACCATATTTTGTGTGCTCAGTGCTGTGGCCAACATAGCGATTTAGAACCTGTTTGGATTTTTTCGCAATTATTACAAAGTCGCCTAGTAAAATCTGTCACATTTTTAGTACTTATTGACAGACGCGTAGGAAATATTGTTTTTATTTTAATACTCGTTTCCAAGCTTACAGCATATTTCAAACAAGTTTAGTATTTATTGTTTGTAACCCGAGCCCCGTTTTCTCAGTGCAAGTTTTCGCAATTCCGTTTCCTCGATTGTTCTTCGTAAATTTCGCGCTCTGGAACAGTCCAACCTACGCATGCGCGATAGTCACACATCTTGCTGGACACAGTCGAGCAATGGTCGTGCGATATTGATGCTTGTTTTATAAATACAACTTTTCCCCCAAGGCGCGTGGCCCGAGGCGTGAACGTCGTTTCGTCCGGCGCTCTGCGGTATTGAAACTATAATCCGGCTACACCCGAGTAAAACCCGGCAGGCCACAATAATGGCGCTATAATAGCGAATGTGTTTACCCTGGGAAGGCAAGAATTATCGCCTCGGGCCCTGTGTCCATTCGCGCACGCGCATTAGACCCTCCTGCCTCTCCCCACCCTCCTCCTTGTTACATTGCGACAGGTTGTTCACGCAGCCGCGCAGGCGCATTAAGCTCCCCCGTTTATTGCCCATTTATAAATCCGCGTCTCCTTTAAAACGTTGTATAACGCCGCGGACAAATTTCGCGCCCGGGTTACGATCTATCGCTCTATTTGTCTCGACGGTTCGACAAATTGCCGCGAAATGTACGCGCTTAGCAGGTGTTTCCGGTACTTAGCGCCATTACTGAATCAATCTGCTGCAGAGACCGAGCGGCAACGAAATCCGTGGGAAATCCAATGAGTCGACACTTTCGAATAATGTTATCATTATTATTTATTTATTATTATTATCACTATTGCTACATCATCTCTACTTATATTCTCACAATTATTATTATAAATACCAAGATTTTAAATATTATTCTGATGATAGAAATCGCTTTGACCGACGCACAAAAAAATTCGCAGGATTTCAATAGCGACAAGGTTTGAATTTTTTCTTTTCTCGCCGGATACGATCACATTTCTCCTCTCGCCGGGCGTTAATTACCCACACGCGCGACGATCGCGTCGCACACGCGATATATAAACATACACGTGCGTAAATGTCACTCGCGGCGACGTTCACTTTTATTTTCGAAGCGGCGGGATACGCCGGCCGCTTCGATGGTATTTTCCAGCAGCAAGCGGCGTGTCGGCGACACCTCGGGTGGCGTGCATAGTCCACGTGCCTGGCGACTCTTGAACGACTCTCGAACTTTGCCAAGGTCTCTGTCGTTGCGCCGCCGCCGCTCTTACTCGCTGTTGTCGCCGACTGTCTCCTGCTTCGCCATTTCGCTGCTGCCTCGCGACGCCCCAACGGTTTTCCCAATGCGCCGGCGCCGCAGCAGCAGCAGCAGCGGCGACTGCGACAACGCGCCGATTGGTCGCCCACGATAGCCGATAGCGGCGCCTGATTGGCCGTGCAGCGCCGAAGATTTCGCGCGTTCGCGGAACATCGCGCGTGCTTTTTCGCCGTGTGCGTGTTTTGTGTCGATGTGTTTGTTGCGTGCGCAACTCGACAACGGTGGACGCGAACGACGATCCGTTTCTCCTCGCGTCGAGGGAAAGTCGTATTAGCGCCTCGCGAATACCGGACTGTCCGGTGGCGCAGCGAATGTAGAGTGTTGTCCGTGGAAGGTGCAAGTGTTCGTCCCCCGATTGCGCGCGCATATGTCGCCGGGTAGGGTAGATGTACCGTTAGTGGCCATTGTACCTATTGTCGCCATTTTGAATATTTTTTTCTTCAAATTCTTTTTTCCCTGTAATTGCATGTTACATTTCCGAACAAATTCATAAACACTCGAACCTCTCATAGCGTACATTGGGAAACGTATCAGCACTGTGATTGGACGATTTCGCTAGAGAGAGTGAGAGGCACGACCGTTTCGCGTGCCTGATTGGCTCTTCACTTTGCGTACATGTCCCTGCAATTCGTACGCTATGAGAGGTTCCACTGTAAATACACCGAATGATCTAGATGTTTTTTTTATGCCTTCAAATGTGTTGTTTTATTCCTTTGAATGTGATGACCACAATCGGCCCTAAGGTGGCCAAAAACGGTACGTCTACCCTATATCGCGTGCGTTATATGTGTGTGTGTATCGGCAAATTATACGTCAGGTCGCGAACGAGAGCTTCGGGTTATCGCACACGAGCGTAAATATGAGTGCGAGATGTCGCGCCGATCGCCCGGTTAGGGTATCGCACTCAGTTACGGAGACGAGCGGTGCGCTGCGACGTTTCGACGCAACTCTCCGCGCGCAACCTCAACGACTTCTCGCGCACGATGATTACGCTTTTCAGCAGCCCACAACTCTCTGCGGGGAATTATATCTGCGCTCAGGCGCCCTGACGTAACGCTCGGATGATGGCTTTATATAGGTAACACGCACGTCGCCGGGGAAATGAATTCTGAATTGCACGACTCGCGAGACTCGCGGATTAGGGTAACAGGTTGAAAACTGTGTGCGTTAACAGACTGCCTCTGCAAGGGTTACCGGTGGACGAAATAAAGCGTCGTAAGTACTCGATTTTAATTTATTGTTTCGCTCGGATTACTATTTTTCCCTCAAGGCCGATGGAATATTTCTCGTGGAAGATTTTCCGGCTTCTTGTTTCTTTTATATATATTTTTATTTTTTTCGCCTTTACTTTCTCCAGAAGTATCGCCACGGAAAAACAGGAATTGTGCGTGGCCAACGTTTGTGTAACCATCAGACGCGAAATGGTTGGACGCATAGGACGCGGCAGGGCCGAATAAGGAAAAACATTCCTCGGGTCCGCGATGGCGTTTAATTTGCGGCTTCGCTTGGCGTAATCGAGAGCTCGCCGAGCGTATGTACGCACCGTTCTCGTTCGAGAACAGCGAGCGATTCAGGCGCAGCGCTGCAGCAGCGCTCAGAATCGGACGACGCGGCTGCTGCTGTCCCAGCGCAGCGATCGTCGCAATATGGATATAACGCGTTAAATGTGTATTACACGCGGCGCGCGGTCGTTACACCGGGACTGTAACTTCACCGCGCGGTGTGCAAAACCGTCGGCGGAGGTAAGGTGCAGCGCGTGCCAAATCGCCGCGCGGCACTTAGTCACGCCCGTTAATCTCCGAACATTACAATCGCCATTATATTCCGCTGCGATCTATCTATCTGACGCAGCGCGAGGTGCGAATTTTTCGTAATTTAACTCGGCGCGCGATCGTCACGGATTTTCAGAATTAAATTGTTAACCTGAATTTATGAATTAATTGACTCATTCGTGTGATTTTTAACCGGATTGGTATTTTTTTTTAAATAAAAACCGAGGCATCAGTATTTTCATTAAATGCATATTTTTCAAGAGTGTTACATTTTTTATTTAAATTTGCACAATGTACAAAAAAATTTGAGGCACTCGATGCGAACGCAGCGAGGGATGCGAATGAAAAAAAGGGCATGAAAAAGCGCGTACGTTGTGGTCTAAAAAAAAGTGATCTAAAAAAAAAGCGCTGCGGGCATTCCACTTACGGCTGACGGACTCGGGTTCGGTACGGATCGGGCGCTGGTGGGGTATATATCGCGCCGTGCAAGTATCTATAACGAGAGAGGACGCGAGGCGGCTCCAGCCGCCGCCGAGAGACTCGACTCGAACGAAAGTCTCGCGCAGGGTTCGCGTTGTAAATGCCTGGGAGGCAATCGAAGTGAAACCGCCGGCCGATGCCCGAGTATCACGTCCACCGCGTTGCGGCCGTTTCTCTGAATAATCATGGTTCGGCCGCGGTGATGTCGAGAGAGAGAGAGAGAGAGAGAGAGAGAGAGAGAGACGCGCGTGCCATACGCCGTTTCATCGAGACAACCGCCGCAGATCCGACCGAGAGACGTTCGACGCGCGCGCGCCGAGAGCAGCGATGGAAAGTGCGTAGCGCAGCAGCTGACCATCTGCGCTGTCTTTGGCACGTCTGATAATTTTCGCAGGACGCGTCGCGTCTGGTTTATTCCCTTTTGTACGCTTCGAACATTCCGCAGTTCCCTTACCGAGCGTGTCAATAACCAGAGTGTACTTTGTACATGTTCTTGGATTATTGGTACATGCAGATCGTTGGGCAGATGGTTTGCAAGACCTAAAAATGCAACTGAAAAGACGTCGACGGAGCCAGGCATGATTTTTTATTTTTTGATTTATTCTTGTTCCCCTCCCATTGGTGTTTGAAATTGAAATATTTAGTAATTGGTTCGCCACATTTTTTTTAATATTAATTAGAAAATTATAAATGGAAATGCAAAATTCTTTGACGTGACAAAAATATTTTCATGAAATATCAGATGAGAAAGGTAGAAAAAAAAATGTAAAAAAAAGACGAATGTTTATGGCAATAATAATAATAATAATAATAATAATAATAATAATAATAATAATAATAATAATAATAATAATAATAATAATGACACACACATAATTACGTAATTAATGATAATTAATTACGTAATCATTAAACCATTTGAACGTGAGGCGACTAAATTTCAATCACCGACTAACGATAATCGCGCCCTCCGGCCGATAGAACGGAAAATCAATACGACGTTCGTTCCGCCGCGGCCGCGAGTTACAAAGTAGCCTGGACAATATAATCTCTGTAACGGAGAGCGTGAAGAACGTGTCGGGATTTCCAAGTCCCCGGACACGAGAGTAGCGACTCTGGAACCAGCAGCAGCAGCGGCAGCAGCAGCAGCGTGACGGTCGATCGAGTCGATCCGGGACGGCGAACCAAGTCATATTGGTTTCCCCGTCGCGCGATTCCAGCGGCCACAAAAATCGAGCATATCTGTATTGTGCACAAGTACAGAATACAGATATATATATATGCACGATACAGGTACTCACCCATATACCCAACTATAAGTCGGCAGATCGCCGACCCACTTCGCGTAATGTTATGCAACTGTGCTGAAAAAAAAATAAGGAAAAAAAAGGCGGCAACGTAAAATAAGATCGCCCGCTGCTAACGGATCGCTCGTCCGGGTTATACGCGGACGAAGAGATTACGTGACTGCACTGAGAAATGAAGTCGGCGGTGCCCGGCGACTTCGGCTGCACTGCTCATCGATCCCCCCACCCCTCTCCGATCGATCGATCGATCGATCCCAGAATGCGGTGAGCTCGAACTCGTTGCCCTTATCCGCCGCGCACCACATTCGACCGGCGGTTACATTGTCGTGCGGCTTTTTCGGCGCTTCGTGTGCGGTCAGCCGCCTTCAGACCAAAGCCTCAAGAGAGAGACTCGTGCGGTTTTCCGCGTGCTCATTTCGGGCCAATCAACGCTAAACGAGCGCTAAATACGCGCAGAATGTTGCAAACGAATTCGCAACACGTTTGAAATGTTTTTTTTTTTACGAAGTTTCGTGGGA
The DNA here is from genome assembly GCA_964034905.1 of Itoplectis maculator. Taxonomy (NCBI): domain Eukaryota; kingdom Metazoa; phylum Arthropoda; class Insecta; order Hymenoptera; family Ichneumonidae; genus Itoplectis; species Itoplectis maculator. The sequence goes on from OZ035857.1 coordinate 9,748,893, forward strand.
TTAAATGAATAAATTAGCAATTAAAAATCGTGAGTTGCGGAAAATTAATAATAATAATTAATTATTTTCCCTCGATCTGGGAGAGAAAAAAAAAACTTGAAACGTGGAGAATAATAATACAGAGCGTAGAAATATTTCCCTTTTTACTCCGTTTCGTCAGCGACGAAATTCCGAATGGTTTGTGCTTTTGCAAATTTAATAGGAATTATTAAATGCTAATTATTGGTATGTAGGTCGCGTCGCGAGTAATATCACGGATTTTTTTCCGACATTATTATGTGCAACGTAATACATTGTAACATTGTTATATTTATTATTATCAGACTTAATTATAGTTTTTTTCGTGTTACGCAATTTCGCTGTTCTGGAAGTCGCTCCAGTTTTCGCTTTTGAATACGCGATAAGGAAGGGAGCTTTGCTTCCTTTCGTTGTCTTGCGACACAGGCCAAAGACCCAGGGGCGTTCGATCCTTTTTCGTGCGGCTCACAACGATCTCGTTGACTCTTTGTGTCCACGGTGAGCATGAGCTAAAATGCGATTACGTGCGTGTTCACTCGTGTGTCTTAAATACCGTCGGTTCCTGGTGTATAAAACCGTCGGGGAGACCACATCGACCGAGCAGATCGCGTAATACTTGACAACGTTGAGACTCCAAACCACTTCCTCCCCGTCTAACCGATTATTATAATTGTTCCACAAGCCTCGAAAAGTCCGCTAATATCGCTCGAACGAATGATAATAAAAAATTTAATGCACAATAACAATGATAATAAACGCAAAATTGCGACGCGCATTACGCGTCCGAAGCAAAGGCAATTTTATGGCTTTCCGCGCAGGAAGCGAAAAAAAAAAATTGCTCGACACGCGGAAAAGGCTGACATTTTATCGCCGAACTTCGACAAATTCGATTTATAATACCCGGAGTCGCAGTCGCAGCGCGCGAAACGATCCACTCGGATATTCTACATATAATTGTGGACCGTTCGATTCTTTTGTCCCGTTGCGGTTTCACTGATTTCGAAACGTTCAGATAAAACCGAGCGGCGGTTCTATCGCGAGTGACTGGACGAAATTGGTCGCGGGAATTTTTTTTACCGCCTCTATCGGGCGGAGAAAATTTATCGCGACTTTTACTCCGATACTCGACGTATATTTTTGTATTTATATTTTTATATGCTTCGTTACGAAATTTATTTTATGGCAAAATTGTGCACGAGTTAAATTTGATTAAAGAATTGAATACATAAAAAAATGAATTTTGTGAAGGAGGCTGCTTAGACGGGATCTCAAATCCGTCCGCGAGAGCGCAGACCTTGAGATCCGAGGTCGCGGTGAATTCTCCCAGCGACCGCGTCTTTCGCTCAACTTTTCCCGCAGCACGTGTCGCAATCGCGTGCAAGTGACTCGGCAACGGTTACGATGACCACACACAAACACACACACTTGCATTTTTTGTCGCGCCCTCTGACGGCCGAATCACCTAGCCATTGCTCCCAGCAGTTATAAATCGCTATAAAAAAAATGATAAACATGTTTCAAGTGTCGAATGTACTTTTTTCTGTATTTGTATTTATTTTATATCGCCCTTCTCATCTCTGGTGCTCGAACATTTAAAATGTCCACGCAATCTAACGCCTATTAAAAAAAAATAAAAAAATAAAAATTGACCCACAACGGACGAAAAGTGTCTGGATTGCGATGCTGTTGCCGCGGCTCATTAGCACCAATTAAAACAACGTGTTTTTTTGCCCCCTCGACGAATGAAGCGCGAGAAAAACGGGTAATAGAAATTTCGCAATGGGCGCATGCGCAACAGTACGTTGATCCGCGGCGGCGGCAGCAGCGGTGGCAGCGGCAGTAGTGGCGGCTGCGGCTCAAGGTCCTCTGTGGCTTAGCGCTGTTGCGCTACGCGCGGAGGACACGAGTTGGGTCATGAGTTTTCCCCGTTATAGAGCGTATGCGCCAGGCGGACCTATAGCTACAGGCCATGCGTATGCGCGCGCAAGTCGCAAGTCGTATGCATATCCAACGGACGGTCGTCGAGCCGGGCCATAGCTTCCGAATGATCACGTGAGAGCCGTCGCCGTCGGTCCCAGGTTCCCCGGCGATTCGACCAATAGCGCGCGAGCGGTTCTCCGTGGCTCGAGCGCAGCCGCCAAAGTCGACCTACTGGCCCGGCGCGACCGAGATTCCCGCCGTTCGAATTTCTCGCACGAGTCCCGCGCGCCGCCGATCGGCTCAGTACCCTCGCTGAATACGCGTACTCGATTTTGTACGTCACCTCTTTGTTCGGTATTCACCTGGTGCAATTATTTAAAAAATATGGATGTAGTACAAATTAAAATTGTGAGGAAAAAATAATTTGCTGATTTATCTATTTATTATTTCATATTTTTTGCTTATTATTTTATTAAGGTTGTGGAGAAATTATTTTCGTTAAAAAATACAAGCACTAACAGAATTAATAATAGGTGAAATAATTTCTCGTTTTTAGCGAATTTTGTTAGCGATAATTTTTTTTTTTTTTTTCAATTTTACAGATAGATTAGAATTATTTTTGCAAGGTCCAATCATTTTTATTATTCGTTATATCGTAAAATAAGATTGACTCGTGTAAAGCAAAACAAACAAATTATAAGTCATTAGTGATCATTTTTTTTCAACTTTACAGATAGATTAGAATTATTTTCGCAAGTTCCAATCATTATTATTCCTCCTCATATCGTACAATAAGATTAGCTCGTATAAAGCAAAACAAACAAATTTTAATCCACGATATAAAATTAGCGCCGCGTCGAGTACAACGCAGAGACTCGACGATACCCACGCACGGTATTTCTGAACAAGGCGAACATTACGAGATACACCGGTACTTCACAGTTTCCCAACGTAAATAAAATTCCCCCGAGACAACCGCAGCGCGCTGCTCGTTGCGTGTGCCTATGTCTGTGTGTCCGTTGAAGTCTCAGTCTCTCCGGTAAAGCGGAGAGGCCGAGACGTGCGTAATAGGTGGCCCCCACGAGTCTCACGGCGCGCGATAGGTGGCTGCCGGTATCACCGGTGCGTCGCATCGTTTTCGAGGCGCGTTTTCGAGGCGTTTGCCCGCGTCCCGATTCGACTCACGAACTCGCGTGGAGATTGTCGAGGTTCGGGGATTCTCGACACACTTCGACAAAATCCTGACCACCGTCGAGCGACGTCTACGCGGATGAACCGCTACTCGGAATGCACCGCAGAGGACATAAAGAAACAGATAGAAGGAGGTTTACGCCTGAGGTCTTAGATAAATAAATTCCACAATAGAGGGTCAAACGCAACGTGACACGAAAAATGCTAGGAAATCTTTATTTATATTCGTTCATATCCGGAACAGAATTTTATTTCTATTTTCTATCTCCTTTTGACAATAATAGTAAAAACGATAAATCAATAAATATTATAACATATATAACCTAGAAGAGGGAAATAAATTACTCATCAATAAATTAATAAAGTATTCACTGAGAAAAATCAATAGCTGCCATTACCAATTATTGGTTACATCTACCAAAAAATTGGTTATAGTATACTCAAATATTTATGACACTAACCAACGGTTGTTAATCGCAACTATTAATTTTTCTCAGTGTTAAAGATAAGTCGGAGGAAATCCGGAAGCCCAGAAAAAATGATTAGCGCCTCAGGTTTTGTTTACCCGTCTTGTTTTGTTTGGGATTCCAACGATCATAACCTCCAACGCGACAGAACCGCTAGTTTCCACTTTTTTTTTTTCTCTTTCTGGAAACACGTAATAGTCAATTCCTTCCGCAATCCGTTAGGCGCTGATTTCCGTATTGGAAAACTCGCGTGATGGATCGCTCGTCGTCATCTCACGGTGACAAAAGGTAAACCCGAGGCGCAGAGAGACGTCGCGCGCACGCGCGCGAGAGAGTCCGGAGCGATCCGAGCGTATCCGTAGTTACTTGCTGCGCATGCGCAACGTCCATTGAAGTGTGAAAGCTCAGCGGAAGATGACGATGGAGATGCGCCGAGGCGACGAGCGAGCGATGAGCGAGCGAGTGTAATGATACCGTTGGCGACAATTCGCCGGTACGAAGGATACTCGTTCGTCGCACGAGCACCAGATGTCCTTGGCTAGGACGTCTTAAGCGTTGATTTACCGTTGCGACGCAGTGTTTACACTAACCCGAGACGCGTCATTCCTCGTTCCGATCGTTCGTCGTCTCGCGTCTTCCTGGACTGCGGCGTAATCGATGTATTCGCGGACGACGATCGACGGCAAAATTTTCATCCTGACTCGGATGTAACGCGCGGCTGTCTCGTCGCGGTGAATAATAGAATAATTATACTTAGCGTTGATGCAGCGATTAAATGTCACTGGCCTTGGGTAGGCGGAGGAAGAATGCGAGTCGTTAACAGTAGTGAAGGTCGAAGGTCGATTTATTTTTTGTAGAAAAAATTTAGACTCTAATTTAGGGAGGTTTAGGGTTTTTTTTGTTGGAGTTCTGCAAATACAATCAAAATTCAATATCTCCATGAAAAAAAAAAAAAAAAATTGTAGGTTCAGTTTCGATCCTTTATTTCTATCACCAGTTTGGCAACGGAAAAGTTCGATTCCCTTTCGACACTTTTCCATGAAAAATACAGAGAGAAAAAAAAAACAGAGATAAATTTAAAATACAGAGAAAAATACAGAGAGATAAAAAAACACCGTGAATTAAAAACAATCAAGAATCCAAGGAAGAGGGAGGACAGCGTCGAGCAAAGTGCTCTTCCTTCCATTCTTTTTTTCGGGTTACGCCCCCGCATTAGCCACCGTGAAACGCCACCAGGACTCGTTTCGGGCCGTTGGCCACGCGAGCAGAGCGTTTCCACGCCGGGACAGCGCCGGCGTGGCCGACGCACGTAAGAGCCTCTCCTGCAGCGCGCCTCGCACGCACACGTCAAGCGCGTCCGTGTCAGCGTCGACATTCGACGGACCTCGAAAGCGAACAACGAAAAAAAAAAAAACGATGCTCGGACACTCGAGGGAGTATATAATAATCCTTGGAGGAAGAAAGTCATTAGAGTAATTATCCCGCTGTACTCGGAGAGACTGAACTCGCCTCAAGGGCGACAAGATCGACGATTACCAAAAAATACAAAATAAATTCAGGAAGACGGTCAGAAAGATGACAAAATCACGATACAAAGTACTTATCAGGGTCACCTTGACCGGTTTTTCCACGCGATCGACGCTCATCACTCCAACCTGAACCGCTCATCCGCGTGCAACGGAACAAAAAAAAATCCTGAATTAAAACAAAAAAAATTATAAATCCAAAGGTTGTTTTTTTTATTGAAACTAGGAACAACGTGCTCGCTTCGCTCGCACTCGAAAACATTTTTTGAAGGGGCACTCCTTGCCGTTTTTTTGGCGAAATTTTTTTTTTTCGGTTTAACGAAGTTTTAAAAGCCTATCCGATGGGAAATTTTCCGCTGATTCCAAATATGACCGGTTTTTGCCCGAAAAATAAAAAATTTCAGGAGAAAAATGCAAAAAACGATTTTTCACTTTTTCCCAATTTTGGCACTGTACTAAAATCGGTGTAATTTTTCTTTGGATTAATATAATCGGGATTTTCTTTTTGCGTTCGAAAGAAAACTCTTCAACGAAGAGAATGCCGCCAGGCGGAACGCGATATCTCGATTTATCGATTTTTTGCAAATTTTTTAAGTTGACCCTCAAAAATCGCAAATTTTTAGAAGGGGCCCTTGCAATTTTTCGCAAAATTTGTCGAAAAAAAATTTTTCGATTTCGCAAAGTTCAAAAACCCTATCCGATGGGAAATTTTCCGCTGATTCCAAAAACGACAGGTGTTTGCCCGAAAAATCGAAAATTCGAGGAGAAAAACGCGAAAAACGATTTTTTTTCCTGACAAACTGCCAAATTTCGCGATATTAAACATCAAACAGCTGCCGGTTTTCCAACGACCAATCAGATGCTGAATAAGTCGACAACAATGGTTGCTCACGAACTTTTTAATAGAGGATCTAAAAATAAATAATACCGCTCCGTACTGAACCGCTCGTCCGCGTGCAACGAAAAAAAAAACCCTGAATGCAAGACAAAAAATTATAAATCAAAACATCATTTTTTTATTCACATCTGAAAATAAATAATATCGCTCCGTACTGAAACGCTCATCCGCGTGCAACGAAAAAAAAAACCCTGAATACACAAAAAAATTATAAATCAAAAGATCGTTTTTTTTTTATTGACAAAAAATAAATAATACGTCCACGGTACCCCCTACGATTTTCCTCAGCTGCTTCGACGCAGAGAGGAGTAAAAGTATGTAATCTAGCAAGAATGCGGAATGAAACTGACCGAACCTCGAGGCTGTCCGAAGAGCTGAGAGCAGGCAGCAGCACAGGCGGCGCTGCGAGTGGTTCCGTTCGAGTTCCTCGATCGTGTGTCGACGTTTGTCTCTCGTACGCCGTTCGATCCATACATATATATATTCTCCGTACGTGCGTATCGGTTGTTGCTATTTCGTTCTCGCAGTGGATGTGTTTTTACGCGTTGACGTTGCTACAACCTGTCGCCCATTTGCTTACATTGCATCAACGGCTACATAGTGCATTACATAGGAGCATTCGTTACACCCAACGTTCCTATATAGTTGCATCCTGTGTAATACGCGCTCAATCAGCATATAAGTCGCGCAGGATGCTAACAACTCGGCGGAGACGCTCGTGTATTCAAAATAAATACATTGTTGCCGTCTCATCGTCGTCGTGATTCACGATACTCATCCGGTTCGGACTCCTCGCTCGATGATAATCGCCGGTTACACCTCAGGAGAATTTACAGCTGGCGCGCGTTAAAAAATTGAACTACAGTTCCGACGATTATATCAACGACGACATTAACGTGCAATCGATATCCATCGCTCTCATCTCTATTAATAAGCCTAAGAAATATTTTTGTATCTCAGTTTTATCCACCGTGAAGATTATCATAATTATCGCCCGAGCTAATTTATTTTTTTACTATTGAGTAGTAATTATAAAACGGTGCATTTACCGATTTGTTGGAACTTTTGCGCGTTAAGCGGCAAACGGTCGATTTATTAGCTTTACTTTTTTCGTCGTCGTCGGACCGGAACAGCGACGGCTACTATATTTCCCGATAACGCACCGCGCGTCTAGGACAATTTGTATCCGCTCGCCCGAGCTCATAAATCGAGCTGAGGGAGGGGCGGGGGGGAGGGAGATAGCAAACTCGCATTATCCACGCGATATCATTTGCTTCGCGATATTGCCGCGCGCGGAAAGGGGAGTTCGTCGTGCAGTCTGTAATCTCCTCGGACTCTGTGCGCGTGCGCTGTGTACGTCCTGGCGCGTGCGCACTCGCGCGCCCGTCTAACTGTTCTCCGCCGGCGTACGTCGCATTCGTCTCCGCGCGCTTCTCGTTCGCGCTGCTTATCCACGCACCTCGCCAGCGCCAATTAAAACGAGTGAATGCAAATAAGAGAGACACATTTTTTTTTCCTTTTCCCTAACTACGAATCCAAGAGACCAAGACACGTGTCCCGGATTTCAATTACTCGTCAAACGGCGACTGACGTAACTGTACTCGGCTTCCAAATCGAGACGAAGCTGACGATTTAACTCCAGGAAAAAAAAAAAAAGAAAAAAAAAATCCAAATTTCTGTCGTAAGAAATGACCAACGATTCCGTCATAAATTGTGGTCGCTTTGTGGTTTTTTTTACTCTTCGGAATAAAAAATATATTTAAAATTCCACACGGGCGAAAAATTGAATTCCTTGAAATTTTACTCGTTCTCGTTTTTCGTCTGTTCCACGAAGCCTCCGACTTCGATTTCCGTCTGACTTGTGGCCGCAGAAAAAGGTTGAGGATTTTTTTTTAGACATGACGAGACGTAACAAAAATTCGAAAAAAAAAATAATAATAATAAGAAACGCGAATAAAAATTGATCGATTGTATGCGGAACCGGTCGACAGTGGCGGCGCGCATAGCCCTGGCATTTTAGATATCTCGTTGTGTGCCCACGTGCGCGTCGTACGGCTCACGCCCACCTTATTCCTTCCTGCCTGGCTCGGCGCATCGCGAGTCTTGCGGTTGCGGCGAGTCAACGAGCCTCTGAGTGCCACACAGAGAATACGCAAATATATATATATGTATACAGACACATATTTATCTTTTTCCCTGTCTATATATGCATTACGTTCGGACGAACGGCGAACGTTCGACGTGCAACACGCTATATCGTGCGGCCGCCGTAACCGCTGGGATGCAACCTATTATGTTGCCTAGCGGCCGAGCAGCACCGTCGACGCCGTCACAGCAGCAGCAGTCGGAGCTGGGCGGTGCGGAGAATGCGGCCCGCGCGCTCGAGTGGGCGAGAAAAGTTGCACTTTTACCCGCGCGCGCGACTCCTAACGATCCTTGGGCACGCTTCTTCGTCGTTCAGCACACCTGCAATTTCGTTGGCTCCTGCGCAAACGGCCAATATCACTTGCACTGACTGCTGGCTTATAGCGTGGCAATAGCGAGAAAACTCTTCATTCTGCTAATCGACAGTGGCACGTAAACGGCCAATTACCGCGGGTAAAATGTTGGCAGAGCCCGACGCGTCGGAATTTTCGCTTCGTGGCTCTCCGGCGATTTGGAGAAACGATTGTGAATCGGGTTGCTGAATGAGAGAAAAATAATTTTTATTTATTTTTGGAACAGTGTTTTTTATACGTTGTATTTTGTAATTCGTCATTTTTATTATATTTTCTTTTTTGATTTAGAGAAACGATTCGGGTTGTTAATCGGGTTGCTGAATGAGGGAAAAATAATTTTTATTTATTTTTCGGACAGTGTTCTTTATACGTTGTATTTTTTAAATCGTCATTTTTACTATATTAATTTTTTTTATTTAACAAAAAATTGTTAAGTGGATCGATTCTAGTGATGGCGATGAAAAACGTGCTCAAGGGTGAAAAATAGTCGAAGATGTGATGGGAAGCAGGAAGCGCCAAATTCTCAGAGTCCATCTGAGAAGCTTTTGCCTTATTTCCAGCAATTATCGCGAGATGTTGCCGCGGCAAATTGCAGCCTACAGTCGGAACTGCAATCGGATCTCTCGGAATCGGCGGGTAGAGTTCTTGCGGTCGAACTTCGCGGTCGAACAACTCGCGGAGCGGATAAACGGCGCGCGCGAACGATTCTCCCTCCACCAACTACAATTAAAAATTCTATTCCAAGTTTAATATAGTATTTTGTGCAAAAAAAATGCACAAAAATTCTGCATTCGTTGCATCGTTGGAAAGCAACGAAAATATTAAAAAAAAAAATTCTAATGAACCCAAAGGATCGTACAGGCTATAAAAAGTTCCTATAACGATTGATCGTTATAATACATTTTTAGATTCGCTAAAATAATTTCGAATGGTTAGAATAATAAAAAATAAAAAAAATCGTTGCAAACGATGCAAACTTCATTATCGCGATTAACGCGGTCGCGTCGAGATCCGGGCGAGCGAAGGAGTCAAGGCGATTCGGCGAAGCGACATTGACTCGCGTACGTCTGGTGTGTTGTGTTGTGGCTGTCGGTTACAGCGCACGCGCGCGCGCGCGACGGAAACGGGTCGGCGTGTCGTGTACACGAGTGCGGCGGGAGTTTAATCTAACTGTAAACACCGGGAGGATTCATCGACGATGCTCGGTCGGTGGGTCGACCGGCGGCCTCTCCTCCACCTCCCTGACGTTCCGGTCGTCTCTCCCCTTCGCCTTCCTCCTCGTCATCTGTCCCCTTCCTCCGCTCTGCTCGACGCTTTAGACCACCTCCACCGGCTTCCTCGTCTCCCTGGCGTAGACGACGACCGCGCGCTGTAGTCTCGCGCGTTCAATGTCGCGCCGTTCCTTACTCTATTTAATTCGCCGTCACGTACCGAACCTCTCCCCTCCTTCTGCAACGACGTCGTTGACGCCGCCGCTGCTGCGGCTGCTGCTGCTACTGTATATCCACTATACGTGCAAATACGTAATGTAACAGTAACACACTGAACCGTTCAGGAATCCGCGACCGAGTCCCGGTGCTCGAACGAGTAGAGAGATATATAGCACCACACACAGAGTGCCACCGATTTTGCCCGTGCGCGGGGCAATTATCATTTCGGTGCTGCGAGCGCTTTTACCGACCGCTTTGAACTATAAACATAACTCGAGGTTCGGTCGGTGCACTGTGCGAAAATTGCGAAACGTCGTGTCGAACAAGTGCCAACGATTTCCGGAGTTTTATGGGTTTGATAACGCGTATTGTAAACGTGTGAAATTAAATTAGGTGGTACATGGACATTTGTAAGCATGGAAAGGAATATAATGAGTATTGATTTCTATAGTCGTTTGTATCTCATTTAGTCTCAGAGAAATTGTGGCAAGCCTGATAATTAATTGGGAATTATTAATTCTTCGACAATTTTTATTGTTCGACTGTTTTATGGATTAAGATTTTCAAACTGTTCGATAATTATCAACCTTGTAATTAGAAGCATTTATTTTGCGTATAATATATTTTTCCGTCTTCCCGTCTGCAAAGACTAGTTTTAAATTCCGCATGACTTAATTTTGTCGTCGAACTTTCACCGCAAAATTCGTATAAAAACGCGATTAAAAATGCGCGCGCGAATTTTACGATTCGGTTGATTGACTTTTTCCCTGGGCCCGACCCACGACGAAACTTAATTATCTTATTTATTAATTCTTTTTCAAAACTACAGATAAAGATATGACCGAACACGTTACCGCAACCACGTTCGGTTTCACGACGAGTTGAATTAAATAACGTCGTTATATAATCCGTTTTTTTTATTTTTATTTTTTTTTTATTCGAAAACTTGTGATACTCTACACATGATCGACGTGTCGCTCGGCCAGGCAAAACTTTCTCGATTAGGGACGAGATTTTCGGGCAAGCTCTATTTAGCTCTCTCAACTGTATCGCCGTTCACCAACTTTCGAACCGTCGACGACAGACGAGAGAGGATTAATTTTTTTCTTTCCTTGTTTTTTTTTTATTTATTTATTCGAAAGGCGTTAAATGCAGTCCGGCTTTTCTCACCGCGAGTGTCCGGCTGCGCAGCCGCTCAACGCACAGACGTTTATGCACCAGGTCGACGACCACTTTTCGTACGAGAAACGTGCTCGACCAGAACCGGATACTGATAACGCGCGCTCGCGGCTTTATGCACAAGCGGAGAAGTTTGTAATAATACCGGCGAGGTCATATCCGTCTTACTTTTGACGCGCGCGAAGCACATTGTTATCCACGTGCCAACAATTATACCGTTAACCTTTCGAAGGCGAGCTTTTGTTGGAAATTAGCAATGAAATAAACACGGCTCGTTGACTAAGAACAAAGCAGCGACAATTATACTTATCCTTATTATTATTATTTTTCCAATAATAAACTGCTAAGAAAAATGCTCCGAAAAATCTTTGGTACATTAACCACAGCTCGGCGATTTTTTCCCACGATCCGAAAGTCGTTACGATTAATCAACCTTACGAAAATTTTCATATGATTTTTTTTCATAATAAAAGAAAAAAAAATGATTCCTCGCCTAAAATCTCAGTCTGATGTCGGTTTGATTAATCGCGATTTATTTTTTATTCTTATTTTTATTTTTTTTTCCTCGGTCAGAGCTAAACGACGATTATTGAGGTAATGATAAACACCTCATCAGTCGGCGCAAATGACCTTTAACCAACTGCACAGTCTCGCACGTTGCCAATTTGCACGTGGTGCAAAACACTCGCACACGGGTTAACGGCTCGAGCCTTCCGCCTGTGCCGCCGCGGCTAAAACGAGCGCGCGGTGCGTTGACACTCGCTCCGTTATGTAAACGCTCTCAAAATCTCTCTTTCTCGCAGTCTCGCATATGCGCGGCATATGCAACAGAGACACATCGCGAGCGGTGCGCGCGAACGAGGTCTGCTTGTTGAAACTTGCGCAATAGATTCGCCGCACGCGCCGAACACTCGACGACTCGTTGATCGAAGAATCGTGCGTGTCGAAGGAGAGCGACGGAGCCGCTCTGTGGATGCAGTAATCGATATGCAATTTCGTACACCTTTTTCTAGCTTCGAGTCATGCTGTCAAATTTTTCGCACGCTGGAGACACGTGCAGAGAAATGATTGAAAATTAATTATGGTGTCACTAAATTCACAAATGATTTATTCCCCGACTAGTTCTTCTCCTTGCAAAATTACACAATATATTTTTGCACTGCTCATACATCTGCTGTGCAGTAAATGACGTGGGTGATTTTTTACGAATTTATGACAGAGTTGTACTGACTCCTCTCGAATTTTTTTTCGTGGGTGGGAAGAAGACGCACTAACGTTGCGATACATTTTTTTCGCGTGACGAACAGCGGCGAAACATAATTCCTGGCGTCTAGACAATGTGTCTCCTCGGGTTTACGTTAGCTCACGCCGCGAAATTAGTGTAATTAAATTCCCCGGAAACTCCTTTGCTTTTTTATTTCATCTTCTCGTTTTTTTTTTTATTCTTCGCAGTCGGGAGCGTTTCCAAGAATAAGCGAAATTGCCAGGGGTGACAGAGCTGAGAATACGTTTCGCAATCACGTCGACTCGTTAATTGTAAAAAATGGGGGAAGAGAGAAAAAAAATGTTGGCTCTGGAGGATCAGACGTTGCCACAGCTGTGAATTGTGCTGTGTACACGAATTTCTTCCCTCGGCGCATCTCGCGACGTGGATTTTTTAACGACTTTCGAATTAACACCTGAGGATCGCTGTATTCACGTTGCGAATGTAACGGGAAATGATTTTTGACAGCGGGACTAAAGTGACGGAGAAAAAAAATTGGCCGAGCAATATCAGAGGAATTTGGTTGTTTGAAAAATGAACCAATTGGATTTGGTAATTTAACGAGTTTCAAACGAGTTAATAAACGATTAAAAAAATTAAATGGCTTAAAAGTTTTTTCTCTATTTAGAGGCTTCGCATTTCTTGAAACTCGAGATGTGAATCTCATCGGGTATTCCATGAATTTTTATATGGTTAACAGTTCTCATTACTTTTTCTGTGAATTTCGTTTGCGACTGCAACAATTACAGAAGAATTGAGCTAATGTGGGAAACATTTCCAAGTAACCCAAACGTGTGTGTTAAATAAACTGAATCAAATCAAGTCTCGCTAAATCTTGTAAAAAATTATTTGTTCAAGACAATTGTTAAAAATATTTCTTGTCCCTCTTTTTATAAAATACAAAGAAAAAAAAAGAATAAAAATCACTTGACCTATTAATCGCTTCACGCTAATAAAATCACACAACAACATAAACATTACCTCAGTCGCATAAAACCGCACAATTTGTGGTCGCCTCTGACGATTTTTCCTCGTGTTTACCGTATTAAAGGTTGATCGTAAAATCCGCGCTTTTTTAACATCAACAAAATAAATTCAATGCCTCGACTCGACTCGTCACGAGGATCGTTAACGATTTTTTAGCGACCATCTGCGAAGATTTCTTCGAAGATTTTCTTTATTACCGGAGATTAACCGAGTTTTTTTCCCGCAACCGAAGAATTTATGCGAAACCTTCCGTTAGGCGATCGTCATTCGGACTGGCCTAACGATTTTTCGAGTGTCGCGTATAATTCTTATCTGTGGGTAATTGAAATGGAGGCGACGCTGTTGGGGTCCGCGCGAGCCGAGTTAACAGGATTCTAACGGTCTTCGGTCGGCCGAAGTCCTTGAAGAGAAGGAGGCGAAGAGCTATTTGCGCGAGAATCCGCAGACCGAGAGCGATTTATATTGCCACCAGCGTCGAGTTCGTCGGACCCGAAGTCTTTTGCGGCTGATCTACGTACCACGGATTTAATCGATGCCGAGCGAGCGAGGTTTATTATTCGCTAGTTCGAGATCGAAGAAAACGCTCAACGAGCTCGATTTGTATAGGTGAAAGCGTCGAGAGATCGAATATGGGAAGCCGAGCTGTGTGTGAGTTTTTTTTTTTTTTTTTTTTCAAGAATATCGAATACGCGCGGTGACGCATTCGCGGAGACGCGGGAAATGGTGGGCGCGAAGGTTGTCCTCGGCATCTACATGTACGGAATCTTTCACAGGCGGATCATGAAACTCCGCTCGTCTCACTCTCGTCCCGACGCGGTGTCATCATTCTATAGTTTGAGCTGTGGAAAAATTAACATCGTGATGATTCATTCTGAAATTAATTGTATAGTATGATCAAGATTAATACGTCCAATATTATATGAAAAAAAAAAATGTATGTAGCATCTACAGTGACAAATAAATGAAATGATCAATCTGTTAAAAATTGAATCATTAAATATCTAAAAAATAAACGTGTACGAAATTTGAAAAAAGTCTTGAAATAAAGGAGACAAACAAATTAGCACTTAATAAAATATAAGTGACTCGTTACATCTAAAAAAATGCTCTCTTTCCACTGAACAATCGACGGCCAATAAAATTTTAATTGACCCATGAATTACTCTTCCCACCAAACGACGAACAATGACTGCCAAAAAATGCCATTAATCGCAGCACCGACAAGATTCCTAATTTACAGCACAATTAAACCAACCACCAACTACTGGAAAAACCCGTCCATAACGTTAGGAATTACATAAATAAAATTGGCTGAAATGTCGGCCATCTCTGTGTCGGTATCTCACCGGGGATTTTTTTTTTGCGCCTCTTCTTCTTTTCGTCGTACTTACGATTGCAACTGCACTTGAGTCACATGTGGCAACTGTATATACGCGACGATGACGGTAACTGGCTCGAGCGAAGAAGACTCCTCCAGGTCGTCACTACGTGTCGTTTCCCATCATCAGAGCACGAGAGCAACTTCTAAGGACGCGGGAAATGGTGGGGGAAGAGATTTGAGAGAACCTGCACAAATATAGAGAGGAAGATTTCGCAAAGTCGTCGTTGCGGGGCGCCTGGCGCGAATAGAGACGGAAAAGTCGTCGTCGGTTGTCGTCGTCGTCGAAACGAAACGGGAGCGACAAAGCTGGAGCGAAAACCGAGATATTCATCTAGGCATTCAGCGCCGTTGCACAAGGATGAAAGTACTCGCGGTTCGTGGACGAGTGAGTAAATAATAACGGTTACGTGGCACGGAGACGAAGCTCCTCCCGAGAATCAGAGAGAGAGAAAAATACAGAGAGAGAATTCCGCGCCAGGACTCGTAACGAGTCTGCAACGCTCTAGCTCTCCATATGTACCGCACAATCGCGATACCCACGATTATTAGTAAATCTATTATGACTCGCCTCCCACGCCGCACAAACGCAGCAGCCTCGCTATTGATAATCATACAATGGCGCTTATATTGTTGTGTTTGCACTGCTGCACGGTAGACGGCTGGAATTAACAAATTATCAGGAAGGTTGACAAACTGCGTCGGATTGCGATGACGAATATTCGAATCGTCGAATGGGTGAATTTGAAAATTTTTCTGTGTGTCGAAGATGAATGACACAGCGGAAAAAAATATTTTTATAATGATTATAATTATTAGTATTACTGAATTTATTTGCACTGATAGTGAAAAAATATAAGGTAGCAATTTTTGGAAAAATAAATAAAAAAATATACTTAAATTATATTTTTTTTCTTCTTTTTTAATAATATTTTTATGATTTATGTAAATTGCAGACCGAATGAAAATGGCAATTTTGTCGAACGAATTTTTTGGCTAAAAATTGTCTAACACGTCACAAGCGGCGAAATATCCGGTGATAAAGTCGTTTTACAACGAGTTTGGAGTGTCGAGCGCGACAAAAATGGTCGAGAGACAGTTAGCTCGAATCCCGGCAATGAGAATGCGTAAAATCTAATTCCCGTATCCCGCCAACGGTTTCCATTCTAATGTCCACGTGCAGAGCAAGCGGTCTCAACATGAATCGCCGCGCCAACTGGATATTACGATTGCTTTCCGATCGTGAATTAGATAAAAAACGACACCCTGAAAACTTGGCCTACTGCCTGGCTTCTAACACCGAAGTCCAGGAGAGACCGGAAACTTTTTTTTCCTCGTTCAACCCGTCGACAACCGGCGGCGAATTAACAATGTCCGACGGGGCGTGACGAGTGACATTTCGAGGAAAACCGGTATCCTAGCCGATGTGAAAAAGCGACTGGACTTTTCGTCCCAAAAAATCCGCACCGATCGGAGCGGTCCAAGTCGGCCACAGGACAAACCCGTTCATCAGACTAATTATCGGTTCCGCGCTGTTCCGGCTTTCGAGCTTCTAGCGCCGGGCAACAAATTTATTCGATCGGAGAAAATAATTCACTCCATTTCAGGCAAAAGTTGCCAAAATGAAATCTAGAATTCAGAAAAAAATTAATTTCTTGTTTCACGTGTATGAAATATTAAAATGTAAATATTAAAAGTGATAAAATATTTTTTTGCTGCTGAGATTTCGAGACGTCTGACCTGTCCTTTGGTGACGCAAGCGACAAATTAATTCGGCACCAAAAAATCGTTTTAGTTACCGACAGTTATAAGACACTCGAAAATTATGAACCCGGTCGAAACACCGCTGCGATTGCTTTGTAAAAATGACGACCCGGTTACCCCACGTCCACGATTCGACGCAAAGATAAGCCGCGTAATCCCAATTACAATTCATCACAATCGGGGGCGCCAAGAACACGCGACGATTCTACGCGTAGATTCATTTTTTTTTCGCGATCAATCTCGACAAGCACTGCGCATGCGCGATTCAACCGCGTGCGAATTCAGTTCGTTATCTGCTTTCATTGTTGAAGACTTTGAATTAGCGCGCGGCGGAACGCGAGGAGCGCACGACACGCGAACCTGTTATTATTATCATTATTATCATTATCATCATTGTCATTATTACGCGAAGCGTGTAAAAGGCACTCGAGTTGTTGGCAAAAGTATTCCGCGCGTCAGATCCTCGATACACGCGATCGTGATTAGTCGGCGATTACGGCGCACGTAACGTGACTGGGATTCGATTGTTGGATGAAGCGCGAACGATTAAAAAAAATGATAAAAATTCCCACCCGGGGGCGGAAAGGTCCACTCGAAAATTAATTCAAACGATCCCAGTGATGTGAGTCGGGATTTCCTCGACGCTCGATTGTCAGCAATGACTCGGCGCAACATCCCCGACAATGTGCACGAAGATTAGAGGGCGTTGTTGTTGTTGTGGTTGCTGTTGTTCGCCAGACAGTTACGTCCGATTGAAGCGTATGACGACGCAATATTTCAAGTCTGACGAGCGATGCACTCGAAAATTGGCATTGCAAAGCGGCGACGTGTGGGCGACGCGTCGAATCGTGACAGACGGGATGATTGTAACGACGGACGACGGATTCACGAAGCGTGTAAACATATGCGAAACGCATTGCGTGTGATGTCCGCGAAGCTGGCATTTTTTATGCTGTTTGACGATTCGCGAACACGATGAAGGCTTTGAATTTGTTTGGAAGTGAGAATCAAATTTAATTGCTATGTAAATTTTTTTTTTATTCCTGTAGCGCACTTAAATATTAAATTGCGATTGTGCAGTAATTTCAGAAGGCCGATAATTTATTCTATATACATTTTTCAGTCTAAATAAAAAATAAAAATTTCGATGTTGAGGAAATAATTATCGTCAGTCTTATAAAAAAATATTGGCCAAATATTGGTATTAATATTGGTTAGTGTCAACGATAACGGTTTGGAAATCACAGTATTAGTGTTGTAGTCGATTACCGAAAATATGATAAACAAATTGCTGCAGTTTCCTGTTGAATCGGCCGACAAATGATGCACCTGCATCTATGGACCTTGGTATCGCCTTTTTATTGTCCAGGTCACAATCGTCTGCCTGTTTTTGAGCCTCGTACCGAACTCTTCCGATGCGTCGGTGATGATTGGACGTCGAGACGCTAAAACCTCGACATACCTGCGTTCTCCTCGCCTCTCGAATCGTGCGGCTCGAGAATTGAATCGTGACGATGCATCAAACCGAACACGTCGCACTTAGGCTTTAAAAGAAGTGTTAACGTCAAGGCGAAACTAATCGTATTACCATCTGAAAACGTATAATGCCTTTATAACAGCTTTCCTGATCCTTATGAAACCAGAAGGATCAAACTTAAATAATAAGAATAATTAAATAATAATATTGCGACTGGAACTAATGAAATCGTTATTAGAATTGAAAATGATAATGAATGAATGAAAAAAAAAATGAGGACGAGTTCCTTGAAGATTCCTGTCAAGGATTCGCCCCGAGGCTTCGTGTCAAATGCTTCCATATTATTACGTATTTATTTACACATCAGTCATCGTTTGATAAACGAGGCTGTCCCGTTTTCAGAGATTTGCACTTTGATTTCACAAATTCCAGAATAATGTTAGAGAACAGTGAGGAGAAAAAAAGTCTGAAGATAATATTCGGTGGATAGAAAATAGCAATTGATTGCATTTATTTATTTATTTGTAATAATTACCAAACGGTCATATTACTGCTTATGAATTGTAAAAGAAAATATAGCAGCCTGAGCTTTTTTTTTTAATAAAACAGAAAAGAGAAAATTTGTAAAATAAAAATGGTGAAAAAAAACTTTGTGGAATGCCTATAATTGGGGACAAAGCAAATTGACCCAGTTACGGTCAATCGAGCGTCAATTAAATTACATTTTATCCCACGGAACTCGTCAAAGGGTGACGAAGGTTGTTACAGCCGAAGACGTCGGTTGTTTCGCTCCGGCGCATCGAACGCGCTCGCATCAAACGACCGCCTTACATCGGCCTTATAATCCTTAATGTCCGGGAGATGACGCCGGTTTTATTCTCGCATCGCGACGCTCGCGCTCGCGCGCGGAAGATGCTTCGGTAGAAAGTCAACCTGGGAAACGCGGAGCGAGACCGGGTGAAGATTGACGTAACTGCGACTCTTTGCTTTCCCCAGCGACGGCATCTCGTGTGCGCAAACCACACTCGTCTTCTCGATGCTCACTTCGGCTGCAATTCTCACTCGTGCGATGCGTCTCGAATAAATCATCGGTTTTTTTTTCTATGAACAAGAGACGCGCTTAGACTCGCTGCCTATGCGACGTTCGCATCTGCCGAAGTTATATAAAAGTACTCGTTGCAATTCAATTTTTTCTTACAAATAAGAAAAAAAAGCTACGGTAGCAATTTCTTCATTGATTTTCATTCGCTGTCGAATGGACAGCAAACTAATAGAATTTCAATCAAAATGTCCATAAATAACAATTTTATCTGATACGTTTTGTCACACAATTTTCCAAGTGTTTTTGCTTCCACAATACAAAGTTGAAGACAAGGAATGAAATCCTTTTTTTAATCCAAATACACTGAGAAAAATGAGTAGTTGCGATTACCAATCATTGGTTCGATCTACTAAAATATCGGTCGCAGTTACTAAAACATTGGTAGCTCTAACTAATGATTGGTAATGACAACTATTAATTTTTTTCAGTGTAGATATAAAAGATAATAAATTATTTTTCGTTATACTTTGAGATATTATTTGATTTATAAATATTTTGTACCCATTGCACATAAATTTGAAAACGGTTAATTAAAAAATAAAAAAAACAATCTGTCGGGCGAAGAACTGTAACTATAGGTTGCGCCAGCGGAGAATCTTCCGCTGCCCACGAGCGAAGGCCTCCCGCGCTTCTGGAAAGTGCAAGTGCACGGTCCCGATCGCCGGACGCCTCCTGCTTGCCGCCGCCAACCGTCGCCACCACCACCACCGATGCAACTTGCAACCGGTGTGCGCTCCGAAGTGCACCGGGTGCCTCGTGTACGTGAACGTGCAATCCCTGACATTTCTCTCCCTGCCTATCGACGACCGTAATCGCCTCGCGTACTCCACTGACTCACGCTGACTGTATATACGTATATATATTATATATACAAACACACGTTTCCATCGCACGTTTTGCCGAGTATTCCACATCGATTCCTCCTCTGCTCTTTCAAAAGACTTTGATGAATAGTCGCTCCACCGACCTATATAGTACACACACCAGACGCAACACTACAAAACGGCGCCATGCTGCTGCGATGGGAACGAACTCCTGCAAAACAACCATCGGTGGTTTTCTTCAGCCTCTTAGGAAGCTATTTTACATAATATTGTTATTATAATTATCGTTGAATGGGAAATTATGGTTAATTCAAATTTAACGATGCAGTAAGATTTGTTATTCGCTTTACATTTTTTCGAGTTATTATTAACGATCATCGGTTACTAATTCAAATTTTTATCATTTAATGAATTAATTATAATTCAACGAATTAAATGTATCCAATAATATTGAAGATTTTTATTACGAATTTTTCCATTAAATTATATAAAATTCAATGTTAGTCACATTTTTTGTATTTCAATCATTTTAACGATGCATAAATTGCGTGATTTTACATGTACGCAATGTTGACGATTTCTGTGTACGCGAGTGCGCATAACTGCTGCCGAACGTCGCGAATTTCAAGCGCGTTATATTGCGCGATGGAATCGCCTCATTTCGTAGGCCGCGCGATATCCGCGCCGGGATCGTCATGTGGTATACCCGGCGTCGAGACGGGACGCCGCTCGACTCCGTGAAATCGGCTTCTCGCGCGCGTCTCGTCGCGAAACGACCTGGGGGTCCGGTGTATTTCACGAGCGTGCCTCCCCAGCTCTCCGCGATTATTATACCAGCCGCGTGGACTCCCGAGGACACGCGTACGTTGACTCGCGATGAATTTTTTTCAACTCTTTATTCCCCTCCACGGTCGACGTGGAAAAAAATCACTTTTACTCTCAAGAAGTTAAAGCGGTTCCGCTCAACATTTTTCTAAAAAAAAAAAGAAAAAAAAGAAAAAAATTCTTTACAACTCGTATAACAATTCGTACTTTCATTGAACAATCGAGCGATTAAAATAAATTACTCTCACTCTCACGAAAAAAAAGCCAGAGAAAAAGATTCTCTCAGAAAGACGGAAACATTTATCGCATAGTCAGTCTTAAGGACTAATCACACTATTTCAGCTCATTCCCAGGCGAAAACGGAGGAGCGTCCTGGCGACGATTAGCAAGATTAATTGGTTAAGCGGCATAGCGTTGAATCGTCAAATTTCTCCCGAGTATTCCGAAAATATTCCGGCCGGTGCGCGTTAGGTGCTTTCTAAAAGTGAAATCACGCGGAGTCCTTCATTCACGGGGGTGTTCTCGACGTGTGGGGAAGTCGCCGCCGCCTCCTCCTCGTGACTCGTTGGAATCCGCGGAGACAACCGAGAAACGGCGAGAGAAACATTCTTCGTTTACCGACGTATTTTTTTTTTTTTTTTTTTTTTTTTTTTTTATTCGAAGTTGCAACTCGACGTCGTTTGGACGGTGAATATGTATATATATTTGTAGGTAAAACAAACAACTTGTGTCTAACTGGGAAATAGCGTTGAGATGATGCGGAACATTATTACCCCTTCGCGCGTGTTGCGCATAACCTCAACGTGAGTCGTCGTCGAGCTCGTTTCGGTCGCTCGCTCGTGTCGCATTGGATTAAGTATAAGATGCACAGCATCATCAGCGCTGTGCACTTCGCGACTCGCGACACGCGCGACGCTTGATGCACTCGTAAGCCGGCAAAACGGACGGAGGACTTTCTTCTCGGTGTTCTCGATTTTTCGTCCGACTGTCGTGTCACGTGTTTTCACGAGTGGAAACGCCGGAGACACTCAGTGCAAGATGCAGAATTCCATGCGAGTGCAACTCGTGAAGCGACGAAACGAAAGCGACGGAAAAAAGAATTGTCTAAATTCTCGGGCGCTGGACGCGGGGATGCAGACGCCGCGCTCTAATTCGCTACTGGATCGGTCGATGCGTTTAATCGTCGTGGAGATTAATAGCGACGACGGCAGTTGGGGTTTGCACCAATTGGACGGAGCGATGTGTGTTACACTCTTTCTAATATCAATCAATCACTCGAACGATCCGGTTAACGACCGTGACCCAGTTGTTCGACCACAGGTGGCAAAAAATTAGAATTTTTTTTGTGATCATATTCTAATCTTCTGACCTTGAGAGTGAATTTCGAAAAAAATAAAATAAATAAATAAAAAATCTGCATACATGATTTCCATTCCGATAAAAAAAAAAGTTTATACATAAAAAGTTTAGCAAAACAAAATTGCACAAATGATGATTCACAAATGATATTCTAACTTTCTGACCTTGAGAGTGAATTTAAAAAAAACGGCATACATTTTTTTCCGATCCGATAAAAAAAAATTATATAAAAAGTTTTGCAAAACAAAATTGCACAAATGATGATTCACCTGAGACGGTGATTGTGTGTGATGCAATTTACGTAATTTTCGCCTCGACGCGAGGGGGATACGTTGATCGTCGGATCGTGAGGTGAGGAGAGGTGGGTGCAGATTGGTCCGTCTCACAATATGATCGTGCAGTGGCCGGATGCGAATCGAGGGCATCAGTTCCACAGGATCGAGCAGTTTCACTCGATCGCGCGTTAGAGCCGCGTGTGGATATCCGTACAAGTGTACAAACAAGCCGGCGTGTACGGTGGATACGTCGCGGGGGCTAATATACCCAGCAGCAGCGGCAGCAGCAGCAGCTGCACCCACGTAGACGAGTCGGCGAGAGAGGCTTGTTTTAATATACCGCGCGTGCTTGCTTTACTTAGGAATGTATGAGAAAGCCGAGCGCGCGCGCACGCGGCTGATGAACGTGTTTGGCTTATTCGCCAATGGTTATTATGGGCACTGAGTGCCACGCGAGAAAGTGTCGCGATTATCTATCGAAGCAAAGCCGCCGCATTGAGATGTTCCTCGCGTTGGACGTGAAACTCGAATTTCAGTCGCTGGCGACTTTTCACACGGCCGACGCTTCAGCGAAATCTTAACGTTATTTTCGAAATCGGTCGCAAAAATGAAATTTATTTATTTTGGAATTTTTCGGTAGACTGATTATTACCGATTGGACCGATTTATGCGATTGTCGAAAACGAATTCAAGAATTATGGAATTATTGAATTAAATCCCTATTATTTTTCCTCACTGTCAGTGAGAACGCAAATTCAGACATTTTCGCTCACCGTCGATTTTCCATTTCGCAGAATCGTCGACGTGCAATTTTCGACAAATTGCAGACTCGCGTTAAAGCGAATTATTAAATATATAAAGATGGATAACAGTTGTGTTATTGTAAGATGAATACGATTCCCATAGGACGCACTGCCGACGCCGGCGGTCGGAATTCTCGAGGTGGGACAAGCTCAATTTACCTCTCACCTGCCATTTCAGTCGCTTCAACAATCGTCTCAAACAATTGCCGCCGCCTCGGGCACCTGTACGTCAGGAATATCGAGTCTCGTCTCAGAGACAACCGACGGTTATCGCTCGCGGGAAAAACGAGACAGAGAAAGAGCGAACGATAACTGAACGCAGCAGTGAGTCACATTGAAAGCCTAAAATTAGTACCGAAGGATCGGGAGTGTCGAAACACAATGACCGCGTTTGCACACCCATCACTTTTTTTTTTTTCGTCCCACTAATATGAATTTTCCAAACCCGATGCTCACACGTGTTTCGCACCATTTGTGGAATGTTGCAGTGATGAAACGCAACTCTGTTTACGATTAGCTGACTTTGCAGGGATCGTTAAGTAGCGGCTGTGAATTATTTCTACACAAATTGTAACTCGTGCTTATACCTACATACACCACACTGGGCGTAGTACGTGATACGCAGTCTGTATACGTAAATGCGCAGCGTAATATACAGGGGAATCAATTGTAATGACAGTTAAAACGTGTGCGGTTGCAATTCATAGTATTCGCCGTCAGTTAGCTGTGAATTACAACATCAGCTTTACGACCTGAGAATTTCGCGCCGAGACTCACCAACATTTGCAACTTGCGTTGTTTAGGCCACGCACATGAGACCGATGAGTGATTTTCCGCTGTTTTCTCATTGCTTTAATGGATTTCTGAAATTAAGAAAAGTAATTGAGGCTCTGTGGTTGAAACACTGGGAAAGTTGGGTCTCAGAAGGCAATGAGTGAAGTGACTGCTCAGACAATCGACTTAAGATGATTTATTTGTTATTCAATTCATAACAATTAAAAAATATCGAATCAAAATGTCAAGAAAATGCTTGGCTCAATTTTTCTAGTAACAAGAATAATAATTAATAATCCATCATAGTTTTCAAATAACTCAGAGCAATACATTAAAAATTCATGACACTCATTGACCGCTTCCATAATGAATGGATCAGAAGCAGGTGGCTTTCAGTTCCATGGAGGAAATGAGGAAAGTGATGGTCAGACGTCCGGCGCTCCCTTCACTGGTCCCATTCCTTCCACGACCTTGAATACCAAAAAAAAAAAAAAAAAAAAAAATCGCCACCTCTCATTCCTCGAGTCCCAAACGTTAGTTGACACTTTTTTTTTTATTACCGTCACAATGACCCAAAAATTAATTTTAGAAATCCGGCGAAGATGCCCGCAGCGTCTGTATAGAGGTCATCGGAAATATGTGACCCGTGGTATCCGAACCGCGTTGAGTAAAAAAAAAAAAAAAATCTCTTTCTCTCGCCGAGAGAAGATCCTCCACCGAGAGTCACGTAAATTATTCAAGATAGAAAGCGTTTTCACCGGTTGTTTACCTATATACACTCACGTGTTGTGTACATGATGTATATACTTAGAGCGAAAATCTGTCTTCACTCTCGAGGACCCCGCGGTCAAGCTCGTGGCTCGTCCGGTCATTAGCCGCGGCCTAACCCTTCACGCGGCCGAGAATCGGGCGTTCCTGGCCTCGCTCACTGCACACACAAAACGAGAGACCGAATGCTTTGCATACCCGACGAGCGGATTCGTTAAAACCGCATTTCTCAATGACAGAGCTGCCCTTCGACAATTTTCGGCCTCTTGGTGCATTCTCCCCGGGCTTTCGACGATTTAATCGCCCGGATCCACCGCTCGAGGCAGGTTTAACGCCAGCCCAAAAATAGAAACGCCGCGTTTGGGACAAAAGCGAACCCGCATCGATTCAACGCCAACGATCCCTGACCGTTGAAATACCTTTCTTAATAATTATCAGCTGCGCATTTTTTTTTTTCATGCAATTAAAAATCTCGACAAGAGAATTCAAATGGAAACAGAATATTAACCACTCTTCCCACACGAGACTCTGCATATAACTCGATGCAATAAACGCAAGAGTCGGGATTCTAAAAATGAGAAATAAGATAACCGACGTGGAAGCTGAGGAAGGAAACACGACACCGGCGCGATTCTCGCGCTTTACGCTTCGCCGGCGGTCGGATATTTTTTTAAGTGGTGGAAAGTTGATTGGCCCGAAAATCGTGCGCGGTTCGCACCGGACATAAAAATTCACCGTGTCACGTATTATACGGAAATATATATTTCTCGCGGCTGGTTGGGAGATATTAAAAATTTAGGAGAGTTCAGCGGGCTCGGTCCACGTTCCCGCCGACCCACTAGCACGAATACCGTTCGCCGCTATGTATTTTCATCGTGAATACCGCGTCGGAGCCGGGCACGTTCGTATCTCGACGCTCGTTTCTCGAGTCCGCGGCGAGATTCGATCCTCTCGCGTGTCCACGTATATTTCTCTCTATCGCCATGAATGGAATGGGAGTTACCGCTCATACGTTCTGTTGTCGTATCTTTTACATTTATTTTTCTGTCTCTCTCTATCTGCTTTTTTTTTTCTTTTCCTCATCGCAGCGTTCAGACTTGTCAGCCGACAGTCTTTTTGTTTAGATAGCCTTTTTGTATCCCTCTTTTAAAAAGTTCATGAGTAACGGAAAGCATTGTTAGCAAACTATTCGAGCTGTGATTGGCTGGGACTCTCAGACGGAGTCCAGGTTCATTTGACCTTGATAACTTTGAAAGTTCTGGCAAATATAGCATTTTTTTTTAATCCACTAAAAAAGGGTTTTAACCGGTGTTTTCAGGGGTAGAATATGCGACTTGAGAACGATGGTATAGGTTAGAAGTCGATATTTTGAAAAAATAAATTTCGCGACCCCGATTTGGGCGGTTTTCGGCCCGGCGGTCAGATCTACGATTTCTGACAAACTGTTCGGCCAACATTTTTTTTTTTCAAAATCAACTAAAAAAGGGTTATAACCAGTGTTTTCAGGGGTAGAATATGCGACTTGAGAACGATGGTATAGGTTAGAAGTCGATATTTTGAAAAAATAAATTTCGCGACCCCGATTTGGGCGGTTTTCGGCCCGGCGGTCAGATCTACGATTTCTGACAAACTGTTCGGCCAACATTTTTTTTTTTCAAAATCAACTAAAAAAGGGTTATAACCAGTGTTTTCAGGGGTAGAATATGCGACTTGAGAACGATGGTATAGGTTAAAAGTCGAAGCTTTTGTACCCACACGCAGCATCGCGAATATAAGCGCAGACGTTGCTGCACGTGCGCATACTGTACCACAGTAAACAACGCACAGTTCGTGCCTCGACTGTGCACGTCGATTATACTTTGGCATTACATCGCTCACGGCCCGAGTGTGTTTCTTCTCTTGGAAACGAAAGTCACGGGGACGACGCGTTCCTTTCTCATGCTGATCGCGAGCGCAGCCGGCTCGCAGATGCGACGCATATATCCACATAAAATCCGTACGTGCGATGCGCATTCGCGTTCGATGATTTCCCTGATTCGACGATCCCAGCGTCGTTGACTTTACTCGTCACTGTTTGCTTTTCATCTGAAAGCAAAGGAATGTATCATTCACATACCTATGCAAATACGCTATACCACTATTTGTCAATTTAATTTAATGCTCATACTCTATCGCTTCGTTAAAAATACCTAAACAGATCTGCTTCTTTCAATCAATTAAATTTCTGTCCACTGATATCAACGAAAAGTTTCTCCAAATTTATTCAGTCGATTCCACCGACTTTTTCTCCTCGAAAAAGTTGTAAATCGACAGTTAGAAAGTTAAAAATTCTTTTCGTCCGCGATTCAAATACCTCAAACCCAGGATTGAAGCCTCGATAGATTTATCAACGATAAAGAAAACGAGATTCGACGAGGCTGACGGGTTTAATTTACGTCTAATTCGTCGGAGCGAGAGTGGGAGGTGTCCGAGGCGGACGGTATATGTATACCGCGTAGAAAGAGTCAGTGTGTCGATCCGTTATGAGCCCCGGGCGATTTTCAATTCGACAACGGCGAAGGCCCATAGCACGCGCGCTCGCCTCGGCCCACATCGCACCGTCTTCGGCTGGTTTCTTCTCCTCGCCACCTTCGTAAATACAGCGCCGGTTGCTGCTGCTGCTGCTGCTGAGGCCCCACAGGTGAATCTCGTGAGACGCGCCGGGACCTGCGAATTGGGTCAGCGAATCGAGTAAAAGCGTCTCGCACGATCCTCGCCGCACCGTCGGATAATCGTCCACGTGGTACCGACATCGCACCGTACGACTCCGGTCGGTCGACTATACCTGGAATAAGAAAAAATAAAAAATAAATGAGAGGTCCGGTCAGCACCGAGACACGTGAATCGATCGTTTGAATCGTCATCAGCTCGAAGTGTATTATATTGACTGTGTAAGTATTATCGACCGATCGACGGACCGCAATGAGAGTCAATCACATTTCTACAGCGATAAGCGTCCCACATAAGAAGATATTTGTGTTTCTATCCTAGCAGTAAAATTACTTTTGATTGTGATTTTTTTTGCGATAGCTTTCGAGATCGAATCGTAGTGAAAAAAAAAGTTTCAAATAAAATTGAGATGAATTCAGTTTTCACTAAAATACTGGGTGACAAAATTTTTTATTATAAATTTCATTTTTCAATTTAAATACCGGAAAATTGGAGTTAATGGAATCAACGAAACCCGAAGATTTTTTTAAGGTCATTGTCGCACTTGAAAAAAATCCGAACGTCCTTGCTCAAGGTGCGAAAAGTCGAGATTGCAAAAAAATGCGAAATTATGCACTTCGAGAATACGGACGACTTTCGAGATAAACTGGCTTCTGGAGATCGCTCGCTCCCGTTGATATTCCGCTGGCAGCTACCTCAAGCTTCGCCGATCGGAATGTGTCCTCGATACGTCTCATTAGCTTCGCCTCCCTATCCCGGCAATGCGCCTCACACGCGTGGAATACACACACACACACACGCACACATCACACATAGACACACATACTGCGCACGCGTTTGGCATTCCGCGAATAGACCTCGTCGACTGCAGGGATACGTCGACCGTTTTAGAAAATTCGCGCGTAGGCGACCATTAAACTCGAAGGGTGGTGATTAAAACGCGCGGACCACATGATTATCGTGTTGGATGGTAAAACCGCATCCGTGCAATTTTCCGGCGCGTTAAACGCTACTTCGGTTTCGTTCCATGTGTTCAACGTCTTGCACATGTAACTCACAATGTCGGTAAATAATCCCAGTAGCCAATAACGTTGACCCCGCGCAAAAGGTCAAGAAGCTCGTGTCAATCGACACCTCGTGTTCCGCACGCAAAACGTCTCCTTCGGCAAAATATCCGCGCGAAGACCTCGAAATACACCGAGACGGAAGTTACTGACCTACAGAGGTTGAGCAAACACCTTGAATAGGCTGGTTCGTCGTGTTTGCGCAGCTCTTCAACGATCCGGACCGTCGCCCCGAGATCCGGCGAGATCTCTCCGCGCGGCTTTTCTCCGCGGCATTCTTAATCTATGCGCCAACGGAGAGAGAGACATCGATCTCTCGTCGTGAGTCACGGAAGTCAATGACTCTTTCGATTATCCTGCGAGAGCGGCGAGTATAACCTTTCGATCTGAGCTTTCATCTTGTATCGTCAAATTTATCGGCAGTCGTGATATTTTTTATGCGAGGTAATTATCGGTTAATTAGGCAACGAACTATCCTTCCTGCCTTCAGCTTTTCCTGTTTTTCTTATAAAAAAAGTTTTACTTATAATAAAAATAAATTTATCTCAATAAATCATTCAAATTCTGATAAATTATTATTATTATTATTATTTAGTATTATGACCAAATTTTATGTTTCCAATTTTCTATCAATTGAAACGAATACCAGAAATGCGTTGCCCCTTCGCGGAATTCCATTCTAAATTCTTAAGTCGTATACGCGGCTTATTTCTCGGTACGATAAATCACTGAGGAATTACTTAGCGTTGAGGCATTTCAGTGTTGGCCAGCAGAGCGATAGACCGCGTTATCTCCGTACCTCTATGCACGAGAATCTTCCGGCTGCGGAACGAACATAATAATAATCCCTCCCCGTCATCTGCGCGCGTTACACGCTGTACCGGTAGCGCCAGATATTACATCCGAGCCGCCGCATCACCGCGGTAAATATTTTTTTCCGCTCTTCCCTCCTCAGTGACGCCCGGAAAAAATGAGTTTTCCGCACGACGGGTCGCATGAATATTCATCGGGATCAGCGAACCGGGCAGCGAAAAACACAGAGGGAGCGACTCGAAGAACTTTCGTCTTCTAATATTCTCTTTCTACGGGGAGATGATTATCTCCTCGGCTCATTCACGTATTTCTCGAAACGCTATTCCATAAATAGAAAGTTTTTGGCGACCGTCGCGTCGGAGGTCGATGATTTTCGAAAAATTCGACCTTTCCGTTCGGATGATTTTGGAGGTCGCCGCCGACTCTCGACGACGGCGCAGAGTCCGGTTTCGATATCTCATTCACTCTTGTTTCATTTTCACTGGACGCCCGATCGCAGGCTGCACGATCTCGACGAGCGCTTCGGAGTCGAAAGTGGGTCTCTCGCGTTCCGAGCTCGGAGCCTTCTGGCTATTTGACTCGGCGAGCCGCTGCTGCTGCTGCTTCGGCTGCAACAAACATACCTTCGGTTATTATCTCTGGACTATCGATCATATTTTTTTAACTAAAAAAAAAACGATCTAACGCTGCTCCAGATTTTTCTGAGTCTTAAATTGACTTTTGCCGAAACTAAACCCAAGAGAAAAAATTATATAAAATAGTTCTGCATTTAAAAAAAAATCTTCCCATACTATAATTTCTTAGGAACTTAAAAAAAAATTAAATTCCGCATTTTGAATCGCTGCTCCAGATTTTTCTGAGGGTTTAGTCTTAAGTTGACTTTTGCCAAAACTGAACCCAAGTGAAAAAATTATATAAAATAGTTCTGCATTAAAAATGAAAATCTTCCCATACTATAATTTTTTAGGAACTTAAAAAGAAATTAAATACCACATTTTGAATCGCTGCTTCAGATTTATCTGAGGGTTTAATCTTAAGTTGATTTTCGCCAAAACTAAACCCAAGTGAAAAAATTATATAAAATAGTTCTGCATTAAAAAAAAATCTTCCCATACTATAATTTCTTAGGAATTAAAAAAAAAATTAAATTCCACATTTTGAACCGTTGGAGACGTCGGAGACCCTCAAACTGTGTAAACAGACGAAATGCGAAACAATGCGGCACCGGTACGCCATGGCTTCCAGATTTCTCGAGAGATTTGACGCTCACTCATCACGCGCCGACGATCGCACGCCGGACGGGAGATAACGCATATTTACGCGGTTCGTATATGGCACAGGGCTCACGTCGCAGTGATTGGCACGCGAAGCCACCGCCGCAGTCCGCTGTTTTAACGTCACAGTCGCGTCTCGTACTGTCCGACATTTTTTAACTCGCCGCTCTGTGTACAATGGCCAATGGCTCCCGTGCTCGACGATTGCATCGAGGATCCCGCGTGTATGCTAATCACGCGACGATCCTTCTTCGCACTTAAGCGGCAAAAAAAATTGCTGACCGCATCTCTGTGACGTTAGAAAGTCTCGCAAGACGATCTTTGCCCTCCCCCCCCTTCCCCTCCCCTCACGAGGATCCGTAAAACGTTCTTTCGATTCTGAAGTGTTTGCTCGCAATTGACCCACGAGTCGAAAGTCGACAAACCCACCACTTCGCCGAAGTGGACGGATAATTGCACGTTTATAATTCGCAATTTATGTACCGGTGTTCTAAGCGCGTGAATCACGCTTTCCGAAGGGTGTGGATGGCTGGAAAATGCGAGCAGCGAGTAGTCATCCATCGGAGATGGATGAATAATGCCTGTGATTCATGGATCGTGAATTTCTTAGCCAGGGGCATTTAATGGGGAATTTAATTCGCGTTGCAGGCTGAGCAAAACGTTGCACTCGAATTAGCATAATTACCTCGATAGACTCAGGAAATTTATTTTTTTTTACTCCAACTCTACTATTAATTAAGTGAATATTTTATGAATATATGAACTTGAATATTTTAAAGCCAATTCTCACAGGACTCGGAATTATTAATTGTTACTCGTATAGCAATAATTTATTTCCGATCCCATAATTATTCTTCCATCAACTCAGGTCATCATCCGCCCATATTCCGTCTCCATTTCTATCTCCGTCTGATTCAGCAGAGTGTCTCCTCGTATATCTCGCTATAAAATCGACGCGTTAGAAAGTACAAGTTCCGAATATTGGGGTCGCGCGTCCGATCTGCGCGTTGCACATGGAAGACGCACGGAGATGGAGAGAGAGACTGGACAAAGTCTCTTTGGCACCGGGCGTGTCCGTTCGGCCCGATTCTAAACCACCGCCGCCGTCGCCGCAGCTCGAGTGTATCCAGATTCCACGGCGTCGATACAGTCGAAGGCCGGCGCGAAATCTCAATCGAGCTGCGCGCGTTTCGAAACGCGTCCTGAACGGCGTACAATTTTTTTTATCCCCTTCTTTCATCCGCACGTGAGGCTTACGTGTGCGATGGTAAAGGAGCCACGTGAACGATGATATTCCGGCGAAGAGGGGCGAAGAATTCGTCGAAGAATTCATCGAGCAACCCTTACGCAACAGCAGCAGCAACCGCAGCAACAGGCAACATCAGCAACGACGGAGTCCGGCGGCAAAAGTCCAGCCGAGGAGGCTCGAGGCGGCATATCGAGTATGGTGGCTTCAACCGTCGATGCTCTCGCACTTTCACCCTCGACTCTCTCGCGAATCGACTCTGCCTCTCGGAGCAGCCACACGCACTTATATCCTCTCGACACACTCGCTCACACATCGCTCGGTGGCTCCCGGCGGCGAGTAACTTACGTGTCTCTCGTTACACACCTCGGCTTTCGAACCTGCAAACGCGAATGCAGACATTAACGGGTTACCGGTTAGGTACGCTCGCGGTGAAAACGTTCTGTCGATTATCGAGCGACGATTAATCGGCGGAATACGTGCGACCATTTATGTTATTAGATGTAAGGAAAGTAAAATTACTCGCCATTGAATTTATTTTTTTTTATTTTGTTGAGCACAATACTTTTGGTACAATTTTTTCTCAATGCCTATGTACATTTGATAACTTATCTACATTTTTTCGAAATATGCTTAGAAATATTCCAATAGTATTGCTCAACGACAAAGCGACTCGCAAAAGTGCACCTGAACAATTTCTCAATTTTTTTTTTTTTTTTTTTTTTTTTTTTTTTTTTTTTTTTTGTAATTTGTGCTGAGACGAATTTGCAAGTGCGAAGGTCCTCTGGTAGAAAATTTACGGCGTTATACTCAGCGCTAATTAGGGCCTGGTCAGGGCCGGGTTATTTCTGTCCGGGCCTGATCAGAGCCTGGCTTGGACCGAATATAACAAAACGCTACAAGTTTTCCATCAGAGTCTGTTTGAGGATGCACAGAGATTCACTTGCGTACGAATACAAAATTCCACACGTCGGTTGACCGCAGCTAATTGCCCAACTTTTACCCGAGAGCCAACCGATCGGCGACGAGATATATATATCCCGCTCTCCATCCAGCTATGGCGAACTTTTCCTTTTCTCTCCGCGTCTCTCGCCCTTTCTTTTCGCTGCGCCGTCGGTGGGTCCAGCTCTCGGTGCGCCCTACTTTTACTCAATTTTCTTTCGATCCCCAACGACGACGCTCCCGAGTCTCTCGCATCCGCGGGGAATTCCCATGAAAACGCGTTTGCATGCCGAAACCGCAGTAACGCTTTTCATATTTATTTGTCGGACGTATTTGCGCAATAGAGAAATTGCGATATTGTTTCTTGCGGCAGGAAAGTGGTTATTCGAAAAATATGTTAATACGTGGGAATGCAAATCCTTATTTAACGATGCTACGTATTGCAGCTATTTCTATGGTTCCCATTGTGATAATATTAGACAGTTACGCAACTTACGTCGAAATTCACTCGCAGCAATAAAAATTACAAATTAACAAATAAAAAACGTACACCTTTTTCACAGACGTAAATAGTTATTAAAATTAAAGAATAAAAGTGAAAATCATTTCACTCGGATTTTCAAGCCGATACATTTGAATACGTAAATCAAGGTAACAACAAAAAATGTATCAACTTTCGCGATATTAAATGGCAGGAACTGGTTGATCGGGAATCGAGTGTGAGCCCCACCTCTGTATCAACATATGAACATGTCGCGCGGAATGTCGGTAATCCTTATATACTTATCCGCATGCGGGACGGTGTCATTGTGGCAAACGACGAGGACGGCGACGTGGAAGAGGAGGAGAGAAAAATAAAAATGACGTCGAAGCGCAGACACGAGTCAAGTGCGGAGCGGCGGCGGCGACGCCGGTGCAGTTTGTACCGTTAGAGAACCTTGCGGCGAGTCCGAGCCGTCGTATATGAAATGCGCGAGGTGCATGGAAGTGGTGCACATGCGAGCTGCGGAGTCACGTGCGACGACGATGATTGTCGCGCCTCGTATATACGACCGTTCGTCCCCACCTGCTTAACCCGCGCGCTGCAAATTGCATTACGTGTATTGTATACATACACCTGCACATAAGTAATAAACCGCATAACACTGTAAATAGACACGCGAGCTTAAGCGCGCGTAACGCGTTGGAAATAAAAAAAAAAGTAATAAGAAAGAGAAAAATCTCTGTCGTTACGTCTCAGCGAAACTGAGAATATCGGTTTCGCGGACGCTTCTCCGCGATTACTTCCTGAAATGTCGGCGATGAGCACCTTTCGCTGGATTAAATTATTATGAAATTTATTTCAAGCCTGTAACTCGCTCGTCAAGTGTCCGAGGGAAAAAGGTCGAGATAAATGCGATTTATTAAATATTTCATAGCGAATAAGTTGATTAATAATAATTTTGTGATAGACAAGTTTTGTTTATTTTTTATTTATCAATCGTTACACCTTAAAAATCAATGATTCACCCTGCAATTTATTAATCAAGTGGCAAAATGATTGAGACAAAGTGCAGGTCAGGATCCGTCAAACATTTTGTAACAAATAAATAACCGGACAATTAGGAGAGAAGAAATTACGTAGAAAACACCAGCGAACCTCTCTCGGAACGATACCGATCGACCTGGCGTAACGCGTTCCGCACGCGAAGAAAATTTTATGCTAAAATCTCTCGACCGCTATATCTCATTCCTCGGAGTGTAATACTGAAAGTGCGTGGTTGAATTAATTTTCTGAGGTGGAAGTGTCGGGACTTCCAGCAGACATTCCGCTGATTCTGATGCAACAAAAAGGAGGGAAAGAAAAAAAAATAAGGCGGGTGATTGATTAATTATGCGTTGAACTAGTTCATATTGTAACTGGTATAAACGACAAACGCGCGCGACGCTTTGATGTGTTTATATCACGTGTATATCTATGTATATGTATATATGTTGATTTCGCGCGCACGCAGTACACACGTATGGATATATGTATATAATATCGTTACCGGTTCCCACGGATCGGCTACTTTCTCCATCCGACGTCCGTCCGCCTAACCCAATCGAACCGGTGTACACAGCTCGTACGCTGTAGGTTTATATATATTCACCGTAAGATTCTGCACATGCGCGAAGACACTCAGCAGGTGGTTCGTTAATCGCTGTCCGCTCGACGGTATCGCGAATCGTAGGACTCCGGCGCTACATATATACACACAAACACAACGAGCGAGTCACGTTTATTATTCTCTTTCTCAATTAAATTTAAAAAAAGATCTGGGATTATAACCACCCACACGAAATACGACGTTTGTTACTCTCTTTCTCGATGAAAATTTCGAGAAAGGTAAAACGGAACGGAAAGTCATCTTAGGTGTCTCGAAAGATTCGTTACGACTCTGCTAAGCGCTGATTGGCTAACAGCTTCGCCATTCGCGCGAGTCGTAAACACTTTTTTTGAGGTTAGGTTTTTTTACCATTGCTATACCGGATTCCAGAAAACAGAGGTCAACCCGATTTCCGTGAAGCACATCGCAATCGGCACGTTCTCGATGACCTTTGCGGTAAAAAAAAAGAGCTTCTCGACTGTGAATTCACGGTCCGCGTGCAGTGTCCGAGCCGTCCGAGGAACACGCCAAGTGACCCACTCAACTACTTTTCCGACGCCGAGAAATTCACCAAACTGGCCGGCGAATTATTTTGCGCAACTGTGCTAAACGCGGGGAGATAGAAAAAGAGAGAAAACAAAAGGAAACGCGCGCAGAAAATTGCCGGAAGTTGTAATAGTCGCCGTGCAGCTATGTACATTACCAGGCCGGCCGTGCCATATCCGAGCCGTGGCATTCGCATCGAATATCGAATCGACACGCGCGTTCGGTTTCTTACAGCTCCGACTCCACTACCAACGATATACTACATATAATAATAATAATAATGCTATGCATATCGAACCTTGATTATCTCGTCAAATTTCTCGACGAAAGGAAGCACATAGCAAACGACCTACAAATCTCCGCGTAACTCAGCTTAGCCTTGGAAATCGCCATCTACCGGAAGCCGACCGAACGACCAACTGCAGCGGATTCCACGCCGGAAGTCGTGAAATTTACGAAGCGGTGCGTAAATCGCCGCAGCAACGTCGATCGCGTATATTTCCCGCGCGCCGCGATTCGACCATCTCGCGAGTTTTACTGTCGCTCCGCGTTGCGCAAACTATTCGCTGAATTATTCCGAGCGTTGTTTATCGCCGGTTGTGTATAGAAATCGGCGCCGCCGATTTCTATATGAGGGAAATCGATATATATAATCGACTCTCACTGGCGGAGTTGCGCGGCTGCGCGCGTGCGCGAATTGGTCAATTCGGGCGTTCGGCGCTCGCAGGAGATGCGAGAAGAAATATATATATATAGCTATATATATATATAGGTATATATATATGACGGCGTTCGTTGCGCTAACGAGGCGCGGCCTGCGGGCATTTTTCACGTCGCGCGACACGCGCGCGACGCCGGCGTTTGGCAAGTCGCCAGCGGAGTCGCCGCGCGCGCGAATAATGACAAAACGAATGGCCCCGTAATAACCCCGAAGAGCGAGTCGCCGGAATGAAGCCGAG
This sequence comes from Itoplectis maculator, assembly GCA_964034905.1. NCBI lineage: Eukaryota > Metazoa > Arthropoda > Insecta > Hymenoptera > Ichneumonidae > Itoplectis > Itoplectis maculator. The sequence continues at coordinate 9,785,302 of OZ035857.1, forward strand.
CAACGGCGAATCCTCGCGACTGTGTCGCGCGCGCGCGCGAGTCACCGCGACTAACAATGAATTTACAAGCCGCGAAGTGCCGGGGATTTTACACTTTACGCCGAGCGCCGTTAACCCGAGATGACGCCGCGCACTGGCTATTAGACACTGGGAATATACTGCGACGTCTTGGTCAACCGGATGTGTCGTACGTCATCTCTGATGCGCGAAGCTCTTCGTTTGTTAAGCGTTAGAGCTGCGTACGACATTCGAGCTCATTTTATTTTTATTTTTTTATTCATTTTTATTTTATTTTTTATTCATTTTTATTTTCTTTTTTATTCATTTTTATTTTATTTTTTATATATAATACACTGAAAAAAATGAATAGTTCAGACTGAAAAAATGAATTGGTCAGAGCTACCAATGATTTAGTAACTGCGACCGATATTTTGGTAGATCGAACCAATGATTGGTAATCGCAACTACTCATTTTTCTCAGTGTAGTGTCTGGTTTACTGTGCTTTTTAGGTTAACCCTTACTGTGCACACATCCGACGACACTACCTGCGCGCTCCACGCTAATCTGGGGTCAAACTGACCCCAGTGTGCACAGTGAGGGTTAACCTAAAATTTTCCAAACGTGTTTTCGACTGAAAAAATATTATATACATTAAAAAAAAAAAATCGATCACACGCACCTCGAGGCATACCCTTCGAGGCAAGCAAAGATCGATCGATCGCCCGATCGATTGGCAATCGAGCGTCGACCGAAGTTACGCAAACCGGACATCGTGTGTCGCCGTCGTCGTTAGACCGTGGACCCCGGTTGGCCTGCTGCTACTGCTGCTGCAGGACGCGTCTACAGCGCGATCGTTCCAATTCCACTTCCTTTGTGTCTATCCCATTGAGCGCGTCCAGCAGTCGCACCGGTTGCGGATTGCGCGTGCGCGTTCCGCGAGGTCACGAGGCGCGACTCGCGAAACAAGCGTAAAACGCCGCTCGCGACAGGTTCCGCAGGTGGGGCCGCGCGACAACCTGCGCTGCGCGCGAGACGAGTCGCTCGTTCCAGCGACTCGGCGCGCGTGCGCGGTCACCGCTCGGTCGCGTCGACTGCCGTTCGGCTGATCGAGGGAATTCCACGAATCGATCCGGCACGATTAATCGGGACCCCTCGGGTTGGATGAATGAACTCGGCGAGACGACGACGCACGCCGACCCGTGCGCAGCTCCCACTGCGCAGGATCGGTCGCTCTGCGTCGTCGCCGCCGCTGCTGTGTTGTGGTAGTCCTGGAAGCCAGCAGTGCGCACGCGCGGTACCTACTGACCCAACTAGCGTCCTTCTCTCGCTCGGCGCTTCTGCTCGTAACCTCGAGCTACACACCTCGGACGTGTATACCTATATTAGCGAGATTCTCCGGCGCACCACTTGAAGATTGTTGCGGGACGTGCGGGCTTATATTGCCACACGGTAAAACCGGGTATAACCGAGCGATCGGCGCGCGCAGCATCGTCAACGCGCTTATTGCAAACTTATCGCAACGAAGGCCGTACGAGGAGTAAAATTGCTATTCTTGAGGTATTACGATCGTACGGGAATCGGATGAAATGGTTGCAGTATCGTGTACCGGGGATGATCGTTAAAGGGGAGAGCGTAAATCAAACGAAGAGAACGTAAATATATACGTTAGGAATATATTTTTTGTTCGGGAAATAATTGTAGACGCATTAGGTTTATTATCGATCTTTTTGGGCAATTTTTTCTAAATCGATTAATTTTATTGATTTTTTTTTATCGAAACGTTGATTGCAGTGAAAGAGACCGCTTACTCGAAATTATTCATAATTATTCTTGAATCATTTTCACTTCACTGCAACAAGGCACAATTATTGTTATTATCAACAAAAAGTTAATTGCTCTCTAAATCGAGCTGTTTTCAATCTGTTACAATTTGAAAAAAAAAAAAAAAAAAAAAAAAAAAAAAAAATCCCATGTGGTCACGGTAATCGACTCTTCGGCTAAACACAGTCTTCCAGGGTCTCTGCCGAGTGCCTTGAATCCCAGAGATTGTCGGCTAATTAGCAGAGCGTTCGGGATCGTCTGGAAAATGCAATCAATGCGCACCTGTAGCCGCATTAGATTCGCGGTCGTGCCGCCGAGAGCTGCAGGAGGACGGAACAATCTATGCCCACGCTCGGCATAGATATGCAATCGCATTAACACTGATGCGCAGGCTCAGTGTGCTCAGTTACCTACCGAGAAGAAGATGAAGATGAAGAAAATGAGGAACAAGAAGTAGAAGATGAAGATCAAGAAAATGAAGAAAATGAAGAAGACGAAGAAGGCGAAGACGACGAAGAAGAAGAGGAGGGAGAAGGAGAATGCACCAGTAAAGCGTATGGCTCGAGCAAGTGTTTGTACACCGTCGTGTACGGTACCAGCATCATCGGCAGGTTTAACGCGGGAAAAGGAGTCGGTCAGATAACTGTACGTCGCGGCCTCCGGACGACATCTTCGGCATCGTCGGCCTGGGATCCCGCGTCTCCCCCACCCCCCTCCCCACTCCCCCCCCCCCCCTTCGGCCCCCGCATAGACTCACACGCGTAAACCATACAGACCATACAGTTCACCTTGATCGACGTTTCGTAGCGCAATCATCACCGAGCGCGCGCCGCTCGCTCGTCTCCGTCGAGACCCTGAAGAGAGGAGGGAGGGGAGACTGCGAAGCATCGCGCAAACTCCCAATATAGGACGAGACGGTAGCTTGTATCTTGTCGCGCGCGTCTCATCTGGCCCCTCTGGCGGCTCCAGGTGTCCCGGGTCACTCGATGCCCCAGTGACTCGAATGACCTATAGGAGCACAAATGATGCGCGGCTCATGCAAAGGTTGAACATTTCTCGCATTCAAAGCGATTCCCAGAGCGATTTTCTGGATGCAGTCGTCAACGCTTTTCGTGGGGGACCATTTATTTATTTTTATTATTTTATAACAATAAAAAATATTATTATTATTATTTATTTGTATTATTAAATACAGGTAATCGTGGGTAAATTATAATTATTTTAAAGACTATTTTGGAGACCCAAATTTAGGGTTTTGGAGTTTTGATGATATTTTCGTACGAACGTCAAATAAGTGTAGATTCCATTTTATGATTCCAGATTCGAGACCCGCTGAATCGAGGATAGGAAGGGACGAAATCGAAGCCACCAGAATACAGAGGGATGTCAACGGTAAGTGGCCAACGGAACGTCGACATTTTCACTTTCCCACGCTGGTTGGTTCACTGGTTCACACTCACGACATCGAGAATGCGCGTTCACACAGACACCCCGAGTGCACTTGAGTGTGTTTGATTTTTGTACAGGAAACTCGGTAACATTTGAGGATTCCTGTAATTTAAAAAAAGACAATTATTGTCTCTATTGTATATTGAAATGTTTCCAGTGCACTCGTCGGGTGAAATACCATCTTCATGCTTACATTGTTTTTTTTTTTCAATAACTCTGTTCTTCCTCGACTCTTTTACTGTTTAATAATCACGTCGTCTCTTATGCGCTACCGAAACTGATCGAGTGCGTGTTGACGCGTGGTGCGGCCGTGTAAATAGAGTTTTTGGTTGTTCGGTAAAATGACCATCGCTGTTCTCTCCATGTTTTTCTATTTTCTGTTCGTCCATTGTATTTTTTTTTAACCGAACGAGCGACATTGTGCCATGGCTCGAACACTGGGCGAACTGGAGCTCGTTGGAAAAATCTTTCTGGTCTGACTAATTTATCCTGACTGGCGAAAACTGTCCGATGGCTGTACATAAAATGGGGTAGATGTACCAATTGTCATGCTGGAAATAAACATCTTTAGTTGCAATCATTTTTTTTATTATAAAAATATTTAAATAGCCAACGATTGTTACATTCGCCCCAATCGAAAACGTCATCTTTTTTAACACTAGAATAGTGAATACAAGTTCCAGTTCCTCCAGACTCTGTACATAGATGTTATTTACATGCACATATAGTGTCATGAAAAATATTTCTCATCTATCATATCTCACCTCACCTTACGCCATCTTTTCTTTCTCTATTTTTTTATTTCACTTCACACTCGCAATTAATCGATAAATTCAGTTATCAGGAGTCCTCCGTTCGGATGATTTTTGAATGTCAAAAAAAATATATATATACATAAAAAAGCAAACGTTAATAGAGGCAGGGCAAAAAAAAATCGCGAGGTGGGTGTGTCCGAGGCTCCGAAGGATGAAGGCTCGTCTACTAAAGTTCGTCTCTCTCTTTTTTCTGTTTCTGTTACTGCTCCCGCCTGCTCCCCGCCTTCAACTCTTCTCAACAACTGGATGCCGTCTGCCTCCAACGTCCGCCCGCCACTCCGTCTCTCCGACGACCAACATATATACAACAACATCAACAACAACAAAAACTATAACATCAACAACAACACCATCAACTACTACAATTACAACGAACACAATACGCTTAACAATTATTCTCGAATTGTCTACCGACACCGAAAAAAAACCAAAAAAATATCTACAAAAAACCGTGAAATCCACGACAATGACTGACTTGAACACAAATCGAAAACACTGATATTTTTTTTATTCTCTCTCTCGAACTCTCGTGCTCGCTTCCGTAAATTAAAATTTGTACAAATCTCTGTATATATCTTCAAAAAATTAATCTCTGTTGAATCGATGATAAAAAATATCCGCAATATCGTCGACGAATATTGACCAAAATAAATCGAAACGAAAAATGCGTCGTTAAATTGACAAACGGTCAGGCGTGACAACGGTTCTCCTGGTCCCGGCGCGTCCAGGAAAATCAGTCCCTCCCGTGGGACTGCTGACGAAAACCGCGCGAACGTTCGTCCAGGATGGCGCGTCCACCGAGTACGCGACTCAGGTGCTGGGCACGACCCTCGACAACGGTCGTCTCTACGCGCGTATACTCTCGACTTCGAGCCGCGTGTTCTACGAGAAGGAAAACGCGCCCGAACCCACAAGCCCGTTCGTCGTTTATCCATCGAAAGCGCCGCAGGAAGAGTGGCAGCTGCGCGTCGATCTGGAGAACGCACCGGTGAAGATAGCGAAGGATCTGCTGGCGCGCGACGATGGCGAAAAATCGCAAGACGGTGGCTCATCGTTCTCTTCGTCATCGAGCAGCAGCAGCAGCTCCAGCTCCAGCTCCAGCACCGGAAGTGCCAACAGCGACGAACCGTCCGAGCGAGAAAACGACATTTTCAACAGGCGCGACTTCAACGTCGTCGAGAACCAACGCTTCAAGCCAGCCAAGGTTCGAGCAGCGGAGAACCTACCTACCTATACCGTGAAGCAGGAATACGCTTCAAACGGTGCTGGAACTTTCGACAATGTCGAAGAAGAAGCGCCGAGAAATTTCAGACCTCGAGTACCAAAGCTCTTCAAGCCTCAGGCATCGCGTTTGACGGCTGTGAGGAAGCCTGACGCCAAGCCATTGGCCACAGTGACTTATCATGGCTTCGCCGACTTCACGACCATCGTCGGCGATACCGTGATCGTATTTTCGCCGAGCACGTCGCCGGCTCCGGTCGGACGCGCCGCGACGACGATCAAGGGCGACGCGACCCTCAGGCCGGACGACGGAATCGGGATCATGATCCAGCCGACGAGCGTCGTTCAGCAGCCGCGCGAGAGAACCAACTTGCCGGCTCGGGGTCAGCCCAGTGATCCGCTTTTGGACGCGATAAACGGTGACCGACCTGGTTCAGCCGTCGACGAGGAGCAGCAGGTCAGCGGCGGTGGTCTCGAGCCCAGCAGACCCGCAGAAATGGAAGCGGACACGTCGTCGAAGGTCACGCCTCTTCTGGCACCGGAAATGGAATCACTAAAGCCTACGGGACTTCTCAAGGTCGTCGATTCCACGACCTCGATGGACGGCACGACGACTCACTACAAGAGCCTCATCTACGGTACCTACGTTGGAACAAATTACGCTCAGATCATTCACACGTCGTCCAACGTTTACTTCTTCCCCGACGAGTCGAGCGCCACCTATGAACCGACGCAGGACACGACCTTGGATTATGGAACCACGGACCCGGAGACTGAGGAACCGGACATGGGCACGACCTTCCAGATGCCCAGGGTCACGACACCCGAGCCGAGAACGACTCAGGAGAGAATAACGCCGGAATCGAACGAAGTGACGATTCCCTACAGGGACACGACGGAAAATATTCTCACGACCTTGAAGGACATTCTGGCGAACGCGAAGAAGCGTCTGACGACGACGACCGAGGCACCGGAGACGGCGACCGACAGCGAGATCGCGAACGACATCGCCACGGGCGATCAGCAAGGTCGAAGCATCAAGGGCGTCGCGTCGAAAAATAATTTGCCGTCGAGTCCCAAGGACAACAAGGACGAGGAGAAGAAGGTGTCGTTCGCCACGAGACTCCTCCCTTCCACGGAATACAAAACCCTGACCTACTACACGACTTTCTTCGTGCCGAACGGTGACGTCACGACGACCTCGGTGAAGTCGCGCGAGGTTGTTTCCTCCGAGGTGACGTATCTGACGGAATTGATACTGCCGAGTGCGACGGACGAGCAGAGTCAAGCGACGGTGATTCCCAAGGTCGAGGAGAGGAGACCGACGACCCCGAGGATGATAACGACAACCGAAGAAGAGGAGGAACAGACGACGAAGCAGGACGAAGAGATTGAACTGATCTTCAAGACTCTTTACACGACTTATACGTACCTGACGACGTTCTTCCAGGAGAGTACTTCGAGTATATCGAGCCGCGAGGTCGTGGAGACGAACGTGGTGACCCAGACGGTCGGTCCGAACGGTGTTTCCGGCGACGTGGCGGGTCTGTTCGATCGCGACGAGTCCGTCGTCATATCGGCGACCAAAGTGCCGATGGAGTCGATTCCCACGGTCAGTTACCAACCAGCTCGAGTTCCTGAAGAGCCTGAGAGCTTCACGACCGAGGAAACCCTGACGACCATGCAGGAAACTACCGAGGGTACGTTGACGACGATTCCCGAGCAGGAAACCACGATTGACGACTCGACGGGTTTCACAACAGCCGACGACGACGAAGAATCGTTCACCAATCTGGAACCCAGCCCAACGCCGAGCATGGCGACCGAGGTTCCGCAGGAGCAGGTGAAAACCTACTACACGACTTACACATACTTCACCACGATATTCGTGGACGACGAGACGGAAATCGAGACGAGAACTGAGGTCTTCACCAACGTCGTCACCGAGGGAATTCAACCGACAGCCGTGGCGCCGGTTCCTGCGGAGACGACGTCGGCCACGACCCCGAAGAGCGAGCCCGAAGCCAAACCCGCTCCGCCCCCGGAAATTCTAGCCTACCTCGAGGCTCTGCAGCGTCAGAAATCCGCGGAGGAGGCTCGTCTTCTAGCGGAAAAAGCGCGAGAATCGAACCAGGAAGCCGCTAACGGTCCTCAGGAAACGACCATGAACGATTCCACCACAGAGTCAATGACTGAAGATGCTCCAACGACGATGGACGATAGATTTGTCACCGAACACGCTTTCGTAGATTTCGCACCCAACGCTCAGGTGACGCCTAATCCACCGATGGACGGTGAAGTCCTGGGTTCGATGATCACCGACGTCATATCGTCTTCGAGTTCAGGTGGTGGAATGGTCCTCGCCGTAATGGACAAACGAAACGCCGTTCCCGAGGACCAGGAGCTCTCGGAGTCGAATCATCACGACGTGGAATCCGCTCCGACGCTTCTGCTTCAGACGAGTTATACGACCTTCACGTATTTCACGACGATGTACAAGGGCGACGCTACCAACGTCGTAAGCCGCTTGGACACGGTCACGAACGTCGTCACCGAGACGATAAGACCGACTTCGGTGATTCCCGCTGAAACCAGCACACTTCCCGTCACCTATTTCACGACCTTCACCTACTGGACGACCTTCTACAAAGGCGGTGACACTGTGACCACCAGCAGGGAAGAAACGGTCAGCAATGTCGTGACCCCGGGAGTCTCGCCGACTCCGACCCTCGAATTGGGAGTCGTGATGACTTATCGTCCGACAGTGGCGCCAACGCCGGTCGAGGAGAACACGGAAATTCCCAAAGACTCCAAGGTCGTCGCTGACAACGAGGTCACGCCGTCCGACCTTGTGCACGAAAAACCGACGACCGAGAAAACGGACATCGTGGCGCCCAAAGAAATTGTCACGTTGCCGGAGAACGAGAGGAAGATCGAAGCGTCGACCATCGCCCCGGAACCCACGACCTTCTACACGACCTTCACGTACTTCACGACCTCCTACATTGGGAACGAGACGATTTTGAACAGCAGACTGGAAACTATCACCAGTGTGGCGCTTCCCGAGACGACTGCGAGACAGGCGACTGGACGAGCCATAGGAGGCGGTGCTCCCTCCATTCAGGCCATCGATACTGAAGAAAAAATTAAACCTACCTCCGAGGTCGTCAAACCATCCAAAGCCGAAGAGGGACCGAAGACCGGACTGATCTCGACGATTCGCTCGAGCAAAATTGCCGATGGTACCACAACCCACTTTGCCACTGACGTTTACGGCACCTACATCGATGGTCTCTACGCTCAGGTAGTGGAGAGCTCTTCAAGGCTCGAAACACCAACGTTGACGTCCGTGGCAACCCCAGTTTTGCCAACCGGAGTACTATCCCTGAACAAAGGAAGCATCGTCGACGCTGACGAAGTGACGACCGTCTTCTTCACGACCAAACAAATCGGCACCCTGATCGACGGTCTCTACGCCAAGGTCATCGAGAGCACGTCGAGCACGAAAATCGACGCCGAGAAGAAAGCAACCGTCGTGCCGGTTCAAGGTCACCGAACGGGACTCGTCCGCTTGATCAAGGGTCTCATCGAAGCCAACGACGTCACCACCGTCTATCAATCCAAGGTCATCGGTACCAGCATCGACGGCAGATACGCCCAGATAATCGAGAGTACCTCGAGCTTCGTCGTTTCCACACCAACGGCCGGTATCTCACCGACCTCGACCCTCGCTCCGGGCGCGGCGACGAACATTCCCGAAATTTCACCGTCGCCCGCGGTCATCCAATCCTCACTGTCGGACGACCCGACGACAGAGTCGAGCGTCGACGAGGAGGAAGATTCCACGGAGCAGAACGAGGAAGGCGAAGATGACGGCGAGGACGGCGACGACGAGGACGGACAGAAGTCGAAGAAAAAATCCCGTCTGACGTTCTCCAGCCGCAAGAGGACGTTCACGCCAGTGATACGACCTTTCCTGTCGCGCAGCCGGCCGACCTTCAACCCCAAGCGCAAAGGCGCCCAGGGCGCGACGACCATCACCAGGACCGATGTGACACCCACTGTAACAGCCACTCTCGCAGGAAAGGGCAACAGATTCGCATCATCCCGCGGCCGAGGCGTCAGCTCACCGATCGGTCCTTACTCGTCGACCCTCGCGTCCGGAGGCTCCCGAAGATTCAACGGCCGAGGCAGAGGTGCCTCAGCGGTGAGCCCCTCATCAACTTCCGGTTTCCCAGCCGGAAGTTCGCGCGGTCGCGGCGGAGCCCAGAGAATCTCAGCATCCTCAGCATTCTCAGTGAACCGACGTGGACCCAGCAGCATCCGCGGCTCTTCCACCCGACCCGGACCTCGTGGCTCCAGTTCCATTTACCCTGGAGGAGCTTCGTCGAGATTCCGACCTGGAATAAGGCCATCATCGACGTTGACGAAAATTCAGCCGACGGCGAGACACCAGCAGGACGACCAGGACGACGAGGCGAACGAGTTCAGCACGACGACCCTGACGACCGAGGAGGCGCCTCGAACCGAATACGACGACGGCGGTGAAACCGTCACCGCACCCATTCAAACCACCACCGAATCCTCAAGACGGTCGACCAATCCTCTTCTACGATTCCGCCGACCTCTGAACCTTCCGGCCGGACAACGACCCGCGGTGACCCCGAGGACACCGGCGACGCCTGCGCCCCGAAGAAACGCGAACCTCGGACGGCAAACGCCGTCGAATCGAGGTTCGATCCGTGCCACCAGCCGACCGACCCCACCACTCGCCACGAGAGTCCGCCAGGGTGGAAAGCTGTTCCCGCCTCGAGGTCTGCCTAGCAGAAAACCCGAGCCCGTCGAGGAGCCGGTGGAGAACGAGGAGGAGTTCGAGGGCGAGGACGAGGAGAACTTCGAGGACGACCCCGTCGAGGAGATCGCCGACAACGACTACGAAGGCTCGGAGGACGCGGCCACGACGACCAAGTACAACGGACGTCGCGGCAAGTCCGTCGGTTCTGTAGTAAAGATCCGTCCGTTCGGACGAACCCGACGAGTGCGACGTCAGGCGAGCCAACTGCGCTCGCTCACCAATCGTTTCCGCCGACCGACCTCAGCCTCCAGCTCAAGTTCCAAAGCCGAGGACCGATCCGACGACGTTTCCGGTAGTCGCGAGGACTCCAGCAAGTCCATCGCCCCAACGAAACAATCCCCAAGGTACGGAACCCGCGGAAGATCAATCGCGTCGCCGCGCCCCAACGTAAACGTCCACAAATCGAGCGGCGAGAGGCTGTCCGCCGAGTCGTCGGAGTCGTTGGTGAAGCCGCGCGTGCGAACCTCGCCGAGAGTGAAGCCCAGCCCGACTTCCGGCGCCAGTAGGCAATTCACACTTCGCGAGAAGGACGGCACCACGCGGCCGGGATTCAAGCGCACGTCCACATCGTCGAACTCGAGAAACCGATCGTCCGGTAAAGAGAACAGTTCCTCGAGAACCCGGCCGAGGATCAGGACCGGCTCGTCGAGACCGACCGAGTCAACGTCGAACAATCGTCGAACCTCCTCGAGAACGTCGTCCAGGCCGACGAACGGCCGAAGCAGCAATGGCAACCGTCGCGTACCGTCGCAGCGCGTGCGCGGCTCGCACGAGGACTCGCGCGAGACTCCCGCGGCGAAGGACAACGACGGTACCATCACCGTAACGCACTACGTACCGACTGAGGTGACGATACCGGTGGTCAACAACGGAATAACCGAGCAGCGCAACATCATAACCGCCCATCCGAGTACTCAGATTCTGGGGCCTGAGCAGTACAGCACCGTCGTCGGTGGGGACGGTCGACCGCTGGTGGTGATCGTCAGCGAGGCGACCGGTTCAAATGCCCAGGGTCAGGTGGAAATCACAAGATTCCTCATTCATGAGACCCCCACAACGCGGGTCTCCCACACGCTAACCTCGCTCGGCGGTCGTCGAGCCTCTCAGTCGATAATCGTACCGACGACTGTCTACTCCGTCGAGAATGTCGTTTCCACTGTGCAGCCTTCCTTACCGACGGCGAACGCGCCGCTGGCGAATATTCTGCTATCGCAGCTGCTTCTCGGCCAATTGGGACAGCCGAATCCGCTTCTGGGTGGAGCGATGCCGCAGGGAACGCCGACGACGCAGTACAACACCCGCACGACGTCGTACGTCACGACGATAACGAAGCACCAGAGTACGGTGATACCGCTGACGTTCCGCGGAAAGGAGATCTTCACCACTCTTACCGACTCGTCGACAAACGTGATAACGGCGACGGAATACATTACCGACACTGTCGTCGTCACACCGACCGCTGCTTTACCGGCTGCTGGTCTCAACTCACTCCTGCTGCTTCTTCAGCAGCAGCAACAGCCGCAGCAAGCGGCTCCTCAGCATCCGCTTCTCGATCCTCTCTTCGCCGCAGCTCCGCCGCCGCTTCTAACGCAGAGCAACACTCTGCCAGGCGAAGTCGAGCGACGAAATCAACCAGCGGACTTCGATTACCGACCGAACAGTTATGACGATTCGGATGAGGAGGATTCGGCGGATGAGCGACCGACCGCTCGACCTGCGAATAATAATCGGCAGCGACCGGGAAATCGTCATCACGATAAGAAGGAGGACAAAGCGCAGGCGCCGCCGCCAGCAGCCGCAGAGTCGAGCGTCGTAACGCTCTACGTTTCCGGACGTAGACCCGGCGAATTCAGCACAGTACTGTCGACCGTCAAGATCGGCGACTCGACCGTCTCGAGGAGACGTCGAGACGCGAGCGACGATGATAATGAGCAGCGCGTCGCGGTGCAAGCCTCGGCTGCGCCGTCGCTGCACGCGGCCACCGACGCCGCGGCGCATCTCGCCGGAAGCGAGGAGCCCGTTAACGCGCACGCGCCGACCCAGAGTCTCGAGAGCGTAGTGGGTGACGTCGGACGGCACATCTCCACGTCTATCCACGCCTGATAATACCCCGCTCACTTTTTTTTATTAAGATTATCTCTCTTCGTTTCTTCATTACCATCCATCAAAACGATAACAAGACTCTTCCCGATAAACAAGAAAAACGTTTTCGATTCAACTGATCCTATTTTATAGATTATTTTTTTCCTTTTTGAGATCCCTATCGAGAATTTTGTTCACAGTTGAGTCTCGTCCTCTGCCGCCTTTACGACCGAAGCTGACGAAGTCGCGCGTTAGATCTTAGAGATTTTATGTAGATTATTATATATTATTTTTTATTAATTATTAATATTATTATTATTATTGTCTAGAGAGCAAATGATTAATTTGATGATTTAGAGAGTTAGGATGAGTCGAGATCGTCGACGATAGGTGATTATCGTCGAGGTTTCGGTGTAGATTCATTGGTAGGCTCGTTTTGCTTGTGAATGAATAGCCGCGACGCTACTCAGCTTCCGGTCAGAGTCAATGTTCGCAATTGTCACGACACAGCGTCCAGCTCGCTCTCTCTTTTTCTATTATTATTATTTTTTTTATATACATTCCTCTTCCGTGAAATTCCTCCCCCCTCTTTTCTCCTCTGCTCTCGTTCGAATTCCAAAAGCTCTCTCCCTTCGTACTAACAGCCTCGAGAACTCGAAAGCCGCCGCACGCGCGCCCACACGACTCTCGCAATAAACCTCTGCACGGGCTTGAAAAAAATAAAATGAAACAAAAAAATCTAACTGACGATGTCGAAAAAAATCGATGATCTGGTCCGGCTATGAACGGAGGTACGAAAAACTGGCCTTGGTACCTAAAAAATTAACAAACAAAAAAAAAATACAGACGACCCCGAAAGGAAATTAACTCCCAAAGCGTCGAGACTAAAGAGACGACGAAAGTAAAACTGGCAAAAAAAAATCCGAAATACGCTTTATCGCTGCACGAAGCTTAATCACGGAGCGGAGCGTCCGGGTGGTTGACACAGAAATCGCCTGTCATCAGAATAGCGACTCAACGACATTAAAAAAAAAACAAACAAACCCACACAACACACACACAGAAATTAGATGGAGAAAACGGGAATCGTCTTTTCAGATGAGACTCTCGACGAGCAGTTCGAGGCTTTCGGGCGGAAAAAGCCGCGCGAGCTCGATCATCGCTGGAAGAGAATCGAGGACGATTATGGTCGGGACTACGGCGACGATGGCGACGACGAAGACGAAGAGGATTCGCGCGGCGGTTGGAGAACGAATTCCGGAGAGACGCCGCAGCGAAAAAGGGTCCGCGTTCGCGTGCCGATTGTGCGCAGCCGCACTGAGCAGCGTCAGCATAAGTACACTGTAGTCAGACGACGACCTTTGGTACCATACAGCAAACCTGCGCCGATTGTCGTCGATGCGACGCCAACCGCCAGACGAATCGTCGTGACCCGAGTTCGTCCTCGCGGTCGAGCCTATCGACCTTCGACCCTGGAGCCCGAAATCATTCCGGAGCCTGAGACCCTTCGACCCCTGACGACCTCGACCCGCCATCGGGTCACCGTGACCCGGAGGAGGAAGCTGCGACCGACTTTGGTGAGCGAGACGACGACTCAGCGGCCGAGGGTGACGAGAAAAAAATTGGTCACTGTTCGTCCGGTGGTCCAACCAACGCCGACGTTCGCCATCATCACGACTGGATTCTACAGCGCCCCTTCGACCTCCAGCGAGGACGAGTACGAAGAGGACGAAGAGGTGGAGAACGCGGCAGCCGTTGACGAGAAGGCTCAGGACGAACCGGAAGCCGATGTGAATATTCAGCCGGAAGTCGGTGAGAAAATCGAGGAACCGAAGCTTGTTGACAATTCGGAGGAGACTCCGAGTCTGGTGGAGAGTCCGAATGACATTGACAGCAAACCTGAGGAGGACCTTGACGACGGCGGCGTCGACGAGCCGTCCAAATTCGAGCTCGATGTTCCTCAGGAAAGCAGCACTGTCGAAAGTGCGCCTGTTATCATCACCGATCACTTCTTCTTCCCTGCGTCGGACGACGAAGATGAGGAGGAAGATCAGAACGCTGAGGATTATGAAGAGGAATCCGATACCGATACCTCGACCGAGGGTCTGGCGACCATTGTGGAGGAGGATAAGAACTTGGCGGATGGCAAAACTGAACAACCGGAAATTGTGACGCAAATTGTGTCGGATGTTCCGACTGACGTTCCCGAAGAAGTTGCCGAAGAGGCTGAAGAAAAGTCCAAGGACAACGGTGCGAAGACTTCGATCGAAGCGACGAGCGACGAGAGTCAAAATGTCGAAGAGCAACCGACGACAGTGCAGTCAACGGAGGATTCAAACGACCCTGAAGTCACCTTGGCTCCCGAGACGACCTTGAAGCCAGTGACGATTCAACCTGAGGAAGAACTAACGACTCCTGAAACGACGTCCGAGCCTCGGACGATCGGCATCGAGGAAGAACAAACGAGCGCGACTCCGGAAACGACTCCGAAGCCATTGACGATTTATATCGAAGAAGAAACGACTCGTGTCGCACCGGAAACGACCCCGAAGCCATTGACGATTTTCATCGAGGAGCAAACGACGAATGCGACTCCCGAAACGACTCCCGAACCTCTTACAATCGACAACCAGGAGAAACCTGCGGAAAATTCACCGTCCGAAGATTCGACCGTCGCCACTGAGGAAACTGTCGAGGAACAAACGACAACGTCGAACCCGATGGAAAAATCGGTGGTGACCGAGGCTCCGGAAACGACTCCGGAGTCACCGGTCACCGAGAGCGAAATTTCCACCACTACCGAGGAAGACGAGGAGTACCTCAGGGTGATTCCGCTGGAAAAATCGACGACAAAGATCGCCAGCACGTTCGACATCCGTCCAAGTGCGACTTGGTCGCCCAGTGCCAAAAAATCGAAAAACCCTGAAACGACCTTGACCCCCGACTTCGACGACTCTGACGTGCCGGGCGTCATTCCCCTCGAGGGCGATCGAAAATTATCTCGACACGACGCATTCGCCACCTCGACCACGACGACGACGTCGCCGTCGTCACCGGTGGCTTCGGTGACGTACGGTTCGCCGACCCCCGAAGACATCGAAGGCGGCCTCGCCGACGATCTGTATTTATCGCTATCGCGTCCCGATTTCCCGGATATTTCACCCTCGCGACCGGCCGATAATTCAGTTAGTACTTTGAACGATCGCAATGTTTTACCGACGCCGGAACTGAGCACGAGAGTTTATTACACGGAGACCGTGGTGACATCCACGAAACTGCGTACTTACACTTACGTCGTGACGAAACTGAACGGACTCGAGACCGAGGTGACATCCTCGACGACCGTGAGACCACGCGTGACGACACTGACGCTGACGGTGCCCGTGACGGTGACCGTCGACCCGACGACCCCGGAGTCAACGACACAGAAAACCGTAGCACCTGTGTATAGTCCAGTGTCCGTTGCCGGTGAGTATCCTTCCCGTTGACCGGTTGACATTGTCTGCTTTTGCGGCGAGTGACTTGACGATCATTACGTTCGGCAGACCCGGCGATCGCGTTCCGGAAGCTACGGATTTTTCGGACTCGAATCGTTCCACTTGACGACGAGTTAATTGATTTTTTTTCTTTGGTAATCGAGAACAAGAATAATTAAAATCATTTTAAAAAAGATTAATTGAAGAAAACATTTATTTACTTCTTGGCAATATTTTGAACGATTTTTAATTCTGTTTTAGGGTCTGTTTTAACGAGACACTTTTTTTACAAATTTTTATCAGCAACTTTAACCGATTTTAATTGACACTGGCGATTTTTTTCTTATAATTTTTTTATTGGGGGTTTTGACCGATTTTAATCGATTTCAATCATCAGTCGAAACTTTCATGAATGAGGAAAATTCTTGTCCGAAGAAACAGCGACCGGAATGTCATTTGCCAGTTGTGTGCGCGCACACATTTTTCGGCAGCAAGTTACTCGCCTTTTTGCGGCGCGTCGGTTACTGGATGGCTCGACAAATCGAAGTTGAAGCGATACTGTAAATTAAAAAAGAAAACGACGCTGATTTCGGTTGTCTCCATCTCGTAGACGACGCCCCGAGAATAATCGTACTGTAAGCCGGGCGTTACAAGAAAGAAAAAAATACCTCCCTTACGATTCCTATACAATTGGCACAGATACACGCGACTCGATACTTTTTTCTCATAACAATTACCCTTTTGTGTATATCTCTTTTTCTAAATTTATCTTTTTTTACGTCTTAAGCAGCTAATTGTACAAAAAATCTTCAAAATTCTCCTTTTCTCGTTTGGCCTGTGGTTTTACTCGTGTGTACAGAAATATCGGTTGTTTCTCTATATCTAAGAAGAAAACCTATTGGCGATGTACATACTGTAAATTATTATTATTTATTACCCTCTGTATATACTTGTATTTTTATTTTTTTGTATTGTAATTTTTTTAACTGTTAACATACCTGGAAATATCGCGCCATATTTTTTCGCGGAGGTTGAGACGATGTTGTGAGCCGGATTTTTAATCGTTCATTGCCGATGACAGAGTACGAGGTCAAGGAAGAGGAGGAGGGACGAAGGTTCAACCTGAAGACGAGGGTCATGTCGAACGGCGTGGAAGTCATAGTGGCGGGACCGACGCCCGCCCTGAGATGGGAAAATTCGAATCCTCAGCCAACGTTGACGCTATCCGACACAGTGGTAATGCTGATGCCGCAGGAGGAGCCCAACGAGTTCGTCACGAAGACTTGTACCACGACTTTCACGTATCTCAACACTATTACCAAGGACGGGGCTACAATAGTGTCCACTGATCAACAGGTGATTAATAAAAAAAAAAAAAAATTAACACCGAAATAAATGCTAAAGAATTTTTTTAATTTTCGTCTTTAGAATAGCAGCATTATTTTTTATTGTGGATTGATGAATGCTTTTTACTAATATCGTCTCAATTTTATTCAGGTCGTCGCGAATACTGCAACCGAGGAACGTCACCGAAAACCCGGCACCGAGTCGGCCAGCGTGACCCTCGAAGCGTCGCCAACTCTGCGCACAGAGGTCTTCAAGACGACCTACACATATCTGACACTGAATACCGATCATCCGGACGTGAATAACGCGCTTGGCAGCAGCATGAAAGTGATAACGAACACGGTGACGGCGCCTCAGCATTACTTGGACATGTTGGAGCCCTCGGAAGCTGCGCAACCTGAGACCAATTCGTATTTGAGTACTCGAATTTTGGAGAAGACTTTTATGGAGGATGGGAGAACGAGGATCGAGACTACGAGTGATACAGTTACTCAGGTATTTTTTTTGTTGCTTGTCCATCGTTTTGTCCACACTTCATTGGTGGCTCGATAAATTATCTGAAATGTCAATTTATTTCTGCAGTTAATTATAACGGAATCCGCGCCTCCGCCGCCCAGACCGACCAGCGTCGCGACAACTCTCACAGCGTTGGACAACACCGACGAGTCGATGACCGACATAACGAAGACGT
Organism: Itoplectis maculator; assembly: GCA_964034905.1. NCBI lineage: Eukaryota > Metazoa > Arthropoda > Insecta > Hymenoptera > Ichneumonidae > Itoplectis > Itoplectis maculator. The sequence goes on from OZ035857.1 coordinate 9,803,060, forward strand.
ACTTCATCACTTACACGTATTACAATACTTATTTGGAAAAGGGCAGCACGGTTATCCGCACAAACGTCGCGACTTCGACAGACATAGTTTTGGAAAAGGTGCCGGCGAAGAAGACGTCGGTTCAATCGGTCTCAGCGACTCCGACACCGGAGCCCATTCAGATATTCGCGACGAAAACTTATCTCACGACCTTCACTTACTTTACCACTTTGCTGCAGGTGATTATAGCTGTTTTAGAAAATAAGGAAATACATTTTTTATTTCTTGTTACAATTTCTTTTTTCTACAACTTTAATTTTATTTTCAGGCCGGAGCGGACGGTGAAAATTCGACCACGATTTATTCAAGATCCCACATCGTGGAAAATGTCGTTACTGAATCGATAGCACCGAGTCTATTGGATCCTGGCTATATGAACGCGTTACTGACCACAGCTCATCACTCGGATTCGGTGAAGAATGTGGTTACCGGTTCGACGATTATATTCTTCGACGAGGAGGATCAGATCGATCCCACCACAACCAGCAGCGCTCAATCGCAATCTACGGCCGCTCCGGAAGTCGAGGCGAGCGATAAGGTCACCGAGAGTACTTCGGAATCGTCGCAAGCGAATCCTACTTCCGAGACCAGTGGAAATGACGCGCAATCTGCCGGCGAACAAGTTGTGACCAACGAGTCTGTGAGTTTGCAATCCCTCTTTAAAAAGTGTATGAGTAACGGAAAGCATTGATAGCAGTTTATTCGTGCTATAGTTAAAAGTCGATATTTTGAAAAAATAAATTTCATGACCCCGATTTGGACCCGATTTGGACCGAAAAAAACGTTGACATTCATATTCCGTTTTATTTTTTCAAGCAACAGGACGACAATACTACGTTGGCTTCCGAGGATACGCAGAACAAGCGACCGGCGACTAACCCAGGAAACAACGGCGATCTCCAGGTGAGCAACTTGCTGAGTCTTGGCTCCCTGGGCATCAACAGCCTTTCGGCTTTGGGACCTGTAATAACCGCGATGGCCGGAATGGCCGGCTTGCTGCAAAGCAAAACGACCGCCACTCGCAGAAATGACACGGCGCCGCCGACCGAAGCGCAGGAAATAACCACCCAAAGATCGCCGATCTACATACCAGTCGCGGAATTTGCGGACGGCGACATTGAAACGGCTGAGAGTCAAAATATCGGTAAATGTTTTGTAGTTATTGTTACCCTCATTTACAGTTAAACGCTTGACACCGAATAAATAATTTCGGGTTAACGCTCGACACCGAATAATTGCAACATTTTTTAGCGGCGCAACTGGCAAATCCGAATCTCAATTACATTCCGGAAACTCGTCACAAAGTAGCCGCGAGTCTCGCCGACGGAATCCCCATTTCCCCTGGCGAGGTGATAACCGCCAACAGCGACGTTATAATCGGAAAACCCGGGAAACTGGGGCCACGACCGCCGCATTCGAAAGGCGACGAGCACATTGGAATGAAACCGCCGCCGATGCCGGTGCCGAATATTCCGGTGCATCCGGTTCTCGAGGTCATTCGCGACGACGAGAAGGATTCGCAGGCTCAGGCGTCGATTCAGAGTCATCGGAATACGCAGATTCAGATTTTGTCGGCGCATCAGGTGTACGAGAAGCATCTGAAGGTTCCCGGGCCTTCGGTTTTTCCGCCGAATCCGCAGAATACGCTATTGCAGAAGCGGCCGCATCAGATTCAAAACGGACCTCCGCGACAGGCGGGAAACAAACACGATCTTCTGGAGAACGATCCTCTGTTGAAACCACCGAGCAGACCCAATGTCGAACAGTACGCGAATCCGAATATCAATCCCAAGGAATCCGAATGGAAGAGAGATCGTTTCAGACGACCCTGGAGCGCCAAGGATCCGCTTACTCCGCCTCAGCCACCGAGATACGAAGAGGTGTGTTTTCTTTTTATTTTAAACTCAAAAAGTGATAGAGTTGACTGCGCAATTTTTACGTCACAAATTGTTATAGTGTGCATTTTAATAATATTATTTTTTATTGGATCAAGGCTCAAACTGAGGCGTCTCAGGACACGAATCGTTGGCCCAACCGCTCCCCAGTCGAGGAGCAGAAGCGCCCTCCGTGGGCAGAAAAAGATCCGCTGCTGGGAGAAACATCGGTGATACTGGAGAGTTCGGAATCAAAACCCAGCGCTTCGGAGCCGATAATTCACCAGGTGCCGCATGTGATCGACAGATCGACGGGGCAACCGCTTCTCGTGAATATTCAACCGAGTCAAGTTGCCAACGTCGTTATTCCTCAAGGTGGTACGCAAGCTTTGATATTCGGAGACACGAGCGAGCCTCACATAAGCGGACAGTACTTTGATGACCCTTCGCCCTATCCGGAGCCTGAAGTTGGACCGGGATTCGTTGGTGTTGATAAGGTCAGTAACCGTGCAAATAAAAATAAAAATATTAACCTGTTATTTCGACGGTATAATATTTCTACGTTTTTACTGCCAGAATTTATAGATAGTTTTCTTTTTCAGATCGAAAACGATCCAGCCGATTATATGATCCCGCCGGCACCTCCCGCGAATTTCAAGCCACTGCCTCAGAAGCAAAATAATCAAAATCACCCACACACGATTCCGCTGTCTCAGAATCACTTCAACAATGGCCGACCTCAAGACAACGGTCAGATAAATGCGAGACCAGAGAAGAGACCGTCCGAAGGGATATTGCATCAGCGTCCGAACGTCCACACCGAGATCCTGATTCATCACAGGCCCGAAAATACCAACGTCCGTCCTCAGCCCGCGTCGCATTCTCATTCTCACCCCTATCCCGAAAATTATGAGCCTCCTCGACGCGACTATTCCAACAAACATTCGCGACCGACGGAGCTGCCGCCTCCCCGAAGAACCGAGATAATTTCCGGGCCAACTGAGAATCCCCATCAGTACATTTACCTCGAGAACAAACCGAGCGACGCTGGCAATGATTTGAAGCTAAATTGGAAATACGACAGAAAACCACAGCGAAATCCTCCCAGCCGTCCTGACCGTCGCCCGGAAAGACCTTCTTCGAGGCCTCATCCTCCAGTTTCCCACAATTACCCGATTTTCGAGAGGCCGGGATCGTATCCAGGCCGAAAGCCACAGTATTCTTCCCAGCCGCCCAGAAATCCTCAGAACTCAGGGCACTTCTCAAACAATCCCAACTGGAACTCTCATTCGCCCGCAGAACCACCGAAAAAACCGGTGAATCAGGCGAGACCGATTCAAACCTATCCCAAAGACCCGAGACCCACGAATACAGGTCACGAAGCTGCGAAACCAGACAATTTACCAACCGGAGCGATAGGATATTACAATCCATCCACAGATCCGAAAGTGAAGCCCATAGACACGAGATACTATCCGCAATTGTCGACTGTGAAGCCGGAAATTCAGAGCTTCGGCGAAATCCTTCCGCATCACGGAGACGAGCACGAGATTTCGTGGCAAATCGACACCCAAACGGAGAGAACATCAGCGGATTCGGAGAGCGACGCTTCGGAGAATATTAAATTCCACAACGAACCTCATCAGGATGGCCACGGACAGATCGACAAACAGGACGACGAGGTCGACGTGCAAACGCTGCCCTCATCAGACATACGTCCGGACAACGAACCGGTTCACACGGAAAGTACTTACAACACCGTCGGTTCCGTCAACACAGTAATCGGAAAACCCGTGGATATGCAGCAAAGCATATCCTACGAGAAGCAGAACAACAATCCACTGAACTTCGGTCACCAGCAGGAACATCCGGGCCACGTTTTTGCCCAAGAAAATTACAACTCGAACGCCAATGAGCATCCGATAGTACAGGGCAAGCCTTACGGCTCTTACAACAGTCAGATCGACGTCAGCAGACCTTTTGGCCAGCATCCGAGTGAAGATAACAATCGTCCAGACTACGAGGTCATTCAGGGAGTTCCCTTCTCTCAACATGGTGGAAAACGTCCGGTGCAGGAGAAGAGACCCGTATCTAGGCCCTACGATCGCGACGACACGATAGATCTGAAGCCACCGGCGATAATTCCGCCCTTTGGGCAGGATCGACCCGCAAGACCGTTCTCCAGGCCTCACAACAGACCGGATAACCGACCTGGATCTCGTCCTCGACCGGATAATGACAACAATCGCGGCGACGGGAATAAAAATCGTCCCAGCAATCGGGAACCGCCGAAAAATCCGATCTCCAGTCAGGGTCAGAGTCAGGGTCAGAGTCAGGGACAGAACGAAGGTCACAAGCGTCCTGGTAGCTCGCAAAACGTTCAAGAATCTGTTTATCCTCGTCCTGAGTGGGGTCAGAACGCTCAACCACAGAGTCCAGCTCGACCTGGCGACAGAGATCGGTTCGACGACGTTCAGACGCACGAAAATCGTTACGAGCGTCGAAATCAAACGAGCAACGATTCGAGTCAGGCAGGTTCTTACTTCCCGACGGTGTCCGATGCTAGTAAAACGAGCAATAAGGCCGATCAGCCGACGGTTTCGATTCAGACAGCTGGAACGCGAGTGCATCCGGCTTATCCGCATATTCTGACGAAGCCGAGACCGAGCGTTCCGGGACCGGTGACGATATCGTCGGGTCCGAAGCGACCGGACGTTCACAGCAGACCGAAGATTCAGTTCTCGTTGCCTGTGGAAGCGTCCGGCGAGGAGAAGGACAGCAAAACGCAGACGGAACGACCGCCGAGTATGCTGATAACCGCGAGCAGCCAGAAGAACAAGAAGCAGAAGGAGGAGACACTTGAGACGGCTTTCCAGACGAATTTCGCGACTTCGAATAGCGACAGTGAGAACGCAGAGAGTCAGGATAATCGCGAGGTGAAGGTTAGCGCGTCGAAGCCAACGGAAACGAAGAAGGAGGCAGACGAAGGAAAGCTCAAAGTACCGTCGCAGGACATGATGCCTCCTCCTGTGAGAAAATCTTCCGGAGGCTCCGGAGGTCAGAATAAAAATAAGGACGAGGAGGGTCTGAAGCCTCCGCCGTTGTCCTCCGATGTCGTTGGACTGTCTCCTCCTCCTGTGGCTATTACTACGACGGGAAGACCCAAGGAAGATCGTTTCCCGTACAATAATGCTGAGGATAGTGGCCTGAGACCACCGCCGAAATATATTCCACTCAAGGAATCGGTTGGAAAGGCTACGCCGCCGCAACCGAGCACCAGGATGGTTCCACCTAGTCCGCGGCCAACGGTTGCCAGGCCGTTCCTCGTTGATCTGCTTTCGCAGGTAACAAACTGTGTTAATTTAGCAAAGGCTGTGAAATTAGAGTAACAAGTAGATTTTAATGTCGAGGTATTGGTTGAGCTAGAAAGTAGGAAGTTAAAAAATAGATTTTATGGAAAATCCTTATTTTTATTCAGGATATGGTGCCCCCGCCATTAGTGCTCGAAACTTCTCGGCCGACCATAGAAATCGCCACCGTGAGACCAGCAATAGCAGTGTCCGGATCCATTCAGATAGCCACTGCTGTTGCGGCTTCTCACATACCGGTTATGCAGGACATCGAGTCGAAGATACCGATTATTCACGGCACCGTCGATCTTCCTGTTGTCATGGACGTGTCGGATATTATGAAACCTTTGGAGACTCAGAAACAGGAGCACGTCAGCATTTACACCGTCCGACCGTTCGAAACGCGACCGATTTCTAGGTACGAAATCGGAAAATTTGGAAAGTTAAATATAAATTCCAACTCTGATATCTGAAATATCTCATTCGTATTTTTTTTTAAACGCAGGGTTTCACTTCAACCGACAACGCGAATCACCTCGAACCTCATAATGCCGACGAAGCTGCGACCAACGCAGATCGATCGAATCGAGACTGTCGGGCAAACGAATAGTCGAGTGAATTCGGTTCCGACGCGAGTGCCGTCCTACGAAAATTCTCGCAGACCCACCAAACGTCCGGATCACCCAGTGTTCCTGGAACCGAGCAGGCAACATCTTCAGCCGTCGATGGAAATCGAGGCGACGCAGTCGTTGACTCACTTCACGAGCCGCGGCGACGAGTTGCACGTTACTCAGGCGCAGAAGTATCCGAGCGGTGATAACACGGCCCAGGAGCAGCTGCCGACGATGGTGACGCGGGTGCGAAGCTCGGTAACGCGTATGACGAACACTTTGATTCCGAGAAGGGACAAACTTCCGAATCTTAAGGAATACGCCGGCACCGTTATCCACGAGGTCGTGAACAATGGAACCACGGCGACTGTCGAGATGAAACCGAAAGCCGTAAGAATTTTCTCAAAATTGAACAATATTTATTTCCTCTATAAAAAAGTTCGTGAGCAATCATTATTGTCGATTTATACAGCATCTGATTGGTCGTTGGGAAACCGGCAGCAGTTTGATGTTTGATATTGAGAAATTTGGCAGTTTGTCAGAAAAAAAAATAGTTTTTCGCGTTTTTCTCCTCGAATTTTCGATTTTTCGGGCAAACACCTGTCGTTTTTGGAATCAGCGGGAAATTTGCCATCGGATAGGGTTTTTAAACTTGGCGAAATCGAAAATTTTTTTTTCGACCAATTTTGCGAAAAATGGCAAGGGGTACCCCTTCTAAAAATTTGCGATTTTTGAGGGTCAACTTTAAAAATCTGCAAAAAATCGAAAAATCGAGATATCGCGTTCCGCCTGGCGGCATTCTCTTCGTTGAAGAGTTTTCTTTCAAACGCAAAAAGAAAATCCCGATTATATTGATCCAAAGAAAAATTACACCGATTTTAGTAAAGTGCCAAAATTGGGAAAAAGTGAAAAATCGTTTTTCACGTTTTTCTCCTGACATTTTTTATTTTTCGGGCGAAAACCGGTCATATTTGGAATCAGCGGGAAATTTCCCATCGGATAGGGTTTTAAAACTTCGTTAAATCGAAATTTTTTTTTTTCACCAAAAAAACGGCAAGGGCTTCGTAAAATCGAACTTTTTTTTTTACCGAAAATCGCAATGTTTAAGATCTGTAACGAATTCGTATGTTTTTCCTTTAAGGTGACGCATTATAGAACTCTCACCGTAACGAGAACCGAAACTTCAGTAGTCGGAACGCCACCTACCACGAGGACACTCCTGCTCACCCACACTTTGACCTCGACGATCGTCGAAACCGTAACGGAAACTCTACTTCGACCTACGAGCGTCGTCGCTACGGTGACATCGACGATTTTACAATCCGTCACTCGATTGCCGAATTCCTACGAAAATACCGTCGACAACGATTCCATCTTTGTCGTGATGAGTGATCAAAACCCGCCTGCTGCGGGTGCCGAGGAGGTGACATTTTTTTCCTCCTAACATATTTTTCAGCAAATGCTTTATCTTTTTGTAAATAATAAAAGACTAATGAAATGATAATTCAGGTCGAGGCAGAATACGGGGAGGACGAAGTATCCCGCGACGAGCAGGATCCAGGCGGAAACGAGATTCACAGAGTTCTCGCCGGTGGAATCCTCGGTGCTCCGGCTGTGCCAATGCGACCGGCGATTCACAAATGTCAGCCGGAGTGCAAAGCCTCAAAGGCGGAAGTTTGTTCGACAACTGGCACCGAAGCGAGATGCGTTTGCCGTCCGGGCTTCGCCAGAATGTTCCCCGATCGTCCCTGCAAACGTAAGAAACATTTCATAAATTTCCCAATCCGATAAATTCAAACACAATGGCCAACGAGAAGCTACAATAATGTTAATTCGTTTTTCAGCAACTTACACGTACACTTTGCGCGTTGGTCTGGAGCGCGTGGGTCGCGAACCAGTGTTCTACGAAGCTGCCCTCAACGACACGACTTCAACGGCCTTCCGAAGGCTCGCCGGTCCTACAAAAGAAGCCCTGGACCGAACGATGATGCAGAGCGATCTCCGCGACGTCTACAGAAGTCTCGACATCGCTGGTTTCGCGCCTAATCCAACTCAGGTCGAATTCCACGTGCAGCTCACCGACAATGCAAACGAGACGAGGTTGAAGGAAGTCCTGCGGAAATATCTCATCGGTAGCAACTACAGTCTCGGTGGCACCGAAGTCTACGCCGCCAGGGACCTCGAAATGGTAAATCGAAGCATTCAACTACGAATTAATATATTTAATTAAATATATCATTATCTTTTATAATTATCGTTAAATTATTTCTGGAAATGTGTAATTAACTTGTGATTTTTATTTTTCAGATCGACGCGAGAGACTTCGACGAGTGTTCGATGCAGGAAGGCGGACCTCATCACGACTGCTCGCCGCAGGCAGCCTGCTTCAATCTTCGCGGTTCTTATCAATGCTCCTGCCGCGAAGGCTGGGCTGATCTTTCGGAGAATCCGGCTTATCCCGGACGAGTCTGTTCGCAGGCGCCGCTCGGCTGCGCTGGTTGCAACAATAAGGGACACTGCACGACGAATCTTCACGGTCAAGAGGTTTGCGAGTGTTTCCCCTGGCACAGCGGACAGCGGTGTCAAGTCAATCTCAAAGGTATTTCAAACTACTTTCAACAGCCAGTTAAATGCGACCACCTATACAATTTTTGCTCTTTGAGCTTCAATGGAGAGAAGGTATTTATTATACTAAATACTGTTTTCCAATTCCAGTGTTACTGATCGCTCTGGTCACCGTTGGCGCTATTCTACTCGGCCTCCTGGCCATTTGCCTCGGTCTCGCGTGCTTCCGGCATCCCGGTCGTCGCAGCAGGTCCGGCGACAGGCGAGCGATGATTCCCGGCACCGCTGGCGACACAAGCAGCGAAGGCAGCGTCGCCGACTTAGCTATCCCACATCACGTTCCCCACGTTCTTCCACCACCTCCCAGATCCGTCGCTCCGGCGCCGCCGGCCAAAAGGCCTGCCAGGAAAATCACGCCGAACGGCAAACGTTGTCGCTCGCCGAGAAAAGCTTCCATCGCTACTACAGGTAATTTTTTTTTAATGAATAGTAGTAGTAAAAGATTTTTATTTTCAATACGTACAGACTTTTTTTGTACATTTTTTTAAAGTATATCCATGGTTTTTAACCGTACACGCATTGCTAATAGGCAATCGACCGGAGTCCCTCAGCCAATTTTTTAATGATTTTCTCACAGACGACAATAGAACGGCGCCGATATTCCGACTATTTTAATTGCAGTGCCAGCTAACGACGAGCATTGCGATCGCTCCTTGACCGTTATGATTCCTCGAGCCAAGTACCGTTCGACCCAGCAGTCGCCCCAAAATTACAAACCAGCGATGAGCACGTTCGCCGCTGATGAGCATAAGTTAATTAACTATCTCGAGAATGGGATGCAGTCTGGTAATCGTAAAGCCAGTCTGGCGAGCACCAAGGAATTCGTCAAGAGTTACGAGGACTCGGGTAACCAGATGGTGCGAAGCGCTATGACGCCGAGCGGAGCTCTCGTCAGTGCGGGATTCCAGGTATTTTCACTTTTCTCTGCATTCAACTTTCCAATCGTCAATGCATTGTCGTTGAATTTTCTTTGACCGAACGAAAATTCCAAAGGTTTCAGCGACCGTAACGAGAACCGGCGACGCCGAGTCGACGATGGCTCGTTCGTGCGCCGAAACGGCGCAGGTCGAGCCCTCGATGAAAGCCATGAGGAGTCCGGGCCTCGAGGCCGACGTCGGATCGACCCTGGCGCGTTCGTGCGCCGAGACATCGACCTCGACGAAACTGCTGCGTCTCGACTTCGGCGACTCGTCGGGCTCGACAATGGCCAAGTCCTGCGGCGAGACGACCATACAAACGTCGACGAAACTCGCGGCGAGCCGTAGAAGCGATTCCAAGGATACGAGGGACGCGCGAGACAGCGGAAGCGAGGGACACATGACGATGGAAAGGGATCTCGGCAGTACACTGAGACTCACGCCTCAGCATCCGGCTCTGTACAAACCCGACAGGGTATGTATATCTTCTGTTTTCAAAATAATCTTACACTGTTAAAAATATTTCTGAATTTACGTTACTGAAAATTAGATTCATTAGCTGATAAATTTAATACGCGTGTGTGGTAAAATTTCCAATTTTTATATTCAGTTTCTTATCGTTCATATTACATTTCCAAATTTGTATAGAATTCAGTAGAAAATACTAATTTTGTAATTGTTATTTTGCATTCCATTTATGTGTCAAATTTAATTTACCAGTTTATACTAAGAGGTTTCCTTTACCAGTAATGGAAGTTTATGCGAAATATTTTAACAGTGTACAGATGCGCGCGCAATTTATGTCATTTTTTCCGAGTCACAATGACAATAGTTACAATATCAACGTTCCGAATAATCGGAACACTCCCATTAATCGTTGACAATTTATTTCACCAGGCGAGCGATCGCGATTCCAACTTCGACTCGCTGTAGAGGCCGAGAAAAAGCCTCTCCACATCGTCGAGCGACCCAGACACGGAACGCGCAAGCCGCTGGACGGTCGGTTACCGCAGTGCGCGTGAAACTCGACTCCTCTCAAGACTAATGGAATTCGTTGTTGCCAAATAATTTTTTAACTGTTTTTTTTTTTTTACCTAACGAAAGTAATCGAAGAGACGAGAAGAGAACGGACGTACGTGCGTGTCGAGTCGCGGCGGTGATCGTTTAGGCAGTCGCTCTTTCCGCGACGAAAGTTGACCCGGAGGACGAGGAAGAAAGGATCGTTGATCGAGCGGGGAACAAAAAACGGAAGTGATCGGAGAGAGAGCGACGTGCAGGCCATAGAACGTCGCGATCGCGCGTCGCGTACGCCGACTTGGTGCTTCCAGCACGTTCCGATATACTCGCATTCCTCGGGTATGTCTCACGGTGGCTTGTACCAAGGATCGGCGGCGGCCACGCTTTCGCCTCCCGCGCTTAGCCTATTTATTTATACACCTGTTATACGTTATTATCGTAGTTATGATTTTTTAACCAATTGCAAATAACAAGAAAGAACCGAGAGAAGCTACGTAAAAAATAACCGAGAAAAGAGGACATCGGTCTCTAACCGAACGATGAACCGCGTGCCAAAATGTAGCCAATGAGAGCGGGAATCATCGATCAAGTTTTTTTTTTAACTTCTTTATAACCCTCCCGGCTTCTCGAAACTTTCTCCACTCAATTCACGCGTTTTTCGAAAGTTGCCCGAAGGGAGATCGAAGCGACGTGTGTACATACATTTATTCGAGGCGCAAACGGGGAAAGAAATTTTTACTGAATACGCAGCATTATTAACGTACGATAAATCCATCATTATTGTTATTGTTGATTTATATATATATATTTTTTTTTGTCGTGAGATTCGAACTATTTCACACGAGTCATGTCATGTTACCCGGCTTCGTCACAGTTCGCGCGCAGTCCCGAAGCGTTTTTATTTTAGAGAGTGAATGACAAATTGTGAGCTGGATAATCGATTCGACGCTTGCTTTTCATCCGTTATCTTGGATTTGGGACGGAGCCGCGCAACGTCGCGAATGTCACTCGTAGAGGAGCGAGCGGGACGACTTTTTGCATAGGTCTTGAAATAGGGATTGTTGAACGACGACGTTAAACGAGGAAAACAAGTTCATATGTACGTGAATTATTATTAATTAAAAGACGACGAGCGTCTTTCTTAACCAAAAGTCCTGATCGCGTGTTCGCGATACCGTCGGACGTTTAACTCTATTATTTGAAAAGAAAAAAAAAAGAAATGATAAGAGATAAGCTACTCTCGTACCTCACAGTACGCACTAACTTTTTTTTTCAAATGCGTCCAAAAGTATAACTCAACGTCTCAAAACTCTTGACGCGAATTCAGATATATATTGTAGCGAATTTGATTCGTAACAATATATACGTATAAATATTTTATATATATAATATACATAAAGATATGTATATATTTACATATACATAGATTCTGTTGTACATACTACCTTCTCCAAACTTATTCTATGTAATACCATTGTATTTTTGTATTATTAGCGTCTGTGTACTCTAAATAAACCATTGATAATACAATTACCGTTCATTTAATTGCACACCGAACATTAATCCGCGTTAAAAATCGATGTTTGGAACATTGGGTAACGCGAATCAAATGTTCAGATACTGCAGTCGGTAACGGAAACTGCAATCGGTAAAGGAAACTGCAATTGAGCACCATCTTCCGGTGCTCCGTTCCACCTGCTTTCGACGCAAACAGCGCGTTTTTTAAACGCTGGAAAAGAGGATTCCGTCGATGATTTGAAAACTTCTGTTCTATATTAAAAATGCAATGCAAATATTCTTTACATATAACAATAATATCACTGCTACCGCTATTTATATGTTGCACGCATTGAAACAGATTTTTAGGTCAATTCAATACATAAAAAAAATTGCGATCCACTGCACAATAAACGAAAAAAACGGACGATATATTTATTACCCTGTATCATTGTATTTCAGTATTTCATTGTACATATAATTATAACTAAGATACACCAACGTCCCCATTTTTTGTCACAGCCTATAGATCACATACTCAGCTTTCACCGATACAAAGAATGCATGAATTCGAGAAAACCCTCAGCGAATCCGCTCGATAGACCGACTGAACTCAATACCTGGAATTCATAGTGATCAATACGTAACTCTCATCCTGCGAGCGAACCTTCGCGTGAGCTGCGACCACAACCAACATCTAACTATCGCGCGACCCAGACTAAAGTTTAATGTTCCTACCGCGAAAAATTTCGCGATCGATTCCCTCCGTGTACAGTCCTCGGCGAAAGAATAGAAAAACAAGAAAAAAACTGCTATATTATCGTAGCTCGGTATCGGACATCGCCTCTTGTCGTTGGCATGGTTCAAAGCCCTCGCGCGCGCTGCAGGCGCCTGCAACTTGGCGAAACGCACGTGGAAACCGAGTTTGGGCGGAGTCTGAAGCGACAGTAAAAGTCGGTATATACATATGGACTAACAGCGCATGCGCCGACCAAGCGGCGTCAGTGCCGTAAACACGAGCCAATGCCACGTGCATCGGTCGAAACCAACGCACGAGATCCCATTCCCATTGCCCACACGATCGTCGGACAATCGCGAGTGTGAAACGCGACGCAGCGACACGCCAAAATATTACGTAAACGACTGTCTGAAGCTGATCTTGGTCTTTGACCGTGAATAATTTCCGACCTCCGCTGCCATCAGTCGTCGGGGCTCAACGAGTGTGCGTGAACGTGGGCAGAGATCGAGTAAGAGATACAGCAAACGGATACACGCGCAACGCTGATTCGCCGGTTCAACGAGAGCAAAGAGAGAGAGAGAAAAGAGAAAAAAAAAACGAGCGAAAGAAAGAGAAAGAAATACGAAGCGCGTAAGACTCGTGTCGAATAGTCTCTGAGCCCGTCGAGCCGGATGATACAGTCGCAGTCGCGTTGCAGCAAATTTGTGCAGACAATTGCGGTTAGCCGGTGATAATGAGTGATAACGAGGACAAAGTTTTGGACGCGGAACAGTGGAAGAACGAGGCCCATGCCATAATCGACGACGTCAAGTGCCACGTGCGCGACATCGTCGTCTCTCCCAAACTCGGCAGCGAGAATTCCTGCATATATCTCAACATAACGACCCTCGAGGGCTCGCGCTTCTGCGTCGAAGTGTCGGGCGAGGGTTTCACCGTCGCCGGCAACGATCACGACATCGCTGCTATCAGCGACGGCGAGAAATTCGAGACGCCGTATTCGCTGCTCGACGCTATCAGTCCTCAGTTCAGAAATTCCTTCGGCAACGAGCTCACCAAAAAACTCAACGAACTCGTGAAAAAGCAGCAGTCGTTCGTTGAAGCTTCGACGGAACGAGAAGAAAGTACATAAAAAGCAAATCGAAAAATCGAGCCGAGTGATGAAAAGCCAATGAGAGACGGTTGACGGCATCGACGGCCCTCAACGAATGTATAGAAAATATTAATCAGACGAAAATAAATTCGATGTAAAATCGTTAGCCCCTTGACCACCCCCTTATGAATTGATTCGCGTCGATGCACTTGTGAAGTTTTCCCCCCGTGACGTTTTGTGTTTTCCGCAAAATTTTCGCACTAGTCAGGCTACTCTCGAAAATCTCGATCAGCTGATCGCAGCGGCTCGGAGAGGTCGAGAATCCCCAAAGCGCCCACGCATCTTACGTCCCTGAACCCGTCTGCTCGCGAAGTCTCCCGGAAACGCCCGAAGACGTCCGAAGCCCTCTGCTCTTCGTTCCCTCAACGCACGGATACAAACTCACTGCCGTTACTACGTCGCTACGCTGACCAGCGCTACAGTCGTCACAGAAAACACACACACACACTGATTCACGCCCCTTCCCATTCCTTTGATCGTCATATGCGACCCCCACTCCGCTGTTTCCCTCCTTCCCTATCGCTCTCTCTCTTTCTCTCGCACATAGCTTCACCATTCGCTCTCTCTCTCGCACGTAGCTTCGCCATTCGCTCTCTCTCTCTCTCTAACAGCATATCTGCTTTCTCGCTCTCGCGGCGCAAACCGTCAGATCGAAGCGGCTCTTCGGTGCAGCTCGGCGAGTGTCGCGCGAGAGTCCACCAGAACGCGACTATTTCTCTTCTGTCGACCGACCGACGCAACCGGAGAGAGAGTGGGAGAGAGAGAGAGAGAGATAGCGACACGAATTTCCGCGGAGGGCGGCGCGAGACACTCGAGAATCGACGACGCGAACCGCGCTTCGGGTCGTTCGCTGCGATGTCGTCGGGAGACCCGGTTACCATAGCCCAAGAGCGATGACACACCCGTGTGCTCGATGACAGCGGACCACCTTCACCAACATCAGCAGCAGCAGCCTCCTCTCCGCGCTTAGAGTGCACTGGATGCACAATTTTTCTCTCAGTGACGATAAACACGAATCGCGAAAAAAAAGTGACCTGTTAGTGTCTATCGCATTGTATACACACACACATGCAGATACCTCAGCGGTGAGATGGACGCAGTTTGGTGGTGGCTGCGACGAGGGAAATATATGTGTGCGAATATATAGTATTATATATGTATAGTATATGTTGCGAGTGCAAAAACGGGGATGCAGTGTAATATTATGTCCGTGTGAACGCGTGTGACACTGCTGAACGCCTGAAACCAGTGAGAAGAGGGCGACCGAGGATTGTGTTTAGCTCTCTTGCCAACCAACCAACCCCTATATACAAGCTGCTTGTTTTTCGTGTCTCTTCGTGCGAACAATCGTCAAAGGGCTATGCACGACTGCACCCGCGAACCTCGCGCCACCCGCGACCAACGCTTCGCGCTGCTCACGTGAAAAAAAAAAAAAGAGGGTTTCTCGTGTGTTGTGTTGCTGATGGTCTCTCTGTGCAGCAAAACGTGATTTGGTTCTCGTCACACACAGTAATAGGAGACGAGACGCGCCAACCGTTTTGACAGGTCGGTGGAGTTTGTTATGCATATTTTTTTTTCTTCTTCTGCTTCGGTTCTCGCTTTCGGTTCGCTTCATTCGGCAAGTTGCGAGGCACGTTACGCCCACCCGGGTTTGGCGCTCGCGTGGATTCTACGATAATCGTACGTTGTCAAGCGGTTACGAGTGTCTATCTCTGTCTCTGTCATTCCTCGCGGTTTCTCTCTCTTTAGCGCCGTGTATATTCGAAGCGAGAGGCGCTGTATATTCTCAGTCGGTTCACTTGTCGTGTCAAAGTCCGGGCGGCTTTTTAGGTGATTCCGAGTCTTGCGAACCGAAACGGGAGTCTCACGCAGCGTGTGAATTATTGACAAGTTTGCTTCGTGCGCCGCGAGTTGCTGGGACTATATTTTGCGCGGCTGACGACGAAAATTGGAAGGACGATTGTTGTTGTGGCGATTTGTCAGTGGGAACCTTTGCTAATTATACAAAATTTCGATTATCGCAATTTTTCTTTTATATATTAAAACAATATTCGATGTGCACCGTATTCTGAATTGTTTGCTGTCAGTCTGAGATTTCGATCTACGAACCTATCTAATTTTTTCCCCGATCTTTACTTTGTTTTTAGAATCCAGAAAATAAAACAATGTTTTAGGATTACATTTTTCTGGAAATCTTTCGAAATGCCGCGTCCAGAAAATAAAACCATGTTTTAGGATTGCATTTTTCTGGAAATCTTTTGAAATGCCGCGTTTTCGAAGATTCTCACATGAATGATGATAATAATGACAATGATGATAATAACGTTCGTCGGTGGTTTTTACGCTGGCGGCTCGAAAGTACGCGTTATCAATTCTATGAATTCAGTGAAGCTCGGGCGGTGTAGGCAGTGGTTTGATGGGAGAGCAACAGTGTGCATTCGTCTGTGAGGCGTGTGGTATTCACTGGTACAGTAATCTCTATGATTCATCGGTTAAAAGATTAAGCTCAATGTGGTGCGACCTGTTACACGGATTATAAATAAACCCGCGCGCGTTCTTTCCCTCTCTTTCTGCCTCTTTCTCTTTCGAGTCTTATGCGACTACGAAAATCGTCGGAAACCAGGAAAAAAGAATAATAATAATAATAGTAGTAAATAGAACACAGTTTTTCCGCCAGGAAACGCGACACTTACACTGATATTTTTTTTATCTTGCGCGTGATTACGATGCGATTAGATATGAAATAGGTGACTACTTGATAATTTTTTCTTAGTTATTAATAGTGGATTTTTTTTACTTTCTTTTTTTTCGGTTGACGCGTGTGAAAGACAGAAAGCGCCACTACGATCGATGTAAAACAATGAATTGATAATCTTATCGGTCGATGCTGAGCGACGAAGCTGATAAGAATTTTTATTAGTGGAAGAGATATGTGATGCTGATAAGGAGAGGACAGGATTTTCACTGTTGTAATTTTTTCATTCGTAGGTCCGATGCGGAGGGTATCGATGCGACACGGACACTGGGAAAACGCTGCTTGAGAGGGAAGGAATGGCCAGTTTGACGGTAGCTTCGTCAAGCAAAAACAGCTCTCGCGGAACATCTCCCAGCAGGGGTAACGTCCTGACACCTCTAACTCAGCATCAACCACACACTGTCAATCCAGAGTTGACAAACAAGTCATGTAATGCCTCGGTGTAAGCCTTTTACTACTGGACTAACACTTTGGGAGAAAATTGATAGCGCCGGTCGAACACAGAACAACAAAAATTACACTCTTCACTTTTTTTCTGAAACGACAAGGAAACTATCTTCGCAGCACTAACACAATGGCTTATTGTGAGGAAGTCCTGATGATTATTCATTGATTAAGTTTTAGAAAATGCTAACGAAGCTTTGAAAAATATCTCAGGCCTAAAATAGATTTCCATTTATGCGCCAAACCAGTTTTGGGAAACCTTAATCTGTGAATTCTTCAGAATCTTCAGAAATAACACATCACACTACCAAAGTCCAACTGGTTCGGGTTAACAACTTCTTGGGTAACAGATGGGCCAGAAATTTCCGGAAACTGTGCTTACAAATAAAATGCAACCGAAAGTTATTTTGAGTCATCAGAATTCTCTGTAATCCGCCAGAAGTGACAAAACTAACATTCTCAATGGCTGAGTTCTTTAAAGGATGGATATTAAACCAATATATCAATGCATTTCTTTGACCTTAATAAATCCAACAATTAAATAAATTGAATTCAAAGAAATTTGTGTATCGAAGCCTCGGGAATATAATCGGCGATTTCGAAGCGGTCAGAGCTTCGAACAATCAAATGAGAACGCTTCGAATCGTCCATACGAAGAATCTAACCGCGCAACTTATTCGCTGCATGTTGAGAGATGCATTATTCAAGTCATGAGGAATTCAAATGCGAGTCTTCAGACGCGACGTATTTATTTCTAGCGTCCGTGGCACGAAGAGCACCGTGAAAAATCCGTGTGCGCATATATCGTCCGAGCGATTTTATATGGATGTAACAGCGTTGAATTTTGCATTCGCAGGCATCAGGCTGGCGAAGGTAGCGTAGGCAGTGGAAGCAGCAGCGGCGGTGGTGGAGGTAGCGCCGGAATGAAGGGCAGTGCTCGTCAAAGATCACCCGGAGCCATGGCACGCAACAGCGAAACCATGGATGACTCGAATCCTCATCCCTCCACTGCCGAACCGGACGAATATGTTCCCAATATTCATCCACTGACGGACGACGAAGGGGTATAAATATTTATTGCAACTACTAAAACTAATTTCGAATTTCAAACGAATTTTCTAAAAAATCATTCCCACGTTACTTCATTTTTCACCATCACAATATATTATAGTGAGGTAGATTTAAAACCGCATCTGCGTCTTTTCTCTATAATTTTTTCTGTGTCCAGCAATTTTTCTTGTCTCGTACAAAATTTGCAAGTTAAATTCGCAAATCTCAGAAATAAATTAATTACCGGGCACTTTCCGTACCACGGTGAGAATTTCGTTATTAGACCTCTCCGCCTTGTCTTGTAAATTGAGCCGAGAGCCAGAAATTGATGTTTCGCGTTCAAAGAGGTTGAAATTATTTGCCGTACGCCGATGCTCGGTTTGTACGCCATGAGTCGGCAAGAAAGTCTACCACAATTGTGCAATCAGGGTCACGGGTTAAGGATTAAAGTAGTTAATTTGCATAATGCTTCAAGTGGATGTAACGATAGACGGCTCGATACGAAGGAGCTTGAACTCCAATTCTTTCTTTCAATAGCAACAGCGATTCTTCTATTTTCATGCGAGTAATTCAAACGCACTCGGAATGTGCGACGCATTTTTTTTTCCCCGTTTGTGAGATTCACGGAACACAGTTGCTCGTTTTTCAGGAAGTGTATCACATCCCGCAGTCCTTTCTGTCGAACGGATCCAGCGAGCTGATTACCGACGATGTCGATTCAAGCGGAGCTCGGGCTCGCCAGGCGATCGAGGCAACACAGAGCAAGATAGCCAAGACGCGGGAACTGATAAGAATCGAACAGAAGACGCGAGATGGTAAGAATGATTTTTTTCAAGATACCAGAATTTTTTACGAGTCCAAATTTACCAGAATTGCCGGAACACATTCGTGTAAAAAATTAATTTCTCTTTTGTTCCGTGGTTCTAATGAGTCATCGGTGACTCGCGGGCTATATTATTCAATATTTATTACGACGCAGAGATTCCTATTCAGCTCCTCCCCGAACAAAACCGTCATTGTACGGATCACGTACGAGCATCGCTAGCGTTTCAATGACACCACTCATTTGACCGCCGCGCTGTATGATAATTGGTACGCAGACAAAATAAGAAAAAAAAATATATATCTCAGCGACAGAGCCGTGTAAATCGAGACGAGCGTCTAACGTCGACAATGGGATACCCGAGTGCAAAGCTCAATTCGCGAGACGTACACGTTGAACGTATCTCCGGTGCTGTATTTCAACTCGCGCTGAATCCGCACGGAATGATCCCTCGAGGCGAACGCGACCGACCGACACTCGGCGGTACGAAACGCCGTAATATCTCGATTACGTGTGTCCCGCGGCTCCGAATCGTCGTTTGCGTGCGTGCGACAAATGCATTTCCGCGATTCACGCTATTCCAATGATAATACAGTAACGTATTCCGTGTGTTGCAGAAAACGTAAACGAGTATCTGAAGCTTTCGGCGAGCGCCGATAAGCAACAACTGACGAGGATCAAAACCGTGTTCGAGAAGAAAAATCAAAAGTCGGCGCACAGTATATCGCAGCTGCAGAAGAAGTTGGACAGCTACACGAAAAAGTTGCGAAACTACGAGATGAACGGGGCGCCCGCGAGCCATCGGCAACCCCGGGAAGTTCTTCGAGACATGGGTCAAGGTCTGAAGTGAGTATTCCGCACGACGTATCTGTCTCTAACGAGGCTTCAGCCACTACTCGGTGACAAACGAGTGCAGAAACTTGAAACGTACTTCGCGCCGGTATTCTTTTTAAGGAGAAAATGACACTAATTAAAGTGAGCCCGAATTAAAAAATCTACACCTTGTTGAGTTGCAATTTGTTTTAAGCTAATTCGATCAATGATCACAGCTCCCTTTTTACAATTTAATTTCATTCTGCATTTCCGTAGACATTGTTTAATATTAGGCGACTCTTGATAATAACTTCCAATCTGAAGAACTGTGCGGACAATTTTTGTAACGTTAGTTTTACTATAGAAAGATAGTCGAAAGTTCCTTCAGTGCTTGCGTAAATCGTAATGAGTAGAATTTTGGAAAAGCATAGAGAGTTGAATCGTTCCGCTAAATTCCCATAAGCGTAGAAAAGACAAATAGTTTGTGTACATTTGAGGGTCCGTTGCAACGCTCAATATCGTAACAACGGATTCTGTTACTCGCAACAGCGACTGCAGAACACTCCGCGGCTCGCCGCAATGTTAAGGTCGCTAACACTACGCTAAGTATAGCCAGGCAATTTCACCGTCTAATTTAAGACTCGCTTCCAGAAACGTGGGCGGCAATATTAGAGACGGAATCACCGGTTTTTCGGGGTGAGTATTATCCTACGAAAATACAACCGCGACTTGCGTGTCGCTATTTTCGTCACTTTAACACCAACGAAATCTCTCGGCTTTGTCGCGGAAAGAACGCTGGATCTCAAATCACAGTATTTTAAGACGAAGATAAAAGGTAATAGTAGCTTTTAAACACAACAAAAGATTGTGCAACGACGATAAGACCACACGTATCGTCGAACGAATGCGAATTTGCCGTCTTGCGAGACTCGCTCGAACGTTCAAAGCTGTCGCGGGACGTGAACCAGCCGCACAGCTGTTGCGACGGTCCGACGACTCACTCGGAATCCAGTCATCTTCCGCTTCTTAGTATATCTCACGGTAGACGCCCTTTTCATAATTCCTAGAGAACACGTACCTCCCTCGGCTCGAGTGTTGCAAAAAGTTCAGATGGACCCCGCGAATGGGTCGCGAGGACCGAGTGAAAATTTTCCACGATTTTTTACACCTTTTTCTCTGTGTTCCAGGAGCGTCATGTCGAAACCTTGGGTTATTGGGCATCTCATCAAAAATAAATTCGGCAGTGCTGACAATATAAACACATTATCACGTGAGTCTATCGTTGCACTTAAATCTTTGCTAATTCTCTTTGAAATCTCAACTTCCGGGGCCTCCGTTTACCGAATTATCAATGTATTGCTATCTCGAAGAACTACTGAGAAATTAAGCTTTTTATCTATCCATGGAAATGAGTGGTGACGCGTTTTGTTTTTTCGGCAAACATTGATAAGCGGTATCGGAGGCTTTCGCGGTTAATAACAACGCGCCACACTCCACACACGACACCGTAATTACACAGCACGGTGCAAAAACGTTGCTCACCACTACTGTCTCACGGCTATACGCGTAACTAACGAATTTTCCGAAGCTAAAACGCTACAGCAATTGGTAACGCGAATGGTAATGGCAATTTTGCTGCCCAAGAATGCGACTGCCGTTCGTGCGAGGATCGATGTAAAAAGAACTGTGCGCTATGTTTACTGACGGTTGTGTCGTTACGAAAGCTAATTTTTTTACGACCACTTTGTCGTGGATTCGTTTTTATGACCAGTCGAAAATAAAAAGAAATGATTTTTTTTTCTCTCTTGCGATGCCTCGACAGTTGACAGTAGTAAGTAAAAGTTCGCTACTGGTGCCTGTAGATCATAGTCGATGTGACGCATTTTTCAATTATCCACTACTGCATCGGATCTGAAAAGCGCTTTAATCTTTGACATTGAAATTATCAATGGCTTCCGCTGTTCCTCGTGCTTTGATTGTTGTGCTCGAGTTTGTGAAAATTACTTTTCTTTTTCAATTTCCCGTTGCAAACGCATTTCTCGCTGCGAATTAAGATTCTCTGGCTGAAGAACGTCGTACGTCGGTACAGCTCAATCAACGCATTCAATTATTTCAATTATTAATCGTTGGCAAGTCGCGCGATCTTTTTACCAAGAAACGTTAACTCTTTCAACGTGACTGTACCGATAGAATCTGCAATCGCTCGCTCCTCGTCTCTCTATCTCTCTCCTCGAATCTCTCTCTGTCCGCTTGATGCTATATTTTTCTTCCGCTTCTCTAACAACTGTTATCCAATACTAATAAAATACGTTGGCTGAAACTGATAGAGTTCGTTTTCGTTTAGAGTGTGTATCGTGCTATAAATCTATCACGATACGTAATAACTTATCGTTTTGTCGTGAACTTCCGGCGATGAAGAACGGGCATGGAACCGCAGTACAAAGATACAAAAGATTTTTTTTTTCTCTTCATTCACAATCGATACAACACGACTCCTGACAAGAAAATAATGACAAGGATTGTTTGCTGTGTGAATTGCTCTTAAGAAAAGGCTCGACGGGGGTATTGGATAACATTCTAACTGTGGACCTCTGTGTCTCTACAGATGGCTCAACTTTTTATGTAAACGATACACCGCGTGCAGGTAACGGTGACAACGGTAGCGTTGAAGAGGAAAAGACTCATCACGGTTCGGCGACGCTACCCGGTGGATGTAGCCTCGGCTCTACGCACAGTGCCGCGCCCGTTAAATTCCCGTCGGAAGAGGGCTCCGAGTGTTCCAGCGTAACCAGCGAAAGCGGCCCGGGTAGCAGAGGTCAGCCGCACACATGCCACAGCACTAACGCTGCTTTCAGTCTTAAATCCATTTTCTCCGAGCTGCAAGATCATCGCGAGAACTTCGACCGAATGAGAGAAAAGATGGAGGGTTTCAAGGTTTGTCCTTTTCGTCGCATAACTTCATCAAAGCGTCGACGATAATTTTTTAAATAAGTAATTAAAGGAAGAATCGTCAGCTCGTCGAATTTAATACTGACACCGACATTTAAATTGTGATTCGCAAAGATTAATAATTGGATAATTGGATTAAAATTATTTTTTTTGCGTCCAGGCTCTCCAGCAAGAAGTAGCCTACCTGTCGCACGCGCTGCAGGAAGAACGCTTCAGGTCGGAGCGTCTCGAGGAGCAAATAAACGATCTGACGGAGCTCCATCAGAACGAAGTCGAGAACCTCAAACAAACGATCACGGATATGGAGGAAAAAGTGCAGTACCAGAGCGAGGATCGTCTGCGTGACATACACGAGATGCTGGAGAATTGTCAGACGAAGATCTGGAAGATGGAGCATCAGCAGCAGCAGCATCAGCAGTACGTGACGCTCGAGGGGCTGGACAACAGCAACGCGCGAGCGTTGGTCGTTAAACTTATCAACGTTGTGCTGACAGTTCTTCAAGTGATTCTACTGCTGGTCGCGACCGGTGCTGGCATCATGATGCCTTTCCTCAGAACAAGGTGATACTCGCGACTCTGATGTCTTATCTCTTGGCGATGACGTCGCTGCTCGGACAAAAAACGAGACAGAAAAAAAATAATGTTCCAACATTCGTTCGAATCGCAAATTATTTTCTTTCATCGTTCGCTCTCACTCGTTCATTCATCCTGTCATTAGACGCACGGTGAAGAAGTTGATCGAAAAAGAAAAGAAAGATTCATAAGTACCGACAATCGCACATGCTCATCCTTTTGGTTTTCTTTTTACGCGTATGTTGCAGCTGTACTAAGCCTCATTGTTTTATGTGCAGAGTGCGCATATTGACGACGACGTTCGTCGTACTAGGCATTGTCTTCGTCCTCAAGCAATGGCCCGAGGTTCACGACGTCGGCAGCCATCTAATGCGGCATCTTAAACAGACGCTCGCCGTTAAGTAGCATTGTAAGCGGATTTTTTCGTCGAAAATTATTTTCCAGTGGGAAAACAGATTGATTGAAATTGAGTCCCATTGTGGCTAAAACTGTCCCATTCATCAATATTTTGTCCAGTAAATAGTTTGATACGACAGTTAATTCAGTTTGGAGAATCTGTTTTCCCAATTCACTATTGTTTGAATATAAAAACATGTGTAATTTCGTTTCCAGGGTGGAATTCGTAAATGCTGCGTCGCACTTCCCACCGACGACTGAGTAATCGACCAGTGTTCGTAATGCGGATCTTGGAATCGTTGTCCACGCCGCCAGCAATAAACAAAAAGCATCGCAGAGGTGTTTTGTTCTCGGTAAAACGAAAGAAAAACGAGCAAGGAACAATGTCCAGAACGGTACGGCTTGAGCAATCGGTTCAACGGTTTACTGTTCAATAAGTTTTCTTTTTTATGTGTATTGGGTGTAGAACAATTATTGTAAAATATTAAGTAGCCGTTAAGAGTAACGAGGATGAACTTCGCAATAACGAGGTTATTCGGACTATTCGAGAGAATACGTTACAACGTGCAAGTTGGCGAACAAAAAATCGTGCCGTTGCGTCGAACTGTAATGAAAAAGTAGCAGAGAAAAAAACAATCTCCAGCGCTGGAGGTTCGGATCAATTGTTTCTTAGAGCAACGAGAAAAGCCTGTGGACTGTGATTGAATATTGCGTTAAGAGGAACGAAGGAGACGGAGGCCAAGGGGAAAGGAAGAAGAAGGAAACGAAAATCGCGAGTTAACGCTTGACCCTGTCACAGACGAGAAAAAAAAATGAAAAGAAAATTCGGTACGAATGTAATAGGAGCGAAACTTCTAAAATAGACCATGACAGATAGTCGAAATGAGACAAAGACTGAGTGGTCTAAGTGGTTACACGAGCAGTCAATATTTGCGAGCTGTGTAACGTATTTGGAACAAACATTATGTTGATCTTCGAATGCCAATGAATGCTAAAAAAAATCGAGGCCGGTGAAAAAACAATGCGAAGTCGGCGGGTTATTATATAGACCGGTCACAGAATCGTCCCATCATTTGTGCCTCGTTCGGGTCTTGCGAATGCTGCGTTCGTTTTCCGTGAGGATTCTATATTCAACCAATCGTCGCATTCTGCGTAATCGAGGCGCAATGCTTGGCGGAAAAAGAAAAAAAAAACGTGATTTTACATGCAGCGATAATGGGTTTTTCAAATCTTCGAAAAATTGATCTTTCGTGTCCAGTAAAGGCTCCAACGAATCGGTGCGTCGTCGTCGATGCACCGGTTAAGGCGATTGGATGCCTCATCACAGCGGATCTCCACTTATCCATTCTTTTTGGGAGCAATAAATCCGTATCAGGGAGGTTCGACTGATTAAAAGGGCTGCAAATCTGTCACAATCGTTACTCAATGAGAGAACCGAACGAAATAAAAACCCTTGAAATTTCTACTATAGATTATTTATAATTCAACATAAAAAATAGTTCACTAAACATGAAATCGCAATGTTCTCGAACTATATGAATTGTGCTCGTTTCATATTTATTTTTTGTTAATTTTATTTTTGACCGCAATTGGCATTTGTGACGCCACTAATTTATTTGTAATTTGTCTAATCGAGTCGATTTCCCGGCCGAACCTCCTTGAATACCGATGAAAACGATAATATTATTCTGGCGTCCTCGGCGAAGATCGAGTGTCAAGCCGTAAGCCCGTAGATTGACAGTGATGTGCTGCTTTTGTTGTGATGCACAAAGTCACGTTCAGTATTACGCATGTCAAGTGTATACAGACAAAAAAAAAGAATAGCACTATTACGATAATATTGCTAGCAAAGTCGGACCGAAGAGCACCAGGCACTTCACGTAAATTAATTCATCAACGTTTTCTATGAAATAAAAAGAAAAAGAATCTATTGCGAGTATCAATAACTTTGGACTGCAACGATAATTTATCCTGTCGATTCAATAGGTGTTTCGTGTCGCTAATTACGCTCGAGGGAAAAACGCTCCTGCCAATGCGAGTATTTTATCGAAAAGCTGTTGCTCTTTCGTTGCGTTTTTTTTAATTACTTAGCGATCGAAAGGTTCAAATATACTACGTTAGAACGAAACAAAAAAATAACAACTTATTGTCCCGTCACAATAATTCGTGAACTATGTAAGCCAAATTTCGGTGTTCCTAATGAGTTATCGCTGCTCTCTCTCATTCTGTAATTCTCTCTCTTTCTATCTATCTATCTATCTCTGTCTCTCTTGTATTTTATCAAACCGCTGTGACTATGCTAAGTTTTAAATAATTGGTAAAATTTAAGAATCATTTTTCGGGATCAATGTAAAACGGTATTAGACCCTTGAAGCGACACTACTACGTATCTGCCAAATATTTATAATTTTTCTACCGCGTCTGTGCGACGACGACAGGTGGATATGTCGATTCGATGCGGGACGCCGGGAAATATCAAAATTACGTCGATTGTATCCGAGTTCCATTGTCCCGTCGCTCGGTACCACGTCCAAACGTTTTTTATAGATCGTATTAAACGAACAGCCATCCGCCCGAATGACTGTGCGCAGAGTGTAAATATTTATTATCACTTTTAAATAGTAACTAGCATGGCAACGAAAAATCTTAGATTAAAGACAAAACAAACAAACGAAAGAGTTTGCTAATTGCCGGCTTCCAGCATCTCGCATTGACGACATCTGCGTTTTAGTTCGCGATTCGATGAACAATTATCAATTTTACTTTTTTTTCGTTTCCAGCTGACTAATATTGAAAACTGAAGAAATGAAAAATGACGTTAAAAAGTAGCGTGTGACAGTGCTGAAAAACCGAGAGAAGCTTCGTAGAAGCGCCCGTATATAGCGAATTCGAGTTTTAGCGTTTATTAAGAAAGCGCGACAATCAGTTTCGTCGAGTGCAGCGTTTGCGTGCAACGACGACTGATTGTTTTCGGCTATCTGACGTGTTATTGTGACGTAGATCTTGGTGCTTTGTATCATACATGTAAATGTCATAAGAGAAATGTTTTAAAGTTAAACAAAAGGAAAAAAACCACCCATTAATAAGGATGACCACTGACGTAGCAGGGGCCCCTTGTATACGTATTTGCACCGTGATTCGTCGATATGTTACGACGATGAAATTGCACGATGGTCGTTGAATAGTTCGCTGACGCTGTTGTAAAAGAGTGAAATTGTAGAAACAAATAACGCCTCACAACACACACACATAATACACCTTACACACATACACACCGAACAACGATGGACGTATTTTGTACTTTGTTATTCGACGTTTGTATCGTTTTTTTATCGTGGCCCCCATTACAATTTTATATGCATTTTATATTTAATAAAAAACGAAGCAGCGCTAACCACGAACGACGGCCGTTCTCATGTAATACGCGCATTGATTGACATTAGAGAAGCCACGTTTATTAAATGAATAATGAAACAAAATAATAATAAATGAGACAAGGAGGGACGGAAGCGATTTTGCTGTCGGCAGGTCGGGAGTCAATAGGGGCCCTGTGCAAATATGTATAACGTAATAGATGAAAAGAAATAATATTTGAGAAGAGTATTGTCATTGATGCCTTGCTTAGCAAATTATCGTAGAGTTTACTGGAGTTAAGAGTAACTATCTGTCGTCAATTGTAAGACTTTATTTTGGTGGTTGAACTTTAACGGTTATTACTGCGTAAGAGCCATCATAATTTGCTAATGAAACTTGTGCACCCACGTACACAGCGTAGCGCTCGCTCTCTCTTTCTTTCTCTCTCACTCTCGCTCTCTTTCGCTCGGCGATACTGAATTTTCGAAGTAGAACGAAAAGAAAAAAAAAAACGTCGCTCAGCCGGATCCGGGGATCCTATTAATTAAATTAGAAGTATACATTGAACGAGATGTAGAGATACGTTTCTTTTTCTCTTATAATTTTGACGTTAGGTCACGCTACGATGCCTCGCGGCATCGAATGGTTTCCTAGATCGTATCACCAATGTTATTGTTTAATACTACTACGAATAAAAACAAACAAATTTTTCATAAATTTTGTGGTCTATTATTTGCCCTTCAGTGTCCGATTTTTTATACACACCAATCTCGATGATTATAATTGCTTCGTAGGAGTGAAAAAGTCATATTTTAAGAAATTCAATTTATTCATCACAATAATACAATATATGAAAACCATAAGGACATGTTTATCGAATAAATATCGGTAAAACGTTGTGTCATTGCAAATCAAGTGTAACGAGACCATTCCGATCTTGCAAATAGCGTTTGTATTGTGCCGTAAATTCGTATTTACACCGATTTCTCAATGGTTCTCAGCGGAATACATATGTAGATCGCGTAAAGTACATATCGTTGTGTTTAGTAAGAAAAAACACATTGTTACGGAAACCTTGGCTGATTCTTCTGTGCACGGAGTAAGCTGTGTCACGAGATCGTCAGGGACGATAGGCACCGAAATCACAAAACACTCGATTATCCTTGCGAAACAATCACTGAAAAAATTATTTAAAAAAATGCTGTCTTTCTGTTGATACAGGAAATAACTCTGCAGAATTAACGTACTAAGAGTATTATTATGCTATTGGTAAATGATTTTTAATTATATTCTCGGAATAAAAATATGAATGATTTCCTTTCATGCATTATCGCAGAAATGAGCACCTCATCTCTGCTCATCTCTGCAGCGGTGCCTATTCCCGATCGCGAAGGTTCTAACAGCAACAACAGTTCGAAAAGCGCATTCGCACGTGAATCGTTACTTTCTCGACGTGTGTTTCGACGTTTCGCGGACCTCGACGCACGCAGCCTATATACAAAACATTCGTTATCCTACTAAGATCTCCGCGTCGCCACAATTGTTTCGTTTTATCTCGACGTCAATAATAAAGACGTCGTTCACGAGAAAAATCTTCGGCAATACGTAAAAAAGAAAAAGAGAAGAAAAAGAAAAACCTTCGTAAAAAGTAAGTGGCGCCACTCCGAATATCACGTTATTATTCTAGCTTGCCTAGATAATCTAAGGAGCGTGTAGGCTTCTAAATGCAAGCGAAAAAAAAAGTTTTCTCTTGCCTCCGGAAATACTTTCCTTCGAATTGTTCCGTTTTTTTTATTCCACCTCGGATCTCAAATTTTCACTCTCAATCGGCTGCGATTTGAACTCCCTCGTGAGTCGTCCTGAGTCCCGCGCCTTCCACCGAGATTCCTTTACCATCCTTCTCCTCGCCATTCGTCGTTCCCTCCTTCGCCGCGGCGACGATCGGCAGATGATGCTTTTTCCGATGGCACATCATCGTCGATCGCGACACGAATGCCTTGCCGCACACGTCGCACTCGTAGGGACGTTCGCCCGTGTGCAAACGCTTGTGTATCGCCATCGGACTGAATTGCGTGAACGTTTTGCCACAAACGTCGCAGCGATACGGCCGTTCGCCGGTGTGCGATCTTCTGTGACAACGAAGCGCCGCTCGCCTCGCAAAAACCTTGCCGCACATGTCGCACTTGAAGCTCTTCTCGCCTGTGTGCATAGTCGAGTGAATTTTCAGATCAACCCGCGTGAGAAAACCTTTGCCGCAAACTTCGCAAAGATAAGGTTTTTCTCCCGTGTGAATTCGCAAATGAGTGTTAAGATAACTCTTGCTGACGAACATCTTGTTGCAAACCTCGCAGGGATACTGTCGATTGTCCTTGCCCGAGTGTATCTTCTGGTGACTCTTGCACAGACCTTTTGTAATAAATCCACGGCCGCAAATTTCGCACATGTACGGCTTTACTCCGAGATGACGATTCTGATGATCGAGCAGCGACTGTTTGGTCTTGAAATTTTGGCCGCACGTGCTGCAAGGATAGGGCTTCAAATCGGAGTGGACGCGTTGGTGAACGATCAGGTAGCTCTTGCATTGAAAGCCTTTGCCGCAGGTCGAGCAGTTGTAGTCGAATTCGCCGGTGTGCGTTGCGGTGTGCTGGGCGAGGCCGATTTTGCTGCGGAAAGCTTTCTCGCAGAGGTGACACTGGAAAGGCTTTTCGCCTGTGTGCTTCCGCATGTGCTCTTGGAGTTTGTAATTCGTGCGGTATTGCTTTCCACACTGGGCGCAGATCTTCGGTGTCCACTTTTGCCGCACGTTTGGCTGCTTCTTCGCGTCCTCCGCCGGCTCCTCTGGCGCCGTTTCCGGCTCGGCGGGAGCGGCGCTTTCTTGTCCCGGTTTCTCGTCCTTTACTGTACCGTCGCGTCGCTTGTTGAGCTCGCACTCCTCCTCGTGAAGCGCGAGAACCTCGACGCTCGTGAAGTATAGACCGCAGGGACAACAGCAGAAATGCTGGTCGAAGTGGGCGACGAGGCTGCTCGGATCGGTGGCCGCTTCGTTGCAGAACGGGCAGACGTACCAATTCGAGCCCGTCTCGTCGAACGTCGGATTGTTGAGGATATTTTCTAACACAGAGTCTTTCGCGGCTTTCGTGTACTCGACCATTATCTCCGAGTCTTTGGAATTCACTTGAGACGTCGACGCGAGACTCTCGGGATTCAGTGTTTCGAGGGTTGTGTGATTGGTGGTTTCGTTTATCGGCGACTCGTCGAGCTCGGTGTCGGGTTCGGGACGCGTCGAGGAAAAGGCGTCGTTCGCGACCTGAGAATAATAAACAATGATAATGCTTAATGTAAAAAAGTTTTTTTAATGTTCGCTTTTTTGAGAAAGAAAATCAATCGGATTTACTGAGTACAACGACATACTCACATCATTTTTTATAGAATGCGAATTCTCGACCGTGAGCCTTTCCTGTAACCTCTGATACTCGTCCTTGACCGTCACAGTTTCGTATTTGACGTTGTCACAGTAGTGGACTATTTGCTCCTGGCTCTGGCTTTCGGTTCCGATAGTCGTGACGTAATTGATGCCGAGCTGACTTAGGTGATCGCCGACAGTCAAATTGCCGACGACGGTCATGTCGCCCTCCAAGTGCATCGCGATCTCGTGATTCGAGACCTGATTCAGTCGATTCAACAATTATTATTCAATTATAATGCATTTAATAATTAGCATCTATTTCTTTAGCTAAATTTTATTCTCGATTATTATATCGCGATCTCGTAATTCGAGACCTAATTCAGTTGATTCGACAATTATTATTCAATTCAAATACATTTAATATTTAGCATCTATTTCTTTGGGTAAATTTTATATATTTACCTCGCGTATGTGTTCGTCTACCATTCTGACGGTGTCTCCGTCTAAACAGTCAATGCCAGTGACTTCTATGTCCGTCTCCTGCTGTCCGATCTCCTCCTGACTGACGACCTGTTCGCCGCCAGCCAAATCCATTTCATCCATCACCTGCATGGTGTGAATCGTGTCTTCGCTGCCCTCGGCGTGAGTTCCACAATCGCCGTTACCGAGGTTTTCCATTCCGCTCTGCATCTCGCTCATGTTACAGTGAATCCTGTCGATGCTATTTCGTATACCATCTTCCTCCTTGATCTCCTTCAGCATTTCGATAAACATGCCCTCCGTGTGCAGACACTTTTCTCGGAAGTCGAACATTTGGTCCAACTTGTAGGCGCACTGTTCGCACACGACTTTTGGCAGCTGATCGCTCATAGAAACCTGCGGGAAAAAGAAATCTTTAGCAAAACGTAAAATTATCAACACAACAATGACCTAACTATATTACTAAAAAAATGCAGCCAACTAGATTTTATTCATTTTTGCAGCCAACTCAATGTTACTCAATTTACTCAGTCGGCTCGACTACATTCATCGCAAACTCCAATTAATGCATTATTTACCATCAATAAAAATAACCTAAAATCGTACTCGTATATTTTCTCAACAGATTATTTTATTTAAGAATCATTGCCGAGAATCTACTAAGACCAAAAATCATAATTTCCCGAATTTCCCCCAACTTTCTGAATCTTCTCGTCTCGTGAAAAAATTCAACAGACGGTCGGTCACAATTGCTTAGAGAGCGTCGGACGCTTTCCTAAAATCTCCTGAAAATCTCAGTGACTTCGCGCATAGGACACGCCGATTGACGTAACGGCGTCTCGCTGTTTATTTACTCCCTGCCGATCTCATCACCGATCCCCGCAACGAAATCGCTACAGATCGCGAACGCTTTAAACGGGTCTCTCGTCGTCGACGTCGTCGTCGACGTTGCGCTCACCTGAACAGGCAGACAGGCGGCGATCTTCTTGTCGATATTTCGCATGCGCTCGCCGGCTTCGAAGATCGGCAGACCCATGAGAATCCCGGTCTTGGTGGCGCACAGTCGGCACAGGTAGTCGAATTCCCCGACGAGCGCCATATCGCATCGGCACTCGGCGATCGTGTCGCGATAAGACAGCGACGATTGTCCCGGAAAATCGGTGTGTGCGAGGAAGTCCGGCACCGGGTCACCCGAGACACTTGAGTCGTACGACGGTGATTTTGCGGTACGGCGACGAAACGACACAGCTTCTACTCGTCGCCTCGTTGATTCGCATCACTGTTACTTGCGCGATTTTTCGTCGCCGCCGCCGCCGCGATAACCCGCTTCGTGTCTCTGTCGGCGAGATTGCGGCTGTTGCGAACGAGCTACTGTTAGCTCTCCATTATCGAAAGGAAAATTGTCAAACGCCGCTGCTGCTGCTGGCTGCTGTCGCTACTGTAGTTCCGCGGGGCGATGGTGTCCAAAGAGCATCCAATGAGCATCTCTCAATGGGGCGGCCGACGACGACGCTGCTTCGACTATTTTATCGGCACAGGAAATGCATTCAAGTACCACCGACACACCCCGCGGCGCTTGTGCATCGCGCGGATGAATGAAGCGCAAGTGGGAAATATATTTGTAGCGGGAGAAAGCGAGAGGAAATGCTTTTCTTTCCAGGAAACGCTTTTTTACCGTGCTCGGGAGGTAAGTTACCGACGGTCGGTAACAAGGAGAGAGCGGCCTCTATTGGAGATTCGGAGACTAGGGATGTGTTGACTAATAAGGCGCGCGAGATTCAAAAGACGAAGGAGGGAGGAAAATTTGGCGTGAATTAATTATTGACCTACACTAGCGTCGGATTCAAATGATATAGGGTAGATGTACCGTTAGTGGTCACTGTACCAATTGTGGCAATTTTTATTATTTTATTCTTCAATTTATTTTTTCCCTACAATTGCACGTTGATTTTTTTAACAAATTCATTTCAATTCACTGAATGACCTATCCGACATTTTTTTATTCGATTAAATGTTTTGATTTATTTCTTTGAATTTGATGGCCACAATTGGCCCTAATATGACCAAAAACGTAAGTTAACAGGCGGAATATAGGTTCGAAGTGTCAACGACCTCCGATCGTTGAGCAATGACAGTGCAACCGAAAATTATTATCAGTCTTGTAAATAGCGTTTAGAGGGATTTTTCGCTCGCGTTTTATGATTCATTCGCGAGACGGAGTTATATTTTGTCTGGCGAGAAAATGATTCGCGGTTCGTCGAGCTGTTCGGGGCTATGTAGGTCCCATTTTTGCGAGGGCAAAGTGAGCTTCGTGAACGTCAGGACGAGTTATGAGGTCGGCGAGGATTTGACGCTGGATTATACGTTACATGATGAAGTGAGTAAGAGAGGAAATTCTTTGAGGTTTATTCGTTAAAAAATGTTTTCCTTTATAAATCCTTCGTCAGTTTAAATCGTCGACCAGAGATTGGATCGGTATCTTTCCACGAAATTGGTCTAACCTTCAGCAATATTTGACCTTCGAGTACACCGTCTCTCCACCTCCGAACGCAGTGAATCCTTTGAACAGGACAATCACGTTTCCACGGATTTTTCATCGCGAGGTAAATTATCGCTGAGGCGAAACGGTGAAAAATGTAAAAGATATAAAAAAAACGACTTTGGTAAGAACTTTTATTGCGTTTTACGACAGGCGCCCCTTAATCTGGAATACCAGTTTGTTTATATCAGCAAAGAGATCCAAATCGTGGCGACGAGTTCCTACTTCCGGTTCGCACCATCGTCCAACTTTAACGCGACAAACGGACATCCCTGTGCAGGAAATATTTGCACGAATTCCGCAGTGTCGTCAAATACGACTGTCGACAAAACTGAGGAAACGCAGGGAGTGCGACAGACTTGTCGATATTGTCACCGTAAAATTTGTGGACTGAAAATCGATGCACTTCGTGTAAGTTTTTTTTTTTTTTCGAGAATCCCTATTTTTTCCGTAAGGTAATCGGTTTCAATTTTTATCAGTAGCAATCAACCTGATTTCTCAAATACGGCGATGATGTGTTGGCAATTTTTTTAATAACCTGTATCATAAAAAAAAAAATTTTAATTTCTGTTGTAGAATGATAAAAAAAATTGTACATTTTTGTAGGTAACTTTTTTTTCTAATTTATTGACACGAATATTTTTTGTGGTCCCCTTGAGTCATCGTTCGGTCTGTCCATGACTGAGCGATCCGTCCGATCGACGCGACGATCGATTCAAATATAGATCCGCGGTAATGCGGGTCATCTATTATTGCGTAGCTGATTGCAGGGTGACTTTTTGGCGACGTTCAGCGACTCGCTTCTCAATCGGGTTCACAGGCTCGAGGGCAATTTGAGCTTCGCCGAGAGCGCGCTGAGGAATGCAAAGGGCGCTCGAGAAAATCTCGCCAGGCGTTTGCAGGCTTACGAGGCATTCGTCGCCGAAATGCTCAGGTCCTTGTCAGTTCGCGGTGTCGTCAAAATTACCGACGAGGCGGGAACTCAGGTTAGATCCGATTACTCCATATTCGTCTTCCTACTTTACCGACGAAAAACTGGTTGAAAAATTGCGGCTTTATTTTTCTTCTCTCTATTTATTTGCTTTCGTAACACGCAGTTTGTTCTTCGACGTGTAAACGACAACGAACGTATGGCCGAGGGTGATGCGAATAACATGTTGGAGAACGAGATCGTTGCACTCAAACGTTTACTCGACGAACAGCAACAAACTATCGCGGATCTTGAGAAGCAGCAGCGAAAATTCAACGTTTCTCAAAGAGACCGAGTAAACTGCGTCGATCGAGAAATTCAGACGAATTTCGGTCCTGATGAAAATGTTGAGCTTGCGCGATACAAAGAAATACGCAACGTTGAAAAAAGTTGCGACGAGTCGAGGAAAAATAATTCGTCGAAAATCATGGTCAACACAAAACGTGGAAAATTGTGTTTGGACACAAACGTGAAGGACGGGGAAAGCAAAAGGAAACGAGAGAAATTGCCCCTCGATGTTTACGGCAAAGTTACAGAAATCGACAATATCGACGGTTCGAAACTATTCGCGAGGAACGTCGAAAGAGGAAATTTTGTGAAGGATGGGAATGAACCAATGGTCTTGAGGATTCCAAAACCATCGGGAATATTGGTACAGGGGAAGGACGTAAAATTTGCTATAGTCAGGTACGTTCCTCTCAAATAAATAATAAATTAAACAATCAATCTGTATTTCATAACTATTTTTTTTTGTTACAGACTCTGAGAGCAGATACAATTCGCTGCGACGGATGTACTAAGCAGCCCGAATAATTGTTACGCCCGATGTTGGGCGTCTATCGTCTCGAAATATCCGTATCTCGATTTCCCGGATCGCGGAGAGCAACTTCAAGCATTTTTTCGCTCTTTGATCCCCCTGTACTGCATTTTTCGCAGCTGTAATAAAAATCCGAGCTGCCGCACGACACAACCTTGGTTAAACGATGCGATTAGAACCATCAACGAAACGGACGAAAATCCAATTGAATCGTATTAGAACCGATTATTTTTTAATCTGAATTTTGTCCATTTCACCGGTTTCTATAGGTTTTTATCGGAATTGCAAAGCAGGGAATGATTCACGTTAGACATGACGCACACGACGAGCTTTTTGCTTTTTTTTTTTTTTTTTTTTTTTTCGTCGCACAAGAATAAAGCCATTCGATCGGATTCCTTCAACCGATCGTCGTCGGATCCTTCTCGACGATCTCGACAATGCCAAATCGTTTTGGGTGCCACATCGGTGGGTAACCATCTAAATTCATCGGCCGCGAGAGGATCTCGCTCCGCCGAACGAGGCGCGGGCGAAGCGAGTGCGCCAAGATCGGCTTGCGGCGCGGTTACGACTCGCGGGCGTCGCGTCCGTTGTGTGGTATATTTTTAGTGGATACCTCGGGGAAACGGGGAGAGCTGGAGAGACGCCAGCGAGTGCGCCGGGCGCGGGCCGAGGTTTACGCGCCCGCAGAACACGAGTGGATCCCGCACCAATTCGACAGCCCGACGAGAAAACGCGTGTGCGATTCATCGACGTTTATTCGATCCCGTGAGTCGCCTCTTTCGCCGTTTAAACGTTGTGAAGTGAGTTCTCCGCGTCTCTCGATCGCGGTAACCGGAACGCTGCACCCGGAAAATCGCCATCGCGGCTACGAGACGCCGCCGGCCTCGAGTCCGTCAGCGGAGTGGGGGCGCGGGCGGACACTCGAGGTAGCCGCGGATGACCCTCGCGTTACGCACGACTTTCGACGGAGGTCGGAGACCGGACACGATACATTTTTGCCGATTTATTTAGAAGATGCACGAAATTATTTTCTTGAATTACTCATTATCTTCATTTATTTCCGGTTACGCAGACGATTTTTTTTTACGAATTGTCTTTTAGAATTTTGATAACATTTTCGAAGATTATTTGTTTTTAAACATATTTGGGAATTAAAATGATTATATAATTTGTAATATTTTGATAAGAATGATAAAAAGTTTTTATTAAAAATGGATTAGAATTAGACTTGTTCAAAATTAAGCTGTTAATTTAGCTGAATTTCGATTATTGCTAGAAGCATTTTTGACTATCTCGTTTAAATCGTCAAAAATTTGTATTTAATGCACAAACATCAAAAAGAAAAAATCAAGGTCGATTATTATCATTAATATTATAAATTCAACCGAATTTCGTGATTTATGTTCTCAATCGCCAGAATAATTTCTGACTCCCTCGCGAATTGTTTAGAGCGCACAATCGTCGCTCGTGATTCAGCAATTCGAAATAAACAATTCGTCAGATCTCGCCGCGCGATATCTCCGTAATCTTGTGAATCTACCGACCCGCCGATTTCATCGTCACGTTTATTTATATTATTTTCAAACGACCGAAAGACAACTGAGACGTAGGGGGGGAAGGGGGGGAGGGGCAGTAGATCATTTTCTACGGATGCAAAATCGCCGAGGAAACTCTGTGTCGCCGTTTTACAGCGCGAGAGAAATTTACGTGGCGTATTAATAGCATTTCCATTGAGAACCGAGCGCCGGGGTCCTTGACGTCACGAGTTTCGAAAACGAGACACGAAGCACGAAAGTTTCGAGTGCGCGAGACCCGAGAGGACCGCGGCGCACGTGCTCGACGAGCGACAACAGAGCTGCCCAGGACGCAGACGCACCAGACTTCGTCAAGGACGGCGTCTGCCTGAAATTCTTCGAGCTTTTGGCGCAACATTTTGCGCCGCGGAATTTTTGCAATTAATGCGCAGCGAAAATCGCGATTGTGCCGAATTGCGTCGTCTTCGTCGCGCGTGTGAAATTGTCCCGCGAGAGAGAGAGAGAGAGATCCAGGAACCGCGCGCTCCTTTGTTTTCGTTTCACGCGGGGGTCTAAATTTACCGGCGTGTTTCGGATCGAAGCGTACACGGCTATTTATAGGACCTTTTACCGTGCGCCGTCGGAACCCCGTGCACGTGTCACCCACCCCGCGGCTTAGTCGTACCAAGCGAGAGTTGTCATTTCCTACGGAAAATATGAGTTGAGGAAGAAATATTATTTTTAGTAGCACACGATTTTTTTTTAGTACAATTTATGAGAAAAATTGAATTTTTTTTGCCCATTGCAATATTTTTTTTATTCAATTATATAAATGTATAATACCAATAAAAAAAAATTTCAAAGCAATCGAACGAACGCGTAGCAAATATTAGTCCTAATAATATTTTTTAAATTTATTTTTATTTCTATTCATCCTCAATCATTTTAAAAGAAATATATTTTCTATAAATATACAAAATAAATTTCTTTTAAAAAGATTGAGGAAATCAAATGATTGAGGATGAATAGAAATTAAAAGAAATTAAAAAAATATTATTCGGACTAATATTCGCTACGTGTTCGTTCGATTGCTTCGATTTTTTTTTATCGTCAATTGCAATTGAAACGTTTCGTAATTCTTGCGTCGTTCACCAACCGATCGAACCTAGATCGGTTGGCAGTAGCAGCGAAGTCGCAAAGTGGGCAAGTGGGCCAGAGAGTCTCGATGGACCGGCGAGAGCCGATTCTTCTAGCGAGCTATAAATAAGCTTATTGATATTATCCCGTCGGCTAACAGCCGTTTGCCCGCGGCAAATCTTGGCGATCTATTTTCCATCGTGAAGCACATCGGGAAATTTGAAAATTTCAGAGCGGAAGAACGAACACTTAAACAAATCCGAGACAAACGACCGGTCACCGAGAGTCACCGGAAGTCGCGACGCAAAATAACGAAACGACGGCGCCAACCGGAAGCCAGCGAGGATAATGGGCGCCGGGGGCAGTTTGCCGAATAACTTCAAGTCACAGGAACCGCCGCCCCTTCCGCCGCCCTTTTACACTGGAAATCCACAGTACGGAGTCTCCAGACTGTCCGGAAGCTCGTGCGACGATCGAAGGGCCAGTGGCACGAGTACAGTGACCTTGGGAAATTCCGGATTCCAGGTCAGTTCAAAACTCTTTTTTTTTAATCACTGTGTCTTGAATTACATTTTTGCATACGGGATTTTTTCAAATTGTCTCTCAACAAAAAATTAATAATCTTGTGATAAAAGGTCGTATAAATATTGTAAAAAAATTATATCAAAGGAAAAAAGTCTTGAATTACATTTTTGGATACGAGATTTTTTTTTAAATCGTCCCTCAATCAAAAAATTAATAATCTCGTGAGGAAACATTGTATAAATATTGTAGAAAAATTATATCAAAGAAAAAAAAATCTGAATGAACATTTTCGACTCCTGTAAATTTGTATGTACAGAGAAAAAATTCATTTCGCTTTGTAGTAAAAAAAAAAAAATCTTGTCTGAAAAGAAATAATAAAAATTCCACAAAAGACTCAACAGTGCGACGAGAGCTCTAAAATACTATTTTTCCGGCACGCGAACGTAACAGGATCCGAGATCCTCGGAGAGCCTGAAGAACGAGGAATGGTGGCACCAGAGGCCGTCGGCGCCGAGCCTGTCGAGTTTGCGTCCGCAGCAGGAGACCTTGGTGAGTAGCCGGAGCGCATGAGGACAAAAGCACCGCGCGTCGAGATTTCTCGAGTGCGCAGACTCAAGTTTTTTTTTTTTCGTCGTTTTTTTTACCCCTTTCGAAAAATTCCGGGGGACGTTGCCACCGAGACGTGGGATAAAACGCGCTCATTAAAATACCGTCGGCCGACGAATTTCGTCGCGTATGTAATTTTCGACGCACGTGAAAATTTCTCGGGACTGAAAATTCGTACGAGATTTCGTATATAAGAAATCTCGTAGCGCTGGCGGAGATCCAGCGAATTTTCATCTTGTTTCGCGCCGGAGAACACGCTGAGTCATAGTCACGAAAATTCTGCTTTTCCACGGCAGACGACGGGCAAATCTCGCGAATAATCACGTGTCGTGCGCGCGCGAGCGGAGCGACGACTATCGGCTCGCGCGGGGTTTTTCGTTCCGTTGTCTCGCGGGACGCGGTCCGAGAGAGCTTTAGCGCCGCTTCTTCTTCTTCTTCGTTTCAGTACGCAGTTGTCGACCGCGCCGCGAGCATAATAACCGAACGCGCCGCGCTCCTCGGGATTTTGCACGGACGGGCAAACCTTTGTGATTTCGCCTCACGAAAACGTTTGAACTACCGAATATATTTATATTTCTCAGTCGTTCTTTTACCAGTGTTTTGCGTGAGTTTATTTTCGTTTTTCAACGCTAAAAGTCAAATTAAGATTTTTTTCAAATCTTTCGCAGCTCAGCGATTGTGTCAGCATTTCTTAAAATTTTCAGTGATACGATTATCACATATTCTAATTTTTCAATTTCCCTAATATTTCCCTTTTTTATTTAGAATAAAATCAGTTTTTTTTTTTTTTTTTTTTTTTTTTTTTTTTTTTTTCAATTAAAAAAATAGAGCAAATATTTATATAATTCTTCGATTAATCGATCCGCAGATTTATACTGAAAAAAGAGATTTGTTGGTTCAACAAACCAACGGTCACCGATTGTAAAATAAATATTTGGTTCGAGCAACACATTTTTATGTTTCTTTAACTGTTTCTCGGTTCAGCAGACAAGCGATATGTTTAAGGTGAAAAAAACTATTGTTGAGCTGACGAAACAATTGACTTGACAGACGTTGACCGATGATTTGTTGAACCACCAAATCTCTTTTCTCAGTGTACGAAATAAATCTAAAAATTGACAAGAATACTAAGAGTGATGCTGTGATATATAATTACAGTTGACATACGCTGCGCAAATGACGGGCTGGCAGTCTGGCGGCGGCAGCGCGGTGCCGTCGATGCACCAGGAAGCCATGGAGTTGGCGCGAACGGTGTCTCATCTCGCAGCGGCTAATCAGCAGCTAGCCGCGGCCCACACGACCCTCCTGGCGCAGCTGGAATCGCTGTACCTCGAGTTGAACCGCGAGCGCGAGTTGCGAATCGAGTTGAGTCGCGAAGCGTCGTCGCGACGGCGAACCACTACAGACGATGAGGAGGACGCCGAGAAGCTCAAATTGGCTCGTCGGGTCGCTAAGTTGGAAGCTGCGATCGCTGCGGGGACAATTGACCGCGGGTCTTGTGAATCGTCGCGGCGAGAAACGCAGCTCGGGTCTTCGCACTCCGAGCTGGAGTGTCGATTGGCAGCGAGAAAAATCACAGCTGAGGGCGACGATAGCGATGAAAAATTGGAGCTTCGTTTGGGACCTTCGAGTCTCGTGGCCGAGGAAAAAATTGCCGCCGGACGGTCGATCGGACGATTCGGGAAAAAGAGGAATTTTGAAGTAGATCAGAATTCCAGGCGAATAGTTGAGATGCAGGAGAGTTGCAGGAGTCTCAGACGCGACGAGATTCAGAGGAGAGTCAAGAACGATGGAGAGGCTGATCTGAGCCTGGAGTATCGGAAAGCCATCGACAGGATTCACGTGCTGGAGGACGAGCTGGAAAATGCCTGCGCGCGACGAGTTTCGCGAGATTCGGCGGAGACAGATCTCAGACCGCAAGACGCGGAGGACGAGACGATCGATTGGAGTCCCAGCAGTGATTCAAAGAGCTCCGACAACGA
Source organism: Itoplectis maculator (assembly GCA_964034905.1). NCBI lineage: Eukaryota > Metazoa > Arthropoda > Insecta > Hymenoptera > Ichneumonidae > Itoplectis > Itoplectis maculator. Next base: position 9,844,012 of record OZ035857.1, read on the forward strand.
GGAAGAGATGCGAAGTCTGCTGGAGGAGATTGAGAGGCTTAGAGATGAGAGGCTCGAGTATCAGGAAATGAATAAGAAGCTGACTGCCGATCTGGAGAATCAGAAAATTTCGATCGAGAAGCTGAGGAGGGACTACGAAGTGAGTTTTATATATTCAACTATATCTATATTTTATATTATTTTCATGAACGTCTACTTTTTTGTGAATTTTTACTAATTGAAAAAAAAAAATGTAATAATTGATGATAAAGAGAATGATAAATTAATGTTAACCAAGAAATTTATAGATTTCCAGGTCCCAGTACGAAAAAGTTGAGTGCAGTCTGATCGAGCGGAAGAAGCAGCTGATCAGTCTGACGAAGGACTTCGACACTGCGAAATCGGAGACAACGAGACTTCTGCAGGAGTTACAGGTTTTTCACCTGGAGAAAGACACTGCCACGGCGAGAATCGCCGATCTCGAGAAGGATTTGGCGAGATCGACCCTCGCCAAGGAGCAAATAGGCAAAGTTGAGATTCAAGAGAGCTCGAGACTGAGGAAGATACTGTCGGAGGAAATGACGAGCAAGAGGGAGCAGACGAAGGCGCTGGAGGACGCACTGAAGGAGATTCAAAGACTGAACGAGGTGATCGAGGCTGGCGTTAAGGACGGACAAACTAGTACCACTGTGGAAATTACTGAAATCGGTAAATAAATTGGGTTTTACCAATAAAACAATTTTTTTATTTTCGTGTGACAGACATTTTTTATTGGCCTAGAAAAATATGAAAATTGTAATTATGAATTGAATTGTTATCAAAAAATATTTGAATATTTGATAACGCATGATAAATAATTAATTGAATCAAATTTGGCAATCCAGAACCAACTCCTGAGGAAGAAGTTTCGGATCCTGAAACTTCGGTGCCACGTTCCAGTAATATGGAAGAATTCCGGAAGGAACTGAGCCTGAAGAGGGAAGCGAGACAACGGGCCATCGCCGCTGTGTCTTCTGAGATGGACAGACTGAGACGCGAGCTCGACGCCGAGAAAGAAGCTCACTCGGAGACCTCCAGAGTTCTGGATCTTCTGAAATCTGCCCAAGCGACAAACGTTGTCGCGAAGCACGAACCGATCGGCGACGTGGCTGAAAGTGTACAAGCCACCGAGGAAACAGCAGTTCAGGAAGATTGGCAAGCGAAAATGAAACCCGATGTGGAGCAAAACACCAATGAAGCTGATGCACAGTCACTCACGGACATATTGAAGGTTCGATCATACGTTCAAACTTTCAAACTTAGTAATTTTGAATTACCAAAAACATCATCAATTCATTTATAAATTTAAATAAAAAAAATCAATTCACTCTTTGTTAGATACTTTTTTATTTTTATAAACCCATATTTTTTTATTATATTATTGATAATTAATTTTCCGTATAGTTAGATCTTGAAAATAATTCATTTCGAATAATCAGAAGGTGAAATTAATTAATCTGCAGGTTTCGGACGAGCTCAGAGCGAGCATCAGGCTGCAGACGGAAAAAATCGACGACCTCCGTTTCCACCTGGAGTGCGAGCCCGAGGGTCACAAAAATCGCATCGAGAATCTCAAAGAGATGGCGCGGGCAAGTCGCGAGGCTTCAGCCAATCGCGAGCGTCAGATAAACAAGTTGAAGAATTTGCTCGCCCAGATAATCGCGCATCTCGGCGATCCGAGGTTTCGCGTTGAGATTACCGACGACGTCAGGGCCGAGCACGATCGTCAGATCGAAGACATCAGGAGGCTCAAGAGCCTCTACGACGAGAGACTCCGAGTCCTCGTGGAACTCAGGGACACTGCGTTCAGGGAATTGACTGACGTTAAGGATAAATTAAAGGGCTCGAGAAAGGAAAATGGTGGACTCGAAGAGGATCTCAGAAAAGCTGAGGAGAAGGTAGAAGCAGATTTTATTTTTCACACAAAATTGTACAAATTATCTCAGAATTATTTTTAGTGAATATTAGATATATTACCTCATTTAAAAAAATGTTTATAAATGTTATTAAACTGAAGATTGATTTAAAAAATGCTTCATTTTTATAGATTGACAACCAGGACACGGAAATTTCGAACCTCGAATCGCAGCTCGGACTGACCAAAGCCGACTGTCGTGATCTACAGAATCAAATGTCAGTGATAAATGGTCTCTTCACACAAATGTTGCTCAGCGCATCCTCAGCTGACATGGATCTCGATCGTCTGACTCGTCTGCTGCAGGTAAAGCTGCATCCAATTCCACCAAAATCGGACATCGTCGTTCCATTAATAAAAGACGATAATCCAAAAACCATTTTTCAGGAAAATCATGATTTGATCAGTGACATGGCACGCGAAGAGGGTACAGAAGCTGCTGCGCTGCCGAAGCTTCTTTTGGATCTCGTGGAGCAGGTGGAAGGACGAGGCGGAAGCAAATCCGGCGACGGGGAAACCGAAAAGAAGGATGACGTTCCAAAGGAAGAAAATATCGCACACAATTTGCCCAAGGTTTGAAATTTGTCACAATAATGAAAAAAGATTTATTACTATTGATATTTTTCTGATACTTATTAAAAAAATATATGTATCTTTAGGTCTGGCGTGTCCTGTTGGAATTGCTCAGTTGCCACGCGGTGGAATCGCCGGCAGTGGTTCCCGCCTCGCTTTCCACGGATCCTAATAGTTGTTACAAGTCGGTGGACACTCCGTCGGGCCCTAGACTCGTGATATCCGTGAGCAAGACCTACATCCGTCTCAAGGAGCTGATTTTGGAGAAAAAACATTTGGAGAAGGAGATGAATCGTATGAAGCAATTGAATACGCATTTGGAGAGCAAACTTGGCGAGCAGGTGAGTCGAATCGCTGCCAAATGAAATTTCAAAAATATCAAAAAATTTGTCACTTGACGATGACAAATTTTGACAACGACTGAACATGTCAGCAATTTGTCACTCGTGAAAATCTTGACTCTGGATTCACAGGAGAAGCGACTGTCAACGGTGTCGTCCGAGTTGAGCAAGACTTGGAACGTCGTGGGTCGAATGCAGGCTCAGCATCAGCAGCTTCACACCCACGAAAAGATACTGCGATACGAGTTGCAGCAGAAGCGAAAGATGCTGCAGGAATTGAAGCAAGAGCTCGAGTATTGCCGAGAAAAGTGGGAATCGGCGAGACAAAAAAATACCAACACGGAAATCGAGTGGAGAAGTCTGAGACGAGAATTCGCAGCACGAAAATCGCTCGCTGCTCAGGATTCATTCAATAATAGGTAAGTTCTGAAAAAAATTGCGATGTAAAAAATCACACAGAGCTCAAGCAGCAAAAATATTGAATATACATTTTTTTAGTGGCGAAAGCGGTTTTAGCGACGAACGTGGCGATGATTCGGATGAGGAGGACGAGGCTGTCGAAGAAAGAGTCAGGATTGGACCTCGTAGACGTGCTAGAAAGGTGAGAACATTTTCCCTAAAATAGCAATTGTATTAAAAATCCTAGATTGATTTATTTTGAAAATGTCTCGATTGCAGGAAAATCCGAGAGCACCGACACCTGATACCGAATCGGAACAGCCGACTGATACCGAACTATCGGAAACTAAGACAGGATCGACATCAACGCCGGAACAACGGACCCCAACGCCGGAAACTGCTGTTCCAATGGAAGATATGCCCACTGCCAGCACAAGTTCTGGTTCTACTGATAAATCGTCGGATGAAGTAAGTCCCTAACAAATTCTTTTCTGTTTGCAAAAAAAATTGGAAGCTTATTTCAACCCAATATCGCATTTTCAGCATCGTCGAGGCAAACCGATAAATCCACTGGACCAGGCGCTCGCCAATGTTATCCAAAATCTCATAACGATTGACGAGAGCAACGCGAGTCAATCGGTTTTGCCGATCCCGGAATCTCAGGCTGAAGATATCGACGCCCTTCCTTCCAGTTCTATGGCTGTGCCGGAAACCGCCAAATTGTCGATTTCTACCGAAGGTGCAGATAAACGTGTTATTCAAGAACGTCCGAAAGTCGAAAGCTTCAAGAAGGAAAATAAATCTGTCGAAGCTAAAGCAATAGAGGAAGAATGCTCGAGAGCGAGCGAGGAAAGTGCGAATGCAGTTTCCGTATTCTCGATCGGACCTTTTCCAGCTTCTTCAGCCCCTCAGCCAGCGAAAAGCGTTCAATTCAGTGACCCACTCGTAGTCGGTCCATCAACTCAGCCTTCGATCGTCGGAGAGACTGAAAAAGCGACAACAACCGTACAAGTAAAAGAAGATGAAGAAAAGACTGTGAAAAATTGCGAGCCAATCACTGAAGAAAAAGACATCACATTGAAAGAAGTCAAATCGATTCCTGGTACTTCAAAAAGCTCTCAAGAATATATTGAAGCTTCGGAAGAATTGAAACGAGTTTCAGAAGAACCTAAATTAGCTTCAGAAGAATCAAAACAAGTTTCAGAAGGATCCAAAATAGCTTCAGAAGAAATGAAGCAAGTTTCAGAAGGATCCAAAATAGCTTCGGACGAAATGAAACAAGTTTCTGAAGTATCTAAGGTAGCTTCGGACGAATTGAAAGAAGGTTCAGAAGGATCTAAAGTAGCTTCGGAAGAATCGAGAGAAAATTTGTGCGAATCAACTGAATTACCGTCTACCTCAACAGCAGAGACCTCAACTAGACCTGTAAGAACCCACGAAGAAGTGCTCGCCGCTCGAGCAGCACGACTCAGACGACTGGAGGAGCAAGCCGACTGGTTGATGAAGAAAATGAGCGCGACCAGCAGAAGAGGCTCGGCTCTCAGTAACAGACTCGAGGAATTGCACGAAGTTTATGGCGAGGCACCTGTACCACCACCGATGCCGGATGTTCTACCAAATGTTCGAATTCCCTCAGACGCAGATAATCGCCAGGTGAGACCCAAAAACACAATTAATTCTTAATTGTATATTTTCTTTAGCTTTTATTACAATTAAAAAAAAATAACGATTTTTAATAAATAGCAGGAAGAAGAAATTGCTGAAGAAGAGCCAAATGAAACGCCACCGCCTGACGCCCCTTGAAACGATGTCAATCGAAAATGTCGAACGGAAACATGGAGAGAAGTTCGGATGAGCAAGAAAGCAGATGAATCCCTTGGCTGGGAAGTCAAGATGCCCGCTGAAGAAATGACCAATGCTTCGATGAGTTGTAAAAAATAAGTCGGATGTGGATTGTGTCAGTCTCCGGATCCTCTTCGCCGCTGGAAGAAAATCATTGTACGCGCGATGTAACGAAGAGTACAAGAGAATCGAGATGTGCACGAGTCGTTGAACCCGTGATGCTGGTTTGCTGTGTTCCTGAGACACGTCCCGAGTAGCAAGCGTATCTCGTTTGGTCCGTGTATCGTTGTGTTTTATTCCAAGCCTGTTCCTGTTTTGTACCTCTGTGTATAACGACGAATAAACTGCTTTCGTCTTTGTAAATAAAAGAAAAGAAAAATTTCAAAGTAATAAAATGCTTATCTGCGTCAATTATAAATGAGATTACCGAGTGCGGAGAGGGAACTGGTGTGGCAAAAAGAAATATCAGTCGACGTTGAAGGTTCTCAATCGATATCATTTATTATTCAAATAATTAACAATTTTTGTTCAGGCAGTAAATTTTCACTTCGGGCCTTTTCGGGCCTCTCTCTCTCATTCTCTCTCTCCGCTCACGCATATATCATATAGAATAGATATGTATATTATTCACAAGGTTCGCTTCGAATCTTTACGTCGTTAATAATAATAATAATAATATTCGTACAAAATTGTTTGTATAACAAAAAAAAAATGAAAAAAATCTGCTAGGTACTTCTAAGTCTCTAACTCTCCGAGCATTTTCCACAGGATATTCTGGAGTATATATAAAATAGCGAACCGCTTACGAGTTTATTTTCCAACGGTCAGACCGGAAATGTATTTTATTTTTATTCCTTATTACGAGGCACAGCAGAAGGCTCCGGCTTAGTCTTGAACATCGTATTCGTAAAAAAAAAAAAAACGAAAGTGAGTTACATAAATTTCTTCGTAGTCTCGCTCGCTATCGGTCCGCCGTTCCGCGTCTCCTCTATCTACATGCCTTACGAAAACTAGTATTGGCCATATCTCTCTTAGCAGTTCCTCAAAGTCTTAACTGTAGTCGCCATAAACGCTGTATAAAAAACCTACTACACATTCGTCGTCAAGATATAATATCTAATTGTATAAATCGTATAAAACCTTAGAATTAACAATAATTTGTATTTGTTTTTTCATTTCTTATTGTGTATCACAGCGTACATCGTACACTCTTCACTGAGCTCAAAAAATAATTGTGATTAGTCTTCCCTCGAAAAAATTCGTATAAAAACTATGCAAAGATATCTTTCTCTCAATTACACTCAGTCAACGATATTCGCCCTTTCTCCTCGATATATACATAAAGTGTATGGCTGGATTCTACCCGAGTTACAATAAATTAAGTTACCGAGGCACTGTAGTTGCGTCTAAGGCACACGTCCACCCTGGACCTAAAAGTAAATCCGTCGTGGACCAAAAAGTCTACTAAAAAAAGTTGTCCCTTTCACTGGATCATCTGCAGGTATCTGTTCTCCTCGAGCAACGAGCTGAGCGACGACGTCATATCGTTGACGACCATATTGGTGCTCGCCGGAAGTGGCTGTGGAAGCGACAGCGGATGCGTCGAGCTCGAGACGTTCGTCTCGTGGGTCTGAGCGGCGCCCGACCAATTTCTGCACTGCTGCACGTACTCCAACGTTCGCCTGTAAGAATCCTGTCGCATACCTTGCGGCGGTTTCACCGGCGATCCCTGTTGCGACTGGCTGATGTCGCGGCACTGAATTTCACCGCCCGCGTGACCGTTGAAGCACTGATCGTTCGCGTAGCTCCACTGGCAATTGCAGACGTACTGATTCTGATTGCTCTGATTGCTCTGACATCCCGAATGACCGCACGACTGGATCCTGCAGTTGTTCTGCATCGGACACAGCGTCGTCATACCTTTGGGAACATTTCCAGGTCCCGTGTGACCGTGTCGCGGCGACGTTAGCCCGGGATGAACGCAATTGACGGCCATCTGCGGACACTGAACTCCTGCAGCTTGACCCGGACTCTGCTGATTCACCTGAGCCGCATTTAAAGCCTTGGCTCCAGGATTTTGAGCGCAGTGCGCTCCCATCGCGCCGCAAGGCACGCGATTTCCGTTCTCCATTTCCTGGGCATTCGGGTCGCCACCGGGAACCATATTCCTGCCGGTTTGTACGCAGGAACCTGGTTGTCCGCACTGAGACGCCGGATGACCCATGCGAGCCGCATTTCCGGACTGTCCGCAGTGCGCGTTGACCTGTTGACAATTTCTCATCTGCGAGCACTGCTGACCGGCCGCGTGAGCACCGCAGTTCTGACCGTTCGCGTGGACCTGACCGCAGTTGTTGTTGACCTGCGCTTGACAGCCGTACATCGGATAGTAACCGGGCGACGGATGATTCTGCGGAACGCAGTTTCGTGTCATTTGCGCGGAATTTTGCGGCATATTTTGAGGAGGTCCGTGCTGCGGAGGCAGCGCTCCGGCGGCTGGTGAGGTCATCGGTTGATCGCTGGCGTGACTCGGCGCGTAGTGAGATCCCGGCGACATGACCTGGCCCACGGGACTCGGTTGCATCTGCGATCCGCACGGCTGACCTTGGTTGTAGTTTGGCGGTGGACAGTAGCCCGAATTTTGGCTCATTCGCGAGCTCGGACATTGCGAGTAGGCAGGCGATGGGCTCTGATAGTTCGGGCAATTCTGCTGAGAGTTCTGCTGCTGCGGCTGCGGCTGTTGTTGCTGCTGTGGTTGCTGCTGCTGCGGCTGTTGTTGCTGTTGCTGCTGCGGAGGAGGGTAACAGCTCTGCTGTTGGTTCTGTTGGTTGCCGTAGTTGCACGGCGGCAGCTGCTGGCGCTGATAATGCAGCGGATTCGTGCATATCGGCGACTGGCAAATCGGCAATGGACTTCCGCGATAGCTAACACCGTTGCCGCCTGCTTGAACCTGAAATGCGAAATTTATGAAATTAGCCAATTGTCGATATTTTAATAATTCATCGAACTATATTGACAATGCTTGAGAATCGAAATTCTTACCTGATTGAGATACTGCATCATCTCGTCGGGAATGACAAGTTTATTCTCGACCATCTCGCCCTCGCCCATTTCGTCCAGGAGAACCTCTTGGTTGGGATGAAGCTCGGGAAGCTGAGCGGATCTTGGCCTCGGTGGAACCGGCGGTGACGTCCGCTGATTTTGATGTCCTCTCGCGGGCTCGGACATTCGTCGGTCGCTCGACGGCTGCGGCAGACAGTGGCCACTTGGAGCCCAGTCGCCAGGCACAGCTTGCATTCCCTGATTAAAAAAAAATACATTTAGAGTCGAATACTTTTTTAATAAATCTTTTTGTAATGAATCGCTAATATTACATAAATATAAAAAAAATTAGACGACCATTTCTGCATGAATCGGTTTCTTAATGAGGTTAATTTGATAAACGAAGCGAATTTGCCGATTTAAAATTTTTGTGGAAAACCCAATTACCTGAAGCGACATATTTTGCGTCTGCACGACGAGGTTGCCGGTGGAATAAGGACCCTGAAGATGTCCCGGAGGATTAATTCGACTGGAAGTATTGCTCATTTGACTACTCCTCCTGGATGTGCCGGGACTGATAGGATCGTAGAAGCTGCCGGGTCCGGCGGGTCCCATTCTCACGGCGCTCACGCCGCTCGCTTGACTGCTTCGTCTGCTTCCAAAATCCGTGGATCTCATGCTCCCGTAATACGTGCTGACGGTGCTGTTGCTGTCTCGCCGGGGTTCGCTCAGCGGCTGGAGCCTCAGCTGAAGATCCGACAGACTCGTCTGTCTCGTCGTGCCGCCCTCCATCTTGAGATCCGTGATTCTTCGGTTGAGATCGCCGATGTTGCCCTGCGGTCCGGTAACTCGACTTCCACGGAGACCGACGACTCCTGCGGGAAGCGGTGGCATCGCCTTCACGTTCAGTCTGCCCTTCAGACGGTTTCTCGACGGCGGCGGCGCGTGTTGAGTCTCCATTCCGCCGACCTGGAATAAAAAATGCGATGGTCAGTAATCAGTGACATCGGTGATCAATTGATGATCAATTGGTGATTTGTTAAATATTTTATGGCCTTCGTTTTCGATTCTTACCATTGCGCGAAGAGCTACGGGGAGATCAGCGATATCGAGATCGTCGGGTTCCTCGTTCCAATGTTCCTCGGCGAGTACGACACCGTCGCCAGCGACACCTCCGACTCCGGCGACGTCGTCGTTGCAACCACCGACGAGGGGGCTTCCCTGCTGTTGCATCATACCCGGCGGACTGTTCGCTTCGCTCTCGGACTTGACGCTCGGGCTCGACAGACTCGGCGTCTTCGGATGAAGGTCCTCGCTTCTGCTCGGGCTGTGACCGCCAGCGCCGGCCTCGTCGCTTCCGCCACCGTCGCCGCTGCCCTTGTGCTTCTTGTTGGCGTAAAATTCCGCTCCGTGAACGGTCTTCACGTGCTTCCTCAGCGAAGACGGATCCGTGTACCTCTTCGTGCAGCCCGGCGCTTTACATACGTATGGTTTCTGCAATTTCGGAAAAACAAAGCGGATATTAAATACAAGATTCTGGAAAAATCGTTTGGAGATGAAATTTGGCGATGAAAATTTACCTCATTCGAGTGAGTCCTGTTCTGATGCTTCGCTCGGTCGCTCGCATTGCTGAAAGCTTTGCTGCAACCCGGATACTCGCAGGTGTACGGTTTTTCGCCTGTGTGCGACCTCAAGTGGGTCTTGAGGTTCTCCAGCCTCGAATACGCTTTGAAGCAGCCCTCAAACTGCAAATACGAAATTAAAAAATTATAATTGAATCAAATTTCCAAAAAATCCAATACGTTGTTTTTAATTAAACTTTCGAAAATTCGATATTGATAAGAATCCAAGTAGAAATTGTTGTGAAAGCTTACCGTGCATTTGTGAGGCTTTTCGCCGGTGTGTCGCCTCATGTGAACCACCAACATGTACTGAGCTTTGAAGGGCTTTTCCTCCCTCGAACATTCCTCCCATCCGCACACAAAACTCTTCTTGTTCGCGTGTATGTGATCGTTGTTGATGTGTTTGACGAGATCATCCTGAAAAAAAAAAAAAAAGTTAAAAATGTGCTATATTTTTACATGGTTAAAATTTTATTTAACTGATATTCGCGTAGAATATTAATTATAATTCATTATATCAATTGATTAATCACCTGAGTCGGAAATTCGAGGCCGCATTCCCTCCAATGGCAATTGGTCTCGATAAAATCACCCGGTTCATCCCTGAGATCCTCGCTGGGGCTGAGTCCTTGAGGATGCGTCAACGGAACCGTCGTCGGAGTCGTTGTGGTTGTCGTCGCGGGTTCTCTCTTCACTTTCGTGGAAAGTCTCCTCGACGAGGTGTCGGCCTCCGCGGCTATCGAGCGGTTCGACGCTTCGGACGCTTTTCTGCACGAGTCGGTGCCCTGGAACAATCAAAAGGCGAGAACATAATTAAAAACTTGCCACGGTCAGTAAAGTCGATGAGTGCTGGTGTTGTCAGGGATAAGCGAGACTTTAAAAGGCGTTGCGGTCGAGCTCGCTCTACACGCTACACGTCGACGAACGGCTTAGCTTCTCTCGGGTAAAATACCCCTCGAAGGCTAAGTGCACATGCGATTCTGCAATTATCGCGCGTCGCGGTGCAGCGGACGAGCGATGGATGATTCTATCCAATGACTGGGACTCTCAACGGTCAGTTGCTGGATAAATTACTACTTTGTGAATTTTACTCATTTAAATAAAACTTCAATAAGACCATCAAAAAATATCTATAATCTACGACGTTCATTAGAAGCAAAAAATGCTAAGGCCAAAAAATTCCTATCTTCGACCAAATTTAACTATTTAATTTCCAGCTCAACATTTTTATTCTGCACTTTTCGAATTAGAAAAAAAACTTGACATTAGACGACTGTAAGTCAGCGATTTTCACGACCTCCGACTGATTCAACCCAATCACAGTTCATTTAATTCGAAAGCGAAAATTCCTTCCCTCGTCCACGCGATCGAGGATCGCGGATCGAGGAGAGAGGCGAGACGACGTTTAATGAGATCGCCGACGGAGGAGAAGCGTTGAAACTCGTGCGAGCGACAACGCACAAATGTGCGGGTATATCGCGCGCCCGTCGAGCCGATGGCAATCGTTGCCACCGAAGGTTTACGGCGTGCGGATCGCGGATCGCGCGGAGTGCACGCGGGGTTCTCGCGCTCTCCCGCGTGTAACCGAGTTAGTCGTCGGAGCGAAATGAAAGTAACCCGGAGCACGGATGTAAATAAATCAGAACGGTTTGTCGGGAGTAGATACAGTGACGTTGGTGCCACGGGGAACGGAGAAACGAAACGCTCTGGCCGTGGACGGGGCAAGGAGGACGCGGAAAGAGAGTGAGAAAGACCGGAGGAGAATGAAGAGTAAAAGGAAGAAGAAAAAAATAAGAAGAAATAAAAGGAAGAGGAAAAAAAAATTCAGGCGGGTGGTAAGGAGCGAGGGCGAAATAATGTGCGCGAGATTGGTTGTAACCCGAGGACCCCCCGGTAACCCAATCCTCCTTCTCGCGCGGGTTCGACGAGGACGAAATTCACGGTGGTGGGATATACCCCGGCGAGGAGAAGAATAAGCCTCGTCTCGAAGCTGCAGTGGAGGTGGCTTCGACTGTGGGGGATCGCAAACGCGAGTGAAGAGCAAAAGGAAGCGAGTAGAAAAAAAAAACATTTAAATAATAAAATAAATAAAAAATAAAAAAGCAGTGAGAAGCGAGGGGGAGTACCGATTATTTATTCGCAACGAATCGATGACGGCCCACCGGCGATATATCGTTTCGCGAATGGCAATAATAATCAAGCAACACCTACTGGCAACGGCGTCGACGAGGCCGCGCGCCGAGAGAGTTGCAATCCAATTTCTCCCGCGCGCAGCGAGCAACCCCCTCGAGAAATTGCGCTCGTAAACCTCGCGACCGGCGGTGCATCGGGTACTTTATTGCGCTACTTTGAGCTCGCCTCGCGCGAGGAGATTGAGATTTTCGGGCGACGAACGGATCGACGCTACGTGGACAATTTATTTTTTTGAAGATTTCGGATCGGTAATCGTCGGTCAGTCGACGGTCGTCGATAATTGGTAGGGTAGACGCAACGGTTGTGACCATTTTCACTATAATTTATTTCAAATTGTTGTCCAGTATTTTCTTGTTGAAATTTGGAAACTATCTGTACACAGAAAAAAATTAATAGTTGTGATTACCAATCGTTAGTCAAAGCTACCAATATTTTAGTAACTGCAACCAATATTTTGGTAAATCGAACCAATGATTGGTAATCGCAACTACGAATTTTTCTCAGTGTATAAATTAACAAGATTGTCCATACAATTTTTTTCTTTTTAACAATAAAAATAATTCTATCGTTTCGAAGTCGGTGACCAGAACTGGTCCAAAGGTGGCCAAAACCGGTATTTCTACCCTAGTGGTTAATTTTTTTTTAAATCGCACATGCGATGTGGTGGAAGATTTTCGTACTTCGCTCTTGGGGGGTAAACCACCCCCGTGTGGTCCCAAAGTCACCGAGGCCGCCGAGTGCGGCGGCACGGAAAATAGTTGCGTGTGCGGCGCCAATCCGTGCGAGTGAGGGTGACTGTGAGGGTGCGGCGGTGGCGGCGGCGGCTGAAGAGGGTGAGTATGGGGCAGCAACGCTGCCGCGGCTGCGCTTCTCAGCAGGTGAGCCTGCAATTGTTGCAGGTGAGGCGCCATCCCCGGGTGCATTCCGAGCGCTGGGCTCATCGCTGTAACAGATCGAAAAAAACCACGAATTAGAGACTGTTCAATAATCATGAGACAATTAAATGAGTGGGATAATTAATTAAATTTTTTTACATCATCTGCAATGAAGAAAAAAAAAACATCGCTCGAGTCGAGCAATTAATTAGTTCGTCAATCGTGATCGACGATTCGATTTAATTTTATTCAAGCCATTTTTTTTCCTCAACGTAATTGCAAATTCAAACGAACTTGGCGTAGTGGAACGAAGGAAAAAAAAACGTGAATTAAATTTGAATAGAATTTGCGAGGAGTGCAGTGGCATCCGCGGAATTTCACGTGATTCTCTCTCGCGCCGTCGTCGGAGATCTTCGAGGCTGAAGAACTCGTGAGTAAACAAGTCGCGAGTTTCGAAGCGGGAGATGCAATCGCGTCCGGGGGGGAAGATTCAGCTTGTCGAGCTTCGCGCGCGGAGAGAGACGCGACGCTCGATAAACTCGACGCGACACGACGCGACGCACTTCCGGCTGATCGTTGACGCTTGCATTCTAATCGCGGGCTCTGTCACTTGTTATGTACGCGTTACGGAACTTGTAATAGATATAAATAGGTAACCCGCGAGGGCGCATCATCTCTATATTACGAATGATCTTCGGACAGGTGTACGTGAGGCCGATTCGAGGCGCTTGCATTATGCATAACCGAGTTGTCCTCGCGCGGCGGCAATTTTTACCGAGAAATTCGCACTCTGCGTGCGGTCGATTCTGCACAATTGCATTTTTTTTCTGATGGACATTCGGATGACAATTATTGGCAGTAAAGATTTATCAGCAATTTTCTATAAGACTTCTATCCACAGAAAGTAATTAATTGAGTGCAATTAATTATTTTCTGTTCCCTCGATTAATTATCGTCGCAGAAAAAATTGGCAGCGTCATGACTTTTCATTAATCTTCTATAATTTTTCTACAGATAAAAAATAATTAATTGCTCGCCAATAATGGCCTACATTAATTTCCCTTATCCACGATTATCGCCGCAGAGCAAAATCGACGGTGTCTCACACGGCGAAGATTTTTCGCCGCGAGCAGATAAAAGCGTGCCAATAATTGCATACATTAGTCTCCACGAGGCAACATAGTGACGACTCGCGAGCTACAATAAAATTCGCCGTCGACATTCGTGTGCGGTTAAACCTGCGCAGTTGCGGACTCAACGAGCCGTGTCTCTAATTGTTATGACTAGATTAAACGCCACTAATATGGTTATCTTGTGCGCGCGGATACGTGACGAGTGTCCGTAACGACCATCGTACCTTCTTATCCTTCGTTCTTACGACTATGTCTATATCTGTATCGCGCTTATATTCCCCTTCTGTTTCTCGTTTCGCTGAGAACGCTTCGCACACACAACCACACACACACACAGCTCGCCCTCTTCGGCAATCATCATCCCGGGTGCTTCGAGGCCCCGCGCAAAAACTCACAATTACTCGCAACGCGATTCTTTTAATTGCCTCGCAGAAAGGGGAGAGCCGAGCGAGGATTACAAAAATTGTACAGCTCGTTTTTCGACGCGGCCAACGTTCTGAGGGCAGCAGAAACTTCGCAAACGCAGAGAACGAGTGAAACCCCAGCAACCGAAGACAGAAATGGATTTAACGCGCGCGGAAGTCTTCATTTAGAATCCGTTGATTTTCGCGAGCGCTATTATTCTACGCGCGGACCAATCGCGACGGTCGAGCCCATCGAACGCCTTTGCGCGCGCTGGATTATTATTAGCGATGCGCGAAGAGCGAGGATCTTTGATGAAACGTCGGGGATGCCGGCGAGTGAGTCAACGTCCAGTGCGTTCGGTCGTCGTCTTCGTCGTCTTCGTCCGGCGCGCGGTTTACGAGCGTACATTATAGTATATGGTACACGGGGAGGCCTCGCCCCGGTCGTACGGAGAGCACGAAGACGACGACGACGACGACGACGACGGTAGCCGGAGCCCTCGTTAGCGGTGGCCGCCTCGCTCGTCCCGGATTTTACAGCCTTCGACGCGGGGAGAGATGCTCTGGAGGCCGATGGCTTCTTGGCTTCGCGACTCCTGCTTCTGTTGCTACCAACGCCGCCCGAAGATTTTCCTCTTCTCATACATTTCTATTCGTCGCGGCGACACGTGTCCTCGACGCTGCCAATAAGTTTTACAAATTCGCGCTACACGTATCTTCAGTGCCTAAAACTAACGACAAGATTGTGTAGCAGTTGGAGAATTATAGAGAAAAAAATTTGACACAGGCATCGCTGAGATTTCAACGTAAAAGAGTCGGTGAGGCAAGTGGAAGCTAAATATCTGTCGGTGATCCACGTGTTTGAAATTGCCCTCTACAGAAAGATGTAAAAAAAATACACTGACTCCTTTGTCATTGAACATTTGACAACTTTTTCATTGAACATTTGACAACTGACAATTGAAGAAAATTAGACACAGACATCGCTGAGATTTCAACGTAAAAGAGTCACCGATCGGTGAGGCAAGTGGAAGCTAAATATCTTGTGATCTGTCCACGTGTTTGAAATTGCCATCCACGGAAAGATCGAAAAAATATGCTGACTCCTGTGACAGCCATATTACATCGCCGACTCGGGGAAACCGAAGTTAAGAGGTTCTGCAGTTTCAATAAAGTGGCTTCTCAGGCACGCGGCGATTTCTCGTGCGAGCCGCGAATTCTCCGCGGAGACGCGGTGTGTACATCTCGTCGTCGAAGGAGCGCGACGATGGGTGCGCGTACACACCTAGCGACCGACCGGGCTGGCAGTAGATCGCGTGACGTCGGACGTTTAGCGCGAACGGAGCCGGCGACGCGCGCGCGGTGCCAGGTCCTTTCATCTCTTTCGCTCGACCCGCGCACACACTGCATTACCGCGCTATGCGCTATCCGCGTTCGCGGACTTAACGCTCCTGCGACGCTCGGACTTGACAGCCGGCTGATAGAGGCAAAACACAACGAGCACGCGACTCGATGGAGATACTTTCCGACTCGACGAGGCTGCCTCGACCGGCGAAGCGGCTGAGGATATGTGATTGATAAAATCGCGTTGATAGAGGAAATCTGCAATCATTGCTAACTGAGTCAATCTGAGCTTTAAATTGATGGACAAAAAAAAATACAAGCTCCAAATCGGAGAAGGCTTGGCATCGCTCTTTTAAAAAGTTCATGAGTAACGGAAAGCATTGTTAGCAAACTATTCGAGCTGTGATTGGCTGGGACTCTCAGACCGAGTCCAGGTTCATTTGTCCTTGACAACTTTGACAGTTCTGTCAAATATCGTATTTTTTTTTTCAAAATCAACTAAAAAAGGGTTGTAACCGATGTTTTCAGGGGTAGAATATGCGACTTGAGAACGATGGTATAGGTTAAAAGTCGATATTTTGAAAAATTAAATTTCGTGACCCCGATTTGGGCGGTTTTCGGCCCGGCGGCCAGATCTACGATTTCTGACAGACTGTTCGGCCAAAAAATTTTTTTTTTCAAAATCAACTAAAAAAGGGTTGTAACCAGTGTTTTCAGGGGTAGAATATGCGACTTGAGAACGATGGTATAGGTTAAAAGTCGATATTTTAAAAAATTAAATTCCGTGACCCCGATTTGGGCAATTTTCGGCCCGGCGGCCAGATCTACGATTTCTGACAAACTGTTCGGCCAAAAAATTTTTTTTTTCAAAATCAACTAAAAAAGGGTTGTAACCGGTGTTTTCAGGGGTAGAATATGCGACTTGAGACAAATTTCCTTTTTTTTTTTTTCAAAAGTAACTGAACAAGGGTTTTTCAGTTGCGATTTACCCTTTTAAAACTTTATAAGAGCGCAGCAGCTTAAAAAAAGCTTCGAATTGACAAAAAAAAGAAGTGGTTAGCTCCGAATTAAAAAAATATGTACAAACTCCAAATCGACCGGAAAAAAATTCTAAAATTACAAAAAAAAAGACAGAAAGACATTATGTATGTCCGGCGCGAGTCGAAACAAAGCGGAAAAGGATAAATCCGATCTGTCAGGGACGCCTCGGAAGGTCCCAAAGTGGCCCGGACGAGGGCGCCTAGAGCGAAAGGGGAATTTACTCGGATACGTGTCATTCTCGGTGTCCGCCGCCGGGAGCTCCTCGCCGGGGAAAAAAGGTAATTTTAACGAGCGGACAACATCCTGCGGCGCGAGTGCCGTGCGCGCGCCGACAAACGACCGCGCGTCTCTTGAATTTAAATCACTTGATTGCTTCATTTAATAAGAAATCTTCGTGTCTCGAACGCGCGATCTTCTCGTCCTGGCCATCGACGAGGCGGAGTCGATCCTCTCTCTCTCTCTCGCTTTCTCTGTTTCGGCCACGATTAATAATCGATCGACGCTGCTGCTGCGCTCTTCATTATCGATGCGGCCTAGAATTCACGTCGCTGAGAGTCGAGAATTCGTGTTTATTATATTCGTTATTGCTCGCCACGAATTGCGGCGCCCTCATTGATATATCACGACGATACAATCGTCGGCGATCCTACGACGAACGAATCGGCGATTAGCAATGAGAAAATTGAGACAGAACGAATTTAAAAAAAAATTAAAAAAAAAAATATTGCGAAAGTAATGAACGAACGAATTCACTGGCAAATTACCTGCGGATAAGTGGCCGTAACTGCCGCTCGCGCTGCTGCTTCGCGATCCATTGACGATGGACGCGAGGCTGTTCGGGCTGAATCGAATCATGCTGTCGATGTCGAAGCGGTCCGAGTACGGTGAACTGCTCAGCGCCCTCTTCCGGCTCGCCCTTATCGCCGACGCGCGTGGACTTCCCAGCCTCGATGACGCCGAGACGATTGAAGCTGCAATTACCAAAGACGAAGCATTAATTTTCACGTTCATGTAACAATAAAAAAAAATTCACCCAATTTGCGTATCAATTCAGTGTGAGTAGAAAATGGAAGAAAATATGTTTCCATTTTGCAATAGTAGAAAAAAAACCTTCTTACAAAATAAATACTATTTCCTTGTTTATCTGAATGCTCCTTTGACCCAAATTTTAGAGATCGTTGATCACAAAATTAATAGGCGCAAGAAATAAAAATTGATTAAAGGAAACGAATTTTTAACGAGAGTGGATAAAAAGGAGGAAGAAATAATTCCTTTTTCCCTTAAAGTTCGTCGAGGTGGGTAGCTGCTGCTTTATCCGTCGTTCACCTGTGCCTCCTAAATACCTCGTATTACATAAAGAAATTGCCAGCGACCGCCAGGATCGCGGAAGCGGAGGAGGAGGAGAGGACGAGGCAGAGGCTGAGGAAAAGGCGCGTACGAGAAACAAGGAAGGCGAAACCGACGACGATGTCGACGACGAGCGCGGGTAGAGCGAGATCTCTTTGCGGCCGGAGCGTTTTAGCGGCGATTTGCTTTCAACCGCAGGCCAACTGCGTAATACACGAGCCACTTTCTTAAGCCCCCACGAAGACGGGGCTGAAGAAGTTCGCGGCGCGGAGAACCGGCGGCAGCGATGGACGGGCTTCTCGGTCGGTACGAGAGAGCCGCAACCACCTCGTCGCCCTTGCGGCCGACGACGACGACGATGACTGTGTAGTCGGGCTCGTCATAACCAATACCAGAGCGTTGCCACGAGGAACCCGGGCAACTCGATACACAGAGAGAGAAAGAGAGATGGAACGTACCCGAAGGCTGAGAGACGAGAAGAAAAAAAAAAAGAACGAAGAAGCGAGGAGCAGGAGAGAAGCGACGCCCTTTGATGGTTTACACTCGGTTTAACCCTGTGCTTCGCGGCTATGCACACGATGCAGGTGTATTGTGTTACTCGCGCCGGTTTTTTCGACGCTGGCGAACCCAACGCTACTAATCTTTTTTTTATTGTTTTTTTTTGTGATCCTCATTCAGCAACGAATTTACAATTTTTTTTTCGTGGGGAGGAGACTCGAGGGGGTAAATATTATACAGTGGGTAAGAGAGGATAGTTTTTATGATTATAATTACGTATCAGCAAATGAATCTTGACAATATTGTGCGTGATGTGTAATTCTGATATTTTTTACTGCTTTTTGGATTTTTTACTATTTTTTTTAGTTACTTTTAATTAATTAAGGCTCAAGTTAGTTTGGAAGAAAAATTGATTTTTTTTTCTTGGGGTAATAAACGATATTCCCCGCGGAATTTAATTCAAGGAGCTGTCGGCTGATGTGGAAGATTTTTTTTTAAGGTTTTCGAAATTCCAAAAGGTTCAGGAGGAGGTTCAGGATCGTCGTTGCTGCGACTCGGGCGCTGCGGCTTTTAATGAATATGCGAAACGGTGCATCCCGTTGGTGGCTGCTGGCGAAGGAGTCGCGGTGTAGTCGTGAAATAGCCGGTGCGGACGCGCGGCGGTGTACACGCTGCCCCCGAGGAGCCCCGGGACCTCGCGCCCCGGACTAACATGGGATTGAGACATGTAAATTGGTGCAATCGGGCACTACGATCGGCGCTGCGAGCCGGTGATACTTCGGCCTCATGCCCACACCGGACTACAGGTTCTCTCAAAATTTCAACGCTCCAACATCGCTTGAATCCAACATCAAAAATCGAAAATCAAAAATCATTTCGGAAAAATAAGTGACTGATACAGCGACCGCTGTAAATTCCTCCGGCGCAATATTTTTTTACAGCCAAAATGTGTGTTCGAAATCTGCAAATCCTTTACAAATCTTTTTCTCAGCTAAAAGTCCAGGTAAAAAAAAATTCGGCCACGCGAATAAATCGTAAGAAATAAATTAATAAAATTCTGATTTTTTTCATGAATTTTTTTTTTTTCAGTAGGATATCAAAATGTGAAACCACTCGTCTCGCTGATGCAGGGAAAAGGAGCAATTTGCGCGATCGGGGACTGCGAAAACGTGAGAGAACCTGTAGAGAGGGGGTCGAGAGCGACGTCGAGGTGTTAATGAGGTCGTGTCGCTCGGAGTCGATTCAATTATGCGCGCGGTGCCGGCTAACGAGGGCCCCGTTTACCCTTTCGATCGTCTTTTAGCCTCTCACGGGGCCCTTTAACCGGCTCCCTCGAGACGATCTTCGCTTCTACCTGCCGCGCGCGACGAGAGCCAAGTTTCTCTCCCGGTGCTTGCCGGTGTTGTTCGCTCCTACGATCACGTCGCGAACTCTTCGTCGTCGTCGTCGAGGCTTGCTACTCGTATACACGTTCCTCGTCGATGTTGTTGTTCTCACTGCGGCGACCACGAACCTCGCAGCATACCCTCGAACGAACGCTGCACCCATCGTACGGGACGCCACATTAGCCTATCTAGATCCGACGATATATATACCGACTATACCCAACCGGCGAATTCAATTCGAATTCACGGTTCGCCGTGTCTAGCAACTCGTCAATTCACTAAACGTTCGGTGCACGCGATTATTTTACTCGAGTCAACGGAGGCCGAATGTACGATTTAGATATTTATCGTGTAATTCGATATTTCAGATCGTAAATTGTGGAAAATTGTTCAACTCTGATGTGTTGAAAAAAAATAAAATAAAAAAAAGATTCGCAATGAATGAATTAATTTTATTCGATTTATTATGGAAACAGACAAATAATTTGATAAAAATGATGTACTTTTTTATGAGGATTTTTCTGAGATACTTGATATTACTATATTTTCGAATATTTATTTTTCTCTAAATCTTCGTAGGATAATTATTTCTGTAAAATATTTTTTTTCGCGCTAAAAATGGTCCAGAAGAGGCCAACACAACGAGCGGCGCGGGTAAAGAGATGAGGATAGAAAAAAAGGGGGACACGAGAATAGCGGGGATGGACGGTCTCGGGTTACGGAAGCGTCTGGGAATTTTTCTGGTCCACTTGCGTTTTCTCCGAACGATACGTGACACAAATGTGCTCCGAGGGCCCCGAGGGTCTCTCTCCGCGAGATATGATAGAGCGATAATTAAATAAGAGAAGCCCCGGAGAAACAAAATCGTCGATTTACTTACCATCGATGGAGAAAGGAAATTCCGAGGACGCGAGGGTGCTGGCCGGACCAGCAGCGTGCAAAAGGTACTCGGGCCCCAGGCCACCCAGTCCTGAAAATAATTAATTGCAGAGTGTTAATATTTCGTTTTGGTTAGGTAAAAGAAAAAAAATTAAACACGTAGATGTCGGCAATCACTGCACTCAAAAACCGGAAGATGAGAAAATAACTGGGAACGAACAATGTGGGTAACGTCATCGATCTCGGACCCTCGGAGATCCAGTTACGGGGTGCGAAGCGAATGACACGGAAGCTCGTGTACTCTCCGACCATTTAACTCGACGCCCTACGAAGGACGTCGAACGCTTCCGGCGGACATGCGGGTCAATTATTTCCACGCGCGACGCGAGACTTCCCTGTCTTTGTACAAATGAGCAATTGGATTCAGGAAATTAAGGACAAAAATACATTTAAATCACTACTATTTTTTTCAATTTTTTTCAATCATTAAACAAATTTGAATTAAATTTGTACCGGAAAATATTTTCAAATTTTTCCTATTGAATAAAAATATTGATAAAAAATATTTATCGCGCCATCCGCTTTTATGTTCGGCGTACAGACAAAATATATAACATATATATATTGAGCGATAAATGGCGAGCGATGAAAATCGATCGGGAATCGATTGTTTCGACGATTAAGATTGATCCGTAGAAACGACTGGAGGGAAGGAAGAGACGGTGTCAGATAACGTACCGTGTAATGAAGCGTTGGGACTGTGCGTAGAGGCCTGGAGCTGGTGATAAAGGTGGTCCATGTAGTTGAGCCGATAGGCTGGATGGAGCGGCGTGTGCTCCGATAGGGGATGACTTCGTCGGAAGAAATCACCGCCGGAAGTGCCGTTGCCACCGCTGCCGGGTCCGCCGCCGCCTGGCTCACCCGCTCCGGCACCGCTTCCGGCGCCGCAGCCACCTGAGTTCGCTCCTGCTGTGCTGCCGATCGCCGTCGAACCGCCTGATAATCTGTAATCAATCAAAAAAGAAAAATCATTAGTCATCTTCGACCTCAAAAAAAATCAAAATTGGCAACAAATTGACAATTGAATTATTCGTAATTTTTTGTATGCATGTATGTATGTATGTATATGGTTTATTATTTCCCCTAAGGGTTTACAAGGCTTTTACTCCTCTTCATTACATTTTCCTTATTTTATATTTTACATTTTCCTTATTTTCGCAATTTTTTGTAATATTTGCAACATTTTCATTATTATTTTTTTATAAAGCTGCACTTATTTTTAATGCTAGAATTCTCGAATCGTGCCGGAGTCGACGGGAAAGGAATTTTCAGGTGTGAATTCCGTGAGCAGGCGTGAATGTATCCATTTACCGTCCGGAAATTCACGCTGCGTTAAATGCCCTTTAATGGCGCGAGGGGAACGCCGAGGTTTTCCGGTCTACGTGATAAAGTCGTGAATTACGAGCCTCGCGTGTTTCTTTCAAGGTGCAACACTGTTGTAATACGGCAAAGGGGAATAAAATCACTTTGTTGTACAAAAGTCGACGCTTTTTAAATTATACATTATTTGTTTGTTTACTAAATTAATTTTGTAAATAAGTAAAAAAGAAAAATAGAGCTGTACGTTGATGCCTCAAAACCCTAGCGACGATGTTTCGGCGTGGAAAAAAATTGCGAGAAAAAAAAAATTGAAGGCCAAACGAGGAGGACCATCTTTCCTCTGCCTTAACGATGCCGTTCCCGGAGTCACTGAGGTCGTTTTACCACGCAACGCTGAAACGTTTCTTTGCCAAAATAGACGACGAAAAAAAGGGGGGTAAAACTGCAAAGCGAGTGAAACGGAGGTAGAAGCGAGTAAAAGACCAAAGGCCGAACCGACGCAAAGTGGAGACGTTCGTTTGAGGGATGACGATTCGCCACGCGCGAAACGCTCGGAAATGGCGCGTGTCGCGCGAGCAGTCTCGAATCTTCAAAGATGCGAGGGACGCGCGGCGAGAGCGCACCACTGGCGACGGCGTTTCGCTCGCCTCGGCGACGAGCTTTCCGAGTCGCGGTGAAATACAACGACGACCCCCGACTGAATCCTTCGGGATATGGTAAAAAATTGCTTCCGTGTTTTTCGAGTCACGGTGGCGCTTGGAAGTTCATAAGCACGGATTATTTTTGGGAGGCGAAAGAAAAATACCAGATTTATCCACACGAAAATCGAGAAACTTTTTGTTTTCAATCTTCCCGCGTGATTTAAAATAAATTCGCGAATTATTCAATTTTCGATTCACTGACAAAAAATAAAAATAATTTATTTCGTATTTAGAATAAAATAAATGTGGATATTCGAATGACAAATTAAAAAATTCTGATTCTGTTTTGCCAAATGTCAAATCAAAAATGAAAAATCATCATATGACTGAGTTTTAGAAAAAAAAAAAAAAAAATCAACGTCAACGAGGGTTCATTGATAATAATTTTTAAAAATGGTCTGCTCGTTATGTCTCGATGGGTGATTACGTTGTTTGGTATCAAACACCTGTTTCGTTTGCCAAGATGCGCACGACACAGTACAAATATTGGCCAGGTTAGTTTGCGCGTAGTTTGCTGAGCAAAGACCGTCGCTCGCGCTTCCCGTCGGCGCGCGTTTCTCTCGGTCTATTCGACAAACCGTTCAGCCGGCTCTGTTTGACTTTACCCAGAGTCCACAAATCTCGATTACCCACTTCGCCACCGTAAACGACCCCCCTCTCCTACCCCCTTCGCTTGCGTCAACAGGCTAATAAACGCTTCGAAACCCCCTTAAGCATCTCGAGTCGCGCGCCACTTGGGAAAAACCGATAAAATCCTTCGACATACAAACCAATATTGCCCTGAGTATATTGATCCTTCGTTCGGTAGCTGTTTTTTGCCCCACGTGAAAATAAATTATATTAAAAAATATATATGCAGCATTTTTTTCCGTTGAATATGTGACAGATATTTTAAACATATTAAACTCTCCAATTTATTTCCTCAGCCGAGAACGTGTCAAATATTCCAGAAATGATAACAAAGAAAAATCTTTTTCTTTTGATATTTCTGTAAACGATTTAGAAATCCTATTTATACGCGAAAAATGTCTCTCATCTCTCTCCTGTTCATCATCCAACGGTTGCATAATTCGTTGCGCAAGTCGTAAACGTCTGTCAAAGTGCGGAGCGCCGGATTTCCGACGGACTGAAGCCTTTTGGCGTGGCTGTAATAATATTTGTCGATCGAGAAATCAGCGCCGACTTGGAACACCCAAAGTTCATAATTACACGATGGGACTCAAGTTGAGTCGGTCGTTTCGTCGTCGGTCTCTCGCCGCGCCGCTGCTTCCCCTCCCTCCTTTTCCTCTTTCCTTTCCTCTCGTCTGGTATAATCTCGCTGCTCTCCCTTTCCTCGTTCTCGCTGTCTCCTCTATTTGTTTTACTTCGCCGCCTTTTTTGCAGCCGAGCAGAGACCGCGCCGATTCTATTTCGAATCCTGCTGAGTGCCAGATGACTCGATGCTGCTAGTGACTCGCTGCCATGAAGTCTTTCTCTCTTTCTCTTTTTCTCTCCTTCTCTTTTGCCTCTTTCTCTCTTTCTCCTCGCGTTTCCCTCACAGCCGCTGAGCTTCTCGTCGCTGTCCTCTCCTCCTCCCCACTTCCTCGGCGCAGCTCAATCCTCTCCATTCCTCTCCAATCCTCAGCCCAACAAGAATGGCCAATAATTCGAACAAAACCGAATTCAAAATAACGTTCAATTCCAATGATTACGAATTATTACAATTTTTAAAAATTTATTTTTATTTTTAACGAAGACAATACAATTTTATAATTGAAAGAATAACAATAAAAAAATGAATTAATGCTCGACTACGAATTATTCGCTAGAAATGAAATTTAATTATAATGGTTCATTCAAATATCGTACGACTGATTTTTTATTGCTCAGCGGCGGACGGTAAGCGCACGCGGCTTCCTTTATTTCTCGAGTCGACGACGCCAGGCGTCTACTCGGCTGCGCGAACGCGACGAGCACCGACCCGGGTTGCACCAGGCCCCGACAGATAAAACTCGAGTCGTTAACTCGACACGCCGGAAACCGTCGCATCTATCTTTATCTATAGGACGTTTATTCTTTCCCCTCTCCTAACGCCAGAACCGCGCGCGCGCGACTGTCTCTGGAGTTTTCGAGCTTTCGTCCCTCTTCGTTGAATTTCCGACGCTATTCTACCCAACAATAATTCCGCAAACCCGTAATTCCGATTTTTTTAAATTATTCATCCAGAAATTCAGATTTTTTATATTTTTGGCCTTGGTATATAATAATAATAATAATAATACTAATAATGTAGAATAGTCCAGTTGTGAAAATAAATGGTGCTTTTTTTTACCCTCGGACAGATGTTGATAATTTGTTGTTTCAACCAAAAATGAGGATCCCGGCAATTTCGAGAATTGGCAATTAATCAGCTAATAATTTGGGCTGCAATTTCGGGGCCAACTTTTTGCTTCTGCCAACGGACGAGACTAAGCGCTGCGTTGGGACAGAGACGGAACTTGGACGAGTGAGAGAGATGGAAAGAGGCGGACTCCTCGCGTGCTCGCGTCAACGTGACTCTGTGATAATTAGACGACGGGCACAGGGAGAGAGAGCCGCCTCTCGAACATCTGTCGGACGTCTACGTTTCTCCCGGCGCGCGCAGCCGAGGTTTAGCATAGCGTCCAGACTTCCAGACAGCGCGCGCCGAGTGAATACCAAGAGGCGGAAGATCGGCCAGAGAGAAGGAGAAAGAGAGAGAGAGAGAGAGAGAGAGAGAGAGAGAGAGAGAGAGAGAGAGAAACGGGGAGAACACGAGAGTCGCCAGGCAAAGACACTTTTGCCACTGGATTATGAGCCACTGCAACTCGCCTCTTGTGACTCGCTTAGTACTCGAACTGTAACTCCTCCCAAGTCGTTGGTAAACGAACACCACAAAAAATACGACGAAGAGACTCAAAAAAGAAAATGCTGCTTATTTTTATGTTCACTGATATCATTGCTACGAGATTGTTTTTAATTATGGAGCGACAACAAAATTTGGAGCGAAGGAATGAGAAATTAATTAACTAACAAATAATTTTCACTTGGAAAAAAACTATTTTTTGCCCAATAATTTTGAGGAACAATGAGGTACTTTTTTATCGATGTAATTTATTACTTTTATTTATTGGCCACCGAGAAGATAATTTTTCGAGAATCGACACACATGATTATATTTATAATAATTTCGATATTTTTTTTTATTTTTTTTTTACTAATTTATCTTGAAAAATATTCTCAGAACAATTATCAGGACTAAAGTATTTTCCCATAAACACAGCTTCGCGTGTGCGCGATGACAAACGTGATAATTGGGGCTGGCTGCATTATAGTCGAGACGGCAGTTACGACGCGACGTATATAACGAATAACGAGTCGGGTGTCAGCGTAATCCGCGAACAAGAAGTGTTTATAGCTATTTACGGGACTGCAGCAGCAGCAGCAGCAGCAGCAGCAGTCGGCAGTCGAGTGGATCGCTCGACCGTCGAATGGGACTCGATAATTAGCGAGAAGTCGTGACACGTACGCTGCTGTTAAAGTCCTTCGAGTTCTGGCTTTCGAGATACTTACGACGCTCCGAGCGAGCTTCAGTCGTGTATTTCCTTCTCCGGCTGCGCCGTTTTGCTATCCCGTGTAGCATCGGACGCGATTGACGGAGACCGGACCGTGTAGCATCGAACGCGATTGGTGTCCACGGTCACGGCTACTGTAACGGCAAAAGACTGGAGCGCCTAATCAAAGCAAGAAGACGGAGAAGAAGAGAGACACGATTGGCGTCTCGGAAGGTGCGAGGAGCTTCGAGGAAGCGCCGGGAGGAGAGTTACGTGAGCAAAGGTGGCGACACGCGTTTCCGGAACGCAAGGGGATGTCGACTGTCCGACCGGCGAAGCGCGTACGTCGCTCGGTTTTGGTTTGGCGCTTCCGGCACAATCGTCAACGCCGAGTTTTCACTTCCGGACGACTTAGATCGATCCGTGAATATCTAAATCGAGTCAGATCGATGATTGATAAGAATAAAATAAAATAAAAAAAACGTGCAAAAAAGGTTTTTGGCCACTTTAGGGCCGATTGTGGCCATCACATTAAAAATAATAAAACAAAATATTCAATCGTTAAAAAAAAACATCGTATAGATCATTCAGTGGATTTATAGGAATTAGTTGAAAAAAATGAACATTCAATTATGACAAACAATTATTTTGTGGAATAACATTAAAAAATTGCCACAATTGGTACAATGGCCACTAATGGTACATCTACCCTATTTGTCGATTTATTAATTTATCTTTTCGCTTCTCGCAAGCCAAGTGACAAAAAAACAGCATTTTGAGTAAAAACCAAATGTCGAGACCAAAATGATAAAAAAAAAATCGCAATATTGATCACCAATTTTGTCTGCTAATTAGTACAATATAATATTCGTCGCTAACGCTGACGGATCGAAAGTATGGAACGACACCCGCGTTTCACTCTCATAAACGACAATTTACAGGCCGAGCGGTAGCGAAACGATCGATCGAAATGCCTAACGGGTACTCGGGCATCGATGGACGTGATCGTTTGCACGGCCTCGGCTGTATGATTGAGGCTCCTGTGTGTTATATATACACACGGAGAGGCGCTCCTTGATCGACAGCTAAAAAGAAATCATCGCGCTCGGTCGCAGGAGGAGCGTCTGGGCTATCGTCGGGAGAATGATCGGCGTGCGCGCGGCGAATGCGCAGGAGGAGTGCATAGGTGGATAGTGCGAGGCGAAGCCGACGAAGCGAACGGAGAGAAACTAGAAGAGGCTCGCCAATCGCCGGGCGTGTTATTTATAGGCGATTCGCGCGCGCGCTGCTGTCGGTTGGCACAGACATAGCTATAGACCGGATAGCTCTGCGCTGGTCGCTCAGCTCGTGTCCTCTGCGCGCGGCTTCGCACATTTACGGCGGACAATTAGGCGCCGACGCGCAAACACGCGCCGCCGCCGTAACACGACGACGAAGCTGCGCGCGCGCGCTTAACGAGCCACCGCACGACGCTCCTTGTCCTCTGTCTCTCTCTCTCCTTGTGTGTTTCTCAACTCGTCTGCTAATAACCGCTGCTGTATCGCGCGTGCGCAATGGCGCTAGCTCTCTGTCCCTAATACGTGTAATACGCAAAACGCATAAATATGTCAAACCTCAATTCTGCTTTGCGAGGAGCAGGAAAGTGGAATCGGGTTTTCTGGGTTTCTGGATTCCTGGTAAGAGGGCTTTGTCCTTAGGATCGGGCGGAGGGGGAGCAAAACATAAGCTTCCAGCATTTTCTGCATTCATAATAAATTGGCTGAATAAAAATAATATTCTTTTAATTAATTAATTATAATTATTTAGTGCAAAGGGATTTCTTTTGTATAAAAAGTACTGCGAAACAAGCTTTAAGCATTTATTGCATCCATAATAAATTGGCTAAATAATAATATTCTTTTAATTCATTAATTATAATTATTTAGTGCGAAGCGATTTAATTTGTATAAAAAATACTCGTATTATCTTATGCATCCAGATAAGTTATCTGTGGCTTCGTTGTACCCTCGCTTTGCATTGGGCGCGTAATTTGAACGCCGGGATAATTGAGGAATTTTTCGTCCTCCCCCCTCCCGAACAATCAGCGAGGACCACCGAGCGGTCCGCCAAAATCAGTGAGCGCGAGGCGCGCGCGACGGGCGAGGGTTTCTTCCGAGTGAGTCTCGCTCGCTGAGAGCGAGCGAGACTCACTCGGCACAATCTCACGGCCAATCTCGCGTCCGTCTTCCACCATTTTAATGTCTTCATCACGTCTGCGGTTTCTTTCACGGTGGGCGTCGGCGGTCGCCGAGCAGCAGCGGCAGCAGCAGCTTGAAATAAAGCGTGGAAGCATCCGTGCAGCTAATACGCCCGATGCTGCAACTATAAACTCCTCGAAATCTTTCGACATTTAGCCGTGCAAATCCGTCTCACGGGTCAGATACGCAATGACCTTTCCGCTGCCTTCCGACAGTCATCCCGGTAATATCTCTGTGTGTTATTACCGCCCCCTCATTGTTTACGTTGTGCGGACTCGGCTCGCCCGCGTTCAACAGTCTCGAATGACTTTCTCCGATCGCCGGAAGTGTCAAGTGCCGGTGTCACGCACTCTCCGCTCGACATGAGACCTCTAATCGCGTCCTAAGATAAGTCTCGCGAACTTTGGATCTCCAGATAAAAATCGTGGCTAACAAAAAAAAAAAACAATAATTTACAGTCAGGTCGCCGTTGACTTATTCATCGGTAGACGAGTCGTTTGTACAATAAATACGAAATACAATATTTTGCGTTTCACAAAGAGATGCGAGATAAGGATTTAAATATTTTAATCCATCCGACGACAGGAGATATATTCCAATAAATTTTCGATAGTCGTCGATCCGATTTCCATAGTGCCGCAAAAAACACTGAAAGGAGAATTGGCTGTCGAAAAAAAAAAAATAGAAAAAAAAATTATAATCCAGTAGCGTATATCTCAACCCAAAGAAGCCCCAAAATGGTGTCCGCCCGTGGCAGCCGCAGCGACATCTGTATATCCCACCGTTTGCATGTGTGCGCGATCGCCGCTTCAGGATCGGCGGAGGCCGGGTCGAAAAGTCGTTCGGAATACGAATCGTCGAATTAAATTTCTGGCCCCGAGGGACGCTGCGCGCGACGATGACCGCTCCAATGATACACAAGTCGGTGGTATACGCTGGCTTCTCGCTGTGCGCGCGCATCCTCGATAATCGAGAGTCGCCAGCCGTCAATTTATCGTCGAACACGATCGTAAAACAATGTCGAAGCGTCGCGCGCGCGGTACGGAAGAAGCGATTAGATCTCACGCCGCGCGAGAGAAGCCGCAAACCGTATATTCGGGTTCCTCCGTTTTCTTCAGTCGCCGCATTGCTCACTCATACATATATACAACATATACACACTGTGCGCCGTACGAATAAAATCGTGTGACGAGCGCAGGCGACGAGACCCGAGTCCCGGCGGAATCGGCCGAGCGGCGCAAAACCGATTTCGAGTAGATCGATATGCGCGCGGCGAAGTGTCCGTGTTGGATTCTCTCGCTGACTACTTTACCCGGAGGGGCAGGATGTTCCCCGACGGGGAATCCGCCGTTAATGAAGTAATTCGTGCGCAAATATGTAACCCGCTCGTACCGGGTGAATTATTCATTCGGACTGGCGACGCCGCGAGCGGCGCGCGCGCGCGCGAGCAGCGCCCTCTCTCCACACTCTCGAGAAGCGTCGTCGCTCGTCTCTCCTTCCTTCACTCGCTACATAATACGCCACACACTCGAAGCCCCTGGCGTCGGGGGCCCAGGTATATATCCACTTGTTCTACCAGATTGAAAGTGGAACGACGTTTGAATTTTTAAAAGCTCCATCACACGAGCCCCTTCGCGCTACTTGCTCGTCGGATTATTCGGTATGTGACGGACGCTGGGACGTTAATGACTTCTCGTCGAATAGCTTCCGAGGAGCCTAATCGTTTGGGAAGCCAGATTTGTTTTCCTTTCTCGCGTTCGAACACAAAATAGCAAATCGCTGTAAATGTGTGGATGATAATTCGTTATCGAACACAAAATAGCAAATCGCTGTAAATGTGTGGATGATAATTCGTTATCGAACACAAAATAGCAAATCGCTGTAAATGTTTGGATGATAATTCGTTACTTGTGGGACTCTTCGCGCTGTGTTTTTATTACTAGTTTTGGGGCGCTGTTCTTTTATCCTTTTTTTTCTGAGATTTTTTTTTCGATAGGATCGCACCGTGTAATTTTTTCTAGCGCATCGAAGAGTGCGAGCGACTTGAGGGACAAATGAGAGGAAATGACGCAGCATTAAAGGTACTTTTTTTCTCGCTCGCTCGCTCGTTCGATTCTATTGTGCCAAAGTAAACATAAACAGTGCGTGGAGCAAGGTGCTCTTGGCGCGAAGGGATAAACGATGCATTAGCGCCGTTTCACGGTCGAAGGGCCTCCCTCCTCCCGAGAACGTCCTCCGACGATCATTGAGAAAACTCTTTGTGCAAGAGTCGGTGCATTGAGTGAGATTTATGTACACGAACTGTATTTCTTCTCGCTCGCGGCAGGAAGAAAACACTCGAAGGTCGCGGGGCAGACGGTCGCACGGTGTTCCGGTCTGTTTTCTTAGGTCCAACGGGCGCGGTAACGAGCGTCTTTCCCACCGGTGAACGGCTTTCTCGGCAGCGTTATATTTCCTCTCTCGAGTCTCGGTCGTCACTTTGTCTCGATGTGGCTGCCCGGATTTGGAGGATCAGCGAGTGGACAGCTTGGACGCTACCGACGATGGTAGTAGCAACGAAAGCCCACTAACATAATAATCGCTCACACATAATAATGGACGTGTCACTGAATCTAAAGCAAACAGTCAAAAACGATTCATCTGTTGTCGACTGTACTATATTGACTATGAATAAAATAAATGGGACAGTGTACAATACAGAGTAGAATTTTTTTTTGCTGTTATAGCATCAAATTTTGTTATAATAATAATGTTTCTTTTTACTAATTTTAAATTACAGTTTTTCTGTGGTAAAAAAGAAACATTGTCTCGTGCATCTCAACCGAAAGATTCCCAAAATTATGTAACCTCGGCTTCGCATTAAAATCCGAAACTCGTACTCGAAGCGTATCCGCCGAAAAAAAATGAAAAAACAAAGGAAAAAAAGCTAATTCCCCCAACGAAGGGTTCAGGTAGCAGTAGCAACGTTGTCTTTGAACGCTGGTCTGGTCCGGCGGATGTGGGGGTAAGCGCGGAACGCGATCGTCGGGGAAGGTGCGATAAACGGGTTCGTGAAGAGAATGGAGAAGAGGGAACGTGGGAGAGCCGAGGAGGAAGAGACGTCGTTCGTCGGGCCGCGTCCGGAGAAAGCGGCGCCGTATAAAGAGACACGCGCGTTGCCGTTCGAGCTAGGACGGAATAGAGAAGCGCGAGAGCGACGGCGAAAAGGAGAGAAAAATGGAGGAACGAGACAGCAGCAGCAGCAGCGCCGTCATAGCAATAAGGGTGTGGATCAAAATAACGAATGACCAAAAAGCGAATATCCAAAATAACGAATTTCAAAATGATGAACGTCTGAATCTAGAATAACCATCATTACAAAATTTGCTATTTCAGTAATTCGCTATTTCGATCATTCGCTATTTTACCTGCATTTGAATAAAATGTGGGGTCAAAATACCGAATGATCAAATAACGAATGGCTAAAACAGCGAATTCCGTAATGACGATCTTTCTAGATTTGAACGTCCGTTAGTTTTAAATTCGCTATTTTGGTCATTCGTTATTTTGGATCCCCACCCATATATGCGATGTGCGCGAGAGGCGCGCGCGGTGAGAGATGGGAAAGACAGGCGCAGGTAGCGACGTCGACAGAGAAAGCGCGAGGCGAAGGAGAAGAGGAGAGAAGCGAATATCGCGTACGTAACTCGAGGGGCCCCCGTGACTAATGACTCTATCGACGCGCCGCAACTCAGCCGGCAAACCCATCCAACAGCGGCAACAGCGGCCGAGGCGACGGCAGCGCCTGAGAGACTCTCGTGTCGCTTCGCACGCATATAAGAAGCGAGCGAGCGAAGTAAGTGAGCAGAAGAAGCGAAGAAGAAGAAGGCCGACGCGGATAACTTGTATTCCCGTGTAATAACAGCGAAATTATCGGGACCTCAAGGACTTTCGCACCCACAATTTAGCGACACGATAGCTGTGCAGCTGCACAGCCGCTGCAGTAGCCAGTAGCTTCATCAGGCTCCTTCGTCTCGCTCTACGTGTTCCGCGTAACCGTCGCCTTCCGAGTAAACAGCGACGAGTCGATGCTGCTCGCGCTCGCCGATCGAATCTTTCTCGTGAAAACGTGCCAGGAGGCAGGAGTGAAAGAATAAAAAAAAAATTAAAAAAAGAAGATAAACAAAGGAAACGCGACAAAGGTGGACAATGGCGGCAAGTCGACGCGACGAGGACATCCTGCGTTGAAAAAAATCAGTACTTGCGGCTACCAATCATTGGTGACATCAACCAAAAAATTGGTTGCAGTTACTAAAATATTGGTAGCTCTGACCAACGATTGGTAATCACAACTATTAATTTTTCTTAGTGTGTCTTCGCCCTCAAGAAACGAGAAAATCAGTTGTTTTTTTGTATTTAATTTTTTTTGTGGGCTTAATTGTGCCGACGTAAAATATGCGGACGATTTTGGTCGAAAAATTCACTCCACAGTGACGCGAAAAAAAACTGCCTCTGCTTTAGCTATATTTGGCGGAATTATTTTGATTAATTATCAAAATAATTCCTTTTTTCGCGGTGTATCCAAAGCGCACAACGTTTAACCCTAAAACCTCGAATATAAAGTTCCTATCCCGCCGCGCGCACACGGAGCCCATCAGGTTATCCCTCTCGATCGCTCGAGCCGCGCGGTTATTTCTTCTTCTGCGCCTCGCCTTCCTCATAATTCTTCGGTTAGCCTCTCCCCCCTCTCGCGGCCGCCGCCGAGACTCATCTCCGCCTCATCTCTTCATTCTCTTCTTTGGCAGAGCGAGCGGTGCTCGGCGGCGAAAGAAACGCTCGGGTCGGGCCGGAACGATGAAGATTTTAGTAATTCCAGGCTCTTCGTCCGAAGTGTGTGCTGCACGTTACGTATATATATCCATCCACCTCACATATACCTATACACGCATATATATCCATCTACCTCACATATACGTATACACGCATATACATAACCATCCACCTAGGTCGGATACCTAGTCCACTGTACCTCGGCTAAAACTTATGGCCGGGACGCGAGTTCTGCCACGCTTTTTAGGGGAAGAAGCGCTTTAACGCGCGCGTGATTGCCTCGTACAATTACCCACGTGGCCTCGTCGTCCGACTGCTCGACTATTACACCCCGGTCACCCCGCGCGTGCGCGCAATCCTTCTGTCTATATGCGCATGCGCGCTACATCGTTCGGCAAACTGCGGCAATAGCTTCGGACTGCGCAGACGCGGAGAATGCAAGCAGCAGCGGAGTTCGAGCGCCCTCCGAGGGAAGCGAGGAAAACAGTTTTTGTCCCGGGATTCCCGACTCCGCAATCGCGAAACGAGGAAGCCGAGCGCGCGCCGACCGCGGTGAAAAAAAACAAAACGTTGCTTCGAAAATTATCCGACTGTGTATGCCGCGCACCTAGCTTTTGTTACTTTTAATTACCCTTCGCGCTCGACGAAGAAACGTAACGATCGTTTTTTTCGCTCGGTACAGTCGTCTCTTTTTTTTACGTGCAATTTAGTATTTTTCCGCAGCGGAAAATATAGACGTATTAAATATTTAATAGCAAATCATCTTTTTATCCCCATCACTCGGTAAATGATACTGACGATAATAATAATCATAACGATAAGTACAATTAGGATCGAAAAATCGGAGTAAATCCGTAGTTACGAGCGCATCGAAGTAATCGCGAGAAAAAAAAAGTGGATCAGATAAATAATACCGCATGAGTAACGCGACAATTTCGAGCTCGCTTATTTCCACGGAAAGCACATCTGGCTCGTCCCCCAAGTCGACTCAGCGGCAGTGATTAGCTCGGTTATTACCACCGCTCGTCCGGCATAATTATTATCGATTCCATATACACAATCGCCGCCGCTCCGACGTATCGCGGTAGTGGTTCAACATCGTTCGCGTCCATAAATAATACCGGCGCATTAAATACCTACAGCCGGTGTAACGAGATGAGATAGTCAACTTGTCGTTCGTTCGTTCGAAAGAGAGAAACGGAGAGAGAGCAAAAATAAAAATAAAAAAAATGGCTACCGAGGCTGCGCAGAGCGGTCGGGACAACCACGAGCCACAGGTAGCTTGTTAGTTTAAGCAATTAGCAATTATAAGCGGTCATTACTTAATGCCTCTGCATACACAACCCAAGAGCTTCCGTCTCTCTCTCTTTTCTCTCCCCTCTTTGCATATATATTTTTTCCCATGCGTATACATTCGCGTATAGTATTAAAAGCGTGGAAAGGACATTGGGGAGGATGCGAACGCGATTACCGGGCGAAAGCTGCTCGCGAGGAGATATCGAAGACGACGAAGAAGGAGGCGAAGGAGAGGAGGCGAAGGAGGCGGAAAGGAGAGAATCGACGAGAACGGAGCGAGTGCGAAGTTACAAGGTGACCGTGAGCTGTGTGTTGTGTTGCGCTCGCAGCTCTGCCACGTCCAATCGCCTCTCGTCTCTTCCTTCTCCCTCTTTCACGCACGCGCTCTCACTTCTCTCTCTGTCCTCTGCTTCTCCCTCTTCTTGTGCTTCAGCCCTCGCAGTCGACTGAATCCTCGCTGTAAACCTTTCTCTGGCTGCTCTTTCGTCGCTAATAAAATGCGCGTGCACGTACAAAGCTCTCCACGGTCGGTGTTGCTGCTGCTGCTGTTGCTGCTGCTGCTTCTCTCATCTACACAACCGCCACTAGCGTCACCTTTGTGCAGTTTAGTAAAGGAGTTTACAGTGTAGGCCAACTGCGCGTGCGCGAGCCGCCGCCGCCCTACATGGCCACGCGGATAAACGGGTAAGACACGCAAAATTACGCCGAGACAAATGCCGGCGAGTTTTCGCGTTTTGCCGCGTTACAAAAGACGCCCGGCCGGAAAGTCAGTGGGAGGTGGAGATTGTTGCGAGCCGGTATCGCGCCGCATTTTATTGCGCGTATTAAAGTGCGTGGATTATGCGAGGACGAAAATGGTTGAGAAACCTTCGCGGGTCTTAATTTCTCGCGGGCAATGCGATTGTCGGGCGAGAGTTATTTGCGGCCTGGGAATTGAGACGAACGAAATTCGGTACATGCGAAGTTCGACTGAGTCAGTGACATTTTTTGCAAATTTTCGTTGCATTATCGACGCATTTTCACACACTCATTTTTTCAGAAGGAAATTATGAATAAAAAAAAGATTGCGTAAAATATTGATACCAATATATTTATTTAAAATTAAGAAAAAAAAATTCAGAAGGAAATCGTGAATAAAAAAAACTGAGTGAAATATTGATACCAATATATTTATTTGAAATTAAGAAAACTTTTTTCAGAAGGGAATTGTGAATAAAAAAGATTGAGTAAAATATTGATACCAATATATTTGAAATTAAGAAAACTTCTGTTCATTTTTTTTTGTCAAACAAAAACCAAAGTCGTAAACGGTCGTAAAATCCGCTTTGAGCGTGGACAAAAAATGTTTTCCTCTTCGTCCGTCTCGCGCTTCAAAGTGGCAAAAACGTGGCTAACTGTAAACCGCGTAATCTACGCTAATACATCAATCTTTGATGTTTGTGTGTTTGCGTGTCTGTGTGTAGAGGCTGACAAAACACACATCGAAGTGTGGTTGAAGCAGCGGAGTCGCGCAGTGGAAGGACCGAGACCGGGTGAGCACGAACATGTCGAACGCGGGCGCTGACACGAGCCACCCGCGTGTGTTCGTGAGGACATCGTGCTCATGAATTTATCTCGAGTTTCTCCCTCCTCCCTCCGCGCGCGTCGAGCGCCCTTAACCGCTTCGCATTCGCCTTTCGCGCTGCGTCGCTGCTCGTTGGGTTTTTGTTTTCGTTTTTCCCTCGTCTTTTTCCGTATGCGCTCGGTCGGGACGACGGCGAAGCGGAGAGAGCGCGAGCGAACGAGAAACAGAGTCGCCCATGGAGAGCGAGAGAGGGAGAGAGAGAGAGGGGGAGAAGCGCGACGGACGGCGCAGGTATCATCGAACCAGTTCCCCGGCGATGATCCGCTCGGTGGCCGCGCGAGAAATTCCAAGTTTACTTCGATATATAACGCGGTTAATTGATTAATTAACGAAGCCCCGACGGACGCTCGGTGGTCCAGCGGCCGATAAATCCATAATCGCAAAAAACCGCCACGACGATCTCGACGGCAACGAGTCTCACCCGGTTTCTTTGTAGCAACAACCGTTCGCGACTCGCGACTCTCGTACACTGTATTATTTATGACGAACCGCAGTGCGAATAAAATAATAAGAGCACTCCCAGAATGGTGGGAGTCGCGAAAAATAAATTTTGGGCCGATGAATGTGCATTATTTGGTTAGCCGTAAAAAAATAATTACGTATAAAAATATTTTTTTTATCAATTTATATGATAAAATGAATATGAATTATATGAATAAATTTATATTTCAAAATGTGTATATATAAAATCTACACATTTTATTCACCCTAAGAATATTCCCACACAGTGAGAAAAATTTGCAGTTGCGATTACCAATCATTGGTTCGATCTACCAAAATATTGGTTCTAGTTACTAAAATATTGGTAGCTCTGACCAACGATTGGTAATCACAACAATTAATTTTTTTCAATGCAATTCTTCCATCAATCTCACCTGACAAAACATTCACACCACAAAATTCTATCCGCACAAAAAAGAACAACTTTTGTCTCACCGATCGTCCCACTCGCGCTCCCAAATCGTCCCGCAGGGATTCACCGCGTCGTGCTTCCCGTAATTCGCGCAATCAATGTTAATATAGTAATCAAACGAACAAACAACGCGGCGAGAGGGGCGGCAGTCCCTCGGTCCCTGGCTTCGCGGTCCTGGGAACTCGAAGAAAAAACGTTGAAACAGAGCGCGCGAGGCGGATGGGACGAGAGGAGGAGGATTCCTCATCCTCCTCCTCTCGTCGACTGCGGAGCGAACGGTGGAAGCGAGGAGCAGACAAAGACGGAAACGCTCGCCGGGAGACCGAGAAGAAGAAGAAGAAGAGGGAAGAGGGCAGAGAAAAGGTGGACTGCTTACACGGCGGGACGCGCGGGAGTGCAGCACACGATAGACCCGGCGGCGCTGGGCTGCCCGTGTATCCGCCCACGTAATCTTGATTGTCGACACACCTCCACCACCACTGCACGTGGAGAGAACTCTCGGACGGCCGCACGCGGGACGCATCGGCGCTCGCGAACTTCCACCGGCGTGCTATATAAGCGAGAGTCGCTGCTGCTGCTGCTGCAGCAGCAGCGACTACTCCACTACTATGTGCATAGTCGGCCTGTCGCGCCGACTCCGTCACCCGTGCTCACGCGTCTATGCGCCCCGGGTTTGTGTATATATATTTATATGGATGCCATATGCATATGCACCGATGCACTTCTGCGCTGGGTGCATTAATGCGCTCGTCTCGCTGCACCCGCGTCGTGTACACAGCGGATCGGTCGAGATCGCATGGGAGGGAAATAGTGTGTTTGTCGACTGGACGTGCGGATTGAGATGAAGCGTTTGGAACGTTGAAAGTCGAAGCTGAATACTGAACAATGTTATTTTTGTTATATTTTTTATACCGTATCTTGTTTTATTTAAAAAAAAATTAAATTACGTCCATGTCAATTTGAATCACGAAAAAATCGATGGAGACAATTAAGGACGTAAGTGGATCGAAAAACACAGCGGAAAATGAGTTTATTCCGGTTTCGACGACTGCGTCTCTGATCGTTTTAATATCGTCTTTAATTGAGTTGTGAATCTTATGAGCGTTATTTAATGCAATTATGAGTAAATAAAAAATGGAGAAATAAATATTGATAAATAAAAATAAACAAGGGACGCCACAGAGACAAAGTCGCAGGTTCGGTCGTTGCGCGGAGGAGCGAAAATATGAGCGAAGAAGTCCCGAGAATCCGCTCGTGGTGGGCGCTCCCGACGCGCATATAATAACAATTTCATAAATCGAGGATGCGCTCCTTATTGAGACCGCGCGGGCCGCGCGTATCTCTTAATTAACGCCGCGCGCTACTCGATGCCCGCAATCGAGTTTCGAGATCTAAAATCAATTTAGATCCTCGCGAGCCGATAGCGACTCTTCCCGGCCCAACCCCCGTCCGCGACCTCCTCGCGCCGCGCGCGCGCGGCCGCTCTCCCGACGTCTCGGTGCGCCTCCTCGGCGCTTTTTCTTCCCTCCCATTCTTCTCTCGCCTCGCGTTGCACGACTTACCCTCGTCCCTTTCGTACCCGTTTGTTTTATTGATCTGTATTTTTTCGGGAATAAAATAATGCGAAATTAGGCTCACGATTTTTTTTTATCAATGGTATTATTTTCTTCGATTTTTCTTTATGCACAAAATATCAAAGCTTTGACCTACAAAATGTCAACAATTTTCATAATTCATAAATAAATGTCTAGATTTTTTTTACAATTAAATTCTTGACATTTGTTTGAATGTGTAATTATTTATTATGATGAGCTCATTCCACAGTAATTCACGATATCGTCGCAGGCTTATCAGTCATCCTGTTTTTTGCCGCACAGCAATCGTCGAAATTTAATTTAATTATTTGGCGTTCACAATTCAATTGCATAATTCAATAATCCCAATTTTAATAATTCACAAAAAAAAGTTTGGATTTTTTTACAATTTCTTGAAATTTATTTGAATATGTAATTATTTATTATTATGAGCTCATTCCACAGTAATTTAGTGTATCGTCGCAGGCTTATCAGACATCCTGTTTTTCACTGCACAGCGAGCTTCGAAATTTAATTTCATTATTTGGCGTTTTCATTACAAAGACGAGTCAGTGTAGTGCGGGCAAAGCGAGAGCTGCGGATCGAGGCGCAGAGGAGAGAAGGGACGAGAGCGAGGCAGCGAAAGAAAAGGATCGAGAGGAGATATAGTATAAAGGGAATATAAGAAGAGTGCGGGCATCGTTGGGTATATTTGCGCCGGGGGACGATGCTATCCGCGAAGAATACGAGAGGGTGAGACAGAGGAGCTCTCTCTTCTCTGTCTCACCGAGAGAGGCCCCAGTCTCGTCGTTCCGTACGTCGCGGCCGTGTGTGTTTGCTATATACGCGCAGGTCCCGCGGTGAACCTGAGTAACTTAATATTCCGGGCAATAAATAAGAGAATGCGGCGCTCTTGCGAGGTCCGCCCTGCAAAAAATCCCTCCGGGGGGAGGCAAAGGGAGGGGGGTCAAGAGGGAGCGAAGGGAGGAAGGGGGGGGGGGGGGTATACCGACCATATCTATAGTCATTGTGCGCGTGGTGAGCGAAGAAGCGCAGCATCAGAGACGCCCACGCCCGGGACCCAGGCGCATCCCCCCAGACTCCTGGGATCCTCCGCACCGTCGCGACCCCGGACCCACCTACAACCTTAACCTCGCGTGGCCCCTGCGCTCAACACTCTCTAACCTCCGCACCCTATTATACCATCCCCCTTGCGCTCGATCTCACGTAATTAAGTTATTACCTCGCGCGCATCTCTGTCTCTTATTCTTTCTCGTGCGCAATCAAGTTATTATTCCCGTCGCACGATGCGACGCGAGAGGCGAAGACGAAATTCGATGGGAAACTGTCGAACAATTTTTTTTCGATAGCGACTGGATTTAAAAATAATGAAATTGGATAAAAAGATTTTTCACATTTTTTATTATGAATTTTTCGGCATGAACGTGTTATAAAAAAATATCATTTATATCGGTGGTACATTTTCAACAGGATTAAAAAAAATGAAATTGGAAGTGAAGATTTTTCACATTTTTTATTGTGAATTTTTCGTCATATGAATGTGTTATAAAAAAAATATAATTTATATTGGTGGTATATTTTCCACAGGATAAAAAAAAATGAAATTGGAAATAAAGATTTTTCACATTTTTTATTGTGAATTTTTCGTCGAATGAAAGTGTTATAAAAAAAAAATTATTATTCATATTGGTGGTATATTTTCATCTGTATCAGGATTAACTTATTCGACTCAATTATTAACTTTTTCGAGAAGCTGACGTTTTATTGTTGATGACAAAAATGTGGATATTTGCCTTTTTTCAACGGTATTAAGCGTCACGAATCGATTCGAGGAAATCCCGGTGCGCAACGTCGCCGAGATATATTTGTGAGGCGAGGTGGAAGGACATTGCTCTCAATCAGCGCGAGTCGAGAGTCCTAGCGGCGTCCGGTTGGGTGGCAGCGGAGAAATATGCGCGCGATATGAAGGCGACACTCCCGTCGGGGCTGTGTGTGCACATTATAGGCTCGCGCGCGAGAGCCGCGTGCGGATCGCGGCGGTGCACCACGGCAGTCCCGATCCTGCAACTCAGCCTCCGGCTTTACCTGGAAGCCCCGCGCGATAATCTCCTATGGAAATCGGCGTCGTGAACGAGGA
Source organism: Itoplectis maculator (assembly GCA_964034905.1). NCBI lineage: Eukaryota > Metazoa > Arthropoda > Insecta > Hymenoptera > Ichneumonidae > Itoplectis > Itoplectis maculator. The sequence goes on from OZ035857.1 coordinate 9,885,103, forward strand.
CTCAGGGATCTCCGGGTACGGCGAACGCACCCTTTTCCCTCCCTCCCCCCCACTGGTCGAGAGTCTCCGGGTCCGGTAGTCCTCGCGAGAGGCGAGCGAAGCAGGTGCCAAGGGTGTAACGGGTCGTCGCGAGAGTCGACCCAAACCACCTGAATGACTTCCAAACCTGCTGGCCAGTGTCGATCCTCTTCCGAAGCGATAAAAAAAAACTTTCCGACGTTAGAATTCGTCTGTTGTTTTTTTCTTTTTTTTGTGAAAAAAATAGTCGAAGGTACAAGACTCAATTTTATCGATATGCAATTTTTCTCTCTTCGAAAAAATCGACAACTGCGCCAAAAATATATTTTGATTAAAAAAATTCGTTTTTATTAACCCGTTAACGCTGCACAATCAATTGGCGAAAAATTCTGCCTGGCAACATTTTCGCTTCATAACCAGCCGCGAAGATTAATCGGCTCCACCCGATTAAACTCGACGAATTAATTGCGAGAAGAAATTATCGCGACCGGTTCACCGCGGCTAATAAAGAATTGACACCGAACCACGCGAAATATGAAACCCCCGACGAAAAAGTCTTAACAAGGTCAAGTGTAGATGAGCTAATCGAGTTCGCGAAAAAAAAAAAAAAATAAACCTGCGAAGAGTGAAGATGCGATGATAGAGACAAGAGGCGGAGGAACGAGAGGAACGTAGCGAGCGAGGCTAGGAGGGAGGGGAAGAATAGACGCGCGAGAGGTGGTCGAAGAGTGCGAGCGAGCAAAAGACACCACGAACGAAGGTACGAAGAGAGAAAAAGAGAGAGGGAAAGGGATGAGACCCAGGAATGCAGTGCGTGGGCCTCTCTTTCTTTTTCTTCCTCTCCTCTCTTTCTCTCGGTCTCTTCTTCTCCTTCTCAGCTCTTAGACAACGTGGTCAGGAGACCGCGTCTCTATCAGCCGCCATAAATAATTCCTCGTGGTCGCCCCATAGTGTTTTTCGGCTACAGCTACGTTCGGAGAGAGCCCCTCGTGAAACACACCGCGAACACACGGTGAGTGAGCGAGCGAGCACGCTGTACACGCGCGAGAGTCTCTTATGCGCGACGACTGCGACGACGACGACGACGACGACGACGACGATGCGAGGCACCGGCGGCGACTGCATCGCTCGCTCTCTCCGAGACTCCGAGCGCAGGACCGGTCAGACTAGGCTTTTGCCGCGTTTGTATAGCACATATATATATTTTTTTTTATTTTTGTATATATAGATATAGACGCAACGACAGTGTGACGATACGATTTTTCGACTGTCTGCGCGGCTGCTGACTCTTCCCAATGCAGCGTATAATACATATACAAATGTATATATATACAGACAATATTTTTAAATAAAAAAAGGCTTGAAATAAAAATAAAAATATATTTGTGTATATTCAAAGTAAATGTGTGGGTATTTTTTTATATGGTGTGTGTATATGCATGTTTATATATGTGTTATATGTATCGAGTGGAATCTGCTGCACAGATACAGTCGAAAAATGGTAGTATCACACTCTCCGGCATTCTCGTGTGTCGAGCCACGCATGCGAGTCCCTTGTACGACGCACACCTATGGATCCCTCTCCGAGATCGCTCGGACTCGCTCGGGCGGATATCGAATTGGGAATAAAAAGAGGAGAGAAGGTAGGGAGGCTCACCGAGTCCGACCGACCGGGCGACCGCCCCGAACGATAATATATATCCCGCGACGACGTTTATACCGCTCCGAGTGAGGCCCACGCGGATTAAGTCAATACGTTATATCAACTGAAATTTCGGTGAATTCGAAAAAATCGTGAGAACACCGGATTACGTAGCCGTGTTCGCGTTACGGACGCGCGTCGTTGTTGTATCACTGCTTTGGCGGGGGGGATTTCGTGTCATTCGGGTTAGGCAACGGATTCAAGATGTAATAGATGCGTGGAAAAATCCTATAAACCTGTGATTTAATGCAACTGATTTTTTTCACTCAACATTTTTTCATCAAATTTGACAAAAATAGTGATAAAATAGTGATAGTGACAAAAATATTTGTATACGCAATATGCACAATATTTACATTAAATGAAGTGCTTGTAATTGAATTTTTTTATTTAGTTGCCAGTTGGATTAATTGTCAAAGTCATTTAGCCTCATTTCAAATCAAACTCAATATTTTTTCATCAAATTTCCTTTGACACCGCTGAATTTTTACCACCCGATAAACAATCGTGACAAAAATATTTTGCACGCAATATATACAATATTTAAATTTAATGAATTGTTTTTTTAATTGAATTTTTTATTCAGTTGTCAGTTGGATTAATTGTCAAAGTCATTTAGCCTCATTTCGCGGTGAACAGGACGAAGAGTCCGGAGACTCGTGTACACACGACTCGTATGTAGCTGTGAGTTTCGCACTGCTCACCGGTCGGGAGAGGGGGAAGGGGAGGGGGGGGGGGGGGGAGGATCGTACGCGCGCATCCACGCAAGAAGTGCGTCGCTCGTTAGTGCCACTAATTACGAGCTAGCCGCGCGTCGACCTGAACCGTATACAGCGTGCACCGAGACTCGCCCCACGTAAACCATGTAAACTCCTCGCGCTTGTTCGCGGTCTTCGGTCTCCCTTTCTCGCGCAGCTTCCTCCTTAATGAGCGCCCTAGTAAAATCGCGAAAGAACTATAACGCGGTGAAAAAAACGCCGCGCGCGGTGTTTCTGATGCAGCGCGGAGCGCATCAGCAAATGCCGCGGCGTTAACTCGCTACCGAGATGGATGCGCCGAGTCGCTGACACGTCGAGCCGGGTAATCGCGATAAAGTTGTCATGCGCCACGTAAGAATCAATTTATTTATTTTATTTTTCGTCCTTTTATTTTCTTCAGTTATTTTCCTCGCGACCCGAAACGTTATTCGCGGTAAAATAAAATTTTCGAGACACGATACGAAAATACAATTAATAATTACATAATTATTAAAATAATTAATACAGTGACAAAATATATAAATATTTTTTCGGGAAAAATGCCCGAAAAAAATGTTACTCAATATTCATCCACTTTTCAGAGAATTGAAAAAAAAAAAATAAAACATTTTCCATCCGTTGTATTAATTTAACAAATAATTTTCCGAGAAACCCGAAAAAAATTCGTAAGCACCGAGATCGAGATCAAGAGCGTAAAATCGATCGGCCGTTGGGATAAACGTTTCGCGGATATCACCAGCTCGCGATCGACGCCCCTAATAATGATAATGACAATAATAATAATAATGACGATATTAATGCCTTCGATAATCGACTATCACCCCATAAGCCGGGATCGGCCCCCGATCGGAGAGCCCGCGGTAATCATCAGCAGGCCTCATAACCCGCGTCTTTATAAACACGGAAGCGATTAACCAAGGTCGAATCATCCCAGCTTCGATTATTATCTCGATTATTAACCGTCCGATCCCTTCTCTCGCCGCGTGACCCTCAACCCAACCGACGAATAATGACGTATTTTGTAAATCCCTCATAAAAAAAAATAAAATAAAATTTTTAAAAAACCCTGATCGAGCGGTACGCGACTCGTGGGTAAAGAGTCGCGGTTCAAGTGAATTGAGTCTGAGAAAAGACGGCGAAACGAGAGCAAAACGACGCTCCGCGCGTAGCGAGGAGATTTTTATCGAACGAGATTGATCCCCAACGAGATCGATCTGCTTTTTTGCGAGAGCGAACGCGGCGAGGGGGAGCCGAGGGGAGGGGGGAGGGGTAGGGGGGTCGAGTGGAAGGACAGAGTCGTCCGCGACGAGGGACTCGGATTTCGTAGCTATAACGCAGATATATACGCGCCGAGGGAGTTAGGTGAATCGTCTTCGAGGAGCAGCCGCGCGCGGGGGAACCGATGTTGCCGGCGATGCTCGACTCCTCGATTCGTATGTCTCCCGACGCATCGCGGCGGCCGCGCGCGGAGACAGAGCAAGAAAGAGCAGAGACGAAGAGACGAGGAGAGAGAGAGAGAGAAGAAGCTGTGCGTGGAAACAAAGTCAACGTGGCGGAGGTCTTTATTCGATCGCGCAGGCGAATCACGTTCACGACAGGGAGAGACGTCGTCTCGTAACAAATATGTATACATGTATATATATCGAGCCACACACAGGACAATCTGTATTTCGCTATATATATAAGATATCGTCAAACACAATTTTTTTTATTCATGTATATGTGTATAGAAAATATACAAATATTTTCTTATTGTAAAAAAACATAATCTCTCGTACTGTAAAAAATAATAAAAAAAAAAATACATATAAATTCAATTCAATTATAGAAAACGATTTCATTTCTCCAAAAAATAATAAAAAATAAAAATAAATACATATAAATTCAATGCAATTATAGAAAACGACTTAATTTCTCCTAAAAAAAAAATAAAAAATATAGAGCCTCGCATTTATGTATATATTTTTATACACATAAATGTATACGTCTCGTCGTCCGTATTTGTTCTTTCTCGTCGTCTCGTTCGCATGAAAGGACGCAAGACGATCTTGGGGAGTCTCTCTCCCTGTGGGCGCGGAGTGCAGCGTCGCGCAACACACGCTTCCAGCACCCGAGGAGCACACAGCAAGAGGAGGAGAGGAAGAGGGAAGAGGAGGAGGTGGAGAAGAATCGGCGAGACCGAGAAGGATCGACGTCGGATCCTTTTTACGCGTGTGCGTGACTACCTGGCAATGGTACCGATACGTATACATAGTATATACACGGTGTTGGTAATGCAGCGCCGCCGCCGCTGAGGCAGAGGGCCCGGGCAATCCAGGGTCTTCTGCCCGAGCGGACCCGACGTGGCCCAACTCGGCCAACGGGTCTAACTAACTAGCGTACACGTTCCCCTATATCCTACACACGTCCACCCGGAATTCGTAGCGGTGGCTAAGAACCGGACCCGTGGAACCGGCGAACCGAGTCAGCGCATTTTTCGCGAGTGAGAAAAAATAAATCCGTGGCAAATAAAATTAAGGCAAAATTAATACGTTCGATACCTGAAGACGTGAGAAAAGAAATTTGGATTATTATTCAATACCCGAATTTTTTTTTTTTTTAATTTTTTATTTGCTGTGATATTTTTTTAGTGCAAAGTATCAACGTCAACATTGATCAAATATCACCTCATCGAATTTGTTTATTTTTTTTAATGATCGCTTTTTCATATTATCACATAACTCGGTACCTGACGAATTTGTTTGGAATCGCGAGAGCCTCGAATCCGTCGCTCGCCGAGGATGCGACGAGAGTACGAGAGCAGCGGTGCAGCCGGGAGAAGAGACGACGACGAAGACGACGAAGACGAAGACGACGACGAGAGGAGGAAAGAAAAGAGGGAGGAGAGGAACTGGCCCTCGCTAACAAAGAGATGTCTGCACGGGCGGCGCGCGCGTTTGGCGCGGGTGTGCGCGAGCATCGTGCGGATCTGCGCGCGCGGTCCGACTCACCGACGGCGATGAAACGTGTGTGTGTGTGTATGTGTAAGATACTCAAAGTCCCGGCATATGTACTTGTATCGAGGCTCATGCGGCAATCGCGCGAAGGTAGTTTTGCAGTGTACATACGGCGGGTCCGCATATCGCCCCGGGGGGAACCGTGAAGCGGTCGTAACGCACGTGATGCTCTCGTTGGGAGCAGACGTCAGGTCACTTTAGTCATTTTGTTCACTTTCTCGTCGCGTACATTGTCACATCAAAAAATTGTATCAATCAGGCGACTGCGGTGTCGACTGTAAATTAATTGTGGGAAAGTGAGAATACAATCAGGGTGGACAATTTTCCTGGTAGCCAATTTTTTCCTTGTTGGACCATCAATATTTATGAAGGATTGTTCAATTTTTTTTTAGGTTGGGACATGAAATGTGTGTTTTCTTTTGGACATCGATGGTCGAGTGGCAGTCGAAGGGGAAAGTGGAGAACTTAATCCTGGTTCCCAATGACGTCGACAATGTCAATATCATTGTCTCCTGATGTCGTTCATTGCCATAGCCATAAACTGATCATTTTTGTCCATTGTTATCCACATTGTTAACTTTATTATCCAAAGAGAACAAATTTACGTCAGAACAGATACTGAACCAACCTCAAAGAGACAAAACACACAACCGAACGGTCTCAAATTTCAGGCATTGCATAACCCAACGTCAGAAGTCCAGGAAGCGAACGCCACGAACGAAGTTGAAGTTGCCGTCATTGCCGAGAACCTCCGGAAGCTCGAGAGAAAAAACACACTACAAAAATTCAAAAGAGACGATCTCTCGCGGCTTGCAGACGCCTAACGACGCCCACGTCGTCGAGACGCCGACGCGAAGTCGCGACGGATTGAGACGTTCGAGAGTCTCTCACAGTCTGACGCACCCGAAGGAGCATAAGCATCGGCATCGGCAACAGCAGCAGCAACAGCAGCAACAGCAATGAGGAGTCTCGAAGCTCGGAGTCTCGGAATATGATTATTCCGATGATAATCGCAATGACGAGGAGGCCAAGAGGCGAACATAATACGCCGATGACTTCTCGGATTTCTCGCTTGTAGAGAGAGCCTCGAAGGACCCCGAGGCGAAGTCAAACTCCGCGAAGACCAAGAAGACGGCCACGTGACGCGATCGCTGTAAAAGGATTTGTTGTGAAAACGTCGCCGCGAGGCACGAGACGAGCCAAAAGCAAATTCATCAGGTCCCCTCAAAACTTGAAACCAGTAACAGCAGCAGCAGCAGGTTCGTCATCCGGCGTGCGAGGTGCTCTCATTAGGCTGATCCGCAAATGGAAAGCCGGCGAAGCGCTAAGACGAACTTAGGTAGACGACAAAATGACTACCGGAATGGGGCACCGAAATGGCCGGCGTAAAAATGACAACGAAAAATGACGGACGAAAATGGCGAAGGAGACAGAAGCTGTGCAAACCGATGAAGGCAGAGAAAGAGAGAAATGGAAGGTTGTGTTTTTTTTCTCAGTCCTCATCGCGTTCCCCTCTACTTACTCGGAAGTCGTCCTTAATTCATGGGGTTCTGGGCGAGTGCGGTGCCCTTTTTTCGTTCCAGGGTGAATTCTCTCTTTCTCTTTTCCACTCAGTGTCTGCCTCTCGTCCTCCACAAGTTCGTGGAAGGTTCGCCGTTAGGACGACGACGTCTCGCTCGTTCCCTGTGGAGGACGATGCTATATAGGCCAGGAAGAGAATCAGGAGGAATCGGGAGGCTCTTTGCTATGGCTCGCGGCAAGAGGAGCCTGTTGCATGGCCGACCGAGCGATCTCTATTATGCCGAGTCGGGTTCCTGATGATTTTGCCGGGTCCGAGCGGCAGAAGCAGAAGCTGCGGCAAAAACTACCAACGCCTCGGCCTATTTCGAGTCAGGGGCTCGATGATGCTGCTGTTGCTGCTTTTGCTGATGCTACACAGTCGGCCGATGTGGTCCGGCGAACAATCCTCGGCTCTTGACGGGCTCGACGCTTCATCGGGCACGCGGCATCCTGGACGCAGAACCTACAGCAACGTCCGGGACATTCGCGTCTCTCACTTTCGCCGGTTCGAGGCCGGTTCGGTCCGTCCCGGTTTTTGCCACCTCGGAGCTCTGCGGTCAATTGACTTCGCTCCCCGCGACTAGAGCGACTAAAGTAATAGGCCCGTTTTGGCGCAGCCGTTTCGACGAGCTGATCACTCAAAGCAGCGACCGACGCGCCGCCTCGGTCAGAGGTTGTAGGTTGCAAACGATTAGGAAAGGGTTTTTAGTTCGTGAACCTTGCGAAGATTTTTAGGAGGCATTTTCGACTTTGAATAGCGGCGACGAGGAAATGAAACGACTGTAATGATACAAAAATTAGGACAGGACCGGAAAATGTAAGGTTTCCTTGCATCGTTTTGAGCCATTTCAATAGACACAAATTGCGTTACACTGAGAAAAAAAAATTACTTGAAATTTAATGTACACGTACTGGAAATTTTTATTCATAAACTGATATAGTAAAATGTTCTATACAAGTGCGACGTCAAATTTATAATTTTAATAATTTGCTTTGATTTTACTGTAAAAGTACTTTTTTTTTTTTTTTATTTACTCTAATTTCATTGCAAAGATACCGTAATTTTATATCAAAATTGTACAATAAATTTACTGACGAATTTATGGATTTAAAGTTCCAGTCTTTTCTGACAGTGTAGGTCATACAAAATTAATAAAAATCAAAACAATTTCCCGAAGACAAAATAATTGGAAAATTTTCCAGGGAAGTCGCCACGCGGGTAAAATACTTCAGCGGCGAAGCGAAGATCGTTCACCTCCGCCGTTCGCATCGTCGTCGCGTCGATCTCGTGGCGCGAATCGCGGCACCGAGAAGTTGAGGCAACGCGCCAATGGGACGAATAAAAGAATCCGCTCTCGACTCGCGAGAGTTTATTTCTCGGTGGAGGAAGGCGGGAGAGAAAAAGCAGGCGGAGAGGACAGACGCGGCTATAGCGACGTCCTCTCCGCGCGCAAGCTGCTAGACACGTGGGTCGCGACGCGGAGTCGCGCGTCGCGTGCGTAAGTGTATTTATAGCCGCGTCTATGCCCGCGCGTGCGCACGTGAGCGTTCTACCTCCGTACGCACGTCCGTGTGTCGCTCGCGCGCGCGCGACATCCGAATATCCGCCTGGTGCGTCTGCGTGCAGCGTTTGACTTCGCGAGCAGCAGAGAGGAGTTGTGCCCAAGATGCGCGACTCCGTGACGCGCTCAAGTACGTGCAAATACGATGAAATTTTCGCCGCGAGGATTTCACTCCTCTCCCTCTGACTTTAATTAGAATTCGTTTCCGTTTCACACTTTTGCGGCGAGGAAAAGAAAAATTGAAAACGACCGGTGAAATGATTCGATCAGTTTTTTTTACTTTTTTATCGTTGGACGAAACCAAAGTATTTTTTATTTCAATTGCGTTGGATGATAGAAAATTTACAAAATTCGTTTGTACCAAACAACTGTCGAGCTTTTTAGTTGTGTTAACAAATAATTTCAATACGAAATTAATTTAGAAAAATCGATGGGAAAAAAATGAAAGGAAAATATAGGATTACATTTTGGTAAATTAGTTGAGTTGAAAAAATAATTTCAGATGTTACGAAATTAATTTAGAAAAATTGATGGGAAAAAATTGAAAAAATGAAAAAAAAAAAAAGGATTGCATTTTGGTGAATCCGGAGCTACGGAAACGAAATAAAAGTCGCGAAAAAAAATGACCCGTGGAATAAAGTGGTCGGCACCTAAGCTCAGATTTCCTCGTTCGCGGCTTGTTTGGCTAGTCGAGGGGCTCGGGCGATTGTTTGTCAAACAAACGGTCGGAGCTCGCGCGCGACTTCGCTTCGGGCGGTCGCCGTCTCTTTTTCGCGCGGCACACGCCCTGCTGCTGGCCCCTCTCTCTCGTCTCCTCGGCACGCAGCAGCAGCGAAGTAATAGAATCCGCGCAGCCACCGAACCGTCGTACCACTTCATTCCGCACCGGTGAAACTGCTGCCCAAGTGCAGAGTCGACCCTTGTTTTACCGTCGGCGTCAACAAACAACAAACAATTATAGTCGTCACGCGACTTTGTCGCGTGACAATAAAATCGAGCGGCCGTCCGAGTAATCGGGTCACGCAAGAGCGAACCCTTTCGCTCGTTGACATATATATATATCACGGTCGAGAGGGCAAAAGTCGTGTGGGCGGAGCACGAGCCAAACCTCAGTGAAAAAAAAAGGAAAAAAAAAAGAATAATCAAAGGGGTGACGATATTTTGCCCTCCGCCGATCGTGGCCGTTGATTCTCAGCCGTGAATCAATTACTTCAAGCACCAGTGAACCCTTTTTTTTCTACCCTCTCGCTGCAAATATTTTCGAACCCCTTCTGGCACTTCGATTGACTCTATTTATGCAAATCGTCGCGGTGTTCTTAAATACAGCTATGTTTAGGCGTGTGTGTTTTTTTTTATTTCAATTTTTTTTATTTCGTTGTTGTGGTACACAGAGGAGCAATGACACCGGGTGGTGCAATCTTTTGAGGCCCTTGAAGGGTTGGAGGGGGCATTTCTTGCTCTCGACGATTCGCCTTTATTCTCTATTGTCGACTCGAGCCAACGGAACAATGGAAACAATTTTGTCGATGTATTGCGAGCGCCGCGAAGGAAAGGATTGAGAATTCTCTACCCCCCCCCCCCCCCCTCCTTCGTCCCTCGGGGAGCGCGAAAGTTAAACGCCTCTCGCGGCATTCGAGCCATTGTAATAACCGCGGTTTCTGCGTCGGGGGGACGAAATAAGGCAAACTCGCCGTCTCGCTTCCTCTCATCGAGAGGCTTGTACTTGTCGCGGCGATTCGGTGACGCGTCGATGGGTCCTTTATCACTCGATCGAGCGTGAAATACTACGGTGATATAAATAATAAATACGGCCGAAGAGAGACGGCGGAGCGATTTACAAAGCCCTGTCATTGATATATATTGTGCCGTAAAATCCGAGAGTGGGCCACCTCTGAGCTCTTTATTTAATGTGGCGGTGAATCTATGAATCTAAATTCGCTCGTTTGTGCGGTTGACGTGAAAGGCTCTTTGGGATGATGGATTATAAAAATGCCGAATGAAAATTGACGGTTGAACGTCGACTTAACTGTGGATAATTAAATTATCGCGTTTTGCTGTTGAGTTTATTTGATTCGTGACCTAAACTGAATTATAACAAAATTATAGTCATCATTTTTTTTCGTATTTTCGTAATAAATCTAAATTAAACTTTAAAAAAAATAATAACTTTTTTAGTGGCAATATTTTTTCTTGTGCTCGTGAAATAAATTTAAATTCCGAAGTCGAAGATACGAAGTCGCGTTTCGTCACTGCGATTTTCGAGGAGCTAAATCTGCGGTGCGCCGTGTCCGAAATAACGATAACTACTAGCAGAAGGTGGAGGACCGAGCGCAGCAGTGCACAAATCAAACTTTTCATCGCGCGCGCGCGCCACCCTCGCGCGTATCGGTAGTCGCGCGGCGTAGCGCGCGCGCGCGCGCGCGCGAGCGGACCGCGCGCAGTGCGAAACGTATAAATAACCGAAGGAACATTCGCACCGGGAGGTTCCCTCATACATTTGCATACAATCCGCCGAGTCCCGGAGGGCGACGAATATTTTCGACTTCACGACGCTTCGAAATGCAACAACTCCTCGCGGCGCGCGACGCAAGTCGCCGAGCGTTGAATCGGGTCTTCCATTAAAATATAAATATAACACACGCGATTTTCTCGTATCGGTGAAATCTCGCGCGCGAAACTCGGCCTCGAAAGATCGAATCTTTGTTCGTATTTATCGCACCAAAAAAAATAAAACTATAAACGAATGAATACAATTTTTTCAAATAAAAAAAAAATAAGAAAAAAATCATTTTCACATAATTATTAAAGTACTCTCAAAATATTTCGACTTCCTGTCAGACGCAACGTCGGAAAAAGATTCATCGTCGCGCGGTAGAATTAACGTGTTTGCTTAGAATCGTTAGGTACTTCCTTCTTTTTTTTTTTTTTTTTTTTTACACGTGCATCTGTTTTCGACACTGCGAGGTGGAGAACGCGAAAGGGCCATAGAGGAGATCGCAGTGTCTGCCGCGCGCTGCCCATCGGGAAGAGAATCCCGAGGACTATATTTAAAAGTAATAGAGAACGAGCCAATGGGCGGCGCGCATTGAGTCAGCGGACCAAAAACTTATTTCCAGCGGCTGCGGCGTCTGTCGCCGGTGCGCCTCCAGTAACACAGAGCGAGCGCCACCAACACACTGGTTTATAGCAGGGGCAAAATGCAAAACACCCGACTCATCGCCGTTGTCGTTGTCACATTATTATTTGACTCACTAATATAATTTGTAATTTTTCAAATAAAAAAAAATCTATATTTATAACTGGATTTTACGTAACATAAAAAAGTGCTGACACAAATAATTAAAAAGCAAAAATAAAAATATTGCACAACACAAAAATCATTCCGATCAAACAAAAATAAAAATATTGGATAACACAAAAACCATTTCGATCGAACAAAAATAAAAATATTGGATAACACAAAAATCATTTCGATCGAACAAAAATAAAAAATAAAAAAAAAATAAAAATTGAACGAACGAGCGAAAAGTGCGTGTTCGCGAAAGTAGCGAAAAAGCGTTCATCACCGGGGCGAAATTTACGATCGCCCCGCGTAACCCTGGCGAACGTCGGGGGAACGGTCGAGGAGAGCGCGTAGCCTTAGGTCGAGGCTGAGCCCGAGATATAGGCACGAGACATGAGATATAGCGGTGCACTTGGCTCGGATGATGCCTTTCCACGCGAGGGAGTAAGAGCAAAAGATCGTGCACCTGGAGTGGTATCGGGAACGGAGAGTAAGAAAACGTTCCGGCGAGCCCGGCGAGCTGATCCGCGGGACGTTGCTGTGTAGCGAGAGACCATAAGCGTGTAATCACGAAGATTCTAGTTTGGTAAAGATAATTGCGGGTTGTCGGACCTCGAACTCGCCGTTCTCTAGGCCTCCGCGCACACATCCGACTGTCTCGCTCTCTCTCTCTTTCTCTCGTCCTCCAATCCTCTAACCTTCTCCCCCCTCCACTGCCCCCCCCCCCGGTCCCCCCCTTCGCGGATATATCGGCCCGGGCTATATGCACAGTCAGGGGCCGCGCGAGATCAACCTTGTCTCGTCAAAATTAAGAGATCCGGCCTCGTAATTTCTTCATCGTATTTTACCGTCGAGGCGCCGGCCGAGATTTTAAGCTCCTTTAAGCGAAAATTGAAATATTTTTACATTTTTTTTTGTCCGCGAGCAGCGATCACAGTGTCAAAACGTAAGGACATTTTTTAAAAAGTTCGACGAAATTTTTTTTTTTTTTTTAATCAACTAAAAAAGGGTTGTAACCGGTGTTTTCAGGGGTAGAATATGCGATGGTATAGGTTAAAAGTCGATATTTTGAAAAAATAAATTTCGTGACCCCGATATAGGCGGTTTTCGGCCCGGCGGCCAGATCTACGATTTTTGACAAACTGTTCGGCCAAAATTTTTTTTTTTTTCGAAAATTCACTAAAAAAGGGTTGTAACCAGTGTTTTCAGGGGTAGAATATGCGACTTGAGAACGATGGTATAGGTTAAAAGTCGATATTTTGAAAAAATAAATTTCGTGACCCCGATTTGGGCCGTTTTCGGCCCGGCGGCCAGATCTACGATTTCTGACAAACTGTTCGGCCAAAAAATTTGTTTTTCAAAATCAACTAAAAAAGGGTTGTAACCAGTGTTTTCAGGGGTAGAATATGCGACTTGAGAACGATGGTATAGGTTAAAAGTCGATATTTTGAAAAAATAAATTTCGTGACCCCGATTTGGGCAGTTTTTGGCCGCCCAAATTGGGGTCACGAGTGAAAAAAAGTGTATTTATTAATAAAAAAAAAAGAAGTACGCACCCGCCTTTTATTTTATTTTATTTCCAACGTTCACGGAAGGTGACTTAATAACGACGGACTATTAATAATACAGCGAAACAGTTGCGAACTATGAGAATAAAATATTTCCTCGGCGCATTGTAACCGCGGGTAAACGGCTGAGTGACGGAAAATGAAAATGAATAGGTATAGAGAGGGCAATGTCGGTGCCGAGCCGAAGGCCTCGGGCGCGACTCTCTTCTTCTTGCCCGCGACTCGGTCGGATCACAGAGCGCGCAACGCGCGGAGAGCGAAGGCCTCGCCGTGTGTAAACGCCGAGCGGAGCTCAGGGAGCGGAGCGAGTGAGACCGGTAACTCCGCGAATATCGCCGCTCGCGCGCGAGTCGCCGCGCGGCGCATCCACGGCGCGCGGGTTGTACGAGTTTAACAACCGGTAATTGTCCGGCCTGGGCCGTCCGGGCCGTAAAATCCGAGCGAGAGCAAACAACCCGGCTGCGATCCCGTCGAGCCGCCGCCGCAGCCGCCGCTGCTGTTACGACTCGCGGTGCCCTCGCAACGCGCATCCATTGTGCGCCCGGCAAAACGTTCGGCTGCGCGTTGGGCATTATTTTTTCCACTCGGAAGCGAGTAAATTAACGTTCGATTAATTTGCGTCTCTGGACGTTTGAGCAAATTGGTTCGTTCGACCGACGTCGAACCAAAAGCAATTTGTTCAACAATTTGCATCGACGAAAATATTTTTCGAGTCTTTTATTTCATACGAACGAAAAATTCCAATCAATGTTCAGACGGTTAGGATATAAAAATTTCTCTGTCGAGTAAAATGAATTTATTTCGAAAAATGCTCAATGTTATTCAATCAGTTAATAGTTCACGTGTAACAATATAAAAAATAGTGTTTTCACGATGTTACCATCGATGTTCTGCTGTCAACATTATTTCTCCTCCCTCTCGATAAATCCCCAACGAGGGAATCGAAAGAGGGTTGAGTATATCGATCGAACCAAGCACGAGTGATCGCACGAAGTATCTTTGTTTATCGTCGAGAGCGATTGGTATTATTAATGAAGACGTGAGTAGCCGTAAATAGGCTGAAGCCCGGAGGGCATCGTCGGTGCGCCTTCGCTTGCTCGTCCGAACTGCGGCTGCTGCTGCACGCGAGCGAAACGAGTCGCCGCGTGGATCTTCGGCTTGATCGACGGACGTGGGGAGAGACGAGAGAGCAATTAATATATCGCGAGACGGTGGCACTTTTGCGCTTGGGATACACGTGAGGCGACTGACATCGCCTGAGACACCAAACGCTCTCTCTTTCTCTCTCACTCCCCCTCCTCTGCCTTTGTCCTTCCTTTGTCCTCTGCACGCTACCTACAGACGTGATATATATTATCCTGAGTATAGAAGAAGCGGCAACAACAGCAGCAGCAGCAAATAGACGGGACACAACATAACATAGTAAGTGCGCGACGATGCCCCTGAGCCCTCGACTCAAGCAGTATAACTCAATCGAGCATGGCGGAATTCACGGGTAGGGCAACTCGGACGCGTCTATTAACGCCTCGCGCGCCTCCTTCCCGAGCATCGCGGCAACGACGGTCGGCGACGGCGGCAGCGATGCTACCACTACTATAGTACTGCTTTACCACCACCGCAACAGCGCCAGTGCCACACTGCGCGTGCGCGAGCGCCGCGCTCGCGCAGGCGCCTCTCAGCCACTGCTAATTGCTCGCACTTTCACGGGTAATCGAGACGGCGACGCTCGTGTAATCCGGCCTCATGCCCGGAGGCCCCGAAGACTATTTGCCGCTGGATTCCCCGGTACGCGTTACATTATCGCCCGAGAGTAGCGGCCGCGACGTGGAAACTTGTAAATGGGAGAAGGCGGTTAGGGAACATTGTGGTATTAACATATATCTAGGCGTGACAGATTTTTTAATTCTCAATCAACGAGAAAAAGGCTTGGTTAGATGTAGCAATTTTTTATGGGGTAGACGAAATTGATTATCGTAACCAAGATATTTATAGATTTAATGCCGCACTCTTGGTTCCCTCATCAATGGCAATTTGGTTGATAGCTTAGTGCATATGAACAACGGAAATAGATGCAATTATGCAATGAAGATGCAATTATAATTGCATCTTCATTTGGAGTCTCGGAAAAAAATTAACGTTTCAAAATAAATAAAGAGAAAAAAAGTCCAACATTTTTATTTACCGTCGAAAAATATATATCTAGGCGAGATTTTTTGATTCCCAATCAACGTAATTACATCTTTATTTGGAGTCTCAGAGAGAAACAAACATTTTAAAATAAATAAAGAGAAATAGAAGTAAAAAGCCCGACATTGATATTTACCCGCGAAAAAGGTGCTATTCATTTCTCACAGCAAAAAAATGAGAAAATGAAGCTGAAACGACAAACGCGAAAAAAGTAATGACGACAACCGCTTCAGTCGAGGGTTCGAGTCCAATTGTTGCAGAGGCTATCGACGCGCGTATATCGGAGCTGCTTAATGCCGCGTTTGCATTGTCGCCGAGTGGCGTTGCGTGTTACAGTTTGCGGCGAGAGCAAACAGGGCCGAAACATGGTTCACGCAACGCGCTTGCGCGCGCGCGCGACGAGAGTCTCGCCGAGCGGGAGGGCGCGCTATGCGTCATTATCGGACAACGAACGCAATGAAATGAGAGAACTGGTTCTTCGCGTTATGTCTGTCCATCCCGTACGCTGCTACGATTGCTGCTCTCGTCTGCTGTTGGCCCTGGCGCTGCTGCTAAGGCTGTTGGCTCGCTCGCTGCAAATGCAACGTCGAAAAAAACTTTTCGGCCGCATCACGAAGCCCCTCGCGATATAATTTCGTGTGCTCGCGTCGGCCTCTCTTTCGCTCTCACAATCTCTGCATTTGCTCACTCTCTCGCACTTTGTGTCTCGGCCTCTTCGCTCCTTCACTTCCTGCGTCTTACGGTAGCTCATCGATCATCTCCGCCGTATCTTCTTTTCATTCTCGAGCTCTCGTCTCTCACAATCTGCGTGTGTACGATCGTACACGCGGTAAACGCCATCATCTTCAGGGCACACGGAAATTTTCGACTATTTAATTAGCTCTGGGAGATAGCATCGACGGAATTTAACCTTTGGGCGGACGACGAAACGTGCAATTATTCGCAGACGGGAAAAAATAATAAAAAAAAATGTTTGTGTTTGTCAGCTGGGAAGATTCGAGGTGGCGCCACCTGTCAACGAGACTGGGATTTTTTTCAATCATTTTCACTTTGGGTAGAATTGATTTGAAATCAGATAAAATGGTACTCCTTTGGTTAAAGAAAAATTCGTAATAATTTACCGAATAAATACGTTTACCGTTTTAAATGTAATTAATAAATTATAGTAAAGTTCTGAAGAATTTCGGTAATACAGGCGAAGATTCATAGAGCCAACAGTACACCTTTTCCTTGCTCCAAATAAAAACCAACGCAAGCAACGGAAAAGCCGTCACGGCTCATAGCTCTAATTTGTCCACCAAAACGGTTCGATTTAAATTCCCAAGTCACACCAAATTTCCTCGAAGTGACACTGGCGACTCGTACGAGCTATTTTTTTTCCACCTCGACTTGCCGCAGGAATCCAGCTCCGCCCTCATCTCCATGACAATAATAAAGATATTTCAAAGTCAGCCGAGTTCGTTGAAACTCACCGGCGGGTAAGAATTTAAAAGGCCTGATCGGGCTGCCCCCGCCGAGCGAACGAAATGGCTCCTCGGCGCAGAGAAACCGACGCGCTTCGAGCGCTGCGAGCAGGGAATAGAGAGACGAGGAATTTTGGGGCCTCGAGGAGGAGAGCACAAAGCCCGGACGAGCGATCGTCCGATGGTTACGCTGGGGCCCTACGAGATAGAGAAGAGACTAGCTGTGTCAGGTTCGGTACCGTTGGCCCTGTGCAAGGTGAAGCCGAAGAAACGTCTAAATGGTCCCGTGTTACCTGCACCTAACGAAAATGCCTCGCCACGTTCGTCCCCCTTACGATGGAGAAGGGGAAAAAAAAAAACCACAGGAAAACTCCCAGAGTCTGCGCATCCCGTAAGTCATTCCCTTCAAATGCACCAAAAAAATTACAGTAAAAAATAAGCCACAACAAAAAAAAATAGGAAAATAAATTCTTGACTTTCTATTTTCATTTTCTTTTTTTTTGCCTCACTCACCGTTTCCCCCACTCAGCCGTCGACGCAGCCCTGAGGCTGTTGCCACATTTTCAGACAGCATGAAAAAACAGAAGCGACGTTGACGAAGAATTTTCGTGATTTTTAGTCTCTTCGGTTCTCGCTGAAGGAAAACACTCGGCTTTGATGGCTTTGACGTTTCCCTGACAGCGGTCACGTGGTACTTTCCCCGCGCGCGAAAATCGTAGCTCGTACGTCGGTATCGTTGAGGCGACCAATATATTTTCGGGAAATCAGTGTCTTGATCAGTGTTTTCTATCTCCGCCGCAATTTTCGTCGCGGGCGGCGGTCGGAGACGCAGAACGAAACGATAAGCGGATCTCTTCGCGCCGGATGGTCAGAGAGGTGGCTCACGTCCGGGCAATCAGCGTCTCGCGCGAGCGAACGAGCGCGCCTGCGCGCGCGCGCTATGATTGAGCCCCGATCGCGCACGCGCTTATATTCTCGCACTAACCACTTTATCGGACGGTAAGTTCTAAATAAAGCCGCATTTGATTATAGCGCGGCGCGATGCGAGCTGGGATCAGGGGGAGGGGGGCGCCTCTCGCGCCTCTCACAGTGGGGAAGAAGCGAGCGAGCGAGACGGCGATAATACACACAACGGCGAAACAACACCCGAGCGAATCGCGTTCGCACTCTCACGTAGTTATCCTCCCTTATACCATCCACCTTCTTTATCTACCTTTATCCGCGAGTGTTGCGCGCCGCTCGCCAGGTACTTGTGCACATCAGTCTGACCATATTCCACCAATGTTTTTTTTTATTCTTATTTTTCTGTCAATCTGTCACGCACTTTCCACTTTTTTAATTTCTCAATTTAATACTACTACTACTATTATTATTATTATTATTATTATTATTATTATTATTATTATTATTATTGTTATTATTAGTATTATGATTACTGAACAAATTTCTTCCACTACTTTTTTTTCCACCCCGAGCCAACTTTTTTCCTCGAACCACCCCTTTCGGTGGAAAAAGGGGTAGAATTGTCAGTCTAACCGGAAGAAAAAAAATAGCGCGCGTGGAAATGACGAAAAACGGTTTGTTCTTAGTGTTGGCTTGAAGCGCGTCGGAACACAACTGAAGCGGTAGGACCACCCAGTCAGGCCGAGGGCCCCGCGCGCTGCCAGCCGCCGCCGCTGCCCGCTGCCCCGGTTGGATACAGTTCAGCGTGTATGCCGTCCAGGTACTCCCACTACCTTGGCCGGCGGCCGAGCCAGCGCATCATAGCGCCTGATTGAGCCGGAGTATAGAGTGTGCCGGGCCGGGGCCTCGTCCGCCCGGCTCCGTCGTCTCTCCCCCGGGCCCCGTTGGTTGCCGTTGCCGCCGCAGCCGCTGAGCGCAGCGCAGCGCTCGGTTCGGCTGTGTTGGGCAGCAGCAGCGCTGGGCGCACACACGGAAAGTTGCTCCTGCTGCCGCCGCTGCTGCTGCTGCCTCTCCTCAATGTCTTACTCCCGGGGTAGGAAGATTGGCTTTAGCGATGCTGCTGCTGCTGCTGCTGGGCGCTGTTGGGTTGGCGCACATGCGGCGAGTGGAAGACGAAGGAAGGAAGGAAGGAAGACGCGAGGAGGATTGGCTCTCGGCGCGCGATGACTGTTGGGGGATGGGACGGATATGGGACGAGGAAGAGGAGAAGAGGGAGGAGGAGGAGGAGGAGGAGGATGGAAATGATGATGGAAGGAAGACTGAGAGAAAGAGAGAGATGGAGGAGGGGGAGGGGGAGGGAGGAGGAGACGAACGTTAGTCGAGCGTGTGTACATCCACACAAGGCGGAATTTTGCCTCCGAGCCGCTCGCTCGGCGTGACGAAAACGCGAGGTGAATCGATCCCTCTCGGAATATAACCGCGTTGGGTTAAGGTTAGGTCCACGCGAGTGACGCGGAGTCAGTCGCAATGTCCACGCACGGTGGACATTTGGAATTGTGGGGGGGTTTGTTATGCTGGCTGTGAGTTTGTGTTAAATATATACATATATACACACAGAATACGTGTGTGTATATATGTTGAGATGTATGCGTTTGTTGATATATATATATTGGACAGTTTGTGGGCTCTGCGTATGGTTACAATGTACGCTTAACCCTACGTTCGCCGGTTGTATCCTTGCGCACTTCGCAAGATGGACGTTGTACGTGGCAGCTCGCGCGGTAAAGCGGGTACCATGTTACACAGTGCGCAGGAATTGCAGCGCGGCTCTCGCGACGCGAGCGAGAAGAGATGGAGACGTCGAGCAGCAGCAGCAGCAGCACACATTGTACGCACTTCTCTCGTTGCGCTGTGATGTCTTTAGCCGAACGTTCGTTGGGTCTTTATTTGTTTTTTTTTTCAGATGAGTGGGACTTTTAGATAATTTATTTAGTAAATGTAACTGACTACAAGTACTCATTTTTTGTTTTTTTTTTTTGTATTACTTCTTTTTAGCGTAAGACAATTTAACGAGACAAGACGAAAAAGAAATGTTTTTTAACGAAATATATTGCGTTGTAGAAACGATAATAAGAATATTAATAATAACAATAATAATAATAATAAAATACAGAAATCGACCCCATAATTCAGGCGGAAGGGACTCGAGGAAAATAATCGTCCGGCCCTGCGCCGGTCCTCTCGCGCGCCCACGCAAAGGTCAACACACAGACACCGAAGCTCGCGCGAAACACTTTTATGCGTGACAGGATAATTCCGAGTCGTCGTCGTCGTCGTCGTCGTCGTCGCGGTCGGTGTGGCCGAGTTCGGTCCGCGCGCGCTCTTCTCGCTCAAATGTTTTACGAGTGTGCAGCGCGTCGCAGGGCAGGTTTAACGCATGCGCGAAGACCGAAAGTCCCGCGCGGGGATTGCGCGCCGCTGCTATCCCATGATCGATGGGACTTTTGGGCCGGGGACCCGGCCGAGTGGCGCGAGGTCGTGACCTCCGCGCGGGAAGTGTCGAACCGGCGGAAAGACCCGATTTCGCCTCTCGCTCGCACTTTTACCGTTCGAGCGCCGTTTCTTCGTCGCCTCCTTCTCGAAATTTTTTTTTTTCTCCGGCCTCGTGCACTATACTCGTATCTCGTGTCCACCGTCTTCGTCCTCCGCGTGCCGCGCTCGCCTCGTCCTTCGCGAGAACTTAACACACGAGCGCGTAAAAAAAATGTAATAAAAAAAAAGGAACGTGGAAATAAATGTTGTCGCGAGTTGCCCCCCTCAGAGCTTATATTCCGCGCGCCGACGCTGGAATCCGCGGAGATATTCGCCGCGCGAGCCGCGAGTCGGCGAGTCTCGCGCGCGCGGAGAGTCTCCTCTCCATCCTTTGCGCGCGTCGAGGCTGCGCGCGACAACTCGACGATTATTCACACCGCGATTTAATCGCGATATCGCGTTACGTCGATTTCGAGGCTGATTTAAATGTTTTCCGGTGACTGTGAGATTGAAAAAGCGAGGCATCGAAAAAATAAAAACCATTAGATTGATTTATCGGGCGACGAATTGACATCGAACTCTACGAAATGCGACGTGTTGACCGCGACGTAAATTACTCTTTCTCGTGATTCTGAAAATTTATTCTGAATTACGGAATCGCCGATGAATTAATTCACCAAGGACAGCGAAAAATTTCATCCATCGATCGAAACGTCGCAAATCTTCGAAAAAAAAAAAAAAAAAAAAAACTAAAAGACCGAACATTCGAAACGCTCCGCTCGGCTCCAATCGCTTTCCGGGCAGGAATTGAGCTCGAAGCTCGGCGAAGCTCGGCGAAGCTCGAGAGAGCAGAACGCGTGCACGAGGCCCTAATAATATGTGGATGGAAAGATCGTGATGGGATCGAAGGGATTATTATGCCTCGACGGTGCGAGCGAAGCATCGGAGGCATCGGACGAGGAGGAGGAGGAGGACGACGCGAGGACGAAGCGGCGCGCGAGCGACGAAGACCGATCGGGAGGACCGAGAGGGGTGAGGAGGACGAAGGAGGAGAGGGGAGGGGGAGGAAGGAGGAAGGTGGAAGGTGGAGCAAGGCGGAGTATAAAGCTGAGGGTAAAATGTGTGCGTGTGTGTTGTGTATCAAAGTATTCGTGCGCACGACCGAAGCGAGACGAAAGTCAGAGTGAGAGATTTGAGAGAGTAAAAGAAGGAGATAGGCGGGTACGTAGCCCAGAGAGGATAATTGAGTTATTACTTCAATTGTAGACCACCTTGGTGGCTCCGGAACGACCATAACAGGTTCTGAAAACCCTCTGCTACGTCAGTAGTGGTAAACATGTACACACATAATTTTTATTTATGTGCGTATGGGTATATATGTATTTATATGTGTGTATGTATTTGTATATGGATGTGTAAAGGTGTGTGTGTGTGTATATGGGTTGTGACGGCGTTTTTTTGAGAGCCGTCACAAAGCTCCGCTGACGAGGCGGCACGAGGTGACGAGCCACGATCTGGCTCCCGGCAGAGTCTCCCTCGGCGATTCCATTGGGCTGCGCGATAGCGAACCGTCTGTATTTTAGTTAATTTCGTTCGAATTATCTTTTTTTTTATGGTACGACCGGCCGGAGCGAGCGATCGAGCCGCTTCGGGAGCACTTCAACAATTCTGACGTCGGTCAGGTCGTCGAGTCTGCGTCACCGGAGCGACGACACAGCCCTTACGATCGGCGACAGCAACGAGGACAACGATTCCCGGGATCACCATCAACCTCCACGTTCTCGCAGAGAATCCACGGCGAGCTCGCCGATCTGCGAGAGCTCGATTCGCAGCCCAGAACTGCGCGCTCCGAGGAAGGAAGCTCGCGACAGCGGGCGGACTACCTCCTGGCCTCACCCCTGTGGCCTTGGCACGAGAGCCACGGCCAGACGAATTCTTCGACCTCGCACCGGATCCCGACTTCATCGCCTCGTCGCGGGTGGCTCATCAGCCATCTCGACAACGCCTTCATCGTCGCGACGCGCTCCATCAAGGTCGCCCGTCGACGACTTCAAAAATCGCGCGTCGCGCGTTCGCAAGCGCGTCGCGAGAGCGGATCCGCGCTAGAGGGCCGAGCCGAAAATTAGGCAGGGGTGGGGGGCATGGTCCGCGTCCGCGAAATCGCGAGTCACCTCGGGGACTCTACCGCTGTACGCCGAGGAATCACGTCGTGTTCTCGTCGCCGATCGTGCCGACTAACGAGAAGTCGACACCTGCCACCGCGATTCCTGACTCCTGCGAGGTTTTCCCGAGGAGCTCGGGATACTGCAAACTCCGGTAAGGCCGTCGTTTTCGTCTCTGGTCTCGCGTTTCGATTTTGTAACATTCTAGTTTGGTTTTGGTCGCCCGAGCGATATTGTTGGGACGGTACGCTATCGCGCGAGGTCGCGAATTCTCGTGATGTCCGAATCCGAGTCGACATCGTGATCTGTCGCCGGGGTATCGGGGAATTTCTCTCTTTTGTTCCGTGAGTTCCGAAAGGATCGCGAGAGTCGCCGAGAGGGACTCAGTAGCTTTTCAAATTTTCTTTTTTTTGAGAGAATAATTGCCCGAGCGTGAGAGTCCATTAGGTTTAAGGAAAATCCGGGGGAAAATAATCGTTCCCGAGAGCCGGTCGCGAATACCCGACGAGCGTGCGATCTCCAGCTAATTAATTGCCTCTCTTTTACTCTGATGCGCCGCCCCGATTTGCGGGAGAATTATTTACTGTTTGACCACCGAAATTGTAGCCTCCGACTTTATTGTATCCGACTTTTAGTTATTGACTACGGAGATCCACGCTGATTTTTGGCCGCGCTGCCGAGAGTAACGCGCTCTCGAGAACCGGGGGGAAAAGTGTTATATTGAGTGAATTGTTAGTCGCGACGAACCGCGACGCCGAAAGAGCTCTGGGACGAGCCGAGGTATTAAATTGTATCGAGTCACTCCGCCCCGAGTTTTCGGGAAAATGGTAATTTTTGTTAAACTGCTTTTGACCAACGATTTCGAGAACATTGTCCATCCGTTTGCTTCTTCTTTCTGTTATAAAATAAATTACTGATTGTGCGCTCTCGAATTGCGGATTGTTGGAGTTCGATATCTTTTTCTTTCGCTGCGCGACCCCCCCCCTCTACCATTAACCAAGGCTGCAGGCTAGCCGGCCTCCCTGATCGTCCACGTGAACGCCCGAATAAAAATTTGTCGCGAGAACACTTATTCTCGCGGCTGGCGCCCCGGTCTTTCACGCGGCGATTTATTTTGCGGCTGTGTTGAGGAAAAGTCGTCGCAAATATTTGGCGCCCAACGTGGGGCTGCCTAAAAAGAATAAATCATGTTGAATCGAGCCAACAATCCCGCATTTTCAAATTTGTCGTTGCCCACGACTCGTCCCGAGTTCTGCCGGAGCCGAGCGTTGCGTTCGTGCGTTTCCGTGACTCGGCGGCAGGCTTCGGCTGCGCCGACGAGAGTGTGCGTGTGCGTCTGGTGGTGGTGGAAATCGTCTGTGAGCGTCCGACGAAGCAGCGTATCGCCGAGAGCTCTGCGGGTGTATCACGATTTCTTCGCGATCATCGGCGAGGATTTTGCCCGCCCGGACACGTGCCAGGTGAATCCGGATTAGCCGTACCAGCCAACGTCTCGAGGGTTAACAATTTATCTTTTCCTCTGCCGCATTCCCGAAATAACCCATCTTTTTGTATTGCTTTGTGATTTGTCGATTGTGTTTTTTTTTCCCTTTTTTTTTTGTTTTCCTCTTTCTTCGCGCGTATTTCTTTGTTGTTTCTATAGGACCGTTTTCCACGCGAAAAGTGACGCAGCGCCGAGGCGTAGAGACAATTCGCGTTGACTTAAAGTGAAATAATCGAGTCAGTGCCGTCTACCAATAGATCGGAAATACTCATCGCGAGGTGCCGGGAAACCCGGGCCGTGCGCGAGAGCGAAGAGCGGCGTCAGGCGCGAGCGTGAAGCCACGCGGAAGGTCACCTCTGCTTTGTTTACGTCGCGGTAGCGCTCTCGGGAGCGATCGGGATTTTCGCACGGGTGTCTCGGACGGCGAAAAATATTTTTCGAGCGGCCTAGCGACGAGCCGCGTTTCGGGTTCTCGGTGTCGTCGGAGATCATCGCAGTGTTTATTTCTCGTGTTACGAGCACCGACAAAGCGGGGCAAGCCGAGATCTCGCGCGACTCGAGCGGCCGCGCGTCCCGTCGAGCCGCGTTGTTGTTCGGGAGAACCAGCCTAACCGTCGCGTAGTCAGCCCGCGCGCTGTAAACATTGAGCTGCCGATATGTCGAAAGGCCGCGTACGGGACCAGGTGTAAATGGAAGGTAAAACTTTCAGGAGCACGGGGGGAGGATTCCGAAGCGTTTCTCGTGCGAGTACACGGCGAAGCGCTTTTCACCGTTTTTCTCTCGTTTCCCTTCCCCGGTCCCCTTTACCTTCGTCTCAGCGAAAGCAGAGGTAACGAGAGCTCGTGGAGTCGCGTGTGTGTTTCGTTTGTATTCGTCTGTGTTTTGTCGGGTAATTATATGTTCGGACAAGGAATATTTTTGCTGATAACTGAATCGCTAGGCTCTATGGAATCGCCTCGCGGGTACGCGTGCCGTCCGCCCGCCGCTCGTGGCTGTTAATTTTTTAATTGGAGCGACCGAGACCGGAGGAGGACGGAGGTCTTGCGCGGTCGAGACGACCTGAATTTAAGGGGGGAGGAGTTGTGACGGCGTTTTTTTGAGAGCCGTCACAAAGCTCCGCTGACGAGGCGGCACGAGGTGACGAGCCACGATCTGGCTCCCGGCAGAGTCTCCCTCGGCGATTCCATTGGGCTGCGCGATAGCGAACCGTCTGTATTTTAGTTAATTTCGTTCGAATTATCTTTTTTTTTATGGTACGACCGGCCGGAGCGAGCGATCGAGCCGCTTCGGGAGCACTTCAACAATTCTGACGTCGGTCAGGTCGTCGAGTCTGCGTCACCGGAGCGACGACACAGCCCTTACGATCGGCGACAGCAACGAGGACAACGATTCCCGGGATCACCATCAACCTCCACGTTCTCGCAGAGAATCCACGGCGAGCTCGCCGATCTGCGAGAGCTCGATTCGCAGCCCAGAACTGCGCGCTCCGAGGAAGGAAGCTCGCGACAGCGGGCGGACTACCTCCTGGCCTCACCCCTGTGGCCTTGGCACGAGAGCCACGGCCAGACGAATTCTTCGACCTCGCACCGGATCCCGACTTCATCGCCTCGTCGCGGGTGGCTCATCAGCCATCTCGACAACGCCTTCATCGTCGCGACGCGCTCCATCAAGGTCGCCCGTCGACGACTTCAAAAATCGCGCGTCGCGCGTTCGCAAGCGCGTCGCGAGAGCGGATCCGCGCTAGAGGGCCGAGCCGAAAATTAGGCAGGGGTGGGGGGCATGGTCCGCGTCCGCGAAATCGCGAGTCACCTCGGGGACTCTACCGCTGTACGCCGAGGAATCACGTCGTGTTCTCGTCGCCGATCGTGCCGACTAACGAGAAGTCGACACCTGCCACCGCGATTCCTGACTCCTGCGAGGTTTTCCCGAGGAGCTCGGGATACTGCAAACTCCGGTAAGGCCGTCGTTTTCGTCTCTGGTCTCGCGTTTCGATTTTGTAACATTCTAGTTTGGTTTTGGTCGCCCGAGCGATATTGTTGGGACGGTACGCTATCGCGCGAGGTCGCGAATTCTCGTGATGTCCGAATCCGAGTCGACATCGTGATCTGTCGCCGGGGTATCGGGGAATTTCTCTCTTTTGTTCCGTGAGTTCCGAAAGGATCGCGAGAGTCGCCGAGAGGGACTCAGTAGCTTTTCAAATTTTCTTTTTTTTGAGAGAATAATTGCCCGAGCGTGAGAGTCCATTAGGTTTAAGGAAAATCCGGGGGAAAATAATCGTTCCCGAGAGCCGGTCGCGAATACCCGACGAGCGTGCGATCTCCAGCTAATTAATTGCCTCTCTTTTACTCTGATGCGCCGCCCCGATTTGCGGGAGAATTATTTACTGTTTGACCACCGAAATTGTAGCCTCCGACTTTATTGTATCCGACTTTTAGTTATTGACTACGGAGATCCACGCTGATTTTTGGCCGCGCTGCCGAGAGTAACGCGCTCTCGAGAACCGGGGGGAAAAGTGTTATATTGAGTGAATTGTTAGTCGCGACGAACCGCGACGCCGAAAGAGCTCTGGGACGAGCCGAGGTATTAAATTGTATCGAGTCACTCCGCCCCGAGTTTTCGGGAAAATGGTAATTTTTGTTAAACTGCTTTTGACCAACGATTTCGAGAACATTGTCCATCCGTTTGCTTCTTCTTTCTGTTATAAAATAAATTACTGATTGTGCGCTCTCGAATTGCGGATTGTTGGAGTTCGATATCTTTTTCTTTCGCTGCGCGACCCCCCCCCTCTACCATTAACCAAGGCTGCAGGCTAGCCGGCCTCCCTGATCGTCCACGTGAACGCCCGAATAAAAATTTGTCGCGAGAACACTTATTCTCGCGGCTGGCGCCCCGGTCTTTCACGCGGCGATTTATTTTGCGGCTGTGTTGAGGAAAAGTCGTCGCAGGGTGTAAGTGCGGATGAAGTGTATATATATCGTTCTGCACGTACCACCGACTAAGATTCCGCTTTGCTCCTTAGCGATAAAGGACTCGGGGGATCCGGCAACGATATCTCAATCTCGAGATTACTGTACGGATCTCCCGGCGCGCTCTGTGTATATACAGACTCTGTGCACAGAGCCACTGAGGCTCTGCGGCGCCGTACGCTAGCTACGGTGGATGCCGCACGGATTTTCTTGGAGATTACGGCCAACCGGGTCAATTAAAAATCGTTGCCCGGCGTTTTTTGGTTCAGTTCGGCGATTGTTTACCGCCGGGACTTTTTGGGAGTGTTTTGACGAGGCTTTCGACGCTTTGGGCGACTCATCGTTTCACTCGTGAGCTGAACCTGTTTTTTAGATTTGTTTTCCAATTTTTTTTTATTTTGTAAATTATTTGGCTAAAGCAAAGAAATATTTTGCTCTCTATTTTTATATGTGAAAATAATAATAATTGATAATGATAATCGGGCACTTTTTTGCGAATTAATTTACGGCATGTTTGTTTGATTTGAGGTTTCCTTTGGCGGAGATAACCACGCAGGTTCAATGCGCGCGAGCAGAGATCGAGGCGCGATAAGCGCGAGCCTCGCGAGGCACAGGCCTCTCGATGATATCTTAATGCGAAGATTGTTGCATATCGCTCGTCGATGTAACCGCAATTGCGGTCAGTGGAAAGAGGCATGCGCGATATTCCGACCGTTTCGAGTGATGAACTCCCGGCCATTGGGATTCGGGTGTTTACATTGAGGGGCGTCGGTGGGTGTTTGAAGATTGGGATTTATCTTGAGAGATTCGAAGGGTTACGAGCGGTGAGATAAACAGTGAGATAATTTCGATGTACTGTATATTAAATTACATTATATGCATTTTTAATTCTCGTCTTTCTATCGTTTTTTTGTAGTTAATTAATTAATTCTTATCCTTAATTTTTTTCTCAAATAATCAATTAATCAACATTTACCTTTACCTTAAAAAAAAAAAGGTAAAGGTAAATGTTGATTAATTGATTGAGAATTCACCTTTAAAAAAAAAGTCTCAAAATTGATCCACAGTTACTCGAAAGTGAATCGATGCCAATCGGCTCGTTTCGAGTTCGCGTTCGAATGCAGGCACGATAAAGATATCTCATAGCTTGGCCTATGATCTCACGGTCGTTAAGTTCCACGAGGGTAAAAGTCAACGATCGCGGAAACGATCGTCCGGACGATGACGGGCGAACCTCTCTCGGCTTCTCTCTCTCGTTTTCGGGTTCGAAGGCCTCGGAGAGGAAATCGTCGGGCTCGATACAGGTATTGTTGGAGGGGAGGGTAAGGGGGGGGGGGGGGGGGGGCAGGGGCTCAGTGTATTTCGTTCTCGGACGACTCAATCGCGAGTCCACTTTTACGAAGACCACCTGTCCTCACGGCGACGTCGTCGCCGTCGTCTTAGCGCCCACCGCCTTATATACTATATACACTATACTATATACACTATACTATATACACTACATATACATACTATATATATATTCGCGCGCAGAATCCTCCCACCTCTCGGCTGCCAAACAACCGGCAAAAACTAATAAACCTGAAAAAGAGATTGAAAAAAAAAAAAAAACGGTAGACGAGAACCCCAAGTCCGAAAGCTGCCGCTGCGGCTGCTGCTGCTCGTCTCACTTTCGCTCTCGCAACTCTCGGCGATTCTCTTGCTCATACCCTCGAAGCACCTAACCTGCTGGTCTCTCACTGCTGCTGCTGCTTCTCTGAATTTGGGGTCTCCCTCGCTCGGAAGAGCAGCCGATGCGCCTTGCCTCTTTTTCTTTCTTTCTCTCTCTCTCTCTCTCGCTTCACCCTTATATACACCCACTAAACTGGTTACCGTAACGTAATGCCGCGCGCGGACCCGATCAGCGCGCGAGCGACTCCGTAACGGCCTCGCTCGCCCTTTGTCCGACGAATTTCCGAGTGGCGATTCCCACGTTTCGCCCACTCGCCCACTGCGCTCCTCCTATGACCAACCGAGAATCTCCTTCGGCTATTTTCTGCCTCCTGTGACCACCGAGCTTACGGCACTTTTTTTTTGTACATACTATACACGCGTCATTTAACGACCGAAGACGTCTGAAAGACTAAGTCTAGTTTTTGATTTATTTTTATTTCGCCAGATTTGATGAAATTATTTGTCGAGATTGAACCAATTCGTTGGCAACAATGACGTATATATGTGAATTGTCACCAAAATTGTTTTAAACTTGGTGGCTGATTTTCCAAAAGCTGTTCACCTTTCCGATTCAATTAATCCTGATTACGCGTTTTAAACATAGATTGATTTTTTTTTTATTTTTTTTTATTGAGAACTAATTTTAATAACTTGTTAAAAATAATGTAGAGCTGATTGCGAATGTCGTGAGAAAAGAGTCAGGAAATATTCGCAAGGATTTTTTTTTTTTCGTGTCTAATTTCTCCATCGTGGGGACTCGCGCTTTTTGCGCGAACCTCTCAGGGTCACCGCGGGCCGAGAGAAACGAATGCGTACTACAAAGGCTCGCGCGCCGGGTCCAGAGCGTGACGGACAGAGTCGCGGCGGGGGATGGAGAGAGGGAAGGCGTGAAATTTCGTTCCCGGAACGCAGCGTTACAGGTTCATTCTGTCGGCTTTTCTTCCGAGGGAGAGTGAAAAAAGGGCGGCGGACGCGCCGCCGCGCGGAGTCGAGTTATCCAATTGCAAACGCGGCACCGCGGGGCCATTCGGGTTTCCAGTGGTTCCATGAATGCGGTAATTACGGAGCGACCGATGAACTTTACTCCGATTTTTTTTCTACCTTGGAGTCTTTTTATTAATTTTTTTATTTTTTTCAATTCTCAAAACATTCATTATTTCTAAATTAAAAATGTTTTTTGTCACACCAATTATCGTCATTATTAACAACTGCAGTTTAATCTAAAATTTAGTCGCTTTCGACAAAGAAATATCGCAATAAAATAAACACAAAAATAAATTTTGAAGTGAAACAAATATTGTTTAGCGCGTCGAAAATATCTCAAAAAAACATCCGAAGCTTAAGGATATTTAATTCCCGGGTCATCCACCTGGACTGTATTTAAAAACGAGCTATCTTTTTTTTTTCTCTCACTCAGCCGATGACTCGCGGAATATTTTTCGATCCCGGGATAATATTTCGCGAGAAGGACGTCCGAGCGGAAGAGGGGGATGGGAGGGGGTGGGGGGAAATTTTCGGTAAAGCGCTTAACGCAGGGGGATAATAAGATCGGGTGGAATCGCGTCGCCGCGCAGCCTTCCAAGTTTCGCGAACGCCCCTCCGGCAAAATGCAGCAGCGGTGATGTCGTCGGGCGTCTCGCTCTTTTTCCCTCGGCGAACGAGCGGCGGACTCGACGCTCGGCGAAGGCTGCGAAAGGCGAGTGTGTGTCCTGCTCGGGACGCGATGCTCCTCGCGCTTCTCCACCCCCTCCGCCCCCCCCCTCTCCCCCCCCCTCGCTGCCCGCGAGCTCCTGTCTTCTAATCCCGAAAACCTACGACCGATGCAAATTGCGTGCGAGGCTCTCGCTATAGATGGTAATCTCGAAGGACGGTTCGAGGGAAAAAGGTGTCTTGTGCGAAATAAAGCTGCGGTTAACCCTACCTTTCATGGCCTCTGCCTTTATTTTTTATTCTTTTTATCATAATTGAACGTAAAGAATTTTTAATTCCGGCTAACAAAATAATGGTGAATCTCAATTAGTCGTTGGATCATTGACTTATTTTGTTAACACAAAAAAATATGAGCTAGTTGCGAATAAACGCAATTTTTTATTATTTCTTCAGCTTGGCAGGGAATTTTTTTGGGGTGTAAAAAAATGATTGACACTCTAATAAATACCGCATAAATGTGGTATCGAAAGTGGTGGAAGGTGAAAAAAAAATGCCGACCGCGAAACGCGAGAAATTCGAGAAACTGAGTCCTAACCGCGACCGCAGGATGGGAGGACTCTCCATTGTCTTTATTTTGTGCTCGCGGAGCTGCCCGGCATGTGGCAGCATATTTTGGAGCTGTTTTTTTTTCTCTTTTCGCTGCAACATCCAGTTGCGTCTGTGCCCGGTGGTATATAGGTGAGTCCCGAGCGAACCTTCTCGCGTTTTCGCGTGTGTTGGTACAAGACCCTCATCCGTTGTATATCTATGTAAAGCTTATAAGGTAAATGGCAGACGGAGCGCGAATAAGAGGGAAGAAAAGAAGAAGACGAAGAACTTTAGAGATAAAGCGATGAGGCACGGAATGAAACAGCTATATGAACAGAGAAAGAGAGGGAGAAACCGTAAAAGGGTAGGATACACACATTGTGATTTAATTATAAAAATGTAAAAAAAATGATTAGCAAAGTGCAATCTATCTGCCAGTACCAAATTTTTTCTAATACTATTTATTCGTTTACCTAACACAATCATTTTTTAATAGCTTTCTTCACAAATGGTGTACAGAATTTACCATTAAAATGGTAACATTAAATCCCCCCCGCCGAACCCATAAAAATTAGAAAGTCGAATAAAACTGTAGCCCAGAAATTGTAACCCTAGCCGAGTATTAAATTCCACATAATCGAGGAAATAAAATTTCCGGCGATGCAGATTCGCGGACGGTTTTTTTTTAAGCGCAGTGTGCAACGTTTTATGTGCACAGCGCCGAGTGAGTCGGCGATGGTATCGAAGGGGGTATATACCGAAGGGGCCCTAGTAAGTTACACCTTTCGTCCTTATCTCTGAAGATCGCCCGGGTACTCGGGTACTCGGATAGTCCTGCGGATAGCGGTCCATCCTCCCCCACCCACCCTCCGCCCCTCCTCTTCTCCCTCGGCGTTCGTTTCGTTTCTCTCCTCCGCATAACTTTACTACCGGTTTCTTGCCCCGCGCACCACCAGCCACTAAACTTTCGGATAACGCACAACACCGCCTCCCACGCCCCCACGTCCCCTTCTCGGCCGCTTCTGTAACGTCTCGTGTATTTATACCTTTATATATATATCTATATGTACATAAAAATATAGCGTGTGTCGGTTTGCGTGTATTTCGTGCGTTTGTGTGTGCATCGAGTCCGGCAGGCAACGTATATAAAACCCGTAAGACGACCGATACGTTCAACGACGAACCGAAGACCTAAACGAATTCGGTTAACTTGGTCGTTCCTGCGGATAAACACAGTGTCCCAATAAAGTTCCTTCGCCTCCTCGCGTTTCTCGGTCTTCGCACTGCGAAACCGGCTGCTCTTGACTTTGGCGATTTTTCGCTAAAAATACATTTACCCGGATTTATTAGAGTAGATTTATTTACTATTATAATCATTTTTAAGAAAATTTATTTTTGTGAATAGAAAATAATTGTCCTATTGGTTTTATCAGTTACATCGACGGCACTAAAATTCCCTTCACACTCAAATCATTTAATGAATCGTGACGAGTGTCGTCCCACCATTTCATTAAAGTAATTCCCTTTTCGCGTCGTAATTACCGTCCGCCCTTCGTATTACTTATCTACACTCGGAGCCTTAAAAAAAATCGTTCGTGACTTATTTTTCCCCTCACAATAATAACTGGAGACGCCCAACAAATTCTCATAGTTTTCCTTCTCTCTTTCTCCCTCTCTGCGCCTCTGTTACCGTCCACGAATTTCGGCGTTATTATTCAAGTCAACACGTATGATTTGGCTTAGTCGTTTTCCAGGTTTCGCCGAGAGGCCTCTCGGAGAGGCCCTCGTGCGCGCCATCGTGTCTCGTTGGCTCCTCGCGCGCGAGTTCGGAATTTCTTCAAGCGAAAAAAAAAAAAAAAAAAAAAAAAATATGAAAGAACAAAATAAAAAAACGAAAACCCGAGTGGCCACTGCGTCTTGCTCTTCAGTGATGGTTCCCACTGCCCTGGAAGCCGCGCGTATACAACTCCGCTGCTCCTCCTCGCTTCCTCCCTCCCTTCCACCCTCGTCCTGCCGCTGTCTTCTCGGTACCCGCAACGCTCTCTGTGTCTCGCTGTATATAGACAGAGAGGAGCGGCGACTGCGTTCGCAACCTCCTCGCGATCTTTCTCTCCCTGCGCGGCGGCGGCGGCGCGCGGCTCGGGCCACACTCACGGCGCTCTCGAGCGTTCGCGGCGCGAGGGATTTGCATCGGCGCGCGTTTACACAGAAGCTGTGACGGCTTATTAGCCCCTCGGAGCAGCTGCGTGCCGGTAATGAGGCCCAATCTCGCGTTTATGCATAATACACGGGGTGCGCAGCGGCCCAGGCGGCTCGGACTGCAAAAACGGGCCCTCCCCTCCCTCCCTCCCCCCTCCCCACTTCCTCCCACCCGTTTTCTGCGCCTCGACCGTCCGTCCGTCCGTCCGTTCGTCCTCCGCGCGTTGCCTGCGCCGCCAAAACAGACGCCGAGAGCGGTAACCAGAGGTGTGCTAGGAGGATGAGAGCATATATATATGCGCAGTTCGTATATATACGAACTGCACTCACGCGCATGCGCAGGCGCGATAGCCGCGTCGCCTCCGCGAGAGCCGAGCGAATTGTGTAGTACATTGCATGCGCCGAGACGTCGAACGCCCCTGAGCGTCCGGCGCGTGAGGAGAGTGAGGAGTGAGAAGGAGTGAGGAGCTGCTCTCCTCACGCGCGTCCTCCTTCTCCTTCCCCCCCCCCCCCTTTCCCTCTCGCCGTTCTCCTTCGCGTGTAGTAGCGCGGATCGTCGACGCGCCCGACGCTCTCCGCGCGCGCGAGCGCGCACGCAAACATAACTGCTTCATCCTGTTTAACCCCGCAGCCGCGAAAGCTCTGCGCCTACGGTAATATACGTTCGCGCTATATGTATACACGCACTTTGGGTAAGCGGGGATTTTTTTTTTTTTTTTGGGTATTGTCTGTGTGTGCAAGGTGCACTTTTCGCGTAATGCGAAATTAATGAGACCGCGATATCGTGCTAAGTGCGTGGCGAAAATGTCGTGACGATGAGTGTGGGTTTTTGGGCGGAATTTTACGACTGGGTTTGCGGTTGGACGCGTTTCGCACGGAAGGTATATCGAAGAATCGTGTAAATTGTAATTGTAGGAATTTCGACACTCGAATATTTTTCGTGACACTTCATTTTGTCTATTTTCATTTTCTTATTTTAGTAGAATTGAAAAGAGTTTGTGTGAGAATTTAATTTGACGCTATTTAGTGTTGAATAAAATGAAATTTTTATTGACTTGAACCGCACGCAAGATATTATGTAATTGTTTCAACATACTCAGTGTCATAAATTATGAAGAAGAAAATAATTATCGGATTTTCCATTGGAGAAACTTCGACGTTACAAATGTGTTCGACGCCCAAAAGTAATAGACTCGTCGGTCGAGAAAGTGGACGGCGCGTCTGGCGCTGTTGCGGTTCGATGTTCTGGTCTCGGGTACAGAGCGCAACCCGAGCAACCGAGAGTCTGCCCGGACGTCTGCTCGAGCTTCATCGCTATATATAGTCGTGCGCGTATAGATGTAGCGCTGTACCCTGGGCAAGTTGTATTACATCGGGTTTTTATGGCGTTGCCCCTCATAAAGTCGTAGCACCGGCGTGTTCGGCATCCTCGGCATGCGTGAATATCTCGCGCCTCCGGGTACTTGGCGAGGAGCGCGCGGAGAGACAACGGACCGCCCGATCCTTTATTCCTCGCCCGCCGAGACGCTCGGCACACATTTTCAGCGTCTCGCTCCGCATTTCCACTCACTCGCCTAGTGTAATAAGACGTTTTACGAATCCTCCAAACTGCCACAGCTTTGGGATGGATAAGAAAATAGACGTAGAAAAAAACCGAAATAGTTCCGTCGTTTCAGCTACAGAAATAAGGGCACGACATTTTATTTTATTTTTTTAGTTCATTTTTTTAGTTCAATCAAAACCTTCCTTGTGATCAATTAAAAAATAATAATAATAATAATAATCCTTAATCAATTCTACTCAATCGCAAATTGTTTTTATCGACTCGAGAAAAGAATCCCACTGATGAGTGCATAGGTAGCGCTCCCGGGATCCCGAAGCAAGTGGGACATTAAGAAAATCGCGTGGAGGAGAAAGAGGAGGAGGTGGAGGAAGAGGAGAGGAAAGGTGAAAGAGGGAAGAAGGTAATCGAGCGTTCCAAGGCACGAAAGTAAGAGAAATAAAGATGGCAGGCGAGAGAGAAAGAGGAGATCATGGGCAAGAGGTGGTGGGGGAGGGGGAGGGGAGGGGGGACGCTGAGGGAGGCGAAGGAGAGAAAGAAACTCGTTCGGTTCTCCCGGGGTCCAGTGGGACCTCGACGCACGCGCTGACGCGACAACCTCATTTGTGCCCGACGTCGTTCACCGGGAGAAGAGGAGGAAGAGAGACAGCGAGAGAAAGACACGAGAAAAGAAAGGGAGGAGAGAGAGGCAAGGCGAAGAGTAAGAAAGAGGCCGAGAGAAATTCCACCGGTCTTGGTGGACGCGGATGGTACAAGCCGAGAGAGAAAGAGAAATGTGAAAAGGAAGAGAGAAGAAACCACATATATAGACACAATATATATATACGCATATATATATTTATATATATAAGAGAACGACAGAGTCGTGCAGAGAGCGACGGAAAGTGAGGAATCACGAACGAGCGACGGAAACAGCGAAACGCTGAGCAAATGCGGATGGCAGCGAAAGAGCGAAGCTCGGAGAAGGAGAGAAAGGGAGAAAAAGAGAGAGAGAGAGAGGGAGAGACGCACCGTGAAAGACCGAGGACCGATGGACGGTCCAATCAAGAGCGTTGGGTACCGCGCTGACGTGATTACAGCCGGCGCGCGTGACCGGAGTTTGCTCGTTCGTTTGCTCCTGCAGTCGCGCGAGCCTTATACTTGACTCTCCTTCTGCCTATATCGCTTCTACACAGCTTTTGCTTATACCCCTGCCTACTATATACTACCTGCCGGCTCATGCCACGCCGACTGCTGCCACCCGCCCTGCGCGCGTCACGACCTTCCACCGTCCTCTCTTCTCGGCTACTTGTAAAATATCCCGCGCTACTTCAGATCGAACGAAACCCCCTCGCGACTGTGGTCCATTTTTTTCTGCACTTCGCCGATAAATTGTTTTCGTTCAGCTGCACGGAGAAAAAAATATGGGAATAATCTCTGTGCACTGAGAAAAATTAATAGTTGTGATTACCAATTGTTGGTCAGAGCTACTAATATTTTAGTAACTGCAACCGATATTTTGGTAGATCGAACCAAAGATTGGTAATCGTTA
Organism: Itoplectis maculator; assembly: GCA_964034905.1. Taxonomy (NCBI): domain Eukaryota; kingdom Metazoa; phylum Arthropoda; class Insecta; order Hymenoptera; family Ichneumonidae; genus Itoplectis; species Itoplectis maculator. The sequence continues at coordinate 9,921,488 of OZ035857.1, forward strand.
CTACTGATTTTTTTCAGTGTACTCATTTGGCAATTTCGAAACGTTCGGGAATTCTACCGATTTTTCCCATACTTGTATAGGAATATGCCATAAAAAATGGTATATGTCCACGAGTATGGGAAAAATTGCCGAAAATTCCGAAATGTTTTTTAAATTGCCACACAAGTATTGTGATTTTTCCCATATTTTTCTCTCCGTGTGAAGAAAAAGTGGCTTCAATTAGCGACATTATTTTCGGTTTATTATTTTTCTTCTTGCGTCTTTAAAATTACACAGTCGAAATATTAATTTTCCACAATCGTCAAAAGTATCCACCACTTTTCTCCCGCAAATTCTCCGATTCTCCGCCGAAGCCCTCCGAGCAACTGTATTTTATTTTTCATCGTTCTTTTTTTTTCGTGCAGCAAAGTATCGGTTAGCCCCAAAGAGAAAGAGAGACAGATAAAGAGCGCGCGCGGGATGCACGTTCGAAAAATCGCCCGAAGGATTGAACTTGGCTGGAGAGTTCATACGCGTCTCGTGGATGCATCGGAGGCCTCTCGCTGGAATATACCCAGCATGTATATATTGGCCGAGAGAGCGTTTCCACGCGTAAATACCACGTGCGGAGTCGGTCCGCCGGCCGATTGCGTGGTTATCGGGCAAAAGGGGAGCGCGTGACTGCAGAAATCGGGAACGGGAACGGCTTACTTATAATATACTTTAGCCGAACGTATATATCGCCCGAGTATGAGGTTAGCCGGAGAGCGCACGAGACGCGCTCGACAGCTCGCGCGGTGGACATGTTTATTATTTGCAGCCTCGACGCGCGGCCTCAACGGCTTCTCAAGATTTAGTAGGGTCTGCACCTTCGTCTCTTTCTCATTCGCTCTCTCTTTCTCGCATTCGGGGATCGTGCGCTCACCTAAGGCATTTGAGAACAATGTGCACGTCGAGGAAGATCGTACACACGATAATTTAATGCCGAATATATTACACAAGCCGCATTATTATTATTATTATCGTTGTTATTGTTGTTATCAATTTTTTTAAATTATTATTACGGTCGAATTTACGATTTTGATAAGTCACTTTGGAATAAAAAAAAAGGTGGAGATATTACACCCGTGTTCGGGTGAGAAAAAAAAATACGTATTGACGAGCGGATTGAAGGGGATCGAAGGGTTGGCGGGGTAAAAGGGCCAACAACGCTTCTGGAATTAAGATCGCGCGTCTCGTGTTCGCGAACCGCTCGACGTCCAACACAGCGACCAATCAGGCGCCAATCGTCCCGGATGCTACCGACTTGACGGCCCGCGTTCCATCCCCCTCTCTCTCTCTGTCTCTGTTTCTGTCTTTTTCTCGCTTGCTCCCTCTCTCCCTCTCAGCTCGTCCATTCCGCGTCGACTCCCTCTTTGGCCCTTATGCTCTCGGGCTCTTTCGCTCTTTTTATCTCCTGTCCCGAGACTTGGCAACGCCGATTGCATCGCGTGTGTATAACCCGAACCCGAGCCGCGGCGCGGAGGCGAAAAGGAAGCAAAAAACGAGCAAACAAACAACGTGGCGCGGGGAAGAAACGAGCACGCGCACCGAGAGATAAAGCGAGAATTGAGGGGAAAAACAAACGGTCGATTATGATCGACAAATCAAGAACGAAAAATGTGCTCGTGGGTAATCTATTTTTAATAACAAAATTTATATACATTTTTCACTTGAAAAACTGGAGGAATAAAAATAAAAAATCAAATTGCAACTCGATAAGATATAGTTTGAAAAAAAAATCATCAGTCCAAAAAAAGAAAAAAATTCCAAAAGAAAAAAAAGGAAAGAAAAAGGAAGACAGTGAGAAAACCGAGGTTCACCGAGTCCAGAATTAAATCATTGTGGTGAATGATCCCTGACGTTCAACGTCGTTCGGCATGAGCGGCGAATCGATCCGCGCGCCGTTCGCGGAGATCGTAAACGATGTCATAATCATTATACACGGCGTCCCAGAGGTTCTCAACCCTTGACACGCGCGTTGACCTCTCGTCGTCCTTGTCCCACGGCGGCTTCTCTCGGCTTTATCGCTTCGCTCTTTTAATTCCCACTGTAGCCGTTTTATTCGACCACCCGGACGTGTGAAAACAGCGAGAAACGTGCGGCAGGGTGTTCGCCGTGGGGGCGAGTATTCGTTGGCTGGCGCTGCTGCTGCTGCTGTTGCTGCCGGTGCTGCCTCTGGTGCATGTGGTGTGTTCGATATCTCGAAAGGATCGAGACTACCCGGTCGCGCGAGCATGCACGACGATCGAGGGGTTCTCGCTCACGACACATACCCTACATGTACTATATCTATCTCGTTTTATTTTTTATTTTACTCTTTTCTTTCACTCCATCCCTCTTCCTCTTCCTATACGTATATATAGGTACACAGGCCTCATGTGCTCGAGTCTGTTGAGCTTACAAAAGGAGAACGAGAGAGACATATATATTTTTTATTTCCTGTCTTTTTTCCTCTACACATGTGTGTGTCATATATATATATCCCTCTTCTAAAAAGTTCATGAGTAACGGAAAGCATTGTTAGCAAACTATTCGAGCTGTGATGCCTGGCGGCCAGATCTACGATTTTTGACAAACTGTTTGACATTTTTTTTTTTTTTTCAAAATCAACTAAAAAAGGGTTGTAACCAGTGTTTTCAGGGGTAGAATATGCGACTTGAGAACGATGGTATAGGTTAAAAGTCGATATTTTGAAAAAATAAATTTCGTGTCTCCGATTTGGGCGGTTTTCGGCCCGGCGGCCAGATCTACGATTTTTGACAAACTGTTCGGCCCAAAACTTTTTTTTTCAAAATCAACTTAAAAAGGGTTGTAACCAGTGTTTTCAGGGGCAGAATATGCGACTTAAGAACGATGGTATAGGTTAAAAGTCGATATTAAAAAAAATAAATTTCGTGAAGGAAAAAAGACAATAAAAAGTATCTAAGAGGAATAGAGAGAAAATAAAAACGAATGTATATATAAGTATATCTCTCTCCGTCTCTCTCGTTCGCTTCGGTTGCAAACCCAAAGAGACTCGAGAAGAGCACAAGACGAGCGCGTGTGTGTTACTCAGAGCGAAGAACAGCGCGCGGGTCCGATCGAGAGAATCGATAGCCGCGGCCCTGGGACGATACACACACGGCGAGCGAGGCGAGCGAACGCCCGGACGATCGAAACTCGGGTTCCTCGGGAACTCCCCGAGGCGGGAGGAGGCTGCTCTCTCGCCGCGCGCTCGGTGAGCAGCAGCACCGCGCGCACACAACACCAAACGAGTCGAGAAACGAACGAACCGAGAGGCCAGGCTATGCTTCTCGCTCGCGGTCTCTCGACCCGCGAGACCCGAGACCACGCGCGATGATCTATGGCTCTATCGCGTTCGGCCTCTCCGATCACCATCATCCTACCTCATTGTATTTTCCGTCTCTCTCTCTCTCTCCTCTCTCCTTCGTTGCTCGGGCTGTACACATCGCGCGCCGTATATCGTCCTCTCTGTCTTCGACGCAGGTGCACGAGCTTCACCCCCGCCGTTCTTTATGTACTATATACCCGGTGAGCCCTGATTTTTCAATCTTCGACTCTATCGCTCCATTCGATCTTCTGGCACGAAAATCGAAGAGATTTTTGGCGGGAAAAAGGGCTCCGCTGGTGTAACAATGGACGGGACGTTTTATTTTTCGAGCGATTAATTTTTTGCTTGTATTTCTTTCGAATATTTGACATTAGCGGTTTTCATCGACAAAAAATTGACCATGTCAATTAATGAATGTGCAAGTCGAGCTTTCTACAGACATTTTCGATTGGTCAATCGATTAAAGAACTTCTGGTCGTTAACCCAATTGTCGCCCAACTGTTTCGCGTTGACAAGATTGAAAAGTCAAAAATCTCGTTCGCTCCTTTCACTCGAATCTGAGCGCCCGAAAAAAAAATCCCTCCCGCAATATAAACGCAAATGATGTTATAAAATTACGTCAATTTTTACGATCCCCGCGAATATATCGCGCGTAATTAAATTTCGCGAAATTGTCGCGAGATTCGCGTTGCGACGAAAAAAAGAAAAAAAAAATCGATCGATCGATCGATCGCTGCAGCGGGCCGCGATATCGACGTCGGCGGTGAGCGGTCGCGATGGTCGTTTTTCACTCCTTACGAAATATCGAAGGAGTGGCCGGTAGTTAGCAGGGACATTATAAATTTGGATGCTGCTGCCCTGTAATTACCCGCGATGGGTGGGGCGTGTCCGGGGTGCCCCCCCCACCAACCCCCCTCCCCGAACCTACCACAGTCGATTCTCTCGCATTTCGCGCGCGGTCTCACAAATTCCCTCTCTCTCTCTCTCTTCCGCCCTTTCTCCGTCTCTTTCTCGCTCGCCGATCGCCGTCCGATCGATTGAGGCGATCGAGAGTACGAACAACACTATACGCGGACCCAATACCAACTCGGAGGGTGCGAGTTCTCGCATTCGCGAACACTCGCTTGTATATATCGAGTCTCATCCACTGCCGCTGCTCGTCGCGAGCGGCGTCGAATAATCTGTCGCGTAGTACGTAGAAGTCACGGCCACTTCACATCGTCGTACGCCGCTCGCCGTGTGAGTCGTGCGGCCTCCTACGGTGGTCCATGAATATTCGCGAATTTTCCCGAGCGCATCGCTGTCCAGTATAGCTTCTGTCGTGGCGATCCGTGTCGTTACTTTCGAGCTGCTACTGATGCTGCTGCGCTTTGTGTTACTGCTCGTGACTCCGCACAAAGTCGATGGTGGGACACGAAGCGAGAGGTCACCAATTAATCGGCGCCAATTGCTGGCTCGTGTTGAGTCTGCGGTATTGTTTAACGATGCGATGAGCAACGGTCGAATTAAATCGCAGTGACGTTTATTCTTTATTTGATTTTAGAATATTTCTTAGGTATTTTTAACTTAATGTTTTATATTGAAATATGAATATTTTTTCGTTTAAACGGTACCTATCATTTTTTTAATTTGTTTTTTTCCTGAAATTTTTGGAACGTACTTTTGTTCCTGAAATTGTTAGAAAATTATGGTCTTGCTTTTTCGTGGCTCAAAACATGCGACTCACACTTCTGTAGATTTGTTATCGACATCGTCGTAGAGTAGTTTTGTATTTCTGGAAACTTACCTGAAACACAAAGAGAAAAACAAATTGTTAATGACGTTGCGAGAGAAATTCAACGAGCGATAAAATACAACGATTTTTCCGGGAACGATCTTTCATTCCCGCGAAAATTAACATCCCACTTAACGTACATTGTGACGTGTTATATCGACCCCGCAATTTATTGGACGGGGCGTCAGCGTTAAATTCAAATTTCCGTGACCCGCGGAAACGACCCTTCGCGAAAATTCGCGTTTAATACGCAAATCGTACGACGAATCGTCTATAATTCACGTGACACACCGCTTAGCCCCCGGGACACGGGGACAACCGGTATAATAAACACGCCACAACGTTTCTAACTGCCCGTAAACCGTCACTTCCAGTGTCTTGATTTACGGCGCGTATGAAAACGTAGGAAGCTTCATGTATAAATGTATAAATTTAGCGAAGTCCTAGTCTATATATGCGCTTGGTCGGTAAAAATGGATTTTACAGTCCCGATGATCAAGTGCAGGTCAACGTCACGTTGAAAAAAAATTCACGATAGAATGTTGAGTACTATTATAAACATAAACAGCTTACTATATAAATATAAATAGCCACGGGTCGTCATAATTTGGTTACGGTTTACATTTTCATAAAAAATTATTTATTGCAACCGTAAAAAATATTTCGTCCACCCTAAATTTTTTTTTCCAGCTTTATTGCAGTTAAGAAAAAATCCAGGAGTATAAATCGTGACATATGTGGCAATTCAGGAAAGGTACATCGAAGTCGCCTTGTCTCCTTCTTTCTCCAAAGCTTTGCGCAGGGATCTCACGTCGAAGGACCTAAGGGGATTGGGGAAATAAGGATCGAAGCCCGAGTTCGCTCACCGGCGCTGGCTTCTCGTGTGTATATCGAGAGCAAACTCAATCTGGAAGCGACTGCCGCGGCTGCCGTTGCTACTACGAGCGCGCGAGGGGCCCGCAAAGTGAGCGGGACAACATCAAGACATTCGAGCCGAGTCTCGGACAGGGCAGCAAGATCGACTACAGCTCAATCGGTCTTCGTCTCGTAGCGCGTCTTCTCCTCTTCACGTCTTCGTCCACCTTCGCTTCCTTCTGTATCCTCCTCTTCCCTCTCCCCTTTCCCCTCCTCAATCGCCGCTTCTTCCATCGTTTTATTCTCCCTTTCGTTCTAACGTCCTTTTCCCTCCGTTCTATCTATTTTCTGTACGTTTTATCGCTTTCTTTCCGTCCTTCTATAATTTTCCCTCCGTTCCATCGTTTTCTGTCGTTCGTTTTATCGCTTTCTTTCCGTCCTTCTATAATTTTCTCTCCATCGTCCAATCGTTTTCTTTCCCTCGTTCCGTCACTTTCTCTCATTTAATCGTTTTCCGTCCTTCGTTATAAACATGTTTACCTTCGTTCAATCTTTTCCGTCGTTCATTCGATCGTTTTCTCTCCTTTTCCGCTGCTATTTTCCCTCTCTTTCTCAACACTCCATCCTCATCTCACTTCAGGTCGATGCGACTGTGAAGAAGTCTCCTCGTGTCCGTCTATATATTCGTTACGTACCAATCGCGCGCGTCTCGCTTCTCTCTGAAGAAGGAGGAACGGATAGAAAGCTCCGCGCGCGCGTTCCGCCTCGGCCCTTCGGCCCTTTTATCGCCAGATCTCGAATCTCAACGCACGGCAGGACTCTGCGCGCGCTCGGCTCGCTCCTGCGGCCGAAGCGGCCGCTTCTGCCGCCGCCAGAAGACGAGAGGCCGATGCTGATGCTCAGCTCCTGCGCTGCCGCGCCGCTGCTTCACATGGCGCGCCCTAATGACGTCTCCCCGAAGCGGACGCGAACGCCACGTCTAACGAGAGAGCGACTCCGAGAAACTCTGACTCTCTTTTCACGTTCCAATGCTAATCCCCTACGGCGAAGAGGCGAACGCGCCTCGTTTCCACCGTTCGATGCTCTTCCAATGTTCCGATGTTCCGATGCTCCTACGCGACGGACGACCACTCGACCGGCCACTTCCGAGACCTCATTCGAGTGATACGCGAGTCTTGACGCTTTTTTATTTTATTTCATTTTATGCTAATTTCTTAGGAATTATAAGTTAACTCGAAAAATGTTGCTATTGGAAAAATGAGTATCAGAAGCATTTGGTCCTTCCGAGACCTTCTTCTCCGCTCGAGTGATACGCGAGTCTTGATGCTTTTTTATTTTATTTTATTTTATTTTATTTTATTTTATGCTAATTTCTTAGGAATTATAAATTAACTCGAAGAATTGTGCTATTGGAAAAATGAGTATCAGAAGCATTTGGTCCTTCCGGACTTCCTTCTCCGCTCGAGTGATACGCGAGTCTTGATGCTTTTTATTTTATTTTATTTTATTTTATTTTTTTTTATGCTAATTTCTTAAAAATTATAAATTAACTCGAATTGTGCTATTGGAAAAATGAGTATCAGAAGCATTTAGTCCTTCCGAAACCTCCTTCTCCACACGAATGATACGCGAGTCTTGATGCTTTTTTATTTTTATTTTATTTTATGCTAATTTCTCAGGAATTATAAATTAACTCGAAAAATTGTGCTATTGAAAAAATGAGTATCAGAAGCATTTAGACACGTCACCATTTTTTAAAAAGTTCGATCGGATATAAAGAGCATTTTTTTTTGCTCAATATCCGAGAATAAGAAATGACGATTTTTCCTCCGAAGAAAGTGCGTTCTTTTTCTTTTACGAAATTATTAAGTGGCATTTGGTGGACGTTTGACTTTCTCTCTTGAATCGGGTCCACCGCGCGCCGCGAACGACATCGAGTCAATGTCGTGTGCGCGTGCGTGTGCGTCTTCACCGAGCGGACCGGGAAACCCTGTGTGCACCGTGTGGCGAGGAATGAGAAGGCGGCGAAAAAATATGACAAAAATACCGAGAGGAATGGCGAGTGAGAGCAGCAGCAGCAGCCACGTATAACAGGAGTGGAGATTGCGGCCGGGTGTAAAAAAGACGTCGACTGTCCCGAGAAGGATTCGAGCTCACTGCTATATATAAATATATACACCATACACCAGCTCCACATATCCATATATATAAATATATAAATGTGGCGAAGTGAAGTTTGCGCTCCGAGGCAGAATGGCCGCCTTTTCGTGGGCCTCGCATTCACAGCGGCCGCTAAAAACCTAATTAGATGTCATAATTATACTCAGTGGTGATCAAACCCGAGCAACATGCGTCCGGCTTCACCGCTTCGTCACAGTCGGACAGCCAACGCAGCCATCACGCAATGTGCCGACCGTCGGCGAATGAAGCCGCGAGGAGAAGCTCATGAAGAGCGCGAGAGACGCGCGAGTTCGAAACGAGATTAGCGATCGAAGAGCAGATAGCCGATTTCAAGGTCGGCATTTGTAATTAATTACAGCTGCACGTGATCGATATTATCTCTCGTGGCTCGTCCGAGCAGAGGCGGCCGATACACGAGGTGCGTGTATCGTATGATTGTGTGAGAAAAACACGACGTAGAAAAAAAGAGGATGGCAAGATCTAAGAGAGAGAGAGAGAAAGAGAGACGATTCTCGAAGTCGTGTGATTAATAATCGCCGAGTGACTCTCGGAAAAATATAACTCTGTACGGCTGAGCCTCTGAAATATTTTTATTATTTTTTTCATTTCTTTTTTTTTTTCTCTAGTTCATTCCCGGGGTTACCACGGGCGGTAGAAGAAAGAGGCGCACCCCCCTCGGAGCCTCAGGAGGAAGAAATCCCGATGTTCTGACTCTTGTCTCAATTTTCATTCCGAAATTACCGACTCAAAATAATCTCTGTACGAAAATCCTCGAAAAAATAAGAGTGCTTTTTCACTTTTATCGAAGTAACTTTATTCGATCCATTGATTGTAATATTTCTTCTGCTTCAGAAAACATTTCATTACACGCCGAAACAATATTTAAAAAACAATCAATTACAAATACCACCTTTTTTTTTTCTTTTTAGCTATATTTTTCAGAGTCACCGCAGGAAGGCTGAAGAAATGAGTGGCACCCCTGGAGCGTCACGAGGAATAAATCCCACCGGACGATTGGACCATCTCTCTCTTTTTTTCACCATTTTCGAGACTCCCCGAACAGACTTGATTATTGTTCGACAGTGACAGCGTAATCCCCGCATGGCGCTCAATAGCAAACCCACCAAGCCGCGACAATTACGCGCCACGATTTATTTCCCAATAGCTCTCCTCTCTAATTGCACCATGTAACGAGATCCGCTGTGTACACACAACTCTCTTGCTTACCACCGTAAACACGTCTTGTGCACAAAATATACATCAGTCACGAAAATGACCGTCTATTAACGCTGATTGTGGGTGCCATGTATCACGAGTCGATTGATTGCCGGGTGGAGTGAGAAAAAAATATAATTCATACACAAGCGAAATAAAAAAACGTTTTTTTTTGCAATTCCTATCTCTAACGCGTCAGCCCGCAGCGAGTCGAGGTGTTTGCAAACTCGTCGACGCCAACGGCCCGGAAAATATGGTCTCGTGCTCGAGGTAATAATCACCGCGCGCGCAGGCGCGAGGCCCCCGGACACCTGTCGTCGTTGTCGTCGTCGTCGTCGCGCGCACCTCGAGCGACGGGGAAAAAAGTTACGGACTCGCTGTGGAATATATATGGGGTGAGAATATGAGGCGTGCGAGGGGCTTTTCTCTAGCAGAGCTCAAACCGAGAGCTCGAAGTGGAGGGTTCGCTCCGGTGTCTCGTGTTCCGCGACTATGCGACGGAGGGGGGAGAAAAAGGAGCAACGAAGGGGGGAGAAAGAGGGGCGACGGGGTACAGAAGGGAAGAGGGGGGAAAAACCACTGAGAGTCAAGTGGCGCGAGCGTTAATGACGCGATGGCCTCCGGGGTGAACCGCACGTTCCCTCCAACCCAGCGTAATGCACAGCCACCTGTTGCGCCCAGGACGGAGAGATCCGAGGGCTGGGGGCACAATTCCCCGAGTGGAGCTGTTTTCTCCCTCTTCTCGCTATTTTTTTTTTTTTTTTTTTCTATCCTCGTTCCTTCGAGTGACGAGGGAGCGAAAAGGATAGATTCTGGAGGGCAGCAGAGCCTCGCGCTCCCTTTCGCTCGATTACGAGATCGTTAACCGTCGTCCGGCGAACCGAAATAAGCGGCGTTTTTTGTCGTCGCGCGCCCCGCGCGATCTCGTAATCACGCTGATCACCGCTCGGCGGCGGCGGATCGTTCTCAGCCCACGTGGCCCTGCGGCAGCGGCGACGGAAAAACTGAAATTTTTCGGCCTCATACGCCGAGGTGAATTGTTTCGCGGAATTTCGACGGACAATTTCATTCGACTTTGTATGGAGAACATTTTTGTTGGGGATAATAAAAAATTCAGGAACGATCACGAAGTTAATACGAAACTGGTGGAAAATATGTGGAGTGTGAAATATGATACATGTATTTATTTTTTTATTGATTCTGTGAAAAAATCATTGGCGACTTAATTTATCTCATGTGTTGATTCAGGTAAAATTGACATTTTTATTTCGACACCTTCGCTCGTTTGGCTCCACAAAAATTCTGTAGCGCGGTGAGTCAACGAGGATAAAGACAAGACGGTGAAGTCACAGTCGAGCGAGAGGCGAAAACGGCATTGAACTATATGCGCCCTCCGTGTATACATAATAATAATAATAACGACGACAATAATGATGATAATAAAAACACACGTAGCAAGCGGTTGGCTTTTAAATACAGTTGCTCGCTGCGAGTCGAACACAGCATTCGCGCGCGGGTCCCGAGCGATGTGTACACGTTGCCAGCTTTGCGGTTCGGCGAGCTGCGAGAGCTGCGCGCGCGCGGCTGTCGCCCGCTCAGCGGCGGCTTTTGATCAACGGCGGCGTTCAATAATTCATCTGCAACTTGATCGTCGCCGCGCGCTCCTTTGTACCACTTTGACCGTTGTTAGCCCGGCCGATGCTGTTGCCGCTGCTGCTGCTGCTCCCAGAGCGCGTACATATTCGACGATTGCCTTATCAAGTCTTCGCGAACGAACGCGGATCCCATAACACGAGCGGCGAAGACTGGAGACTGCGGAGCAAAATACCGACGCGTGTGACAACGACGATGAGTGTCAATGCCACTTACGAATGCGGACACTTGTGTGCCTTTTTATTTTTTATTTATGTGAGTAGTAATTTTCTATGCTTTTATGTTCGTCGTATGGAGTAAGAAATTCGATAACTATAATCGATAGATGTGTATCTCAATTATTCGTCTAACCGCATTTATTTATTGGTACAGTGAAATAAATCTGCCTTTGTTTGTAACGACGAATTTATTATTTTGATAAAAATGGGTAATTTTCAGTCCCTGAATATTACTGTAAATTGTTGATTCATCCGAGAAATCGATTTCTTCAGATTAAAAACAAAGTCATATCAACAGAAATTTCGAATGCTGTTGGTCGAATTTTGCACCGAGTTGGCCGCATTTTTTTTCATCGACTTATTTTCCACGACTCGCGCTCAGATAATCGTACATCGCAAGGTTGTATAATTATCCCGCGGTGGAAAGTCGCGCGCACTTTCCCATCCGTCGGTCTCGGACGAAATTCGCGCGCCGAGTTAATTGATCGAGTTTTGGTCCGCGGGTCGCGAGTCTCGGGACGCAAATATTGCGAGAGACGAGACTGCAGGGATACTCGAGCAACGGACGCCGGGAGAGACGAATTTTCGGTCGGACGAGGATGATCGTGCGGCCCTGGTGCAACGCTCGCAGCTTCCCGGGCGCTGGACCGGTTCAAAAATACCTCGGATACCCGCGCGCCGTTCTCTTGTCCCGCGCGCGCCGAGGACTCGAGCCGGACAGCGGCAGCAGCATCAGCAGCAGTGGAGCCATAGGAAGGATAAAGCGAGACGGGGACATCTCCACGCGAGAACAAGAGGCCAACGACGAGAGACGCGCTCGAGACCCGAATAGAGACAGAAGGATATTGTGAGAAAAAGACACGCGAGACGCGTTGAGGATTGCGGCGGAGAAAGACAGAGAAAGAGACAGAACGAGACAGAAAGAGACAGAAAGAGAAGACTCAGTTGGGGATTGTGAGATAGAGACGCCAGACGCGTTGAGAACTGAGAGAGAGAAGGATTGTGGGAAAGAGACAGGACATATATATACGTTTGAGGATCCAAAGGACAGAGACAGAGAAATTTGTGGAAACTTAATTTTGGTAATAATGAATTACGTTTACTTTTTTTTTATAGTGTAAACACCATTCAAGTATTTTTTTTTTATTTTTAATAAAAAATACTTGAATTGTGTTTACACTATAAAAAATAGTATTTTTTTTTATAATAGTATTTTTATTAAAATAATAAAATTTATTTAAAATAAAAAAAAATACTGGAGATTTTTAGGATCAAGAGATTGAAAAGCGACGACACGAAAAGGAGAGAACATGATCTTTCTCTTCGTTTCTCGCGCATCGGTAATGCCCAGCAGCCGCGGCAGTAAAAGCGGTACAAGTGTCGGTGTTGGTGTTGGTTGGTGGAACGTGTCTTTATTACACGACGCCGTACGAATGAAACGAAAGCACCGAGCGTCGCGGCGGCCGTTGCCACTCGAACGCCGTATACACACACTCTAAGCCACGGCGAGTCTAATCGTCTCTGCCTGGCAGCGGTCGTACACACACTCCGCGTGAATTTCAAGCTTAAATCATCGTGGCCTTCGCGCGCCGGAACAGCGCCGAGGGATTCACGTGATTGAGAGACTCAGGGCTAATGTATTTGCGCTATTTGACGTCGGATTCGGTTATTACGGCCGAGCGATGAGGCGGCTGTTGAGGCGAACGGCTACCGGCGAATCGATTTAGTGCACGAGAGAGAAATATGGGGTGTTCAGTGCATTATGGGAACATTATTGCACTCGTCTTGTGCAACGAGTTGCAACGATTGTGGAGTTCTCTGATTGGTACAACGCGAAGCCTTTGACACTTTTGGACTGAAATTCGAATCTGCTATTTGTGACATAAAAAATGGCAAATATATTTTTTCACAGAATCAATAAAAAAAAGATTTACCCAAAATTGTCAGACAGACAATAATCAATGTGCGATTGGAGACTCGATGCTTTCAAACAGAGATGAAAATACTTTTTTATTATCTTTATGAATCCTCTAAAAAAAAACGCCATTCAACCCAAACTGCGTGTGAAAAGTCCAGAAATGTTTATTTCAAAACTGCTTAACCATAGCTCACTCTCCACCATAGAAAAGTATACAAGAATATTGAGCCTCGCTCTGCGTCGAGGTTACAGCGAATAAGCCCAAAAGACATGAGCAGCGCGCGAAGCGTATTTACTACGAATAACGTGCCGCAGCGTATTCCGATTAAATCGCGGCGGTTAGTCGCTCAATGTACATATACCATGCGTACCTATATAAACTCGGTTGTTGCTCGTGCGCCTATCCGACAATTTACAACGTGACAACGATCCTCAGACCGGCGAAGTGACGTTCGCGCGCGGCTCGTGCAGCGAGAAGGAAAATTTTGCTGCTGCTGGTTACTCGCTCTTTATCCTTGCGCAGTTCCGTAACGCTGCGCGCGCAGCGCAGCGGCCACAGCACAGAAGTGTAGGAACATCGGAGAGGGGGAAGAGGACATAAAACTGAAGAAATCGCGCGAGCGCGAAATAAAAAAAAAAATAAAAAAAGAGGATCGAGAGGGAGATTCGCGCGGAAGATCCCGAAGTGTAAATACAGGTATTCGAGGTAGACCCGAGGGATGAGGACGACCTAATCGGGATCTGCGCGCGGAGGAGCCGAACGACGGAGTCGCGCGCGCGACTCTCGCAGGCGATAGAAGCGGAGCGGGCGCGTGGGGGGAGGGGAGGGGGGGAGGGGGAAACGTATGCGCCATTAGATCCTCGATGGTGTCCAATAAAAGGCCCGGAGACCACCGTAAACTCCCGAGATTCCTTGTTATGCTCGCGCGCGCGCGCACCGCATCCTGTTTTATGCGCCACGTACGCGCGCATGCGCGCGAGGCTGCCGCGGGGGGATTTCTAGCTTCCAAGGAGCTCAAGCGGCGAACCGCGCGCTCTTTATAGATCTCGAGGACGATCTCGACGCACGTGTGTATAGGCTATGTGCAGACTCTTGCCGCGCCGGATGCGCGCAATCGTCGTCACCGATTGTCAGCTCCGTCGGTATAAAGACGACTGACTCGGGAAATCCATCCACTGAGAGAATTTTTTAACGCGGACGAAAGATTTTTTTTTATAAGTACCAATTTATCTATATTTCGCGTAAATTATTTTATTGTTACAATTAAATACGTAATCACTGCTAAAACCATCAACATCAATAATTCATTTTAGCTGCAAATATTAATTAAAAAATAAAAACAAACACAGTAATTGAATTGCATAATAAAATTGGAAATTTCCATAATTAATAAAAAATGGGGATACGAACGGGAAAATGTTGCTTCTTTGTTATAAAAATGTTGAAGCTCGTCGATCCTCACTTGTTACTTGCATCAAGGCCAATCACTGTCCTAAAGCCAATGACTGTACCGCCAGTCGCTTGATCCACAACTCGCGGTTTAGTTGCGTTGGCGAGTAGCGAGAATGTCCGGCAGAGATAAAGAGATGAAAATCGTCAATATATAAGACGAGTCGAGAGTCGCGCGGACAGGGAGAAAAGGGGCGTCCGCGCTGAGTCAGGAGAGGAGAGACTCGTAAGAGAGAAGCAGTGAGGAGAGCCGCGCGAGAGAAGCTCTCGGCGGAGGCGCTAAAAAGGCGCGGCGCTTATAAAATCGTACTCGCTCCTTTATTGGCCGCCCAACGGGGCGGCGGACGGAAAATTATGTGTACATTCCAGGGGGAACCTGTTTCTCGGAGTTTCTCAGGTATAATTGGAACGTTTCGAAGGCGAAGCCTAGCGAGGAGCCTCGCAACAGCTTTGACGCTGCTGTTGCTGCTGCTGCGGCTGCTGCTGCTCGTCGGAGTTTCGCCGATTGCCGTGTTAGCCACCCCTAACCACCCTTTGCCCCTTAAATCTCACTCGCTCGCTCGCTCTTCACCGCTTCGTATTTTTTTAATTTATTTTCTTTTCAAATCTACTTTTTATCTCGTCGGTCGTCTTCGCGTCAGTTCGCACGAGGAGCGAACATCGCGACTCGGCGGCAATTTTCGAATTTCGTCTGGCACACAATTTTCGCGGTTTTACGGTCTGGCGGATCGTTCGGCGAGGAATTGCCAAGGATTTTTGCGCATATGTGAGGAGTAGTAAAAAGGGTGTTTTTTTTTTTAAGAAAGAAAAAAAATTGTACCTAAAGCCGCGGGTTTTTTTTTTTTTTCTATTTTTTTTTTCGCCACGATCTTAGAGGCAAAAGCATAAGACGTGAGGGAGAGAGGAGGATTTGTGAGTGCATAGCCGGTGCTCGGGAGCGGCGAGAGGAAGCAGGGAGCCGATATAAATGAAATATCGTACGGGGCGCGAGCGTAACCGGAGCCGCGCGCGGCCGGAGCGTCGACTTTCGACGGTAAAATATCACCGACGATTCATTCCGCGAGATAAATGCACAACGAGGCCCGAAGAGGAGCACCGGAGAGACGCGAGAAAGAGCGAAACGGGCGAGAGAGAGGGAGAGAAGGAGAGAGGACTCCGGAAATCGCACTGACGCGTCCCACGCGAACGGGATAGGGACCCAAGAATTGACAAAAATATATTCAGGGTAATTGGAGCAACGACAGCGACTAATTCTCTCTTTCTCGCTTTCCGTTTCCATCCCCTTTGGCCTCATCGCTGTCCTCTCCTTACCATAAAATTGATATCTTTATCATTCATTTATTAATCACCATTAATTTTATAATAATGATCCGAAAATTTATCATAAAATCCTTTTTTGATATAATTTAAAAAAAAACTAAGAGGAGAAAAAAGCAACTAACAATAATTCTCATAATAATTCGAAAACTCAGCTGAAAAAAAAAATACATTCCACAATGCTAAAAAACATTCTTACGAAAAATCGGCTCGGAAATGTTTGTTCTCTATCCGCGAATCCCCATCGCCTGCGTCTTCGGAGACTAATGACGTAGGTAGCTAATAAGATTATTATTTTCGCCGAGAGTTTGTCAGCGCGCGGCGTCGGATGAAGAATGGCGAAGGCGCGCGAGCGGTCGAACAAGCTGCCGGAGTAATATAACGCATGGAGCGCAATATACGACAGGAAGAGCCGCCGGACAGCGGCGCGCCGGTGTCTCTCTCGCGTACGTCTCAGGGTTGGAGCCGAACGAGGTATAAAGGAGAAAAGCCTTAATGGACACCCCGTAGAGGCGGATTTCATCGGCGGAGGGCTGCTGCTGCTGGATTGATGACCGCCATATTGCTTTATGCGTCGGAGGAGGCGACGGCGGCTGCTGCTGCACCGAGAAACGAGCGAGGGAAAGAGGACCGAAGTCTCTCGGCGAGAGCACCCTGGGACGTGTGGACCGGACTAGCGGAGCTGTCAACGCGTGATCATAATTATTTGGCTCTCCGGCCGCGCTGAGAAACGCGCCGAGAGTGGCGGGAGTGGCAATCTCGTTCTCTCCTCTCCCTCCGTCTTTATCCTCGTCTCCTCCCTCCTCATCCTCCTCTTTCCCCTCCGCGTCCTCCCCCCTCGGCCAATTCTCTTGTTCTACACACACGCAGCTCGGGCCTTTCCCTTCGCGAATTTACATGTCAGGAATGCCCAGCCCTCCGACCCTCCAATAAGTCACGAGGGCCCCGCGCGCGGACCTCTCGGCCAATTAACGTGCTCCATTACACGTTCTCTCGCCGCGCGTCCCCGCGTCGTCGACTTCGTCGTCGTCCACTGCGCGTTGCGCCGACTAACGAATTTCTTTCAACGCATGTGAGACGCAGAAAGAGAGAGAGATAGACCAATGAAAGAGAAGAACTTAATTTACTTGAAGAAAAAATGTATGAATCTTTGTAAAAAAAAAATGAAAAAAAAATCAATTGGCAGAATGGAACTTATCGTTGATTAATATATTTGGTGATAACGTTTTTTTTAATAGTTGTACGAAAGGTAAAATACTTATACGAATATGTTGATACTTTCACGAATAAATACATAAATAAATAAATAAATAAATAGATAAATCAATAATAGATAAAAATCAGTAACAGATAATAGATAAATAAATTCATTCGCCAAGATGAATATTTACTTATTTATGCACTCTTTAGCCAGAAATACCAAATCAGTCTACAATTGCTTGATCCCGAAATTAAATTTGCAAATATCACGTTGCTGTTTGCCAATCCAAAGCCAAACACGGCTCTCGCAATACGTACAATAAACCACAACATTATACTGAATACGCGATAGTGTCACGTGTCTCCTATCGTCTCCTGCCTCTCCCCCATTCTCCCCCTTCTCCTCCTCCACATTTGCGCTTATCTTTCAGCTCCACCGAATTCTTCGTAGCCGACTTTACGAACTAATTAAAATTACCGAGATATCGGTCGGTCACTCGGTACACGCGATCACCGCAATATTATTAACGCGTACACAGTGCACTTATTATAGTCTGCGCGTTTTGCGCGTAGGTGGAATTGGCAGCGTTTTACGATTCACCGAGACGACGACGACGACGACGACGATGCACAATTTCGCCCCTTCAATTTCTCCGTTTTCCATGGGGCGCGCTCGCTCGCAACGCGAGAATTAAAATAGAATCCGACGAGCGTCGGAGTCGTAGGGAGACGACGAGACGGCGAAGAATTGCCTCGAGTTATTTTAATTTATTAATTGAGCGATATCAATGAACTCGTGCGCCAACAGTGGCCTCATTGAATTCGATCTGCGCGACGCGCGCACTGCGCAGCCTCCACTCTGCACATTCGAGCTTTTCTCGCGTCGACTACGCGCGCTGAATTTTTTTTTTCGCGAACGATCATCGAACGTCGCCCTTATAATATTATATAGCAGACGAGCGGGAAGGGGGAAAGGAGGGGAAGGACCGATAACCCCGACGGGTCTACGCGATACTCGACCGCTGATTGGGATAGCTGCGAAACGAGGAAGGGAAGAACTTCCACATCATATTTTACTTTCCGATTAATTTTTTTTTTCGACATCTTCTTTAAAACCACAAATTTTGCATAGTCTGTTTTTTTTTTAACGATTAAATTCGACCATTGAAAAAAATGTCAATTATCGGTAATGAAGACGAAATTAATATTTCTCAATCCAAAAATGATGAAAAGTTAACATAGAATAAACTCCTAATTGTAATGCAAATTCACAAATCACAAATTTTGCATCGTCTGTTTTCTTTAACCATTAAGTTCGACCATTGAAAAAAATTTCAATTATCGGTAATAAAGACGAAATTAATTTTTCTCAATCCAAAAATGATGAAAAGTTAACATAGAATAAATTCCTAATTGTAATGCAAATTCACTCCTAAAGCGTCGATACAACGTCGAGTCAGCTTCGCAAGTCCCACGCGAAAGTCTTGCAAAAAATAAAAAACCAATCTCCAACAAAACTGACCCTAACAAATGAATTCTCATTAGAGCTCATCGAGCGGACGTGGCGGAGATAAATGAATAGCATCGAGCATCGCGAAGTGATAATTGTTTCTTAACCTCCGGGCGAGAGGAGCGACGAGAAGAAAAGTCAGCAGCAGCGTGTCTCGCCTCTCCTCTCAGTGTGTACTCGGCATTGAAGCCGCGCGAAGGCGAAGGCGATGACGAGGACCCCCACCACCGCACCGCTCGTGCTCGGGCATTGAACGAGCCGACGATGAAAAGCCGCAATGCGAAGCGGCGCGCGGCCACTTCGTTTTGACAAATGAACGTCGCGCACAGGCCTCGCGCGAAACGAAAGCGACGTCGCGGGCCAGTAGAAATCTTGAATCATTGGCAGAGCGACACCGAAAAAAAAAAATAAAAATAAAAATAATAATAATAATATTCACGTTGGAGTCGTGCTCAGAGGAAGCGAGACAAAACGAAAAAAAGGGGTCCAAGTGAAAATCCCGACGGTGCCTCGTCCAAAAAGTGAGGATTGAGAGGGGAAAGAGGGGGGAAGGAGGATCGAGAGGGGGGAGAAAGAGAGACTGAATAGTGACGGCTCGCGGGCCGTTTAATCCTGATTAATGCCCCCTCGGATGCTCGCGCTAATGCTAATACCTCAGCCACGCCTGCGTCGACGTCCGCCAGGAACTCCAGAAGCAAAGATCCATTGGCTACTCGGTTATTCTTCTTGGGCTGCTGCTGCTGCTGCTGCTGCTGCTGCTGCTGCTGCTGCTGCTGCTGCTGCTGCTGCTGCTGGTGGACGTTCGGGCCGAATAACGTCCCCGGTACCATTCTAAATCTCAGCCCGATAAAACGATGGAATTCACTAGTACACATTTCGTCGGTGATTCCGACGCAACGGACTTAAAGTACACACGGAATATACGTTAGAGTCGCCCGACGGCTGCTATAATTCAATTCGTTATTCGAATGGGCTTAAAACGCGGAATAATTACGCCGCGCGTTGTGTTACTCGGAATGCACTGCGATTATTTCGCAGTTGCGAATCTGATGGCAGGTTGATGCGATTTTGTTTTGGCAGCGAGATCACGATTGCGGTTTATTCGGTGGTAATTGAGTCACTTCGGCGGCAATCTCAAGAATTTTTCGAATATTTTTTTGGCTTTGGATATAATCGGACTTTTTTCTCTCAAATTTACATTTACAAATTTTAATAGAATTTTTTGTTGAACTTTGAGGTATTGCAAAAAAAAAGTGTTTATTTAATGAAATATAATTCATCAATAAATCTTAAAAATAATAAATATTTCTATCAAGACGTTTAAACGTTTTTCAATAAAAAGAATTATTTCAGTCATTCGCAATGCAAATAATAAATAGTAATTTTTTTTTTTAATAAGAATTTTTTTTTTATAAGAAATACTAGACGATAAATTTCTCTATCGAGACATTTAAGCGTTCGCTTAATTAAAAAAAAAAATTAATCCACATCAATGCAAATAACGAACAAACAAACAGTAAATAAATAATAAATAATAGTCGATAAATTTCTCTATTGAGACGTTTAGAGGTTCGCTTACAACGGAACAACTGGATATCACTCGTGCGTAAAGTGAAGTACACGAAACGTTTACCCTCGTCTCGGGTACTACACGCACGTCAAACGGCGGTGCGTATACAGTGTTGTTGTTGCACTGGAGCTCTGACTGCCGCCGCTGCTTGCGTTACATGCGCGGCGAACGAGCGAGAGTCGCCGCGAGTTCTCGGGCGATTATGACTCGGAGCGGAGTTGCAGAGGTGGAGTTTGCCCGCGGGGCGAGCATCTGGCCGTAATTACTAAATTATCCTCGAACACGCCGGAGAGTCTGCACTTCGGCGAGGAGTCGCACCGCCGCGTCTGCCGCTTCGAGACTCGATCGTCTCATCCGCTCGGCGCGCAAATCTCGCTGCGGCTTTACTACTTGCCGCGAACGACGCTAAGCCATACGCGCTATCCGAGCGTTTATCTCCGCTCGTATCACGCACATCCGCGGCTGCTCTCGACAAACTTCATCGGATAAATTTATCCGATAACATGTGACTTGTTTTTTTTTTTATTGTGTTGGTGCTTTTAGTTGAGCGATGTCGTAAACGGAAATTGCGGTGTTTATTTGTGTATTTTGTTAAATGTGTTCAAGGTAAGGTTGAAGAATTTTTTGAAAAAAATGCCCCCCCCCCCCCTCATTACGGGTACAAAGATCTAACCGAGATCTCATCGATTCTCACGACTAGATTTTTTTTTATTTCTGACAAAAAAAATTGCGTCGTCCCTCCAGGCGACGTCTTAATAAACAAAGAGACGGGAAAAATATCCCCTGAAATATATCATGTACACGAGCGCGGGGTGAAAGTCAGGATGACCCCAAGGGGAGTCAGCGGGTTCTATGCAAAGAGAGAAGAAAAGCGAGAGAGGCGAAGTTGAGAATATAAGCGAGGGACTCGCCGGGAGGAGGGCGAAAGCGAGTGAGAAGTCGGACGCTGGTCGGTCGTATGTGGGCCCCACGTGGAAAATAAGAGGATCGAGCGCGAAGCGACCGTACACACAATATAAGGTCGGATACGCGATGGAACACGACGGCGCGCGGTCGATGCGGTTCCGCGGGTGGAGAAGACCTCGAAGGGGTTCGCGACGCTGCTGCTGCTGGCGTTGCCGCTGTCCAGGTCGGATGATGCATGGGTACAGCGCGGTAGAGGCCCCCGCATGCTTTTTCGTGATCCCCGGTCGAGTCCACCCTGCAAACTTCATCCTCGAGGCTCCGAGGCAGCAGCAACGGCGACTGTGGGTCTCGGGACCCTCGAAGCAGTGATATCGTCCTCCCGGTCACGTCCTCGAACGAGAGCAAAATAAATTTTGCCCTCGACAACAAAGACGTTAAGTCAAACACGCGAAAAGCTGCACTGGAGATGTATATTGTATATTCCAGTATTATTTTGCGATATCTTTTAAATTTGAATTTTTATTTATTTTTTTACAATAAAGGTAAACTGTGGTTTTAGATATATATTTTTTCGATCAAACTAAATTTTGTTTTCAATAAAATATTGATTTTACTCGATTGAGTAAGTTTTAATAAAAATCCCTAAATTTCGACCTTCAACATTTTTTTTAAATATAAATATTAGCCATGAAATGAAATGAAAATGAAAATATTAGCCAAAACACAGAACTCAAGATGTAATTTTCCAAATAAGCCAAAACACAGAACTCAAGATGCAAAGAATTTCACGCAAAAAACCTCAAATCCCTCAGGAACTGAGACGTAAGTAAAGACGTAAGTGAAATGGGAACGAGATTATTATTATCGTGCACATAAGAATTGCCGATACAAACGTTCGCGGTTAATTCTCGTATTCTTTCGGCCTTTCTCTCTCTCAGCCCCCTCCCCCCCTCTCCCGATCGGTCGTTCTTCACCGCGCGCGAAGCGGCGCCGAGTTTCTCGCACCTGCGGAGCGAGGAGATCGGCTATGAAGACGTTTCGATCGTGGGCTCGCTCGGTATCCCGTAGCGAGACGTATCGAGCCCGATAGCCACGTATATAGCCCGCAGCGGCAGCAACGGCAACGGCAGCAACAGCAGCAACGGCCAACACTCGATCCTTCTTCACTTCCTTTTATTCTCGATAATGTGCACCGAGTGAAAGAGCGAGAGAGAAAGCGACGCGCCAGAGGCGGAACGGCCTCGCAGTAATTGACAACGAGGCAACAACTCCGAAGTACATATACCGTGTATTTGTATATATATATAGACTGCTCCTCCCGTTGCCGCTTCCGCCGCTATTACCGCGGTAATCCGTTGCTAATGTCCTCGCGGCGCGTCTTAAATACGCATTATTCATCGGGACCGCGCGGCGTAAAAACATAATTAATTATTTCTCATCGAGCGGTCCGCATCGGCGCCGAACGAACGCGAACAAAAAAAAAGACAAAACTGGGTATGCTAATAATGAAACGGCAAGATTCATTGTAAGAGCGAGATTTCTTTGTCCCGTTTTGCTTAATTCGTATCTCGCGCTTTGAGATATTTACAAAGGGACCGGAATAAATTGGAAATTCAATTGCCGCGCTCGTGGCGATGGAATTACAGTCTTTTATGAGATCGGTGGTAGGAGTTTTTATTATTCGAGACAATCGCAATTGCAACACAAATTTTATGGACACGATATTTTTTTCCACAAATATTTTTATTTTTTAATCTGTACGAATGATGATTTTCCGAACCGTTATTAATTCTTTAAAAAAAAACAAATCATCCAAAATTTTTGTAATTTTTTGCCCAATAATTCTCAAAATAGCAAAGACAAAATATTCCCGATTAAACCGACGGAGCGCGAAGATAAATCGCGCCCGTTTTTCGAGTGCCCATCGGAGTCCCGTGGCGGACAATGGACGACGCCCTGAAGAAAAAAAAATAATAAAATACGGTCGAGAGGAGAATTTCGGGTGTGTATTCGCGAGCGGAGAATAAAGGGTATATATTGGATCGTCGATGTGAGAGAAGGGCCCGCCGGGCGCACGTTTCGAGAGGAGAGAGAGATTGAGTTACCAAGAGATAATCGCATGCACGCCCCGGCCGCCGCGGCCGCCGCCACCGCGCAGCATCCGAGCCGCCGTCTGTACAGCCGCACCAGGCAAGACAGTCCGGTCTCTTGTGTCTGTATATATATACGATATATGCGTATACTATATACATGCTCCTCGGGTGCGGCTGGACTCGCCTTCGACTTGGGAAGCGTTTGCCTTCTCCGTTGCCGAACACCCAACAGTCCACTCGTTCGCTGCGCCCTCTGCCTCCCCCCCCCCCCTTCCCCCCGGGCCCTGTCTTCGCGCGCTGGTCGTCCGCACGGAAAAGGGTAATCCAGCGGCTCGGATTTAGTTCTCACTCCGGCGTTAAGAGGCATTAGTTGCCCTGTATAGTCGACTTTCTATGCTTAACACGCACGTGGCCTCATCGAGTGTCCGGTAAAATACTGAGCCGAGTTGGGTACAGACGGATCTTTGGTGTATCGGAATTATAAGGAATCTGAAAATTGTGGGTGGAAGGAATTACCGAGAGTTCGGTAATTTGGAGAAATTTTTTTGTCATACTTTTCGCGATGAATAATTTTTTTTCTTATGCATTTGCAATGTACAAATAATGTTTTCGATATGTTGTTTTAAACATTTTTTTTAGATCTGTTTTAAAGTTTTTTTTCCATTTTAGGATAAAAAAAAATGAGTGACGGAGAAAACGGTATCTGTTTTCCAGGGCCATCGAGAAAATTGGGAATCAAAGGGATCAACGAAGCCCTGACATTGTCCACTTTGCAGTCGACGTTGAGCCTCGAGATCGATGACCCGCTGCTGCTTCTGCTGCTCATCCTCGTCGAGGACCGCGGGTGAACCGAGATTAAGACGGTGAATAAGTGCCAGAATAAGGCTCCTCACTGTTCGTAACGGATCGACTTTCCCTCCGCGTCGAGTTTTCGCGGGGCATTCCTCAGCGATCGTTGACTACACCGCGCGCGGTGTGCCCCGGGACGTCGAAACACACGTGGCGCGCGTTCTCTCACATTCACGCGGAGCTGCATGAGAGATCTCGACCAGGGAAACGAGAATTTCTCATCGGTTTACACAAAAAAAATCGCGACTCTCAACACAATTTTATTGAAATTTTTTATTTGAAATAAAAAAAATTTCCAAATTCGCCAATTCTTCCCTCAACATTTTTATCAATTTGCGTTCCAACCAAACTTAAAAAAATTCACAAAAATATCTCTACGCATACAAAACGGAAAATATAAATTATAAATTACTGCGAAACCCCAAAAAAAATTCACCGCAAAAATGAGACTTAATCATTCTCCACAGGAAATTATTCAAAAAAGGCAAAAAAAATGCCTCGCTCATCCAACTAATGTCGGACGGGAATCCGCGGCTTATCTGCTTCGATCAACGAGGCTCCACAATTAAATCACACAGAGAGATCCGCGGTTGCTGCGCGAGTCTCGCCGCTCTCGATAGCGAAGCGAAGAAACTCGTGCAACGCGAGCGCCCGGTGTCTGACTTCCTTCGCGGTCGCGCGGCGGCACTTCGGGCGCGCTCTCGCTATCATTACGCGCGTCATTAGCGTGACAGGCGGTTGGACAGAGGTAAAAAGGGACAGAGCGAATACTCGCGGAGCGCTATTAAGACCCGGAGACGCTGGCCGCGCTTTAGCTGCCCGACGACGACGACAACGACGACAACGTTGACCAGGAGCAACGGCAGCAGCAGCAGAAGCATCACGCTCATCGTTTCCTCTCTCTCATTCGTCCTTTTCCAGCTTCTTCACGAATAGAGTGGTTATATCTTTACGATTTCGTGGAAAGCGGCCGCTCGACGAACGCGAGCCGAGAAAAAGGAGAATAAGCGGCGGCGATGAGGCTGCCGGCGATGCTTCTTCGCTTTTTTTTTTACCTCGCTCGGCTTCTCATTCGCTGCCGACTTCCCGCGAGAGACCCGTCCGTACCCTTTCATCTTCTCGATACCGACCCGGCCAAACGGATGTAAAACGGATGCACTGAATCACCGACTTCGGTGAGAGAGAGAAAGACGGAAAGAGAGAGAGAGAGAGAGTGGACTGATGATACATCGAAGATGATAAATGCCAATCCATTAAATAAATCCACAGTAACCGAGTTGCGCTATGGGTATTTATTCCTCGTGACTGCGCGCCGACAAAAACACGGCGGCTACGATTTTACTGCCGCTAAGCGGCTCGACGCTTCGGAGGAGCGAATCTATTTTGCGGCTATTTATTTTATCGCTTATTCGCCGTTCGTCAATGCGATTTGAGGGAAAAGCCTGTTAGCTGAGTGATCAATATATAGTCGACTACCGGGCTTCGATTTTTTTACATTTTTTTCTTTTCTTTCAGTCGAGTTTAAAAATAATGTGTTTGCAAATTAATTCGACTTTATTGAAAATAATATTTGAGATAATTAGCAAATTAACATAAAAAAAAAATGTGACGATTTTCTGTTTCGCTTTAAAAAAATGCATTTAAATTAACAGAGGGTCAGCTAAGAAAAATGCGAATTTTTTCAATCCACACAGATCCAACCTCCTCCCGAACCATAGTGCCCCGGTCGACTGTATTACGCCCATAAATTTCTAATATCACCTCGTTACAATTTATCGCTGATATATCTTTCATGTTTCACCGACGAACGGATGCGAAGGCCTAAGATCCCGGACGTCGTGGCAATTGATATAACTCGGCCGGTGCTGTCGTTGCTACCGTTGCTCTGCTGTTGCTGCTGTGGCCGCTGCTGCTGCGCGCGCATCGCTCTCCGAGAGCGAAGCGCGCGCAGCCGCTCATTGATATTTATTGGGGCTTATATGGACGAGACGCGATTACTCGAAGGGTCAAACGGGCGCGTGAATCTCGCGGCACTTGGCGAGTCTACTTGTGGCCCGCATGTGATTTCGTCTCACCCCTCCCCTCCCCCCCAAGAAGACAGCCGCGAGACGAAGAAGTTTATTACACTGTGACCGAAGGTATACATCGGAGTTTGGATAGTGTGGACAATAGTTCGGACCGTCGACTTGAAATAGAAATAAAATTCCCTCTCACCCCGAAAAATACTACGAGACAAATTCTTCCGTTTCAAAACATCTGGACGATAAAAAATTATTCCATTATTATTATTGTTATTATTATTATATCCAAAGGCATCAAAGTTCGGACAATTTGGAAAATAATTCAGACCGTATATTACTATTAAAATTCCGTTTAAAAAAATCTGGACGATAAAAAATTATTCCCATATTATTATTGTTATTATTATTATACCCAAAGGCATCGAAATTCTGATAGTTTGGATAATAATTCAGACCGCCGACCCGAGTTAGAATTCTGTCTCACTTCGTCTCACTCCGAGAAGGCGACGAGAAGAAGTTTATTACGACGCTCGAAGGGTTTGGGTGTTTGGATAATTTGAACAATAGTTCAGACCGTCGAGCTTAGAAGATGCAGGAGCCACTGATTCCTCCATTCGGAGGCCAACGAGATTTGTCACTGTCGCTCGAGCGTCGGGAGCGATGCACGCGGGTTCCCTCGTATGCTTTTCCGTCTCTCACTCACTCTCCCCGTCGCTTCTTCGGTAATTTTCAGAGTGGTAAATTCCCCGACGGCGTCTAACACACCGCGAACGCGCGTTTGTTTGGACAACCCGACGTTATGAGATTTTATGCGCGAGGAACGCGCGAGACCTCGAGACCCATCAGCGTGATATAGCTTCACGCTGTAATATAGCGGATAGAGAGACGCGACGACGACGACCCGTGACTCTGTTGGCTGTTCGCGCGTCTCCGATGTGCGCGACATGCGGCCCTGTTCGCTCGGGACTCTCGGTTGTTACGCAAAATTCGAACGGGCGACCCACTGGTTGACTCGTTGGAGTGGGGGAAGGACGAGAAATTGACTGAAGGGCCAATTGATGTAGATTGTTATTATTATTATTATTTTACAATTTTCTTATTGATGAGTAAAGAAGTGGATTTTTATGTTTGTGCTGGATCCTTTTTTTTTTTTTTTTTTTTTTTTTTCACGTGGAAGTGGTCACATTTCGAGGAAAGTCGAATTGTCATCCTTTTCGGAACTTTTCGTGTACCGTTCGGGTTTCGACCTAACGATATCGCGCACGAAGATCGAGAGAGAGAGAAAAAAAAACCCGAAAGGGAGATTTCCCGAGATACGTGACCCTTTCTTAAAATTCTGCACCCCTAGTCCGTAATACCTGTTACGATCTGCCCGTTGGGGGTTGTATAGCTGCCATTCGGCTTTGCCACTCTCGGTTGGAAGTCGAGTCGAGACATCGATCTCCCATCGAGAATCATTTTTTTTTTCTTGACTGCCTTCGGAGAAAAACAGTCAAGAAAAATCTGCAAATTCATCGTCGCGTGGTCAAGAATATTCGGGAGCGAATTTTTGTACACGAAAAAAAAAAAAGTTGAACAATCGTACACGTGTCTATTTTTGGCTTCTTTGGGTCCTGGGACTTTCTATTCTTGTCCAGGTTGAGGAAAGTCCCTAAAAGAAATAGTGTATCGAGTTCCGAGAGGCAACGCCGAGAGAGAGAGAGAGAGAAGGAGAAACAGACCGAGGGCTGCAATGTGTGGCACATGGCTGACACGTTTCCGGCGACTCCTGGAATTCTTCGGGGAAAGTTTTCTCGTCTTTTTGGCCGATTGCGTTTTCTTACGGCTCACTCGGAGAGTCCGATGACTCACTGATTTCAGGTCTTTAATTTTTACACTAAGAAAAAATAATAATAATTAATTAAAAAAAAAGTTTGAATTTCATGGATTTGGTGGAAAAAAATTGAATTCAAAAGGCAACATAAAGAACGCTTTATCACAGTGAATTAATTTCTTGTCACGGAAATAAATGTTCGAGATACGAATGACTCGTGAATAGTATTTTTGTATCAACTTCCACATAAATAAATTAATATTCTCTGAATCAGCTCCGATTCAATGACAGGTTTAGCACGTTCAGTGTCAGGTGAACTTGATTCCGCGGACAAAACGACGGCGATAAGTGCCACCGGACAAACAGCTTTTTATTTACCAGATCTCACACACGGCTATTAGCGCGTAACGAAATGAGCCCGGCTGAATTACTCGCTGTTCCATTCACTGCGTAATAATAATATACTACTCAAGTGTATAAAGAAGCGTGAGTATAGCTGTTAGAAAATGTGGCGCTCGGTTCGATCAAATTACGTTTCGGACCATTATTTACTTCATAATTAATACATTATTTTTTTATTTATAAATTCACAATAAATATATCAATTATTTATTTATCAGGCATTTATTTGCATACTTTCCTCTATGCAAATTTATAGAAGAAGAATAAATAATGGCTTAAATGGTGAAAATGTCCCAACAATGATAAACGAGAAAATCCGCACCAATTGTCGCGAACGCGAGAACTGCAAAGCAATTGTAGCAAAGCGAAAAATGTGCGTACATACGGTACGTATATAACGCTTCGTCGAGTGCAGACAAAACAAACCGTTTTATCGTCGCGAACGATCGCCAAATTGTCTCATTAAGGCGATTAGATCGCGCGCGGCGGTCTCCGACTCGCCCATAGCGGTCTCGAGATAGCGCCGCCGCAGTGTGTAGACTGGCGACCCGGCAACCCTCCTCCTCCCCCCCCCCCCCCCCCCAACCCCTGTGTGAAATTCCGACGCGCATAACGCCCCGGGAACGCGATTCGCTCGCGTCGACAATCGAATTTACACGCAACTGTTACGACTCTTTGAGATTCCGCTTCGTAACGCGACAAACTTTTTTTAATTGTTTTATTTCGTTGTCCTCGGTTCTCGACTGCACAAAAAGGATTTTCCCTTCGGTAATTTTCGTCGGGATCATTGAGCCGGGATTTATCTTCCATTCGGACATTAAAAATAATATCGAGACCAATAGAAATGCGATAAATCGAAATTCGATTCTCTCGTCGATGACAACGACGGACGGTCCATATTCGCGGTACACAAACTCAGCGACGACGCGATTGTCTCGGCACTTCGAGAAGTCCCCGACGAAAAGCTCGACGACTGCGTTGTCACTGAGAATCGACGATCGGATAAATAAATTCGAGCGAAACGGCGCGCGAAGGAAAATAAACACCGGAGACGAGGCCGCGCGAGGCGAAGACAGCGCGGCCTCGTCTCCGGTGACTATAAATATAAGAGTCGAATGTCTCTTTGGTCCACGACGACGCGGCTGATTACACGGGAGGAAGGTTCGATAAAAAAAATTATCACGATACAAGTGTAAACGTCTGACGTATAAATAGACCGCTCGTCGCGCGCGGCGAGCGACTGCGAGAAACACACTATAAGGTTATGTGGGTTAAAGGGGGAAAAATCTAAGAGAACTTGGCAGTCAATTTGAAGCGTCTTTTCAATCACAAGCCACGATTAATTATATTCTATTTTATTGGAATGTAAAATCCACTCGATTTTAAATTCTATACATTTATTTTTATTTTCTTTTTTATTTATCTTCTTAATAAATCTGCAAGAAATTATTAACGTTTAGTCCCAGATATGATGAGAAAATATTTTCATAAAAAAATAAATAAATCCCTCCGAAAATCCGAACGCTGAAGGGTTTGAAATTATTGACCTTTGGTCACAAATATGATGAGAAAATATTTTCATAAAAAAATAAATAAATCCCCCCTCCCCCCAAAAAATCCGAACGCTGAAGGGTGAACCGTCGGCTTCGCGCGAACTCATCCGCGCCGCGAATTCATGCGTGAAGCGCGCATAAACTGTCGGTTACGAGTATATATAGGGTATAAACGCGTCGCACCTCGATATAAATACGCGATATTCTATCGTGTACGTAACGGGAGAGTATCGCGTGTCCCTCTGCGGTGCACTGCGCGCGCGCGCGCCTTCCGTACAGAGGGGCGTCAGAGACGGTGCGCGGAGGGGTGGGTGGGGGGTTGTTGCGAGAGAGGCACGAGAGAGCGACACACGTGAAGGCGAATGCGTGGCCTGGACGAGGCGAAGGAGTCTTACGCACCGGGCGGGCCCCTTCAGCCCCGGTACGTTATGAATGCGCGGAATTTATCAATGGACGGCGAGCCGATGATAAATCGCGCGTGTGGATCGTATCGCAACGCTTTGCAACGTCGAGAGAGAGAGACGGAGAGATACAACAGTGAGAGAGAGAGGAAACAGAGAAAGAGATAATCGCACCGTCGAGAGAGAGAGATAATCGCAACGCTTTGTCGAGAGAGACGGAGAGATAAATGAGAAAGAGATAGTCGCAGAGAGAAAGATAAGAGAGGCTTGAAACGTTTGAAACATTGAGTTAGACGGAGACGGAAAACAGCGCAGACACTGAGCGGCGGAAGGCTTTCTATTCGCGCGCGTGTGGAAGGTCACAGATGATATCGCTCGACGCGCGCGCAGCTCTCAGTCTTTCTCCCGTCTCTCTCCCTTTCTTCGTCACACTCATCAGAGGGGTGCGCAGTGTGTTTATATAGCGAAGCAACAAGTACAGCCGAGCGGCTTCGGCCGCCGCGAGTTGCGCGCGCGCGAGCAACGAGACAGCCCCGAGACTCCTGATCCGCGCTCTCGCAGAGCTTCTGCCTTCTTTGTCCTTCTCTCCTGTCTTCTCTATGCGCCGCTCGTGGGCCGTGGGCAGAAGCAGCAGCCGCCGACTCCTCCTTCCTATACAGGCGATCCTGAAACCCAGTATCGCGAGCGCCGGGATAATATCTGGACTCCGGACACTCGGCGGACTCGCCCTCATCTCTCGACGGCCAACAAATTGAAACTCATTTCTCGAATTTTTCTCACCCCCGGCACACACTTTTTTATTTCTTTTTTCTCGGTCGCTGGATTCTTTTGTGTCGCACTCGAGACGAATTTTGTGCTCCATTGTGCCTTCAATTCCGGCGATACGAGAGAATAGACAAAAATCAGAGACCTCGACGACTCTTTTGTGTTGTTATTCACGGAGTTGGGGAAAATAGTATCTATGACGTAATCGTAAATGCCACGAAATCGTAGACAATATTTTTCGAGTAGGAAGGAATGAAATAAAAAATGACGTAAATTAATCTACTCGAATCAAAGCTCGAGTAGTGTTCCCCAAGTAACAAAAAGACATCTGGAACCAACAAGTTATCGAAATGGGTTACTAATGTCCGCCCGAATGATAACTATAACATATCAGGTGTCCAAAAGTTAACTTTTTGACACTTTTCGACCATTTCGATAACTTTTTGGTTCCAGATATCTTTTTGTTACTTGGGTCGTTGTCCCGGAACGTAATTCGACCTGAGCGATCGAACCCAGGAAAAGCGTTCAACTATTTCTGCCGGACGGAAGGCAAACAGAAGCGTATTTACGCGCGCAGCGCCGGAGTGGAGAAACTGGAGCCGCCACTTGTGTTCCGCAAGTGCGACAAGCGCGCGTGTCCTCAAGATGCGTCGAATGGCCGGACGCAGGGGTCGTCGAGGTTCGTGTGTCAGTTGTTTCTCTGAAAAACAAGGCGCTTACGCACGTTGGACGAGTGAGCGAGCGAGAACAACCTCGAGAACAACAGAGCGAAAACGCCAGAAGTACCCAACACCGGAGGCCCGCATCCTCCTTCGCATTTTCGAGCCGCAATATCCCTCGGCTCGTTTTGTTCCTTCTCCTTAATTCTCGGCCCGTCGCTTTCTTCGCTCGTCGCGCGATTTTCCCGGCGTTTCTCACACCGTTCGACCGGTCGGGGGCTCGCGCTCTGCCGGCAATAAAGCGACCTACTCGTGTACAGTGTGTATATAACCATATAGACCGTACGTAGAGCGCCCGCGCGAAGGCGACGCGCGTATCTCTCGTTTTACGAGCGATCCTCCCACGGTCGGTGCGGCCGAGGCCGTCTACCGTGTTTTAACCCTCGTTTTAACCAGTCTGCGTATTCCCTCGCGCCCCGCGGAGTCAATGAAAAATTCGCGTCCTGTTCCTACCGACGCGAATGTTGTCGCGCATTGTCCTTCGACGTTTTCACACTTCACCCGTCGAGCTTCAAGAAGGCTCGTGTTCTTCGAATTTTTGGACTTTAACCCTGATAACACCGGATGGAAGGTTATAATATTAGATTATAATAGAAGGTTATATAAGTAGTTACCATATGGGACTCTAAAAGTATCCTTTTCAATGATCAGTCTAACTTTTACAGTCGTAACGCTAAGATTAGCATTCAATAGCGATTACTTTTTTAGACATCATAAGCGTGAAAATGAAAACCCAAGACTTTAGTGCACTAAAAGGTCACAAATGGACCTTTTGGTGTTGTCAGGGTAAGATACGAGACTACGTATCACGTCAATTTCGGCGGTAGACTTTTCCGCTTTTTGCCCACAAAGATCGTAAACTCCATGAAACTTAATTTTCACAATATTGACAAAACACGTTGCGTCCTGATATAACAGCTTCCAAAGCCTAAGAACCAAAACCTCAACAATAAAAGAAATCCTAATCACAGTTTAACCACCCCGCCAAGATCAGAGAACCCAGAAGACATTAACCGTCGGCGCCCAAGCAGCGAAACGTATTCTCGCACGAGTATCGCGCGATTTTACGTCTCCCGTCGCTCGAGGTTTCGCGTCGAAGTGGCGGCGAGTTTTACAGCAATCGCGGCGCCTCCGAAGTCGGTTTCCTCGATGCTCGCAATGCGTGCCCTGCGTATATAGTCATACTTGTCGCGCACGAAAAACACGCAATGCACATGCCGAGAACCCTCACAAACAGCGACATCGTCGTCGGTGTGCGTCTCTGTCGTTGCTTTCCGAGCTGCGAAATTTCGCGTCCTCACCGGGAATAAATCTCGCGCTTCGGCCACCGCCGTCGGTTGTTGCTCGCGCGCGAGCAGCTCCTCTTCGTCCCATAACTCGAGTCGGCTTTACGACGCCCGCAGCGCCAAACGGCAGCGGCGACGCATGCGCAGCGCCGTAAACCGTCGGCCGCGTGTCCCCGTGAATTAGATCGGCGGCTCAGTACCGTCGTCCTCTGTCTTCCTCTCGCTTTTATTATTCTTATTATACACCGGGCGCTCGTCTCTGTCTTTCCTCTCTCTCGCACTTTCTTTCCCTTTCTCTCCCTCTTGACTCTCACTATATACACAGAAAACAAAACGGCGCGCGCGGCGGGATTTACCGATTCGTGGACGCGTTTACATCCACGCGAAATATTTCCGTTTACTCTCCTCACCCGCTGAGGGAAACACATGCCTGAAGGGGAGGGAGGGTGAAGGGGGAGACGAAGCCTCGCGACGAGTATTTATGCATTTCTGCGCCGGATTCGAGGCGGATCCTCGACGCCGCGCTGATAAATAACGCGCTGGGGGAAAGAAGACGAAGAAGAGAAGTTACGCGCACCAATGATTGAGTCGACTCCGGGAAGATCACTCGTTTTTACTCTGCGCGACTCTTCGAAGTCTCCGCGGTGAATTATGCGCCAATTATAGAGGCCCCAAAGGCTCTCGGGAAATTTAGGTCCATTATATTTAGCGCCTTTTGCGCGGAGCGACGGGAGTCGTAATTCTCGCGACTTTCTTTCTTCAACAGAGTGGGATTTGTGTTCTTGAAAATTCGAAACAAATTGGTGGCACTTGTTCAAGAAAATTCGACTCATCTTAACTGTATTTTTATAATCTTTGTTCAATTACAAAAAAAAAAAAAAAAAAAAACTGTCCAAGCTCTGTCCAAAAAAAAAAATCTAAAGCAATCCCACTTATCCACAATTTTATTTTTATCTAAAACACCTGACGAAAAATTGCAGTAAATATCGAAAATAGCAGTTTCCAACGAAACAAATTCTAAATGTGTATTATTATTGGCTTTGACGCGCAAATAATAATAACACGGTTCGTGATTTAAGGCGCATAATTGAGCGCCGCGTTATTTCAGCCTCTCGCGAGCCGCGTTAAGTGACGATGAAAGTTGTATTATGAAAGAAACATGGGGCTCTACATTAGAAGTGATGTAGTGTCTGTTGGCGCGAGGTATTCGCGGAGATTCTCCCGGGCGCCGAGAGTGCATCCCGCCAAGTGCCGGCCTCGCGCGTAGATGCAACTAATTATACTGGCGGCGTATAGGTAGGACGTCATTCAGCGCGCGCGCGCGCGCGAAGCCCGAGCGCGCACCGACGCTGCACGTGCGACCTATCGAGAGGGAGCGAGACTTGACTCCCCCTACGCGCCGCGGCCACGAGACGCACGAACGACTATACGCGGCGTGTATTACGCGCCGCGCGCACTTGTTCGACGTCCGGCGCGCATCCTTCGCGGATTTGTACGCTCGCACGTTCAGCTCGCGCGCTTCAGCGACGGGCGAACGTTGCGTGCTGGACTCGCGTCGTAATAAAATAAAATGTCCACCGATATGATTAATAAACGCCTGGTTTTTAATACAACTCTTTGTGGTCATTTTTTGGCTCGCCTCGTGCGAACTTGCAGTGAAATTCGAAGGGGGTTTTATTTAAGATCGGACCTTTTTTGTGAGAATAAAAAATTAATTTGCGCGAATTGATTGATTAATCAATTCTGTAGCAAAAATATATAGAATTTATTGTATTTTGAACCTGTGGTATTTAATTTCTGAGAAACTTTAAGTCAAGGCGAATGAATTTTGAGAATTATTTCTTCGTCTTGAAATAAATTAAGACGACTTTTTACATTTTTTCTTCCTGAACGTATTTTTTTTAGATTATTTTTTTTTGCTTATTTGGCAATAACGCAGCCTTTTTTTGCTTATTTGGCAATTCCGGGCGCCTTTCGGCGATTAATCAAGGCAGGTGCGTAGCGACGCATCAGTAAATCGGCGTCGTCGGTCCCGACGATCGCGATTGCCAAAAGCGGCGATAACCGCCGTCGATCGCGTCGATCGACTCGATCACCGCGCGTAAAAAAACACGAGCTCGATATATACGATTCGAGCCGATAGGAAAAACGTCGACGGGTAATAAAGCGAATGTGCGTGGAAGCGGAGCGAAACGCAAAATCATCCAGCGCGACTGCGCGCGCGCGTTTAACGTCCTCATCCCGCAGCGACGGCAACACCCGAGACCGCGCTAATAATATTGCGCGAGCGCAACGGGCGCTCGTACGGCGCGTTATAAACGCTCTCCACGACCAACGCGAGTCACACTGCGCTTCGATCCGCTTCCCGCGCGCAAGCGCAAAACACGCCCGGCATAAATCTCACTCGCCGAGCGATATAATAATCGCGGGCTACACGTGTTTTGCGCTCGACTGCGGCTATCGCCGGACTCGCGGCGCGCTCGACAGGTGGTAAAAACAAACGCGCGTGCGTTGAGAGCGATAAGAGACCAACGGCAAAGAGTATATCGCGGAAATCGTTATATGTGGTGCTAAATGCTCGTTCCCACCGCAATCGCATTATGCCGCACGGGAATATTAATTATCGCGTTGCGCTGATAAGAACTAAGATTTTTTTATTTTTTATTGTCGACGCTTTTGATTGGGAACATTTTTTTAGTGGCTTATCTTTTTCGGCTGTAGGATTCTACGTTTCCGCGGCGGAGGAATTTTCGTCTATCGTGAAATCTAAACGACGAGATTTGAAACCGTACTACGAGTGGGAGAATCCGGACTTTCTAATTATTTTTTGACGAGAGAGGAAAATACAATTAGGGATTTGATGATTGCGACTATGTGGGAAGTTTATATGGACTTCGCTCGGGGAAACATAAAGTAGGCAGTTTAATTCCATAATAATTTTCCACTGGACCGTAACTGTCCGACGGTTGTTGATAGAAATCGGTGCAACCCGTTGCTGCGGGTTTTTTAAGCATCTAATCTAAATCTCGGCGGTCGAACATTCGTACCGCTTCACGAAAAATAACATTCACAGGATCGAGAACATAATTTCGAAAATTTGTCCTCGCTCTCCAATTATTTTTCTGCCCAAGAGAAAATTCCCAAACTAGGGTAGAAGTATCAATTCTGGCCACACTGAAAAAAATTAATAGTTGTGATTACCAACCGTTGGTCGGAGCTACCAATATTTTAGTAACTGCAACCAATATTTTGGTGGATCGAACCAATGATTGGTAATCGCAACTACTAATTTTTCTCAGTGCACCTTTGGTTCAGTTGTGGCCACAGACTTCGAAAGGATAGAATTATTTGTATTGCTAAAACGGAACTAAATTGTATGGATAATCTTGGTAATTTGTATGGATACTTTCCAAATTTCGACATAAAACTACAGGAAAACAATAATTTGACATAAATTATATTGAAAATGGCCACAACTGGTACAGTGGCCACAAACGGTGCATCTACCCTATCCCTAATATTTCTCCACGGAAAACCCGACAACTACCCCCAACATCATTCGTGGCACCTGAAAAACATTTTTAAAACTCCGCGCATTATTCTAGCCACGATTTTTTCCACGAGTGATGCTTAGCACCGTGAGTAATAAAATCGAGCAAGTATCGCAAATATCCTCGATAACAGATAACACAGAATCGGTAAACTTACGGATGAGGCGGTGGCGCGTGGAAGGCCGCGGCGGCCGCGGCCGCAGCGGCCGCGTGATGCTCCCACGCGGCGGCCGCGGCGGCAGCCGCGGCCGCTGGATGCGGCGGCGGGGGCGGTCCGTGATGCGAATGAAAGGGGGGCGGTGGGGGCGGCCCGTGATGCGGATGAGGGTGGAAGGCAGCGTGAAACGCGGAGTGGGGATGATGCGGCGGCGGCGCCGGCGGCAGCAGGGAGAAGGCCTCCTGGTGATAGGCCACCTCCTTCTCGGGCATCTTGACTATCGTCGTCGTCGTCGTCGGCGTCGTGGTCCTCGTGCTCCTCGTGCTCCTCTCTCTATCGTTGCCCACGAAATCCTCACTGCGACGATCGCGACGGCCGCAGCAGCCCTCGTCAGCCTCTCTCAAGGTCACGGCGACGCCACCGGAAGTAACGTTGCGACTATCGTCACCGCAGCAGTCGCGCAGACTCCGCAGACGCGCGGCATAGTCGTCGCTCGCGCCGTTTGCCCGCGAGTCGTTCAACGATTCGCCGTCGGAACGCGCGTTTCGACCATCGTCTTCACTATTGCCGTTCGCCCGGCGAAATTTCTCCCAGGACGAATTATTCTCAATAAAGCTGCGTTTTCTCACACTCTCCTCGACGCGACGATAGTACGAAAGATTCGCCTGATCGTACGGCGAATAACGATGATGATGATGATAATAATGATAATACTCGGACGGCGACAGAGATGCAGCAGTCGCTGATGCTGAGGCGGCCGGCAGTGACGTGATTCGTTCGCTCGTCGAATCGCTGCAATCGAGACTCTCGACGTCTACATGCTCGTCGCACTCGTCGTCGTTCGCCACGTACGTTGACCCTCCGAGCGTCGTCAGACGACAGAGAGCTGCAGCGGCAGCGGCAGCAGCAGCGTAGCCCTCATC
Source organism: Itoplectis maculator (assembly GCA_964034905.1). Lineage (NCBI taxonomy): Eukaryota > Metazoa > Arthropoda > Insecta > Hymenoptera > Ichneumonidae > Itoplectis > Itoplectis maculator. Next base: position 9,959,140 of record OZ035857.1, read on the forward strand.
GCCCGGGCCGTCGCTCTTCTCTCGTCCGCTCGGCGAAGAACTAATCCTGACAGGTCGCCGGGGCTGCCGAAACTTCTATCGCTGCGAGATTCGTCGACGGCCAAAATAATCCGCCGCGCTTTTCGAGTTTCTTTTTTTGGTTACTTCCACCGAATATAATCCACACACTCTCACTCGCGATTCGCACCGAGTAAAACGGGACGAAAATCACTGTCTTCACTGATCGCTCTGCCCACGAGCGAGGAACATATATATACACCAACTTCGCGATTATCGGCCGAGTTAATCCCTTTGATCGACGGTGCTTTACGATGCACGAGAAAAATTCGATGATACTGATGACATTCGAGGAAAATTTGGATGATACTGAGCAGCAGTATCAGCACGTGTTCTATCGAATGTCGGATTCAAGGTTAGCGGCGATTTAGCCAAAAAAAAAACGGGAATGACAACGTCGACACCGGTTGTCAATATAAGCACACACGACACTCGCGGAATCCCGATTCTACGATTGCGCCACCGATTGAACTCTCAATCTCCGCGACACCGATACACAAATCGTCGTTTCGAATAATTCCCGCGCGATCGACGTTCAACAGGACGCAGCCGACGCGTCTCGCGGTTTATCGTTGCACAGTCGTCGCGAATCCGCGAAACGAATACGTTTCTCCGAGGGAGGAAGGGGGAAGTTCGCCGGTTCGCTGCTCTCGTGAGCCGCCGAGATACGCGACGCGCGCCGCGCCAAGTGCGTTTACGAGTTGTAAAACCGGGGGAATGACTGTCACGGTGCTTATCCTTTGGCGGGTATGGCGGTACTGAGTGCGCCGAAGAAACGAGGGGTTTGCGGGGTCGCAAGGCGCGCGCGTTCAACGCCGGAGAGGCCGAGCCGTGCATTGAATGGTGGGCGTGCGACGAGGACGCCGAGGGGAGGGGGGAGAGAGGAAAATTCAAAATAACAGCGAGAGAGCGAGAGAGAGAGAGAGAGTGAGGGAAGGAAAGAGCGGAGTGGCAGCAGCGGTGGCGCACATCTCGGCACCGTCGGAAACTGGAGGGAATAAGAGTGAGAGAGAGAGAGAGAGGCAAAAGGAAAAAGTACAGCAGCGCTGCTGTTGCTGCGGCGGCGGCGGCGGAGGCGGCAATGGTGGGGGGGAGAGACTTTGGTTTGCGTTAAGGGGAAGTGACGAGGAGAAGACGAGCGACCGACGGTGTAGTGACTGAGACGAAGCGGCTTCAGGGAGCGGAGTGGGGGAGAGGGGGAGGGGAGGGGGAGAAACCGAGGCGCTCGTCGTCCGCGTCCGAGCGAGAAAAGGTTAGCGGCGAGCGAGACGACGGATGATGAGAGAGAGGGAATGAGGGGGCGAGCTGAGTGGGAGAGAGAGCGAGAGAGTGGAGGGAGGAGGCGAGAGAGAACGCGTGTCAACTCGACAACTCAACTAGCACCGTAGGCACCCACCGCTCTCTCTGACGCCCGATGCCTTTGCCTTTGCCTTCTCCACTCTCGCCCCTCTCCCCCTTTCCCGCACCCCCCCCCCCCCCCCCCCCGACGACGGACGTTCAGTATTTCTATCCTCTTCCTCTTTCTCTCGGATTTTTCGTGCCTTATTAACTCGTTCTTTATGTCTCGATGCGCGGTTTCGTCATTTATGGTTTGTGTATGTGTTTTTTTTTCGGCGACGGAATTGGAGACGTTTTTGGAACAATTTGTTAAATTGTGCATAAGGGATAGGGTAAGGATTTTTGTCGGATATTATTGGATATCATCGGATAGAAAAAAACAAAGTGAATGCGATTGCGTTACATGCAATAGTGTATTTCTATCCTCTTCTTATTTCTCTCGGATTTTTGGTGCCTTATTAACTCGTTCTTTATGTCTCTATGCACTGAAAACAAATATTAGTTGTGATTACCAATCGTTGGTCAGAGCTACCAATATTTTAGTACCTGCAACCAATATTTTGGTATATCGAACCAATGATTGGTAATCACAACTACTAATTTTTCTCAGTGTGCGCGGTTTCGCCATTTATGGTTTGTGTGTCCTTTTTTTTTCTTACAAGCGGCGGAATTGGAGACATGTTTTTGGAACAATTTGTTAAATTGGGACCTGAGGATAAGGGATAAGAATGATTTTCGTCGGATATTATTGGAAATCATCAGATAAAAAAAAACAAACTGAATGCGATTGCGTTACGTGCAAGATTCTGGAGGTCGAGGGTTCGAGTCATTGCAATGGATTCTCATAGTCGGATGCAAGAGGACTGGACTTCCGGTGGTTGGCACATGCGCCACATCGCATTCCACGCCGGAAGGTCGGACAGTCGGCTGTTCATGGGACAGCGGCGAGAGCAACACATTTTCCCTTTTCATTCGTGCAGAATTCTCGAATGTCTTGACCGCTCGCGCACGACGTTCACGACTTAAGGTCTCCTTTCAGCGAGAGCCCCGTGTCGTCGCAGGTCCGACCCGGACGGTCGTGCATCTTCTCTGTCAACGTTCTCGTCGCCGCTCTTTTTTTTTCTCTCTCTCCCTTTGACCTGTCGCTCGCTTTCCCAAGGTTCTCCAGATTTCCAACGGGTCTGCGGGGGTACGGGGCACGAGAGGAGGGGAGGGGGCGAGACACGTGTGACGAAGAAAGCCTGGAGAAATGGGAGCCGCAGTCATTAACAAAAATTCGAGAAGGACCCCAAGCGAACTTGTGTCACTGTTGTGTTAGTCGCTCGGACGTTTATCTGCGCAGCGAAGTGACTTCCGAAGTGACTTCCGAAGTGACTTCCCACGACTGGCCGGGCGACATACGGAAAAAATAATCTCTGAAACTTGTCCATGCATTTATCGAAAATAAACTTGGTAGTAATTGTTCAAAAGCCTATCAAAGGTTTTTAAACAAATCATTGTATTCCTACATAATTAAAAAAAAATTTCAAAGCATAACAAAAATTCAAAGATACATTAACGAAAAAAAGACTAGTGTAAATTTCAACTATATTTTTTCCATCAGGGATTATATTTCAAGCCTCACTGAAATTAATATCACGACGACAATAATCCTTAAAAAATGTCCTGTCAGAAAAATGTTAACAAAACTAATTAAAATAAAATAATTAAAAAAATTAAACTCATTTTTATTTCTGACTCAGCGGAATTAATATCACGACGACGATAATCTTTAAAAAAGTGTCCTGTCAGAAAAATTTAAAAAACTAACTAAAATAAAATAAAAAATAAACTTATTTTTATTTCTGACAGATATCGCAATAATGGTCACGCAGTGCCGCTAGAGGCCATCGACATTGACGCCATCGCTATGCTTCTCGTATCCCGACGTGAGAATAACCTCCATCGTCTTTGTTCCACCCGAAAGCGATCCGGGAAGAGGAAAGTGAGCCACATCGTGGTAGCTGTGGAAGGGTCGTTCGATAATCACTGGTATAGCGTAAGAGGAACGAGGTGCATAGAGTCATTAACTATCCGTCGGCTCGTTGCGGTCTTCGAGGTACGGAACCTTCTCACCCTTCATCCTGCAGCCTGCAGCATCGGCGGCAGCAACAGGAGCAGCTTTTCGTTTCTCTTCCCCCCCCCCCCTCCCCCGCTCCAGTTCCCCTCACGCCTCACGTCGTTCCAGCGTCGTCTCGTGCTTCGTGCTCGCGTCTTCTCACTTCGTCGCCAAACACCCGGACCGGCTCATTATTTTGTTGATTTTGGGGTCCCGTCGGGCCCTCCCACCATCGCCGCGTCAATCCCACCTCAGACGCCTCCCTCACCCCCTCACTCTTCCCTCCCCCTCATCCCACTGCTCTTTCCCTCTCTCTTTCTATCTTTCTCTTCTTCGCCGCGCTGCACATCTTGGCCCTTCCGACGCCGCCGCCGCCGCCGCCGCTGCAGCGCTACCTTCCCGCCGTACCTAATTACCGCGCAGCGAGATCGCGCGCCGACGAAATCGGGATACGCGTCCCCCGGGCCAATCGGCCGCCGCCGCGAAACGACAGTTCCGAGGGTGATTCGTGCGAGCTCGTGAGTCGTCGAGAGGCGACTCGCGACCCCCCTCCCTGCCCCTTGTCGGTGTCCCTTCCCTCCCTCACCGCTCGTTCCCCGCTGGTCCCTCTTGTCCTCTCTGCGTGTCGCTTCATACGGTCTCCGAGCTGACGCGCTGTGGATGCTACTGCTTGAGGCGCGGCTACTGTGATGCTGATTCCCACTTTTGCTACTGATTCGTACCTCTGCTGATTCTACTTGCTTCTTCTGATGTTTATTCTGATGTTGATTCTGATTTTGCTACAGGTGATGCAGTTCCTGCAGCTGATTCTGTTTTTGCTACTGATTCTGATTCTGCTGCTGATTCTGATTCTGCTACTGATTCTGTTTTTGCTACTGATTCTGATTCTACTACTGATTCTGATTCTGCTACAGATTCTCATTCTGCTACTGATTCTGATTTTGCTACTGATTCTGATTCTGCTACTGTTTCTCATTCTGCTACTGGCTCTGATTCTGCTACTGATTCTACTGTTTCCACTGCTGATTCTGTTTTTGTTACTAATTCTACAGTTTTCTCTGATGATTCTGCTTTTGCTACTAATTTGACTGTTTCTGCTGCTGATTCTGAATTTTGCTATTGATTCAACTGTTTCTAGTAGTGATGCTTTTGTTGCTGATTTAACAGCGACTGCTGTTGTTGATGCTGCTGATGCTTCTGCTGCTGCTATGGGTCCCATTTAGCACACCGGATGTTTCTCCTAAATGGACCGCGCCCTAATTGGACCGCATCGCGAGACCTTTCGCTCCGCGGCTTTCCAACCCCCGCGTCCGTCAAACGGGTTTCTCTTCTGTTTCTGCTCAAGGAGCTGCGCGCCGCACGGAACTCGAAAGAGAAATTGTCGCGGCTTCACGCTCGGGAGGAAGCCGATGAAATGAAGTTGCAGGACAAGCTGGCGACTATCGCGACGGTTGGCAAAAGTTTGTCATGCGCCTGGGAAGCGTTTTAGATAGCAGCTGATAACCTTATCAACTACGTGGAGAATTGGAAGGTACTCATTAACCATGACTTTACCATCGGCAAATCGAATTTGCTGAGCAAATTTGATTTGCCGATGGTAAAGTCTTATAAAAAAAGGCTTCTCGCACTTTTATTCATCTCATTTATTTTATATGTTCACGTTTCATTGAATTTTTATTTTTTTCTGTGAGTGGCCGAGAAACTCAGACCGAGACCAAGTTCATTTTTGCTTGGCAACTTTATTGACAATTCCGTCAAATATCTTTTTTTTTTTAATTATTAAACTAAAAAAATTGGAATTAGTGATTTAAGGGGTATAGAATATGCAACAAACGAAAGCCTGGGAAAACGTTGGAGCGGCGTTAAACCCTCAGGTGTCAATCGTAAACAGTTTCTGCTTCACTTGCAGCCGCAAGCGCAGCACGACCGCGGCTGAACGACAGAGCCGTGCGATGGCGATGAGGCGCGCGCGCTCCTGAGTCGGACGAGGGAAAAGGAGCAGCCTGGGAGCATCAAGTGGAAAGGCGCGCGCGCGGCAAGAGGCAAAAGCTCCCGGGGCTGCGAACTGCTGCGAGAGACGCGTACGGTGGCCACTCGCGGCGACCAATCGATGATCCAGCGTGCGCGCTCCGCGCAAAAAGCGGTTACCTCGGTGGCTCTCTCGCGGTGGTTCATGGTAGCCGCGTGTAATCCGGTGTGTTAACGAAAAAACGGGGCACGTACGACGCGGCGCAGCGCCGTAGTCGTCGCGATGCTCCCCGGGCAGCTCTCAACGTCGTCGTCTGCAGTTCGTCGCTGCGGCAGGAAGCAACCCGGCAACATCGCCGCGCGCACCGCTCGTTAGGTGCGCTCTCCGCTGTTTCTCCGAGATCTGCTCTCCCGGTCCTCCACTTCCTCCTCCTCCCCGAGGAGGAGGAGGAGGAGAAGAAGTCGTCTTCTCTCCCCCTTCTCGTCGTTGTGCTCTCGCTTCCTGTCCGTGAACTCGCGACTGTCTCTTCGATTCTCGGGCTCGACAATTGAGTTACCTATTATGTCCATAACGCCGCCGCTGCCGGGCAGCAGGTTCCTCGTTCCGCGTAAGACGCGAAGCGAGTTTAATGAAGCAATTAGCCGACGCGGTCAGAGGAATCATGTTCCGGCGAGCATCGCAGGCTCGAGGAAATAGTGCTGATTTTTGATAGGTTGTTTTATGTTTTTATTTTTTTTTTGTGTCGCAGGCTCGAGGAAATAGTACTGATTTTTGATAGGTTTGCTTTTTGGATTTTTTTGGAGGAATGTTTTTTTGTGCAAGTATTGCTATAGTTACAGTGATTATTTTGTAGGTGTGATAATGATGCAACGATTGCCCGAAAAAGGTGCACCTATAAAAAAAATTCCTTACAGTACCAGATTCTCTTCCCACATTAGTGTTATCATTTCGTCAATTGGTTTCAAGAAATTCGTGGTTCATACATTACACCCCACATTACATTACATTGTTTACTAATTTGATAAAATTCCCAAGTAAATTAGTCTTCAACTCGAAAATATTTTGTTCCTTGCTCTTCCTCTAATTTTGTATCAATTTTTCATTGCAGAAATTCGAATCGTATAATTCGTATAATGTACTAAGAAGCTGAGGCATCAATAATTTTGCACGACAAAAATACCAATAGCCAAATCGCATAAATTCGTAGTAGCAAAGAAGCTGCTGAGGGAATACCATGTTTATTCAGCAAACTTGTGATGAAACATAAAAAAAAAAACCGAATGCGTCGGAACTACGACGAAGAAGCTCGAAACGTTCGAACGCAGCGCCGTAAATACAATCGTCGTTTTCGCGATGCTGCGCGAACTCGGCCGGCCGACCAAAGGGGCGAGGACACGGCGAAACCCTTTTACCCATACATATGTATAGTGTTCCCGGTCTTCTCCTACTCGCCGTGTGTGTTGCCCAGCAGCAGCCGAATGCGTCTTTCTCTCGGCTTTCTCGCGGGGCGCGCGCGTTGCGCGGAGTGAGCTATAGGGATTCCCGTGTGGGGACCGAGTGGGGGAACGAATGGGCCGAGCCAACGATGGAAGTTTACGGGGGGCCTTGCGCGACGTACCTGTTGGTCAGGTGGTCGGCCCCACTCTCTTCATTCGCTTCGACGCGGTTGCCGTACTCGATTTACGAACGTCTTCGTCGTCCGTTCTCCCTTCGCCTTCCTCCGTCGTCTCCTCCTCTTCCTCTTCCTCCCTTTCTTCAGCTTCCTTCGCCTTCTCCTCTTCGTCGTCTTTTGTTTTCCTCCCTCTCCTCCCTTCGCTCCTCGCGGGTCTCGGGTCCATCCCCGATTCGCCAGCTCCCAGCCTCTCCGGGTTCGACGCGCAGCAGTCACGTATCGCCGCGCGCGCGCGCTCTCGTCTCTCGCGAGCTGCACCCGCGAGCCGCGCTCGATGCACATTCGCTGTACTCACCCTCGATTGGACCATTGTCGAGATGAGAGGCGGCAATTGTTTCGGATTCTGAAAAAAAAAGTATACGATAGATGATTTTTCATGATTAAGAAAACAGAAGGCGATTTTGGGGCTTTTCGAGATTTATACTAAATATAAATCGCAAATAAGAAAAAAATCGCAGTCTCGATTTTGTTCCCTCAAAAGTGCAACAAAATCGACTAAGAATCGAATGACAAAATTTGAATATAAAATACTCCCACATCTAAATCCCAATCCACGCCAAATCCGACCCTAAAAATCCATCACACCCTCCACCTCCGATCATCCTACACCCAACTCCACTTTACCTAAAATTCACACATCCAAAAAAAAAAATCTGAAAAATTTTGCCGAGCGCAACGAAAATTCGTAACACGAGGCTATGGGTTCGTGACTTCCAAGAACGAGACGAGGGTTGCGCGGGAGATGCTGACGGCGGCGGCAATGCTGAGGCTGATGCTGGTGATGCTGGTGATGGTGGTGGTGGTGGCGGCGAGAACGACCGCTCGCTGCTGGTTCGTCCGAGCTGGTCCCGGTTTTTCGAAGCAGGACCCCCGCAGTTCGGGCTCATTAACCGCCTCCTTCTCGAACGCGTCGTACCGGGCCGCCGCGCCACCGGTGCCCGCGCATACGACGGTGATGTGTGTTCTCCGCGCGCGCCCAGCTCCTCGGCGTCGAGCCAACCAACCGACCGACCCATCGCTTGTACATAATATAAAGGCGTGTGCGTGTGCAACGCAACGCGCGCGCGCGCGCGCGAGCGGTCTCGTCGTTCGCCTCGACTCCTCTACTCATCAGGTAGGAAAGGAGCCGCCTGAGCCGACACGCAGGGCGCTAGGCATCGGGTTAGTCGTCGCTCGTCGAGAGCTGTTGCCGCCGCTGATGCTCCTCGCTTCGGGCAACGAGAGGAACGGCGCGCTCCCTGCCGGCCCAGCAGAGGGAAGCAGCAGCCGCTGCTGCTGCTGCTGCGGCTGCTGCTGCGGCAACTGCGAACGAATGAGACGAAGAGGAGATGATAATAATAGTTCGACTATATGTAGATTCGTATAAATGTAGAATATTAATATTACTACATCTTATGTAAGAAAGGTGGGACGAATAAGAGACAAGTTTCGCGAAATTTGGCAGATGGCAGAAAAAAAAATCGTTTTTCGCATTTTTCTCCTCGAATTTTCGATGTTTCGGGCAAACACCTGTCGTTTTTGGAATCAGCGGGAAATTTGCCATCGGATAGGGTTTTTAAACTTGGCGAAATCGAAAATTTTTTTTTCGATGAATTTTGCGAAAAATGGCAAGGGGTAAGAAGGGTACCCCTTCTAAAAATTTGCGATTTTTGAGGGTCAACTTTAAAAATCTGCAAAAAATCGAGAAATCGAGATATCGCGTTCCGCCTGGCGACATTCTCTTCATTGAAAAGTTTTCTTTCGAACGCAAAAAGAAAATCCCGATTATATTGACCCAAAGAAAAATTACACCGGTTTTAGTAAAGTGCCAAAATTGGGAAAAAGTGAAAAATCGTTTTTTGCGTTTTTCACCTAAAATTTTTTATTTTTCGGGCAAAAACCGGTCATATTTGGAATCAGCGGAAAATTTCCCATCGGATAGGGTTTTAAAAGTTCGTTAAAACGAAAAAAAAAAATTTCGCCAAAAAAACGGCTAGGGGTACCCCTTCAAAAAATTTGCGATTTTTGAGGGTCAACTTTAAAAATCTGCAAAAAATCGAGAAATCGAGATATCGCGTTCCGCCTGGCGACATTCTCTTCATTGAAAAGTCTTCTTTCGAATGCAAAAAGAAAATCCCGATTATATTGATCCAAAGAAAAATTACACCGATTTTAGTAAAGTACCAAAATTGGGGAAAAGTGAAAAATCGTTTTTCGCGTTTTTCACCTCAAATTTTTTATTTTTCTTGCAAAAACCGGTCATATTTGGAATCAGCGGAAAATTTCCCATCGGATAGGGTTTTAAAACTTCGTTAAATCAAAAATTTTTTTTTTCACCAAAAAAACGGCAGTGTTCTTCCTACGCTGGCTACCCTCTCGTCTCATTGATCCCGGCATCCATTAAAAATGTATGTAAAAATACGTACAGTTCAATCTGCCCGGCAATCTATGCATTTGCCGAAAGCTCCTAACTGACTGCTCTCTCTCTCCCTATCTCTCTTCCTCTTTCCCCCTCTTCATCTCGTCCGAGCCGAGAATTTCTCCCCCGCATCAACGCCCCGGCCGCCGCCTTCGCCGCCCGTGGTCGTTCTCTCTCCCATCGACCATTCTTCGACCTGACGAGATAATTTGTTCCTCGTTTCTCGGGATTTTACCAGGGAGGGGTCCCAAGAGCGAGCGAGCGAGAAAGCGAGAAATGAGTACGGGTCAGTCGAGAGGCGCGCGGCGGTCCAACACCGATACCCATTTCGCAGCGTGTGATGCGCGCGGCGAGCCCGACGACGACGACGATGAGGGAGAAGGACGCTTCGACCAAGAAGCCCAACGAGCGAAAGAGAGACATCCGAACGGACAGTCGGTCGGCGATAACCGACGTGCGCGAGCCACAGTCGGTATCTCGTTCCTTATTATTAGGGACCGATGGACACTTTGGGCGTGGGAAAACTATATATACGCGGACGCTGCGGGTTCCGTGTGTCCATCCTCAGTAAGCGCGGCTTTTGTTTGTGTGCGCGCACGCGTAGAGCTTACGTTTGTGTATCTCCCAACGCTGCTGCCACTGCTGCAACACCGACACTGAGGCTCTCGCTCTAACCGACGTCGCACTGCGTCACCATCATTCCGAGGCGAGAATCTGTGTGATGCCTCCGACGCGACTTTCGGCGCTTTGTAAACTCGTCGAAGGAGGGAAACGACTTGGGTTATAAGTTGCCAGAGAGCTCGACTCGAGCCGATCATCGAGTCACAGAGGTTCTCGCAGATACCGACTGCCCGGTTTTTCGGTTTCTCTCTCTGTCGGTCCTCGGTATTTCCGTCTCTCTTTCTCTCGTTAATCGTTCCGGGGGACACGCCTTTCCACTCAATATAGGAGTTACGTCTCTGCGTCTTAATTGAGCCCACGAGTCCTAACATCACCTCTCGAGTTTCGGCCTCTCACCCCTTCCCCCTCCCCCTCCCCTTCACCTTCCCCCCCTGCGTCAGGCGCCTTTCCTGTGTACAACCCGACACATCCGGATTAAGACGTTCCTCGAATTCTATACAAACAGCGGTTTTTTTCGTTTTCCTTTGTTTTGGTTTTTCTATTCACGTATTTTTTTTTTTGGGTAGCTTCGCGCGCGGCGTGGGATTAAAATAGTTTAAACAGGCGGTCGTTTAAACGCTCGTTTGTGCTTTTCGACGATTCACTCGAAATGATTCGTGAGATGGGGGATATACGTATTCCGAGCTGACGAGAATCTTTCTCGCGAGACTCTGAGTTTCTCTGTGTGTATTATACGCCGATTAACTCAAGTTCACGGGACTCGTCTGTCGTTCGCCGGTGATTTGTCCCACCCTGTTATTTTTTTCCATCGAGATTCGGGCGTGAACGGAAAATTCGATTTCCCGTAAAATGATCTCGAATAAATCTAAAACGCCCTAAAATCGACTCCACTTCCTCTCTAATTCTGCCTCTCCTCCGTCGAAGTCTACGTTTTCTATAAACATCCTGTAAAAAAAAATTGTCCATTTCCAGGATTTTCGAATTACTCCGATTATTCCGAATAAATCTAAAACGCCCTAAAATCGACTCCACTTCCTCGTTAATTCTACCTCTCCTCCGTCGAAGTCTACGTTTTCTCTAAACATGCCGTAAAAAAAATCTTTCATTTCCAGAATTTTCGAATTACTCCAACTCCACACATCACCTCCATCTCCACTGACCCGCATTGCCCACACCAAAGCGCCGCCGCTGGCTCCAGTGTCGAAGAAGTCGTTCGACGAAGATCGAGAAAGGGAGTCGAGAGCGGCAGGTCGCGTCCGAAGAATGCGGCGGTGGCTTGTAAAAAGCGAGAATCCGCTGAAGCCTCCGGAGGAGAGGGGAGTGCACACAGTGTGCGATCGGCGCAGTTGTGCGAATGCACACACGGCAGTAAAAGATTATTAAGGAAAAGGGAATAAGGGCAGAGGGTGGGGCGAGATGACTCGATGGACGAAAGGGGAGGGGGAGGAGGGAGAGACCCGCGGAGTGGGGGAAAGCGCGAAGGGATGGAGGTGGCGCGCGAGGCAGACAGGTTGGTCCGCTCGCCACCCGGAGGCGCCCCAAGGTGGCCGACGCTCGCGCGCGCGCGCGCGCGCGCGCAAGGCGACGACGAGAAACAAGGACGCGGCGTCGCGAGAATCGCGAGAGAGCGAGCGAGAGAGGAAGCGTGGGGCCGATCGTCTCTTTGGCGAAGAAGGAACATGGTGGCCTCGCCCCCACGCGAAGACCTCCGACGATGGAGACGCGAAACCCGGGCTGCGCCGACGAGTTCGCTCGTTCGCCGCCGCGCGCCCGAACCGACACCGCCGGCACTTCGGGCGTTCTCGGGAGCGACCGGCGCGCCGCTCGGGTCTTCTCGGCTCGCCGCCGAGTCGCCCCGATCGACCGCTGCCGTCGGCGCAGCCGCAGAGCCGCAGCCGCAGCGGTCCCTCGACGCACTCGTAACTAATGACTCAATTAATCCTGGTTTTCGCTCGGGTCCCGTACGACCAGCTCTCCACTCGCTCTCGCTCACTTTGTCCTCTCTCGCGTGAGGCTTCTTGGTGCACTCTCTCTTTCCTCGGTACCGTTCGTTTGTCACTCCGACGGCATGCAAACCGTTGCTCCCGATCGCGAACAGGAACATCGCGTACAAGCCTACTCCGTGTGCTCGAGATTATGCGTTTTCGCAGGCAATGCGTGGGCCGAAATTTACGCGCGAGATGCGCGCGCACTCGGCGTGTCTCTTTTGTAGGGATTTTTTGGCGAGGTCCGAACAAAGGACGAGTTTTGTCTTTGCAGTTCTTAGCCAGAGTTTGAACTAGACGTGGTAGCAGCATTTTTACTTGTAGGTCATACTATTAATTAAGATATTTTGCTCGCCAGAGTTAGCGAATTAAATCGATCGAAGTGTTTGTTTCCGGTCTCACAAAAGTTTCCGATTCACGATTTTACCGAGTTTAACGATTACTCTACAATACCAACCATTAGGGTAGACGTACCGTTTTTGGTCACCTTAGTGCCAATTGTGGCCATTATATTCAAACGAATAAAACATAATATTTAATCGCATATAAAAAAGCATCCAGTCGACCATTTAGTAAATTAATATACATTTTTTCGAAAAATCAACATTTAGTTACAAAAAAATAATTTGAAGAATAAAGTAATAAAAATGGCCACAATCGGTACAATGGCCACTAAAGGTACATCTACCCTATTTGATAACGTCTTGCACGCAACATTCGCGCGAACTCCACCGTCTCCACGACCAATATCTATTTTGACAAATATCTCGAGCTCATTATTTGCAATCCGCTCGGATTGGTCATTACTAGAGGCGAAACTTAACGTATCTCTCTCTCGCATTCTTTTTTCTTCTTTTTTTAATCATCCCTTCTAATTTCCGACTGGATTGCTCTTTCATCTCTCGGTTGCTTTTTCTCTCTCTCCCTCCCTCGGCTGCAGTGTCCGCCGCGTGTTCTTCGCGTTTCTCTCGGGCCTCCCCGGGCCTCAGCTGGCGTCTGCCCTCGAGTCCTCTAATCATGACCGAGAATACCGACCGCTGGTGTAGTATCCTCTCCTCTCGTTCGCGTTTACGGCGGAGAGATGGGATAGAGACGTCCTAGGCCCTGATTGCGTGTGTACGTGTGCCCCGATGCGCGCGCCCCTCCCTCTCCCCACCATTTTCGACGTCCTTCTTCCTCCGCCGCCGTCTCGTCTCACTCCGCCGTGAGTCTAGCGTATTTTACTCACATGCCGCGAGATTTGTGTATGTGCGGCCCGATACGTGAACGTTTTGCCGCACGCTATACCTACAGTTTTGGAAGTTATGGCTTTGGGACTAGGCGCGCGCTGTGTGCGTGCGGCGTTTTAGGACCCCGGCGAGCGAACCGCTCTTCGTGCCGCGCGCGCTCAGCTTCTATATCGTGTTATTATAAAGCCGGGGCGGAAACGGCGCGCGGGGGTCGCTCTCTCTCCCTCTCTTTCTTTTTCTCTCGCTCGCTCACTCGGCGAATATATACACACGCCGGGGCCTCCAGCATGGGCGAAACACTCCACGCGCCGTAATTGGATATAACGCGAGGCCCCGACGAGGTGGAGCGCTCGCCGCCGGTCGCTTCGTATATAGCTATACACCGTAATCGTTGTATGTGTGATATATATACTCGGACGTGTGTGTACAGTATATAACGTTTGGTTAAACCTTCGAATTTCGTGATTTTTTAATGCACTTATTATGAAGTACTTAGTGAGTGTAAAGGGGCGTTATACATAATAATAATAAAAAACACGATTTTCGTATTTATTTAGACTTAAAAAAAATTAATTTCGAAAAATACGACTTTCGACGATGTGCAAAGAAATTCGCAATTCGGAAGTTTCACCTCGCTTGGTCATGCAAATATTTTTTATCTGCGACAATCAGACCATTTTGATATTTTCAAAGATGAAAATGTAAAAAGTAATAAAAGAGGTAATTAATAAAAGTAAAAAAGTTGAGACCTACGAACTGGTTTCAAGTCAAAGGCAACTATGAATCTCAGCTCGAAATAAAATCGATAAAAAATCGCTTTTCTAATTCTCCCTAATATATACATCACGCTATCCAGCACAATATATAAATGCATACACGTATATACCTGTCGTATGTAAAAGGTATACATATACGACGTGTTGCGTTGCCGCTTCGCTGCAACGCGCCGACACGCCGTTAAAAAGCAAAACTCGCTCCTCGAAGCTCGTCCTCAGCGAGACCTCTCTCCTCGCTCGATACACATGTACCGCCTCTCGCGCGTCCGCAAACCGTCGCGTTCTGTGTAGTTGTAACGCGGTCGACGGAACAAATTCGTTTACGACCTAGTATGCCGACGCCGCGGACGCGCCGTGGCAGCGTCGTAGCCGACGCCACGCACGCGGAGCTATAACCCGCGAATCCTGGGACCTCACAACAATCGCCGTCCGCTTTGCCAAGCGCCGACAACCCCATCGCGAAAGCCCAGCGCAGAACCCGCCAAGCCCGCCGTGGATTGATGACTAACGAAATGACTCGATCGACGACGACCCCGCGCCAACAAAACGCCCGCCGCGCTTTATGACGCGGTTCGAGGGCTTTACGCGCTGATACCGGTTTATTGCGTGTCGCTACAATTCGCGGCAGGTGTCCCAGTTTTTCGAGGAGGGCGATTTCTGATTCTTGTGACGTCTAATTGTTCTTCGTCGGAAGGACAGTAAAGCGATTTTTTTTTTTTTTTTTTTCGTTCACGAAATATTCGTGGAAATTGATATACAATTTTTTTTTCTTTAAAAAAATAATTTATTTTTCATTTTATTACTATTTTTTTTATTGATTCCTTCTGATTTAATTGATACGAGAATTTCGTGTTTTTCGACAGGTGCCCCAGTTTTTCGAGGAGAGCGATTTCTGTATTCCTGTGACGTCTAATTTTTCGTCGGAAGGAGAGTAAAGCGATTTTTTTAAATTCACGAAATATTCGTGGAGATCGATATACGATTTTTCTTTCAAGAAAATAATTTATTTTTTATTTTATTACTATTTTGTTATTTATTCCTTCTGATTTAATTGATACGAGAATTAGATTAGTAACATTAGTCGTTTGGAGCATTTAATAAGCGCCCTGATTTTGCTCCTTCAACCAATATTATTTTTAACAGCAAAAAAAAAAGAAAATATCTCTGGAAAGCACTGAGTCACCATTTCAAATTCTATTCCACCGTATGACGAGTTGCGGGCCCAAAAATCAGTTTCGTCGGTTTCACCGCGATTCGTACGACGGGTTTTCCGTGAACTTTTCCGCCTTAGGAGTGAAAGAGGACGACTGAACACCGTGAAAATCGCTCGTGGCAGTTTGTCATTAGTGCGAAAGAGGAGCGCGGGCAACGTGGGTTCAAGGGGGGGGGGGAGGGGGGGATGCAACGCTCTTGCGGGAGGAGAGAGTCTCGACGTTGGAAAAACTAAAAGCAGCGAACGGCGCACGCTGCGGGCGTCGGGCACCATCGGCAAGTGTCGCGTGCGTCCTGGCACCTTACAGGTAATAAACTTGTAATGGGACTGGCCGCCGGATTTACAGGCCCATTCGTTGCGCCTGCTGGACGCTCCCAGTATCCTCGTTTCTTTCCACCTCACCTTCGTCTTACCTTCTTTTTTTTTCCTCCTCCTCCTCCTCTCGTTTCCTGCATGAAGAGGATCCGAGGCACCGCGACGGGGAAACCGCGGGGGTGCTGACCTCCAAATCAGCACGATGTCGGACTCTCGCTCATCCGCCAAAGTCGAAAAGCTCGTTATGGTCGCGTGGAGGATCCTCGGAAAGGACGTTCCCGTCTCCGGAATGTTCCGCGCAGTTCTTCCCTAAAAGCCAACTGATGTTACATACCGCGCGCGTAATGGACGTTCATCTGAGTGCAAAATTTGCTCACAACGGGGTTCCGAAGATTGAATAATTTTGAAGATACCAATAAATATGCGGCTTTCGTGATATTGAATCTAATCCAAAGTTGGAATTTTTCCACTGAGAAAAGGTTTCGAAACGAAACCTTTTCCAAGTGTCCCATACATCAGGAAATTACCTTCATTCGTAAGGTTAAAAAATTCCACGTTCAGTGGATTAACATATAATATATCTGTATAAAAATTTCCGTGGCAGTAACGAGTTTCTCTATTTCCAGAGTCAGTTGAG
The DNA here is from genome assembly GCA_964034905.1 of Itoplectis maculator. NCBI lineage: Eukaryota > Metazoa > Arthropoda > Insecta > Hymenoptera > Ichneumonidae > Itoplectis > Itoplectis maculator. Next base: position 9,975,448 of record OZ035857.1, read on the forward strand.
TCACTCTGTTCAGATTTTACAGGCATTTTTTACCGCCTTCGCTGCACCAAGCTGGGCTCTTCTTATGAAGATGGAGAGAAATCCGGCGTCGAGCCGAGACCAAAGCCGCGGGGGAGCGAACTCAGGATCTACGACCATTTCCTTCTTCTCCACCGACTCATCTTTCTCGCCGCACTTTTTCCATCTTTCTTCGGAAGCTTCCTCGGGCCCGCGAAGTCCGGATGAGTTACAAGGCTACCTGAGGAAGGTCGCGCCTGGTCGAATTTTCACTGCGCGGTACTGAAGTCGTTCGACTTTCGACTTTTGACTTTTTGGGCCTCTTTCGACGATCCTGGGTTTCCATCTTCGGTGTCACTGCTGGACAGCTATCGTTTTTGGAGATCCGGAGTTCTGAGCACCTGTAACCGGAGACCAAATTTTAAGCTTCCTTGAATTTGACAATTAGCACCATTTTCACCCTCCGTTAAATTTTCAATCTTGCAGTTTTTACCCAATCAAGTTTAAATCGATTTTTAAGACATACTCACACATTTATTTTTTATAGATGATCAACCTGATACAGTAAATTCCTTCTCCAAAGCAGACTGAAGTTTAACTTCCTTAGTCTCCCTGGAACCTCATCAGCTGGCCAATTTTATCCATTCGTCACACAAAAGAGCCTAAAAAAGGAAACTGAATTAATTTTCATCAGAATCCGCAGTCACAGATGCACTTAATTTTCGCTTCTCATACCTGAGTCGATATTTCAATCTTCCTCGAATCGGTAATTACAAGTCGCAGCCTCATTTAAATCTGCACTGAGAAAAATTAATACTTGTGATCACCAATCGTTGGTCAGAGCTACCGATATTTTAGTAACTGCAACCAATATTTTGGTACATCTAGTAAATGATTGGTAGCCGCAACTACTGATTTTTTCAGTGTGTATAGGAAGATCTTACTCATTCCATGTGAAGGTCAAAGGGAGGCTGAAATTTTGACTCAGCTATGCACACAAAATCTCTTCCCCTCTATTTATCCCTCTCTCTATACTTTTGTCTGTGCAGAAGTAGATAGCTCAACTGCCGTGGACTGTGCGGGCCAGCTCGCCACTCGGTTATGTCTCTCGTCCGCGGTTATCTGCGCGACCGATCGGCAAACGCGGTCCGATCCCGGTGCGCTCCGGGTCCAGATCTCTACCGCTCGTATATACATGTACACCTTTTTCCCAACAGCAGCAGCAGCAGCAGCAGCAGCAGCAGCTTCGGAACTTCGCAACAGCAGGAGCAGCGACAGCAACAGCCGGGCACCGATTCTTTTCCGTTTGCTCAACAGCAGCAGCAGCGAGCGGGTTTCTTCGAGCTACACCGGCCAACCCAGAGAGACTTCGAGGTGTCGAGACTTATAGTAGACCGACGTGACCGAGCGCGCGAAACCTGGAGATCCCAGAGATAGGTGTGGACTTCTCGACTGTATATATACATATCTGTCTCGTTGTCTGTCGTCCAAGACGCAGCCGTCTGTTTGTGCCTCTGCTCACCGCCCGAGGCAAATTAGCCAACGCAAATTCACACTCGAATTCGCGCAACGGAAAAAATACTTTCCGGCTTCCTGGTAGTCGGCGGCTGAACAGATGCCGTCGTAAAATATGGAGAATTTGGCTCTTCGAGCTGGACCCGTTGAGCCGATTCTCGGAGAGTGTGGGAAGCCTTGATCGTCGACTCTCAAAGGTTCGAACGAAGCTTCGAACGAAGCTTCAACTGATTGGAATGCCTAAGATTAAAAGCGAAAAACAGGAATTAGCAATAAATAATCACATGACAATTAAAATTCTTCGACAGTTCTGTCAAATATCGTATTTGTTTAAAATCAACTAAAAAAGGGTTGTAACCGGTGTTTTCAGGGGTAGAATATGCGACTTGAGAACGATGGTATAGGTTAAAAGTCGATATTTTGAAAAAATAAATTTCGTGACCCCGATTTGGGCGGTTTTCGGCCCGGCGGCCAGATCTACGATTTCTGACAAGCAAAACGACAAATTTATTATTTTTTTTTTTTTCAAAAGTAACTGAAAAAGGGTTTTTTAGTTGTGATTTACCCTTTTAAAGGTTTATAAGAGCGCAGCAGCGCAAAAGTATCTCGGGAACGCGCGCCAGCGCGTGTGATTAGCCTAGTACATTAAAAAAAAGCATTAAATTAAATAAAATTAAAAATGCATCCGCATTATACAAAAAACATAATAAAAAACTTAGAGGAAAAATAATTAATTGGCAAAGGTTCATTCGAGACGTTGAAAAAAAAAAATGACTTCCCATGTTCATGAGCGATCATTTCCCGTTGGCAGAAGAACGTCCGAGTAAGAAACGTGAGAGCATCGGCTAAGCCGCGTGTAACGCGTAGCCGCGGGCGTGAAAAATCGGCGGCTCATTGTTTTTCCCCGGGTCCACGCCGGGATCTGTACAGCCTCCGGGGCTGCGGCGGTACTCGGTGGCCGTTGCAGAAGAAAAGGACGGTGAACGGTGGAAGCCGGAGTAGAGGCGTGGAATTCTCCGTGCAAGTCACTCGCGGCCTTTGTTTCGTGTTTGCTCTGAGCCCCCGAGAGGGCCCCGCGGGGCCCCCCGGTTACGCTACGAGAAAAACTGAAATTGATTCATCCCTGGTGGTGCGTGCCGAAGGCGCGTTCGCCTCCTCCCCACATCGATTCGTTCGTCTCTCTTCCCCCTCTGCATACTACACCTCGACCTCCCCCCTCCCCCCCCTTAACCCCTCCGAGCAATTTGCTCGGTCTCCCTCAACGACGTAATAATCGACGTTCGCGAGTAAGAGATCTTGCACTCTCACCCTCTGCGACTCGCTAATGCGAAATAACTCACTTCGTCCGCGCCGAAAACCGCATCATTGTTCGCTGTACCTGCGACTTTCGCCATTACGCCTTTTGCGCACAGCCTCACATTTCGCATCGTTATTTCCGTGTTAATCGTGATAATCGTCGTTTCTTATTTAATTTGTAATTACTTTTGTAATTCATATTTTCCCAAATTAAGAAAAAATTATTTTAGTGCGATTTTAAAATCTCCGAAAAATAAATATAACATTTTCGCGCTAAATAATAAACAAAAATTCTATCGAGAGATGTCCTAACATTTACTTAAAATAATATAAACCGACACTGATGGGTGGGCGGTCGGAGTGCGGCTTCGGCGGTCCCACGAGTTAAGCAGCATTGATTGCGGCCATAACTTGGATGGGTGACCGCTTAGCCGTGCATCGACTAGCGCATCAAACAGTGAGCGGGAGGCATTTTTTCAGATACTTTGGTGTCTGCACTTAAGAAGCATGTGTTTCTTTCGTGTATACACTGGAGAATCAGAAATATATAATGCCGTCTGTACCGGCACGGGTTTTCCGCAGTTTCCCCGTGCCCTCGGCAAATGCGGTACAGTGTAGCTAAGTCGGCTGCGGACGCACGGAAGTTAGGTTAGCTTAGCTAAGTGCGGGTAGGGAGTGATAGGAGGGGAAAAACTAGGGGGGAGCAAGGTAAAACCCTCACGGGTGTACCTCGGAAACGGAAATAAATAAATTAAAAAAAAAAAAAAAAATAATATAAAAATAAATAATACACAGAAAAAAAAATCTCATCTCATTATCCGTTGCGAATAATTTGCTAATTTCCTTTTCACCCTCGTCACGGTAAATTTTGCGGAAGACTATTGTGCATCTCAGTTGTCCGAACGGGGCAACTGAGGTTCTCGCATATTATTGTATTCTAAGCCTTGCTCGCAGACTGACCTGCTGGGGTCGCACCTTTGCGCGTAAATTTGGAAATTCTCGACCAGTTCGAGACCAGCGACGAGAAGACAGAGAGGGTAAAGAGCGTAACGAGGTCCAGAGAAATTTGAATTCGAATGGTGCGGACGGTCGTCCCGGAGCGGAGTCGACGCGGGCTCCGCCCCGTTCGCCACGCTGGCACAAAGGGGGATCCCTCGATTTTTCATCCCGGGAGACGTGACGACCGGGGAGACCCTCGACCGAGAACCAAACGCGCCAACCACCACCCGCCCTGGGCCGCTGGTCGTCGGCCGACGACGAGAGAATCGCCCCCCGCGCTCCCGGTAATCATCTTGTTCTCAACGCCCGTCGTAGATACAACAAAAGAAACGAACTGGCGCTAATTACGTCGCCGCGGCCGCTGTAGCGAATGCTGCGCGAACGAGAGTCGAGAGTCGAGCAGCTCTGACGAATCCGACAACGTTCCAGACAGGGAAAACTCTCGAGAGCCAGCCCAAGGCTAGCGCCGGGACCGATTTTTCCCGGGGATTGAAACATATCGGCAAACTTCCTTTTTCGTACGCGTTACACGCGTGGAAATCCATAGCCATGTCGACTTCACGCTACTTCGGCGGTGACACGATTTTTCGGTCCATTTCACGCGATCTCGTCGAGCCGAAATATATATCGAATGGTTTGATGGCTCAATTCGGTTCGACGTTCAATCGGATGATTGAATGTATTATATATTTATGTGGCCTTGATTGAGCATTTTTTAAATTTCGAAAATGCTTTTGTAATTGGGTTACCATCGGCGGTGACCCGATTTTTCGGTCATTTTCACGCGATCTCGTCGAGCCGAAATATGGAATGGTTTTACGGCTCAATTCGATTCGACGTTCAATCGATTGAATCTATTATATATTTGTGTGGCCTTGATTGAGCATTTTTTAAATTTCGAATTGGTAATTGAGTTACCAAGTCACCGAAAAAAGGGCGTTAGAATTGTTGTCGTAATAATTCCAGCACATTTTTTTACAGATAATAAAAAGTATATTTTATGCCTTTTTTATGGGTGACTCGCGGTATGTTAATTGACGCCAGGCACATTAGGATTCCGTTGCCCCAGCATCGAGAAAAAAAATCGATGCGCGAAATATTGCAACGACTCGCGGAATCGTGGGGCAAAAAAAAAGAAACGTTTTACAAACAGTCCATTAGCGATAAGCGCGACCGAAGGAGAAAAAAAACAAAGAGTCTCTTTTCAAGGTCAACGGCGTTCGCAGCTGCCGCAGCGAAAGCAAACGACTCAATTTGGACGCTTGCAACGGTGAAAAGTCAATGTGTAGATATATCTGGAAATGAAAAGACGTGTAGCGTTTGACTTATTCGACAAAAATTCCTTCTCCGATTTGTCGCACGTGAGACAAGGGACGAGCGATGGAATTTCGCCAACGGGTCGTGATACACGCATAGAGACCACACGCCAATTATAAGTGTTACTTTATTGGCGGTAATTAAGGAGCGACTAGGAGAGAAAGAGACATCTTTTTAGTCACGGCCGCCCGACTGACCAGATGCTTCTTTAGAAATCCTTCCCAATCTTTTTTTTCTCCCGTTTTTTTTCCTCGCCTCGTTTTCTTCCTATAATGAGAATGTCTCTTTCAGAACGAGCGGCGTCTTATTCCGGAGCCACGATAGTTTCGTGGAACTTCGACGCGCGCGCCCCTCAACGGGAGATCGGGGCTAGTTGAAGCCATTTATAAATCACGAATTTTTAGCCAAGTCAAGTATACTTCCTTCGGACGGAAAAAAATATCAATTTTTCAACTGTCTTCTCGAATTCCTATTCACGATAAAAAAAAATAGTCCCTTATTAACATCTGTCAGCTTGGCAAAAATTAGCAAAAATTCCAAATACAAGATAATAATAATAATTCCTTCGTCACCCGCGAAATTACTTTTTTCAGTCCGCAATCCTTTTATCCCAAAATCAAAATGTGAAAAACTAAAAATACTTGGCTCATACATTTTTCACAAAACTCATCCAACGATTTCACTGCTTAAAAGTTACAATGTCACCGATATCCGCAAAAAAATTACTGAAAAGGCCGAGTTCCGCAATCGAGCTACTAATTTAGGGTGGGGACCGTCGCGGTGCCCCAAATGACCCCGGGCTCCGGGCGTGCGCGCGATGGTAGCCAAGGCAGACGCTACGTCGATACGGCTATAACTCCTTTTTATTTCCACGGTTGTGCTCGACCGTAGAAATATCCGCCGGTCGATGTTGTTTCGTGTGGACATATACGTACGACATACCATCGGCCTTTCCAGTTTTCGATCGGGCACCGCGGTCGCGCGTGACCGCTGCTACAGGGGCCCCCACACTCGTTTCCCGGAATCGGTTACATACCTCGCCTCTCCCGGGGACTCGAGAAACGACCGATCCCTTGTCGGCGATCACTTTGTGCGCGCTCAATCACGATATTAACGGCCGGTCGGCCAATCCCGAGCCGCCGCGACGCGCAGCCACCTTCGCTTCGTGTATGCTAAAGCGATCGTCGTGCTTTTTTCGGATCAGGGGGCTAATAAGGTCTCGCGCGAACCCAGCAGCGCCACCGCCGCCGTCCACCGGTGTCAAACCTTCGTGCTCATTGGGCAGCAAGCGTTGAGAAAAAAATACCCACACTTCGGTACTTATACACTTTTTTCGCCAGGTGATCCGATGACCACGCCAGAGCGAATTAACGACTCGACGATATTTCAGCCAATCAACGCGGATAGCGGAAACGTTTCGTACAAAGTACGGGGTCGTTACTTTGTTGCTGCTTTTTCGGGACTTTTATGTGGCCGTCGTTGACTGGAATGCTGCATTTTGTTGTTGAATTCTTTGGGGCGAATGGGCGGGAATGAAAAAGCGAAATTCTTAAGGAAACGGTGAAACGGTACTGTTTAATGACGATTTAATAAAAATAAAAAAAAAAAACAAATTAAAAACAAAGATCTGTGCCACTACTGTCACCTGCACACTAATTTTTTTCCTCACATACCATTGATACATTCGAAAGGGATTTATTTATTTTTTACCTTTCTTCCTGCCAATATTTTTCTCCGCTTATAAAAGAAAATCGCCGCTGATAGAAAAACTAGTAAAGACTTACTCAATTATAAAAATGAATGTATAGCATGTTGCCTACATATTCATTTTAGCTTTTAAAGGAAAAATAATTAATTTTAATTACTCAATCTGGTATCATCCGAGTGAAATTGTAAACCAGATCTGGAAAACAATGACGCGGCGCTTCTGCCCTCACAGCTGTGTACAAAAGTTCACACGTTGTCTTTATGGCGCGGATGACGTCGGTGGGGACGTAATATACGCTGAGATTCTCGCTGCGGGCGCCTTTTCTTAACGAGCTTTTTTTCGCCGCCTATTCGAGAGACGAGCTCGCACCGGGTTCTTGCTCTCGCTCGATCAAATTATACGCGCACCGTGAAGAGCATACAAACGCGCATACCAACACACAAACATGTTACTTCTGCCTGTTTAATCCTCTCATCATCCGATTCTCGTCTGCTTGATGCAGCAACGCACAATTTGCACCTCTTCGCTGCGCTAGGTGTATAATATACTCGCTGTCCGCGTGGCTAATGTGTCAACAACATCTACCGCTTATTACAGTATTCAAGGGAAACATTTCAGCTATAATCCACGTAACGATCGTATGATTATCAAGATGATACGTAATTACGTAAGCAATTGCAGACGCTGGCAATTTCTTCGCTATCTCTTTGCCTTCCTAACAATTTTAAGCACAATACAAATAAAATTATCTACATCTTTTCATATCTAAAGAGATATCTGGATTTAAAACAAAAAAATAAGCTATGCATTCGTACACAATTTGCAAATAGAACCGATTTTTTTTTTAAGACCCCACCAATTGGGAAGACTCAAAGTCCACCAAACGAATGGACTCAAAGAATTCGGACGACTCAATATCTTCGTCTCAGTTTACCCGTGCCATTATTAGCCATGATCGATTTTTCCTGTCACTCGGTTGTCGATCGCTTTTTTTCCTCTCGAACGGGACAGCGGATCATGTCAGAGAATGTTAAGAATCGGTGGAGACGTCTATAGCCGAGCGTGTTCGACGCTGCGTTCCGACAAAGGGTACAATGCACCCACACAGCTCGCCACAGTAGCCGCACGGCCTGTATACTGCCTGTAATAAGGGGTTTGCCGCGAAAGTGACAGATCGCGTGGTTCGCACGACGCTTCTAGTCGTCGAGGTCGAGGAAGGAAGTCGAGCGGACATCACCTCTCCGGAGGACAGTCATTTCACAGTTGGTAGGTGAAGACGCGTTCGGAAACGAGCGGAGGTCGGAGAGCGACGGACGCTGGACGACGAGCAAAGGAGGAACGAGAACGCCGACATCGTCCGAGAAGAGAACACCGGCCGCGAGCAGGTGAATCCCTGAAGCTATACGTGGACACCCTAATGTCTCCCTCCTCGGCCGACGCTCGCCGCTGTCGCCTCTGCAACGCTCCCTCGGTGTTATTTTTTTCTTCCTCCTTTCTTTTTTTCTTCCCCCTTTCTTTTTTTTTTCTTCCCTCGGGCTTTCCACGCCGCTCGTCTCTCGAGTGCCAAGTCATGCTTGTCAACCTGCGGAGCTATCCACGGATCTCCGACTCTCAGCGACCGCGTCGCATGTTTTAACGCGGGATCATCTATAGCATCCTCTTGACATGTGTACACAATCATGGGCATTATAATTGTCACGGGACGAGCGTCGATCCAAACGCAATTAGGATAAATATACGCCGGAGCTTCTCGCCGAGGAACAAAAAACAAACATCCCTTTTTTACTTCCATTGGAATCTGGGAATTAAAACCAATTATGTATTTACGATAATGTTTTTTTTTTTATCAGAACGATTGAAGGTAAATTTCAACAAACTACCGTCGATAAATTTTGTGCTAATGGTTTAACATCCCTTTTTTACGTCCATTGGAATCTGAAAATTAAAACCAATTATGTAGTTATGATATATATTTTTTTTTTTCATCAGAACGATTGAAGATAAATTTCAACAATTTACCGTCGATAAATTTTGCGCCAATTGTTTTACCTCAAGTTCATCTTCTCGGCTGTAAAAAATAGACCAACGATTAAAACGTAAAATGACACGAAACATGACCATAGATAAATGTTCCTCACCTCAATCAGCATCTCGATGTGATTCAGTAAATTTTGTGACAATTATTTTATCTCAAGTTCATCTTCCTGGCTGTAAAAAATAAAGCAACGATTAAAACGTAAAATGACACGAAACACGACCACAGATAAATGTTCCTCACCTCAACGCAGCATCTCGGTGTGATTCGTCTCGGTGGCATAATGCAAACCGTCGCGGAAACCAGAACGCAGCGCCTCTCAGTGGCGACTTCTAATGAAGACGTCACGTCAGGAACGCGCGCGTTCCTTGCAGCATGCAACGAAACGAGAGAGCGAGAGAGAAATTCGCCTTGCCAAGCTTGCCTGAGAAGAGAGAAGACGCCGGTTGGAAACTCGACTGCGTCGACGAAATCAGCGTCGAGCACAATGCCGAAAGACGACCATTGTCGAGGGAGCGGAGGTCGGCGTCGGAGAGGTCCCGTGTAACCGAGCGAGGCGAGCGGAGAGCGCCAGCCAGCGGGCAACCGGATCGCCGCATAATGCGGGAGGCGAGCTTTGTGCTTCCTGAAAAGAGGAGAAGAGGCCCCCGGTGATCTATTGGAGTGCACAGTTCGTGGGCTCTGCCCTGTTACTACCAGTTTCGCTTTTTTTCCCTCCTCCTCGTCGTACTCTTCTTTCCGCAAGTCCCGGGAACGATTTTACACACTGCGCGATTCTCCGTCTCGACTGTCGGCTGAGTTTTTTTTGCTCTGACGTCACGCGCCTCCTTTTTTCCGTCATTTCTAGTTTTGCTTCGAAACTCGGCCGATAGAGGTTCGCTACACGAATGCGCGGAGCGCCCTCTATCACCCTCCCCCTTCGACTCCCGGGTGGGGATCAAAATAACGAATGACCAAAAAGCGAATGGCCAAAATAACAAATTTTAAAATGATGGACGTCTGAATCTAGAATAACCATCATTACAAAATTTGCTATTTTAGTCATTCGCTATCTTCATCATTCGCTATTTTAACTGCATTTTAATAAAATGTGGGGTCAAAATACCGAATGATCAAAATAACGAATGGCTGAAATAGCGAATTCCGTAATGATGATCATTCTAGATTTAGACGTTCGTTAGTTTTAAATTCGTTATTTCGGCTATCCACTTTTTGATCATTCGTTATTTTGATCCCCACCCTGACTCCCCTGTTCACGTCGTTCACGTCCTCTGGCCACACATAGCCAACTATAGTTAGCTTTCATCGCGAACAAGGTGAAGCGTGAACTCTCCGCAGTAATAATACAACTGAGAGAGAGAGGGAAGGGAGAAGGGGAGAAGTCTGTGTGAGTCGGTGGCCACTGAGACGCCGGAACTAAACGCGTGAAAAGGATTTCACAGAGAATCCGAACACGAAGGATGTTGGCATTTATGGGTTTTCGGGCGAGGCGGGTGTGTAAAGCATAAGTCACACGGCGAGAGAGTCGTGAGCGCGTAGACAGATCGTACATTAGGGAAAATGATGGAGCGGGGAGAGCGGAGGGGGAAAAATGACGACTGTCGTCGTTCCGCCGTTCGGTCGCGGCCCGAACATATATACAACGCACTAAACTGCGGTGTTGTACACGTTTTGGGTGCCGAACCGACGCGCGGCTTTCAACACGTCGAGCAGCGCGCGCGGTTTGGTCGTCGAGTGGATGAGAGCGGCGCACTGTTGCTTTACACGCTGGGAATCGACGAATTCGCTCGGCCCGTGGACCGCAATAATGGACCGTGATAATTTCGGGGCAATTACACGGATAATCCACGGTCGAGTGACGATGTTATTCGTGTCTTTTAGGGCAGGTCCTGCGAGTCGCGTAATGAAGTCCGTAAAAAATGGGACAGTCAATAAATCGATTACGCACTTGACTTGGATTTTATTGTTTTATGTGGCGGAAACGATTTTTTGTTTGTTCTATTTCCGACGATTTCGGGTAATCGGTTTTTTTTTTAAAGGGGTACCCCTTGCCGATTTTTTGGCGAAAAATTTTTATTCGATTTAACGAAGTTTTAAAACCCCATCCGATGGGAAATTTCTCGCTGATTCCAAATATGACCGCTTTTTGCCCGAAAAATAAAAAATTTGGGGAGAAAAACCCGAAATTTTTTTTTTCACTTTTTCCCAATTTTGGCACTTTACTAAAATCGGTGTAATTTTTCTTTGGATCAATATAATCGGGATTTTCTTTTTGCGTTCGAAAGAAAACTCTTCGACGAAGAGAATGCTGCTAGGCGGAACACGATATCTCGATTTTTCGATTTTTCGCAGATTTTTTAAGTTGACCCTCGAAAATCGCAAATTTTTAGAAGGGGTACCCCTTGCCGTTTTTTCGAAAAAAATCGAAAATTTTTTTTTTCGATTTAACGAATTTTTAAAACCCTATCCGATGGCAAATTTTCCGCTGATTCCAAAAACGACAGGTGTTTGCCCGAAAAATAAAAAATTCCAGTCAAAAAACGCAAAAACAATTTTTTTTTCTGACAAACTGCCAAATTTCGCGATATTAAACATCAAACTGCTGCTGGTTTCCCAACGACCAATCAGATGCTGAATAAATCGACAACAATGTTTGCTCACGAACTTTTTAATAAAGTAATAAACCAATTCTCTCAACTATATACAAACTATTCGTGTCCATCAAAAAATTACACCTTCTCCCACATCTCCCTTTCTGCGACCCTCTCCCAACATCTCAATTTCCGCGCCCAGTCCAAAAATATATCCACGAACACTCCAGTATATTTCTCAAGATGCACACATTCCGCAGCCTCGATCTCGCCTCTCTCATCCGTAATATCGCCACGTATCTCACCCTCCCTCCCCCTCTTTCCGCGGAGGTGTGAAAAAACCGAATTCTCAGATCTGGAAAATGCAGCGTATAACCGCGGCCCCCATGAATAATAATAATACTCCGAGCAATATACCTGGCACGCTGCAGTGCATCGCCATAATGCAGAATGCACCTATCGTCGTCGTTTCGCGCGCGAGAAGCGCACCGTGCGGAATGGGCCCATGCACCGGGTGTGTCCGTATTATGTGCGGGCTACACTCGCCCGCGCCGCATAGAAATCCCGACGCGTTTATAGCGGGTAATAGAAGGGCGAGCGATAAAGGGAGTAGTAGTGTAGTAGCCGTGAGTCGCGCGAGGTGGCAACCGTCGACTGGTAACTGGTACCCGGTGATTTGTAACTGCACTGGTAGAGGAGAGCCTCTCGCAGCCAGTCAGCCGAGCCATCCCAGAGTCCGCCATATATATATATACGGGCTAATCCCACAAAGCGCGCCGCCGACGACGACCTTAGAAAACTTCTGGACAATTTATCCCGTGGCATGCGATACATAAAGGGACCTTACTCACGCTCGCCCGACTCCTCATACCTATACCACATGCACAGCAGCAGCAGCAGCAGCAGCAGCAGCAGCAGCAGCAGCAGCAGCAGCAGCAGCGAAGCAGCAGAGCCTCCCTCTCACTCTTCGCCTGTGTGGATATATAGTTTAGCTATGGTAGGTGCGTACAGCCCGAGCTAGATCGTTGTCTGCCTCTTAGGTGCGTAACAAGCGAACGGATCGAGAGCGACCCGGTAGCCAGCGTCGTAACTCTCCGCCTCGTTCGAGTCTCTTACCTACAGATCCATCCACGCGGCGCGTCTGCGAACCACCGAGCAGTCGACGACAGCAACGTTTCGAGGATTCGTGTTAGTGAAAAAAAAAAGATATGTGGCTCTTGATTGATCTGTCACGGTCCACTCAACTGGGGCCCGATAAAGGGGAGAGTGGAAGCCACACGGGACGACGATGTTGCCAGGCAGGTGGACTGTCCACACTTCGCGGAGTGTAGTCAAATATACTGCAACAGTGTATCGTATAATAATCATAATCATTGCGTTACGGTAAAGTAAATAATTTAATGCTTGACGCCGAGACGCAACTTCGTAGCTTTCGATGCGAGAGAAGGACATTTGGACGAATGGTGGTTTTGGTTTATTCTTATTGGTGCCTTTTGTGATATAAATACAGGGCCGCAGTGACCATTCTGCGACCGTTGGTTGGACGCATCGTCCAACCGTTGGTCGCCAGGAACAATGAGGATCGTGTCGTACGCGACTGCGACGCCTTCTGGCGGATAATTGCGTGAATTGCGTGGACGTCGTACGTGCGATATCTGTGCTGAGGACGAAATTTCGCAGTAACGCGTGGCAATCCTTCCGAGGATTAGCAGGGCCATAGCGTTGGAGTGAGAAGCAGCAGCGGGGACCTGGGCTCGGTGCAATCCGAAGGCACAAAGGACCGGGAACGCGCGTCTCTCGCGCGCCAGTGTCCCAAATCCGCGGGGGTCCCACGCGCGGCGTCCCTGGAAATTCGAGCGGAACGTGTATGTACGAAATCGGTACCCGAAGGTCCGGCGGTGCGCACGACGCGTCGTCCCCGCGGTCGTCTCTGCTGATGCTGCGTGGCGAATCGACGAAGAAGGTACCATTTGCCGCGCTGGGCCGCAGCACATCATCGTCGTCGGGTCTCTCGACGCTCTTCGAATGTGTTAAGAAAGCGCGCCGAATTTTCGACGAACGTGTCGCGACACTTTTGCTCTTTCGAGAAGTGTGGAAAAGCACTTGAGCGATTTGCGAGAGCTGATGTGAAACTGCAAGGATACGTAAAAGAGTAAAACCAGATAATACGATTTTTATAAAATGATTTGTTTATATGTGAAATATATTAATATATTTTAAACGAATCCTGTAACGTGAATATTTTATTTCTTTATTAGAATGGGATTTTTTATTTATTTATTATTATAGTCCCGTACACCAACATCGTAATTATATCTTAAACTGAAAATCGTTTTTTTTTAAGTTGCCAAGGAAATAGAATATAAAAATATATATTCTTGTGGATCGTCAATTTTTTATCAGTACGTAATACCAAAAAAAAAAAAAAAAAAAAAAAAAAAAAACATGAAAAAATGTCTGCAGACACAAGTTGCAGGGTCCCAAAAACGCACAAGTTCGTCCCTGGCGCTCCTCTTCTTCGCATCCCTCTCCACAAGTGCGCGTATACCCTTCCCCACCGCTCTCTCACTCCCTCCCTCTCTCTCTCCTTTTCTCGCTCGTCCCGTTTCGCTCTATCCCCCTCGTGTCTCAATCTGGAGTCCTCATCATGTTTTAATTTCACGGTCAGCTTTCCTCTCCTGCGCGCTGGACCATCTTCCCCCACTCTCGCGCGCGCTCGTCCATCGGCCCCCCACCGCCGTCGTTTCACGAAGTGGGTTTGGTCTCAATCCTCCCCACTCCCGGTACCACGCGACAGCCACGGTGGTCGTGGTGGGGGGTCGACCGCGCAGCAGCAGCGACGGAGGGGAAAAGCGGACGAAGAGGACGTTCGGCGAGAGGAGTGGGGGAGCGCCGAAGAGGAAGCAGAGGAAAGTCCGCGAATTGCTGCTGCAGCGGAACTCTCAGGTGTGAGAGGCTCTCGGGAATCGTGGAGATGTGTTCCCTAGAGGCGGCGGACTGTAGCGAAAGGCGCGTGTGCGGCCCGACGCATGCAACGCAACGAATTATCGTGTGGATAGAGTTACCATAGCGATCGAGATATTATCCCGATTGAACTTTATGATTTTCCACAGTAGACTGAGCCACCACCCTCGAGCGACTCGTTCGCCATCAGTACAATTTTCTTCGAACCAAATACACCTGAATTGTATTAAACAAAGCAGCATTCTACTATAATGTTAAAATACAATTGTATTTTCCATAGATATATCTAAAACCATCTATCTACATTTCTTATTTATTGCTAAAAAATTAAACCCATTTTGGAGAAAAATGCATTTTTGTCTATATATTTTTTTCATATGTTCTTAAATAATTATCGTTCATTAGACAGACTCTACGCTTTACGATTGATATGATTATATTCAAATGATTATTCTTTTACTATTAATGGTGCAGATCCCTGCAAGTTCTAAGAGTTATTTTTACTGAACTTCTGGTTCCCAAAACACGCGAGCGAGGGCGCCACTTTCCTGTGTCTCGCGCCGCTGCGGCGATAACTTACCGACGGTCGCACCCACAGAGTCGACCACGTGTGACCTACAAGCAATAAATCAACAACCACAAACATTGTACGCACTATCGGAGCACGTTCCTCGCAACAAAGGTCGTCTTTCTTCATCTGCCTTTTTTCATCATCCGACCCAATCCATTGTCCCGCGAAATCTGTGCGCAGCAGAAAATTACACTGACCCCCAAGCATCACGCGATTAACGCGTGAGCGATCGATCGCCACTCGTAAAGTCACCGCACGTGTGTATCAAGAAATAAAAAAATTGCCTCCATCCTCGAGATAAGAATATTATGTATGCAGGGATTAATTTTAGAAAGTACGAGGCGACGAATAGCGCGCAATAGCCCTGAAACGCGCGCGCGCGCTCGCCGCGTGGTGACAAAAATCTCCGTATGCACAGTTGGCAGCAGTGCTCCGTGAAATCAGCTATTTCGCGAGTCGCTTGCTGCTTGGCCGAAACGTCGTCAGGCCGTGTCTCGGCCACTCGCGCCTCGGCCTCGGTTGGAACACTCGTAGGAGAGTATGCCGAGAAATCAGCTGTTTTCAATCAATGAAAACGCAACGGCGACGACGGCGGTGGGGCAACCCACGCACACGGTGCTGGTGCATCGGGCGCTCGAGGCACGGGGCGTGTTTGCAGAGCGAGCGTCGTGTAGAAGGAAAACATTAAACAGCTGGAACACCGTTTAACGTCCCGAGGCCCTCGTCGTCGTCGTCCGTCGTCCGTCGTCGCGGCCTCAGTCAGTCAGTCAGCGCGTAGTCGTGCGTCGTATTATGTTGAGTATCGTCGTCCCGCACGAGGCACGTGCGAGGGACATGGGAATCATTCGAATAAATCAACCGTCGCGCATAACCCGCGTATAACGAATATATACGCGAGAGAACACCGCGGAAAACGGGTTAACGAGCAGCGGCGCGCGCGGCGCGTGAAACATTTGTCTCGCGGGCGTCCGAAAACGCTGCACGAGGCACTCGCCGACGACGCGCGTTATTTTGACAATAAACATAGAACGCGTGCGGTGAGCGCGAAGGGATACCCATCGATGCCATTGTCGGGATAACGCGTTTCGTGGGTATCGCGTGGGGCCCCACGACGGTGGTGCGGAGGCCGCGCGCGACTATGTCTTGGCTCTCGTGCTTTCCATGGTCCGAGGGCATAAAGAAGCGGGCCTGCAGATATCTCCTGCAGCGATACTTGGGCCAGTTTTTGGAGGAAAAACTCACCCTCGATCAGCTTACCGTCGATCTCTACAATGGAACTGGTCGGGTCACCAACGTCAGTCTCGACGTGCAGGTGAGAGAGGTGGAAAGAGTGGCGAGAGAGAGAGGAAGAAAAAAAACGACGTCGCGGATACGCGACTCTTTGTCTGGGCGCGTAACGCGGACACCGCGCGATGTCAACACCTCTAATGCGATGCGCGCAATCTATGCACATAACATTAACCCTTTAGCACTCAGCGGTGGCTACGGCTGCTTTTGTATTCCAATCGTGGCGCAATTGGGGATCAGGGGATTTTTTTTTTATTCATTTTTTTATTGCCATGGGTTTGTTGATTTTTGATGACGCTGAATTAGTCACTGTGGCTCTGGCGACTTCAATGCTAAGGGTGCAGATTTGTCTGCGATTTGTTCGACGATCGAGACTTATTTTTTTTCATGACACGAGGCGAGAGCGGACTTTTGCTTGGATTTTGGAGAATTCACCCTTTAGCACTCGTCGGCGGCTACGGCTGCTTTTGGATTCCAATCGTCACGCAATTGGGGATCAGGGAAATTTTTATTTTTTTTTATTCATTTTTTTTTTTTTTTTTTATTAGCATGGGTTTGTTGATTGTCGATGACGCTGAATTAGTCACTTTGTGGCTCTGGCGACTTCGATGCCAAGGGTGCAGATTTGTCTGCGATTTGTTCGATGATCGAGACTTTTTTTTTTTTCATGACACGAGGCAAGACCGGCTTTTGTTTGGGTTTTGAAAAATGTCGGTTTGTTTGTTGCGATCCAGGCGCTCAACGAGATGGGAGAGCAGCAGCATCTGCCGCTGGAATTTGTGGACGGTTTCATATCGGAAATGTCCGTCAGCATTCCGTGGTCGGCGCTGCTCAGCGAAGCCAGCTACGTCGAGGTCAGAGGCCTCAGGCTCACCGTTCAGCCGAGACAGAGAACGGAGGCTGGAACTTCGATGTTCGAGTCGATGTGGAGCTCCATGACGTCCAGCATGCAACTCGCTCAGGAATGTCTGCAGCAGGACGCTACCACAGCTGGAAACTCTCAGCCTCTGGAGGGTGTTGAGCTCTTTGCACAGGCCATAGATTCCAGTAAGATTTGGCAAAAAAAAAATTAGTGCAGCTGATGTTGAAAGTCATCAAATTATTTTTATCACCCAATCAGAAATTTAGATACAAAAGAATTAATTCAATGAGTTTACTTGTTTTTTAAATTCTCACAGAGCAATGATAGATAGTATCATTTTTCAATAAAATATAAATCCCAATAATACAAAGCTTGTGAGGAATAGAACATTTACTATGGAATTCTTCTCGAAAAAAATTGATGAGTGTTTTTCACGATTCATTGCAGTCTTGTGCCGCGTTAAAGTACGCTTTCTAGACACTGTGATACGTTTGGAACATGTTCCGTTGGATTCCTCGACCGGAGTAGCCATGGAAATGTCCATAAGAAATTTGGAATACTCGGACGAAGCGGGTTCGGATCCGAGCAACGTGACACTCGAGGCGAATCAGCCGGCCAAGGGTTACGTCGTGTCGGCTTTCACCATAAAACGCTTTTACCTCGAGGGTGTGAGCTTTTACACGGACGAGTTTCCCTCTCGTGCCAGAACATTTTCGAGAAGCGTCATGACAATGAGCAGAGGGTCGACACCAGATTCTAAAGTGCGTAACGCGCACTGCCATCATCGTAAAATATATTCACCACAATAACTGCAAGATATTAACAATCTTCGATCTATTTTCAGAATTCAGACGGCCAATTCTCATCCGCACAAATATCACCCTCCCAACACATGCAAACTCCGCCAGATAAGAATATAATAAATAATTTGAGCGAGTCGAATCCGATAATGTTTGCTAAGTTGACGGGGCGCCAGGAGATTCGATTAAAAGTCAAGCAAGGAGAGGGTGTATTGGGGCCAAAAGTAAGTTCAAATGTTTAACATCGAACGAAAAATCTAATAGTTGACAAAAATCGACGAAGCGAATTAACGAAACTGCATATTTCAGGTAGAGCTTGAAATAACGTTGGGCTCTTTCATCTCATTTTTGAGTCCGCGACAAGTGCACGTTTTGATGGAACTCGCGCACGGCCTCGCGTCGCCGGATTTGGAGGACATGAGCAACGTCGCGCCCAGAACGTACACCGAAAAACCGATGGCCGGTAGCGATTTTAATCGAGTGGAGAGAGAACTTATGCATCAACTGCATCCGATCCAAGGACTGCGAACGACCGTATGTTCCATCTAAATCAACTCTCATTTATTTCTACTCTTTTTCGAAGTAATGTAATCCGACGAATTTTATGAAAATAGGATCTTCGACACACGCAAGGATGGTCGACAGCGTCGCTGGACGAGTCGGACAACGAGGAGGAATTTTTGCCAATGAGATTGCCCGGCGTCACCTCGATGAGCGATTCCACTCTGACGAACAACATGAGCATGGACGGAAGTATTTCGGCGAGTAGCGTCAGCTCGAAGAGCTCGACGACGAATTATCCAAAGCCGCACAAACATCGAGCGAGCGCGGATACGGATCCCACAGCGGAGACTTCGCAGTTTCACGTGCGAGTCTCGTCGATCGCGGTCGTTCTGCTGCACGAGGATATCCTGACGACGTCGATCGAGGGTCGCAGCTTGACGAGCGCCAGCACCGAGCAGATGAAAAACGCGGCCGAGGAATTTTTCCAAAAACTCGGTATATTCGCGGCCGACGGTTACGGCAACAAGAACTTCGATAAGGCCTCAAAAATGTTTTTAGACGCTTGTCGTCTCAGCCATATTAGGTACAAAATGACTCATTTGACATCTGTGGGTTCGCAAATTGTGCCACTGTAAATTCGTAAATTAATTCCGCGACCTGTTTCAGACTCCTGGCAGCGCCCTTGGTGATCGAGGGGAGCGAAAAAACGACCCCTCAAGCGTCGGCGATAACGGGTAGCTTGAACTTAGCTAGCCTAGAGATCGTCGAGTGCCTCGTAGACGCGAGCAACAGCGCGACTGAGAGCTCGAAGATAGAATTCATCGAGTTGCTCGCATTTCCCAAGGACTCTTCCGATAGCCTCGGCTTCTCGAACACCACGGATTTTCGGATGCGTTTCAAGTACACGGAGAAAGCTGTTCGCCACGGACAGATTACGAAATTCGCGCATCCGCGCACGGAGATCGAGTGAGCTTGCGATTTTAACGACTCGCGTCACGAATTCGTTGCGGAATAATCTAATGAATATTTTTTTGCGCGCCGTTTGATCAGTATACAGATGGAGCAGTGCAGAAGCGAATTGGACATCACGATCGTGGATAGAATATCAGCTGTTCTCAATCCTCAACCCATATGCAATTGCAATCCAAGTTCTACACCTAGAGATCATACGGTATGATGCAATTACGTCGAATTAAGCGAATTACGAGATTATAGCCAATGAGCTCAATATTTTTTTATTTTTTAGAATCATCAAGCACTATTTTATCAAGCAGTCGAGAGTCCTTTATTGTCCGACTCGAGGGTGGACACGAGAATTTCGTCTGCTCGCGCCATTGTCAAAGTGAGGTACGAAGATGCAGTATATTTTACATATTTTATTCTTTTTACCATAAAAAATAACCAGAAAGCTTTTACGAAAGTGTCGGGCTTTAAATATAATAAAATATGATGTGAATGCTGTAAAAAAACCAATTCAATATTCTCAGGTTTCCAGTGCCGGATTTGAGGCCGTTACATGACATGAGTCGAGCTCCATGGTGGACGAGGTCGGTGCGATCGGATTTCGTGACGTTGTCGCTCACCGACGTACAAATTCACTCGTCTACCGAGAGTCGTGCTCATCACTTAGCGCGACACGAGGTTCAATGTCGACGATTATTGCTCACTTACACCGAGGCCGACTCCGACGTTCCCGTGGAAATCGGCGTCGCGCAGGCGGACGAAAAAGCCTACGCGTCTTTGCCGCAGGACGGCGGTTTCGGTTTGCCGCGAATGGTGATCACGATTTATCCGACGCATCTCGGTGGTCCGCTCGAGGATAGTTCCGAAGGTGAGCCCGAATCCAGTCTCGACGATACTTTGGAACACGCGCCGAGACATCAGCCCTCGCCGTTCAGTTCGAAACGCGTGATCCACGAGTCCGACACGCCGCATTCCGAGCCTCACAGCTTCGCCGAAAAAGATGACCCCGAACACAGGTTCATAATCATTCAATTCTGTGCAATCTTAAAATGATTCGATACATTTTTATTTTAGAGTTGTAATAATTGTTAATAATGTCCGCGCAGGGAAGGCGAGGAGTTGGTGATACCAGGCAATCGTCAAGAAATGCTGGAATTCATCGAAGAAGGAACAAGAGGCGCGAAAGTCCAAGTTGAAATCGGATTTCCTTGTCTCTCACTGCAAATACCATCGAAACATCTGTACGAATTGCTTTACAATAGAATCAACACCGATCTCTTTTTGTGGGAACCCTCAGCACCGCGGCCCAAGTATATGTCGCACACGGACAGTCACATGGGCCTCGATTTGGCTTCGACGCTTCTTCAAGAATCGACTTATCCGAGGTAAATAAATTCCCGGCATAATTTTTATCCAATTACATAAGAACCTGATACCGACGGTGTATATCATTTTTTTCTGTCTGCCTATTCTGAATTATTGGATTTTTTTTTATTCCCCTCGCAGTAAGTTTAGTATGTGCAAAAGCGGAATTCAATACGATTCGGACTCCGACTCCGACGAGGACGGAGTTTATCAATCGGCGGCGGAGCGAAGTACGAGACAACCGGCGCGATTGCCGCGAAGTGGCCAGAGCAAATTGGCTCTGACTTTCACGGTGGGCCAGGGACTAGTGAGCATGTACACGCCGGTCCGCGACGCATCCTCGAACGTGATTCCTGGTCAGCAAGGCGAGCTGATCGTGCGACTCGAGGACGCGACGATATTCTCCGTGAACTATTACAAGGGAAACGCGAACTTGGGATACGTTTGCGCGATGGTGAGGACGCTCTCGCTCAATCACTGCGGCCTAACGACCACGCCGTCGCAAACGCCGCCGCTGAGACCGATAAACAGCGTCATGCCGCGACATTGTCAACCGGCGATTTACCGCAGCGAGGCGACGAACGATCTCGCGAATTCCACGGAGAAGGATATGCTCACTGTCGCGGTTCGCATTCAAGCTGCTCATCAGACTCATCGTATTAAGGTTCGTTTATAAAATAAATCATGTACACTGAGAAAAATTAGTAGTTGTGATTACCAATCACTGGTTCGACTACTAAAATATTGGTAGCTCTGATCAACGATTGGTCATCACAACTATTAATTTTTTTCAGTGTAGTCTCGGATTCGCTCGATGCATTAATTTGGTATTTAATTTTTGTATTGAATGCACCAGATCTTCCGCGTCGCTGTCGGTATCAGAAACGCCACCCTCAGACACAGGATGTGTCAGTCGCAGACTTCCTGGTTCTCGCAACTGATGGACGGGCTCGACGTTACCGATCACCCCGTAGCAGGTTACAGTCCGCCGGGTGTCCTAACAGAGCTGCATCTTCATTTGTGGGACTGCGCGGTCGACTACAGGTAAACTTTTTTTTTTTTATTTACACGATAATTTCCACAACACTGCAATTTATTTGTCACAAAAATCATGTAGGAGAAAATTTACTTAAAAATGTATTGACTTCCGACCAGGCCTCTGTATCTTCCTCTCCGATCGATGGTGACGCTCGGCAGCTTCAGCGTATCGAGCAACATAGCTGCGCGAACGAACACATCGACGCTGCGATTCATAGCCGAAGACTTAGCGTTCTTCATCTCCGACAAATTGGGCAATCATGTGGATCTCAGACGCGACTACGTTTGCGTCATGGATCTCGGTCTTTTCGAGCTCTCGCTCAGGTTAAACGAGAAAATGTGCGGCGGTGCGCCGCGCGTCGATCTCCGAGCGAGCAATAATGTGCTGCACGTGAGAACGTGCTCGGACTCGGGTCGCGCGTTGACGCAGTTACTCACTTACTTCGCGAGCGACGGGGATCTCGCGCCGAATTCCGTGAGCACCGAGAGCATCGCTGTGCCGAGCTCCGGGGACGAGGAGAGTCTTCTGGGCGAGGAGAGCATCAATAATTTGAGCAAGAGTCAAGTCGAGCGTGTCAATAGCCTGATGGAAGAGGCGATGGCAGACACGGTAAAAGGTATGGATAAAAATTGAACCTAACTTTGATTCCTTAACTCATTATTAATTTATTTTTTCTTTATTGATGTACCAATAATATTTAAAGTTAAAAAATCCAATAACGAAAAATCTTCATGAAAAAAAAAATAAATAAAAAAAATCTTCTGTCAGGAACGACAGTCAACGCGGGCGAAAAATCACCCGAATCGGACACTCAAGTCGAGGTGTTTTTCTTCCCGGACGAGTCCCACCCAGCGGGACAGAGTGTCCCGGAAATGAGCAATAATTCGAACGCCTGTAGCGTCCCGACTCGCGGCACGGAGTCCGACGACCCTGACGAGGATTTTTGTATCCTCGGGGAAGAAGCGGGAGCGGGAATAATGCCGAGGCACGGAGTTCCCGAAGTGCGTTGGCTCTGTCAAGAGTCATTGCGCGTTGTCGACAATCACTTTGCGGTGCCGCTCGGCAAGACGGACCTGTTGAAAGCACCGAGACACTTCCCGCCGGCTAATCTGAGGTACACGCTCTGCGAGATGACTCTCGTTTGGCATATGTACGGCGGAAAGGACTTCGGATCCTCGCAACCTTGCAGCAAGAAACACGTGACTATAGACGACACTTCGCATCGCGTTGACTCGTTGAGTCAGGGACGGTAAAAAATCATTTTTTGATACGCGCTTGAGGAAAGACACTTTTTTATAGGAATAATAAAAAATGGTGTAATGTTTTAATTCAGGAGTAGATCAGCAATGCCGGGCGTTGGATTCAGCAAAGTAAGCCCGAACGAGGTGCGTTTTGGAAGCGTCCCAAACTCGCCGCGTGCCAAAGCGAAAGAGCCGTCGGCGGCCTGGCACACATTGGGCGGTCCGGGCCGACAGCAGGACGTTCTCATGGAGCTTCAGCTCAACAAAGTCCGCTTTCAGCACGAGTCATACCCGGAAAACACGACCGAGGCGTCGCGACAAGTTTTGCTGATCAGCGAGATCGAAATCCGCGACCGATTGGCCTCCTCGCACATCAACAAGTTTCTCTATCAGTACAGCAGCGAGGCGAGACCGCGACAGACGCACGCGAACATGTTCGCCATGAAGGCCGTTCACGTGCGTCCGGATCCGAAGCTAAGCGCTCAGGAATGTTGCCTAAAGCTGAGCGTCCTTCCCCTGCGTCTCAACATCGATCAGGACAGTTTGCTGTTTCTCATCGACTTTTTCACCGAACTCGCGGGAAGTCCTAAGGCCAATCAGGACAATGCGAATGGTCCGGCGAACGTGCAATCTTCGCCGGGATCGAAACAGGGAACCCCGACTCATCATCCGCCGGTCATGAGCGTGAACGATCCCGCGACTGAAATCGTGAATCCAACGGCTCCTTCCACCGACGTCAACGACAGCGACATCGTCGATCGTAATTTGTTGATACTGCTCGAAGACGAATTGACGATCAGGGAGAATAAGACGAAAGTTAAGACTACGAACGGACAGCAGGACGATAGTCAGCCGATATATTTCCGGTTGGTTTTAATTTTTCTTTGCAGTGTCGTTTTTAGTTTCAATTTTTTGGGACGCATAAAATTAATCTTTGTTGTTATGACAAATCATTTTCACAGAAGTGTCATATTCGCGCCGGAGGTTCTCGTGAGATTGGATTACCACGGCAAGCGAGTAGACCTGACCCACGGACCGATGGCAGGTCTGCTGATGGGCCTGGCGCAGTTGAACTGCTCCGAATTAAGACTGAAAAGGCTGAGCCACCGTCACGGTCTATTGGGTTTCGACAAATTACTCGCGTACTTACTCTCCGAGTGGTTGCAGGATATTAAGAAAAATCAGCTTCCCAGCTTGCTGGGCGGAGTCGGGCCTATGCACTCGTTGGTGCAATTATGTGAGTTACCGACTCTATCTTCTAATCTAGAAATCAGCTTTTATAGAACATTATCAAGATTTATCTTTGCGACTTTAGTTCAAGGAATTCGCGATCTGTTCTGGCTGCCAATCGAGCAATATCAAAAGGACGGCAGAATCGTGCGCGGGCTTCAGCGCGGCGCGAACAGCTTCACGACTTCGACGGCGATGGCGGCGTTGGAGCTCACGTCGCGGCTCGTTCATGCCATACAAAGTACCGCGGAAACGGCCTACGATATGGTCAGCCCTGGTCCCAGCGTGAGACGAAAAGTCAAGGGACAGAAGGGACGGAAAAAGCGGTATAGTCAACCATTGGACATCCGGGAAGGAATGGCCAATGCTTATATGCTAGTCAAGGAGGTCAGTATCCGCGTTTTTATTTAGTTTTTATTTTTTATTTAGTGTTTCTTTATGTACATTGAAACTATGGACATGTATTTTTTTATTTAATTTTTATTTATGTATCATTGAAACCATGTACAAGTAATTTTTGCATAAAATTACACAGTTTCAATGATCATAAAAATTTATCTACTTTGGGGCCAATTAGAAATCGTCTTTTACCGAGATTCAGTCGAAACGTTTATATTCCGCTCCCGTGACCTAATTCGCAATTGACGATTTATATTGCAGGGATTGGGAGAAACGGCGAATCAGTTGGTGCGCGTGGCCAGCGAGGAGCACGAGCAGAAAGGCGTGTCCGGAGCGGTCGGCGGGGTTTTGCGTCAAATACCGCCGACCGTCGTGAAGCCGATTATTCTCGCGACCGAGGCGACGAGCAACGTGCTCGGTGGAATGAGATCTCAGTTAGTGCCGGACGCGAGACGCGAGGCCGCCCAGAAGTGGAGGCACGATTCGCGCGACGCGCACTAAGACGCGTGATTTTATTATAAAGAAAAGAAGGAAAAAAAAAATATATATATATATACATCTCTTTTACAACGGCAGCACGCACTACTCATGACCGGCTGTGCGATTCGTCGAACGACGACGATTGCGACGACAACAGTGCGGCGAGAGTATCTTCCTGCCAACGAGTCGCGCAAATGAGTAAACTTCACGTCAATATTTTTGTTATCGGGACTGGACGTCGAGATTCATTTCCTAACGGCGAACGCGCGCGCGTAAAAAAAAAAAGAAAAAACGTCGCGCGCGTGCGCGTTTCGCCACATCGTGATTGAGACAAATATATACCGAGGAGAGCTGCGCGTGTCGTGGCAATTCATTGTGGTGCCGAGCGGCGGACTATAAGATTTAACGTTATTATTTACTATATATACGCTCGGGGGGTAAACACTCCGAATGCAATGCGATGTATGAAAACTTGAACACAATTTATTATATTTATAGAAGTTCAATTGACGAGAAATAAATATATATATCTATTCTGTATGTATATATATGTATGTATGGATGTATGATTAACAAACGAGAGAGTGTGTGAGAGAACGGCTGAAAAAAAAAAGATAGAGAATGTATACACACATATATTATATATATGGATACTTTGCGCAAGGTAAGACTCATCGCTCGTATGTATTTTTGTTCTAACGAAGTGAATGTTTTTTTACCAGTGAACGTGTATCGCAAGTTTTTTATTAATAAAACAAAAATCGTATGCAATAAAATAGTGAACGAGAAATTTATGGCGATAAGCGGTTGAGTGGTGATTCGGACCTCGGCTATTTCGTTTATCGACGATCGTCGGTAAACAAAATAGCAGATATCTGTATATTTATATTTCTCAGATGCTGTGATCGGTATAGTAGTTTTCTTGCCGGACGCTCGCTGACCTTAGGTTGGTTATCGCGTGACCTGCAGTGATTGCATTGCCCTTCGAGTGCCAATCGAGTGCTGCCCTCTACATCGACTGAAGTCTCGAAGGGTTTTTAAATCGAATTTGCTGCCATGACGACGAGAATTGTTTACCACCTGACGCCGACGCTTTAGGCAAATTTACCAGTCGTCTGTCAATGTGAGACAACACTGCCGGTTTGTAAACTCGATTATTCCTCATCACCGGAAAACATTTTGAATTGATATGGACGTAACTTTCGACGAGAATATTGACAATCGGGCGCGAAGCGAGTCGAAAAAGTCGGAGGACTGTGGTAATGATTACGGAGAGGAATACGGCGAGACCGACGAGGAACCGGCTGATCCGGGTCCGGTGGATATCACCGAAGACACTTTGAAGCAAGTCGAACGACGGCTCTGCTTGATAAGACTCTGCTGGCCGCCGCTGGACCTCGATTCACACCTCGCTCGACTGCCCGAGAGCTACAGAACCACCAGCGATAAGGAAAAGTTGCTGCTGTGGTACGCGGAAAATTTTCGAAAACAGTATCACACGATCTACACCGACAGGAAACCTCTGCTTATGGCGTGCGATAACGAATGTGGGATACAGGTGAGAAAATTCAATGTCAAATTTTGTTTGCATCCATCAGAAATTGAAAATAATTCAAAAACTATAATATCATTGATTCCTATCATTTACTTTTTTTTTTACTATATAAAAAATCTGTTAAATAAAAAAAATGCTGCTGGGATTATTCGTCGATGTATATTTAACTCGCTGGAATTTTTTTTTTCTCAATGCGAATTAACTTGTAGATAGTTGTTTGGAAAAAGGCAGAAGGAAGGTCGATGAAAAACATTAGTCGTCTTTTTAAGATTCAATCGTTTAATTTAACTGACGTAATTAACTGCATATCAGGAATTTGTTCTAATACACTCGAATCTTTCTCCTCTAGTTTCTAAATAATAAAAATAAACTTCGCTATACATTTATTCATACATGCGGTTGTTTTTGTTGTTGTTTGCTGTTGTTTTGTGTTTGTTTTGTTTTATATGTGCTACAATACACGTTACGCGCAATCGCACAGTCACATCTCTATTTACAGGCATCGTATGCGCGACGACGCTATCTTCGCTTTGGTTTTTCTTATAAATATACTTTGCCATGGCCCCGGGTTCTTCGGTGCTCCAAGGGCTTCGTGGAATCCGCGCGAAACGCCAGACAATCGTCGTACACGACTGCGGACCCTCGATTGTTTTTTTTCTCATCCTCCCCGGTTTAATTTTTTAAAACGTCAATCGAGAACCGCAGCCTCGCAATTTACACAACGAAGTTCGCACTATTAATATAATTCGGATGAAGCGACGAGCCACCGGCTCGCTACGGATTCCTCGAATTAATCTCGATTTATTTCAAAGTCCGAGTGTTTTATTTTTTATCTGTTAATTTTATTTTATTTATTTTTTTTCGACGCCGACAGCCACGAGGTAAAAACGCGACGCTCCTAACGCGCCCTTAATATCGCTTATATACATAAAGTTTTGACGCAATAACAATTTACATTCTTAGTTCTTTTTTTCTTCTTTTCTTTCGTCGCGATGATCGCGACCGATATAACTTCGCTTTTATATCAATTATACACTCGACGATACCGGGGGAAGAGGGGGGACGGGAGGGGAGAAAAAACACTAAATCGTGCGATTAATCAGTCAGCGACATTGGACGTTAACGGCACAAAGCGCATACGGCACGATAATAAGAAATACATCACGAGAGAGTACGAGATTCGATATCTTAACGTAAGCCCCTTTCTGTAGTTGGTTGGTTTTTCTTTTTTTTTTCCTGTCTGTTTGTTTGTGCAGAAATTTGTGTCTACGAGTATCAGACCGAGTACACTGCCCTATCCGGAGCTGTACACTTGGCAGGGATGTGCGAACTTCGTAAGTGATCACCTGGAATACGAGCCACCCGAGAGGCCGCTCGCTATGGTGAGTCGTATTATTTCTCATATCTAAAGCTCCATTCCCTATAATGGAAGAATTCTCACGTGCCACTGAACGAAAAGTTTGGAACTTCCGATCGATATTTTTTTCCCCCTCATTTTTTCAATCCGTGAAAAAGAGCATAAACAAAAAAATGTTTTTCGCGATAATTCGAATTAGTGACGATCGGGCAATTCCAAACTTTTCCCTCAATCCTCGAGACGAAAGAATTAAACGATCGGTGCGATCGACCTGGTCCTCAACGATTCGCTCCTAATTCGCGAGCTACTCTTGATATGAACTGTTGGACCTTGACTATCGGATAGGAAAATCACGCGAAATCACACGCAATAGCGAGGCTCGAAAGAACGAAAAAAAGAAAAGTAAGAAGTTTACTACGGGTTTTTTTTTCGTACGTCCGTAAGAAATTAAATAATTCGTTAGGAAGATGAGAGTGCGTGTCGACGCTATTTATTTTTTTAAAACGATTGCGAGCAACGATCGTTCGGGTGGAGAGAGAGTGACGGAGTGTGCGAAATTATTTCGCGCTTTTTTCGGGATCTCGCAGACACCGTCGCTCGTTCGCCCTCTCAAACGGAGTCGATGCACCTGATGGCTCGACGCGCGCGCAACGCACTCTCCGCGCGGCGAAAGCTCTCATCACTCGCTCAAGCCATTCGCCCAATCTACGCGCTTAAACACTAATGGAATAACGATAGATCGCTGTCAGCGTTATTAAACTTAATTGCAATAATCCTTTCCATTACAAATTTGGTATATCCTCTTATGTACAACGTTTTGGAACGAGACTCGCGGCGAACTCGAATTACAATCCACCGAACTGCGAGGCCACCTCGACGGACGACCTAGAAATCTCTCTCACGAATTAATTTACAACGATTATGAAGGGCGAGGGGGGGGGGGGGGGGGGGAATGTTGGGCCTTCGATCGACGAATTCGAGTTCGCCGGGAATTAAATATCGGAAACGCGCTATTTGCTGCTTCGAAATATTCGACTTCCGTCCATTTGCTTCACAACTTTTTTCTTTATATTTTCAACGTGACGCTAAAAACCTTTCGAACAAACGATCGTTCCGCTTTGCACAAATTTTAATGAAATTCGCTGGAAAGACAAGAAACGTACGTATCTAACGAAAAGGTACGAACAGAATTAAAAACAAAACACCTTCCATCTCGAAGCAGCGAAAGGCGCGAGTCTCCGGCTTAAGATTGTGAAATCACACATCAACGTCGAATATAAATGCAAAAAACCCCCTCTGAGGACAGCCGTCGAAACTAGTAAGAACGATTCGCGGTGAAAACCAAACATTTTCCGGCCGCTTGCCTCGCGCGGTAAAACGTTGCAATCGGCGTCTCCCTGACAAAATCCTCCCTTAAATCCGTATAAATAATCTCTTTCTCTCTGTCATTTCAATCGGCGTTAACGCTCTCCGTGCATGTGTCGAAAAAAAATAAAAAAAAAAAACGGAAACAGATCACATATTCGATTATATCTTCTACTTCCGGCTGTGCTTCACGCCCAACGGCGACTTAGTTTTACACGACTTGAGATTATCGAGCAGATACTTGAACTGCATTATCTGCAGCCTCGTGACCGCCGGATCCGAGCACCTGTCGAGCCACTTGAAGAACTTCTCGCCGTGTTCGATCGCCTCCTCGGTCGTCACCGGAACATCATCCTGCTGCTGCTGCTGTTGCTGTGGCTCCGACGCGACGTCCGCATCGTCGACATTCAAACTCCTCTTGACGTTCTCGTTGTTGTTGTTGCACAGGACATTGTCGAGCAGCGCTCGCGTCTTGCTCGGCGACTTCTTCGCCACCGGCGTGAGCGGATCTGCCGTTGGCGCCGACGGCGTCACCCCAAACTGCTTGTACGACTGCCAGAACCACGATCCCTCAGGTTGATTGCCGCTCGGATTGAACGACGCCGACTGCTGTCCCATCAGCTGCTGCTGCTGCGTCAGCCAGTTCCAAAGCGACTCGTCCGGCTTCTTGCTCGTGCCGACGTCCTTCTTCGACGCCCGTCCGTTGTCCCTCTGCAGCCCAATGTTCTCGTTGGTCTTCCTCGGCGACGCCGGTACCGGCGTTGCCGGCGCTTCCGCCGCTGCAGGCAAACTCTTCCTCGCGCACGACTTCGCCACGGAGTCCATCTGCGTCGGTGCGATCGCCGATATACTGTGACGTCCGCCCTTGCCGCTGCCTTTGGTGTACTGCAAACCGTTCTCCACGAGACCGACGGCACTGCTGTGCGGCAGACCCGCGGCCTGTAGGCTCAGCAGACTCTTCGCGAGACTTCCACCGCTCGCGCCCGACAGAAGACCGAGATGCTGAAGCAACAGTGCACTGTTCTCCGGTCGCATGCTCGCCATCGACGTCATCAGGCTCATGTAGTCGATCTTCGACGTGACATCGAGGCGCGCGTCGTTCTCCGAGTTCTCGTTGGCGCCGTACATCGAGGCCCCGGGACCGGCGCCCTGATCGATCTTCGGCCGCTTCGCCGACGACGGGCCCTCGTCCTCGCTCGAGTGATTAGCCCCCGCGGCGGCCATAGCAGCCGCGAGATTCGTCCCCGACGACGAGGCCGGCGAGTGCGCCTCGCTGTCGGGCGTCGACGAATTTCTCGCCATGCCGCGTATCTTGTGCTCAGATTTGCACCAACCTCGTAGCGTCGACTCGGGCACACCGATGTCGCGCGCTACAGAGGCTTTGCTCTCGCCCTCGTGTACCCGCTGTATGGCTTCCATTTTTTCCGACGCCGAGAGCGCGCGCAACGGACGTTTGCCCGGCCTCGCGGATTCGCCCCTCATGCTGACACGGAGATTCCCAATGCCGCCGATGCCGCCGCGCAATGTGTCCTCGACGACGCCGTCCTCCGACGTCTCGTCGTACTCGCGGCGCTCGGCGCACGCGACGCCGACGGCGCCGCTGCCGCCGCCGCCACCGCCGGCGCTCGCCTCGCGATAGAGACGCTCGACCGTCTCCAGACCGTATCTGGACTCCTCGTAGGCCAGCCTGGTCACCAGGTAGTCCAGGGTTGCGCGGTCGACCGGCGTCGCTGAGCCCCAAAGTCCTTCCACAATTGATCGGGTTATCGTGACGGTTGGATAATTATATTCCGCAGCAGTCGTCTACGCGCGGACGACTACGTTCGATGAACAACAACCGCCTTGTCGCACAGCGGTTGAATTGGCATTCGCGTAAGCGGAATATGCTTTGTCGATCCTTTAGTCCTTAGTTCTCTTCGATAATCAGCTCGAGCTCGTTGCCCGTCACTCGTGGCATTCCCAAAGTCCAACGTCTGCTCGTTGTATGTCCTCTGCGTCCAGTTGAAAACGCGAAGAACCGCTTGCTAGTCAGCCGTTATTACGAATTCCTACTACGCGCGAAGCCGGCAGTCGTAGTAAATAACGCAGACCGCGTGTAAAGCGGTTGTCGGCTGAGCGGTGAGGGTGGAGGGAGGAGGTGGTGGCTGCTGCTGCTGCTGCTACTGCTGAGGGAACACTCACGACGAGGGGTCGAGGGGAGGGAATGGCACATGCGCCAGCGGTAATAAAGAGGACTTTTTTATGAATGAAACGACTCCCACCACTGTGTGTCGTGAAGGGGGGAGGTCGGGTTGAGTCGGGCGGAGGGGAGGGCGGGCGGGCGGGTTACTAGTATCCGCGCGTCTCGCTCTTTCGAACTCGTTCCCCCTCTCTCGCGCTCCTCGCTCTCTCGGGTTTCTTCCTCGTCGCTCGGTCGAGACAGCCCGAACCAGCCAATCCGACGTGCGCGCGGGAAAACAATATTATTGCTGCACCACGAGGGGCAAATCTCCCGGTTGGGTACAGTCGTCGTCGTCGACGCTCCGCGCTCGCACACACAGCCGACGATTTTCGCGCCGCTCGTTCGTGTAGCGCGTTCTTTTTTTTTTTTTTCGCGTCCCTCGCTGTATCTTTTTTTCTTTTTGTTTTTGCTTCTCCTTCGTCTCACTCTTTCTCACTCGCGTCCGTCCTTCTCGCGATATTCGTCGGTCTCCCGCGTCACTCGGTCTTTTTCTCTTCGCCCGTTGTCTTCTTCGTCGTTCTCGTTTTTTTTTCTCTCGTTCGTCCCCGCCGTTCTTATCTCGGCGAGTTTCGCGCCCGTCGACCGCGGCCACACAAAGCTACAACACGGCCGATGTGCTGCTGCCGTCGCCGCCGCTGTTGCTGTCTCGTCGCGGATATCGTCGCCGCGAGCACGCACGACACTCACACAGACACACACAAGTAGAGGGAGAGAGAGACGCTTCGCGACAGACACACGCACACTGTGTGTCCTTCTCGCTCGACGCCGGCCACGTAAGAGTCCCCTACTCGAAGGACCGTTTTGCCACCCCCCAAGGTGAACGAGACCGCGAATCCGCTATCGTCACTTTGTCACGCACGCACACACTATACACGCGAATATATAGATATATATGTATAGCGTATATATTTTTTTCTCTCGTGTATATATATACACAGTCGAGAATGCGAGAGCGTTGCACTTGTAGACGAGGGATCGAAGTCTTTGGATCGATATATATATTTTTCTTTATTATTTCGTATCCTCGTCCGATTTGCTTTTTTTTAATTCACCGTTGGCTTCGTGGATATCGGCGAATATCACAGCACCTAATACGATGTATATACCGAAGAGTGGATGCACAATCTCAATCTCGATCTCTCTCTCTCTCTCTTCCTTCTGGCTCCTCCTCTCAAATCTTTGGCACCGATTCACAAAACACTTTTCGCACCACGTTAACTCTCGTCGGCCGCCTCAGCGCGCACGGTCGTCCGCATTCGCGGTCTCGGAATATCTCGCGGCTTGAGTCCGGAATCCCCGGTGTGAGTCTGGTCAGTTGATGTGTGCCTGGCCTGGGCGACGAATTTTCCACCGAGCACAAGGAAGGCAGAGGCCCAAAGAGGCGGCACAGGCAGAGCGGTCGAGATCCGTGTCTCGCGGTGGTTCGACCCCGACTGAGCGGCGCGGTGCGTATGCCCGTGGGCCGAAACGGCGTCGTCGTCGTCGCGCGCGAGAGAGCGGAAACCGATCGCGCGTTCGCGCGATTTACCGTCCACGGTGTGTATTCTCGTATATATATATACGAGATATATATATATATATGTATATTTTTTTCTCTCACTCGCGCCTCTCTTTCGTTTCCTCGCTCGAAAATTTCGCGTTTCGCCGAACGATATTGACTCTTCTCGTCGAACTCCGCGCGTGTCTATATATATATATTTTATACATATATATATATAAGCGCCACACACAACACGTTGGCTTTCTCGGAATATATTCGTGGGTCAATCGACGCGAGCCGTCGTCGTCGTCGTCGTCGTCGTGGCCGCCGTTGCCGCCGCCGCTTGTCGATAGCGTAGCGCGCAAACCGTTGGCCCCCGAGAGTGTATGCGATGCTTTCGCGACGAACCGCGACGCTCAACTGTGCCGGTGGACTCGTTGGACGCCGGCTTTTCGCGGACTCGCGTCGCCCGTCTCTCCTCGGCTGCTCCCCCCTCCCCCCGCTCCGTCGCTCCCCCACCCCCCCTCTCTCCCCGCCCCGCCGCCGCGCGCGTCAGCCCCTCAGCGACGCCGACGCCGCCGCCGCCGCCGCCGCCGCCGTCGCGCGGTCGTACCTCGCCCCTCCGCCGCCGCGCACGGCCACTGCCGCTGCCGCTGCTGCTGCTGTCGCTGCCGTTGCCGCTGCCGTCGCTTCTCCCCCCTCGCGATTCGCTCCCTCGCGCTCACACTCTCGCCGAATAAGTTTGACTCTCGATAGTTCTTTTTTTTTTTCGTCTTTGTCTCGCTCTCTTCGTCTCGCTTGCTCTGTGCGTGCGCGACGCGTTTGCTCGCGCCGCGCCGCGCTCCCGCGAGCAAGTTGGCCTTTCCTCGTGGCTAGAGAGCTGCGTCGACCCCTCCTCGCCCTTCGGCCTCGCGGCGGCGACGGCCGAGCTACGTCGCGGCCGCCTCGCGGACGCGCTATATACGAGCGGCGCGACCGAAAAGCGTACACATGCCGCGCGTGTATATAGCGCGCTCGCGAAAGAGCGAAACGGACGCGCGGCGAGGGTTCCCGCTTCGCTGTGTCTCCCCTCGCTCTTCCCCCTCGCGCTGTTTCCCCGCACTCCGGTCCGCGACCGACCCGCGTTCCGACCTCCCCCCTCCCCCTTCACGCCGCCGCTCTGGCTTCGCGAGCGCGCGGCGTTCGTGTCCGCGAGTTTCCGAAAGACCCGACACGGCCGAGCCCCGACACACAACCGGCTCTCCCCGAACCCCAACCAACGATCGGTCGCGCGGGTGCCTCGCGCGCCGTGCTGCGCGCTCATATTTCCGAGAGAGCCGTAATCTACGCGGGTCCGCGCGTGCAGAAAAAAAAACACGTGCGGCGAGAAGGAGGGGTCACGGCGGGAGGGGAGAAAAAAAACGACGGTGGAAGAAATAAGACGCACGTTGGCTGCGCGCGGCGTTGCGAGGCGAAGCAGCGGAGAGAGCGAGTGAGGGAGACGGAGATAGTGGGAAAAAAAAAAGAACAGACGACGTCCCGCGGCTACTGATGACCGAGGCGAACGATTTTTGTGGAAGACGGGGCAAACCTGCGAGCCGCTCTCGCGGGCTTAATTGATTCGGGTGACGTGGGAGACCCGGAATACGGGCTGTAGATTCGGTTTGTTGCGTATCGTGAATTTTTTTTCGAGCCGGGATGGGATTTTATTTTGGGTTCACCTTTGGACGGGCGAAATAAGAAAATGCGACAAGTCTCTGAGTGAATTTCAGAGATTTGCGATTTTTTTAAGTGGGGAATTTTGTATATTTGTGGACGCGGAGATTATGATTTTTTTATTTATTTACATACTGAAATATAGACGATTCCTGGACAAATAGGAAAACTTTTTGTACGAGTGACCTTTCAATAAAAAACAAACAAAAAATCTCGTTGAAAACTCGAGAAAAATATTTTACACTCTGGTTGTGTTTGCGACTCGCGACTGCAGAGCAAAAAAATATCAATCCGCTTGCACTCGGTTCCCAGCACATTTTTCGCGAACATATTTCGGGAAGCCCAATTTTCGTCACGTACAGCGGCACTCGCAATGTTAAATACACCCATTGCCAAATAAACCTTCAACGAGGAATCGAGGAACGCCACCGCAAAGTCAGCACCGGTTTTTGCAAAAAAAAAAAAAAAAAAAAAAAAAAAAAACCAATTCGCCGCACAGAGTTCGACGAACGGTCGAATCGCCGACAGCCGCGGAGACAGATCGCAGCGTAGAAAGGTGGAATGATGTATTGATAGATAATACATAATATATATACACACACATATATAGGTTAACCAGTGAATGGAGAATTCATGAATGAAAGTTAGAATCGGAAGGTGTGTATATAGGAGAGCGTAGGTAATTCAACGTATTCCACGTGGTTATACTCGCCGCGCGCGCAATGATCCATTCAGTGTTTCTGTTATCTCATTCATATCTCGGGCGAATGGATGGGCGATACGGGCGGCGAGAGAAGTCGGCAGACGAGTGCGAGCGAGCGAGTTGAGCGAGCCAACCAGAAGCGCGAGAGAGAGAGAGAAGGAAAAGGAATAAGCGCGCGCATGAGAGAGAGTGAGAGAGAACGAATGAGCGAGAGTAACTCTATACACGGACGGGTTACTTCCGAACTCCACTTCGTCTTTCTCCCACTCGCTTCGCTTCCCTCTCTTGCTTTCCCATTCCAACGATCTTTCTACCTCTCTGCGCCTCTCCCACTCGCCCTCCCGCCATATTTCTCTCTGTCTATCTCTGTCTCTGTCTCCGTCTCTGCGTCTCTCTCGCTCGCTCTCCGGTAAGATCAAGGTCCGCTTCCGCAGAAGCTTTACGCCGTACGATCCTTCATCTTTCTTTTCTCCCTTCTCACTTTTTTCTTCTCCTCAACTCTTTTCCCTCTCTCGCTCTCTATTCTCGCTTTTCCTTTGCGCTCGTTTTCGCGTCTCGTTCCAGTACTTCTTGGTCTCTGTTGGCAACTTTCTGACCTATTCTTCATAAAACCCCCCCTTCAAGATCAAGGTCTAACCGTAATTCGCGTACGCTACTCTCGGAACTCTCTGCAAACTGTTGCAGGCGCCACCGTCGCCGCAGTTATACACAGTTACATCTGAAGGTTGAGTTTGCCGCACCGGGAAGCGAGCAGTTCCCGTTTAATCGGTTCGCGGGGGGAACGGCGGACGCCATTGGTTCTTGCTTACGTCGACGACAGAGCGCTCAGCGCGCTCTGTCGGCGACTAATTTCCGCGACGCTGTGTAACGAGCAACGACGCGCCAACTGCGGAATGCGTGAAAACTCGGGGACACAGCTGATGACAACGACGCCGATGTATCGCAGCCAGCAGCAACTGGAGACAAAAGAATCTCGAGCTGCGAGACGATCGCCAACTTCAGTTGGCGAGGGACGCGAGGCTCAGCATCGCTGGACGCGTAAGCAGCGCTGTTTGTCGGCTGCGCAAACAAAGCGCGCGCGGCGGCGCAGCCGGATTTCCCCTCCCCCCCCCGGCGTTGCGGGGGATACACAGCCGAGTTTCAGACGCGAGATTTGCATCTATTATCGCGAACTCATTCGCCGTGGGAGGCGACGCTTTTCCTGCTGCAGCCGAGAGAGCTACTCTGGCGACGCAAGTGCACTGAAATTAATAGTTGTGATAACCAATCGTTGGTCAGAGCTACCAATATTTTAGAAACTGCAACTAATATTTTGGTAGATCGAACCAATGATTGGTAATCATAACTACTAATTTTTCGCAGTGTGGAATTGGTTATTCGTAAATCACGGTAATGTATATAACATCCTTTCGCTTACATAACCTATACCATCGAAAATTGTAAGTCGATGGAAGAGGAAAAAACTTTCGTACATTCCTTTTTTTTTTGGTAAGTTCGAAGTGCCACTCGCGAAACGTTTTCTTAGCATTGAAATATGAATCGGGTAAAGTGTGTGTGTGTTTTTTTTTAAGAGGCAAATCACGGTCTATATACGCGGTTATTGTTTCACCGCCGCAGAGGTCACATCGAGCAGATGGCCGACGCGATCGACGCGGGACGAGAAGGGGGGGGGGGGGGGGGAGGGAGACAGAGAAGTTCACCCGCCAGGCGGGTTTCGAGCCGCGGCGAACGATCCCGAGAATCTCAATTGTCGGGTCCGTGGAGGCGATTAACGAATTGTGAGCGGCGGCCGCGCGCGGTGCTGCTCGCAAGGCGAGCGCGGCGAGGGTTAAGCGCTCGACGCCCGGCGGCCGCGCTCGCACGGCAACACAATAAATGGAACAGCGGGAAACGAGGAACAAACGGGAGAGAGGTAAACGATACAGTCATCCCGCTTACTACTGTAAAACAATGCGCCTTTCATTTCGCTGTCATACGATGCAAATACCGGCAATATTATACCTGGAGATTGGTGGGAGGGGCGGGATAGAAGGGGGGAAGAGGATGCATCGATTGCGCCGTTTACACGGCGCTAACAATGCCAACCTTTCCGAAGGCAGCCGTGAAAATACTGCGAAATCGTAAACACGTTTTATGTCCCCCCCCCTCCCCCTCCCCACACCCCGCGCGACGATTTTTTATTTCTGACATAAAAATTATCCAATGACAAATATTTCCGACGTAAATTATTTTTAAAAGGGGTACCCTTCTGTTTTTTTTTGCGAAATAAAAATGTCGATTTCGTAAAGTCTGAAAACACTATCCAATGGCGAATATTTCTGACTTAAATTATTTTTAGAAAGGAACTCTTGCGTTTTTTTTTGCGAAAAAAAAAAAGAAATTCGATTTCGTAAAGTCTGAAAACCCTATCCGATGGCAAATATTTCTGACGTAAAAATGATCCGGTCGGTCGAAAAATATTTCTCGACTCGTTTTTCACGCGCGGATCGACGTTTCCGGCTTACACCGCGCGGCCGTAAAATCGTAAAATTCATGCGCACCCGCGAGCGCGTCGAGTCGCCGTCGCCGCGTCGCGGCTCGCGCGACTGGTTCTCTCCCCGCACTTTGTGCGCCGCGCGTAAAGCGGGGACCGTTAGTAATTAGTACAATTAATTCGCACCTGTCTTGCGTGGCGACGCGCGGAGCCCTCGGCCGCGCTGAAATATCGCCGCTTCGACGGACTACCCGTTATGTAATTGCGCGGAGCGAACGCAACGTTTTTCTTCGCCGCGACGATATTTATAACGCGATGTTTGAAAAAAGAAAAATGCAACTTTTATTTATTTTGTTTTTGCTAGAGGTACAAATTTGTTCGTTCGTCACAAGTTTTTTTATTTTGACTAGGACAGCGTCGGAGGAATCTTGCGATTTTCGGCGAAAAAAAAAAATGTTCGATTTAACGAAGATTTAAAACCCTATCCGATGGGAAATTTCCCGCTGATTCCAAAAATCATGGTTATATGCCCGAAAAATCGAAAATTCCAGGAGAAAATCGCGAAAAATGATTTTTCACTTTTTTCGAATTTGAACCCTTCACGATAATCGATGTCATTTTTTTTTGGATGCATGGAATCTGGATTTTCTTTTTGCATTCGAAAGAAAACCCTTCAACGAAGAGAATGCCGCAAGGCAGAACGCGATATCTCGATTTTTCGATTTTTCAGGGAATTTCAAAGTTGACCTTAAAAATTCGCAAATTTCTCGACGGGTGTTTTTTTTGCAAAAAAAAAATTTTGATTTCGCAAATTCCGATGGCAAATTTCCCGATAGAGGATAAAATATTAACTCGCAAAAAAAAAGAATTATGAATTGTATCACTGCTACGAGAATAAAAAGTAAATAATGCAACACCGAGTATGCGAATTATTTCGCGTTAAACGATTGAGTGAAAGCAAAAGTGATTTCGTTCACGATCTTCCCGACGAATTGGCGCGATCGTTAAACGTTTGACTGTCATTAGTACAGCTACGGAGGGCTTACTGTAAATAAACAGTTGAAACGAGTGCAGTATCACGAGTGAATGATCTTTTGATGGGCGAGCTCCCTCGACCGGCTCGAGCCAACGAGGCAACGAGGAAAGAGCGCGAGAGAGACAGACGGGGAGCACCGTACAACCGTGAAAGATCCACGGCGATAAGCCGAGAGGAGCCACCCCTCGTTTCAACGCTCGCCGTCTCCCTCGCTCCCGCTCGTATCCTTCTACTCCTTCGCCTCCCCCGTTCGCCTCCACCCATCCACCAGGGTTTTTCCCCTCCCCTCGACTCGCCGGTGGATTAAACACTTCAAACTTCAACTCTCCTTTCCGGCTCGGATTTCATTCTTTATAAAAACTTTATTATCCTCCGCTACAAGTGTCCCACACGCTCGCTTCCCTCGTTCCCTTTGTATACGACGTCATAATAGACGCTGCGTTGCGGGGACAAGATACGCGATTAATTTAAACACCCAACGTGAATTTGTATCAGCTGTTGGGTTTTTACGCAGATTACCATTAGCTTTTTCCAAGCCTTCTCGCAAATGTGAACTTTTAAAAAAATATTTTTTAATTCACTTTCGCATTAAATTCTCCGTTTCATTTTGTGAAATGAATTTGGAAACCTTGCAATACTAAATTATTCTCACTGAGAGCGTTGAATGAATATAAAACATTTGACCCAATTTTTGTAACAGGATATTCATTTATGTCTATGATTCGACAACCGGTGACTAAATACATTTTTGAATTAAAATAAATTCTGATGGCAATTTTCAGATTAGATTTTGGAGCTTTCAACGCTCATCCCACCGCGACCTCCATTTGTTTATTTTCTTATCGCGGTTATTGCGAATAATTTCTCCCGACCACTCTCACAATTTCTCCGACGTTTTTCAGTGTCTATCTTCGTCGTTGCAGCAGCAGCGGCTAAAACCGGAACCGCAAACCGCCACCGACAGTCCACAGCGGTCCATTCGTATTCAAAACATCCCGGGAGGGAAGAGAGACAGAGACGCCTCGGGTCCAGAGCCCCGTGTAAGGGTCGTTGATCTCAGAAGCGACAAATTTATACAAACTCCCCGAGCGGTCGGACGGTGTCACCAGTCGAAATAATTAAAAATTTCTCGGGTCAAAGCGAGAGACGACAGTGCCAGTTGTGTCTGCCGTCGCGGGAAGCCCACGAGAAACAAGGTTCACCCTCGTCCCCTGCTCGCTCTGGTCGAGATAGGGGATGAGAAAATAAGAAGAAGAGGGGAGAGCGAGAAGAAGAAGAAGAGGAAGGAAAAAAAAGGAACAAACTTCGAAGAACAAGATCGATAGCCACCCTCGTCACCCGCCCCCGAGTGCTTCGCCGTCGAATAAAAGAACGAGGAGAGCGCGGAGCTTGGCGTGAACCAAGGAATCCCCGAAGCATCTCCGTCGCCGTCGTCGTCGTCGACGTCGTCGTAGTAGTAGTCACCATCGTCGTAGTCGTCGTAGTCGTCTTTGCCGCCTACGTGTACGCAGCGAGCTTCGACGGCGAAGGAGAGAACGAAGGAAAAGTGACGAAAAAAAGAAGACCGACAAAAAAGGGGGAGAGAAAAAAGAACAGCGAAGGTGGAAAGGGCGGCAGAGGGCGAGGAGGTCGCGGACGAGGACAACGAGGCGAGACTCGCGAAGTGGAAGGTCGGCGCGAGGAATATGAGGCGACTGCGAGAGAGGAGAGAGGTCTCCGAGCATTACGAAAGAAGGACGCTTCGCTTTGCACGCGAAGTCGGAGACTCTCTGCGCGAGAGGTGGTCTGACTTTTGCGTTATATCTGCGACGGATATACAATAACGTTCCGAAGGTGTCGCGATGCTCGGTACACAAACACAAGCGACTGCAGAGGCGTCGCGGAGCGTCGAGCACCGGATACGGAAAGTAAATACGCGAGTAGCAGGGGTCCAGCCGGATTTGCCTGACGTCGAGAGAGTCGTCGCGATAAAATAGAGCTCGTCGTGTGCCACTTGTAAACAAGTATCGGCACATTAATCGCACAAGAGGCTTTTAGAGTCTTTGACTGTCCGAATTTAGAGTCTTTGACTGTCCGAAACTTGTAAGAAGCTGGCAAGAAAATGATTTATCTGATACCGTTGTCCTTTAAAAAAAAATAAAAGGCCTTTTGAAGTTCTCGACTGACTTTGGCGCTGGCGTGAAAATAATTTGTCCGTCCGAGAATAATGCCTGTGGAAAAGATACAAATTTCCTCGCGCAGTGGAAAATCGCGTCGAGGAGCTGACGACGTTAGAAAAAAAAAAACGCGCTCTGCACGCGAAGCGAGACACGGCGACGCGTCTCGGACTGCGTTATCCGGCAGATAATAACGTTTCGAAGGTGTCGGTGCGCGCAGCTCGGTACACAAACACAGGCGACGCGTCGAGGCGGAGCGAAGCGAGCGTTTGTACGGAAAGTAAATACACAGGGAACACCGGAGAGTCCGGCTGGATTTGCCTGACGTGCGGATGACGCAGCTCCGCGCGACAAAATAGTAGCTGCGATCGTCCGTGGACTTTGTAAACAAGTATAAGGCAAATTAATTGCATTAGGGTCTACAGAAGGCGGCTGAAAACTTTGCGCAGTCATGAAATCAATTTGTTCGAAAAGGACGTCCTTGAAAAAAATGAATATAAGTCATCACCGTTGTATCCAGTATTCGACAGCCAATTCCTAGATGAGGCCTTATCCTTGACCATACAAAATTTTCCGCCGGTATAAAATTTGTTTATTCGAAAACGTCAGCCACGAAAAAAATAAAAATAAAAATCGAACAACCGATGCTCGTCCGAGCCTCTTCGGCCCCTCGCCGCAATTCAAATTACTCTCAGCATCAATCAGTCTGCATCCAGCGCGCCGACCGAAATTCCTCGAAGTCGAGACCACCCTGCGACCACACCCGAACCCGCAAGCCCCGAAACTCGCTCCTCCAGACAATATCGAAGTCGCTTCCGTTATCTCGTTAGAAAAAAAAAACTTATCGAATAAAACCGGGCAATTTCCGCAACGCCCGAGTTACATCGCAGGCCGACAGCCGCAGTGTCAACAAGCGGGCGCGAAGCCGGTTACACAGTGGGGATCGAGGGAAAATCCCAAAGTGCTGTAAGAGACAAAGAGTTGTTGATTTCGTGCACTGGGGGGAAGCCCAATAAACGCACCGTGTATCAATATCCATAAAAGGTGGCGAATTAATAGAATATTTACATCGCCGGGTAGGGTCGAAATAGCGAATGACCAAAATAACGAATGGCTAAAATAGTGAATACAAAAATGATGAACGTCTGAATCTAGAATGGTTATCATTACGGAATTCACTATTTAAGCCATTCGTTATTTTGGTCATTCGCTATTTTGACCCCCACCCACATCTCCGTGACAGATACGAAAATCTCGACGAACGCACACGGAGATCGCGCGCTCGAGTATTTTTCTCGCGATCGACAAAACCCAGTCGAGTCTTCGGATGTGTCGCGCAGCTTCGTCGAGCGAAGGGCTAATGTCCAGCACTCAGTGTAACCATCGGGGCGAGTGTTAGTTTTCGCATCCGCAGCTTCAGAGCAGCCTCACACAAACACCCATCCACACATACACATGGCTCGGCATCAGCGGGAGCAACGCCACGCGCATTGGTCGGTGACGATGGCGATGGCGATGGTCGTCGGTGTTGGTGCGACGGCGACGGCGCGACGCAGCGGGGCAGATAGTATTAGTGGGCGGAAGGGTCTCCGTGGAAATTTACCGGAGCGCGAGTTACGGGGAACTTGCCCGTGGCTCGTTGAACGAGCGGCCCCCGTCGCGGGTTCGCATCCCGCGCGCCGGCAACGACGTCGACGACGACGACGACGACGACGACGACGACGGCTGCGACGCGGCTACGACGACGGCTAAGAGCAAAGGGGCGCCGAGGGTTCGGGTCGCTCGTCCGTGGGAGGGTGGAACGGGGTGGCTATATAGGGGTTGGGGGACACCATAGCACTAGGCAGGCACTAGGCGACGTAGCGCGCTAGGCACCTACAGCAGAGCACCGGCAGCATCAGGCTGGGTGGACTAGGTGGACGCTACGACCCGAGGGTGCGATATCGCGAGCGAGGGAGAGGAAAGACGGACGGACGGATGGACGGACGGACGGACGGATAGACGGACGGACGGACGGACGGACGGACGGACGGAAAGACGGACAAGCGGACGAACGGACGCGAGAAGGCAGTAGGTGGGTGATGAGGGAGATTGGGGGTTGGGGGAGGGATGAGGCAGGAGGCAAAACGAGGGACTCGAACGTCGGGGGTTTGGCGGCCGTCGAGGCGGGAAAGAGACGGCGAGATCGTTCGCACAAGGAGCTCTCTCGCGAGCAGCGCCGCCGGGTGGCCAAGGTACATATAGAGGGTGCCGGATCGGGGGGTGGGTCGGTCGGCTGCGACGTGGGGGTGGCGAATGGGGGGAGGTGGCGCGTTGGGCGCGGATGAGAAGAAGCAGGACGGTCGGTAAAGGAGACTGCGAGGCGAGAGGAAGAGACAGAGATATATATATATAGATCTAAGGATATATAGAGATAGGTGCGTATATATAGATATAGAGATTGAGCGGGTGGGTGGTGGTGCGCTGCGGAATAGAGAAGAGGATGAGGCAAGCAAGCAAGCAAGCAAGCAAGCAAGCAAGCAAGCAAGCAAGCAGGGAAGCAAGCAAGCAAGCAAGCAAGCAAGGCAGGCCAGACCAGGCCAGGCCAGGCCAGGCGAGGCTTGTACGGCGGAAGGTGCCAGCGGGTC
The DNA here is from genome assembly GCA_964034905.1 of Itoplectis maculator. Classification (NCBI taxonomy): domain Eukaryota; kingdom Metazoa; phylum Arthropoda; class Insecta; order Hymenoptera; family Ichneumonidae; genus Itoplectis; species Itoplectis maculator. The sequence continues at coordinate 10,019,279 of OZ035857.1, forward strand.
GGCGAGGGACGTCGGGCCGGCTCTAGGTACCCGCGCTAGAGCGTCGTCGTCTCTCCTCTCTAGCTATATAGCGAAGCTCGCGGACGCGAACGCGAGCGCGGACGACGCGGTCGTGGCAAAAGGGGATTGCATGTGTTGCCCAGCGAGTGCGACGGAGACGAGGTCTCTGCTTGTGTCTCCCTCGCTCTCGACGTATCGCGTATATATCCTCTGCGAGAGTGAGTGAGTGAGTGAGAGGGAGATAGAGAGATAAGGACAGAGAATACGCGACGGTGGCCAGAGAGCCAGTACCGCTCTGCTCTGCTCTGCTCTCTCTCCTGGCTGGATGGTTGGCTAGCTCGCGGTATACGACGAGAGAGAGACGGAGAGAGAGCGAGACGGTGAGAAGCGCCGCGAGCGAGTGAGACAGATATAGCGCGAAGAGAGACGGGGAAGTGGCGGCGGCGGTGGCGGCGGTGGAGGGTCCGTGTATTCCGCAGTAAACGGGCAGGCCTGCCTCGACGCGGCGACGGACCCTCGCATGGCCTGCAGCTGTCTCCTAACCCTCCCTCCGCTCTCGCGTCGCGCACCCCTCGGCCTCCTTCTCGCCACGTCCGTATACTCACCCCAGCGCTGCCGCGGCAGCAGCAGCAGCAGCAGCGGCTCTCTCGCGGCGGTAGAGGCAGAGGCAGAGGCAGCAGCAGCTCACGAACCTCGCTCACGCGGACCTCTACTCTCCAGAGCTGACGGTGTACAGCGACGCTGCGGGAGTTAGAACGAGGGAGAGAGAGGGAGGCAGAGAGGAAGAGAGAGACGGGGAGAAAGCGCCTCGGTGTGCTTGCGCGTCCACGTTGCGGAGAGAAATAGAGAAGCGGGAGAGAGAGAGTGAGAGAGAGAGGGAGGGAGTAAGGAAGCGAGACGAGACGAGGCGAAAACGAACGGGGGTCTCTCGCGCGCGCGTCGCGCGTTCGCTCTTCTCTCCCTCGGCGAGAGAGAGAGAGAGAGAGAGAGAGAGAGAGAGAGTCTCTCTCTCGCTTCTCGCTTGCTCGCTCGCTACCCAAACCCGCGGGCTCTATATCGCGCGCGCGGGCATTCGCCGTCCTTACCTCTCGCGCGAGGGGTTTCTCTCGCGCCGTACCGAGAGAACGGTGAAACCTCACCCTCCGCAATGGCTCTTCATCCCGCCGCCCCGTTTCCACCACCCAACTTGCCTCCCCCCTTCTCTCCCTCCTCTCCCAACCGGCTCTCGGCGCTCGCGGCTCTCGGCCTCTGCGCTCGTCGCTCTACCTATAACACCCCACATCCCAACCCGTCTCACCCTACCGCCACCACCTCCTCCTCCTCTTCGTCCTTCCTCCTACTTCACCAACCCCTCCGACTCTCGTCGTCGTCGTCGGCAGCGTCGTCGTCGTCGTCGGCATCGTCGTCGTCGTCGTCGGATCGGATCTCTCTCTCTCGCTCCTATGTAATGTACTAGGTACCGACCGACCGGAGAGAAACCCACCCCAGTGTAAATACATAGCTGCAGACGCGGCGACCGACCGACCGACCGAGCGAACGAGCGAGCGAGCGCGGTCGGTCGGTCTCGCGCTGTGGAAGCACCGACGGCATCACCAGAGGCACCAGAAGCGGTCGAAGCGGAGGCAGAGAGGCCAGAAGCAGCAGCAGCAGAAGCGGTTGCTGCTGCTGCTGCTGCTGCTGCTGCTGCTGCTGCTGCTGCTGCTACCACCGACGTTGCCCCCCCCCCCCCCCCCTCTCCCTGCGCCTGCCCCCCGAGTTAACTCGCGATGGAGAAAACGGAATAGGTATCCCTGTGCGAGGCTGCGCTATACTGCGAGGTGTACTACTGGGTATATCCCACCTATATAGATGTATTTTGCTGTGTGTGTGTCTCTGAGTATATAAATATACGTGTTTATATATGTAAGTTTATACATATGCGTGTGCATGCATTTATATACTCTGTAAGTGGGAAGGATGTACATAGTGTATATCACGCGTGTATATCAGACCTGTTAAAAAAAGAGGTTTGTTTTTTTTTTTTTTTTTTTTTTTTTTAATTTTGTTGCTATGTTGTGGAAGTTCTATGCGACAATGGAGCTTTCACCATTGGTGTCGCTTGTCAACAGATACTTAGCACTGTCTCTGAGATCGAAATTAAAGAAGTGTTTTTTTTTTAGAAAAAAAAGAGAGCCAAACCGTTTGGAGCGTAACGTCGTTAATATATAGGTGGAAGCGCGTGTACCGCTGTAGGTGAAAGTGCTCCGGCGGTTATTCCAACAGGAGATTCCAACTACCCGGAGCGGGGAATATATATAAATAGCGGAGAGAAAAAAAAAACGAGGGAAAGGGGACGAGTGACGAAGTTACTGTGGATCCGGGAGTTATAACCGCCGGTTACGTCGAGTTGCATTACTCGAGACGCGACGGAGATAAGCGAGACGCGTGCGGCAAGTTTTTGCCAACCGTGAATCATGACTCCCGGGGATATTGGGGAGTTGGGGGAGGGAGAGGTCTGGGTTTCTATTGGGTTGGCGTGGGCGAAGTTATAGATGCCTTGAGTCAAATTGGATACGCGCCGAGGGTCGAGGGGAAAAGGGGTGGTCGAAGGGGGGGGGGGGGTTGTTCGACGTGGGTCGGTTTACCTGAGGTTCAGGGAACTTTTAATGTATGACTGAGTTATCGGACCGGCGAAACTCATCCTAGTTACTCTTATCAGCCAGACACGATACGATTTGGGAAAGGGCGGGAGGGGAATAGAGGGGGACTTGATGATAGTCGTGGATTGACAAGAATATTATGATGGAATTTCACGAGTTTCTCAACGAGTATCTCTTTTCATTCGTTGATGGGTCCGGGTGACCGGGTTTCGGGGACTTTGAACTTGGAATAGTTTGCTGGGAATTCGATTATACAATTTGTGACCTTCGGACGTGGAGAGCGAGAAAGGCCGGAGAATTCATGACGTATGATTAATTGATCGGTTCAAGGGAGTCCGGAGTGTTAGGACGGGATTTGTTCGGGAGTTTGTCGAAAAGTGAATGCAATTTCGTTCCAGGTGCGAGAAATTCAGTGAGTTCGAGGGAGACGGGTTGAGAACGAGGGATTGAAACTTCGACTGTAATTAACACGAACTAGTGTAATTGTGGCGTACTGATTATTATCCTCTTGTTAAATCGTTTCGCTGTCCTTGATTAGCTACGTTTTACCCAAATTAGGATTTACTTTAAAATTAATCTACCTTCCATCATTTTATTACAGGAAATAACCACGATATCATTTATACGGTCAAAATAACAAAATAAAAAAATTTGAATGACGAATTTAAATCTCGATGTGCATCCATCATCAATCACGATCTTTAATTCTCATTCAGCTCCTGGTTAAGCTCACCTGGATTTTTATTCCTCCCCCTCGATTCGCGTTATCGGAAAAAATTATCCGGGAATCAACCACCGCTGCGATTTTAAAACAATGAGATTTTTTGGTCGATCGTAAAGATTTGGAAATCGAGTGGGAATCGAGAATCGGAGCACGGTATTTAATTCTAATAATGTATTCATAACGATTTGTCGGGGAGGACCGATAGAGGGGGACAATAGTGATGTAGTTAATGAAAAGGGAGGCAGCGGGAGAACGAGAGATGGGTATCGCCCTCGTTTTGTCCGTTCATAAAACGTTGAGCTCCCTCTCTCTCTTTCTCTCGGGCAGCCGGCCGCGAATCGGCCACCGGAAAAGCCAGTAAAGCGACAAGTTGAAACTCCGCGCCGGAATGAAACGAAGGGGGGAAGCGCAACACCCCCCCTTCCTCGATATATATACACACAGCAGCACCGTCGACACTGTACAGCGAGCGGATGAAACTTTGCTAATTCATACTGCGGAGAGGGGTTGAAAACACCGCACCGCACCCCCCATATCATTTTATATTGAATCCGGTCGGCGGCGGCTTAAGCGCTCAACGGATGAAACCACCCCTGAAATAACCGTTCAAACACTTTACACGTGTTTAAGAATCGAGAATAAAACGACTGAGGGTCGTTTAAACGCTGGTACTACAAGCAACGAATTTTCGGGAGGCGAGAAACACAACGAAGTGGAAACTCCACGATTGTCAATGATAACGAATCAAATCGCTGATTAACTGCTCATTAATCTTTCACGACGGCAAATTGGCTATTTGTGTTTATCATTTTTTAATATTTTATTCGAATTCCCTTCGTTCTCAATTACTGTCAATTTTTCAGATAGGACGGAAATTGTGTAATCAAAGTGCGTACGAAATTTGAAAATTTTGCAAAAATATGAAATCTGGGTGATGCAAAATTTTGGATACATTTCCTAAATTATTTCACGTTTGAGAATATTGTATATTTGTGGATATAGGAGATCCATCGGCAAAGACAAATAAATCTCGGATCTGCGAGATACCGAAATATATCGTCAATAACTTTTTTCAATGTAAATCGATAAAGCGGAGTCGCGAGAGACGCTCGGGTGACACATAAAGTCCCTTTTGCAGGGTCGAAACTCTCTCTCTCTCCGCCTTCGGTATACAAAAGAGGGGCAGTAGTTCATATTTTCTCTTTATGCAAACTCGCAAAAGCGCAACAGCATCGCTTTCCTGGTAACCCTCGAGGTGTTTCCCCCAGAGTCTTTCATTCATTCATTCTCCCTCAGGTTCAACTTCGACCGTATATATAGTCGTGCACCTACCACGGGGATCGAATTTCCGAGCGTCACTGCCGAGACAGATCAATCGACAACTTCTTTCTCCACTCAAGTTTTACAAATCCGATTCTAACACCCTCGTTGCTGATCTTTTTCTGCCCATTCGAGCCGACAAATGGCCATCAGACGTTCTACTAAATAGACAAAGCTCTTTTTTATAAACGATGTACAATATTATATCAATTTTTTTTTTTTACTAAAAACAAATAATCATTTTCATAAAAAACAAACAATTTTTTTACTATTATTAAAAATATTTTTCACAGATCCGAAAGCAACGATATAAAAACAAAAATGACGTCCGAAAAAAGTATAAAATATAAACTAGTCTCAACTTGACTCTTTTCCTCCGGCTAACCGAGCGCAAAACTCCACTCTACCTGCCATAAAAATCATCCCTTCAGCCCCGAATGTAAATTAACCGTTTTCAGCCCTGACATCCAGCCATCAACTAATATCCGGCTAGACGGCCAATGAAAACAGCAGCTAACATAATTAACCGATAAACTCGCATCGTGTGCCGTCCCTACTACCGTCGAAACCTACCCTCGACACATATATCCTCCCGCCAATCGTTCGCTTTTATCATACAAATGACGGAGCACTCAGCCGGGATAAAAACTTCGCCTTAGCAAATTTCTAATCAAACCTCGCGCTCGGATCAACGTGTCAGCGCAGCGTCTTTCCGTCATTTCCGCCATGCAAATATTGCTCCGTGTACACAAGACATACGTATATATTTGTTGCAGTGCTACATTCGCTATATGTGTACAACACATGGCACATACACGCACATACATACACACATTTATATATACGTACAAGCACGAATTTCCCACATATACCCAATATACACCTATATACCTAAAACTATATACCAACACGAACCCCCGTCTATATATCGCCCAGGAATCGCTTCCTCCCTCCCCCCCGTCTCTTCCCCCTAGTTTCGATCGTGTCCCCCCCGGTTTTTCCCTTATCCCGCGCGCCGTAGTCGTCGGGCGCTCCACGTCGATCGCACGTTATTGGAACTGGCTCGACGCGGCAAAGTAGCCGCGCGATTTCAGTCTCGTCGTGCGCGACGGGTGGGCCCCGAAAGTCCTGGCCAAGCGCGCGCGAGGGAGTCGAACGACGTGGGAGGGGTGAGAGCGGCGGAAGCGCCGAGGGGGAAAGCGCGGGGATGGGGAGGGTGAAGGGGGGGGGGGTGGAGGGGGGAGGAGTGATGAGGGACTCGGGAACGCCGCGCGCGCGGTTCTAGGGTCGCGCGGACCGAGGGGGATGAAATCCACCCCCGCGGCGACTTTCCTACGCCGTCGCTGCCACTGCTGCCGGACGCTCCAGGGAGCAGCAGCAGCAGCAGCAGCAGCAGCAGCAGCAGTGGCTATGCCTATAGCGTGTCGAGAGCGAACGCGAGCTGCGAGAAACCGTTGGAAAGACCGCTGCGAGAGACAAGGACGGGGAATTGCGAACGCGGCGACTCTCATACCACGACCCCCGCTCGTTCCCCCCCTCCCCCCTTCCTCCCTCCTCGTCCCCCTTCGCGCTCGCCGCTCTGCTCCGCTCCTCGTCTTCTCCGCTCGCTCAACTCTCTCGCCGCACGGGTATAGCGTTACAGGAACAACGCGAGCGCGAGGCGACTCTCACACTGGCACGCAGCAGCGAACGCTGTGCGAGACGGAGAGAGAAAGAGAGGTGAGAGAGAGAGAGAGATGGAGAGAAGAACGTGTATAGCGTGGGGCCACCGCTGCTGCTGCTTCTGCTGCTGCTGGTGGTGCTGCTAGGGCTCTGCTGATCGATAGTTCAAAATAAAAGTAACTAGATACGCCGCTTTTAGACGATCCCGCGGACTCCACGTCGGGTCGCATAGGTAATACACCACCGAGATGAGGATGTACACTGCACAACGGGTTTTGCGTTCGTGTGTTGTATGTGTTTGTGTTCGTGTGTACGTAACAGACGTGGGTAGTCCACGAGCAGCTTCGCCCTTATCGATTTCGTATCGGCGCAGCAGTCTCCGAATAAACCGTGTTTTAATTTGCGTTAATTAGATTGGATATTTCGAGCGCTTTCTTTTCCTTTTTCTCCTTTCTCGCGATTTTTCCGCCGTGGGGAGACTGTGTCACGGACGCCTGCGCAGCGAAACGCGAAATTGTGGTCCGAGTTGCTGGGGCGCGTTTTTTTTTTTTGTGTTTGTAATGAAGGTTTAATGTGTCGTGGGTTTAGGGTTGCGGATGAGTTGAGAATTACGAGGTCGATGTTTCTGCGGACTGGGAGGGTTGGAGAGGAAAACTCGGAGGTTTTGGTCTGAGAATCAGGGACATTTTTCGTGCGAGTGAAAATTCGAATGAAATATTTTGCGCTTTATTACACTGAGAAAAAAAAATTGCTCAATCCAACAAAACGTGCGGTTACGGGTGGCGAAATAAATATTTTGGACAAAATATTCGGCAATGCTAATCGAGATTTTTTAAATTCTATCACCAGTTGCTTCGATCAATTAAATATTTTGTCTAATTTGCAAAATATTTATTTCGCCGCCCGCAAACACACATTTTGTTGGATTGAGCAATTTTTTTTGTGTAGATACATTTCAACCAAAAAAATCACTGCGCGTCCTCTCGACAGAATTAAATATATTTCCCGTGTCTTCGGCAATTTCCCTACAAAACGCGTCTCTTTCCCGACAAGTCCGCAAGAACCCAGTCAATTTCGCAAAATAATGACGCAACGGGTTTCTAGTTTTTACGGTCCCCGAATAAGACTGCAAAAACCAAGTAACAAAAACAAAAAGAAAAAAAAAATTCCCGACAACGATTTTAAACCGTGTCCGTTGCTCGCGCGCGAGTTTCTCGAAAACCCCGAAACGGCCACGGCAGCGGCTGCGGCGTATACGCCAGGCGTGGCGCGACGTTGCGCGCGCTGCGCGGCGCGGCGATAATTTTCTCGGGCGCGCAGCGGGCGGTCCCAGAGGCGCGCGGGGCCGCCGTGACACGAGCGACCGGCCGCCGCCGCCGCTGCAGCGGCCGTGCGCGGGTCCCATGCCCGTTGTGTACATGCGTAGCTTAGCTGCGCCGCTGCCGCGCGCAGACCGACCAAACGAGGGTTCGTGCCTGGCTCCGCTCGTTTAGCGCGCAGCGCGACCGCCGCGCGCGCGTCGCGTCGTCGCACACAGCTCGGCTGTCTCCGTCTCTCCTTTAGCAGAGGACGGAGACGGCCGCCGCGACCGAGTGCAATAAGCGAGAAGCCTATATATACATACATACACACACACATATATATATTGTACGGTTAAGGGGTGGAGAAGGGGCGAGCAGCCGGGACTCACCCTCGTCGCGGAGCGAGAACAGCGCGCGCTACGCTGGGTGTCGCGGGGGCTTCGGAGGCTCTTCGGCTCGTCGGCTTCCGTACCTGAGCTGCATGCGGCACGACGAATCGCGCTTTGGGCTCCGCTGCTGCTGCTGCTGCTGGAGTACGACATAACATCCGCGCGCCGCACGCGGTTGTATATCTTTTCCGGGGCCCGAGCGCACGCGGCGGGTCCGACGAGCGAGCGAGGGTCGGGCATCAGAAGGGGGGAAGGGGGGACAAGCGGCAGTGGGGGTGGGGCTGATGAAGAAACGGCAAACGCGCTGCGCCTTCGCAACTGTATCGGCCGCCGCCGCCGCCACGCATTTAGCTCCGACGGCTTTCTAGGTATAGAGCCAGCCACGAGACTTCGACCTTGTCGCTGCGGCCTCATCCTAATCTGGCAAATGTCTGCCCCTCCGGGGCCTTCCACGCTCCGAGAACTTCGCTCGTCTGCACTCGACGATTCTTCCGAGGTCTCTTCCCCCTTCCCCCCGACGCTTCCTGACCCCCTAGATCCCCCCCCCCCCCTCGATCCGTCGCACGGACCCTCGAAGCCCGTTTACAACTTTTGCTTTTGCTTTCACGCTCTCCACGAACGACACCCGCAATGAAACGCGCGCGGTGCACAATGTTTCGCACAATGTCTACGAGTCGCGCTGTGTATTTATTATGGGAGGTGGGGGGGGGGAGAAGGCAGCGCGGCTTAGGGTACGCGCAGGCAGGACTTGTTTGTTGGCGGGAATCTACAGCGCGGATGGGGGAAGGTTAAATACCTTCGTTTTATGGTGGTGAGACACGGCGGTCTTGTTTTTGAGTTACGGGGTTACGGCGATTATGGAGCTCGTGGGCTAGGAGACGGTGGACGTCTCCATTGGGCCAAAAAATGGGAAATATGAGTTGGGGATGGGTGACTGTAAATACTGTGACGAAGATGGAAAATATGTGGAATATTGGAAATTTGTTATTCATTCGTCAGTTGCGTGTGTCACGAGCTGATAAAAATGTATCGTTTTGTTTTATCTACTTTAATTATTACTTTACTAGGAAGCAAATACGCGCGCTTACGCGCGCGACCGGAGGTTAACCAGCGCTGCAGCGCTCATTACGACAAACTGTCAAATTTCGCGCTGTTAAACAAAAACTTTTGGTCGTCACGGCCCTCGACCAATCAGAGGCCGAGTTATACCGACAACAATGGTCACGTTGGCGCGAATTACGCACTTTTTAATATAAGTTTACTTTACTAGAAATAATTATAGTGCAGGAAAAAGCTCGAAGTAGGGAGAAGTTGTAATCTTGCACTTTGTATGAAATACGAGATCCACAGTTTCGCAGCGACTTTGACCTTACAATTAAAGGCCAGTTTTCAGACCTTAATTTAAAGTCACAGTGGCGTTAGTAATTTTCGGCGCAAAATGAGAAACTTCATGAACGCTAAGGTACAGTCAGAGCCAAAATTATTTCTTGCCTGTGAAATGAAGAAATAAAAACTTTCACAACAATTCAAGAGGTCATTGCAAAAATTACGAGTTATCGATGTCACCATTTTTGCGGCCATAAGATGAATCATTTGCAAACAATAAATTCACATTTCATTCTTTGAACATGTAGTTTAAATATTCGTACAACATTAAATTTCTTATCTCACAATTAATTATCTCCCATAACAATTAAACAAATTAATACGGCCAAAATGAAATATCGATAACGCAATATTTTCTGGCAATATCCCAAAATTCCCAGAGTCAAAAAATTCACGATCCCCGTCACCGAAAATTGGTACCCAAATTATCGTATCCACGACCACCGTCGATATTTTTCTGCATTTTTTTTTTATCACAAATTACGCTAATTTATTCGCGCTAAGAGATCGGCGCAGAAACAGATTACTGTTAATCCAGCCGCGGGCGAGAGCCCGAACGGCGGGTGTTGTACAACGCTCTGCGCGAGCGCCGTATTTGCATCCGCGGCGAACGTTTATAATTTGTATGCGAATGTTGGCGTAAATAACGCTGTATATGCGCGCGACGCGAGGACGATTAGAGGACGAAGCGAGTATCCTAACGGGGGGTGGGACCGGGGACTCGCATTCGTTGCGCTCGAAGGACATTCGACACGATTTTACCCGCTGCGCCGTTGCCGCTGCTGCCGCCGCCGTCGCCGTCGCTGCTGCTGCAGCCGGGAGAGTGTTTTTCCGGTGACAACAGCCGCGCAGCCTCGGCGTCGCCGCTGTCGTGGGTCGCGTCACCGTAGCCGTTGCCATCGTCGCGTTTGGATTTTCGAGCATCGCAGCGGGCGGCGCGTGACGCGCGGTAACTGCGACGCCGGCTTAAGTCGACGACGACGACGACGACGCGCGAGCGACAGAGAGAGGTAGAAAGAGCAAGAGGGAGCGAGACGGAATTAACGATGCTCGCAGCGGCGCAGCGACAGACACGAAAACGCAGAATATGTTTCCCCATCGACTCGAGGTCGCGCGCGAGCGGCGCCCGCCGAGCGCTTCGGGGACCCGCGAGGGTTGTCGGGTAACGGGAAAGCCGACGAGTCGAAAAACCCCTCGCAAATAATAATTCTCACGCGGGGATAATCCGAAAAAACGCTAAACGCTTGTGCAAGTAAAAATGCGTTATATCGAGTATAATATTCGGCTGTTTTGCGATCGGTTTATTTATTTATTATTTACGGATAAATATAGTTCGGCTAATCTGACTAAATTTCGTGCTGGGTCATTTTGTTATAGTACGATAAGTTTATGACTCACTGTTAGTCTATAATAATTTTTAATCATAATAATTAAATTTGCGTATACATTTGTGGTTGCATTCTTTTAATATCAATTCACGAGTAATTTTTATCATCGCCACTGTGGCCGTTAATATGAAATTATTTCGCGCTTTTTTGGTCCTGCAACGAGAATAAGTACTGTTGGTTTTTGATTTAAATAGATTAATTTGATTTCTTTTTTTTTTTTTTTTATTAATTTTCGACTGAAATTTTTTGTTGAAAATATCCTGTGCGTTACATCGTCGAAAAACTCGAAGCTCCTGAAAAATATATAAATTTCGTCGAAGCTCGATTTTTGCGAGAGACGTTAGCGATTCGCCAATATATATGTCTATGTATATAGTATACGTCTACCCTCCTATGTGGTATATGATTCCTCGTATACCGCGGCGGGTATAGGTTGTCGCTGGAACTCAAACCCGCTCCGCCCGTATCTCCGGGACGCTTCCCTCGCGGCGGGAGGGGAGGGGGTGTGCGCGGGAGGGAGAGGAAAAAAAATCGCGCGACCGAAAAAAAGGTAAAAGACGCGCGGCCCGAGCCAAGAGAGGATACGCTGATGGCGCGAGAAATTCGAGACCTCCTCGTCGTCGGCAGCGCCGGCGGTGCGGGGGAGGGGGAAGGGGGAGTAAAGGGGGAGGGACGTCGGGGGGAAAAAAACCTTCGCTATATACGTCGAACGCGGGCAACGAGGGCAACGCGTCGGGAGGAACGCGCGATTCTCGTGCCAGGAAAGTTTGATCCGCGAAAGAGAATATTCGATTAAAGCGAATGTGAAAATTCGCGTTTGATTCGAGACGAACATTTATTTAATTAACCGGCGATTCGCTCGTTAGATAACTTTGCTGTTGACATTCACCCTCCCCACCATCATTTTCCCTCCAACGTACGCACTGAAAATTTTCCATCGGGACATTCGGTCCATTTGTTGATAATGAAATAAGCAGGATGGAATTATGTGGGAATTTGTAATTGAGATTTCGTTAAAAGACCTTTCGACGAACGGGGGGACGATAATAATCGTCGCGCACGTGGCGCAACCGAATGACAGGTTAATTTATGTTTCTAACGCCGTATGAAAGGCAGTGACGTATCTGGAGGGGGGAAGGGAAGGGTAGACAATGTTCTTACAAATCGTTTGGATAATAATAAGGGAACCCCCGGATTCACCTTGACTCACAGGTAGACGGATCCCACGAGCATCGCAACCTTTCGCATTTCAGGTCACGTGGATACAGTATAATGACCGCTTGAATTCGATTTTCCATTGTACTGCCGTTGTGATTATGTTCGAGACAGCTCGTTACGATTACCTTTTGAACTACGTAGCGACGGGGTGTTACTTATTTTGAGGAATCTGGGTTGCCTGTTTACTTAAAAAAATTTAAAGAAATAAAAACAAAAAAATCCTAAGGTAGCCGAAAAATGGGCGGTATTAGAATTAGGTTTTTTCCGTAGGTTTAAATAAGTGAGATATTAAGTAATAAATTAGCAAGGCCGAGGATTGGAGAGTCAGTAAGAGTTGGCGCTGCTGCTGTTTATGTTTCACCGTAGAAACGGGCACTTCCGGTTGGACCGGAAGCGCGAGACATCCTGGAGCGATCGCTCGGCATCGATGGCCGGACCGAGATTTCCGGTCGTTTTTCGAACCCTCGTGGCTCCCGACGCGCGCAGCAGCGGCGCGGCTCTCGCGACGGCCACAAAGCGCGTCGGTGGAAATTTGATCGACAAAAGAATGCCGCGGGGCGTAATTTTTTGTAAATGTTTGCTTACGCTAGAGTCCGTTGCGCCAAATAATCCGTACACTACCAGTCGCGAAAAAATGCTGAATTCAAAATATCGAATTTTTACCTACATGACGTTCTCAATATTTTACACTCGAAAGCTGCAAAGCTTCTTTCGCTTGATTTTGAAAAAAAGAAGAGAATTCCAATGTTATCGATATAAGAAAAATCATGAATTCGACTGCCCCGTGAAAAGTACCACAATCGACGTGACGCCAATTTTTGATGGTAAAATCCGACTTAACAACGTTGAGTACGTCCCAAGAAATAATGTTAAGATATCGATTTCAGTAATTTGCCGAAAACAATAGCCTCAACATTGACCGCGATATTTATAATTTCCACGAAACGAGAAGGGCGCCACGAGGGTTTTGCATAATTTCGAAAAACCGCACGCGGCTCGCCGAAATCGAGGAGTCGGGTAAACAGAACTTTCCGGAAATGCCTCAAAAGCGGTAAACAGGAGTGGCGACAAATAATCGGAAACAATGGAACCCTACCTGAAACATTTATTTTCACATTCCTCCCGGGTTCACCCGAGAGGATTTCCCGATCGCTCGTCCGTTACCTTTTTCGCGTACCTGCAATAATAACCGAACTGAAATAACTTCCAAGTCCACTTTCCGACCTGCCGAAGGTTCGGCCCTGCCAGTAGCCTCCGCTCGAAAAGCCAAATTGTCCGTCAATCCACTAATACACCCAAATCAGTCAAAATCCCTCAATGACTAATTTACCCTCCTCAAAATGTTGAAAATTTCCCACCACCCAATAACCAAAAAAAAAATACAACAATCGACTCAATCGAACGCAAAATAAATATCGATGCTCAATTGAATTTCCACAAAATTGAATCTTCGTGCCTCAAAAAAGTTGGATTTTCTTTTGGAGAGTGGCAAAAAGGCGAAAAAAGAGATACAGCAGAAGGAAGGAAAGGGAGGAGGAAATTGAGGGGAAGGGAGACGGAGGCCAAACGTATATTCTCAGCGAGGTCCTTCGACCTTTTTACTTTTTTTTCTCTTCTTTTTTTCATCAGTGGTCTCGAATAAATCGGGTACCCACGGAGGTGAGCTAACCCGGTGTGCGTATATATATATATATATATATATACGGAGCGTCGAGGGTAGCGCGCGCGAGGGTTAACGAAGAGTCTTGCGGGTATACTCGGCCTGGGGATGTACACCAGGATGACCCTAGCGTCAGGGTGTGCGCACGCAGTAGGAGGAGGAGGAGAGCGAGAGGGATACGAGCGCGCGTGAGGGACCGTCACGCACGTACGCCCATGTCGGGACCCCCTCCCCCCACTCCCCCTGCCTTCCGTCACCCCCCGAGCGCTCTCGCGTCACCCTCTTCCCTCTTTCTCCTTTGCTGCGCACGTCCTGCGCTGCCGCTCCCCTGTCGGATAACCTGCAATCCCGCAATTCGTGCTCGTCAGGAGGCCTCCACGGCTCCTAACCCTGTTTTCCCTCGCAGCACTCCCGCGTCAACGATTAAGGCGGTCCGACCCATTTTTAATGCCTCCAGCCTTCCGCCGCGTTTTCATTTCAGGTTTTTGAATCGTCACAATTTTAATTGTGAGCAAGAGAATTTTCTCCAATTTTTTCGAATCTGTCAATTGTCAAAAAAAAAAAAAAAAAAAATTCGTGACCCCGATTTGGGCGGTTTTCGGCCCGGCGGCCAGATCTACGATTTCTGACAAACTGTTCGGCCAAAAAATTTTTTTTTTCAAAATCAACTAAAAAAGGGTTGTAACCAGTGTTTTCAGGGGTAGAATATGCGACTTGAGAACGATGGTATAGGTTAAAAGTCGATATTTTGAAAAAATAAATTTCGTGACCCCGATTTGGGCGGTTTTCGGCCCGGCGGCCAGATCTACGATTTCTGACAAACTGTTCGGCCAAACATTTTTTTTTTCAAAATCAACTAAAAAAGGGTTGTAACCATTGTTTTCAGGGGTAGAATATGCGACTTGAGAACGATGGTATAGGTTAAAAGTTGATATTTTGAAAAAGTAAATTTCGTGACCCCGATTTCGGCGGTTTTTGGCCCGGCGGCCAGATCTACGATTTCTGACAAGCAAAACGCTGGACTCTAACCCGGAGATTAGTTCGCGTTTCATGTTTCTCGCTAACGCCGAATAACCGAAATCCCGATCGATCGCGCCCTCACGATATTCGGAGAGAAGATCAAGGATTTTCCGGGAGCCATTGTCGCCCTTGCACAATCGTCGCCCTTTTGCCAGGTTCGACACGAAGGTTTCCCTCAATATATCCCAATGCCAATAAGTGTAAGGCCGGAGAGACAGCGATCCGTTTGGATTCGTATTTCACGTTTGCAGCTCGACTCGTCACTCGGTGGAGCTTTTTTTTCTCGTCCCTTTTCCTGCTTTCGCTCTGTTTCTCTTTCCATCTCTCTCTCTCTCTTTCTTTCCTTTCCCGCTGGTTATGCGTTGCTTTTTTCTCTCCCTCTCTCTCTGTCTCTGTCCAGAGTACGAAATAAACATCTCTTTCTCTCTCTTTCTGTCTCTCTCTCCTCGCTGCGAACGCGCTACCCGCGAGCGCGGTTCGCACTTCGTTCCGCCCTCCGGGTCAGGTCAACGCGGTCCGTGATATTTTCCACGTTCCCGGTTTTCTTCGCGGCCGAACGAGCCGTCGTCCCTCGCGTCGCGTATACCTGAGCGCGCCACGCAGTCGTATAACGCGCGGGCAAAATAGGGGCCGCGCCGAGAGAGTCCGCGCGCACCGCGCGCTGCAGATGTCGGGGAGCGGCCGAACGCGATGAAGCACTTTCTCCGCATCGCCGAGGCCCCGCAACGAAAACTCACCGGGTAGACCCGCCGCGCGCCCGCTAAAATCGATCCCTCTCGCTCGTTTCTCACATACTTAACCCTCCCCGTTGGTGGCCCTTTCCGCGTTGGACCCTTCTGTCCTCTGTCTCTCTTTCGCGTTTTCGGCCCTTCCGCGCCCTTTTCTCGCGGCTCAAGCAGACTGCGCACCGCACGAATCTCGCCGTTCCTGGAATACTTTTGCGCTCGCAGGTTGCCAGGCGAACAGACGGTTGACGGAGGATCGAAAAATGTCGAAATCAAAACGAGGAAATTTGCCGAAATATGATTTTGGTAGAATATGCGGCCCGATTTAAGTAATTGGAATTTCACAAACCTTTCGTCAGTTGAATCGGCAACGACTTGCAGTTTCGCTGCAACGTGATATCGAACGATCTCAGATGTGTTGAAAATAAATATAGCTTCGGTTTATCTGCAGCTGTCGATAAAGCTTGATAAAGCGCAGTTGAACTATTTTTGACTCTAATGATTCGGTAATTGACGTGACCCGGCATTGCAAGCGAATTGGCAAGAATTTCCGGCGACGAGACGAAGATAAGTCCAAATAATAAGAGCCAGTCGATATTATCGCTCTGCCTCGAATGCATTTTTCAAATGAGATAATCTCGCGATCATCGAAAAACCTACAAACACAAACCAGATGCACTGAAAAAAAATGTATAGTTGTGATTACCAATTGTTGGTCATAGCTACCAATATTTTAGTAACTGCAACCAATATTTTAGCAGATCGAACCATTGGCAACTACTAATTTTTCTCAGTGCCCGCGAAAGCAAAGATCATCCGCGACGAAATGACTTTCCAAACATATATTTATTTTTACCACATTTTCGTTATTTTGCGTCCGCGGAGTCGCGAGAGCTTTTTTTTTGATAATTGGACAATCTCGTCGATGCCCGACAAGCGCGACACGAACCTGCGCGTGGGCGAACCGGAAGTGTCCGGGCGACGGGTGCGCTCGTCGTCGGGGCCGAGTGCGTTGGGAAAATTTGCTCGACGAAACTGCAGGTGCTGGACTCTGGAAGTTGCCCCCCTCCGACCTCCCCCTTTCTGAAGTTGGTGGTATAGCACCAACGGCACCAGAAGTAACAAGCAACAGCAGCGTCCGCGGCGGCAGCAGCAGCAGCAGCAGCAGCAGCAGTTCGATCGCGAAACAAAAAGCGTGGTGTGCGACCCTCCCACGCGATCCATCCCACCGCGTTCACCTCCCACTATATCAACTATACGGGGCGCGAGGGAGCGAGCGAGAGAGACAGAGAGGGAGAGGGAGTTCCGTCAATTATCCGAGATTATGAGAAAGTCCTGCAATATAAACTTTTTCGTTGCTCGTCCGACCGCCGTCAGGCAAACAGGTACTTTGCCTTCTACCTTCCACGTAAACGTGTATTGTATATAAATGTGACGTATACATGTATGTGTTTATTTACTTATTATATACATAATTATTGTGTGTATCTTTTATATTCGTATTTATATACAGTACAGTGAGTGTATATATATGTATATGTAATAGTTATATATATGTCATACAACAGCACAAAGTACATACAAACCTGTAGGTGATATATAGTGAGAGCAGTCGTGCGGTATATATAGGTGTATCGATCGTTACCTTCGCCCAGAGCTACTACACTACAGTATGTAAATTTATAGTGTGTACAACCCCCAATAAAAAAAATCGAGTAATTTTTTTGATTGGTAAACACTTTGTTGACAAACGAACGGAGAATAGAAGGATAAACGATACGGATCTTAAACGCAGGGGTTGAGCCGTGAAATTTCTTTTTCTCTCAGCCCAGACTTCGCGGATAAGAGAAATTTTTCAACTCCTGGGAAATCTCAGTTGAGTAGGTGGAGAGAGGGGGTGAGAGAGCGAGAGAGAAAAAAATGTGGTGTCCGCTCAACACGAGATTTCCCAAAAGTCGAAAGTTTCTCCCAACTGAGGAATCTCGCACTTGAAACAGGTGGAAAAGAGAGAAAAAAAACGTGTGACGTCGGTTCAACTGAAAATTCTGAAGTTTCATTCAATCGAGAAATCGTTCCATCTTGAAAAAAAATACCATTCGACTATTTTCATCGTTGTTACGTATTTATAAGTTGTTGGATTATAGTTCGAATTTCGGAACACCAAAAATGATATATTACAGAGCTTTATTGATTTCCGCGGGGATTTTTCGTGAAGTGCGATGTTTTCGAAAATCGTTGAATTCCGTGTTTCAGATCGGAAACGTCAACCGAGTTCACCCGCTACAATACACTTTACGACACATTCGAGGGTCTCGTGCCACGAGGCAACACGATCACGCGTAACGATTGGCGCGCGGTGGGTGGGGAAGGATGAAAGGGGAGGGGGAGGACAAGCTTGCAAAACTTCGAATCTGAGCTATTGCCGTTCTTTTTATCGGGCGCCTGTATCAATCGTCCGTAAAACCGAAACGACTCGCTCACCTCGATCCTCGACGATGTATCCATGTGTAACGTGGTTCTCGATGCCTCCACATTTGACATTGCACAGCTACGCATAAATATTTACGACATATATACAGAATGATCCATTGTTTTTTTTAATTATTGCGTCGGTCGATTCACCCATTAAGTAAATGCAATACATTTTTTTACATTAAAAATAATTTTTTACAAGTATCATTATTTTTCGCATACATATTAATTAAATACTATTTAAACTCGCATTACGTAGAAATTGATTCCTCCACTGATTGGTCCACTTCTCAATCCATACAATGCTCACAATTAATCAACAATTACGAAGCCTAAAAACTGCTGAATAATTTAAAAAAAAATAAAAAAGAATTGAAAGATAATTCTAAATGTACATATACATATACATATATATATGCAACCGTAGTAGTGGCCGGAACGGTGGAAACGCAGGGCGAAAGGTACCGTTATGCGAGCCCGCGTGGAATACAATGGATCTCGCGAGCCCTCTGCCCATTCCTCGTTCTCCTTCGTTCGCTCTCTCTCCCTCTTCGTCTCTCGCTCTCCACCCTGTTCTCTTCGCGCTGCTCCGCAATCATTTTGCGCACTTTACCTCTTTCTCCTTCTCGCCTTCTTGCCCGCTGCGACCGCTGCTGCCGTTGCTTCTTGCCCCCCTTCCCCCCGTCCGAGTGGGCGAATACGAGTGATTCTTCTGGCCGTTGTGTAGAACGCGGACCGCGCTCGCTCGCCTCGCTCGCTCGCTGCTCGCTATATAGCGCAGACGGCCGCTCGAGACGAACCCGACCGTGTCCGACCGTCCGACCCGGCTCCGTCCAGGCAGCTTTAATTAGCCGGGCATTTCGTAAACGTTGTCTCTCTCCGTCTCCCTCTATCCTCTACTCATTCTCTCCTCCCTCTCTCTCTGTCCTTCTCTTTCTCTCTTCCTCCTCGGCGCCTTTTCCCCCTCGTTCTTTCACGTCGCGTCAGGCTGTATAGCGACGGCGACGGCGACGACGACGACGAGCGAAAATTCGCCGTGGAAGACTCCGCGGCAACGTCGAAGGCCGAGGGTCCTCGTTCCAACCCCCCGAAAATATTCCTCGCGGAGGTCGGGTGAAACTGGCGTGAATTTAGGCGTGGTACGAATATGGAACAGTATTTTTTTTTTTTGGTTTTTTTTTCCTTCGCGTCTGCCGTTGCCTTGGGGGACGTCAATGCGGAGGGTGGTGATTGCGTCCTGATAAACCGGGCGTCGCGAGGTGAGAAGACACGGTTTGTCAGTTACATGAAATTATGTTTCGTATGGTGCGAATATGGTGAATTGGGGATACGCGAGGGTTTCAAAATTAATGCTGTATTCGTTACAGTCAATGTCCTATATCTATGCTTTCAACTGATCTGTTTGTGGTTACAATTATTCAATTTATAGTTACAACGTTACATTTATGGTAATCAGCCGCATTTGTACCGATGTATGCGAACATTTCATAACAACGATACACAATCTTTCAATCGAATCAATCAATCGAATTTTTTGCTGCTGCATCGTAGTCATTTATGCGATTCTGATCCCAATAATTAACCGTTGTTATTTTTGTATCATATCAGAGATTCCATTACAATATACCACAATTGATCGTTACCATATTAATCAGTTAATGCAAAACCAGACAAAAAACGAAACACGTGATATTCGCAACGCAGCACTCGACGAAAATTTCCATCGTGTCAACATCTTTCCCGCCGTATCGAGTAATTAATTAGAGCTGCACACAAGAGTCACACAACTCGTCCATGGGTTGCATCCATATCCATCGCGTATATTTACCCACCTTTCCTTCAAAACCCACAATTTCGCCGTTACATTCGCGAACGTTTTACAAATTTGCTAAACCTCGACGCAACGCATCGACCCAACATATATCATATTCTCTAATATCACATCTCGCTCTCTCGCGTTTCGTTACCAGTCCGGTCGACTTCTCTACTACGGCAGTAATTGTAATTGCAATACACATAAATGTAACAATATTAAAAAATATATGTATTCATACTCATAATTAAATAATACATATCAGCAAAGTTCCTTCCCGAAACATATATGCATCGACTCCTCTTATATACACATATATATACCCTAGGTATGTACACTGCCCGACACGGATGCCTGGTTTGACAGATTTTATGTGATTTTACTCATCTACAAACGATTAGTTTGTGGCGCTGCCGGGCACACGGAACAGCGGAATTGAACCAGTGCAACTTCAGACGTTAGCGTAAATATTTATATCTGTCAAGACAGTGTCGGTGATCGGTGTCGGTGAACTTTAAGATTTTTATTGAACTGAATGATTTCAACACAGGGCAACATTCTTGTGAATATCGGAGATTTGTTTGCCGATAAAATCTCGATAACTGAAATTGACAGCCAAAGGTGAGTAACGATGTTGCGAATAGCTGTCTCAAATAAATAGGTTATATTTTTCAATGAATTAGCCGCCCTCGTTCTCAAATACGCTACTCATGGCAGTAAAAAAAATACATATAAAAATTATTGTGAATACGGTGCGAGCCAGTGCTGGTTTGACTGGTAAGGGCTGTTGGCTCTGGCTCGCACCGTATTCACAATAATTTTTATATGTATTTTTTTATTGCCATGAGTAGCGTATTTGAAAACGAGGGCGGCAAATTCATTGAAAAATGTAACCTATTTATTTGAGACAGCTATTCGCAACATTGTTACTCACCTTTGGCTGTCGATTTCAGTTATCGAGATTTTATCGGCAAACAAATCTCCGATATTCACAAGAATGTTGCCCTGTGTTAAAATCATTCTGTTCAGTAAAAATCTTGAAGTTCACCGACACCGACCATCGACACTGTTTTGACAGATATAAATATTTAGGCTAACGTCTGAAGTTGCACTGGTTCAATTCCGCCGTTCCGTCTGCCGAGCATGAGGCATCGGTTAGAAAGTCACAATCTAGATTGGAAACTCACAGTCAACTTCAAATCCTAGGCAAATCTGTCAAACCAGGCATCCGTGTCGGGCAGTGTACACGTGACGGCTATGTACAAGTACATACCGGGCGCACATAAGTAAATATACTGCACACGTTCTAGTTGGTCCCTAGAACGTGCGAGAGGGTCGAGGCAGAGAGAGAACTACGCAGGAGAGAGAGAGAGAGAGAGAGCGAGAGAGACCGCGAGCGAGAGAGAGATTGGAGAGCACCAGCGGAGCCACGATGGAAGCCTGGAAGGACGCGCGGCTGTGGGACCGAGGGACGTGGTGTGCGGGGAGGGGTGGCGGGAGGAGGGGGAGGGCTCGGAGGGTGAAACGACGAGATGGCCAGAGGGGGCAAGTTAGACGCAGCGGCAACGGCAGCAGCAGCAGCAGCACCAGCAGCAGCAGCGGCAACGCCAGCAACGCCAGCAGCGCAGAGCACATATATATAGCAGCCGCGCACGGTAAAGCGCGAGCGTACCGCGTATAGCGGACCGTGGGTAGTGCGAGCGACCGAGCGAGCGAAGCAGCAGCAGCGGCGGTGGTACCGGGGAAGGGGGGGGGGGGGGGGTTGTAGGGTGGCGAGGGGCGGCGAAGGGTGGAACAGGGGGAGGACGGCCGGCGGGGGTGAGTTAGGTCGCGAAGGGACGCTCGCGCGCGCGGCCAGCTAAATAACGGTCCGCCCTATCTTCGTCCTCGCAAGCCCGCACCCTCTCCTTCTTGCTGCCGGGCTCGTTGGCCACCCACCCACCCACCCACCCCCGACCACCCGACCACCCTCCTCTGGCACTTCCTCACAGCGCCAACGCCGCGCGTTCGCTTCGCCCGACCTCCCCCATTCCACCCTCCTCCACCCTCCGCCTCCCTCGCCTCTCTAGCGCGACCCCCCTCACTCCCCCCGCGCGTCTCGTCCCTTTGCCCTGCCGCGCGCAACTCTCCATCCGCACTCACACCACGTACCGCTGCGCCGTTACCGAATCCCCCCCTCCTCCCACCCTCCTCACCTCTCACTCCTCCTCGCCTTGCCCGCTGCTTCGTCCTCCTCATCCCCCTGTGTAGCGCCCCCCTTCCGCCACCCTTGCGCCACCCTCTCGACCACCCCCGGTGCCGCGACGCCCGAGCGCTCACGGCCTCGCGAGGTGGCGTCGAGCGAGCAAACGCGCGCGCGAGGGAGTAGATCGCCTTCTGCGTTTCTGCGCCACCCTCGCCGTTTCCCAGCTTATATATATATAGGTGTACACTGGGTGCTTATATATATATGCTTGCGTGTATATATCAGTACATTTATATAGATAGAATATATAGATAGGTGTATGTGTGTGGGTTATATATATATATATATATGTGTGCAGAGGACGGTGGGTACGTAAGTTACGCTGAGAAACGCGAATACCGTCGCTTCCGCCTTTTGCCTATATATACGTACGCGGAAGGACGAGCGGAGCGGCGAGAGTCGTTAGTTAGTTTGTTAAAAGCGTTTCGCGAAGCTTCCGCCGCGACGCGAGACGCGCGAATTAAGGTTTTTCGAGCGATTCGCATTTTTTTCGCTCGTTGCGTTACGGGAATTATGGGTAATATTTTGAGGGTGACGGGGATTTTGGGTAGTGTGGGAATTTCGAGTGATATGAGAATTTTGGATGATATGGAAATTTTGGGTAGTACGGGCGTCTTGATTAGTGCGGGAATTTTGAGTGATATGGTAATTTTTGGCGCTATGGGAATTTTCGGTAATATGAAAATTCTGGTGCGGGCTTCCGTCATAAGGGTGTTAAGGATCTTGCGGAGGGGGAGCAGCAGGTCCTGGATGGGTCGTTTGACCCCGACCAGCTCGATTCTCCCACGCGGCGGCAACGAGAATCTTTTTATAATACAGAGGGATACGTAGCGCACGACGCAAGTGCGTTGGTTCGTTTGTCGAGCGCGCCGTTTCATCGTCGAGTTTCCCTCGGCGCGTGAGATGCGAATTAAGCTTTTCGCCGCGATTCGCGTTTTCGCGCGTCGCATGATAATTTCGCTCGAGGAACTTCGAGAACCGAGAATCTAATTACGACGCAGATATGATTTTTTTTTTTTTTTCATTTTTTTTTTTTGAAGATGAAGTTTATTAAGGATGGGAAATTGCGGTAAACGCTTCGAGTATTCGCACATTTTTTATTCACCAACAATTAACTCGGTACGCAAATGAAAAATTCACGTCTGACGGACACGAAAACCGGTCGAGGAATTAAAACTTAGATTCCGCGGTTGGCAAAAAAAAACCTGCCCCTCTGATTCCACCGGCCGGAAATACGAATGTGAATTCCTCGACTCGAAAAATGAACGACCGAAAAAACATCAAACCCACCGAAAAACATTTAGCCCCTGTAAACTCGATCGTTACGATCACCCCCAATTAAACGCCCCCCCTCTCCCGTCCTCCCCGCCGAAAATTGCTTTGTTTTTCTCATCTCCAAAAATAACTGCAAAAAAAAAACCCCCAGGAAAAACGATCGCGTCCAATACGATTTAACCCAGAGCGGGCCAATATGACCCCGGGTAATTGAATAGTTTTAGCACAGTGTACATAACAACAGCGCCGCGCACACACCCGACGAGTTGTCGGGGTGGAAGGGGCCTAGGGGGGAGGGGGGCAGGAAGGGGGGGGGGGGGGGGGGGGAGGGTGCAGGGCGCTCGAGGCAAACACTGATGGACCAAATATCACGAGTGAGGGATTCCCGAACGGGAGTTAATAACCGAGCCCCGAAGCGGCCCATCCGCCCCCCCCCCCCCCCGCTGCCCCCCTCCAAACCCAATCACGTGCGCGATATTAGTTGATAGGTGTGCGCGCGCGTTGCGTCCAGTCAACGGATACGTTAACGCCGCCAGACCGAATATATCTCTCGTCCCTCTATCCCCCCCACCCCCCCCCCCTCCCGTCCTTCCGTCGCTGGCCGGTAAAGAGTCTTTTCCATCGCCTCCATCCAAGCCTCCGACGCTAAATCGCATATACACCCCGACAAATGGGCAAGGATCATCGGGCGCAACCGATAGAGCGATACAGGGAGACAGGGATAGAGAGAGAGAGAGAAACGAGAAAGTTGCGAGGCGACTAACTCCCCGGGCTTTAACAGTCCAGCCACGAAACACACGTATACACAGAAACTTGCCGGACTGATCCAACTATCTCGGTGAGTCACGCGCCGAGTGCCTCCTCCTCGCTATTCAGTAGCCTCTCCCCCCTCCCCCTCCCGCCGCACTCCCTCTCTCTCTCTCATCTATGTCTCTCTGTCTCTTTCTCCGTCCCTCACTCTTATTCCAACTGCTCGTTCCTCGTCGCTCTCCCATTGGCCCCGTCCAGCCGCTATCCGTCTCTCTCTCTCACTCCCTCCCTCTCTCTCTCTGTTTTACCGACGACCCATAAATGCGGTCGAGCGACTTTGCACACAGCAGCAGCAGCAGCAGCAGCGGCAGTCGGCGCGCGCTCGTATTACGGAAGCGAACTTTTCAAGTTCCCGCGACACTGACCCACTTTGGGCGCGCCTCCCTGATACTTCCCTTCCCGCCCTCCCTCCCCCGCCGCCCGCACAGCCCTCCCGACCGTTCGCCCTTCCTACCTCCCATTCGCCTCGCCACCACCCGAGTTCCATCTCGCCCCGCGCAGCCAGTGCCACAGTAGTTACGTACCGGTGGAGAGCGCGCGCGTTGCTACGTATGAATGCCCGCCATGAAAACGCTCTCACTTTCCTCGTAGCGCGCCGCGCACGTTATATCCCACTGTGTGTGTCTCTCTGTACTACGACGGCGGAGGCTCTGACCCCCCTCCCTTCGCCGTTTCGGAGCATTGGACTCACGACTGACTCTCTTTCCCTCGCAATTTCTTCCTCCCTCCTAGCAGCGCGCTACTCGCCCTACTAGGTTGCTGCTGCTGCTGCTTCTGCTGCTTCTGCTGCTTCTGCTGCTGTGGGTTGCCACTACTGTATCCAGTCGCAGCCGCGTGCGGCGTTCGGCGCAACTGAGCCAAGGCTGTCGCTCTGTCTCACGTCGGCGAATCCTTCTCGCTGCGCCCAACGGCGCCTCTCCACCCCCCTCCCCCCCTGACGACACGGAACTACTCGATACCGTTGAGTCTTTTCCTCGGCTGTGAGTTGGGAGTCGCGCGCGCGTTGAGGTAGTTAGGACGCGATAAGACTGCGCGGCGGGAGGGGGGAGGGGATTATGTTGCGTCGATATGGAACGCGGGGGAGTGAGGCCCGGAGCTTTAGAAACGGCGGAATAAGCGGAATGGCTTTAAAGCTGAACAACCGCGTCGACACTGAGGTGCGCAGCGAGAATTCATGACGCTTTTTTTTTAACGACGTGAAGGAGATTGTAGGTGTTTTTTCTTTAACTATCGAGAATCGGATGATTTTTTAAATATTATTTTCGCTCCTACCCGAAATAATTTTTTTGATATATGAATAAACTTCAAATAAAAAATGCAGAATTCTCGAAAAAGTATTATCTTCGCTACTAATCTAAAGAATATAAATAAATGTGTTAATTTTCAATAAATATAAAAAATTTCCGTAGAATTACCGCTGAAAATCTAATATCTTCCCAAAAATCCCACCCAGAAATCGATTCCACCCTCTCGTCCCTCTCCCCCCCGAATCTAAAATGTCCCGCCGCCGCCGGCGCCGCTGCGTCGCCTCGCGCGATATTGTCTTACCCGCCGTGTGCATGTAACGCGACGCGATCGTCGTCGTCGCGTTCGTCCCTCCTCGCTGCGCTGCAAAGCGCAAGCGTGTAATGTCCCGGAGGCGCGTCGAGAGCGAGGCCGGCGGCCGCGGGATGTCTCTCCCGGGTGCGGCCCGACGGGGCGAGCGCGAGAGCGCACAGGCGAACCAACAAAGCGAAGGAAAAAACGAGAGAAAGAAAAAAGAAGAAAAAAAAAACGAAGAAGAAAGTGCCAGTTAAGAGTAACAGGCCCCCGTGAGACGTGGAGAGGCAGAAGGCAGGCGGCAGCGGCGGTGGCGGCGGGTGGCGGTTGGACGTTGGAACGAGCGAGCGAGCGAGCGAAGCTATCGAGTGTATATAGGATGAAGGGAGGAGGAGGAGGAGGAGAGGAGGCTCAGGCCTGGGTTACACCGCGGCAACAGCGGCGGCGGCGTCGGTGGCGGCGGGACGGGGCCCGCTCGGCCATCAGCCATCCTGTCATAGACAGGATGTGAGGGTCCGCGAGCCCGGACCGCGACGCGCGCTGCGCTGCTCGCCAGCGGCAGCGGCGGCGGCGGCGGCAGCGTCGTCAGCGTCAGCGTCGTAGTCGTCGCGCCGCAGCGTCGTCGTCGTCGTTTCGCCGGAATTACGCGCGTCGCTGTGTTGGTGCGTGCGCGCCGCAGCCGCAGCAGCGAAGCCGCGAGCGAGGGACCCGCGCGCGCGGCGATAAGTTCCGGGCCACGTCCGTGGGAGCTGTTAGCCCGGGTGGTGTATATATGTATATATATAGAGGTGTATGTATATATATATGTACGCTGGGTATATTCGCGATGGTGCGCGCCAACGGCGCCGCGGGTCGTCAGATGTCTGCACGGCGCGGGAGAGAGAGAGAGGGAATAAAATATGTTGTGGCGATTATCGCCAGACTCGCGGGCGTTGATAGCGCAACGCAAGTTGGGAATCTGGCGTCGATCGCGATAACAGAAACAAGCGGAATTTACGAATATTGATTTGTTGTACGGTCGTTCGGTGACGATGTTGAACTGACGAGCGGAATATGTTGGACTGAAAGTCGGTTGGGACTTTGGGACTTGGATGGGACTATATTTAGGTTGCACTGAGAAAAAGTAATAGTTGTGATTACCAATCGTTGGTCAGAGCTGCTAATATTTTAGTAACTGCAACCGATATTTTGGTACATCCAACCAATGATTGGTAACCGTAACCACTGATTTTTTTTAAGTGTGGAAATATTGTTTTGCTCAGCCGGAAGTCATTGAGACTATATCCCGGAATTAATATCATAGACTTGTCCCACAAATCCTATGCGAGTGTGGGAATCATCGCTATATTTTGATCGCTGTGTTGATTCGCGTTTATACATGTATATAGTATACACACACACACATTTACATATATTTATATTTAAGTGTTGTATATAGTTTGTATCCGCGTCTCTCGCGAAGGACGAGGCACGATTGAGCCGGCGAGGAAGATGTTTATTGCGTACGTCGCGAGAGCGAGTGAGAAGGAGAGACAGAGAGAGAGAGAGAGAGAGAGAGAGAGAGAGAGAGAGAGAGAGAGAGAGAGAGAGAGAGAGAGAGAGAGAGAGAGAGAGAGAGAGAGAGAGAGAGAGAGAGAGAGAGAGAGAGAGGGAGACGGAGATAGACGGATAGATAGAAGGCAGGATAGGACGACGACGCGGAGAGAGCTGCAGTCCGCTCGATGGGCGCGCGAACCGGGAGGAGATTCCCCGAGGGATCGAACGAGAGAGGGCCCAGGTATACGCGAACCGCGGCCGCGCCGCTGCGGTCCCCGGAACCCCGACCGCGGGGCCCGATATAGCTCCGACCGAGAGACTCGGCGTTACCGGGCGCTGCAATATGGCTATTGGTGTCCGTGAGGTTTCGTAGGTATTGGCCGTAGTCGCGAACCGCCGCGCGCAGCGAAACCGCGGGCGTTCCGGTGTAGCGAAAGAAAAAGAGCGTCGTATTTACTGCGTTCGAGGGCGAGGCCCAAGGTACATGGATTTTAGCGCGGTATACGACTGTATACATATATACCTCCACGGTATATATTATGTATTTTCCTCTATAAAAATATAGGGTGTTAAACGCAGTCAGTGTGGTCTTTTTCATAATTGTTATTTATTATAGTGTTAACACAAACACTTTTACGGTGTATTTTCGTGACACCGGCGATTTTGTTAAGATTATTTCCGTGTCTATTTCATTAACATCGATTTTAGGATTTTTTCGGATTTTAGGATTTTTAGGATTTTTTTCGGAAGTTTGAAGGAGGCGTAGAAATAAATATATATATACACATCACGGTATATATGGTGCGAGGAACGGTTGCACATGTATTTGGAGGGACGAGTATTTTTTTTTACGCATGCACAGTCACGTGCGTCGATGCTGCGTGAATATAAGCTCCGCGCGTCTGCCGCTACCCGATGAAGCTCGACGCGCAGTACGTGCGCTGCTGCTGTCGCTGCTGCGGCTGCTGCTGTTGGTGCGCGAACGCGCTCCAACGGAGGCTGCATATATTCCGCTCGCGAAGCCGTAGGGATGCCTGCGTCGGTGTGTTGGTATCTGTACAAATGAGCCGGCGCGTACGCAGATGCGGGGAAGGTGCATCGGGGTCGAACTAGTCGATGGGATGCTCGGGTCACTGGCAGCTGTACACCGAGATCATGCACTTGTTTTATAAGATTCTAATGGGTACGAATAAAATAATGATTGGCTGCGTAGATATCCGGAATATGTGGGTCTGGTTATATATAGTGTTTTAAATAAATCCACAGGTCCCAATAGTCGCTAATGCTTTTTTTTTTTTTTTTTTTTTTTTTTTTCATATTGTTATTAGCTTATTTCAAATCGGTTATCCCGTTGCGTTGACACTTTTGTCCACTGCGAAACTTCCTTCATCCGCGAACTAAAATTTATATCGCGATATTTTCACTTAACCCCCCTGAGCAGCTCAACTGCGCCGTTCGCGTCTCTGCCGTCGACGCGTCGACGCCATATGGCGCGAACGGCGCGCGCGCGCGGACCTGAGGGGTCCCGAAAAAGTTGCTCCACCAATTCCAGGTAAAAAAACTTCGAGTGATTTATTTTTTTCTTTGTCAAAAAAAAGGAAACGCGAAAAAAAACGACTCAAAAGCGATCAATTTCCGGTGCTCTCGAGTTATCCTCGCCTGCTGCGTGTTTCGAGCTCGCGGCACTCGATTCGCGGACACAACATCCGAGTATTCGTTCGTACGACGAGAAGGCACAAATTATTTCGCGGTTTCGCGCAAATTATCTAGCGAAATATATTTCGCGGGTCGCAGCAATACCAATATTGCGCCCAAGATTAAAAACAATATGGCAAAAAAAATCGAGTAACCTGGAATATTTAGTTAGCCCTTTGGGTGATCCCTGTTGACCCCCGACCCCTTTCCGTAATACCCATCGCGGTGTGCGCTATACACATACCGCGTTATGTACTATATACATACATATATAATATACATACGCAGTGCACATCCGCCGACGCGATATTATCCGACACTTTTTCAAAAAATAAAGTGACGGAATAATAATATCAAATAACCCGCGCGCCGTATTTAGTTAGCCCGATCGGGCGATCTGCCTCTCCCCCTCCCCCTTCCCGTTATCCCCGTCGCCGGTATAATTCCCGCGCGCGGTGTACGTTATGCATGTAGTACACAGAGCCGCTGGCGGCCCCGCGGTCGGTGCGGCTCTCTC
Organism: Itoplectis maculator; assembly: GCA_964034905.1. NCBI lineage: Eukaryota > Metazoa > Arthropoda > Insecta > Hymenoptera > Ichneumonidae > Itoplectis > Itoplectis maculator. The sequence goes on from OZ035857.1 coordinate 10,048,613, forward strand.
GCTCGCTCGCGGACGGTGAACGCGCGCGTAGAGCGCGCGGCTTCAGCCGACGACGGCGGCGAGACGAGAGCAGCGCTGGCTGCTCGACCACTCGCGCCGCGGGAAAGAGAAGGAGACACCGCGAGAGAGCCCCCGAGAACCGAGAACGCAACGCAATACCTACGACCCGTATACTACATAGCGCTATATATATATGTATGCACATATAGTGTATACCTACACACATATATATATATACAGGCTGCTATCCAGGCTTCGCCTTTGTGAGAGACGCTGCTGCTGCCGCTGCCGCTGCTACCGCTGCGTTTTCGATGCTTCGCTGAGCCCTCTGGCTGCGCGTTGCACTCGCGGTGCACACAACACACCAGCGGTGCGCGCTGAGCGCGCGCGCGAGAGAGCAGCGAAGACAGAGAGACGCGCCAGACGAGGGAGAGAGAAGGAGAGGCAAAGAGAGGGGAGGAACGAAGAGAAGAGAGCGTGGAAGAGTGAAGAACCCGCGTGCGCGCGGGGCTCTGAGCAGCGCGCGGCAGCTGGTCCCTGTGCGTGCGACACTTCCACTCAATTCGCGGGACCCGCATGCTATATACCGCGCGCGGCCCGACGAGGCGGCGCAGCGGTGCAGCGTGCGCGCGCGATTGCCGATCGCCGCGTTTCGCAGAGGTAGCGGGGCGAAGGGGCGAGGGCGAAGGGGGGAGGGGGACGGAAGGGGGCCAGGGGGACTCGCGCGATCTCCCGGTTCGTTGATGCGCCCGCGAGAACCGCCTCGAGCTGCGCCATACGCACATAAGTGTGTTTGTGTGTGTGTGTTTATATGTGCATGTGAGGGTTTCTGTGTTGGTACATCTGCCTATAAGCGCGATGTGCGCGCACGTGTTAAATTACATACGCGTTTGTGGGTGGTTTGGTCGGTCGGTCCGTCGGTCGCTCGGCTGCGGCGTTCATATTCATAGGCGAAGAACCCGCGACGCGACGCGTGTGTGCGTTGGGACACACGTCGCGTTGGGTGCGAGGGGAGTAGGATTTTATACGTGGGATGCGCGGGGAGGAGGCGATTCCGCGCGCGCAGCAGGATGTTTGGGACCGGCGCGGATAATTTGGTTATTGAATAGATTTTCGGTGGGAATTTAGTCGAAGCGGTTTTTGGGTTTGGGTTTGGCTGGAATTTCGCTGTTCAGGGGAGTTGGGATTGTGGGGGGAGGGGTGGGGGATATCGATGCAGGCAACGATTGAGTGAGATTGAGTGGTAATTCAGTTTTCTATGGATTTTTTAATTTGTGTTTATTTCAATTTTTAGGCTTATATGACTTTTTTTTATTTACTTAATTTATTTGACTTCGATTCGAATTTTTGGGATAATTATTGCTAGGCAATAATCGCCGCTGATTTTTTTTTAACTCACGTGCATTTCGCTTAAGGACATAAAAATGCGATTTAATATTTCGGCAACAACGCAAACATGTGAGAAAAATATATTGTCGCTTTTTCGCGAAATTGTCGCACATCTTACCGTCGTAATTGTCGCGATTATCGCGTCGTCGTGCGACGAAAAAAAAATGCTTGGGAAAACCCGTGAATACCGGAAAAAATCAAAGTGCGGCATTGTCACTCGTTATCGCATCCTTCCTCGCTCCAATCTGCCCGACAAAGCGTTGAGCGTCTCTTTGCGCCGGCAAATTACAGTGACTACGCGCGTTTATATCTCCCGGTGCCTTTTCTTTATTCCGCCGTTCGCGAGACGGAGGTCTCGGCGCGCTTCCCGGTGAATAACTTAAGTCGGTCTCCACGTGTGCGCCGGATTATTAAGCGCGGGCACCGGTGAACCGAGGCAAATCTGCAGAGCTTGCACAAACAGCGACAGCTTCAGTATCCCCGTCAATCGGTACATATATACCGATTGATACATATACATACCAATACTCAGGGAAAACCGGGACAAAATGAGTTACCCGGGGTCAAACGGTGAATGTTTTTTTTTTTAGACTTTTACCCTGTTTCGAAAATTGGGGTAAAATGGGCTACCTCCCCAATTCTTAAAAATCGAATTTCAACCCCCATTTGACTCCGAATATTTTTGTTCATGCACAACATTTATTGAAAATCGAGTTTTTTTTTTGTTTTTACTAAAAAGCAGTGAATATACTTTTTGGATATTGTGAGAAAACCGATTTGTATATTTCCCATTTTACCCAAATCTCGCGTATATTGGGTATACAGAGTCGCAGGAGAGTGAAACGTTGGCGCGCATTGTTGTCACACGAACGCAGAGGACACACACAGAGGTCATAATAGCCACGAAGCCGTCGGTCCTCGCCGCTGGCAGCTATATACGATCGAACGGTGCAGTGACTAATCGGCGCAAAAAAATACACACACACGGACCGACGCATCGAACCGCGTGTTCCACGGGTTCTTCGTCGCGGCTGAGGAATCCGCGGTCGACGGTCCATCCGGCGAGTGGGGGAGGGGAGGGTGGGGGGGGGGGGGGGGAGTATGACGCGCGCGAAGCCGATTTCGCCGAGCGACGGACGCGCGCGGGGCTTCGACGACTTCCAATATTTCACGGGGAAAAAAGCGTCGCGCCTTCGCCGACGCCAACCGACCTGACAGATTCTCGATTGAACATGCTAAACCGGTGAACGTCGCGCTCTCGTCTCGCGCCTCTCGCGACGCCGCACAAAGCTCCGAGCTCTTTACGAGTAATCGACTCTTGGAACAATTTTCTTTTTATTTAAAAAAAATCAATATTTTCGACGATGTCAATTCCTTTTTTACCTTTTTGAGCAAAATTTCGGTTTTTTATAATTGCATTTTTTTGGTCCTTGGAAAAAAAATGGTGTAAATATTAAAAATCAAACAATTAATCATCACTCAATAATTATGCAACCCTAAAATAGTTACATTTCTTTTCTTTTCTCAATTTCTATGCAATCAGTCAACTTCAAAGACAGTAAATTTCGTCAAGAGCGACAAAACCTCAAACATCCACAATCACCGACGAAGAATCTTCGATTCCTCGCGCGACTAGCAACAAGTCCCCTCCTCTGGGTCCTTCGTCACCGATTCCCCAAATCCATATTTGTCAAATACCCCCGGAACTTCGCATAAATCCCACCTCTCTCAGCCTCTCAAGACCCGCGCTCATCAATCGTTGCGGCGAGGCAAAATTTCTTCCCGGCCGCGCGCGATCCCTCCTAAAAAGATTTATAGGCTGCTCGCCGGGTGCCGCGCGTAGTATACACACGGACAGACCCACGGAAAGGTCGAACTCTGGCTAGGATTATTGCGCGCGAGTCTGCGAGAAAGTGAGACGGCAACTGAGAGAGAGAAAAAAAAGAGAGCGAGAGACCCAAGAGTGGATATAGCGGGATGACGAGGAATATAAGAGAGCTAGACGCGACGGGCCATAACAGGCGGAGAGAGCGGGGTGAGAGGGGGGAGCGCGAGGGGGGCTACGGGGGGCTAAATGGGGGGACGTCCCCCGTCCCTCCTCCCTGAGGCATCCTCTTTAGAAGACCCTTAACCCTGCGGGTGACGCGCTCGGATACCACTCGTCCGTCCATCCGCCCGTCGGTCCGTGGGTCGGTCGGTCGGTCGGACGGTCGCTCGGTCGGTCGGTCGGTTGGTTCGCTCGTTCGTTCGTTCGTTCGTACGTACGAAGCGCATCGGACAAAAGGGTTCAGCGAAGCCGCGGAGTTCCAACCGGAGCGAGCGAGCGAGCGAGCGCGGGGCCACCTAACCGGCGTCCTCGTGGCTCGACGCGACGCCCGAGGGGCGGAGGTGAGCCAACAGCAGCGGCAGCAGCGGCAGCGGCGGCGGCAGGCAGAGGAGAGGCGAGAGAAGCAGCGGCAGCGACGCGCCGCGCTATATAGCCAAAGCCGTATACCAGCAGCAGGAAGCTCGCGATGCGTGACTCACCGAACCCCGACCGAATGGTATGGAACCCGCGGTTCGCGCGCGCGTTGCGCGCACCCGCCTCGCGCGTCTCCCTCGTTCGCTCATTATCCTCGTCTCTCTCTCCCTCCCTCGTTCTCGCTTCGCGAGAGCGTCGCGCGCGTTATTCTCTCTCTCCTTCCTCGTCCGACTCGCGAGTCTCGCTCTCGCGTTTATCTCTCCATCTCTCTCTTTCAGCTCTCTCACTGCCGCCCAGACCCGCCTGTGCACAATTCCCGCCGCGCGGCGCGATTATCCGTCCTTCTCCGTCGCTCCGCGAGAGCCTCGCGCGTTTATACCTCCTTCTCTGTCGCTCTCCGCGAGAGCCTCGCGAGTTTATTCCTCTTTCTCCGTCGCTCCGCGAGCCTCGCGGGTTTATCCGTCTTTCTTCGTCGCTTCGCGAGCCTCGCGGGTTTATCTCTCCTTCTTCGTCGCTCCGCGAGCCTCGCGGGTTTATCTCTCTCTCTCTCCGCGAGCCTCGCGCGTTTTTTTTCCGTCCTTCTCTCTCTCGCTCACTCTGCCCGAGTCTCGCGCGTTTCCCGCCCCTCTCCCTCGCTCCACGTGCCTCGCGCCTTTTTCTCTCTCTCACTTTATCTCGTCCCGTCTCTCTCTCCCCCTCGCGTTCCACGCAGCACGTACACCGACGCGCGGACTTATTCGCGCGGGCTCTCTTCCCCCTTCCTCACCACCCTCCCCCCTCCGTCCTCATCCGCCATCCGCGTCGCGTTCGGCTTTCCTCGTTCCTCTCGTTCCCGTCGCCGCTCTGTGTTTGCCCGCGTCGACTTTCCTTCTTTCTCTCTTTCTATATATTTCCCCCTCGCGTGTTCTCGCGCGCTCACGGCCCCGCTTCTCCCTCGTCCCCCCCCCCCGGCCGTTCGGTCACCCTCTCCCCTCGCCACTCCACCCCGACTCGCCTCCCTCCCCCCTCGCAGTCCCCCTCGCGTTGCTCGCGAGCGAGAAACGGTGGAACACAGGCAGCGTCGTAGTTGTCGCCGCCGTCGTCGTCGTCGCCGTCGCCGTCGTCGTCGCTGCGACGGAAACGCGCGCGCTCGGTGTGGCCCCTCGTCCGTCGCGACCCCGACGGTTGGTATACCACCCCCCTCCCCCCTCCCTCCCACTCTCCTCCCGTCCGCCCCTCCGGACGATCTCACTCCACCCTGCTGTGTTCTATACACGCTCATGCCTAGCCCGTGCCTACCGCCTCTCCTACTCTTCACGCTGCTCTCCCCCCTCCACCCCCCTCACCACCACCCCCCCGGACTCCCCCCTGTGCGCGCGCGAGAGACCGAGGCACATCGCCCGCGGACCCTTTGTCCTCTGCCATCACCTCGCGTTATTTCACACTCCCTCGCGCGTCATCGTGCGTACGCACGTACCGAGCACGGGGCGAGCGAAGGAACGAGACACGACGCCGCGCTCGCGCGGACGAGACGAGACCGCACCGATGTGCAGCGAGCGAGCCGAGCGAACGGCGCGCGCGTGTACGCGCGGGGGCCGCGCGCGCCACGTGAATAGTACATGGGACAGAGTTTTGTACTACGGGTGGATGGGATTATGTACGAGGCTTGAGAGTTGTGTGGAGGGTTTGCATGTATCTGTTTATGTGTACATTGATTGTATGTACAAATGTGTGTGCGTATGTGTATATATGTTGGCTTGTGTATTATGTAGGTGTAAATGTGTGTATGGATGCGTTATTTGTATATAAGGCAATGTGTATGGGGATTGTATGTACACATGTGTGTGCGTGTGTGTATATATGTCGGCTTGTATATTATGTAGGTGTAAATGTGTGTATGGATGCGTTATTTGTATATAAGGCAATGTGTATGCGGATTGTATGTCCAAATTTGTGTGCGTGTGTGTGTATATATGTTGGCTTGTATATTATGTAGGTATGTGTGAATGTGTGTATGGATGCGTTCATTTGTATATAAGGCAATGTGTATGCGTATGTGTTTGTGTATGTATTATATACAAGTCCACGGGGGCTGAACGCATTCACGCGACGCGTGCAGAGCGCATCCTGCACGTTGTATGCGCGGTACACGGGACTTCGCATCCGTAGTGCGATTTTGCTGTATCGCCGCACGAGCCGTACGTATTGTGCGAGCGAAGAGGCGCGCACGAGAGCCAAATCGAACGGACCATTGACTCCATTTGCGGATTTTCGGCGGAATCGCTTTTGAAGGTTGGAACTAGGGAAAGTTTGGCGCGACTAGGGGGGGGGGGGGGGGGGGGGCATAGCTGAGGGGCACGATAATTAGGGCATTGGTGAGTGATGAAATTGGGAGGTTGGGGGTGGACGACTGTTTTGTGAGATTATGGTCTTTTCTTTTTTAGAAAATACTGAGATTTTTCGGAGAGCGGAAGTTTTAATAGGTGAATCGACAACTTAGGAATTTGTCTGTTTTGTGGAATTAAATGGAACTTGACATATAAATTTGTGATCTTTTTAACGAAATATCGGACACACTTTATTTTCAGGATTTCTATATTACGAAAAAAATCGTCAATTGCAGATTTTTTTATACCTTAAACATGAAAAGTGTAATACTTATTTTACTATTTTTCCAAAAAAAAAAAATCACTTTCTCCCGCGAAGGGAGATTTCAACAACGTTGAGCACATTCATCGTGAACTGTAAAACTTCCTGAAATAGGGTTAAAAGTGGTGAGTATGGAGCGACATACGGTAAGAAGAGGCCATGAAAATACCGTGTCATCCTCGCGAGGACGAAAAGAGAAGAAAAAGGCAAGGCGAGACGAAGGCGAAAGGAGAGAGAAATGAAGAGAAGCTGTTTTCCGGCTTAATGTGGGTATGACACGGGTGGTCGGGGGGAACTCGTCGATTTGTCACGACTTCACAGCGCGCATGTTACATTGAACGTGCAGTAATCGTTGTCCTCGTTGTCGTCGTGCGAATCGCACGACACGGTGAGCCCGGAGTTCTCAATAAGTCTTTCAACTCGACGTCGCGGGAGGGTGATGACATTCCGCCTCGTCATGTTGCAGCGCACGAGCAGAATGTAACACATCGCTGATGGTCAGTTCTCACTCGGAAGTGCACAGGTTCATCTGACCAATTTTTTGTTGTTCAAAAATCTGTGGCTGGACTTCGCAACGATTTTTTGTCATTTTTTAAATAAAAAAAGCAGAACAAGGCTTTTTGGAGTCTGCGATATTGGAGTCATATTTGAAAGACCGAAATTAATTATCAATGTAGAATTTAATTTATTTATTTTTAATTTAATAATTATGAATATATTAAGTTTTCACACCACGAACAAAAAATAAGAAGCAAACAATTATGTCTCAACTGTATCAATTCATGAATCCAAATAAAAATGTTATACCACTTAAGGACAACATGAGGCACTTTGTGTTTTCGTTGTTTCGTGACATTCGGCGCGAAGAAAGTGACAAGACACGTCACGGATATATAATCTCGTGGCGTGTGGCACGAAATTCGCACCGGTCTACGATGTCGCCGCGGCGAAGTCTCGGGCACGTGAAAATCGTCGGCGATAAATAACGACACGACTTCCAGACGTGGAAACCGAGCGAAAGGGGAAAAAAAAAACAGACCAGGAGACACCGGGGGTGCGAAAAAAAGGAAAAAGAAATATAAAACAAGTTACCACGTTCACCCTCGAGACACATGCGTTGGCATTCGTCCCGCTGGAAAATCACCCCCTCAAATTATAGTCCGTCGTATAGAAAATCACGGGCGACATCGACCCTTGATAGGGTGGATGCCCCGGTCTATTACTGCCGTAAGCACAGACGACAGCCACTGTGAGTTATCGCTTTGGACTTGTATCTTTTTTTACTGTCCCCGGTTTTAGGTCGGAAGGTCAAGTACACTAAGCTTTACTGCATATGTATTTAAATGATTTAAAAAATTGATTAAAAAAATGCAAACACATTTTTGTAATTGGAATAATTTTCCAATAATTATTTTGAGGTCCGTTGAGAAATTCCGAGACTTTTTAAAATAGCTTTTAAATTTCCCAGGAACAAAGTCCCAGGATCAAAGCTTATAATGAAAAGACACAAAAATAGTGATATGAATGAATATTAATTGTATCATTTAAAATGTTCAACTGTATAAAATTTATTAAAAGATTCCGTCGCTACATTTTCGTAATTAACCCTATAATATTAATCGATATAAATATTTTCAGCAATTATCGTACACCCGTTAAACCGTCTTTAAAGCTCCCGAGCGGAGAAAATCCGACCGCTTGTAATTCGAGGGCACGAAAGAAGGTCATATGCGATGCTTTATTTCCCCGGTGAACCAGCGACGACACACAATTTCTTTATTCAAAATCGAATAACACGAGACTCGCCTGTGGCTGAATGTGTGGAGCGGGGAAACCCCGTTTCCCCTTTCGCACTGTAACGACGTAAAAGGGTAATAGGTACGTAAAGCTGGATGATTGATATCTGGCCGAAGGGTTGCAAGTGATTAGCTATTCCAGGCTATTACCCAGACAATCACACACGGCATGAAACACTTCGTGGCAAATAATTTCCCTAGAATTTCCTCGATCACGTAACTATACATCCCACGAAGTTACTTCCTCCCTGCAAAAAAAATTATCCACCAAAACAAAACAAAAAAATGTCCAAGAAATTCCGATCCATTGCCCGGTAAATATTTCGCGCATGACAAACATTTCCCGGCAAACAAATTTTCCGAGTATTTTCCCGAAAAAATGCGACGCACGCCTCCCAAATCAAACTCCCCAATACCGTAATTAAATCTCCGCAAAAAATGACTTTCTCGCCCCAAAAAAAAAATCATCGACCAAAAAAAAATGTCAAAAATCCCGACCAAAAATCCGTCGCGATCCCCGTTGGAAAATCGCGATCCGCGCCGGAAATTCGTGCGTTTCACATCGCTCGGCTCTGCCCGCGCGTCGCTGTCCACGGTCCACGCGCGCGTCGCGCGGTCACGAGTGAATTTAGGGTGGTGAACACGGCGGACTAATAACAAAGGGGTTCGGCGGGGCGGTGATTGGGGTGCGCGGAGCGTGTCGGGGTGAGTCGCCAAAGGGGAGGCCGTCGGTTCGTGGGACTTTGGGGGGTTAGCGCTCTCCCTCACCCCCCCCCCCGGCTTCCCCCCTTCCACCCCTCTCTTTGGGGCTACAGGGTCGCCGCGGGCATCGTAGACGCGACTCTCGTCGCAATAAGGAGGGATCGCGAGCAGAGAATCGGGAAGCGAGAGAGCGAGAGAGAGAGAGACGCACAATGTATTGATGTGTTGTAAGACAGAGAGAGAAGAACCGACGTGGCGCGAGAGACAGAGCGAGAGAGACGGAAAATACCCGCGAGAACACTGCGAACACTGGGGTAGAGTCGCGGCAACGGCAGGAGAGGTCGAGGGCGGCGAAGTGTCGGGTAGGGTGAGGCAGGCGGTGGGTCGCGGGTGGGTCGCGCGGTGGGGGAGGGGGGCAAAGGGGGGTTGGGTGGTATGGCGAAGGAGAACGAGCGAGGGTGAGGCGGTTGGTGTGGGAGGCGATGGCGAGGAGGAAGAGGAGTAGGAGGAGGAGGAGGTTTCGAAGCGAGATGAGGGGCCGGGGAGGGGGACAGAGGGGGGAGGAAGAGGGAAGAGAGAAGAACAGCGCGGACGAGGGAAGGCGGTGACCCGCGGTGCCTGTCTGCTGCTGCTGCCGTCGCTGCTGCCGCCGCTGCTGCTGCTGCTGGCCGCGTTTCCAGACCCGCAGCTCTAGCGTTATAGCGTTATATAGCGTGGGGTGGCGTAGCGCGCGGCGCGCGGACGTTCAGCGAAGAGAGAAGAGCGTGAGCGGTGAGCGCGCGCGCGCGCGAAGCAGGAGAATCGGCGAGAGAGCGAGAGAGATAGAGAGGAAAGAGCGCGAACGCCGCGAGAGCGAGAGAGACGACGAGCGCCGCGAGCGCGAGCGAAAGAGAGAGGGAGAGGAGCGCGAGAGTGAGAGAGAGGGAAGAGAAGCGAAGAGAAGAGAAGCGCGACGGCAACGGCAGCGGCGGCGGCGTCGCCGGCGGAGGCGCGCCGAGGCGAACGGACAAGGGACGCGCGAGGCGCGCGGCGGGGGTGGTGGGACACGGCCTGGCGAAAAGGGGGACGCCGGGGTGGCGGTGCGGCGGCAGCAGCAGCAGCGACGGCGGCGGCGGCGGCGACGGCGGCGGGGCACAGGGAGGACGGAGGTAATTTGAGCGTCACACGCTGAGCGAGCGGCAACGAACGAACGCCAGGCCAACGTCTATGTGCTACATAAAGAGCCAGCAGCGGCGGCGGCAGCAGCAACGGCGACGGCAGCAGCAGCAGCAGCCAGCAGCACAGCGAACGAACGAACGAACACGCCCGCTTCGCCTCGCCTCTGCTGCTTCTCGTCCTCTGCTGCTTCTCTTTCTCTCTCTCTCTCTCTCTCTTGCACGCGCACGAGGGAGAGAGAAGCTCTCTTTTCGCGAGAGAGAGAAAGAGAGAAACCGAGGGGCGAGAGCGAGAGAGAGAGAGAGCCTCTTATGTATCCGAGGCATCGCGGAACCTACGACGCGACGCGAGACGCGCGAGCCCATGTACAACGCGTCCCAAAAGTCCTCTGACGAAGACGAAGACGAGAGGGCGGGGGGAGGGGGAGAGCGAGAGCTAGACGAGTCCGCCGCTGCCGCCGCCGCGCGTGCGGACTCGTCGCGTCGCTCGCGCGCGCTCTCTTATCTCTCCTTTTCTCCGCTGCGCCCGTATTTTTCGCGAGAGCGAGCGAGAGGGTAGGGGGAGGGGGGAGGGAGAGAGGTGGGAGTCTCGGTTGGATGGTCGCGACGTCTGCGACGAGGACGTGTGCTCTATGCCGAGAGTCGCGACCTCGCGGACACTGTGGGCGACACACACGAGAGGAGGGCCGATGAGAGTTTTCGGGAGACCGGCGAGACGAGCTCGAGCACGGGCGAGAGTTTTTGATGAGACTCCTTCGTTCCTCCTATCTCCGGGCTGCGTGTATATCTATATATGTGCGAAAATGTGTGCACGTGCGTAAGCGTGTATATATGTATATACATGTCGTACGTAAGGTGGCTATGGTGTTGTACATGACACTGGAAATGCATCGGAGACGCCGGTACTACAGGGCGTAATGAATTTTTTAAGGCAGCCTTTTTAACGCCTTTTCGTCATACCGATATCGTCAGCCGACAGTCCGAGCACTCAGGGGGGTGGGGGAGGGGGGAAGAGAGGACAAGATCATTTGTAAGCATTAAGCTGCCACCTATTTCAACGCAGATTTTTGTCCGCGAGTAATTAATGTCGGGAGGCAAAACACTTATTTGCATAGTGTTTGCCAGCAGCAGCAGCAGCAGCGCCGTCACAGCAGCGAGGAAAGTGCGACGAGGTTCGCCGGTTACGAGCAAATCCGACGGATTTTCGGGTAAATAATTGCGCAGCGGGACGTGTTCTTTTTTTCTTTTCTTTTTGTGGCGAGAATCAAACAAGTGTAGATGTGGTGAATTTATAGTAACTTATAAACTGACCGGTGCTCTGATTTGAACTTTAATCGCGTGTTCGTCGAATTTTTATGATTTTCTCAATTAATTATCTCAGTCTGTGACAATTTAAATGAAATATAATTTGTATCATAATTATTTCGTAGCGAAATCTTTATAACAATACATTAATTTAATAATAATAATAATCATAATAATAACTATATTATAATATCATAATTTTATTATAAAGCAGCATAATCCCCTCCACAAAGAAAGTAAAAAATACAAGAGACAGTGATTAATCGCAAGGCAATTGCACCCGCACATTCTCAAAAAGTAATGATACGCCCGTTAATTGAGCTGCAGTTTTACGACCCTCGTGGTCGGGACAATAAAGCGAATGGGCCGTAAAAAAGGTGGCAAGGTGCCTGCGCCCGGCGTGTAGCGCGTTAAAGGGGTTGAAATCTCACTTCAACTTTCTCGGATCTTGTTTTTATAAGTTTCCAACTCGCTGGTGCCGCTGCCGCTTCTGCTGCTCCGAGTATCTCGTCGCGACATATTTCGGTGCATTCCCGGCGGGACTTGTTGCGTATATCCGCGTCTTCTTAATTTACTTTATTCGCGTTATCTCGATTTATCTTGGTCCCCGCGAATTGGGTGGACGCGATGTATATACACCCACACCCACACACCCACACACCCACACACACAAAGTACACATATATACATGTACATATATATCGCGTCCAGTACACACGGTAGATTGCGGGCTGCTGCGCTCGGGAGATGCATCGTATAGCGTATAGCGTGGTATTAGTAGGTGAGAGCGCCGCGCGGGCGAGCGAGCAAGACGCGGGAGACGGAGAGAGGAGGAAGAGGCGGCAGCGGCGGAGGTGGAGGAGGAGGAGGAGGATTGATCGCGCGGGTCTCTCGCTCGAGCGAGAGAACCCGCGCGCCGCCCGGCGCTTCTCTCTTCTCGCTCCGAAAGTTTCACAGGCTGCTGCTGGCTGCAGGCTGTTCGGTGCCTCGGTCTGCCTGCCTGCCGCCTGCCTGCCTGGCTGTGCCTGCCTCCCTGCTTGCTTGCTTGCTTGCCTGCTTGCTTGCTTGCTTGCTTGCCTGCTTGCTTGCTCGCCTGCGCCCGGTCGCCGCGCCGAGAGCAGCGCGGCTACGTGTATCGGGTCGGTATCGAGGCGGAACGACGAGCGAGGGTTCCGCGGGTTATATCTACCGCGATCCTACGTGACGATGTACAAGGCGGTTCAAAAGCATCCTTTCTCTCTCGAGATATATCTTTCTCCCTCTCTCTCTCTCGGTCTATCTTTCTCTCTCTTGATCTATCTTTCTCCCTCTCTATCTCTGTCTCGACAACGACGATGGTGGGGATTATAGACGGAACTCGTGTCAGCGATGTGGGAGGAGGGTGGAGGGGATGAAAAATTAAATTTAGGTGTCGATAATATTTTTGAGAAATTTTGTGAGATGTTTGCTTATGTTAATAAGAATAGCGTATCGAGTAAAAAAAATAGTTTGATTTTTTTTGCGATAATTTAATATTTTTTTAGGTGTCACAGCGCAGTAAAGGCAGAAAGCATGTATAGGAATAAAATCGATGTACTGACAGCGAACTAAAATTGTGGATAAAGGGGCTGCTAATGGCGAGACCGGAAGTCGCATGATTATTTCATGTTTCCCGGCGACATGTCATTTTGATTGAAAATTTGTCGATGAATTAGTAATGAACTAGAGCTTGAATCGATCACAAATGGCCGAGAAACTCCGGTTAATAATAAATCGTTTTTAAACTCAACATTAAATTCACCTGAAATTTCCAACGACGACGGAAAGTCCAGCTTCCCCGTCCGAGAAGCAGGAACCAAGCACCAGGAAGTGATCGGCTTCCGCCCCCCCCCCCCCCCCCTCCTCCCCCGGGCAACAAGAATGTCGCCCAATGTCGTGCGTCTCCCTTTCGGCTCTGTGACGCGCAGTTTACCGCAGTTTTTCACCGCTCTCCACGCTCGACGGCCGACGTCACGTGGATTCCGTCGATACAGGTTTTAAAGGACCTCCGCCGATCCCGGTCGCGCCGGGGGAGTCGCCCGTGTGTGTATATACAGCAGCAGGCAGCGGCAGCCTCCCTCGATTTCGCCGATTCCTACGGAAGAACCCACAGTCTCTTCTCATGAATGAAGGAGAAGAAGCGACGAAGAGGAAGCGAAGGAATAACGCGCACGAGTGCGAGAGGGCAGCGTCCGCTGCTGCTGCTGCTGCTGCTGCTGCGCCCGCACGTTTCTTCCGCGCTTCGAACGCAACGTAGAATCCTATAGAGCAGTGGCAGCAGCAGCAGCAGCAGCGTATACTATATAGTATTGTAGTATACAGAGCGAGGACGGAGGATGCGACCAACGTGCGCGCCCGGTGCGAGGACACCGTGTACCAAGAATTTGCCGTTTCTTTGTACGTCACCTCTGTCCGCTTCTCCTTCTCTCTCCCTTCTCTCTTTCTCTCCAACGTTCTCCATCCGCCCCTCCTCTCTCTCGCTCTCGATCGCTCACTCGCTCGCTCCACGTATTTTCTCGCCGTCTCTCTCGCTCGGTCGGTATTTTTCCCCCCCCCCCCCCTCTCTCTCTCGCTCCCGCGTCGAGCACTCTTTGACCGTTGTGCCTGGCCGCACATCTCTTTCTGCGTGTCGTCGCGCAGCGGGAGAAATTTCCGGAGGAACGAAATTGCCGTGGCGCAGAAAACGTGTGCCTCTGGCTTTTTCCTGACCGTTCCATCCCCCCCTCCTCCTCGCCTTCACCCCGTGTCGCTTCCCCCTCCTATTTTTATCGCTCTCTTTCTTCGCTCTGTCTCTTTTTCTTCACTCTTCGTCTCTCTCGCTCTTCGTGCTGTACTGTAACACCGGTGGGGATTTAAAAAGGGAAATAATACAGTGAGGAACGGAGTTTCTGCTTGACCTGAGACTCGGGATTTACTGCGCGCGCGGGGGAGAGGGCAGCTTGAGCGTACGGCTGAAAACGCGGGCTTTATATTGCAGTGAGCAATTTTATTGGGAATTTCCATTCACCATCGCGACCCCCCCCCCCCCCCCCCCCCTTTCCCCACCCCGTCATTATCGATCCGCGGTGGCGATACGCGAGTTTAATGTAGTGGATCCTCGGGAATTGTTTTTCAAGACGTGAGACTTAGCGTGTTTTCAAGGTCATTACAGCTCCTTACTCTTTTTTTTTTTTTTACGAAAAATTTTTTTTTTATGATGAGGTTTTTTCGTGTTTACATGATTCAAATTCGCAGACGATGACCCCCGACTCGTCAAACAGTCGTACCCGCGAATCTGGTGCATCGTGTGTAACGTCGAGGAAAATGGACACGCGGCGGAAAGTTATAGTTCGACCAACCGAGTCGCTATAGTTGTTTAGGCCAACCAGCTGACTAGACGGTAGACGAACAAGCGGCCGACTAATTGGTTAGGACGAGCGCATAATTGCCTCGGGCATGTACAACCGTTCTCGCTTGTCGCGTGGGGCAAGACGGTCAGGCATCTTGGACCGAAATACACGGCGAAGAAAAATATTCACCTGGGACACGAGTTTTATCTACAATAAAATTCAATTAAAATCAACTCATTTCTAACTATATATTTAAAATAAAAAAAAAATATATACATATGATACCAATCAACTGTTTTCCCTAAAAAAAAATCGCAACCCGACCCAGTCCCGTCCAAAGTCGTCCAAAGTTGTCCAAACAGCCGCAACTGTTTCACCGACACGCAAAATTTTCCATCCCATCCACAATCTTCATCAACGGTGTCTGACCATCCCCGAAAAATCGTCAGCTAACAGCCTCCCCGTTCTCCGTCACAAAACCCACTATAATCGTCTTACTAACAGCAAGAACAAACCCGACATATTTCCCTCATATTCCCTTCCCGCCTTTCCGCGCCGGCGGCACAGCTTCAGCTCCCGTGTCTCGTCTCGTCTCCCCCAATCTCTTGGACACGCGCGTTGCTGATGCCGGCGCTTCTTCTGATTCCGCTATTTCCACGGTGACGACGACGACGACGAGCGCGGCGTGTATACCGCGCGGGGCGATCCGCACCGAAAGACCGAGAGATACGAAGCAACGTTGGCGCGAGGGGGTACCGCGGGGGGGGAGGGGGGGTCGAAAGTACCTCTCGTCCGCGTCGATGCCGGGCACGTCTGCCTTTTGGGGCGCTCTGTATATATAGCCTCCTAGGACGCGTTTCGCGCTCACCCACACACACATAAACACATATATATCCACCTATATACATGTATACATATATTTATACACAGTCCCCCCACCTACACGACAAACCTTTAGCACATACATAAATACCAACCCATATAGTATATACACACACTATATGTAGAAACACATACATATACACACGTTTCGCAGGACAGGCGAAGTCTCCCTCACTTTCACGCTTACACCCGAGCGCGCAAAATACACGCGAGCGAGTGCGCTCTCACGTAGGAAGTTCCGCGCGCGCTGCTCTCCGCTCTCGCGCGGCTTATGTACACGCACATAGTGCACACCAAGTGGCCTCTCTTCCTCCCTCTCTCTCACTGCGTCTCGTTCCTTTCCACAGGCGACTCTGCGCCTGCAATATATATATATATACACACTGCTTATATATTTCGCAGCGTCGGTTGCGCTCTCGGCGTGTCTCTTGGAAGGTAGTACATAGCCGGTAAGGCCATGTGCGAGAGAGCCGCCGCCAGGCTAGAGAGAACACCGCGCGCGGCGATGTATATAGTATAGCGGTTCGGCGTAGCGTGGCGCGGCGAGCGCACCGCGAGCAGCAGCAGCAGCGCAGTGCCGCGCGTTGAGCGCAGAGAGAGGCAGAGAGAGAGAGAGAGAGAGAGATAAAGAGAGAGGGCGATACGGGAGAGGCAGCCGGGAAGCGGCAAGGCGAGCCGGGCAGAGAGGCAGTCGGGAAGCATGTACACGGGGTAGTCGCGCAGAGGGGGGTGGGGGGAGGGGGAGGGCCGCGGCTGGCTCTCTCGCGACTAGGGTCACTTGTGTATATAGCTGGCGCGGCACCGCCGGTCGCGTATAGCCGTCGCGCCAGCTAGCTAGCGGCTGGCTAGTCCACGGTGCACGAACTCGGCAGCGCCGAGGCAGCCACCGCCGCTGCTGCTGCTGCTGCTGCTGCCGCCGCCGCCGTTGGTGGTGGTGGTTGGCGGTGGAGGTGGTGGTGCTGCTGCTGCAGAGACCAGATCCATAGTTAATTACCGGCCTAATCTCTATTCGCGATTGCCCGAAACCGCTCGTAAATCCCTATCGGCCCGTTCGCCGCACGCACTACTGCCGTATATATGTATGCATGCATGTGTGTCGGTGGGAGAGAGAGAGGGGGGGGGGAGGAGGAGGAAGGAGAGAGCGAACGGGAAACGCTCGCGCGATAGGAAGCAGAGAGTCTGATGATGCTATGACCGAGGCACCAGCGGCGGCAGCGCAGCCAGTGGGCTTTGAGCTGTATGGGTATCCGCCGCGCGCGGAGATTCGCCCGCGTTTCTATCCTACGAGAGAGAGAGAGAGAGCGAGCTCTCTATGCTCGGCGTTGCGTCGTGAATATCCTCGCGTGTATAGTTATGACTTCGTGTATACGTCACGAGGCGAGAGCAGCACGGCGGAGGCGCGAGGGATATATCGCTGAGCAGGGGAGTAACGATGTGTGTGCGGAGGACAGGTCCCTGTCGGAAGGAAAACAAGTCGATGCTAGCTTGCTCGCTTTCTGTCTCTCTCTCGCTCTATGCGACGATCGACTATGGATCATCCGCGAATACGCGACGAATCGACGCGACGACTGTTACTGCATCGACGATCGTACCGACGATCTCCGGCGTTGATGCTTTTTGCTGCGATCATTGTGGGCACTGATTGTCAGATGGGCTGAAGTGGGCGGAGCGGGGAAACTTTTGGGAAGTTAGGGAATTTGTGGACAATTTCCGGGTAAATATTTTTCAGGACAGAGCGCGACAATTTTTTGGGAATATATCAATTAGTGAGATTAAAAATGATATTTATATTTGGAGAAAAAGTTGGGTGTTGTTTATTTTTTTATTTTAGTTTATTTCATTTTCAGGATTTTTGATTTGTAATTGGATAAATAAAGGATGTTTTGTTTGGTTTGTTGGAAATGTAAAAAGAAATGTTTTTTCATCGATCGACACCTGCATTTGCGTACTAATTGAAGCACCTGCAATCCAGACGCTACCTTAACGTTAACGCGCCGAGACTGAAGTTAAACTGTTTTCGACAACAGCGGCGCGAACGTTGCGTAACGCTCGGCCGCCGTGCTCGCAGTCGTAAGATAATACGACCGCGTAAACGACTCGTGATCGCATTAACCCGCCAGCGGTTGGGCGGGGAGCGTCCGGAACAACCCGCTTCCCTCTGTATTTCGAATGGTTACTCGAAAACTACGCGACGAGTAATGTCCGATGAAGTTAGTCTGTCTCAGTTGCGGCGCGCGTGCGCAGCGCGCAAGCGAGCGAGCGGTGGGTGCGTAAACAAGGACACGGACGAGGTGCTTACGCGACGATAAAACCGTCGTCTGAGCACTAAAACGAGAAATCGTTCCATTTGCACGAGAGAACTCGACGGAGTGACTTCGGTTGCCACTGAAAAGCGTTCTTACCGGTCTCGGCAACACTCGGAGACGGACTCGGTTGTTTCCTTCTTCACAATCAGTATCTCTAACAACTTACAATGTATTACACGAATAGAAGTATACTTACAATATCCTCCATTAAAAAGTTCGTGAGCAACCATCGATTTATTCAGCATCTGATTGGTCGTTGGGAAACCGGCAGCAGTTTGATGTTTAATATCGCGAAATTTGGCAGTTTGTCAGATAAAAAAATTCGTTTTTCGCGTTTTTCTCCTCGAATTTTTGATTTTTCGGGCAAACACCTGTCGTTTTTGGAATCAGCGGAAAATTTCCCATCGGATAGGGTTTTTAAATTTCGTGAAAACGAAAATTTTTTTTTTCGATTTTTTTCGAAAAAACGGCAAGGGGTACCCCTTCTAAAAATTTGCGATTTTTGAGGGTCAACTTTAAAAATCTGCAAAAAATCGAAAAATCGAGATATCGCGTTCCGCCTGGCGGCATTCTCTTCGTTGAAAAGTCTTCTTTCGAACGCAAAAAGAAAATCCCGATTATATTGATCCAATGAAAAATTACACCGATTTTAGTAAAGTGCCAAAATTGGGAAAAAGTGAAAAATCGTTTTTCGGGTTTTTCTCCTAAAATTTTTTATTTTTCGGGCAAAAACCGGTCATATTTGGAATCAGCGGGAAATTTCCCATCGGATAGGGTTTTAAAACTTCGTTAACTCGAAAATTTTTTTTTCGCCAAAAAAACGGCAAGGGCAAGAGCCCTGTCTCCTGCCTCTCCCCGAATTTACGATTTTTCCCGCAACCTAATTGCCCCGAATTAAAAAAAAAAGGAAAAAGTTGCGTCAGGATGTCCAATTAACCGGTCGTCATTGTCTTTCGGCCCGGATAAGAGTAAAAGAGATCACTTATCGAACCGCGGCGCGAGTATATTTTGATGCAGGACCGAGCGAGACGCGTACGATACGCGCGAGCGAAATCGTCGAGTTCCGGCTCGGCCGGGACCCGTTTCCGGTCACGAGCAGCGGCAGCGGCGGCGGCGGCGGCGGCAGCGTCGGCGCGGCGGTGTCGGCGGCGACACAGCCGCCGACTCGCGGACGTTCGCAAAACGCGCGCGCGAGGCCCTCGGCGATTCGCGACGCGCCGCGTTCGCGAACCCGTGCGGCCGGCGACAACGACCGTTAACGCGGAGTCGCCGCGCGCGGACACGAGCGAGCGCGGCGGGGATCGGCGTGGAATAATAATAAATTGATTTCAGGAATGGCGCGCGCGGCCCCGCCGACTCGTCGCGGTCGCGCGCGCTCGGCCTCTGCCGCCATCCTCGTCGCTTGTTTTTCGACTATTTCGCGCGACATTGAACCTCTCAGCGCGAGCGACGTTCGTTCGATTCTATTTTCGGCGCTCGACCTAACCTAAAAAATTCGCGACTGATTGGAGAAGCTGCAAAGCTTCGCACTAGTCATATATACAGATGACCACTAATCTCGTCCTCTTATCAGTAAAAGAAAAAAAAAAAATGTCTATCCGAACATCCGCAATTTGGGATCATTTCGTCCAAATTCCATCTCGCAAAAAATAGTCAAGCCTAACCTCACTCTTCCCACAACCTTTTGTTTTCCAATTACCGTCCTCTTAAATGCTACTAAAACACAAATGTGCAAAACGACATTTCCCATTGTTACAATTATCGCCCCGGAATATCGCCTCCCTCCACCCGATCGCCTCCCTCGCCGGCTGACACTCGACTATTGGGTTGGCTGCTGCTGCTGCTGCTGCCGGGTCAGAGTGGCGCGTTAAAGTAATCCGCGGAATATCTGAAAAAGCGAGAGCGCGCGGCACGTGGAACAACGCGCTTCGGTGTATTAACTCCCTTTCGCCTTGATATTCGATCTGCGGAAATCGCTCCCGGCGGCAGCAGCGCCTCGTGGCCTGTGCCTCGTGTGTCGCGCACACGCGAAACCCGTCGTACACACACTCTCACACACATACACACACTCACACACACACAGCGAGACAAAGACAGGCAGCGCCTCTGAGCTCAGCCGCGGGCATCTCTGTCCCTGTCGCCGCTATATATTTATTTTTATTTTTATTTCTCCTTCTCGTCGTTCCACCCTTTCTTCGTTTTCCTCCCTTCTTCTCCTCCCCCTCTCGTCGCACGATTGTCTCTCCCTCGCGACGAGAGCGACGTCGCCCGTCGCCTCGAAGCGCGCGTGGACGGATTATAAAACCGTGCGCGTCGTCGCCGCCGCCGCCGCCGCCGCCGCCGCGTACGTCGCAATATGTATACAACGAAGCAGCGGGGATATAAAGCGTCGTCGCTGCTGCTGCCGCTGCTGCGCAACGGCAGCGGCTGTGCGGCTGGTTCGCATGCTCGGCCGTCCGTCGCGTCGGTCCGTCAACAGAAGGCGAACAACCCGGGAGTCTCTCCCTCTCCCTCTCTCTCTCTCTCTCTCGCTCTCGCGGCTGCCCCTGGCAAATCCTCCGGCTCTCGGTTGCTTTTTCGGGGAGAGAGAGAGGAACAGAGTGTGTGAGAGAGAGGCTAAAGCCTCGACGCGTAGCAGCAGCAGCAGCAGCGCGGCTCACCAATTAGAAACGAGCTAACGGAGCGGAAGACTCTCTCGTGACTTGTCGCGCGCAGCGTTCGTGTTCTCTTATGTACTGAAAACTGTACGACTGTATATAGAGAAAAATATATGTGTATATGTAAACACACGTATATGCGTATAGTTATGTACGGTATGTATATGTGGGTCGTGACCGGACGCGGGCGAGCCGCGAAGCTAGAGCCGCTCTTTCGGACGCGAGGAACAGAGTCCGTTCCTCTCTCTGTTTTCACCTTCTCTTTCTCTCTCTCTTTCTGTCGCATCTCTTCCCTCTTTTCCCGGAACCTCGCGGTCGATTTTCGAAATTTCCTCGCGTCGCTTTTTCCCCGATAAATCAGCCTCGAGTCGACTGCAGGGAAATTCGAAGACGTTTCCCTGCCTCTTTTCTCGAGTGGCTGCGCGTGTCCGCTGGGATCGCTGGGATCGGCGGAACCTAACCTCTAAAACTTTTTATTTGTTCCCGGATTGCGCGCTGGGTAACTCGACGCGGTTTAATTTGTACTTCGCGGGTTGCTTTTGATTGGATCGGCTGCGCAAAAATGCATTGAAGACGTTCTTTGGCTTTCCAAGTGTATCAGGTGGCCAGTGTCGTTCGAACGCTGCGATTTTTTACAATTTTTTTTTCTACGCTTCGTCGTCCGCTACAGAGAATTGAATATTACCCACTTCCAGCCGTCGAATATTCGACGAGTCGCGCGGCTGTTTCATATTTTTAGCGTTATTTCGTGTATCTCCGCGAGTCCCGGCAATCTCTCGCGAATAATAACTATGCAACTATAGTTAATAACAACTAACGCAAAAATGTATTGAAGATGTTCTTTGGCTGTCCAAGTCTATCAGGTGGCCAATGTCGTTCGAACGATGCGATTTTTTAGTTTTTTTTTCTACGCTTCGTCGTCCGCGACAGAGAATTGAATATTACCCACTTCCAGTCGTCGAATATTCGACGAGTCGCGCGGCTGTTTCATATTTTGAGCGATATTTCGTGTATCTCCGCGAGTCCCTCCAATCTCCCGCGAATAATAACTATAATAATCGGCATTGTCGTCTCGCGCGAAGTCACGTTGTTATTATGTAAAAGATATCCGTCCTCTCTTGGCGGTCGCGAGAAACACGTCGGTCTCTTCACCGCCTCCCCCTCCCCCCCCCCCATCCGTCCTTCCCGAACCGCGAGGTATCGCGCACGAGCGTTGTATAATTTCGGAGAACCGGGCGCGATTGAAATGAGCGAAAAGGAAGCAAAAAGAAGGAGAACCGACGACGACGACGTCGAGGAAAAAAAAAACGCGGCAAAAAAAAGCACGCCGAACTCGGCCCCGAGGCGAAGCGAAGCGGCCGAGCGAACCGCGAACGTCGAACGGGGCGACGCGTCGATCGTTGGCGAGATTGGCCGCCGCCCGTGGCAGCAGCAGCAGCAGCAGCAGCAGAGGCAGCAGCAGAGAGAGAGAGAAGCCTCGCGCGTACACGACATTGCCGAAGATGACTCGAGCTCTCCTCGCGGCCGGCGGCAGACGGGCGAGAGGGGGGGCGAGACGAGCGGGGACGCGGCTAAAGAGTGAGAGAGAGGAAAAAAAAACGAGGGAGAAGGAGCGAGAAAGAGTGAGCGAAACGCGCGGGCAAGTCCACAGCAGCAGCGACAGCGGCAGCGGCCTAGCGCTGCTCGCTGTGCGCGAGTCCCAGTGACGCACGAATTTCCCGTTGTTATTCGCGCCCGATGCTCGCGCGCGCTGCGATCGCTCTGGCTCGCTCGTTCGGCCGACTTTTCCCAGCCGCCCCGCGGTTAGAGCGACGGCGGCGTCGGCGGCAATGGCAGCAGCGACGGCAGCTTCGATTCTCCGACCCGCGCTGCAGAATCTGATTTAGTAATTAAGCCCCGCGTCGCGCTGGATATTTTCGCGCGGGGATTCGTTACCGGGCCGCGCTTGGAGCTCTCTCTCCGAGCGTCTCTCGCAGCCGAGCACCGAGCGCTCCCAGCGACACTGCTGCGGGAGCATCGATTCGCCCCGTTTCCTGTTGTTGTTCGCGCGGCGCGCGATCCGCTCGCTGCTTCGTGGGGTCCGACCTTTTTTTTTTTTTCTCTCCACCCAATCCCCACGGTTGACGACGACGACGGCGGCGCGGCTTCGACTACGCCGCTCGCTTGTGCTGTGTAGAAAACAGATTCGGTAGTTAATTCCGCCGCCGTGTTGGGTATATATTTTTCGCGGGTTTATGTTTTTACGCGGGTTCGTATCTTCGCGGGTAAACGCCGACGACGAGGCGCTCGCCTAGGCAGCGGATGGAGCATCGATTCGCCGTTTCCGGTTTATTCGCGGCGTCGACGCCCGAGCGGAGATCGGTCTCGCTCCTTCGATACGTCCGACGTTTTTTTTTCAGCTGCACTGAGAGAAATTAATAGTTGTGATTACCAATCGTTGGTCAGAGCTACCAATATTTTAGTAAGTGCAACCAATATTTTGGTTGACCAATGATTGATAGCCGCAACTACTGATTTTTTTCAGTGTGGAATTTCCGTACTCGCTGGGTTAGACTTAAATTTGATAATCAGTCCAGCGCATCCCGCTGGATATTTTTACGAGATATATACAAACGACGACGTCCAGATCGGTAAGCGCGTTTCTCATTTTGTTATCCGCGCTCCGAAGCTCGCAGCGCCGCGTTTGTCCGACTTTACAGCCTCGATTTCCTTCTCGCGACGCGTCGGACTTTGATATTCGCTCGACGAGCCCGGCGACGCATTACCAGATATATTTTCGCGGACGCCGCGCGTCTCGGACACTCGCGTAGGCCGCGAGAGCCGAGCGGACGATCCAGTCGCGAATCGCGCTTCCCATTGTTCGCGATCGCCTAACTTTCCCCGCGACGCCGCAACGCACGGGCGGCTGCTCTCCTCAACTCGCAGTCCCCGTTCCGCCGCAACGACGACGGCTTTTCGACTCTGCCCTCCTCGCACACCCTCCCCCTCGCCGATCTATACCGATTATCCGACGCGCGCGCGTCCCGTTACACATTCTCGCGCGACCGCAGTGTATACTTTCGACGCGGGCGTCAGCTCAGCTCTCATTCGTGGGCAGAATCGCGACCGTTGCGACCGGACGAGCGCACGGACACGATCGCCACGCGTTAATTCGCCTTTTTCCCGTTTTTCGCGCTGCGGTCGCCCGAAACGTTTGCCGCCGCAGCGACGCAGCAGCAGCAGCAGCTTCGACTCTGCGTGTCCGCTCGTCACCGCTCTTTGTCTCGCTAATTAGCTCCGCGTCCTGTCCTGTTACACATTCGCGCGTCGACGATACGTTTTCGACACACGTGTCCGCCGTAACGCGTCGCGTAGGCCGAGGCAGCGAGGCAGCCGACGACGACCAATCGAGCAGACGATCCCGCATCGATTCCCCTCCCCAGTTTCACGTTTTTATTCCCGTTCGTCGCTGCAGCGGCGCTGCGATCGCCCGCGTCGCGCGAGGCACAGCCGCTCGACCCTATACCGCTCCCCCCCTCCCCTCGTCCCTTCCGCTCCTCGTCGCCCCGACGGACGCCGATCCGGTAATTAGTCCCGCGCCCGCGCGCTCGCATCCGCCATTGTGGATATTTTCGCGGGTATTATATATCTTCGACACGCGTCGCACCGTTGTGTGCTGCGCGCTGTGCTTCTCGCGTAGGCAGCCGAGCAGACAGAGCATCGATTCGCGAGCGCGGGGCATTATGGGCGCTCACGGCGGCAGCGGCAGCATTGCTGCTGCTGCTGCTGCTGCTGCTGCTGCCCGCGAAGAACGTGGGCGTCCCTCTGCTGGGTGTTTCTGTGCGCGTGCGACGCCTCGCCGTGCGCCACTAATACTAATGCCTACTGATAGTATACAGGCAACTACTACGCAACGGTCACGCTCGCTACGTGCGCCAACGTCGGCGGCGACGAAACCCGCGAAACTTCATCGCGCTAAGGATACTTCGCCGCGCGCGATTTTGAAGGTTCCTGAGTTAAAATTTAAACCCTTTAAATACCCTTCGTTGAATCAAAATGGGTAAAATATGCCACTTTTGGAGGTTTATACAAGAGTCTAGGAACCTCATCACTCTGTACAACCTAATTGGAAGTCCAAGAAGGTTCAAGCAAAAAATGTCAGTCTCGCAGTAGTCTCCGTTTACTCCAATTGGGTAATATCTGCCACTTTCGGAGGTTATGAGGAGTGTCAAGAACCTTGCGGGACTACCACATTTAGGTTTTGAAGAGAGCCTAAATTTTAACTCGGGTTCCTGAGTTAAAATTTAAACCCTTTAAATACCCTTCGTTGAATCAAAATGGGTAAAATATGCCACTTTTGGAGGTTTATACAAGAGTCTAGAAACCTCATCACTCTGTACAACCTAATTGGAAGTCCAAGAAGGTTCAAGCAAAAAATGTCAGTCCCGCAGTAGGCGCCGTTTACTCCAATTGGGTAATATCTGTCACTTTCGGAGGTTTTGAGGAGTGTCAAGAACCTTGCGGGATTATCACATTTAGGTTTTGAAGAGAGCCTAAATTTTAACTCGGGATCCCGAGGTAAAATTTAAACCCTTTAAATACCCTTCGTTGAATCAAAATGGGTGAAATATGCTACTTTTGGAGGTTTATACAAGAGTCTAGGAACCTCATCACTCTGTACAACCTAATTGGAAGTCCAAGAAGGTTCAAGCAAAAAATGTCAGTCCCGCAGTAGTCTCCGTTTACTCCAATTGGGTAATATCTGTCGCTTTCGGAGTTTATGATGAGTGTCAAGAACCTTGCGGGACTACCACATTTAGGTTTTGAAGAGGGTCTACATTTTAACTCGGGTATATTATGTCGAGTGGAAACGCACGAAGAGCGCGCGGGAGACGCTCTCGCTTATGGCGTATATAGGTTGGCCGTATCGTTGGTATCGGGCGAAGCGAGCGTTTCTCAAAGGCTGCTGATTTTCCTGCTGTCGTTGGCGGAGCTGCTGCTTTTGCTGCTGTTGGTGTTGCTGTCGCTGGCGGCGCACGCGGCCGCGGCCTGGCAGCAGCAGCAGCAGCCTCGAGTCGCCAGGGCGACCTGGCGAACCGTGTCGACGGAATTCCCGTAAGAACGCGACAAGGAATTCGCGATCGTTACACCGACGAGCTTCGCGCCACTACTACCAACGTCGCTATTAGCTCGCCACTCCCCAGCAGCGCCTTGATTCCCTTATTCCGCGGCGTTATTGAGATGCCTATTAACGATCGGCGATGTCTAATTATCATATATCGAATCCGTAGACGACGACGACGAAGACGTTATATTCAGTCTCGTCGATACGACCGAGGAATTATTTAATCATTTAATTGCCACTTTCGACGCGATCTCGAGGTTATAATTGCGTCCAAAGCTGGGAGAGTATTTTTGGCGATTTTTGGGGTCCACGTGGTGGCACTCGCTTCGCGCTTCACTGATGTGTCCAACGAACGAAACGGCTCTCGGAGGATAGAAGCATATTTTTTTGGAATATCAATTAATCGGGATTTTTTTTTCGTGCCACGGAAAAAAAATGATTTCTGTGAAATTGATGATAATTTTTTTTAACTGACTTTCATTAGTAACAAAAGGTCGTTATATTGTTTTTATCACCCGTAATCGCACTGGCGCCTCGATTTATGGTATATCTTTCCACCCCCACAACGACAAACCACTAATCGGGGGTTTTTTGTCCTGCCAGGGAAAAAATATAATTTCCGTAAAATTGATGATAATTTTTTTAAACTGACTTTCATTAGTTACAAAAAGTTGTTATATTGTTTTTATCACCCGTAATCGCACTGGCGCCTCGATTTATGGTATATCTTCCCACCCCCACAAAGCACTAATTGCAAGCTCTGTGAAAATGCATGTTCGCGAGCATCCGTGCATCGAGAACGCACGTTATAAACGTGCGTTCTCGATGCTCTCGTGTTCGCGTTTATAGCGCAATAATTTTATCCGGCTACTGAGCATTATCGAGCGTTAAACGGAATAAAGAGTGCTCCGGGGGCTTTATCGAGACGGTAACGAGAGAAAAACGAAGAGGAGGAGGTGGAGAAAAAAAGAGAACTTTCTCCCCGCGCTCGGCGACCCGCGCGAGTCGTAATTCTGCATACACAACCCGCCGGGCGGACGGTTATGAAATCCCGAGCAGCGCGTCATGTGTTTGACGTCACTTTACGCTCGTGACGTAGGTCGGCGAAGGAGCGGCAGATAGGGAGAAGGAGGGCCGCGAGCGAGACGGCGAGACCGTCGAGAATAGCGCAAGGGAGACGTGGAAAACACGTGTTTCCGTTGAACGACCGACGGCATCGTATAAACCGAGCCGAATGCCTCGTGCGAATGTGCTGCCCCCTCCCCGTCGCCCCCTATCCCCCTACTCCTCCGTTCTCTCTCTCTCGCCGAGCCCTCTCCCCCCTCTTCGCCTCTCGCTCTGCGCCGACAGTTTCGCGGCAACTTTCAATCGAGGCCAAGTTCACCGCTCAAGTTCAATGCAATTTTAACTTCGGCTCTTTCGGTCCCCGAGACTCTCCAGGATCTCACTCGAAGCTGTTTTATCGTCGCTCGATCGGTCGAACGATAAAAGCGAGCGTCGAAGCAAACATCGCTACGGCGACCGAACGATCGGTATTTTTTTCGCACCGATGAGACGAGACAAAGACGACGGCAGTTTCGATGATATAGATTGTGAGAATGCAAAAAAAAAATAAAAATAGAAAAAATAAGAAACAAAGCAAAAATCGTTTGGAGCGAAATTTAAGTGGCGAAATAGACGGCGACGACATCGACGGAGCGGCAAACGAGGCTGAAAATAGCCGCGGAAATGAGGAAGGAAAAGCTCTCGGTGCAACGAGTGACGTCTGTTAGGATAGTTCGGCTTTAAAAAGAATACTTTAAAGGCCGGAGGGTTTATAACGGGCCGGGGATATATAGGACGAGAAAGAGAGAGCGTATAGTATAGGGAAGGAAGAACTACATATAGAGGTGTAACGAGCGGCAGAACTCGACTCACGAACTCACTCCCAGTTTTTAGTGGCAACTTGTTGCTCTATGCCCATTCATACGGCTCTAACTCCCATTACGTCACGTCACATCAACTTATAATAATGATAATGCCCTCCCCCCCGAACAGCCGGTCTGCGGGCCGCTTGACTTCGCCCGCGCGGCAAACTTGAATTCGAAACACGATCGCTATCGTCGCTCTCGACGCTCGCTATACACGACTGTGTTTGCTGTTTTCAATCGTCGTCGCCGCCGCCGCGCCCGAAACTTTATCGACTGCGCGTCGACGCCTCGTGTTTGTTCGGTTTGTACTCGACGAAATCGCGGTGGCTTTTGGCGATCGCTAAGCGACGACTTCTAATTGTCGGTTTGCACCACTGGTGAAATATTTTACGGTAACTCTTAATTAATTGCAGGGACACAGCTATAAATTAATTAGGCGACAAAAAAAAAAGAGTTTATGGCTATAATAGCACAAAATTAAAAAAACCGGCAAAAATAGGAAAATTATCGCACAAAATTTCCAGAACTTTCACGACACCTCCAATCACATCACAGCTTCTGACCTGAAATCATCGACTACGCAAAAAATAAAAAAAAAAAAACCTAACAACCGCCGGCAACGAAAACACCAATTTTTACCCAATAATTCCCCACCAACACAGCTCAACGGAGCGTGAAAATGCCTCCTCGACGCGTATCGACGTACGTTGTCTCGCGTTATCGTCGTCATTTTTTCTCGTTCCTTTTTTCCCTCGGCACGCCTGTAAATTATTCGCGTCGCAAATGGCAGCTTTTCGTCGGAGAGGTCCCCGGCGGCCCGGTCAACGGGGGCCCTGCCGCGTGCGCGCCGGTATTATTTATCTCAGCCACTTATATAGGCTCCGGGTTCGCTTCACGCTCTCGCGAACCCGCAGCGTGTGCGAGGCGAGGATCGCGCCTTTGGCAATAATCGCTCGCGTGCGAGCGAGCAAGTCGGCCTCTATATCTCTCCCTCTCTCTCTCTCTCTGTCTTCGCCGAGCGTTCCGCATTCTTCGGTTTATGCCCTCGTTCGGTGCAATTTTGCAGCGCGCCCGGCGCGCGATCGACCGCTCGGCCGATCGCGCGCGCGAGTCTCGCAGCTCGCTCGCCCGCGGTTTCGACACCGTCGACGGCAGCGACGGTGGCGGCGCTCGGAGGCGAAGGCGTCGACGGCGTCGCGTTGCCGGGCGTCGACTCGCGCAGCTGTCTTCTCTCTCGCACTCTCCGCCGTTACGATTTCCCCCTCTCTCTCAGTCGTCTCTGAGAGAGACAGAGACGACTCTGTCCATCTCGCTTCTTTCGCTCGCCGCGGCGGCGGCGGCGGCGTCGTCGTCCTCTCGCATTCGTCCTCGTATACTTCAATCGCACCGGCTGATCCACCTGGATTTGCGCGTACACCGCGGCCAAATCCTCGCGCGCTCGATGCTCGGCTCCTCGAGGCTGCCGCGGCGGCGGCGGCGGCGGCATAAATTTTCTGTCTCGCCGAGAGAGACGGAAACCCGAGTGTCGTGGCTGACGGGAGGGGAGAGGGGGTGAAGCGGAGGACGAAAGGGGAGAGGTGTCTCTCTTGCTACGCGGCCGAGTGGCGCATTTGGAACCCGCAAATCCTTGAGAGGCCGCGGACTAAGTAAGCGTGTCCTTGGAATTATTCGAACAGCGCTTATTCCCGAATGTAGCCTGTGTATAGCGTTCGGTGTACCTGCTGCTGCTGCCACCGCTGCTACTGCTGCTTCTGCTGCTGTAAAGGATGTATTACCCGCGCGCGGTCTTCTTGCATATAGGGGCGAAGCTTTACATGCTAATCTATAGCGACGGTTTGAGGTCTATCGCCGTTGTGGCTGTGCGATGGCTGCGCAGCGGTCGTTAGCTGTCTTCTATTTTTTTTCCTGGGCGAACGAGAACGATGTTCGCAATGAGGGAAAAGGTCTAATCGCTCGAATGTGGTGTAAATCCTCGTTTGTTGACGACGTTTTTTAAATCGGTGAATTGTTTCCCGATTTTTTTTTTGCGATTGAAAGGGTTCTTTATATTGAGGGAATTAATTTTCTGGTGGATATTGGTAATTTTAATTAATGGTTCATTTTTATTTTTATCTTGAATTTTTTTCAAACAATTTAAACTACAAATTAATATCCCGAATCACATATGGATTTGTAATTAGTCGATAAACTGCAATTAGTACTGAAATTAAATGTCTTAATTGTATTTTCTTATTGTGTTAATTATTTTTATTCGGGTTATACAGGTGTAATCAGAATTGTGTCGACTAATTAATTACCACCACTTATTGATAACAGTTACGGTGATAATTGAACCGAAAGCGAGATTGAAATTAGTTGCGATTGCCCAGTTTCGGATATGACTGGAAATAAATAGGTTCGCGTTATCGACGCATTTTAGTAGCCGCGATCAATTATCGGGAATAGTAATTCAATCCTTTCGCCGCGTGTATGTTACTATGTTTGAAACTGTATACACAAGCGGGCGTTGGGAGCTCGGCGCCGCGAACAAGTGTGTATTACTAATGAACGCTGTTGGCTGTTTAAACGAATTCACCCGCGGTCGGATGATCGATGCGACTGCTGTCCTCTGCTTCGCAATCAATTCGGGATAGCCAAGTCCGATTACGGTGCGGACTTACGTTATCCAATTTAATTCGCATAATGAACATATCGTTTTCGATGTTTTTGACAATTTTTTGTTCTGGAAATTCAATGAAAAATTGAAGAACGAAAAAAGTAGGAATAAAATTTTGGCTCTCGCGAATTTCTGAGTCCTTTCTTTAATTCCATTTAATTTAATTCCATTGTTCACGTCTTTCTCTAATTTTTGTATTTATGCAGAAAAAAAAATCGGCATTTTTTTTTGTAAATTATTGTAGATATTTTTTCAAGGTTTCCCAAAATAAAAATTGCGGAGCGTTGAAATTGTCGAATTTATTGAAGCAGAACTTTGCTCGCTGCTTCGTCTTCATTTTGTATTTTTTGGTTTCTTTTTCAAATGAGACGATACGATACTAAACAATTTCAAAAAGCGAAGGGAGACGCGTCAGCTGGCTCGAGGAATTCAATCGCTCGTTCTCGGTCCTACGGCGTAGTCGCCTCCTCCTCCGCGGTTATCTCGCTCCGCACCAACAGCCGAATGTCATAATTCTTTTTTCTCCTCTGTTGTTCCGTCCGAATTAATATTTCATCCCGCGGCCGGGGAGATCAACCGCGGCCTTGACGCGCGCGCGCGCGCCGCGGCCCCAGCATCGAGACTCTCGTCCGACAAAACGCCAAACGCCCGCTGTCCCGAATTCTCGCGCGCGGTCTCTCGACACTCCGCCTTTCGCTCGCGCAGTCGCTGCGAAAAAATATATGGATACGATCCGCACGAATAAAAGAGACACCTCGCCAATTACGTTTATTACGTTTTTATCAAGTACAAACGAAAATTAGTCGTCGAAAAATTGGCCGACAGAAATGTCATCGTTGGAACTCGTCATCGCAAAAATTCATTTCATATTGACTTAAAAATTATTACTTCTATCATAAAAAAAATATCCTTCATTAAATAATAAATACTTCTTTCCCCATCGCTCTTCACAAATTCTTCGCCGAGCAAAAAAAAAGCTATCACCAAAATAATAAAAAAAAAAAAAAAAAAAAAAAGAAAATAGACATATTAACTGCAATAAAATGTTCGTACATTCCGAAATTTACGCCTCAAAATCATTCCGACCCAAACACGATTTGAACTGTGAATCGTCGTCATTCGTCGATACCCAAAAAAAAAACATTCCTATGGTGCGCAAGATCCGTATCTAGATTTCCGCTCTATCTCTCTCCGTCTCTCGCCTCTTGGAAGCGAAAATTCCACGCGGTAACCGCAACCTCCGAGGAGATCCGGACGCGTCGCCGGGTCGTTCTCGGAAAATAAACCGTGACGAGTGCGCGCTGCGGCCGAGACGATTTTCGTCGACGGGGAACCCGAGAGGTCCCCGCGCGCTCGTACGCTGCCGCCGGCGCGTCGTCGTCGTCGCCGCGACGGCAGCAGAATAAAGCGTAAAGCCCAACGGTGCCACATCCTCGCGGCAAACACAGCAACGCGCGGAGCTCACGTTCCGCAAGGGGCGAGGGAGAAACCCGCGCCCGCAGTCGTCTGTTGCCCTTTCGGAGTTAAGCGGGGCCCTTCCTGGAATCGGTTCGCGCGCGCGGTTTTTCGGCCGCGGCTGCTCACGCTCCCCACGAAGGCTCTCCTCGGAGCCTCCAACGGATGGAGGAAACGCCGCGGCTCGCCCGGAACGTCCGTCTCTCCGGCGGCGCAACGCAGCGCTCGCCTCCCGAAAACTCTGACTGAAGTGACCGCGACGAAAAAAAAAAAAAAAAAAATCTCTCGCCGTCTCAATTGCTCGGCGGCCGATCGACGACTTTCTCCTCCGCTTCGCGCGATTTTACTCGTCTCACGACGGCGTATTTCGCTGATTTTATCGCGCGAATTTTTCGACGCCGCGATTTCCAATCATATTTTTCGGCCAGCGAATTTTTTCGACACTGGCGATATAAGCGAAATCTCAATGTTTTGTTTCTCTTCGTAGGGCAAAATTGCGGAAGTGAGGCACCGAAAGAAGCGAAAAAATGTTTTTTTATTCTCAGACTTTTTTTTTGCTCACTAAAGTAAAAACTTTAGTGTTCCGCAGTCATCCAATTAAATTACGTTAAAAAATTATATTCGCTCGGCGCCTGCGAACGTTATCGGAATGTACGGCAGATTTTTTTTTTCTTTTTTTTTTCGAAAGGCTCAAGAATCGCGCTACTGTGATTCGTCGGCGATATCGCTGCGATATTTCGATGATAATCGGCGCGCGGTAGTCGGGTATATATATAAGATGCTATGGGCAAGCATGATTTTGGCGTATTTTCGGCTGACGAACGGATGTCGAGGAACAACGGACGGCCAAGAGTCGTGCCCCCCCCCCCCCTCCACCCCTCCTTCCTCACCCTCGCCTCTTCCCTTCGTCTCCCCTTCTCCACCGCCTCCGTCTCCCCGGTTTCCCCGTCGCCTGTGTAATTGCTCGGATCGGGAGACGAAAGTACGTGCGGTGCTCGCGGGACGAGGACGTCGACCCGGGGCCGCCGGTAACGATAGTACGATCCTGCACACGAGGTTCTCGCGCGAAATGGGTCCCCGCGAGGCGTAACGTAGAACGTTTTCAGGGCCCCGGGCAGAGCGGCGCGCAGATAGGAGGTAGTTAGCGGAGGCAGCCTCGTAAGATTTCGGTGTGGTCGTACGTGTACCTCATCCTGTCCACCCTGCGAGCCTCAGGCTTCGTTCACACCGGTTCGACTTGCGATTTTCGACTCTTAGGGCACAAGTACCGTTTTTGGCCACCTTAGCGTCAATTGCGGCCATCTCATTGCAGTTATAGTAAGAATTACATGTATTAAAAAATGGCCACAAAAGGTACATCCACTTTATTGCACAATTTTGTCTAATAATTTTGACGATAATTTCTATCGCTAAATTTGTGATCGCATGATCACAAATCGTAAAATCGTAAAATCGTAAAATTGTAACATTGTAAAATTGTAAAATTGTATTTAAAATCATAAAATAAATGTAAATCGCAAAATTGTATTTAAAAAAAGTAGCAGATATGAAGATTGAAATACGTAGTGTTCACTAAAATTATAACTGTGAGAAAAAAATTATTGTGGTCGGTTGAAAAACGAGTAGATTAAGCATTTATTGTCGAATGTTTTAACTACTGACTGAGTGTTTTTATTGGTTTGAAACGTTGTAACGTCTTCGACAATTTGACCATTTGTCGCGGGGGATGCACCGCAGTAATTTCGCGAAATAACTGTTATTTATTACGTTTAAGTACAGCTGTGCATTGCGCGGTGTAAGGTTGAAAAAGTCACTAGGCGGCAGTAACGACGCCGCCGGACTGTGGCAGTCGCGCGAGCTCGCCGACGAGCAGCATCGACGTTCGCAGGTCAGCCCGCAATATAATTACAAAGCGCTGACCTAACGGGACCGTTGAACGCCGCAAAATTCGTACCCTACGCGAGCTTCCGTTGTCACTCGTTAAACATCTGCGTTAAATTTGAGTGTCACTTTTTTCGCCCGGTTCGTAATATGACAAATATTCTATTTAATCACATAAAATTATCATTATTCGCAAAAACATAAAAAAATGGTTCAACCTCAGATTTGTAGCTGCCTTGCTTAACGTAAATACGTGATTCGCATAAATCGACGCCCCAGTTACAAAACACAATAATTTATTTCGTGATAACAATATAAGAAAAAAAAAAAAAATCCCTCTAAACTATATCTTAATCTTCGCGATATTTTTTCACACGAGACACGAATTTTCGCGAATTAATTTTAAACGCGAATGATTGGTGGAGAAAAATCCCAGAATTCAGGATGGCCGAGGATGGTTCAGTGTGAGTACCGCTTAAGGCCCCGGTCGCCCACCCGCGCACGCAGACACGAAAGCCCAGAAGTGTGCACGTGAGGCCACGCTGCACACGTTCATGACACGACCTCTCTCTCTATCCGTCTCTCGCCTTCTCTCTCTCTCTCTCTCTCGCTTCTCCCCTTTGCGTCCCCCTTCGCCACCCCTTCCCCCCTCGAACCCCCTGCCTCACCCTCGTACGTTTCGGACCTGAAGACCGAAGGCAGATCGATCGTACGATTTTCCTCCTCCGGGTTTTCCGCGGCGGTCACCCTATATACAGTCACGCCGGGTACATAGCCGCCCGAAGGGAAACTCGGGCCAAGCCGGCAACTCGCGCGTTGCAGCTTCGCCTCGCTCGCGCGATTCCCGCTCGACACCGCGAATTTCCCTCGGATTTTCCTGCTCGCGCCGCGCGACTCGTCTCTCGGCTCTCTCGACCGTTTTTCCCCCCCGTCACCCTCCTGTCCCGCGACCCCCCTCCCCTCCCCCACACTTCCCCCCCGCCGCCACCCCGCGCTCATTTGGTACACGTGAACGCGAGAACCCTCCGCGCGCGAGCCCCTCGCCCGGATCGATCGGACGATTTTCCTGTCCGAGCGAAATTTTTGCACCCCCTCCGCCCGCTCCACCCCTCGGCCGCTACGATGCGACGAAAAATACCGCAGGGCTTTTCTCGGGTGTTCGAGAAAATGTTCCGCCTGTATTTTTTTCGCGGGGGAGGTGCTGAACATTTTTCGCGGTAATGCGAGGACACGTGGAAAAAATGTGGAGGGAGTGGGGGGAAAACCAAAATTATCGGACAGTGTTCCGGATATTTTGGGTACGAATTTTTAGAACTTGAGGAATCTCGAGGCGAATTTTCGCTGATCTCACAGCCGGCGTTTTGGGTTTACGACGAGTCGTAAAATCGAAGGTGTAACGATGAAACAAATTGATCGTTGGAGTGTTTTTGGGAACTTTTTTTGTGGGTCAGGATATGTGTTTTTTTATTCATACATTGTTCGCTGGGAATGAAATAGCGATTTAGTAAAAAAATATATGGACTGAAAGGCATTTTCGTGCTTTAATTTTTAGCAGTGAGTTGGAAATCATTTTCACTGTCCATTCTCATTATAACTTGCATCGGGCGGTGTGGTGTTTCTCTCTCCGCACACAATGAAACATCCGAACTTAAATTTTCCATGACTCCGACGTTGCCCCTTTAATAATCCCAAAATTTATGAATTACATCTCACCCCCTTCGCCCGGTACGTAAAAGCACCGAAAATCCTTGCATAGAATTTCGCGTGCCTCGGAGGACAGGATCTTCTGTACATAAGCGTAACGAGAATTTCTATATTGGATTATGAAGACCGGATT
The DNA here is from genome assembly GCA_964034905.1 of Itoplectis maculator. Taxonomy (NCBI): domain Eukaryota; kingdom Metazoa; phylum Arthropoda; class Insecta; order Hymenoptera; family Ichneumonidae; genus Itoplectis; species Itoplectis maculator. Next base: position 10,084,083 of record OZ035857.1, read on the forward strand.
CGGCTGTTCCTTCGTCTCTCGACCAGAAAATGTCTCGCGATAAAAACGTTTTAAGCGAAAACTGTCGAATGCGTGATTCTCATCTCACTAAAATCTTTCAAATCATCGAATCAATCATATCAATTTCTGTTTCCAAGAATAATAAATAATTAAAGCAGTTTAACAATTTCTACTCTCTCAGTGCGGCAACTAAATTATTATGACGTCATCTCTCGCCTTCGCTTTCGCTTACTATTTTATTCACACTCATTCATTTCGTCGCTTATATTTTAATTATTACTTCAACTTCGCTTAAAAGACATTGCTTATGTAAAAATCCCCTTCACTCCTAATAACTACGTTCATTAGGGGATTCAATATCCCAGAACCAAAAAGCTCTAACCCTGACTCCATCTTTTAATCTCTCCTCCCATAACCAAGTTACCACATAATTATCCACCCCAACGAATCATCGCAAAAAAACAGATCGTCCAACAAATTCTCGACGAATTCCGAAAAATCAAAGAAACCCCAATTCGCGTCTGTCCCTTCAATCCCGGAGCCCCAATCCCGGGTTTCCCGTCCGAATCGTCCATCACAGCCGCGCGCACCGAGTCCAGAGACCCCGGCTGTACAGCCGATCCTTAATGTCCCAGTTCTCTCTCCGCACGTAGCGCGCACGAACCCCCCTAAATAATTCCGTCGAACATTTCCCGTCGACATCGCGGCGGCGGCGGCGGCGGCGATGGTGGTGGTGGTTCGCTCGAATCGGCAGCAGCAGCAGCAGCAGCAGTAGCAGCAGCACACCAGACCCGCTGCAAATTCAGCGCATCTCGGCCGCTGCTCCTCGCGTTACACCCACGCGATACCATCGCACCTGCACACCTCAAACGTATTATGTACATCGAGGGCTTCGTCAGTGCGGCGGCTGCAGAGAAGGAGGAGTAGGGGGGGGGGGGGGGCACAGGCCGAGGGCGTCGCACGGTGTAATAGTGTTCGACGATGGCAAAGCGCGAGCGACAAAGACCTGCATCCTCTCCCCGTCTCTGTCTCTTACCGTCGCTCCTCCACTATGCTCACCGTCCGAGCCATCGAGCCACCGAGCATTGGCCAAGGGTGGCGCGCGGAGAGAACGTGAACGCCAAGAGAGGAGACCAAGAGAGAGACAGAGAGATGAGAGGACAGAGGACTCGGCCGACGCCTTTGGAAACGCGTTGGGCTCCCTGGCACTAAGTATAGACGTCCTCGCGACGCCGGCCGTCAATATACCACCCCTAACTAACCTCCGCCCTCGGCATCCTAGACCGTGGGTGTTGGAAGAGGCCCAGATATACAGATATACCAGATCCAGGCATCAAGGCTCGCGCGTTCGCCCCAAACGCCATACACACACTCATACTCCACACACATATACACATATACACATACCTAGGGGGGTGGACGCATAGGACGATAGGACACATAGGACACATCGGACACATCGGACACATAGGACACATAGGAGAGACGGCAGAAGCGAGAGAGAGAGAGAGAGAGAGAGAGAGAGAGAGAGAGAGAGAGAGAGAGAGAGAGAGAGAGAGACAGAGACCGAGGGACGCGAATATCTACAGCCCGGTGCGAATATACCCACCAGGGCGGACGGTACAGAGGAGCCAAAGGACCCGATGGACGCAGACCAACCGAGACGGCACAGTCGACGTCCCCGGGAGCGACAGAGACGGAATCGGAAGGTACGGCACGACGAGAGGGGGGGGGGGGGGGGGCGAACGTTAGGGTGGCGAAGAGGGTGGCGAGGTGGTTGGTAGCAACCATCCCATCTCGTCGTATCCTATCCTATCCTATCCCTATCCCTATCCTATCCCGTCCTCTGGCTCGAACATTCTGTTCTGCTCTGCTCTGCTCCGTTTCTCTTCTCTTCTCTTCGCTTCTCTCCCATCCTCAACTTCGGTCCTCGCCTATACCCTGGTTCCTCTATCTGCCTCCGTCCTGTCCTCTCTCCGCCATTCCATCGCCCGTCCTATCCCATCCTATCCCGCGTCCTATCCCGCAGTGGCAGAAGCGCAGGCTGCGCTGTCGTACACCGTCGCGAGTCCGTCTCGTGCTACTAGACCGCGGGATCCTAGCGACGGACCCGTCCTATGGCATGTGCGGTGGTCGTCGTCCTCGTCTTCGTCGCCGTCGTAGTCTTCGTAGTCTTCCTCGTCGTCGTCGTCGTCCTCGTCGTCTAGCTCAGGACCAGGGAGCCTCGTTTGAACCGAGAGCGAGGAGCAAGGAACGACCTAGGAACGACCTACGAGCAAGCAGGAGCCTCGAGGCATCCAGCATGCATGCACCAGGCGCAAGGGAGCGAGTTAGTCGCTGCACCGTGGAGAAGCAGACTCAGAGAGAGAGAGAGAGAGATAGGAGACAGAAGGACAGGAAGAAGCGAGAGGGAGAGGAGACAAGAGAACAGCCAAGAGACGAGGGTTTGGTAGGACATTGCGGATATATTCGCGAGAGCGCAACCCCGCGTTCTCGTCCCATGCCTCTCGTCGGTGGTGGTACCCGCCAACCGGCGGCAGAGCGAGAGGAGGGACCGTATACCAGGCCAGCCGTAGCCAGGACGAGAGCGAGAGGCTCCGGCTGTGTGCGCCGGAGAGCAGAGCAAGACCAGAGGCAGCAGCAGCAGAGGCAGCAGCATAGTAGACCGACCTCGACCACGTCGCCTAGCGTCCTCGCGCCCGGCTATCCTGCGACGTAATCAGCGAGAGGACGCCACCCCGCGTCCCCCCCCCCCCCCCTCCACCCCGCGGCCCGCGCTTCACCCTACGCCACCCCGGTCGGCCATCCTATTCCTCTCGCTTCGTACATCCACTGTACGCGCTTGCCATCCTCACCCTCCGACCGAGTCTCCTGTAACGCCAGCTCGACGTTCTCTCTGGGCTCTCTCGCGCTCTGTAGCACCGCGGCGGCTCCTCCTGGGTAGGTGGCGTTGTATATAGGATGTGCCGAGTGTAGTGCTTGTGTGAGAATATATATATATATTAGATGTAGGTATATGTTTGTATGTATATACATTTATATATATGGGACTATGTAGGTGGCAACGGCTCTGCGTCTGTCTCCCTCTGTCCCAAGGTGGATATGTGCAGAAGGGGGGGGGGGGGGGGGGGGGGGAATGTGTGTGTGGCTATGTTGCACGCGTGTGCAACTTTCTCGGTCCTATCCCTTGGGCGCGAGGACCAGAGAGGAGAGAGACCCATCGCAAACATTGCTCGCTCGCTCGCTCGCTCGCCATCCCTTTCAACCCCTTGGACTCCTCATTTGCTCTAGCCGTGCGCGCGCGAGAGCTCCGCACCGGCGGCAACGGCAACGGCAACGGCGGCGGTGGCTGCCCTATTCGTGCAAAATACGATGCAGCTCCGGGTGGCTTGGTTTCACGGAAATCAACGGAGTGCATAGTTGATATCGATCGGCGCCGGAGTTCCCGGCGGGTCCGGAAGGGTTTTTTTTTTTGGAGGAGGCTTCTTTTTTTGGGCTGGGTTCGGTTGTCCTTTTCTTGGGTGGCTGGCTGGTTTTTTTTTTTGGTTCTGTGAAAAAAAGAACTGGTAGAAATGGGTGTCGATGATTGGTATAGAGATGCTTGATAAGATTTTTGCAATTGATTGCATATGTTGTCTAATTGTTTATAGATTCTTTGTATTCGCGACGATGTAAGATTTTGCAATCTGTTTCTCCTGGTGTGGAGTATATTTGAGGATTTGTAATTGATAAAAATCTAGCGTCGCTGTATATACACAGAAAGGTCGTTATTTAATTTAGCCGAAACCCCTCGAATCTGTCGCCAGAGCTCACTCTCTCTTTTTTTGAGAAGCAGGAAATTATTTTCCATTACACGCGAGGATGGGGATCTCTTAGAAATTTTAAAAAATTGGCACGCCATCCTCAGCACATAGATCGTCGACCGTCGTCGTCGACCGAATGGCAGAATTTCGGAGATTCCATACATTAGCATAAATTACACTGGTCGACCCTGCCTGTGTAATTGATACTAATGCACTCGATTAACTCGGAAAGTCAACACAAAACACTCGACCTGCTTCCACTACGAATCCCTCCTGGTTCGATCAACCAGCGCTCAGGAAAGTGAAAAATAAATTCAAAATTTAAGCCCTTAAAAAACCAGGCTGCTCACTCTAAAAAGTATCCGTTGAGCAAAACGGTTAAAAACCCAAAAAAATTGCTTCAAAAAAACAATACCCAGATTCCTCTCTCTCCCATCACCCATATCGATTTCATCCGTCGCAACTGCGTTCAGAAAAGTTTTGAAAAATAAATTCAAAATTGTAGTCCTTAAAAAAACCAGGCTGTCCACCCTAAAAAATATCTATTGCTCAACTCGGTTAAAAACCCAAAAAAATTGCTTCAAAAAAACAATACCCATATTCCTCTTCCCCCCATCACCCATATCGATTTCATCCGTCGCAACTGCATCGCCAATAATCGAATCACAGAAAAACAAAAAAAAAACAATAACCGTGTCAACCCTTTTAACCCGAGTGACAAAAAAATCTGTAACCGATCCCAAACTTTATACGCGTTGTGCGCGCGCGAGACACACGTGTTGTGTGCTGTCTCGGTTGAGGTAGGCGAGTTGTAGAGCGCGCGCGCGCGCGCGCGCACTCTCGAGCCGGGAGGGTTGACCGCGCGGCAGCAGAGTCGGTATAACGGGAATATACCACTGGTGAAACCCATATGACGGGGAAGAGCGAAGAGCCAGACGCACATACGCCCGGTTGTATATACATCTGTTATTGTGATATGGATGTTAATAGGTTAGGGGGTCTCCGGAGAACGTCGGGTGAATCACGATTTCGATAAGGGTTTCCAACAGTGTCTCCCTTCCCTCTCCGCTCGGCTTTCCTCATCCTCCTCACTCCCTCTCCCTCTCTCTCTCTCGCTCTCTCGGCGCACCCTCTGCCGACTGTCCCGACCGTCGCGCATCCGTTCGCCTCTCCGCCTCCTCTGTGTTTCTCTCCCTCTCCCCCTCCACCCCTCGCCTCTTCCTCTCTTTCCTCTCGCCGTGTTCCGAGCGAGTGCGGCGAACTGCGAGAAGCGCGCGCGACAGAACTCGCTTCCCTTTCATTTCATCCTTCCGGCTTCTGTCTCACTTCCTCCTCCTCTTCCCTTTCTTTCCCTCTGTCCGGGCGACGCGAGAGCGAGAGAGGGAGACGGACAGCTCCACTCTTTTTCCCGCTCGTTGAAAGCTCCCAGTGCCAAGCGCAGCCCGAGCGCGTTATTCGCAAACGGTCAACCTGCAGCAGCAGCAGCTAAAGCAGCAGCAGCTACAGCGGCGGCGACGGCGGCAGCAGCCGGGTGCATTATTATGTATTCTCGTTTTCGTTCGAGCATCTTTTGCCGCCCTCCACGCTTCTCATTCATTATCCGCTCTTTGTTCTTCGCTCGGCTCCCCCCTTCCTTTCCCAACCCTGTTTTTTCTCCCACTATGTCTGTCTCTCTTTCGTTGGCGACTTCTCCGCTTTTCTACGCTAAGACAAGATGCGTAAGGATTAAGATACTGCCTGCGTGATTAACACCCATCGAAGGAATCGAGTGGCGCTGACCTTGGCTTGTCAGTTTTTCGAATACTCGATATTATTATTATTATTTCGATATTATTTTTCGTGTTACTGACATTCATGAAGGTCGAGTTTCACTGTTTCTCTTCAATAGTGAATTTACCAAAAACACCAGATTATTGTAAAGTTGATTTTGAAAAAGCTACTTTTTTCGAGTTTTTATTTTTCGGTGTATAGTCACATTGATCGTATGTATACAAACTTCTAGGCTCGAACGATAACTTCCTAATTGCTATAACAGTGTCACTGCCTCTGCGACTTTGCTCTGCTATTACTGCTATCTGGGCGAAGCCATCTGCTTCTTTTTTTCATTCAACTTTTCTATTTGCCCAACGGTTCGACCAACCACCCATCTTCAGAGAACGAATAAACCGACAACGATACTTATATCGAAACGCGAGATTACGCTTAAAAATAAATTGTTCGAAAACCAAAAAACAGTAAAACGGAGACAAAAGCGTCGAATCCCAAATCTCATCCCCGGCGCAAAAGTCGGATCCCGGAATCCGAGATTCCGACGAAAACTAAAACAAAAAAAAACCTCTAGATCGAAGTTCTGGCGTCGCCTTTCCTAATCGTCTACCCGGTACGTGTATCGCGTGTATATAGCCGCGGTGCGCATATATTCATAACGATCGACCGCTCTGCGACGGCGGCGACTCTCGCCCGAGGAGCCGTTCTCGCGTCCGCGTGAGCTGCTCTCGTGCCGGCCGATCTCTCTCCCCCCCCCCTCCCCCCTCCCTCCCATTCGCGCTCCTCGCTTTGGGTCCGCGGTGGAATTAGGGAGAGCGGCGGGTGGCGAGGGTCGATGGGGGGGGGGGGGGAGGGGAGCGGGAAGAGCGAGCGAGACAACGAGTCGGCTGAGCAATCAGGAGTAAAGTGGCAAATCGTCCGTTAAACGAAGCCGTCGGCCGTTCCCGTCGCGGACGCGCGGGCTTTTCCGAACATCGGAGCAGCAGCAGCGGCAGCAACAGCACCGCCAGCAGCAGCAGCAGCAGCAGCACCAACACCAACGCAGAGAACTCGCATCGTGAGAGGCTAAGAGACCGATAGCCTCGCGGGGGCTCGCACGGTGTAAGACCCGACGACGAGGACGAGGAGATGCACAGAGACGGGCGACTCTCGTGCATTGCGAACGAGCCACGCCGACGCCGCTGCGCGACACCACGTACGGAACCTCCGGACTCTTGGGCCTCGGTCCGCAAGCGGCGAGGCTCTCGCATACTCGGCAACGCACCGACACACGTCGTGTTATACCTGTGCAGCCGCGACGTATACACGTGCACAGGGCTATTCCGAGCGAGACGATCGGCGGCAGACGATCGCAGAGCCGCCTAAGCAGTAACCTAGACGGAGAGAAAAATATGGGAAAAATCACTATACGGGAATTGAGAGACATTCCGGAATTTTTGGCAATTTTTCCCGTACTTGTGGACATATACAATACATTTTTTATGGCATTTTCCTACAAGTATGGGAAAAATCGGCAGAATTCCGGAATGTTTCGAAATTGCCAAATGAGTATAGAGATTATTCCCATGTTTTTTTTTTTTCGTGTAGTCTGACGCGACGGTATCGATGGCCGTGATGAGATTGAAATTCGGACGAATTTTCACGATTTTCACGAAACGCCCAAAAGTCGGTGATGAAGTTAGCCGCTTGTTCTGAGAATCAGGATATGTGAATCTGGGTGGAAAATCTCGATGAGAAAAGCCGCTTCTACACTCAGAAAAATGTATGGTCGATTTTACTATATGACATATTTGCCTGAGAGGATAACAATGCTTTTATGGTTCTCACGATGGTAATTAATGTCACCGGCAATATATTATAATAACTGTGACATATTTGTATAGTAAAATTCGCTATATTTGGCATTGTTGTCCCATGGATTTTTCTCAGTGCAGTGTAAGCGGGAATCTTATTCCCGAGATTGAGGTTATGGTCATTTTTTTTGTCGTTAGGTTTATTCGGGAGAATTCGCGCTTCGAGATCCCGCCGCCGACTTACTCGCCTGTTTTTATTGCGTGAAAAATATATACGAACGACACCCGACATGCCAACTGTTCGCTACGCTCGGCCGCGCGTCTCGCCCGGCGAAATCGCGCGCGTCGCGCCGTTCTCGCGTCCGGGCGGCGCTGACGTATTTGCGAAATTTTGCGACCTTGCGCGCGCGGCGCCGTCCATGTTGTTATTTCCGACTTTGGCCGCCAGGGTCGCGCCGGGGCGATCGGCGGCGGCTGCGCGAGTACCGATATACACCTTTTTTTCTCTCTCCCAGCCTATACCGACATCGGCGGAAACTGGTTTCTCGCATTAATTTATTCGTCGAATCCCGCGCGTGTTATTTTTAGAAAAGAAGAGAAAAAAAAAATCAAATGAAATTCACGGAGCGCGGTGCGGTAGCGGCGCACACATTTCGCCGGCGTTTTCAGCTGTTCCTCCGTCTCAACGCGTAACCGAAAAACTCCGCATTCTCTCACCTTGACACTGATTTAATAAAAAAAAAACAAATCTCACACGTGTAAAATCGTATCTCATTTCCACCATCGAAAAAAAGCCCTCAACAAATCTCCCCTTTACCGCTGTCCAAAAAAAAAAACTCGACAATCAATTGCTATCGACAGTCCGGAGACTCTCAGTCTAACGACTAAATCAGTATCTCGCATATTTTAAAGAAAACAATGGCCATCTCTCCCCGAGTCACCCTGTGTATATATAGATATACGCAACACACACACACACACACACATATATATATACATATATACACGACGAGTATATCACACGCGTCGGGCTTTCGCGAGTGGCGTATATACGACGAGCGGTGTGGGTTCTCTCCTCCCTCTCCCCCCCTCTCTCTCTGTCTCGCTCGCTGGACGAGCGGCAGCGGCGGCGGCTGTCCGCAACGCTCTCCGTCCTTCTCAGTCAGCCTTCTCGGGCGCATCTCGCGCGCTCTCGCAGCGCGCGTGTGTTGTGTGCGCGCGCGAGAGCCGAATCCTGCGGCTCGATCCATCTGTGTGGGTTTCGTGCTTCCCTTGGTCTCTCCCTCGGCCTCCCCCTCCTCCCCCCCCCGCCGACGTCGCCCGTCCCCCTCGAGCGGCCCCTTCGATCCCGCGACCGCGCTGTGTGTAACGCGCTCGCGTACACACGGACAGCGACGGCGGCGGCCGCGGCCGTCGCTGCCGCCGTCGCTCTCGCGCGTTTATGTGCCCCGAGGCTTATGTACCAACGCGCGCCGCGCGCGCTCTAGCTTTCCGCGAGAAACACCTATGTGCGCGGGGAGAGAGACGTACATAGGGCAGGGACTAGGTATACTATCTAGTATCCCGGTAATACCGGGTACTAGGTACGCGAGCTCCGCCGCCACGGACCCCGAATAGCGGTTCGCATATTCGGAGATAGCGAGTCCTGGGTTCTCTCTCTCTCTCTGTCTCTGTCTTTCTCTCTCTCTCATAGCGCTGTATATGCGCGACCCTCCTGTGTGTACAGCGCCACGACCCGTACGCCCTTGAGTCTCTGGATATATAATACTCCGCGTGTTGTATATATGTATATATTTATGTACGTGTTTATATATATGCGTACGTGTTTCGCGGCTCTCGAGCTTTGGCATTCGTTCTTACCGCGGTTTTCCGTATTCTCGCGTAAGGTAGTAGGCGCCACCGTAAATAGCGGCGGGAAAAATGCGAAGCTGCGGAGACGTTTTCACGCCGAAGCCCGAATGACGGTGACAGTGTGTGTAACGCACTTTCGGCGAATACGGGCAACTCGAGAGAAGTGGATACTCGATTGGGCTGATTGAGTGTCGCGGATTCCTGGTTTTGGGGGCAGGCAAATGTGTCACTCGCAGTCTGTTAGTCAGATTAATGAAAATTTGTTTTGTGCTGTTCGTTTTTAGCTCGTTCGGCGATTTAATTACCTGCAAAGTCAATCGGCAACGAATGTTCCGATGAACGAATGTTCTAAAGAAATCGGCAATGTCGAATGTTCTAAAAATGCACGAAGAAAAGATTTTCTCATACGGTTTAAAATATCGGCCAAGAAATTTTCGCAAACGGAAAAATACCAACTGCGCGAACCCAAAAAAAAACGGCATTTCTCTCTCGCACAGATCGCGGAGACTAACATTCGGCCCCGCCTGCTTAACTCTCACGCGCCGAAATCGCGCCTTGCGCGCCAGCCGCGGCGATTACGCGCAAAAGTTCGTCGAACTCATCGCGCGGCACGAGTAGTGCCTCGTGTCGTGCGCGCGCGCGTGCAAAAATCGCCAAGTTTCGCGTTTTACATTCTCGCGGCGGTGAAATTCGTCGCTCGGCTGAGTTGAGAACCGCTGAGCGCAGCTGCCGCGCGGCGGCGGCGGCAGCGGCGACGGCGGTATCTCCGCGTTGTCTGCTCCCTCACACCCTCCGCCTTGTGTAGTCCCACGTGGGTGACGGTCGAAGGGGTCGCACGGAATGAGGGTGACGCGCGCGCGGTGTACGACGGGTATATCTACGACGGGCCGCGCGGCAGCGGCGTCGGCGTCGGCGATGGCAGCGTCGGAGGCGGAGGCGGCGGGGGGTCGACTGAAACGAGCGGGTGGTCGCGCTCTGCCAGGAGGGAACAAGACTTCCCACCCACTGGCCATCTCTCCACCCTCGGCAGCCCTGAACCCAACCCGTCGCCCCCTCCCCCCTCCCTCCCCGCGGCCGCCCACCGTCCTCTCTCGTTTTTTTTTCCCGCAGTTACGTGTTTTCGCAAGAAAAAACGACTGCCGGAGAGAAGACGCGAAGACTTGCCCGTGGGGCAGCGGAGAAGTGGGGGGAGAAAGGGAGGAGGAGGGGGGGGGGCTTCGGGTGTGAGCTCTCTCTGCCTTTCCGTCGCGCGCGGCTCCTCTGGCTCGCATTACGGAAAATTGCGAGTGAGCCCTGGAGAAAATCCGCCGCGTCTGCCAGAATCAAGAATTTAGCCTCGAACCTGCCAGTCCGCAGCGTCAATCTACCTGAGTAGATAGCGCCAACGACGTACACGGTTCAACCCTTTGACAAAGAGACGAGAGGGAGAGAGAGGGAGAGGGAAAAAAAAAGAGTGAAAAACGAGAGAAGAGAAGTGCGGGGAATGCTTAAAAATTCATGAATTTCGGGCCAAGTAACTTTGGAACGACAGGCGCAAGACAAAAAAAAAGCGAAGGTGGAGCGTGATATCGTCTGCGCAGAAATTGAGACGAGGCGAGCGGTCTCGATTGGCTACTTGACGGGGAGAGAAAAAGAAACACGGGGAATGGAGTATTTTTATGGCGAGAGATAATGAGGCGGAAAATGCGGGTCAGCGGGCGACTGGACGAAATATTTTCTATTATACGACCCTTAATTATCATATTTCGTTGACGGAGTTTGACGAAATTGCATACGTGTGTCGCGAGACGATTTTTCGCAGGCGCAAATCGATCAACGGATTAAATCGGGTGTCTGACACGGAGTGGAAATTGTTCATCCGGAAATAAAAGGATTGATGCGGAGCGCTTGAACGACGGTGATTTATTTGGTGGAGGTCAAAATACTCGAGAGAGACGTAAAAAGAATGCGATGAAAATCGTCAGAGTCGTAGGTCAAGATTGTACGTACGCCCGAGAGCCACGAGAGCACGTGCTCGCCTTGGAGAATATAGGTTTCTCGCAGGAGCCTTTAATACGGGTGTATTTACAGATTATTATTGTTATGCTGTTCTCCCCTCTTCTCAAAACTCGTTCCACGACATATACGTCATATCGCTGGGACGCTGCGCGGTGGAACAGTGGAGCGATCTCGCTGATTCGTCGGCAGTTCGACTCTTGAACATTTTCCTTACTGTCCGTCGATAATAAAGTACTCTTCTTATTTTTAATCATCCAAAAGTAACTTACCATCGCAGCAGCTGTGAGGAAAATATCTGCCTTAGCTACTGACGGATATTAACCTTATGTGGAGAATTTTTCAAATTCATCCGAAGATTTGAATTTTACTGACAAAATTTCCCAAAGGGTTTGCGTTTTTTTTTCTGCCGTGTATTGGCTTTATGTGGTGAATTTTTCAAATTCATCCTAAGATTTGAATTTTACTGACAAAATTTCCCAAAGAGTTTGCGAATTTTTTTTTTTCTGACGGGTATTGACTTTATGTGGTGAATTTTTCAAATTCATCCTAAGATTTGAATTTTACAGACAACATTTCCCAGAGTTTGCACATTTTTTTTTTTTAAGATTTATAACAGAAAACTGTAATTTTTGGATTTTATTTTGCAGCCAAGACGTTTGTGTTCCCCAACGTGGCTGATGAGAGTCCAAAGAGGCAACATATTCGAATACGCGACTCTGCTGGATAGTTTACTTCTCGGACAAGGATACAACGCTTACGTGGTGAGCGGTTACGCTTCGCGCGAGCAGACGCACTGCGATCTGTCGATGCGAACCTGTCCGTACCTACCGGAACCGGAGAAGCCGCCGGCGCCGCCGGAACCGGCGGATACGTCGAGATATAGGCTGAAGACTCCTCCGGATTTTCGGAGTCAACTGCTGATGGATCTCGAGGCGAAGGAGGAGCGAAAAATACAGGAGAAATTAGAAAACCAAGAAAAGGAACGCCTGAAAATGATGCTTGTATGTTTTGTATATTTTTTCTTATCCGCTCAAACGATAACTTAATTAATTATTTCAATTATATTACAGGAATACGAACGTCCTCCTCCTGACGAATATTGGGGCAATAGAATTCACGCTTGGGTCGTAATATTGCCACAACCTGGTGGAGCACGTGACCACGAAATTCAGGCTCCCGTCTTCATCGAACCCACTTCAGGAATGTCGTATTCGCCCGAAGACCCGGAAACGAATCTGCTTTATCACGGAGTCGAGAGCATTTGGAACAATCGTAATTATTGGGTTAATATGCAATCGTGTTCCGAGGCCTGTTCGCAAATAAAATGGGACTTGGCGGACACGAACCTGTGGGAACATTTGCTGCCTGGCGAACCGTGGGACATGCGCGACGATGATGAGGGCGAAGAGGTCGACGAGGAGATTCTCATCGAACGGGAGAAGCACTTGGATATGCCATTTTCGTACGTCGATAACATAGATATCCACAGTTTAGGTAAGAACGATTTTTTTGTGATTTATGATTTTAATAAGTTTCGCTTCTAAATGGATTTTTTTTGTTGGGTTTTTGGATAATAGATTTTGAACGTCGGTATCCCAACGGCACGAAAACCATGTATTTTAAGAAAACAAAAGTTGAATTTTATGCACCGTACGTTCAAATGGACGGATTGGTTCGCAAGGTTACTTCGTACGAGGATTATGAGTACCGATCACCTACGCACGTTTATGAGAAGTATTTAAACAGGGCGGACAATCTCACTGAATCGAATAAGTTTCTCGACAGTCTCACCGTAATTGATTGCTACAAAAGAGGCCGAACTGATGCGTGCAAAGGTATAAACATTTTTTTACTTTTAATTTTACTGAATAATTGATTTCTCGTTAAAACTGTAGAGCATCGTTACTCGACCGCTGGTAACGATCGGATTGACGAAGACAGGACTCTGGATTTTTATGACGTTGTCCGTATCGATGGGCTGTCGAGAATTGAAATGGGTCCTCTCCATCTGACGCAAAACTACATCGGGCGCAAGGATTTCCTTTACTACCGGTAAGTTCTCGTTGATCACTGTTGGTTATTATGATTACTCGCGAATTTTTACCGGCAATGGTACGATCACTTATAGCCACGTCGAGTTTTCCACGGAAGCTGAACGGAGTCCGCAAGATTCGCATTATAGAACAATTTCGGTAAATTGAAAAAAGGCAACTCGATTCATCTTCATTGTCAAATAAACCTGGAGCAGAACTATCAATAAAATTCATGAGTTTTATTTTTAGAAAATTACTGAAAAGTATCACAGGAACCAGGAGGTTCCAGCATCTAAGGACATCGCTGTGAGGGAATTTGCTATATTTGAAAATGAGATAAGACTCAAGTATCACTACGAAAAATTCGACATTACCAGAGCAACGAGAACATTCATAAAACCGCCGATGGCTGAGAGAGGAGAACGTCCCACTTTCGTTCCAGAATTAATTCAGGAATACAACGTAACTGCAATTGTGAACATTAACGTAAAAATGGATCACTAATTGATCACCACTTATTTCATTATTTCGCAGCCAGATCCTATGGCGATTCCCGAAAAGCAACTGACACTTTTTTACGAGCTGGAAAAACAGTTGCAAGAGGAAGCCAAGTGTCTGACATTAATCGGCGAAGCCGAGGGAGAAATCGCCAGATTCTTGAAAATCAGAAGCGCCGAATATATTATGCCAAAGTTGACGGTATCCTTGTTTGACAGAAATCGAAATGAAGAAGCCAAAGCGGGAATGTTTGCTAAGGTAATTCCAATTAAATTTTTTCCGTCGTTGGAAAAATTTTCCGTCGCAAATCTCGTCATTGTTTCTGGTATAAAAATATTAATGTTAAAAATTTGTACTCTCGCAGGAAGAACAATTGCGAGCTCAAAGTCAACGAGAGGTCGAAGACGAAGTCGACTACTTGGGACCTTATTTGGCTCGCCTTGGGAATCCTCCTCACTTAACGAAATTCCAAGCTTTTCACGTGCGTCAAGACTGCTTGAACGATTTGAAAAAGATACTGGCCGATCGTGCCAATCGGATATCGCAAGAATTCGAAGCGTGCAGCGAAGAATTGAACAGAATTCAGAAATGGTTCACCCAGGTGATCAAATCTGTCCAAACTTATTTTTCAACAGTAGATCGTGCAGGAATTCACGTTTTTCGATTATTTTTTAGACTGAGGGCAAGACGAGGGAGGAGGAAGAGAAAATGTTGAATTTGACTAATGAAATGAACTTCGAATTGCACACATTGGAACTCCGGCTGCAGCGTCACTGCGAATTGGCTCCCGAACGTTATCGGGATATGGTGAAAATTCTCAAAGCGGACAAACGTCTCGCGGTACTCAACGATTAATTGTGAACGCGAAATAAAACAGAGGAAAATAAATAATAGTCTGAAGGAAAACAGACGCTTAGATTATCAGTCATATTTGTTTGGATGTAAATACACTGTACAGGAAAAAAAGTTCTTTTCTCGGTATCACTGTTCACTTTTGTCGTGAGGTGATTGGAGAATTGGTCGTCGTCTCTTGCAGAGCGAATGGAACGATCGAGGTGGATGCGCTCGATCGATAATTCTCATTGAAAGGACCACGAACCCATTTGGCCGATGCAGAGACCTGAAAAACGTAATTTGTGCATTTTTTATCGGTAATTTACTAAATAAAATGTATTGAATTAATAATTCACCGTACCCTGATCGTCGAACGTCGCGAGAGTGAACTTGCTGAGTTTATTCGTAAAACTACCGCTGTTCGATATTACGGAGTTCTCCGGTCGATTCGGATTCGTTGGTTCGGCATTGGCATCGCTGTGACGACTTTCCTCCGCGAAACCGGATATAAGAGTATCCATCATTATTGCCTGAAAAAAACATAAATGAATAAAACATAGCACAATAAAAAAGAAATAATATCTGCATTTATTTTGCTTTCAATTTGAAGCGCACTTGTCTCGAGAATACTTGAAGTATTTTGTAAACCCGAGCGCCGTTTTCGCGGACCGGAAACTGCAGGAATAGACAAGGCAGACAGTCGAGATTTCTCTCGTCGGACGGCTTGGCCATTTCCCAGCTAAGTTCGGAGTATTTGAGTCCAAGCAGCAGACTCTGAAAAGAGGCAAGCAATTCACAATAATTAATTGTACATTAACAGCAAAGGCAAATCGCGAAAAAAATATACTCACGCAATGCATGTCGTCGACGATATAAACGCCCGTGGTATTAATAGCTATGAGAACCGGCAGATCTCGATTCGTGATCCAAGACGCGAGACCTCGGACGGGTCGCTCGATCTGCCCTTGGAAAAACGCCGCCCCGTAAGTCGGCAGACCCCAGCAAAACTCAAGATACTTCCTGACCAATTTTCGCGGGTTCGGATTCGTTCCCGAGTGATTCGGTATTCTCTTGTACTGCTCCAGAAGTCTCGCCTCTGGCGCGCCTTTCCCGCCCACCAATCCCAACCCGAGGCCCAGTCCGAGCAGGAGACTCGGAGAGTTGTAGTGATGAGGCAGGAATCTCGCGCGATGCTTTCTAAAATAGGCCAACGTGTGCGTTTGAGGATTGTAGGGTCCTAATTCGATGCGAGCCTGAAGAGCTCCAAGGCTCGCGTATCGTGCCTGACCCTCGCAAGGATATCTGCCTGTAATAATAATTTTTTTAGATTAAAAAATCGTCATTTATCAAAAAATTCTCTATAGCTAAAATTGCTATGGTTAATTAAATAATAAAAAAGAAACCAATGACTGAGAATTTTCTATACCTTCTAATACATTGTGCCTGGCCTCAGCGTACAACAATTCAAGAATTTTCGGATCCTTGATTTGTTCCTCCTCGCGTCTGGTGAGAAAAACGTTTCTCCGAAAGCACAATAAAGGCTCCTCGTCGTCGTAGGGACCGTCTTGGGTACCGTATTTCTTCACCAAAGCGTCCCACTTGGCCGCCAATTCGAGCGGTCGATGATTCGGTCGCAATTGCACTTCCAGCTGCGAAGAACAAAGCCACATGGCGAACACCGGCTGACCATTTGCTGGGGGTGTTCTCGAGAGACCGAGCTCAGGCTCGGATTGTATTATCGCGAGCGTCTGTTGTGCGGTCGCGTTTCGCTCGATTTCCATTGTCAGGAATACACCTGACATGAGGCACACGGCGATTCGAACGGTCGGACGCTGTGTCACGTACATGTGGTGTTGCTGTTGCTGTTGCTGCTGTTGCTGATGCAGTTGGTTTATATTTTCCAATTTCGGCTGTTGAATATCTGTAAATGATTTTTTTTTTAAGAATATAGACAATTTCATACACCAAAACAATTATTAATAATCGAGTGAAAATAAAAATAAATTAATATTCTAGGGCATTATGATTTTTTAATTTTGAAAAAAATTCAAGCTATCTTCTTTAAGGATGTGAATCTATGTATTGCGAAAATGTGATAATTAATCATTTACGCACGGTTTAATTTTTATTAGATTTCACTTACGAGGCGGTGGGTGATTATTCTCCTTTTTGTAATCATTTTGAAAGCGCCTCAAAGGTTGTTGGGCTCTTCGAATGGTATTCTCGTCCGGCTGATCCATTCTTATTCCTTACGCGTGATCCTCTCCGCGAACTTCTCGCGTTACCCCTGACGACAACTGAGCGGATCGTCCTGGACGTTTCGGAGCAATGTTTACGAAATTTTTGTTTTTCTCACGCTCCGCGCGTGGTATCGAACTTTCTTCGTGAAAAAGCACAATACCACCGTCGCACTCATTATATTTTCCACTTGATTATCTTGTTTACGCCACATGCTCGTTCGCAAAGGGGAAAGATTTTTCTCTGGGGTCTTTAACCTCCGGCAGATCACGCTTTCCGCATGACACTGGATCAGTCGCGAGGCGGATGTCAGCTTCGTCGAGGTCACCGAATTAACGACGACGACGACTGCCCGGGACCCAGGATGGGATTAAATATCGACGAGTTTCAAAGAAATCTGCGAACTCTCGGAACATCTGAACTCGACGTCTCAAAACATTTCACGAGTGTCCTTTTCAGCCGACGGGGTTATTGATTTTTTTAACCCCTCAAGGGCTGTCGTACTGACTGAGTAAACCCTCATACCCGAAGCGCTTGCGCGCGCTGAACGCGCAGCGGAGTTTGAAAAAAATGAGTCTACGATAATTTGATTTCTACTCTAAATTATTACAATATAAAAATACATTATAAATATTTTAAATACAAAAATACTACATTGTATACAAATTTCCAGGGGTAAAATCTATAAATTATACAGCAAAACTCGAGCACTTTTGGTATTATCGTTTTATTGTGGTCTTATTTGATGTGAGACGACTTCACAATCGACTTTAGACACAGAACACAGGTGTCTAAGATACAGAACTTTTTTCTAAAAAAAAATGTGATCGTTCGGTCAGTACGATAGTGTCGAATGGAACTTAAACAATGCTCCAACATTCGTCCGTCTTCTTAGTCATTAGACACCGCGTATTAATTATAAATATATATTTCGCAAGGTCGTGAATGCTTCAATCGCGAGCCGTTGATTCATTTTCAACGATGCGTCTGTTGTGGAGGTGAGTGTCAACGTTTAGATCAAGTCAGCCACGTTCATCGGCATTTCGTCTATTTGCGTCGAGTAGTACTGTTCAATGTCTCGGAGAATCCTAATGTCGTCGGTCTTTACGAAGTTAATCGACACACCCTTGCGGCCGAAACGACCGGATCTGCCTATCCTGTGGATGTACAACTCACGATTGTTCGGTAAATCGTAGTTTATGACGAGGGACACTTGCTGGACGTCGATACCGCGCGCCCAAACGTCTGTTGTGATGAGTACTCGGCTAAAAGCAGAAAAGAAATTAAACGTAAATACGATGGATGAAAAGCAGTTAAAAAAATCTTGTTTTAGACATTAAACAAATAAATGTACCTCTGTCCAGACCGGAATTCTTTCATAATGTTGTCTCTCTCCTTTTGCGGCATGTCACCGTGCATCGAGCAAACCGTGAAATTCGCCTCCCGCATTTTTTCCGTAAGCCAGTCGACCTTACGTTTCGTATTGCAGAAGATCACGGCCTGTGTTATCGTCAGAGTGTCGTAGAGATCGCATAGCGTGTCGAACTTCCATTCCTCGCGTTCGACCGCCACGAAGAACTGTTTGATTCCTTCGAGAGTCAACTCGTCACTGAATAGGCAGACAAAAATAGTTTGTAGTAAATACGCTGGCTTCTTTAGATGATATATTTATCCGGAACGTCGGTTTTAGTTCTTACCGTTTTACGAGGATTCTGATGGGGTCGGTCATGAATTTACTCGTCATCTCGAGTATTTCGTGGGGCAGTGTGGCGGACACGAGAACGACTTGCGTCGCCGGTGGGAGATATCTGTACACGTCGTAAATCTGTTCCTTGAATCCTTTGTTCAACATCTCGTCGGACTCGTCAAGGACCAACATTTTTATCGCTCTTGTCCTGAGCACTCGCCTTTTGATCATGTCTGTAAATAAATCAATCCAGCTAAGTAAACGTCATGGCCCAAATTCATGAGATTATTTTTGTGAGCCTAAATAAACCTCTACATACCGAAAACTCTGCCGGGTGTGCCGGACACTACGTGTTGACCGTAATCCAACTTCCTGATATCCTCCCCAAGATTTGTTCCGCCGATGCATGCGTGACACTGAACATTCATGAAATCTCCAAGAGCCAGAATGACCTTCTGAATCTGTACCGCCAATTCTCGAGTGGGCGAGAGAATGAGCACCTGAGTCTCGCGTATCTGCGTGTCCAGCGATTGGAGTATGGAGATGGAGAAGGTGGCGGTTTTACCCGTTCCAGATTGCGCCTGGGCGATGACGTCGCGACCCTTCATAATCGGCTTTATCGATCTCTGCTGGATCGCCGATGGTTTCTCGAAACCTGTAACGAAAAAAAAAACAAAATTCAACAAAAAAAAATCGTCGTACATCGTGCGAAATAATTCAGTCCTCGAATCGTCAACTGAAGTCCCGCTACGCGCTTCGACTCAGCAACCACAAAAAAAAGGCCTCGCGACGCAGACTCGATTTGCCGTTGTTGATACGAGCGCGGCAACCGTTATCCGGCATCGTCGCCGTTGAAGACGCGATTTTGAGGTTAGCCCAAACGTTCACCCCGAAATACCGCATATCCGGGACTCACCGTAGGCGTAAATTCCTCGGAGAAGTTCGTCCCGAAGGCCCATGTTATCGAAGGTCGGAATAACTTCGACATCCTCGCTGGTTTCGAACTCGACGTTCGACAAATCCTCTGTTTGGGCAACACGACGTGACTTTCCTTCCGCCATTTTGGATTCTGATGGCCGGACTGACGCGCGGCGCTCGAGGGTCGAAGGGGAAGTCTCGAACGTGTGGCAAACGCTTCCTCACCGACGCAGCAGCGCACCTCGCAGCACCGACGGAGTGAACACAGGCATCCTCCCCTCCCCCTCAGCCATCGAACCAATACCCGCATAGTTTGGCAATGAAATCCACGGTGCACTAGTTTCGGCTCCGTATTTACCTGCAAACTCGGTGCTTTATCGCCGCGAAGCACGTGTCCCGCGCGATTTTCGCACGCCGAATACGTCCGTCGTCAGCCGAACCGATGAGAGGTCGGTGATAAGACTCGACCCGGGAGCTCCGAAATCTCGAATCTCAAAGTGCATCGAGTCTCGGCTCGAAAATTTCGTGGCGTCCTTACTTACGAGTTTCATACGGACTTTACGATGTTTTCCCGTAAAAAGCAAACGGAAACGTGCATCCCCGTAACGCTGGACGAGCCGCTGACCAGCGAATCGTGCACGAAATTGATAATGGAACTTCTGAAGTATATTCTGTATCAGAAGCAACAGATTCCGTTCGCCTACGACACGCTTACTCAGCTGCAAGCGAGATTCAAGCCCACGGATCGGAATTCTGGTTTCATGAAGTCGGCGATGAGCTCGTTGCGCGTTATCTCCGACAATCTGACGTCTCAGCTTCTTCTCGGCGGCTGCGATGTTCGCGAGGTCGTTATCATCGTCGGGGCGACGACGGTTTCGCCGAAGTTGTCGATTAGGCTGGAATTGCCTGGCGAAATTTTGAGCAGTCGCAGTCACATGGAGTATCAGCATTCCTCGCGAAAACCTCTGTTGAATCTCATGCGGTGAGAGCGTTGAACAAATATTTTGTTGTTAGGTCACAAATTATTGAAACACGAGATCTGTGGCTATTTCAATAAAATATCTTTTTTTTACACGCAGCATCTAAATTGTTTATCTAATTGTAGTAATTTTTCTCGCAAGAATTATTCTGTATTTAATTTTTCTTCCCGTTCCAACTTTCAGGTCGATAATCGAGTGCGAAGAGTTTCAAGAAGCGATGACTGCGCCTCTGGGACTAACAAACACGTTCGTGCTGCTGCAGAAGAGCGACTCCAATTCTACCTCCGACTTTTTCCTGCCCAAGCCGCAGTATAGGCCGCCTTCGCAGACGACGTCATGCTTCGCGATAAAGTTTACTAATAGTCCGGAGATGGACATGACTTGCAACTGCAAAGACGCGATTAAAGTCTACCATGATTTGCCGGCCGATAGAACTGAGGAAAATTTAGATAACAAACTTTGTAACGTCCCTGGGAAAAATAGAGCAGCCACTCCGTACTCCTGGTATCAGTCGCGAGAGGTCATCAAAGGTTTCAAATTCGCTAGATGACAGGCATTAAATGAATTATAGACAAAAATTACACTTAGATTTTAAAAAGCTCTGCAGACTGACTTTGAGCCCAGCACACGTGACAGTTCTGTACGGCTCAATGTTGCAATTATCAAATTATGTACTACCCAAACATTTAAGAGTATTCTTTATTCATCAAATAAGACAAGCAATTTCGAGTATGATTTAACGAGAGGTGCCTGTTTCTGTTTGTTATTGTTATGTGCGAGTGGCGATAATGAGAAATATTTCTTTAAAGTGTTCACTGCCTATTTCCAATGAAGGAATTATACAGAATTATACAGAATTGATGATACATAGATCTATTGACTTACGGAAGAATATAAAGACTGATATTGTCGCGTTAGCTCACTTTTGCGGTATCTTAGAGTGAGGATGAGTATTAAGCTACCAATGTAGTTAATATGCCAGCAACTGCGAAATAGCTGCTGCGTAAATAAATATAATTTTTTTAATACGATGTCAACTGTTTTGTGCAATTTCATTCAAGCCTTTCCGTTTAAAGTATCAATTTTTATACACTAACGAGTGTATTGTAAACATTCGTGTAATTTTCCCCCAGGGAATTTTTACGTTCATTGTTGTCCGGTTATCACCTTGAACTTGTGTCTGCCTGATGTAACACTTGACCTGTCGAAGCCGATGCATGTTTTCCAAACATTGGTCACCCGGTATTCTTATCGGCGTTCTCGGCGTCATTCGATTCGCCGAGAACGTCCGATAAATTTATTCGCTCGTCATGGTTTTCGTTGTGAAGATATCGATGAGCATTGCATAATAATTTTTTTCATTTCGATCGAACTTAATCCGATGCAAAGAGGGGATGAATGTATTAATACCCGCAGCCCTTTAATTCGCTTGCATTGTAACGAGTTGCGTTGATATTCGCAAAGCTTCGAGGCAACATGAGTGGACTTAAGTTTTTGACGCCGGAACAGAAGGCATCGTGGAAGGAGAATGGATACATCAAACTCGGGAACGTTTTTTCGCCGAAGGAGATGAACGAGATATCGGAAGCTTACGATGAATTGTTCGAACGAAAACGACGCGAAAATATCGCTGGTTTGGAGTCTGCGTGGGCGGGAAAAGATATGAGGAAGGCGGCAGGAAATACTGATTATACGGTAAGAAAAAAAGAACTTATTTCTTCCGTTTCAGCATCAAAGATTCATTTATTTAAAAATACTCATTATTTTAAATTATAACCAACGTCTGCTAATTTTTTAAATGTTTAACAGGTAAAATCCATTCACAATCTGCAAATGCACGGAGCGGCTTTCACACGACTGATAACTCATCCAAAATTATTGGACGCTCTTGAAGACATCATGGAAACCAAGGATATCGTTTTGCACCACACAAAAGCGCACATAAAGCCACCCGAGAAGGGAGCACCTTACCTGATGCATCAGGATTATCCGTATTTTCCGCACAAGAATCACACGATGCTCGCTGTGTTTTTGCACCTCGACGACACGACGCCGGAGAACGGCGGCCTTGCGGTTTATCCCGGAAGCCACAAGCTCGGTCCATTGGAGGATCACGGTGTGACGGACGAGAAGGGCGAACAGTATCACTACGTCGATCCGAACAAATATCCGCTTTCCGGCGCTGTACCGATCTCCGCGAAAAAGGGCGAAATCGTTATGTTCTCCTACCTTCTGCTGCACGGATCCTACTTGAACCTTTCGACGAGATCTCGCCGCATGTTTCTCATACAAGTCAGAGCAGCCGACGACGAACCCATCGCGGATGTACACAAATCACCCTGTCAAAATTTGGTTTTGAGGGGTCGCAACGTCAATCGCGCCGCTAACATGGAGACCCGTTTCGCACACTGAACTTTTCTTCGAAATATAAAATGTTATGGATAATCTGTATATTTTTTTATCTGATCCTGAAATCCTGAGCAATCGTGCAATTTAATTTGTAGGGTATTTATATTCTTGTAGTCATTTCGTGACCACGATTTGGGCGGTTTTCGGCCCGGCGGCCAGATCTACGATTTCTGACAAACTGTTCGGCCAAAAATTCTTTTTTTCAAAATCAACTAAAAAAGGGTTGTAACCAGTGTTTTCAGGGGTAGAATATGCGACTTGAGAACGATGGTATAGGTTAAAAGTCGATATTTTGAAAAAATAAATTTCGTGACCCCGATTTGGGCGGTTTTCGGCCCGGCGGCCAGATCTACGATTTCTGACAAACTGTTCGGCCAAAAATTTTTTTTTCAAAATCAACTAAAAAAGGGTTGTAACCAGTGTTTTCAGGGGTAGAATATGCGACTTGAGAACGATGGTATAGGTTAAAAGTCGATATTTTGAAAAAATAAATTTCGTGACCCCGATTTGGGCGGTTTTCGGCCCGGCGGCCGATTTCTGACAAACTGTTCGGCCAAAATTTTTTTTTTTCAAAATCAACTAAAAAGGGTTGTAACCAGTGTTTTCAGGGGTAGAATATGCGACTTGAGAACGATGGTATAGGTTAAAAGTCGATATTTTGAAAAAATAAATTTCGTGACCCCGATTTGGGCGGTTTTCGGCCCGGCGGCCAGATCTACGATTTCTGACAACCAAAACGTCAAATTTCCTTTTCAACGTGATCCACGTTTGTTTCGTACTATTCTGATGGACGAATGAGCTGCTCCGTATTTTTCGCTTTGATATCCGATAGTTTTTGTACGAGATTTTGTCGAGGGTTTTTGATAGAATTTTCAACGAAATGGAGATCGAAGCTGATGGTAAATGTTTATAAAGATTTGTACTGAATCATGAGATAAAGAAATGACAAATCATTCATTTGATTAAAGAGGAGACATCAGCCCCAGAAACAGCCGGTTTCACGCTGGATATACTCGGCCTCGGGGGTGAGAATTAATTTCCGCGGTTTCAATTTTTTTCACCTGTAGATTCGACATGATTTAAAATTATTCCAGATGAGCCTGAACCTAATAAGTTCCACGTATCAGACGTGAATCTCGTAGATGTAGACAAGAATAAAATCAATGATAATGAAGACCAAATTCCTTTGACTGTGATTTCCGAAGAAGATTTGGGCGATGAGGCAACAATTGTTGAAACAGAGATTTTCATCGATACGTTTGATGGGAAAGCTGCAGCAGAGGAAGATGATTCTACAGGGGAAGAGGCGACGGATAAAAATTTTCGAGATTACGTAGAGCAAACGTACGAGACTCTCGAAGAGGTTAGCGATGATGAAATCGAAGAGATCGAATCATCCGTGTCTGAAGATTTCCAGGGACAAGAAAAATCAAGACTGCTTAGAGGTTCCACAACAGCGATGCTCAGTACAGAGGCTTTGTTGATGCAAGCGAAAAGTAAACTAGCTCTTCGAGCAGCGTCGATATTCGACCAAAGGCTCAAAACCATTGCCGACCTGAAGGATCTTTTTCGTGAGCGCAAAAAGTTAAAATTGAAAAATCGTTTTCTCAATGACAAATGTTGCGATCATTTGAAAAAAATTACGACGGTAAATCATTTTGAGAGCACGGACGGAGCTTTACCGATACATGGAAATCAGAGGCAATAATAAATAATGAATTTATACTATCGAACACATTGATAAATGTTTTAAAAAAATTCCTTTATAATCCATGCAGATATTATAATGTTTTGGAAGAATTTATGGAAGAGAAAATTCACTACGACAAAACGAAGCATTCGCTCGAAGAGCAAACGCAAAACTTAACGGACTCTTATTACATCTGTCGCACGAGATTCGAGCAAGTCTTTGGAGAATTCGTGTCTCGCGAATTGGAAGTTGGATCCGAGTGCATTGACGGCAAAACCGGCAAAGCACTGAACGAGCAGAGGTGCCACTGGCTGACGAAGAAGCAGCAACGAAAATTTGATCAGCTAGCGGAGGTCAGAGTACACTACCTGAAACTTCACAATTATTTGGACAGCATTCACAAGAAATTTCGTGACTCGAATCTGATGGGCGAGGGTCACACGCTCATGGAGTACGAGCAGCTGCTGATTATAAATAATTCCTCCATGGACAAACTCGACGAACGCGAGGAAGAACTTCGCAGACTCAGGGAAAAATGCACTGAAGACGTTTCAGTCAGTCTTCGCCTATCTTTTAATAAACGAAATGTCTTAATTTTTAGAATAATTGGAATATGAATTTCATTTGTTACAGATTTTGACTTACGTAAAGGAAACTTACGAAGCTTTCATTCACGATAGAATAGACGCAGCAGCGGAATTGGAAGAAGTTACGGAACAGAAAAACGAGGCGCGGAGTTTGCTCGCTGATCAACGTTTGAAAAGGGATTTATTGAGAAAGGAAACGTCGGAAATCAATGCGACAACGGGCCTTCTTACCAACCCGATATTACTGAGAAAAATGGAGGTCGACTTGCAGGCTTTGACGCTTCTGAAGGAGCAGAATGAATACTTTCGGCACTTTAGTTACGGCAAAAAGTGATACCGTTGTCACCTCGTCTGAAACAAATGCAAAAAGTTATCTGGGAATTAACGTATTCCATTCTAAAACTATGCTACGAAACATGACGATTTAGAGCTCATTTTATGTACATTAGACTTTATAAAAATATTATATTTGAAGAAAACTATAAGTCTCTTTGATTTTTATACTCACACTTTCAACACTTTCGGTGCTCGCAGTGCTTTCCCTGTGATGAGCGTATTTATGAATTTCCTCCTTGGGAATTGTACGAATCGTCACGGTTAGCAATTTGAAATCGTTGATGGACACAACGCGCAGCGTCAGCACGATTAACCCGAGAATCCAACTGAGGGCCATAATCCACGAAAGAGCCTAAAACGAGATTTACATTTTTCAGGCAAATAGGAGTTAATCAATGCATCGCAGCTTTATTTACCTGCAAAATCGGATATATTTGGCAAACGTCGTACTTGTGCGAGCCGTAAATTTCGAAGAAATGTCGCACGATATCGCACTTCCTGAGAGACAAAAATTGAGCCTAACTTCCAGGAGCTTCGATTTTTATTGTAGATAAAAAAATGCTAATACCTCGCGCCTGAAATATGAGTGTCATTATAGCTGACAGCTATTTTTTCAAGATTCGTGGCAAACCGAGCATATCCGTATTCCAAGTCGTTCACGGCGGTCATCGTCAGAATCGTGAAGATAAATTGAAAAATGAGTGCAGGTGGCACGATTCTCCAGGGCGAGACGAACCTGAAACACGTTATATTTGTACAGTTCATTATTTAATTAATTAGCTATGGTAAAAAATAGAGGTTTTTATATACTCACATTCGAGAGTCGTATCCGCCTTTGCCGCACATAGCGAACAATATCATCCACGTAATGCCGAAAAGACATGAGCAGAGACTCACAAAATGATAAAATTCGCAGCGAGTCTCGTATTTGAAAGCGACGAAGATTTTTCGTCGCCAGTCGCGGGAAACCGTCGCAGGTATCACGACAATCGGGACGTCATCGGGCATCATGCGCTGTCGACTTGGCAATATTATTTCCGCCCACAGAGGGCAATTTGCCGCGAATATCTCGTGCTGCGAAAATGTGTGGCATAAGCTTGATTAGTGTAATCGCCGATTTTCCTATAAGGAGTAATAAATTCATTCAAATTAAAATATTCTGAACTAACCCACAATATGTAAAACAGTATTGCTGCTCCGTAGCCCGAGGCGGCGCTGAGAAAATAAAATAGGATGGGGAAAAGCTTCCACAGAACAGATATATCATCCGAATTGGCCTCTACGAGCTCCTGATACGTTTCTACGACTTCCATTATCAAATAAAAAGTCAAACCAGCTCATGACTAGTCATTGACGTGTCAGGTCGAAATTCACCCGCGTTCTTTTCTTTTTTCGGTTAATAAAGATTGCAAAACGATTTTATTGATTGCAGATAACTTCCGGATTATTTGCTTTTCGTGAAATGTTACTTAAAATCCGTGAATTAAAAATAAAGTACACACAAAGCACAAAATTGTGAAAAAATGTGTATTTTACATTGATGTACAGCTCTTAAATGCTAATCTATACAAGGTAACAGTTTAAAAAATTCTATTGAATAATCTTAGAAACGAGCACACATATTTCAGTGTTATCCCCACATATACTACAAAATGTGCAATTCCGCAAGAAATCTCTCAATCGTTAAGCTTATTTCAATGCCACAATAAAAATTCGAGTGCATTCAGTGTTGTTGAACATGTAAATTTTAAGAAATTCGTTTATCCACCTTCCTAATAATAATACACCGCGTAGACTGATGCCACGCAAAAAATGGTATCCTGAAAAGACAAAACAGAATTCAATATTAGTACTTCAACATTAATTTTTCATAAAATCAAATCATGGTTGGCGTAATCAATTTCTCACGTTCACAAAGTTGTCATGGGCATAGCTGTCAGCCTCAGCGTCCCAAATACATCTCGTTCCCATCTTAAGTCCAGCTCCCTTCTGCTCTCCGAGTACGACGTTGACAATATACTTATATCTTTTGAATTTTAATTCTTAAACACACAGATCATAATAAACATAATAAGTAATTTAATTTTTACTGTAAAAAAATCAATGATGCAGCACGTCTCACCTTTTACTTTGGTTTTTATTGTGTCCGCTATACCCCTACTCCACTTGCTGGCGTCCTCCGAGTTATACGTTTTTGTTGACAACTGATCGAACAAGACGTTGTGTATGACTTCTTTGACACTCATCGGTTTGAACCTGTGCAAAAGTTAGCTTTTACCACCAGTCAAATTTATGCTTTTCGTTTTGGTGTAGCAAAAAGTAAGGTTATACGTATCAAACGTTTCGCGATTACCGATCAACAGAAAACTGCGAGATCGAAAATCAGTTGAAAATCATGTAGATCATAATGTAAAAAATGTAAAAAAATAGGAACTCTTACTTCTCGTAAAGACGCGGTCGGATCTGATACTGCTGTTCGGTTGGCTGTCCGTCCTCGTCCTGACCTTCGACGATTTCGACGTTATCGTCGGATTTGCTGTCGTCCTGCCGATTTTCCGGATTCTCCAGATCCTTGTAACTCGCCGGCGACGTTGGATTTTCGATATCCTCGAGTTCGTCCATCGTCGACTTATCGGGATTCTCGGGATCGTGGCGATCCGTTCGCACGACGCGTGTTTGTTGTCAAATTCGCGAAATACGTTGCCCGCCTCGATTGCCGCGCGTTGCTAGGCTACCGATGCCCAGCGAATCAACGAATCGGCCAATGAGGAAGTAAATACGGACGATTCCCGCTCTTTGACGATTTACCAAAGTCAACGATTTCAGCCAAATGGAAACCTTCTTTTCTCTTGATTTTTACCAAAACATGTTCGACGATTTTGCTGCCAAAAATCGTAGTTTCGACATCCGGAAAAAAAATTCGGAAAGAAAAAAATCATGTTCGCGTTTGCACGTCGAGTTTCTATTTTTCGCGTGTTTTTCGAAATTAGCGAGGAAATTTGCTATTGAAAAGGGTTTTCAAACTTTACGAAATCGAATGTAATAAAAAACGCAAGCGCTAAAATTCTTATTCCTATAGTTTTATTCGATCTTCTCCCGTGGCCCCTAACAAGGCTTACAGTAGGTCACAGTGAAATTCTCTTTGTCGACGATTCTGTACTGATAATTCTTGTAAGTCGTGAAGTCCTGTTCCCGCATCTGATTCACGTGATCGTAGATCTTCTTCACGACCGGACGGAAAGGCGCAACATTGGCTGCCTGGGCTATCTCATCGTAATACGCCCACTGTCGCTTTCCCATTCGGTTGATGTGCCTCGCCTAAAAATAATTACGAATGATATAATGACAAAGAAATCCGAGGTACAATTAGTAAAACAAATTCTTTTTCGGCATTGAGTAAAACTTGAAAAAATAAATAATAAATAAATGAAATGTATTCTTACCGGAATTCCCTGATCCAACAGAGCTTTCGTCTCCTTCAGCGACTCTTCCCGCATGCGGCTCGACGAAGGCAGCATTATGCGTCCCTCCAGTATACCAAGAATATATTGCGCCTGGATGTGGAACATTGGGAAGGGAATGACGATTCCAGGGACGCCCATGAAGAATAAATTCGGCATATCCGTGTGAACGAGATGTTTGTAAATCGGCTCGACGCGATTGTCGTCAGTTTTGATCTCAACTTTTTTCGACATGAACGGATACGTGAATTTGTAACCTGCGCAAAAGAAAAAAAATGCGTGAATTAAATTACTCTTGGATTCTTTTTTTAATAACTTGAATACCCCGCGCTCCCGAAAACAGATTTATCGCAGCTGTGATACCTCGAATATAAAGTCGAACAGTATAAGTACGGAGTAGCACTAAGTCTCTTTACCGGTGCAATAAATGAAGTCCTCGACATCGGCGGTCGTGCCGTCCCGGAAAACGAAGGTGTTGCCGCTTATCGATCTTATTCCCGGCGTCTGCTCCACGTTCGCTGGCAGTGTTGCTTCCAGAGCTTCGGGCAGGTCGTGGCTCAGGTACACCTGCAATTTTTTTTTTACTTGATCTATCTAAACTGTCAGTCTTTTTGGAAATCAAAAATCTGAGGTCACAAACATTTAATTTAAGTTTTAAATGATTAAGAGTGGTACTTTTTTTTCTTGATTTATCTAAACTGTCAGAGTTTTTGAAAATAAAAAATCTGACGTCACAAACATTTAATTTAATTTTTAAATTATTTCTGTTTTGTGAATATTATTCAATAATTTTAATAATAATAATAAATTATTTAAAAAACAGATAAAACACTTTCAATCACCTTCTCAGCATATTTCGCCACTTCCAGCGCGATGTCAATACCCGACCAGGAAGCCCCGAGGATGCAGACTTTGCGTCCCGCGTATTTTTCCGGAATTCTGTACTGATGGCTGTGTATGACGTCGCCGGGAAAGGTATCGCTTCCGACGATGCGGGGGATCTCTCCGACGGTGTAGTGACCGTTGCAGAGAACGACGGCGTCGTAGGTCTTGACACTCTCGACCTTGGTCTCAAGGTCGACGAATGTTATCGTCCAGATGGTCTGACCGCCAGAGAGAGTTTCCGGTTCCACGCGCTTCACCACTGTATTTAACTGCCGAAAAACATTGTTCAATTTATTTCTACGAATTTATTTGTACAGCGATGGTCACTGACCGTTCGGTCGATCGTGTCATTAAATTTTCTCTGTCGTACCTTAATATGCTGAAACAGATGGAAATGCTTGGCATAGTCCAGCAAATACTGTCTTATGACGCTATGATGAACGAAGGACGGACCGTCCTGCTCCTGGAATGGAAAGTCTTGTATCTGCATAATTTCCTTGGGCAGATTCGTCCTGTAAATATTATTGCACATTTTCAACACAACTAACAACTTATGTCAAATAATTGGGAACTTCAAAAAGAAAATGGGTAAAAGAATGAAAATTCTTGTATTTTAATTTGGGCAGATTCGTCCTGCAATAATTATTTAATTTTCTTTTTTCCAAGTATCCACTTGTGTCGAATAATTCGAGGCTTTCAGGAAAATTCCGAAAAAATATGTTATTCGGCCCGACTGCCGTCCAAAATGATCGTTTAACGAGGCCGAACTATCAGGTGTTGACATTGATTAATATTTTTTTTCCTACTCTACTAAGACACGACCCCAATTTTTGTCTTACTTCGTCACTGGAGAAACATTGTTGAGTCCGCTAATCATTTAATCCGAAAAAATTACTAGGTTGCGATAACAGAAAAATTGTCAACCAAACAATTAGCCAGTCGATATCGTTAAATCGGTTGACGCAACTGACTAATTGATTGAACCAACCAATTTGTTGGTTCACCCATTTCGATGGTGTTACGAAAAATATTCTTCTGCGTTGGTAAGGAAGTTTCTCGCAATAATAGAGGTCATTTGTCCGCGCTTATAATAACATTTCTCGTTTCACGACGCTATCTGCACTGGGAAAATGATTTTCCCATCGCGAGTTCAGTTATATCGAAGGCAAAACGAACATCCGAGTTCGCGGTGAACGTCCCTTCGTGGTTT
Source organism: Itoplectis maculator (assembly GCA_964034905.1). Classification (NCBI taxonomy): domain Eukaryota; kingdom Metazoa; phylum Arthropoda; class Insecta; order Hymenoptera; family Ichneumonidae; genus Itoplectis; species Itoplectis maculator. Next base: position 10,115,061 of record OZ035857.1, read on the forward strand.
CTCGGTCACGATCATTGCAGTGCGTGGGCTCGTGGTCGCGCCCTTTACCCACGATCGAAAAGTGTATCTGCCGGTGTCAAGCTAAGTTTATCAACCGTCCGCCTATCATCCCCGGTCCGTCGCGTCCGCCTATACGAAAATGGAAAGCGTGCGGCGGCCGCGTGCGCGCTAGATCCCGCTCGGTGCTGCGCAATGGACACCAACGAGCTTCGTCCGCGTCCCGCGCCGCGCTTCGCGCTTACTTGTGAGTATATATATCATATGCGCAACGTACGCTCTTCTATCCGCGCTGAGAAAAAAGCTCGACGAGTTTGTCAACAATTAAAAATTAATTTAGTTATGGCGAAGAAATATTTTTTATAATGAAGTATTATTTCATTATAAGTCTAATAAAATAATATTCGACTTGAATTTTAAAGCACTCGATTATAATATTTTATTCGTCATATCATAGTAAAAAAAATTTGTTAAAATTGCTTACTTGTGAGTATATATATCATGTGCGCAACAAAAACGCTTCTATCCGCGCTGAGAAAAAAAGCTCGACGAGTTTGTCAACAATTAACAATTAATTTTGTCATGGCGAAGAAATATTTTTTTATAATGAAGTATCATTTCATTATAAGTCTAATAAAATAATATTCGACTTAAATTTTAAATCACTTGACGATAATATTTTATTTGTCATATCATAGTAAAAAAATGGTTAATATTGAATAACAAAGTATTTTTGGTGCCCCTTGCGTAGAAAATAAAAACAAAACTTTCCGAGCCGTTAACCCGGGGATCCCTGAGGTTAATACGCAGGGATCTTCGCTTCGGACGCTTACATCGCAATCGTGAAATTTAACAGTATTTTCAATATCACGTTACGACACTGCGGGACACGACTTTTCTCGTAATTGCGCACGCGATTTCACGATCGTCGTCGCGCGTCGTCTCTCCGTTCGGACGACGTTTGCGCGTTATCGCGCGAAGGCAAAGTTGAATTAATTGCCAATATAAGATGCGAGATTTCTTTATCTTGGATTTTTTTCCGCTGGGCATTGTATATTCGCGTTGTCCGAGAAATAGTGGTGGAAGTGGCCACTGTTGAGTCACTATTCTGCTATCAATTGTTAGCCGAAAAATAGTAAATTGCGAGACGAGTGCGTAAAAGCGAACATTGTGAGAAGCCTATCCACAAAAGTGAACATTGTGAGAAGCCTATCGATAAAAGCGAATATTGTGAGAAGCCTGTTCAGGGCACGGGGTCACTGCCAGGGCCTATCCAGTTCTTGACCTGGACTCGATTCAGTATTATCAATTTTCTGAGAAGGTGAAGGATTAATTTCAAATAATACGCACTCAAAATACTTAGGGTGACTCCATATCCGAATTTAAAAAAAGTTATATGAAAAAAGTATCCACCTGAGATTTTTGTACATGCTGCTATGAACCATGAGTCCATTCTTGTCGTACTCAGTATCGTCCGTGTAGACCCAGGTACCGCCGACTTTGTCAGTCTGCTCGAACAGCGTCAGGCTGTAGTTTTCGGGCTTGGAGGCCACGTGCCTGGCGACCACGAGTCCGGCGACACCGCCGCCGATTATAGCGACTCTCGTTTTGCTGCTGGGCATCTCGATGCAGTTTCACGATGCGGATAAACCGTGCGCTTCGAATTTCTCGCCCTCAATATCCTCGGTATCCTCGAATCTCTTATTCCCGAAACTTCAATTTTTTTTACAACTTCCACACGAAGCGTGGTGCAAAAAGTAATGCTGATTTATTTCGACAATCGACGATAGATTTATTCAAATCGCGTTCTGGGTCGTTTCACGCGATGAATAAAAATATTTGTATTTTCTATTTTTTATTTTCGGATGCTTTTTGCAATTTAATTAATTTAATTGTAACTATCCAGTACAGTGGAGATTCACTTTTTGATTTGTGCTATAACTGTCGCGCGCTGCGTTCGAGGTTGATGCAACGATCTTGCAACGTTACTCGGATCTCGCTCGATCGGCGACTGACGGAACACTGAATGTCCGAGCGATGCTGAGACGCCGACTCGAGGTCCACCAGCTTCTTATTTCCACTCCGTTTACGTTCGGCGACCCGATCGTCCCAACGTATAACCCAACGCTCTACGGCGCAGATGAGAAGAGATTGCGCTCACGTTTTTCGTTTTGTCTTCTCGCTCCTGAAGCGATTCTGACGACACCCTCAGCCGGCTTGGAGTCAGAAAGCTGTAGGTATAACATCGTATCCACTCGATGCTATCCACGACACACGAAGGCGATGCGTTTTGCGTGCCCGCAGTCACCCTTAATAATTTCAGAGCTCCGAACCCATGACGGATCAATTAATCATTAAATTGTTTCTGCTTCATCGTAAGTTCAGTATTTTATGCATCTCGGTGCGATATGTGCGCTCTAATTAGTTCGTTCATTTTTTCTGTTTACGATCCGAGTTATCTGTGGAAGATAAAAAGAAATTAAACGCAGCGACTTCAATGAAAAAGGAGTACATTCACATTGTCAAGAATGAGGCTTACATTGTTGCAGGAGATCACAATTCTCGTTTGACCCGCTTGAAAAATTTATCGATGAATTTTTCCAGAATTTTTATGCAAGGAAATTTTTGCAAGAACAAAAAATTCTTTTGATATTGATTCAAATATAGATATTAAGCGTTTTTGCATCTAAAAAATAGATTCCCGAAAATTCGATGTTCTGATGATTCTGATCACGAGATCAATTCTTGTTTCACCTGAAAATCCTTCGTACATAAAAATGTTGCATCTTCTCTGATATTTTGTCCCGAGTACGAAGACACCGGATGTCGATGGTAAATATCAGTTGCACGACTGAGACGCAAAAAGCGGTAAACAGATAGTAAAAGGAGGATAAAACAGCGAGTCTGGGTAATCGACCCGCGAATTCATTCGAACGCAGTTTGAGAAATTTCGATTCAAAACTTCGGGCCGCGATTGCCACGGTTCAAAGTCTCTCGCCGCGTTCTCGAATATTAATTGCACCATTATTTCCCGAGCCCCGAAATAAATTGCGTTACATATTATAATTAATATTAAAGGCCATCGCACGGGAGCACAAAGTAACGTAAGCATTTTCCCGGATGCAAAGCCATAGCCGATCGTTAATACGCAATTCCATTTGTCACTTTGCAATACTTAAATAATCGTCAATGTTTTGCCACGTGTACCGAACGAACGCAACGACGACAACGGAACTCATCGAAGCCATTCAAAAGGGTCGCGTTGCAATTTTTTCCCACAAACGCAGCCTACGAAAATAATTACCAGCGAGTAAATCGTTGCACAATGTAATTGCGGAAGTCCAATTTTACGCTCCGTTAATTTAACTGAAGCGAGAAACCGATGGAATTATTAATTGTAATGTTTCTGCTTCGAAATATCGCCGGTTATGGTCGTATGGCTTGAAGTGGCCTGAAAAAAAAAAAAAAAAAAAAAAAAAAAAAAAAAAACATAAAAAATGTCTGCTGCTCAATTGCAGCCTAGACATAATAATTTGGCTCTCGTTATAAAACTTGCAACAATTTTACGTGGCGGATAATGAGAATCCACTTGGGCGTTTGAAAATTTATCGCCACTTCGGTTGCGTTTGCGAGGCGAACATATTTATTTGGTGGATGGAGAAAGTGGAATCCGGATAATTATGGTGCGAATGGGTTTAACTCTTCCGCGTCCAATCGTAAAGTGAGCGGCATGTTGCATCGACCAACGAGTTCAGGGTCATCCTGTCTGCGAAAGGAAATATCAAAGTCGTTTTTTTATTAATCGTAATGACGGTTTTCGGTAATTTAATTTACTGGTATGTCTTATTAATAATTCCATAATTCGATAATAATTATTTTGTGCGGGAAAATTTGGATTGATTCGCGAAATCATGAAGAGAAAATCGTGGGTCGTCGATGACAGGTGAGTAAAAAAAAACTGCAAGCGCAAACTCATGAATTATTTTTTAGACGTTGACAATGACGCGACAAAAATAAATGCATGTCGAGGGCAGCGCAATGTTGTAAATTTCAATTTTTTTAAGGCTGCAATTTCCATCGCGAATTCAAGGAACACTTTAGAGGCCAAAGCCATAGTCAAATATTCATTGAACAAAAACGATCATTTTATATTTTTGTAAATATATCGAAAGTAAAATAATTCTGGATTATTAGTACTTTTTATTTTTTGTGTGCAATAAAAATCAGTCCCCCTTGCAAAGTGTTACTACACAGTCACATCAGTCACATCAGTAGAATAACGGAAGCTTTGTCATTTATTTACGCATGTTCACTAAACACATTACAATTTAATGTTGCAGCAGATCATATTCACGGAAAATGTAATCAATGTATATTAGAAAAAGGCTCGACAAGATGCGCATGACGCAACGAACCACACACGATTCACGAGACATTTCGATCCGGTTCGACGGGATTGCAATTACTCCGATCCAAGTCATCGATGCGAGCAATATCTACAGTCACGCGTGCCGGCCGTATCTTTCGAGTGGGAAAGCTTGGAGCTGTTATCTCTGGGAAATGCACTGGATCGACAAAAGCGCGTGGCGCGGTTCCTAACGCTGGTTGTATGCTAATTTAGAAAACGTTTTTTCATGTACACGACTTTGTATATTAAGAATTTTTAAGTTACAGATATATGTCGAAGTTTTTTGAGATCGCGATTTAAAATGAAAATCGTATTATTATCTGACAATAAAAAGATTTAGATTTTGATATGAACAATATTATTTTTCTGAAAATGATTCTGATTGTGTTCAATATTTTCGGGTCGTAGTGACGATTTTAAACGTCAGACCTCAACGATTGTCAATAGTGATGTCTGCAAGATTGACGCAAATTACTCAGTCTGCGGACTTTCGTGTTTCATCATATTCAACGAAGATCTGGAACTCAGTCGTTCTATTGTCGGGAAAGCAAATAAATAATTAAGCGTCGACGGAAGGAGTTTCATAACCAATCCTAATAATGACGTTCATTCAATTGGTTGCGATATTGACAACTGAGATTTTTTTCCTACTTCAGAGAAACACAACAATGTCGTAAGACAAGAGAAATGGGGATTCGTAATGTCCAAGGCGATAAGACGACCGGGCTAATGACTCTGGTAGCCCGAACCGGATATTTCCACTATTCTCCTGTTCACGAAAAAAAAAATCTAAAATAGAAAAAACTGGTGAACGTGAACTTTACTTGGCCTGCCCAAGTAAATTATAAGGTAGGTCTTAGGGCGGTTCGCTTGAAGCGACAAATCATGATTGCAGTTGCATCAAGGCACAATTGTGTTTGTTTTGGCTTCTCGTGATAACTCAAAGTATTTACGCTCAATGGAGTTTTCGGTACATGACACGTGGATAACCCGAGACGGGTATCTTACCTCCAGGGGCAATGACAAATTAGTTCATGGCTTACGATAAGCAGCTTTTTTTTAGGGGATTCACGATGCAGCACTCGTGAGTGTATATATATATATATATATGTATGATGATGTACAAATAAAAAATTCTTTTCCTCTTCTCGTTTTACCCGTTCTACAATCATAACACTTTTTTTACATTTTTTTATGGGAAGGAGCCTGGTAAAAAAATATCTCGACACGAAAAAATTTGAAGACTTTTTTGTATATATTTAAAAAATAGGTACCACAGCAAATAAAGACAGAAAGGTATTTATCATTTATTATTTTACATGAAGGGATCCTAAAAATGTATTTACTCTGATGCAATTCGATGTACGTAAAACATCAAGATGTCGCTTTGATGTGAAGCCTCGAATGTGTCAATCTCGAGGTTAGCAACGATTGTATTGAGTGTATCGCAACCCGCGACCCTGCGATAATTTGAGGCGGAAGTCTTCGACCCGAAATGCTTCACTAACGTAATAATGTACACACGTGAAAGCTATAAAATCACATATCTCTTCTAGGAACGATGATTACAAAGTTGAAAACAAAGTGAGTGCCAATAAGTTAGCTCCGTGACTAATCTTCATTTAGTAGTAGTTGTATCAACCCTCAAAGCGAGACTCGTTTTAGTCTGTGGGCTCCAAGACTGATAAATCTTTTCCAGCGATGATTCACTGCTGTTCTGACGAAACATCCTTCACTGTTGGACTCAACGAAGATGGTTTCTACTCTAACGGCTGATATTAAATGCTCCGAGTGCAGATAAAGCTGGTACCTGCCGATTCTACAACGAGAGACCAGCTTTAACCACAATCGAAACCAGCTAAAAATGTATTAAAAAGATGTCGTAGTTTCATTTGAAATAGCGAGGAAAATGTTGAGCTTTTGGGTCATCATCATGATTTAATACTACGACGTAAATTAGAAGAATTCATGAACTCCATATTTGCTATAAAATTAAATTTGGGTAAATCAAAAATATAAAAGTTGTTCAAATTCGAGATTTGTGTCCATCCAATTCTTAGTTCCTTTATTTAACAAAACGACCCAAAAATGATTTGTGTGATCTGTCAAGCTTAGACATTTTTAAAGATGTCTGAATCGACCTTTAAATTGTGAAAATTATTATAAGTTGTTTGTCTGTTAGAACTTTACGCAGCATTGAAGGGTCTTAAAATAGTAATGCAACGATATGAGTAATAATCTCAACAAAAAATTAAATAAAACCGTATGCAAATGACGAGGCTTAATCAAAGCTGCACACGTGTGCAGGGTTGCAGCGCGGCAACGAGATTTGCGGGTCCCGTATAGTTGCACAGCTACAACCGGCGCCAGTGTTCTCGTGAAACCTATGACAGACAAGACTCGGTTACTTTGCTCATCACGTAAACTGTTACATTGATTTACCGATGTGCAAGCGCGATTCTATTTATTTATACAACAATTTGGTTTTCTCTAACATACTCGTTGTGAACAAACGTCTTCATTATATTTATCGGCATCGTTAATCATGCTCGTTCTCATTATCGCCGCTCATGAAGTAGACTTCATTGTTGACTTTTCAGCGCCGAGTGAGAATATTTAACGCAAAGTGAAACTTATGCACTGATAGATAATAACAATATCGAAAATGGGTAAGAATGAATCGATGACTTTTCGATTTTTTTTTCGTATCAATGACATTTATCATTGAAAAAATAAATGCATTTGGAATAAAAATATAGTTGGAATGCTGCTTTATGCTTTTAAAGCCATTTTACAATTTAAGACGAAGTGACTAAAACATTATTTTACGCTGATATTTGATCATTTTGAATTCTAATTTGATCGCTTATTTTATTTCTGCAACAAGAAACTATAGTAAACCTTTGAACCAACAAACAAAAATGCTAATAAATTAGTGGTAGTGGCAGTGACAGATTTAAGTGATATGAAGCTTGCAGCCATTCGTAACAATAATTCTATGGAAGGATCATCTTTGTAATAAAAAATGAGAATTTTGTTTTGCGTTATGCACATGTTTTGCTATGAGCGACCGAATTGATATAGCTGCGCGTTGTTATTAGCGCAGAAAGGGGCAGGAGGGTTCGACCGTGCCGTGATTTCCGGTTGGCCTAGCGGCCCCGATAGCTGTGACGAAAAAAAATGCATCCTATGTGCAAAATTATCTATGAACTGCATTTGCGGTTGAGTATCAATGATTTCATTGAGCGCATTAATCCGAAGGGCACGTGTAAAACGTTGTAACTGTATCTAATAGTCGATGTACCTCGTCACCCTCGACAAACGTGTGCATCGCGTTCCACGAGACTGTCACAGGTCTATATATCGTTTCGTGTAAATCGCTCAACGTAATATCTGAATTATATTATTCACTGCACTGTACAGTGGACTCTCGTCTATTGGACCATTGCTTTTCACTGATTTCGCGAACTTAATCTATTTTTACGATTGGTGGGGGAAACATTTTTCCCCACTCTCAGGCAACTCTTCAATTGAGATATCGATGCTCCACTCAAAGAGTCGGTTGTGGGGGGAGACCTTGACTCCGCCCATCGGTTCTGACTACAGTGTAAAATAGGCGAGAGTGCACTGTACGGCGGTGACTATCTCATCGCGAAATAAGCAAATATCAATTAAATCCCTAGACGTTATTACTCAGAAATGTCAGAATTTAAGCTTTCCATCGTCGTCTATTTTTCTTTATCACTCCTTTTTTTACTGTCACCATGTAAACCCTGTCTCTTCCTAGGCTGTTAATTATATTTTGAAATTCAGTTTTGATTGGTTATTATTCATGACAAAAAATTAATAATGTGAAATGTCCGGTTCTGTGAATACATTTCGTTTATCTATGGAAAGCAATGAATAATAAAAAAATATAAAAAAAAATATTTTTACGGAAAGTTTCAACGCGATTGTTCTAAGCGAACTGCAATAAAAGCACATATCATTTTTTATTCTCGAAATACCATTTAAACGTCAAGTGGCACGGAAGAAACGTGCACGGAACGTGTGGAAACAAAATTGGGGCGTGACAGTTTCACGCCAGTTTCCTCGCTCGGATGTGTCGCGCGAAATGTTAAATAAATCTCGAATGTACACAGCGATACAGATACGAGCGTCTTATAGATTCATGTAATGGAAAATTTCAAACAAACCAGCATCTCAATCAACTCAACTCAACGAGATCGCAGAAAGCATGTGTCTGTTTTTCCCATGTGGCCAAAATGTACATTTGTGCACACAAGTTCGGTTCAATTACTCAGCCGTTTCGATTTTGGGACGACGTCACGATTATTGACAACAAGCATCGACGCTGCGTCCCATTCATATTTCCCTTTATTTTTTACGCGCTTTTTAATTAATTTATTTGTTTAATTTAATTTTCAAGGCAAAACGCTACTTTCGTGCCGAGATGTCCTGTGGTTTATGGTGTTCTGCGGATTCGCAGTGAATTACATGCTCAGAACGAATCTGAACTTGGCCATCGTGGCAATGGTCATTCCCAGAGGTGAAGCCATTGTAGCCACTCAATGCGGCAAAGTCGACTACACGTCGATCGTTTCTTGGCAAAATTCGTCCAATGTCTCATCGATCTTATCGATGACTTCAAAAACCTTCCGTCAGAATTCGTTGGTAATTAAGCTTGACCTCTCTCTCTCTCTCTTTTTCTTGCTTATAATGACAACAGTCATCGCACTTTGTCGAGATTCTATTTCCGTATTGTTTACCCAACCGCTATTCGTAAAATTAATGTTACTCAAATAATAACACTCAAAGATATATAATTATGTAATATTGACAGAATTACAGTATGAAGATGCAGATGAGATATCGCTTCGTTGATCTTATCAAAATCGACAAGTTTAATTATAACAAAATTTGAGAAGGAATTTGGGAAGGAATTTGAATTCACTTAAAAACATTTTTTTTTTGCATTTCCAGAAAATTAAATTACAACTAATCAGGTTCCAAGATTTTGTTATTTAGGATTATTTTTTTTTTCATACTTTTTTTATCGAGACATTTTTTTCCCGCCTCGAATAATTAAAAAATCATGTTCATATGGAGCTTGAATCGTAAGGCTTAAAAAATATTTTGGTGCAATAGGATGAAGTACGATTCGACTGGAACGAGTACGAGCAGGCGATCGTCCTCGGAGCTTACTACTGGATTCATTGGGTCACTCAGCTGCCCGGCGGTCTGCTGGCCAGGCGCTACGGCACGAAGCTCGTCTTCGGTTGGGCCAATTTCGCCACTGCACTTCTGGGGATGTTGATACCCGTTTTCACGCGTTATCATCTGTATGCTCTCGTCTCGCTGCGCGTCCTGCAGGGTTTTATCTCCGTACGTCACGCGCGCAAATATTGCAATTCGTTTCCCAAGTGCCACTGCCGCCAATGTCGTATTTTCAGGGCGTCGCGTGGCCTTCCATGCATGACATGACTGCCAAGTGGATCCCGCAGAACGAACGCGGCAAATTTGTTAGCGCTTATCTCGGTGAGAGAATCAATTACGTTTTACCTGGTTTTTTTCGTCTTCTCTCTGAAAATCTTCCTCGTTTAGCCCGACTCTGCCTTCGGGCGTTGTCATCTTTGCCGGAAATGATTGCGACGAGAAAAAATTGTAACTTTGAACTTCGAAAAACAATTATGAAAATATTGAGACGATTTTTGAGACTCGATTTTGTCATCCTGGCGACAACAGTTGCGAAGTAAAAAAAATATAATTTTAAACTTCACAAAATGAAACTTGATAAGAATATAATTGAAAAAAAATGTGTATGATTTGTTGGGACGATAAATATCCGCAAAAATAAACACTCACCTTCGATTCACCTCCAAAGCCGATTCACGTATGCACCAGTCACAAATCTTTCGTGTTTATATTTTAACGAGAATTAAAATACATATATATATAAAACACTTACAGCTGAGCTGCGTCTAATCTTGACTCGACTGATACCCTGACTCTCAGTCTGGAGGACCTCGATTTCGATTAATTAAGATTGCAATTAAGATAAATCGAAATCAAAAATTCAATCTCTCACGATCATCGAAGAGATTTGTTTATCTTAACCAAATATTAAATCGATTATTTTTAGGCACTCTGAAATGCGAAAAAGATCGGTGCAATTAATATTTCACACAACTTTTTTTTTTAGGAAGCTCCATAGGTGCTGCTATCACTTATCCACTTTGCGCTCTTTGCATTGATTGGCACGGCTGGGAGGCAGCTTTATATGCAACATCGCTGATTGGGATTATTTGGTACGTTTCGAAAAATTCTTAAACAGCAATACATTTTTTTTTTGTTTTTAATTTAAAAGCCATGTAATCTTTAGCTCGTTGAATATGATTGAAGGTATTGTTTTTGGTACTTCCTGGTGTTCGATACGCCTCAAGAACACCCGCGTATAAGTGACACCGAGCGAAAGTACCTGGCGGAAAATCTCGTGAGCGTCACGACCGATGATGCCCCTTCCTATGTGCCCTGGAAGCGAATCCTAATGTCTGGGCCACTCTGGGTGACGACCATCGCTCACTGGGGTGGAGGTTGGGGTTTCCTGACCTTCATGACCGAAGGGCCGACATATCTGACCTATGTTCACGGTTGGAACATCAATGCGGTTAGTTTCCATAAAAGTTCAAAGAAAATGAGAACTTTAGACATTTTTGATACAATTAAAAAAATTAAATTATTGTAACATTATTTATTTTTTAATATTTGATAAAGTATTTGTATGATCTTATTTACTAATTTTTAAAAATCTTTAATAATATATATATTTTTTATTTATTTACTCGACACCACAAGACTGGAATCCTATCGGGTGTGCCGCACCTGCTGAGAATGATTTTCTCGTACTTCTTCGGTATGATGACCGACTGGTTGCTGCGAACCAAAAAGATGACTCTGACGAACGTCCGAAAATTAGCCACCTTCGTCTGCACCGGTGTTCAAGGTATCCTGACCCTGGGTCTGGCGTTCAGCGGGTGCGAACCTTTGCTCGCGATTTTCTTCATAATGGCCGGCACGGCGGTCAACGGCTCCGTATCCGCGGCCACATTGGCCAACCTCGTTGATCTCAGCCCGAATTACGCGAGCGTCTTACTCGGCTTCGCTGGTTTGGTCACCGCCAGCGCGGGATTCATATCGCCCACGATCGTCGGTGTATTAACGAACTACAATGTTAGTACCATGCATTTTTGCATGCCACAAATGTTCAGAAATCGTTTTTTAAATATTTAAAAATATTAAAAAAATTGATTATCTCATATATTGAATTATCAATTTTTTTATTGAAATATTTATTCACAGCAAACGATCGAGCAGTGGCGTTTGGTGTTTCTGATAGCGGCAGCCAATTTGGCCGTCAGTTGCGTGGTCTACATGATCTGGGGAACCTCGGACCAGCAGCCCTGGAACTCGGACGCGGAGACGGCTAAGACCAACGCCGAGGAACTGCGAAAGTTCGAAATTCAGGAAAAAAGCGAGAGCAAAGAGGACGTGAAAAATTCGGGACTTGGAAAAGCGACGACTGACGATTTTACCGCGTGATAATAAACAAGAGATTAAATTTTTCATAACAGCGTAATCAAGTCCATGAATCTTTATTACGATTCAGCGATCGATCGATGAGTGGGCTTTTAAATATGAAATCGCGCGAGATTCTTCGTTGTCATTATACATATTCGTTGATAAGGTCGTTATCGACCTGCAAGGTGTCGCGAGTCTATGTAGTTCCGCAAACAGACCACCGATGTAGATACAAGTTATTATTATTATCGCGAAGATCACACCTCGAGTAGAAAGATTCTATTATTCGAGACATTTTTTTCTTCTTCTGAGCGACGTTGCTACTATGCAAATAATAAATATAAACGAATCATCGACCGATGTGGAATATTCCTTCCGTCACGTGTCGGCAGTATTGTTGACCCACGTTTTAACGCCGGCTGAAATAATAGCGAAGGAATAATTGATAAAATGTTGGGGCTGTGTCGGACTTCGGTCGATGGCCCGTCAATATTTATTAAACGTATTCGTATTTCTTTCTTCGCACTTAGAGTAAAAGGTTCTTAAACTCAAACTTTGTACTATTAATAAAAACGAATTGATTGTTATCACTAAAATTCACTCGTTTTATCGAAATTTCCGAATTCAGAAGTGAAGACGTTTTGTTGATTACCATTTCTTTTTTTTACAAATTTATTTATACATTTAAAAAATTATTGTCAGATATTTTTATATTTTCAAAAACGGTGTTTAGAAATTAAGGCGTGGAGTATTTATTTGCGCCGAAATGTTTGATCTTAAGTGTGATAGTCATCCAGTCAAATATGCGCAAATTGGGCTAAACGGCGCCAACGAGGTTTTGTTTAATGAATTAAGCGGGTGTCAGGGTTGACACGAGGCACTTACACATCCGCGTGGTGGCAATAATCGCCGACGCCGCGATTTCCACCCGATCGCTTTCAATTCTCTTATCAGCGACAAAATGTTCCTTCGAACATTGAAAAAGGTGCGACAGTCAGAGGTCCCGGAGCCACCGTGGGTTCACTATCGAAGTCTCACTCTCCAGCACGGACTTCGACAAAAATGACATCTAGAGAGATCGCGCAGTGTCGTTAAGTGAAATTCACATTTTCACATCGCCGGAATTTAACGTTGAATCCATTTCTGCTAGTAAAAAATAAAATTTAAAAAAATTGAGGAAATGTATAAATAAAAAAAAAAATCGTTACATTAAATTGGCGGTCAATTTTTCGGAAAAAAATTTCGTACAGTTGAATCTTCAAGTAAACGAAAATCTCACAGTGCTTCGAGAGAGTCGACTGGTGTGAACCGTTTAAGAAAAAAATTGACGAAATATTTCAGGACCAATGGCTAAAGGTAAATATTACAGTTGTAAATGTTATCAATTTTTGTTTAAATATAATATAGTATTTTTTAATATTTTTTCCTTTGTGTTAATATTCGTTTAATTCGCCTATTAGTAGAGAGTCATTTTAATTGATCGAATTCTTGATTGCATATTTTTTACCATTTTTGGGGAAAGTTCGTCAAATTCGTGTATAGCCGAATTTCACAAAAATTCTAATTTTATGAATACATATTAGTGGATCGAACCGGATTTTTTTAATACAGATAAAATTGATGTATATTGAGGGTTTCGTAGATTTGGTTCTTGACTCAGAGATGACTACTGTGCGTCTTAATTGCAGAGGATTATTTTTAATTCATTCAAACACTTAAATCTTGCTAATTGAGGTGGCGACAGAGGAATTTTTATAGAAATGTAAATTTTTCAGGGAAACACAGTAGATATCGTAGGCTGCTAATTTTTACTGCTCGAGAAAAAAAAACTCTCCACCTGTCAAAACAAGCAATTATCACTACACTAGAATGAACATAATGATAACATAATTATCAGTACATTTTTTCGTCTACTATTTATTTCTATTATTATTTTTCACCATGTGAATTGAAATGATATTTTGCAAAGATTTGATCAGTTTGTTATGAAAAAAATGAAAAACGTTTTCACCAAAAATAGACGAACAATCGTATTTACGGTTACTGTCTTCAGTTTTGTTAATATTGTCGGATGCTGCAAGACTTTTGAGCAAACAGGGTGCAAGGTTAATCTTCGAGACGCCGTTCGCCGTTTTTTTTATCTAGAAAAATCAAGATAAGGAAAATTAAGATTTAGGACCGTTCGATCTGAGGCGCAGAAGATGATAGCGATAGCGACGCATTCGTCGAGCGCTATCGTCTTCTATTTGTAGTGAGCATATATAATCAAGAAAAACGTCATCACTTTCTATCGAACGACATTTTCCTTTCCGTTAGGTAGCAACATGCGCAAGGCTATACTTATTTTTATTCTTCGGTATCAAGCACTCGTCATCGTTGCGCTTAGTCTATCGTCCCCGGAGGCAGTAGGGGTGATGGGAAAACTACGAAAAAAATAAAAGTCATGGTCTGATAGCGTTTACAAATAAACCGAAGGGAAACTTTAGCCGATCGATTTATTATTATTATTATTGAAATATTTGTTTAATTAACCGAAAAAAAGTGCTGAGTCGCTGAGTTTTCGAGATGTTTATGAATCTCTGTTCTTATCATAAAAATCTACAAAATCAGAACATCTAAAAAAATCATTTTCGATTTTACTAAAAAAAAAAATGTTTGTCTCTGCTAAAGAATTTTTCAGTTGCCGAGATGTACTTTGGTACTTGGTGTTCTCGGGATGCGCCGTCAATTACATGTTGAAGATCAACCTAAACCTCGTCATAGTGGCGATGGTGAAACCGCGGAAAACGAAAGTCTCGATTTCCCAGTGCGCAGCGTTGTCGGCAAATTCGTCGGTGTGGACCAACGTCACGGCAGCTCCGCACCTCTCAGACATCACCTCGTCGACTATGATGCCTGAAGAGCCTGATGTAATTTTTCTATTAAACTAAACTATTTTTTTATCTCACTTTTAACCGGCAACGTGCGCGTGATAAATTCGGATGATGTATTCACACCTTTGTCCTTATCACGAATGCCTAAGCCCTGTGGTTTATCTCAATTCATGTGTGACAAGTCAAATACAAAAAACGCCACAAATCATCCAAAATTAGGCTCCTGTGATTGCGATATGCAATATGATTTTTTATTTCTTCAAATATTTCTCATCAAGACTTTACAGGCCTAAAAAATCATTTTTAAAAATGATGTAATTTTTAATTAATTAATTTTTTTTTCTCCAGTACTCGGATAAATTCGATTGGTCAGAGTACGATCAAGGCTTGATTCTCGGTGCATTCTTCTGGTTGTACTGGTCGACCCAAGTGCCGGGTGGCATTTTGGGCCACCGTTATGGCGCCAAACTCATGTTCGGCGGCGGCAACTTGGCGGCTGCCTTCATCAATCTGTTGCTACCTTTCGCCATGAAGTATCACTTGATAGGGCTGGTCGCCCTTCGCGCCCTTCAAGGATTCATAATGGTAATTGTCGAATCCCTTAAATTTACATCATCTCTTTCATTTTTTCATTTTCTTTAAATTTAATTTTTTTTTTTAATTGCCATGTGCAGGGAACGATGTATCCATCTATGAGCGATCTGCCAGGAAAATGGGTTCCAGCCAATGAGAGGAGCAGATTTCTCACCGCTTATTTGGGTACGAATTTTTTATTGTCCTAACGAATTATTGTAGAATTATTAAGACAGGTACTAATTCTTTATTTTTTTTTTATTTTCAGGTGGATCTGTGGGAACAGCTCTGACTTATCCATTCTGCGCGGTCATAATTTATTACTTCAATTGGGAAGCAGCCTTCTACGTGACATCGTGTATAGCCTTCGTTTGGTACGTAGACTGAAGTAAATGAAAAAAATTGGTACAAAAAGAATTCTCAAATGTCTTTAGCATAAAAAATCCAATACCCAAAATATTCGTTTTTTTTAAGGTTTTCCTTGTGGTGCTATTGCGTCTACAACACGCCCCAGGAACACCCGAGAATCTCGAGAGACGAGCTGGAGTATATTCTGAAGAATACGCCGCCCGAAGACAAGAGAAAGAGGCGAGTACCGTGGTGTGCCATTCTGACGTCGATACCACTGTGGATCACTATCATCGCTCATTGGGGAAGCATCTGGGGCTTCACCACACTTTTGTCTCAGACACCTTCGTACTTCAATTATATTCACGGTTGGAGCATTAATATGGTACGTACAAATACATTTTTTAAATAATTCCTAATATTATTTTAAAAAGTTCCAATTTTGAAAGAAAAAAAATGTCATGTTTTTATGATCAATTTTTTTCAAATTGCAGACGGGAATTCTCTCCGGAGCTCCGCACATGGTACTCTTCTTCTTCGCCTATTTCTACGCGAAATTCAGTGATTGGCTGCTTACAACGGAAAAATTGAAGCGCACCGTTGTGAGGAAGATGGCAATATTCGTGGGTACCGGTGGTCAAGCCGCGGCGATAATTGGCCTGAGCTTCAGCGGCTGCTCGCCGATACTGGCTGTTATTTTCATGGTACTCGGTACCGCGTCGAACGGTTCAATGTCGTCCGGAGCGATCGCCACCTTCGTGGATCTCAGCCCGAATTACGCAGGCATCACCTTCGGGCTTGGGGGACTCATCGTCAACGCTGCCGGCGTCCTCGTCCCGATGATCGTTGGAATTCTCACCAACAATAACGTAAGGATTTCATCCATTGAACTTCTTTTTTTATTTAACTTCAAAATAAAAAAAGTTACCTAAATAAAAAAGATGAATTTCTTTAAGAATAATTTCAAAAATGTTCAAACAATTACAAAAGATGAATTTGTTTAAGAATAATTTAAAAAATGTTCGTTTGACCAAAATCATTTTCAAACAATTACAAAAGATGAATTTCTTTAAGAATAATTTCAAAAATGTTTGGTTGACTAAAATAATTTCCAAACAATTACATTTTTGTACCACAGCAAACTATAGAGCAATGGCGATTAGTCTTCCTCATTGCTGCTGCGAATCTCCTGGTGGGCTGTGCGTTCTTCATGATCTGGGGAACCTCGAAGGAGCAGGAGTGGAACAACTACGAGAGGAACAGCGTCGAGGAGCAGGGCGAGGAGCTGGAGAAGCTGAAGGTGCAATCGGAAGTGATCGTCGCCCCTAACGACGAGACGAGACCGGAGAAACCACCGAAAAGCGAAACTACTACCTACGAGTGGAAGACTGAAATAAAGACGAATAATTCAGAGAATCATTCGTAAAATAACAATTACACATGGAGAGCACCAAAAAGAATTACCATTTTTCTCTTGGTCCTTCTTAACTACGATGATCAAGCGATTTTGTTATTTGATAGGTAATATAGTATTATTATTTGTTTTAATTTTTGTAAAATTGTAAATTGATCTTAAACCTCGATACATGTAATGAGGCTGTCATCGACAAGTCAATAGACACCAAAGGTTCACACTGTTTTTTTTAAGACGTTGCTGTGTACTATAGCTGATATTAAAATACCTCCCCTTTGATTTTTTCTTTTTTTATTGCCTTATTCTGCCTCTAATTTTTTTATTTTTTTATTCTTTCTTTCCTTCGGAAACGGAAGCTGACATTCAACTGTCGAAATCGCCATAACCCTCGAATGATTTGTCCATTAAATAATGTTAAATTAGGAGACGATGTCCGATACTATTCCAAATTACACGAAAGATGCGCAAGAAGCACCGATTAATATCAACGATGAGACGATTCAGCCGGACGGAAGATCTGAATCTATTAGAAAAAGTTTGGATCTACCGACGACCGAGAAAATCCGACAAATAGTGAACGAAGATCGTCCGTCAGTACTTGGCAATAGTAATAAAAACAATAGCAAAGAGGAACCAGCAAAAGTTACAGATAACACAAACCAGACAAACCCGGAAGCGGATGGGACAATCAACTCGGTGGATCAGTTTATTGGTTTTCCAAGTCGTGATAACGATGAAGTAATTGAACGCACTTTTCTCGGGTAATTCCTACGATAAATGCTAAAAATATCGCGTGGAATTTAGGTGCAACCAACATTGCACGAATCGCAGTTCGATGACTCGAAAGTGTCTGAAGAAAAACATGACGATTGCGGTGGCGACTATATCTGCAAGATAAAAGAAGCTTTGGGCCTTATCGTTGAGGAAATCAAAAAGGTTTTTCATTCGACATTAAAAAAAATCTCAGTCGGTTTTGACTATCAATGAATTATTATTTAATGGCCGTTTTAGGTGGACGTGACTATTGGCGAGCTGGAAGCCAAGAGTCAGTGTCCTTACACACCTCAACCTGATGATAAGAAGGAATTTGCGAAATCGGTTGAGAAAAATTCCTCGGTTTGTCACGTGATAATCGACGAACTGAAGAAGCAGAGGAAGGAGATCAACGAGATGCTGGAATTGTACGAAGAGTCCTCGCGAGAATTTTCGAAATTGGAAATCACTTTGGCGACACAACGTAAAAAGGTAGCTGCAAATAATATCTGTTTATAATTATAACAGCCTTATATATTTTTTTTTATTTAGATAGAACACATGGAATCCATCCTGACGTCAATAGAAAACACGGTGAAAAATGTGAAAACCGACTTTGCCAAGCGTCACGAATGTTTTTTGTCGGAGAGAGAAGCGAGACGTGCTCGGGTGGAAACTCGAGAAGAAATTCTGAAAGTTTTTCTCAATTGGATAATGTCTCTCGACGCAAAACGATACGACGATCGGGAAGCTGCAGAGTCTATGGTAAAAGAAGCAATGGAAGACAGAGATAATGACAGAGCAACGTTAACGTTGGCGGTCAGACAGCTTCAAGAAGTCAAAAGGATAGAGACTTTATTGATGACGAAAAATAAAACGATGACCGAAGGTAGATTGACAAAAAAAATTGAACAGTTTGAGACGCTATTCTGTTTGTGGTAGTCTGAAGGAAACAAATTGCAGGGGCCCAGCAATCGACTGTGCCAAATTCTTTCTGCAAATGTGCTTGGCCTATCAACAAAGTTACAATTGTTCCCGGACAATGCAACAGAGTGGCCTGCGTTTCGAATGTCAGGCCAGGCGCATTTTTTAACATCAATGCGAATCGATGTTCCGGTGGTGCTGATGGTTTTGGAGTCGCAAATGCGTTGGGTACAAATACGGTGAACGGAAACGGTCAATGGTTTTCAACGCTGCCAATTGCGCACTATGCAAATATGCCAGGACCCTCGATTTGCCAAACTCGCTTTCCGATCTGTCGATTAAATTCGCCGACCAACTATCCCCGACGTCTGAAAAGAAAGATGAAAAATGTGAATTTGTAAAACGATGCTGTATGAAAATAGTGGTAGTAAATCTATTTGTGACGAGTGGTTGATTTTTTTTGTGAAATAAAAAATATATTAGTAATGTACTGATGGATGGATCAGTACCGAACAGGTGACAATTTGTGTTTGTACTTGGAAAATATCTGCACAGTTGCTCTATTCATGCTCCTTATTTTACCATCGAAGGACGTTGATAGGAACGGTGTAAGGTGCACTGCAAATATTCCGGGTGGGAGATAACAAACGATGAATGGCAGATAAAGTGAGGCAAACGAACGGTAAGAGTCACATAAATTGCGGTACACGCGGATGAAGTCCAGAATTCAAAGTGTTGAACTCGAATGTGATAAGATTTTTGCTTTATTATCGGAAACACAAAACAATACTATATATAATACAGGAATCAGAAATACGAAACGAACGTACAAAATTGTTCAAATACTTAGTATTTTTTTTACGACAATTGGTCCATTGGAAGACGGTGAAAATGAACTGCGATATCAATCACGAAAATTACACGAAGTTCATGAAGTTATTAAAAACTGATGTGCTTTTGTGTTTTAGCGTGTTTGAGTTTTTTTTTGGAGGGCACAGGTCAATGCAAGTTTTTCGATTCCTAGTAACGACATCGTAATTATAGATAAAACATGCATACACAATAGTGCGACTAGCGTCAAAAGTGCAATGGCTTCTGGTAACACAATCCTTTTAACGTTAGGTTGTAACGCTAGGCCTTACATAGGAATCCAGTGATCAGGTAAATCGAATTCTTTTATTACGTATACCTATGATATCTCTATAATTTGTATATATTATTTGTATTCATTTATTATATTAATAAATAGTACTTTTTTTGACTGTACGATCATTTAAAACTTTGTATATGTTAAATCTTTTTTTCAGTGGCGCATCTATGCAACAAATGTTTTTCTTTCTTTCTTTTCTCTTTTAATTATTATCTCTCAAATTCGGGGCGTTGTAAATTCGGAACGTCTATCTTATAGAGAGATAAAATTTCGAGCACAACCTCGGTAAACGTATAGGAATGAGTGAAAGCGAGATTAATAAATAAATAAATATTACTCGAGCTGCGGTAAAAAATAGTCGTGGAAAAAAACTAGCCAACCAGCGGCTATGTATGTAGTAATGGGGCTACTAGCGTAGCTATGGCGTTTTCGGAGCATCTCAATTTTACTTTTGCCAGACGGATGAATACTTCGAAGCCCTCAAAATAATTTCATAGATTAAGATTGGTTTTAGCGCTTTCATTACCTCTGACCTTCGTTACAATGACTGATCGAGATTCATCGAGCGTCTACTATTTTTAACACGAAAAATGCTTCACATTGTAATTCTCATCCAAACGCGGAATCATCTTGTCCATAAAATTAGCTGCTATTGTATCGGAACAAACGTAGAACAACGACCTATCTAGTATTATGCGCTCGTATTATATTCGCCCGTAATCGAGCTGCCTAGTGATTCTTATTACCTTAGGAAGTTATACGGTTTTTTTTCAAAGCCGCATGTATCACGTTTCTAGACTACCCTGTGTGCTTTGGATAGTACAATCGTCAAAACGCGAATGCGCTTCTAGTTAAAAAACAAACGAAAAATCAAATTAAGAAAGAACTTCGTAGACAAAGTCGAATAGGAATACGAGATATGGCAGTAGTTTGGACATTCTATAAACACTCTGGCACGTAAGATATCATCACGATCAACAAATCACGTCTCGACCCTCCGTTTTTACGTTTCGTGAAAATCACGAAGCTGGTCCTTTCACCGTCATTTTTCGACAGCGAAAACGTTGAATACTTTTCGATTATGCCTTCGCGAATCCTATTCGTTCAATGAATGGATTCTCCATGCCTTCATAAACATTTAACTATCAATATTATAATTTTGTAACGACGCATCGATTTTCTTTTTCATCGATGGATATTACTAATATACTTTCTGCGGAATTTATCTTTTTTTCTCTTCCCGTATAACGGACTCTACGTAACGGTTCTATCGACAAATATATCTTTGATTACCTTCGAGATAGTTGGGTTGAACGGTCGCGCAATCGCGAATTTTGTCTGCTTCTTTCTTACTCCTATTCACTTCTTTTTTTTTTTTACTTCTCCCGCGAATCTTAAACGTTAGTCGGTGGGTCCATTGCGCAAATAATCGATTTGACGACGCTGGCAGCGGCCAACGACGCGTACGGCTGCCATTCTTTTACTCGCGAACCGTCTTTGTAATCGGAAATTCCGCGGACAACGGCGAAACTGTCTCGACAATTTCCGAGGATGCTCTCGACGACGGCGTCCATTTCTCCGTCGAAAGCGAGGGTTCCGAAACGCGTGGCGAACTTCTGTCGCAGTTGATCATCCCTCGCGATGTGACGACCAGATCCGACGGGCGCAAGGTGGATACGCGGACAACCATCCAGCCTGAAATTTCACAAAGTCCCTCTTTTAAAAAGTCCATGAGTAATGGAAAGCATTGTTAGCAAACTATTCGAGCTGTGATTGGCTGGGACACTCAGACCGAGTCCAAGTTCATTTGTCCTTGATAATTTTGACAATTCTGTCAAATATCGTATTTTTTTTTAATCCACTAAAAAAAGGTTGAAACCATTGTTTTTAGGGGTAGAATATGCGACTTGAGAACGATGGTATATGTTAAAAGACGATATTTTGAAAAAATTAATTTATATTAAATTGTTGAAATCAATTAAATGAATTAATTTATATTAATGACGCCGATTTTACCTCTTATTCGTCGAATCTTCCGGCGCAGTCGGGTGTGTCACTTCGATTACGTCCCTGTCGCCGATAGCCATGTACAATTTGTCGGATTCTGAAGGTGGCGCTTTGAAATCGTGCTCCGACTGCAGACTCTTCAGATTTTCCAGCCCTTCGGTCAAATACGTTTTCCAGGGTGGCGATGACTCGCGTTCGGCCTGAGGAGACGTGAAATTTTTTTTTTTTGGATCGATATAATTATTAATAATTCAAAGAATCGTCGCCACGTATATTTTTTTACATTACATATGTGTGAGATGTTATGTACCTGTTCCTTGAGATTAGCAGCAATTTCCTGCAGACCCAAATTCGAGGGACAATACTCTTTGGTCTCGAAGTGATAGCTTCCGGTCTCGTTTAATTTGGCGCTCTCGCAGTACACGTAAACGTACTTCTTGGCTGTTTCGACCGGATGCGAGACAACGACGTCGCCGAGTCTCACGTGCTTGTTGTAATCGGTGTAGTGGGGGACGCCGCCGCCGACTCCGACCAGAAACACGAAATCGACCTTCTGGAAGGTGCCCAAAAGTCGCGTGGTTGTATTACCCGCGGCCGTCATCGCCTCCCTCGTGTGACCCACTGTTGGTAGCTTCGTGCAGACTATTCGATGAGCACCGATATTTCCTAACGTGTAGACGTTCGACTCGCCTGAAATTAATTCGAGAATCGTTAGAGAAATATGTCCACCGTTTACTTATCATTCCGTTGCGATGATTCCGTGATTCGTGTATAATACACGTGCATATTGTGCGGTGATCAAGACGAAAATCTTGAGTTTACGTTATTTATACGTCCGACAGACGAATGCATGAAAAGATCACTTGGTACAAGTTTTGAGAAGATCATTTAAAAAAAAATCTAATTCATTTGGATTTTTCGGAGATAATGAAACAAAAATTCAACGGAAGTTTCGTTGATATAATATAATTGCAAAAGCGTCTTTGTGCTAGGCGATTGTGGCGATTTTTTTTTCGCACCAAGCGCTTTGTTTTTGCAGGCAAGAAAATCTTGTTTTTTTTTTCAACAAGATAATATATATCTTGTTAAAGCTTTAAAAAAATGTCACAAAACATAAAGTGCTGACCTTATACCAAACCCTTGAAAAAAAACAAATAATGAAATATTATACATATGTACAACAACACAAATGTTGGGGGACAGAGGAATAAACACAAACGAAAAATGTGTAGAATGAATGACATAAAAAAATGATGCGGATGAGTGACAAATATGGTAAAACGATTCCAAAACGAATTCTTTTTTGCGATGTAACGATAATCGCATAATTCGTTACAATTCGTACAATTATTTAGAAAACAAGTGATTCCGAAGCGTTTCTAGTGATTCTTATTGGCATTGCAGAAGATTGACTATGTCACAGACTACTTTACCAAATCGGCAAATCACTCGTGGAATTCCATCAGTTGCGTCGGGGGAACTCGCGGTACCTAAAGTTTCATGCACGATATAAATCGGGGCGAGATGACTATGGGGAACAATCACGTCGAGACTGAAGTCTCTATGCGAACGGTAAAAGGTAGTATACTGCAAAATTATGCAGCTGTATGAAATTAATTCGATTACATCAGTATTTTAAGAAAACGGATATTTTAGTATGAAAAACGGCGAAATAAATATTTCCTCCATCAATTTTAACGGTTTCCATTAATAAAATGGGTTGATGAGAACTCGGATTTTTTTTCCTATCCAAGTCTCCTCGAAAATTCCGGTTTATCGGACGGGCCTTTTTATAAATCTCCCAAGCATAAATATCGTCTTACCCACGGTTGTGTAGCGCACGAAAGTCTCTTTGTTCTCGATCATGGAATCAACGGCGAGTTTCTCGCAGTATTGCGCCGTGATGATCGCTATCGTTGGCTGCTTTGAACTCACCATAGTCGGCATTTGCTTCACGACCTGTTAAACCAAACATGGCAAGTTAAACATAGTCCAACGGGACGGTAATAATTTAATGGGGTTGAAGAGTGCGTACTTGAATCTGAGTGTCTTGATGAGCTACTCTCGTGAAAGCTCCATGCTCCATCGCTTTGACGACTCCTTTCTCCTGCAGTTCTTTTATTATCGCGGTCACCGCTGCCGGAGTCCAGTTGTGCTGTCTGTAAGCAGTGGCGTCAATTTTACAACCTCCTTTATTATGCGATTCATAAATATTAATTTCTTCGAAATTCAACTCACTTGGCTATATCCTCGATCGTGACCGGATTCGGATACGCGGATTCGATAAGCTCCAACACTTTCTCCGGCGTGAGTTGAATCATTTGACCCAAAATGGTCTCGTCTGTGGATACTGTTGACAATCATCAGATATTATTTTCCTTTTCACAAATAGAACATCCTCTTTTGTTTAAAAAAGAGTAGGCAATTATGATCGCTATAGATCGTAATTGAACAGTATGTTCTAAATTCATAAACGGTAGATGATCTGCTAAGAGAATACAAATGTTGAATGGGTGCTCGATTGTCCATGAATATGTATAAGATGATGATTTTGTTAAGGCGATGTGAAACGCTCAGTCTGTCTCTATGTTTCTCTCTCATAGCCATAAATGCAAAGCTTATGGCTGCGTGTTTCAATCCCATAAAAGCTTAGGGCAATTAACTGGGTAATTGTCGGACGGCGTTTACCATTCTTCTCCTTTAAGGTATCAGCAGCTATTTATGCAAAACGTCCATTATAGTTTTTTACCACTGACTAAAAAAGTGCATTCCTTTAAAAACGCGACCAGTTAAAAAAAAATGTACTCCAGTTTCTCGCGGGTCGAATCGATTACAGTTTACTTATCGACTGAGCTCGAATGAGGTGACCGGGCGGGGTTATCACATCACCTTAACGCGAGTCTGCTGTAAAAAGAAAGTACAAGCGGATCCAAACCATGAAACTGGCAAACTGCAACAAATCCTGTTACGTCAATATTGTCATGGATACTCATCTATGTATAGATTAGAGAGGCGTAGAATGTCCGTAAAACCGAACGAAAGGAGTCGGCAACTTTCATGTCAGAACAGAGCAACGGAATGAGAGCGTATGACAGAGTAAAAACATACAATTTTGTGTCCGACAAAAAAATTTAACTATGACAATCACAACGTTCTAATGCTATTTGCACACTAAACAGTGGCCTCATCTATGGAGGAATGAGTAGGTCGTGCATTTGTGTTGATTGCAGCGGTAATTCGCTTAAATGATTCATTAACAGGTTCACTTCTACGGGGGAGAATATTCTATGTTGCAAGGAAATTAAATAAAGCGCACGAAGGGACGAAATGAATTTTCTACAAAATAATAGAACGTTTAACGATTTTTTAAACTGTACACAAACATTTTTCTAGCATTTAACATTTAACTTCAACAGGGAAATAGATCATAAATGGGTCTTGAATTCGCGAAGTATCAGTGAGCCTGTTAAAAGTAACGGTTCCCAACGATTTAGGCTCATCGGATCGGTGTTTGTGACTGTGTAAAATTGATATGTCTAATGAGCAACGTGTACCTAATTCATAGACCAACAACAGAGTAACAATGCTTTGCAACTAGGGAGCCTGGAGTGTGTTAAAACAAACGAACAAAGAAACTTGATTTGCGAACAATGCAGAATCTAAGTACCCTGACCGAACCTGATATCCACATATTTTGCATGGATGAAGGAAGGGTGAACACTGACTCGCCTGTTCGAGCTGCGAATAATACAATAAATGACACGGGTTTACACACCATTGGGGAGCCGCATGCTCGTGGAATTAAACACGCTGAGGAACGTTGAGTGAGCAAAGAAAAAAAAATAAAAAAAAAACAATTCATTAATGCTGAGATGTGAATTTTGTCTGCGTTAAGCCGGATGTTTTTATTTGTCCCAATTTACGGTCAAGGTTTTTTTTTTTATCAATGACCCTCACGGTTCGTTGATTCAATCTCGAGAATCATCACTTTTTCCCTCAAATGACCGCGTTAAAATGAGATTTCGTTCTTTTATCAGATGAGACTACTGCGTTTTCTTAAATTGCGAGGGAAAATTAATGTCGCCTTCTCCAGACTGGCTGACTTCTCCTTTTTTGTCTGACGAAACTAATTGAATTACAGCCACTTTTACAGCTCTTCAGTAATTGCTCGCTTGGCTACTGAAACCTCAGTTACAGACCGCCGTCTGTTCGTGTAGATGTTTTAATTCACATCTACTATGGTCACATAATGGCATTGAGCTGCAATTGGCTGGGTTTATATTCTAGCGATACAAGTTGCAACCAGTACTCAAGGGCAGTATTAAATACTATTAATTGGTCACGGCAATTGAGAATGAATTAAAGATGCACTCACATGGTCTTACTGGAAGACTCACTGGCTCCTCAAGCTGCTTCAGTTCCACCTCTAGTTTTTGTATGCTGGTAAACTTGTGTTGCATGAGCTTCATTATTTTTTTAATAAAACCCACGTAATCTGCAAAAATAAAAAATGTAATAAAAAAAATTCGATAGTTAAAAATCAAGAATTATTTAATAATCAATAAAAATAAATGTGTAATGTTTGCTATATAAATGCATTAATAATTTGCACCAATAAATGTGTAATTTTGCTATGTATATTATTTTCATACCCCTGGGAAATTCTTGTGGAGCCACCAATTCTCTGAAGAATTCTTGCGCAACGCTGGGCTGCTCGTTTTCAGGCAAAGTCTTTTTGAACCAAAATTGCAGGGTTCTCGACTCCTGGGTGTGTTTGCCAGTTTGCGCACTGACCAGGAACACCCGAAACTGGAGACACAGATGAGCCGGCTGAAGGACTCCATTTGTGGCTGTAAATAATTGCACTATTTTTATAAGCCCTGGCAAAAGCGTCGGCAGAGTCTAGTTGAAATATTGCAAAATCGTACCAGCCACAGGTTGCTTGTTTATCACTATCCCTTTATGGTCGCCGCCGGCTACGTGAACGTTGGACTCATTGCCATTTTGGGCAGGTAGATCCAGCGTCTGTCTCTCGATTATCAAAGTGGTTGAATTGCTCGTCTTGGACTTTGGTGTCATCACAATGTGTTCTGTATCCGATAAACAAAAATAGTGTAAACATGCGGCATTATTATTTTTTCATAATTTTTTTTTCTTTTTCTAAATTTAATTTTTAACATTTTTCGCCCTGCTAAAAAAATGTTATCCAGCATTTTTGAAATTTCTTAAAAATTATTTACAAAAATTCAGCATCGGTGATATTTTTTAAAAAGGAAAAATTTTTTTTTCCGGATCCAATTAAAAAATTGTCATTTCGAACATAATTCAAATTACAGGATTAACCGTAACGCGGAAATCGCCCGCAAAATAATTTGGCGAATGTGAAATTATCCCCCTTAAGGCGGGTAAAAGTAAACAGCGATGCGGTCGTTCCGCGGCGGGTAGATATTAAGATTCGAGTCTCGGCTCGCGGATGCCGCATTAGTTAAGTCATTTTTAATTCGATAGACCATTCAGAGAGCGGCGAACGTGAGTCACGGCTGAACTGATGTCAGAGCGTGACGACGATACGCTCGAGTCGAGCGGGACTGGAAAAACCTTTATCGCTCGTCAATGCTAAGTGCGGAAGAGATAAACGCGGAAGGAAAACTGTATTAAAAATCGAACGTCTTACCAGTCTTTTGATCGTCCATTCTGATTGTCGATTGTCGCCGTCTGACAGCGATTGGAAACGTGGAAGGAGGACGAGCTCGATGGACCGTGAGCGAGGCTGCGGAATCGCGATCGACGACGATAGATTAGTATGCGAACGTGGTACAGCAGCTGCCGCTTATCGCAACGCCCAGTGACTGGCCCGGACTGGCGAATACTGAGCCGCGAGAGGCGACTGCACCGACGAGTGGTGCTACTGGAGCACGAGGGGGAAAAAAAAGTGGCGCGACGATTCGTGCGCATGCGCGACGCGGGGCGTTGCATCCTCGATACACGTTCATCGAACTAACGGGGCAGATGCGCTATATATATTCGCATCTATTACAGTAGGGTGCAATGCTCCACATACTATTTTTTTTTCCATCCGACAACGTGTTCCCCACGTTATTTTATAGACGTATCGGCAGCTATGATAATAAACGTGACATAGTCCCTTTAGCCGCTATTTTCTGATGCATTTGGGTGTATTACAGAATAAAATTGTATTACTTTTTAGTGGGCTTGAATTTAGTTTGATTTCTTGTCATGGGATTTAAGATTATGAACAAATTATTTCTTTTATTTTATTATTTTTTATTGTTGTACCGGCAGCTATGATAATAAACGTGACATTGTCCCTTTAGCCGCTATTTTCTGATGCACTCGGATGTATTACAGAATAAAATTGTATTACTTTTTAGTGGGCTTGAACTTAGTTTGATTTTTTGTCATGGGATTTAAGATTATGAACAAATTATTTCTTTATTATGTTATTATTTTTTCATCCAGCAACGTGTTCCCTGCGTTATTTTATAGATGTACCGGCAGCTATGATAATAAACGTGACATTGTCTTTTCAGTCGCTAATTTCTAATTTGCAGAATAAAATTGTATTACTGTTTAGTGGGCTTGAATTTAGTTTAATTTCTCGTCATGGGATTTAGGATTATGAACAAATTATTTCTTTATTAGTTTATGATTCTTTATTATTTTTAAAACATTTTTTCGACTGGAAAGTGGGTTAATATTGCGGGTACTGTCGAATGAAAAGAGGTTGGGTAATAGCTCACTGCAACAGGAATTTTATTGACATACTATTACAACACATGCAAATAACGTAGATTTCATACACAGCAGTTTGACTCGGACGCTTGAATGAAATTAATAAGTTAACACTAAACGGATTCCGACAGTTCGATAAATTACGACGGCTAAAACGCATTGACAGAAAACTGTAAAATAACAAAATTCGATTCGGCAAAATATAAGATGCAAATTGACGAAAATTCTGACCTAAATTCTGAATTGAAGTTCTACGTGTTCCCTAATTGTTGCAGAGATTTTACGTAAAAAAAATTAATACAACGTATAATATAGATTATTTACATAAAACAAAGCGTCAGACATGAGTACGCGACGGTGACGAATAGAGTTTCGCGTCCGCGGTTGGTACATGAAATTTGTTAGCACGAACTCGGGTCGCACGACTTGGCCGTCGAATAAAAATCATTCGACACTACGTTCGGGCGCGAAGAACGTGGCTGCGTCCGCTACGAATAAACGTGCAAGTTACACTGCCCGTGGTTGACATTAGCGGTGACGATATCTCAAAAAAAATTTCGGCGGTCACCGATACTTTGATACAATAAGTTAGATTCTTTTTTATCTCTCTTTGCTGCTATGTAGTTTGTTGTAAAGCGATTGGAGGTTTCCATTTCCCTTCTTCTGTTTATCTGATGGGTACGGAAGACATCGAGGACATCGAGGTGAGACTGGACGGGCCTGAGCTCAGATTCAGCTTGTCCAGTTCCTCGTCGGCCTTGTTGTTCTTGAGATCCTGTTGCGTGTACAAAAACTTGTTCCATTCGTCTCCGCGTGGATGCGCCAAGTTCTGTAAGACACATTAAAAAAATTAAAAATCGGCTGGATAGAGGAAACTGGATTTGCGGAAAATTCGTCTAAGACAATTCGTCTAATAACGATTCATCTAATAATAATTCGTATTTCTCAACTATAGCGAGAATCATTAGTGGATGTTGTCTATTTTAGTAGGAAATTTTCTTCGAATTTTGAATTGTGCTTTAGATCAATTGTACTTTAGACGAATTGTTTTAGATGAACTTTCCGCAGACGAGGAAACTGTTAGCAAATTCGAGAATGGAGCGCAAGATCCCAAATTTACCTCAGCGACGTCGTAGACCCAAATCTTTCCGGAATCGTCGCCAACCGTAACGTGGAAGCCACTCGGAGTCCAGGAGACTCGATTCAAGGCCGGGCAACCGTCGACCACGACACTGGCGGTCGGCACTTCCGTGTCCTGGTTCAAGTTCCAGAGATCCAATCGGCCGGAGTCGT
This sequence comes from Itoplectis maculator, assembly GCA_964034905.1. Classification (NCBI taxonomy): domain Eukaryota; kingdom Metazoa; phylum Arthropoda; class Insecta; order Hymenoptera; family Ichneumonidae; genus Itoplectis; species Itoplectis maculator. The sequence continues at coordinate 10,145,132 of OZ035857.1, forward strand.
CGACAGCGGCGAAGAGCGCAGGATGCGTCGGAGACCAGGCGACGTCGTAGACGTAGTCGCCGTTGTGCTCGAACGAGTACAGAGGTTTGTTCTCCTTCAGACTCCACAGTTTGATGGTCCAGTCGATGGACGAGGTGAGGAACAGATGCGAGAAGTCGATTCCGCCTTGAACCGCGTGCGCGCTGATTCCAGTCACGGGACCCTGGTGACCTTCGTAGGTTTCGGTGACACCGGCTCTCGTACCATGTCGACAAGCTGTGTAAAAAAACGTTTATAAATAAAACAATTGATTTTAGGCAATCGTTACCAGATGATATAATGATTTTCTCAATTACCAGAGAACACAGTTCCATCTTCGCTGCCGACGACGAAATTGTTCACATCTCCGTGCGGAAAAGCGAGACACGTGACGGAAATGGACTTGGACTGTTTCGTCTGAACGTCCAGAGTCTCCTGTGGCTGCGACAACATGTCCAAGCTCCACGAGCACATTTTTCCATCGGTCGATATACTGATCAAATTGTGAGCGTTCTGAGTTCCAACGACGTTCAGACAGTAAACTGGATGCTGTGGAAAAAAAATCAGATCCGTTTCTTATTACATTTGAAAAATAAAGTAAATTTTTCTGACATTCAGACAGTAAACAGGATGCTGTGGAAAAAAAATCAGATTCGTTTTTTGTTACGTTTGAAAAATGAAGTGAATTTTTCTGGGGCAGTGAAACAAGGTGTAAAAATAGGTGCGTACAGTATGAGCGCTCGCTGACAACGGAGTGCGTTGAATTGGCGTTCGCTTCTGAACTCTGTTGTCCCAAAGGACGATCTGACCGGAGTAGGTTCCACCGAGTATCAGATTGGGATGAAATCGGGCAAAAGTCGTTGACATCACCGGCGACTGACAGTGGAAAATGTACTCGGGCGTTGTTTTCTTGAACTTCGTGTTCCAAACGAGACAAACGCCGTCCGGATCGTTCGGAGTGTCGTCGTTGTTGTTGTAAGAGGCGGCCAGAAGCTCGGGAAACTGGGGCGACCAGTCCATGGATGTGACGCATCGATTGCGCGACCAGCGCTCGCAGAAGAAGGAACGATTCAACCAGAGACGCTGATGACTCTTCTCATCGCTGTAATGACAATTAATTTTACAAATCTGCACTGTGGCATTTTTCTTTTAGACTTAGGAGAGTTGCGAATTTTTTGCTACTTACATTCCTTCATCTCCATCCAAATTTCCGGTGTAATCGGTGTAAATGTCGACTGATTCGGCGAGCGCTCGCTCAACGACTCTGCTAGTTCTGTCCAGGAATCGCTGGAATTCCTCGGATAGAATGATCATTTGTTTTTCCTCCTCGCTGAGCTCTCGAACTGTCGGAACCAAAGACAAATCATTAGGATAATTAAATTAATATGATCAATCCATAAAAAATGTGGATATATTCATTAATTTGAGACTTGTATTTTTTTTCGAATAAGTTTTATGATTATACTTTACCCTCTTTAGGCGGCTTTTCCTTTTCCTTCTCTTGCTCGACCTGAGTGAGGGCAGGTTGAACCTCTTTGACCTGCGGCAGGCCGTGAGGAAGAATTCCAGGTGGAAGTTTGCTCTGGAAGCCGTCCATGTGGGGCAAGCTGTTCTCTTCATCCTCGGCTTGGCCATCATCATATGTCAAAACTGTGGTGAATAAGCCAGCCCCGAAAAGATAGCCTAACTCTACTACGATTCTCCTAAACAGTCACTGTCGCTACTTCTCTAATAATGAAAGTTTCGCATCGAATACACGATGTGCGATAATATGCAAAGCACTGGCGATACTCGAGGACTTGAGTCTATGATGCAAGCATGCGTCAGCGGTATCGCTTTTATTAATATACGATTTTTCTCTCTATAATTTTTTTTTTAATTCAGATTCTCGCGTATAGTCGGAATTATTGCGTCAGGTTGTGGAAGAACAGGACAAGAGTGTCGAGGGGAAAAATATTGGCGAGTTGTAAGCATGCTTGGGATGTTAAAACGTGCAAGTGGGAAAAAAAAAATATTTGTGGGAAGTGTGTGTGCATTCCTCTTTTTTCCGTCTATCGACAACTAACGGGAGACCCGTCGGTGGGTGTGATTCAGTTCCTTTTTTTTCTAATGACGATGGCAAGTCATGATTTTCGATGACAGGAATTAATTGGTCGCTGCATGATAAATAGTTTTAAAAAATGGCATTCTTCGACAGCAGATGCAAAAAATTCTGTGATTTAAAAAAAATATTTCTACTGAAATGTTGGAAATTTAGTTTTTATTCAGAAGTGAATTTTCTTAATTTTTTTTTTCCATTTTTCATGCAGCGTCCCGTGATTTCATAATTCGAGTGATTTATACCGTTAAACTAATGCGAAAAGTGAGTCCGATAAAATTAATGCAACCTAATTCTATGTGAGTCGCTAAGATAGGGCTGCGAAAATGTACAGAAACGTTCCGCGAATAAATTTATTTTTTAAGAAAGTGTATGTACTTAAAAAAAATTAATCAGGCTAATCAACAATAGAACGTGACTCGAAGGCCTAATAATTAATTCCATCGAATTTTGCAAAAAGCCACCAACGTGGGGCCGATTCAAGTGACAATTGTAAAAAAAATTGTACGCAAAATAAAATCGGTTAACGCAGCTTCCCGAGCCTCATGCATCGAAGTCGCAGTATCTCATCGAGATAGACGGAAATTAATACAAAAGTGAGCTCAAATCTACGAACCGAAAAGACTCGCCTCTGACTAAAGCATTCACTCTATACAAATAAAATAACAACTACTTGTAGTCTCATAATCATGCTGAGTATCCTGATACGTATTCGTTTGCTATCGTAGAAGATTTTTCAAAATTCACAGGTAGTCGAACGGACGAACGGAATTTTCTTTTTTTTTTTTTTTCTAGAGTACAAAAAAACACATTGGGTGCACTACACGAGAGACGAACGGACTTATCATTGATGTACTTCAATTCTACGGATACACGTGAATGACAAATATACGTTTAACTGTACAAAACGGCAAATCGACTCTTTAAAAAAAAATAAAAAAATAAAAATCGAAGTACGAAACGAAAGTCGTCCTAGAAAAAAGTACGACAACTACGAATTAAAAAAATGGGTGGCACGGCGTTTACAAGCGATTTCGTAACAGTAGCCTGACAAGTGATTCAATCGTTTTTGAGTGCATCAAACGCAGGGAGTGAAACATCAATTTTTTTTTTATTTACACAATCGTGAAATTTTCTCATGAACGTGATACAAAAAAAAAACGAAAAAAAAAAAAATTAACGATAGACTTAAAGCTTGCAATGCTCGTGACACAATTAATTAAGTGTGAATCGGCTTCGGCGAAGATCACCTACCTGTGAATTCGTCCTCCCACTCTAAACCAGGATTTAGATTGTACTCGTCTTGAAGGAGGGAAAAGAAAATGTCAATCAATTTCGTATCTTATCTCGTTAGCGCTTCTTCGCTCTCGTGGATTAATCGTCGAGGTGTGATCGTCGAGATTCTCATTAATTTTTTTTTTTTTTAATATTCCTCGGAATCTCTTCGGTTGTACGCATCGACGATTAACACGTCGAGATTCGAAGCGTTCAGAGGTTGGGTTCGTGTTTGTATTTAATTCTTTTTTTTTTTAAACTACATGCAATACGCTTTTTTTACCCTGTGGAAGCTATAGCGGTTGTTAAACGCTTGCAACTTATTACGTCGTTTGTCGTTTCGATCAAACGCTACGTGATATTACGTTTATTATTATTATTATTATTATTATCCGTAAGCCACTTTCAGTCAATAGGTCAAACCTTGGCAGTCAGAATACCTCGTTTTGCATGAGAATCCCTATACTTCCAAGCACCAAAATCTCTCCATTCCTTCACCAGTCAACAGCCATACCATGTTCGTTAAGGGCATCGAATTTTGAAACTGCAGATTCTTTTTTGTTGCAAAAATGTCGTTAATTAATTGCTGAGTTTTGTTTTGATTGTTTTAATTAACAATTTCTACCGATCCAGTCAATCCAACACCTCAACGACAACCTGCTCACTTCTCTCCCGTTAGTAAAATTAGTCATGTAAAATTTACTTCCCCAAAGTACCGACACAACATGAGCGTGAATATCCGTTTCGTCTGAGATCTCCGGAAGGTGCGTTAAGTTGTGACAAGATTCCGCAATGGATATTATGTCCCGTGTGTGTGTTTTTTTTTCGGAACGTGAGCGAGTAACGAGTCGACTAATTTTCGACTACCGATGCTCAGTTCAACGACTAAGTTTCGATTCGTTGCTAGCTCGTCAATGTTTTTTTTTACTCTTACGATCATTTTTTTATGGACTTGGGAAAATTTCCTAGGGATCGTGGGTATCGTTTCTAGAATATAATGAACGAGCACCGACGGGAGAACAAAGGGAAAAAGCAGAGAGAGAAATAGAGAGAAAGAGAGAGTAGTCCGTGATTCGTGTATTAATCTCGTCGATCGTCGTTCCTCCCAAAACAAAAAGCGCGCTATTCCGATTGCATTGACCTGTGTCGTCTTTTTGTTTTTTTTTTTTAATAATTTCGGTATGGAGTGAAATCTATATCGGCCTCGAAGCAACTGACAGTGCAACGAGGATAACGCTAAGACTCGTCTAAGACTCGGTAGAAGAACCAAGAGAAATTATAACTTACCGTAATAGTCGAATGCATGAGCTGAGGAGGGGAGGGAAAAAAATTGTACTTAGTTACGATGTCATATCCAGTGAGCGATTAATTGTAAAGAAAGATACCTCTTTCCTACACTCGCGAGGACAAAATAACGCCTCGCGTCAAAGTGCTTCGTTTCATTTACGCGCGGGCAGAGATGGCAAACAATTCCGCAACGCCGAAAATAATTGCAACGTAAACGTCGAAGAAAATATAATAATGATGGATGTATAAAATAATAAATCTAATTAAGATTTTGAAAATGGTTTTATAAATAAATGTTTGAATGAGGGACCGCCGATGCAACGATCAGGAGCTCATAGGCGATTTTTATTTATCCTGACTCATCAGTTTGTCTCACCGTCTACTTTCTCATTGTAAAAAAAAATATAGTCTTAATTTATTATTAATCTTAATTCTGTGGAAAAATAAGAAAAATAAAAGTGTTCCTGTTTTAATATTATTCTAGTCTAGAGATCAAAAGATTTGATTCCTTGCAATGAAACTTATTTTAATACTCAACTTTCAAGTAATTTTAATTTTCAAATATAAATAAAAATGTTTCTTTTTTCCGTTTCTGCTTTCAGTTTCCAAAAGTATGAAGATAAAATAATATCTACTTGAGGTAAACGGTGAGTCAAAAGATTCTGTAGATCAGAAATTTCCCTTGGGGTAAATCTTTTTTTTTCGTAATTACTAAATTTCATGATATTTTTATCTTATGAAGTAAAAAGCAGATGATCAAACGAATAAATCGAATCAAACGATACGACGAACCGGGGTCTTTTAGTGTTGTGTAGTAGCGGACCGCGTTGATCAGAGGAAACGTACATATTCAATCCGACCGTTGGTCTACCTGAGTGAAACAGCGACTACGATTGTACTCTGAAAAACGGTACAAGTCAGTAGAAACGCTATTTTTCTTATTCGGTGGTGTCTCGGGGGCCATCATATCTCACTTACATGCCTTGTCACACTTACACCCAACCCCCCTAAAGTTTCTCTGTGCAAGATTTCCACTATCATTCGTGTGATTGTTATCCGCTCGACTATGCAACTGAGCGGTACGAGAGATGCAAAATAATATATAATCGAACTCGGGAACGGAGCGGAGGTTCAACGTTTTCGGGTGAAAAGTAATCCAGACGGATTCCCTATCGACAGTCAGAACATACATTACCAATGGTCTTTTAGCCCTAAGCTATAGTCAAAGCTCGTTAAGCGTTACCCTGGTGCAAGCGACACGACGAAAACTGTACGTGGCACTCGATATCGTAAAAAGTACGATTGTTCCAAATTGTATTTAAGATACAAAAAAAAATTACTATAATTTGAGAAGTCCACGCACAGTTTTGTCGATTGTTTTCTAGCAGGAATGGGAAAATTCTAAGTTTCTCATTACTCTTTACAAATTACCATCTCTAAGCAGATCTCAGACTAATAATAATTTAATCATAACTACAAATCTGTGTACTGAATAATTTGATAATTGGTAGGGAATAGAAAGTGCGTTTTCTTTTTTTTTATTTCAAAGTAATTAGTGAAAATAGAATTTTCTCATTTGTCCTTTTTGAGGGGTGTGGAGCTGTACGTCGTTTCTGTCGTACCAAACAGCACGACAAGCAGTAATACAATAAATTATAATGAACTATTAGTCAAATGGCAATGAAGTGTCATAGTGTACGTCGGCGCAGAAAGCAGCAGCGGCAGTTGGCAAGCGTTTTATGTTAGAATTTACGGATAGTAAGTATGGACACTTAAGCTCCACAACCCACAAGTTAAACGAAGAAACGATCACATATCTACGTCTATGATACGTTTTTGTTAAACGGTTAGAGCAAAAAGGAAGTAAAATAGTAGACAAAACATACATAGGTAGTTTGGTGCAGACCCACCTTTCCTGGGACGCCACCAGTCGGTCTCAAAGTAGCCTGCGGAGCAAGAGTGAGTTGGTGACGATGTCGTACAGTAGGAGTAGATCGTATTTGTGGAAGAGGAGGCGGATAGTCCTTGTGTCCAACACCGGTTGATTTGACCATTTTCGTATTGCGAGACAAGGGAACACGCGCACACGTTAGATAGAACCGCAAGATCAGTCGGATTTAAATGGAAAAATAAAAACGAAAATATGGATCATACCAGTGTGAAATGATATTTAAAAAAAAAGATTGTCCATTGCAGCGCATCAGATTGGCAATGGTTTTTCTCACCGACTAATTTTGTGGTTGAATCGTCAGACGGTTAAGTTTCGCACTTAACACAAGACAACCGTACTTCTTCTTTTTCTGTCGTTGATTTTTTTGTAATTAGAAAACCGCAACCGTATAGCCAACCACCACAGAAAATAACGAGTAAGTATTTTCGAGTATTTCGTATCTTCGAAAATGGGAAAAAACGCATGTACACACAGTATGAATTCGTTAATCGCCATCACCCTCGTAATATGGATTGGAGAACTACCGGAACGTAATTGCGCAAGCTTGGATGAATGAATCCACCGTTAATTCCGTGATAATGAATTAGTTAGATTCGGAGAAAAATTGAGTCGAGAAAACTGATGTCTAACGAAACTACGGATATGTATGAAAGGCCGATAGGGGAGAAACGCGATTTTGTTGGTGTTATTAACGCGTCGAAACGAAAGAAATGAGTGAACAATTGAAATTCGTACGTGCGCATTGTGAGGTATTTTGACTACCAGAATAATCGACGGTAAATGCAAAAATTCGCAAACGATAGTTGGAATGAGACGCTGTTTCAATTGTCACCGGTTGATGTCGTGGAACGAAGGACTCTGGATCCGCCCTCACCCGATGTAAACTTAAAACGTGTGAATATGTAAGTTTCCTCGTAAATTAAGATTAATCGCACTGTGGGAATTCACAAAGTTAAGAGTGACGTTTGATAAAAATAATAAAAATGAACGAGCATTACTAGGCGAAAGCCACAACAGGGATACACCGATGGTATCAGCAATTAATCACTGGGTTTGTTGGGGGGCTTACGAACGACCTCATGAAAAATTACAATGTAAGCTATTATTCATTATTTTACCGTTCAGTAACAACGACAGTTGTCACTTAGAGTCACAGCTCGCGAGCTGAAACTCGATTAATAAGATTTTAATAAAAACAAATGAGTTCAAGTAACGCGATCGTCGCTCAAGCGTCCTCGCGTTGTGCCACGTGCCAAATGTGTGACGGACAGAAAAGCTTGAAATCACAGATAAATATTGTATCACGTGTAAACGCTACAAAGCAATCCATCAGCAATATATCGTGATTAAAGACGAAGACGTAGTTCGATAAACGAAAACGGAACAGAAAAAAAAAAGATACTTCGAAATTGCAAGATTTACATTCGTTTCGTGCCATCGCTACGTTTGCTTTCTGATGGATCATTAATTGCATACACAATCGTTATGCATTCTATGTTAATCTCAATTAGTCTCTCGACCATTCGTAATCAGCGGCAATTATTTTCGGCATAACGACAACTCTCGGTTGCCTTGTTTCTCCATCACTTGTGAAACGTAACAAATGATGCAATTTAGACGATAAAATAATTTCGGTTTTTTTTCTTTGCTTTTGTATAACGGACGACAAAACTCACCGTCGTGGGTTGCGTGAGCCGTTTGGGCTGTTTGCGTTTGCTTGCTATAAACTACGGGCTCTTTCGGTGGAATGTTTGTGTGGGCGACCGAGACTACTGTGAGCTCGCGGTTTGCCTTCTTCTTGGTAGCGGCACTAAGTTTTTTTTCAATAATATGTCATTAGTTTACTGCTCTCACAATTTTTGCAGCAGGCGTCAGCAATTTTACCACTAATTTCGATCAAATTGTTGTACTTTGAACCAATTGTGCTTTTATGTGGCACACAACTGATTTTAGGGAAAATCTTTTTGTAAGAATAAAAATTTAAAAAAAATTGCAGACACCTGGCGCGATGAATGAGAAACTTGTGAATAAATCTCTACCTTTGAGCAGAATTAATACTTGTCGGCTGTATACTGGCATCTGGTGTCGCATTGGCACTTTGTTCAGATGTCAGAGAATTCATACTCGAAAGACTAGACAGCACATCTGAAAAGGGAAAAAAAAAAAAATAAAAAATACATAAATTAGAAGAAAAAATTGTGTTTCTGTAGATTATTACCTGACACAGGTGCCACGCCAAGAGATGATAACATAGCATCGAGCTCCCTCCGATGGTCCTTGTCTGTCCCCGCAGCTCTGACTGTTGCTTCCTCGACCTTGAATAAAATTTAAAAAATCACAAATGAAACCAGGTTTTTGGATAACAAAAATCATTACAGAATAAAATTCTTACATCCTTCTGCTCTTTTTCTCTCCTGCGCCTCTCCTTTTCCTCCCTGATGGCCTGAAGCTTCGCCTTCTTCCGCTCCAACTCCGCTTTTCTGTCAGACATCATCGTCTGTTTCTTTGGCTATAGTAAACGAAGCAGAATTTTTAGACCTTCATAACTTCAAAATTAAAAAAGTACCACGATTAAATTTATCCTTAAATAGGTTTTCTTTCATTTTTTCAGCCGTCTGCTTCCAACACTTGCAAAAAATTTTAATCGTAGAAAGCTCCATCATTTCCAGATAATCAAAAGGCAAATATTGCGTTTAAGCTGCTACCTGCCATAAAAGGACACAATTTCGAGTGACCGCTAGGCCAGGTTGAGGCGAATCTACGTCCTATACATACATAATAATTGGGTGCAACAGAATTTATTGATTTCCCGTGTGATATAGCGCAGCTGTGCGGCGAAACGTCGCGTGTGTTTTATCGCCCCGTCCGACGATGAGTCACGCGGCAAAACTGACGCGAATTGCCGCTCAAGCGGCAATTCTTCGTGATCAAAAGTCGAACATTGACAAAAGCCGAAGCCAACGAATGCGAGTTATAACGGGTTGCGCGAGGACGATCGGCGCATTCGACTGGCCGGATTTTATCTGTCACTCGTCGGAGAGTCGCGATGCGATCGTTAAACACCACTAAAAACGCATCTACGACCGTAGAATTTACCTTGTTATTAATTTGTGCTGGACAGCCGAAATCTTGACACTTACGACGGACAAAACACACAGTCGACACGAAAGACTAAACGTTGTTCGAGGCTCATACGCCCGACGAGACTACGAATCCATCTTTATTCGCGAATCGCGTGTGACGTATCGCAGCCGACTACGTTGGTCAAATGACAGATGCGAATCGAATCAGAGTCATCAGAAAACGTAACGATCTTTGGTATTCTTGTGTGATAAAAAAATTCGCTTTGAAGTATTAATTTCAGCTTCAGTCGACATGAATCTCCGAAGGTGCGTAGGAAAAAATTCTATTTCAATAGTCGCGCACTTGACACTTAAAGCGCCCTCGCACGTTGACAGCGAGAACCACGTGACTACCGTATTTTACATAATTTGCCGTATTTCTCGTTGGCTGCCCACCGCGAGTATTTATAAGTAACGAACGAATTTAGATGAACTAGAATTGATAAGCACTAGGAAAAATGGGAATTCTCAGGTCAGCGGAATCGACGATGGAGGCAAAGGGATTGGGGGTCGAAGGTTGTCAAAGTGGCGTTTTGTGTTGAACTTGTTTTATTTGCAGATTCGCGTTGAAGTCGACGGTGGCTGGGAGTTTGGTGTACTACACGGTTGAGGAAGGCCTTTGGTCCAAGCCTGAAGACACTTTGAAATTGTACTGCAAGATTTACAATAGCGTTGCGCCGATGATCCAGAAAAATATACCGAAGGATGTAGCGAAAGAAGTGAGCAATACATATATTTTTTAATATGGTGTCAATGGATGTATCGTTAATGAAGATATTTCTCATTTCAGATTCCTGACCTGCCGAGTGTGTCAACAATGATGGGCTGCACACGAGGCATGTGGAATAAAGGTGTAATGACGAGCTTCGAATGGCTCTCGAATCTTCCCACTCACATTTCCAACGGCATAGATTACGTGACGTCTACGCCTGCGATCAAAGATTCCATGGCTAATGTCAAAGGCATGTTCGACGCTCCGACAGAACCCAAAAAAGTGCAATGATTCTAGAACGGAGATAGAAACAATTGCCGCTTGACGAGGGAATAGGAAGTGTACATAAAGAATTATGAAATAAAGTTACAGAGGCAAACATTAGTTTCTTCTCAACTGTATTTATTTGTCTATAACACTAATATCGAATCACTATTTTTTATTTCCACATAAACTACAAAAAATTGAGATTTCACATTGCAATTTCCAGTTTAATATTTTTCAATTATTGGAATCTAAAGAAGGGAAATCTGCGATATTCAAATCTTCAATTATACACGCAGAATATTGTAATATAAATATTTACAAATTCGTAAGTACCTAATTTTTGGTGTCCAATAAATTGCATCCACCAGCTACAAAAATTCGACACCACGAAACGAGAGGCGCGTCGAGCTTCGGTCATCCCTTTCACCTTTCCTGCATTTTTCTCGTGCCAGTGGTCGGGTTTCCAGCGATTCCAGCGCGTCGGTAACCGGTTGCGTAGCAACCGATGCAGCCGATAAACGGCGCCTGCAGCGGTGAATTTGTATCTGAATTTGGAGTGTTTCGCGAACCTGCCACACCGAAATGTCACTGCGACCGTATGGAGCCGCCGTCGCGTTGATTGTTTGCCGAGCGATAAAAATGTGTTTATAACGGCGAAAGCGCGTAGCGCGTCAGTTTTTACGCGACCGGTGCAGTCGGCGGTGCTGAAGAGTCGCGTCGGGTCGGACCCAAAGAACTGCAACGCGATATTTATTAATAGCTCGCGAAACGTGCGCGACAGTCCGGTCGCGGGTGCAACTTTCACCCTCGCGTTATGACTGCTCAACTCGGCGATCGTAGAGCCGAGTTACGAAACATCTACGCAGAAGCTTCGTGTAAGTGCCAATAGCCAATAATTTTTCACAGCCACAAACATAAACATTTATCGCGTTCGCGCGGCGCAGATAAGCGGCCACTTTTGCCAGCTGCGTCGCTTCCGAATTTCTCTCGCGATGATTTTTTATCGTAACTATATTTCGTAATTGTGCGAAAGGAAAATTGGGTTTTTCATTTTTCGCGCACGTTTGTTCGTAGGAAAACAGCAGTGGAATCTAGTCATTTTAGTCTATGAGACAAATTTTATCTTGACGATGGCTTATTCGACGATTGTTCTCTGCGTCGTCTGCACGTTGCTGAACATTTGGGAGGCTCAATCAGTGTCGCAGTATCCGAAGCTGCTGGTCGTGTCCTACGATGGTTTTAGGTACGTAAAACGTTTCTCCGAGTCGATTGCGATTTCTGATGCAAGGAAAGGAAAATTTAATGTATCGTATGGTCGATATTTTCTAGGCACGATTACTTCGACCGGAACTTGACCTCCTTCATGAAAGATCTGAAGAAAAACGGAACACACGCGGACCACATGATCAATGCTTTTGTGACAAAAACGTTTCCCAATCATCACACAATTGCGACTGGGTTTTACGTTGAAACGCACGGAGTTATTGACGCACAGGTTTACGCAGCTAATAAAACAATCACTGATTCCGACGAATTATTTACATACGACAAAAATATACTTCCAATTTGGGTAAGACGCCAGCATATTTGTTTATGATTGAGCGCAAAATGCATTTTTTAATTATCAAAATGGTTCTCAGACAATGAACGAGCAACAGGGAAACGGACGGCATTCGGGTGCTGCGATGTGGCCAGGTTCGCAGTACAAGTACAACGGAACTGTCCCCGCGTTCCTGGAAAAGTTCAACCTGTCTGTACCCTGGCAAGTTCGCATTGACACAATGATATCCTGGTTCACGGATCCGACGAAGCCGATTAATTTCGGAATTTTGTACATCGAGGAACCGGATATGCACGGTCACGTCTACGGAATAAACGCGCCAATAATAAACGAGATGCTGAAGAAGCTCGACAACATCACGAAGTATCTGCACGATAAATTGGAGGCGAATAATTTGAGCGACGTTAATGTCGTTCACGTGAGCGATCACGGAATGGTCAGCGTGACGCTCGATCGAGTTGTAAATATATCCAGTATAATTGGAAATTACAGTTACAAAGCGGTCTCGAAAAACACGATTGTACTTATCACTCCAGATCCAGGTGAGACTCTTCACTTGCCTACCAAATGTGTAAACAGAATTAATTTTTTTTTGCAGCGCCACTTAAAAATTGAAATATTTTTTCTCGAAATATCGGAGCTCACTACAAACGTATTTTCATTAATTTTTCGATGTTTTCAGGGAACGAAGATCCGATATACGAGAAACTGAAAGCTGCCGCTAATAAGACAGCCAAGTTTCAAGTATTCAAACACGCGGATATACCGAAGAGATATCATTTCAGTAACAATCCGAGGATAGGAGATATTCTCGTGAGTGCCAACAACGGCTACGCTTTCGAGGATCTCTACGATGCCATAGAATATTACAAGAAAGATTATAACTTAACTGGTAATTAAAATTGATACGGAAATGTGAAAGCTGAATTTTAGGAAATTTTTCTCGATTATAATTTGGGCTTGTCTTTTTTTTCCAGTAACCAACACATCCGAGTTTGGAGTTCACGGTTACGACAATGAGGATCCGACTATGCATCCGATATTTTTCGCACGAGGACCTGCATTCGTTCCCGAATGCGAGGTCGAACCTTTCAATAGTGTCGATCTGTTTCCTCTCTTCTGCAAGATATTAGAATTAAACTGCTACGCGGTGAACGGAACTGCGGAATCTTTTAGCAAATGTTTGACGTCCCCGACGCCAGCGAATGGACCTTCGCCATCTGTACTTAGCTCTCTGGGTAAGCAAATTAAAAAAAATATATATATATATATTTGATTAATGTTATTCGTTGATCTGAATTATTTGTGGTTCTACATTCTTATCTGCATATATTTCATTTCAGTTTTAGCCGTTTTCGTCTTGATTGCAATCGTCGGAGGTTCCGCACTGATTGTTTACTTCATTCAAAGACGACGCAAGCAAACGAGACTTCTGAATAGGTACGAGAACATGTCGTCGATGTTTGACATTTAGCATGTTCCGTAATGTCGTAATCTGTAATACTGTAATCGTTACGTTTAATACACGTTTTAGTATTTAATTTAGACGTTATTGTATTGTCGATGTCGGGTGTCTAGATTAGGTCGTAGTCGTACATTTCTCGTTACTTCTAGATGTGTCGCGTAGTTGCTGGTAAATGCATTTAATTTTTTTTTTTGGTTTTTGTTATCCATTACATTTCGTTGTTAGAGGAAAGCGCGATAACTCGAGCTTTTTAATTTTTTCAGGCGACCCTACGAAGAAATTGGATAATTTTACTGAGTAAAAGCCCTCGAATTAGTTTGAATTCTCGCGTGCTTTAGTTATGTAACCGTTAGCTGTACATTTTTGCGCAATATTTTTCAGCTGCGCACTGATCTTACGAAATCGTGTCTTCAGTTAAATAGCCGTTAAGTTTTTGATCGAATCGTGGATTGTACTACTGCATGACTGACGAAATAGTTCCTTCGTAGTTCCTGAAGGCCGTGCTACTTGTGCGCTGAAACTTTGATAATACTATTTCCAGGCGACTATATAACGAGCAGCTATGGGAAGAAATTGAAGAAAATTGTTGACGTTCGACGCACCTTCTATCTTCGCATTCGTCGAACCGTCTTTGCGTACCGTGAATTTGATTTGTACGATCGTATTGCATACTGAAATTTGTATTTACAGCACAGTTGATAGATGCCGCGATTACGCGCCAATTTACGACGACAATTAAAATCTTCGCTTAGCGTGTTTTACAAGGAAATAGGGAAATCAAAGAAAAGCTACCCTGGAATCGATAATAATCGCGTATCGTATATCTGTGATTACCTTTGAGATCGTACGACACCGGTTTGTATATCTCCAGTACGCGTGATCTTGAATATACGTATTTCTTGCGCCTACTGCGGCCTCGAAACGTTGGATTGCTATTGATACTTACGCAATTGTACATAATTAATCATTTTATCTTTTGTATAATGTAATTTTTACGAGGTGACAAATATCATGTGATGCAGTTGCTCCCTTTCCTCGAGTGAAGGGCGTGCTACGAAAAAAGGCTTGTGTAATTCAGATTTTAATTGATACAATAAAGATGTAAGTAAATTAAGACACGAGAATTTGTTCTTGAAAAAGTAGGAAATCTATCGAATTCTTTATTTTGACAATTTCAGACCCTCGTAAACCTTGTTGCATCTCAACTGAGCGCACAACTCGGACATAAAATTGGCTATTGGAGTCTCCTTGTCCCGCTGCTTTGCACTCTCGAAGGCAGTGACTAGAGTCATTCGTGGATCAATGTTGTACATCGCGTAGGAAGACGCGTCCTTTACGCTTTTAATCTGTACGATTTTTTCCATATTTAGAAGTTCCTGGTGACGCTCTTTGATACAACTCTGAATATTGTCCCAGTGAAACGTCGGCTTTTGCATAAATATCTGCAATTTGAAAGGGTATCGTACTCGGTAATTTTTTATTTAACACGCTAATTTAATTGTGCTGAATAACTTACGCTCGGACATCCTGCGACTATCACCAAATTCTGCGACAAATCGGGTTCTCTGTCGGGATGTCGATAGCCTGGACCAAAATTTTCAGCGCCTCTGGCATCGAAAACTATCAATATAGCTACGAGGTCCCACTTTCTCTGAAAGCTTTGGATTCTTGAGAAAAAAAAGAGTTCATAAATGTGATCTTGGTAAGATGAGTTTTTTTTTTTAATATGAAAGAATACTCACTTGTGGTAATAATCAACGTTTTGTTTGCTCATCACGTTCCTCATCTCCCCGGGACTCGCCTGTTGGCTCAGAGTCGTGTGAAAGTACAGAGAGCATTTGTCTAAAATTGCGCTACGCAATTTCACGAGCCACTGGTACAGCGCGGGCTGCTGATTAGTCTTCAAAAAAGTGGCTCCAAAACCGCGTTTCCAGGACTGCAAAAATGTTCAATTGCCAAAATTGAATATCAGATCTCTCAAAGGGCTTACATGTTGAGTCGATTGTCAAACTCACTTCTTTGCTCTGAAGAGTTCGCTCCCAGGCTGACATTCTCGCCTGAGCCCCGTAAAGTGCCATCAGAGTAGGAAGAAATCTCCAGTTTTGAACCTCAACTTGAGCTTTTATCAGTTGAACTAATATTTCGCACTCTAATCTGAAAAATTAATGTCACAAAGAGTCTTGCTACTGGTTTAATCAATCAAAAAAAGTTAAAAAAATGACTGTGAGACACATTTTGGTACTAACGTCAATACAGCTTTGATCGCAGTGAGAGCCAAGTGCGAGCAGGACAGCGAATGAGTATCCACCACAGTCTCAATGTTTTGCAGCAATTCCTGATAACGCATCACTTTGCTGCTTACACTCATGTTATACATTTTTTCATAACTGCAAAAAAAATCATCACAATCATTTTCAAGTCATCAGAGAGGTTTCACTGTAAATTTTTTTCTTACAATTCTATCAGTTGTATTCTTGCTGTGATAAATTGACAAAGTTGGCTGGATACTTCGGCTACGGTTGCGCCTATAGAATCTGTGCCTTGAGTCATTTCTTCGACTCTTCGCAAATCTGCCTTTAGTGACTCGTACATAGTTTTCAAAGAATTCTGCAATATGTGAATAAAAATGCATTTTGTTTTGACACATTAATAAAGTAAATGAATAAAAAATAGATAGTGCGAGGAAATTAATTTTGAATCTCACATCTTTTCTCAGAAATCCCTTGTTTTTTGTGTGAAGAAATCCTAAATCAGCGTACGAACGTTCAGCCACTGCAACTTGCGGCAAGTGCATAAGTAGCATTCCCCAGGGTCCCATTTGCGTTACTTTTTTCTCTCCATGCTCGGTTTTACGTTCCCTTTCTCTTTCCTAAAAAAAAAAAAAAAATAATAATTAATACCCACTACATAAATATGTCACGTGACAATTTTGACAGTTCTCAAGCTGCCCGCGACTAACCAACGATTCCTTAGCCTTTTCGAAGCACAGCTGAGATATTTGCGTGAAAAATGTATTGAGAAATTCATCCTCGTGATCCATTGTTTAGCTTGACATTTGCGTTCGGTGGTAAATTGATGAATTGCGTTTCTAACTACACTACGCGATAAACGAGATCGAAATCTTCCACTTGACCAGCTCAGACTGACTGCGAGGCACCGGATGATGCACGATAGACGTAAACGAATAACCTGATTGGCCGACGATCGACCCACTCTGTAGTCCGAACAGCTGATCGTCCCTACTTCTCCTTTCGCAGCGCTGCAACCGACTCGTATATATATGTAACGTATAGATATAGATATAGTGTATGCTTGTAGGATTAAAATGTGTTGCTTTCAAGCGTTTTGTGTCACAAACGCGATTATCCACTCGAAAGCTAATACGAGATATGAAATTTTATTCGCAAGGATTTGTTGGCTCAACGAGATTTATGAAATTTGCAGACCAATAAATTTACGTGCGATTTTCGACATTCGATCAGATTTGATGTTTATTGTCCTCTTCTCTATTTACTGTCCTATCGTATGTTGACACTTAATTGTCTTTTCTTAGTGCTAAAAAATATTCGTAGA
The DNA here is from genome assembly GCA_964034905.1 of Itoplectis maculator. Classification (NCBI taxonomy): domain Eukaryota; kingdom Metazoa; phylum Arthropoda; class Insecta; order Hymenoptera; family Ichneumonidae; genus Itoplectis; species Itoplectis maculator. Next base: position 10,162,461 of record OZ035857.1, read on the forward strand.
TTATTTTCCTCGCGTAAAAGTCGTAGATGTGTCCCAAGGTTTCCTGGTTTCCGGTTCCTGCAATTTTAATCAGGTTCGAATTTTTTTCGGAAAAAAGGAGAAGTAGTTTTTTAGTAAAAATATTACTTCGATTAATCGAGCCAGCATCTTCTGCATAACTTCGAAGTTTTTTCTCATAGTTTCCTGCCACTCTTTTTCTTTCGATTCCTCTTTAGTTGGAATTTCTTCGCGATTTTCGTGGGACTGAGCTCTCGATATTTTGGCAACGTTCAAAACTCTCAACGCCGAACTTGCCGGAGTTTTCGTGATGCCAGATCCCAAAGTGATTCCTGCATTTTTAAGATCCAGCATTCCCACTTTATTCGACTCAATTTCTTCGGCCACTTCGACACTCGTCACTCGTTCCTTCGAAATCGATTTTTTTCGGCTCGTCTCCTACCGAATTATTGAGTTAATATTCCGTCCCTTATTTTTATTATTCAGTTGACAATAAATATTGAGCACCTTTGCAGATTTTTCTACACTCGTTTTCGAGCTGCTTCTTCCGGCATTTTTCAACGCTGCTTCACATTTTTCCAAATTTCTCTGCGCATCCAGATTCTCAGATGTGATTCTGCGAATTGAGAGAAAAAAAACCTTTTTTTCCAGATTAATATAAAAAATATAAAAAGATATCTGACTTGGCATAAAAATCCTTTATCATCTTCGCCAAAATCTGCATCTGCGAAAAGCTCAAGAGTTCCACGTCGGAAATGGTTCCGTTTAGGTATTCAAGAAAGTGCTGCTCAATCTGCTTGGCTCTGCTCTTCGAAACGTTCATTGAAGCTTCTTGCCCGAGGAACATTTCATGCATCTCTAATTCCCTCTTCAAATGCGTTATCTCTTTGTTCAATTTTTCGACGATCATCGTTTCCTGCGGTTTGACGTTGTAACTTATTTTTTGGGGCTGGATTTGACCTATCTTAGCTGCGAGCCGAAGAGTCGATAATGTGACACTTAGATCCTCTCTCGTTACTCGAATGTGAGCGATAAATCTGAAACAAGTGAATTCGTTTTTCGTGAAAAAAAAAAAAAAAAAAAAAGAAAAGTCAAGAGAAAAATCCTTCCAGGTTTTAATCTAATCGATTTCTTTTTCGAAACCAAAATAAAATTAATAATATATTTAACCCTATACCTTATCAAAGAATCACGATTCAGGGCATCGCCCAAGTATTTAATTAAGCCACTCGATCGCGCAATCGGACTCGCGATTATTCCGAATCCTCTGAGATTCGTAAAAAAATGTTCGACCTCCAGTTTCATCGAGTTGGCCGCGACGACGTCGCGTGATTTTTTCGGGCAATCGTTTCTCCCTGGTGTATCGATACCAGCCATTTCGACGACGTGGATCTATTCGAACAAAGCTCTCGTGTATTTCGGCAAAATTGCTTCTCTTAATCAAGCGGCGGGTAATTGAGTTTCCGAGCACTTTCGATGCAGCTCGTACCGCAGCCTCCGTGATAACGGCCCACGATGTAATCAAGCTCGTATTGTGCACGTGGAAGGTAATCACCGCGGTGCCCAAGTGGCAGGCGGGATACATTGAGCCTTCCGCCAGAGCTCTGCGCCCTTCGCCTTGAAAGATGTGCCGCAGAGCGTCCCTTTCACCCTTTACACTTACTCTCGTAATGTTCTGTAATTCACGGGCTTTAAACTCGTAAACTACCGCGAAAAGTTACTCTATGTACTGAACTAAATATAATCTCGGTATGGAAAGTGGCGATTAATTGAATTAAGTTCTCCTGTGACTTTCCACTAATTTTTAAGAATTTTTTTATAGTTAAAAATGGTTCCAAGATTTGCCAGATACCAAAAACAGAGAAATGCTCAATTTACTGAATTAAATCCGCTATTAAAAGTGTCGAGAAATAGATAAATTAATTATTTTTTTAACTTTGCATCAATAATACATTTTTTGGAGTAATTAAAAAAAATTTATTTCTAAAATCATCTTGATTAAAAAAAAATTAATGGGAGACTGTTGGCAGTGGTTATGAATTTTCTGCTAGAAAAGCAAAGCGATTTGTGAACGAGTACAATATTCTATAATAACTCCTATTACCTTAAACGGTTCGCTCCTATTTCCATTAACATTCCGGAAATGAGGATTTAAAAGGTCCCGGAAATTCCGCCCCCGGAACTCGACGTAGCTCAGACTGTAATGAATTTTGTTGGTGCGCTTTTTCCGCACCTTCGCGGCCAGCAAATCGGCCAGCAGTCTGGGCACGAAGCCTCTATGCTGAATGGGATTAAGCGCTGAATATTTGATCCGCCGCTACAGAGGCTCCGGAGGGAAATAACGCGATTGCGAAAGGCTCTTACCTCCCAATTATTTCGAAGACCACTGAGAGTGAAGCTCTTCCCTGTTCCCGTCTGACCGCAGCTTATAACCGCACAATTAGCACCATCTAAAACCCTTCGGTCATTTAGTTTTAGCTGAGGGTCGGTTTTAACTCTTTTTGTTCTTCAAATATTCACTTGGTAATTGCGTCGTTCATTGTCTCGGTGTAAATCTCTTTCTGCGAGCAATCGTAGAAAATTCCATTCGTTCTGAAGCTCCAGTAGTGAGGATCCTTTTCGTGTTTCATGCTCTGCTGGCATTTGACGAAAATCGTCTGTAAAATGCAGTACATTGATAAAACACCAGTTCGAGGAACCTCTAATTTTTTTTACCTTCTTGTCAGGACTGATTTTTGTATAATTGTCACAACGTTGCAGGAGTGGCAAAATCCTCACAAATACTTTAATATTTTCTGAGTTATTTTCAGCGTCCTCTTCGTTGGGCATCGTCAAAATTATCGTCAATCAGAAGGTTACAATAATCCCCCAAATTCGAGTATCTTCAAATACTTTACTTGCCCAGAAATATTTCTAATTCCCTCAAATGTTTCGGACTTTTTGGGGTTGAAGGCATTTTTCGCAAGCTGACAGCTTTATAGACGTGAAAAGGCGAGTCGATTAAAAAACAATTTGCAATCGGAGTGCGGTGCAATTTTCCATGAATACCGTAGGTGTTGAATAAATACTTATGCATTTATTTGAAATAATGTATATACAGAAAGTGAGTTGTAATTCGAGGCCGAAAGAAATAGTCAAGACACACGTCTCATTCGACGCAGCGTGTTGGGCGCGCAATGAGCGAGATCTTTTCGTAATGTGTTTCGGTCACCGGTTCATAGAGAGATAAGGAGATGAGCTGACAAGTTTTTTCCCCCGATCTTCGATCGAAGCTTCGGGGTTTTCTGGGCGTTGAGAATAACATCGTTCACGATCTAAGATTTTTAACAATTAAATCGTAATTAAATATAACTCCGCTGTCGTCCCGAGGATCCGGAAAAAGTCTTTTCGTCGCAATTATATACGTATATACAACGGTTCTTGAATAACAATAGTTTGATTATCTAATTAACATTAACAATAATTAGGCATACGTTAAAAAGCTCGGAGGAACAGCGCAACGACAAGAATTTATTCTGACAAACGCAAAACCATTAATGTATCATACACGAATATATATATTTACAAAACTCTTTGACGATTTGTAAAAAAGTCTTGGGGGAAGAATTCATAATTATATCGTCGTAGCGCGGATCGGAACTTTGTAACGTGGAAGCTTTCGTTTAGTTTTTTTTTTTTTTTTTAATTCATATCTATACGCGAATTTCTGTCGCTCGTCTGACATTTGCGTCCTTTTTTTTGTTAAACTTTTCGTTATTTTCATTCACGATAAAAACAGCAATTCCATTAATTGTGCGTAGGGAACGATAATCGTACAGAGATTGGCACCAGAACACGCGGTCTCGTGTCTTCTTCTTTTTTTTGTTTTAAACACGAGTTGTTTGTTTTTTCTAAAGTGCTCTTAGAGTGCGTGCGCAAGACATAACACTTAACGCTGACAAAAATATTACACAATATCGTAACGTTATTTATAAAATTGTACACACACTTGTTAAAGATTAAAAATATCACTCGGCTTACTATAAATAAAAATTTTGAGTAACATATCGGGATAATTCTTACCATAATTTTCGTACAGCTATAAATCAACGCTGCAAGTCAATTGCAAAGAAAAGAAAAATTGAGAAAAAATAACACTCGCAAAACATTAAAAATTCGATGACAAGGCGATGAACATAGAAGTCGCGGGCTGCTCTTTTTCTCTCTAAGCGTCGATGATTTTACTTTCCGACTTGTACCCAATGTAACTACTAAAGTTATTCTGCAAGTGCAGGGATTGTGCGATGCTCTTCGGATTGCGTCTAACATAGACTACTCGCACTAGTGTCCATCGAGTTTACAGATGACAGATTAACGTTAAGTAGCGAGGCGCGAATATATTTATATATTTTTATATAATTATATTGTTTTTTTTATAAAAAAGTTTTAACGACGAACGTGTCTTCGTATAGTGCAAAAAACGCGAGAATGCGTGTTTACTAAGAGTCAGCTAGTCGAACGATTCCAAAAGAATCGGCTTTCGCGTTCGTGATAAGATGAATTGGCGATAGGATTCGTTAAACGTGACCCTAGAGTTTCAGCGACGTAATTTTGTGCGATGAATATTCCAGTAATAGAATAGAACAGTGATTTCGGTTGCTGTTGTTATAGATTATGGAAAACGGTGCGCCGCTCGTCGGTTTTTGCAGATCACGAGGCGGACGGATAAGAGTATGGATTAGAAATCTCGTGCGAGGCGAGAAAAAGTGTTGCATGAAGAGTCTATTTAGAAAAAGTGTCTATACGTCTAACATATCGTTACGAAAATCTTGCGGAAGAAATTTGTGAATAGATAGTACGTAAGTTGATATAGTGTAGGAAACAGCAGTGATTCGTAGCGCTGAAGTAATTTTAATTCAGAATACGTGAAGCCTGAGGATGACTGAATTATCTACGTGTTTAGCTGAACTGTCTTTCAAACTAAACACGATGGCTCTGAAAATAAATAACTCACTACGATATCTTAAGTACGTCCATTTCGTGGTTGTTGTTTTTTATCGGGGGGATTCGCTTTCCCGAAGAGTTGGGCCGCGTTCGAATGTCTATATTTATCCGCTACTCGATTACTCATCGTTTGCATTGCCTATCCGCGTGTTTAAAATAACACAAGTCCGGAATCTTTAATTTCCTTCATTCAAAAAATAGAAAATCAGCCCCTTAGAAGCCAGTCAATGTTTACAGAACTTTGGGAATTAAAACATTGAACTCGCAAAGAGCGGTGAAGCATTTTTAATTTTTATTCATATGTCTTGAGGTAAAATGAAATATGTTATTATCGTAAAGGACGACACAATTTAATTTCAACATTAAATGACATAACTGGCGTGTAAAGTATTATTACATCTATTGTTAATTTCTTGAAATGGTCGTCAGCTATTGCAAATATATGAGAATTGGCTCAACTCTTCTTTCCAGCGTCAATAACTCGCGCCTCTCTCTGTTCATCGGGGTTAAATTCGAAAGATTGGTCGAAGGTCGACGATATAATTGTATCAAGCGAGGAAATCGAGGGACGCGCCAGCGAAGCCGCGAGTCTTAATCTCGCGTGCGCTTAATCAAACGGCAAATACTCTGATGAGGTTTATACGTTGTGTTGTGTGTGTAGTAGTGAGTCAAGGTGGACTAGAGTGGCCATGGCATTGGTACATGAAGATACGTACAAGGTCGTAAAATCCTCGTGGCCCCGCTTCGCATATTTCGATTCGAGCCTTGAGCTAGCCGTACACTAAAGTGGCTTTAAAGTATTGGCCCGATGTGATACCGTCGAATTAGTGTCGTACCTTCGACCGAGAAAAATATCCTTAGCCTACCAGAATCATACTGACTAATTTCAAACAGTGAGACAAATGCTCGAGACACAAATGTTTTGCGCACGATTAGCGCGTTACACGGCTGTTCTTTTGGTCGTGATGATCGCGACGGTGATGATGCTGACGAAACATATTTTCGACAATGAATTAAAAACATTTGAAATTTTGCAATAATATTTTTAACAATCGACTTCATAATCTAACTAAAAACTATGGCAAATTTTTTTTTCAAGAGAGAGAAGTAACGTCTCTAGACAGCTAATTGTCGATGTGTTTAAAACGAAAATCTACACAATTATCAAGTACTTATCCAAATTTCGAATTAGTACTTATCCACATATCGACGCCGTCAAATCGATTACCAATATTGTTTCGAGAAAAAAACATTTTTCAAAAGAAGCGAAATCACATCGCCAATAATCGAAGAATCGTCAGACGTGCGCGCCGATCGCGAGCATCGTTATCATTATCACGTCCGTTTTTTCTTTCCTACTATTATAATCCTCTCTTTCGATGTATCTTGTATACTTTCGACACGAATTCATGTGATCGTCATGTCCCGACGAATTAACTCAATCGGGGCTTGTCAAGTGCGCGGGAGATTCACATTACATTATATTGTTTTGTATATCGCTATATCGTCTATATTCACGAGTGAACGGTGCGCTTGGGACTAGGCTCGGGGCTGGGACTAGGCGAGGAACTCGGCGATCTCGACGACGAGCTCGACGACGACGAGCTCGACGATCTTGATCTCTCGCGGCGCTTCTGCTCGATCTGATTCTTGTGCTTCCACAGCGGACCGCGAATTATCTTGAGGGTCGTCTCCAGTTCGTAGGCCCGTTCTTTGAGCGCGTTATAGTGATTCAGGTCGAGGCCGAGCTTCTTCGCCCTCTTGTGAAGCACGATGAGATACTTCCTGTTGAGCACGTCGGGCAGCATGTACTCCTGGCGACAAAGATCATTAATTCAGCGAGGATTACGGGCAAATGGTTACGACGCTTTTACGGTGCAAGCGAGCGCGCCTAGCAGAGTAGGCGAACACCAGCCGAAGGATCACTCACCTGTCTCGTTATGAGGAAGTATATGTAGCACAACATTCCTGTGCCGTACGTAACGAAGTACGTCACCGGCTCCATGATGTCCCACGAGTATTCCCACCAGGTCAATCTCGCGAGGATACCGAATTGAACTGCCATCGCGACCAAACCGAGCCAGGGATGAATTCCCGCTCTCCTCTCGGCCGTCGCTTCGAGCTCCTGTCGTTTCTGATGAAAATTCGGTACGTTGGTAATTAATTTTAGGGAAAAATACAAATTGAAAAAAAAAAAGAAAAAATTCTCTCGGTAAAAATTGAAATATGGATGAAAGTACAATTGTGTTGAAATCAGACAGAATGTTGCCCTGTGGAATAAAAATATTTTTCGCGAAAATGGAATATTTTAGGGATGCATTTTTTTTTAATGAATTAAAAATAAAGATGAAAAGGTCTTTGGGCAAAATTAGAAGTATGTTTGATAGCAAAATATAATTAAGTTTTTCATAGAATATTGTGTATTAAAAAAATATATGTTTACAAGCTCGAGCGGCTCGAGTTCCAGCATGACTTGTTCCAACTCGGCCAGCACTTCTCGTTCCAGGATGGAGTTGTACTCTTGGCAGTTTAGGGTCTCGTACAGCTGACCTACCACGGCCTTGACGTCCGACAGCTTCTCCACGTCTTGCTGCGTTGGTCAGAAAAAAAATTGAAGGTCAATATTAATTTTTTTTAATGAAATAAAAAACCAATATATCATAAGTAAAATATGCCGCATAGTCAATTACTCACCGCGGAATAAGCTTCCTGGTTCGGTGGCGAAACGTCGTACGTAACGTCGTTGATTACCAGCTTAAAGTCCGCCTCGAGCAGTGACTCTATCGTGTTACCGCCTCCTATCCTGGTACCATCTGAAAATCGATTGATCGATCGATCACTGAAACGTGGTTGACGGGAGGAAGGCGAAAAAAAAGGTAAAAGACTGCGGCAGGAAGTTTCGTAATTGATCCTAATGGAGCTCACCCATCGACGTTATTACCGCCCGGTCTATACCGCGATCCTCCATCTTCAGCATGTCGATAAAATCCGCCACGGTGTTCGTGATTGGTTTCAAGGTGAAGATACATTTTTCCTTTCTCGACGGCAACGGGACGGTGATCCTCGGCAATCCTCGGTGATACTCGATTGTCACATCTGCAAAAAAAAAATCATTGTAAATTATATTGGAAAAAAAAAATAAATCTTTGATCGGATGTGTGCGATTTCTGCGGTCGAGCAGCGAAACACGACGATGAATAGTGGACGAGGAAAAATTGCGCCGGTGAACTGCAAACGATTTCCGCGAGGCGGGTTCGCGTGATAATCGGCCGCGCGCTCGCGGTTCGAGAGCCCAGGCCGTATAACCTGGTTAGAAGCCGTTGATATGAGAAAGGTATCAGAGTGTGGAGAACGGAATCCGACGAGCCACCAACGAGCCCCGGGTGGGATCTTCTTCGTCGAGCCAAACAGAACGGAACAGCGAGAACTGCTCGTGCACAGCTCGACATGAGGCGCGATGAGAGTCTCGCTGGATATTATTATTTTTGCCACGCGCTTCGCGTGTGTCAACAAATTCTTTTGGAGAAAATAAATATAATTTTTTACTTATAAAAAAAAAGAAATTGCTGGCAATCTCGTTTTATTTTACACTGAGAAAAATTAATAGTTGTGATCACCAATCGTTGGTCAGAGCTACCAATATTTTAGTAACTGCAACCAATTTTTTGGTAGATGTCACCAATGATTGGTAGCCGCAACTACTGATTTTTTTTCAGTGTAGCGGAACCGTTGAATCACGCCGAGAATCACGGGAATCTCGAGAATTCCTCTGCGACGTCAAAATACGCGAATCACGTCGGGCAACTATTTTTAAAAAATACCAATAAAAGAATGTAAAAAAAAGTTTCAATCAGCCGCAATCACTCTGCGTACTCTTACTTTTTCCCAGCGACGCAGTGGCCTCGACGCCAAACGTTTGTCACATATTTCGAGCTCCACAAAAATTCCTCATAAATTCCCGCAAGTTCGATACATTTATTTTTACTAAAAATAAAAACCAAACCAAAGGCAACTTTCACAAAGGCGCGGAATTTTGCTGGAAACCTTCGAGTGTTCCTCCTCCTCTCCTCCCCCCGGGGGAGTTGAGTTTGCGTGAAATTTATTTGGCGACGAATTAATTAACAAGATTTTACGAGTTGCACTCCGAGGGCGCGGTGAGGGAGAGGAGAGGGGGGAGGGGGTGGCTGTTTGGGCTGCAACGAGCCTCGTAATTAGAGCTCGTGCGCTCGGTGCGCGAGTTTGCGAGTAAAGAGCATTATAGCAGTAGAGGAGTCGACGGTGGAAGTGGCAAGGAAGCACCGTGGAAGAGTATAATAATTGCCTCCCACCATCGGTGGCGCCTCTTTGCGTAAACTCCACTTGAGGCGTCGGCGGGCCCACCTGGCAGTTCGCCGCGAGATCGTGAACAATTAATAAGTAGCAAACGGTGGTTCGTGCGCGTAGACGTGCGACGACGGATTAATTGGATCTCTCGTTGTCGTCGTCGTCGCCCGGCAGCAGCCTCCGTTCGATCTCGCCGGATTCCGGGGACGAAATTCTCGTCACGTTTATCTTCGTCTCCTCCTCGTGCTTTTAAACCACTTTCGGCCCCGGCGCCGAAATACCTCGTTACTCTCGGATGATATGTGCCGGGCCGCCGCCGCGGCTGTGCGACACCGGAAGTGCGACAATTTCGCAGTGCGCCCGTGGGACGGGGAGAATGTGGCCGGCCGAATTGTTGCCGTTTAACCGAAGGAGGATTTAACAGCCTCGGAGACAAGTTCAGGTAGCGTGTGAGCGGGGTCGTTAATTGAATTTCGAACCGGTGTCCGTTGTTCGGTGACGATATACAATATATATGTATATAAGGGCGACCGGAAGGCGCAGATCCGGAGAAACAGAAGCGAATTTATTTGGGAAGGTTCGCTATGACCTTTTGGAAAGACGTCCAAAAATATCAATGATTACTTATTAAAAAAAAAAAAATTATAAAAATTGTTATTTATTGTTGATAATTTTGGAGGATAAATATAGATGATATTTGTGAAGATATAAAGTGATGCACAATATTTTGATTGGTATGACCTAATAAATTGGATAATGCGCAAGTATGAAGATAGTGAATTTTGCAGTTTAAATTCAGTCCGTGGGGTTGATTATTTTTGTATTCGTTTCTTGGATCAAAACCGAACGGTTAAGACCCTTTCCGGAAAAACTTAACGTAGGAACAACTCTGTTCGCAAATGTAACGTGACATCCGCGCGTCTCCAGTTATATAGTCCTTCCCGAGACAATTCGCTTGCGAGAAACGAGTGGCGGTTTGTCCATCTGTCGGCAAACGGAGGAACTAAAAGTCCCCGCGCCTGAGGGGCGAATGCGCCGAACGGATGCAACGTCTGGAGGAGACGAGGCAAAGTAACAATGATTTTTCATTGAAAAAAAAAAAAAAAAAGAAAAAAGTTCCTTGCTTATTAATACAAATAAAAATCTATTCATTTTAATTTAAATTATTTTTCCAGTTATTTACTACAAACACAAAATTATTTTTGAGCCAATTGTAACAAAATGTAAATTGCTTGCAAACTAAAATTTAATTATAAAATATAAAGTCGATCCTGTATTTCTCAGATTATAGCAATTATCAGTTTTTAATGACTATTAGTCGAAATAATAATGCAGACGAAGCAAAACAGCATCTGTTTTTGCCTCGTAACGACGGTTATACTTAATTCTCGCTAATGAAGCACGAATTGCACTTGTATTCAAGGTTCCCGGACGGCTGAAGGCTCGAAGTTCAAAGCATGGGCGGAGTGCAGAGCAGCGCCCAGAATCTGGGCGACGCGCTGTGGATGCACGAGCGGCAGCGTCAGCGGGGCCAGAGGTGAGTTCGATCGGAGGGTGAACCGAGCGTCGGCCGAGCTTCGTAATATTACGCGAGCTAATTTCCGTGCGAACGACCGATACGCGTGCGATAAAAAGTCGTTTGCCCGGAAATTGCGCGAACGTTTCAGTCGCGCCTCATCGCTTCGTTCGGGCACTCGGAGAAAATCGCGGCGAGAACCTGGCGACCGAAGTTAATGACCCAAACGTGATTGGGCTGTTGAACAACCGTTGCCTTAGCTATTATGAAATGTGAACAATTAATTGCCAAACATAAATTTCGTGATTGATGTAATTCTTGAGGATATTTTAATCGTCAAATTTTTGTTTTTTTATTTTTATCAAAATGAAAAAAAAAAAAAAATGTTGATATTTTTGTTAAGAGTCGCTTGATCCAATTATTAATAGTTTCTACACTCTGAACATTTTCTGAACCACTCAAATATGAGTGGACTGTTAGACGATTGAAGACAAAGCTGAAAAATTTTAGTTCGTTACATTATTTTTTAATTGCGGTGGCGATATTATAGTTGTAGCTAATTTTGAGTTTTTATTATTAACTAGTTAACGAAGCTGTAAAATGTAATTGCCCGAACCGCTAATTATCAGTTGTCACTCGATGTTGGCGTGGAGACGAGCACGATTTCTCTGACTGTCTGCAAAGGCGTTTTCTAGTGATTAAGCCGCAGGTTAACGAGAAACTCAAGAGCAGATGTGGTTTCTATTTCCGATTATTTAACATTTTTCGGAAGAAAGATAATCAAATTCTTTGATTAAAAGTAAATAAGCATATTTAAAAAAAAGTCTAATTAATAATAAGACAACGCAGCAACAAAATAATTGCACGAGTAATTTTCAGTGGTCATTCGAAAGTTGTCCGGACGACAGCGATTTCTCGTAAAATTATTTTCCAGTGATTAAACCACTGAAACTTGAGCGAACAAACGTGAATCCTCATTTCGACGACCGATTGTTCGTCGTATACCTATAACTCATTGACGATGCGTGTAGTGGCTCTTGGGAATGGTAGTTGCCATTGCGGCTAATACAACCCACTCGAGGGCCTCCAAATGCGGCATGGAGAGCACCAGCACTTCAAGAGCTGTTGCCCGGATACCCTGAAGAACCGACCGAGCAGCAGCAGCAGCGGCAGAGGATGCAGGATGCGGCCCCACACTTAGCTTTGCAAAACAAACGGGGAATTTCTCCGGAGTTTCGCGATACGAGGCACCGATGCGCACGACGAGTGGAGTTTGAAAAGCCTCGCATTCAAGTTCGTGAAAGGAGTTTCGTTCGCTCTCTCTCTCTCTTTCTGCCTTTGCCCCTGGCAATGAGCTAAAGTTGGCAGATTGTCAGGCGACTTCTGCGCGCTTCACGAAATATCAGAAAACACATGTACGGCGTTTGTCTCTCTGGTCTCGTTATTTCCACCTTCGGGACGATTCCGACGAGTGAAAATCGTCGAAGCCGAAAATTGCTTCGCATCCGGCTTCGCGAATGTCGAGGTTAGACTGTGTTTTGGGATGATGCGAATTTTTTCGTCGACTTCTTTTTTCGTGGCGGAACGGAAACGTGGAAAACTGACGTTTGCTTTTTTTCTGCCGCGAAGTGGCGAGTTTGCCGGTGAGGTGATGTGAAATAGGACGTGAGATCACGAGAGATAGCTGCAATTTCCCGGAGATGATGCTTTACATGCATTATGAAACGCACAGCGGGAAAACGTGGTTTTTCATGAATTTTTTCAGGATTTCTCGGAAGTATTGCAAAACGTGTGGAAATACAAAATTATGAAAATAAAATATGAAAATAAAAATTGTTTTCAATGGGCCCCGCGAAAAATTAAAAAATGTTTGACATAAATTTTCCCTTGGAAAAAAATGTCCAATATTTTTTGATACCCGAACAAATAAAATTACAGAAAAAAATCCACGAATTTTGTATTTTATAAAAAATCATTTAACCAGATAATAATTTGCGATTAAGGAACTCGATAACCGTGTTAAGAGAATTTCTCGAACTTTTGCCTCGGCGAACAATTGACATCGTTTCGCCGGAAGAAAAAAGCGATCGCCTTCGGCAAAAAGTGAATCGAGGAAATCCGGCGAGAAACTTTCGACGAGGAGGGACAAAAAAAATCGAGTCGATCATTTGCGGAGTCGCAAACCGGTGGAAAAAGTTACGAGAGGCTGCGCGGATAATCGTGTCTGTTGCTTCTTCTTCGCGCGATATATAACGAACGAGATCGCTAATTGGCGAGTTGGTTGCAACGGTCAAGCAACGCTTATTAGTACGTGTACGTGATCTAGTTGCTCAACTCACGTGAAGAGTTATGTGGTGGTCCGTATTATAGTACTGGTGCACTCGGCGGTACTCCACTTCGCCTGTCCCGTCCCACACTGCGCATTATCATCGCCGTCTGTGCGCGCATCAAGCACCGGCAAACGTTTTTTTTTGCACGACCGATGAAAGTCTTGCATATACGATTAGTAATTGATTTCAGATTTCAGATTTCAGATTTCACATTTGCAGCCGCGCAATTGCCGATAAACGATTCGACGTTTCTCGCAAAACGACGAAATTTCGTTTGAATATTATGGTTGCGGACCACCGAGAAAAAAAGGTTCATTGACTCAATGAAATATTTTCATACAATTTCAAAAACACCAATGAAGAATTCAAAGAGATCAATGAAACTATTTCATCGCTTCAAAGAAACGGTCTTTTTCAATCAATGAAAAATAATATTATTTTAAGTATATTATTTCATTGATTTCAAAGAAATATTTCACAGGTTGGAATTCCAATGAAATTTCATGAAATCAATGAAATTTTTTCCCTCAGAGATACGATGGAATTCAACAATAGAGACGAGTTTCGAATTTTCAATTTAAAAAATGCGAATCGTTTGTTTATTTTCGGCTTGTTCAGATGCAAATCCGCGATCGGCGATTTCAGCCGCGGATAACGGAATTTCATTACCGAAGTTGAGAACTGGAGGAAGTTCATGTATACGCTCAATTCCTTCGTGGTCGACGCCGCATACGCTACACGCTGCTCGTACGGTCGACAAAACAAGCGACTAATCAGGCGCAGATGGCTTCGCGATGAATATGCAGAGAGCTTCGACAGCCTCCACTAATCGCGAACAAAGCGCCATTGCGGCTTTGTCCGTGCGTCCTGGCGAAGCGTGCTCGTGACATTCACCGACGCGTTTGAACCTACGAGCACTGCGGACAAATGTGCGTGTAGGGAATTAGATGCTACCGTTTTGGCTGAATTCCAAATGTACTTTTTTGCGACGGCTTTGTATATAAGAAGACCGGTCGAATGAGAGAAACGCATAGGTGACATTAGCACAGAGTCTTCAAATCCCATTAATCACAATTTTTTTCTCTTTTCAAAACATCGACAATGCATCATCCTTCACATATCCCCGAATTCTCGGCCCAATCACTATGTTTTCAAAATTATTCCAACACCGAAATTATCGAACATTTAATATTCAGCTGCTTCGGTGTTCAACATCAGCCGGCACAGAATGAATTAAAATCTCAACGGATTACGAATAATACGAGTTGAACGAAAAATTAACTTCTACTTTTCGCCCCGTCACTCACAGCCGTACCGAAAAAAAAAATAAACTGCATCGCAGCCAATTTCACGTTGATTGCAACGGATCTCGCGACTAATTTACCTCCGAGCGAAATTTGATTAAAAATCGATTCGACTCCATTCCCGCTGTCATTCATTACTGCGCTTCGCATTTCTCGTATTACGCGAAAACAAATTTTAATCACTCAGCTCTTTTTTTTTTCTCTCTTTCCCTCTGTCTCTTCTCATCAGTTAATATCCCGTACACGGTGAATAATCCGCTTATAACAGGAAATCCCTAATTGCATTACAACCGCCCATCGTACCCACCGCGGAAACACCATGAAAAAAAAATCCCGCATTACCCGTTCGCGCGGTCGAACGTTTCCGCATTTCCGCCTGTAATAACGGAGTCAATATCGCGCGCAGAGCGCCGATAATTCGGGCATTCGGAATCGCGATCGCCGTCGTCGCGGGCAATAATGATTAATAAGCCCAAAGCTTGGAATTTGCTCGTATCCCCCCTCCCCCCTCCCCCTCGAAACGGGGGAAGGCGGAGGGGATTCCCCGCGAGATCCGTGTTGTATGGCTTTTGCCATAGTTATGAGACTTTTGGGAAAGGGGAGAGAGAGAGAGACATATATATCCCTCGTTTCGTGGTTTGAGAGGGAGAGAAAGAGACAGGGATATGGACGGGAATTGGCCGGGGTAGCGGAACGCCGGACATCCGTGTTGTACGTGTGTACAACATACAACACACAACACTGAACACTGTATAAGCTGAAACTGCGATGCTCGGTGCGCTGCCTCTCATCGTATACGCATTTCTCCCTTCCCTTTCCCCTCCCTCCACCTTGTCCCCCACCCATCCAATAACCCAACCAAGCTCTGTCGACAAACCGAATAGTCGCGTTAAACTGTATGCGTGAATGCACACCTACACATGTGTGCTATATTATGCTATATAAGGGAGGAGGGGGGATACATATAGTGGAGAGCATATCGCGAGGGCCATAATGCAGTATAAGCTTTGAAGCAGCGAACGTACATGCATATAGGACTCACGCCCCCCCCCCCCCCCACTCCGGAATATACGTTCACTTGGAAATGCATATACATGTACCAGGTGTCGACTACGTGTAGGCATATACGTATGTTTGTGGGATTTATGAGTGTAATAGTTCGTAAAATAGTTGGTTATGTATACCTAACATGGCAGCAGGAAATAAAGGCGACAATTCGGGGTTTTAGGATTTTTAATTAAGTTAGTTTTTGGAAATAATGTTATCAAGGCAAGATTTAAGGAAACTAGGAACAATGACTAGTTAGCGTAGGGAAGACTGCGATTTTCGGCGAAAAAAAATGTTTCCGATTTAACGAAGTTTTAAAACCCTATCCAATGGGAAATTTTCCGCTGATTCCAAATATAACCGGTTTTTGTCCGAAAAATAAAAAATTGGAGGAGAAAAATGCGAAAAACGATTTTTCACTTCTTCCCAATTTTCACACTTTACTAAAATCGGTGTAATTTTTCTTCGGATCAATATAATCGGGATTTTCTTCTTGCATTCGAAAGAAAACTCTTCGACGAAGAGAATGCCGCCGGGCGGAACGCGATATCTCGATTTTTCGATTTTTTGCAGATTTTTTAAGTTGACCCTCAAAAATCGCAAATTTTTAGAAGGGGTACCCCTTGCCGTTTTTTTCGAAAAAAATCGAAATTTTTTTTTTTCGATTTAACGAAGTTTTAAAACCCTATCCGAAGGGAAATTTCCCGCTGATTCCAAAAATCACGGTTATATGCCCGAAAAATCGAAAATTCGAGGAGAAAAACGCGAAAAACGATTTTTTTTTTGACAAACTGCCAAATTTCGCGGTAATTAAACATCAAACTGCTGCCGGTTTTCCAACGACCAATCAGATGCTGAATAAAACGACAACAATGGTTACTCACGAACTTTTTAATAAAGGATTTTGAGTGCTGCGATGGCTGCACTCATATGCAGCCATCGCAGCACTCAAAATGGATGGATGGATGGTTAATACGTCCTGGTCTGGACTGCGAAAAGATTGTGCCACTTGTGGATATTTGTTCTACTCTATATATTTGTAGGATTTATGAGAATAATAGTTCGTAAAACAGTCGTTATCATAGCAGCAGCCTGCACAGAGCGAATGGGACAATCTGGTATCTCCGAATATTTATGAACTTTGTTGGCGACACTTTTTGGGGGCGCAACTTTGCATGATTAATGAGGTGACTAAATTCAACAAGCTCTGTTCTCCTCTAACACATCTTCATACACTATAAAAAAAATTCGTAATATGAAAACATCCATAAAAAAAAAAAAATCATCGAAGAGAGTGAATATTTCGTGTCGAAGGCGTATTTTTTTTACTCAGGTTGATTGCATAATTTTGCTTCCGGGGTGCGTTTATTTCAAGAATATTTTTCCCAGCCTGGCTGCAGCAACTATAAAATCAATAGTTGTCGCTTTATAGTCACCAGCACGATTTTTCCGAGTCTGCACACAGATAGCAACATACACACAGACACGGCTATCGAGTATCTCGGGGTATAACGTATCAGGAGCTATAAGAAACGCCGCTACAGTCCCACAGAGTGGGGTGCATTTCACTGTATAATGTACGGCGCATCGTACAAGCCCCGATACAGATAATATCGTCTAGTGTACTTGCACCTCCGGCTATACCTTTCGTTGCCCTCCGACGCGGAAGCCACCCTCCGGGGTATCTTTGGTACACACAATGTGAGAATTTTACGGCCCTTACGCACAGACGTGCGAGACACTCCACTCGGGTAACCAAGTAGTTTCCACGGTGGAGCTGACCCGAGGCACACCGGATCCGCGGTATATTTGCCGGGGATGCTGCTGCTGGTGAGATTCGCACCGAGCTTTAACCGTGAGAGGCAACGCGAGATATGTCGATCCGCATCGCGGTGTCCGATTAGCTGGGGTGATATTTTAATTAGAATTAAAAAAAGAAAATTAGAAACTTATATAAAGATGTCTAAACAAAATAACAAAATTGAAAATAAAAAAGGAAAAGAAAAATATTTCCTTGTCATAGCATTGATTAACAGCAGAAAACGTGGTTGCCAAATAGGTGAGATCATGGAAGTGACCCGAAATTCTATTTAACCCTCAATCCATGAAGGGGGTCAAATCTGTCTGGGCAAAAATGTCGGGCAACGCGTTTCTTCTGCGCATTGCTTGATATTTATTAAAAAAAATATATATTAAAAATACCAATATCCGAAAAACTCCTGTTCGTCCTTTAAAAGTACATTCTAAGGATGAACCATGAATTTTTACAGATTTTTTTAATCAATAATTGTGGGTGTGGTAGCGCGCAGACGAAAATGATCCCCCTTCATGGATTGAGGGTTAAGTAAAGAAATAAAAAATACTTATTTCAAAATATTAAAGAAAATATGCTACATGTAATTGACAGTGCAGCAGAGACCGTATCGCAAATTGCCGAGATTCACTGAGAGTTGACCCCTGTGGACCACCCCGAAATATGTCGACCCGCATCGCGGCGCCGAGGTGAAATTCCAATTAGACGAGAGCGCGGAATATATAAAGCAAAGCCGCCGGTGGCGCGGCGAGGACGCGTTGAAACGAAAACGAGAAGAGCGTGCAATCCGGGCGTCCGGTGTTCGCCGGGGAAACAATGCGACCGCACATAATGTCCACGGGGCATGGAAGTGTAGCCGCGCGGTAGCTGTCGTGTCCTCTTTGCCCTCGAAAACCACTGTCCACGCCGAGCGTGCCGCGTAGTGACGAAACGGACGTCAATGTGGACGGACGACCGATAAAAAGAGTAAATAGAATAAAACGGGGTAAATAAGCGCGGCGTTTACGACTCGCGAAAGTCCTTTCCGCGTCCTCGAAGGGCGAGATGTTCTCGGTTAAGATAGTTTACTGCCAAGTGACGATGGAGTTCGTGGACGTTGGGGATAGTAATGGACGGACGGACGCCGGGTGAGTCGTGAAATTTTGTCACGTCTTTTTTGTCAGAGAGAAAAATTAACTTTTTTTTTTGTCAGACTGAGGAAAGCGTTTTTTTGTGTGAGAGAAGGAGAGAAAGTGATAAGGCTATTTTTTATAACCAAATTGTGATTAAATCTGAGTATTTTTTTTCAAGAGTCACATTAAATGTCTAACTTAAAAAATACGTAATTTGAAAAATTATTAATTAATGATTTTTCGAATGAATTACAGTTTGATTAAATTTGTATAATTGGAGAATCAACTTATAAATTATAGTCCATTGAATTTGCGGCAGTAGCAATGGAACCGATCGGTCATAGGGTAATTGAGATTTATCTCGCAACTGACGGTGCGTTGCATAGCTGTTTAGGCTTGAATTGATGCAAGGTCAATTTGGTGAAGAGCAGAGATGATTGAGCGGTAGCTTTGACGAATGAGTAATGCGGTCGGGAAGGAAGAGGAACGTGGCGAGTAGACGAGAGGGACAGCAATTGAAGACTACTTCAACCTTTCACCGATTGTGCTGCTCAGGGTCGGTCACATTATACGTACACTTCAGTCGTCTTATAATTATTATATTTTTAGAAGTCCCGCTTTAATGACCGGAAATTTTATGACTGACAACATATATTTCAAACACATTAATTACAAAAAACCATGAAATTGAAATTAGCGGAGAAAGTGGCGGATCATAACGAGTCAGCTCAGTTGCAACCCTCCCATTATTTTTTATGTCCATCTATATTTTTTTATTAGAGCTATGCATGAGAAAATTATTTTTATAAAAATGAACCACAAATACCAGAACAATTTGTAGAAAATACACGAAAACTATGTTTGGAATGCTAATTCATTATAACTGAAAAGAAAATTGAATTGCCATGGAGCGACATGAAATTCCACTGAATTTTCTAGTCGACGCGAGATGTTGCCAAGTACTATGAGTACCCAGCTCACGCGTTCGTCCCGGAGGGACGCGGAGTCTTGCCGCCCCTTGCATAAAGTACCAACAGCAGCAGCAGAGTTCAGCGCAGATCTGTGTAACAGCGAATTACCCGGCTCGCTTGAGGGCCTCGTGACGCGGTTCAACAAACGAGCTGACACGCGATTTGCCCGCCAATTAAGTTGTCAAAATGTGGGTTCACTCTCGCAGACCCAAATCCAAACCCTTAACGCGCTTATAGCGCTCGATCAATATTATTATAATTCTAACAAATCGAAAGCAGTAAAAAAACGGATTATCAATATCGAAAAATTAATTATTCACACTTGCCCAAAAATGTAGGTTCACTCTCGCAGACCCAAATCCAGATCCTTAACGCACGTATGGCGGTCGATCAATATTATAATAATTCTAACAAAGCAAGGCAATGAAAAAGAAATAATCAATATCGAAAAATTAATTATTTACTTTGCCCAAAAATTAAAAAAAATGGTCAGAAATTAGAATAGCCGAGAAAACTGGCTTAAAAATTCCAGTGTACAAATTTCGATTGTAGGTTTCCACTCGTTTGTTGCACGAAACGCGCGTTACACCTCGTTCTCCGCGACCAGCAATCCGTGATAGCGATAGGAATCTTTTATTACAGGCCGGACGGTGCGTTCATACGGGCGGCTCGAAAGTCCTGTGACTAAGCGTATATAAAAAAATAGAAAAAACAAGAGACCACCCGTCGCAAATCGACGCGAAGAATTTCGTTTCGCGCTTCGTGCGGCGTTTTCCCAACTGCGCGACGGTAACGAGTCTCGCGTCTCGCTCAATCGATTATTATTGATGCTCCGAGTCGACGCGCGTACCAACCTCGTACGGATAATGATCCAAGCGCTGCTCGTCGCGCGCACCGGAAATGCCGCGTGCACGTTGCACGGGCTACGCGTATATAAACACATTGACCGGTTCACCGAGGAAAGTGTTTCGTATTCCAGACGGCGAACGGGCGAAAACCGGAAGAATGCGCAGCCATAGCCACCGGAATATCATCCATAAAATTCTTTTTATTTATTTTTTACTATTATCATTATTTTTGTTAACTTCGCAACGTTTGAAACTGCTTTGCCAAATATTCGCCTCGCGTTGCGCAGAGTTAATTTTCCATAGAAATTCCTCTTTCCCTCGTTCGCTCGACTCGAGCGTCGCGCAACGTAAATATACGTACACATGAATATATATTATAAATATATATAATATGTATATTTTTAGCGAGCGCAATTTTGGTCGCTCTTTGCACATTTTACTCCGGGTGCACCATCGTCATGAGTAATATTATTCAGCGGCAAACATTGAATTAGGCAGGTCGAAAGTGAGTTTCGAACGACCGAGAGTCGACGTAACTGCAACTTCCTTGCCATCTCTTTCATCCCCGCAGTTCGCGTCGACAGCCGCACGATGATTTAATGATAAAAATAAACATCGAGCTCTCCGCGTGCGCCTCTGCGCCGCGTAAGCAATTCCGTGCGCGGCTTCGCCTGTAATTTCTGCGTAATTACGATACTTACGGCTCTTTATTAGAACTTTTTAAAACCGCGTACGAGTGGCTGTTACGGGCGGCGCGCGGCTAGCGAGTGGAAGGCGTGGAAACGACTGTTAGGCAGATTGTTTTCACCGGTCGTAAAAATGTAGTGCACTCTGTCGCTGCGAAAACAATTACGCGCCGAGGATGCGCGCGGACATTCTTTCTCGAGCAAAATCGCTGACCTGCGGTGATCTTTCTCTTTTTTTCCGTCCAAACAATAAATGGTATTAGGGCGATTTGTCGAAAGAAATGTGATGTATTTATTCTTGTCCGGGAACGTTAAAAAAAAAACAATTTTTTTCTGACAAATTAAAAAACTCATAAATGCACTACCCAAAAAGCTGGAATAGACTCCATATTTTTTTACAAGTAGAATTGAGACCAATGATGTACGACAAAAGTGGATAAATTTATTTAAAAAATTAGCTAGACTTTCGCCTGGTATTTATAGAGTATAAGTCGAATTTTGCTACACTGAGAAAAAAAAATTGTCATTCCAACAAAATGTGCGGTTGCGGGTGCGAAATAAATTAGACAAAATAATATAGTTTTTTGCAAATTAGACAAAATATTTAATTGATCGAAGCAACTGGGTGATAGAATTTAAAAAATCTCGATTAGCATTGCCGAATATTTTGTCCAATCTGCAAAATATTTATTTCGCCGTTTATTTCCCACGTTTTGTTGGATTGAGCAATTTTTTTTCTCAGTGTACGAAATTTTGTCGGAAATGTATTTGGTTGAAAACCGGGGGTGGAAATGAACTGTTTCTGTGGCGACGGACGAATCATACTGGGACTCACCTGGCAGGCGAGTCCCCACCGGACACGTCGCCGCACCAGGGAGACTCCCAGGTGGCAGGTGACACAGAAGCGTGCGGTCGTTGGTTGGTCACGCGGTTTGTGTACTGCGAGAGCCCTCGGTATAACGTGGGTGCGTGCGTAAGTGCACCTTTCAGTTCACACGGGGTACTCGCCATAAGCGCCCCGAGCGTGTCCCTGCGTTTTCGTGTGCGACCCGTCGCGTTGCACGCACCTACGACAACCGGGGGCTCAACCCAGTCCGCGATTCCTCAGAGGGTTCAAGGACTCCGTGTGTACCGCGGACTCACTGCAACCGCGCTCCGCGCGGTAAATCCGATTACCGTATAACTCCGGCTCCAGAGTCTGCTCGCGTGTTGCGTGTTTTTGCTGCGCGATTTTTGCATCTAAAAAAACTTCACGGATCAACGAGTGCTCGCACTTGAAAGAGTTGCGGGATAATGCTGTGAATATTTGAAACCAAGTGAAAATCCGTCTGTGGCGATCGGGCAAAAAGTGGGACTAAAGCTGAAGGTAAATGGAAAATTGTAACAAAATTGTGTTAAAAGGGAATTTGTTTTAATGTAAATTAGTGTTTTGTGAATGTGGTTTTTTTAGGGGTTTTTGGGATAAAAAGCGGTTGAAAAAATACGTAAATTTATTTTAGGTTCAAAGATGTTAAACTTTGGTTAAGAGATTAGAAAATTATTTTTCAAAACCCACTCGCTTCTCTCCGTTGGTAGCGTCTGGAAAAAAAAATTAAGCGCGTGATAGCGATTGCCAAGACGATTAGCGACAAGCAAATCCTCGAGATAAAAATAGTAGTCAGTCTCGTGTAAAATGGGTCTTGAAAAAGTTTGAAAGAATGCGAGTTAAAAATGTTATAATTATTTTTATCGTACGAATAAAAGGCTGCTACGCGAGACGCATGTATGTTAGGTACGAGCGAAAAAAAGCTCTTTTTTCGGGGGCGTCGGGGCTCAGTTTCAAACTCAACCGGTGAATAATGAAGTTTTAACGACGCAGCGAAAGTGAAACCTAACTAGCACCTCTGGAGAACGCGTCGGTAGCAGTGACGCCCATCGTCAAAGAGCTCGTGATGAGCCATTTAGCGTTAATTATCGGAGTCCTCCGGTTGGCTCAGTTAGTTAGTAGCACTATACACTGATTTTGCGATCCGTTACACACGCCCACATGCAAACCTGATGACGCTCTTTTTTTTTTCGAGCGTCATATACCTCCCAACATAGACACCTATTTCACCTCACCCAATAATTACGAAGCAAAAAGAAAAAAAAAAAACAAAAAAATTGAAATATGAAACTACCGATTCCAAAGCAGTTAAAACATGTCCGAAAATGGTCAACACGAAAATCGAGACACGAAAAATGTGAAAATTGTGGTTTGTAGTAAAAATATAATTATGAAAATGGAAAGATTAACGAATAATTGAGTCACCTATTTTTAGTCAGTTCGAACATGTTCGAAGCTAGTCAAACATGGTGACAATCATGAAAACCGAGACGAGGCAACTCGATACTCGAAAAAAGTGAAACCCGTCTTAGCGCAGAGAAATTTGCGAGTGAAAACAGTCGTATGTGCGACCGCAGGAGTTCGGCTCGTGTGATACGACGCGTTTTGTCGCGTGCGATGTACAGAGAGATCGAGAGTTGATAAGGGAGATCAAACTCATTATACATAGACGGCTTATAATAGTAAAGCCGCGTGTGCCCAGATGTGGTATAATATTCACGAGCTCGTTGCCCGGTAATTGGATACCGCGAGGTCGTTCGCAGACCGCAGTCACTTTCTTCTCTCGTGGGTTCTCAGGTGACAAAGATATCCACCGGTCGAGACCATGACTTTGATCTCCAAGACGCGTATAAGTCTCGTATCGGCTTTGCGGAGATATTCCGATCCGCCTGACTTTCTAGACGGGAGAATACCAGACGTCGATGATGGAGATTTAAATTTATGGGTTGCATAGCCGATGGCGAAAAAAAACGTCCTTGTTATGCAAACGAAGAAAATGTAGACTGAAACGTTTCATTGAAAGTCGATAATAGTTCCATTTTTTTTTAAGTCACTGAATGTTAATAAAATAAAATTCTATTTTTTTTTAAATAAAATAAAATTCAGAAATTTTAAAATAAAATAAAATTCAGAAATTTTAAAATAAAATAAAATTCAGAAATTTTAAAATAAAATGAAATTCAAAGATGAGCCAAAAGCTAAAATTAAAAGTATAAAATTAGAAGTATTTCTAAAACCCGGTGAAAAAGTTTTACCTTGGACCAAATTTACCAACATCAATCCTGTCCGAAATTCCTCCCAAAATAGGATTGAACCGACGATCGGTAGGTGTGTTTAACCAATTCGACAAATGTCATTCGAGCTATTGTAAAAATTAGCGCGCACACATGTGACGAAAATTACGTGCTCGGTTGACTGTCTAATCAATTATGATCCACCGACAGTGAGCCGCGTCCTGAAAGCACAAGTCACAAGCCGACCCTGCTCCGCTAAAATTGGACCTGCATGACGATCGAACGTTCGGGGTTGACCGAACGATTAGAGCAGTCCGCGGACTGTTTGCACGTTTCTACGCGTCGAGCACAAATGTTCGTTCATGTTGGAGTTAATCCTCGTCAGCGTTAAAACGGTGCTCAAATATGAGAGCGACTACTTCTGGTAGCAGCAGCCGTTGGCACTAAAACAATTACGATGAGTCGAGCTCTCGAGTCAGGACTCCGCGTGCGACGAGCACTCGGAAAATTATTACAGACCGGGACGAGACAGCTGAGCCGCCGAGCTTGCGTGAATATTACAGGGACCGTAAGCTCGCCGAGGGAATTAACAGTCCAATGAATAATCGTCGAGGAAACGCTGATAAACTTGTCAAGTCACGACACGTTCAAGACTTGTCCAGGTTCGGTGCTAACGCAACCGAGCGTTTTGTAATGAAAAATCATGGTTAAGCTTGCATCCTGTTACAAGATATGAGCTGCAGTAAAAAATATTAATTTCAAAAAGAAAAAAATTCATGAATTTTCATAAAATTTGAATTTTTGCTCTTGTTTGTTTTACGTATAATGCAAGCACCATAAAAAATGATCACTGACCGAGACGAGATAGCTGAACCGAGCTTGCTTGAATATTACACAGCCGATAGCTCGCGCCGGGAATTAACAGTCGAATGAATAATCGTCAAGGAAACGCAGATATAGCTGCATCAAGACAAGACACGCAAGTTCAAGACTGAAACAAGTCACGGACTAGTTAACACTTCGGTACGAGTGCAACCGAGCGTTTAGTAATTAAAATCGTGGTTCAACTCGTAACGAATTATGAGATGCAGGTTTTTCAAAAACAAAAAATAAAAAAATAAATAAAGGAAACTCTCGATGAGTGTTCACAAAGTTAGGAGTTTCGCTTCTATCCTATAAATAATCCAAATAAAATTAGAGGCGCCAAGGCGCCAAAGTCTAATAATATTTCGTTGACACTAAACTCATCAGAGTTGGTCCAACCAAACTTTGCTTCATCCAACGACATCAATGGCGCCCAGATTAATCCCATCACAAATTTTCCTCGAATGCATCAAAACATCAAGCAAACACAAATCTTTCCAACATTGCGCAACATGGTAATATTTTTTATTTTCCTCATTAAACCATTACGGCGCCTCTATACATTTGTTGCATGCGGTACATCCGCGTGTTTAACGTATAGCGCAAAATACGTGCCCGACGAAACGGCTACTCGACAGGCTTTATGCTCCACCTGTGTCCTTGACACATTGCACGAGTTTCCAAAATGCCGGTGTAATACGCGAACCGCGATAACTTCATTATGCCGGGTACACGTTAAACTCGGCAGCCGCACAGACATCGCAGCCAGTTAGCCAAGTAGCCTCTTTCGGTTGGTCCGTCAACCATGCGGAGAATACATATTCGCGTCCGGGAACGAGTCAGAACTGGTCATAATCCGCCGTACGTGAAATAGTTAACAGTACGACGGTTACCAAGCGGTTTCCACGTGTCCATTTGCCCGAACGGTTTAATTTACCCTCGGGCCATGGGTCAGGAGGTGATATCACGAATGGACCTTCAGGCTCAGAGATTTTCGTGGGGGAGAAGCGACCTTCAGGTGTATACCGACGTCGTAGTTACGAGCCCGTGACGAGCCTCGCCTACCGCTGCTTCTGTCTGGGTCTGGGTCTGGGGCAACACGGGCTAATGGCTCCAGCGAGACTGAAGAAGACCGAGCGAAGGAAAAAAAAACATGAAAACGAAACTGAGATGATGGGACGGAACGAAAACACGGATAGGAATAACAACAGCGAGAGAAAACAAACGCTGGAGGACGCTGCAGGATAATATCAATGGCATAAGATGGACTCGACCCGAGACCAGTGACGTCATCGACGACGAGGTTCGACAGGTCTGTTTTGATGAGATCCCACTGTACGTCTCATCCGCTTGGAGACTCGGACGAGTCGATATTATTAAAAAATATGGTCTGGTCGGTGTGGTTGATAAATCGTTATTCGATTGTCGTCCATACATAATAAAAAAGTTTTTCATTCAAAAGAACTATTTTGCAGTGCCAAAAACAAGAGTTTTAGTTATGTTCTTATTCTTACTATCACATTCAATTTGAAAGAAAAACGTGAAAGAAAAACGATTGATGTCTATACATAAAAAAAGTCTTTCATTCAAAAGAACTGGTTTGTGGTGCCAAAAATAAGAGTTTTAGTCAAGTTCTTATTCTTACTATCACATTCAATTTATAATTCTTTTGCCTATTGGATATCATTATCTGAATAAGACATAAAATTGTTGGAATTGTAAATAAAAAATAAATCTTTTAATTTCTCGAAAAAAAAAAGGAAAAAAAAAGAGTCTAAGCCGGAGGATAATACACCAATGTCACAAGTCGACTCGACCCGAGACCAGTGACGTCATTAACGTCAAGGTACGAGTCGACTTGACGTGTTCCCCCACTCCGAGGCCTCGCGTCCTCTCGGACTCGAAACGCGTCGGTCGAGAGGAGGTACAGGAACTCGAGACGAAAGAAACACTCGGCAATGTGAGAATGGTCGCCGAGTAGTTAGAGTTATTCGTCCCTCGATGCACTTTGCCGGCGACTGCGCTGTCAGGTGAAGCGCGTTACACAGCGCGAGAGTGGATAAACCCAGCCAATCCTATCACCGGTCGCTATTGGTGTACACACGTCCATTTTGACGTGAATGTGGACGCGGAAAATCGTGTGTCGTATCCGCGGAAAAATAGTGACAGTGTCGTGGGGGGCTTTTCGCAGACGCGTTTGTATATCGATAGAATACAGCGGAAACTCCTGTCAGGATTACGAGAGTTACGCGAGTTTCTCACGGAGCTTTCAAGGTGAGTGATTGATGAAGAGCTTCTTCGGCTTCTTTCTTCGTGTCACAGAGGAAGAAGCCTCGTCTACCTATGTTTCGCCGAGAGAAAGAAGGAAGAAGAGGCGAGTCTTTTCCTCGCTGCTCTTTCTGACCCGCGGATAGAAAGACCAGCTCCGAAGCTTCGGTTCCGGTGGAAAATACATTTCAATTTTTTTTTTATTTACCCGGAAGTGCACGTTTACGTGCGCAGGTTAATTGGAGTTGCTGAAATTGTCATTTATCGCTGGGGTTTATTTAAGGTGTTTAACCGGTGTTGATACTTTCGCTCAACGAGATATTTAGACTATATAATGGACGCGAAGCAGACAAAGGTCTGGGAAATTTGAATAATAAAATAGGTCGACGAGTCTCGAGGGATGAATTGTCTGGTTAGGAATCCGTCTCCAATGGGTATTTATTTCTACAATTTAATACGTTTATTCTGAATCGCACCATAAAAATTATAAAAATTATTCAGTTATTTATATTTAAAAAAATGTTTACTACGTTTTTTTAAGATTGGATATATTCGAGCCACTGGCTTCGTAACGCATCTGGATTTACATTGGGTTTACAGTATACTGATTTATGGGCGGTTCGTTTCCGCAGCAAATCCACAAGCCGAAGCTCCGTGGAAATCGATTTGGAATCCTCGCGAGGCTCCCCAGACGTTCAACTTCGTTTTCTTCGAAGATTTTTCGCTCTTGCGCCACGTCACCTCAAATAGCCGGTCTTTTATTTCTGCCGACTCGCGCGCGCGGACTCTCATCTTTGTCCTCCGTTATTCGCCGAGTGTATAATTTTTATTTTAATGAGCACACGACTCGCGCTATGCGCTTCGACGACTTCGCGTCTCTCTTTCCTTTTTATTCATGCGCAGCAGAAAAAAAAACCGACAGATGATCAGACACGTATATGAATGCAAAAACATTACGAATGCGCGCAATTATTGTCTGTCACGCTGCGTTTTTTATTCGGTCAACGGGCAGCGTGATTTTTCGAACGTCACTTTTATATCGTGTCAAGTGTTTCCTGAAACTTGTCATCCGTTTTTTTAGCATCATAGTCCAAGATAAAAAAATCAAGTAAAAAAAAGCCAAACAATTAATTTAATCTTTTCGACCAACAATTCCTCCAATTAACGTATCTTCTTCCTACAAAAAAATACATATATAAATCAACTCATCAAATAATTGTACAACGACCACAAAAATCCTTTCCTACTATGTCTCCAGTCTCCAATTAAGAACACCTCATGACCTCGGTGCCCTCCGAGTCCACATTGTCGCCGACGATATTCCACAAAGTCGCGAACTTGGCGAACCGGAATCGTCGTCGACCACCTGCTCCTCCCGCGACCCGTTGGCCCAGGCCACGTTAGGCAAAGTGCAGCAGCAGTGCAACCAGAACGGCACAAGTCACGAGACTAGAATTGCCCGTCGGTTGCATTGTTCGCCTGTGCATGACGGCCCGGACGGACGTACGGACGGGCGGACAGACAGACGGACAGTAACGTTGGAAGTCAGAGAAAACTGTGCCTAACGTACAAATGCGTCGGAGAGCAAATACACATTCGTCGAGTGGCGGACATCGCGCGTGCGGAGGTTCGTATGTCACGAGCCTCGCGCGCGGTTGTTCAGAGCTCCGGAACTTCTTCCGGCCGCGCCGAGCGATAGGATATTCCTGTCTCGGGGGCTTTTACTACGTGCGAGAAGCCCTTCCCTTTCACCTTTGTCATCATCGCTCTCCTCTCGCGCTCGCGCGCTGCTCACGTACGTCGTCGCAGTTACCTTTTGCACACACCGGCGAACCGCGCGCACGTGAGAATCGAACGTCATGGACGTTGAGTACGTGGTCGCTTCTTTTTATTGACCGGAACTCAACGGGACGTCGACGATACCGGAGGGAACAAACAGACTGGTGTCGTCTGGTATATATTTTAAGATTTGACGATCGGTCACATCCGATCGTTTTGAACGAGTATATTTTTTTACAGATCATGTCGGTTTTCGTAGACTGTTAATAAAGTACTGTCAGTTCGTCCGTGATCTCCGTTTTAAAGACGAGATTAAAAATTAAAGGTGGATACAAATTTAAAGCATAATAGGATTTTTGAAAGGCCTATTTTTTATTTGTATAGATAAGCGTTTTTATCGTTGGTTATGAAAAATTGCACTCACACCGTTTTTTATAGTCCAGCGATTTTTTTGCAGCTTCAAACGCCGTCACGGACCATCAGTCGCGCGCGGGTTTTCATACGATATTTCGTTTAGCCGATAGAGAGAGAGGAAACACGCTTTTCAGTCGAAAGATCGATGGAGCCGCTCAGCAGCGGGTGTAACTCCGGCAGATTGAAAAGAAAAAAAAATAGGGCTCGTAAAAAGAAAAATGATTTCGTAACAAACACGTGTAAATGAAGTTTTAATTGCAACTCCGGAATTACACGAACAAACTTCAATTTCCCTCTCATTACTTTCAAACTTTGTTGCCTCGCAGATTGCGAGCGTTTTCGAAAAAAAAAAAAAAACTTAAAACAAGTTTCAAGCAACCGTAAGCAGATGGAAAATGAGAAATGAGGAATTTATAATCAGCGAATTACGGGTAATTGAGTGGGTCATTATTATTACCATTATTATTATGAAAATTAAACTTCTATCTGACGCAAATGCGAAGCCGACAAGATTCAGTGAATATCGAGGAAACCTGAACATTTTCGTTAAGCCGCTCTGTAATGCAGTTATAACAGTAAGCGTCACTACCGTCGGATTGTCGAGTCGATTGTTTAGCGGAACGATAATTGCGTTCCGGGCCGCATAGAACTAACAGTCGACTTCGTGCTCGAGTTTATAAGACTAATTAGGGACTCGTTGGACTGCGCACTGATAACATTGCCATTGTTTTCCAGCAAAGCCGCGCGGAGTTCGAGCGATTGCGGAGCTCTCGATTCAAGCCGAATGAATAGGCTCCGTTTTTGTCGATACGTCGAGACTGAAAGACCTTTCCGATTGTGAGTTCTAATCTTCGGTCGGCGACGGACACGTTGCACAGTTGCACAATTACGTTTCTGCGGCAACAGAATATGAATTACATAAATATCGCAGGTTTTTCAGTATCAGCGAAAAATAAGAACAAAAAATTGAAGCAAAGATAAATTATTTATTGGAAATTATATTTTCATTGGAATATTGTAGTGGAGATTTTTTAAAAAGCTGGGGAAAAATTGAAGAAATATTTAAAAGCAGCTTTCAAGAAAAAGTGTAGCATGGAAAAATCGCGACCAGTTTCTTCTGCGTAAAACTGATTTAATAAAAATAGTAATACCAATGACTTATTGGTCGATCGATTCCTTAACACGTAAATCTTGCTTGCGTCACCCGCCGAGTGAATAAAAAAGACATCTCTCAATTCGTCGATATACGTTCGCTATCGCGAGTTACATTTCGCTTGAATAAAACTATAACTAGCCGCGCCGGGTTCCACCTTCCCGCAGCGATAATCCAGTGTGAGTCAGCACGTCATAAAAGAATAAAATAATATTTCTCCCGGTCGCGGTCGACCGGGGACGAACGCTGCCGCTGCTGCTGCGGCGAAACGTCAGCTTTTCATACGTAACCGAGGGGAAGTAACGGAAATCCAGTTTCCCGCGATGGCCGAGTTTGTTCAATTCCGTTGGGGCGCACGAGCATCTCATACAAATACGCTGGAAAAATGGAGGGAAAGGCCACGGAGGAAAAGAGAAAAAGGGAAAGTGAGAGGGAGACGAATTGAAAGAATGGAAACCTGTGTCCATGTCGAAAATTGCACACACAGACGAAAAAGGGAGGAAGATGTACAACGCAACCTTTTGAAAATTCTATATCCGCCGCACAATCAGCCGCCTCTTGTGTTGCCGGCTCCATGACCCGACGACAGTGACCAAGCACGCGGGATGAAGACCACGACAGGTTCGCTCTCATCGCCGCTGCTGTCGTCTATGTCTCCTCTTGTGTCCTCACTTTTGCCGCGGCGATTGAAACGCGGGTACCAAGCTTTGCCACCTTGATCCTCTTATCCGTCTCGGTCGGTTACTCCATTCGGCGTGGACTTCAATGTGCATGCTTCCTCTTTATCCACTTACGAAGGTCTTTCAGTCGGACAATGTTGTATGTATGACAAATCCGTCTTTTAAAAAGTTCATGAGTAACGGAAAGCATTGTTAGCAAATTATTCGAGTTGTGATTGGCTGGGACTCTCAGACCGATTCCAGGTTCATTTGTTCTTGATAACTTTGACAGTTCTGTCAAATATCGAATTTTTTTTTAATCCAATAAAAAAGGGTTGTAACCAGTGTTTTCAGGGGTAGAATATGCGACTTAAGAACGATGGTATAGGTTAAAAGTCGATATTTTGAGAAAATAAATTTCGTGACCCCGATTTGAGCGGTTTTCGGCCCGGCGGCCAGATCTACGATTTTTGACAAACTGTTCGCGCCAAAAATTTTTTTTTTCAAAATCAACTAAAAAAGGGTTGTAACCAGTGTTTTCAGGGGTAGAATATACGACTTAAGAACGATGGTATAGGTTAAAAGTCGATATTTTGAAAAAATAAATTTCGTGACCCCGATTTGAGCCGTTTTCGGCTCGGCGGCCAGATCTACAATTTCTGACAAACTGTTCGGCCAAAAAATTTTTTTTTTCAAAATCAACTAAAAAAGGGTTGCAACCGGTGTTTTCAGGGGTAGAATATGCGACTTGAGAACAATAGTATAGGTTAAAAGTCGATATTTTGAAAAAATAAATTTCGTGACCCCGATTTGAGCGGTTTTCGGCCCGGCGGCCAGATCTACGATTTCTGACAAACTGTTCGGCCAAAAAATTTTTTTTTTCAAAATCAACTAAAAAAGGGTTGTAACCGGTGTTTTCAGGGGTAGAATATGCGACTTGAGAACGATGGTATAGGTTAAAAGTCGATATTTTGAAAAAATAAATTTCGTGACCCCGATTTGGGCGTCTCTATTCGTCATCGACTTCAATGCTCCTTTCTATCCACTTGCAAAGGACTTTCATGCGGACGATGACAGATGACGTATGGTAATGAATGAACGCGTCGCAGAAGCTCCCCAAACAAGGGAAGGTGGTTCATATACTTTGTAAAGATTAACCCAGAAAAAAAGACTCTTTGCCACGCTTCACATACAAGAGTGTTTTTGTGTATCTCCGTTTACTTTACGGCTACAAAACCCGATCCAACACCGTGTCCGAGTCGTCGCGATAACCGCCTTCTTGTCGAATTACGTAAGTAGCCGCTTAACGGCCGTGTCAAGACAACGTCGGGAAGATGAATGTGAAACGAGATAAAGGAAGTCGAGGCTCGTGGAACATCGAGTCGCGGTATCGCGATTGACGTGAACGTTGTGCTGTGATGATGTCTTCCAGCAGTCAGTGGAATTATTCGCTTTAAATACCGTATTTATTTTTGTGAGTAACAGATTTGAGTCTTATAGCTTTGATTATTTATTTTGAACGCTGCATTTAATTCTGTAAAAATTCTGCAAAAGTTAGTTTACAAGTTTATGTTCATAATAATGTATTTGTACTGTATTATCGACGATATCATTTACAACCGAATTTATATTTACCGTAAAAGAAAAGACAATCAATTTCGATAACAAAAAGGTGTCACTGTTTGGTTCTCAACGTATCGGAAAATGCACCCTTCGCGTGTCCGCCGTAGAGTTTGTCCGCCGTAATCTTTGCCCCAGTCTTTATTGCTTCAGCGCGTGACAATAGCCCTTATCGTGGGCTATTTTTCACGTCCCTTCACCGGAGACGAGGAGGAAAACTTCGGACCCGTCAGAGTCCATGGGTTTCCGCGGTGCATCGACGCGAGGGCTTCGGTCGTGATCCCTCTCGGGATATATCCGCCTGCCCTCGCGCCGAGATCATCTATATCCCAGCCTTGGTATAAAATTCCGCGTCGTCTGATAAAGTCCGTTGTACAGCGCGAGGAACGCGCGAGTTATAAAAAGATCCGCGCGTATATATCACGACTCACGCGTTTCCTACACCTGGGAAATCCTTGCTCGCTTCTGATATTCCATACAATCCTCGACGATGCAACACAGGACGAATATAACTGTAGACATTTATTTATCGTATCGCTGGAACGATGTAGATTTTTCTATGACCCACTTCGAGCATCATGTGCAGAGCCTACGTGAAAATAAATGTCTTATACAATCGTACAATCCAAACGATGCAACAGGACAGCCATGCAATTATGGAGATTCAATTATTGCGCCCAGCTGGAGCAATGTTGCTTTTTTTCTGTGACCCACTTCGGGTACAGAGTAGAGGCTATGCAAAAAAAATGTCTCCGACAAAAATTGAAGCAGCTCATTTGTATGGAATCTCCAGCAAAGTTTCCGCGAATTTGTCGCGAATTCGTGGGTCTTGCTCCAGTCACTTCGCATTGAATTCACGTACGCGAATTCGACCTCGTGGAAGTCGTCTTTCTCTCCAGAGTCGTACGGACGACGACGAATTCGCTACGAACGCGATATACGTGCATTAAACCGCATTAAGAGTCGCATAATACGTGCTCGGTACATCGTATCCAACGATTTCTCGCGTCTCGCTGAAAATCGCAAACCTTGAATGAATTTTGCTGACTTTTGTTCCTCCTTTTTTTTTGCTTCTTTACGACCGAGTTTATAGTTCTGCGCGAGTAATGGGCGAGCGTGACTTATTTGCTGCGATGCATTTGCGAAACTATGGGTAACCTAAGCCTCACGAATTGCCCGGACGACGATGTAGATGATGATGATGATGATGATGACTGCGAGCAGAGCAGCCTATTACGCAACTAGACGCATGCTCGGCTTCGACGATATAACGAAGATCCACGTTTAAGTCTGCTTCCTTCATTACTTCTAATTCGTGACGTTTTAGTTTGAGAAATTACCGACGCGAGAGCAGCGGTCGATAGGGAGCAGGACGGAAATGCCGCAGTTAGGATCGTCTCAGGCTCGACAAAACTCTCGACGGTTCTCAGAGATGCTTCCTCGACTGCGCTGAATTGTTATTCATCTTTGTCGTCATTTGAAAATAAATTAAGAATCCAAAAAATATATTCTTATTGTAAATCCAATTTTCATACGATTTGCAGTGTGACCTTTTTCCAGGGAATAAAAAATTAGTTTGGTCCAACAAAAGCAACCCAACTATTTGTTGCTGATATTTATCTTTATATCCTTCCTAATAAAGAAATCAATTTGCAAATAGAAAATTAAAGAATAAAATACCAAATGCATAAGACAAAAAATTATTTAGTGCTACGATTAAATTCGAGGCATTTTCTAATTTCCTTTGCCCCACGAAGGCCGTTTTTAATAATCCGAAAATTCATAACACGGGATATTTGTCGTTGAACAAAATTCCAGAGAGGGAGGCGGTCGATACGAGCCGCAGGAGGGACAGAGCACCGGAAGCCAGGATCGCCGGAAACTTCTTAAGCGGACAAGGAGCCTGGCCGTAATATCGGAGGACACGGCGAGAAGCGAGCGGGAATCCCGTCACTTTCAGCTCGACGAGCCGGAGTTCGATTTGCCGAGGAGGCCACAATTGATACCCAGGGCGAAGCTTATCGATCGCAATTCCCTCAAGGACAGGTGATTTACTTTCCACCAAAGGGGAGAATAAGATTGGGAGGAAGCGGAGGAGGACGAACCTTGCCAAGGGTGATTTTATAATGACGATAATCACGACGATAATTCGTCCTGCCTTTCAGATTGTCCAAGAGCCAGCAGCATCTATCGGAGTCGTACGATCGATTCAACGAGTCGAGATCCTATCACTCGCACTCGACGTGCGACCTCTACTCGATTCCGCCCGCCCTCTCATCCCTTCCCGATCCGCCGTTGTACGGACGCACCAGCCGAGCCGATCCCGATCGTCTGAACATCCTCGACTGGCCGAGAACGCCTCGACGCTATCGCAGTCATCAGGATCTCGACACCGTCAGCGGCCTCGTTGACATAGTTGAGGACGACTGGCCGATCGACGACTATCGCAGCGTCGATTGCATTTACTCTCAGGTATCGCAAGGAGCTTTTTTATTGCCTCTCTATTTTATTGAGCCGTATTTTACACTCGGGAGGTTTGACGCTTATGACACTGAAATATGGAGGACTTTAAATTATTTTTAAAAAAGCTCTTGAAACTTTGAGTACAATATTATAATTGTAGTAACTATAGTCGATTAGCCAGAAATCATTTGGTGATTCTATAATAAAGATTTGAGCGTAGAGATATTTTATTATTATAGTACACACACTATTGTTTTTTTTGGGTCAATTTATTTATTAAAGTCAACTCACTATCAGAGGTTGTCCGCAGTATTGTCGAGATAGCCACATGGGTGTCAAACCTTCAAAAAAATAAAATTAAAGACCCCGAGCTATGCAGAAGTAGGAACATTTTTTTTCCCAACAATAAATTTGCATTAACGTCAGGCAGTTTAATGCCCCTTGGCCCGAGCTTATTACTCGTGACTTCTGACTGTGCATTAGTCTAATTGGTTGCTCCACCGGGTGGTCCGAGGGAGGCTTCACCTGGCCGAAGGCGTTCGGATCAATGTAACAAAAGCCGCCGCCTCTGCCGCTGCTCGCACTCGCCACTTTTCCACGCAGCAGCAGCGGCAAGAAAGCAGTATATTCGCTTTAAAAATGATTGGTTCTTCGCAGCCACGTTGACATGACGCCCGCAATTACCCCACTTGCGCCCTTTTCCTTCGGTCTCTCGTTCTTCCGTCCCGACGCAGTCGCGATTTCCAACTTTTCTCGTTTTCCTACGCAGCACGAGAATATTTACTCGTTACTCTGTGACCCCCTCGCATTTTCCGCGGAACGCGACTGCATCGCGTTTCTTGCCCAGCCAGCCAATCTCTTCCTCCTAGGATGAATTTGCCTTTTTTCGCGTCAGCCAACAGACAGATCTTCTTGCGCGGCGACAGGGCGAGACCGGGGCCTAGTGGATCAACGCGAATTTCTTTCCAAAGGTCAAACATTAGAAAAAGAAAAAAAAGCAAAATTATACTCAGCATCATTTTTAATTTTTTAGGTTAAACGCGTTTTTCGTACTCACTAAAATTGATATAAAATCGGTATAACCAAGAAGAGTGAATTAAATTAACAAAACGAGTGACCACAATTAAAAAATTTGTTATGTCCAGAAAATTTAAGAACCGATGAATTGAAATAGAATCAGTCGAAAAATAAATGAATGGATAAAAATAAGATCTATTAAAAAAAAATGATCAAACCCACAAAAAATATATCTTCCTCCCATCAAAAGCTTTTACCGCACTCAAACCTACCACCCGACCCAACTGGCCCCGATCTCCTCGAAATTTTCCATTTCCACACGAAAAAAAAACCGACCCGAGCCCCTATTTACCTCCGAGTACGCGAAATCTCGTTAGCGTTGCGCGTTTCCCGCGTCGAGAGAGCCGCGAAGCGAGCAGAGCGTAGTAATTTCGTTAGTCGTCGCGGGGGCCCCTTTGAAAACGCTACCAGAGGCTATTTTCCCCCTAGCTCCGCGAGGTACCTTGGATCCGCTCGACGAAAACGTCGAGAGGACGACGTCGCGAAAATGCGTCGCCACGCGGAGACGGCTCTCGCTGCAATAATAACGTCGCAGCCTTCGCGATGAGACGCGAGCGGGAGTATTATTATTATTATGCGTTTGTGAAATCAGGCGAAGCGTAAGCGCAAGGAGCACCGGAGCCTCGACAGCATCCTCATCGAGGACGAGGACGAGTTGGAGTACTTTGACGTGCTGAACCTGTTGCCTCTTTCCAAGGTGCGTCTCGAGTTCGACGAGTCCGACGCGCCGAGCACCAGCAGCAACATCAACAATTTCCATATCGTCAACAACAACAACCACAACATCAACAGCAGCTGCGCCAATCGACGTTCGACGAGCAGCAGAAGCCGAAGAAGCCGAGAATTTGTGGGACGAGTTTCCAATAATAATCGCCACGAGGAGCCTACGTCGAGCGAACCATCCGAGGATTCTGCTGAGGAGGAGTCGACGCCTAGTGACTTGACTTCCGGTGACGCGATAAAGATAACGGAAATCGCGGCCGAGCCGACGGCCATTGGTGGCAATTTTACCGACGAGGAGAAATGTCAGGTCCAACCGAGACGAGAGTATCCTGAGATCGTCGAGTTTCACGAGAGACGAGCGGAGAGTCGCGGTTCCTGGCGAAGTTTCGCGTCGTTCGCGTCACCGAGACCCGTTGACCCGACGTTGGAGGTCACCGGAAGTCGCCGCGAGTCCCCGGAGAATTCGAGGAGCCTCGTGCGAGGAGTCGACGGTCGCGAAAGCGGTTGGGAAGAGGCTGAAGAGCTGGGAAAAGCCGGGAAAGAGTGGCAAGAGGAGGACGACGAGGTCGAGAATACTTATGAACCGGTGGTGGTGACGACGCTGAAGGAAGTCGCGACGAGGAGTCGGGGCGTCGAGGAGGCCGAGGATTACAAGTCGATTTGGATATCCGACAGCGAGGACGTCGAGGAAATGTCGCGAAGGCCGCAGGTGCTCAAGGTCGTCGACAACGAGGTCACAAGGAAGCATGGACGCGCCGCGAGCGTCGTCGAGATCGACGTCGTGGCGAGGGAGAATCGGGGTTCGAAGGATCGCGACGTTGGTCGGGCCGAGATGAAGGGATGCGAAGCTACGGAGATCAAGACGGATGCGGCGGCGAATGGAAACGGAGCGGAAAATGAGACGCTTGGAATGGTGAGAATTCGGTTGATAGAATATTGCGGGGATGAGTTAGGCTGATATGAAAAGTTCGCTGGTTTAGTATTGATATACAATTTTTAAAAGCAAAAAAGTAAAAAGAATTTAGGAAATATATTATTGGCAGTGTGGAATAATAGTTTGAAAATTGAATATATTTTCGAAATAATAATTAACAGAATATATTAGTAACAGTTTAAATTAATAATTTGAAAAATGAATATATTTTCGAAATAATCATTGACAGAAATTATCGGACTAAATCGTAAAAAAGGAATAATCAGACTTAATGTTTAGAGTTTTTGATTCCACTTAACAAAAGTACAGAAATAAAATCATCGATAGTTTCAATTAGTTTTTGATTCGATTTAACAAAAATTCAGAAAAAAATTGACAATAAGAATTTTTTTTTTGGTACTGATTTTAATCTCAATTCCAGACGACCGAGGACAAAACGGATGTCGAGACGGCGCGAAATTTTTTCGAGACGAAGGGATCACACAAGGAGACGTCGCGAAACCGTCGGAACGAGGGTCGCTTCGAGAGGATCGTGAAGGAAACGTCCAACATACTGGGCAAAGCGTGCAACGCGGTGCGCGGCAGTTTGGGCTTCGAGGCGCGATCGGAGAGCTCGGATTTGGGACTGGGCTCGGACTGCGGCAGCGACACGAGGCGACGATCGATAGACGACGGGGTCGATGTCGTCGACGAAGCGGAGGCGGTCCACGCGACGAGCGACTCTGCGAAGCCGGCGAAGGATCAGCCGGCGAGTCATCATGTCGCCGCGGAGAGCGGACGAAAATCCCGGACGAACCTAACGAGATCGCGCAGTTGCGTGGATTCCATCGAGTGTCAGGACGACGACGGCCCGGAGTTCGATCACGTTCGCTACAAGATCGTCAAGTCGCGGCTGTTCGGGAAGAACGTCTTCGGTCACGCGGTCGACAAGCGCGACGTGACCTACGACGGCCTCATGGAGTATCTGCGGGAATATTCGTTTCAGGAACTTCTGCTCGACAACAACGTCGTTATCATCGAGCCGGTGCGCGCGGAGACCGTCGAGCGTAAACCTTCTTCCGTGGGCGCGAAGAGCAACCGCGGCAACGGTGCCTGGAAAGTTTCCGGGAGCTCGGAGAAAAAGTCAAAGTCAACGGGAGCCGGGAATGGGGGAGGGGACGACGGGAAGACGAATGAGAGTGAGGATGGGTCGAAGGGACCGAAGCAGTCATCGTTGAGGAAACACTTTTTCTATCATCCCATTAGGTGCGTAAATATAAATCATATTAGGTGGTTCATGTTAAAATAAAATTTTGTGAAAATTAATGCGTTGCATGGAAAGTTTTTTTGTTGTTGGTTAAATTTAATATACAAATATGATGCAAGATTTGGTATACAGTACGCTGGATATTTCATAAAAGTCGTGTTTAATGTATGATTTAATTATACAATATTGATTAATTTAGATGATTCATTTTAGAAATATTTTTAACAGTGATTTATTAGATTGACAAGTATTTGTAAGTCGTGACTATTGCATAATTCATTTTTCTTCGACAGAGTGAACAGGGAATTGATCGACGAGGAGCTGCCGGATCCCGACACCGTGAGAAACGTGCGCAGGATGTTCGAGAACACATTCCGCAGCAAAAGCACCTCGAAGGAGACGAGTGGCGGCGACTGCAAGAGCAGAAAGTGCGTGAGCATGAAGGATCTCAGTAGCATTGAGGAACGACGCTTGGATGACGTCAATGAAAGAGGATTCGAGCCATCCAGCAGGTATGACTTCATACAACATGAAATTGTCGCCAACGAACAATTAACTTCGCCGGTGTACAATCATCAAAATTAAAAATCTACCGGGGCTACAATTTTTATGGTGCAATTAAATTGATAAAAATTCATTGACCCTCTAAATTTAATCGGCTCAGCCATCTTCATGTTACCCTTCATTAACCACTAGCGAAACTTCCATTGAATTAAAAAAAAAACTCGTTGACACACCCAACTGGTGCCAATCACGTTAATGGTATTCCAAAAGTTGGTACCATCCCCAGAAGCTCAGGAGTGACATCACCGTTGATTGCCACTGGCCCATAGCAATTAGTAACCCGCTAGTTAATTAAATTATCCTCATCCTAAAATATCACAAGCCTGACATCACTTCCAACATGTTCCAGATCGAGAAGTTCCAGTAGGGCGAAGGACCTGACCAGGCTGTTCGAGGGTCTGGACAAGACTCCGAACCAGACGTCTCAAGGCACCAAAGGTGGTCAGGACAGTCCCAAAAACGAGACAAAAACCAGAATCCTCGCTCAATCGTTCGAAGCGAGAAGTGGCAACACCTCGCCGAGCGACTCTGGCTCGACCCGCAACAAAATCTCCAGATGTCGTCACCCGAACCATCATCACACTCATCATCGTCGCCAGCAGCAGAGCAATTGGGACGCGGGAAGTGTCAGTTCCGGCGTCTCGAGCGACTATCAGGACACGGATCAAGGCAGCGGCGCGCACTGCACGTCCTCCGAGGACGAGGACGTCGACTCGCGGGACGATTACGAGTCTCGCGAGTCCGACCGCGTGTCCGGCCACTTTGTGTCGCAGGATGTGCTGAAAAAGATCCGCGAATGCGGCACCTCGGTCACCTACTACGGCGGAAAAGTCGTCAACACCTGCAACGGTCCCCTGATTTCGCCTATGAGCTGCAAACTCGCCAAGAGAAGCGAGCGAGCGTTGCTCGGCAACGAGGATTACGTTAAATTTCGTTTGGTGAAGAGCAACTCGTGCGACAGCAGATTAGAACTCGCGGGTCGCGTTATAGAGCGACGCTCGCGACTTGAGGCGAGGGAATCCGCTGCCAGGTCGGCGAGAGACAGGAGCAACGATCTTAGGGATACAGCGATCGCTGAGACACCCAGTATTGAGATCACTACGATGGATCACAGGGTGGAGGATACGATCGAGGGCGAGGAAAATGTGGGTAAAGGTGAGGGTATTGCCAAGCGAGAACCGCCGGTTGTCATAGGATTGGAGCCTAAGAAGGATGAGAACAAGGAGGGAGGCGGCTTCAAGGCTGACTTCAAGCTGGGAAAGATCGAGGACACGAGGGCTGGTTATGTTAACAGGTTCGGTAGCGCCCTGACGAGGTGGCAAGTGAACGAGAACAACTGGAAGAAGACTAACGCGGATTTTGGGAAAATGGAGTTCGAGGAGTTCGAGGTGCTTGAGGACAGTCTGAATGGAAATGAGAATTAGGGGAAGCAGCCGAGGGAGACGAGAGGCGAGTCCAATGGCTGAGGGATATTTTGAGATGGTTGATGTGCGTGGAAGAGTCAAGAGTCTCAGAGCATC
Organism: Itoplectis maculator; assembly: GCA_964034905.1. Classification (NCBI taxonomy): domain Eukaryota; kingdom Metazoa; phylum Arthropoda; class Insecta; order Hymenoptera; family Ichneumonidae; genus Itoplectis; species Itoplectis maculator. The sequence goes on from OZ035857.1 coordinate 10,203,774, forward strand.
GGGCTTAGTAAGGGTTGGAGGAAAAGTTAAATGAATCCAAGGGTTCGTTTTGTTACCACGGTAATAATCTCCTAAGAAGCAATTATTTCGCTCGCCATTCGTAACCGCTGATGTTGCAGATTAAATCGATATGCTTTTCCCACGAATAAAAATGGTTTTGTCGAGGTAACGACGAAATGACATCACATGCGTTTATTTTTTGGTCTACTGAATCATTTTAGTGACATCAGACAAATGATTGGAAAAATCAGCAGAGTTTTAGTCGTATTTATAAAATGATTTGCAAATTCAGCAGAACGTTCCGCGTATATATTAGCAAACTATTTTGTTAACCTAACAAATGAACGCATTATCGTCACTGTGGTTAGTCTTATGCAGTCTACAAACTCGACAAGATCGAGTGTACTTGAGCCGGTTACGTGAACAGATTCGGAAGAGACCTGACGAGGTGGCAAGTGAAGGAGAACTGGTAAGAAGACCAACGTGGATTCCGGTAAAATGGAGTTCGAGGAATTCGAGATACGGTAGGACAGTCTAAATGGAAATGAGAATTAGGAGAAGCAGAGTGAGGGAGTCGTGAGGCGAGAGTGCAATGGGCGCCCGGATGTGTTTCGAGCTGGCAGATGTACGTGGAATAGTCAAGAGTCTCGCGCGAAGGAGCCGAAAACGAGGATAAAACGAGGAGTTTCTAGTGTGCTCGTCCCGGAGCCGGAATCTGGAGACGTCAATCTCGCCGAGGAGCCTAGAATATCATATAAGTCGTCTATGGAGGTTTATATTTAACTTGGAAGCTCTCCAAAGTAGCAGCGACCACTACGTGGGACAAACATGAGGACGTGTGTCGTCGTCGTGGGTGATTATTCACCGTTGGTCACGATGAGTTATATTTTAGTTATAGGGCGAACCCACGTAGTTTATTTTATAGCGACTTCAAAACGACTACCATCATCGACAACAAGTATACTATAATAAATATGTAATTATTATATAGGTGTGATAAAAGTTATTAGTCGTGCAGAGGCGCCTCGTGATTTATTTGACACCTCTTTCCGCAGCATCTACGATTTTAAGTGGTATGCTGTTTGCTCCTGTTGGAGAGCATCGATAAAGTTCAATTTGCGGAGTTGGACGACACTTTCTGCAGGCCCGAAGAAACCCTGTATGGCCTATAGGGCAGGTAGGTAGAACTGTTCGTGAAGCACTCACAAAGTTTTTTCTGGCTTTAGAAGTTTAATGCAAGTGACACTGTCTGCGAGTTGTGGTTCATGGTATCTGAGGGCATATTGCAAGTAGCAGAAATGGCACTTGCTGGAAAAGCCTGATATTATTTTCGTCAACGCTAGGTATTAGTGTCTTGAAGCATTAAATTTGACGTTACTTTGCTCGAACGCTGTTTTCAATATTCCTGAGCCCAGAATGGGTGTCGTATGAATTGAAAAGTATTTGTTTATTATCAGGAATTATTGTCAAGAAAAATGAATATGTAATTATTATGAAAAGTAGTAATTATTTTCTGAATGTTGCTCATAACAGTTGAGAACAAGAGTCTGGATTAATTTGTCACGGAAATAGAGCAGTACGACAATTACAGTCGGTAAATGTGGAATAAATTGTCGTTAATGACTCTAACTAAGTACTCCAATTTCTCGACGCACGATGGTGTTCCACATTTGACTCAGATTCTAATCTATTGGGTGTTACAGTAGTATCATAGTGAATTACAGGGTATAGTAAAACTGGGGGGTATCATGAAACCGGAAGAAAATTACGGACACGGTGGATGCGCGATCGTAAAAATCGATCGATTTCGCTCTGTGTCACGGGGTGTAAGGTTTACCCGCAGGAAATGCAGGAGCCGCGAGATGTCGTAGTGCAACTGCTGTTGTGACGTACTGGCGACGCATGCAATAAATGTTTTCTCGTTGCAGCGAGCAGCGCGTACGGCGCATCGGACTCGGCTGGATAAGTGACACGTGACATACGAGCTACGTAATAAAAGTAAAGCAAGTTATGAAACGAAATCCTTCACCTTGGATGGCTGTATGTAATAATTGAGTAACGCCTCGAACGAAAAATGTCAGTTCCGTTAAATATATTTTCTTAGAACCTCGAAGTGAAATATTGGTTATTTTAAATAAAAAGATCGATTTTTTCGGTGTTGTCAAATAGTCCCACGTGCCGAAAAGTGAAAACAATGTTATTGTTAAAACGTCAGAAATCTCACCAGGTACTATCGTGCTTTCAGCTCCGTTGGTCTCCTTCGAACTCTTTGAGTTCTTCGTCTCTTTGTTATTTTTCGGATCTCTATACTCCCGCGGCTCCCTGCTGAGAATTGGACTGAGAGTGGGAGCGAACGCGCCGCTCGTGGTCGAGAGTCCTCTGTGGGAAATGGTCCTTCTGCACCACGTCATTTCCTGTAACACACGGCAAAACGACGATTGCTACAAATGTGTACGAGGCGATTCGACGAGGCATATAGACAAAATCGGATATTGGCGATGGCTGAGCGCACTATGCGACACAGTTCGTGCCAATCTTCGACATCCGTTAGCGGATGAGCACACGACTCGCATATGCGACAACTGGATTCCGGAAGTTCCTTGAAACTATCGAAATTCGATAAACGAGGCCAACCCCGATCGACGTTCCTGGCGCCAATAAGACCCTTAATTAACTGCAATTAGTTGGCCCAGGAAGGCCGAGTTCGACTTCCCAAGTTTCGTGTTTCGTACATCGCGATCAAGTTTGTTCATCAGTGAAGCCGCAGAAACTGCTTTGACGCTAATAAGCTCTCGGCAAGTGCTTCGCAAAACGTATAGCAAATTCGACAGTATCGTTTATTCCCTCAGTGAAGCGTTTCCATTTAATCGGTACTGTTTGAGAGAATTGAGGGAGAAAAAGAAAATTACTCGCTTGCATCCGCTGAATTGGCAATTACGTGTGGGTTAACTAAATGTTTGGTTGATTGAATCGAGTAGTTGGGTTCGAGGGAAAAGATAGTTGAATTATATCGCTCATTTTGTTACCTCGATTAATTATTTCGTTCAATGAACCAAATATTTTGCTCGACATCCGTAATCCAATAATGCAGCAGGATTTCATCAATCCGGCTTTTTCCACATGGAAAAAAATCGGTTTTTTTCTTACGATTACAAAAATGTGGCAAATGCGTTTATTTGTTAGGTTAGGAACATGTCTACCGTAGTTTTTTTATCATGTTTTAGCCTGCAGGGAGCAGTGAAAATATTCAAGTAAAAAACGGGAATTTAATGCTGAAATAATTCAGTAGACTCAGACCAGCGATGGCCTCAACGCAAAATGCATTTTGAAAACATATTTGCTAAGAATCTTCAACGAAAACTTGACTTGCGCGTTCATTTTGCGATTATGTTTTTACAGAATTTTCAGTGGGTAAAGAGGATTCAATTTGTTTCGCGAGATACAGAGAAGTCCGTCTTTCCATCAGACGAAACGTTGCAAAAAGCGCTGCGCGTCGGACGGGCTTATTGACTCGACCTGAGTGCAACATTTCACTCGGTGACCGGAAGTATCCGGAAAACTCGATACGTTTACGTCCATCAACCGAACCGAAGCTCCGCACAAAGCTTATCGCGAGCATCCGGGCGTGGAATCCCCCGACCACCTCCTTCCTCGCTCTTTCAGCAGCTGTTTGTCCTTCTTGCTTATTCGATTTTCCACGCCAGACTTTCAATTTACCGTCCTGATGCGAGCTTCGACTCTATCATCGTAGAGCGCCAAAGGCGAGTCAGGATTATTCAAAGGTGCATTTTATACGTGTGCACTCACGTGGTCCGTTTTTTTTATATCGAGTCTCGTATGACGGTTCGTAGCCATCATTCATTTTATACTTACCTCGGATCGTGCTACACCGAGTGCTTGTTTTACACAGCATGAACAGAGGGACTCAATAAAAACAGCCCTAAAATACGCAGAACCTTACTCCAATATTTCAGTGAAAATGTCTATGTAAAAAATAAGTCATACTTGAAGTAGTCGTTTCTGTCAGATCTTACAAATCATCAAATATTTCAAATTCACACCATTCTTATAGGAGCCACAATCAAGAGCTATGGTTTTTATGATTGTTATAATTTAAAGCAAGTGCAAAGCCCAAAAAGCAAATCACAGTTCACGAAAATTCGTTTATCCCGAAGTTCACGCGACAAACAAACAGATCCGAAAAGACAGTCAGAGTTTCAGTGCAGAAAAGTTTCGAACGTTCGGTTTTTCCCTGCTCAGGAATAAAGTGGATTTCATAGAAACAAGCGAGGCAAAGTTTGTGTATGCGACAAAGAGTTGTACAACAGTAAAGTTGTTGAGGCAGGTCACGTGAGTGTGTCTGTGTGTGTTGGTGTATAATAGGACAGTCAGTGGATATTTTTCTAGTCAGTCGTGATTGATGGGAACCCTTCGTGTGAGGCTCTTGAGCCGCCGGATTAGAGAGCTCTCGATCATTCAGCGATCTAGCCCTGGTTCACCCTTCGGCCTCTCCTGTCATATAACAGTGCTCGTGTTGGCTGTCGTGTTCCACACCCGCGCGACGTAATCAACGGCCTTATTTATAAGCCTGTGGCGTAGGGCGATGCGAGGGAGACGAGGACAGCGGACGACTATGAATCCTCCTCATGCATATTTAGACCCTACGCCGGGTTCTCGTTTTTCTAGCCTCACTTGTCCATTTATAAGATACATTTATATGCTATCGTTCGTTTATCTTCGTCTCCCCTGACGACAAACTCTAATCCCAATATTATTAAAGCTGAACGGGATCGAAGTAGGATCATTTTTTTGTCATCGAAACCGATGCCATCTGGTTTTTCGTTTTTCCATTCGTTTTATCTTCCAAATGTAAAATATTTGTGGGCTTTAACCATAGCCCCAAAATGTAGACGTTTTTAGTGCTGGTTTTGAATATAAACGTTGAAAGCGCAGCTTTTGTGGTCGCCATCGGCGGCTGTTAGATGCTACAGTTGATATCGCAGAGCGTAAAATGTAAATCACGACTTTTGATCTTTTGAGTCGCGCACATTCGGCGCGATATCTTTCTGAATATGTCCTGGAATGTACGAGCAGTAAAGTCGGGCGTTCTGTGCTATCTGAATTTTATTATCTTCCGTTCCGCGAAAATCCTTCGCTATGCGAAAATCGCACAAGCGGTGAGACACTCGAGTCGTGTATCAGGAATGCTTGAATAACGCGTGAGAGAAGTTTGACTATGCAAAACAGCGAACGGCTGCTGCATAATCTTGAATTTAGCTTCGTCTTTGCTATTTTTTTCGACAAATTGGAACAGGCGAGCTGTCAGTTTCAATCTGCGTCATCGAAAAGAATTGAATCCCTGTCAGGATGTCATCACGATTCATTTTCCGTCTATTTCGAAGAAACATTTTTGGACTGATGTTTCTCTCTCAACGATACACGAAAAAATCCCCCAAAAATACAATTTCATCCATCCTTCCTTCTCTTCCAATTCGAATCATATCAACGTGTCATTCTTCTTCGACGAACCCCAACCTTCAATATTCAGTCCAATCACATTGTTTTTCCGCGTCCGAATATTTTCAGGTATAGGATTCGTGTGATGGGTTTTTTGACAGTGTTTTGCCTGTGTAAATCCCTTCGAAGCTCGCTTGGCTAAATCCCCGGCGAATGCGGATATTTCAAGCCCTCGGCGAGGCCGAACTTCACATCAGTGCGGAGCTTCAAACGTGCCAAGTATCCCCGGCGATGGCATTGGCATCGCGACTCGATGAGCTCGATCGATTGATGCGTTTAGTCGGAAGCTTCCTGGGTGTTCACTGGGACACGTTCGGTTGTTATGCGCTACACTGGAGGAGGCCCGGGTGATTGCGTTGTGGAAGATGCGGTTGGCTGCCATCGGCTGCTGCTTCTGCTTTTGATACTGCCGCCGCTTCGTCGTCGTTGACACCGCTCATCGCGGATGCGTGCAGGTCTCCTGTGTAGTTTTGAAACTAGATTGAAATAATGGCCGCATAATCGGCCACGACCCATGTTATAGATAGGGAAGAAGGTTTTCCGGTACAGTGCATAAAATAATTGATATAATAGTCACTACGTCACCACGTGTCGATGTACCGATAACTTCAGCACGTAAAGTAATAATACTTTGGGTAATAATACCACGGTTCTCAAGCCACCGCGAGCGAATTTAATTGCAAGCGCGTGCAACTCCATTCGCCGTACTGAATAATTAAGGCGTGCTGCGTGCAACTCGTTTCGCCCGCATTGAGGACATCGAGAGACATTGCCGGTAAACTGGCATTAGCATCGGGACATTTGCGATGACAGAAGATTCGACCACTTCGTGGTACTTAAAATTCTCTTAAAAAATTACGTTTAATTGAAAAAGACTCAAGTCTAGAATCAGACTGATGCAAATTTCCGATTCCAACAATTTTTTTTTAATTCATAGGATTAAATACAATGAAAATAGTAAATGTCATCGATTTTGTTTTCTATAGCAAAAAAAATTGCCGAGTTACGTGAACAAAATTCTTACTTCAATGTAATAAATGGAGCCCGAAAACCGTTTGATTAAATCGTTTTTGCAGGTGGTGTTTTTTACGACTACGCCCAGAAAATCCGCTGCCACACGTTTAACATCGTCGCTTTCGCATTTCCTGCTGACTTCATTGGCCCTCGTGCGCAAAGCGCGTTCCCGGCTGTTCGAAGCTCAGAAACAATATTCCGTGAAAGCCTAGAAGCCGGAGCATTGCTCGCTGCATTAAAGCTCGCTGAGTATATCGTTAAAAACCTATATCGCGTGTACGCGGCTGCGGAAAAGCTGCACCGCTGCACCTGACAGTACGACGATACCGAACATCGTTTCGCCCTCGGTACAAGTGACGAGCCACCGCGCTATCGTTATTCTCATTGTTAATGCATCTCCCGGGTACCCCGTACGTCCTCGTTAAAGCGACGTTTTGAATAGACTGCTTTGCAGTTATCTTGGCTTTTTTTTCCAATTCCTACGCCGCGTGATCCGATTCATCCCACGCCTCGGCGAAGATTGATGTTGGTATTAAACCTGACGACTGAGAGCTTCCTGATCTTTTTCGTGCTCCCACATCACAAAAATAGACTCCATACTATTTCCTGGGAAACTTTTATTAGTGATTCCGAACAGACAATTCAACATCGAGGTATTTTTTCAATTTATACTCGTAACAATTTTATTTGTGTACTGTATAGGACTCCTTTTGTTACTTTGACGTAGGTTTTTGTACGAAAGGTTATTGAGGCCGTTAGAAGTTGAAATAATTTTTTTTTAGAAACTCGTTATTACTTTTCGCTGCTACGCATAATTTTTAACGGATTTACTTTTACCCTTCTACCGAGGAAATGATTTATTGACTCTTTTGGCTCCTCGCAGACTTTAAAAGTTGCTTTTACGCCCTGAACTCCATTCGGATAAGAAGTTACGAACTTTTTAAAGACTTCGTACGCCGATTTTTCAGTCGCGGTGAAATCTCGCACTTTTAATTTCTCAAATTATTCTTTTTCCTCTGATGCTCAATTTCTTATCTGATATCGCCCCAAGCACATTCACATTAAGCATAACGATAAAGTTCTCTTTGTTTTTTACGTTCGGCGTAATAAACATGAAACATTTTTTTCTCGTTTCACCTTTATTGCGACGTTAAATTTACGAAATGCGAAGAAACAGCGGACTCGATTATATTTCGGGTCTACGGGAAACAAGACATCAGGAGTTGTTATTTCGAATGGAAACGATAGTCGCTCTCACATTGGGTTGGGATATCGGAGCGCCGAGCGTGGGCGAGCCCTGGATTTTTCTTTCAATTCCTCTTTCTCGTTCTGCTCCGCCTTTTCGCTCGCTATATACCCTGGCCCGCAGTCAAAAGTCACCGGGGCTCACGAGAGCGTAATGTTCGCGATAAATTCCAGAGACTCTGGTGGTGGGTCTTTCTCGTAGGCTCTGGCTTTAAGCCAGTGAACGTCGGCGCGAACGTTAATCGCGTTATTTTCGTTACAGCTACTGTGCTTTGCGGCGTGTGCTTACGGCCCGCAAGTTTATAAGTCTCGCGACGTGTCACTCGTCCGTTTTCAGTTTGCACGACGCTAAGGCGAACATTTGCTTTTGAGCGAAACAAGAAGCAACAAAAATGCCATATTTATCGCAGGTTAAAAAGTATTCCCAGAATCTTTTTATAGAGAACATTTTTGACGAATTTCAAATTTACCTGAATTTTATTTAATTTTGTGAATCTGGGAGATTTTTTTGCATATCATTTTTGAGAGTAGCAATTATAGTATTTATCGCAGGTTAAAAAGTATTCCCAGAATCTTTTTATAGAGAACATTTTGAAGAATTTAAAATTTACCTAAATTTGATTTAATTTTGAGAACCTCGGAGTTTTTTTTGTATATCATTTTTGAGAGTAGCAATTATAGAGGCAAAGTTTCGTTAATACTATGTGCAGATCTTTTAATTGGTGTCTGTGTCTAATGTCCCGGATTTGAATATTCCGTTAAGCGACTCAAATGTTGTCACCTCGGATGCCTGGCGAGTCGCTATCAACGACGAAAATCTCTCTCCGGGCTCGCCGCGGGCTAATGAACGCAGCCAATCTTGGGTTCTCCCGAGAAAATTTTAAGTCGTAAGAAAACCCGCCGTGGACGTCACTAAAATAACACAGAGGCACCGGGTTGGTACAGTCTTTTCCGCTGTCCTGACGTCAGTGGTAGCTCCGGGGATCAGCGGGAGGCAAAGCCGCTGGCTATGGTTCTCACAGCAACGAACGCGTGCACCACCCCTTAATATATTCAAATTACACTACTTGTTTTATCTATAGTCGAGTTTACTGCATGGCACTCACGCGTCTGGTCGTCAATTTCGTGATCGCTATTCGTGTCATCGCTGCTATAATGATTTCTACTGAGTAGGTGTGAAAGTCAAATGCTCTGCGAAGCAAAACAATTGCCTGAACAATTTCCGCGTTGGCAAAACATAAAAATAGTAACAACCCTCATAAAATCGATCAAAATAAAAACGACCCAAGTTTCCACCGTCAGGTCACATCAAAACACTTTCGTCACTTCAATTTGTGACGATTACCTGCGCTATACTTAGCCTCTGCTTGCCAACCAATATATTCAAGCTCGAAAACTCGACGAACAAGCAGTTTCCGAAGTAGTAACGCAGGGTAAGTGGCGTCATCGCGGAGCGGCGGAGTTTTCATCGACCGGGGTCGCCTTTTTCTTTGCTATTTAAATTGCAGGGGAGGAAACGTCGCAGACAGTTTCCCGTCCGGCAAGGCTAATAGGTCAGGGACGCCTCGGACTTGCCCGCAATTTTCTTATATTCTCGGAGCGTGGCTCTCGCGGTATATTCGCCATGGAGAGCCACGGGTCTGCCGTCGTGACACCTGTCGTGCGGCTGCTAGCGAATAAAACCACCGAGATTCCCCGTGAATAATGCAAATCGTGGTAATGTCAAAGGAGCCAACGCGATGTTTGCTCTGGGATGATATAAATCGAGTGTCCGATCGGCGAAGCGTCGTGAGACCGATATGGATTCATATGTAAATTTATTATCGGTCTATTTCCGGCCCGAGCCGTGGCATTGGAACACGATTCCAGTGCGAATAATGCAGCAGACCAAAGAGACCCACGAGTTTTTATATTTGGCTTTTTCGCGTAGGGATTTTTTTTTTTTCTTTAGGAACATCCTTGTGTCCTGGGTGAGAGCCTCGGGACGCCGATGGAGTTTGTAGGTCGGACATAGGTCACGATCCACTTAAAGGGTAACACAGGGTCGATTACCCCTCCAGCAACTAGGTGTCTGGCACACAATGTACCATAAACTACCGCCGCTTGGACGCGGCTATTTGGCCACGGCGCGAGTGGACCGAAGATATCACCGCTTTGATCCCAAACCGCCTCAATACGAATCCGGCACCAAATGCCCGCGACGCTCTTTACTCGATACGCGACGATACACCGCACATCGAAGCATAGTCATTGGCAGCTCAGTGGCAAAATTCCAAATTCTGGTCGGATAACAATTTATTTTTTATTTTATAAGAGAGGATTCCGCCTATACAATAAATATAAAAAAATCTGTATATTTTTTATATTCTTCAATTATTGTTATTTATTAATGTAACCTGTGATGTCGCATTTCTAATAAATACCTAGTACAGAATTTTTATGTTTGAAAAAAATTATACTGAAATTGTAACTAATACCAAAAAATGATTTAAATGTGATTTAAAAATGATTTTTTTTTTGCATTATTTACCTATCTTATAACGTGATAGGAAAACAATGCTTTAATTTATTTTGAGAAAAGAGTGCTGTAATAATAAACTTTTCAGAAATCACGATGGCAATTCCCAAGACAATCGTCGATTGTGCGCGAAGCGGGTCGAGAGAAAAATATAACGTCCGCCGGAATAGCTAATATCAGCGACGTTTGATAATCTGCCAATGACTGGACCGTCGATCCTGTATCGCACGGCTGAGCGCATTTGGGTCAACGGGAGGTCGCACAGTTGTCACGGACGATTCTCGACTTTTTGCCTCGGCAGACCCGGCGCGATATAGCGGCAGCATCCGAGCCGTCTGCTCGACGCGCTCGTCGTTTCATCCTCTCGCCTGCATTGGCAGAACGCGTTCCAAGAGCCTTCGACCCAATATAAAGTCCTTCGACATTTTTTTTGTCCCCCATCCCCTCTTTTTTGCCCCTTCACGTGTCTTGTCTTTTTTCGGTTAGACAGCTCGGAGGGGACTCCGTCGACGGGAGGAGTCGGCGATGGAGATGAAGAAGTGAAAAATTGAATGATATAAAAAAAAATATACATCGCAGAGGCCGAAATAAAAAAAAATAGGTTAGATAAAAGAATTCGGCGAAACATTTGGCTCTCACAAATATCAGTCCCGTCTGCTTGGCTCGAGATACATACATATTCATATTATACGTATAGCTATATATTTATTAGGAACAAAACGCGTCTCGTCATATATTATAGACATATATATAAATATACGAATGATGTAACCCAGTGATGTCGGTCGCTTCGGCGAATATAATAAAGCGTTTCGATTATAACGAAGCTCGTTTACACCCGAGAAGAATCATTCGCTGTGATACCAGACGGCGCTCGTTTGTTTGCCGTGCAAATAGCGTCCCGAAATGTTTGCACAATTGACGAACTCCGCGGGGCTTTTGGCACTCGATCGCACGTTTCGAGTTAGCCATCGCGAATAGGCAGACATAGGCCGCTTTGCAATAAACTTGATTAGTTTTTTCGGTGCCTTTGTTGAGCGGAATTATTTCAGTCCTTGAAAAAAAAAAAGAATAATAATAATAATAATTAAACTAATAGAAGTTAGTCATTACAAAGAAGAATTGCAAAAAAATGTGTTCAATAAAACTTAATTTATAGAATTAACAAAATACTTATCGAAAAAACTATCAATTTTTTTTTTTTTATATTTCAGCGATCCCTTTTCAATTTCTTTTTTATTTTGTAAATAAAATTGTACAAATTCGATAAAAATAAACAAAAGCAATTTTGGAAAAAAATAATACATTCCGCTATTTGACTACAGAATTTTGTTCACAAAGCCCCCATTGGATTACGTGCCGCGTCGAATTGGCGGGGATCAGCAGCTCTGATCCTGATGGGCGGACATAGAGCCCGCGATATATCGCACGAGATCCGCACCCTCGTTGTATCGCGGATAGTTATAACGCGGAAGTCTGGCTTTCCTGACTGATTAGAATCTCAGGTCTCGAAATTCGACGCGAGATATACATCCACGCGACGAGGAGGGGGGGGGGGGGGGGGGGGGGGGGGGGTGGCACTCACGAACGAGATGCTCGTTGCGCCGTAATCGAATAAGAAAATCGAATCCTCGATGGCATCGGTAGACGAGCTACGTGGTTATGTAGAGTTGCACGAGAACGCAGCGAGCGCGATAGCCAGGTGAGTGGCACTCGTCTCTACTCCGGAGTACAACCCTCGTTGCCACAGAGTGGAAAAATTCTACGGTCCTTACCACGCGCAGTTTTTGCTGTGAGATGAAAAAAAAAGAGCAAAAAAACACAACCCTGGGGCGAGGGTTACACCGAGTTGCCTACTCTGAAAAAACTCTCGGCTCGCGAGTGGCTGAACATTTGGCGCTTCGCTCAGTCAGGTAACCCAAGAGAACTGCCGCCCTTCGCGCGCATATGCGAACGAGGAAAACGAGTCATTCGTGCGTCAAATTAGTGTGGAACGAAAGTGGAAGAAAGAAAACCTCACGAAATACGAAAAAAAAAAAAAAACCAAAAAAGTTTGTGCCTGAAAAAATGAATTATCATGGAAAACGAATGAAATTACGAGAGAATTCTACGGAATATAATTGGATTTTTTTTTTCAGAGTCAACGATAGAGGATATAAGGGCTTATGAATAATTTTAAGTGGCTCTTAGAAATTCAGATTCAGCTTGGTACGATATAAGAGACAATTACCAGGGTGCGATATTCGAGGTGATAGCGAGCGGGCGGGTTTTTAGAATTTTAGATGAAGGCAACGTAAGCAACCGTGTATCGTAGATTCTATACGTATAGGGATTATTACAATGGTTGCACCTGACCGAGCCATTTCCGAGGTCGATACGATACGAGAATATAAGCAATATCGGAATATCTTATCTCGGAGATTAGGCGAGGTACGTCGGATTGTCTATTACACCATAGGTTTATGTAATCTGATAAGTCCCTTGTTTACGACTGACTTTGATACGTCTCGAGACGTGTTTACCTACAATGGAATTTTTCGTCTTCTCTTGTTTACGATTTTCGAAGCTGAATTCTCCAGATTTTAAATTCATAATAATGACTGTTACTAATAAAATATTATTGCAAAATTTTGCAAGAGCCGCCGGTCGATCGGAAAGCCATATTACGTTATCGACAAAATTTACACCGCGTTTCCCGCACGTGGCTCGACTTATATGAGCTTTGCGATGAAATACGAGTCCCACATAGAACGATGAAATATGTACATGAAACGCTGTTAAAATGTATTGTGGTCATTTTTATCGCCTACTTGCTGGAAAATCGAACGTTTATTTTCAGGTGATATTACCGACCGAGTATACTAAAAAAAGTACTAAAAAAATCTGATATCGCCGAAGCCTTTTGTCTAGCATTTCATTTTTTCTCAAGATCTAAAACGCTTTTGAAATTATTTCAATTTCACTTGCTACTAATGTGTTCACTTATAAAAAAAAGGTTTACAAGCCAAAGTTTAGCCTGAAACGAGCCTAGTTTTACCCGAGTTTTACTTTCCCCTCACGAATCCTCCAAAATCCTGAAATCCCATAAACAACTGTGAAACACCGAGCGGTAGTTTATAGTTATTTCCTGCCCAGGGTCGGTACGGCAGATACTGGTTTCTGCACGACCCAACTCAGGATATCCCAGGAGTGAGTTCGACTCTATCGAAAGGTGCGGGGAGGAACAAAGTAAAAGTCGGGGGAAAACGAACCGGTGAAATATCGCTCGTCCCCAGGTCCTTGTTCCAATAGACTTCCTATTTCGCTGCCTCGGCACTGAGGCTGCGTCGTATCAAAGGTTCTTTGAATGGTTCTCGAAAACGCGTAACTGCCGATGCGCCTCAACCTCCGGGGACGTTCGGTGCTCGCTCCGCTTCCACTTCCGAATTCCCCGGCTTCTCTCCACGCACATAGCCTCCACCCTTCGATCGCTCATCCCCTTCCACTTCGAACGCTCGTAATCTCTGGCAAAGCCTCAGACTTCAAAGCAACGCTGCAACCCACATTAATCCTCGTCGAGTTGGGGTAAACTATTGTTGTTGTTGTTATTATTACTATTAGAACGCTTCGTAAACTGCGGTACGGATGAATTGATCATTTAGAGACGATCGTTTTAATCAGTCGCGCATTCACTGACGGATTAGTGTAATTATTCCTCAATTTAGAAATTAGTGGCAACGATTTTGCAGGATTAAAAAATTATACCAAATTTAACTTATATCGAATATAAATTTCGTTGAATTGAAGTTTCTATAAATTTAAATGTCATCAAATTAGATTCACTGAAAACTGAGTTCTGCAAATATTTTTGCCCAAGTCTGGATCAAGTTTTCGTCGCGAAAACTTCTCATGCGAGGCGTTACGGAGCACTTCGGTATTTCAATAGAAATTTCCATCGTCGCTTCTATCATCCGGTTATCGTTTTCTTTTTTTTTTCGTTCGCTCATCAGGCGGCGAACTTTCTTTCAAATTTCAAGAGTCTCTTGGCTCTCGGCCCGCACGTAGATGCCGCGCCGTTCTCTCTCAGCGGGCTAACAGGGCCATCGTCGAGGTACGCGCGATTGGTTCCGACTCTCCGCGACGAGGGCGTAGTGGAAAAAACTTCTCATCGATATTTCACCTCGAACGTTCGTCGACGGTTTCGTCGACGGCATCGTCGGTGTCTCGGGGTCGAGGACGTCGTCGTCGTCGTCGTCGTCGCGGAACCTTCGTCAACGGGAGACCCCGATATACCCCTCTGTGCTTTTCTTATCCTTCATTTATTAATTCGACCGGGGGCTAAAGCGACGCAAATCACGGTCGTGATTATCCGACCTATATATATCTTCGAGTTGCATGCGCGTGACACGACGACTTTGAAAAAGCGTGGAAAAAGCGAGAAAATATATTCTTTTTTTTTGGTTGTGAGTATCACGAACCATCACGTGAGGGGAAGCACCGATGCTTGAAGGGTGGGGCAAATCTCGATCTGATCTCCCGCTGCGCCGCGAATGCTCCGGAATCGACAGGAAACTACCCCGAGGGCAACGAAAGCAACGAGTCATTTCCTGCATCGCGTTTGAAGCTCGTCGTCAAGGCTGTTTTTCTCATTTTCCACGTTTTTTTTTGGTCGAGATTCGGAGATCTGGAATTTTTTTTATTGTCACAAAACGAGTCCAGTCACGATTAGTCGTTCTCGTCATTTTTCTTATGGATAAAAAAAACATGTAGGAAGTTTCATCGCAAACCTGCGCTTTTTCTGGATTTTGTCACTCGATTTATAATTCATCGTTCTTTATCAAATCTCGTAGGAGATAATTTCGATGGAACCTCCATTTTTTTATTTTCGTGGGACGAGGTGAACGAACCAGGGCGAAGATTCCGTGAAGATAAAACATTTTTCTAATCAGACGAAATATATTTGAGCTGGTGAAAAATTGATTTTACAACTTTACGACTCGAGGGAGACGTTAAATTTGAACTATCCGCTATCTACAGGTTCTCCGTGATACAGTGTGATAACAAAATTTCAAGAATCCATTTCTCGACTGGACGAAGTTTTCGTCACTTTTATGGGATTATTAATCCACGAAGTTTTTCTATAAAACTCACGCTTACTCGGTTCTTTCGAAGTCTATTTACGATTCATCGATTGCCATTGAATCTCATGAAAGAAAATCTCGATAGGCGAACAGCTCGGGTTATGACGTAACTCGGCGACTGAACAGATTCATGAAAAACAAAAATCTATTTTCACAGTCTGAGGAAGATGCAAAAGTGAAACAAAATCACGTTTAATCTGAAAAGAGTTATTTTTGTGACATTGGAAAAACAACGTTGCACTTTAATTATCATTATTATTATTATTATCAACAAGCGTTTTCGCAAGATCCTCGAAATTGCAATAGTTTCGCGTATCTAGCAAGTTCAAAAGTTTTCTGCAACCGTGTGCACGGAAATGACCTGACAAAACCGACGCAAACTAGTTGGGACGACAAATCGATAGCGTCAATAATTTCGCGTCTCGCCTGAGGCATGAAACGCAAAACAATTTTTGGCAGCGTTAACCAAGTTTCGTGATAACCATTTTCCGTTCAATCGATATTTTTCTTGGCAACCAAATTTTGTCTTTTATTCCGTTAGAAAATATTTATCATTCTAGCTCGACGCAGTTGATGCGCCATCCGAGCGACCACAGCCTGAGGGTAGACTTAAAGGTTAAAGTCAGTCTTTAAAGGCTACGCGATTATAGTTAACGATTTTCCGCGACAAATTTACCAAAGTTGAACTTTGGCGTTTTTTCGAATGAAGTTTGAAAGTTCATACGAAAAATTGAAGATTCAACCGTCACGACTATTTAAACTGTCTTTTTTGGTTCCAAAGTTTAATGTCGTGAATTTCAATTTAAGGCATTGCCGACCCCCTTGGCAAGACACGTACGAAGCGCGCGCATCAGTACGTCTTAATTCTCGGGGGGTGACCCACTTGGGGTAAGAAAGTGGAGCAGCCAAGGGGGTTTTGCTGTGACCGGCGAATAACATTTTCCTTTTCCCGAGACGAGAGGAGAGGCCGAATAGTGCGGCGGTGGTGGCCGCCGAGTAAACGCGGGGAAAACCGGGTGTAGTGCTGGGGTAGCGCAGATCGATGCACGTGGCGCCCGTCGCAGCCTCCGCAGTCTGGAATCCCGCCTGGACAAACCGCCAGCCCCGTACACCACTGTTCATCCCTCTCGCATCCCCCTTGCACGAAGTACATAGCTATATATATATATATTTCTTTCTCTATGATAACAACGTAAACACTGAGGGAGCGGTTTACTCCCGCGCCTTCACACCGCCTCGAGCTTGAATAATTTTGTTGCTCCACATGCCCCACCCCTCCCCCTCCTAACCTCTTCTCCACCCCCCCCCCCCCATCCCATCAGCCCCTGTATCTTTCAATCTCGTTTTCGTGTTCTCAAGAACTTGAGACTAATGCCCTGCACCCCCAATCTTGAGTTATCTGTACATTAGTCTTTTCTGCTTCTGGGAGGTTTGCGAGGGGGAAATGGTTTCCGTTTGGGTTGGTGGAGAAGTGACGACGAGTTTGTTTCGTGGGTTAGGGGAATATTTTGTCAATGGGAGCAAGATTTCTGTGATAATTTAACAAAATATTTTGCTCATGGGAATACAATTGTTTTGCTAACGTAAATAAAATTATTTTCGACAATTCTGCTATATAAAATTCTATTATATAAAATCCACTATTCTAAAATCCTACTATACAATCCTAAAGTAATCCTTCTATTCTAAAATTCTACTATATATTATATATTTTAATTTCGCTCATATCACCATAAATAAATTGCTCGAAAAATTGCAAGAAATATGACCGAGAGAACGTAGTGGCTGTAATTCCAGACCTCCAATTTTTCATTATAAAATGCTTTATCACCTCCCCCAAATCGAAAGCACCGCCGAAAACTCTCAAGAATTTCCGCGTCGCAGCTCCGACAAAATCGCCGAGGAAGATTTTCATCCAAAGTGACGCGAAAACGCGAGCGACGTCCCCAGTCGAGTGAGATACGTTTCACTCGGCGTGATTCTTCCGTTTCTTATCGGCGATAAATTCGCGGGTCATAAATTCCCCTCGGAGTTCTTCGAACTCGGGTGGAAAAAAAAACTTTTCGCGTGCTGGACCCTCGTTCGGTCGGGTCCGCACGAGACGACCCGGACGGGCAGCTCTTCGGCTGCTCCTTCGAGTCACGGAAATGCGGCGATGCAATTTTCTCGCCGACGAACGAAACAACTTATTTCTTTTTTTTTTCTTTTAAATTGATTAGAAAAGTTTAATCATTTTTAGCGGCGGCCGTGCACGAGCCGCAGGTGACGGTGAGCTTTAACGACCCCGCGTCGTCGTAGGTTTCGGTCGCGCTGGTTTTTCAACGCTAAAAAGCCGCAACGGACACGCAATGCACGCGCCGCTCGTGCTCCGTAAAGCGTAAAACCACCAATTTAATTTGGAGCCACCGGAAACGCGACGCGACCATTACGAGCCTCCTCTCCCCTCCCCCTCTCGACCCTGATCCCTGATCCATTGGCCCTGTGATTTCACCACCATTTTCCACCGGCGAAAATCACTTTTCGACCTTCGACGCGAATTTCGGTTATAAACAGCCTCGACGAACACGTCGAGTTGGCAGACTTTATGCGGTCTAAAAAAAAAAAGAAAAAAAAAAGAAACGAAGAAAAAAAGGCAGCAGTGAAACGCGTTTAATATCTAAAAATAATTTGCCGGGTGAGAGAGACGAGCTCGCCTGTGGCTTTTTTTTTCTCGCAAAAACGAAACCATAGCCCGTAGCCTCCTTTATGTATGACGCGAGGGGGACAAGCGCAAAAAAAAGGAAAAAATAAAAACTTAATTGGAAATAAAAAAAGGGGAAAAAGTGGTTGGAAAACGAACATCGAAAAGCAATTAAAGCTGGAAAACGCGGGAGATCAAAGGCGAGTCGACGAGGGGAATATTTGGCTTGTCCGACAGTCGGATGAGTCTAATGTCGGGGGATATTGATATTAAATTTCCTCTCGCTCACTCGGCGCGTGCGAACGGTCCGACTGTGCGGACACACGCGGCCAAAAGCACAATATTACGTCTCACAACAACGACCGCACCCCCCTCCCCCCCTTCACCCCTCTGAGGACGTAAAAACAGAATCTACAGACGACGAAAATTCCATTGTATAATTAACGCTCTCTAATGTCCGGATATTAAAATACACGCGGCGAAAATTCCGCTCTTATTAATTTTCTGATTGTCCCTGACACAAATCTGCCGCGCGGGATATCACAAACAAGTTCCAGAGTTGCGATAAAAAATCGAAAGACAAAACTTGTGCCGCGACAAAAAAATTTAATCACGCGGAAAGCTGTGAGTGGCTTCGTTTCCTCGGAAATGTTTCGTGCCTCAAAGGGACTCAAAGGGACCAGCGGAAAAATTGCAATATTTTAGCTCAAGAAAATAATAGGAAATAAAAAATGCTTCAAATATTTTTCCGAGAAGTTGCAACGTTCTCTCGATTCCTCGCTGCTTATTTAGTTAAAACGCGTTCGTGCCAAAAATACGAGATGGCTTTTTGGGACGTTGGCGCGTCAACCTCGTAAATTCATGTCCCCGCGACTACAAAGCGAGACGCGGGAAACAAATCGAGCCTCGAACATTTGTCGATCTTGCCGAGCGACCGCAAAACGTGGACGTCTCTGTGCATTTTTTCTTTTTTTTTTTTATTCACAATTGTCAGAGTGAGTAATCGACCTCGCGTTCCGATTTTATCCCAAGAACAAAAATACAAAAAAACTTATACAAAAATATGTATATATATCAAGGCGTAACACGGTCGACTGAAAGTTTGTCGAGCACTTTGTATATTGATTTTTTTCTTCCCAATCGAGCAGAGCACAGCCGATTTGCCTCTCTCTCTCCAATCCGCGGTATGGGTAATAAAAATCCAGCGGGATCCGTGGAAGGAAATACAAAGCCGATACAGAGGCCGTCAGGTCGCTGCACATCGAGCTTTAAAGGAACGGCTGATTTCCGACCGCGCCCTTTGGCACGAACATCAATCCGACTCTCTTTCTCCCTTTCTCCGTCTCTCTCGCCGTTTCCGTTCTGGCTGAGGGGTAAATCGCCCCTTGTGCCATTTGACCGACCGCGGAGGGGTCGTAATTAGCACCGCCTGGAAGGGCCCGACCAGTCGATTAATCTAATTTTTTGTTGCCCTCCGTATATATTTTGCAAAAAAAAACATCGAAGAAAAAAAAACGGGAAAAAGGGAAAAGAGGTAAAAAAAAATAGAATCGGCTTTTCAGCTCTGCCATCCAATAAAGCTCCATATTCAAAAGCCTCGACTCGTTCGATGCGCATAACACGTGACGTGAATAGCGTGGAATTATTGTTATTCGTTTTCGAGTGGCCCGACGTGTTCGGCGTTCCATTCCGATGATGTATCTCGTCGCACGAATCGAGGGACACACGAGAGCCTCTCTCGCGCTGTGCGTGTAGCCCTCCAGATGAGCCACTCCTCGATAAAGTCGATCGTCCTGCCGATACAGCCCTCCCCCATAACCCGGTTTCCCCCTTCCGCACGTCCGCCGCACCTTCCCACCTCTGCCACTTTGTCCCTACGAGGATGGCAACGGGTTTTCTGGGTCAAGTTCATTCGGTGGTCCACGGCGAATAGTCTCGAATCTGGAACCGGTTTTTACCGTCGGTCCTCCGCAGAAGAGTCCACATGGCTTTTTGTTTGTGTTGCATTTTTCGCCTCGGGATGAAGCAACTTCTTTTTTGTTTTCCTTTTTTATTTTTGTTTTTTTTTTTTTTATTGCCGCCTCATTATAAACTCGGGCGCTTGTATATCATATTTATGCTAATAAAACCAAGAGGCTGGAATTGCCAGAACCTTTTTTAATTTCGGTTTTCATATTGGTTTGATTTGTATGAATCTTTACTTTTTTAATCTTTTTTTTTTGCTTTTTTTAAAGCAAAATATATTTAAAATGTTTCGTAATCACTCGACCGGGCTATCGCCTGGAGCCTTCATAAATGGTGGAGAAGATAATGCCGTGAAGGGGTCGGCAGATTTCCTGCGGGGGCTTTGCACGTTTCAGTTATCAGCGCACGCGCCGAGCCGAGTAATATACACAATGATATTGTCTCGGTACAATAGCGGTCGATTCGCACCAGACCGTTTTATTCCCTCATTGAGATACCACAATTTTCAAGACTAAACACAGAGAGAGTGGAAGAGCGAGAAAAAAAATGTAACGCCTCAAAGGCTCACTGTGTTTGCTTCGTTCGGGTGGATTATTCGCGACGTGGTGATTGCGGTTTGTTTTTCGTTTTATCTTCGCGGATTAATTTCCTGGAAGGGCGTTGTAAAATTTATATACGATGCCCGGGACGCGAACTACGAGAGAGGTCGCATGCTGCACGCTCCAATTCCTCATTGATATACTTTGTATTACGTGACTCAAATCACAGAGGCCGGTGATTTTCCAATTTGTTGCAATGTAAATCCAAGTGCGGTGATGCTGTAATGAATTTTTCGGCCTGGCGGCCAGATCTACCATTTCTGACAAACTGTTCAGCCAAATTTTTTTTTTTTTTTTCAAAATCAACTAAAAAAGGGTTGTAACCAGTGTTTTCAGGGGTAGAATATGCGACTTGAGAACGACTGTATAGGTTAGAAGTCGATATTTTGAAAAAATAAATTTCGTGACCCCGATTTGGGCGGTTTTAGGCCCGGCGGCCAGATCTACGATTTCTGACAAACTGTTCGGCCAAAATTTTTTTTTTTCAAAATCAACTAAAAAAGGGTTGTAACCATTGTTTTCAGGGGTAGAATATGCGACTTGAGAACGATGGTATAGGTTAAAAGTCGATATTTTGAAAAAATAAATTTCGTGACCTCGATTTGGGCGGTTTTAGGCCCGGCGGCCAGATCTACGATTTCTGACAAACTGTTCGGCCAAAATTTTTTTTTTTCAAAATCAACTAAAAAAGGGTTGTAACCATTGTTTTCAGGGGTAGAATATGCGACTTGAGAACGATGGTATAGGTTAAAAGTCGATATTTTGAAAAAATAAATTTCGTGACCTCGATTTAGGCCGATTTCGGCCCGGGGGCCAGATCTACGATTTCTGACAAACTGTTCGGCCAAAAACTTTTTTTTTTCAAAATCAACTAAAAAAGGGTTGTAACCAGTGTTTTCAGGGGTAGAATATGCGACTTGAGAACGATGGTATAGGTTAAAAGTCGATATTTTGAAAAAATAAATTTCGTGACCCCGATTTGGGCGGTTTTCGGCCCGGCGGCCAGATCTACGATTTCTGACAAACTGTTCGGCACTGGCTTCAGTATTTCGATATATTCGATTATCGATATGTCATGTCCTTTTCAAGAGAGGAAAATTGAAATTAGATGACGTGAGGCAAGATATGTAAAATGTTATCGTGACTCAAGTCAGGAGTTGCCCTATCGTAACCCTCTCTGTGTCAATCTTCGCTGCGCGCTAATCCATTTTACCAACTCTCCACATCCAAGTAAATTTGCGCCCTCGATCGCGAAGGACTTGCACGTGGCAAAGCCGACGGTCGGTAGCTCGTTTTCGTGCCTGGAGTTTAACGACCCCAGCGGGTTGCGCATATATCGCGCGTCCAGCCGCTGAACGACCGGGTCCTTTCTGCGTTTTATCATACCCGCGTAAAACGCAATTTTCACGCGATTTTATGGGGGTTGCGTTTCCAAGAAATGCGACGTTAGTCGCGCAATTCCGCCGCGGCTATTAACGCCGTTGCTGTTATTGTGCGGTTCTGCAGTAAATCGAAGGCTCTGGTTTTGCAGTAAAATGTCGGCTATTTAAAGCTAACCATCTGATGCGGAAATACGATTTGTGCGCATGAAAATTCGTGTGTACGGCCGGTAAACATTTTCAACGACGTAACTAACCATGCGTTACTGTTTCCAGCGAGTGAATTAATCGTTGTTACAGCCAAAATAAACTACATTAAATTACTCACCGGTATTAATCATTTTATTCATTTATTTACGCATGACTTATTTTAGGGGCGAATATTTTCAAAACGTGAAAAACGATTCGACCGAATAGTCGAAATATTATGAAAGTTCATGTGACTTTTTTAATAATAATAATAATAATAATAATAATAATAATAATATCGTTGTTGGTAAAAAAAAATGCTATTAAGGTGTGAAACGAAATATGATTATGTTTGAAGTTTGATAAACATGTACTTCGATCTTAAAAATTTTATTCGAAGTTTCGCGCATATGCAGAACGATAATTCGCGAAAGGTAATGACGTGCTACGTTTGCACAGCGTGTTCCGTACAGCGAGCGCAGCATGTGCGGGTTTTCCGCGGTTTCGAGCTCGAGTGTGATGTCAATCAACTAATGTCGCGCGCGGCGTGACCGTCTGGCGGCGTAGCACGCGGTCGGTTCACACAAATATTGTCTCTTCGTTTAGTTGTGCTTCCGAGAAATAGACTTCGCATTCTCGCTATTGTGTCAACGTATTTTTATATGTGTCAAAGTCAGGTGCACAAAGCAAAGTCGAGATTTCGTATTATACGACTATTATTTTCCGAACGCAACGAAAAATCCATTCAACAAATCTTCGCTAAGATCCAAATGCAAATTTGGTTAAACCAATTTAGTTATTTTCAAAGCTGATTGGTTCAATTCAATCATTTTTTTTTCTTGAGTAAATAATTCTATTTTTTCAGGAAAATAAATATTTTTCATGTTTTATTCAACGACCGCCGAGAAACTCGTGTTTTCTCGTTCTAAAAAATTCCACAAAAAAAAAGGTTTACCTAAAAACATTTCGAGAGATTTAGTGCGTCGTCGTTGGGATATTTTTCGTCATAACAACCGGTATTATTCGCGGTCACGGCGTATACGAGTGACTCCCGCATGCGTTCTGGACAAAAAAAGAGAGAGAGAAATTCGCGTGGCAACGGCGGCCAGACTGCTCTGCATACGACTTCACACGCATCGTTAAATAGACGCTGCTCGCGACGCCGACGGAACGAACGAACGGCCGTAAGGTTCAAACTGGCGCTCTCGACGTTCGCGAGCTAAGAGCGAAAAAAAAAAAAAAAAAATGTGGGGGAAAAAATTCACACCGACGAAATTTCCCCGGCCGAGAGTCAACGACCGTCGTGGCGCACGAAAACGGCGGCTATAACGATCGTCGTCGAGTCCGAACTTGGCTGCGACTTTCTCGTCGCTGTGACACGAATAAAATAAGCGGCTTATGTTTAATTTTTTTAATTCCGTCGCTTGTATTAATACCGCGCGTATCGCAGTTGCGACGAGCGAACGAGACGTGAGTTTCGCGCGGAGACATCAAGAGCGGACACGGTCGACCCCGGCGCCGAGACCGACAAAACGCCATAATTTATCGGACTCTGATAGCGAGGAAGCCGCACACTACGACGATTAATCGTAAACGTCATCTCGCATAATTGAGCGCGCGTTCGTGTGCGCGACACGTGGACTGAGAGCTGCGACGATTTTTTGCAATTACTTCGGCACGATTAATTCGTTGGTATTTTGAAAACGTGCGAAATTGTTGATTTATTTAATAATTTTCGTAACTTTAATATTCTGGGCAGATAAATATTTTTACCAAATATTTCACGACCTTATTATGATTATTTCTTGGTAAAAATGTGTAGCTGTACTTTTGTGTTTTATGTGTAAATTAATAAAAAGTCTAAATTCATTTTTGCTGAAATATTATTTTTGACTGGTTATTATAGTCCTGGTAACTGAATTTCGTGCCGAAGGACGTTCGAGCTCCTCGCAAAGAATAATTAAACGTATCGATGAGATATCGATGAGACAGTCGATGCACGAGAATCGATTGTCGGATGCAACAAAACGATTTTTGAAACAATGCGCACGAGGTTGAATCACGGAGTAGCATTCGCATACTGATTGGATGACTGTATCAGAATACAGTGAAGTCATTGTATGTACCACGAAATATTCGAAGCTCAAAGGCACCGCGAGACTATACAAAAAAAAAAAAAAAAAATTCTCGCGGTGATGAAGCAATGATTAAAAATTATTTAACCACTACATTAAACTGATTTAAACCATTATAAATTGATAAAAATAAATGAAAATTGTAACAATACTTTATAGCAACACAGAAAAAAATTGTAGTAAAGATTCGACTTGTGTGGAGAGCTCGGAGTCCCTTCAGTCCCGAGGGAATCGCGTCCATCTGTTCCCATCATTCCGTCCCTCTCACGGAATTTTTTCCGCGTTCGCACGTGTAGCCTACTATAGTATAACACGTGGTCGCGTAGTAAATATACTACGAGCGCGAAAGGAAAGTGGTGACCGGTTATGCCAATGGCTCGCGAGGTTAGAACAGTACCGCGCTTATAACGGACGGCGTGAAGGGAAAAGAAAAAAGCAACGAGCAATGCGGCAAGGATCGACCGTGAACCTGGACCGCGTAGCATCAATGAACGCGAGGAGAACCCGCGCCTCACCGTCGCGAGTCCCCACCAAGTGCGGTCGAGCTTGCAACGAGGATCGCTATTAATACAGCTCATTGTGAACAATCTTCATTGACGAGGCAAAATGTACGACGGAGCGACTACTGCGTTGTTGTCGAAAAGCGAAATAGTATTTTCCTCGGGAAAACTAATACGTGAAAAAATATTTTCGTGGTAAATTAACCAAAAAATAAATAAACAAACGAACCCGTAAAAGGTGTCAAATTTTTTTTTTAATGAAAAAAAAAAAATGGCCACTCGAATACTTTTCAATTCATTGATACCTACGCTTATGCAAATTTATTTCCAGCCTGAATTGATTGTTTTCTATACAAACAGTAGTCACGTTGATTATCAACAAATGATACTAGAAATACTAAAAATACCAGAAATATTTCTAACGATATAGTGACAAGAGTTCCAATAAAACGAATAGTTTCCTTATCGAGCAACAGAAATTCGACCAGTAAATCCGGTTCAGTCGTGTTCGTGACGTCATCCCCGGCGCGTTGCTTATACGTAACAGTGCGACACGTGGTTTTACGCCTGCGGTCAAACGGTGACGACAAAGTAGCACGATAGCGCGGCAACGACGTTACACACACGGTACACGACTGATTCATTCTCATCTTCAACGCGCGCCTCTCTCTCAATGATTCACGCTAAGCGCACAAGCGCACCGAGTACACGCGATGCACTCGAGCGTAATGCGCTTAACCGCGTTTCACGGAACGCGACGATGACACGCGTATAAATTCCCTCCGTGTCTCGCGCGACGGTCAGATAAGCGTCGCAGCATAATAGTGCGGAATTCTGTAAAGCTCCTCATATCAGCAAACCGAGGATCAACAACAGAAAGACGAAGCGAGTAAATATAAGACCAGTCGATCGCGTATCTAATAATTACGCTGTCTCCCAACAAAATCCCCAACCAATGTCTTATCTCGTGCCTCGCATGTTTAGCGGTCGATGGAACAGTCGTCAACAGCAGCATCAGCAGCACCAAAAAAAAAAAAGACGTGCATAGCGTTACAAGATTACTTATTACGTTGAAGCGGTCGTTACGCGGCGAAGCCACGTTCGGCAGTCCCGAACTTCGCGCGAAGCTTTCAGCAGTCTCCCTGGCCGAGCCAAAGAGACCTGGGGACTGTGGCTGAATAAACCATGCGACACGGCGGCGGAGAATACAAGGAAAGAGAGACGGAGAGAGAGAGAAAGAGAGACGGCGAGAGTGCCGAAGGCTCCTGAGTGCTCTGAGAGCCTCGTAGATATCGTCGCAAGACTCCTGTAAGACTCCTGTACGACTCCCTCCTTCCCCTTCCCTACCCCCCCCCCCCCCCCCCCCACTCAAAAGGGTTGCCATCTGAAAAACCGCAGCGACTTTCACAAAAATAAAATAATAATAATAACAATAACAACAATAACGAAAACCCCCAGGACAATAGTTTAGCCCAAACTTTGAAAAGAGTTTCTTAACAGTTAACAAATGCAGTGTTAAATATGGCGCATGAACCATTTAATTGTTATTACCAAAGCTTGGTTGAGCTAAATAACATTTAGTTGGCCCAAATGAAGCTCATTTTACATTCGTTGTCAGTTACCAAATCTTATGTGGCTCAACTAAGATTTAGTAATAATAACTAAATGGTATATTCATAATAATAATAACCAAATGGTTTTCGCCATATTTAACACTGCATTTGTCAACTGTTAACAAACTCTTTCCTCAATGCAGCAAACGTGACACAAATTCGAATCCGCGATCGGTACCGCGTGGGGCGCGTCCGGATTGGCCGGCCGACGATAAAAATAACCCGAGCGCCGGGTCCGTCCGACCAATCGCGTGCGCGCGTTCGCCCGCCGAGCGTTACCGACTAGCAGCGCCCGGTTTGTGTACGTCTCTCGCGCCGCACACGAAAGGCACACGTCGAGCCGGTCGAGGCCGGCGTAATCGTCAGCCGACCGGCGATTCTCTCCCAATCTCTCTCTCTCTCTCTCTCCCCACTGTCCTCTCGCTTTGCCATTCTCCGCGCTCGTCAAACATTTCTACAAACTCCTGCGCGATGATCCTGTGTGTGTTCTCCTCGGTTAAAGTGTACATATTTCAATGCTTCCCGACGTAAGTTCCTATTGCAGTTTGGCAGTTTCAAATGGACTCACATTCCGGTATTTCCTGGGGGCCGTCAGTGACGCGACACTTAGCGCCCGGGTGATCTCGAGCCTCAGGACGACGAAGGCGCGACACGAAACACCAGCGGCGGCCATGTTTCCCCGCGAACACGGCTACACGCACTGTGCCTTCTTACAGGCCGGTGGAATAATAACACACACACCTGTACACGCCGGGGGAATCGCGCGCGCCGCGCTCGCCGATCGTAAGTGCGTCCTTGTCTCGCGCTCGCGGGAGTTCGGCTCGCTACTAAACTCTGTGCGGTACGTATTGCCTCTGTTGTCTCTATCGCTCTTTCCCTTTCTCTCTCTCTCTCTCTCTCGCTCTTTCAGTCTGTCTCTCTCTCTCTCACTCGCTCTTTCTCTCTCTCTCACACTCGCTCGCTCTCTCTCACTCTCTCTCTCCTCCTCTCCCTTTCTCCCTCCCGTGTCGTGTTGCAGGGACTCTTATCCCTCTGCGGCCCGGATAAAAGAGGGACCAACGGCCGCTCTCGAGCGACTGCCGCAGCGGACGCAGAAGCCCGAGTCTCGGGGCGTCCGGAGCAGCAGCAGCAGCAGCAGCAGCAGCGGCGGTGGCCGCCGACGAGCCGACGACGCGTCGAGGATCGCGCGCAACGTGACGCGCGCATCTCGAGCGTCCGTCGCGGTGTGTTACCCCCTCCCCACGACCCTCGACACACTGTGTATATCGGGTTAACTCGACGGTGAGCAGTGAGTAGGCTAACGGAATATCGTTGACTCTCTGCGGAACGGGCGACTGGAGGGGGAAGCGGCTGCTCGCGGCGGGAGTGCTGAGGGCAGGGAGGGGAGGATTTGAAATTTTTGGCGGGAAACATTTGAACTTGGAATTATTACGTTTTCGGCGGATGGTTTTTTTTGCTTATTAGGAGGAGTAAATTTGTTTATAGGAGGAACAAAATACGTCTCAGAGTGAGATTTTGGTAAAAAATCTGGATTTCGGATTAAAAATTGGGAGAGCTGAGGGAAGGGAGGGGAGGATTTGAAATTTTTGGCGGGAAATATTTGAACTTGGAATTATTACGTTTTCGGTGGATGGTTTTTTTTGCTTATTAGGAGGAATACATTTGCTTATAGGAGGAATAAAATACGTCTCAGAGTGAGATTTTGGTAAAAAATATACGTAAACAAATTTTTACGTGTTTACCATTTCTACGAACTTTTTTTTTCGCTTGCAGACGACAGACGTCTCGACTATGATGTCAGCGCACTTCAGCTTGATTCCAGTTTCTTTTCTTTTTTTTTCTTTCACCAAAGACTAATGTTACAGCTGATTCCGAGAATAGCCTGAAAAACATTCCGTCGATGACGTTGATTAAATGTCAGACCAGTTCCCTGAGATTTCGAACTACCGAATTTCTCCCAATTCCCGGTGATAATAATAATATTATCAATATAGACATGTCGATATTCGAACGACACGATCTTTACCTTGACAATGAATTACATATTTTTGGCATTTACAGATGTCATCGACGTTCGCAATGGAACATCCGGAGGATCATCCGACCCCGCGACCTGGTGGACCACCAGCGAAGCGCGACTCGTCCTGACGATTCTCCTGAGAATCGGTTTTCCGCTCGTTCAGATGGGAAGCGTTCCCGTGACGAACGTTAACCTCATAATGCTTCACAACGTTGTGGATTTTTCCTGCGTTACACTGGTCTACGTTCTCGCCGGTTACGTCATTGCCTACGGCGGCGACGTCAATGGACTCATGGGCGAAGGTCGCTGGATCGGTCGCATCGCCGTCGACAAGGAGGAGGCTATTATAGGCTGGCAGGCGATATCGACAGCCTCTGCTATTTGCACGTCTTGCTTGGTCGGCAGAACTCACACCGTGGGCTATCTCTTCATCGCCACACTTTTAGCTGGGGTCCTCGAACCATTCGTGATCCACTGGGCCTGGACGCCGAAGGGATGGATGACTCGCAACAGTCTTAGCGACGAAAGTGCGGGCTTTCGCGACTACGGCGGCTCGGCGATCGTTCACGTGGTCGGAAGTCTGTCTGGTTTGATGGGATGCATGATACTGGGCAGACGAATTCTCAGGCTCGGGGACATCGATGACGCGAGTGTGGCCACTGGTTCGGCGACAACTACTTTCGCTGGGTACTTGCTGATATTACTCGGGCTTCAGGTATTCACAGCGATTGACAGAAAAAAATTATCTGGAATGAAATGTTTTATGACGACTTTTTGCCTTTCTTGATCCAAGGAAATGGCAATGTAGACAGTAGAGACAAATATCTTTGTTGATGTTAATATTGAATTAGGTTTGTGATGATTTTTATTAGACTAGGAACAATGACGCGCGCGGTCGGAGGTTAGCCAGCGTAGGGAAGAATCTTGCGATTTTCGGCGAAAAAAAAAATTTCGATTTAACGAAGTTTTAAAACCCTATCCGGTAGGAAATTTCCCGCTGATTCCAAATATGACCGAGTTTTGCCCGAAAAATAAAGAATTTGAGGAGAAAAACGTGAAAAACGATTTTACACTTTTTCCCAATTTTGGCACTTCACTAAAAACGGTGTAATTTTTCTTTGAATCAATATAATCGGGATTTTCTTTTTTCATTCGAAAGGAAACTCTTCAACGATGAGAATGTCGCCAGGTGGAATGCGATATCTCGATTTTTCGATTTTTTGCAGATTTTTAAAGTTGACCCTCAAAAATCGCAAATTTTTTGAAGGAGTACCCCTTGCCATTTTTCGCAAAATTTGTCGAAAAAAAAATTTTCGATTTCGCAAAGTTTGAAAACCCTATCCGATGGAAAATTTTCCGCTGATTCCAAAAACGACAGGTGTTTGCCCGAAAAATCGAAAATTCGAGGAGAAAAACGCGAAAAACGATTTTTTTTCTTCCAAACTGCCAAATTTCGCGATATTAAACATCAAACTGCTGCCGGTTTCCCAACAACCAATCAGATGCTGTATAAATCGACAACAATGGTTGCTCATGAACTTTTTAATAGAGGAATTCGATAAAAATAATAGATTATTTTCAGCTAGTAAAATTGAAAAAAAAAAAAGTTCTCAGCCAGTACATTTTGCAGGGTCTCTGCTTGCCGAGCACTTCACCAACTCACTCAGGAATAGATAACAAGCACATGTCTCACATCGTGGTGAACAACTTGCTCGGAGCATCGGCCTGCAGCCTCGTCGTCGTGGGACTGCATTTCTTTCCCTTCAGAGAGTCATTTAATCACTGGACGGTAATGAGATGCGTCCAGGCGTCGATAGCCGGCGTGACAATAGTGTCCGCCGGTGTGAACGTCTACACGCCGGTAATGTGCGTCGGGCTCGGATGCACAGGCGGAATAGTCTTCTATCTCGTGTCGAGACTCGTCTTTCAAAGTGCTCTGGAGGATTACTGCAATATCGTCGCGACTCATCTTACCTGCGCACTCGTCGGCAGTTTTTTCGTCGCCTTCTGTCGTCCTTCCGCCTATACCGACTACGGAGTTTTCACGATGCTCTTCAGTGTCGCCTGGCAAGTCATTTGTCTCGTCGCTATTGTAACATTGGTTGCTATTACAATGTCCGCGGCTTTCGCGTTACTCGATTGCTTTGGGCTTCTGAGAAACAGATCGGAATTCGTCAATCATTTGCGAGCCGTCGTCGCATTGGAGAGAGGACCGAGCAGGTAAAAGTATCGTTAATTAAATTTTTTTTATGAAGAAGAAAAGGTTCGTTGAGTAATTTATTCTTTTGATGTTTTGCAGGTCGTATCTGAAACGTATATTTTTACCGGACAGCGAGACTCTTTATCTTCAACCAGGAACTGCGCCAGTTCCCCGTAACGGAACTGTTGTGAGCCAACGATTTGCGAATTACGAACGCGCGTTGGCAAAGCTCGAGAAACCGAAATCCAATGAACTCCGTCAGGTCACTCAACGATCCTTGGAACCGGAAGTGGTCGTTGCGAGCTCAAAGCCGCTGAGCTTCTCGTCTCGAGCCGCTGAAAGTCCTCACGTGCTCGAAACGAGAGTCAGAAAATTCCGACAGGTTCATACAATGAGGTCTACGAATGAGCTTATCGTTTCTGGAGCCGCTTGCAATGAGGAAGCGATGGGTGACAATCGAATTCAACGCGTCAATTGTGACAATGACGATAAAGATAGCAAAGATGTAGAAAAGTCGAGAATTTGCTGCTCCGGAGACGTCGCAGAAGAACGCAAAGACGATGAGTCGTTGATCGAGAAATTCGCGACTCTCAATTCCGGACAAAGCGGCGATGCTGCCGAGAAAAGTCTGAAGAGACGGCACGAGCCTTATCGTCTTCACAGAACGAAGAAATTTATGAATCTGCAGCTGGAAGCTATCAGCGAGTACGACGAGAACGTTGAAATTCTAGTTAAGCCAAGGCCGGGAAGTTTCTCGAGCACGGAATCCGAAAGCGACGACGAATTCGCGGATATCACTCGGCGAAAATATTCGAGAAGCTTTGAAACGTCGGTTCGACGAACTTTGGAATCACGCGAGATTAATCTGTGAGTATCCTGCGCATATATAGAGTAAGAACTATGATAATCGTTGAAGACGCTGAGATGTTTAGTGTTTTTCTTTTATTAGAACTTATCGGCTATTCGTACAGTTATTACAGTATTTTACAATATACGTGTGATGGTAAGTTAAACAATTAAGGGCGTCTAATAAAGTCGTCGGTGCGCGCGAACGCGTACGCAAAAAATGGATTCAAGACCCGCGAACGATAACCGATCGTCCACTCGTGCGTGTTTTTTTTTTTTACATTTCACAATCGTCCGCTGCTCTTTGTTTTGCATCGAAAAAATGGAATTTTCGTCGCGGGCCGCTCGCGTTCGATTTACACAAGGACAACGTTTGTTCGTATTATTTATTGTCAGACGACGACGGTTTTGGACGGCGCCGTCATCGCTGGGCCGAAATTAAGTATCGAATCGAATTTATCCCCCCTTCCCCAAAAAAACTCGCTGAAATATATGTTGTATATATAATATAAATGGTCGAACGCTTCTTCTCTCATCACTCGAGACGAAACTCAATATGAGTATTTACAACACTGACGTAATGGCACGTTCGACGACGAGTTTTACACACAAATCGATTTCCACTCGTCGTCAACAATTATTAACTTTGTACATGATTCACGATAAACATTTCACTTCTCTCTCTCTTTCTCGCAATCTTTCTCTTCGTCGCGGGTCTCTGTTACCGAGACCACTCATTATATAATTCATATTTGTAAATTACAAAAAAAAAAAAAAAATAACGGAGTAAACAAATGTACAAACTTAACAAAAAAGACGATGATATCTCTATCTACGTACATGGCGGGACTCGGGCAGTGGAATCGCATCTTCGCATCATTTTCACGTTAAACAATACATACACATTATGTATAGAACATCCGCACGTTATTACACCGAGGAGGATTATACGTTACATGTAAAAAAGAACTAAACGTACGTTTTGTTTTTTTTTTTCGGTATATGGTACAAATGGCGTGTTTACGCGTCGAGAATATTTTTTCGCACGAGTCATTAGTGCCCAAAGATAAACGAGTATCGTTACCCTATTGCAAACCGCGTTGATTTACAAGAAAAAAATATATATATTTGAAAAAAAAATTAATTAGTCGCTGTCGCGCGTGACTCGGTATAGTACAACTACATCGTTATCATCGGAACAACACGTTACACAAATGTACAAATGGACGCCCTCGCGAACCGGGCGTTTGAATCGGTACCAAGAATAGTATTGTCAAAATATACACGGAATCATTATTAGCGTCGACGTCTTCCATTACTATTATCATTATCATCGTTCAACACGCTTACAACGAGAATAACGTACACTGTCACCGAAAGTGGCGGTATTCGCGGGTGAAAAAAATAGCCGCGACTACCATGGACGATCCTGTGAGTGCGATTCGACGAATTGACGATTAAAGTGGATCGTAATAAAGTTTTTTTTTCCCCTTTTCGCTAATAGCTGCCCAACATTTTTTTCATGAGATTGGAATTTCGCGATTGGTTGTGCTAAGAAACAGCAGCAAACATTGAATAATTCCGTATCAATAAAATCAACAATTCACTGCAGTGATAATATTAAATGTCTCATAGACTTCACTTCGAACATTCAACGAGCTGAGAAATACGATATAAAGTGTCGAGTAGTAAAAGAAGATTCAGGTAAAGTTTTAACGGTTGCGGACGAAAAATAATGGTCGTATTCAGCAGTAAAATGCAATTAATTAACATTGTCTAGACTCTGTTTAGTATTATGAAATTTCATGGAGCGTATGAACAGTAAAAACGTTGTTTTTATGAAAATGAATATACTTGTACAGGAAGCATTCGTGCATAATGCAGTCGAATATGCATGAATGCATCGGTGCATGAATTAAATTTTATCCACTCCTTTAATGCACAAACATTTCCTAAACAAAGCATATTAATTTTCTATAAAATAGCGAAGCGCCGAAATTGAGCCTCCGGCGGATAAATATTTCGATTAATAATTGAAAATTCCGCGAAACTTTGCCTTCGATTTTCGCTTAACCCTTCGCACCAGGGTTCATCTTGTTTCCCAGCTCGAAACTTTGCGCGTCGATCGATCCACCTGAATCTCATTTATCGCTGCGAGATAATCGTCGAACCGTCGAACGGCGTCTACAAGTCTCACTAACGCGAAGCGCACGACACGTGTGTCAATGTCCCTAGTGAAACCGTGGCGCAATTTGGACAGATGCGATCCCAACGTTTGGACTCATATGAGTTTACGAACTTCTCTCGACTCTCTCTCTCTCTCACGGCTCTCTCGTTCGGTACGATAAACTTTGACGGTTTGTACGACGACAAAAGCCTTTTCTCTGGCACAGTTTGCTCCATGTGTAACGCCGAAAGATCTTCGCCAAGTTTGCTTCGCTCCGCGTTAACTGCGCAATATTTCAGCGTACTTCCCAACCGCTCGTTACTCGTCCCGAACTATGGGCAATTTTACAACGCCGAACTTCCGAGTTTCTTCCAATATCGTTAGGCCAATTATCGCGAGAGAAAATTCGCCGCGTCGCGCAGACTTTGACGAACCGCGAGAAAACGTGCGTCGACTGACTCGAGAGAAACTCGCGGGGACAAGAGAAATATACACCGATGGCACTTGCATACAAACGCACATAACACAGTAACGCTCGCTGATTTTTTGTTAAACTTCTCCTCTCCAACAGCGACGCAATAACGAGGTTTAACGATAAGTTGGATGTCCCAGTTCAGTTTTACGATCAAGTGAAACGCATTCGATTTTTCGTAACGTGCCAGACAAATTTTCACCACTTTGCCTCAGCTTAAATAGAATTTTTTTTTTTTTTTTCAGATAAATTGGTATCCTCGCATTTGTGCAGCAATGATTTGTCTATTTCACTGATAAATATTCGGTGGAATTTAAGAGGGGCAGTGTGAGTCGTTGACATGATAAAATAGTCGTTGACGAGATTAATTGACGCTATAAGAGATATGCAACAACTATATTCGTGAGTAAGGGAAAAGTCAATTCGAGAAGAATGTAAGAGATATTATCATCGATGGTCACTTGTGTGGAATAATTTTCTCGTGAAACTGATCGGGGACATCCAAGGTATCTCACACTTCTTAATATTTCTCTCTTTGTATCGTCGTCTCGATAGCTGAATATAACGATCGACGGCAGCAGCTGCTCGGTGAGAGTCGCTCACCAGTGACTAGTTTATTGGCTGCTCGGCGCACTCGGGCAGAGATTTAGGCCATTCCTCACCACTGGATATTTGCATATTAGGCCCGTTTTCTACCCTCGTTTCCCGCGCACGATTTCATCTTCCTTCGTTACTCCTATTACTCTGCCTCCTTTCTTTTAGGAATTTACAGTCCAATGTGGAATGTATAAAATGTACAATTAATTACAGATCCTCCTGAGGCGTTATCGCGCCCGGCGTTGTAGCTGCCTTGGAAGTCGAGCCTGATCGTAGAAACGTCGTTGCGTTTCATGCGTCCGGCGTTTGCTAGGTCATCACCGTGTCGGTGAGATCGTCCTTCAACCATTGTGGAATCGTTCGGGATCCCAGCCTCTTCAGAAGCTTCACCAAAGCAGTATTGTGCGATAGGTAATACCTCTGCAATAAATAACCAACGGTGTGAAATTCATTTCTGTCTATTTATACTTTTATGTACTTTTTTACACTGAGGTGTAAAAACTTAGGTTTTTTATAGTAAAAATATCTCAGTGGTTTACACTGAAACCGCGAAGATAGTAATAAATGTACGAGTGATAAATATGCAACAGACATATTCCATTCGTTCTTACACAAATTTGCCAGAGAACCGAAGGTGTCGATAAACGCGCGCCCATTTTTACCCACAAAAACTTGGCCTCTAAATTCTGAATACGCTTTGAGTTATAATAATTTTCTCGACGATAATATGCAATTGTTGGTTGTAAATGAACGCTCACCTGTAGCAATTTGTAAGATCTGTCCTCCATCGGTGGATACTGCCTTCCCTTGCTCTTACCG
The DNA here is from genome assembly GCA_964034905.1 of Itoplectis maculator. Taxonomy (NCBI): domain Eukaryota; kingdom Metazoa; phylum Arthropoda; class Insecta; order Hymenoptera; family Ichneumonidae; genus Itoplectis; species Itoplectis maculator. The sequence goes on from OZ035857.1 coordinate 10,239,369, forward strand.
AGACACTTGGTGCGATCCTCGTTGGTCACCTGACAGAAGAATCCCTTTTTCGGGTCGTACCTCAGGTGCGTCGAGTAATTGAACGCCGGTGTTATTTTTAGGAACCTCTGGAGCTCGTGCAACGTCTCGACGGGATTCTGTCTCAGCTGCTCGCCGTCGATAATGTGCAACTGTTGCGGCGCGTAATACGACAGCCATCGCTCCAAGTGCTGGGCGTATTTGCCGGGATTGAGGCATCTGTTTCGCAGATCTCGCAGCGGCTTCGGCGCCGTGTCACTGGCCGTTATCACCGAGTGAAATGTGTAATTGTTGGCCACCGGATCCCCGTGAACTCGGGTGTGTTGGTACCACGAGTAAGCACGTCTCGCCGGCGACAATAGTATCGTAATCAATTTAGCGCGCGGCAGAAGCGAGTGCGCTCGTCTCGGCACCAGTTCGCCGTCGAAGTAGGTCGCCGACTTCTCGAACAGGTAACGCGAGCTCTCGTTCTTCGCGGCCGGGAAGAAGCTCATGTACCTGTCGCGAAACGAGAAACCTCATGAATCATTTGCTATTAAATTCTCGCTGGAGATTTTTCTACGGGCTTTACGATCCTCATTTTACGAGGCATTCGCGGCCGCGGTGACTCACCAGTCCAGGCCTTTGTAGTAATTCTTCCCGTTGAAAAATTGTATCTCCTCGAAGGTATCCGGACTCGGAAGATTGCTGCTTATCGCTGGGTGAATTGACAGAAACGTGTAGAGAGCCGTCGTACCTGTCTTCTGGGGTCCTATTACCAGAAACCGAGGCAGCTGGTCGCACGTTTTGTTTCTCGACCAGATTTTTTGGTGCCTCGTGTCGTCGCAGGGATTCTGAAATAATGTCAACGGTCATTAATTATGCCCATTTATCCGCCCTGGCCATTACGACCTGTTTTATCGACCAAGAATAAAAATTTCTATATCGCATAGTAATTTAATCAATTTATTAAAAAAGAAACTGATAGCGATTTTTCCTACATAAAGACATTGTTTTTTTTATTTTACTTGAAAGTCCTCAATTATGACTCATAATTGTGGTCTTGCCAAATTATATGTAGGATCTTTCAAGTAAAACAAAAAAAACAATGTCTTTACGTAGGAAAAATCGCTCAGTTTCTTTTTTTTTTTAATTGATTAAATTACTGTGCGATGTAGAAATTTTTATTCTTGGTCGATAAAACAGGGCGCACTCGGCGAGAATTAGCTATATAACGGTGTACTTACTCCCCAAACGGGATCCGCTTCTTCGGGGTACATCTGAAAGTATCTATCGCCTAACTGAAGTGGCGGTGCGCTCGATAGCCTGAGATTTGTCCAGCACTGAATGAATTTTATCACCGACTCGAACGTATAGAGGGCCAGTCGATCGTTTCCGTAATTCGACATGTGCGTCATAAAAATGTTGATCTGCGGACGAAGCGATTGGTTGATTAATTAAAGCGCACGGTATAACAGTCGGACGTGAATCGCGAGGGCTGATCCAGGTACTCACTGGATTATAGACAATAGTTTGAAAGAGTTCGCCTCCTTGAATGGACTCGTCCAGCTTCTCTCTGTGGCCGGGATATCGATCGATAAAAATTGTGTGAGTGAATAGACCGCAGGTTTGTCTTGGCAGTACCTGAAAGAGTAATCATGAATAATTATTTTCTCTCGTCTCGTCGACTGAACTACGAATTTTACAAACAAAAGCGCGAGGAACAAAAAAAAATGCATTTTTTTTCTTTTCTTTTTGTTTCGCCACTTCTATCGGCCCGACGGAATTGAAGAGGAAAGTAAAGTTTAATGGAGCTTTGAATGCTCTATTAGTTCTGCAAGTCCGGGGAAGACTCCATTGTCCTTCGAGGAACTTCAGTGCATTGTGACGAGAAAGCGTTATAACTGAAGTATGAAAACTAGGGTAAATGTACCGTTTGTGGCGACCCCGAGAATTTCGCGACATTAGTCACTTTTCCGCAGTTTTTCAGTGAATACTTGACGAAATAATTTTCTCGTATATTCTATAAATGTACAGCTTTTGTGCTTTGTGCATTTTTTTAATAAAAAGATTTCAGCCTTTTCTTTTCTCAGTGAAACTTCAGCATTTTAAGCGTAAGGAAATTTTTTTTTTTTTTTATAAAGTGCCACCATAGACACGAAGATGTTTAAATAGTTCACTTCCTCACTGCAAACCCCCGAAATTTCGGAAACCAAAAAATAGCCACAAACGACTACTCTACAATTCTATTGGCTTTTCTGTGTGTACCATGATGTTACGATGAATGAATCCTCGACGCAGTCGAGCTGGTCTCAGGTGCGGATACTCCTCGGTGCTCGTCACCTTGATGTTCCAGACTTTCTTCCACGCTTCGTACAGACCCTCGTGAACCGGATAGACCCCCGAGTGGTGGGGACTTACGCTGTAACCGCTTACGGTTGGTATACCGTGGTCTTTCGCGAATTGTTTGTTCAGTCCCATGTCCAATTGCAGATGCGTTACATTCTCGTAAAGATGGGGCTGTTGGTGATTCCACATGTGGGAAAACCACGTAAATCTGAAAGTCACAAAAATTCAATTAATAAAATTCGGGCTCATATAAAACTAATAGCATTTCCCAAAGTCTCATAATCGATTTTTATTTTATCCATATACGTATTCTTTATAAAATTTCTAATACTAGTTTTATTTTTTAGATGGAACATCTTTTACCTGTCGACGTTCTCGAGGAGCATATCGTCCCCCAAATTCTCCTCCGACGTCCCGTGATGGAAATATTTCCCGGAAAACCCCAAATTGAACTTGAATCCGGGTACCAACGCCTTTATCCTCTGTTGGGTCGCGAGCAGGGCGAGGACGTCGTCCTTCTTGAGTCGCGTACCCTTCTCACCCACAAATATGTCATCCACATCCACCAGGATCATCCGGTTCAGGCTGAGACTCAACTGACCGTGGGACAAGTAGGACAGGGAATCGAGAAGCAGAAGCTTGTGGAGCCAGAAACGCAACCCACCGCCAAACAGGACCCTCTGTATTCCGTCGTATCTGCCGTGATCCTGATGAGAAGACAGAAACACAGGGAATTACACAAAAGTCTTCGAGAGATATCATTTCTTTTTGTTATCCCGAGGGATAACAAAACTGAGGTATTTATTTCCCAGTTGGGTTACATTATAATATATATGAAAAAGTATATTGCGTTATTATAATATCAATGTTCTTTATATAGGAAACATAAGTAATACAATAATAGAATCAAGAAATACATAATTCAGCGTTAAAATACTGAATATTATTCAAGCAATTACTTTCAATATCCTGCCAAGTGTTTAATGACGAAAAATTAATAAAAAAAAATTCCCAAAAAATGAATAAAAATTTTGACAAAAAATAAATCGTCTAGAAGCAATAGTTTCCGGAGACACCAGTCTCTGAAGTCGCGATTATGCGCAGTCAACTATCGGTACTCCCACAAAGTACGGAAATACCTCCGGCAGCGCCGTATAATTATATGCGATATAACCGGAGTACGTGCCTCTTCCCTCGTCTGCTAAGGGCATATGTAAATTATCCAAGTGAAGACAGAAATAGAGGAGAGAAGCGATCGTCTGCGTGGTAACCGAGGAAGACGAGAATATACACGGTCCGTTAATTGCATCGGTCGCCACCCGCCGTTAATCCAAGTGTGTTACGAAGTGGCATTGTTCTCGCTCACCCATCCAATTTGAGCGAATTTCCACACGTTTAAGTGACATTATTTTTACTTGAAAATAGTACGCGAAGGCGACAACAAGTATGTTTTTTTTTACGAAATTCGAGGCGTTATTTCTTGTAGCATTCAATATCATTAAACACTGGTAACAGTATAACTTGGATTTACAGTGCGCATGAAGCTGCTCCATCCCCCAGAGATCTCTTTCTTCTCATCCCTTGAACGACCCAACCCACAACTGCAACGTCCCCGACCACCTACCCTCGGCATCAAGAGAGCTTGTTAGCAGTAAACAATAATAATAATCTCGTTGATAACCTCATTACGTGCTCACAGGTGGGCTATGCGGGTCCGGATGAGCTTAGCCCCCTCTCCCCCTGCCCCCTCTACGCCGTCTCTTGCCCCCCATGCCCGATCGTCCCGACGACCCGGCAGGTAATTAAATCAGGAGCCAATCAACCGTAGGCTGATTCGATTAATGAGCAATGCCGCGGCTCACTCCGTTCACCGTTCACATATAGCCGAGTGGAAATAACAATTTGCTTCAACGCTCACACGAATCGTTCGTCCTGTTATAACCGTGTTACTGTCATATCTGTCCTCGGAAAATGAAAACGAAACAACGAAAAAAAGTGGGATGCGCTGACACGTGAAACAACGCCGGAATTATAGAGCTACCGGATTTTTTTTTTTTTTTTTGTAATCCATCAACCGAAGAATTTTTCGTAGTATCATCAATCGGTCTTTTCAGTGATAAACGAATCGCAAATTGAGAGGAAAATTGAAATTAGTATTGAAGAGAAAAAACAAGGTCGATATTTCGATCTATTTTTTTTTCTTTTTTCTCTTGCATAGTTAAAAAAGCATGTTAATTTACTTTCGACGGAGGATAATATAGCTGATGGGTGAGATATTCCGCTTCAGTTATAAAAAATTTAAAAGACTTTGATGCATTTTTATCGATTATCAATTCTTACGATATAGTAATAGAGGGAACATGGGGGACGCGTGGGATGTTCGGGACGCGCTGAAGCGAACTTTATTAATTTATTATAACCGTGCAGAAATCGGAGTAATAAAGCATGAATGACAGTAAAAAGGAAGTTTTCTCGTTGCGCCGGTAGAGACAAAGTGCCGCACGTGAACGTGCGCACCTGGACATCGTTTCGAGAGTTTTCGAGATATGAAAAAAATATATTGCACCGATATAAAATTCTAGATTTTTATTATGCATACAATCTTTTTCCTATATCACTGATTTAAATTCCTCGGGGAAACAGATAACGTACGCAAAAATCTAAAATGCGTTTGTCCTAACTCTTCTTAACAATTTTATAATTTACCTTGAAAATTGTCAAATATCACGTCAGCTTTTAATATATACGCTGTATTGTTATTTTTTGTTTTTAGATTTTCTAGATTTTTATTATACATACAATTTATTTCCTGTATCACTAATTTAAATTCCTCGGGGAAGCAGATAACACAAAAATCTAAAATGTGTTTGTCCTACTTTTCTTAACAATTTTATAATTTACCTTGAAAATTGTCAAATATCACTGTCAGTTTTTAATGCTGTATTGTTATTTTTTTACATTTTATTTCTGTTTCTTTCAGCGACGATAAACAATTTCCGGAGGAAAAAAATCTGTAACATTGACTGTTATAACGGTGGCTCGTAAAGTCGTCGGCGGAGCGGCGTACGAGGCATTCGCGGAGCTTGCGGTGCTCTCGCGTGCAGAACTCACTGCGTTGCTGGCTGCGGGTACTTGAGATTTCTCAGCGACCCTGCGCTCGGCTTTCAGGGCGAGCACAGCGAGGCAACGGGCGAGCAGCAGCCACCACCACCACCCCCCGGCATACACCGCGCTACAGAGGATCACGTCGTTTCTCCGAGAATGCCCAGCACTCGGGGCGCGATCCTCGCCTTTCGTTTTACCCCGGAATCTCGCAATCGCGAATTCCTTCGCGAATGTAAACGCGACTCGGAACAGCTTTACGAATTGTTTTAGTTCTTCGAGCTTTGGGTTGAGTGGCACATATACATGTGTACACATATACAATACACACACATATACACCTGTTTACCTGTGTAAGTGTGTACATTTGTGTGTGTAAACCGCGCTGGCAAAGAATGCGGATGGTATTGAGCTTAACTCGTCCTTCTGCGTGCCTACATTGTTGTGACCTGACCTAGCGCAAGAAACCGTCGGCTACACCGTCGTGCAGCTTTTTATCGAGCGTGAGACGCTACTCGCGCCCAGCATTCGTTTCGCGGGGAGAATTTATTTCTACGGAAATAGCGTCTGTGCAAATATGAGAGTATTTTGCGAGTTGCGACGTACTGTGATTTTTACTTTACTTATGATGTTTCGGGAGAAAAAGGAAAGAACGGAAGCCGTGGAATTTGCGATTCGCTTATCACTGAAAAGACTGATTGATGAGAACTACGAAAAATTCTTCGGTTTATGGATTGCAAAAAAAAATCAGGTAGCTGCATTCGCTTCGCGGGGAGAATTTACTTCTACGAAGCCATGGAAACATTACTGCAAATATGGAAATATATACCATACTCCCTTCGGGTTATGAGCCGAACGTATTGCTGGCGATACGTTCGGCTCATAACCACGCTCCACTATCCGACAGTTGTCTCCAACAGTTTTCGAGCAAAGTGAACAAAAAAATGTCGTTTGACGTACGAAATTTGCAGTCCCCCCCCTGGATGAAATTCATATCAGTTCAAAGGCTGAGAGTTTTCCAATCGCGCGACGCTCGATCAGCGAAAAAAGGAAAAAAAGTATACGAGACATATTTCGAAATTGTTGTGATTGCGCAAAAACGGAAACCATTAAAACCGTCACTATAAATATGGTAATATTTCTCATGCACTCTGCGGTTTATGAGCTGAATATATTGGCGATCATATCCACTGTCCAATAGTTCTCGAGTCAAGGAAAAAAAATAAAAGAAAGAAATCGTCGCTTGAAGCATGGAATTTACAGCTCGCCCCGCGGATGAAAAATCCGAGGCCGGTCAAAGGCCAAAAGTTTTCCAATCGTCTTGGAGCTCTATTCGTTCGCTGCAAAAAAATACTCGGGGGACTCGGCGCACGAATTCTCATTTATGACTGAACAATGCAGCCGTCAAAGTGAATTAACCACTCGAGCGTTCTCGAGCGGGATTTTTCAACTCCAATTGGTAGTATTGCCAGATGTAAATGCTTTCGACGGAAGAGTCAAAGCGAGATGAAAGCAGAGAGGGAGAGGAGAACGAAAAAAAAAAAAAAAAACGCTGGGCAAAGTGACCCGAGGGAAAATTCGACGAATTTAGCGCTTCGTCCCAGTGACCCTCGATTACCTTTTGTGATTGCGGAGAAAAAAAAATTGCCACTGCATGATCGAGCCGCCAATGACGTTATAACGTCGTTGACGTCGTCTCAGGAGGTTCGAGAGGCTTGGACCTCTCGAGTCTTCTTCGTCGCGAGGCAACGATTTTCCTAGTTTTAACGCCAGGAAAAACTACACTGAGAAAAAAAATTGCTCAATCCAACAAAATGTACCGTTGCGGGTGGTGAAATAAATATTTTGCAAATTAGACAAAATATTAAATTGATCGAAGCAACTGGATGATAGAATTAAAAAAATCTCGATTAGCATTGCCGAATATTTTGTCCAATCTGCAAAATATTTATTTTGCCGCCCGCAACCGCTTTGTTGGATTGAGCAATTTTTTTTTCTCAGTGTAGTGGCATACTGGGAAAATGTGTTGTCAACGAATCAAAGTTAACGAAACTTTTGAATAAATATTTATTCATACTACCAAATTTAAACCAAATCATATATTTTACAGTTTCTTCTCTCGGTGCTGAAAAATACGCAGAGCCATTGAGAAGCGTCGGTTGGTCTGTCTTTCTCTCATTTCCCACCGACGACGGACAATCGAGGCTGCGGCATAAACGAGGCTCGCTCGTAATTGGCCTTTATGGGATGAGACGCTAACTATACCAGCAGTGAATGAACCTTCGAGAGGGAAAAAAAATAAGGGTCACCCGGAGCGGAGGAACGAGCGTTGCGGAATCGGCGCGCAGGGCAAAGGGGAAGGGCAGGGAAAGGGCGGCGGCGCCGGTGAATAATTGATTCTCAGCGGCATCGATGAAACGCTCCGGTGCATCGCGTAACCGTGGTTACCCTTGATGTCTTTTAGCCGGCTACCCTATTGCGAAACGCTCGGATTTCTCATTTTGACCGCGCCATTACCGACCCAGACTCGAGAGTCGTAACACACCGATATTAATCGAACGTTTGCGCGCAGGTGAGACGCTTATCAGGATTTGATAATTTTTTGTTTTATTTTTGGATTCCGCCCTCAGCTGCGTATTGGAAATTTAAATCGACTCTTGATTTGGCTACAAATAAAAAAATATTCCTCTGGCTCCAAGGCATATTTTTTTAATGGCTGATTGAAAAAAAAAAAAAAAATATCGTTCGAATATCGTTCTTTATAAAATCATAATTTTTCCAATGTAGATTTTTCACCAGGGTATTGATGCTTTTGAAGTTTGTTAAAATGGTTTATTTTGTTGAAAAAAATTATTCCGGCGGCTTTTAGCTCCGAAAAATATTTTCATACGATCGCAACTCTGGTTGCAAAAAAAAATGAGAGCTCAACTGTTTCTCCATGTCCACGAAATCTGTTTCTATTTAAGAATACATTTCACGAAGTTATAAATTCACTTCATGTATCTTGGCTACACTTTTTCCTCACCCACGTTTAATTTTTTTTTCGTCCTTTTTCCAGACCCTCATCATCTCCGCGTCTACTGCGTGGTTCCAGCTTTACGATTATTTTTACTACCCCGTAGAATGCATAGAAAAAAGGAAACCGAAAAAAATAAAATAAAAAAACAAAAGCTGATGTTGGCGATCGATGAGTCGTCATGGCGACGAGAATTTTGCTCACGCACGACAGAATGTTAAATTTCGCGCGAGGATATTTTGTGTACAATAAATTCGTACACATGTGTAGGAAAAGATACATACATAAATGTGTATGAATATAATACCTGTATTACGGTGGCAAGTGGACTCTTGTTCGTCGGATAGTCGAGGCTGTCTCTGTGCGCCCAAGCGAGAGGCTCGTACGTGCTGTGGTTTGCCTGAAAAATGGTCCAGTCGCCGCCGGGCAATGGTCCCCAGGCCGTTTCCCCGGATCTGGTCAGTCTGAGGATAGGCGAGGCGGCGTTCAGCTGCGCATCCTGCGGTCGGAGAGACGACAAAGTGAGAAATAAAAATAATAATAAAAAATTGGATATATATATATATACAGAAGACAATTACAGCTCCGCGCTCCAATCTCATTTATCTCTCGGGCGGACGTGATAAATGCATTTCATAAGTACGCGCAAATTGTATTGTTATAATCTCGCTTATCGCGCGGTACCTTTAGCCTGAGATTCGTGTGTATGAAGAGGGGAAATCCTTTGAGCTGCGCCCCGACGAGGCTCTCCTCGCCCGGCGGTGCGAAACCCACGATACCGACCGAGTACTCGCGGCAGTATTTGTCGAGCAGCTCGCGATTCCACTTGTCCATCTGCAAGTACTTGTTGAGATTCTCGAACACGAGCACGCCGTAGCGTCCCTTGTCGAGATTCGTCAGCACGGGCAGACTCTTTCCCGCCACCTCCACTTTGTACCTGCGAACAATCGTATCGTCGAATTAAATCATCAGGCACAATATTTCATTTATTCATTTTTATTTATTTTCATTTATTCACATTTACTAGGAATGGTGACGTTCTAGGCCAGACCAGAACCTTGCGATTTTCGGCGAAAAAAAAATTTCAATTTAACGAAGTTTTAAAACCCTATCCGATGGGAAATTTCCCGCTGATTCCAAATATGATCGGTTTTTGCCCGAAAAATAAAAAATTGTGGGAGAAAAACGCGAAAAACGATTTTTCACTTTTTCCCAATTTTGGCATTTTACTAAAATCGGTGTAATTTTTCTTTGGATCAATATAATCGGAATTTTCTTTTTGCATTCGAAAAGAAATTCTTCAACGAAGAGAATGTCGCCAGGTGGAACGCGATATCTCGATTTTTCAATTTTTTGCAGATTTTTAAAGTTGACCCTCAAAAACCGCAATTTTTTTCAAGGGGTACCCCTTGCGTTTTTTGCGAAAAAAAAAATTTCCGATTTAACGAAGTTTAAAAACCCTATCCGATGGGAAATTTCCCGCTGATTCCAAAAACGACAGGTGTTTGCCCGAAAAATCGAAAATTCGAGGAGAAAAACGCGAAAAACGTTTTTTTTCTGACAAACTCCCAAATTTTACGATATTAAACATCAAACTGCTGCCGGTTTCCCACCGACCAATCAGATGCTGAATAAATCGACAACAATGTTTGCTCACGAACTTTTACATGGAGGATTTTAATTAATTTTTTTATCTAAATGTATTGAACACAAAAAAAAATGAAAATCGCAGTATTCGAATTCGAACATATCTGAAGCAATATCTAGTCGCGAAATTGATATACCCGAGTCGATCGCGATATTTCATTAATTTACCACTTTTAAAAATAAATATACTCTGAAAAACAAATAAAAAAACCCCGGATCGAGTATTTCGTCATAGCTCCGCCTGTCAGTTCGGTCTGCCGAATATTCTCGGGCTTTGCGCGTATCGATGCATATCTGTATATTCGTCTTGACGCAATTTTCCACGCTGCCGCGCGCGTATATACGCTCGAGGGCCGGTCCACGCGCGTTCAGGCTTCATTCGTTAATGGCGCGTCCATCAAATGCCGCGAAGACACAGCCGCCGGTCGAAGTTAATTAAGTAATCAAGAGCAGAGTGCTCACCGTGCGACGCCCCCGTTATATTGCGTACATATTCACCCGCAGCGTATATGTATACATATACGTTGTGCATATACGCCTATACATATATTTTAATACATATGTACATGTACATAGGACACGTACATGTCGTTATATCCAACAGATTTTCTCTTTCGCGTTCCACACGAAGCTCCGAGCATTTTCCGCAAACTCTACTTCTTCATGTCATCCGCATTTCCTACCTTTCTGACGCGTTATTATTGTCAGATGCACCAGAATGCATTATTATACGCATCCTTCCCGACCGAGCTGCGCCTGCATCGACGGCGACCGGGGCCAATCGGCGCGAAAATTATTCGGTGTGTCGCAGGTATGGCTGATAAAAAAATAATCGATAAACGCGGTGTCATTTTCTTTGTTTATCACGTCTCTTTACCATATTTTTTTAAAGGCATCTCCGATGACACAGCGCGTGCATCTGCACTGCTGCCGTTTTTTTTCTACCTATCTCTGCGATTCGCGTACGCGTTCTCAAATGAGATGTACCCACGAATGGAATCCCGATACGCCAGAGCTCGTCACAGCGCCCGGAGGCGCTGCTGCTTCGCCCGTCGCTGTGATATCTCTGTGCTATATGCTTGCGTCGTGGAACACGAAGACGCCAATCTAATTTCGCGAACACTGCATTTTCTTCCCTTATTTTCGCATACCACTGCGAATAAATTTACTACAATGAGTGTCTGCTTCATTAATCTCAGTTTACCTTCGTATGCAGGCTGTGCATTTTTTTTCAACCGCACTACAACTCAACGTCAATTTTTGGGTGGGGGTCAAAATAGCGAATGACCAAAATAACGAATGGCTAAAATAGCGAATACAAAAATGATGAACGTCTGAATCTAGAATAGTTCTCATTACGGAATTCACTATTTGAGCCATTCGTTATTTTGATCATTCGCTATTTTAACTGCATTTTAATAAAATGGGGGGTCAAAATAGCGAATGGTCAAAATAACGAATGGCTTAAATAGTGAATTCCGTAATGATAACCATTCTAGATTCAGACGTTCATCATTTTTGTATTCGCTATTTTAGCCATTCGTTATTTTGGTCATTCGCTATTTTGACACCCACCCATTTTTTTCTGGGGTAGAATATACGATTTATATATAGATGGATATATCATCGTCGTATAGATGTACGCAATAATTACATCAAGTGTGTATTTTTGAATATTATTTATTTTCACAGGGGGGAGGGGGGGGGGGGGGATGTCGCGGTCGACAAAGGTGGAGCAGCAATGGTCCCCTCCCCCCATTGCGTAGTTGGGGGATGCTGCTCTCGTGTAGACTTTTCTCCCTCCCTGTCTCTCTCTTTGCACAAGCCGACGAGAAAGAGGGATGTTGCGGGTTTGAATGGCGGCATCGAGAGGCGCGGGGAGGAGGGCAGGCGAGTTTCGCGAATGCAAAACATCGAATTACGCGCGCGGAGCTCGCAAGCTCGAGTGGCGCCCACTGCGCGGTGTGTATCACTCGTAGAACTCGAGAGCTCGCACGCGATTTCGTTCGCAGCGGACTAACCGTTCACGCTTCGGAATTTCCGAGCGACATGTTTTCCCAAAGCTCCGCGCGCGCGTCCCCTCGTCGCGTGTTCTCCGTGTACCTTCGCGTATTTTCGCAAACTCCCGAGCGCTTTTGCAACACTTTCCCCCGCAAAACACTTCGCCGTTCGCAGGCTTTAATTCCGCTAACCGCGGGCCTCGCCCCACGTCACCTCTGGCATCGTGCAAGCCTCGTTCGTATATATATCTGCCTGACAACGAATTCGCCCGTGCGTCGAGCCTGTCCTTCTGTTTTCGTTCCGCGCCGATGGAAAACACCCCTGAGCCCCTGAAATCGCGGCGAATTCTCGACCGGATTGGCCCGGGCCTGATGTGCACGAGGGATTAACGAAAATCGATCGTCGATGCTGAAAAGTTGAAAAGATTTAAGAATTAAAAAAAAATTGCAATGGCCAAAAAAAGAAGCTAGGCGAGAAAGAATAAATGAAGCCTAAAATAGAATTACCAAAACTCTGTGAAAGAAATTATTGTCTCTTTTAAAAATTCCATAAAGAATGGTCGGAAAAAAAAAAATAAATGTTCTTATTAAAAAATTACAGAAAAAACTTTTTCTTTTTTCTAAAATAGAATTACCAAAACTCTGTGAAAGAAATTATTGTCTCCTTTAAAAATTCCATAACGAATGGTCGCAAAAAAATAAATAAATGTGTTAATATTAAAAATGACAGAAAAGCCTTTTTCATTTTTGCGTTCTCGGTGGGAGTCGCACATTTTTTCTGAGAATTCTAATTGTAATTAAATTTTTTATACCAATTTCGCGAGGTACCGCGTTTTTCGCAATTTGCAGGAAGAAAGTAATGAGGTGCCCATGGTCGCAGGATGAAAATGCAAAATTCAGGGACCGTGTGTGTTTTCCGAGCTTTTTGACGCGAGCTTGCGGGAATTCAAGCTCGGTTCGGCGAATCCGTGAAAATACGCGCGAGACGCGAAAATATTGACGTGTTTTGTCCGAGCTTCGTGATGCCTTACGCGTCATTATGAAAAAAATATCAAACACGCCCGAACGAAACGTCGGATAGTAATCCTGTTTGTTAGAAAATATATTCGCTCGAAAACCTTCAGTCGCGCGGGTATATTCGTGGCATGTGTAACGCGGCGAAGAATTCCTCGGGAAAAATAGAATTGGCCGCAGTGGAAAGCGATCCGACCCGGCGCCGAATGGACAGGATGAAGGGATCACCGAGGCGAAGGGTTTTTTTCCGGGGTCTTCGCAGAGGGAACGAAATAAATGATCGCGACGCGAAAAAACAGACAGAAATAGAGAAAAACAACGAATACCCAACCGAAACGTCAGAGTGCGGTTTGCTGGAAAATTTGCGATGATAATGTAAAAAATCGTAAATCATTTTTCCCCCCAATCCACAGAATAATTTTTTTTTACGTAATTTTAAAAAATCGATGTTTTTTTATTAAAAAAATCCTAAATTCGTGTACAGGTCGAAAACTGCAAAAATCAACGTCTCAAGATTTTTCAGGCAAACCTATCAAAAATTCCAACTCCAAATCAGCATCGGGCCCAACTTAGCCCAACTTAGCCTTCGCGGAAGGAAACGAAATAAATGATAAAGAGACGCCCCGAAATAAATGATAGACAGACAACGCCAGCGACGCTCGCTGCGAGTCTTGAGATCGCTTTTGTCGAGCCTAAGAACGAGCGAGTGAGACCTGTGTATGAATATTACCTTTCCTCGCGCTCGCCGTCTCCGAGAGAGCTGGTTTTGCTTCCTCGGTGACGCTCGGAGGAGCGGACGATTTTTTCTACATTTTTTTTTCTTGCATCGTCTTCCATTCTTTTTTTTCCTTGCATCTCTCGCTCGCTCTGCGTAGATCCTGAGGATGGGAATCTAATTTGAAAGCATCGCCCGAGAGGCGCAGCTGTTGGATGCCTCGCGGAAACTCGCCCCGAGCATTGTGCCACTGCGCTATATAATCCTGAGAGAAGAAGGACCACTACCTACTCTCCGCTCATTCTACGGCGTTGACGTCGTCGTCGCTGGAGTCGCGGAGCGCGCGTTCGAATTCACGCGCATTGTCGCTCGGAGCCTCTGGGCTATGTTATGCTCGCGAGAGATTTTTGCGATGAAGAGACCCGCCAGCAGTTTCGTCGTGCTATGGGTCCCCGGCTCGGGGGCGCGTTTCTCGCCTGTCTCGCTGCCACCCCCCTCCCCCCCCCCCCTCCCCCGGCCTCGGGGGCCAACAGCCCTGCTGTATTTATTATTCTTTTGTGCACGTGAGAGGCGAGAGAGAGAAGGAGAGACCATAGTGAAGAATCATTCGCGCTCTCTCCGTCGTCTCTTTATCATAGTCCGTATATTGCACCGCTATGTGGAATAATAAATCACGGAATAGTGCAAAATTTGCGGCCGTTGTTTCGTATAATCGTATTGGACATCCCGTGAAGTCACTTGGATGAAGTGTCTCGCTCGAGGAAAATGTTTGTTTCGAGTAAGTGGACCATTTTTTTTTCTTTTTTTTTTTTTTTCGAGCGAAAATTGATTAAATTGCTGCGAGTGAATTATCGAATACCGAAATGACGCAAATTCGTGAATGCGTGTTGGTCATTTTGGGAATGTTATGTAAGCGCACGAGGGCTGATGCGGATTACACTCAGGCGTGAGTGAGAATAAATAATTAAATAAATAAATAGATTAATTAATTAATCTGCTGCATGGAACGTTTCAAATGATCATTTAATGAAAATACATTTTAATTTTAGGTATATTGAGCGACGCGGTAGATTTTAATCCCATCGCCACAATTTTCATTCCCAATGAACAATTAGCAAATGCTTTAAAATCCCTCAACAACCTCAACGTCTAAAGACGCAAGTCACGCTGATAAATTTAAGACACGAAGCTCGATTGTCTTCAGTCTCACTTTCTGCGCCAAAAGTGCGAGCTCGTTTATTATCAGTCGGTCCTTCTATAATTACTATATACACATCACCACCGTCACTGCGACTCCGACTACTATTACTGCTGTTGTCATTACTACTGACTCCTGCGACTACTTTTACTGTTACCAGTACTATGACTTCTACTATTTGTATTGTTACTAATACTATTATGACTCCTTCTACTGCTACTATACTACTGATATGGCTCCTACTATTACCTCTACTATTCCTACGACCACTATGACTCCTGCTACAACTTCCACTATTACTACTACTATGATGCCTACTTCGACTACCACGACGGCAGTATAACGGCACAACGGACATGTTCCACGAACAATTTTGAGCTAATCCAATTAGCCCGCGGAGGGGTGTGATTCGATTAACTTCCGGTTGGTCGTTGGCGCGCGAGAGCAGCGCCGAATGGAAGAGGCGCCGCGCGCGCGCTCCCGGTGAGAATCTCCCTCGGGATCAGTCGACCCTGCGCGCGCCTCTCGCGCGATTCGCGTCAGCATATCTCTGACGCGCTGCTTCAAAGTCTCCGGTTGCTCGTTCGCCGCCGTAGCCGCGCGACTTATACGCTGCGCGCTCGCTCGCGACTTCCGCATTCAAATCACGTAACGCCGTGACTGGTGCACGATGTCCCGGCCGCTACACGTGACTCTCACGTCTCCGCGCCGATTGCTCGAGAATGAGCCGAGCCCAGGTCGACCCGGAGTCGAGTCACCCGATACACCTTTTGTCCTTCCCCTCCATTTTTTTTTCGCCGCGCTTGCAGCATCGACTCGCATCATCGCGCGCACGCGACGCGATTGATATAACAATCAGCCTCGTGTCCTCCGCGCGAATGATCAATTTATTCTTCCTCGCCCGGCGCGCCGACTTGTAATCGTCGCTATTCGCTTGCGGCCCGCGTCTCCGGACATTCCAATCACGTACGAAGTGTCGCTGTCGTTGGGAATTAAATTAAAAATAAAATTGAGAATAAAAAGAGAAACAGAATGTTCTTACATCTTGCTGCGAATGTCGCGGTCCTTGTGAAGTCGATGTAACTCGGTTAATTACAGTTTGAACTTCGAGAGTTTCGCTATGTAAGTTTCGACGTCTTCGCGGTGCTATTTGCATTGCATTGTTGCATTGTTCGACATTATTTCGGTATTTATTTCGGTATTTCTGTATTTCTGACATTGTGTCTGTTTTCTGTTTTTATTATTTCTGTATTTTTTCTGTATCAGTTCCATCACACATTTTTTTTTAATATTCAGAATAATATGAGCATTCGAATTATCAATCAATTCTCGATCTTTATTTTCAGTCATCTCAGTTATGTAATTAAAAAATTATACATTGCCAATTAATTCCATATCTGACCGCGTTTATTGAATAAATTTCCCCGGCGCACTTCACCCCTTCCCTCTCACCCGAAAACCGTCGCGTCCTGCACCGTCGGGCGCACAAGTTAATGTATAATGATCGATTATTCGCTGCAACGGCGACGGCGAGACGCGCGGGTGTCTATAACCAGAACGCGCGACACGTAGTTTCACGTACAATCGAGCGGAGAGAGCGAAGATCGATCGGTTGTTCGTCTCGCGTCGTCTTGAGCTCCGGTGACGAGGGTGAATCTGTTGGGCGAACGCGTCGGGGGTGGTAGTATACGTGCCGAGCCCGAGAGATTTCTCGTCTTGCTCGGTTCCGCCGCGAGATACAGTTATACACGCTGCATGCAGTGCGACGTACACGTGTACATCCCGAAGTGCAATGAGGTAAGATCCGTCTGATGCGGAGACGATCGACGGTCCTGACCGGCGAGGTGGGATTAGAATCGAGGCGCGTCTTACCGGAAGGACACGGCGCCAGTCTTAGGACGAATTTCGATGAGACACACCGTGGGCTTTGGGAGCAAGAGACAAGCAAGGCTTTGCCGCGCATGTAACATATATACACCCTATCTGTGTAAACATGTGTGTACCCTATGCGAGTGTATATATGTGTACTCCCTATGTGTGTATATATATGTGTTCCCTATATACAGGGTGATCCAGAATCCCCGCACCAAACGCGTCCCTGAAGTCCGAAATGGTTCCAGGAATGCGTGTGCAAAATTTGAGATTTTTATTCCCGTTAGTTTTTTTTTAATGAGAGCCGATTTATGACAGCCGAGCTCAACTTTCTCTTAATTCGTTCTCAACTTACTCTCAACTTTCTGTTAATTCGCCCTCAAGCTGAGAGGGCAAATATCTTAATTTGTACTCAAGTTAACAGTAAGTTGAGGGCGAATTAGGAGCAAGTTTAGAGTAAGTTCTCCCTTAACATACTCTCAACTTTCTCTTGAGGGCGTTAAGTGCGAGGATTCTGGATCACCCTGTACACTGTCAACTTTATATACAGACATGGCCGAGGTCCATGTGCCGCGACTACCCACGAAATGTGCTGTTGGCAGTGGTCGGCGCTCGCCAGGTTAGGTGTGCGGTAGACGTTACGTGAAGATACGTTTAGCTATAGTCGTCGAGGTCCTCGTTAGATTTCACGGCCGGATATGCCGTACGTTCTCAGGAAGCGACGAGGCTGCCGGAATTATTCATGAAGGATCCTGCGGGCTCCTTGTTCTGCTTTCCCGCACCCCTTCCCCCATCTCGCCCGTCTCTTGGCCCCTTCCAACCCACTCACGGTACGTTTCTCTCGAATGTCCGCTAACACTTCGTTCTTATATTCCGGGTGGAAAGCTTGTAAGCAACGGGAAAGGGGGGGGGGGGGGAGAGGGGGGGGGGGGGTCTTCATCATGACACTTCGCTCGGTTCAGGTCGTAGCCGTTTCGGGGGTATAACCGCTCCCTCGTGATGAATTTGTTACAAACGACCGTAGCGAGGACAGTTGGCAGTTGATAACAATATTTTTTTTAGGATGCGGGAGAGATAAGGTAATCATGGGATAGGCGGGATGAAGGGACCATTGGGAAAACTTGGAAGATATGGATGTGGGAGATATGGAGAGTTCATGAACGGGTGGCGACGATGGAGTTTAAATGTTGCCGTTTTAACTTTGTCGCATAATTTTTCTCGCCATTTGAAACTAGGAACTGCAGTCTTTTGACTAGCCAACGAATTCACAATCACAATGACATCAGCCAAATGAACCTCGGAGCCGTCGAGACGTATATATTCCTGTCCGCGACAACGAAGTTCGATTCTCTTCTGGTCGAGCGCATCTGATGAGTTCATCCGGAATGGTGAACAAAGTTGCGAGGTGCCAATCAAAAGCGTCGGCGAACAAAGAGAGAAAAGCTCGAGCAGATCAGCACATCACTTGAAGCCCAGAGCAGTTCACCCTTTTCACAACCCAAGATGCGCAGGGCGCACAGGAAGAACCTTCATCGCGGAGGTCAAGACAAGGCGAGAAGCAGCGAAAAGTGGAAGTGTCCTTTGGATATGGCGAGACGATCCAGATAAAGGCGAACCGGGAAGAATCGAGTGAAACGAGAATTGTTCAGAAAAGGCGAAAACGGAAAACGTTCGGTGTCCTTACGCGGGACAATTTTTCGAGGGTCCCGGAAGCGTCTTGGCCAGAAAACGAGGACAGAGAGATTGGGATGTGCTGCTTCACCTTCGTGCCTGACGCTGTTTAGCTCCTCCCGGCCATTGCCAAGTCTCTTTTCCCCCGATCGAGTCGACGAAAATTGCCGAGCACGCGAGGCCAATCAGTTCGAAGCTGTGTGCGAGCATCGACGGGCTGTGGATATTCGCCCTGCGCTCGGTTCCAGCCCGGAAGGGGTACACCAAACAGGTATGGAGCTGCGATGCTGCTATGTTCGCTACGTGTATCGCTTCGGCAAAGACTCCGTATGACGGTTCGGCTGTGCTCGAGAGTCGCCTGCGTCCTTTTCCTCGAAGACGTTTAACTCCGCAGCAGCGACCAAGTAGCGCGAGAGGCTCTCTTGGAGAGCTCCGAGAATGCGAGGACGGCGTTGGAAAATAAGTGAGGAAGAAAAGCGTCGCGTGAGCGGTGAACTGCGAGCATAACTGGCGAGGAGAGGGAAGAGGAGGAGATGGAAGAAGAAGAAGAAGAAGCAGAAGAGGAAGAAGCAGCTGTCTGCTCTACAGTCTCTGCTTAAAAGTTGTTAGCAGACACTGCAGCACGACAATCAGCTCCACCTCGAAGATGCAGTGTGTGTACCCAATACTGCAGGCGTGTACAATGTACACTGTACATACTGTGTGTTGTTGGAGCCACGTTGCAGGCAGTCAGCAGGCGGAGTCAACGCGCTCACGTCGAGAGTCTTCGCCGAGGAGGGATCGCCTAACGAGACAATTTCGAACTTCTAACAAAGCTTCACCTGGCAAAGACGCTTCTACGTTTGTTTCTTTTTCTCACTTCGCCGTCTGTCGATGCTCTTCCTGCGGCGTCGCGATCGAAAAACCCTGCCGACACTTTCTTCGAGCGTTTAACCTCGAAGCCCTGGTGAAAAATTTGCTCCTGCAGCGTTGAATCAGAAGCTAGACGGAAATTGATCGGGAAGGTGGCAGCCTAGTCAGAATTTCGGTAGTTCCTGATTTGAGGTGGTTTCAACACTACATCTTCCACCAGGGAACATACGAATCACCTGCTTAGGAAACCCTATCGATGAGAGCTTTCCTAATCAAGGCTTGCACCTTCCTTATTCTCTCATCCTGCCTATGGACCGGATGGATGATGTCGTTTCCGGCGCAGACGACGCCATTCAGCTCAGATGCACTCATTCGCTTTTCGAAGTCTTCGAGGACGAATCGCATCGGCGATTTAATCGATTTTATTCGCCCGACAAGACTATAACGTAGCCTTTGACGCGATGCGGTCTCCGGGTTTGTATTTCCGTATCGCTTTGTTCCCGCCGCGAGAGTGGTGCCGACAAGACGGAAGCGCCGGGTAAAGGAGATGAGAGGACTGAGTGTTCTCGGCGGTGGCACCGCCGAATAGAATCGGATTTTCGTGGTTGCACGATGATTACGTACAATGTGGAGGATATCTCTCCCTCTCTCTCTATATATGGCCGGCGGGACGGAAAGCGGTGTGTCTGTGTGTATATATACGCGTGTAGCCTCCGGTTGCTTTGTGCGCAACTGCTCGCAATAACCAGCGTCGAAAGCTCCACCGCGGAATGTCATTGTCGATTGCAAGGGGAGCATCAGAGCGATATAGAGGAACCAAGCGTATTATTACGCCTTCGACAATCCGGCGAGCGTATTGACGCGACTGTTCCACGCTGATTTTGGCAAGGAGAATGCGCCGGTCCGCTTATTTGCGATAACCAGCGCTGAGTAAGAGACGCAGCCACGTTGAGGCTGCTGACAGTTTCTCGCATCCCGCTTATCTCCAGCGGCGATGATGCCCGTTGAGAGAAGACACCGGATAACGGGGTAACTGAGAATTGGGAATGACGGAAACCGCGTTGGGACAGATGTTGAGGATTTTGTGGACAAATTGATGAGATGGCTTTGGGACGCGGTGAAGGAGTGAAAAAACAGGATTGGGATTTTGATGCAGATGCAAGAATGCTGTAGTTTTTTTGGTAGAAGGTCTGACGTTGAATGCAGTCTGAGTCAGGCACTGGTCAGGCCCCAGCAGGGCTGATATACACTGAGAAAAATCAGTAGTTGCAATGACCAATCATTGTTTCGATCTACCGAAATATTGGACGCAGTTACTAAAATATTGGTTGCTCTGACCAACGATTGGTAATCACAACTATTATTTTTTTTCAGTGTAGGCATATCAGGGATCTGACTAGTACCTGACTGGCGTCAAATTCTTCGCCACAGATTTTCTACCAAAGATGAGTCAGCCAAAAACATTAACTCCTAATAAATGTAGTGGGCTGCGCAGTCATTGAGGCGCTTTTGGATAAAAAAAAGTGATAAGACGCTTTTGCGAGGTGAATGGGTGATTGACAAAAAGGAAGAGGAAGATGATTGGGATTCTGATCCGAGAGAATGTTGTACCGTGAGCCAGGCGAGCGGACGGTACGATTATAAAAGCGTGACAGGTGGCTCGGCATCGGCGCGAAGACGTTGAATGGAATGTCATGAGGGAAGCCCAATCGGTGGCCAAAAGGAAAAGGGGGAAAGACGGATTGAGCGATTGAGGGCAAAAAATGTGAATGGGAGGGAAGAAGAAGTATTAGATATCGAGCATTATAGCGCAAAATGGTCGGGAATACCGACGGTGAGGGCCTCGTCCCCGGGTATCTAGGGGATGAACCTGCGGGGGTGCAAGTCATTCGGGATTGAATGGCCAGAGCGGATGTGTAGTAAAAGGAAGCCGCCTCCTGGGTGCCAGACCGCCGGGGGTGGGTTTCCCGACTCGCGTATGTGGGGCTTTCCGGGAGACGTACCGGGGGATCATATTTTCTCGCGCAGCTCTCACGCATCGTTTTTTTTTTTACTTGTGGCTTACCGCGAGACTCGCAGAGGGTGGAAGCCCGGGAAGGCCGTTTTTTTAAGATCCCCAAGACTCCTCAGTCTACGGTGATCTGGACTTATATATTATGTACTTTATCACGCGTTTCCGCCTTTCGACCGTTTCCGCGTCTTCGTTTCCCTTCCCTATTCGCTTCCTTCGGTTGGCCACCAATAATCCGGCTGGCCATTGCATACCAATGTATTTTTCCAAACGGTATCCTAATCACATATCTTCCTAATCGTATCCTCTCCTGGTTCTCCCGGCGGACTTTCCTGTGGTACCTTCCTCGCGCATCCGTTTTTTTTTCCTCACTGGCCTCGCTGGGTGGACGGCCTCGAGGGACCGTTTTTTAAGGATCCCGGATTCTTCGGTGATCCGGACTTATGCATTATGTACTTTATCACAATTTCCCTTCCGAGCGTTTTCGCATTTTCGTTCACCGTCCTCCCTAGGTTCCTTCGCGCTGGGTTTCACGAATATAACGCGGCCGGTCATTGCATACCAATTTTTTTTTCAAATGGTCCAGGTCCCCCAAATCCGTTCAATTTTTTTGGCAATTTTTCGGCGGGTCTCCATGCAGGGGTTTTTTTTTTATATAAAAGAACGCCTGATAAAAGTGATAAATGTACATTTTCCCGAGCCGCCCTCTGCATTAGGTGACATTAGGGAGCGAGAGCCAATGGCAGCGAAGGAGGCCGAAGGGTCGGCGGTGTCACAGCTCGTCGCCCTTCGGATGTCGAATGCCCGGAAGGTTTCGTTTTCCTGGCGACGCAAGAGGCGATAAATCCGGATGAGCACGAACACTCGGCTCTCATCTTCCTCTGTTTCGCGTCAACAACCCTTTAATCTCTTTACCGGCTCCTTCTGCAGCCTCATTACTCGACTCCGGCGTTCTCGTCTGGCTTCCCCGTTGCCGAGACTTCCCTTCGCAGTAATATCGCGTTTCCCCGGGTAAATTGTACATCGAAGATTTTGTACACCATATTTGGCTCCTCTTCGTTAAAGCGACAACGTTTTCGAGAGGCTTCACACTGAATATTTAGCCTGTCTATCGTATTGCAACATTTCGACAATTCTGGGAAATATAAATTGACAGCCACGAATACAAATCACGTCACGAGACAATTTTTCACAGTCACCGCGATTAATAAAATTGTTCATGAACGATACGACAGAATCGTTTCACAGTCATCACAACTACAAACAAAAATTCTAAAAAATAAAAACGTAATCCAGAAAAAAATTATCGGCCGTCGCGTTACCAACCCGCAGATTTTTCTCCACCGCACTGAAAATCAGACGGGCGCGGTCATTAATAACGAAATAAATAATAAACCGCCCCCGAAGTGTCGGGGGGTACACATTCACTTTGCGGATTTCGAAAAAGACACAAAAACCGGTGGTATTGAATTAAAAAATGATATATAGTAATTGACCTGATGGCGTGAGTGGAATTTTAGTAGGCATTCACAGCTCCGCGTTCGTGGGGTCCCCAACCCACGAACCTGGGGGGTGAGAAATATTTTCTATTATTCAAGCTCGTTCAACCCGCGCCCGCGTTTTATATATATGTCGCTTATGGCTGCGCTATGTCTATGTACATCGCGAACCGCGAGGTCCCGGTGGTTGTTCCGTCAGTGCACATGTATATATGGAGCCATATAAAAATACGTACAGGAGTCGGGAGCTGGAGAGGGGGCGGGAAGGGGGGGGGGGGATGTGTAACGCTCGGGATGGCCTATAACGCGCGGAAGGAGAGAAAGCCCGGTGCAGCCGCGCGATTGCCCACCTGAGGCTCGAATACTATATTTCCCGAGTGGCCGAGCCAACTAATTCATTTTTCTCTGCGGTAGCGAGATACACCCCGAGTTTCCCCTTTCCACGTGCATTCCCTGTTTTCTCTCTTTTCCCCCTCTCTTTATTTTATTTTTATATCTTTTTTTTTTGTTTCACTTTCCCCCGCGAATTTTTTCATTCCTCAATCCATACTCGCTGCGGCCGCAGACGACGGAATGCAAAAATCCCCGAAAGTCCCGCACCGAATATATCGCAGGACGTGACGCTGCCATTATCATCCGAACGTAAAATCCCGGAATTCTGGAAATTCCGCGTCGCGCAACAGCCTCCCCGGTCTTTTTTACCCTTCGGAACAAGCACTTCATGATGAGAACATAGAATCAACACCGTCCCACCCTCCATCCTGTATTTCGACTCCTCCTATCTGCATTGTAGGATCCCGGGACCGCTGAATAATATTCGGTACGGTATTCCGTCGCGCTTATTTGATTTTATTTTTATTTTTTTAAGACCGCTCCGGTGCCTCTGCGAATTTCAGGGAGTTTGCAATGCTACGGAAAATGAATGAACTGAATTTCGTGATCTTCTTTTCGCAAAAATTCACTGCATTCTGACACAAAAAACTCAAATATTCCGCGGATGTAACAGTGCATTATTATTATTTTTTTTAATACGCGATTTATTCAACGTCGAGGATGTACCTCCTTAACATTTCCTCCGGGACAAAAACAACTGACTGATAAAAAAATCGAAAAGTCTAATTCGATTTTTACGAACCAGAAAAAAATAACCAAAAATACTTTTAATAATTGCAAGAGAGAATTAACGAGCTGACTATTAGGCGAATTTACGTTTCAACCAAAGCCTGGTAAATTCGTCGGTTATAGGACCTCCTTAAGGTCGTCCCCCCGGCAGCGGGTGCGGCTCGTCCAATTAATGGCTCGGGTGCTAGGATAATTAGGCGAAAACCGCGAGGGGTATTAGCCCCCCCAGCGTAATCTGACATTGGTTTAAAACTACTCGCTGTATACAGCTGCCGGGGCGACAGCTTGCACTCGGTCCACACCGGATACACCGGTGCTCGCATATACCGTTCATACACAAACACGTATACGAACAATGGATTACTCACAAGTGTCTTCAAAATATATATACAATACATACGCATTATGTACACAACCTATAAGTGCGATTCGTGTACAGTACATTGTATATAAATATACATGTATATATAGCTCGGTACACACGGGGCTCTCGAGACCTCAGCAGGAATATAGCGAACGCTGCATTTTATACATGCGAGCTGAATTCTCGCGTGGATACTCGAACTGTGTGTATCCACTCTCGAACGTATATTTACACTCGCGTTTATATCGCGGCTAATACACGACACATTTTCAGACCAAGTCAACGGTGCGTCTGTGCCACCCCGTTTAATTTTTTTTTTTCCATTCTTTCTTTCACTCGTAGTGCACTGCAGATTATTTCTAAAGAAGCACTCGACGATTTTCGCATTATTCAAAAGATTACCCGAGCCACAGCTGCGCCCTCAGTGTTTGAAATATTTAGCGTGAGGCTTCTGTTGCGACCAAAGGAAGCGCTTTTGCGTGGCAAAGTTGCGAAATTTCACGCGCAAGTTTGTGAAATTAAAGTCTTTGCTGCGAAAGATCATGAAATTTTCAGTCTTCAGTTTTCGAGTGTAAAACTACTTCTTAATTGTCGAGCAAAATTTACGGCTCTTCATCTGTGAACCTCTGAATATTTATTATTCCTAGTTAAATTATTTACCAAAAAAACGCAATCTAATTCGTGTTAACAGAGTCGATATTTTATTCCAATTTTCGGCAAAGTCGAAAGAATTCACGTGTAGCAGAACGTGCAAATGATTTATTCTCGAGATAATGGAATTATTTTGATTGGCGTGACCTCGAATGTCCCATATGCGTCCGACGCCGACGCGCAGCACCTGCACACAATCGGGTAGTATATGCGCATTCAATTCAATGTACTCCATACCAACAGTGGTGCGAGGGAGGAGGGGGGTCGGGGGTTGCTATAAGGGTTTATGCGCCACACCTATAACACAGCGACTAAATAGGTCTCGGGGTCTCGCATCGGTTTGGAATTTATTCGGGTGGCGGTGATTATCTTAATTAACGGTGGGCGTAGCCCGCGGGGTGGTTGGGTTTGCGCAGCCCCGCGCGCGGCCGGAACCACCGGGGGCAGTTTAAACCCCCTCATCGTCCTCTGTGCATTTGCGCCGAACCCCATCGCAATATTCCAAACGCGCTGCGCTGCTGCCATTTCTACTGCTGCTGCTGCTGCTGCAGCTCTGCGCCGAAAGTCGTTCTGCTCGCTCTGTTCGCTGGTGATTTAATTCCGACGCTCGGTCCAGACGCGAGACGCCCGGAAATCTCAATAATCTCTTTATCTCGTGTTTCGAGTTTAAATTCTTGCCTCCATCCCCTCCCCTCTCGCCTTCCTCACTCCTCAGCAAATTCGGACTCGTAATTCGCCGGAAATTAATATCCGAACATTTCTTGAGAATCGAGTTACGAAAGTGTTGGGTAAAAATATTTTGTCTGACGAATAAAAAAAAAAAATCGTCAGGCTTATAAATTGTGTTCGTTTGGGTTCCACGATGAAAGACGAGCATTTAGAATCACGAAGCATTTCGAGTATCAAGCCCGGAAATCTCAATAATCTTTTTATCTCGCTCGTTTGTGTGTCTCGAGTTTAAATACTCGGCTCCCGAGTTGCATCGTGCTCGTCCGCTGAATCAACATCCGTAATTTTCTACCGTACGAACCTGGCAGAAAAACCGTATTTCCAAGTATAAAAAAAAGACAAAAAAATGATTCCGGTGGGTTGGGCATTCGGAATGTACTCAGGTTTATAAATTGTACTTTTTCAGATACCGCGCGCCGAACGAGATGCATGGGAATTACAAAAAACTTGGGGCCTCGAGCCTCATCGTCCTGGATTCACGTGAAATCGAAGCATACCGCGTCGCTCTCTCGCTGTCTGCGTCCGTGTGTGTATTTATTTCGAACGGAAATCCGCGAATACCCCCTGGGCTACCTTTGGCGTTGCTGCTGCGCTCGTATCGCGCGCGCCGGGTACATAGATTCGGTACAGCCGAGACCAGAGCGAAACCCGGCGCACGAACCAACAGCCCGGAGGGGATGGTTTCGCGATGCCGCCACGCTGATCCGTGTAACTGCGCGCGGATCGCGCAACTCCTGATGAGTATCATGTATGAATACGAGAAAAAAGCAGAAAAAAAATAAAAAATAAAAAAAGAATTACTTCCCACGACGAGTAATGGAAATTTGTAGCGCTGAACACCTAAGCGAGAATTTCACGTGTATATCGCGCGAAAAATTGTATTTTTCGTATTAATTAACGAACGAAATGTCGACGCTGAATTATACGCGGAATTTTTGCATTTTACCGGGTTTGATGGTTATTATTATTATTACAGCCATTGGCGGTTTCCTTTTTTCGCAGGAAATTTGATGCGACATTTATTAGATTTTACGGGCAAAAAATTAATTAGTCTTGAGTACGAAAATTAGTGTGCAGAGGAAATGAATCTTTTGTCGTTTTTATCGGCAAAATTTCGAGTAATTGACAACGCGAGTAGAACATTTATTGCTCGATCGTCGATGCGGAAATTAATTAGAATCGACAGGACACGCCGCGAGTTTATGAGAGTTTTGATTTTAACGAAGTGTTTGAGGTCATAAACGCGGTTGGTGAAAATTTTAAGCTGTCGAACTTTCAACATCCGATAGCTCGTTGTGACGCTTCTTTCGCGTAGCTTCGAAGAAGTCGAAATCGTTGAAAATAGTTTCGATAATTTCTCGTGAAATGCGGAAAATAATGAGAAAACAACGAGCGAACTTCCGCAGCTTGCAACTCTCTTTATTATGTATTCTCGTTACAGCCATTCGAGCAAATTACGCCGCTCGTCGGCAAAAGAGTCCCGACGATATTTGTAAATCAACCCGACAATCGTTGAACTCAATCGAATTTGCTCGGCGACCAAATTATCATTAATTAGACTAATGAACAGCGACCTCACGAGTTAAAATAACTCTCAATAATACAAATGTAATTCGAACGAGCGGCAGCGGCGCTCGGGTCATGGACCGGATGCCCGGCATGCAAACCACATTGCCTGTTTTTTTCCCCAAGAACCAGATATCGATTGAATAACGTTGTACCCGAAATATCGCCGATAATTGCTAATGAAGTGCATCCCATCCACCCTCAACCAACACAAATTTAAACAACGAATAAAAATCGTTATCGACGCATTTATCCTCTGCCTCCAATTTTTCCCTCCCCTAAATCTATCGATACTATTCATAATTAACCCCCCCTCCCCCCATACTGCGACACGTACGGGTAATGTATTACAGGAGGCGTGAAAGCCCGCCAGGATTTTGTTTTCAACGAGGCTGTATGGCTAAGCCAACTTGCAAAGAGGGATTATCCGCGGTTGAGTGAGAGATAGAGAAGAGTAGGGCGAGGAGGGCGACGGCAGAATAGACTCGCGGCGAGAAGCTCTCTCGCCGCCGTTGGCCCCGTCGTCGTCTCTCTATAGAGATATTGAACCGAGCACGCAGCTTATACTGTACCATGGAACTCAGGGGGCAAACGCGGGGACCGCGCGGTGAGAGTGAGAGGAACGATTATCGATTATGAAATTGCATCGGATAAAATAAAACGAGAGCAGCCCTTCCCGTCGAATCACCACCCCCCCCCCCCCCCCTCCCTCCCTCTCCCGTTACCCCCAGTTGTCCCCCCTCTTTTCCGCCCCTCACTACGTGAGTGGGAGTGAGTCAGCGACTGACTGTGAGCCAAGCGTTTCCGGATGCACCGAGCTCCAAGTGTCGGTGAATGGTGTCTGTGTGTCTGTCTGTCCATCCGTGTGTCTGTCTGTCTGTCCATCCGTGTGTCTGTCTGTCTGTCCGTGTGTCTGATGTCTGGTCCGGTGTTGGTTTTCCGATTACTGTACGTACCCCCTCCCCTCCTCCTGTCGCCCTCCCCTCGAACCCCTCCGCGTCTGCTGCCTCACCCCTCAGCCCCTTCGGTCCTCTTTCCCTTTCGCGCTTCGTGTCCACCAGCCTCCAACCCCTACAACTTCATCCCCCGGCTCGCTACGTGATCCGGTCGCAACGTTCTCCACCTCACTCGGTTGAAGAGACGTGGGTTGGGGTGGGAGGACGGGAGGGAGAGGGGGATGACACTCCCCCCGTCGGGACTCGGACATTTCCCGATAGTCGGCCGCAAAAGCTCCCCTCCTCGGTCCTCCCCCCCCGACTCCCACGCATTATCCCCATCATTATTGTTTGATTATCCGCGCTGCTCGACCGAAAGGATTGTTACTAAGCCGCCTGGCTTTCGGACTTTCCGTATGTACACGCGGACCGTTGGCATCGCCAACGGCACAGACGGATATCATCTCGTTATGCGGATCCCTCTTTTTTACGTCCTTTTTCCTTCGCTTGTCATTTTTCTCTCCGGTTCTTCGGGAGCTTTTTTTTGTTTTGCCGATAAATTATATTTGGGTATCGATGTGGGAATAATTCGATACAACGCAGTGATATTTATTTTCGCAGACTGACGGAATTTTTTTGGTGTTGATTTTTCGTTCTTTGTTTCAATCGCATTTTTTTTGTTGGGCTTGTTTGTTTTTTCAGTGAAAGAGCTGTTTTTAATAAAAAAATGTTTTTTGTGGAAGTTCTCGTGTCGATAAAGTGGAGGGTGTAAATAAAGGGGAAAGAATTGGTTCGATAATTACACATTACTTTTCTCGTGAATTACGACCGCAAACGTTCTCAATTTTTTATCAGCACCCTCATCGTCATAGGAAACTCACAAAGCTCGAATGTACAAATGTCCTTTGCACACCTTTGTGGTTTTTGTTTGCTACGGATCCGTTCCAGTCGTTCTGTCTCTCTTTCTCTCTCTCGACGTGTTACGTGCATTTGCCGCTTGTTTGTACTGGCTGACGCTCTGCCGGAGTTGACGAAGCGGCGCAACCATACGCAGGATTAATTACCAGCAACACATTGCACTCGCTCACACTCCGTCTCGGTGCACGGCACCCGCGACTGCGTAATACATTTCGAGCCCGCCGACTGCGCATGCACCGGATTATTTGTTCCGCGCATATTTACTTATGATTTTCAACTACAAACTCCCGACCACTATTAACACGCTAAATATTATATTTGTTTGTTCGGCCGACGTGGGCAACAACTTAATTTTGAGACAATAAAAACTGCAAATAAATCAATATGTTCGCACAGCTGACGAAGACTTTAATTATTTTTTAAACTGCTACTTTAAAAAAAAAAAAATTTTAATTTATTCGATAGATAACATCTAATATTAAAGAATTTGGTTTATTATTAAATCTTATTGAAGTCAAATCGTAGTTCATGATTGCAAACTTATTTTAACCTCTGTTTTGGTCGACCAAAATATCGACTTTTTTTCTACCTGAATTAAATATCATAATGATGAATAAAAATTTCGCGAGGTACCTAATAAAAAAAATTATTAATAGTTGACAAAAATGTTTCTCACTGCAAAATTGTGCGATGAGAACGCAGAAAAATATAATAAATGTCGCTCTTGGGGTGTGTACTCACTTTATTCTATTGTAGACGAGTAGTTCGGCGATTTCGCGACCGAGCCTCGAGTAGAGCGTCTCGACGAAGACGAGAACCTTCGGATCAATCCTGAGACGTGCCTCGCTCCGATGATCCGGTGCCGCCGGTAATCTCGTGGCTCCTCTCAGGGTCGAGCACCTTATCGACGGTTCGGGTCTGGTGTCGCGGTGTATGAGACTGAAAGCAGAAGCAAAAAGAACGACGTTCTATATACAGTGCGATCTGCGATAGAATAATATATCGATTTTCCGGGGCACCGAGCTCGTCGCCTATCTCTCGGGCTGCTCGGTCGCTGGAAACATGGAACACGTTCTCGAGGCGAACGACGGTGTACTCGCTATGCATATACATAGTCACTGCGAACTTATTTCCTCTCCCCCCGACGAATATAAGAAAAATTGAGTTCGCGTAATCTCTGCGAAAAAATGAGTTATTAATTTGAATATAAGTGAATATAAATCATTCAATTTGATACTAATTTCCAGTTGCGTCAAACGTCGCTTTGCCGATAAAAATTTCCCTCGTCACAAAATCGTAACATTTTGCACTGCGCCCCACGCGTCGTTGTCGCTGATAAGTTATCGCCAGTCGAGTCCCCGGAAGCGTCGTGACTGTTATTTATGCACGGAGAGAAGGGTCTGATAAATTTTACTATATATCTAGTAAAAAGTACCATTATTTTCTGGCACAGGGGAGTCACGACGCCATCTATCAAGAAGTACGAGAACTTTGAGAATTTTTACCACGAAATTGAGAATTCTTACTACGAAATATGGTAAAAATGTTCATATATATGGTAAAAATTCTCGTAGTTCTCGTACTTAACGCTAGATGGCGGCAATGGCGGCCAATTACCAGGCGCATTGGTAATTTTTACTAGATCCATTGGTAAATTTTATCAGATCCTTCTCTCCGTGTGGTCGTTAAGCTTGGATCAACTTCTTTTACTACGTCGAGGTACGAATAATTTCGCACGAAAAAAATCATACAATAGTGATATGACTCTGTACCACAATTTTGCTTCTCAAGATTTTACATTCATGTTATAAAATCATTTTTTATAAAAAATGCAAGTTTGAATTTTTTTTTAAATCAATTTTGGAAATTTTCATTTCCACCAATCCGATATTTTTCTCATTTCTGGAGCAAAGCTAATAATTGTCGAGGTTCAATTAAAAAATTCGAACTCAATATCAGATTCGAGATACGAAAAGATTCTGAGCTCGGGCGTCGAGACGACGCGCGACTTTCGATATCTTATACACGCAGCGGACGATGATTAAGTATGACGAGGGTACAATTGACGGATGCGCGCGGATAAGAGACGGTTTTATCGGCTCCGTGGCAACGTGCTTGAGAAACCGTCGGAGCATCTGGGCGACGAGCGCGACTCGTGGCCAACCGGTTAATCGATACGACCGGGGGATAAGAAAAATGATCGGACACTCCGTCTCTCTCGCCGCGCGGCAATTGAGGCTCGAGGGCTGCGATCCCGTGATTCTTGAGAAATGAACCACCGGGGCAGCGCTGATAACCTCCGTCGCCGCAGCAGCAGCTGCGCAGCCGCCACCTACACTCCGCATGTCTTATCAAGCGTTTCACCGATAAATCTGATGGCGAAATGAAGACTCTTCTGCCTTTCAATTACAGCCCGAAGGGAGTATTAGGGAATGAGACGAACCCCCCGGAGAGGTCTCTGGTCGCGCGGTGGAGAAATGGTTCGGTGGTTTCTCGCCTTTGATGTCAATCAAACGTTTTACGTTTTTCTCACTCGACACTCGACAAATTGAATATCAATTTCTCGTTACACATTAATATCTCAGAACTAGTTTGTGGCTAAATTTTCCCCAAATTTGAAATTGAAATCTGGCCTTATTTTGAACCCAAATTTTAAGCTAAAAGCATCGATCTGCACTTCAAGCTACAATTTGAGGCAAATGACAAAATTATCGACGCACAAAAATAAATTCACTTGCCCGAAAAATAATATCCGATAAATGGACATTTTTTGACGCGTACCTCGAAACAAATATACACATCTCTACTCAGTCGCTAACAACGCAGCGTGTAATCCGCAGTCACATTCAGCGCGCGATATCGTATATACTATATATACATACATACGTACGTATGTAGTTGTACCTCGAAAATCTGTGTGTGCATCGTCAATACAGATAGCTTTTTCTGCAAGAGCGATTACGATTTAAAACACGAGCTTACTGGGCGCTGCTTTCACCGTTAGCGATACACAGGGGGTACCCCAGAGTGTAGAACAATTTGGTCCGAGAGTTCCTGGAATACGTTTGGTGAATGTCCGAGAGCCGACGGAATGGACGCTTTTGTAGGGTGCTCCACGTGGTACACGTTACTTTATACACGAACCGTGTGTGTATATACGTATTACTCACTGCACTCGGTATCTGCATCAACGAGCTTGGCCGGCCCGGATCGCATCTCTCGGACCGATGGCAACGCTAACGATACCCCAGATACGTGAGGCGCGGGCATTTTGCGCGATTTTTTTTAAATCTTCGATTCAGTCGGTCGCATTTTCAGTTTTCTCTCGTCTCTCGGAGTCTCGTGCGCAACTCGAGTCTAGGAAAATATAGGGTAGAAGGTAGAACTGCAGTCGGGATGCGTCGCAAATGAATAGGGTAAACATATGTGTAGCTCATGGTGCATACAATTTTCGACTTCCGAGTTCGAAGCTGCTTATTAGGTATCAGACAGAAATGAGACGTAGGGGTCTCAAAATCTCTATACATGTTTTTCTTTAGGTTTTTTTTTTCGCATCTTACACAACAACAAAAAAATGTCATTGATTTTAAAAAAGTAGTTTGCGGAATGCCAGAAATCAACTTTGTCGGTCTGTTTCAATGTAAATCAAAACTAATTTTTCGCAGACTTCGAACAATTAGCTTTCGAGTCAATGATCCACTTTTTCGTGCAGTCAATGATTTTTTTTTAAGCTTGACGACCTGAAATCGCATCTCAGCATCCGTCTCGTCTACTATCCGTCGCTACCTACATTCCAACCTCTGCGATAAACGCAGTGCAGGTATTTTTCCGAGATCTCTTTTAATCTTCGATTCAGTCGGTCGCATTTTCAGTTTTCTCTCGTCTCTCCTATTATCGCGTGGGACGCGAGTCTCGGGCAAATTCCTCCGCTTTGCCAGACGCGCGAGCAGATAGAGAGAGCAGCAGCAGCAGCAGCAGCAGCAGCCGAAGCAGCAGTTGGGATGCTGAGCCGCAAGTGAAAGAGGGAAAAATATGTGCAGGGTCCCGCGATGCAGTTGCGTGTATAGCTTGGGAAACATCCTTTTCGGATGTCGAGTCAAAGGGTCCGGGAGCGAAATATGTCCAGCCACCTCCCAACCCTCTCCTCCTGCCACCCCCCCCCCCCCCCCCCCCCGGTCATCCCCTGGTGTTGTGCGCCAAAGGCTCCCGGCGCGCGGACCTTGGACGTCTATTTTTGCCGGCGTGTTTTTCCGCGTACCTTCGGCGTGTGCAATGCATGCGACGAGCCACAGGGCTTGGCGCACCCGCCCGCCCGCTCAAAAGCATCTATAAATATACGAGGCGCGCCTGCAGGTAGACGAAAAAAAAAAAACGTAGCAACCCGTCGCGAGGCCAACCTGGCCACCGTCCGCGCAATGCCTTTAATATTGATATCTTCACTATATTGCGAGAGTGACCCACCTCTACCGGAGAAGAAAATACATGTCGGTCAATGCAGTGCGAATACATTTTTTTACATTTTTTTCAGAGCGGGGATTTTTTTCTAAATAAAAAAATCGAAAAATGTTGCCTGTGTCAATGTCGAAAAAAACCGGGAAATCGGTCACAGCAAAAGTTTAAATTTTACACGGACCAGTGATTAAATCAATTTAACCGATCTGCTTTGAATGGCGAATAATAAGTAGCGATAAATTAACGAATTTTGCGTCGCGTTATACCAGAAATTCTCGTTAATGAGGCGACCCCGGGTGAAGCATAGGTGGGAATTTTTCGGTTCGGAATTCGAGATATATGGAGAACGAGCGGAATGACAGCGGAATTTTTAATAGCGTGATACGCAGAAGTATGCGCGACGGTTACGAGCGGCAATTTATTATCAATATCGGAAGCCGCGCGGCTGATGTTTCGGCGTCACGTGTAAAATGCAAATTTGGCTGGTGCAACCTGACATTTTTGCATGTGTACGCGGGTGGTAATTATGCGTTCGTATTTTTTTTTTTACTCGCACTGGGACGACGGCTGACAACGCGAAAAATGGTCACAGCCCAATATTGACTCGTCACGAGAATGAACAAGATTATTAATCGAACATGCAACATCTGTGTGGGTCAAAGTCGCAAAAAAATAAATGTGCAGCCAACCAACAATTAGTTGCTTCTTCCAACTAATTCAACTGTCTGTGTTCAATCTAACCATGCAATTTGATTTCCACAACCAAAGTGGTTGGAGGTCAACCACCTTTTCGGACGAATAAATAAAAATGTTTCTATTTTATTCAAAGCATTTATCCCACAGAGACCATACCGAAAATATTTTTTTATCCACCGAAACAGACATCCGCCACATGGCCACTCTCGTCCATTTCCGCCTTCCCGCCTTTGAAGATCCGAATATAAATACAAATTGCTCTCTCGTTCGCTTTCATCCCATCAATTGCCCGCGATAACAATATTCTCGTCTCGAAATAGAAGAAAAAAAAAAATTCCCGCTCATCGACGACGATTCGCTTGTTTCCAATTAACGAGAACCGTTGATTGTTACTCGCGATGACTTCTCGTCGCCAATCGCGTTCA
The DNA here is from genome assembly GCA_964034905.1 of Itoplectis maculator. Lineage (NCBI taxonomy): Eukaryota > Metazoa > Arthropoda > Insecta > Hymenoptera > Ichneumonidae > Itoplectis > Itoplectis maculator. Next base: position 10,274,170 of record OZ035857.1, read on the forward strand.
TCACCGAAACCGATAACCAATTTTCCGGGCTTTATTAAGGGCTATGCGTTCGCAGCGGGTGCTAATGTGGCCGATATTCCGCGGGGCTGGACATCGTACAACAGATTGCGCGATCATCGAAGCGGCGTTGGCGGTGAGGCATCAACGCTCTCGCAACGGGTCGTTCGCGCAACCCGAAACTAGGAATCGCATCGATTGAACGATTCGGCGGTATTAGGACACGATATTTCGGGGTCGAATAGAACCGTTTGATGACTCCGCGACACGACCACTCGACGCTATTCAATTCGCGCAAATACGCGCGCTCGGTTGATGCTTCAATCGACGTTGCGTCGATTATAGACGTATGATTAGCTGATTATAGTCGAATCACGGTTATATAAATGTGGGCGGCTACGACCGATGGCGGATCATCCGTTGACCGAAACTGTTTCCACTGTTACGCACAGTTGTGATAATTATATATGGTGGTCAAATATTCCATAACGAGAGGATAATACAAAATTAATATTTTTCCTGACTTGGCCGAATGTAACGCTACAAATTTTCTACCAGGATCATCCTGATTAGAAATACAATTTTTACAGATTACAGAAACCTTAAACTTCTCCTAAGCAGAAAAACCATTTCCCGCTAAAAAAATTCGTCACTAACCCAAAAAAACCAAAAATTCTCGCCGCTGATTTTCACTTTTCGCTCGAAATGTGAAATTCGCAGTTCTTAGCAGCCAACGCGCAAACCCGCTCAAACGTTCGCCGTGAAAACCTCCGCTCATTTGTTCTCGCCGGTTAACCCACGCTCGTACTTAGCTGTGCAACGTACAAATACGCGTCCTGTGTGCGCGTAACGAACCGGCAATCCGTGCGGTTTTGCTGGCCCGCGCTGAGCAAGCTTTTCGCGCATCGTGTCTGCGCGGTGAGAGAGATACAGCGGGAGGAAATCCACGCAGACCACACACAGACGGTCGAAACTGGCGCGTCAGTAGATAGAGATCGTACGTGGTCAGACGCACAGTAGTCCGGTGTGTTGTTAGCGCGTTCTGGTGCGCGTTAATAGTACCGCACGGTCGGCAGGTAAATCGCGAATGTATTCCCGCGCGCGCTCCCTTATTGCAATTGCCGCGCTGTGTATACAACACAGCCAGTGTTGCACGCAACACTGAGCGCCAGAATGCGGCAAAATGTGTGCGAATCGTTGAGAAGTCACGTGTGTCCTGCATTCGTGTCTGTCTGTCAGCCTGTGTCCTGGCATTCGTGCATTGAGAAAAAGAAATGCTCAATCCAACAAAACAAAATGTGCGATTGCGGGCGGCGAAATAAATATTTTGCGGGCTGGACAATACATTCGGCAATGCTAATATTCTATCACCCAGTTGCTTCGATCAATTAAATCTTTTGTCTAATTTGCAGAATATTTATTTCGACGCTCGCAACCGCACATTTCGTTGGATTGAGCAATTTTTTTTCTCAGTGTGTCTGTCTGTCTGCCTAGGGTAGATGTACCGATAGTGGCCACTGTACCAATTGTGGCCATTTTTATTAATTTATTCTCAAAATTATTTTTTCCGCATAAAAACGTGTTGACGTTTTGAACAAATTCATATAAATTCACGGATTGACCTACTCGATGTTTTTTTTATGCCATGAAATGTGTTGTTTTATTCCTTTGAATGTGATGGCCACAATAGGTCCTGAAGTGGCCAAAAACGGTACGTCTACCCTATGTCCTGCATTTTCTTGTCTGTCGGTCAGCCTGTGTCCTGACACTTTCGTGTCTTTCTGTCAGTCTGCCTCTTGCATTCAAGTCTGTTTGTAAGTCTGTGTCCTGTATTCATACCTGTCTGTCTGTCAGTCGGTATGTGTCCTGCATTCATGTCTGTCTGTCTGCCTATGTCCTCTACATTTGCGTCTGTCCGTCTGTCGGTGTCGTACATTCGTGTCTGTCCGTTTCCATGTATCCCGTATTCGTATCCGTCTGTCCCTCCATCTCTGTCCCGTATCCTCGTCTGTCTGTCTGTCTGTCCGTGTCCTCTGTATTCGTGTCCGCGTCCGCCTTGTACCGCGGAGGGCAACGAGGGGCCGGTGTTACCCCGCGACGGCTGTATATGCGGGGGCCCCCGTCGTGTGTTTGTAAGGCGAGGCTCGTGCGATAGAGTCATAGTTTCCAGGAGATAACGCTGTGATAGCGAGGCATAACACGACTCCTATATGCCGCCGCGCCGGCTCGGTCATTCGCTCGTACAAAATAACGTGTGGCTAAACTCGCTCCGGCAACTCTCTCGCCTTCTATCGCTGGCTCATCTCGCTTTCCACCCTGGTGCACTCCCCTCCTTCGACCTTCCGCCCTCCGCCACCATTTACCCTCCCGCACCCCTCCCTGCCCTCCCATCCCTCCGCCCGTTGGCTCGCTTAGCCGTTGGTGCAAAGCGCGCGCGGCGTTTCTTCCCCCGCTCACGTCACATTATTATTAGCGATATTGGGGTAATCGTTCCTCACGTCGTTATACGTACTGGGCAAAGCGTAAAGCGTTGAGGCCTTTAACTGTACTGTCGCACGAACTCGGATGGTCGGATATGAGGGGATTACGGGGGTTGAGGGGAGGGGAGGGTGGTCTCTGCGTGATCGAACCACATTTTGCCTGCGCTTATACGTATCTGTATGTATATATGTATGTATGGATATATATGTAACCCCGACATTTCTCTTAAATAAAGTATGCGCTTTGGTCGGACGCAGGAGGAGGGAAACGATTTTTGTATAGCGGTTCCTCGCTCGTGGTGCAACACACGAAGCTAAACTCTCCTCTCGCTCGAGCTTTTTATTGCCCATACGCTTTGAGGGGGGACGGTGGTCGGGAGAGGGGGGGAGGGCAGGAGGTTAGGGGTTGCGGCGAACGGAGGAGAACGACGGGGCTCAGGCTGTATCGAAATATCTGCATAAACCGATAAGAAGTCTATACATTTAAATCGAACGCTTTGGCCCATACGCCGAGTGGCCTCTGCCCCGTCGCGCACTGTTTTCAACCCGCGGAAAGTGAAAAATGATGTGCCAAATGTTTCGAAAATATATCTCGAGAAGGCGGTCGACGTCGGATGAAGAGAGTCACGGATTTATAATCTCAAACGGAGTTGGGAGAGATTTTATTTGGTGAGGGAGAATTGAGTGCAACTGGTTCGAGTGACGCGGCACATTTTTTGCAGGTGTTTTTTTATAACGCGTTTTTCCTCCATTTTTAGGGTTTATCGTTGCTCGAATATAAGGAAATAGAATAACTCGACAGTTGGTATTTTTTTTTTTGACAAAAACGTTCTTGTCTCGAATTTTTTTATATATTTTTTAAAACAATTCATTTATTTCGTTTTTTCGCCTTTATCGAACGAACCAGTTTGAGCGATGACCACACGCGAGTGGTAAATCCGACGGTTTGCTTTTTGTCACACGGGTCTCCCGAAGGGGTCTCTCGTGTCTCGTCTGCGGAAATTTCTTTTTCGTCGTACGCGGATTCGGGCGGAAAAATCGTGAGAGGGGTCGACGCGCGCGGGTTTCGACCGTGCGCTCGCGCGGAAAGACCGGGCCCGCGCAAAAACTCGAACGAGAAATCGCTCATGAGATCGTCAGAAGCCGGGGCCGAGGGCTCCGCGAGACGCTTCCGGCAATCTACGAGGTGGTTCGTGCAACGAAACTGATTTTCGCTCGCTCGGACACGAAATTACTTCTGCGAAAACCGCGGAACCCTCAATTTCGTACGTGGCAGATATTCCGGCCCGTTGATTCTTCTTCTTCTTCTTCTTCTTCTGCCTCTCCTCCTCCTTCTTCTGCCTCTCGTCTTCTTCCTCTGCGTAAATGCGGTCAGCTCGATTGCCAACCATTTTACGGCGTCGTCGAGTGCATTCGCGAATTTGCTCGAGAATTTTCGGGGCTCTCATCGTCGATCGGTTCAACAGCTCGGGGTGCAATATTTTTCGATAAATTTCGAAATCGAAGTCTCGTGAAATAAGATGAATCTAAAGAGCAGAAAAATATCGTCATTCGTTGACGTAAAATTCGTATAAAATTTGCCGGGTGAAGATTCCTAAATTTTTTCGAGAAAATTTCGCTACTCGTGTCATCGTCATATTTGGTAACCAAGAGAGCTATAATTTTGGACAAATTGGAAATCGAAGACTCGTGAAAATAGGTCGAATCGATTGATTTTATTCGCAGCCAATTCAATCAGTTCTATATATTCTATATGTTCTATACACAGGATCGATGCTTCACTCGAGTGAACTAATAAAAGCCAAAAATACTCCACAATCGCGAAGCCACTTTTTCCTTATCAACAGCGCGTTAATCTTATTTCGTGCAATCCTCTCAGTTTCATCGTAGATCCGCGGCACATAAATTCAGCCCTCGTTGAGAGAAAACGATGGCGCTAATAAATCCCCGAATCTTTATTGACTGTGACGTGTCGGGATGAGGTGCGCGGAGAATCCGGAGGGTCGGGCGAGAGAAGTCTATATGAGCGGGGCGCGAGAGATAGGAACCCAAAGCCGAGAGCCGATAAAAGACACATTTTTCAAGAATGTCCTACCCTCGGCGTATCAACATTTACACGCGACCGAACCAGCGTAATTCCACCCTCCTTGAAGAGTCAACCACAAATGCCACAATATAACCAGACTAATTGTATAAAAACGTTAATGCCACAATAACCCAGTTAACTGAATGAAAATGTCACTAAAAAAAATTCATAAACCTCGTTGTTCCTCAGTTTTATGGACTATTTCAAGCCCATAAAACGAACTTCCACCTCAGGTATCACCAGCCCAAAAACGACGTTGGTGTGGGACGAGGTCGGAGGTCGGGTTCGAGATCAGAGCCGAGGCCACAATCGTGATTATACAATAGGGCTTCCCTCAGCCAGAACTAAAAGGATCTCGTATCAAACGCGGTGCGCAATTAATGTGTCATTAAAGGCTGCGGTTGGCTTCGCGATGGAGGCCGATTGAAGGATGGGCCATGTGGGTGGTTGGGCGAAGTGTGGGTGGCGGGGGAGGTGAAGCGGGCCAATTCCTGGGTCTTTTGGTAACGTCAGAGGGGCATGAGGATTGGAACTCGGGAATTGGTTTGCCTCTGAGCATTGTGGCTTCGGGACTATTTGTCTGTGTAAAGGACACACATGCACACGCTATATACCAATACGGCTACACACACACACACACACACACCCTCACATATATCCCAACCTATATACAGTTACATACGTGTAAACCGATAGATACATATATACACTCATACCCTTTTATGTATGTTTTATATATAGATATATAACATATATACGACTTCGTGTCTACATGTACTATATACATATGTATATAGCCATACATATTTACACCATGCAGTTTGTCATATATAGGAAGAGTTGGCACAGGGCGAAGGCAGAGCGCGCGAATGTGTGTGCAAAGGGCTTCAAACGCTCGGCGTTGAAGCAATTTAGTTGGGAACGTCTCTAATAACGCGCAACGGGCGAGTCCCGCGCTCGCCGCTTTCTCGCTGATGGCGGCGGCAGCGCTCGCGCGAGCGCCGCTGCTGGAGCTTCCGTGTAGTATGTCTCTCGGCGTAGCCTCCGCCGCTGTATATAGCGTAATAACATTGTACGTCGCACGCTCCGCCTACGTGCGATATTATACTGCGCGACATATGCCCGGGTGCCACCGTACTGAGAGAGAGGAGGAGAGAGAGAGAGGGTGCGGTACCTAGAGACATAACTCCGGAATAGACCTTTTCGCACGTGCACTACGTACACCCGCGGGACACACGGCTGAGCGGTACATCGGCGGCGACGGCGGCTCCGAGAGAGACCCGACATTTCGTTCATAAAGACTTACAGCGCTGATATTACGCTCCGCACACAGGCGACGCGCGACAAATGAATTTTTCCAGCGGGAAATGTAGTTACAAATTTGTTGCGTGAAGTGCAAAATGCATCGTCTGGTGTTTTTTTTTTTTGCTTTTTTTTCTAGTTGTCTGGAGCGGAGAAACGAATCTGGTGTGTGCGGTTTAGTGCAGCACTGACGTCGTGGGACGGATACAAACGTTGTGCAAAGCGTTTTATAGTTTCGGGTAAATCGGAGAAAAGAATGTACGTTTTTTTTTTCATAGAAACTATTTAACTGTTATGATTGGTGAATTGCGAGTGGGTATAGTGTTCTTTACCTTTTTATTTTAATTGTTCGCTTTTTTTTTTGTTTGTCTTTCATTCGAGTCGGTTTATCGCGGACGTTGAGAAAAAAAAGATTCACTCGTTTCCCCGTCCGGTAGTTTCGCGAGCAGCAGCAGACATTGCGGGGGCGGGGGGCCAAGTCTTTTTGCGGACGATTCTCTCAACCGCTGAAAGCTAATCGAATGGCTCTCGTGCGCCGAGGAAACGTGGACTGTGCAGATACGCGAAGCGGGAGATTCACCGGAGCGAGGAAGTGGACCTGCAAGGAGAAGTTCGAGAGGCAATAGCCCCGCTCGTACGTAGCCGCGGAGCATGCTCACGTCTATATAGGTATATACATATATGTATGTACATGGATGTGTAGCGCGCCCTGTAGAACGCGCTAAAAGTTTTCCACGCGATGCTCGAAGTAACGCACGCAATTCGAGCTCCGCAGTCTCGGGGCAACTCTTCGGCATCGGAAATGTCGTTACGTGACCGCGCCGAGGCACGAGTGGCTCCACGAGTGCCTCGGCGCGAGAGACTCTCTCTCTACGGTGGTTGGAATGAAGGACGTGTGCTTTGACCAATTTCCTGCTATAAATCGACGGAACGAGACTCGGGGCCTTAAAACCGACGACGACGCGCTTTTTTTTTTCTCGTCGATACTTTGCGCCGATACTGCGAATGATCGATACTGAATCGACGATTGCGATGCGTGGGCGATGGGTCGAGTGGGAAAAATGTGCGAGGTGACCTGAGGAGCGAAATTAAGAAAGGGAATTGGTTTTGAAATATTTTGGTAATTTGTGGGAAATTATTTTTATAGGGCTCGACGTGATTTGGTGTAGCTAAGGAGGTAACATTTTGAGAAGACCGAAGTTTTGTTATTCCTCAAATGAGGAATAACAAAATGAAGCAGATTTTTATTATCTTTTAGTTATTAGAATTTTTCTATTTCCTCGGTTGCTTATAATGACATTCATGTCGCACGTGGCATTTGGTTGGAGTGTTAGAAGCGCGAAGCCAAGGAGTCAGTTGCATCTGACTTTTACAATCCCGATCGATCACAGTGTCATCGAGGCGCGACGAGAGCCGGGAATCAACCTGCACGGGTGAGGCGGATTACGACAAATGCAAACGAGCCGAGCGCCGCGCACGCTCGGAGGCAGAGTGGAGAACGGTGACAGGGCGACGCCGAGGGGAGGACCGAGAGGTCGCCCGATTAAGGTCGACGAGCATCAAGTAAACCCGCAAGCCTCACTCAACCAAATCGTTTGATCGAAGGTCGATTTCACTGATAGCTCCGCGATCCTCGGCTCGGGCCACTCGAGTTCACGAGATTGTGACGCCGGGGTAAAAAAAAAGAAAAAAGGAAAAATCTTTCACAGAATCTTGGGCCGAGGTAATTAATGTGTTTCACACCCGCACAATTTGCATTCGAATTGCGGGAAAATCGTCGCTCGAGCAATTTATTCAACAATTTATTCTGATGCTAATTTATCAAATCAATTCGACCTTTTAATAGCTATGGAACGTATAAGAAACTTTTTCTTCATTGTTCGATTCAAACGGATGCTGCGAGTGACTTGGAAAATGTTAGAAATTAAAAAATACTTTGAAATGAATATTTTTCGAAAAAACTTTGTTTGGCGAATTTATAAAAATGTAAACTCGGACTCACGGAAACTCAAGATTCACTCCAGGATTTTAGTTCAGCGCCGCTGCGGGTCTCGTTGCTTCGATTGAATTACGACCGAAGTAAAGAGGCATAACGTAACAGTGGGGGAGGGGGCAGAGAGTATCTAGGATACAGTATAACGAGGCAGAGAGACGTGTGGTTTTTGCGTCATGAAAAATGCATTTTTATGGGTTTAAAAGCAGTACGTCGTTTTACATTTTTACGAGTCTTTCGTACGCTACGAGTTTTGAGTACCCGGTACGTATCCTGAAAAGGAAATTATGTGGTTTGCGCGCTGCGATAACATCTGACTGTATTGTGAAATATCCGACGCTCGCAGCAGGTAAAGTCGTAAAGCTCCGAACCGGCCAATGATGGAGCTTCGTCAGGTGGCGGGTGACGAGTGGGGGCGGGGGAGAGGGCGGAGGATTTCCAATCAGAAAATGCGACCTAACAAGGGACCTTAATAAAAATAGCCTGAGTATGATAAACCTGAAAAGTCCATAACCGTAAACCTAAAATGACTGTAAATCACTGCATCCTATTTTTTGCACGTGCAAAATAATAATAGTTATAATAATAACGAGAAATTTGTAGGAATTTAAATGAAGTGAAGTTGAAGGGAGTTTCTCTGAGGTCACCTTTGTCAATGCCGACAAGGTGACCTTTGGATCGGCCGCATCGACGATCAGCCATTACACTATCGGTTACGTTGTTTACCCTTCAGAAAGCCAGTGTTTACGTTCCCAGTGCCCTCAAGCTGCGTATCTTAAACCCACTAAGTTATACGATAATCCCGTAACGTTTATGCGATACAGTTCCGTCTCACTCGTGTTGATGGTGTAGACTGCAGTGTTCGGTGTTTACGCACCGTTCGCATCGTGGATGTGCCGTCTGAGCCAAGTTATATACGAATTCGACTGTTTTCGCAAGACGAAAATCATAGGTTTACGCGAGTTAGTCTGACCCTGCAGCGAGGCGCGCGTAAACACTTTGAGGGTCTGGCGGTAGCATCAATAATGCGTAGTCAAATTTCAGCTCGGGCAGTTTCGCGCGTTAGGATATTTGTCCAAACAGCCGATGATGTTAGCATCCTCGAGGCAAAATTATTCAAGTCTGCTCGTCGCGATGCACCGAATCCCTCTTTTCGTGACCCCGATTTAGGCGGTTTTCGGCCCGGCGGCCATATCTACGATTTCTGACAAACTGTTCGGCCAAAAATTTCTTTTTTTCAAAATCAACGAAAAAAGGGTTGTAACCAGTGTTTTCAGGGGTAGAATATGCGACTTGAGAACGATGGTATAGGTTAAAAGTCGATACTTTGAAAAAATAAATTTCATGACCCCGATTTGGGCGGTTTTCGGCCCGGCGGCCAGATCTACGATTTCTGACAAACTGTTCGGCCAAAAATTTGTTTTTTTCAAAATCAACGAAAAAAGGGTTGTAACCAGTGTTTTCAGGGGTAGAATATGCGACTTGAGAACGATGGGATAGGTTAAAAGCCGATATTTTGAAAAAATAAATTTCGTGACCCCGATTTAGGCGGTTTTCGGCCCGGCGGCCAGATCTACGATTTCTGACAAACTGTTCGGCCAAAATTTTTTTTTTTTCAAAATCAACGAAAAAAGGGTTGTAACCAGTGTTTTCAGGGGTAGAATATGCGACTTGAGAACGATGGTATAGGTTAAAAGTCGATACTTTGAAAAAATAAATTTCATGACCCCGATTTGGGCGGTTTTCGGCCCGGCGGCCAGATCTACGATTTCTGACAAACTGTTCGGCCAAAAATTTGTTTTTTTCAAAATCAACGAAAAAAGGGTTGTAACCAGTGTTTTCAGGGGTAGAATATGCGACTTGAGAACGATGGGATAGGTTAAAAGCCGATATTTTGAAAAAATAAATTTCGTGACCCCGATTTGGGCGGTTTTCGGCCCGTCCAATAAAATATTTTGTTCCCGTGCAATCCGAAAACGTCCTTCAGGGGTGTGCGTGTGATTTAATGGCACCAGGAGGCTAATTGATTTGGGCCGAATCCGTCGATAGTTCTCGCGTCACACGTCCCACACGATTTTGGCACGTCCTCGCGTCGTACCCACAGTGTCACGATCGCAAGCGAGCGATAATGTATTTATGTCATTCACCGCGTCTCGCCGTCTTCGCGGCTGCAACAACCCGTCCCGAGTTTCTCTTTCTTAATTAGATCATTAGAATGCAAACAAGCGCGGTCTTCGATGTATATTGATCGGCCACGTTGGCTGATGTGGCTGACATAATTTTATCGGATACTCGGATCGTATTATATGGAGAGTTGCTTTTTTCATATCAAAGAAAAATGTCATCGGACCCGTTTGAAGTAGAAAATAATTTAAAAACGTGTTTTTACAGAAAAAAAAATTCCGTGCAACCTCGGAAATCATTTTTACGAACAAAAAGCTCATTTTCCGCTGCAATCCTCGTAAAACCCATTCCAAATATTATGAAAGAACCGAGAGAGCAAAATTACAGCGGACTCCGACTGGTAATCGTGGCTTGAGCGAAGACGGGGCTAAAGTAAATAGAGGAAAGACTCGAGCACGTGTTCACTGTCGCCAGCCACTCGCAGACGAGTCGGAAGGTATTCCACTTTTCTCTTGTTTGCGTAGTCGAAGTCCCAACAACAAGTCGATAACAATAGCATCGAATCGCGCAACTGTCCATTGAGCTCCTGATCGGTATCGCGCGATCGAGTTGATTATATTTTTTGCGACTTTATCCCGGGGATGGGTTTGAAGGCAGGGGGGGGGAGTGCAAAAGGAAGGAATGCCATTTCGTCGAAAATTACTTCGTTGGCCGAAATACGCGAAATGAAAACGCGAGGGGTCCGCTGACCTCTCGGCTCTCTGTAAACGGGTAAATTGACGTCCTGCGTAATTGCAGGACGACGGAAATATAACTCCCCGTTTGGGGGGGTGGACGGGGGGAGGCGGTCGATCGACGAAGGAAAAGAGCGCGGGACAGACGGGGGACAAAAATTGAACGCACGAAACTCTATAAAATAAAAATAGCCAATTCGCTTCCGATAATTGGAATCCTAATCAATAGAGCGTGATCGGTCAACTGTGCTCCGCGTTTGGATGAACCGGGAGCGCAGGGATAGTCGCGAGGGTAACAGCTCTATGGCTCGACGTTTTTTTTTAATCCCGTCCGTCCCAACTACGCTTTTTCCATCTCTTTTACTGTTAACGACGTACATGCAGATTCCATCCGTATTTATATAGCACATGGGGGACGAGATATGCACGCAACTATACCCGCAATTTTATGTGTGGAGCAATTTTATCTGGTAAATAAAAAGTAGCACCATCCGAGTCATCGATGTGTAGATTCCGGCTGCATGGCAACTAACATCCAGTGATTCTATTAATTTATATTTCCGGCACTCTGGCCGGGTTCCGCGTTACACCCGAATTAATCTGCTGAACTTCATTGACGAAGGATAAATCGGAACTGGTCTATTCTCACCGTGTAGCTCGTTACGGAATTAACCTGGGCTTTCAAACACGCAACGGACGCTGCGGCGAAATCGTTCCGGTTAACGAAAATCGACTCGCCGAAAATATACAGTCATTTTGTAACCCAAAAGCGAGCCAAAAACCGGTTCGTTGAACTCGCTATACGTAATTCATTCATTGTCATGAATCAACATTAAAAAAATAGTCTATTTTAGTATCGTCCGTCCATTTAAGTTTGGTTCACCATTTAAGTCTCACAACAGCCTTCGTGGCATTCATTCTGACAATAAAGGGACACAATTTCCTGAAACTAAAAGGCGAAGCCGTTGACAGCAAAGTTTAATGCGGGTCACCAGTGTCCCTCACTCAAAATCAAAAGTACCACACTGATTCAAATGACCAAAGTCGACACTTCAGAAACAGTCCAATTTTTGTTGTCCAAAAACCGTGCTACACAAGCTGGTTGCATGTTGCAGCTTTGTGAATAGTTGAACTGTTAATTGATTTCCACAGAACTGAACAGAAAAGCCTACCGCGGTGTCGTCTTCGGTCGCCAGAATCAAAGTTTTCCCAACGGCTTTTGCGGTATTCATTCCGACAATAAAGGGATGCAATTTCCCGAAACTAAAAGGGCGACTCCGGCGCAAAGTTGCATGCGGGCCTATAGCGGTCGCAGCGGAATAGCAGCGAGCCCACCGGCCGCAAAGCACTTCGGGTTCGTGTACACGGAGTTTGCTAACTTGCTTCATACCGTACGCAAAACAGCAGCGAGCGGACCGGTGGCAACGTCCTGCTGCTGCCGCCGTCGCTGCTGGATAGTCACTTCAACCTCCGACCCTCGTTATATTCCTGGTGCCTGATGCGCGTCTCGGATTACTTCCTTTGAGCTTGCAGGCCGGCCCCCTCGCAGACTTGCGACTCACCGGTGGCTAATTTCGTCCGTAGGCGCGTGATTAGAAGCGTGATTAGCGCGCCGCGACGAGCTTCACTCGCTGTACACGAGCCACAAACATCCAGTACACATAGTCCGGAGGTTGGGGGGCTGGAGGGGGGGAAGGGGGATTGGTACGTTCGCCACCGGCCACTTTGGTGAACTCTCGGGGTCGACTGATCTCTCGCTGGACGCAGCGCCGCAAACTCTATGAGTGCTCGAGCATACACGCGTATTACCTTCCATTCGGCTATTCTGCGCCCTTATCGAATCATCCTTCCCACTACCAACATTCATTCGCCTCGTGGAAGACGCCGCGTTTGCCCGGTCGCAGTTACGATGGAACAGTTGGATGTCCGTTGGATACCCTTGGATGTTCGGGTGACTTGGTTGATGACGTTTCATTGGGCATTTCGAGGTTCTGATTGCAATCCTATCCTAGTCCCTGATAACACCGAATAGAAGGTTATACGAAGTAACCATATGGGACTCTAAAAATACCCTTTCCAATGATCAGTCTAACTTTTACAGGCGTAATGCTAAGATTAGTATTCAACAACGATTGCTTTTTTGAACATCATAAGCGTGAAAATGGAAACCCAGGTAGGAGACTTTAGTGCACTAAATGGTCATAAATGGACCCTTTGGTATTGTCAGGGAGTACCGTGGGACCAACCTTTTGGGGCCAATGTGACTGGAATCGTGACAACGAATTTTTGGTTGAAGGGAAAGAAATTATCTGTTACCCGATCATTTAGGTACTCAATTCAGGGTTTAATATGAGGTTTTAGTAGGTTTGCGATGTATAATTACATTTTTTTGTAGATATAATTGAAACGGCAATAATGTGTTTTCATGTTTATCTCTTGAATTGTGTATAAATGGACATTTAGAGCGAAATATTTTATTATAGTAAATCGAAGTACCTATCTATTTTGTAGCCGTTTTGTGCGGGACAAATCAAGATTTTCACACAGTTCGACCATCACGAGAGAGCAAACATCAACCTGATTAACTAAAAATCAAGGTCAAACGTGTGTCAATCCTCCTTTTCAGGTATCGCGCGATTGAGCCGCGCGGCTAAATGAAATCCAAGCGGGTATTAACCCCCACAAAAACAACGATAAATTTCAGTTAAGCTTGTATAGGAACCGCGATGAATAGGGACGAGCGAGGCGCGAGATCAAAATCATTTTTATTCGACGGCGCTCGATCAAAGGCATTGGGGGTTCAACAAGGTTATGTTTTTGATTCGCGAAATACACGAAATACCCTCGATGACTTCGCCACTGAATAAAAAAATAATTTCATTTTCACGTTACTGATAAAAATAAAGTGTATGTTTTTTTTTATAATTCTCGTTCCACAGTAAAAACCAACATATCGCATCTCTCTTTCTCTTTGCATGCAAAAAAAATCACGTACCCTTTCAATATTTGTTTATTACTATTGAAAGGGTACGTGATTTTATTAAATGAATTTTCGACTATACTTTATATTATAGTTGCATATTTATAACGAAAAAAAAATCTCTGATCCGTTTAATTCGTTCGAAATTCCCACGTTGTGTGATCAGCGGTAAAAAACGCAAAGCGACGATCGATTTTTAATTGGAAAAGTGCGTGACTTTTTTCAACTTCTTTTTTTTTTAACGAGGCCTCAAATACCTCGGCTGACAAGAGTCGCGGTTTAGGCGCTCTCACGCGCGGCTCGTACGCGTCGAGAGGGACGCCGACGAATGTACCGAACCATTGACAGAGAGTTGGACGGGCGCTGCACTTGGAATGAATTTGCTCACGCATGTAAGAGGAGCTCTCGAGAATTCGGGGCTGGGCAAAGCCGACGACGGGCGAAGCGCTCATTGCGCTTTGTCGCCGCGCGCGCTCCGCGCTCGAGAGGACGATGTGCACGTGCCACAGGGAGCAGCGCGCTATTCCGCAACCGGCACTCACCGGGCATAACGTGAATAACACAACGTCCGAGCACTCGACGAATCCGGCAGCCACGGTGAATCCTCAAAACCCCCTTTCAACCCGGGAATTCGTGATCCGCGCGGCAGGCCGATTCGTATATACGATGGATCGCGCACGACGAGCTCTCGTCGACCGCTGCCGTCGCGCTCGTTCCCTCGTCTTTGTCGAATGCGGCGCGCAAACGGCGCGACGGTCGCGCGACGAGCAGCGTTCGACGGATTTCGCGTAAATTATTCTAATGGATTCGTCCGTCGTGCGGTCGAATAGTTACTTCTGTTTGGCTTCAGTGGGATTTCGCTGAACCTGTGTGGATTTTCAGGATTGAAATTCCAGTTTGTTTTTTTCGGCGTCGACTAATATTTTCGCGTCCCTTTGAACCCGACTAGTCGATAAAATTAATAACCGACGTATTGTTGCAATTATTCGAAACGGTTAGCATTGAATTGATTGGTAACTATATTTTGTACTTTAATATATAGAGCGTGCGAATATTTTGTAGCACAATGTGGATAAATACAATTTCGCGTGACTGCGAATTATTTAAATGTTTATTAATTCTATGTAATCTGTGGTGTTTTTTTTAAGCGACGCATTATGCGGTTTTCTTTTTTTCATAATTCATTCCGCGGCGCCAACGGGACAAATAGCTGCGTAAATATCGTGTGGATTACGGTCAATTCTCGCGAATGTTTTTCCGTCGAGCTGTTAGTCATGCAAATAAGAAAAACGAGGGGGAAAAAAAAGGTGGAAATGTTGTGGCACGTTGCATGTCGAACGCCGCCACGCAGAAGCCGCGCGCGCGCGCTGTACCAATCACGAGTGTCGATATTACGATGCCGAAGCGAGCGGGATTTACCGAGCGTGTAAATAATACACAGCCGCGCATATACGCACACACAGAGTCACACGCACGAGCGTTCATCGGATGCTCGCTGATGTCGAGCGAACACACTAATTGCTGTTTAATTAAACGAATGATATAATAACGTTGGGTAGCAATTCCAATAGCACACTATAGCACAGTCGCAATTGCGTATTCATTTAGTACTACCGAACGAAAAAAAAAAACTATAATGCGCGTCAATTTGTAACGAAAGGAAAAAAAAAATCGTCGAAGTCGCGCGCGACACAAAAGCAGCGAAAAGTGCCAAAGTCAAAATGAAAAATCAATTTCTGCGAATCATATTTTTAATTTCAACGCGGGGGTAATTTTTTAAAAGGGGACACCCGCGTAGAGATTAATATTCGCGAACTGAATATCCGTGTTGAGTGCTTTTTGATGGAGTCCCACGACGCAGTTAATATTTGACGAAAAGCGGAAATTCGAGGTCCACGGTCACGCGGCTCACTTGGAAATGTATGTATGCGAAACGTATGCAAAAAAATGTACGCGAAAGAGTGATTTTGGCGCGTGGAATAAAAGTCGCGTATTTTTCATATACATTTGAACATTTCTCATATGTTTCAGTTACTCAAATTTTATATTGTGCATCATTACAAAAAAAAGCTGTCGCCTATTTTGACGTTGAATTTACTCAAATTAATTTCAAGAGCTTTTTCGTCCCATTCAGAAACGCCCCGCAAACAATAATCAACGCGTGTGTTACATATACGAGTTCGAACAAATTAAAAATTCGCCTTCATTGATAAGAGGGGGTCAATTCTCGGTCAGTCTCGGCCGCGTTCGAACTCGATAATTCTCGAGCTCCCGGCGCGAATTCATCGTGACGCGACAAAGTGAGATAAACGCGCGCGAATGCGCTCGATTAAAATATTCTCCACCGGAAATCGCGGACTCGGTGATTTATCATCGACCGCACGCGTCACTGCTCGAAATGAATCGTCGTTGTCGTCGACTTATTCCCAGTACTTCCCATTCTTATCATTATCATTATCTACTCAGACTTTGCATCAGGCATCTCAGAAAAAATAAATAAAAAAATTTGAACCCAGAAATAAAAAATAAAACAATAAAAACTAGATTTCATCAAAAGTTCATTTTTTACGATCAAGCAAACCGAGCGCTGCGTTACATTTCCGTGGAAACCCAAGTGCACCGAATCGCGAGTCGCAAACGAGAAACCCAATTCTCGCGACTGCCGCGTTTTAACGACGGCAATTCGCGAGGAGCCCGACCCACAGACACACAAACCCCACACACACAGAGACACACAAACCGACGAAAATGCAAAGACGACGAGAAACGCGACGAATTCGCGGACGGTCGACTCTCAGGAGTCGCGACTGTTTCACAGGGGAAGATTAGCGCGCGCGTTTACGCCCCCCGCGACTGTTATATCTGTATATGCGATATATAACATTATACCAACTCGGCTATTACCGGCGGAGGGGGAAAGTACGAGCCGTTCGCGAAGGGCGCGACGAGAGTATTATCCCCGATCAGCAACCGGTGTGTTTCCCAGCGAAATTGCCAAAAGTTTTCACGACTCTTTTGGCCCATTTCGTCGACTCTCACGCTCGAACCCCTCCCCCCTCTCGTCCCCTGCAACCGGCACCACCCTGCACCCTTTTCTCCTGACTTTACGTTATATCTGAGAAAATGGAATGGTATGCGTTTTAAGATATAGGTTACAGTACACAACGATGGATTTAGCCTTATTTTAGCCCTCCTACCCCCTCCCCCCACCCTTCACTGCCCCCGGGAGAACGGTTACGCTCTTTTTGTAAATCCAAATAAATCAGTGACCCGAAACAGAGCTCTAAATTATTACCGTCGGTGTCGTGGTTTTAATTCCTCAAACGTTTCCATTTGACATCGCAACATTTAACGTTCCCACGCGCTGACTGTGCGATTGGTAATATAATGAGGATCAAACGTTGTGGACTCGACGAGGAAGTCGACTATTTCGCACCTCTTCGACGGTGACCTGGTGAACTTTTTAAACTCCTTTGTTACGAATTATTTCAGCTGGAATTTTTTTTCTTTTTTTTGTTAAATTGTAATTAAATACTGATTATTTTCCTCATTCCCCCTCATTTACTGATTTTCGGACCAATCAGTTAAATAATTTTGAGTGTACAAGGTTTTTTTTTCCAAGTTTACTTTTTTTTCTCTGCCAACGAATCGATTGCCATATAAAAATTGCACAACTCGCAAAAATGTATTATTTATATTTATATATAAATTCCCGTTTTTCCGAATGCGCATCGCGTCGCAAAAATGCTCGTTTCCCCGAATGCGCATCGCGTCGCAAAAATTCCCTCTTTTTCCGAAAAATCCCCGAGCTATCCAATTTTCGCCTCCTCGTCAAAAATCGAACCACTGCGCTCGGCGGCGCACGACGAGCAAGTCCGACGATCCGTAGTGACGGCGCGCGCGGAAACGCGAAGGCGCACACGCGAGGCGTATACATAGTTGCACTCGGGAAATTGGTAACGCCGCGCCGATTTCGAGTCGGCGGCGTGGCACGGAGAGGAGAAGCGGAGACGACGCGTCGGCTCCGACAATGTTATTCGCCGCTGGCACGTCGAGCAGCCGCATGCCGCGAGCGCCGTGTGGTAGCCTACGTCTACTATGTATTGCCAACGTATAGTATAGTTACGTATAGTCACGTGTATGTGACTATACGTGGCCGCATCGAAAGGGGCTTCGCACTCGACGTGCCCTCTCTATCTCTCTCTCTCGCTCGACGAGGGGGAAGTGCAACCCGAGAGACCGAAGGGATATCGAATTTGGCGCGAGGGCGAGATGCAACTACCGGGCGCGCGACTGCGCCGCGGCGCACCAGTGATGCACCGGGCACGAAGAGAGAGATGGACGATAGAGAGAGAGAGAGAGCGCGCTTTGAATTGACGGTGATTGGGCGTGCGAGAAACATCCGGTCGTGTTTCGTGAGACAGAGCTCCGCGCTACCCGCGCGATCTCTCGTGCGAAAAGGGCATAACATATACGCCGCGCGAATGTTATACATACGCCGCACGGCACAGGGCGGCAACGTGACCGCAGCAGCCCCGAGAGCGCGGCTTGTCGGGTCGCCTTACCCGGCTGCAGCACCGACAGCTCGTGGAAAACTCACTGAGATGCGTCTCGATGAGGCTGAAGTCCCGGCGTCGGTGTTTCTGACATTTGAATTTTTTTTTTTTGGTCCTCGTCCCTTTTTTGGCTAACACTATTTTTCAATTTTTTTAATTCGGTTTTTGATTATTAGTTTATCGTGTACTTTGTACTAATCAAGTGAGCAGATAAAAATAAGTGAACTAGTTTTTTTTATCAATACATTTTTTTTTCAACTACGTATGAAATTATTATTTTATTTTTTCAACACTATTTTTCTATTTTTATCAACAATGTTCTTGCTTGCTCCTTTTTAAGAGAGGACTGCACGGAAATTTAGGTGAACCCTTTATTATTATTATTATCACTATTATCTACTCGACGAGCGATCTGATTGGTTTTTCCTGCCTTCGCCCAGGTGGAACGGAATCCCGCGGTGCGATATCGAATCGACGGGGGGAAGGAGTAGAGCTTATCGCGTGTCACGTGACGAGGAAGAGGGACGAAGGAGCGAGCGTGGAAAGCTCGCCGCCGGGCGAGTGGATCGAGTCAGAGGAACGAGGCGAGCGAGAGACGCGAGAGACTTTCGATCGTCCCGCATTGGAATTGGTCTGGTTACATTACGGAAATATACGCCCCGCGTATATATCCTGACTTAAATTGGGCCGACGCCACCGGGAGACGCTCGAGAGACGACCCCGAGACCGCGGCGAACCGGGGTCGTTTCTCTCGCACGCGGCCGTCGCCAGGAGCCAGGAGCGGGGTGTATGACCGCGGTAATTTGCTGAGTCCACAAACTATTCGGGAATTCGGGAGGAGGACTCGGATAGAACGAGCGACGTGGTTTTCCCGGAGTATCGCGGGAATCTCATCGCTTTCCCGCGATCCGACATCGATGGAAACGCGCGAGTAAAGTGCAAGACCCGCGCGATCGTTTTTCAAAACTTTGCCCCTTCCCCCTCCTCCCCTTTCCCTCCTACTGACGGTCAGACTCGCGTGGATTATTATACGGTGGGAGCTATTAATATCGATGTGGCGAATGAAAATAATGTGAGCCGGGTTCTTGGGTGTGCAAAGAGCGAGGCAACGACGGTAAAGAGCGGAAACGCTTTTGCTGAAAACTTCCGAGCTATTCTCGGACCGATTTAAACCGACCGAGGTATTTATACCGTATCGAGCCGCACGAGTGGCTTTGCTCGCGTCGGTGTTAAAGAGACCTACGGATTATCGTGTTTTTTTTAGCAATGAAAACTTGGACTCGGTGAGAATTTATTGAGGGACTTGGAAGGTTCCCCAAAAGACAAAGTCTTTTGACGCACTTTGAGGACTAATTCAATTTTTTTTCAGATATAAGATTTTTTTTCAAAAAAGCTTCAAATTCGTATTCAGTAAAAATACAATTTCCAGAATGCGTCTAGAAAAAAACTAGTTTCCAAAAAAATAAACCCAGACTTTATTTGTATTTACAAAAAGGTTCGTGGACTTGAAATAAAGTCGCCGTTAATTAAATGTCCTTCTCTTTGGTGGTAACAAAATAAAACAACCGAATTTTCCAAGGGGTTTCTGTACCCAACCGCCAAGAGCGTCTGCCGCAACCGCAGGAAGAGAAGGGAAAACGAGGGAAAAGTTTACTCACTGTTTGCATTCAATGCCTCGCAAGCTGAAACGGGCGTCCTCGTTAAGACGACGCGAAGCATATATTTTCAGTTTTTCTCTCTCGCTCCGCGGTGACCGCCACCGGCGCTTGGTCTGACTCGCGCCAGCGCCGGCTACGTGTTTCACATCGTGTTGAGAAGGAAACCCGAGACCGAAAGGCCGCCAGAGTTTTCTTTCACGACGAATCCACATACAGTGCGGTCCCGCTTTTCTCACACCTCAATTTTCCTGCAGTCTAAGATATATATATTTTTTATTTCAACAGTTTATAATTACTGAATTTATATCTACAACCCTTTGAATGTTCGTTATTGTCACAAATAAAATATCTCTCGTTACAAGAAAATTGAATCACTTAAATAATGAAATTTAAAGGTAGAAAATAAAACGAATTATTTTCCCCTACAATAAACTGGCTGAAGTAAAAAAAATAGTAACGAAATAGTGCTCAATGGCAAAAAAATTATTCCAAAACGTCAAAACAATTTTTCCACACGAAAAAAAAATTGAATCACTTTAATAATGAAATTTAAAAGCAAAAAATAAAATGAATTATTCGCCCCTACAAATAATTGTCTAAAATACAAAAAATAAATAAAAATAGTAACAAAAATAGTGCCCAATGGCAAAAAAATGATCCCAAACCATCAAAACAATTTTCCCACATCCTCCCACATCCACCCACAACCAGCCAACCATTCCACCAATCTCCCAACCGCAGACCCGATTTCTCGCATCGCCGCCCGAGGCTCGCGCGAGCTTCGTCAAGAAAATCGGGACTGCACTCTAGCCCCGCGGTGGCGAGCAGCGATCCTGTCGCGGGTTCGGCCGCACAACGCTCGCGCTCACTGCTGTACGCGCGCGCGCGCGCGTCAATGGGCTTTCGCGACAAAGTTTCTTCATCCGCGCGCCGGCCGCAAGATACAGAGTGGTGGTGGTATGGAAGTAACAGTAAACCGCTATACGTTGTAAGTGCGCATTCGGAGTTGAATTTACTTGAGAGCCAGGAGAGAAAGAGAGAGAGAGAGCGAGAACGGGAGAGCAGAACACGCCTGACAGAGAGAGAGACCAGGACTCGTGGCCGAATCCGGCGTTCAAGATAGCTCGTTCGTGCTAAGCATATATAGAGCACACACACACACACCGCGAGCTGGTCTGGCCCTTTGCAGGACGCGAGCTTCGTGAAACTAACTTTGCATTCAACGGGCCGCATGTATAGCACACGGGGCCCGGGACTATATGGCCGAACAGTTTCCGAGCGAGTAAGCCAGATGAGACGACTACGACGACGACGACGACGACGACTACGACGACGACGACGACTACGACGACGACGACGACGACGACGACGACGACGACGACGACAAGGCGAGCGAGATGGAAACACAGAAGCAGCGCGCGAGCGCTCAGAGCTAACTCGTTACTCTAAGTGACCCGCTTCCCTCGATTCGCTAGTTTATTAACTAAAAGTTGTCGGTGTGGACCACCCCCTCCCCCTCTCCCCTCCCTCCCACGCCTCGCGGCCGCCTCCCCGCGGGCGGTGCCCACATTTCGACGAACCCGAGGAGCAATTCTGCAGCAGAAGCAGCCCCCGGGACTAGACCCTCGCGTACAGCGCGAGCCGCGGGAGAATAACGCGCGTGCTTCGAGCGAAGGAACCGAGAGTAGCTCGCGGCTCTCGTATTTGCTCATCCACCCCTCGCTGCCCCCCTTGTCTCCCTCCTCCTCGCCAGCGCTCGATGCTCGTGCAGTCCGCGCGTCGAGAGTGAGAAAGCCATTTCTATAAACCACCTGCACCGCGTATTCATCGCAGGGACGAACCGACCGCGCGCGAGATTACTGTGTACCCCGAGCCTCGAGTTCTCGGAGCTTTGCCGCGAAATTCTGCACGCGGCAGTCGTACACTGAAAAAAATTAATAGTTGTGATTACCAATCGTTGGTCAGAGCTACCAATATTTTAGTAACCGCAACCAATATTTTCGTATATCGAACCAATGATTGGTAATCACAACTACTAATTTTTCTCAGTGTACAGGAGTCACATATTTTTTTCAATTTAAGCAGAGCGCATAAGCAACCACCAATTTTTAACTGAGATAACAGACACACACGAAGTGATGGAAAAAAAATATATCCTGGACTCGGAAAATGTGTTGCACTCGGCCGGTAAACAAAATTGATCTGTGATAAGCGAGGGGGAGGAGGAGGGGAGGGGTGGAGGTGCACGTAGCTCTGTAATCGCGATATGAACGAATGAAATTCGGGCAGGTTGATCGATGCGAGTATTACGTGAGTTTTTCCCGTCGGAGCGGACGTCACGGACAGGGAGCGTTTTTTATGTGTGGTGTGTGTTGTGTTGCGTTATGTATGGAGTGGGGGAGGGGAGGGGGAGGGGGTGCGAGCTGCAGATAGGGATGTCGATAGGACGTTAGGGCTACGTGCGGAACGTCGGTCCAACCGACGCCCGCGAGTAGCTGCTGCCCCCTGTCCACCCCCCTTTAACCCCCTCACCTCGTCGCCCCCGACCAAAGTGCTTTCCGACGTGAACGTCGAGCTTGCACGCTCCTCGTGTTATATATACACCGCACATTTTCCGGCCTTTGTTCGGCCGCCCGTAATAAAAGTTTGTTACAAAACGGAGATGTCGGATATTAGGTATTCATTAGGGGGCGGATTGCGTCCCCCCCCCCCCCGGGGGACCATTTACGAGCGTTAAAACGCCAGATTCTCCGACGCCGATAGTCGTCGTGATTGACTGCTCGTTATTATTTTTTTTTTTCGCGGGGATTATCTTTTTGACACCCGCGATAAAAGACGTAAATCTGTCTTAGGTTTTCAGGGAAACGTGTCACGACATTTTTATGAGCGTTGAAACGGTATATTTTTTTATCGTCATAGTTATTATTGTGATTAATTGACTTTTTTATTGCGAAAAGAGAAGCAGATATAAACATTGAAATTATTCTAAATATTTTCGTTTTAAAATCAATTCACAAAATAAATTTTCCTTCAAGACTGTTTCAATCCGTCTGCAATTTCCGAGTACACAAATTTTATTTGCTGCTTTTCATAGTCCACTAAATAATATAAATCAGATACAAAATTAATCGAATATTCGACTCACCTGGACAACGGACTGCTGATGATGTAGTGCGTGTAATAAAAGATGCTGGCGACCGACACCAGCAGAAGCGCAGCGACGCATCTCTTGACCGTCGCCTGTTTGACGATGCACCGGGGTCCCACGGACCCCAGAAGAGGCACTCCGGCCTCTCCGCTCGGGATCTTCATGCCTCTATTTTTTTTGCCTCCGCGAAACTTGACAAATCTTCACCGGAAAAAAAAAACCCACGAACCCCCTGAAAACGCCTACGCACGAGAAACGTCGCACGAAGCACTTTCCGCACGTATCACACACCTCCGCACCGATATCCGCACGACCTATCCGGCAGCGCCGCCACGGGTCGACCGCTATTGTGATCCCTCCGAGCGAGATTCCGAGCGCGCGAAAAAACGAGGAAACGCGTAGGTGGAGCAGCAGCCGCGATAATCCGGTACGGCGAGGACTGGGGTCGCCCCGAGCCTATTTCTCCTCCTCCTCCGCGACGACGACGACGTCGACGACGCCAACGAAGCGTATCCTGCCGCACTCGTTGGGTCGGCTGTGCTCGATACGCGACTCAGCATCGATGCCATGGACCGTTGATCGTGTGGTCGACGATGCGCGACACTTTTCGCATTTTACCTTCGTTAAAAAAAAATTCGGAAAAAAATAATATCACCTATAAACCAGGTAACAAAAATTGTCGATGCGAATGGACGAGAATTCGTGAAGCTTTTCTCAGTTCTCAGCTCGGCTTCGCCTTCCTCAGCTTAGATCTCGGCTATTTACAACCCCGGCGAAAAAAAAAAAATAGAAAATCGACGATCTAGGAAAAATCCGGATCTACTGATTTTTGGTCCACGGCGAAAAGTTCGTCGCTGCTGCGGTCGGCCTCGTCGCAGCCGGATCTCGGTTTCCTCCGGGTCGTCCCGTGGCTCGACCCATTTCTGAACACCTCAACAGCCGAGTCGTCTCTCATCGCTCGCTGCTTTTTATTTCCACCCTCTTCTTTAACCCATTTGAGCGAGATTGTCGCGATACACCGTCGTTGCTCTCGGTCTCCTCGCCCACTCCGTGGCCTTCGTCTCGCGGCAGCTCCGCATCCGTCTGTTCCGCCGCTCTCGACGCTCCGGGCTCCGCGGCCGTTGGGATGATGCACAGAGGTGACGCACAGAGAGAAAGACGCCGATGATACGCTTCTTTCCTCGAAGCGGATGGAAATTCTCGTCGAACTTCTGCGGGGCAACAATGCGACGGATTTGCCGTAACGACCATCCAATTATGACGTCGTGCAGTGGAAAAAAGAAATTGTTTCGCTATAAAATATATATATACATATTTATATATATTTTATTTGTTTACTTTTATTTGTATTTTTTTAATGTATATATCTCGTTGAAAGATTCGCCAAGTTTTCTCGTTATGTCTGCGATTGGAGGAGTACAATTTATATCCCTCTGCTTCTTCTTCTTCTTCTTCTTCTGCTTCTTCTTTGATATTATATAGAGCGCACGACTGGTGTATGTACAGTGAATAAAAATCAATTTTTATTGCGAGTAGCTGGACGGCGCGGGCCACTTCCGGTCTCTCGGTTCCCGGCCGACGGTCCGTTTCTCTGGAAGGCCATTCGTTACAAGAGGAGCCGAAGTGAGACGACGATGGCGGCTGCGGGGGGTGGAGGCGATTCTCGCTCGCCCTTCTCACCCTCTCAGCAACCCTTCGTTCTCGGCTGCCGGGTTTTCGCTCTCGCAACGAGAATACCCGCACTCGTAAATTTTAACGTTGCGCGATTTTCTCGCTGTTGGTTTTTTTTTTTGTTTTTTGTAAGTCGAGACGTTTTTTCGCCACGCGACCACGTCAACCTCGCTGCCGCTTTTTAGTCTGTCAATTAGGGACGATGTAGAGCTCCCGGCTTCCTGGACAGCGCGATTCCTTCGGTCGACCTTACTCGCCGCGGCAGCGCTGAGTCTCGGGAACGCCGGAACGCTCGCGGACAAACATTGATGGATACTCCTCAGGGATCCGCCGCGCACGGGACTGGAACTGCAACAGAAATACAAGGGAAGAACTTTAGAACGATGTTTCGCTGTTTGTTTTACTGAGATGACAAAAAAAAACGTATTTTCGATTTTCTAATTCTTTCATTGTGATTTTTCGCTGTCGTTTTTGCGCTGCACGTCAAATTTAAAACAGCCGAAACCGAACCATTTAAATTTCTCCTAAAAAATGCTGCATAGAAAAAAGATCGACGTTACTTGTAATTTTAATTATTTTAAAGCCGTCGTTATCTGAAATTGAATCAGTAAAATATACATCTTTAAAATGATAGTAAAGGGGAAGAATAATAAAATAGAAATGTACAGTAAATTTCGCTTCCTCCACTCAAAAAACCGTTCGAACCATCACCCCAATAACCATCCCGCTGAGAGTGCCAAAAAAAAGCCATCAACATTTTGTCTCCCACAAAGAATAATCGCCTCTCGCTTTTAATCACTCCGAAAACTTGCGATCCTGCGCTCGAGTGCCTACAATAAAAACCCCTCCCCGCAAAAAAACTAAAGTACCGACAATGGAATACAAAGTTGTTCAGTGGACGTTGATTGGCATGTAGACAGAGAGGCAGAGAGATAACCAAAGCGAAAGAGAAAGCGACGGAGAGAGAAATGAGAGCGAAGGGGTTTGACCAATTCGTTCCACAACAGGCGCACGAGTTGTCTCCTCACTGATATTTTTTTTGCTGTTGTCCGTTAAAACTTGTGTAAAACGATTACGTCGCTGAAACGTTTCAATTGTAAAACGCGCGGAGCGCGAGAAAGAGAGAGACAGAAAAAAAAACCAGAGAGAGACATAGACTAATCGGATTGCGAGTTATATCCCCGGAGTTGAACGAGCGAGGAGCTTCGGGTTCGTTGCTCGGGCAAAAAGCTTTTCACCGGTGCGGCCGCGGCGGTAACGTCAGCGCAACAACCGCTCGCGCGCGTCGCGTCGCGAGTATCGCGGAGGTATCGCGGAGTTTTTCCGCAGTTCAGCAATATTTTTTCGCCAAGGGTTTATCCGGGGTATCGTTTAAGCAACGAGCCGCGCAATAACCGGGACGGCTCGCCGCTGGTTATATATCCGCACGTTGGGGTCGAGGGGTGAGAGAAAGGAGGGAGAGAGGACGTGGTAAGAGGGGGCGGAAGGGGGGGGGGGGTGGAAGACCAGGAGAGGTGAAAAGAGGAGGCAAAAGGAGCGAGTAGTACGAGACGGGAAAGGCGCTGTACGCCGGCCGCAATTAATCGACCGTATTCTCGAGCATCCCCTGTTGTTGTAGCGAAGTAATTTTTTTCTCTCTCTCCAACCAACCCCTCCCCGCGTATAACCCCCTCCCCACCCCCTTCCCCGGACATCGGACCAACAAGAAGTCCATTAATCAAGTCCTCCCACCATCTCGTAGCTGCTGCTACTGCTGCTGCTGCTACTGCTGTTGCTGCTGCTGCTGCTGCTGCTGCTTCTGCTGCTTCTGCTTCTGCTTCTGCTTCTGCTTCTGCTTCTGCTGCTTCTGCTGCAGCGGCTCAACGCTTCGCAGCCACCCAGCCACCTATCCAGCGCGCCTCCTCCGCAGCTCTGATGCTCGTTCGGGGCTTTGCCTCCTCCTGAAACTCTCGGGTTGTTGCTTCACAAAGCTTCCTGCGTCCCCCTCCCATCCCCCCCCCCCTCCTCCTCCTTCTCTGCTCCTCGTTTTCCAGACCCAGGGTAACCCACCCACATATATATGTTTGTTTGGCGCTGCGAGTTTTCATCGGCTTTCAGCGCACTGGTCTCTCTCACTCTCGGTGGTCCCTGTCTGCCTCGCTAGTCGAGGCGCCGGGCGCGAACGAAAAGTATAACCCACCCCCACCCCTAGTCTTCTTGCCTCCCCCTCCTATCTACCCTGCCAAGGCTCTGCACACGTTAGCCGCTCGCGGAACGAAATAACAAAGGGGGATAGATTGAAAACGGGGGTTGCGATCGGGGTAAACAGGAAAATCAATGGGTGGGATGAGGGGGCGAGGGGGAGGGGGATGAGACAAGACGGGAAACACGGGGAACTCACGCAAAGTGGAGGGAAGAAGGTAAGCGAAGACGAGGAGCGAGGAGGGGAAACGGGGGAGAGAAATGGGAGGAAGAACAATTCGCTTGAATTTTCATCCCCTATTTCCGCACCTCTCTTTTTCTTCTCACAGACGGGGCGATCGAGTTCGAGTTCGCGCGGGCTCTTCGAGAAAAAGGCGGACGCTTGGGTCCGATGAGCAAAAAAGCAGGTGGAGGAATTATTTGCCAATCGAGTTTCGACGCTGAACTACAAAGCTCAGAGTTTTTTTTTTTTTTGCGAAGTGAACGTGGAGAAGATTTGGTAAATAATTGTACCGATGAGGGAAAAATTGAAGCTGCGCGAGCGGAATGGGGAGTATATGTTTGTTGATTATGTATTTGAGGGAAGTGGTGGAGATATATTGTTATTTGTATTTTCGAACGAAGGTAATTTGAACTCGAACAATATTTCCTGGTATTGTTGATTTAGGTAAGTCGAAACAACGCATCGAAAATGCGCTGTTCATCGCAATATTCATAGTTAATTAATTTCGCTTTTTTCTTTTTTTAATTCCGCGGGATTCGTTACGATAAAAAAGAGATTTTATTTTTTCGATAAAAAAATCAAAATAACAATTTATTTTAATTCCCCAAAAAAAAAACCTCAATGCTCTGACTTTGCATATATTTTTTATATAGGATAAAATATCTGTTATTGACATTCAGCCCCTAAAATTCGCGCGTTAGCCCTCGCGCTAAATCACGCGAATAAAAATAGTGAGGACGCGCTCACAGAGACGACGGGGGGAGAGTGGAAAATCAAAGTCCCCATAAAACGCGATAGCGAGCGAAAAAACGAGGTCCGAAGTGTAAAATGAGGAGTAAAGGAAGATGAATTCGCTCGGAATTTCATCCCCCTTTTTCAACACCTCCCGCCTTTTGCTCTTGTTCCTTCGTCTATACAGAACGGCTCGGTCGCTCGCGCGTTCTCGTTTCCTATACCTACACGTTCCCTATCCCCTCCGCCCCTCTATATATCTATCCGGCCCGGCGGGCGCGCGCGCTTCCTCATTCTCCCCTTTCTTTTATTCCCTCTTGGGAGCTGACCTGACATTTTTCGCCGAGGAATATTGATATCCGTCGGCGCGTGCTCGGAAGCCGAAGCGAAAGCTGCTCCTGCTGCTGCTGCTGCTGCTGCTGCTGCTGCTGCTGCTGCTGCTGCTGCTGGTGACCGACCAACCAAGCACTTCGAATAGGGTACGAGTAAAAAATAAAAAAAAATAAGAAAAAAAAAAATAGGAAAAGGGAAAGGAAAAAAAAAGTGTGCTAGGAAGAAAGTGAGATTCCAGGCAGAAAGAAGCGAGTGAGAAGCAGATGAAAGACCACCATCCCGGATATAGTCTTGAATAGCTGAATCCTTTCTCGCGTGACTGCCACATATTATATATATGTATAGGGTTTATATGTATACATATATGTAGCGGGCAATATATAAACCTTAGTAACTTTTACGGATGGCTTCTCGTCTTCGAGTTAGCGGAAAAAGCTTTTCTTTCCCGGGGACGCGTCCAACGTGTACGAGAGATGTTGGGCGTGCATGGAATTTAATTACGCGCCAGGCGACCGATCGGCCGGCTTCCCAAGATCCATTTTCTCGCTCGGCTCTCTCATCTTCCCCTCTCGCTCTCTCTTGCCACTGTTTTCCCCGCGCGTCGCCCTCTGCGCGCGCGGACGCCAAAGGGACGAAAGATAAAGAGAACCCCCCGCGTAGAGAACGGTCTGAGCGAGAAGAAAGATAATCACACCGGTATAAAGGCTCTTCCTTGATTATCGAACCGTCCATTTCCTGCGACAATTTACCTTCAACCTTTCGGAAAAGACTTCGATTCCCCTTTTCATGCTTTTCTCATTTCCTGCGCTTTGCCTCACGGCGGATTCATCTCGGTTCGTTCCTTTTATTTTATCGTTTTTCTTTCTATTTTTTTTTTTTTACTTTTCGGTGTTTGGTCGATCACGTTTTACGAGAGAACTAGAAACAATGATTCGCGCGAATGGAGGTTAGCCGCGGAAAAAAAATTCGATTTCGTAAAGATTGACGAAGTACCAAATTTTACAACGACTAATCAAAGGCTGAAAAAATCGACGAAAATGGTTGCTGCAGGCGATTCCACTGTATCGAATTTTCTACGTGGATTCGGAAAAATCCTGGAAAAAATTGTGATTACGCAGCGCGATAAAAATGGCGAAGACTTCGAGGGCAAGAAAAAAAAAGACGTCTCGGATATTAAATTTATCGAGGGAGATTATAATTTTATCGACGGGATATGCAGAGCTTAATGTTCCCACCGGGAACCGCTCGTCACTGTAAAAATAACTTGCCCGCTTCATCGCTCAATGACAGCGCGAATTACGCTTAACTCGGGGGACCGCAGGAACCGCACGCCCGCGCCACGCACCCGGCCTGTCGGTTATCGTGATTCGTGTAACATTAACGGCGCATTGGTTGCGCGTATGTGTGTTTTTTTTTCAAACCCACAAAAACGTCACTCGATAATTCCGAGCAAACTGGATCGCACGGGATTCGAAATTAGTGAATATTTCGAATAACGATACTGCGTTTATCGAATTTATCGAAAATCCATTGTGGGCGGTATTGAAATAACGGCGTTTTAAACAACCGCTAATGAAAGACTGAACCTTCCCTTAAACGCACAAAATGACGTCAGCTACAATAAATTTTGATATAAAAACTATTATATGAACTGCAATATGATGAACTGATTTCGAACAGAAATTCAAAAAGTTAGATCATATTGAAGAAGTCTTATAAACCAATTTTTTAATTTCCTTTATAATGAAAATTTTTCAAATTATCATTTCAGCACGAATGAATCCAATTTCATCGCCGACACAGAGAGTCGCGAATCTTCGCTCCACTTTTTCAGAAAGATTCAAGGAGTCAACTCTCGATTTATTCATCCCGCTTGGTACGGCGACAGCCATCATTCCCTTCAACTTGGTCGCTCCCCAAGGTCCTCGTCCTGACATCTGAGAAGCCTCGAAAGCCCAGGACCGACGGTTACGTCGTCCCGCATCTCGGTGAAGCCGGAAAGTCTCCCGAACCCAGCGGTAACTCGGCTCCCGCTCCTCTTGGGTTATACGTACGCTATATATATACTTGTGTGAATGTAGGTATGTATACCTGGCGCTCTCTATCCGCGAGTAACTCAAGTATTATCGACACGTGCCCGTCGAATCGGTCACTCGAGGCTATCCGAGAATCGGGTCCAAGGAAGACGTTCGATATTGACGAAGACTAAGAGACGACGACGTCCGAGTAACTCGATCGATTCCACTTTCATCCCAACATCATCTCTTTCGGTGTCAGCAAACATTGACAGCGAAGCTGATGCAGTTCCGGTTGGTGCTTGAGGCGGTTTTAAAAGATTTTATTTTCGAAATTGCATTGGCAGCAGCCGAAAAGCAAAATGCTAGCAAAAGGGGTAAAACAGTGATAACACAAATATTTTCGCTAGGCTGTCGAATTTTTTTTTGCTAATATCTTCGGCTGGTTTTTTTTTATCGAGGACAAGTATTGATACAATAGATTAATTTCGTCTAAATGACAAAAAAGTTATAAATGTACGATTGACAATCAATGTGCCTTGATAATGAATCACAACAATAATAATGCTCCCGCGAGATTGATAATATGTGCTCAAGTTGTCTGTGCTTACACGTAACATAATGTAACCAGCAATCTAACCGCTGAACCAGTGGAACACTTCGTGTGACTCCAACGACGGAGAGTCTCCCATATTCCGGTATTTGACGGAAATTACTGTTTGCGAGAGGTTGCGCAGCCGCAAGCACAAACTAATCCCCGCTCTGTGATATTCGACGCCCCTGGCATTCTCGGGTATATTCAGTTTTCGCACAATCAAACTCCGAAGCCGCGACATTAATTGAATACCGCTCGCAGTAATCACAGACGCGTCTTTCGAAAAGCTATGCAACTCAGAAAAACTTTTGGAGAAATTACCCAAAGCAATATTCTCAAAGCCACAAAAAAGCTCATCATTTCGATGGTAAAACTGTCATTTGGTGTTGACTCGTCGCCCGAACTCCATAATCCCGTCCGCTGTAAACACTCAAAATCCGTGGTCCCTGCATCGCCGTCTCTCACATTTCTTAGCGGCGTTCGCCACGTTCGCCACGTGGAAAGAACGCCCGAACGACGATAGGAGAAGCTGCGCGAGAGGAGACGAGTGACAAGGAAGACGGGAGCACTAAAACTAAAGCCATTACGAGACTTGGCACCCCGGGATCTACTCGCGCGGCTGTTACTGGTGCGAGAGACTCTCATCCGCCTCACGCGGCCTCCCCCTTCTTCCCCCCCGCCCCTCCCTCTCGTAATATACACGCGACCCTCTCTCAACATGGCGAGCTCGTTTTCCCGACCGCAAATTAGCTCTCACCCGCGCGACCGTGAACATCCTCAGTTTGCCACGATTATATAATACACGTACAACCCCCCTCCCCCCTCCCACCATATTCCAGTCGCTTCGCCTTCGTCGAATCGAACATTTGCCAAAAAACTTTGCACTGGAGATTAAAAAAAAGAAAAAGAAAAATAAAGCGCAAAGAGGGAGAGAGAGAGAGAGAGCGAGCAGAATAATTTGAAAACTTTCAGCGTGCTCCACCTTCTCCTCACCGCGCGAATTATTAATGTTCAAGTGCATCCAACGACGGTGCATACGATTAGCGTAAAGCATGTGAAATGGAGTAGCTGCTGGTGAGAGCTTTTGTTTATTATTATCACTATCCTTACTTTTATAATTCTCATAATTATTTTTTTAATTTTTTCTCCGCTTCTCGCTTTTCTTGTATTGCATTCTGTCGTGTGTTTCCCTTGCGGCGCACCCAGATGTCGCTGCGCTGCGTCGAGAGCCGCACAGAGAGACAGAGTGAACGAGAGAGAGAGGAGATGGTGCGGCTCACCCTACCCTAAACGCTGCTCTTGGTGTACCTCGAGAATGCAGCTAGACTGCCGCTGGTGGTGCTGTTGGTGGTGGTGGTGATGCTGCTGCTGGAGCTTGATGCACGACTCGGCGACTCCGTTGCATACTAATCGTAAACAAATACCTCGGGCTCGTCTCAGTCATAATTTACATTCGGACGATCTAGCGTCGCGCGAGCGACTGTGAAAGGGGATGAGCTGTGCGAGCGGTTTATTGCTATGCACTTGATGTGCACGTATACGCTGCTCGTTCTCTTCCCTTTACCTCTGGCGTTTTGGTATAGCATTGCTATTACAGGATGGTTGTTGGTGGCGATGGTGATGATGATGGTGATGGTGGTAGTGGTGGTAGTGGTGGTAGTGTCTGGTAGTGTCTGGTAGAAAATCTCCAGCGTTACATTTGGCCCAAGCCAAGCACTGATCAGGCCCGGACAGGGATGCCTCGACCCTGACCAGGACCTGACTAGCGTCGAGTGTAACGCTGTAAATTTGGCGATGGTGATGATGATGATGATGATGGTGGTAACGCTTGGTAGAAAATCCGTAGCGTTACATTCGGCCCAAGCCAGGCACTGATCAGGCCCGGAAAGGGATGACTCGACCCTGACCAGGGCCTGACTAGCGTCGAATGTAACGCTGTAAATTTTCTGCTAAGGGCGGTGGTGGTGGTGAAATTGCCATACAGCTTCAGTAGGTATTCTCGAGTGCAACCGTGAAGCCGGAGCGTTGGACACGCACTCAAGGTTTACATACCGCGTGTGTCATGTGCTGTATCATCGTCGTCATGTGTGTGTATTCTGGGTTTGCGTTTGCGAGTGTGTTCGCGAGATGCACGTTACGTATGCGCGCAACGCAGAACGGACCGCGCGAGCGACGTTCCGGCGCAGCGTAAACTTGTCTCATCTATGTTTGGAACTCTCTCGTGTGATTATGGTACACGCGTTTGCCGTCACGTGTTGCTGCTGCTGCTCCGTGCTCCAGTTCGAGCGCAGCACGCGTCTTAGCAGCGAAGAGGGAGAGAGAAGGAGGAAGCGAAGACAATTGTGTGGGACGTCGTGGTAGATTTCAGTGATAATTTGCGGTGGGCAATGTCGATGAAATATTATGTTAATCGTGTGGAAATGAAATAAGAAACTTTAGGGAAAAAAATGCAATTGATTATCGAATTGGTGGCATTTTTATTTTTATATCTTTCGCAGTGACGTCGAGTTTGACATTTCGGAATTTCCTGGGAACGCATTTTTTCTGGGAAAATATTTTTTGCTGCAGTTCTCGCTACTTTTGATAATTGGTGTGACATGGCTGTCGATAATTATGTACGACTTATACTCGTTAGATATATTAATCCCAGATTATATGCATCAATTACGAGGATTAGCATCGTGATGGATGTGAAAGAGAGATCGCGGAAAAGTAACAAAATAAAAATGCAAAATTAATGTTGTGTGGAAAAAAGTTGTGCAATGAATTTGACGTGCAATGCGAACTTTCGTTGATGCATCTTTTTGTGCGAAATACGGCGCGTCTAATAATCAGTGGGATTTCCATTTTTCTGGAAATTTCGTTCATACTTTATAATAACTGGTATAATGCCTGTGCGGATAATTCTCCACTATTTATCTTCGTAAAAAGTGGTGCTCGAAAGTCGAGGTAGTGTTTTCTCTTTTTCACATTCTCTCCACGTTGCAATCGTACCCTAATTCTTTCGTGCACCTTTTTCCGTGCCCCTCGTCTTCCTTCGCTTCGTCGTCTCCCTCCTCTTTCTCAATTTTCCATACACGTTTCGCGACCCCACTACTTATCTTCTCCCTCGTTCTTCCCTCGGAGCGGAGACGCTTCGAGCTTACCTCCCCTTTCGTAACTTTCTTTCAACTCCGGATTTACGGCCAGTTCGCCTCGCCCCGGGCGCGCCCGGCCTGTGCCGCACGTACCCTCGCCCTGACTATTAAAGACCCCGGATCTTCTGGTGCTGCCTTCGCTGTATCTCGTCTCACTATCTCGCGCTCGCTCTCTCTTTCCCTCAGCCCCCGGAAAATCGATTAACGAAACCGAAATATTATGCCCGAGCGGAAAATATTTCATATTTACGAGATCGTAAGTCACCCGCGTTATTTTTCCCAGCGTTGTTCGCGCTCGCACCGCGATTTAGTATTCAATGATGCGTAGCCATTAGCATCGCTGAACAACACATTAAACCGACGGCTAACCGCGCTAAATTTGGGCCACAAGGAAACCTCCAAGGCCAAAAAAGCGCTGTGTAACTTTCATCAGAAAATTTCCATTCTTTCAATAAATTTTTATCATACTTCATATAAAAAGAATATTAACATCTAAAAATAAAAATATTTGGTCGAGTGATTTTTTCACGGATCAACAAATCATTGAGAACAAATCAGCCGAGTGAAATTTCTGTACCTTAAAAAAAAAAAAATTGAACAGACGTTACGTAACTACATTTATTACATCGGTTTTATTTTTTCTCTCTCACAAATTACCAGAAGAAAGTAGTTCGAGAGTTTGTTTGCTCGCGGTGGAAATTTATTTATATCTCGCCTCGCTGTGTCTGTCAACTTTGCTGTAGGCTGTTTGCGGGCTGCGTGGGTTCGATCGTGCGGCGAAGTTGAAGCCTTCCCACCGCGCGACATCGAAGTGGTTAGAGTCCGCAGTGGTCGGACGGACTCAACGAGTGTCGCCGCGCGGACTCGGCCGTTGTAACTCGTTCCACGCGCAGGAGTCGCGGATACACGCGAGCCGAGACGACCGAGCACCACTGATACGGACACGCGGATATAGCGTATACGCTCTGTGTTATGTCCCGAAGGCTATGAGTGCGGTATCTGCGCGGAATCTATGAGTATAATCGCGGCGGCGGTGCCTTCGTTGCAGCGGTGGTCGGACTTTACCGCCGCTGCTGCCGACACGCGCGGTTCGATTCCAGTTCGAAGAGTCCGCGAGCATCGGCGCACAGGTCAACGACCCCGTCTCACGTCTCCGCGGTCATTTCTACGACGGACACGCGCGAGCGTTGCGACTCGCGATGTTCGTGCACTTTCGTTATATCATTCGCATCATCGCTGTGTGTACAAACACATCGAAATCAGGCGAACGGTAGAAATTTCGCGTGTCGCGAGATATGATATGATTTCTGTGGTGGTGATAACATTTTTGATACTTGGTGAGAGATAAAAAAAAATTCCGGTTTCCGTTAATAGAATTATGATATTTGATTATTGAATTGAATTGAGAACTAAAATGAAATTAAACATAAATGAAGGGATTTTTAATTAAGAAATAATTATATACAAATAATTACATTTTAATACATTAAATATATTTAATTTTCGCGTACGATTTTCCGACTATTTTATTAAGTACCCAAATAATAAAAATAGGTAACACATTCCAACTGCAAAAAGGGAGACAACTAAGAAAACATTTCAACGACATCCAAAGAGATAATTAGATTCTCCGTTACGTTGACGTTCCCGCTAAATTGCCGCGACCACCGGGAGTAAACGACGACGGAAAAAAAAAGAGATAAAAATGAAAAAACAAAATTCCGCGGAATGCCTCGCGGTATACCCGAGAAAATAAATAACCCGGGCACGAGGGCTCAAGACAGGCGAATGACAAATTCACTGCCAGTTTGCGAAAGTGACTCCGGCGAATATACATAGAAACCAGCGCCGCCCAGCTAAATCAGCAGCTGGAGCAGCAGCAGCAGCGGCAGCAGCAGCAGCAGCCGAGGGGGCGAAGCTTGCACCCGCGTATGCACTATTCCTCTCAGGACTAAATATAGCCCAGGGAGGGTTGCGCGGCGGGAGGGGGGGGGGGGGGGGGGGAGGGAGGCTGCATGCAGGCGCCCATGCGGCAAACGTGAAATTCTCGAGCGTCTGCAAACCTCCGCACATTCGGTATATACACGTAGCGTCATATAACTCGGTTCTATATACATATATATATATATATATAGGCTGTTGGAAATGCCTTGTTTAGCGTGGCGCCAGGCTGAGGAGCTCCGAAGACTCTCGATTCCGCGAGCTCCTTACGCCATCCCCAATACACCCCAATAAATACAGCTTTTCCTCGATTTATTATCATCATTATTATCATTATCAGCAGTCTGACCTATTAGCGATAACGTCAACAGATAAATCATCGCGCACCGATAAATCTCCGGATTCGCCAGGAAAATTCACCGTTTCTCACGGCAGCGTCGAGGATTATTCCGTCGGGGTCGAAGACACCCCGTGCACTCGGAGAAATTATTTAAGCTTTTGTGCAAAAGGATGATAATACGTTAAAAAAATGTGACGCGAAAAAATGTGTTTTTTGCTACTCATTAACCGTAAAAGCCACAACAATCCGCAATGAACGAAAAAAAAGTTCGTATATGTATAATTACGTCCTCGAGTCTCGCGTTTCTTTAATCTCTGTGTTTAATTTGGATAATGCGAGTCGCGGCATCGCGACGGAAAATAAAATGACTATTGACACGAAGTGAACGTCTAATGAAATTTTCAGCCGCGTAGCAGCAGCGTCAATCTTAATTAATCAACTGTGGATCCGTGGTCATTTATTTTGTTGCATATTGACGTCCAACAATTTAGGCAACTTTCTTCGTTGACGCGAATTCGTTGTGAAAATGATAAACAGTTTCGACACGCACGCGATCAGCCCCGAAGTTAATCAATATGCGTAAATGGATATATAAGCCTGCGGGTTAATTGCGATTGACGCTTCGGGGTACGGCAAAGGGGGGAGGGGGGGGGGGGCGATCCACGCGTGGGTGCCGGGATTATGTGCATACGGGTAATGCGACGGCGGCGGCAGCGAAGTCTCGACGCATACGCTTTGCGCGCGCTCGAGTTAGGTGTATTAAAATTTAATCGCGGTCCGTTGCATACATGACGCGCGGATCGAGAGGGCGCGTCGCAGGTAATGAGCGCGACGCGCGCACGCGGGACCCGCATCTCGCGTTCGCCTCGTTGGCAAACGAGATTTCGATGAATTTACCGACGATTTTTTATGACGATTTTTTCCGCTCGTCCGTGAAACCGCATTCGTTATGCGCGCTCGTCGAAAAGATCGGTATTTTTCCGGAACAGGATTGGTCGTTGGGAAACCGGTAGGAGTTTGATGTTTAATATCGCGAAATTTGGCAGTTAGAAAAAAAAATCGTTTTTCGCGTTTTTCTCCTCGATTTTTCGATTTTTCGGGCAAACACCCGTCGTTTTTGGAATCAGCGGGAAATTTGCTATCGGATAGGGTTTTTAAACTTTGCGAAATCGAAAATTCGCAAAGTTTTTCATAAGGGGTACCCCTTCGAAAAATTTGCGATTTTCGAGGGTCAACTTTAAAAATCTGCAAAAAATCGAAAGATCGAGATATGGCATTCCGCCTGGTGGCATTCTCTTCGTTGAAGAGTTTTTTTTCGAATGCAAAAAGAAAATCCCGATTATATTGATCCAAAGAAAAATCACACCGATTTTAGTAAAGTGCAAAAATTAGGAAAAAGTGAAAAATCGTTTTTCGGGATTTTCTCCTACATTTTTTTTTTTTTCGGGCAAAAACCGGTCATATTTGGAATCAGCGGGAAATTTCCCATCGGATAGGGTTTTAAAACTTCGTTAAATCGAAAAAAAATTTTTCGCCGAAAATCGCAAGGTTCTTCTGGTTAACCTCCGACCGCGCGCGGAAGCGCGCATCATTGTTCATAGTATAAATAAAAAGTAAATTTATTTTTGCAAAATTAAATGCAAAACATGTGCGCCATATAGATCTTTTTGGTGCCATACATTTTACACATTTTTTTCCATGTGGCATTGCATGTGATGCATCTCGGTCGTTCCATAGCTCTCGCGATTTCGATAAACATTCGGCGCGCTCGAACCGACGATTTGTCCGCTCGGCCTTGAAAGCGACGTGCGTGCATACGCGCCAGAACCCTCGGGATTTGCCCGGAACGAATCCCGCTGTTCCGTGACATTGACAGTGATTTGAATGGCAATTGATGGCTGCAAAACCTCGCGGACGTATTGCCATAATGCGAGCGGATCGAGAATGTAGTGCGTACAGGCGACGGGAGACCAGAGTTATATGGGGATAAATATACGTCGACATGCGCATATCGACGCGCTGCGGGGGAGACCGGGGCAGTTGAAACGCGGGTCACGTCGGTTCGACGTTTCGATGCGAATTTTCGTCACTCTAAGACCCAAATTTCCGACCACGTACCACTTACCTCGAAAGTAAGTAACAGATTGCATATTTTTATTTCGAAAAAAAAAAGAAAAAAAAAAAAAATCGAGAAAAGAAGTCGATGTTCGTGAATTTCTCACCGAATTTTCCATTTTTAGAATATTCTATTTTCAGAACATAAGAGGGAAGTGCCATCGGATAGGATTTTTAAACTTTATGAAATCGAAAACCTTCTACGCTGGCAAAATTCTTATTAGAAAAAAAAAAAAAAAATGGTTCCAACGTGCCCCAGACTTTCCCATATCGCACGCAGGCAGAGCTGGGCTGCTGGGTTCGACGTCGATGCTCCCGCTTCGTCGCCTTCGGATTGCTCACCGGTCGGGGCGCGCGTGTTGTTATACGAACTGCTGGCTGATCGATATATAGCGCGGGGGTGTAGCGAATGAGCGCGTGGGCGACGGAAAAACAATGGATAAAAGGCGAACGGCGAAGGCAGGGACGAATGGGGTGGGTAAAGGGGGAGGGCAAAATCCCGCGAGTATTCGCAAACTTCGCTCCCGGTCGAGATCATAAAAAACAAACAATATGGATTGTAAGGGCCACGAGAACGAGCCGTGAAAGCAATAAAGCGAATGATGGAGGACTGCGGTTAACTTTTTTTTTGCGCTTCACTAGTTTCGCGATATCTGTAGAAGGATTTATAACAAGGACATTTTTTTTTTTCTTTTTTGAGAACTAGTAATTTCGTAATTTGATTAAAGTTTCGTTGGATGATTCCGCAATCAATTATTTCTGTCAATAATTAAAACGCCCGACAAAAAAATGACATTAATTTAAAAAATATATAGTTGAGACATCAACATTTCTGCCGCAATAGGAAGAAGAGAGGAGAGAGGCGACGGGGAGGGAGAGCGAAATAAAAAGAGAGCGAGCGAGCGAGCGGGCAAGAGGGCGAGCGGGTGAGCGAGAGAGCGTGCGAGAAGGCGAGCGGGTGAGCGAGAGAGCGTGCGAAAGGGCGAGCGGATGAGCGAGAGAGCGTGCGAGCGTGCGAGCAAGCAAAGGAGAGGGCGAAAGAGAGGAGAAAGAGAAGGAAGGAAAAATGTAAAGAAGGAGGTGTAAAAAATGTAAAATAAATGTAAATAATAAAGAAGCGAGAAGGAGAGAAATGGAGTAAAGTAAGATTAGAAAGTAAGGAAACGTAAAAGGAAATGTATATAAGTAGAATAACTAGAGTATAAGAAGAAATGTAAAAACGGAACGGAGGTCCTTGTAACCCTAAAGGGAACAATAAACACACATACATACATACATTTCTGCCGCAATAAATTCGATGAAATTTTTTTTCCTCAAACAAAATTTATTCCCCTCGACAACGCGAAACCTGAAAAATTCGACATACGACTCACTACGCACCACCAAAAAAAAAAAAAAGAAATTCAACGAACAACTATCCCATTATCAGCACATTTAACATACGCGTTTAATTATCCTCCCAACGTACGAACGTTATTTTCTGGAACGATCGCGAGCGAGGAGCGATTATCGCGAGTGACGAAGGCAAATTCGCCGTCGTCGTCCGCGTCAATATACATGTATTTATATACACACGTACATACGTATGTACAGCGTGTCTAGATATATCGCCGAAGGAGGCGGGAAGGAAGGAGCTTTCGCGAGAATCGTCGTAGTTGGAAATTCCAAGGTGGAAACACTTGGCGGGGTGGCTCGTCGGGGTTATGCAGAGGCGATAAGGCGCTCCGTGTGCGCTGTTGGGTGCTGCTCGGTTGAACTACCTACGTGTTAATTTACGTAGAAAGCCACGTGTTGTAACGCAAACGAGGAGCTCTCGCGACGACGACGACGCAACGAGGGTGAGTGGGACGCTCCGAGTGACGTCGGTGCTCCCGGACGTCGGTTCGCTCCCCGGACGCGAGCAATTCGCGAGAATAGTTTTCCGCCCCCAGTGCGGTGGGGGGGGGGGGGGGGGGGAGGGGGAAGGGAGAGGGTTTATATAGCGCGCGCGGACGACGAAGGGTGAGCGACGCGGATGCCGACGTCGCGGAGCACGCGGCCTCTCGGAAACGTCCGTGATTCCCGGTGACGATAAAGCCAAAGGTAGAAGTACCAACACACACACACAATAAAGCAGGTGGACGAGAATCGAGACCCGAGACTCGTTTTAAAGAACTCTACCGAGTTCCAACTATCGTGACTCGCGCGGAATCGTCCGAGAATCTCGCGGCCGCAAATCGAGGGCGAATTTATTCGTCGTTGTCGCGAGACACGAGTTTCTCACCGCTGATTCGGGGCGAGCGACATCACGACTGAGTCCTGCGGTGCCATTTGGATTTCAGTTGGAAAGTAAATACGGGGAACAAAGTTTTGCCTATTAATTTCCTTGGTTCACGGAAATCGCACCGCGGATCTGTGAGTGACGTTGTATTGAAAAGGAGAGGTCTGATTTTGTCGTCGAAACAGTCGGTTTAATTTTGTGTACCAATACTACAAACATGACAAATCTCGTTGAATCTTTTTACACACTTTTTTTGTGTCATTAAAAAAAATGAAAAAACGAAACATTTAACCAGAACCTGAGTACGACGTAACGATAATGGTTTTTAATGTTTTGTTATCATAAGTGCCAGTAATTAAAAAACGACTCATCAAAAAAAAAAAAAAATCATGCAACAGCAAAAACAACAATTGTCACTCAACACGTCCCAGGCCCAAATTTCTCGCGTTGCAATTCGATTGCCACTCGTCGCTTCGACAACGCCGATGCAAGAACGGAAAAACACCGTCTCATCGGCGCCCAGCGTAACAATACTTGTCACTCACGATATCCTAGAC
This sequence comes from Itoplectis maculator, assembly GCA_964034905.1. Taxonomy (NCBI): domain Eukaryota; kingdom Metazoa; phylum Arthropoda; class Insecta; order Hymenoptera; family Ichneumonidae; genus Itoplectis; species Itoplectis maculator. Next base: position 10,315,328 of record OZ035857.1, read on the forward strand.
AAGCGGAACGCGCGCGCGCGTGATTTCTCTCACTACAATTTGATTGCCGTTTTCACTTTAACAGCAGAAACAACGCCAGCAACGTGCGATTGGCAGCCGGTGAATTTTCCATTCAGTCGATTGTGACGCGCGTCAATCCGAATTTATGCGCGTTTCGATAACTAAGTTGGACAACGAAAACACAAACACACACACACACACACACACAAAGAAGGGGATCAACCGATTGGCGCGTCGCGTGTGGCTTGTCGACGATTTGATTTAATCTGCATTCATTGACGTTTGGCGGAACCGAGCTGCGTTTAAATTCATCTATATACACTACATATTATTATTATTTATTATTATTTTAGATTTATCATTTTTTTAATTGTTTTTATTACTATTACACCCGCGTCCTTTAATCGCAATTTAGTGTCACGGTGCGAGCGACGGAGATCGAAGCAGCATTGTCAGGGGCTTTGGCGTTAAGTTTAATCCAATCGACCACGTGAATTACGTCAGTCTCGTTTGCTGGTTGTCTGTGTGCTTTGCGAATCGTGCGCTACTTCACGGTTCGAATGCGTTGCCTATCCCGAGCTCTCAAAGGCCGAGCCTGTCCCGCGCAGAGTGTATCGAACCTCATCCGGCCCCCTAACCCCCCACCCCACCCCACCAACCCTCGGTCGAAAGCGTGTGCGCTACTTTGAAGCTCATTCGTACATAAATTCGAACGAGTGTGTTAATCGCTCCTCGGTTGTCCGAGCTTTCGCCTGGACATTCGCCAAAGATCGCAAACACGAAACCGTGAGACACTGTGCTCGCCCCCTTCCCCCCTCTCCCCCCGGCTAGGCGGGCGCCAACAAAGAGCGAGTGTGTAACCCGAAAAAAAAAAAAAAAAAAAAAAAAACTAGTGCGGACACCGTCGCCGCACGCGACGCCGAAGGGAGCAAAAGAAAATCGCGAGCACGAGGAACATCCCTGGAATTTTCGAAGTCCAGCGACCATCGCAATTTGCGCAATTTACATCGTGACAAAATAAAACTGCGCTAGAAGGACGTTTTCAGTGATATTTCTGGGCGACATTTATTTATTTGTTTATTTATTCATTCCTGTGTCATGTTGGGTTGAATACTTTGAGATTAAAATTTGAGCGGTTGTTCTACTCGAGTTGATTTTTGTTTGTTTCGATTAAATCGTCGTGGATTGTGTTTTCGCAATTTAATTAGCTGCCTGAGTTTTTGGAAGGACATTGACGTTAATTAAAAAAAAAAAAAAAAAAAAAAAAAAAAAAAAAAAAAAAACGAAGTGGGGTAAAATTAAAGAGTGGATATTCGGTGCGATAGAAAATTTAATATGAAATAAAAACTAAACAAACAAGTAAATAAAAATTATTTTCTTCGCAATTGTCTTCATCTGCATTACGACGTTAATTGAGAAAAATCGTGGAGCTCGTAAGAACTGAAGACGTATCTCACGGGAGCGCGGTCGGTGTGACAAGTGCATTTGAAAAAGCGTACATTTATATCCGAGACGAAGACGCCGAGCGCCAGGGCTTAAAAGAAACCGAAGCTGGAAGCCATAAAGAAATATATGAGCTAGGGGCGTGAGGCGTCTCTGTGGCTTCCGCGTGCTTTTCAGCGCACATACAGAGATGGAGGGAGGGACAGAGGCGCGGATGTCGTGAGTAAGAGAGAGACGGAGAGAGAGAGTCGCGAAGTCTAGATTCGCGCGGACGTAATGCTACTTGACAGTGGCAGCAGTAGCACATTTTACGAGCGCACGTGATAAAGCTTGGAATTATCGCGAAACGAGTTGGCTGTGACTCGTTGGAGGACACAACTTCACTACTGTCAATTGTAGCCACCGCAGTCATAGCGCACAATATTATATGATTAGTATCAGAACGTGTCCAATATATCTTATCATTATCGCTTTTTTTGGACTCTTTCAAATTGTGACTTCAGGCAAAACTATCGCGTCGTTGTTTTTTTTTTAATTTTATTTTACTGGCTATATTTCATAATTATACTTGACTACATCGCAGTAACATAATGTGCGGATCCCGTTTGCCTGACAGTTGGATAGGACTCATGTTCACTATTGTCTATTGTAGCTATTGTAGTCACCCTAGTCACCGCATAATACACGTGATTACTATCAAAACGTGGTCAACATATCTTATCACTATCCTCGTTGCTGATTTCGATAAAATTGTGATTCCGGGTTGAAAGTCCCTTTTCAAATTTTTCTCGTGACTATATTCAAACGGTCTAGTGACATAATATTGCCGATTGGCTGATATCTGAACAGAATACAATTTCAGTGTTGTCAATTGAAGTAGTCATACAATGCACGTGATTAGCATCACGACATATCTTATCATTATCGCCTCCATTGGATTCGATAAAATTGCGTCGTCGGGCAAAACTATCAGAGCTTTATAAACGTACTCGTGACTCTATATTCAAATCGTCCCAGTGACATAATATCGCGGACACGTTTGCACGATCGCACATCGACGCGTGCGATGGGGGGAAGCGTGAGTAACGCTCATAAATAACCGTGCGGCAAGTCATACGTTTCGCATATATCGCAAGACGTGTTTTCCGAGTGTGTAGGAGCAATAATAACGTCGGGCCGCATGTACCGCATGTCACGAACGCCGTATACGAACGGTTCCCTATATAATGCGAGATGAGCGATATGACGCCTTAACGGCGCAACGATTTCGTCGATCTGTCGCACGTGGGAGTTTCTCGACAGCCCGAAGCGATGTGACCGTTCTGTAGTTAGTTCATTTTTAAATCATCTTGCACACTGATCCGCAATGTGGTTAAGACTCTCAAGGAGGTCGAAACGGGTCAGAGCAGTTGATATTCATTTCCGTATGGATCGCCTCTTTAATGGTTTTATTTAGAATATAAAGTTTTCATTACGTTGATAGAGGCCAAAGGAAAATTAAATAATTTGTACACCCATGAGTCTTATAATATATATAATAATAATATTCCGAATTTTGTTCTCACCATTTTTCTATTGCCAAAAATGTCCATCAAAATTAACAATCAACGTCAATATAAAGTTGTAGAAATTTCGAACGCTTTTATTGTGAATAAAAGCATCGATATCGCGTAGCACGCTTCGCGCAATAAATATCGACGATTTTTATCGCGACCAGATGAGTGCGTCCCCCCCCCCCCCCCCGCCGCACCCTTAACGGGAAACGAAGGATCGGGCTTTTAAATTCGCGCAGATTTTTCCGGGGTTAAATAAAAGCCGAACAAAGGAACGGCGGTTGCGGCGGAAAAAATGCAATCGCCACGAGGCACAATAGACTGTGTATCGCGTTTCGTGTATCTGCGCGTCCGAGCGTCGAATATCTTGAATATTTTATATTCAAGATATCGTATCGCGTGAGCGTCGACGCACGTGTCGAAAAAATAAATAAATAAAAAATTCATCTACAATCCTGCGCGCGAAACGCGACTCTCGCGAGTCGGTCAAGCGGGTTTCTGTAATTGAAGACGCTCTTAGCGACAGATGCGCGGCCAACGTTTTCCGCGTTGATTGGTGTCAATGGACGTAAAAGCTACGACCGCGATGCTGCGCGCGCAGCGAGATCTTGAAACGCTTCGTTGCGCGATCGTCGCGACGGTGTAACCGCGCCGCGAGCACCGCAGATGCGCGGGAAATTCCTGGTTTTACGGGTCTCTCATCTCCCGTAGCTGGGCGCAGTTTATATTCGCGGGCATGTAGATATTTTGTTATAGAAATTACGGGCCCACCCCTGCTGCGCACTTATTTCCACGAACTAAAGCAGGCATTCTAATGGTCCCTATCGTAAAGTATACGATGTCGCGTAAACCGCGCCGGAGTACACGGTAAAAAGGAACTTTGCAAAATCGGTTCGCGCTCGGGCGACGCAACAAAAAATTTTCCGCTCGTTCGTCGGGAATTTGACGGCTCATTCGAAATTTCAATCTCAAGTTTCACCGCAATGAACGTCATTTTAAGTTTTTACAAGTTCGGCTGATTTTTTTTTAGTCTTAATAAATTATTTAACGTTCGCAAATTTGTCGGTGCGGATAATCGTTCCGCAAAAAAGAATTGCTTAAGAATTTATAAATATTTAAATTTTGGTATAACCTGATTTTTTTATTTTTCTTTTTTTCTAATTTAACAAACGGTTATTGCCATTTTATTGCCAGCCAAGCGGAGATACTTTTCTCCACGCAGTTTTCTTTTTTCCTGGAGAATTGGCAAACGAGTAGAAAACGCTTTTCACGCAGGTACAAAAAAACAGCAAAAAAAAAAAAAATCTGAAGCTGCACGAGAGATCGCCTGTCTGAAGCCTCTGAAGAAGTAGCTCATGGGATCAGCAAAACCGAAGTTGCGACGGCAGCATCAGTGTCACGTTGACACGCGGGGAAAGCGAAGCGCAGCACACGCACACGCATCCGATCTCGCAGAAACTCTTTATCCCCGTCCTCCTCGTCCTCCTTTCGTTCCGTCATCGCCTCGTCCCTCCCCGACGTTTGTATAGCGTCTCCCCCGCCGCTCGCCAGTTTTTCTTATTCACCCGAGACGTCTATCCTCCTATCCGGTCTCGTGTAACGTGACACGATATAGCTATTTGCGCCGGCGAACAAGAGAACCCGCGACGAGATATATACAGAAGCGCAGCTGAATCATAGGAAGTCAAAGAGCACGGGTGAAACTCAATTGCGTCTCGTTGCGTCACTTTCGCTTCATCGCAGACCTCGAGGAAAATTAATCTTCTCCGCGCTTGATGGGCGCGGGACGAATGAACCATTTCTCAGGGTTCTCGGGCCCGGCCCCTTTCAATCCCTCCGCAATGCAACATGATTTAATTTTTTCAAATCTGACGTCAACTCGGAAATGCACCATCCTAACACATAAAAAAAAAACAAACCGTGTGCATCAACGCAACGAGAATAAAAACGATTGGATTCATACTGCGACCTGTTGATGTCCCGTCATCCGTTTGTCATCCGCACGTCAACGTCTTCCCCAAATCACATCTCCAATCTCCCCCGCCTTTTGACATTCAACGCAGGTTCCGACTTGATCCTCAGTCCAAACACCAGAACTTCCAAATAGATTCCGAAATACCCACAAGGTCAGGATCACCCCTCCCCCTCTTGGGTAATTTATGTAATGCCACCCTCCCACGTCATGTCCGATTTGGTACCCTTGTAAACAAACAAGATTCCAATAACACGACCCAATCGCGGGCACACTAAGCGCATCGATATTAATATGTACCCACCATGTTTCGCGATTGTTTCGCAAACATTGGCCAGGACGAACCCTTCGGACGCCAAACGCGCACCGCCTCGGTCGGTGCCGCTATCTCTCTTCCTCTCTCTCTCTGCGTCTCCACCCGTTAATGGGTTTCGCTAGTACTTCAAGGGGACGCTGAGCGTGCCGACCGTTTCGGCGTTCGGTAGACCCTCGAGATTCCCGGCTCACAAAGCCGAGTGTATGCGCTTACCCACCGCCGCACCTCCCCCCCGCCTCCGGCCCCACCACCCCCCTTTGGCGCAAACATAATTGCGCTCAGGGATCTCGGCAGACCACGTGCGTGTGTCTGGCGACCTAACAAGGCAGTTTACACCCCGACAATAACGTCGCCGTGGCACGTGAAGGGCGCGTAAGGTGACGACTCGAGGCGCCCCCTACGCGCGAACCCTCGCGACACGTTGTAATACCCAGCAACATCACCGTGACTTCCAGACTTCCATGACAAACGCCTCTGGAAGCTGTTTGTGGGAGTTTTAGGCGCTGCTTCCGTCTCATTCAGATTGGACTGGTCTGTCATCGGGTTTTCTGCCAAAGCGAAACTGTCGAAAGTTTTTGCAAGTCAGTTTACACCCTGACAATAACGTCGTGTTGACATCTGAAGGCATATAAGGTGATGACGACTAGCGACGTCGCCAACGAGTGAAGCCTCGCGACACGTTGTAATGCCCAACGACCTCATTGACTTCTTGACTTCCAAGTGGCAAACATGCTTTGGAAGCTGCTTGTCGGAATCTTACGCGGGGCTTCTTGCGTTTCACCCAGCTGACACCTATCCGCCTGGCCTGTTTATCGGGTTTTTCGACTCAGCAAAGCGCTTTGCAGTAGACAATCTGGATTGCCGCAGGGGGGTTGCTTCAGTTGTCGATGAAACGTGTTTGCGTTGATCATCTCGATCATATTGACCTCCTCTTGGGCACTAACCTCTAGCCGTGCAAGCTCAGCTATTCGATGGTCCGGTACACGAGGCATGAATTAATGGGTTGGTCGTATGAATGGAATGGTTTTTGGGATTTTATAGTTTACGTACTTCAGGTTTTATGCTTGTAAGATTTTTTCGTTCATGTTAGGCCTTAACAACTGGTCCAATCAAATATGGACGATACGTAAAAAACAACTAACCCTCGATGCTTATTCGAGAACTTCGGACTTCTTGGCGATTTATTCCTTGCATTTGGTCACTTGTTTTTAACTTTTCACGTTTGGAGAGAAGCAATTGAATAAAATTGATTGTTCCCCATAAACTTACGCATCGAAAGATGAATGTACAGCCGAGACTCCGGGAATCTTGTTCCATAAAAATATGCTCATGAATAAAATTAGACTTCCCGGAGTCGGGTTGATTCATTGTTGGCTCCATCGACCCTCGAATCTTACGTATCAGCAGCGATAAAAATAAAACACTCGCCCATGAAACATACATATTACACACATATAGTTGGTCGAAGGGATTCTTCAAGGGTCGAAAGTCTTTCGTTGTTTATTGATTCGGAATACGTGCATAATACATGAGTAAGCTTTTCACATGTAACTCTTAGAACCGACACTATGTACCCTACCAAAAAATGCACCCGGTCGTTTGACCCCAATTCGACCCTAACTATTTTTTAGTACAACTATAAACCAACATGGTTAAAGTTTCATTTTCATTTGTTATTAATCTTCCTCCTTTCAATAACTTCTGACCATTCGACAACTCAACGGCATAAATCCCAAACGCAAAGACGATACATCGTTTCTCCTGGAAAATCTTGCACAATTTATCGGCAAACTCATCCAACGACCAATGACCACAAATCATGTAACCGTAAACAATCAGCTCGGCGTCCCTCCTGTTCGTATCAACGTATCTACCGGTTTCATTCGCGTGTGGGACGACGTAATAAACGGTATCTCGTCTTCAGGCATAAATCGAGAAAGCCGCACGAGGCCAGTGGAACTCGAGAAGCAGGGTAAAAAAAACAGCGAGAGAATAAAGATTCGAAAGCAGAGCGACTGCGGAATGAGATGAAATGGAAGGGAAAAGACTGGGAGACATATGAGTTCTCGTGGGTGAACGAGCCAATCGTGGGAGGTCAGACGAGCCGGCCAACCAGCGGAAAAAGTAAAACTCCAGGGGTTGGCTGCACTGAACTGGACTGCATTCACTCTGGTCGCTCTGCTCTTCGCTCTGTTCGTACTGCGTTCATTCTGCTGCGCTCTCTATCGTACTCTCCGTTTCTGTTTAACGACTTAGCACGCATGTAGGTGGTCGACATCTTTTCTCCCTTTATCGACCGAACGGTACTGTACATACAACGCTGGATCTTCGCAAATCGTACACAAGTCTGCCACACACATATAAGTGTACATACACAACTTGTATACGAGTTGGCGTTCGTGGAGACGAAGTGCACAGGCGTCTCCAGGAATTTAAAGCGAACCGCACGCGCAGTGGACATCGTCATCTGCCGATGTGTGTTGTGTCTGTGTCTTTGTGTATGTTCGCTCGGGCAAGAGAGCTGCACTATTGCGCGGACTGTACTGTGTCTCGCCGGGAGGACGCGCGCGTGGCGAACGCCAGTGGAATGCTCTCTTCGTGCTCGTTGAACCGAGAACCGAGCTCGCGAGACGAGAAGCGAAACGAAACGGAGAGATTGACTCGTGCGATCGGACGACCGGCTGGTCAAGGCCTTGACCTAGCCTCGAGTTGCGCTTCTTTTCATTCCCTCGCATTTTGCGTTTGTTTCTCCGACGAAACGGAAAAAGCTCGCCGGCAGACGTGTAACCTACTTTTTTTCAACAAGAGAATCGTATTTAGGTGCTGAGACAAAAATGGTTTTTTCGGGGCAACAAAAAAATTGTCCATTTGTTACGTGAAAGCTATATAAGACATTTTACTCGTTACGGACCTGACGCAAAAAATCAATGAACCGTAATTGCGTTTTATAAATAAGAATCATATTGACAAAATAATTCGTCTTTGTCTCGTAAATCAAGAATGACTTACAAAACAAAATTTTTTTCAACAAGAGAATCGTATTTAGGTGCTGAGACAAAAATGGTTTTTTCGGGGCAACAAAAAAATTGTCCATTTGTTACGTGAAAGCTATGTAAAACATTTTAGTTACGGACCTAACGCAAAAAATCTTACCGTACAAATTGCGTTTGCTAAATTAGAATCATATTGACATAATAATTCTAATTTTTGCACTGTCTCGTGAATAAAAAAATTACTTACAAAACAATCGTTATTTCTCGAGGATCTCGTTTCTGAAGCGCAGATAAATAAAGAATTGCAAATACGTCTCGGTTAACGCAATTCGCGGGTTGCCTCCCGCCTCGATATTCTTTATCGGAGACGTTTCTCGCCGAGTTACGGAAAAGTGAGTCTCACTAGTTCAAAGCCGAGGCATTTACGGCAACTGCATAGTTCGCGGTCTTCTGCGCGCGCGCGCGCGCAACGGGCCCGCGGGTTTTATCTGTGTGTGCTTTATCCCCGGCAAATATAGCGTTTCCGTCTCCGACTCGGCACACAAACTCGTGTCCTCTGTTTACCGTGCGCCTGTGCGATGACTCCCAGTGCTCCGTAGGGACTGCAATATACGTATATACACTCGTGTGTATATATACGCCACCCATACACGTGCACGCGTTACGTCTGGTAATATATTTGTGTGTATATGCGTGTCTCGCGGTATGCCCGACGCTCCCAGTACATAAGCGTCGAGCGACTTCACTTTGGTCCGCTTATGTGCGCAATACATATGTATTTTATATATATACGTATCCAAGCTACGAATCGTGGAAGCGAAATATGAAAAGGAATTTCCGTCGTGGAAGATATCTGTATACGCGCTTCCCTCTATTGGCTTCGAAACTATATATCGCTGTTATGAAATCGAGGTTTCAAACTTTATACAGACTGATAACACTTATTACCGCTTCGTGCCGCGTGACTGACGGCCTCGCACACTAAAATATCAGTGAGACTGTGTGTTTGATAATATACACGAGATATATCCAACTCTTCGCTGGATTAATTGCATACAATATGCGTCAGAAATATATATAGAAAATATAATGATACTTGACTAATCACATACGTTAAAGCTAAAGCCTCAAAAAACTAAACGAAAGACGAGTAAAAAATCCGTCATCGAAATTGCCTAAATATTTTCCATTTGAACCAGAAATTTACCAGCGACGGGGCAAAAAAAATTCAGCGCCGAATTTCCATTTGAGTTGCAGCTGCGAGCGTAAATTCGTCGTGACAGATTCGCACGTCCGTCGGGTCAGAAGCCGCGAGTGAGAATAGAGCGGACGATATGTGTGTGCGCACCGTTCGATTGCGCGAACGTTCGCGGCCGGAGTCGTAAATATCAGCAGACGCCTCGGCGCGCGGGCCGCGTCTACGATTGCACTGCAACATAGGTTCGTTTAGCGTCATTTAGCGCGCTACACGCTTTTAGCCGCTTGGCGAGCGCCGTCGGACGCTCGCGTGCTAAACAGAGTTCAACTAACCGCGTCATCGACGGAGCTAAAGGAGTCGCGTCGTCGCCGCTGCCCCCCCCCCCCCCCCCCCCTCGGGTTCACGGACTCTCGCGTCGGACACTCGGACAAACAAAAATCGCCAGACGCTCGTCTAACTTGCATCTCGCCAGCGGGTCTCGTGATCTCGAAATGTCAATCACGCGGATATTTTCGGACGCGCGAAAAACCCAAAGGCAGATTCGTCGAATTAATCGATATATAACCGAAGGAAAAATTCCATCGAATTTGGGGAAAAAAAATGATCCGCGACGAAAGAAAATGTTGTGAAAACATATTTTTCTTACAGAACTACCGACAAGATGCACAATGTAAATTCGTGTATCTCTTAATGTGGCTCTGGTAAACGAACGAATTCGACGTTTCCCACTTTTGCTCCCATTTTCGCCGTCGGCCAGGTTTTCCGAACGCACTTGGAGCTTGTAACTGAAGTACGGTGCGCAGGCTGAAACTACTCACGTGCAACGGCCAAGATGCACTTTTTTAAACTAAAATTTCGAAAATCTGGATACATGAAGCACTTTTTGCTTAGTATTAGATAATGGTTTTTATTGAGTTACAAGAAGTAACATTTATGCGGGTCCGTAATAGGTCAAGACACTTGCGTTGAGTTATTAGGTAGGAATACAATTGCCAATATCAGGAATCTCGAATGTGTATTCAAATGTTCCCCCCCACTCGTCGTCCTTGAAGAGATTGAAAATTACCCTATATTCTCCGCATTCTATCTTATCTGGGAAATTCACGGTTACTTCCACATCTAGTTCAACAAAGTATGAGCCCTGAAACAGAGAGATGTGTAATATGCATGATTAAGAAGACACAGTCTTGCCAATTGTTTTGGATACTTACTTTTTTAACAGGACATCCGTCTGGAAATAAATTCTTTTCGACAAACGAAACGACCACATAATCCCAGCCACTGTATTCGTTGTTTCCGCAGGTTTGCAAATTTTCCGCGGTCTCGTAGACATACTCAATCTCCTCGTCTATTAGAACCACGGCACCGATCTGTACGATACAATAAATAACCGAAATATTACACGCTGAATTATTGAAGCACCTGTACTTTATCAGAGTGTTCCAAAGCCTCCTTACAAAACATGGATTCTGCTCATCGATACTCTTGAAATACGTAATATTTTGATGTGGTGTTATTTGGTAGTACATGTAGACGAGACTCATTTCAGGCGCAATTTCGTGAGATGTTCTTCGCGCGTTGATGGTGTATTCTTCTCCATGTCCAAGCTCGCATGCCTTTCGTCGGATGTCAAATGAATTATATCATAATTACTTGAGATCAAACACGATCCAGGCACGTAAATATGAACCATTTTAAAAATAATGAATTAATACATTGCTGATTACTTACAGCAGCTAGAACAAGACAAACTAGAAGAGATTTCATGGCAGAGTTCGCTGTATCAACCTTACCAACCGTATTTTCAAACAGCACTGCAGCAACTGTATGAATGATCAACTGGACACGGTGACTGACACTATTCAACACCGTTTGTTTTCCCGCTTATTTATTTGCCGCTTCTCGGTAGTCATCAAGAAACGCACTGAACACTATTTTGCGTACATACTTTACTTACGCAGCTTATCGCACCTATTAAAAACTTAGATAGATAAAGTTGTTTCGCTGGTGCGTCATCACGTCGATATCTTTTCAAATTGCTGGCGCACAAGTTCACACATGGAAATAAAGTATATTTGAAAATATATAATAAGAGACATTGAACTTTTTGCTACAAAATATGCAATAATCATTTTTATATGGTTTAAGATATATGTCATTAAATGATATCCGGTGCATATTTTTATATAACTTATATATCTTGAGTGTACTTTATTTCTATACGGGTTCATTGAAAGTTTTTTCAGTCGACGAGTCAAAAGACGGATTCGAGATTCGTCACGTGGATCGAGCGTCGAATTGTCAGAATTGTGAGTTGAACGAGATGCCGGAACTTGCAAATATTTTTTTTTTATTGAAATTTTGATACATCCGGGTCAATGTCAGCTGTTGATTGGTTTTTTCCGGTGTCGGTGATTAATTCGCCAGGTTCTTGCGGAAATAGTTTGCGTTGCCGCAAAAACGCGGCGAGCGATGTTAAGGAACGCTCGGCAATGGTTACCCCCCGCCCCTCGGGTTCACGGACTCTCGCGTCGGACACTCGGACAAACAAAAATCGCCAGACGCTCGTCTAACTTGCATCTCGCCAGCGGGTCTCGTGATCTCGAAATGTCAATCTCGCGGATATTTTCGGACGCGCGAAAAACCCAAAGGCAGATTCGTCGAATTAATCGATATATAACCGAAGGAAAAATTCCATCGAATTTGGGGGAAAAAAATGATCCGCGACGAAAGAAAATGTTGTGAAAACATATTTTTCTTACAGAACTACCGACAAGATGCACAATGTAAATTCGTGTATCTCTTAATGTGGCTCTGGTAAACGAACGAATTCGACGTTTCCCACTTTTGCTCCCATTTTCGCCGTCGGCCAGGTTTTCCGAACGCACTTGGAGCTTGTAACTGAAGTACGGTGCGCAGGCTGAAACTACTCACGTGCAACGGCCAAGATGCACTTTTTTAAACTAAAATTTCGAAAATCTGGTGTAACGTGGTGGAATTTTACCACCGTTACAATTGCTGTCGCGGCGCAGTTAAGGCGCATTCACACCGTCCGCCGTCGAACCTCCCCTTGGCCAATAGTTTTAGTTAGCATTTAAGGTAGTTTTTAAGTGTTATTAATCGTTATTTAATTAATTATTCGCTGTCCGATTCCCGATTTTTGTCCCGTTTTTGTGAATATTTATTTTGTAATGCCGCTCACTGGCTCATCAAGAATTGGCTGTCAGACTTTGACTTTGGAGCATTTTATGACGTTTCGCCACCTCGCATCGTCGCGAATTAGGAATAGCGTCGGGTCACCGGGACGTTTATTCGGACCCCGTGGATTGAGGGACCACGGGGCCTCCAGTCAGACCTTTCCGGTCGTGGGAGTGAACGCTCGCGGCCGGGTAACCTTCATGGCGGGCCCGTTCACCCCGTCGTGGAAGGCTTCAGAGGGCGAGGGGCGGTGGACAGTCAGGCCTTAGGTGTCACCGTCGCCTCGTCCAACCTAGGACACAGACCCGGCCACGTTAGATGGTTGGGCTGTGGTCTGGTCACCGGTTGACACTTCAACGCCGCGGAGCAGCCCCGAGACCGACCTTCGAACGTGTTGTCAGCCCTGCCAAAAAGGCCATCCTCGGCATCTGTCCGAGCAGCGGCGCCTCCACCAGCCAGGACGCCCACGGGGCCTCGCGACGACCGGCAACAGTCGAAGGACTCACCGTCGACGTGGGTTGAGACGCGGCCACGATTTAAGCTGTCAGAGTTTGAGCGTTTCCCGCACTCTTAACGATCTTTGAGAATTTCCCAGAAGTGTCCCAGTTATTGGACACTCTGGCGACGCTGTCGGGAACGCGAGTCAGCATTATTGAAGGTTCAGAGTGAGGCGACGAGATGCGAGGGGAAGCGGCGCGAGGTGAGACGATCGGCGGACATCATCGGCACGCGCCGGTAAATTTCGGCATTTGACCCCGGAGAGGGGATCAGTCAATCAGTTCGGCTCGAGGACGAGGACCTCGAGTCACTCTTCGCGGGAGCAGCTGTCGACGCCGGACGTGTGTGACAATTTTGGGTATCGAAGACCAGTGACCCCGATCGGCCACCAACTTCCCAGAGATGGACGAATTTGGAGATCGTTTTGAGCCAGTGCCAGTGAGGGCAGTAAGTCCCGCTTGTCGGGTTTTGTTTCCCCTATTGTTTGTCCGGAATCGGCGGAAAATTTTTTTCGGTCGCTTATCGACACTCTCGTTAAATTATTTTGTCTTGAAATTTAGTCTCGCTGTCGCTTCGCGACGAATTTTATGTAATGTATTTCGGTCGAGTAATTCGGCAATTTATGCGAGACAATTATTGTGCTGTCGCTGTGCGACGTTTTTGTAGATTTTGAAGTGTGAAATACTCGCGATTTATTCCGCTGCCGATCAGCGTTTCTTTTTGCTAATTATTTTCTTGTAAGTTAGTCGGTAATGGCCTTGGGAGAGGAGCTGCTCTCGTGGGGGGGTCCACTAGTTTAGTCAATTATTATTATTATTGTTTTTAAGTCTGACTTAGTATTTGAGGACTTATCCGGAGGATTTTGTGCTGTCGTGCCGGCGGAACGATTTTCCAAGGGAAACGCCCGGCGTTTTAGTATCACCATCTTAAGCCAAATCTCGCGTGATAATCAGTCAGAAATTAGTTAGTTTAGTTATGGTGTTTTTGAGTGAAGTTTAAGTTCCGAATTATTGGAGATAGTACGACCTTGCGCCACGTCCTACCGACGAGAATTTTCGGCTGTCGAAGAGCCGCGTATGATCTCCGAAATTATCTTGTTATTTTCCTGTGATTTTCGCTTATTGCAATCTTGTGTTATTGATGATTTTTGAAAGAGTAGCGATCGGTTCGGTCCGACAGCCGTTCCGATCATTTCACGTCTGTCACATTATTTTCTGCATTTCACATTATTAAATAAATTGTACTCTTTCCATTTTATTTAATTTGTGTCTCAGCTGTCGTGATTTCGGCCCCGCCCCTCTACCGTTAATGAACTGAGCTAGTGGGTTTAAGCCGCCTCGGCTGTTTCGCCGTCATTAGTTTATCGAGCTAGTGGCCGAGTCGCATCGGTGTAATTTTTGTTAGGGTCATCTTTTGGTGGCTGGCGCCCAGTTAGGACGGCGGACAGCGCGACGGCGAAGGTATCGGGGGAATAGGAAAATCCCGGTTACACTGGATACATGAAGCACTTTTTGCTTAGTATTAGATAATGGTTTTTATTGAGTTACAAGAAGTAACATTTATGCGGGTCCGTAATAGGTCAAGACACTTGCGTTGAGTTATTAGGTAGGAATACAATTGCCAATATTAGGAATCGTGAAACTGTATTCAAATTGTCCCCCCCACTCGTCGTCCTTGTAGAGATTGAAAATTACCGTATAGTCTCCGCATTCTATCTTATCTGGGAAATTCACAGTTACTTCCACATCTTGTTTAACAAAGTATGAGCCCTGAAACAGAGAGATGTGTAATATGCATGATTAAGAAGACACAGTTTTGCCAATTGTTTTGGATACTTACTTTTTTAACAGGACATCCTTCTGGAAAGAAATTCTTTTCGACAAACGAAACGATCACATAATCCCAGCCACTGTATTCGTTGTTTCCGCAGGCTTGCAAATTTTCCGCGGTCTCGTAGGCATACTCACCGTCGTCTCTTAGAACCACGGCCTCGATCTGTACGATACAATAAATAACCGAAATATTACACGCTGAATTATTGAAGCACCTGTACTTTATCAAAGTGTTCCAAAGCCTCCTTACAAAACATGGATTCTGCTCATCGATACTCTTGTAAAACGTAATATTTTGATATGGTGTTATTAGGTAGTACATGTAGACGAGACTCATTGCAGGCGCAATAGTCTGAGATGTTCTTCGCGCGTTGATGGTGTATTCTTCTCCATGTCCAAGCTCGCATGCCTTTCGTCGGATGTCAAATGAATTATATCATAATTACTTGAGATCAAACACGATCCAGACACGTAAATATGAACCATTTTAAAAATAATGAATTAATACATTGCTGATTACTTACAGCAGCTAGGACAAGACAAACTAGAAGAGATTTCATGGCAGAGTTCGCTGTATCAACCTTACCAACCGTATTTTCAAACAGCACTGCAGCAACTGTATGAATGATCAACTGGACACGGTGACTGACACTATTCAACACCGTTTGTTTTCCCGCTTATTTATTTGCCGCTTCTCGGTAGCCATCAAGAAACGCACTGGACACTATTTTGCGTACATACTTTACTTACGCAGCTTATCGCACCTATTAAAAACTTAGATAGATAAAGTTGTTCCGCTGGTGCGTCATCACGTCGATATCTTTTCAAATTGCTGGCGCACAAGTTCACACATGGAAATAAAGTATATTTGAAAATATATAATAAGAGACATTGATCTTTTTGCTACAAAATATGCAATAATCATTTTTATATGGTTTAAGATATATGTCATTAAATGATATCCGGTGCATATTTTTATATAACTTATATATCTTGAGTGTACTTTATTTCTATACGGGTTCATTGAAAGTTTATTCAGTCGACGAGTCAAAAGACGGATTCGAGATTCGTCACGTGGATCGAGCGTCGAATTGTCAGAATTGTGAGTTGAACGAGATGCCGGAACTTGCAAATATTTTTTTTTTATTGAAATTTTGATACATCCGGGTCAATATCAGCTGTTGATTGGTTTTTTCCGGTGTCGGTGGTTAATTCGCCAGGTTCTTGCGGAAATAGTTTGCGTTGCCGCAAAAACGCGGCGAGCGATGTTAAGGAACGCTCGGCAATGGTTTAATTAGGCAGTACCAGAGTAGGGGAGGGGCGGGGGGGGGGGGATCAATTACAATATTCGATTTTATTAACCGGGAGACCGGAAATCCTTTGGCGCGTCTCGTGTCTCGCGGCTAATTGGAAGAGGGAAAATTGCTCTTTCACATCGCGCCAATGAGCCGCATGACACAAGACCTGGATGATATTCATCGGCGGCTTCAATCGCAGATTATGCGACGCAACGTCAGCTCATTATTTCGCGCATCACGTGGAAATGAGCGTTAAAACGTATCGACCGGCATGTTCCGTGTCACGAAAGCTCGTCAAAGGCGTAGATAATGCGCGCGTATCGGAAAAAGCCAACGTTTTGCATTGTACGACGCACTTTGTCTGCGGAAAAGTGGCTAACGAAATTTCGCCGAGTAATTGGTCGGTCATTGATTCGTGACGATTTGTTTTGATCTCATACGATAGAAAAAAATGATAAACAAAAAAAATACACAATGACAAAAAATTGAATAAAATTTTGTATTCTTCAAATAAAACAATTTCACGGTCGAGATGATCTTTTATTCGCGAAACGCGTCTGACAAAGGCGACACGATACAACGCAGACGGTTGTATATATGTAAAGCGATCGGAGACGAAATATTTGATACGAGGGCTACCGCGGGCGTGGCTCGACCTACTCGGACCTGGTGCACGCCGATGGTACTGATACCGGCTGGCTGGCTGGCTGGTTCGCTGGCTGGCTGGCTGGGCCATCGACCCTAGGCCCGAATTCACAACACAGCGAGGCGAGCGAGCGCTCGCGATGCTGGTGCACCGTGTGATGTATCCCCCGAGTGGTTCGGCCCCGCTGGATGCTCACGACGCAGCGCGTTCTCAGCCGGCGAGCCAATCGCGTCGAGCTCTGTTGCTCCTCGCCGGTCAAGGCGCGCAGGTAGACTACGGTTGACTTATGCCGTCAGGTATGCATCTTTACAGTCCCTCGCCGTTTCCTTTTCCCCTCATTCCTCGGCTTCCTACGCGAGACACACACACAGCTAAAATTCTTCCCGAGAAAAATTGAGCCTCATATCTCGTCACCTTTTTTATTTTAGGAGGCATTTTTTAATTGCCTTAGCCGTAAAAAAAACAACAAAATTGACTTATCGCATTGTTATTGGTTGCATTAGTCGAGCAGATTTTTAGCTACGAAAAATAATTGACATCGAAAAACTGCGCCACGGAACGTGAAATACGCCAAACATATTTCTCGCAACAGCAGCTTCCATTGATATTTACGCGCGCCAATTAATTTTCACAATTTTTTCCTTCGCTCGTGGCCACGTGTGCATTAATCATCGTTAATTTTTGTTATACCACAATTTATCTCTTTACACCCGACTCTAACCGGATACTAAATTGGTATACTTCCACGTGGAGGTGACATTGTGGGCGATAATAGCAATGACGGCGCTACTTTGAAGGTGTTACAGTGTCCATGGACAACAACTTCATCCATCCAACTTTTTAATAGGTGCGATAAGATACATACGTACAGTATGGGCGCAAAAAAGTGTTTAGTGCATTTATTGATGATTCAAAATTTTATCAATGGGAAATGACACGTTGGGAAAGTACTTTCAAAATGGATGTGACAACGGATAAGTGGTTAATAAAAAAGCGGTAAATTGCAAAACCCGGTGTTGAATAGTGTCGATCACCGCGTTCGGTATCATCATATAGTTGCTATATAGGCTATAGGTTGTCATATAGTCTGTCATTCATATAGTTGCTGCATTGTTGCTGCAGTGCTGTTCGAAAATACGGTTGGTAAGGTTGATACAGTGCCATGAAGTCCCTTCTAGTTTGTCTTGTTCTAGCTGCTGTAAGTAACCAACAATGTATTAATTCATTATTTAAAAAATGGTTCATATGTACGTGTCCGGATCGTCTTTGATCTCAAGTAATTATGACATAATTCATTTGACATCCGACGAAAGGTATGCGAGCTTGGATATGGAGAAGAATACACCATCAGTGCGCGAAGAACATCTCAAGGTATTTCACCTTCAATGGGCCTCCTCTACATGTCCGCCAAACTAACGGACAATCAAAATATTACGTTTTACCAGGATATCGATGAGGACAGTCCATGTGAAGTGAGGAGCCTTTGGAATACTCAGACAAAGTACAGGTGCTTTAATAATTCAGCGAGTAATATTTCGATTATTTATTTTGCCCTACAGATCGAGGGCATTATTCGAAACTCGGGCTCTGGGTTTTCCTACCAAAACCCGGAACGTTTGAAAACCTGCAGCAACGACGAATATACTGAATGGGATAACGTGTTTGTTCAGCTTGCCGAAAAGAATATATTTCCAGACGGCCAATGTCCTGTTAAAGAAGTAAGTATCCAAAACAATTGGCAAGGCCGTGTCGTCTTACTCATACATTTTGTACATCTCTCTGTTTCAGGGTTCATACTTTATCGACCGAGATGTGGATATAACCGTGAATTTCGACGATAAAATAGATTGCGGAGACTATGCGACGACTTTCAATCTCTTAAAGAATAAAGACTGGGCGCAACTTAAATACAGTTGGACGATTCCCGAGGACGACAATTGTAATGCTAACTAAACCAAGTGTCTTGACCTATTACGGACGCTTGAAGTGCATTCGGGAGACCTGGTTGACGGCAAAAATGGCAGCAAAAATGGGATACCTCGAATTCGTTCGTATACCAGTGGCTAATTGAGATACACGAATTTATATTGTGACTTCCCAAAGAAAAATGTGTTCTTACAACGTTTTCTTTCGTCACTGATTATTTTTTCCCCAAATTCGATGGAATTTTTTCTTTTTCCTTCGGTTGTTTATCGATTAACCGCTGCGTCGTCGCTATGCTAATAACCGTTAATTATGAACGATATTTCATACTCTTTATTACCCTCATTTGACGTTAAATTTGCGTGTAGCTTATCCGCCGTAAAACGCGGAATTAGTTGAATATCATACGCGGTGTGCATACGGTCCACACGCGCAGCGATCGCGGTATCATTATGTTGCAGCCAATTATCCGGAGCATTTGTAACCCGACGCGTCGAGCGCACGGGGCGCGCGCCCGCGACGCTTTCCGTAATTTCGCCGAGCGTACACGACGACGCTACAGTCGAAGCTGCCGCGAGTGGAGTCAGTCGATGCGCGGAACTCTCGGTGCATTTATTAGAATACGCTTAATTATCATGCGCGCAAGGCCGATAGATTATCGGCAACGTGGCGGCGCACATGTTACTCTATCCCGCGAGTCAAGTAGGTCTGTAACGCGTTCTGCTTGCCGCCACCGAGTCGAATATAGATGTACATATTGCTTCGTATCTTTTCAACAGGCTCACAGTGACGATGTTGTTGCGTTTTGAGCGGCGATAGATATCGCATATTTCTCGTGTATTTACTCGTCTCTCGTCGATAAGTTCGTATATTGATTGCTGCACTTTTTTTTGTAAATGCATAAATGCATAGAGATAGTGTATTTTATTATCAGCTGCTTCGGCGATCAAATGTAATCTGGTTTTGCTTCCGTGTTCTGGGAATTTGCGTTCGATTTTGCTATCGATTTTTGAGAGGGAGAGAAGGAGATGAGTTCAGAGGAAGATTTATTTTCTATGAATTACGTTGTTTTTGCCGATCACATTTGCCGACACTTCAGGAACAGATGGTTATTCGAAAAAAATGGTTCATCCCATGATTTTTTTTCCAGAACGTTCTGTTCGTACAAATTTTCCGAGAATTCGACATTTTTGGAGCAGAAAACACATTTTATCATAAAAACGAATTTCGTCTGCTTAAAAATAGTTTTCTTTCGATTTTTTTTTATACGCACCATTTTTTACCAATGGCTTCGGTGAGAATTGTTCGGTTGGCTACGAACGTTATTGAATGAAGGGGCTCGAGATGCTCGCAGCAGAGACAGAGAGCGCGTCGACGCGGAGGATAAATGCTACTCGCCGCGTCGCGAACGACGAAGCGGCGAAAAAGCGTTGCACACGGTCGACGTTGCACACGGCGAGGGCGTCGGTGGAGACGACAACACGGAAGCGAAGAGATCGTCCTTTACGGACGAACTACCTGGGGCCACGACCATAAATCCTGACCTGGAATTTTCCGGATTTACATGCCAGCCGAGCGCACGGAAAATTCAGCAGCCGGGGAGATCGAGTTGGCCGAGACTCTTTTTGCCCCCCTCCCCCCACCCTTCCCTTCCCTGCCATCCTACCCCCTCGTCGCCCAGCACTCTCTTTCTCTCGTTCTCATCCCTCACTTACACAACGATGAATGACGTTTTTATTTGAAACTCCACGGCGAACGCGCGGCTAAGCCACGCGCATGCGCAGAGAAATACCCA
This sequence comes from Itoplectis maculator, assembly GCA_964034905.1. NCBI lineage: Eukaryota > Metazoa > Arthropoda > Insecta > Hymenoptera > Ichneumonidae > Itoplectis > Itoplectis maculator. Next base: position 10,335,993 of record OZ035857.1, read on the forward strand.
GGGAGTTTGGGGGGGGGATTAAGTTTGCTCACAATTCGAGATGTGTTGTTACGCGAGACGTCGGAACCCACACAGAGAGAACGAAACGAAAGCCGCGACTAAACGAACCGGCGACTCCGTGAAAATTAGTTGTGGAAAGTTACTGGGAACATTTGCACGAGTTGCATTTTTTTTCTCGTACGTAAATTCTACGAATTTCCAGGTGAATAAAAAGTCGAGTATTCGTACTGAGAGTAAGAATATTTTTTGGGCGAAATAATTACCCAAGTCGTCGAAATATTTGTCGTCAAGTGAATACTTATTCTGGCACTCGAAAGGCAGATTTAGTTGATTCTATTGATAGTAAATATAAACATAGTTAATATTTACTTTCTCGTGAAAAACGCACAGATTAAGTCGATTTAATTATTTGTTAAACCGAAATCTTAATTGAATAGATATTTTCTCACGAAAAATCGGACATTTAGTCGCCGCAGATTTAATCAACTCCAATTGGAAAAATCATCCCAGCCCATCAAAAGTCTCACTTTTCGAAGACGCATTTTTTTCGTTCATGATTTCTTGGGACGAAATCAAAGGCAGTCCGAAAGGCGAAAGAACGCGGCCGACGATTTCGGTGAAAACGCTGTTGCCGAGAAGATTCCGCGCAGAGGGAGAATAATGGGAGTTAACTCGTGCTTAAGCGACTTCCGAGAGTTTGCGAAGAAAATTATCCGACAGAAGACTCCGACTACGACGACTTTAATAGTGAATCGCGAAGTGTGTACCAACTGAGTAGGTACCAACGATCCGACGGTTTTCGGCCTCGTCGAAATTCGCGCGCATCGTCGACGTCGTCACTCTCGTCGCGGAAGTCATCGAAGAATTCGTCATTACTCGAGCGCGCTTCATCGAACTTCCACGGAATAAGCTTCGCGGGTCCAACTTTCGAGGCGAACCAATGAAAAGTCTTTACCGAGAATGTCGAGCGACTTAACCTTCGTCCGCGGGTCCGGACGTTCATCCCAGCTGCGAGCGGTAATCATTCCCCGACTGGATTCGCCTCGCGCCCCACCGACAATACGATTATTATGCGGAATATCATTAGAACGTAAAGCTGGAAGGGCGGCAACTCCCAACTCGGAGCCCAACACCCGCCCGGGAATTTAACTGGAGCAATTTGCAGACCCCGTTTTTTTTCGCGACTCTATTTTCCGTCCGCGAACACAAAAGACGGTAATTGTGATTCTTCTTTGTTCCTCGTCGAGCGCGAGGAAACCTCGTCGCGGGCTTTTTTGTCGCTCCGAGTATGAATTTCGTTGCTGGAGTCCGAGCTACAAGTGCAACGCTGCAGGTTTCGTAATCGATACACAAAATGCATAATGAATTTTGTTAGAGAAGATTAATTATGCATTTTATTTATCGGTTACGAATAAAAAAATCCAAAATCCGAAAGCTTTCGAATAGTAGGAGTTGAATTATAATATAGCAGAACGGTGTCTAAATTAAGTAGAGGCCAAAAAAAAATTTGTCTCGATGCATTAGTTCATACATATAACGAAATATATAATTTTGTTCATTCATTGGCAGGTGTTCATTCATTGACCAGTCTACCCTATAATGAAATCTGACGGTGAAGATTCGAATGTTGCAGGAAACGCAAAAGCGACTGTATCGACGAAAAAGAAGACAAGACTGTGGCCTTTGTGACTTCGTCTTCCAATTGGCCGAACCTATTTCGACCTAATCCGTCCGTCCGTATACGTCGGACTCTGTCTCTCGCTTCGACGACTCGGCAACAATTTCCACTCGCATGTGGATGGAATTTCGTTCGCATTTGGCGAATTCACCAAATGTGCCCCGCAGCATTTTCGGCTCCGGGAAGGGTCGAGTTACAGTTGGCCCTTCCCGCTCGTTTCTCTCGTTCGTCGTCCAAAGGCCGTTCCACGTATCCGCGCCAAGATCTTACGGACCTTCGTGGCCCTTCATCGCGCTTTCTTCCTCAGCCTATGCGAGTCTCGTTCCTCCCTGCCGAATATCCTCCGCTATAGTCTTCGCAACTGCCGATGCTCGAGCACCACTTATTCACGCAGTAGCGGCAGAAGCAGCAGCAGCAGCAGTAGCCTTATCCCCCATCGCCGGCTTAATCTTTCTTCCTCCTAAGCGTTTCGGCCAATTTTTCACCGCGACCCCTGCGCCTGCGTTTTTTACGTACAGTCAAAATATTACGTTTTATTTTCGACAAAATATTCCCTTCACGTTTCGGTCGGAATGGGAGGACATTTCTCAATTTTTAAACATTTTTTTATTTCCAACTCGACCGACGAAACTTACAAAAACTTAATGTGGTCGGTCTCTGCGTAAAAAAAAATGTGTTCCATGGTCAAGAAATAATAGGGTATTATTTTTCCAGGTCCTAATAAATAACTACTCTACTCTACTCTACTCTACTTTACGTCTCTATGTACGATTCAACAGAAATTAAATTACAACTTTGACGAAATTTGCCTAATCTACTCCCACAAAAATTTCCCCTTTGAGCGTTTGGAGCCACTTCGTTTCATTCTTCGCCGGTCGCGGCAGTCAGTCGGCATTCTGAGTATCGCGGCGAGAGAAAAAAAAAGTTACTGCCGCGCCTAAAGATCTTCCGGACCTTCGGCGGTGTCCCCCGGACTCACTCTCGTTCAGCCTACTAGTCTCGTTCCTCCCTGCGAATCTCTCGGCAGCAGCAGCAGCGTCTTCAACTGCTGATGCTCGCGCAGCACTTATTCACACAGCGGCTCCATCCCCCCTCCGTCGCCCCCTCCAACGTCGGCGAGCGGAATCTTTCTCCCTCCCTCGGCCGCGACTCGGTGTCTCAGCGACCCTCTCAGATGTGGAATTTTCACTGCGACCCCTGCGAGTACGTCCTTAAGAGGGTTCGCACACCGGTCTGTGTGTGTGCATGGATATATATATATAGACTCTCAGTGCGCTCAGCCCGGCAGCGTTAAAGCCGAACTTCGCGAGTTAAAGCCGACGACCCACGAGGATCCTGGTTTTGTCCCCTTCCGAATTTAGGAACGCGCATTCCCTTTACGCTCCGCGTTCTCATAAATTTTTTTTTCCAACGGATTCGTTCGTGGGTATAATCATAATATGCTTATTTTTGCGCGTAACGATGAAAAATGTGTACGACGCGAAAAAATCGTTGAGTAATTGGAGCAACGCAAAACATTTGTGGGCTTTGTTATTGTTATTAGTGTATTTATAATCGATGGTTGGATTTCATTCGTGTTTGGATTTAATTTTTTTTTTATGGTTTGTTAGTAAGTATTGTTTGGTGTTCTTACTGAGGTACTTGATGCGCTATACATGGACCTTTGACTCATCGCCCGTGCGCAATATCACAATAGCGTTTTACACCCTGTAAAGCACATTTTAGTACTCCATTTAACATTGTCGTTCTTCTGTCGTAAATTTCGTGAATACAGGTTATGTTACTCGCGCGGAATTGCTTTATGCCGCGATCTCGTAAACTTTTTTCTCCCCCCGGAGGAATTCGTTCGTTCGTGTAATGATAATATCGCCTTTTTTCGTTTTTATGTGTAATACGAACATTAGAAAGACTCCGTACGTAAAAATTCATTGGATTTTCGGAGCCATCAAGAAGATGACTTTATTGCTGCAGATAAATAAATTTCAGACCTGAAATTATCTCACTTTTCATTTTTTTTATTTTCCCAAATTATTGCTAAGAAAATATTATTGGCCAACAAGTTCCACCGGAAAAATTGCTTCATTGCTCCAAATAAATTTCAAGCCTCTCCCTGACACAATTTTTCCTCCGCCAATTACGTTTTTTTCTCGCGCGCATCCCGCAACTGTCGTTGACAAAGTTTGATCACCCTCGACAACCAGGACTGAAAAAAAAACATTGCTTTATCACCACAGCCAAATAAATTCGGCCCCGACGCTGTTTTACTAGCGAGCAATTATTTTTTTTTCCCGCCTCTTCGTCCGCAAACCTCGCCCGGGAAAGTTTGATTATCCAACGCGACAATAGAGCATCCCGACGACGAGGGAAACTTCTCGGGTGCGCGATTCAATATTGTCTTTCTTCGCTCATAAATTTTAACCGCGCGCTCTATGGTCTCTGACTCACCGGTTGCGCGAAAGGTCACAGAGAAATATAGCGAAATACTGCGCCGTCAGAAATGCATAAACCGACGGAAAACCGCTATAGTTGATGATACGGAAGCGACCAGAAAAAAAAAAAAAAAAAAAAAAAAAAAACGGTTCGGCCCGACCGAAAGTCACGTGCGGACAACGATCACGTTGCCGGGGGAACTATTCACGAGAGATATATGCGTATATTGCGCGGTGCGTCGGTTTACGCCCACGGTAGCGGTGAATCATCTTTTACAAGGGATCTGTCATCGGTTCCCGATGACATACGCGAAGAAAGAATGGAAGCCGCCCGTCCAGCCGACCGGCAGCGCGCGCGCGCGCTCAGCGGGATCTCGCGTATCGAGGTCGCCTTTTAATCTCGAGTGCGCTCGGGCGGTCCCGCGATGGGAAGAACTATCAGCGCGCGCGCGCGCGCGCGTTTTCTCGGTGCCCGGCTCCGCTCTCGAAGCGCGCGCGCGAGGTGCACCACCGGCTGCACCGGGATTCCTGGCCATTCGGCGGAGCACTCTCGTTTTACGCGCGCGCTCTCTCTCCGCCGAGTGGGAAGCTTTCAGAAAAATCTGCAAACAGGTGTTTGTCTGACGTTCCTCTTCCGCGGTCGAATATGCGGCACGCGAAATCGATAATTTTTTTTTACCCCGTCCCCCACTTTTTATCACGCGGGAATTTATCTTTAAAATTGTTGATGCGCGTTTTTGACACAATTGGCGATCACAAAAAATTGTAATCGAAATTTTCGTTCAAATATTTGGTTGTCGGATTTCAGAAAAATCTGCAAACAGGTGTTTGTCTGACGTTCCTCTTCCGCGATCGAATATACGACACGCGAAATCGATAAAACGTTTTTTTACCTCTCCCCCACTTTTGATCACGTGGGAATTCGTCTTCAAAATTGTTGATGCGCGTTTTTAACACAATTGGCGATCACAAAAAAATGTTATCGGAATTTTCGTTCATTTGGTTTTCGGATTTTGGGGCAGGTCAGTTGAACGTCGACCTGTCGACCTGCACAGGGGACAAATAGCAACTGGGTTAATTGTGTAAGATTCCAACGTTTGCGGACGTTCGTTTTGTTCGACACGAGCCACAAGGAACGTTTCGAACGAACCGAATCGACGAATCAACAAACAGCCTCGTGATACACGATGTTTTCTTTTCGTTGGCTGTTTGACGTTGCGAGGATTCGCGTAACGAACCGAGAACGTCACTTCCAATTAAAACGCATGCATTCTTTTTTCCTTTCCTCTTCGCTTCAGAAAGAAAAACATTTGGAGTCATTTTTCCCCCAAATATGCGCATTTTTCTAGACACCAGTCGTTTAGTCACTGACAACCCAATTAATTTTTAGATACCGTGCATTAATTCTTTTTATGTTCCCAGCGAAAGGGCAATTTTTTTTTTGATAAAAATCCTCGAGATTCTCACCTCGTTTGTCGATACACAAAAACACAGAGATGGAACTAATTTTTCCTGTTGTTAAAATTCACGATAAATAGTTGATCTGTCAACAGACGATTTTGCCGACAATCAATCGACTCAGGGTGCACTGAGATCATCGATACGTCACTGGGCGCGTGAAAGACTCGGCGTTGCGCTCCGATCCGGTGTACAAAGCGTCTTCTCCGGTGACGCTCGGTGCACGCGCGCGTTCGTGCCTTGAAATCGCGCCAAAGACGACGCCGTAGTTAACAAAACCATAGCCGAGCGACGACAAACCCGAGATATTCGCTATCGCCGCAGATAGAAAGGGAGAAGAGAGGACTCACCGTTCTCACTGGGAGCGCAGATCGCCTCGAGCTTTTCGCCGGGTTCTTCGCGTTGTCTCTTCCTCTCCTCCTCCTCCTCCTCCTCTTCCCTTCGTACGTGCTCGTATTATATATTATTACTGTGATTATTATTATTGCACCATTATTATTACTACGAGGGTAGTAAACCCCAACCGAGCGCGTTCGATGTTTTGAGCGGCCAACAAACAAATGATTCAGCACCGAAACTGTTTACGACGAATCGTTGAAAGTCGATGTCACTCCACAATTTCAGACGTCCTCGATCTACTTTTCTGCTCCAAAAAAAAATACAAATTTTACGGCCGAGATTCGTCGGTCGTTCGGAATGACGCAAATTTTCGCGCACTCGCGAGTGTCAACATTAGTGAATTTAGCGACGAGCCTTCGAATTGTTCCTTGCGAAATTCGATTTATGAGGGTCGCGCCGCTCGAACGTTCGACACCGAAGACGTTCGAATTGGACGTTCGAAATCGAAGCGAATTTCACGTTTGCACTGTGTTTGTTTGAGGTTAGGTCCGGGCATCTGGCGTGCGGGAGGCCTTTGTGGTGTCTCGTTCGCGAGAGCAGCGAGAACGTTCGCGTCTTCGTTTTCCTCGGGCGGCGAAACGTCGAGACCGAATTGACAATTCGCCGGTGGATTCCGGAGTAATTTCTGGTACCGTCGGAAAAGTCAGGGTCCACCGCGTAAAGCGCGTCAGATTTCGTTGTTATATTTCGTGCTGCATGCTAAAAACTAGTGGAACGATCGAGCCATGCTGGCTGCGCGCGACCGGCGTCAAACTGCCACTGGTCTGGCTGGTTGGTTGGTTGGCTGCTGCTGCTGCTGCTGCTGCTGCTGATGCCGCGGCTGCTGGCTGGTACGCCGCTCGCCTCTGCCGAGGGGGAACGCCGACCGGGAGCGAGCGAGAACGCCGCGCGAGCGCTCGAGATCTCGAGCGAGAGGGAAGACGAATCAGCGTAGGGGGAGAGACAGATCTCGACAGGGGCGGCTCGACTGCGCCTGCGCCCACCGGCTCCATCGACACGGACCACGAAAATTTTGCTGAACATGCCGCAATTTTTTTTTACAAATTTTTCAAAAAGTAAAATTTGTATCCAAGAGATTGAACATCGGATACAATTTTTTTTAATAGTAGTAGTAATGGTGGTTTATTGATAATACAATATACAGTACAATTATTATTATTTTTTTTTCAATATTATCGTATATTAATGTTGTATTATCGTTGTATTATCGTTGTATTATCGTATTATCAATGGGCCATCGACCGAGGTCCTTCAGCCCTTTTTTAATATTTATTTATTTATCAGCTTTCTATATTCACGTACTAACATTAAATGAACCTGTCATGAAAAATTACATGAAAAGTTAAATCTCAAGAATCCATTAACAACCAAAATGTCAAATTTTTTGAGGACACTAGAGAAATCTTTTTAAATTATTCCACGAAGTTAACAATTATTAAAAAAAAAGGGAAGCACCGTAAAAATGATCGTAGACTCGATCTGCATTTCGAGGTAAACATTGTACATCGGATGCAATTTTTTAAATATTTATTTATTTATCAGCTTTCTATATTCACGTACTAACATTAAATGAACCTGTCAATCTCAAGAATCAATTAAAAAACAAAATTGTCAATTTTTTTTAGGACACTAGAGAAATCTTTTTAAATGGTCCCTCGAAGCATTTATTTTGAAAAAAACAAAAAAACAGAAGTACCGTAAAAATCATCGCAGACTCGATCTGCATTTCGAGGTAAACATTCGATCCCCGGCAGATTCTTTGTATACGTTCATAGCTGACGCTGAGCCTCTCGGGGCTCACTGGGATAAGTCGCCTTTCGTGGTCTACGGCCCTGCGATCATTCTGTCTCCGTCGCTCGCCCGGCGCGAAGGCTGCGAGCGAAGCTATGACGCGCGGCTTCCCCCTCACAGCGCTTTCTCCGTCGCTCCCGCCGAGTCCCGACGAAGCTCGCCTTCCACAGTGGCCCTTGGCGCACGGCCGGCCAGACCGTTGCCCCCACCACTCGCCGAGCATCTATACAAACCCTCCCCGTCCTCTTCGCCGTCGCCTACCTCATCGTTCCCCCCACCCGCCGTCCTCGTGCTCCAACGTTTGGCGGAGCCGCGCGTGGAAATCTACGTCGTCTTCCCCCACCACACGAACCGCCACACGCTGGTCACAATACTCCCACCGCCGCCGTCGCCGCCGAAGCCGCCGACGCCGCCGACGCCCCCACCGGCAGATCGCTGTACACATCTACTCGGTGCTCGGCACGCCGCAGAGCTAGACGCTTGTAGTCCTCGCCGTCACACAAGGCGGCGGCGGCGGCGTCGGTTCTGCGCATGCGCAGAATATACCGTCAGCGCGCGACGATTTAGCTGCACGCTGAGCTGCTTTTTCGCAGCACGCGGTCGTCGCGCCCTGACCGGTATTTAGAGCCGATTCGAGCCGGTTTGTTGTCACACTGAGAAAAAAAATGGCTCAATCCAACAAAATTGGTTGCGGGCGGTGAAATAAATATTTTGCAAATGAGACAAAATATTTAATTGATCGAAGCAACTGGTGATAGAATTTAAAAAAATCTCGATTAGCATTGCCGAATATTTTGTCCAATCTGCAAAATATTTATTTCGACGCCCGTAAACGCACGTTTTGTTGGATTGAGCCATTTTTTTTCTCAGTGCACTGTAAGAATGTGTAGAAATATTTGCTAGTATTGATGATGGGGATTTTACAATTGGAGCTCTGATTGTTGGCCAATTAGTCGGTATAGGATGAGCGGTATGATTGGTTTGATTTATTGTGTTTTTATAAACTGTTTGTAATTTGAGGTTTTATTTGAAGAATGAGTTTTTTTGCTCGATGGATATTTGGTTGTAGTAGATGCAAATTAATTGAAATGCTGTCAATCAAAGTTCGCGGTGACCTGTTCTTTTTTTAAATTGTTTCAAGCAAGTCTGTTTTAAGCAAAGTAAAAATAAAGGCGCATCGTTATTGGCAGCGATAAATCTTCATTAGATCTGTAGAAAGGATTTTTTTATTTGCGTGATACAAAGTGACCCGTTTAAATCGATTCTGGCGACAGTGGTAAGCGAGGCAATAGGTTTAATTGAAATAGTCTCGAAATATCGCGAATTAAGCTGTCATCGAATCGTGTGCTCTGATTGGCCAGCGTTGGCGGACGATCAAATGCCCGAGTCACGACCAGATATAAGATTTATCCTCCGAACCTTAATATAGAGGCCACTGGCTCTTACCGAAACCGAGTGATGCAGCGCTAATGGAAAGACAGACGTGGATGACAGCGCGCGTCTGTTTATCCTAACCTACTCTTCTCAGTAATTTCGGGACAGATTTAATCATCGCTTCTCGCCAAATATCACGAGGCTTTAATGTATTTTCGTTCGTACGAATTTCGAAGGAAAATCGTCGAAATCAAATTCAGTTATTTGCTAGAATTTGCATTAATCATTACAGCAACGTGGCGTATCTCAAAACTAAAAAAAATCCCCTAACGCAAAAAAAAAACAAATACATTTTTATGTAAAAAATTAAAACCCCCGATTTTTCGATTCGGATCGAATTAATTAAAACAAATCTTATAACAATCCTACTAATCGTATCGACGGTAAATTTTAAAAAGGTATTTATCATCTACATGGTAATTGTTCTCAATACGATTGTTCGTATCTCAAAATTTAAAAAAATCCCTTAACACAAATAAAAAAAATACAAATACATTTTTATGTAAAAAAGTGAAAACCCTCAATTGTTCGATTTAGATACAATTAATTTAAACAAATCTTATAACTATCCTATGAATCGTATTGACGGTAAATTTTTAAAACGTATTTATCATCTCCATGGTAATTGTCCTCAATACGATTGTGCGATCGACCGGGCCAAGGAATTGCGCTTTAGCGTCCAAACTTTTCTCATTGTATAATGGACTTCGATGACCGCGGGGTCTCTCTGCAATTGTTCGCGCGCTACAGCCGAAATCGTCGGGTCACGGCTTCGTCTCACTCTCCTCTCTCTCTCTCTTTCTATCTCCCTTCCTCTGTCTCCACCATTTCGAGGGTATAGTATGAAGCGTGTGCGAGTGTGAAGCTCTCGCGCCGCTCCTCCGCCTTCAGTCGGTGCGCGCGGACCGAGTGCTTCACTAGATCTCGTTTATTTACGTACCGTTTGCCGAGCGCACGTCCAACGCTAGAGGCTGGACAAACAGACGGTACCGACAGTCCCAGGCTATGGCGCATAGCTTCGGTGCACCAATTTCGAATTCCACTAGCTCCGAGCGCTTAGCGAATGCGCGGCGCTTGCCCCTTGGGAATTGCAAGAACCGGGCGGGAAACCGAGTGGCAATTTATTCGTACGACAATAGTCAAAGAACCATATAGCGCGAGCTGTATATTCTACCGCGCTGCTATTTCAAAGAAAACATTTCAAATCTTTACCGCAGATTCAAATTCTCCGCGAGGGTGGCACGCATTAATTCGCACGACGGACGTGATAGTCTAATTCCGCTTCATTCGACGTCTCATTGTCTACTTGTTTTCAAATCGTTTCAATTTTTTTGAATGTGTGACTAAGATATTTATGGCGTTATATTATAAAGCTTTAAAAGGCGAAATCGAGGCCACGACATTTTTCTTTACAAGAGGCAATTTTTTTAATGGGGGGGGGGGGGGGGTGGTTATCAGCGCGAGATTTCATCCCAGGGAGATTTTTTCCGTAAGCCGTGATAATAAGCGCAACGAAAAAAAAAAAATCGCTATTTTAATTTCCCGAGATAAGAAATCTCGAATTGAAAGTTTTCGCTGCGGAAAGAGCGAAAAACGCGCTCGGGAAACCGATTCTCGCGAGCTGCCGCTTGGCGGAAATCGGGCCAGAAGAGCTGCCCGGCAGATTTTCTCCTCGACGCGGAAACTTGGCGAAGTCTCGGCTACGATTTGCCCTTTGACTTTTCAATTGCGAGCTATGTATATGTATGCGTATATAAATGTGTATTATACATAAGCATAACAGAGGCGAGGCAGATGCTGGGATATTGTACCGAGTACATATAGCCTATATACATATACCTATACATATATATTTTCTCTTCTCTCGTCTTTGCGGAGTTCAAGAATTCAGGTTTTTTCTTTTTTTTTTTTTTAAGGCTTCAATCCGTGAATCCTCTATCGGGGCCGAGATACGTGGGGCGAGGGGCCGGGGGGAGGGGGGCAGGAGCGAAAAAGCAGGATCGTTCTTTCTCGCTATCTCGCGCAACGGAAGTAACATTCTTTTTCATCTCATTGCGCCCTACTGTACTATGGCTCCTCGCACAAGAGCCTCGCGAACCGCCTCGCGCTCTCCCTGCGCTCCGTGCGCGCCCGCAAGAGTTAACGAGATTTACCGGAAAGATTAAAAGCCCTTCTCGGCGCAGCCTTTCCATTTACGTAAATGAAAATGCGAAATGCTGCGTGGGCCGTGAGCTCGCGCGTGCGCCCTCCGCCGCTGCTCTATATACCTTACGTGCACCACATTCTGTGCATCGCGGAACGATCATCGCATAATACTGCAGAGGGAGCGAGAGCTTAATATGACTAATCGGCACTTATTTTTTTCGAGTCAGAGTATCGCCTGCAGTGTCGGAGCATTAATATTCGCTATTTTCGTAACTGAATGCGAAGGAATTATTTTACGCAAAACAATTTCTTCGTACATGAGTATTAACAAAAGAAAAATTAAAGAGATTTAAAAAGAGTATTTTTTGGTTTCACTAATCGTATTTTTTTAGTAAATAGGAAAAATGAAATTCACAATTTTTATTAATTAACTTGACGAGTAGTGACGTAACGAGTGAAAACGGTATACAATTTAAAATTCATTTGGACAAATTATAATATTTTTTCTATTAAGCATGACTTTACTCGAATATTCGGTCCGTCGCATTTTTCTTCATTCGTTTTTTATTCGAGTTTTTTTTTTTCGTTTTAATCACGACGATACCGGCCAGAGCTGCGGGTCTCGTCGCGCGAAGCGACTAAATGTGCGAGCTCGTTCCGTCCTCTTTAACTCAAAAGCGGTTGCGCATAAAAGCCTCAAGTATAGTGCCTGCACTTTTACCGGATGGAAGTACGAAATGTACGTTCAGCGGTGCATTTGTAGAATGTGCGCCCGAATATTTTGGATTGGAGGAGATTAAACATTTTTCAACGAGACTTGTCATTCCGCGACTCGTAAATATATTTTTCCGATCGTAATTGAAAGAAATAATAAAAAAATAAGCGCATGCGGAATTCTCAGTAAATTCTGTACATCCAAGTCGCCGATCTCAGGACTCCGAGCAAGATAAGTCAAGACGGAAAAATATACATCTTTCCAGCTACGCAACTTTGCTAAAATAACACAACGAAAATGTGGACAATTTTTACGTGCCCCCGGGATTGTTGGCTACGTATACTGTAACTGAACGTACATACCGTCCCGACGGGCGCGAGTGCGTTCACTGTAACCGAGAGAACGGAAGGTAGAGCCACGAGAAAAAATTACACAAGTCTACCAAGGACAAATTTTCCCGACAGGATTAAAAAATACATTTACAAAGCCCGGTCCTGTTTCTTTACCCAATGCACCTAATTATCATATAAATTGGCTTCAATCATCATTTTTCTCCGAATTAATTACCAACGCAGTGTCGTTTGAGTTAAGAAAAAAAAAAGACACTCGAATTCGAGAAACGCATTGGTTTTTCTTTTTCACACACGAAATTCACGTCGAAACGTAAAAAATAAAGTAGTAACATTTTACGACGTATTCGTGCGGGTAGCTCCAGTGCTTCTTTCTTCGAGCTGCTTTTTTCTCGGTGGAAGAAAAGCGAGACTACACTGTCTCTTTTCTCCTTTCGAGCAATTAACATACGCGAATTCGTCTACTTTTCTTTTCACGTGCGAGTCTCAATGAGTCGCGCGCGCAAAATCTCGAGGGTCTCTCATTCGTCGCGCGCAAGACGCAGACAGTCGAAAACGGCGTTGCATATACCGTAAACGCATTTCAGGGAGAGCCAGGCGCGCCAGGTGCTAATTAAATGGATCCTTTGACGTGACGCAACCCCCGTCACAGTCGCAGGTGTACGAAAGGCCGCGCCGACGATTGAGCGATGTGCAATCGATTCAGGGATAGACAAGTTCTCTTAATTGAAGCAATCGATCCGTTGCTTGACGCGCATATATCATGGGGACTATGTTTACGACGCAAACCCTATTAAATAAGGGCTCGTAACGAGCTTGCGCTCTCTCCGCCTCTGCCTCTTCTCCTTCTCTCTCGTTCTCTGTTCCAGACAGGCGTGGCACATCCCCTAACCCACTGATAGTAAACACGCCAGAGCAACCGGAGTCTGTGGATTTATAACCGTATTAAGAATTTTCGTGTAAAATCGTTTTACTCGAATTTGCCTCAAATTCACTGATCGATATGATTTATACAATACGTTTTTATTTTTTATTCGAAGTGTGAGGAATTAAAAAAAAAAGACAAGATTTTTTGTCTTGTCAAGAAATTTCTTCAATTCTTAATTCCTGAAGTCATCTCTACTTCCGACGCCTGTCATAAGCGTTAATTAGTTACTATTCAAAGAATGAATTTTTTGGGGAATTAAAAAAATACGAGACAAGATTTTTCTTGTCTTGTCAAGAAATTTCTTGAATTCTTAATTCCTGACGTCATCTCTACTTCCAACTCTTGTCATAAGCGTTAATTAGTTACTATTCAAAGAATTAATAAATCATAAGAAATGAATAAAAAATTTGAGCATAATACATAAAATTTCATATTAATTGGAATATAAGTTCTGATATTCCATGTGAATATTATCGGACCACATCGTGCTCGTTCCGTCTGCCTGAGTCATAAATAGCAATCACGGAAACCGTATACGTAACGTACTACGCTCGGCGTAATCACGAAGGCCAACGTAAATACACGTACAGTAATCGCGTCTATGTATAGAACAGCTTTCCTAAGTACTGCAGGGAGCGCGAGCATGCTCTGATTCTCCCGGTTGGCGCAATGTCTGAACAATCTGAGAGTGGCAGAAGCGGCTTGCTTTGTAGTTACAAGTGATTCCGGGTAAGTCCACTGTAGTGGATACCAGCTCGAGTTTTCGTGCTCAGTTACAGGAATGTATATTTCCGTAACTGCGAGACAAGAGTGCGACGTGCCGAAAGTGGCTCGACACTCGATTGGACGGTCAATGCTTTTAACACGATTCACAAATACAACTGCACAATTTTCCGGTTACAAGAACCCTATTTTGTCTCTACTTTGTTGGAAGCGAGAAATGAAACCTTTCTTCTTCCGTGTTCTGTCACTTAGTCGTGATGTATCGGACACCTGATACTTAGTCTGTTATCAGGTGCAATTCTATTTGCATCAAATATCAAACCGGAAGTCAGTCGATGGGAAAGAGGATCAAATTGAATATCTCGTGACTCGATTCTCATCTGGCTCCGATCGGAATATATATCCGCATCGGTATAGCGGTCATGTATATACATATACATATATACAGGCCATACCCACTCGGATATTCTCGAGTACTCTGAACCCAAGCGGAAATTAACCGGTAGATTTTAAGCGCGTCATGAAAATTTAATGTATACCGCTACGGGTATGTATAGTGCACTCACCATCGAGCTTTCATCGCGATGCGCAATTAAGCATAATAATAACAGCATCGTGTCTACGTTGTACGAGGTAAACACGGCGAGAGGCTTCGGTACTTGAGCCACTAAGTTTTGCTACTTTTTTCCGTCGTTCCTTTGGCGTTTCAACGTTTTTTCCCAGAGTGTTCTGTAATGCAAGCGAAGCCGGGATCGAGGGCAACTACGTCGGCATTGCATATTTTGAGGATGATGAAATTTGTCGTCGAGCCAAAAATTGTGGAGATCAGCAACGACGGTGACAAAGTGTCGACGGATTTTTTGCTCAAAGTGCGCGCGAAAGTCCGAGGTGACTTACACGTAACGAAGCTTCGCTGCTTCGTTACGCGAGGCTGGGAATCACGTTAATCAACGTTTACGACGGTTTCATGAATGTCAATTTTTTTTGCTTGCTGGAAAAAGTTTAACTTGTTCTTGTTCCAGATTTAACCGAAAAACATCCATTAAAAGGCTTTAAAGAATCCCTTTTTTAAAAAGTTTATAAGTAACGGAAAGCATTGTTAGCAAACTATTCGAGTTGTGATTGGCTGGGACTCTCAGACCGAGTCCAGGTTCATTTGTCCTTGATAACTTTGACAGTTCTGTCAAATATCGTATTTTTTTTTAATCCACTAAAAAAGGGTTGTAACCGGTGTTTTCAGGGGTAGAATATGCGACTTGAGAACGATGGTATAGGTTAAAAGTCGATATTTTGAAAAAATAAATTTCGTGACCCCGATTTAGGCGGTTTTCGGCCCGGCGGCTAGATCTACGATTTCTGACAAATTGTTCGGCCAAAAATTTTTTTTTTCAAAATCAACGAAAAAAGGGTTGTAACCAGTGTTTTCTGGGGTAGAATATGCGACTTGAGAACGGTGGTATAGGTTAAAAGTCGATATTTTGAAAAAATAAATTTCATGACCCCGATTTGGGCGGTTTTCGGCCCGGCGGCCAGATCTACGATTTCTGACAAACTGTTCGGCCAAAAATTTTTTTTTTTTCAAAATCAACGAAAAAAGGGTTGTAACCAGTGTTTTCAGGGGTAGAATATGCGACTTGAGAACGATGGTATAGGTTAAAAGCCGATATTTTGAAAAAATAAATTTCATGACCCCGATTTGGGCGGTTTTCGGCCCGGCGGCCAGATCTACGATTTCTGACAAACTGTTCGGCCAAAAATTTTTTTTTCAAAATCAACGAAAAAAGGGTTGTAACCAGTGTTTTCAGGGGTAGAATATGCGACTAGGTTAAAAGTCGATATTTTGAAAAAATAAATTTCATGACCCCGATTTGGGCGGTTTTCGGCCCGGCGGCCAGATCTACGATTTCTGACAAACTGTTCGGCCAAACATTTTTTTTTCAAAATCAACGAAAAAAGGGTTGTAACCAGTGTTTTCAGGGGTAGAATATGCGACTTGAGAACGATGGTATAGGTTAAAAGTCGATATTTTGAAAAAATAAATTTCATGACCCCGATTTGGGCGGTTTTCGGCCCGGCGGCCAGATCTACGATTTCTGACAAATGCGTGTGATTAGCCTGTGATTAGCCTAGTTTAGAAATAAAAGCAAGACTGTTAGGCATAAGAAATATTGTAACTGATGACAGACTGAACCAACTTCACATTGCCACAAAAAGAAATCGCCCGTCGAGCCAGTAAACAAAGCTCAAGACAATTTTACTCCGCTACAAATGCAACTGACATAAATCATCGCATAACCAGCTCGTGTCCCGCCGACAGCCAATTACGGAGCAAATTAAGCGTCCACAAGTTCCACTACAAATGAACCCACCGCAGATTTATCCAGCCCTCAAAATCCCTCTCATCTCCCCTTCCCCCTCCCTCACATTTTAGTTAATCGCAAACAAATTGTTTGACCGACCAACCAACTTTCCTCCCCCCTATCGTAATTTCACTCGGAAACTTGAAAAAAAAGTTGTAAAAAAATCGTGGAACTTTGAACACAATGGCTACTACCTCCCCCTTGCCGGTCTTCGTTCTCCAGCACCATAGCAGCATTGCAGCAGCAGCCGCCAGGTACGGTACACGTTTATATAAGCTTCGGAGGCGAATGACACGGTGCGTAAAATTGCATCGCGCTCCGTGGCTTATAGTCTAAGCGGAGTGCTGGAGCGGGGTGATGGGGGAGGGGTTGTTGAGGGGGTTGTGGGTCTGAAAAGGGGGGGGGGGGGGGAAGGGGAGGCCAGGATGAGAGGCGCGTGTCGCGCACTCGATATCACCGAAGCCTGAAGCGAAGCTTTCGCGCGTGTAGCCCCCTCCCCCTTCCACCCCCATTGCCCCCCTCCACGTTCGACTGTACTATTTCCCCGACCAGCCGGGAATATAAACGACGGACCATGGGCCGTAAATCAGAGTCTCGTTGCTCTCTGCAAGAGCGCGCGGCGCTTACGCTCGCCTATATAGCACAAGTATAGGCGTGGAGAGGGGAGGTGAGGGTGAGTGGGCGCAAAGGAGGGAAGGGGGAGGGAGGACGCAAGGACTCCAAACAAAATCCATAAATTTCCGCTTTGCCGCGCCCGGTGGTTTCCGTCGAGAAGTTTCGCGAAGTTCCGAAAGTAGTAGTAGTTTCCGCGGACGAGCTCGCCGCTCGGTGAGATGAGAGGGAGGACCGCGCGAAGTATAACGCATAAATAATACAGGCAGCAGGCAGCAGCAGCAGCGGTAGCAGCGGCCACCGGCAGCAGCAGCAGTAACATCAGCAGTAGGAGAAACCACGATGCACCCCTGAGGAGGGGTGCATCGTGTGCATGCGTCGAGGGAAAAAAAAAACGACTGTGTGTTACACATCCCCATGGAAATAGGGGTAAATATAGCTGATTTCTCGATGCGCACGTTCGAACCTGGAACATATAGAAGAAACCGACTCCCGCGCACTGCTTTCTCGTTCCTCAAAGTCACGTGGAAAAAAGTTGGATAGACGTGCGGAAAACCGGTTCCTCGAACCCCTCCCACCCCCAACCCCCGTGCAGACCAACCCCCTGTGGCCGTCCTACCTCACGGACCGCGAGTTTATAGCATTACGTAGTAAGCAAAACCGCAGCGCGGGTCTCCCGCGTATGTGGGGACTTCAATCTATACGATGGGGGTTGAGGGGGGGGGGGGGGGGGGGGGGGGGCGGAGCTGAAGAAGCAGAAAGAAAGGAAAATCGTCGATGTGCATGCATAAACGATACTCAGGGTATTAGGGACAGAGTAGGACAGTCTATATACAATATATATATATATATACACACAACTACATACATAAAACATATGAGGCACGTAGGAATAATGTTGGTTGGCAAAAAAATTCTACGGTCGTGAAGAACACCCGTCTGCTTGGGACTGCGCATAATTGAGCGGTTTTGACGATTTCATTCGGGTTACTGCCGAGCTAAAACTGCTTGGCGAATTTCTTAATTTTTTTTTACCTTTTTCGTGCGATGGGAGAATTTAGCAAGATTATTGATGGACGAGAAATGAGATTCGTTTTCCGGCAGATTTACAAAAAAAGTCACAATGCAAATTGTTTGTTATTCAAACTTTTCACTTTTAAGCAATTTTTCACTTTGAAGCAATTTAGATATTTATAGGCTCGCGTTATCATCGATAATAACGCACGTTTGAGTCGCGGTACAAACTGCGGTTTTTTAAATATTTTATTGAGTATTTGAATATTCATAGTAGCGGCGGGTGGATCATATCCGACTGAGTAGGTGATTCACGCATATTATTCAAAAACAATTTTCCCGCGAAAATAACGCGATAAAATACTGACCAATCAAGTACAACATTCCTATTTTTTTTTTGCCATCATACATTTCACATATTTCAGCGTACGCGTCTATTAGTTCGGATTTCAGCTCGGTAAACGCCTCAACTTTTATTACCGAATGCAAAACGTACACGCCCGTAGCCCACGGGGAATTATCAAATTAACACCGCGAGACACTCGCGCTATGCGGGCTCAGTATGTGCGCTCCATATACATATATATACGACACGTACGACGGGGGCTGAGAGGGAAATGAGAGAGAAATGCGAATTTGTTTCGGCCCTCGACGTGCGCAGCCTCTCGTGTCTCGTGTACCACCCTCTACCCTAAAACATATATATACGTCCACATATACATAGCATAGACATAGACACCGTATTGTAGTATATCCGTATATCTATATATATATTCAGTAGCACAGGTGTTTTACGGTGACGTATGCAGTACACAGAGCCGAGTGTGAGTGGTATACGTACCGGCGTCGTAATTTGACACGAAATTAACGGAGCCTAATGCTCGTTCAATTCCCGGTTCGGCGTTCTGGAAAAGCTCGTTGGACCGCGCGCGCGCGTCGCGTCGCGAGCAGCGGCGTCGGCCGTGCTCGACGGGCGCTACGCGTTCACTCGTTACGGCTTGTTAAAACGAGTTTAGATAAAGTTAAAGGGACGTACGCGCGCGCGCAACCGGGAAAACTCCGTTCGCCGGAGAACCGTGCGACGCACAGACGACTGCGACTCGTACGTCACATTGAGGGAGGCGCGTAGTGGAACCAGAGCCCCCTGCGCGCTGTTGAGATAAGTTAAGCTCGAGTTGCGCTCGGCCGCAGATGCACACACAATTCGCGCGCGTCCCGCCGTTCGCCAGGATACCGTATCAAAGCCACTCGCTGGGACGGATTATCGGCGCGGTGAGCGCCGAATTAACTTCGGTAGCGGCGGAAAAGGCAGCCAAGAACACGGGTCGCGGTTACGCCTGTTTTGTAATAATTTGTGATTTAAATTCTTGAAACGATGCCCAAGTTCGTGGCGTTGATATAGTAGTGGAATTATCGAGGGAATTATGTTTTATTACCTTTTGGACATTTGGGGAGTGTTGAAGATTGGGCGAAGTTTGTTGGAAAAATTTGGTGAGGTTGACTTTGGAACTTTTCGCTCGGACGCCGAATCTAAGATTTCTTTTTTGAAAAAAAAAAAAAAAAAAAACAGGTGATTGTATTTTTTAATTGAGGAAAAAAGGGTTATTGAAAATAAAAATCTGGGTTTTTATTTCAGGGCTGTTTGATTGAAAGTCGAAACTATGAATGACAAAAAACGAGTTAATCTACTGTCGCAAATTTTCACAAAAAAAAAAACAAAAAGCTCCAGTGTTGGTACAAATGCGTTCTATTCGCTGAACGAATTCAAAATCATTGACGCATATAAACGCCATCGCGAGACCTGCGTCGCGATAACGCAGCACAAAACACCGGTAACGCTCGGCTACCCTCGGCTCTTGATGGAAAAAAAGTACCCTCAAACGCACATTTTCGTCGCGCGGCGAACCCGTGTCCGAAACGATGGAACTGATAAAAATCACAGGGTAATTTGTATCCCATTTGATTGTGAAATCGCGATATCAGATTTTAATGGAATTCTCGTCATCGTTCTATTAGGTACACAAAAACCCGGGGTGTAAAATCGCCGGCGGCTCCGCTGCATATCAATCGATGATATCGCGCGACAGCTCGTTGCTTGCCCTCCTCGTTTTCCTATCGCAACAAACGAACGAAAAAAGGGTAAAAATAAAAAAATAATTAATTTTTTCATTTTTCCAATTCCGCCCGCATGATCGGAACGGTTTTTCGGTCGCGCGATGTTGTCCCGGCAATTGGTTGTAAACCGTGGGACGAGCACAAAGGCGCGAGCGAGCGAGAGATATTTCAATCGGCAAATCGAAATTGTAAATTTTCAAGCGTGACGCGAATGTACCAGGTAATTTCAAACTATTCTACTCGCGGACGAGCGGTAAATTCGCCCCGGATCCAATCGGCACCGAGCTGGCTACCCGCGTTACCAGCACTCGTTTTTACCCTCACTGCCCCCCTCACCTTTTTCCCCACTCCCATCGACCCCTTTCCACTTTGTGCCTATATAAACCTGTCATATAACCTCCAAACCCACGAAATTATCATTGCCCCGGTTCGTAGATGCGCAAACTGGTCTCGGTGACTCCCACGTTGCCCCTCCAACGACCTCTCCCCCCCCCCCCCCCCCCTTCCCCGGTTCATTAAATTAATCCGACGCAGAATCCGACGCGACTCGAGAGTTATCATCGTCGACGTAGAGTTATGTCGTCAGCTGGGTGCAACGTGTCGTCACCTATACCGAGCCTCATATCTATCTTTATCGAAATTTCTATAATTACCCTTTGTCCCTCTTTTCTCCTCTTCCACCACTCATCCCCAACCCCCTTTCTCTCTCTTTCCTCTTTTCCTCCCTCCGCCTGAACGCTTGAATAGCGAAATCATGATTCCGCAATAATCCTCGTTCGCGAATCATTTCTGTTTCGGTTATGTCACGAAATAAGGGGAGTGGGGGGGGGGGGGGGGGGCGCTACTATCGCTGCTGTTGCTGCAGTTGCTGCTGCTGCGTGTACCGATCTGCCCTATGGGGCAGACGAGCAGACAGTCAACGTGTCGCGCCCCGGCGCGAGATGGCAGTCGTTCGTGCCGCGAATTTAACGCTTCGCGTGGCTGACGAGAGTGCCGACGCCGTCCCCTTTCCCGCGCACACACGTCCTCGCAGCCGAACCGCGACGCGAGCACCGCGCGCACGGGGTACTCATTCATTCGGGCATCGTGGCGCACGTGAACCCGTTCGATTTTACCCCATCCGTGCATCCCGCACTGTCACACGGTGACATCCACTGTTACGCTGCAATTTTTTCGAAGAAATGTCACTGGCTTCGAGGCGTTGGATTTTTTTAGAATTGGTCCGTGTGCTGTTTTTTTTAGGATTTAACGTAAATATAGCAATGCCAGGATCGAGGGACATTTTTTAATTATCGATAATTGAAAGACGGCGGATAATTGGCGGCGGTGGTTCGGCGCCAATTTTTAAAAAGTTAAAAAATAAAATAATAATTCAGCTTCCGGTCAAATTGCACATTTTTTATATTTTCATTTTTTTTTAGAATGTGGGCTGTTGCAACAATCAACAAATTCGGCCAAAAAGATTTTTTAGCCTAAAATTAATTATTGCAGTTTACGAGCTAATCAACACTTAATACTCCCCTACAATTTTCCGCAGTCATCTTTCAACCCCCTTCCCCACCATCGCTCCCCCTGGAAACGTCGTTTCACGCCAAGTACCCGACTCGCCGGACCGCCGATAAATTTTCCCATTTACGCCCGAAACACAAGTCACGATCCGCACGAGGTGTTCCATTTGTATCCCGCCACGGTTGCCCCATACAACATTGCAAATTTCGGGTGTCCCGGAGATACCGCACGGGCCCTGGGATGTGCACACCCGAGTTTGGGGGTACGCGCGAAATCTCGACCAGCACCAACAGCAACAGCAGCAGTAGCAGCAACACGGTTACACCCAGATGATGCTGATGCTGCTGGCTACGGTAGGAGAGCGAGTACCTTCATATACCACGGTATGGTTAGTATATTGGAGAACGTGCGGGTATACGCATCGTCACCGTAAAGCGTGATAATGCGGCTGGTCAAAGCGCGAGGGTGGCGCAAGGGTGGCACTGTGGGGGTGCAAACGGGGGGAGCGAGAAGGTGGACAGACGATGGAGGGTGGCTCGATGCGCTGTAGTACCAAGGTGCATATAGTGTAACCGTGGATCGTCGCACTCTATGTACAACGTCGGGGGCATTAACGCCGGAGTTTGGCCCTCGCCAGGGGGGATATTCGGGATGAGGGGGCTAGGCGTTTGTGGGGTGGGGCGAAGGGGGTAGGGTTTGAGGGTGCAGGTAGCCCGTAACCCTCTCGAAGCTCTATGAACATCGCGCAGGAGGCGCGAGAGAGAGGATAGGGTCCGGCGACGACGACGACGACGACGACGCCGTCGACGACGACGTGGAAGCCAAGGCACTCGGACCCTTATGCATACGGAGTTGGTTGGCTCTCTCCGGACACCCGACGTAACACTATTCGGAGCACGTCCCGGCGATAATCTACGAGTCGATAACTTACTGGCCGAATTGCTGGCCGGCCGAGCTCAAATTGTCCCTACACCGCCATCACCATTGCCGCGAACGCCTCCGACGCCGCGCGCGCGAGTTCTCGTCGTAACTAATGTTTGTGTGTGTATGTGTGTGTGTGGTGAGCTTTCGAGTGCCGCCTCGAGACGCCCGCTAAGCAGTTCATTACACCATCAGGGCTCTTCATGGCCGCGTTCGATCAGCCGCTATACCGCGAAATTATCGTTGTTTAATCAGGGCTTTATGCGTTATGGGATCTCGTGGACTTAATGCGGTGAGAATGTAGAACTAAACACGGTCATTGACGAGGCGTTTCAATGCGAATCGGATTTAGTTGGATCTGGAAACGCTGTGTTTTAGGGGCTTTTAACGAAACACAATATGCAACGAAGTGTTTGTAGGGTGCAGAAAGTGTTGGCATGGTAATAATCTGACGACCTGTCGATCACCGCAGCTTCCGATCATTGCACAATGAATTAAACAAGAACTATGACATCATCATGACGATGGGTTCAGGCAACATCGGCCAAAAGTCCGTTATGACTCGTTTCCAGGATGTTAATGCGCGAGGCATTACGAACTCATTAAATACTAACAATAATCATCAAATGACTGTAATTATTCTGGTCAAAACAACATCGCGTATGAAAATCGACCGGATGAGGCCAGTCACTCATTTTGATCGAAGGACTGCCAGTATCACGCGAGCGGAATAATGTTCACCGGAGTGGAATATCTTGTTTTGCGGATGTCGGATTTTGCTGCTCGGTGAACATACCGTTCTCGTCCAGGGCTGCATCAACAGTCGAAATAGAACATTTCGGTCCCCGGTCCCTTTACACACATATCCTGAATTTGCGAACTGGCGTTTCAGTGGGCTAAAACAGCTCTTACACGTTATTGATACTGGTACCGAACACACATTTGACGTACCGCCGTTCAATCATAGTGCAACGCGGGCCAGGACGGTCCCAATCATTCGTCGCATTTGCATTTGGAGGGTGATCAAACTTCATCTACTTCACGGATGCGGAAACCCTGATGCGCAAAATACGAATACACGTGTAAGTGTCGCTATTCCTGTGCATCGATTGCACCGCGATACGTGTATATTGCACTTCAAGTTATCTCTCGCGTGGGACGTACGAGTTATCCGGTGAAGAGTTCTTCGAGCCAGTAAAGAAAAATATGATGTCATCCTATTTTATGTAATGCAGAGAGAGGAGAGAGAAGCAGTGAAGAGTATATCGTTATCTATTGAATCTGACGCAGACGTCGCTGTCGCCGTCGACGTCGCGAATGTCGAAGCTTTCGTGGGTTGAAAGGGAAAGCGCGACAGGTATACAGACGGTGGTAGGCGATTGAATGCGTTGCATAGTTCGCATAGACGTATTTGACGTATGCTATTCAATCACCGTGCAACGCAGGACGTCCTACTACAAATCATCCATGGCGCATTAGCATTCGGTGGATAATCAAACTTCGTCCAGTTTGCCGCTATTGAAACGCGATATCAGAAAATCTGTACCCACGTCGAGTGTCGCTATTTCCGTCGACACGTGTACATACTGCACCTCGAGTTGTCTCGCGTGGGATGTTCGAGTGACCCAACGAGGAGAAGTCTTCAAGTTGAAAAGTGTGCTATCCGGTTTTATACAATGTCGAGAGCGTGGATGGAATATGGAAAAACGATAAAGCTGAAAGAAAGTCCGTAGCGTCACATCCGCGGTCCTGGCTGGGCCGGACAAGCCAGACCAGGGTCTGACTAGGCCCTGACCAGGGCCTCATGCCATAATCCAACGCCACTGATTTTCTACTTCACGTACTGCAACGGAAATCATCACAGTACCAATCATCTGCCGCACTAGTATTGGAAAGTCAACCTTCATCCACTTCAACGCTGCGGAAAACCAGAATCATAAAATCGGCATCGGTAGAGTGTCTCTATTTCCATCGTCGCGCGTGCTGCGCCTCAAGTTGTCTCGCGTGGGAAGTTCAAGTGACCCAGCGACGAGTTCTTCAAGTCGAAACGTGTGTATCGTATTTCGCATAATGCCGAAAGAGTGGATGGAGAATATCGTTGTACCATCGCGGAAGGTAAAGAGAATGCGAGGCAGACGTCGTCATCGTCATCGTGGACGTCGAAGCTTTTACAGGGGGGACTGAAAGGGAAAGCCGAGATAGGTATACACAGTCCGTACAGTAGGCGGTTGAATGCGATGCATAGTCCACACGCACACACACGCACACACCAACCCTCAAACACACACACATGAACGAGCTGAGTCCCGGGGTATCGAGGGCAGAGCGTACAGCGAGTTTCAATATATACGAGTCCTCTCAGCGCTCTCAAAGCCGCGATATCTACATGCCCGCTCGCTTCAATGCTGGGTAGGTACTTGGTCGTTCTTCTATATATCCTATCGTAGAATACTGCGCTTTCTATATAGCTCGTCCAAAGTCAGGCTGAGAAACTTACGTATACGTAGAGGGAGAGGGAGAAGAGAGGAGAGAGTGAGAGAGAGAGATACCCAGACCGCCCACGTACCTTACACGCTATTCTGCTATAAGCGCACTTATCGGTATAGCTGTAGGTGGCTGGGAAGCCTTCGACGAAGGTGAGTGGTATTTTGCCGATAGGAAAGTGGCCGTGACGAGGAGAGCGATCGAGCGAGCGAACGAGAGGTGAAGAGTGAAGATGCACCGCAGCCCGACCCGCGCCCCGGTCGGTATTACAGGCACACTGCTCGATCAAAGTACGTACATGAAGTACGACCAGGAGTATCGCAACCGCAGCAGGCAGTCGTAGCCGATGCTTGATGGACCCCTCGCTGGCCCTTCTGACCGGCCTTTTTTCCAGACCAGCTCATTGACTCCTTCGTACCGTGTACCCTTCGCCACGGCTGTCATCACGGATCTCGTTCGACAAAGTAGGTTACTCGGTAAGTGTGGCGAATTCATCAAACAGTTCGTTCTCGTCGTCGTGCAGGGTGAACGTGCATTGTTTTGCTGCAACATTGGAGGACTTCTCGTCAAATGGTGAATATGACTTTTTTTCAGATGTTTGGTGGATTCGTAACACTCGTAGTTTTAGTGCTCAGTCACAATTTGTTTTGGAATAACTGAAATGTTGGTGTTTTTGAAAACGTGTTTTGACGGCTTACTTACTCCAAAAATATTTTGCCAAATACTGGGCGGTTTTCGTGTGGGTAGAAGGGAGTAGTAAGAGGGATATGCATAAATGTAGTAGGTAATAGCAGTCGTAGAAAGTAGTCGGAGTTGTATGTTTAACCGGAAGTCGCTATGCAGCCGGCGTAACAGCAATTCCTTTCTGGACGGGGCGTGAGCGCACTCGGTACTCAGGCGCATACATAGCCTTTACATACACGAATACCGGTACGTATAAAGCACTTTATGCTCGGCTCCACGCTGCACACACCGACGAACGTGTATGTATATGCACTCTCGGTGCACACAAACGCGAGAGCATGAATCAGGTGGATGATGGCTTATGTGTGTTGAATGAACGAGGAGGATGAAGAGTTCCCGAGCTCTTCAATTATCTCGTAGTTCGTTGAGCATCTGCGTATCATTCAAATTCGTTTCGAATCCGTGTGTAATCTTGCAGGTATAACCGGCGTTGCGGGAGCTTCGAGTCGGCGGGAACGCGCGCGAGTTCTTTGATTTTACTCGCAACCCCCGAGCGACGATGACTTCCGTATGGTAATAGCGGAGGACGGAGCATATTCACGACTTTTATGCGATACTTGTTATTCCAACGGTGAATGTGGGGCCCGGGCTACCGTCGGGGGGGCCAATTTACATTCCGCGAAAAAGTATCAAAGGACCACGGGCCAAATGAATGCCAGATGCGGCATAAGAATGAGCTCGCGAAGTGGTTAATGACGCCCTCTTCATGAGTTGGATGCAGCACTCCTTTCGTACATTATGTATTTGCACACCTTGAAGCATCTAAAAAAAAAACAAAACAAATGAACGAGTTGCCTCATTCATGATCAGGAAAAGAAATTTTGAATCAAATACATTTCAATGAAATCTCGGTCAATACGATTTTTATTTGACAATGGATTTTTTTCGCTTGTCCTGAATTCAACGTATTAACGTGACGAATCAATCGCGCGCCTTCAAACGTTTAAAAAAGTTTTATTGAATCAAGTGTTTTTCATTGAAATTAAACTTTCGTTTTGCGTTAATGAAATAGATTTATCGATCCGTCGAATGCAATTCAATTCGCTAACACAAAATCCGTAGGAATTGTGTTCGAACGAACTAACTCGTTTATTTGTCTCGGTAAAGTTTTTACCACATTTAAACAAAATTCTCCTATATTACTTTCGGGATTTCGCGACGCACGGCTGGACATGACTGACACGCAAGCCGTAGGCGACAGGTTGCTGTCAAATAAAAGTACATTTGAAACGGTGATTTAAAAAAGCATTATTC
This sequence comes from Itoplectis maculator, assembly GCA_964034905.1. Taxonomy (NCBI): domain Eukaryota; kingdom Metazoa; phylum Arthropoda; class Insecta; order Hymenoptera; family Ichneumonidae; genus Itoplectis; species Itoplectis maculator. The sequence continues at coordinate 10,363,056 of OZ035857.1, forward strand.
ACTTAAATCAAACAAACAGCTGTCTCATTATTGTCCTAAGCGCATCTCAATAATCGTCCACAAAATCGTAAAAAGGATCCTAAATTGCCGACGACTAGTTCAGACATCGTTGGTAAATATAACTAAAAAAAAAATGCATCATACCCCGCAGCGTTGACGTCATCACGTAGAAAAGTAATCGTGGATTCAAGATGTTCCTCAGGTTGATAGAGCAATGACGTGAAGCCGAAACGCTCGTGTGGAATCGACAAAACGTGATTTTCGCGGTCCGCACGTGCGACGTAACAGGAATCTCGGTACCGGCGCCATAGGATCCATCGAGACCGCGAGATTTCAGGCACGCGGAACCGAACAGAACCGAACAGAACTGAGAAGCGAGTGAGCATAGCCGCATGTTGCTGGGGCTTGCACAGCGGTTTGCAGTACGTTGGGCGCTGGTCCGGTCTCTTCAGCGAAGTACAGCAATGGTCATGGTACTAGTGGTTGTGATGGTGGTGGTGGTGGTGGTGGTGGTGGTGGTGGCGGCGGCACGCGTTCCCGATTTCCGGTGCCCATTCCTACGTCCCGGAGCCAATCGTACCAGGAATTAATGGGCACTCAATGGACGTCCGATACGACCATAAAATGGCCATTGCCGGTCTGGGTTGCTGGGCTGTACCGAGCTCCCTCGGTGTGTACGCGTGGGTGTGCGGGTGCTGCCGGCTTCCAGGATCCGTTGGGGGTTGGTTTACCATTTACAAGCCTTCGCCACCCTCGATCTCGTTCGCTCACTCGTTCTACTACGCTTTCACGCGTTCTCCACCCCCTCCCACAACCCCCTCCCATCCCTCCCTCCTCCCTCCCACAACCCCGCCGCGCGTCCCTACATCTCCAGCTGCTCTGCGAATAAGCGGGTTATCGAATGTTCCCGGCCACTAGTTCACTCGTTGGTTCTGCCGTTCGCGCAACCAGGATGAGTGCGCCGCCGTGTTTGCCCGCTCTGGTTGCCCGCGTGTAGCCCCAGGCTTGTGTGGATGGAGAAGGAAAAAAAAACGCGCGCGTCCCCCAGGCGGGCGGATACTCGAGCAAAAGGGAGACAGAGAGGGCGTGGGGAGAGGGAGATAAAAAAAACGACAAGTAGGTATATATAGCGTAATGTACTGCGCACGGGGTAAAAAAAAGGCCTGCGGGAGCGCGGTGAATAAAAAAAAGCAACGGCATTTGAATGAGACAACGAGTTTAGCAAGCGTGCACGACGTGTGGGAGGGGTTCGGTCTGGTGCGGCCCAGGGTCTCTGTACCCACTGTCGGGTGGTATTGTACCGGACTGGACTCCGGCGAATACCTGGAGGTATTACGTTGGGATAGAGCGGGTACGTTTATAGCTAGTCAACGTCCGATTCTACGTCCCACTGGCTACTCGAGTGGCCGGCGGGTGGCGGCGCGCACGAACTATATCCGCACCGGTGCCGGCGACTGGTTCGGACGGGTTTGGAGCGGTCCCGGCGCGCGGACCCGGCGTGTTCCAGCGCTGCTAACCACTTCGTCTCACCTCCGTCGCCACGTAACCCCGGTCGCAACGAAAATACGGTGAATTTTCATCTCTCGAGGCCGCCGCCGCCCTCCGACGCCGTTATCGCCGTTGACAACCGCCGCGTACCGCACCGCCGGTCACCATGCGGACAGTCTCACGGCAGAAATAAAAACCGGAGAAACTCGTCCGGACGAGTCGTGGCCAACGGTGGACGATGGTCGGGAGGGGGAGGGAGACCGGCGAAAAAAGATAAAGCTTCCGGCGATGCCGGGCGAGTGTCGGGTTGTCGTTGTTCTCTCTCCTGGGTTTACCGTCGCCCAAGTACCATGTCGCTCTTCTGGTCTGGAAATCCTTGATCCGAATGATCCCGGCGTAAGTCCTGAATGACCGTTGTTTTTGCACCGAAGCTTCTCGCGTTCTCGTTTTGCGCAATATTTTTTCAGAGCCGACCGCTCTCGCGTTGGCGGTTGACGGGCGATGGAATTTTTGCGTTGTACTTATTTGCTTGCTTATTTATATTGAATGAAAAACAAGTCCCTTCGGTGAGGGGGAAAAAATCTGACAAAGCGCGTGGGTACAAAGAGGAGGAAATGCATTCACGGTTTGTCTTATAATGCATATTTCAGGGACAATGGTGTAAAAATTCTCGCGTAAACGCTCGGAACTTTTTTTTCTATTGTTGTTAACACCATATAGGTCAACGCTAATCGAATGTCCACTGAAGTAACATGCTGCATTTCCGGTGTAATGAAAAAAAGGTACATCTAGATATTCAATAATAATGCAAATTGTGCTTTTTAATCGAATGCATCTTGACAATAAAAATTATCGTGCAATTTGTCATAAAATCTGTGGGAGTAATCGAAAGCAGCTGGTAACATGGAGACAACATGATGTAACTTGCAAAAGGCGATTCAATTAGTACATTCGTGATGCAGTATAATTCATATTGCAATGCATTCCTGCAATGACTTTTTTCCATATTCATTGCTCGGCATTTCCTCTGTTAATTCGAGCAAAAACGTGGTACTTGAACGGGTCGGTCGTATCAGAAGCTCTCGAATCCTCGCCATTCGATATCGCTCGTGTACATTCGACCTCTCGCACTCGCCGGGTTCATGTTCAGCCGGCAGCCACGCGCGTTCCGCTGAGAGAAACAAACAAAACGGTTGATCGGCCGATCGGGAATATCGGAGCCAGCCAGCAACAGCGTCAGCACACGGTTTCCGTATGCCGAGCTTGCTCTCTATCTTTCTCTCTCTCGCTCTAAAGCTCTTCCTGACTCGCAGCCGCAAACGTGCGCTGTATATATATTTACGACGTTGGATATATTATGCGTTTTCGGTGGCCCATGAAGAACCGTGGGACATCGTCCGGCAATGACACACAAGACCTCTCTCAACCTCTTGACATAAGCTCTCTATTTATGGATAACTTATCGATCCTCTATTTAAAAGTCTGTAATTCGCGTCAATATGAAACAACGGCAGTTCGATGTTAAATATCGCAAAATTTGGCGGTTTGCCAAATACGAAAATCGATTTTTGCGTTTTTCTCCTCGAATTTTCTTTTTTTTTTCAACAAATCACGGTGCTTTTCGGAATCAGCGGAAAATTTGCTTTCGGATAGGCTTTTCAGACTTTACGAAATCGAAATTTCGTAATCAGAATATCAGCATCGTAATATTCTTTCCTCGGGATTTTTCTCATTTAGTAAAAAGTCACGAATCTCCGATGTGTTCCTCATTTGTTCATCTCGACGAAAGCTTCCGAGGCATAACATTATTCGACCGTCCGGATTGGAACAACCCGCGAATGAAATATCCCTCTTGAAAACCACACCGCAGGCGGAGAGTATTACGCTGATGCACCGACCGGGGCGGAGAAGGGGGAGGGGGGGGGGGGGGGGGAAGCTCATACCTCAGGATCTGCTGGAGTTCCGTGGAGTAATCTATCCCCGGAACCGATAAGCTCGTAAGAAATCGACCCCTCGTCTTGGAGTAGATAGTCAGACCTCTGAGTCTGTATCGCGGATCAAGGAGCGTCAAGAAGAGGAGAGCGCGAAGTAAACTCGCTATCGTCTCTCCTCTCATTCTCTTCCCCGTGAATTTCGCCGCCCTCGCCCTTTTCGGCTCGTCCCACGTATAGATACATCGGGCACTAGAAAATTTCATGAGTTCATTGGCATTGCAGGCGAAGGGTATACGGAGAGGCCACATTCGACTCTTCCTCGCGATTGGCACAACTTCTATTTACCATAAAATCGACTGGTTGTATCTCTCGGAACGCTATGTATATAGCCGCAGTAAGATTCGCGCGTTTTTCCTCAAAGGCAGCCCCCGAGGCATCGTGCCATTTTTATCGGCTCGTTCGACAGACAACCCGCGCCGCAAAATTTACCCCCTGGCCGCCGGTTTCTCGAGAAAAAGACTCGGAACGTGGGAAGCGCGGAATACTGTAAATTCAGGACTCGATTTTCCATCGCGGATCCGCGAATTTGATGTTTTGCATATTTTTTAGTAAAATACTGAACCCTGGTGCCGGGCTAAAGCGAATAAAGTAATTTTCTGGCAATCAAATGCGATAAAAAATAGAAAACCTCTTAGATTGTCATTTGAATAAAATTAGTGGTAGTAGAATAATCTGTACTATCCATTAATTTTATCACATTGACAACATATTTCGTCAAACTAATAAAATGATTTGCGAACTCGGGTAAAATATTCTAGTTATATCAGCAAATTTCTTTGCTGATCCAAAAAAGACGACTTAAACTAGTTGCCTCCCTTTTTCAGGTACCAGACATATTCTTATCCGTCGATTGGCACCTTTAATTCCATTCGAACACTCTGTCCGATTGCCACGAAAATTAATTAGCAGTCTGACATAGTTTTCTCCCTCATTTGTACCTAACCCCGAACCAACCAACACCAGCTATATCCCTCGCATTAAGAACCAAGTACACCAAAATGAGTACCCAATTTCCTCAAGTGGGTCTGACACTTGAACCCTCCCCCCCATTCATCAGTATTCACGTGCAACCTCTCTACACGTCCTCGTGGAATCCTCGCAATGCATTCACCGACGATCGATACCCAAGAAGGGTTGCTAACCGGAGCTCCGGTATACTTAACCCGCTAATAAGGGTCAAAGTTGTCCTGGACCTTGACGAAAATGTGGAATATCCTTAGCAGCAGCAGCCGGGTGTGATTGCGCGGATATCTCATCGCCGAGTTCGGCAACCGGTACCCTCGGAGTAAGCCGCCAATCGGCCTCCATCACCGGAAGCTGAAACAGCGCAGCAAGCCAGCAGCCACCTTCGCCGTCGAGCACCCGACGTCACGTCCTCAATTTTCCCAATTAGCTTGCCGTTCATTCCCGCACCAACTATATATACGCCGAGAGCGAGGGGAGAGGGTGAGCACCATCACCCCTTGTGTACTTCTCCCCCCCCCCCTCCCCCTCGGTCCCTCGTTGCCAGGGTCTCTCGTGCGTCCACCGGGAATTCCAGTTTCGAGTACCTAAATGAGATAACTCGCTAATATGTTTTGCCCGTTCCACCACTGCGTCTCCCTTTCACCCGCGCGTCGCACGTTTTGGTTTTCTCGAGTGGAGCAACCAGTGGGGAGGAGACAGTGGTACTAGGAGGGGGAAGGTACAAACGTTCCCAACCTGACGTCTCGAGTATCCGGGGGTCTCCAATTACATCGAATTGTCTAATTGGCTGATTCACGATATGAAACGCATGGCGAGTGCAACAGTCGTTTATGCACTTCGCCAAACTGCGGCGGCTCTCAATCCTCCGCATCTGTTTCCGCCGCGTCGAACCTACAATACAAGCGTATTCCGTAGCGCACACAACGATGCGTATAACGAGTCAGAGAGGACTATCGTGATAATAACGTTACCCGCGAAACTTCCCTTTGCGCCTTCGGTTACAATTAAATTTCAGCAATTATATCCTAGCGCTGCGCGCGCTATCTGAGCTTGCGCGCGTGTGAATTATGCGACAGGGGGGGGAGGTTAAGGGTTGCCTGAGGAGGGGCGGGGTGGGGGGGGAATGTTGCGTGCAGCGCTCGTAACAATTTCGCGCGTTGCTACGCGGCTTTTCAGGAAAGTCATCCCAGAAGATGAAGGAGCGGGACGAAGGGTGTAAAGGGGGTGGGGGGGGGGTGGAAACGAGGGAAGGTGATACGCAATATGGCGGCGCCGGCTAATTGTGAGAGATACGCGCGACGATAGCGTCGAGGAGGCGCTGCTCTCGACTCCGCTACGCGATAATCGCGGCGTCACCACACACACCCACACCACCCCCCTCCCCCCTCCCTCCCCCTTGCGCCGAATTACTGCCGGTCGGGCGGGCCGCTCCTTAAAGCTCCCCGCAATCCCGCGCTTGCAAAAGTCTCTTGTCCGACGAAGTGCGGGACGCTAAATACGCGGATCTGCCTGGCGCGCTTATTACCTGCGCAACTGCGGGGGGGATGGAGGGGGGAGGGCTTGAGGAGGAGGAGGCGTGTGCAGAGGCGGGGGGGGGGGGGTGGAGGGGTCGGGCGCGGAAGCTGCTAGCAGATGTTTGTAATTGCTGTTGCAGCGCGTAAAGTGTCTCGGGTCACGAGGGCAGAGGGAGAAACTGCGAAGAAGTGGATGCGCCGGGAGAGTTTGAAACGACGAAAAGGTCGGCTACGGCTCTTTTGAGGGGGAGGGGGCGAAGGGAGGCCGCGGGGTTGTCGGATGAGGTGGAGAGGGCTGAAGGGGTGGACGGGGAAAGGCGAAAGAGGTCTCGGCGAACCCCGTTAATTTTCACGTCCGCGCGGCACCGCGCTCGCTCGGCCTGGATTTACCGATACTTTTTCCCTTCGCTTTTTTTCCAACTATACTTAGTGTACGCCGTGTTTCCGGGGGACGGGCGGACGGAGGGAGGGAGGGGGTTGGGGGCTTTTAGCGTTAACGCGTCGCCGCTAGCTGGTTGGATGGTGTGTATATATATATTCACACACAAACACACCCTGTAAATATATATATGCATATACTGTACCACTACATCTCACGACTCTGGTGGCACTGGCTGCGGGGTGTAGTGTACGACGCGCATTGCTGCACCCGGCGACCTCCGCACTCGCGAATTACTAATGCTCGTTCCACCGAGACGTTATAATGGTATATATACCTGAGTTAGTCTGCCGCCGCTACTACACCCCCTTGGCCACCCCCCCCCCCCCCCCCCCCAGTTTTCCACCCCCCGTGGGAGCAGAGTGCGCTCGTTGCTCTCGGTGCTCGGGTTCTCGTCGGTCCGGAAGAAAAATAAACCGGAAATTATACGACGAGAGTCGTCGCGGATGACGGGAAAATCTTGGCTTGAAGTATGTGGGGCCCTGCGTTGATGGAGGGGCATAGGGCGGGAAAGGGGGAGATGGGACAACAAGGGCTATGGGTGCACGTGACCCACGAGCGCCGTTGGTGTTAACGCGTTTAACGGAAAGTCACACGTACCCAAGGTGCGACATTATCGCTCGTGATTTCTCGACAATACACCGCGAGCAACATTTTTTCGCGCGAGACGCGGAAAATCTCGGGCACAGGATTGTTAATGAGATTTTCTTGTTGGCTGACCTTTTCCCGCGAGAGAACGCGTTCAACGGGTTGCAACGTTTTTTTTACTCGTCAGTGTGAGCGAAGGATTTCGAAAAATTCGGAGGGACTTTCAGCATGGGCGATGGAAAATTATTCGAATGACTCGTTGATGAAAATTGTCGAGAGTCTTCGACTCCAGAGACTGCGGCAACGTATTTCATCCGTCTCGCAACCATTTTCTCAACTCAACGGATGCTGAAACAATAACCAATTCTGTCCCGACTTGTCATTTCCGTTCCGCGAATTCCACTGTCCAACCCTTCCGCTGTCAGCCTCCCATATTGGACGCAGCTCCGGAATTTCCCGCCCTATATATATAAATATTCATGGACACTTTGCCCGAAAACAATTAACGCCACGCGGCGACTATTCATAAATGTACAGGTATACTTGTCCCATATGCGTTTTAGGAACTACGGTATGCGAGGGAGTGACCCAGCAATGCCCCCTTCCCCCCTTCCCACGCTTCTGGGCCCACATCCTTCACATCCTACATCCTTCATATCCTACAAGAAAAGGGCCCGACGACCTGGGACAAGATATAGGATGTAGGACCAGGCGCGAGAGGGGGGAGGGGGATGGGAGTAGGTGAAGGAGGGCGACGGAGGGAAGGGAGTGTTCCAGCGTCCCAGAGTCCTCTCACGGGTTACAAGGGATGAATATTTATCGTCGCAGGGGGGGGGGGGGAAAGGGGGAAAGGGAGGACCCGCTATTCGGGCTATATTCCGCGATGGCGCGGTCTCCCGCGACAAATTAACGTCGGGGGGTCGCACGGGGTCGTCACCATGGGACGAGGACGGGCAGAAGGCGCGGGTATTGGAGTTGGAAGTCTGGAGAGGTCGGGGCAAGGACGAGGGGGGAGGTTATTCTCGCAGACTGGGTCGCGCAGCTCGTGCGATCCTCGTCGCCGGGTTCGCCGAGAGGGGGGGGGGGGGGGGGAGTCAGGGGGGTATACGAACAATTTTAATTACAATATTTCAACGACGCGGTACCAGCGCAGCCGGGCCAGAGCCTGGTATGGCCACACCGTGTGCGGCGAGTTGGAAAGTGCGAGGAGAGGCGCGACGAGTCGAATGGGTTGGGTAGGCAGAAGGAGCAGGAGGTGGAATGGGGGTGGAGGGTGGAACTCATGGAGGTGCCGACCTCGAAACTTGAACCATTACCGGCTGCACCCCCGTCGGCCCTTTCGACGCTGAAAGCTCGAGCGAGACGGACAGATGGATCGCGGCGAGTGCGAAGGTGTCGGAGAAAACGTAGGGGGGAGGGGGGACTCGCCAGGTTACGTACGAGAGGATGCACAGCGCACGCGGCAGACTGCGAGACCGAAGTTTCGACTACGTCGACGTCGACGGCGACGACGACGACCAAGTTCCGCGAGGGAAGAGAGAGAGAGCGCTACGACGACTTTCACGTAGGAGGGTTGAGCTGCTGGTTGCCACGGGACTGTACGTGTGTGCGTTGATAGGTTATGCACATGTGCGCCAACGAGTCTGGTAAAAAGTGCCATGCTGACTGAAAAAAAAAAAAAAAAAAAAAAAAAGACATATATGTGAGGTATGAAATCTGTCATCGAGTAGACATTACCATGATTTTTTATTAATGTGAACAGGATTCGGCAAAACGTATCGAGTGTCGGAAAAAAATTTGCGTATAGTAACTCTTGCCAGACCCTCTTCATTGTGGACATTTATCTGACACTCACCGCTACGCTCGCAACATTCCTGCGTGACCTCCGTTTGACCCTTTTCTCGCTGCACCGACAAAATTACTCGCCGATAAGTCCCCTGACATTTCTATAACTCCTCGTGGCTTGTGCGACCCTTCGTTCCTCTGAAAATACGAGCCCTTGGAAATAAAATATTTAAAGGGACCGAAAATATTTAAAGAGACCGAAGGAATAGCGAAGACTCGGAGCGAAACGGACAGACGGATCGGTAAGTTCGGGGGACAAGACGTCGTGGTGCAAAACGGCTTCTCCGGGTTATATACGAACGAGAGGATGCACAGCGCTTGGCGGCAGACTGTGAGACCCCAAGTTTCGCAGTCTGCGACGACGACCAACTTCCACGACGACGACAGCAGCGCCCCCACGCGACGCTTCCGCGTACGAGTGTAAACTGCGATTCCGCCCCGCGCGAAATATGCACAGGTGTGCGCGTTGATACGTTATATATGCATACGCGTCATACACGAGCGCCGGGGTGAAGATATACGCGACGTGGGTGCAACGTGATTCGCGTGTCGACTTTACCGGGGCGCAACAGCTCGGTCTACCAGGCGTCTCGTGTCTCGTCTCACGCCGAGGCGCGACTACAGCGACAGCTGAAAATAAGCCACTCATGGTAGCGGCAGCCGCGAGCAGATTCGCAGTGTCGCGAGCGACGAAGATTTACCGCACAAAAAAAAATAGATGTGAACTGTTACGAAAAGAAAATCACACGGATAAGTCATTTTGCAAGCAATCCGAGTAGAAAATCTGAGTCGTTGTTAAAAAAAAAAAAAGATTGGATGTGAACTGTTACGAAAGGAAAATCACGCGGATAAGTCATTTTGCACACTGAAAAAAATAAGTAGTTGTGATTACCAATCATTGGTTCGATATACCAAAATACTGATTGCAGTTACTAAAATATTGGTAGCTCCGCCCAACGATTGGTAAATAGAACTATTCATTTTTTTCAATGCAAGTGACCCGAGTATAGAAAATCTGAGTCGTTTGTCGTTCGTGCACCGAATAAACCCACATGACAATTCTCTTCCTTGTTAATCGAGATTTTCTCGCGGCGACGGCTGCAGCTTTGCACCGAAATCTCCGTTCCACGAAGATTTCCCATCGCGTCGGCGGGAAGCACACGATCGAACTGCTCGGAATAGAAATCACTGGGTTTCGATTTTTCCAGGATAGTCGAATGCGCCAAATTCAATACGACACATCGAGCAGCACTCGATGCAGAGTCTCAGAAAAGAAATCCGCTCGTATTCGCTGATATTACCGCGGGAAACGCATATTGCAGTGAGATTTTGTGTGTGAAGTCGCACGAAAGTTGCAGCGCGAGAGTCGCAGGCACGCACTGTATATTTGATAGCGCGCTTCGTCGGAGTCGATCGAATCTTCGGCGTATTGTGCGCGGGGATACACTCTCAGTAGCTTTGCAGACGGAGAAGGCGCCGATGCACGTGTGCTTCACGAGTGGGTGAAGTGTCCTCGAGACGAGAGAATATCGTATGGCGCTCCTATAAAAATGTTCTTGTATATCGGTAGCACAGGCTCGCGCGAAAGTGCGGTATACATTTTGTACACGGTGACCCAGAATCAGTTTTCAACCTTTTTTTTATCATCAGTGACCACTGTTCGTCCAGACGAAAAAAAAAAAACGAAGGTCTTAGGGTGTAGCGATTAGTGCCAGAATTTGTGTGGCTCATTGCTACCCAGTGTAGCAATTCAGAACCTGTTTAAATTTTTTTCGCAATATCAACGCTAAAAATAAAATTGAAAAGTCATTCTGAATCACCCTGTACATCCGCCCTAACCTTATACCCTATACCCTCCACCGTATTGTCGCTGTCCTGATCTCAGCAAATCCAGCGTCGTTCGGAATAAGGTCGGCACGTTGCACGTTGTTCCCGTCTCTCGCATCAGCAACGTGATTCGCTTGTTGACATACGTTCCACCTCATTCGGTGCGCGCGCGCGATTCTCGAAGACGCTGCTGCTGCTGCTGCAGAGGCCAAGAGGCGCGCTGCTGTCTTCTCCCTTCGCGGAGGTGCGAAAGTACGTGCGAGTGCATCAGCCCGGGGCGATGTCCACAAAATCGTCTTGGCACACTTCGGCGTTAGACCTGCCGCGCGCGCGCTGAGCGAACAACGTCACGTACGATAATACTGGGGTGCTGCATACACAACTTGCGGACTCATAGTAACTTCATCCTGGGGGCTCTTGACGCGCTATAATACATCTTCATAAAAGCCGTACGTCTTTGTGCGCCTCGCTCGCCTCTCTCTGGGTCGACTTGCCAACACGTTGCTCACACGATGCACGTCGAGCAGGCTATTCCATAAACGCCCGACGTACGCGGGGACATGGCGAATTTATGTTTATTTTACCGGGGGACACGTTGGCGGGGGCTGTAAACATTTCGCTATTTTTTTTTTTTTTTTTTTTTTTGCATCGCCCTACGTCCCTGTGTCTCGGTGTAAAACTGGCTCGGGGGTGGCTCGGCTCTCTCACGAATTATCTGTCGGTGAACGCTAAATTCGTAACTTCTATGGGGAAGACTGGGGGATCTTGGTGCCTTTTCGTTGCCATCCGCGCCCGGGCGACACCGAGAAAATTGCTCGGTGGGACCTGACATTTTTAAGATTTCTTATGGCCAACGCGCTCTCCTCACTTGCCGCGAAAATATTATAAGCCCTCCGAAATAAGGTGCTTAGAGAGGCAAAAAGAGGGCGCGATATTCGGGTGTTATTTTTCGCGATGAATTCTTGTTGTCGTTTTCTCGTTACCGTTTTCTTGTTATGGTACTTTTAAAATTGTTTTCCTTCGAGTGTCTGTCAGTTTTCAAGACAATTAATTTTTTTTTTTAGCAACAAGAAGCTAAGGACGTATAGGTTAAAAGTATATATTTCGAAAAAATAAATTTCGTGACCCCGATTTGGGCGGTTTTCGGCCCGGCGGCCAGACCACCACACCAGACCAGATCTACGATTTCTGACAAACTATTCGGCCGAAACATGTTTTTTTCAAAATCAACTAAAAAAGGGTTGTAACCGGTGTTTTCAGGGGTAGAATATGCGACTTGAGAACGATGGTATAGGTTAAAAGTCGATATTTTGAAAAAATAAATTTCGTGACCCCGATTTGCGCGGTTTTCGGCCCGGCGGCCAGATCTACGATTTCTGACAAACTGTTCGGCCAAAATTTTTTTTTTTCAAAATCAACTAAAAAAGGGTTGTAACCGGTGTTTTCAGGGGTAGAATATGCGACTTGAGAACGATGGTATAGGTTAAAAGTCCATATTTTGAAAAAATAAATTTCGTGACCCTGATTTGGGCGGTTTTCGGCCCGGCGGCCAGATCTACGATTTCTGACAAACTGTTCGGCCAAAATTTTTTTTTTTCAAAATCAACTAAAAAAGGGTTGTAACCAGTGTTTTCAGGGGTAGAATATGCGACTTGAGAACGATGGTATAGGTTAAAAGTCGATATTTTGAAAAAATAAATTTTGTGACCCCGATTTGGGCGGTTTTCGGCCCGGCGGCCAGATCTACGATTTCTGACAAACTGTTCGGCCAAAAATTTTTTTTTTTTCAAAATCAACTAAAAAAGGGTTGTAACCAGTGTTTTCAGGGGTAGAATATGCGACTTGAGAACGATGGTATAGGTTAAAAGTCGATATTTTGAAAAAATAAATTTCGTGACCCCGATTAACGATTTCTGACAAGCAAAACGGCAAATTTCGTTTGTTTTTTTCAAATCAACTAAACAAGGGTTTTTTAGTTGCGATTTACCCTTTTAAAGCTTTATAAGAGCGCAGCAAGGCAAAGGTATCTCGGGCACGCGCGCCACCGCGTGTGATTAGCCTAGTAAAACAAAAGAACAAATGAATGAAAATTATTCGGCTGCTATTTTTTTCGATACATTTTAAAGATATTTCGAACGTTTTTTCTCCTCAGATATTTGTTAGTTCCGGAGACATTATATTCCTTTTTTTTTGCTCGACATTCTTGCCGCCGGTATGAGAAGCTAAGAACCGAGGATATTCGCGTATTCTTGCTGCTCGAGTGCCGCCAAGGCACGTCGCCCGTTTTCGGCGATACGAGCTCTCGCTTTAGGGTCGGTAGATCGTATACGTACGTCGTATTACGTATGCATAGTTTCATAAATTCACGTGGCTCGGGTTTACCCGAGCGAGAGATGCCGGGGCTCGGGGTTGGATGTAGGCGACGAGGGGGGGGGGGGGGGGGGGGAGCGCATTGCTAGTACGAGGGGGTAAAGGGAAGGAGCCTATACGGATTGAGGTTCAGGTGCGCAAGGCACCTTTTAACGTTCGCGAGCTATGTCGCTGTGTTGCCACTGTACACGGGAGGGGGGGCTGCCGAAAGCTCGGAGAGCTTTTTCGGAATTGAAGAGACCTACCTGGCGAGCTTTCACTTCCGTTGGGACGCGCGCTGTGCGAGCAAATACTCCGGAAAAATACCTGATGCGTTCCACCTGAGAATCACGGTTCGTCTTTTTTTCTTTTTTATGAAAAAATATTCAGACGTTTTTGCGATTTCGCCGGAACGACACAAAATTCGGGTAACGCTCGGATTATATCGAGAAACCGTCGCAGGTAAATCGCGGCTAATTCATTTAGTGGTTCTATGTTATTCCGCAATTCGTTGTCGTGCATCTCTGACTCCTCGGATAATATAATGCGGCGTCAACATGTTTTCTATAGTTTCTCTATTTTTTTTCCGAATGCATCGTCTCCGTTATGCCATTCAGGAGCCTCTTTGCTCCTATTGGATGCATTATCGAATGGCAGTTTGGCCACGTTGAGTCGCGGAGTGCACAACAGCGAAGGACGTCAAGAGCGATGAAGGCGAATGTCACTGTAATAAATTGCCACGGGTGCCGACTGCTGCAATTGCAATCCACCAAATTATACTCCGTCTTTGCTTTAGCGTCGCGAGCGCCTCTTTTGTCGAACCCACCCCTGTTAGTTCAATTTACCACAAAGTGTTTCGAATATCCGCAAAATTCCGTCGAGTTGCGCGCGCGCCCTGCGTCGTCTTTCATCTCGATGGGAGTTACCGACTAATTGGCACGAGACCCGCGAGTGACTTCCGCGAGTTAACAATGTTTCGAGATCTCGGCACCGAAGTCTCTGTGTATATCATCAGCTGTTCGGAGATTGCGAAATTTCGCAGTTTTCTCGCGCGGAGATACAATGACGCGAAAGAGTATTTTCGCGACGAGGATAACGGGGAAAAAACGACCGACATCCAATTTTCCTCGACTCGCTGGCTTCTCGCGTTTTTCGATAATTGCACGAGACTCGAGAATTATGGGTTCGACGAGCAGGAAAAGTTAATTTGTATTTGGGCCAAGATGCCGAGTCCTCTTAGCTCGATTTTCGTAATAGACAACTGAGAAGTTTCAACGTTCTCGGAGAATTAAAAAATAAAAAAAATAGAAACAAGTGGAGGATGAAAAAAATAGCATCTAACATCTCGAAGTCATCCCCCTCTTCACTTCATCCGCTCAGCGAATCATCCTCGGGGCAGTCGAGCATGGAATATTCGTTTACGCTCATGCACTGCATAACTCTCGTCACGTTCCTCCTTTATTCTTAATTAATTTCTTATTTCCGTGCTTTTATTTCCAACGGACCCTCGTCGAGCGGCCTCCGCGGATTCCCGCGCGCGGAGTTTCGCTCGAATGGCGACAGCGAGGCTCGCAGCAGCAGCAGCCGCAGGTTTCAGCCGCGCCCGAAGGATTTTTCAAGCCCCTGTGCGCGGCCGTCGGACCGTTTAATATAACTAGAAAAAAAAAAAAAAAAAAAAAAAAAAAAAAAAAAAAAAAAAAAAAGCGCTTGGCCACGACGAGTTCGAAACACGGACGAAACAAACGAAAAAGCTCTCGACGTTTTTATTGATGATCGCACTTCAATTGCAATTGAAGTAAATTAAAAAAGGTGGAAAAAAACAACAACGAGAATTCAGCCCTCGGCGCAATCGGAGCGAGTGAAAGGGTCGCGAGAAGCGCGCGCTCACCGACGATTCCGTCGTACGTTCGCCCGGTGAACAATTTTATCGAAATTACGAAATTTCCTTTTTCCACGTTTTTTTTCACGCTCGACCAGGGGTAAAATCCTCGTTCGCCGTTCAGCGCAACGCACGCTGCTTTTATTTTCTCGCAGATATCTGTGAGCGCGTTGACGTTTATTTTCTTTATTTATTTTTTTCGTTGTTTCACTCAAACATTTTTTTTGCGTTTTTTGGGGCAAGTCGAAGGGAAAATCCGCGTTTGTCGTCGCGCAACACGTGTCGCTTTTTCTCTCGCAGATATCTGTAAGCACGTTGATGTTCTTTTTCGGTATTTTTTGTCTCTCTCCCCTTCTCTCGTGTTGTCCAATCTGCTTTAGTTCCATCCATTGTGTAACGAGCTAAAATGGACGACCGAACGTAGAGAGCGAACGAGATGAACGCGCCGCGCGCGGTTCGCGCGCGTCGAGAGACGCAGTACGTTTTGAGGCGGGCCCGGGCGATTCGATCGTAAATCGATTATCGTCGAGCGTTCAATCAATTTCTAATTGACGCGATAATAAATTTTGCCTGCTCCCTATCTCTCAGCTACTATGAGGGTGGACTTCCTCTCGTTTGGCTGCGCTCCTCCCTTCCACCCTTCCACCCTTTCGCCCTCCGACCCTCCCACCCTCATTTTCTCGCTCTCCCCCCACCCTCTCTCCCTCCTTCTCTCTCTCTTTCAGCCTCCACGCCCGAACTCGATCGCGTGCGCCATTCCCGTCGCTTCTCGCTTCTTCTGACTTTACTTCCTCGCGCTGTCTCGGTCTCTCCACGCCCTCGTTTCCACGTCGGTACGTTCTCACGCTCTGAATTACCTCTTCAATTAAATTTAAACGCTTTGGTAGTCCTATTCGATGCCGGAATCGAAATCGGTTCTGCAAATTAGACGGGTACTCCCCGACGATCCCGCGCCGCGCCGGCAAACTTCGCCTCGACCTCGATTTTCTTTTTTTCGGGTGATCTTCTCTCTTCCTTTTTTTTTTTTTTTTTCTTATTTAACGAACGCGGAACAATTATTCGTGGTCTCGCGGAACGATCCTCCGATAACGAACTGTGAATACGAGGACAGCTGGGTTTGAGATCCATATTTCGGAGTCTCACCAAAAAAATGTTTTGACATTTTGCCAAAATAGTTCGCTGGACGTAAAACAATATTTAATATAAATACTTATTGTGTAATCGAAACGTGAGAACAGGATATTATTAACGGTTCTAAAAAGAAATATTTCTGAAAAAAAAAAAAAAAAAAAAAATTCTAAAAAATATTCAGGTAATTTTTAACCTCTAAAATTTATTTTTCCCGACAAATAACGAGGCAGCAATGTGCAAGGTCTTATTATAAATTTTCTACGAGTCCCGCGCACAGAGCGAGGCATTCGCTCCGGTGTCAAAACGAATTTGTCCGAAGCCGGAAGATAATTTCAGCGTAATTGTGATAATTTTTTTGTTTATAACCGGAGAGCCGCGGATATACTGGCGAAGAGAGGCGACTGACGCGCGGGCGAGACGAAGAGCGAGAGAAATGAAGAGCAAAAAGACGAGAGGGGAGTAAATACTTTGTCCGGTCGTGCGGACTGCGCCGCGGCGCATTCTTTATTCACCGCGAGACGAGACGAGCACGTAGCAGCCGGAAATGGCTGGGCTACGAACGCCGAGTCGTGTACCGGGGCGGAGCTTTAAAAATGCAACATAAAGAAAGAGTAGAGAAACGAGGTGAACGAGGCGAAGAGGGAAAGAGAGAAGGAGAGAGAGAGAGAGAGAGGATGGAAGGAAGAAGCTTGAGGGCACCGTGAACCCGTGCGACAAATTCAGATTCACTGCTCGCGCTCGACCTCGAACGAAGAAAGAACGAGTGGCCGTTATCCCGACTGGCGCGCGCGTTACTTTTACCATTTTTTATTCCGTTGCGCGCGCGGCGCGACAAAATTTGTCCCGTCTGAAGCGCGCATGAGACATGGATTTTCGAAGTGCCAGAAAAACTTCGCACACATGCGGAATAAAGTTCAATAAACCTGGATCCGCGTTGCAATTCAGTTTTAGCCGCGACGTATTTATTAACGCGTGGGACAAAAATCTGTGAAGACAAAAATATAAATTTAAAATATAGACATTTTTTTATCCCGTTTGAAACGGAAAAAAACTGTTTTTATGCACTGCGAAAAATTAGTAGTTGCCATTACCAATCATTGGCTCGATCCACCAAAATATTGGTTGCAGCTACTAAAATATTGGTAACTCTGGCCATCGATTGGTAATCACAACTATTAATTTTTTTTAGTGTGTATTATTTGCGTAATTTTAGACGCAAAATATAAATTGGCAGTAAAAAAGCAACGTGTCTGAATAAAAAATTATTTTCGAGGATTTCCCGAAACTGCAGCCAATTTTTCGAAATTCATCAGAGCGAGGAAAATCATGGCTCCCGGTTCCTCGCAGAATCAAAGCCCCGTTCAATTTTCCGTCAGTCTCGCCGGTTCTCCGCCGAGTGGGTAAACGAAACGTCATATACAAATCTCGAATTTATACGCGACATTGAGGAGGCGGGAACGAAGCGAATCGTGATTCCCATCGCGAGCAGATGATAGAGCCGGTTCGCTGTGCGCTCGCCTTATATGCGCTACATTACATGTACCAATATTCCCACGACATTTCTCACTGGCGGCGGCGGCGGCGGCCGCGGCTGCTTCTCGGTACCTACAGCGCGCGGGATTGTAAATCGGCCGGCGAAATTGCGAAAATTCTATTCGATTCGCGCGTCGCTCTCGCGACTCGGGGACGATAAGCGATACCGAGGGATAAGAAGCTTTCCGATCGCTTTTTACACGAATCGAGGTCGAACCACTCGGGGTAAACGCGCGACGTGCGCGGATGTAACAGCGATTAGAAAGTCGTCGGAAAAAACATCGATAACAAAACGCAAAATGTGAAATAAAAATGGCTGTACCCTCCTTGGAATATAAATTCAGACCGACGAATATTGCCACATTTCCAAGTACCACAAAAAAGAGAAAAAACAAAGAAGCAAATTCAATAACGGAGTTCTTATTTTATTTTTGCCTTATTCGATCTTTCACGCTATCTTGAACGGGGTCAATAATAAGAAAATAAAAATAAGCAGTGTCTCCGCGAAAAACTTCGGCAAATAAGCGCACAAACGCTTTTATTTGTTTATTTTATTTCTTCCCAGCTTCCGTGTGTATCTTTGCTTTTCCCGCTGTTCGGAACCAACCTCCTCTCCCCCTCTCCCCAACCCTATTTTTCCCCCGTCGCCTCATTGCTCCGACTCGGGAGAGGAGGGGGGAGGGGGGGGGGGGGCGGTGTGCGGGAAATTTTCGCGCCGACGGTCTCTCCGTCCCCCCGTCAATCGATTTAACCCATGGAACGCGCGCTTCGCACGTTCCCCTCCCCCCTCGTCCCCCCCCCCACCGGTCGCTTTTCCCCGTGGAATGGAAATTCTCTCGCGACATTCGAACTTGGAATTTCTTGAGCGGCTATCGTCGAGCGCCTTCTCACTCCTCACCCCTGGTACACCGGGTAATATATATATATATATACACACCGCGTGTGTGAGTCTGTCTGTGTACCTAAGCCACACACCTCGGAGGGCGAAACCCACCCCCGCCCTCGGCGGTCTCCGGAGAACGCGCTACTCGAGAAATTTCTCAATAACCCTGCGCTCGGCGCGAGCTCGGAGGCACTCGGCGAGCTCGGTGTCGCCGGGCGTCGGGCCATTTGAAAGTCAAACCTCGAGGATGCGTCGAGAAGTCGACGGGGTCCTTGCGGAGGGAAAGAGAGAAATGAAAATATATACGCGGAATACAGGAGAGCTCGCGCAGCACGAAAGAAAGTACGGAGACGAAGCGTGTTTGGCTGCACGGGTGTCGGGACTCCGGGAGCTGAGTTATAGCAGATAGCGCGGACGGTCTGACCGCACCCGGCTTTTTCCACTTGGCCGTATGCACCTTCTGGACGAATTCGCGTCGCGCGCCTCGGGCTGCACAACAAGTTTCGTGAAACGGCGATAGCTCGACATTTTTATAGGTTAGATGTACCATTAGTGGCCACTGTATCTATTGTGGCCATTTTTATTATTTTATTTTTCAAATTATTTTTTCCCCACAAATGCACGTTGATTTTTTTAACAAATGCATTTCAATGTACTGAATGACCTACCCGACGATTTTTTTATTCCATTACATGTTTAGAATTGTTCCTTTGAATGTGATGGCCACAATTGGACCTAAGATGGCCAAAAACGGTACGTCTACCCTATGCGTCATTGGAAACGTATATAGATTGGGGGGAGAAGAATATGACGGGGAAATCGATGCTCTTTGATGGTAGCAATAAACTTGGTACAATAGATACACTATTAGGATATTAAGATTACAGACTTTTTTTCGGGTTGTTATTCTTTGCAAGTCGGCGCGCTCTGTTTATTCAGAATTTAAAAGACTTTGATAGTGACAAAATATAATTAATTCTATGATAACTACTATAATAAATTAAAGTAAAAAAAAAAAAAAAAAAAAAAAAAAAAAATTCTGGCAGGGTTTTCTTAGCACATTTGTGCGGTCTGTTGACATGAAATTCGAGATTTTGTCATAACTATCCGCAACATTATTTCAGGGTAAAACCCTGGGGTTGTTGATACCGTTGGCCGTGCATGTCAAAGGTAACGCGATACGGCTGAAGCCCCGCGCGAGTGAAGCGGACCCGCGCGCAGCACCGAAGAGCGTTTTCCATTACACGCGATGCACTTCGCCGGGGAATTCGTTGAAACATATTTTCGGCAACGTAGTTGTAACTCGATTTTTGCACAGTGACTAGTGGAACTACGGTGCACGGAGTGCATGGTGCATGGCGGGTTTCGCGGCGTTGCAATTGTGGCAAAGTTCGCTGGGCTCGTGATTGCTTTTAGTTCGGTCGAGTTTATTTTTCGTTTCAGTCCATATTTATCGTGTGCTCGGCGTCTTAGACGGAACTTGCGAAATCCATTACACAACACGACTGATGTGCAATTTATTTTTCTACAAAAATGCATTTTCACGCATGAATTATCGAAGCTCGAATTATTGAAACTGGTGAGGAATTCGGAAGAACGTTCGATTAAAGTAGACTTGGAAGGGTGAAAACAAAGCGTCAAAGAGTCTGGGCATTAGTGTCATTATCACAAACGAGGGAGGAAGCTGTAAGTGATCTAAAGTTAACCGTGAAAGGGATCGGTTTGAGCGTTCAAACGCTGACCAGTGAATGGGACGAAATCGATGAGGTCGCGAGCCGTCTGAAGTTGTACGTGGAGGTGAGCTAACTGAAGTGTCACCGTCAATGGTTATTATTGTTCGCGTGGAGCGTTTGCTTCAAGTGTCTGTACTACGACTGACGGTAACTGTCGATTGGACGAACAGACCAACAAAAGATTTCAAAGTACGTAATAGATTATAAACTGGATTAACCAAATAACTATTTTTTTTTCTACTACTAAGACTCTTAAAAATAATGATGATAATAATAATAATAAATGAAGAAATTCCTTTGAATTAGTCACTATTTGTAATTATTTTACGAAAAAAAACCTGTCTAACGATTTATGTTTTGATAGTAAATTTATAAGATATTTTTCATAATTTTTATAAAAATTCAAAGCAATTAGAAAATTCAGCTCGTAGGGTTCGATTTTGGCGGGATATTCGAGTCACTGGGCCGTTGGTTGTGAGGCCGGAGCGCGGCAGCAGACGTAATGCGATCCACGAGACTAATGCGCTTTATGGGCGCGGCTTCTGCCTTTTTTCCCTGCGAGAGAGATAGAGCGACGCGCTAACAGGATTATCAGTACCGAGCTGACTAGCCATATCGACTAACCGTGTGGCACAGGGTTAGACAATTTGCAGTGTATACATAGGATCTTTCGCCGCGCCGTTTCGCACAATATAAGCGCAAGCGCCATGGTCGATATTGTATTAGGTTTCGGCGCACATACATATAGAGATGGCTTAATATTGCATATCGCGTCTACTAGGGATTCCGCCCCAGAATTTCCTTTCACCGGCCGGTTCGCATCATAACAGAGAATCACCGCAAAAAAAATCTTTATGGTGAGAAAGGGGTTAGCGGCCGAAAAAAATGTACCAAGTAAAATTCTTTTTCGTTTAGTAACACTAATACCTAAAACAAAAGAAAAAACAAAACAAAAAAAAAACATGGGCAGTTTCCCCACTTTGAATTTATACCTTTGATCAAATTGAATTCCGTCGTGTCCTTTTTCGTCGTTTTACGTTGATACGAAAATTCCTCGAAATTGCCAATTGTATTTTCACATCTATCTACTTTTCCGCGCCAGCTTCCCGCTCGTGCCGGCTGTATGCACACCCGGCCGATATATAGTGTATATAGTATATACACACACGTGTGTGCCAATGCGTCTCTGGATCTGTAGCAAAAGCTTCAACGAGATCACTGCTCTTTGAAATGAGATCTCACGGGCGCTGAGGAGGTGTGAGGCGCGAGGCGGCAGACGAACGCTACACCGGCGGAAGCGCGCGCCGCCCGCCTCTGGCCCCCCTCGGGCTATGGAGATTCGCGATATATATTTTTCTGTGAGCCGTTCGCCGTGAGTGCGAGCATACGCGGTGCTCCTTTTTTCCTGGCAACGGAGCAATGCTCACGGGACTCACGATTCTTACATAGAGGTCGCGAAAGATCGGCGTTGGGGGAAGGGGGGGGGGGGGGTTGTTCGCTTATCTATCGAGGCAACTTTTACTCGGTTCTTGGCCATCGACCACATTTATGTACAGTAATAGAAATAAATTCTTAATCTCTCCTTCGTTCATTTGATTTTTTATAATAATAATAAGCAAAATGATAATATTGTTTTGGTATGATTATTGCTATGTTAGGTACTTATATTTTATATAAAAAAGTATCATTCTTATTGTATTATCCGTTCCTTAATAAATAAGTGGGTACATAAAAAACAATTTTTTTTTTAGAATAAAAAATGAAGCTGGGCATTATTATTGTCGATCGCAGCGTCGTTCAGTGAGGCTACGACGCGAACCATTTTTCTCCGCCGAGAAAAGCGACCTACCGCAACCGGCGAAAATTGAATGGCTTTCGAGATCTACGTACACGCGACGAGCGAGTCTCGCGGATCTACCGCATGTAGATTTCGTACCAGTTCGTCTCGATCCGCGGCGAATCTCCGTCGTTCCGACGACCCGGAATATGCATTTTGCTCGGAGAAAAGCTCCGACGGGTCCCGGCGAGCAAAAGAGAGCGCGAGAAAACGAGATAAAAGATGCGCCTCGGGGGCGTCTGCGTTCCCAAGATTATATAATTTCCCGGAGGACGCACTCCGACGAACCGCCGCTGCCTGTCAAAATATATGGAGCGTGCATTCAATCCCCAGGAGTTCCTGGTTGGATATTCGCTTCATGTCGAATTTGAACAATACAAATTCGATGATAGGTCAAAATGAGCAGTAGACGTAACTGATAGTCCAAAATATTCCCATAAACTAGTCAACCCAAAATTAATTGCAAAAACAATCGCAGCAAGTAAACCGATTACTTATGACTAAATCCATATTGAAATTATTATTGAAATTTTCGTAAATAATTTTAGTTATAAAACACACGTTTATAATTTTATTTAAAAAATGGTAATTAACGAAATGATATAAATCGTTAACATCGACTATTTTTTCGTTTTCTCAGACAAAAAAAAATCGGTGCCAGAGAAGTCCTCATAGTTATGCAAGATTCATCAGTGATTTCGCCAGAGCGTTGCGGAATCTTTACCGGCCGCGTGTATTAAACGACGGTAATTGCATGCTTTACCTTCGGCTGTAATGTCTGGCTATCATCCAGGGATTCCGGAAGGGCCGGTAACGGACTCTGGGCGCTGTAATAGCCCGGAGCGGGAGAGACGAGTGCGAGAGGCGCGAGTGGAAGGAAAGAGAAAGGTGCTTCCTCCCGCTGCTCGGGGGAAGCACCTCCGACGAAGAGTATACGGCTATATCCCTTTTCTAAATGCAAATCTCGACGAGGTTCGGCCTACTGGCGTGGAAGACAGCCGGAAGGTGCGCTGGGCCACTTTCTATCTCTATCCCTCCCCTCCCCCTCTCCCATTCCCTCTCGGGGGGGTGCATTTAGATTATCCGCTGTCTTATCAACACACGAAGCCTCGTAGATTGGGCAACGAGTTAAAGTGAGGCAGCTGCGTTTCGTCGGTCAGGACAACGTCGAACGTAGAGTGGAAAGTCGTTAAAGAAACGATGTCGTGTCGCTCTACTCAGCTGATTCGCCGCTTTAGTATCGTTATATACATATACATCGTCTCTCGTCTCGTTCGCGAAGCGCTCGCTGTACGCTCGCTGAAGAGCTTTTAGTCCATGGAAAACGATCCGGAGGGTCTTGAGATCGGCTGATATGAATAAAAAAAGTATATCCACCTCCGAGGTACGTTTTTCGCGAGGAATTTAATTTCTCTTATACCCCCAGCGCCTGCTTCTGAGCAGTCTTGTATCTTCTTTCTTTAAAAACCTCATTCGTCCACTCGTTGCTTGACGCTCGCGTTTAATCGTGATAACCCTCGGGTCTCGCGGGGTCGGAAGAAAAAAAAAACACATTTGATTAACGACGTAATTTTTAGCGCAGTTGGTCGGAAGTATAACGTAAATTTCGCTGCCGTATGTTTCGGGGAACGAAACATTGTTTTCATGCAAAGTAATAATGAAACTTGCTGATATAAAATATAAGTAAAAAAACAAAGGGACACTGTTTTAACACCGTTTTTCATTTTAATACACTGGTTTGAAAAAAGTAATTTCCAACGGGTCTCGCACAATTTATTTTACACTCACGACGACCGAGACGAAACGAAACGAAAAAAAAAAAAAAAAAAAAAAAAAAAAAAAAAAAAAAAAAATTAGAGTTACACGTGGAACTTTCACGAGTGCCCGTTCAAATAGAATGCACCGAAAAAAACGTGTTTAGGAAGTGGTTTTCTCCGGTTCATGAACCGGAGCGCGAGGGGAAAGAGGGGGGGGGGGGGCTTTCGCTCTCCACCCAACGCGCAGCTATCCGCGTTTTATTGCCCTCGTTAATTTACCCCTGACTAAAGTTTCGTCGATTCCGCGCGGAGGGTCTTGGCTTTACCGCCCCCTCACCGCCCCCTCCTCCCCCCCTCACTGCCCCGCCCGCCGTCTCTTTCTCTTCCTTTTGACGTCTGCGGGGGCCCGCGCCACTTTGTCCATCCCGCGAACTAAACTCATTGAGCTCAGACCTCACTGCGTGCAGCCTTCCGCCACCGATTTTATATTCCCACCAATCCCACCGGATGTCGGTCGACGAGAGAACTCGAGTTCTCCACTTCCGCCCCCCCCCCCCCCAACCCGCCCGGCGTCCTCTTTCTGCCATATTTTCCCAGACGAGTTTTTCTCCAGCGGCTTCGTTTTTTTTTCTCAGGAATCTCTCTCGCTCTTTCGTCTCGGCAAGACCCCTGTCGTGTTCGGTTTCTGACTTGCAAGCAAGCGAGTTTTCACGGGAAAACTTCATGTCCGCCAGGGAATAACTACCGAGCGACCGACGCATCGCCATGACCCACGAGGAGAGCCCCGCTTGCTCTCTGTGAACAAAAGACCCGGGTCGCGTCGCAACATTTACGAAACCAGGGAAATCAGGAGACGGGGATGGAATAACGAAATAAATTGCAATATGCAAGAAAATACTGCATGACATACATTGTGTACTTGAATCGTGTCATACCCTATGGACGACCTGTAAATAAACCTGCAGATTTACAAAATGTGTATCACAAAACATGGCTTATGATACCATGACAAGATAAAAGAGAATAAGAAAAAAATAAATGAAACAGAAAATTCATACGAAATCCATAAAAAAATGATGTCATCGAAATGATATCATTTTTTATTTTATTTAATTATGTAAAAATTCTGATTTCCACCACATTTTCAAATAATAAAAATCAAAGTATCTCCCACCATTATATTCTCATAAAAAATCTGCCAACGCCGACCACTTCAGTTTCAAGTGCCATCTGAAGTAAAAAAAAATGTGCTACAATTTTTGCGTGCGGCAGTTTCAGACCGTTGTAGTCTCGATGACGTACGACGGTATCGTCGAGTCGTTGGTCGTTATCGCGACGCTTCAGGGTGCGCTTTTACGTCTATACATGTTTCATCCACCCGGAAGAAGCCCCTTTCCCCCGCCCCTCATCCAGCTCCCGCGTTTCGAGCACCGAGAATTCGATCGTTTCGCCGCCTCCGTCTTTCTCCCGCCGCCTGCGTTCGGATATTCGCGCGGCGACCGGGCGCACGCGAAATATATAGTCCGCGCGTATGTATATGTTATACGTCGCGCGCTATAGGTTCGCGTGTACGTCGGGAATATAACGCGAAGCGGGCCAGACGAGGATCAATAGCCGTCGTCAACGACTACCGCGAACCCCGCAGCGCAAGTCGCGGGCTCACGTCTGGACGCTTCGTCGACACCGAGGCGAGCGACTCGCGGCCAAGATACGCGAAACGATCGCGCGCGGCCGTTGCACTTCTTCTTCTCGTTCATCGCCGTTCACCGCTCGACCGTCCGGCGCAGCGCCCGTTGCGTATAGCATCGAGTATAGAACGTACTACGTAGTACATTCGTACAGCCGCGAGTCTCCGCTGCTCATCGGCGATTCCCTACTGGAATAATAAACGTGGACTACGCGCGAGGCGCAAGAGAATCGATAATAAGCATAAGAGGTAGGGGTAGAAGGAGGAGGGAAGGTGGTTTCATGTGCGATGCACAGTGCGGTAAATACCTAAACGGTAGAGCGGTAGATGTGGGTCAGAACAAATGCAATGATAAATTATTCGCTCGGCTCTCTCGCAGATCGCCAGGGAGAGCAAGAGAGAATAATTAACCGGCGTCACGCGACATTTCACGGTCCAACGTGCGCGTGACGTCATACGCGCCTTAATGGAATTTATTTTTCGATTATTCACCCGGTGGTGACTTATGATTAGCACGGCGAGATATGATGATTGAAGGTGGATCGATGTGGTCGGTGAGCTACGTTGGTTTTGAGAAATGCTTGATGCATGGTTTGAAAAAAAATGGTTGATGAATTCCAGGTTTTATGGGGCTGTCGAAAGTTCGATGGGAATGAAGAATAATGAAGGACGATCGTCGTTGTTGCACCTGCAGGATTTGTGAGAACTTTTTTTTTTACACGTCTGTCTGGAACTAATGAAACCGAAGATTTCACGCGAGTCACTCGGCGGAAAACAAGTTGCCGACACTCGGGGACCGAGAGATTCATGCTTCGGGATAAAGTCCAGTGTGGCATTCAGGAGAGATGAGAGAGCCGAGGTGAACCAGCGGAAGGGTCGTTAATACGTTAATCTCACCTTGGTAGCCAACCAACCAGATGCGACAAATTGTCTTTCCTGTCCGCTTTTTCCCTCCGCAGCCCACTCTGCTCGGTGTAATCCGAGACTTGTCAGCAATCAGTGGAATAATTTATCTCCCGAGATTTGCGAAGGGGCTGATGCACGACGAGTGTTTCCACATGATTGAGGGAGCGAAGTGCTTGTGGCAAGTTTCTCGAGTACATTGACGGTAGATTGCTCGAGGGCTTGCTGGAAGATACCTTTGCCCTCGTCAGTATATTCACATTCATGGAAGGCATCGGTGTGTCGATATCTGCCACTCGCTTAGAGGAGAACAATTGTTTTATCTCAATTTATTTAATTTAGGAAATCATGACTTATTAGAAGAGGATTTATTAAGGGTAGACTTTTAATCAAATAAAAATATGATATTTTTTTTGCAGAATTAAAGGAACTTCTATAATTTAAAAACATTTAGAATTACTAGAATTCATCCTAGAATCGAGTGACAGGAGTATTTCAGGTTCAGGTATCGAAGAAACGTAATTCAATTTTGTCAGAATGATTGAGTGACAAGATCAACCTGTCGCATTATCGGAAACCCAAATTAGCGTGTATTTTGCGCTGGTTGCATTGTGTATTTGCTTGCAATTGACGTCTCGGTCGGAACTCTCAGCTCATTGCGCCTCGGCGCATAACTAAGACCGTAGCTCAGTAATTCCTGACAACGTCGTCGTAGGTGCTTGGAATTGAGGCATCGCGCGGTAATGGAGTTTCTTACCGCTCTTCCGTGGCTCGTGCGGAGTATCGCGAAACGATGTTTAAGAGCAGGAACCGTGGCTTTACAGATTGCCCCGGTATTATACATATGCACGGTGTTAGACGGAGAGGTGGCGGTGTTTGGCGGTGCCGCCATTGCCGTTGGGAGTGCTCGCACGAGTTTACATCGGTGCTGGGATTCGCGGTTAACGGCCCGTACGTAGCAGATGACGCTCCGGGGATATACTAAGATGTTAATTCAGCTATTACTTACGCCCGACCGGTGCCCCAAAGGCTCCCCGGAAAACAGGAACGTCCTGTGTACGTCCTCGACGTTCCATCGTCGGTGTATCCGGTCCGCAGGTAGTTTTGGCCCAACAACAACTAAGTTATCGAGCTATCGATCCCGGTTACGACGATCAATCCCGGTGGATTACGTTAACGTATTCCTACAGCCGAACCTGATTTATTGGGATTCAGATTGTCTACCCCTACGTAAGTTTGACTGTAATATGATAAGTTATGGCGGAAGGCAATTAAAATGTTTTAGGGTTGTGTTTAACGATGTCATTGGTTGGACGTACCTAAATCCAACTAAATCCAACAATCGGTTATCACGTCTAGTCTTCGTTCTCAGTGGCCTGTGATCAAGTTTTCATTAATGAACTGCGCTTCGTTAAACGAGACCCAATTCTTCCGACGTACTGTCCACATTTTCACGTTGACTGGAGCTTAATTCGGAAATTCCGTGACACAAAGAAAGGCTCAATCACTGCGGTTGAATTATATCAAGAGGCAGACCAGAAGACATGGCCTTTCGTTCGTCGTGTTCAACGAGGAGATATAGTGATTCGTCTCGTCGGAAATCGCACACCTCGTACCTCGTTTCCGGAACCTTGCCGTAATCTATTCTTGATTGAGGAGATATGCTCGCGACCTTTAACCGAAAGCACAGCCTGAAACGGCGAGCGCACGCTCTCCTGTCCTCTTCGTCTACTTTTGGCTTCTTCCACCTCCGACGCTTCCGCTCGATGCCTTTGCCCGCGCTGCACACCCCCCGCGGGCGCTTCGTTCCCATCGATCGATCGAGGGATAGAGCTTCCTCCGCGTTTCCGGTGACGGTGGAACGGCTTCCGGCGCCGCCTCTTAGTTCGACTACGACGGTGAAGTGACGATGAGAGGAACATGAGCGAGCGGCAAACGAGAATTCCACTGGAGATATCCGCGAGGCGAATGAAAATAAAGGCGCAAGCGCTAACTGTGTATCTTGAATCGAAATACCAATCGGACGATAATCGTCTGAGGAGGGCAACGAAGCGTGACGTTCAAAGCGGAATAAGAAAAAGTTCGACTCTCGACGCAACGAAACGGAATCGGACCTCTTGGAGTATTGAATGACTTGAGAAAAACTGGTAATGGAGATTGAAGCGTTGAGTGGATGAGAGTCTGCGAATTGATGTTTAAGTATTAGCCTAAGTGGATAAGATACGCGCGTTGGCGAGACGAGGCTACGTAGCTGTAATAGATTGTAATCTGTTATTGGATTTTCGACATTCACGTGCTCGTGAATAGGTGACAAAGGTAACAGGTTAGGCTGTCAAAGGCGCTGGCGTATCGAGTTCAATCTGTTGATGGAAAGTCGACGTTGAGGAGACTGAGAGACTATACACGCGGTATGCGGTGAACGTTTTGCTCGAGTTATGGCAAGATATGCGCGTGGTACAGCGGTTTAACTTAACGAGCTATTTAACCACAGTGCAACAGGAATTTATCGCTCGGATGAAGCACGAACGAAGCTTGGGTAGAGGGCTAAGTTCTCGGTCGTGACATGAGAAGTGTTGGAGTAATAAAAAGCTGTGACCAAAAGAGCGATGACCACTAAATTAAGTTGTTTCATGAATAATCAGAAACAAAAACTTGTTCAGGAGAAATGAATTACCAATGAATAAACAAATGATCTAGCAAACGTACTTCGTAATATGAAAAATTCTGAACAAAATTACTTACAGACAAACATTTATTTTGTAAATGGAATAAACGTCATAAATAAACAAATAGAGCTCGAAAGCAATGGAATTGTTGTAACTCCGACTAGATTCCATCAGTCTTCATTTGCATGTTTCCAATACTACAGCACCCGTGAATATAACGCGCGCGAGCGGTAGGAGCCAGGTCAGGAGTTTCATGAGAGAAGATAGGCTGCTGTTGCAGCTGCATTTAGGAAAGAGCCGAGCGGAGACTTCTAGGAAATGAGGGGGCTCCTCATCTGCATCCGGTCGCGCAGTTTCTATGCCATGAGCCGCCGCTGCACCGCGGCATCTCATTCCGCAAATGAGGTCTTAACCAAGTTCGTGCGGGCTCGCCCAATGGTCGAAATGAACGAATAGGGAGCGAAATGCGCAGAGCCAAGATGCGGGGGGGAACGAGAAGATGGAATATATGGCATTTGCCGATTCCACGGCGGATGGGCGCAGGAAATGAATCGGCAACTGGCTCGAGAGACGGCTGAGGGTTGGAAAACGCCAGATACGGCGGTCGCCCACTGGAATCCGTTCGGCTCTTTCGCTTCCGCCGAAAGGCCTGGATGCCTCCTTCTTTCCTGCCTCTGGCCTTTCTCGCTTTCAGCGGTCACGGTGTACTTGAGAAAATCGTAATTGGGCTGAAATTGGCGAGAAATTGACATCGAATATCGATTGCGTTCGAAGCCTCAATCATCTCACAGCTGCATCATACATAATGAAAAATACATATACATGTATACATATTTTTAATTATTGATGTCAAAGCAGACACTGCCTACATCCGCAGTACATTCACACAGTTCCAGCGAATTCATGAATCAATCATAATTTGCTCTCGAGCTTCCAGCGATAAACTTCTCCAACCCAAGTTCTCGAGGTGCATTGATTTATATATATTTATTCCCCCGAGCTCGAGAAATCTTGCATGTGCGAAAACACACAGCCGCGATGTTTCGCGAAGAAAAGTTTGTCGAGCACCTGGAAGTCTCGAGATAATGGAAGGATCAAGAGGCGTGAATAGGTAATGCCATTCAGGAAGCAGGAATAACGAGTCAAAACGAAGAAACAAGCTCGCTCGCGCGTTCCGGAGGACTCGGCCCATTTAAAAATAACGAGGTTGCGCTGAATTTATGAATTAGATCATCCGCTAATAAGCGAAATAATGTAAAACTTGTAAGAAATCAATAAAAACGAAGTATTTCGAGCATTGAATTTCCTTGCGTGATCGTTACTTGTTGGGTTCAAGAAAAACGTCGGCTCTTCAATCCCTCTTCCCATTCTTTTCTGTTTGCACTGTTTGAAAAGCTTTCGACATTAAATTATCTCCCATTTTATCCATTTACTTTGTCATTTCAACAAAGACCTATCTCTACAACCGCAAGATTTCTGCATCTGCCAACTTTTCTCGCAGACAGTCCGAAGTTCTGAAGCGGCTTGCGGTGTCCGTCAGTCTGCGTATGGTTGACCGTTTTTCGGAAATACCTGGGCATTAAGAGGATTGTTCTCGTAAGCGCACACGGGAGATCGGACGCCGACGATATATAGAGCCTTGAAGCATCCAGCGAAAACGCGCGACGGGCTGCCTCGTTGAAGTTCGCCAGAGTGTTAATAGAGACATGGAGTGGGCACACGAACGCGCGAGGCACCGGCGAACGGGGAGAAAGCCAGTTCTGGAACACGATAATCCGCCATTGCGCCTCACCGACCGAAAGCAAGCGTCGTGTGTACGTGCATGCGCGAGTTAAGGGTAGACAGGTACACGATATGTATATACGACGGGGGGAGAGGCGAATAACCGGGGAAAAGACGAGCGACATGGTGAGGCCCGGTGGGTATATATACGTGCGCGGCTCCTACGGCTCCGCGTTCATCCTGCATGAAGGCATTCATGGAGCTTTGTGCGAGAGGCTTGCGGAATTTTGGTCCTCTTATCTGCATGTGCCCGGCCTGAATGGGAGACTGTTAGCCACGTCGCAATGGACAACAAACTCGTTACACGTTAGGCTACAAGCGGCGACCGCAGCTATTTTCCGCCTCGGTATCAAATACTCCAGTGACTTTGTGTAATAAATATTGATATTTAGATAGTTTGGACATTTATGGTGTATGATAATGTAATCATGGGATCAGCGTTAAGTCATTGGGATACTGGAAAAACATATTGAATGATAGGGTTACCGGAATAGGACATTGATAAATCATAGTTAATGATCATGATGTCATTGAAAAAATATTGTATCGTGGAACTGAAATGATTGAAGTTGTTTTTATTTTGCAGCAACGGAGACGGCTGGAAAACCTGTGCGATTATGTGGTTAGAACGACTGCTTTTAAGTCGGTATAAAGAACGTGCTGTTGCATCTGGGGATGACGCCAGAAGCAGACGAAGGCTCCGGGCGGAGTAATTTACGCGCAGCTAATCACGGCAATGCCTTCGGGCTCATTCGGAGGAAAACTCGCTCACCCGGGAACGTTCGTGTACATTGGCGTGGCAGCGTCGTAAATGACACCGGCAAAGAGGTGGACAGTGTGGCAAAGGCGAGGATGGTAAAGCAAAGCGACGGAGCGCCGGCTTGAGAGTTGTGAGTGGCGCTACAGAGATGAAAACACGCGTGGGAGCTGCGTCTGCTGACTCTTAGTGCGGTGGTAAAAACTTTCCGTCGGATTTCGCCAGCCTCTCGGCCTTAAATCCTTATCCTTCTGACTTCGTCTAAATGCTGGCTTCCTCCATTTTCATCCTCAACCGAACTTGGCTTGTCCGTTGCGCGCATCCAACATCTTCCAAACGAGTGTTGAACATAAAGTGGACATTAGTTTTGCAATTGAGAATCACAAGTTAATTAAAAACAGCAGATTAATAACCGAATTGTAAATAAAAACTTGTAACGTTAATGAAAACGACTGATAATATTATTTCGTAAAAGCTTGCCATCTGAACATACAACTGACTAGTCAATTTAACAGTTTAACCAAAGCAGTAAAATCAATAAAAAATACATATTTTTTGTACATACATGACGAACACGAAATATGCTTCTCAGGGAATAAAGATTTTTTCTCCGTGTCGGTGAGCCAAACATCGAAGCCCTCCTACACGATTTTCCTTTCTTCTTGGCAACCGGCACAAAGCTGTACGCAGAAATGTTGCCGTGGGCGCTCGTTATTCCGATTCTCATCGGCGTTCCGCGTATCGTGTAAATCTCTACGCGGAATTACAATCAGGCAACTTCTATTCACCCGCAACGTTATTCCTGGAACTGGTCTCCGATACGCTGCATAGTCACTACCTTCATCGAATCGCACGCGCAACTGACGTGACCTACGTAAATTCTCATCGCGTCGCCAATTGTGAACATTTCACCGATGACATTTTCGTGCATAAAATTATATGGATTGAAAAAAAAAAAAAAAAAAATCCTGATTTCAATTCCTGTCATGCAGCTCGTTTCTGTAACAAAAAAAATCGGATTGCACGTTGACACTTTTACCCAAATAAAAGAGTGTCCACATTTTTGCTTGAGAAAATATTGCGCCACAAACTCGACCGCTTTTTAAATAATCCACAAACGAACGCAAATCGCTAATCGATCAAATTAATTGTACAGTACAAAAACCCCGAATATTTAATCCAACATTCTAGTATTTCGAGTCGATACGAGCAAACAAAGTCGCATAAAAAGGGCCCCAGGAACAATGATTACGTATACCATTAATTATCAGCCCATCGAGCATTCGATGTGCTTGCGCTTATACCGGCTCGACATTTTAATCAACCTTCGATATTGAATTTGCGCGGAAACGCAATTAATTTTGCACTGCCCTCCCCGTCCCCCCCGTCAGCTCGACACACACGCATTTCGCGTGTTTCTATTTTCATTTGGCAATGATTAATACCGGCAGCCGAGTCGGGTGATGCGCGAAATTCTCCCTTTATTTATTATCAATCCAATCGAAAATAATCTGTTTGCCCTGACAAATACGCGCGCGGTATACGTGCGAATTCGCGGGAAAATCCTGTGAAAGTCACGGCCCCGACATTAACGACTGTTTATCGGGCAAAAAGTTCGTTATTTGCCGTCGCAATTAGCGCGCGTTTGCCGCGCGGTCGGTATTGCGTCTCGCGAATTTCGTCGACCGAGGTAAATGCACTGGACTCGCTCCGGCGAAGTCAAGTCGAGTGGTCGACGCGGGTTTTCGACGCGTTTCGGGCTTTGGGCCGAACGACGAATGTACAAGTCGAGCGAAACTGGCGGATTTCCAGGGGCTCGACGGTGGGCGGCGGCAGCAGCGTTATATGGGTCGAGCAACAATGCGCTGCGGCAACAATGCGCAAACAAATGATTCGGACGTATCGAGGGAGCGTAATTACAGACTCGAATGTACCGGTTTGTCCTGATGGTACGCGCGCTTCGTAGGCCTCTCGAATCGCTGCTTAATCAACGCGCTTCGATTAACTCGCGCTGCCGAGCAGCACTACGCGGTCAAGTCGATCTCTCAGTCGGTCTCTACACCAGTTCGAATTATACTGGATGAAGGTAACGTCCCGGCGAATCCTTGACGGGCTCTTCAAGACCCTTCGAACAAAAGTACAAAGGTTATCACAATTTCTGTACACTCAGAAAAATGTATGGTTGCCTGGGACGACAACAATGCTTCTATGGTTCCCGCGACTATAAATAATTAAACCGGCTGTCAAATGATGGTCCCGTGACTGTTTATATAGTTGAGCACACTATATTTGACATTGTTATCCCCTGAATTTTTCTTAGTGTATACTTGACCCTCGTGCACTGAGAAAAATGTGCAGTTGCCATTACCAATCATTGGTTCGATCTACCAAAATATCGTTTGCAGTTACTAAAATATTGGTAGCTCTGACCAATGATTGGTAATCACAACTATTAATTTTTTTTAGTGTGTGCTTTAAATGCGGGTGAAAAGGGCCGATCAACGGAGACTGCAAATTCTAAGAACAAGAAATATAGAAAACGAATCAAAAATAGAAAAAAATATATTAAATATAATAAATAAATAAATCTGCTTGAACAGACCACGAATTTCTCAACAATCGACAAGCAAGTTTCTCCTGCGAGAACAAAAAAAAATGATGTTGTGCGACCGCAGTG
Source organism: Itoplectis maculator (assembly GCA_964034905.1). Taxonomy (NCBI): domain Eukaryota; kingdom Metazoa; phylum Arthropoda; class Insecta; order Hymenoptera; family Ichneumonidae; genus Itoplectis; species Itoplectis maculator. The sequence goes on from OZ035857.1 coordinate 10,397,291, forward strand.
AGAAACGCCGTAGAGACTTGCCGAGCCCTCCTCATATGTGGACAGTTCTCGTGGTTTCGATACCTCGTTTGCCCGGAACTTGCGGTACAGTGAGTCCCGAGTCCACCGCGAGACAGAGACCGACAATTCGCAGGAGAGTAAAACGAAGAAGACGACGAGGAAGACGCGAAGTTGCAATACCCGTGACCTCTCGTCGTTCGCGCGAGCCCATCTTCGTCGCGTGTGCACGTATACAGCGTAGCGTGCGCGCTACAGTTATATAGCTTGCGGGCCGTGGTATACGAGGAAGAAAAGCAGCAGGAAGTTGGGGAAACGAGCGAGAGCTGCTGCGACGGGGGATGTGGTGGGGCCGCTACCGGCTTACGGGGATATAACTGGTAAGAGATGGCTTAATAACGGTGCAATGCCAGCTTCTCTACCTACGTATAGCCTGTCTGTATATATACAGCCTTCTCTCCTCTTCCTTCCCTCCCTCTCTCTCTCTCTGCGGAGAGAGGAAGAGAGAGACTGAGGCAGCAGCCCAGCTGCATCCACGTCTGGGGATATGTACCATAAGCGAACGTGCACACGTATACCAAACCGGGCAACGCGGACGGTTACTACGTCGTCTGGCATCGAGCAATATTGAAGCAATAATCTTGGTTCCTAACGCTCTATTGCAGATCCTCTCTTTCATTCCCCTTTGCCTTCCCCCCTCCTGCCGCTTACTGTCTCCCTCTCTCTGTGTCTCTTTCTCTCTTCTGTTTAGTCGAGTGGGACGCTGGGTTCGCCATCCGCGCTGTACACGAAGATATTAAACTTACGTGCGCGGGTGGACGTCCGCGGGTACCGCGCACGTCGAGGAGCCGGTTACATGCATTCAGCAGCCACCGAAGCCGCGCCGACGTTTTCTGAGCTTCGAGAACGAAGGGGCAACTCGCTAAATGGGCCTTGGGGTTTCTCGCGCGGCGCCTCGGGCAGCAGCAGCCACCACACCGACACCGCCGGGTTACGTGTTCACCGAGATCGATGAATAATAAAATCCTGGCTTCTCGCCGCCGAGGCGCACCCGATGTCTCGCTTCTTCTGTGCGCTCGGGGGGAGCTCGACTCGCCGGATCTTAAAACCCTTTAGTCGACCTGGGTATTGGGTATGGGTAAGCGAAAGTTGAGGAGCCGGAACGCGTTTTGCAAACTTTCCCTCGCGTGATATCGAGTGGATGTAGCGTTTGGTCGCAACAGCGAACGTTGCGGCGAAACATTTATTTTTTGTTCTCGTTTTTTTTTACCTGTTGAAAGTTCCAACTTTTTTTTTCGAGATATTCAGTTTTGAGTGCGGTGCGGTTTACATTTCGTATGTTTTTTTGCAGTTACGAATGTTCAATAAAAACTTTAATGTGATTTTTTTTTTGAATATTTAAGATTTGTAAATAAACTTAAAATCTAAAACTTTTAGATATTTCGAAACCTCGTCATTTTTGGACAGAAATAAAAATCTCTTACTAGGCACGCAACGCTGTCAAATTTAGTCCTAACAAGTTGGTGGCTGTCAGCTAACGTTCATGTGAAACCATTTAAGGAGTTCTGTAATCGACTATAGTCAAACCCCGGACCCTAACATTGTTCGTTCCTTCAAAACAAAATTTCGACAATTTGTCGACGCAAAGGTTTATTGAAATCGCAGTACGTCAGAAAAATAACGATAAAATAAAATCGTGCGTCTAAAAGTGAAAAAGTTCTCAGTTCGCGTATCGCGGATTACGCGAATTTTTTTTCCTACATCCAGGTTCCGACGCAAAAAAAAAGGAGTTCTCTTTTCCGTCGAATACGCCGTGGAAATGCTGGCAGCGTGAGAATACAGAGTGCGCACCTCGAAGCAAATTCCTCCGGTTGCGGGAGCTTCGAGGGGTGTTGGCGGCGACGGTGGGGCGGGGGAGGGGGTTGGATGGCTGGTGCACGGGGGTAGAGTCAAGGGGTGGTAGCGGTAGAGAACGTCGGTCGGAAATCCCCGGTGGAATCCTGGCGTCGCGCTCTGGCCCCGGGGTTCCGGGTGCGCCAGGTAATCTAGTCACATATAAGCCCGACGGGTTGTAGGGGGGTTTAGGGGCTGAGGGGCGTCGAGGGAGGGGGGGGGTCGAGGAACCCCCGCGAGGTGGCTGCTGGGTAACCCGAGCGCGAGCACGAAACCTCGAGTCTGGGCTCCGCGAGCGTTCACGGCGGGGTAAGTACTACGGTATAATTCAAAATCTCATTAGAACCGGGCCCTCCGAGCTGGAGTGGCATTTTTGTGCAGTTTAAAGTTTAACGTAGACACACACATACGGAAAAGTCCACGTAGGGCGAGTAAAACGCGCGCGGGCGACATCTTGGCCCGAGGATGCGTGTAAGCTACGCGTAAAGAAAAGACGACGACGTCCTCAAGACATTTCATGCCTCTCGGGGCGCGGCAATTGCAGCAGCGAAAAAAAAAAAAATCTCCGCTATACGAGAGAGAACACACTCCGAGTGCCATCGCTGTATATGCGCCACGCTGCTCGCGCTCTTTAGAAACTCACCGGTCTTTACGAGCGACCCGTTGGGCTGCATTATGCGTCGACGTGTTTTTTTTTCAAAATATCTTCTCATTAGGATTATGCGAAATGTCGCCAGGTGTAGAATAGTCGAGCCTTGGTGGGCGCAAGTTGCGTACGTGGATTCTTGGGAATGATGTTAGGGGATCTTATGCAGAACGTGATGATGTAAATTTTATTTTGGATGCAATGAGAAAAAAGTGGTTTTATATTGCCTACAATAAGCAATAAAACGTAAATGTTAGTAGATGTAAGCATAGGATAATTTTGAGCTTTACCGACTGAAGAGCTGCAAGAATATAAACTCTGTTGTAAGTTATTTATAATTTGCAATTAAATCAACTCCCTCACTCCACCCCAAATAAAATTAGAAAAAATGAAGCCTACACTGAAAAAAATTAGTAGTTGCGATTACCAATCATTGGTTCGATGTACCAAAATATTGGTTGCTGTTACTAAAATATTGGTAGCTCTGACCAATGATTGGTAATCACAACTATCAATTTTTTTCAGTGTATTGCCTCAACGAACCATAAGCAGGCAATCAAATAGATGATCAAAAATGCTGCTGACTCAGAGGGCAAAGACCACCCTGAAGACCTCCCGGAACCGGAAATACCTTAGCACTACCGTCGATATAACCTCAAACCGCGCGCGTAGGTCGCTTCAACTCGCGGAATGAGCAAGAGCACGAGTATAACCGGCACCGGGACTCGACGAAATCGGGACGCGAGGCTCCGGTCGTTCCTGGGGTCCGCGGCGCCGCTGCTCGGTGTAGCCTCTAGCCGCTTGTGGAGACCGCACGCGAACTTCGCCCGCAGAAACTTGGCGCATTGTTGTGGCACCCGGCACGACTCGAAACTTCCTGCCGAAGTCTCTGATTCGATTCGCCGGCCGTTGCACTTATTGCTAAACGCCGGAATCTCCGAGCTTTCGTCTCGGTTCGCCCGCTGAGACTATGGACGTGTAGCGCCGAATGCGCGCGGTATGATTTTCCACGACGGCGAAGTTGTGGCCGGAACGTGGGAAGACTCGGCCATCGCGCGGACATTCGTCTCTTTGAGCGCGACGAAACGCAGACGACGACGACGACGACGACGACGACGACGACGAGGACGAGGACTTTGATGAGTTATACACGATGTAAACGGGAGCTCCGAGGGTCGGATTCTTGCGACCCTTTTGATCAGTTTGTGTTGCCCGACTAACAAGCTTTCAGCTCGAAGACCGTTGAATCACGGTTGGGTCCTGATTGGACCATTCGATGATGCAAGGAATATTTGCATAACTGTTGTAAAATATAGTGTCTATTAAAATAAAAATATTGTCAGTCTTGAGATTGATCGAAATAAAAAAAATTTTCCATAGCCTTCAATACATCCAGATCAGATATAAAAAAAATTATTCATTCCCCTAATACTTCAAAAATTAAAAATGCACGAAAATTCAATAAAATTTCAAGGAGCTTTATGCAGTGTACTGTAAATACCTTTGAGTTAATAGGAGGCCCGGTGTCTGACAAGGCTTTTTCGGCGAGTAAATTCGGCGGCCATATATAGACGCACAAAGCGTTTTTTGAAGTATTCCCAGAAGAAATTCCTGGAGTAAAGGAGAGGAAGCTCGTTACACGGGAGAATTGCGATTCTTCGGTAAAACGAGGGTGAAAGAATGCGCAACGACGCGTTAAGGGATGTCGTACGAGGAGGAGAAGAAGCAGGAGGAGGAGGAGGGAGAAACGGAACGGGTCACACTCGTTTTCTTAGCTATGTGAATTCTGGCGGAGAGAGAACGAGGGAGAGGAACCGACGGGGGAATGAGAGACGAAGAGGATTCGTCGGAGGGGTCGAGAGCCAGGTCGTCGCGCTTCCGACGCGACTGGTAGGTCGGGAACGCAGGGAGAGAACCTAAGAGAGTTCGGTGAGCCAGCAAAAGGCATTCCTTACCGGTGAGGAGAGGCCGAGGCCGTTTCCGGAAACTCATGCGGTGCCCTCGGAACCAAGTTCCGCAGTCACAGCGCCATAAGTACCGCGTCCCTGGGACAAGGAATTTCCGAGATCCGAGACCTTTGCCGGTTCACTCGACTCGACTCGACTCGACTCTCTCTTTCCCTCTCACTCTATCTCTCGCTCGCCTGTACATATATCGCGAAACCGATTGTGCAGATAGAAAGAGCACCGGAGATCACGTCGACGTGTTCGGAACTTGCGCTCCGAATGGCCGAGACTTCTGGCGAAATCATCTCTTCGGCTTAGCCAAAGACAACATATTGGTGAGGATTCGGTTTTGTGAAAAAATCTTCTGGATTCGATTTCGATTTTATTCTATTTTATACAGCTGCGATTATCTTGAATCTTAAAAATGTTATTTTTAGGGATAAACGATAACAGTATTTGAAAATGTTAACAAATGAATTACAAAAAAGTTCTGTGTACCAAAAGTAAAAAAAAATATTAGACTGAATTATACAAAATTAGTCATCACTCATAAGGATCAGATATTAGCGTCTTTGTTCCAAAGTTTTACTCGTTATTAATTTCAACTGACAGATCCAAAAATAAATGGTCAATTTTCGAGAAACAATTAATAATCCATCCAAATTCAAATCTGAATATCCGAGGGTTCGTCGAATTACGATCGCGTTAAATCGATTTCCTCTCCGAGAACCCTCGGCGCTTCATTCATTTTTCCCCCCTCGAACTTGACGTCACTCGCAGACGGCAAAGTCGCGCGACGAAATTTAGCGCAGGGGTCCGCGTCGCGCGAGGCGGAGGCAGCCGTGGATGGGTGCGAAGGGTCGTGTCACCAACTATCTTCGCGAGGAGAAACTTTACGGCGCGCGATATTGTCATTCGTAACGAGTCTTGTCGCTCCACAGTGTCCCTTATACCAAAAGCCAAGGGGTGAGCCGAGTTCATGGAGAAAACGAAGAAGTCGAATGAAAGGAGGTCGCGAAAATCTCGGAGTCACACTGCTCGTCGAGGCTGCGCGGAATTTCGTATTCCGTCGATTAACGTCTACCGAAAACAGTTGCAAAATCTCAGAATTTGTCGTAGAAAAAATGTCAGTTGAAAACAACCAACATTATTCCCTAAATAAAAAAGGTAACAGACATGGACCGATCTATATTTCACTTCACGCACTAATAGGGTTCACATTCATCATTTTAACCCTAAAGATACGTCGAAAGACACTCCCAGAAAATATTATCCAGAACGAAGTGAAATAGTCGCCCTTTCGGCGCAAAAATCCGAAGACCCAGCGAACACAATAGTCTCATTCGATATTCAGATTGACTATACGCGCCAGAAATATAATTCTCGCGGCCCCCTCATTTGTTTACTCCCCATCAGCATTTTATAATTAAAACCTGCAGAATAGATAGGCGAGGATTTTTTTTTCTCCCCTTAAGCACGCAATAATGAAGAGTGTGTGTGCGTGGTTATCTCGAGCGAGTGAATGGCGGGCGAGAAGAAAGAGAGCCACAGAGAAAGGGTTCACAATGAACGTGGCGCGGGGCTCCCGCGTCCATTTGGCATTGAACTCCCAGGAGATATTATACTATATACGCGTCGCTGGGCACTCGACCCGCGCAAAGCCCGCACTTCTATTTTCCATTTTCCACCGTTATTTCCGGGCCCGCCGGTCTCTCGCTCTTCCTTCGGCGGCTCCGCCGCCGCCTCTCATCATCCATTTGCTCTCGCGCTTCCGAACGCGCCGCGACCGGTGGCTTTTATCGTTTTTAAATCCTTCATACACCGTCGCAAGCGCGCCGCGGGCACTGCGCACGTTTAATGCGTGACACACAGAGGAGGTCTCGCGGCGGGAGTGACGTCGGGAAAACAACGAAAAATTGCCAACCCGCGCGGCTTTTAATTGCTCGCAATTAAGGTTAACCAACGTACGGCGGCAATTCCGCGTTTCCACAGCCGCACTTTTGCCGCGCGGCTTTCCGTCGCACCAACATCCGCCGTTTCCCCTCGCGAGACGTGTTTGCCGCCGTCCGAATCCGAGAGCTCGACGCTCAACTTGCCAATTTCATTTTGCCCTCACCCGCAGCGTATACGTCGAACTCTACCCCCGATTCGCGCAGCTCGCGGCGATTTTTAATTATGCAAGAGGCTCGAGCCTCATTGCGCGATGCGTGCCGCGGATTTTTCGCGGCGCGGATTCCTGGATTTGGCTGGAATCGAAATTTCAATTTATGGACGACGGGCCGACGATGGAGAAATGGGGAAAGTCGTAAAGAATTCAGGACGAAACGTCCTGGAAGACGGGATTTTAATTAAGTGAATATATATATATTTAACTGTTGGGACGTGAAGCATTTTTTTATGCCCCGTGGCTTTTTTTAACGGAAATTCTTCAATTTGATTTCGAGTATTGTGAAAATCGTGAAATAATCAAAACATTTTTAGAAAAAATATGTTGGTTGGTGGTTGTATTTATTTTCAGTTCGAAGCCTTTTTCAGTCAAGCATCACTAATGAGAAATAAATTACAACAGTAGTATTATGAAATAAACGAGCAGACATTGTTTGCAATATAAGAGACAGCAGTTGCCGTTTTAACGGTGCTTTTTTATTTTTAATGATACCTCATTGCGTCTTTGTCGGCGAGAGATAAATAACTTGTTTACCATCAGCTTTGTTCATTGGAACAGTCGAGCAAGAAGAAGTAGGTTTTATACGCGTATTATATGAAAACAATGCAACACTGTTTTTTTTTTTCAAACGCCAGAAAAATAGTATTTAGGTCGCTCAATTTTAAAAAGGATTGAAACCAGTGTTTTCAGGGATAGAATTACGACTTGACACTCGGGTGACCTAGTGTAAGAAAAATTCCCCGCAATTTGACACATCACCCACGTGACTATTTCACCTGGAATCACTTTACCTCCACGTACCTACTCTGAAGGAAAAAGCTAAAAAAAAAAAGAAAAATGAATTTATTATGCGTAATGAGACTTCTGGGAAAAGCAATGATATTTCAATTATAAGTCTACAGAAACCTCGGAACTACAGCGCTTTCCTCTCCAGTTTCTCTCGCAAGGTTTTCATTCTTCGCTCGTTTCGTTTTTTTTTTCTCGCCCCACAATTTTTTGTTCCATTTCTTTCCAACTCTTTTGACCCCGTTGGGCGGTTACGTTGCGAGATCTCGAGCGGAGCTCGCGCTGCCGGCGCAGTGTGGCAGAGCGCCGGGTACTTCACCATAATTCCTTCCTGAACGCGCCAAGGGCCCGTTCTGCACGTGCGTTGCGCCGCGGTTGTCATCATGCATATTCAGCGCGCCGCTCGGACGCCCTATCTCTTCCCTTCGGCGAGACAGTGGCCTCAAAACGGGGAAGAGCGGACGAAAAAGTGCGGTGGGTACCGCGCGCGGGCCGAGGAATCGGGGGAAGCGAAAAAAAAAAAAAATCTGAAAACCGCGCCGCGAGAAAGGGAAATGAGACGAAGATGGCTCGAGGGATGAGGCGCAACGATACGCGAGAGAAAGGGAAAAGCCAGCTCCGCGAATCGCGCGAGACAAGCTACCGTGATGGACGAAAAAAAAGGTAAAAGAAGAATAACCGAAGAAGAAGAATGAAAACCTAAAAATGAATGTCGAGACTTTCTTCGGTGGCCAGATTAAAAACCCGCAGCCAGGGAAGCGCCCGAGGGCGGAGGAAAAAAATGTGTGCCAAGTACAGAAGAAGACCGGCGCGGTGAACTGACGTGCAATTTAAATTGACAGGAACGGAATACATGGGGCCAATCGTGCTGCATGAAAAAATAATAATAATATTGGTAAATAATCGTTACTTTAAGTAATAAAAATTGAAATTGAGGAGCAGATTAATGTATGATCACAGCCATCAGCCAAAGCAAATGGGTTGTATGGAGTGGAAGTCACCATAAGGCAGATAGGGTGGCTGGGCAAAGTGGAATAGACTGTGGGGAGTCAAAAATGCAAAAAGGTAAAAAAGCTCCTGCCACGAAATTCGTGATGAGGCATAATTTCGTCTTCCTCACGACTTTTCTCGTTAACCCGAAACAAGTTCCGTTTACCATAATCATGTCGCGTATTTTTGCAAAGATTTTATTTTCATATCTTAATTTCATTTTGTAAAAAATACTTTTGCATATAGCGGAAGAGTGGGGGGCCAATTTCCGGTAAGAGCTCATAAGTATTGACGTGATAAGAAGGCTCATATTTTGTTTACCCTATCGCAAACGGATAAATCCGCGTGCGCGCATTATTCTTGCATAAATTCTTACGTCCCGATATTCGCCGAGCGAGATTTCGGTGCTTCGCGCGAAGGCGCGGAAAATTACCTGCGAAAGTTTTCTCCCTTGTCCGGGACCGGAAGCGCGCGCGGAGGCGGACGCGCGTTGTTAGCTCCTTTTCGCCCTCTTGGGCGTCGCGTCGGCATCACCCGCGTCCCCCTCCCCGCGAGATCCGAGTCGCGCTCCCCGGCGCGTATATCCGCGGACTACAATCTCTTCGGCGTAGACGCGGAAACTTTTGTCGAAGTTATGCGCGGGCCCGGAAAATAGTTGGAATTTTCCGTCGCTTCAATAATTCGCGCATAGTTTTGCGTACACCCGGGTTAGATAATTCCTCGGGTATCCGGGAGGCCACTGTCATCTACACCAGCTATTCGGCCATTATAGTCGGAGTTCGGCTATCCATCGATTTACCGAGCTATGTACTGAAGTACATTACGCTCACGCGCATTATCACGCGTAGCATTCTGTATGTGAAAATATCCCTCTTTTAAAAAGTTCATGAGTAACGGAAAGCATTGTTAGCAAACTATTCGAGCTGTGATTGGCTGGGACACTCAGACCGAGTCCAGGTTCATTTGTCATTGATAACTTTGACAGTTCTGTCGAATATCGTATTTTTTTTTCAAAATCAACTAAAAAAGGGTTGTAACCAGTGTTTTCAGGGGTAGAATATGCGACTTGAGAACGATGGTATAGGTTAAAAGTCGATATCTTGAAAAAATAAATTTCGTGACCCCGATTTGGGCCGTTTTCGGCCTGGCGGCCAGATCTACGATTTTTGACAAACTGTTCGGCCAAAAATTTTTTTTTTTCAAAATCAACTAAAAAAGTGTTGTAACCAGTGTTTTCAGGGGTAGAATATGCGACTTGAGAACGATGGTATAGGTTAAAAGTCGATATTTTGAAAAAATAAATTTCGTGACCCCGATTTGGGCCGTTTTCGGCCTGGCGGCCAGATCTACGATTTTTGACAAACTGTTCGGCCAAAAAATTTTTTTTTCAAAATCAACTAAAAAAGGGTTGTAACCAGTGTTTTCAGGGGTAGAATATGCGACTTGAGAACGATGGTATAGGTTAAAAGTCGATATCTTGAAAAAATAAATTTCGTGACCCCGATTTGGGTGCATGTGTATGTATTTATAGAATATATCTGTAGCCGTTGTGAGAGATCCGGACAAAGCGAGCACACTCGCTCGATGAAATATCCGGCGGATAATTAACTCGTTGCAAATTAATAATCGCCTGGATAAAACGCGTACCTCTCTCGTGTGCGGTGATGGTTAATCCGGCTATGGGTTCTTTAAAATTCCATTATACACCGAGCTCGCGCCGAACGCACGGGAACGTCGATACAGACACATTTCACGGGCCACTATCGCATCGCGCGCGTTTTAAAGTAAACCCGCGCAGGCTCGTGTGAAATTAATCTCTTTCTTTCTGGCGCAAAACGCGTATCAGCTTTAGCGAGTGATTCCCCTAGTAATTTATCCTCTCGACGGAATTCCGACTCAATTTTGATAATTTTTTGAATATATGAAAAAAAAAAAACGATTTTTTATATTAATTTACAGAAAGAATAGCGAAATAAATATCAACAAATTCGATTTCCGCATTTCCCGAGCGAGAAATAAATTATTCTTAATTTCGGAGAAGTGCTTCCTTTTTAATGCATTTATACAAAATATGTGACTGCAGATATCTGAATACCCGATGGCTCGAAAACTGGGTGAAAGCTCTTACTGTACGGAAATTATCATTTGGAATTTCTCGAGCGAGAGATAAAAGGGTACTCGTGCGTCTAAAGAGCAGTCAGTTAAATCCTCGAGAACACATCTTCACTGACAATGAGAGCGAATCTAAAACCCAAGTGTATCACCGTGTTTTCCATCGCTGCTAGTGATCCATATTTTATGCATTAACATTTCTATATTTACGACACTTCGGAATTGCGCAGAAAGATGACATACGTTATCGGTATCCGATAATGTAGAATACACGAATGTCACTTCTGCAATCTCCGATAACACTGGACGTTTCTCGAATTCTCTTGATCGCTCCGATCGACAATGATGAATATTAGAATTCCGGAAATTTTACGATGCCGAAATCGACGTTAACCTACATCTTCGTGCCGATGTCGAATTGTCTCTCAATTATACTCAATTATATTAGGATCGATAAAACGGGAAAACGAGTTCAGCCATATTTCGTCAGCTTCGGTCGTTTCATTTGCCGAACATTTTATTTATTTTATACCTGCATCTGCGTCCACTCAATAGCAAGCGGAGTAACTATACATAAATGCTGACATTATTTTTAGGCAGGGGAAAATAGTCTACCTGAGGTAAAAGTGATTCCTGAACATGAGACATCTCAATGCTGCTATCTTGATAGCTACTTTGTAATGCTACGCGGCACCATTCGTGCTATTAATTTTTTATTCAGCTCGAAATTGATAGAGATGATCTACAGAATTATCAGTTACTACGTGTAAGCCAAATTCCTGTCGAATCTAACAAGGACACGACGAAAGATAAGTGTAAACGATCATCCAACTCTGTCATAATATTTTCCCCACGCTGAGAACTGCAATCAATTATTCCTTAAATCGCCTTATTTTTGTCGAAACCAATTATAGCTCACTGCACAATCGTGTAACATTATTTAGCGCGGAGCCTCGTTAGTTTTCCCGCGCGCTTTCACTTAATCTGAAAAATGATAGCAATGAATCCGGTAATTAATTACGGATTTACGAGGTTCCGAGAATTTTCGCGACCGAGACTACGCCACCGGTTCAACCGGTTGTTATGCTCATGATCGTCTTTCTTTCTTGCTTTTTTTTCCCAACGATCGTAATTCTCGCGGAGCACCGGAAGATAAATTCGAACAAGGGTTCATACAACGACGGAGAAAATAAATAATATTTTTGACGCAGGATGGAATACGGAAAAAAAAAGAAATTATTTTGAAATATCAGTCGATATTCCGATATAAAATTGTATGTTATATAATCCATTCACTGGCGTGTTTGCCGTCGTCGACGAATATCCCGGTGATGCCGTAAACCCGATTTTTCAATATTCACCGCCCCAGAAGTCACCCGAAAAAAAGTGCGCGAGCGCGCGTGGCGAGCGAAATTTCCGCGCTCCCGAAAGTGTCCGATTTCGCTCGCGCTCGAGCGTGAACCACTTCATTAGGGCTCGACGAAGCGGAGTATCGTATTTTTTGGTCTAGTCACCTCTCTCGCTGTTCCGGAGCCACAAATATTGGTTTACCCGTTATACGGTGCTCGCGGGAACGTAACTTTCCGTCTCCACTTGAATTTATTTCACCGCACCATTCGATATACCAGGTTTTCGCGTATATTCACCGTAACTACACACTAGAACTGGAATAAAATTATTTTACTTTGTTTTATAAATTACCAATTGCATCGTGGTGTTTTTTTTTATCACACATTTGCAGCTCGACGTTGTTTACGACGCACGGTAAATGGTTTGCATAACAAATTCTTACGTTGATACACATTTTAAGCTCGGAAAAAGTCACTACAGTAGAAATAGTGGGTTACCTCTACAATTCGTTACACACTCGGATTAACCGAGCAATGTACACACACGTGGAGCGCGTACCTTTCGCGTGCCCGCAATTTACCTGCGACCTGTAATGAACTCCATGCATTAGCCTACAGTGTTTTAACCGCCATGTACGTCAGGTACTTCCAACGGGTTCGCCGAGCCAGCCCGACTATTTCCCAAGCTTTTTCTCGCACTTCGAGCTCGACCTGTGTGCGCGTTTCCCAGGATCGCGACCCCTGAGCAAATATTCAACCACCCACGTGCACCTCGCACAGGTGAAAGTCGTCTATCCGCGGTGCTCCACGCCTTTCTATATCCATCTCAACCGCAGAATCCATCGACGTGCGCTCCCCTTCGTTTCCCTTCGTTCGACCCTTCGATTGTCCCGGGTTAGTCGAGTTTTTGCCCACGAGCTCGATTCGCCAGTGACTCGGGACTTCTTTTTTACTCCTCTCACTTTTTCCCCTCTCTCGAACATTTTCGTTCGTCCTCTTCCTTTTTTTTTGCCTGGCCCCCCGGCCACTCTCGCTCCAGCGCCATTTCACAGCGGGGAAAAAAAAGTTAAGGTATTCCGAGGGGGCGCAAAAAAAACAAGTTTAGCTCACCGAAGGAAAGGGGAAAAAATTGTTGTACGCTGTCGTGAGACGTTTTAACAATTCTTTTGGGCGTATAAGTAGGACGAGATCATAGGTGTCGCGAGGATGAATTTTCGTTGATGTGAATAAATCCTTGCCACCTGAATTTTGCAACTATTTCGTGCAGAATCAACGGAAAAATCTGTCTGCCTTCAATGACATTTCACGAAAAAAGCTAAGGTGTCGCAAAGGCACAAAAAAGGGTTCAGCTGATCTAAGAGCGAAAAAAAAAATGTGGCTCCCCGTAGCAAAAGGGCGAAGCTGTTGCAACGTCGACAGTTGATTCAACAATACCGACAGACAAAAACAGTGTTGCACCGTTGGATTTTTGTTGACGCGAATAAATCCCCCGCGAAGGGTAAAGTGTTGCAAGTATTTCGTGCAGAATCAACAAGGGGAAACTCCGTCTGCTGGCTCCACTTTGCTCGGGCAGTAATTTCTAGCTACTCGTGTGCTACGTGCAACGTTGAGCTCAGCTCGTTCAGCGCTTTCACGAATCGGTATAAACTTTACTTCCGGGTCTTTCTCGGTACGAGGGAACGCGCGCGGCGCCGTTCTCGCGCACAAACACCTCAACCCTCGTTCCTCCTCTCCGTCCTTCTCCGACTCGTGGCTCTGTTATGTGGGCAGGAGGAGCGAGGAAGATGCACCTGACGTGGAAGACTCCTCCAACGTTTCGCCCAAGGGATTACAGTCGGAAATACGAGGGCGTGTGCGTTCGAAGGTAAGAAGGTTGGCTACCCGGGGCGTACCGGCTTTGCCTTTATCTATTCCTATTTTACCTTTATCAGTCTCCGAGGAACTCGCAGGTCCTTTGTACTGCGTACCTGGCGTTACGTGCGCAGTAACGATTTGTCATCCGCCGATCGATAGACTTTTTCTCAAGAGCCGACGAAGGGTCTGCTTTCAGTTGAAATTGTCTTGGTGCTTCGTATTTCTGATAATTTTTTCGAGCAAAAAAAACAGGTCTTTTTGCTTGTCGATTTGTGTATAATCGTTCCTAAACGCTGGGTAGCTGATATCCATCGCCTCGAGATTGGCCACTTAAGGCTGCACAGCAGACGGTGAATTCTTTAGAGTCAAGAATTTTTTTTCTCGTACCTTGCAGTGGTCGGTGCTTTGTGCAACCTGGCGTAACGTGAGCAGTGCCGATTTGGCGTTCACCAATCGATGAGTGTCTTTTTCTCAAGTGACAAAAAATTCATGGCTCGCCGGTAAATTTGTCAGGAGCTTCGTCGTCCGATTAACTCTGCGCAAAAGCGACGACAAAGGGACACGGACGAGTCCTTTTGTGTCGCGTGTCGATTTGTATATAATCGTTCCTAAACGCCGGGTACGGTAAATTTCCATCGCTCCGCGAGATTGGCCCCTTAAATCCCGAACAGAGCGGACGGCGATTCTTTGACGTCGAGATTTTTACTACCTTCGCCGAAGTACAGCGCGCGCGGATTCGTATTTCCGCCGTGGAAACCCGAACGCGTAAATCCGAGACGAAAGGGCGGACCGGCTGCTCGTCAATGCAGCTACTTTTGAGATTTTCTCAACGAAGCACAGAGCTCCATAGAAAGAGGAGGATCAGACGTTGAGTGAAGTATTAGACGGTTCGAGCGCGACGAAAGATGCTTTCTCGACGAGAGGGTTAAAATTTGTTGTTCATTCGGAGCAGCTAACAAAAAGTCGTCCAATTGGTACTGCATCCACACCGAAAGTGCTGAGGAAAAATGTGGTCGACGCGAGTAAAAGCCAATGGCTTTCGGGCAAAAAACGCTGCAGTTCTCTCGGGAACAAAACTGAAGCACCCGGAGCTGGGAAGCAACATTGTGATAAAGTGAACTGGAACCGACAAAATGGTAAATGCACAAAACGAAAGCTAAATTGAATAACATCGTGGGTACCTGCCATAGGCTGGGAGAAAGCATTAAATCATACGAACCGACGGCCGAGCTGTATATATGTAAATACCCAGTTACAGTTGCTTTAAATTAAGGGCAAAAAAGAGACGTCTCGCGGAGGGAGGAAATTTAATTCCTCCTTCGAGGCCGAGAAATCCCGAGGCAGGAACATTGAGGCGGGATCTCGTCGCGATTCTGGAGGCGAAAATACGAAACATTCCGTCGGTAGCAAAAGGAAGGCTAATAATTAGCCGATGATTGACTTCGCTAATTAGCGAAAATGCTTGGATTTTTTGCTTGTTCATCCAAACACTGCGCTGTATACAATAAATCGATATCGAAAAGATACCGTCGAAGGGAAGCCTTGTGGAATATTTGCGGCTTTAAATCGGCCGCTAGTTGTGCCCTGGTTCGGGCCTGACCAGTTCTCGACTTGCATTACCATCAACGTCTACGTATAATTTGTTTTAGGCCATCCAATAAATTCAATAAATTCAATTCGTTTCCTTAAATCGTCGCATCATCAGACCTCTTTGCCATAGAAATTGTACGACAATTTCATCAAGAAACTACCGGCGAGAAACGTAATCAGCAGAGTGTTATTTCCGCCGGGCAAGTGAATACGTGTCAGGCGCAGCCGGCCTGTGCGGTGCGAATGAAGTCGTCGATTCTAACGGCCGGCGACGTAAAATCGTCAAATTACAGGAATATCGAGGCATCTATATCCGCTCTTTACGAGAATTCCTATTATTTCCCCAATGACATTCTGACCCGAGACCCGCCGATCGTAAGGCCCTTTGTACCTTTCGTCCCCGTTGTCTCGGATAGACGCTCGGTAGCCTGCGGTCTCAGCACCCACACTGAGACCAAGAGAGAGACACACAGATAGAGGGAGTGATAGAAGGAGAGAGAGGATCTCAACCTGGCGTAGTACTATGGGTACTGTTGAAATAGCGAGCCGCAGAGGGTCTCTCGCTACGGCGCGACCGTATAACACCGCAACGACGGACGCACATTGCGAGATGATATGAGAGGGTGGGGGAAATTGTGGCGAGAGGAACCGAGGCGCGCAGGTTGCGCGTGAGAAAGCGAGACGGGGCTTCGGTAGCGGAGGGTCAGAGTGGCGAGGGCTCCGAGCCGGCGAGGGCCAAAAGAGGGTGAGGAGCCCGGAGCATTACATACGTTATATACGTCTAGCTGCCACTACTGGACGGCATAACCATAACGCGGTTTAATTGTACGACCACCTGTTTGGCGCAAATGCGAGACGAACATCGTCAGCCACGCAGCAGCAGCAGCAATGGCAGCACAAGCAGCACGAGAGAGGACCGTAACCGTTGGCTGACCATTAAGTATCCATATCTACTGACAGTCGTCCACGTACGTCGCGCGCCACCGACGAACGTCCGAGCGCCGACGCCGCCATCGCCATTGCTCTGTCTCTCTT
This sequence comes from Itoplectis maculator, assembly GCA_964034905.1. Lineage (NCBI taxonomy): Eukaryota > Metazoa > Arthropoda > Insecta > Hymenoptera > Ichneumonidae > Itoplectis > Itoplectis maculator. The sequence continues at coordinate 10,413,656 of OZ035857.1, forward strand.
CCTCTGTCTGTCTGTGTCTCTCCGTCCTTTCTCGCGCGCCGGCCAAGTCAGTAGTCGCAGATAGGACACGGTCAGACAGTCCCATACGACCGCGAGCCCGACTGAATTATGCACGTGTATAGGAGGCAAATGGAATATCAGACGATCGTGAAACTTCACGGTTACCTTTGTAGTTCGATAATTCGTTGTCTCGAGTAATTAACGCGTTAATTGGGAAAAGGGGAAAAATTTCGAAGACCATTGGAGTTGTTATAATTATTCACTGATGCATCTCGGAAATTTGACAAATTTATGGGGGTATGTAATTTTTCTTTAACAAGCTACATATTATTATAATTAAGCGTTAATTAGGGGACGTTCGACGAATAATTAGCGTGAAACAAGAAATTATTTCGCTGATCCATCTACAATATTGTCAAATTTATGTTGTGCATATTTTAGTGAAATACTTTTATGAATAAATTAACATCTACAAAAATACAAAAAACTCGTGACAATTAAAACAATTTCCAGAGTCTAAACACAAAGGCTGAAAAAAACGTGCCTGCGTCGCTTTAAGATTCGTTGCGATAATTGTGGACCGTCTAAGCCAACGTCTGGCGTCGCCGCCCCTCCCCCTCCGCCTCCCCCCTTAATGTGCACAGTCAAGCGCGAGGCAAAGGCTTCGTAAACCCCAAGATGCTCGAAGACGATATTTCTCAACCGGAAATTATACGAGTTGTGCCCCGGTTGCGCCGCGGCTGCTGCAATGCAGAGGGCTTTGGCCGCGCGCTTTCGCTTTTCTCGCGGCGGCCAAAATGAATAAGAATCGCGTCGACCTTATGCGCCACAATACAACTAAATAGAACTCGTTTGTTACTTGACCGCGGTGAAGCGAGAATTTCCGCGAGGAGATAACAAGGAAAATTCCACCCTCGTACCACTCGCCACTTGTGTCTTAGTGCGAGGGGGAGAGGGTGGAGGGATGGAGGCTGGGAGGTGGAGGGGGATGCAATTCTGCGCAATCTTTTCACCCGACTCCCCCACGCAGGGGGCGGACGGGGGTTGCGGGAAGGGGCGGGAGGGGGGGGGGGGGGTGATCAGGGGGTGCTGGTAACGAGAGCCAGATAGACGCGGCCCGGTTGTCTCGGAGGCCCCGCGAGAGCTTTATACCCCCGACCGCAAATAAATAGCACAATTAGCATCGTACTATTTATTCTAATTATACGCGGCCGCGGTAATTATTATCTCGGTTTAAGGGTGCACTCCGCGGGTTTTATCGTTCGCGGCCCGGTGGTCGAGAGGGTGACAGCGACTGCAGTGCTGCCACCACCGACAGCGCAGATATAACCGTAACCCACCCCCCACCCACCCCTGGTGTATCGTACGCTCTCGCCACCGCTGCCGGGTGCGGTGGTCGAGCTCTCGGGGTTGGTGAGCACTCGGCCATTACACTCAGTCGCTCGTTTCAACCACCCCACCCTCAACCACCGTCCATCCCCCTCCACCCCCTCTCGGCTCTCCCGCTCTTGCATTTCAAGCGAAAACTGCGCCAGCCGACAAAAATTGACCGCATTGTTCTCCGCTGACAACCGCAGCTCTAATGCGACAGAAAAATGTTAAAAATAAAATGTCTATTTATACGAGGTGGAAGCCGCATACACCCTCGAAGCGCTTATTACTGTTTCGCACGTTGCGCATGTCCAGTACCGTTTGCATACACCAAGTTATAATCCTTACTCTGGGTCTGACTATTCGACTGGTTATTTTATTTTTTTGCATCAGTCTCACTGTTCGCGAAATCAACGCCGAGGATATGGATTTTTTTGTGGGTTCGGAAAAGTTGGCATTTATTTTGCGTTACTGTACTCTGAGGGAAATTACGCGTATTTGCACGTGAGCTCTGACGAAACAGTAGAAAATACTGTGCTTTCGTATTTTTCAACGGACTTTTGAGAGCGAGAGACCGTATATTATTCTCACGCGGTATTTCAGCAAGTTCGGCGTGTAAAACCGAGCAAATTGGTTTCTCGTTATTTCGCGATGTTCGTAAAAAAAAAAGAAATGGTGGAAAATAATGAGAACGCGATGCACAAAGTTTTGCGCGTTGCTTGTTCGAATATTTTCGCCCGACGAACGTGCGCAAAAGTGTATCAGGTATTTCGCGATAATAGGAACCGATCGACAGCGGCGAAACTGCGTTTCCGCGCCGAGACTTTCGCCAACTCGAAAATCGTAACAAAGAGGAGAGAATACACTCGCCTTTGTGCCGTCGTGGAAAAAAATCCGGATAAAAGGTATTTGAAAAAGGAGGGAAAAAAAAATCCGGGCAGGGAGATGTATGCGGATTTTATGCCCTTGCATATATCGAGTAAATAGTGAAAAGACTCCCGAAGGACGGACTTTTTCCCCGGGTAAAAAGGGATTTCGCCCTCAGTCTTCAACCTACACGCGCGCGCGTTGCATTCAAAAGCGGGAGAGGCTTTCGCGAGTGCGCGCAAAAAAAAACGGTGCATATTCTCATGGCCCGCACGTAGAGACGCTCGGTGGATGCGCACGGGAGAACGAAAAATCATAGCTAGAGGTATATAATTTCCTCGCGAGATACGCGTCCAACGACAGCGTCGTTTTGTGCGCACCGAGACCCGAGGGTGCGCCGCGAAATGCACTCGCCTGCACGGCGAGAGAAAGGATGCACATTCCACTGGGGAAGTTTCAGATAAGACCGTGGGCCATAATTTTTAGTGGCGCAAATATCTCGGACGAGATGCATTTGAACGTCGTGACGACGACCGAGTTTAGGGTGGGTTGGTGAGTATGAAAGAGGGGGGGGGGGGGGGGGGAGGGGGAGGGGTGGACGCATTCTGCAGCTGCGATAAAAGCAGACGGTGACGTTTTATATACGTCACGTTTGGAGTGTCAACGTAGTTGGAAAAAAAGTCGAAAAAAAAATTCGGAACTATCTCGGCACACAAACACGCGTGGAAAAATATATGTAGCACGTATGGGCGGAAAAGTTGGCTACTTGCACCGTATAAACCCGAAAAGTAAAGGGGGCCAGGTAGACCCGCGCTCGCGGATGGCGCAGACATAATAATTCCGAATGACCTGGCGCGCACTTCGGCCCTCTGCTCGATCGAGGTCGGGAGGGTCGTAAACGTTTCTCGAGACTCGCGAGGCAGTGGGACAAAAGTTACGCACCCGGCGTTGTGCGCGGCGCACGGCCGTCGTGTGAGTGCGAGAGACAGACGAACGTTCGATTGGGTGGAGAGATGCAGGCGCAGCCCAGAGCAGCGCACGCGAGCTGGAATCGTGCTTCCCGGTTGCGTCGTTAACCCCCCCCCCCCCCCCCCCCCCTTACCCCCTGCCCCTATCTCCACCCCCTCCCACTCCACTGAAGTTCGACTTTTACTGCAAGTGATTGACCGGAATCCTCGACGATCCCTTCGCCCGAGCGGCCTGGTTATCGCCCGTCTGATCGAGGTCTCGACTTCTGCACCCGGGAGACGGCGTTTTTCTTCATTATTCACGTACGTATATCCCATTTGCATGCATTTATATACATGTATTTTGTTTTTGTTATATATCCTAGCAGACGAAGATGGTAAGAGGAAGACTTGGTGTTTATATATATTATATACAAAGCCTATAGGGTACCGATTTTGGCCACCTTTGGTCCAGTTGTGGCCACCGACTTCGAAAGGACAGAATTATTTGTATTGTTAAAAAGAAACAAAATTATATAAATAATCTTGTTAACTTGTATGAATACGTTTCAAATGTCAACATGAAAATACACGAAAACAATAATTTAAAAATAAATTATAGTGAAAATGGCCACAACTGGTACAGTGGCCACAACTGGTGCATCCCCTATAGAATATACCCTGCAGGTTTTTTTTTTTGTAAGGGATAAAAAAAAAATTGGTTTCGCAAAGTTTAAAAACCCTTTCCGATGGCAAATTTCCCGCTGAAGTTTGAAAAAAAAAAAAACAAAACAAGAAATGCGTCGTTGACGATTGATAAAAAAAGAAGAGAAGCGGGAAAAAAAAAAACTCGAACGGGATGCGAAGCGTAAGGGATGTTTGATAAAAGCCTTCGTTCGCGAGTGCGTCGAGTGTACAGCGGGGATAACTTCGCAGTTCAAATGTGGCGAGGGGAATTGTGTAATAGCTCGTACATTCGCGCCGCTTGCTCGACCCGCGGCCGATGGATCCCCCCCCCCCCCCCCCCCCCGCCCCTCTCTGCCGGGGCGATGGACTAGTTGCCCCGCGGGATTTCTTCGTAAATTATCCACCGTGCACTCTCGGCCTCTCCCTCGTGTGTGCGCCCCTCCCCCTACCCTCCCGCCCTCCGCAATTCTCTGTGCCAAAACCATCGGCCAATACACAATAACGCAACGCGGTTATAAAATATAACGAGAGCGTTGGAAGGATTGCGATCTCTATTTCCGCGCGGTTCGAACTGCGATGCCGCTCTCGCCCGACTCGCTCGCCCCGTTGCCATGTGAATTGGCTCTCACCGCGACGCTCGAGTCCGCCGCCTTTAAGAGGATATTTTGGCACCGGGTGGAGCCCCGACGTCGTATTCGATTTCGCGTCTGCTAGCTCCAATTAGACGATTTCGTACCTCTCGAACGGGGTCGTGCCTCACTGCCGTCTGGGCGCGACGACCGCACGGGTCGGATATGTGGCTCCGGTTTGTGTCGCGTTAGGAGACAGCGAAAACGGACCAAGCCACCGAAACGAACTGGTTCGCGTTTCGTCCAAATGTGTCGACGACAAATGTCAAAACCTCGCTTATTTATTTTTAACAAACACAGCAGGTCTTGGGCATTGATCCTCGTTTCCGTCGTGTGACGAATGATCGCTACACAGGTTCACTTTTAACAGCAAATACGCTCAATTCCTGACACCTGGCCAGATAACATCGAAGGATCCATTTGTGAGCATTGAGTGCACTGAAGTCCACTACATAGGTTTCCATTTTTAGGCTTATCATGTCCAAAAAAGCCTTGGTTATTGAATGCATTTTTTCCTGTAAAAGTTGGGCTGACTATTTCAAAGCGTACTTTTAAAGTCCTAATATGAGTACTACACATGACCTTCAATCCGATATTATCAGAACTGACGAGTCAAAAGGTTGCGACAAACAATCGATGCCACGACGGTTATTATTTTCGGAATCCATTTGGACAGCCCTCCAAATGTGTTTTCACTTGAAATGGCATTCGTTAATTATAATTAATATCCCGGGCTACATTGGACGTGTCCCTCTCAGTGGGCCGTATCTTCCGCACTCGTACCGCATGCACAAAGACCAGAATCGCGCGGTCTTCCCTCACCGAAACCCGTAAATTCACAGGGCCCCGGAGATTCAGAAGCTTCAGCGAGGGTAACGCGACGGGTTCCCGCCCCGGATTCGTCTAGGGTTAGCTAATGCACCGTGCTCTCGGTGCGGTATCAAACTGGCATCAGTACGCCAGGCGTGCAACGAGAACGCTGCCGCCGCCGCTGCTGGTGGTGCTGGCTCGCATTCAAAAGCAAAGCCAGTCTGTATACCCCGGAACGTAAGCCAGCGCAGAGTGTGTGCCGTTAGGATATGAAAGGAGAAAATGAGGAAGCACCGGGAGGAGAAGAAGAGAGCGAGGGAGAAAGTGGCTTCTGAATTTAACGCGAATCCTCTGCGCGCGGCATTGTCGGCGAATATGCGGGGAGAGAGAAAGAGAGAGAGAGTCTCTCTCGCAACGCCCGAAATACCTACCGCCGCGAGCCTGTAACACCGCGGCGTCGCTATCGCTGCCGCCATCGCGACAAGCGAGAGCATTTGCCGTGCGCCGAATATACAGGGGATACGTGGCAGACGAGACATTCGCTACGTTGCCTCTCTATGGGCTGTAATCTGAATGCAAGAAATCTCGGAATTGCATACCTATCATATCCGACCTGGTAATCACAAACGTTTTGGGTTCTTTGAATACGCGGTACGAGAGTCATATTAGGGTTTTTCGACGGCGAGTCAAAGTTTGCGGGAAACATCTACAATTTTCGGACACGTGTGTCGATTTTTTTACTTTGCAAACACCGGTGTTTCACTTTGGGGATTCGGTGCAACGAATTTTGGAAAGTTGAATTTTATACCGACGGAGAATCGTTGCGGATAATTTTTTTGACGAGTCCCTACTAAGGCTGATAGTTAATAAATGAATTTTTTGACGGCGAGTCAAAGTTTGCGGCAAACATCTACAATTTTCGGACACGTGTGTCGAATTTTTTACTTTGCATACACAGGTGTTTCACTTTGGGGATTTGGTGTAACGAATTTTGGAAAGTCGAATATTCTACCGACGGAGAATCGCTGCAGATAATTTTTTGGACGAGTCCCTATTAAGACTGACAGTTAATAAATGAATTTTTTCGTCCAAATATCTCGGATGGATGTGTTTCTGCTTTAAATACGAATTTGTTGAAATCGTGATGCGGATGGTTAGGCGCATATCGCGTGCGATACACGCGCAGTTTCGCATCGGAGCGCATTACCGTCGGTTAAATCAAAACCCGGGCAATTCTCGAAAAAGTCATTTGCCGGTCTCGGGGTAATGCAGCGTCGAGTTGTTCATGGCTTTCACTGCCCGCGCGCTATGATATATATCTGTCTCTCCGCGCTCGACGCTATTCTCGAATTTCGACGCGTTATTTTATTTAACGGTTGCCTGGCTCGGCAACCGATTGAATTATTCAAATTCGTTCTCTCGGCGCGCATCCAGCGCTGCGGCGGCCTCTGCCAGGGGATAGGATTTTCGCACCGACGTTTTACTCGCGCCCTTGCCCCCCTCCCCTCCCCTCCACCCCTCCCGGAGTTCCTCGCCATCGAAATTCTCACTCGCCTGTAGATTCGCCAGGGAATTCGAGCTTTTTGTTTTCGTCGTTTTATTTTGTCGCGCTTTTTTTTTCGTCCTCGTTCATTCACCCTCGCTCGGTCCGCACATGCCATCGATGATCGAGCCAAGTCGCCGGATGACAACCGCAACGAGTCACATTTGAATAATCTCATCATCTCGCGGTGTTGAAATGTATTACACGCGCAAAATGTCTCCGCCCTTCAAAACCCACGGACCGATGGATAAGGGTGGCTGAGGGAATTTTTTGCACCCCATTGACAGCACCGATTACGCTCCCTCTGACTCGTGTCCCTTCAACCTGACCGAAAAATATTTTTGCATTATAGTCATTTGTGTAAACGCTTTCACCGACTTGTCTCCCTGTTTCAAATCATCGTTGACATGTGCGAGGAAATTTGGGGCAAGTTTATGACGTTTTGCGTCGCTATGAATTTAGTCGGATAGTGACATTTAATCGGACACTGAAACTGCTCGTGATAAAGATAAGGACGATAAGGACGGATGACCAGACGGATTTCAGTGCCGCGAAAAAGCTTCCGAAGCAGAAGAATAAACCGCGATGAACGAGGAAAATTGAAGATGGCTAACCTCACCGATAAAGATATCTAGATTGGGAGAACCCGGTCATTGACGATAAAACGTGCCATCTAACTCGGCGCTCCTTTAACGGCTCGGCGGACGTCGTAAAAATCCGTACGTTCGCGCAGGAGTCCTTAAGTCCTGCTGCTAACTCCTGGAGGGATCGACAGACGCCGAAGGATCTCGACGTTGGGTCATTGTGGCGAGGTAACAAGCGACTTGGATCCCATAGCACCTATTTGTAACCTATTAGAATGACATCTCGAAACGAATTTAACAAACCAAGACGAGATATATGCAAAATATTCTGAATAAAAATGGTCCTTGAATACCGCATCCAATAGTTATAGTAAATTAATAACAATCAGTGACTCTGATGCAACAGAGAAGGACTAGAAAACGAAATACCTGTTTCGAAAAGTCCTAAAGCTGTAGTTGACCTGTAAGATGCGTTCAATAAAAAACAAAAAATAGCTAAGTCAGTAACTGAACGATAAACCTATCCAAAAGCGTTCAACAGCCACGCTGAATTGATCACAACTGGAGCCAACAGGTTCTATCGCTGATGCGGATTTACCACTGGGTCATGTCGGGTGTAAGGCAGGAAAGGAATGAAACTGCGGATCTCGTGCTGCGCATAGTCCAAGAGCCCCAGAGTTTTGCGAAACGTGTGTACATCAGCCAGCCGAGATCTGTGTGTGCAGGCGGTATAAACGATGGAGGTTTAGCATGCAATTCCGTCTGTGTATCGCAGTCGCTGGAATTATATATAGCAGTTGCATGGGAGTTCGAATGGGTGCAGATGCGATGGGAAGGGTGAGAAAGGCCTGGGACAAAAGGTGCAGCCGTTGGCCACCGTCCGGTTGATTTCCAGTTGGTGCACTGGTCACCTGCGAACGAGAACGAGACACGAGGATGCCAATAATTGTGGATCCTCGTTTTCGCAGTCGACCAGCGACTGAACCGTTTACCCTATAACCAGCATATCCGGCTCTTCTATAGCCACTCGCGTTGTATGAGACTAAGTGCCGGGGGCTCATGCATTTGAGCCACATCCACTGAACCGCTGGATGCACAAGTGAGTTTCCGCACTTCGACATTGACTGGGTGGAGCGAATGCGTGTGTAGATGGACAACAACGGTTCGTATGTGCATTGGAAGCTTATTCGTGTTTGGTGGACTACACAATTTGGCCTACACACAAATTCGCGTGTACGTCACAAATGGACTCGCTACCAGCGAATTGTGAATCTCTGTTTCAACGCAACCCAATCTTTTTTTGCATTTCTCATCAACTTCGAATCTTTCGCAATCCAATCGACATGCCTCGGGCTTTTTATATGCAACTCCATTCGCGGCAAACGATATTTTTTCAACCAAGTTAGGTCCTCCGCGTTACCAACAATAAACCCAAAGTTCAAACGCACAAAGGTGAACCGCAGTATTGGTTCGACTCGGATGCAGAGGTCCCTGGGCCCCAGGACTCACAGTGTCCACGATTGGCGTCGATACACGTTGAGGCAGTCGCATATATGAACAAGTTAACTTAACCATAATGTATGCATCTCGTACATATGTATAATGTATATGATACAGAGATCGTCGGTTACTCGTTTCCCTCTCCCGATGCAGTGGCCGCCGCCACGTCGATGCTGGTGCCATTAATTCATTCCCCATTACCTTGTATTATCATGAAAATTACGTTCGATAAACACAAGCGTACCTGGTCGCTGTTTCGCGGCCGCAGCTGCAGCTGCGGCGGTTCCGCGTATCAATTTTTCACAATTTATTCGGCCTTAATCGCCGCTAAATAATTCCCCCGGCGAATTAGCGTCGACAAACGTCCGTTTCCACTTCCCGTCACTCGCGTCTCGTCGCCTCTCTCGTTCAAAATGCTTTTTTCCCCGCGTGCCCGAGCGATAACAAATAATTGAAAACTCGTTCATGGCCTCCGTATAACGGCCGCGATTCTCGCTGCGCCGCGACTATCTCGACCGATTGCGAGCATGCATTTTGCACTGACGTTGTAAAACGTCACGCACATCGCGTTCGCTTTGGAGGGATTGAAAAATGCATGGATCCCGCACGCACGGGGCTTCCAATGCATGCGACGATTTTGCCGCTATTAGCTTTTTAATCCGGTCGACGAGACGAACGTTCGTAAATCTATTTTGGAAAACTATTGGTTTAATATTATATCGCGCGACTCTTTTGGAATCCGATTTGGAAGTGAATGCAGTGGCCCCTGAAAAACCAATTTCAAAGTTTTCGGCAGCATTTCTTTCCTACGCCCATTTGCATATTCCTGAACATTTAAAGAAAAAAAAATTGTGCAGAAAAATGAAATAAAAGCTGATTGTGATATAATGAAATTAAATTATTACATCCCAGGATACGAACCCCAGGTTGAAATCTGACGTCCGTGCGATGTTTGTTCATCGTGTCAATAACACAGCGAGGATCGCTGCCACTCGGCGGCGATCCTCGTGTCCGTTTGCACAAAGTCCCCGGGCCGAGCGGTTGAGCAAATGCTAAACCGATCTCATAACAATAACGCTGCGTGGGATTTGTAATTCAAATATGGGAGAGTCGCGAACCCGGTCTGCGCGCATAGAGAGAAGGTGAGAGAAGGAGAGGAGGGAGAGAATACGACGTAGAATGGGCCTCGGCGCTTTTGCTGAGAATTCTGTCATATATTCCAACCCCTTTTCAGTTACATGCGGCTCACCGAGATATCACCGAACAACGGCCGAGGGTGAGTGTTATTAAGGGCGGAGATTATAAAAGGCGCAGACACAGAATATTGCAGGCAAGTGAAAGACGAAGAGAAAACCTTACTCGTCAGCGGAAATTTCACCCCCCTCGACCCCTTCTCTTCCTCCACTCCTCCACCAGAGACCAACGGCATTCAGTGTGTGCGAAGCATCGTAATACTGCTGTGTACGTCAAATACACCCAATGTTATCGCGTTACACGCTGCTACGCTCTGATATTCCAGTGAGACTTACAACCCCTTTGTGCCGGCTAAATGTGCCAGTTGTGACCGCAACCTTCCTCCGCTATTTGTATACCACGTGTATTTTTCCGCATTTTCAGGGTAACACGAAACGTACACAAATTCAATCTGTCAGTTCTCTTTGCTGCGCCGCGTGCGAGCGGCCTTTTTGGTCAAAGCTCGCGACGACAATTGGCAAAAAATTATGACTACACTCTGGCAAAGTGGAAACGGTGCTTTGTGTCATATTTAGCCTGCACATGAAAATTCGGTAATTCGTCGTTGGAAAATATTTAATTTCCCCGCTGAAAGTGTGAACGTGCGAAAAATCTATTATTCTACAGTGCTTCAAATTGTGTGTCTGCTCATTACGAAATTCGGATCATTTCAATTTTACATTAACAAAAATAAAACGTCCAAAAGAAAATCTAACCAGTATATTAATTTATCAAAAATGTCTACGCAACGTTAAACATCGCCCAAGCAGAGGGTCAATATAATCAGCGCAGCCGAGACTCCTCACAAAAATCGTATCATTTTTATTTTACATTAATAAAAATAAAACGTCTAAAAGAAGATCTAACCAGTATATTAATTTTCCAAAAACATCTATGCAACGTTAAACATCGGCCAAGCAGTGGGTCAATAATAATCAGAGTAGCCGAGGTTCTCGCCCGCGACAGCTCGAGATGCATTGCCGCATCCGGCACATTTATCGGTAGGCAACACGCACACGCCGACGTCCGTGTTCGACTGACGCATACGAATATTCTCTCTCGATGAACGGCGCCGCCTCGCGCCCGGCGCGTTACGCAGGGATCATAATAGAGCAACAAACGGCCTTACACACCGACCCACGTACCAGATGACACGCGAAACGCACGCCGTGTGTTTCCTACGTCAGCGCGTACGTCAAGGCACCGGTATCCGTGGCGCACGCGCTGCGCTCCGGCGTTACGCTCGCTCGGCCGCGCAGCTCGAGGGCTGCGCGCTGCTTCTACGTATATATGGAGCAACATCGCCGGGATTTCAGCTGGTGACGTTGCTCGGAGTGGCCGAGACCCGGCAAGCGACGCGTGTATAACGCTTTCATATACATACGCTTATACATACATACACATAAATATTTATATATAACCCATTACATAACACAAACACATATAATAATATACATGTATATACAATATGCGTGTTCACCTACAGTGGCGTTGCGGTCACGCCGACGGCGGCTTTCCGGCGCGACTGGTGTTTCACAGAGCGACCCCGAGCTTGCAGAACCTGCAGTGATCGGGGCCGCTGTTTCTCCTCTCCACACCTCTCCGCGATTCACACAGCGCTCAGAACGCTGCTCTGCACTGCATACAGCCGAGCTGCGAATGATGCCCCTCTGTTTCTCTCTGTCTCTCTCAGCGCCCACTGTATGGTCCACCTCGCGCTGCGACTCTCGCCGCTTCTCGTCAGACCTTTGCAGTGGCTGCGGCAACCCGCCAGTGGCTAACAACCAACAGGCAAACCACCCCCCGCGTCTGTCTCGTACTCTCCGTTTCCCCTCTTCGACCCCTCGAAAGCTTCTCCACCAAACCCGACGCTTTCCTGGACAATGGATCAACAACGTTGGTGTATAGTATACATGTGTATGTAGAGTATACATATAGTATATTAAATCGTATATATGTATGTATTGTACAAGTGAGGTGTACATAGCACGCGGCCACAGAACTGACTGTTCAAAGCTCGTGGCAGGTAGTATCGCGCGCTCGTGTGACGTATGCCTGCTGAGCTATGGTGGTACCAAAGCGCGCGCGCGTCATACCCGATGCTCGCGGCCGAGCGAACGCGCGATATGTGTCGCACACTGCGTTGTACAGCCGCCTTGGTAGCCGGCCTTTTCATACGGTCTCCTCTGTGATATGCTATATATAATTTTGACTTGTGAGAGCTGCGCGTGCGAACACCGCGAAAAGCGAGAGGGCTCTGAGAGAGATCAAGGCGCACAGAGAACGCGCCGCGCGAGATCGTTCATCGTCGTCCCTCAGACGTATAAGTAACTCGGTTCGGGTGGTACAGGTCCGCCACCACGTGACATGCGAGATTCAACAATGACGGTCATATTTGTGTCAGTGGGGAAGGAAAATATACGTTGTTAGGTGGTGACAGTGGATACCGAATTTTCACGATAATTTTGGGTGCTTTTATGCATCGTCGTAGAGAAAGCTTTGGTTCATGAAAATGTGCAAACTGAACATATGCAATATTCAGATTAAAAAAATATTTTTTCTGCCCTAACTACTTAATTCTATTATTTTTTTGTTACAGTAAAAAAAAAAGACAATTTGAATAAAATTTCAGTTACCGCAATTAGGTGTCCTTCTACTCTCAATCCAATTGGGCGAAAAATTCAGCATCCTCCATTTGTCGTCCGCTGCTGAAAAACAACGCGAGAGAGACATGTGGAAACGCGCAAACTTCGGACAATGCGTTACGGTCGCCGCGCCGCTATCACGATGTTAATTATCGTTTCCTTCATTATCGTTAAGCGCCGGTTTCCTTTTATTTCACCCCTAACAAGATGTAACTGCGAGCGGCCACACAATATGACTTTTAATCGTTTCTAACGGTGTCAACCCTCATTACCAGCCCCGTCGCGATAACCGGTTCGCAAAGTACGAACGTATAACTCTCGCGCATTTTCGACCCCCCCCCCCCCCCCCCCGCCCCGTTCGTTCGCCTCTCCTCAACTGCACTCAAGAGGGAAAGAGGGAGGAAGCGAGAGAGGAAATTCATAGTGCGCCCATGTCCAACAAACACACATCTGTAGCAGCCTCGCACGTCCCAGTTGCCTCGGATGCTTTACAATAATTGAACGAAAGTTAAATGGAGGAAATTTGCCGAGAGTTGGTGCGCGGCCGGGCGACGATAACGCCTCTGGCTGGATGGTCCCCACCCAGCGGGTATTGCGACGCCGGGACGCTCGTTCCGTTCGTCCGTTTCACCGCAGACTTCATCATATATCTATGTTACACTATACATACACGTTCATATACGTGAGAGAATGTGAGAGTGCCTATATATTTATATGTTGAAGTATAGACATACAGGGTGATCCAGAATCCCCGCATCAAACGAGCCCCGGAAGTCCTAAATGGTTCCAGGAATGCGTGTGCAAAATTTGAGATTTTTATTCCCGGTAGTTTTTGAATAAGAGCCGATTTAGTACAGTCAATCTCAACTTTCTCTTAATTCGCCCTCAACTTATTCTTTTGTTCAGAGAAAGCTGACGGTAAGTTGAGAGTAAGTTGAGGGCAAATTAAGAGAAAGTTAGGATTAAAATCTCAAATTGAGCACACGCATTCCTGGGACTATTTCGGATTTCCGGGACTCGTTTGGTGCGGGGATTCTGGATCACCCTGTATAGGAACCTTCAGCCTCCCCAGCTTTTCACACAGCCTCCTCCCCCGAATCACGCGACCTCCGACAGGAACGTCGAAATACTGTAGTGCGTTTCGAGCGTACAGAACTTTCCAGTTTCCAGGCTGTCAGGGCGACCGCGAGACTGTGTTTCCCCATTGAGGCAAAAGCTCGGAGCTTGCGGCACACTCGTAGCGATCTCCCTATTTTCGGCGAAGGAGAGAGAGGGAAAGAGCAAGGGGACCAGGGTGAGGACTGTGTGTGTTGCGCCCAGGCGTCCGAACCCTCCAGGCCGTTTTCTCCCACGCTCCGCGACCCCGAGAGCTTTTCTCCGTCTCGACACGCCCGTGACCCTTCGCCGCGACGACGACGTCGCGAGGCGCGAATGAAAAAGGGACTTGAGAAATTAATCTCCATCTCCGGGGCGACCCTCATGAATCGCTGGCTGCTGCTGCTTTTGCCGCTTCCGCTTCTTCGCGAAGCTTCTTCCTCACTTTCACGAGCTTTCCTCGCGAATTCGCGTCAACTTTCAGATATCTCATCCTCCCGGTGGATATTTCGTTCCTCCCGAGGCTCGGGGCTCGCGCTCCATCGACCCGAGTGTAGTACAGAACCCTCGGACCTGCCTTCTGCGACGGAATCTTAGCATTTTTTTTCACTCCCGAATTATTCATGAATTCATTATTCTTGGTTTGCGCGGTGTTCAGCTAGTTTCTTTTTTTCTGTGCGATGAATGTTGGGGGAATTTGGGGAAATTCGACGGACGTTGAGTGCACGAGGATATGAACTCTGGGTTAGGCTTGGTTCTTGAATTGAATCACAAAAAATGTTGGAAGGTAACAAATAATTGATAACGCGATTGGAATTTTATGCGAAAAGTTGGGCGAAATATGACAGTAAAAATGGTACGAAGCTGATGTTGAAACACATTTCGGCGTTTCTCTGCTTTCAGCTGACAACGGTGACATTAATTGCAACAGTAACTGCACCAAAATGAACTGCATCTAAGTATCTGTGAATATACCAGTCATCGAGCTGCAGTGTCTTCACAAGTGGAACGATTTCGAACCGGTAATAGTGGGGAGTAGGTCAAAATGTATCATAACGAAGGCTCACGCGAAGTTAGCAATTGGCGAATTATTAATAGCCACTGAGCCATTGCGGATGAGGGTAACTCCGAGCTCGGTGAATATTCTCAGTGCATAATGCTGGCTTGGCAGCGCGCAAAAAAAAAAAGCACGAAGAAAATTAGACTCAAGGACGTAACAGGCGTTCGTGCCGGAAATGGACAGGGATACGGCGAGTGCGCTAAAAGTATACGCGGTACAGCGTGCGGGAATGAGTTTCAATAAATCGCGGGACCAACTGCTCGTTGACCGAGTTTTTGAGCCCTCTTTCCGCGCGCGCGCCGCTTCGCCTATGCACACTCAGCGCGAGCCCGAGCAACAGCTAACGGCGGGGAAAAAACGCGATGACAGATACGCGCGTGCGGGTTTATATACGTAGGTGGCAGCCTGGAATTCGGCTTGAAATCCCCGTGTTTCTATATATGTCGCGCAGATATTTGCCAAACGATGGATTAACGAACGAATGAAAACTGTTGCGTTTCTTTTTTTTGCCCCAGCGCATCGCGAAAGGGTCTGGGGTGTCACGCAGTGTAGTGGATATTGCCGATTTTTTTTTTTTTTTCGATTCTCGATAAGCTCCATAATGGCAAAAGTTTGTTCAAGATATTTTCATGTTAATACTTCGCATGAAAATTTAATTATTAAAATTATTTGGGCGGTTTTCGGCCCGGCGGCCAGATCTACGATTTCTGACAAACTGTTCGGCCAAAATTTTTTTTTTCAAAATCAACTAAAAAATGGTTGTAACCAGTGTTTTCAGGGGTAGAATATGCGACTTGAGAACGATGGTATAGGTTAAAAGTCGATATTTTGAAAAAATAAATTTCGTGACCCCGATTTAGGCGGTTTTCGGCCCGGGGGCCAGATCAACGATTTCTGACAAACTGTTCGGCCAAAAATTTTTTTTTTTCAAAATCAACTAAAAAAGTGTTGTAACCAGTGTTTTCAGGGGTAGAATATGCGACTTGAGAACGATGGTATAGGTTAAAAGTCGATATTTTGAAAAAATAAATTTCGTGACCCCGATTTGGGCGGTTTTCGGCCCGGCGGCCAGATCTACGATTTCCGACAAACTGTTCGGCCAACAAAATTTTTTTTTCAAAATCAACTAAAAAAGGGTTGTAACCAGAGTTTTCAGGGGTAGAATATGCGACTTGAGAACGATGGTATACGTTAAAAGTCGATATTTTGAAAAAATAAATTTCATGACCCCGATTTGGGCGGTTTTCGGCCCGGGGGCCAGATCTACGATTTCTGACAAACTGTTCGGCCAAAAATTTTTTTTTTCAAAATCAACTAAAAAAGGGTTGTAACCATTGTTTTCAGGGGTAGAATATGCGACTTGAGAACAATGGTATAGGTTAAAAGTCGATATTTTGAAAAAATAAATTTCGTGACCCCGATTTTAAAAGAGGATTTGGGGAGAGGAATATCGAAAAGACTCGTCTTTAACGATTTTCCGCGCGATCACTTGATTTTATAAATCCTGCGTTTCAACATGGCGAACCGTGGAGCACCGGGTACAATGCGAGCTGTACGTGACGTGCGTGCGTTTCGAGATTTTATAGTGGACCACGCGCGATCACGCATCCTACCAGTGTGATTACCGTACACGTTGAAGGGGGCAACACGTGGACAGACTTCACTCTAGCTTCGATTTTGTGATGAAAATAATAATAATAACGACAATAATAATAATAGTAGTAGCAGCAGCAGCAGCAGTAGTAGAAGTAATAATAATAACAATAGTAATAAAATCAACTTGCTCGTAACACGTGACACTTGGCCATCCAATCCGTGCTGTCTGACCACAGCCGGACTTCATCTACTTGCGCTCTGTGATTTGGCCACTTTCGTCTGTCGTCTGCTACCCAAACGATCGTTAACCGCATGCTCGGTTTATTTATGAATCTCGACTCACCCTGAAATATGACAAAACAACAATGTTAGTATCCTCTGTCGGATAGGATTCTAAATCTTCGTAAAATCGAACATTTTTTTTCGCCGAAAATATGAAAAAATACAAAAATATTTTTATTAATATTATAATTTGAATGGACTCCAACAACGCCGACTGGTAGTATTATTTTCGGAGATTTATCAGGTGTTAAAAAGATTTTAGATTTTTCCCCTACCTTCGACAAGTTGCGAAGATGAATGTTATTGCAGAAGCGTAAAAATGTAATTTTCCGGCTGTACAGAAATTCGATTGGATTTTTACGAAGACTATAGGAAAAAGCGATGAAACGGGACGCGAGACTTTCGCACGTGTACAGGTCTACGTCTATCCTATTCGATGGTCTCCTCGCGTCTTCGCGAGTGAGATATGTGTAAGCGGCGAAAGTGCGAGAGAAGCCGGTGTGGCCCTGGCGGACCGTCCGATAGCCTCACTAAAAGCATCAACGTCTAATATAGTACTTTAATAGGGATGCGCGGATCGCCTGAAAGTTGCATCATGCGCCTCCTATACGAGTGAAACATAAAAACGCGCTGCGAATCGCATTTTAAACTCGGTTTATGGTGCGTGCGTTCAGCCGTAAAATCTTGTCAGTGTTCTCTCATCCGCTCTCACTCGCGCGGCTATCAAAAATACCGGAGAACTGTTGGAAGACATATAAAGATAAATGTGTCGGGAAGATAAAAATAATATTTTTCGCCCGTGTCCGCGTTTACCCGCGTTCGTCGTTTAATTCGCGAAAGACAAACATTCCCGTGAGATTTATAAGTTTAAGCGATAAAAAGTAATCCGAATATAAACCCACATTTTAGGTAATAATTCTATTTTCATACGAAGGGCGAATAAAAAATACTATCACAATTTAATGACGATGAATTTTGCAGTCGTTAATGTCTAACGCTTCGTCGAAATAAATTAATTCTATCGCACCTTTTTAATGAGATTCAAACCCCGATTGCCCCGAGGATTTTATACCAAACGAATTCTATAGTTCAATAATTCGCTGCATTGGAATACAATGTGTCGAGATCGCGCAACGTATTAAAAATGTAAAAAATTCGAATAAATTAGCATCGTAAATGCTGCAAAATCACAGACGAGATACGCAATATTCTTGACGCACGATTTTATTACGTTCGTGGCTTGTCGACTCGCGAATAGGGTAATATTCGAAAAGGGAGGTTGTCGCTGTGGCTTCCATCGGTGAGAATTATATTTACCATAACGACATTATTTAATCGAACGGATATTCTTATCCGCGGGACGCGTCTCGCGGATAGCAGAGGGGAACGGTTTCGACGGCGCGCGCGCGCGATTGAATCAGGTGCTTTAAATGCAATCGAATCTGGCGCGCCGGCTGCGTCGAATATTCGTCGCCCGTTCCATATCGCAATCCCTCGGACATTCGGATTACGCGCATTAGAATAATAATATCGTTGCGCCGGCGCTCGCGCCGCGCGTTCCCGGCTTCGCGATCGTGAGGCTTTCATCGACGTTTTGCCTCGTCTAACTGTATCCGCACGTCTGTCCGTACATATTCGCTGGCGCAAGCGATCGTGTTCTCTTCATTGAGCCACGGGAAACTGAGAGACGAGGCTGGCGATACGTATATCCGGCACGTTTACAGTCGGATTAACGAAGTCACGTGACACACATAGATCGGAATTGAGTTTCCGAATTTCGCGACACTCGAAAAATGATTCGCCGCGCGATTATGAGAGATTATACGTTATCGCGGTATTTATCGGGTGGATAACATTTTTATTTTATTCGTTTGTTCGACAGTGGACGGAAATTTTGCCGTTGAATTTTCACGAACCACTTTTTGTCGTTTCACTTTTTTCTACTGTCATTCCAATCGACGCGCAAAATTTTTGGTAGACATGAAAATAAAATAATGCACCGTCGTTACGATCCGTTATGATCTCATGTTATTTATTATATGAGCAAAAAAATAAGAACAGGATCGTTGCTAAACAACTTCTGAACCATCTTTTGTTTCAAACCCAGTGACGATGTC
This sequence comes from Itoplectis maculator, assembly GCA_964034905.1. NCBI lineage: Eukaryota > Metazoa > Arthropoda > Insecta > Hymenoptera > Ichneumonidae > Itoplectis > Itoplectis maculator. The sequence goes on from OZ035857.1 coordinate 10,432,622, forward strand.
CTATTTGCACCTGCTGTTAATTCGCTGCTACTCGTTGTTATATTTCTAATGAATTCGGGAAGTTTTGGGCGCACGAAGGTGTACACTTTTCCATGTGGATTTTGTAAATAACGCATAGTGCGAAAGGGGTTGGCGGAGGGAGGGAGGGGGGGGGGGGGATTACGTGGGAAACGTGGCACGTGTAAATTGCGTACACTCGCTGATTCGCGTGGAGCTCTCCCGGCGCTACAGCGACGTGTGGGCTGTAACACGTGTCCGCACCGCCGAACCTATATATACATTCGGCGCAAGTGCTATTTACCCGTAGTAAACTGTAGCACAACGTGTCCGAATTCGAATTAATTGCGCATATATAGGTACGGGCTATGCGCCACGGTCCACGGGTACGCCGAACATACGCGCTTATGCCACATCCCACACTCCCCGAGACTCGTGTGTCTGTGTTGACTTGCGAGTATTAAGCTCCCACCTTGCGCCGGCCTCGGATATTGCACTTTGTGGTAAGACACGCCTGGTAATTTCAGAGTCCATTCGAGCCGCCGGCCAATCTTGGAAGTTTGTCGAATGATTACATTACCGGGTAGTTTGATTTTAAGCAGTGGTAACGGCTTTATGGTCAGACAGATGAATTTCGGTGTTGCAATCGAACGTCTTGCAGCTTAATTTTTATTTTGAATATATTTTTTTATTGGCGTAACTTAGTGAAAAGCTAATTGGTTGGTTTATGTTATTTAAAAAAAATATTACCATTTACTTATATAATTAATTAGCGATGAATTAAATTAGTTAATTACTCCTTTTTATTATTTGCTTATTTACTTATGTACAATGTAAAAAATCCTACCTTTCGTCATTACTGTGAATATATAAGAGCTTCGTCGTAAAATCTAACTCTCGCTTGACTACCGCGAGGGTCCTGCGCCGTTTCCGCAACAAATTGCGTGAAACTCCATCAAACTACATGAGCAAATCGAAATTACGTTCGCGCTCCCGCGCATTGAGCAACTTCGCGACGTCGCCCGGAGAGTCTCGATGAAAATCGATGTTCCCCGAGAGTTGTTAATTACACGGGCAGACACGTAGTGCCCCCGCTGTAAAACTACACTCGAGAAAATTATGATTTCTGCGGATCGACATTTGTCGCCGTAGCAAACTCCGAGTGGCGTTAAATTTGTGCACCGAGTGCAACGAGTTCCAACCCCTCTTTACCACCCCCTCCCTCGTCGCACGAGTCATACTCCGATGCCGACCTAAGTATATGAGACGCACGGATAAATGCGACCGAAAGATAATTACTCGGGAAATTATAATTTTTCTACCTCTTTTCCCTCTCTTTTTTTCGCGTTTTTCATATATACGTAGCAAAAAGCCGGAAACCGTCGCCAGTGGCGTATTGAGGGGGCGGACCCCGCGGCTCAGGCCCCCGACCTCCGAATGCATTAAATCTCAGTAATTCTTCCACCCCACTCCCCTTCGCGAAATGTTGCAGCCCCCCCCCCCCCCCCCCCCCCAAACAAAATCTGGCCGTCGACGCTAATGGGTGTGTGCATTAGGGTCAGAGTTAAATGGTACTCCGCGATTGTGGTACCACACGCAACGTCACATCATTGATATGGTGCAAAATTTCACTTTGATAATTTTTCTTATTAGGAAAGAAAAATCGGCGCTGTTTGTTTTTATTTCACGGAGAGACGAAAAAAAATGTATAACTCCGCGTGACAGGGTGAAACTTTGAGGAAATTCGCGTTTGGTCGAAAGTAAGAAAGTGTTTGGTCACGGGGATGCGATTTATCTGTTGAAGGAAAAGAGTATCGAGCGACCGGTACCATCGCACCCCCTCTATATCTCCTTCCTTACGGACGATCTCGTTTTTCTCTATCGGGCTCTCTCCGTCTCTCTTCTCTCTCGCGAGCAGTGTGGAGCAGCTTCGACCGGATAACCAAGGGAATACGACAAAAAGCGGAGTCCCGCGGGACCATCAGGAACCTATCAGCATCGACGAGGGGCACCGTCTGTGCTTTTTCTTGATCCTTCGATACTTGTATTATATCCCTCGGTCGACCAACAGAATTACGAGGAAAAAGTGTTTACGACTCGACCAATGACTGCGCCGAGCGCTCAGCCGGCGGAGAGGGACGAGAAGGCTCCTTCTGACCCTCCGAACGTTTTTAGCACCTGTTTTTTTAAATGAATTTATGGAATTACAAGAATTTTTTTCTGCTGTGGCATCGGATACTGACAGTCAGTCGAGTCCGTCGAAGTCTCAAGGTATGAAAATAATTCTGAAAAATATTGAATAATAAAGAAAAAATTAAGAAAAAAACTATCGACTGTGTCAAAATAATAATTTATTATTACTCGACGCAATAATATTTATTCTAATATTTTATCACAGCCAAAAACGAATTTCTCCCTCCAACTGAAATTACATAGTTTGGCATTACCGCGAAGATATTTCATAATGTTGGCGGACAGGCGCCGCGTGAACAAAGGAGAAAAGTCGAAGGTCTCCGACGGCTTAGCGTGGATAAAGTTATTTAATCGATTTGCCTTTCCGACCGCGCGCGGTGGCAGGAGCGGCTCGCCCGTCGGCACTCCCACAGCGACGCGGTAGTCGCGGGACTAACATCGTCGTTGTAGAATTCCTCTCGACGGAGGAAAGAACGCGAAGAAGTTTGACGCGAGGATTACGCGATGCGCCCCCTCCCCCCTTCTACCCCCCAGGAGAGAATAAGGGGAGTCGCGAGACCGAGCGGCGCGAACCGCGGCCGTCGGGTGCGAAGGAGCGAGAAGGCCCCGGCACTTATTCCGCTGGAATAACGTTTTCTGTTCTCCCTGTTCGCAAAAGCGGGGAATAAAAATCTTTAGACGCCGCAGACTAGCGGCGAGTTACTGCATCTCGGATGAATGCCATGAAAACGCTGCTCCCGCTCAATTTACTCGGTGGAAACTTTGGTTACATAATACCATTCTCCCCCCTCCGCCAAGAGTCTCGACAAATCGGCGAAAACAGCCGCGGAAGCCGACGTTCGACGATGCGGCTAATAATAATTTCCAATAATCGAGGAGGGGGAAAGAAATGTAATTGATTGACCGCAAATTTGCACTGTTACAGTTTTTTCAGTGAAATGTGTAAAATTGCAAAGATGCAAAGTGCAAAGGGCGGCGACTAATAATAAATCTCGATGTTTCGAATTAATGAATCCAACTGTCTGTATATTTGCACAGTGTCATATTTCGTGTGATACGTAAAATTCCGTCCATTGTGGCTAAAGATAAATTCCGATCAAAAACCATAGTCAAACAGAACTGTCCAGACTAATTAACGATCACGAGAATTCCGGACAAATCTCCGAAACCAGTGAAAACCGCTAAACGAGCATTCGACGCTAATAATAATATCCCACAAAAAAAGAGACAAAAGAAATTGATTATCCGCAAATTTGTCGAGTGTTAAATTTCGCGTGGGACGCAGAAAATTCGGCTCATTGCGGACAAATAGATTTCGATTGAAAACCATAGTCAAACAGAAGTGTCCGGACTAATTTTAATCGGGACGTACTTGTACAGTGTAAACGCGCCGCTGGAACGAGAGAGCGGTGAGAGGAGGGGGCTGGGAGGGAGGGGAAGGGGGGGGGGGGGGCGAGGTGGCTGGTTGACTAACCGCGATATTACACGGGATCGTCGAGAGAGGTGAGCGAATGTCTGTCGGGTGCCGGAGCGCGACTACTTTCCGATAGTTCGCTCGCCGCACATATAGAGGATGGGGACGACGGTGGGTGGGTGATGAGGGGGGCGCGGAAAGGGGTAAAAGTAAAATATAAGGTTTGTACGCGAGAGCGGCTAGTTAGAGCACAAGTCAAACAAAGAGTACAAAGCGGGTTGGTAGAAATCGTTCGGGTCTTTCTCTCTCTTGTCCCCCCCCCCCCCCCCCCCGCCCCTCCCACTCCTTTCCTCCAGGGCGGCCGAGAGCGGCAAGTGAACTCGCGCGTTGGGTTACTGAACATTGGCAGGGAAGTTTGAAGAGGGGGTTTTGTTCGGTGGGCGAACAGTAGCGGGTTCCATAGGCCACTCAAATAGATTTCATTTCCTCGGGCGAGCTTTCCGCGTGTTATTCCTCAGGTCGTAACTACTTCCGGCAAAAGAGGCGAGGGTAGGGGAGAGGTGGTTTGTCGAGGGTTGGTTTGAGGAAGCGAGGTGCTAGCTCGTCTACTGTCTTTCTATTAGCCGACCTATCATCCCTCCCAGGGTTCATCCGTAGGACATCCGGGGAATTTGGTCTATCAGTTTTTAATAAAAATGCGTAAAATTGCAATGTATTATCTTTGCCACCTGTTTAACGAATATTTATAGCGTTGGTAATCGCCCTTCGAGCCGATTGATCAGAAAAATTCTGTTCTTTCCGGGAAATAATCTTTTTAATTTTGATCAAATGTTCACACAGCAAATAAAAAGAGGAAATCCTATGGTTCGAGGTTTCGCGTAAAAATATCGTAGTAATAAAAAAAATCAAAATGTTCAAAGGCTTCAAAAAGCCAAACAAAACATTCTCCAAACCCAACGCGTCAGACTTTAGTTCCCCTTTACAAAATCAAGCACACGAGGCGATATAACCAAAACTCGGTCGTTACGGTTGCTCGTAACAAATAGTACACCCGCACCCTTATCATATATTAATACCGCCCTGTCTCGCGTCTTCCCATCCCCGCGCGTTTGATTTTCCTCCCTCGCGCCTCCTTCCTTCCTACCTGCCTCCAACCACCCTTTGAGTAATTAACCACCCTCCGCGAACTTCCCACCCTCGACCCGACCCACCCCCATCCCCCTATAGCACGGGGGACGGGGGAGCACTAAGGCTGGAGGGGGGGAGGGGTTAGTTTGGCTTTGGCTTAATATAGCATCCCTCCCCCCAATCTCCCTCGGCTGTGTCTTCCCGCGCAGAAGTTTGCACACCTACGGGGTCTTCGGCCAAGAAATACAGACGGCCCGGTACGTCGGCTATACGTACGCCATAAGCTATCCTTGCGATGTAGTACAACGCGACGGGGGCGAGCAGAGCGCCTGGTTTCCTCGCGGTTGAAATATACATGCACAGCGGTTAGAGGTGGGAGGGAGGGGGGAGGAAAGCGGCTGATGGGGGGAGTTTATTTCCTCGCGAAACTTCCAAGTCCCTCTGTGTGTGTGTCCCGGACTCGTACTTAACGTTGAGAGATCATCAGATATACAAGAGTGCGGGCTTTCCCACGGGGCGTCTGTCGAACCCGTCTTAAATTTGCTTCCATTCGCGTACACACCGGGGGTGGCACAACTCTGGCCCCTCTCCCCCCCCCCCCCCCCCCACCCCGCGCCTCCGTGTATCGTATAAAATCTTTATCGCCATAAATATGCCCGGGCGAGAATTTATAGCACACGATACCTCTCGTTATTGTAGGCGATCGGGCAACGCGAGTGGTTTCCTTGCGGTGTAGCCACTCACCGCCCCCCCCCCCCCCCCACCTCCTCCCTCTCGTACCTCTTCCCACCAGCCACCCTCTTTTCACCACGTCCAAGAGGAAACGCGGACGGCCGGGTTATTTATTAAAGTCGAGCGCAGTGTGGAAGGCTGAGTGCAATAAAAAAAAACGAAAAAAAAAGAAAAACGAACGAAAGCGAGAGGCGAACGGGTAGACAGCGCAGAAGAAGCGGAGGGGAAAAGGCGTTTATGCAAACGATCCCTGGTGCGGACGTCTATCGACACAAACGAGAACCCCGCGATCGCGCGATGTGCTCGTTCGTCTTTCACCCCTCACCCCTAACCCGTTTTGGTTGGCGGAGGGAAGGGGGGGGGGGGGGGGGTGGTCGACGTCGTCGTCGTCGTCGGGGTTCGTATCGGGAGCTCTTTCTTTGCCTCGACAGAGACGACGGGGGAAATGGGCGACGAGCGTGAGACGGAGAAAACTGGGATCAGAGAAAAAATTGACCATCCCCCCCACCTCCCCCTTCTGCCGCGCCATTTTCGACGTGTGTTGAGGAAAAAGACGCTACGTGGGTGTGAGCGCTATTTCACTTTTATTCCCATCTCCGATGCTCCACTCGGCCCCCGGGCCAAGATTTATGGAACAACGCGCAAGATATTACAGTGAAATAATGTAACAGGAATTGTGTGTTTCCGTTCATTAAATACGGATCTCGAGTGGCTCAGTGGCTGTAGACGCAGTCGCTGTTCGCCAGCGGAAAATATATAACCGGCGGGCATCACCATAATTTAGGGCTACTTTTATTCGAAATTCATGGCTTCGATTCGGATTTGTGGGTTTTTCGTTTAACCGACCCGGCGTATTTATATCGAATAATCGATATCGAGTGTGACGAGGCGCTGCGATGTGATCGCCGCAACGTGGGTGGCAGGATATTCGGAAATATGGCAACCGAGCACCTTTCTCGATCAACTATAGGACCTATAGATGACCTATAGCATACCGAGCTGTTTTGGAAAATATTTTGAACTTTAATAATTCTATATTCACACAAGTCGATAAAAACTTTTTCCTGTTTGACTTTGGCTGTCACTCAAATCGTAAAACGTATCCCAAAAAGCTATCCAGTGTCTCCACACACGTAATTATTCTACCGGAAGAATTCAAGTAGCCTGCGGAGCGCATCGAGACAACAGAGCACAGCGCTGGTACTCTCGGCGCGCGCGACAGTTTGTTTTTGAGAAAAGGCGAAAGATCGTGCCGCCGCCGTCTCTTATCTCACTCGGTGTCCGACGCGTCCGGTTTATCAAGCCCGAAGTTTACGGACTTCCTTCCGGCCGAGTTGGCCACGTCCGGCGTTCAGCGCCACCCAACGGCCGTGGCAATATACAGTCCGTGTATATACCGCGTGACATACTTCTCGTCCCTCGGCTCGGCGCTTATTTTCCACCTTTTTCCATCCCCGCCCACTCCACGCGCCCCCAGGAGGATTTTTCACGGGGAGCAACGTCCGAACAAATTATCTCGACGATTTCTTTTCTCCGCACGAGTTCCGGGCACTTGCAGCGCTCAACTCTCGCCCCCTATGCAAGACGCCCGGACTGACGCAAAAAGAAGGAACTTTCGACTCGAGAGTCTGCAGATTCGGCCAGAGCGCGTAGAGTCTCTTCCCGTCGTCCTTTTTCTCGTCTCGTCTGACCGAGAAGCCGTATGACAACGACGAGGAGAAAGAAGAAAACCCGGAAAACCCAGCAACCGAGGCTACACGAGTTCACGCTTTGGGAGGACGACTCTGGGTGTTGTTTCTACTGGGCGAACCGGCTGCTCTCTGTTTCTATCTCATTTTTCGTTATTTGTCTTTCATTGTGTTGCGCGCGCACCCTTAGCGCCCGAGCACTTACCTGGCGCTCTCGTGTTTTCTCTTTAAAGCTCCCCGCGAAAGGTACACCAAATGTGCGACCTCATGAGTTACTTCCGGAAAACAAAGCCGGGAATATCGACTTCCTTCGCGTTTGTGCTGAAAGAGGAGACGCGAGGTGGAGGATTCTCCTTCATGCTGATCGATTTTCAGGAGGTGCTTCGCGAAGGTGCGCGCCGCAGAGTGCGTTTCATGTGCATTGTACAGTGCGACCTGTGCAGACTGTTTGCGGTCTCCTTGTAGCCGAACTGCATGTTGTGCACCTCGAGTCCTTAGAAATTGTACGTTTGTGCGTCAGACAGCCTATCGTGAAACCGCGACTTGGGAACCCTTATCCGACAGTAGTGGTCAATCGCGGATTGTGAAGGTATGACGGTTGTGTATGCACACCCATCAAGGATTTGAGGAAGGTAGAAATTTCGACTCAGCCTGTGTCGAAATCAACGACTAATTAAGCAACATTTATACTACCAGTTCGATACTCATATACCGCATCTACCTTTCCTATTGTCCTGTCACTGTTGGCTTCCCAGCATCTCCTCCACAAGCCCCAAACTTTGCCCCATACTACACAAACGCAGTCCCTGAAAACTCGTCCAACTTCCACTTCGACGACAGTGGCGTCACCTGCTAATACACCATGACGAATGGTGCAAAACAAACACCAAAAACTCCCGACCCGAGCATCAATCCGCCCAGCAGCGAAAGGTACACCAATTACACCGTAGGCTCTATACACATTTGATTCCCCCAATTCCCGAGTCCACCTCCTTCATCACAGCCCCGAACAACGGCAAAGGAATGTAATTTCGTCCGTACTCTTTATCCCCGCAGAGTCGTCGTCGACGCACCGCGGAAAAATAATGAAAACCAGCAAAGAGGACCGCTCAAGGTCGACCCGCTGAAGCGAAGTACACGAACAAAGGACCTGCGCGCGAAGCGCATAGCAATCTGCTTCGTCGGCTTTGGTTGGGTTCGCGACGCACCGAAGTGGTCGTAATGAATTTGTCCTCGGCGTCGCGCTAGGCATTTCAACTATTTCTCCGCGCGTTTTGCCGTGTATGGAACACGTAGAGGCATCCCAGGCGTGCGATGTATATGCGTCGTATATGCGTTGCTCCAGCGAGTCTAAAAAAACAGCAGTGTCACACTTGGCCGTATGGCTAAAAACGCATCAGTGCGGAAACGGGAGCCAGCCCATAAGGCATAGGAAGACAAAGACATAAAATGACAAAGACATAAGAACATAACGCATACTATACACTGAGAAAAGAGATTTGTTGGATCAACAAATCAGCGGTCACCATCTGTCAAGACAATTGCTTAGTCAGCTCAACAATAGTTTTTTTCACCTCGAACATATCGCTTGTCTGCTGAACCGCGAAACAGTTGAAGAAACAAAAAAATGTGTTGCTCGAACCAAATTTTTATATTAGACAGCCGGTGGCCGCTGTTTTTTTGAACCAACAAATCTCTTTTCTCAGTGTATACATCTATACATACACATATTATTATATAACTAGAGACTTGAAATAAACCGCTTATCTTACAAAGGTACAGAAGGAATTTTATCTAAGGAGAACCTGGCGAAGTGCGCTCGTTGTGCACACGTTGCACAAGCATTGTTCAAGTCACAAGACCTCCCTCAATGTCCCTGTATGGAGAACCCCACGCCCACACACAAGGGGAGAAAACCAGGGAAATTTGTCCGCGCGCCTGTCTGCGCGCTCACACGTCAACCGCGTTGTAGACCTCCACCGCACGCAACGGGTGGTTTTACCCTCCCTCCACCGCCACCCCCATCGTTTGACAAGGCGACGCACCCGGTGCGGCTGTGTTCTACGCGGGCGAATACATACGCGACGAAGGGAGCTCTCTGGATGTGAGCTGCTTGCCGCGGGAGTGAAATTTCTATCTCTTCCCCGCGTCGCCCGAGTGGAGTGAGTTACTCGCGGATTAATATCCGTATCTTCCGTTCGTAGCCGCTCCGCTCTCGGGGGTTGCGCGTTCAATCCCACGTAACTCAGCCAGCCGGTGGCTCGTATCCCCGACCGCCTCGTGTGCTGCCAATCCTTTCGCCGGCTGGCTTTTGGATACGCAGTCGACGCGTTTGTGTGTGTATACATATATGTGCGGGGGTGGCGTTCGTACAGCTACACCAGCGGGATTCGAGCTACAGTCACGTGCAAACCGCCACAGCGGTATCATCGGGTGAGCTGGCGCACTTGGTAATCCCGTTGCTGCGTCGGCAACGCGACTTCGATTTATGACACTATATATGTTATTTCGACAGGATTCCAACGTTAAAGCCAGGGGGGAGGAGTGGGGGGGCACTACCCATCCACCCCGAACCCCTCTTCTTCGCGCCGGGTTGGACCCTTCACGAGTCTGGTCGCCTTCAGTCACCCCGCAATCCTTTCGTTTCATTCTGCGTCCCTCCAGCTTCCGCCCCCCTTCCGCCATTTCCCGAGACTCATTCAGCCTCGATATTCCTAGATGTCGGGTGTACTATATAAGCCCCGCCAGGTTCTCTTTGGAATTCCCGGACGCTCCTTAAGTCTCCCCTTCGTTCGGGTCCGTCTTTCATCAGGTCCCTTGCTGAGTCGGGTTCCAAAGTATCTTGCCTCAGTCCGTTTGCTCCTGTCTCTCTCTTTATTTTCCACGCGAGCTTCTCTATTTGTGATAGACCGGGAATTTTCCGGATTGCTCTGGTTGGCATTACGTCGGATAAATTTTCGGACGTCGCGGCCGGCGACGACGAGAGAGACCGGGGCGAGGGTGGAGTATATAGGGGATGAAGGGGGAGAGGATGAGAGGCGGCCGTACAGAACCAGATCCAGTCGAATGTAGCGCGGGAATGAATGGAACGAGGGGGGGGGGGGGGGGGGGGGGGGAAGAACAACGTATCCGGAGCGCGTATAATACGTAGGATATTCTCTGTCCCTGTGCACTCTGGTTGGGACGTGAAGTGGCCTCTACCCCGTTTGGTAGGATGAACCCGGGGTGGCGCGGAGCGAGGCGGAGAATTGAAGTTGGATGCGAGCGCGCGCCGAGGAAGGCGGACGGCAAGTATACCTGGGATTTCTCAAGCTCCGGAGGAGCCACGGGTCCTCACTGTCGATCCCCCGGAGACCTGGGAGTGAGACGACGACTAGAGAGCGCGCTGGCTCGAATGGGCCAACTTGCTGTTCGTGAGTGAGTGAACCTCCCGGCTCCTGAGCTCCTTCGCGCTCCCCCCGCTTACTCCCTCTCACTCTCTCGCCCTCTCTCTGTTCGCCTTTCTATAGACAAGATTCTCGCCCGTCGAGATACGAGTGTCCATTGAAATAACGCCGTCGAGTACCTGATGCTCTTGGCTGGACGACGATATCTTGCGGTATTCTCGTTACCGCGGCAACCGAGTCTCGCGACTGCTGGGACGATGATACCGAACGAGTCTCCTGGTGTGGAAGGGACAACGGGTGAGTTGGTCTGGCAGATTGGGTCTGGTTCACGTGTAAGCAGGAAAGAAGGAAATTGGCATAACGCGACCTGGTTTCGAGAGTGAAAAAGGGAATGGTAAGAAAATTGGTGTCCGGTCTGAGGTTTTGTAGGGAGATGAGGAAAAGAGGTTTTGCAGTATCCAAGACTTTCTAAGCGTCTAAGTTGAGTGTCCGAAAGAGTTGAATTTTTTTGGAGTGACACTTTGTGTCGAAAAGTGATGCTTTGGAATGATGCTGTTGTAGTTGTAGTCAAACTGCGATGATCACGATACCAGAGTCGCAATACGTATACCAAATCACATAAATTAATCCAAGAAACAGTCCAAGCTTAATAGCCAATATCCTTTTTCGCACAGCGCCTGGATGACTAGGCAAATAAAACCGTACACGAGGATGTGCAATCGCTTAGAAGATCAAACGATCTATATTAGCCGTGATAAAAAAGCCGATTGACAGCAGAATCCGAGTGGATGTTGAGGACGGGATAAGATTGCCGGTTAATTCCTCATGAAACGAGGCCAAGACTCTTATCGGGGGGTAAAAATGGAGCGGAGAGGGAGAGAAAGGGACAGAGAGAACGATGGTTGCACCGAGAGGTGCCGGTAAAGTGATACCTGGTGAACGGATATCCGTTCTTATCCGTGACTTCGCCCCGGAGAAACCGTCCCTGAACGTCACGAAGACTACATCAAAGCGACGTCCCGCCAGTCTACATGTACCTCACACACATTGTGCCAGTTTGCTTGTGAGTTCGGTTTGTGTGCTCCGGCATCCATAGATGGGAGGGCCAAATGGAGTGAGGCATGAACATAGTACAGCGGAGATCGAAACGTCGAGTAGCTTCGTGAAGGACGGATGGGAATCATTGAGCCGAGGAGGCCTCTGGGATTATCCACCCCGGCGAACCGTGTATTCTCTATCGATCACGCGGGAAACCTAAGAAGAAAGCCAAACCAACGACGCCACAAACAACATTCTCTTTCCCTTAATTAAACCCTCAGGCGTTGAGCAGGCTTTCCCCTCCCGACAAACCTCCGAATCCTGATTCGGACCACGACAAACCAGTCCGCGGACGACCCAAAAACTCATCGCAACAATTTCCAACTTGCCGATCCCTTTTTTCTCCGCGAGGAATGAACTTTTCCGGCAAAGACGACGAGTGGCTCGAAGTGGCTCTAGGAATTCCTCCGGCGTTTGACACAAGGGAGACGCCGTACTGCGGAAAGCCCGGGAAGGAAAAGGCCTGGAAACATCCCTTAATTCGTCCCGGAGTCCTTCGATCTTTTAGACCGTTGTATATAGGAGCGTCGGACTCTCGCTGAGAAATCATCCGGACTCTGACTGAGGGTGAGAGAGAGAATGGACATAAAGGGAGCGGAGTGAAAGTTCGGAAACGGCTTTTCACCCCTCGTCCGTCCTTCTTCCCTTTCCTACCAGTGGCTGCGGCTGCTTTTCTCCCCCGACCAGGAGCCATCAGTGACTTCGCCCTGGAGGACCAGGAATTCCGGAACTCCGGACGACTTCGAACTGACTCCCGGACTCGTTTCTAACGACGACGCGGAGGAAGACAGCGAGACGGGAGGACTATGGACTCCCGGCCTGGTCTTTTCCTTCTGTTGTAAAATCGGAAAAGAAAATTGCCAACAGAGTCGCTTGGGGGGTGTCCTAAGGGCGCATATTGTCGGGCTCTCACGACGCCCGGGACACCCCGCTCTTTAGCTGCTTCTGGTTGGTCGACGCGCATCACTACCTCTCATCGTTGCGATCCGCCTGCGCCTCTTTATACACACTTTTTTGCTCTGTGCCTCTTTTCCAGGGTGAAGGTTGAATCGTAGCGGAGCATTCCACTTTCTGTCGTAAAAATTTAATATTAACGATGCTGCTGAGCACAAAAAGCCGGCTGAACGGAGCTATCCACGGGTTCACCCTTAATTATTGAACTTTGCCGTTATTACGCTGCTGCTGCTTTATCTTCCTCCGCTCCTTCCTCTTTTTCTTCGCTCTTGTTATTTCTCTCGTTCGTCCTCGCTTGCGGAAAATTCTACCTCGCTAAGATTCTGCTCTCTCATGCGTCGCACACTCTTTCAACTACACTCCCTGCTCTTCAACTTTTAACACTCGCGGCGCAAAATTGAAATTTTGCATTGTTATACTTTGATGTGTTAGTTGATAAGTACCTATTCGCATTTAACGGTGAACAATAGATAATTAATTAGTGACAAAAGTATATGTTTTTAGGGTAACAAAATATTTTGCAAAGTTAACCAAATGATTTGGACATTCCGCAGGACAATTCAATCGTAATTGTTCTAACCTAAAAGATGAGTGCACATGTTGTCAGTATTTCCCTTACCTCAATCCTATTTTTTCCAGGTCTTCGAACGATAACGAAGCGGACGAAAAGACGTCGCATTGCTGACTAAAGTTTCCGGTTTTCATTGACTCATACTCAAAACACTATTTCTCTCTCTGCCTCCTGCATATCAGTATTAATCTTCGTAGTCAGCCCAAAATGCCACGAGAAACGTGCCTGAACGTCGGGTGAGTAAAATCTTCACGGCGAAGATACGAATGCGGCGACTGCACAAACGCATTTTCGGGGGGAAATGGACGGGGTAGGTGTATTAAAGACGCGTAGGAACTGCAAGCCAAGGAGACGCCGAGCTTTGAGAGGTGGGGTCGGGGGGGGGGGGGGGGGGGGGCAAAATAAGCCGGGTGGAAGTCGGAAGCCGGAATGTTTCGACGTGGCAGCAGCGTCAAGCGACGCCAGCGTCGACTAGTCAAGTAATTAGCGACTGAACCCCCTTCCTCTGTATCCCCCCGCTCCTGGTTCCCCCCCTCGTCGCGGAGCGGTTTATTAGCGCCGAAAGCGCTGAGAGAGCGGATAAATATTCGTCGGCGTGATATGTAACGAGTCGGAGAGAGACGGAGAGCTCACGGCGTGCTCGTTGGAATGTTGGAATGAGCAGGCTGAGAGGTGAAGTCGGAAAATGGGTGGGTGGAAAAGCAAACAAGGGTGCGAAAGCGTGGTTTTGGCGCCTCGGGGATAAGTCTCGAGACCCAAGGTATATCCTGGCTGCCTCCCCCCCCCCCACCCCTCCCCCACCCACCCAGGCGGCTCAAACCTAGGAGTCGCGCAAGCTCCCGACGCGACGGATATAACCGTGAAAGTAACGAGTACGAGGTCGCGCTCGAGAGAGGCACGTACCCCCTCCCCCTTGCCTCCCCCCACCTAACCCCGCACGTGGGGGATATAACTACGAAAAAGCCCTCTACCCTCCTCGACGTCACCCCTCACCAACGCGCCACGGCCACTTGGCGTGGAAAAATAATTGCTCGGTGATAAATTTCGAGTAATCGGGCGACCGCCGCGAGTTTCTATTCCCTTTCTCTCTCGCTTTTTCTTTCTCTCGTTCTCTCTAACACATTCGCACTCAAACGTAAAATTTTTGCCGTTTTTTTAAACGCCCACTCGCCGCGTTGCCGGGAGGTCGTTAGCGCTCACCAACACCGAATGCTGGAAATACCTTATTATTTTTAAATGGCGCCTCCAGAAGGAACAAACGGGAATTATTATTTTTATTATTATTATTAGATATTATTGTGTGATTAAATTTGTAGCGATAATACTAGGCTAGAGTAGTGCGTTGATTTTATTTTTAGATGATAGTTTAAACGCACCCTTTGGTATTTTTGGGACTGCGGAGGTTGGCCGAAGGTCGGTCGAGTAAGACGAACAGAGACTGATTAAGGAGCGTGAAAGGGATATCATTGATTTTAAATTGCCTTATTATATCAAAATGATGTCTGAAGCACGAAGAAATGGAATTTACTTTTACGTTGGAGCGTGATTGGAATGTTTCTTGAACGATGGTAAAGAGTATGCTTATTTAATTTTTAGCAAGGGTATAAATGCACCCTTCGGTGTCCTTTGGAATTTTGGCTTCACCGTCCATCCTTGTTGATGATAGGAGAAAGGGGGGCTGGTTGAGAGCGAGAAAGAGACAGAGACAAAGAGGCTGGTATCTGAAGCAGCTCGTGGCAGGATACTCGAGACTGTCGTACCATAAATTTCGAGAGGGCCGAGAGAGCCGGTTGTAGGTTGGAGAGGAGAGTTCTGTAAACAGCGTGACGTCCAATGGAAAGGAGAATTGCTGATGGTGTCAGGAAGGGAAGGTCGAAACATACGGAGAGGGCGAGAGTGCCTGGAAGGGCGAGAACGAGAGAGCGTAAGAGGGATGGTATGGCGCGGGGCTCCGCGTTATTACGCAGGGTAGATCGACGAGGGTATAAGAGTACAGTAAAAGCAAACTTCGCAGCCTCGGAAATATATCGCCAGCGAAAAAGGTTCACCATACTCCGTGGACTGGGTCGTTATGCCGTCAACGGCGAGGAAAAAGTTGAATCGATTGATGAGAATATAACGAAAAATAAAGGCAACGCCAAAGTGCTCGCTCGACATACAAAAGTGATATGGATGTAGGTTCGAATATGATTGGTACTACGAAAAAAAGAAGCATGTCATTTTAGGCAGTTTTTGGTCCCGAGGACCAAAAATCGCCCAAATCGAGGTCACGACATTTTTCTTGACTTATATTTCTTGACTTAAAAAGATGATATTTTACTCTTTACGCCAGGAACGTCGAAGATATCACGTCAGCAGTCAAAGGTAAACTATTCCGTTCAAAGAGGTAACACGCCAAAATATAGATATTCTGAACTCACCTATCGCCGTAGCTGATCACCCCATAACGACGTCTTCCGTCTAGTTACGTTGCGAGCGAACCGCGATGATTCTCATACCTGCAATACCCAATAAGTAGCCTCGTTATAACAGGTACATACGCTTTTCTCTTTGAGAACATTGAGCTCGAGACGTTACCCGTGGAAACTCGAGCATAGAAAAATCCTGGGCTCCATGGAAACGCAAAGGGACCCAGCTGGAAGTGTTATTTCCACCTTTATTTTGACGGAAAACCGTCTTTTGTTCCCGGCAGCAGAAGAATTATTTTCTGGGATGTTCCCGAAGTACGTACCGCAAAATATTATTTTCATGGAAAAAGGCTTCGCTTGGTAGAAAAGGTATGAGAAAAGCGTCGGGATATCTCAAGGCAAACGAAACTTTGGGTAACAAAACTATCCTCAAACTCGCACCTATAGAACCTGTAGGCATTCCAGGAATCCGGCTTTCGACCAAGTTCACGTGCATCCCGTTTGCTGTGAACTTGGTCGCGAAATTCCAGATACGTAATGGAAATATGCAGTCTCTGTCGTCATCAACAAAGCGGATCCGTTCGCTTCCAAACTGGTTGAACATAATGAGTTCTGCCTTTAGGGCTCCGTAAAAAAAAATGAAAATAAAATACGTACCTAGCTCAATAATGAGGCTCAAAAAAAGACTGACTCGATCAACAAAACTTAATTTCCTCCAAAGTCATTCGCAGTCATAACTCATCAAAATCAAGAATATCGTCTTTAAGAATATCCAGCAACTCAAAAGTATCCTACTCGTTTCCGCCAAATTCAGTTGAGCCATCCAATCTCTCTTTACGCTGTAATAAAAGACCCGGGAGAAAGTGACAGAAGCTAAAAACCGTTCAGCGAGCAGCCCGTTAGCAAAAACCTTGCGCGCCACCACGTCGTACACATATACCACCCCTGGTTGTTGGTCCGGTAAAACGTATATAGAACGGTACACAGGGCTGCGGGGGTTGCACGACGAAAGGTTAAATTTAACGAAACTTGAAACCGCCGTGTTCCCCGACGACCCCCTTTGGTGGGCCCGGCGAAGCAAGTCCGACGGTAACCCGGATGAATTTTACATGAAGCCAGGAGCACCGTCCTCCCCAAGTATCCTCTCCCCGTGATGGTGCATCCCCTCTCGCCACGGTCACCGGACATATACGGAGCGGCCACCCAGCTTCCTTTAGCCCAGTTAGGTAGCTGCGGAGTTTAATGGCGGCAAAAAGAACTCGGGCTCTGCCGTTGGCTCGTTAAAAGGAGGATCACGGCACCGACGAGTATCGCCCGTCTCTCCGCACTTCTTTCCTCGCCACCGAGATGATATAGAACCCTGGGACATGTATATAGACGCATATAGCAGCGTCAACAGAAGCGAAGGTCTCAGACAGCTTTGGTACCTCTTCTATCACGGTAAGCTAAATATAGAAATGATTCCCAGTGACATATAGCAATCGCTATGGAGATGGGGAGGTGGGTTCATGTTCCAATTGCGAAGTCGGTTCTTTGCATTAGAATCTTTAGCTACACTAATGATTCTGATGATAGTAACTATAATGTTTTTCATATACTTCACTGAGAAAAATTAGCAGTTGCAATTACCAATCATCGGTTCGACCTACGAAAATATTGGTTGCAGTTACTAAAATATTGGTAGCTCTGACCAACGATTGGTAATCACAACTATTAATTTTTTTTTCAGTGTTAACAAGACTTTTTTCTGAGGTACTTAAATCTCCATACTAGGAAACTAATATTTTCACCAAGCTAAACATGATTTCATCTCGTCCATCGAATATCGAATGCAGTCCATGCCAAGAGCATGCATCCGCAGCAAAATATTTTTCTCATCACACAACTGATCATCCTCCAAGGGTATCGACAAATAAATCCCAAGACCTACGCACTAACTTTATGATTAATAAGCGGATCTGAGAAACGCTATTTCGCTTTTCTATCCGTTTACTGCTTCTGCCTTCTTTGATGCTGCTGCTGCTTGCCACTGCTGCTGATGTTGCTGTGTATCTCACCCCTTTGAATAGCGCGGTTGAGGTAGCCGTTTTCCCCTCTCCCGATCCTTCCACCCCCGCAACACTGAGGATACCCGTCTCCGGGTCTCCCTGCGGTGTGCGTCGCGCGCACGCGGATGTCGCCGTTTTCTTCTCTCCATAGTTCACGAAGTTCGAGAACTCGACCGCCCTTCGGGCACGTTCGGTCCCGCGACGGCGGCGGCGTCGGCTACGTCGACGAGACGAGGACGACGCGGCAGTCGCGAGACGCGCCCCGAGAACGGATAAAAGGATTTCCAAGTTTCCGGCAGGTGGAAGTTCCTTCAATACGCGCGGTTATGCCCCGAGGTATCGCTCCTTTTCTCTTCCCCGTCTATCTCCACGGTTTTCGCCTTTAACCCACCCCCCCCCCCCCTCCCCCTCCTTGCCCATCGCCTCGTCTGCCTTCACCTCCCCCACTCGCGGTAAACTCGGCGCCTCAGGTATTTGCGATTCGCAAAACGATTTCGGTATCCAACCGGCAGTACCGGTATTCTAATATACCGACGCCCGGACGACGAAGAAGGAGAACGGGACATGGTTCGTGCGAGGAAAAGGGAACCTCGTGAGCTCTCGAGCACTATTTATTCGTCGCGAGATCGATTCGACGTGGCAGCGGCTCCATGCGAAATGCGGCACAACAGTCGTGGCGGCAACGAAAGCGCCATGCGACTTGCGCTCGGTTGCCGATTCGAAGGATTGTCTACCCGGAAACCGGCGTCCCGAGAGCAAAGCGCGCGGAGAGGCAGAGAGAGTCTCGCGAACTCGCAGCTACTATCTCGACGTTATTTATGCATTTTAATGTTGTGCCCTCTTCGAAAGCTCGGCCGACTCGGCTATTCGTCTGTATGGTTTATGCCCGCCTACACTCTGGCCCCCCTCCCCCCCCCCCCCCCCCCCTACCCTCTTACCCTTCTCGCCTCTCGCGCTCCCCACGTGCTACCTTGGTTATGTATTTATGGGAGACCGGGGCTTCGTGGGGCACATACAGGACGGACACAATGCTTCCGGGAGAGAAGTATAACATCGTGTTGGGATTTGGATGAAATGCACCTGGACGATATTTCTCATTGTTTTGCAAGATAAATGACGAACTCAAAGATTTGCGCTGTGAAGAGTGAGAAAGTGGAAGATGCAATTTTATTTTTTTTGCATTTTTGTTGACTCATGCAAAGTGATGCAGACGAATTTGTTAACCCTACTATTCGACCCTACGACTAAAAAAAATTGAAGGATAAATTTTACTCGAGATATTATCATTAGGCTTTCTGATTCAGACTCAGATTTCAATTTTGACTGTGGAGCTATTTTTCTATGTTAATTATTTTTCTGTTGCCACAATTGACTTCATTGTTTTATGTAATAAAATCGGCAATTTAATTGGAAGAAGCTATTTAATAATTGCCAGGAACAGCATTTTTTTTTTTTTTTTTTTTTTTTTTTCAGTGTCAATTTCGGAAATCATTTCTGCAAGCCTCAAATTTGATCCAACTGACCCTGGTCAACAGTTTCCGCGTTAGCTGCCCGCCCGATCTTGTACATATATATGTACAAATGGCCGATGCTCCGTATATCGTATCTAGCCCCGCGTGGGCGGTATATACCGCGATGGCGTACGTTGTGTGCGCACCTCCGACCTACGTAACGACACCACAGTATGTCTCGGTGTATCGATGCGAGATTGGCCGGGCATCGGAATTTATGAGCCAACCTTCGTACTCCCCATTTCGCCTAAGCTCGTAAGCGATCACCGGTGTACGGACGACTGACGGATTCGTGATTTATCAAATTTATGGACGGGGCTCAGCCTCGAAAAACTGACCGTAGATAAAAACCAACTGTCGCAAGAGATTAAAAGCGAGAGAGAGAGAAAAAAAAATGCCCGTCTCAATTCATTAATTCACAAAGCTCTCGACGTGTAAATTATTAACCCTCGGCTCTCGAAAACTCGCTCGACAGTTCCAGACTCGTTAATATTCCAACGTTTCAGCTCGAAATAATCGATGCTCCGGAGACGCGGGCATTCCATTCTATAACGACAAACCAGAAGAGTACGAAAAAAAAAATCTCGAAACGTCGAAAAAATAATTTGTCCCAAAAATAAAGACGCAAAAAAGACCCGGCGAAAAAAAAACGAAAAATAATTTGCTGAAACAGCAGTAAGAATTTTGTTACCTCCGATCGAGCGAAAAGTGCATCATCATCGTTTATTTTCTACCTATGCAAAATTTTTTCTTTCCTGTCGGCTCTTACAAATTTTCGCCGCAAAAACCCGGTGATCACCCTACAAAACACACTTCTCACCACCGCCGTTCGAATGTCGTAAATAATTTGCCGGAGCAACCCGCAAGTATATATCTCGAATTTCAATATAGTTTTCGAGTTGTTTGCTCGCGGTTTTTGCCCACAGAGGCCGCTCGCCTGGAGAGGAGAGAGGAGACGGTCGGACGCGCTGAGCGCGCGCTGCGACATATCGACGTTTCTCGCGGTCGCGGTCGCCGTATACTCTATCCGATTAATTCGAAGCCACGAGCAATGAATTTTCCCGTGCGCTGCGCTCGGCCCTCGCGACTGCGGCGCCCAAGTTCGACACTCGAAACGCGCGGCGGCTCTGTGTCTATGTGGTTACGATCGAGACCGAGAGAGGAAAAAAATTGCTTCAGTATCGACGCTCGATTGCGCGTACGCAACCAAGCCCAAGTCCCAAGTACTCGAGCAGATCGAGCAAGCCGAATTGTCCACGGACAATTGGCTGGAAGGCAATTTTCTGTTCTCTCTCTCCTTTCTCTTAACGTTCGTCCTCCTCGTTCTCACTATATTATAAAAATATCTCGCCGCCGCCGCTGTGTCGGATAATTGAGCAGGCCGGGGTCAAATGACACGCAGGATTAATTTAGATGAGCTTAAGTTTGAGCGAGAGAAAAAGATTTGTTTATTTCGTGCCACACTGAAAAAAATTAATAGTTGTGATTACGAATCGTTGGTCAGAGCTACCAATATTTTAGTAAATGCAACCAATATTTTGGTCAATCGAACCAATGATTGGTTATCGCCACTACTGATTTTTTTCAGTGCATGGGATGATATCCTCTAAGGTCACCGTGCCATCAAATACAGATCTTCGCATAACAAATCAATAAAAAGATAATAAACCCAAAAATTCGCAAAATACAAATGAAATACAAAGAAAAAATATACAGAAAAATAAAAAAATCATTCTCAACAATATTAGGTGAGGTTAAGTTAGGTAAGGTCGAGGAGGTCGAGCAAGCCGGAATTGTCCATAGACAATTGGCCGGAAGGCAATTTTCGGTGCCTTCACTTCCTCTCTCTTACCGTTTGTCCCCCTTTCTCTTACCGTTCGTCCGGCTTTGTATATATATATAATATATGATGTACAGGCGACTCCCGAGGGACTCTTGGCAAGCTCACGGCTAAGAAGTTGATCGATGTCGCGGTGTCCGCGCGTTCCCCACCTTCCCCCCCCCCCCCCCCCCACCCCACCCCACCCCTGGTCGCCCCACGGCTCGGCGCTCACGCCCCCGCACCGCATACAGCGCACAGCGTGAGCCCCCTGAAGGGGGGATGTTTTGCCCATTGGCGCACGTGGCAAACCGGGTCGCACTAATCTGGAGAAACGAGCGCTCCAGGAGAGCAGCAGCAGCAGCAGCCGCGCCGATACCTCGATATTTAGAGTTATTGCTCGAGACTCCCACTTGGAAAGCTCCGCGCTGCTGTTTCAGGTCGCGCCGCTTGTAATCGCTGTAACACCCGGTTTATTGCCTCGCACCCATTAACCTTACGCGCGGTAGACGCCGTGCAGTGTATATTATATGCACTGGTATATATAAAGTGCGCGGACAATACGCAGACTGATATTCATACGTAGCTGAGAGGGGGAGGGGGGTTGAGCGGTGTCTGGTGGTCGAACATTTTCACCGAAGAAACGAGGAACGTTTTTTTTTTGGGTCTTTTGACAGCTGCGGAATTAATTCACTTCTTTGGGGCGGCATTTCCGGCCTGTACTTCTGATTGCACGCGGGTGTTTGTGAACTCGCGGCTTTGTCTTTATCAGAGAAGTTACACGCGGTTGCTGTAATCATGACCGGGTCCCGTTGATTTGCGAGCTCGTGGAAATTCGGGGGGCAAGAAGGTGTAGCGATGAAATGCAGTTTTTCGGGCTGCGTTCTGGCGGCATTCTCTTCGTTCAAGAGTTTTCTTTCGAATGCAAAAAAAAAATCCCGATTATATTGATCCAACGAAAAATTACACCGATTTTAGTAAAGTGTCAAAATTGGGAAAAAGTGAAAAATCGTTTTTCGCGTTTTTCTCCTCAATTTTTTTATTTTTCGTGCAAAAACTGGTCATATTTGGAATCAGCGGAAAATTTCCCATCGAATAGGGTTTTAAAACTTCGTTAAATCGAACATTTTTTTTTTTCGCCGAAAATCGCAAGGTTCTTCCCTACGCTGGCTAACCTCCGACCGCGCGCGTATGCGCGCATCATTGTTCCTACTTCGTATAAATAATAACACGTTCCGCCAATCAATGCGCTTGCGACTTGACAGTCACCGGGCACGATATCTCCGTGTCCGAAAATTGCTTAAACTTCCCCCAAAAGTCATAAACATTTCCGGCGTTGCCGGTCGCCGTTTCAATTCACCACAGTTGCACGACCCCCGCAGGCTCGTGGTGCATTCCGGTGCCTTCCAGAGAGCGCAAAGTAATTTCGATGCAGCGGTGCAATCAGCGTTACAAGCTCGGGAGATGAAATGCGAGAAAGAGACAGAAATGTGAAAAAAGCAGAAAAAAAGCGACGGAAACAGAGGCGATAATAAAGCGCCGCAGCACAGAGAGAAAGAGAAGGACAGAGAAAAAAACGGAGTAAGAGAGTAGAAGCCAGAGCGACGCACAAATCACAGGCTGCGTGGTGCTATTTTCGTGAATAATTTACCCGCGGTCGGAACGAGCGAGTTCGAACGATTTTAATTCACGTTCTCGGTTCGTGGGACTCGATACGAAGCGAAGCGACTGGCAAAGGGCGAGCAGAGGGGTCGTCTCGCTCTATTCCTCGCTCCCCTCTCACCTCTTCCTCGCTGTGTTGACGTGTAAAAAAGCGAACGAACGGAAAAAGCCCTCGGGGTTCTTACGGTTCACGAGACCCGCGTGGCCCGTGTGGGGGTAACAGGCTTGTGGCTCCATCGCATTACAAATGTAATTTATTTCGCCTCACCTTCTGGAGATTCTTATCGTCTGACAGCCCGAGCTTATTTAAACGTTATACGTTTCAATGAAATGGTCCCCCCCCCCTTCCTCCCTCCCCCCCCGCCGCGCTCCACACCTCCACCCTGAGAACCCAACGACTTGTGCCATTTTTTGCCCCCGAAACGCGGGTAACCCTCAGCCCTCGACTGCGATATTATACGAAAAGCGCTGAAAGGACCCCGAGAGCCCATGTACTACACACAACCTATGTACTACATTCGTAACTTTGCGCCAGGGCGACGAATATAAGTGAGTGAACGCGACGTCCGCGTCGCCCCCGCGGGGGCGGAATGGAAATTCATGGTTAATAGACCAGACTAAGTAATCGTGGGGGGGGGGGGGTGTTGGAGGGTGGAAGGGTGGCCCCGTAGCAGGAAATGCGACGGGTCCGACCAGCCAGAGCGAGTAATATCCTCTCGGAAACCGCAGAGTGCTGCGACGAAGGGAGACACCCGATAGAATTTGCAAAGCTTTGCGCACTGATTTTTTTCGCATTCATTATTTATCGAGGGGCCGAAACGTCGCGAGCATTCAGGTCACAGTGGTGGCGATATTTTTTGCCGAGACGTTAAATTTGGGAATGGATTAAAAATATAGGGGTAAAAAAATAAAAACTTCTGAAGCAGCGAAAAAATGTCATAATGTTGGATATAAAAAACGTACCTGAATTTGATGATGAATTTTAAAAATAAAATAAAAGCCAGTACCCACTATTTTAGAAGGCTAATATCGTCGTAAGCGAATAATACCTGAAGTTATTTGTCAGTTATTTATCGGCGCAAAAATGCCGTTTCCCGATGGATTGACCCGGTTGACTTACATCGCAGAACGATTGCCACAACAATACGATAATCACGATAATCCGGTGCAAACGTCGCAAATAAAATTGTCGAAAGTGTATTATTTTCTTCGGCGAAATATTTGAAATACCTCGTGACTGTCGTACCCGCGGGTATAGATTTTGCCAGTCGGTATATATACGACCGGGGGACCCCAAGTCGAGCTCAGTGTGTTTGTACGTTGCGTGCGAGACAACCGGTTATTAACTTATTGCATCGACTCACGGATACAGGTATAATGCACCCGGTGTCCATGTTGACGTGAAGCTTTTTACGAGCCGCGCGCCGGTGGCTATGTCTGCGCAGCTTTTTGCAATCGGAACTGCCTGGCTTTTGCCCCCGCGCGCGATGGCGATCGAATCACGCGAGATCCATGCGGGTTCGCGCATACAGGAAAATAACAGTTGCAATAATGAACACGAAACGCTCAAACGATTATTTTTTTTTGCCTCGGTGGAAAATTTTTCAGACTGCACTGTTTGTCCTGCGCGCGCTTGCTAATCGAATTTCTGGAAAAAGGTGTATCAAGTTGTACTGCGGATGGCACAATTCGTACAGCAAAAACGACGAATCCCATTCGTTCGCACGTTCAGGTCGAAAATGTGGGATTTGTTTGACTGCAATAGTTGGACTTTGACAGTTTGATCGGTGCAAATTCTTTTATCGAAAATATTTTTGAAGTACAATTTTTTTAATAAAAAAGATATCAGTATCAAAAATTTCTTCGTGACCGATTTTGGGTGACTTTTGTTGCGACACATTTTTCCACAATTATCCACAAGCACGTCAAGAGTCGTGGAGGACTTTAAAAAAACACAACAATATCGAACCCACGATCCCAGATTTATCAAAACCCTGCGTCGCTTTTCGTCTACTCGGCTAGTTTATTATCCCCGAAATAGTACAAAAAAGCCTTCGTCCCTCCCAGCGATTTTTCCACGCAACTTGGCGGCGCACAGGCTGTATAAATTATTACCATTCCGCCATTTTGGACGAATATCGCCCGGCAAAAATACCGCGCTCGCGCGCTCGACTGTCGCAAACAGCGAGCGTAGATATAGCGGCGAGTTTACGCGACGTAGGCGAGAGAATATGGATGCCTACCAACATAAGCGTGTTATCGCGCCCTTATGATGAACGCTGTGGCTAGTCATGCGAGGGAGATTATCCTCGTGTGGATGCGATAGCGAGCTGATGCTTCCAAGGACCCAGGAAGGGGTTGGTGGGGAAGGGGACGAGGTGAGGAAGGGTGCGAAATCGGGAGGGGGGTGAATATGCGAGTGAGTGAGCTTGTGACTCGGCGAGACGAGGGATGCGGAATATGAGCGCCCCCGCGATACCGTTCGAGCAAGCCTAACCGAAGATAACGCTTTCGTCGGAAATGGTTTCCAAGGTCGTGACTGTAACAGCTGAGCGACGAAGGGGAAGGCAGGCAGACCGAGGGGGAAGGTTGGAACCACCCCAGCGCCCTAAACCTTTCAACCGAAGGTACATATAGGCATACATGGCACCTGCAATGAGCGACATCTATATATATAGTGCACAGTATTCTATATCCGGTGTGGCAATAGCGTGTCTACCGGTAATACGAAAAGTCGTCCACATGCCAATAGCAATCTTCAAGCTCTTCGATCGTGGAGGAACCAAAATGTATTTTTTGCATCGAGTATTTTTGTTGCATTGAAAATATTTGGGGATGGAGACGTGCTGACGTTGAGAGACGTTAAGGTGTCTAAGATCTCTTAAGTTCTCAACACTGGGCCAGCGATAGG
Organism: Itoplectis maculator; assembly: GCA_964034905.1. Classification (NCBI taxonomy): domain Eukaryota; kingdom Metazoa; phylum Arthropoda; class Insecta; order Hymenoptera; family Ichneumonidae; genus Itoplectis; species Itoplectis maculator. Next base: position 10,458,142 of record OZ035857.1, read on the forward strand.
TCCAAAATTATCGTGTGGTAGATTTTTAAACAAATTAGTGATTACGTTTGCATCAAAACGTAAATTTAGCTTCGAATAGGATAGGACTCTGTGATGAAGTTGATAGGTGTCACGTTGCGCCGCGGTCACGTATTTTCTCGTGTCATGCTAGAAGACATCGCCGAGATCAGGTTTACTAAAATACGACCACATTAGACGATTAGATTGTTAGCGATGATCTACCGTATAGCGATTCGCAGCAACTCCGCGCATTCGACAGTCGCATCGCCGGTTTGTCATGATTATTCGCGAAGCGTCGATGTGCCTCATTAATATTGCTGCATACGTCGCGAAGTCGACGGTCGCCCTGGTAACGCACGCTAAGCCTCGGAGCCTCATAGCAGTTGCCAACGACCGCTGGATTCTCTGCCAGAATCCGAGAGATCAACGGACCCGGACGAAGAATGACGACGACGAGAATCAAAAACCGACTGCGATCAATCGACGTTAAAACGTGTCCTGCAATTTGGCAATTTGCTCCAGTTAAATGCCAACGGCAGTGAAAATTTAACTCCTTCCTTTGAATTTCCCTCACAGCTTTCCAGAAAAACGTCATTACCAGAAGTGACTCTTAGCTCGCCGAGTCATCAATTTAATAATCCATCCGAGGTTAAACGCGAAGTAGAAAGTGAGGCAAACGAAATAAAAGGGTTGCACTCGTTGCTTTTTGTGGTTTCCTGAAATGAGTTCCCGCTCCCCGGGCAGCGATGCCCCCGCATTGCCGAGGGAAATTCGTTTTGTATCCTGGACAATTGCAAGCCGAGCTGGAAGAAAGCGTTAAGGGTAGAAAGGAGCGCTCGGAGGTTGAGAAACCGAGGTTGAGCGAGAGAAAGAGACGGAAAGAGAGAGAGTGGCAAGAAGCAGGGCAAGCGGGTTGGGGGATGAAAAACGAGTTTCTGTATAAATAGCGCCAGAGTGAGAGAAAGTCTGATTAACACCATGAAATATTTAAAGCGCAGAGAGCTGAGTTTCGCGTGCGAGTTTCGGTCTGGGAAAAGGAATGTCTCGTCCGCTTAAAAATGTTGTCTGGATTTTAAGTTTTTTTTTTTCGAGAGAAACAAATTAATAGCAAAACCCAAAACATCAGCTTTTCTATGATTTTTTATATGATTTTCTATGGGAGCATCATCATAATTAAAAGTAAACTTACATTTCCTAATATTGATGATAACCAACAAGCCACGAAACTTCAACATTTTTCACGAGAAACAAAAACAACGGTAAAACAAATGCGGTTTACAATTTTTCGTATGTCCGGCATGCAACGCCTTCCAACGATGTACGATTGTATTCCGAACCCAGTACAGTTTTCTGCGCCATGAGCAGTCTCAGGGGAAAACTCATTCCCCGCGAACCCGTCGTAATTCGTTCATCCGATTTACAACCGCGGCGAGCGCGGGCGAGTTTCGCCCCCTCGATGTAAATTCCAAAGGCGCGGAAAGTCGGCGTGACTCGCAGAGTCGAAATATGCTGCATCGAGGGGTCGAGAAAAACGTACGGCTCCGCTGGTGTTGAGTCGAGTTTAAGTTGAATACGTGTCCGCTGTCGTGGCATCGCCTTAGGGCGAGGGAGCCCCCAGATTTTCTTTATGGTCACGCGAAAAGCCAACCGGGACGGAGGGCGACGCGCAGACCGAAGGACGAAAGTTGGCGGGAATGACGAACGACGAAGGGCACCGAAGCTTCTAACGTGCTTGTCGTACACGTGTGTACGTCGAAAGGGGCACTTACCATCCTGGATTACACCACTCCGGCATTAGGAGTGATGCATTATGCACGGGGCATCTACTCTGCATCGACCCGGCTTTCTAATCCTCCGCCGCCGGTATATATATCCTGCTTGCGGACTTGTCTAATGGACCAGTGATCTCTGTAAGTGCTTTGCGAAAACAATCGATGCGCAACTAACGAATGTCTTGCCTCTCGAAAGATCAACTAGGATAGATGTACCATTAGTGGCCACTGTACCTATTGTGGCCATTTTTATTTATTTATTCTTGAAATTATTTTTTCTCCATAAAAACGTGTTGACGTTTCGAACAAATTTATATAAATTTACCGATTGAGCTACTCGACGTTTTTTTTTATGCCATTAAATGTGTTGTTTTATTCCTTTGAATATGATGGCCACAATCGGCCCTAAAGTGGGCAAAAACGGTACGTCTACCCTTATACAAACCTCTGCTAAAGACTTTCGAGTTTTGCTATCAAAGATCGAGATTTGTATTGTTGCTAAACTATCCACGTTTGGATTTGAAGTGTGATATCGTGATTATTCATTGATGGACGTAAATCGGTCAAGATATAACGGGATAGATTCCACTGAATCAATATCCAATCTCCAAGTGAATTTGTACGTCTCTTCCAAGTGGTGGAAATATGTACACTGGAAGCTCTCACATATTACGTTCAGCTAGTTTACGTGGGCAAGTGGTGGGGACAATTCGAGTGTTCTCATTGGAGCAGTCGTGCTGCTTCGTGAACGTGATTGGTCCTTCACTTAGCTTACTTGGTCCGCATTAAGTAACATGTGAGAGCTTCTACTGTATTAGGAAAAAAACGCAGTGGATAGGTCGAAACGAGAGAAAAAGCTAGATTTGGACGATGGATTCATGGATATTATGCGCGAGCCAACCACGGAAATAGAGTACGAGAATAAAAATTTCAGTTCCTCATATCTCCCGGTTCAATCACACGTGGACAGTGTACCGTGCAACATATACTCAACTGCGCTTCACCTTATTTCGGTACGACGGATTCTCGTTATCGGACTATGGACCACTCGGTCAGAAGTGCTACCCGTGGTTTCGCGATATCTCACTTCTAGATTGGTTCTTTTGTATGCAATATTACAAAGTGGGCAGACGTGTACCAAGATTGAAATGTTGCGAAATGGTTCCACGAATACACTCCGAGAAAAAAGGGCTGCGAAAATGAGATTCACAGCTAGGAACATGATAGTTCTAACTATGCCAGTAACTATAATAACTGCAACCGTTGCTATAAAGTTATGTATCTATTACAACTCATGTCCATTTTTGTAGGAAATAAACAAAATTGCCACCGATAACAGTTTCGTCTCTCCCTCACATTGTTTTCTTGAAGTACAAATTGTAGGTACTTACGAATCGCCCACCTTTAGCCGTCCTCGAAATATCAAACGTCATTTCCACTCGAATTAACCTCCCCCCGAGGTACAGTCGCCGAGTTACAAAAGACTCGCTTTGCCCAGCACCCAACTTCAATCCGTGATCGCCCGACATCGACAATGGAGTTCGCGTCAGCCAAGTTCTTCAAATCTGTGCAATCGTCCTTCGCCGGTATCACCCCTTCCAACCCCTTCCCTCCCTCTTCCACCCCTTTCCTTCTTTTAATTCTTTGCGCTGCTTTCTCCCCCGGCAGAAGACAAACCTGCGACCTTCGTCACAGTCGCGTCCGAGGGAGAAACGAAGACAGCAAGACGAAAAAAAAAATCGTGCCCGAAGAGACAAGAAAAAAAGAAGAAGCAGAGTGGCCGGGAAGAAAACTTCGTAACGCGGAAAAGTGGCAGACCGGGAAGTAAAAAAGAGGGAGCGCGCGACGGGTGAAGAACCCGGGCGTCTCTCGCGCCCTCGAACGAAATCCTCTTTGCTTTTACTTTTTACTTTATTCCTTCCGAGAGCAATCGGAAGAAAAGGGATCTCTTCGCGTCTACTCGGAGAAAGGAGACGAGTTCCCTTCGTTTACACTTTCCCGTGTGTCTCGCGGAGAGTAATTCGCGGCTGTCGGTAAAGACGCTAATTGAGACAAATTAGGCTCCAAATAGAAAGCTGTCGGAGGGAGAGAGAAGGAGAGAGAGCGAGAGAGGGATAATGGAATCTACAAATTTCTGGGTTCTTGTGATCTGAGGGGAGAAGCGCCGCCACCGCATTACCATCGTAATATCAGCTACACCAGGAAGACGGACGGCTGTGACAGGCTGCATCCAGTTAATTGCAGTGTTTGATCACAGAATTACCTTGGCAAACTAGCGTATCCTATATACATATATCTATATACTAGCTGATCCGCATTTGCCTCGGGACTGCGCGTTCAGTACATAAGGCAGTACTCGCGTTTGGATCGATACTTTGCATAAGACAACTCAGCGATGAACATCCAGACAATATCCAATATATTGGAAGCTCGTATTATTGCAAACTCGGGATTAAAATTTCCGAGTTCGCAACGAAGAAAAGACGCGGTTGATCCTATATGGTGAACTACACAGGACGCATCAGGGTCACTTTGCCTCGGGGGCAAAAGGTGAATTTTCGAAAGTTTGCCCAGCGCGACTACGCTGAGTCACTTTGCAGGAAACTTTGTCCACACTTTATCAGACACTTCGGAGGGGGGACTTTGGCGCAGACTTCGCGCACACATTATGGCGGAATTTTGTACTTTGTCTTGAATTCCGTTGCACACGTTATCGGACACCTGCAGACGTTTGCTGTAGACTTAGGCGCAAGGTTTAGACGTACTTCAGTCCACACGTTTGCGTAGGTTCTTTGTGAGGTCGAGAATCTTCAAGATTCATCTTTGCTGAAGACATCCAATTGCAGGTGTTTATGAAAAACTTCATCCGAACGTCATACAAAAATTGCAGACCCTGTCCAAAACTTTGCTCAGATAAAAATCCAGATTCTTTGAATTGTTCCAAAATACAAGTCGACAAAATAGACAGTCACACTGATCAGGCCCTGGCTGAAGGCTTTGTAATCCGCTCTTCAGTCCACTTAAAAAATTCAGTAGACATCGCAAGCACCTTCAAAATTTATTTTCGCACAAGAGCATCAAAGCTCCAGCTTTTTTGTCATTTGGTCGGATAATCCGGGCAAGCGATGCGGATGGCTCCTTCATGAGCAGTGTACACGGAAGTTCCAGACGATATAGAGGACCGGCGGCTGAGTCGATGAAAACCGGGACGACGACGCCGGAAGAAGAAAAGTGGCTATGGTATAGATACACTCGAGAAGGAGCTTTAAGACGGCAGACGATACGCGGTGGTCGGGGTCGACGGGAAAAGCAGGAGGACTCGGGACGAGAACCGCCGCAAGTTTGCAGTGCGCCGCCACGAACGAGGACGAACGACGTTTTAATCATAAGTCCCTTAATCTCTTAATTGTGTTTTGTAAACAAGACCACGGCCTTATCTATAATTGCGTTACGTAAGAGCTTCATGCCGCTGTCCTTTCCCCCTCCCGGTTCGCTCCTCACTCCTCCCCCCACTCCTCCCGCATCTTCCCGCTTCGCCTCCTTCCACCTTCCTCTCTTTCTCTCTAAAGTAGCTCACCGTCCCGCGGCTCCATTCCCGCAGCAATTTCGCAACGTGGACGCGAATAAACGAGCCACTTCGCTTCCCGTTATTCTACCCTCCCAATTGACATAAAATTGTGTAGCGTCAACGGTGCTCAGCTATTCGCAATTAACAATAACGAAAATCAGGTTAGACGTCATTGTCGAGACTCGTGATAGTCGCAACTCGTCAAACGCACAATTGCAACACCGTCCCACGTATCGCATATATTATAGATTTGACATAATTACTTTAATTCTGAAAAAATAAATTTCGTGACCCCGATTTGGGCGGTTTTCGGCCTGGCGGCCAGATCTACGATTTTTGACAAACTGTTCGGCCAAAAATTCTTTTTTCAAAATCAACTAAAAAAGGGTTGTAACCAGTGTTTTCAGGGGTAGAATATGCGACTTGAGAACGATGGTATAGGTTAAAAGTCGATATTTTGAAAAAATAAATTTCGTGACCCCGATTTGGGCGGTTTTTGGCCTGGCGGCCAGATCTACGATTTTTGACAAACTGTTCGGCCAAAAATTTTTTTTTCAAAATCAACTAAAAAAAGGTTGTAACCAGTGTTTTCAGGGGTAGAATATGCGACTTGAGAACGATGGTATAGGTTAAAAGTCGATATTTTGAAAAAATAAATTTCGTGACCCCGATTTGGGCGTTTTTCGGCCCGGCGGCCAGATCTACGATTTCTGACAAACTGTTCGGCCAAAAAATTTTTTTTTCAAAATCAACTAAAAAAGGGTTGTAACCAGTGTTTTCAGGGGTAGAATATGCGACTTGAGAACGATGGTATAGGTTAAAAGTCGATATTTTGCAAAAATAAATTTCGTGACCCCGATTTGGGCGGTTTTCCATCGTTTTCACGAGCCCCAAAAATCAAAACCCATTACAGCTGCTTTCTTCGTAATTAGATTTGTGTCCTGTACACCGTCTACGAAGAACAGCGCAAAAAAAAATGCGCCACCCTCTACGCAGCCCTTCAGTCACGCCCACTGCTATCCGCACTCTACCCTCGAGTCGGCAACGCAGCGACCTACCACATCGACTTACACTTTTCCCCAGAATTTATTCTATTTCACGTGGACGTAAAAAATGGGTTAACATCCCGCGGTGAATGAAGAGACCAGCAAACGTAGAAGCAGCAGTCGCGCGGGGGCCACTTTATTTAAACGAGAATGCGCCGCGCGGTTCGTTCGCGAGGTTTCGCAAACGGCAGAGGTCTCCGGGGGTCTCTCGCTTCTTCTCTCCCTCTCTCTCTCTTCCTGCCTCTCTTTCTCTCTCTTTCTCTCAGGCGCGTCGAGACGGGCGTAGTGACAAATTACCGGAGTTTATCCGCGAGCTCGTCTATTCTGCCCCCCTCCCCCACTCCTGGCATTCGCGAAAACGCACCCAACCCGTGAGCCTCGCCTCCCCCATGGGTGATGGGTGGGGGAGGGATGGTATACACTGGCTGGGACGTCGTTGAGAGACTCCACCCGAACTCCTGGCGGATTCCTTGGGGCATCCATCATATTCCGCAGGGACAATGCTCGGCAAAGTCCTCGGCGTTTGCCAGGCGTAGACCTCGATGCTTTTGCCTTTTCTATCTGTACCGATGACGCTATATATACATAGCGTCATGTATACGTATATATTACCGTTTCGCCTCTCTCGGTTCCTGCCCCTCGAGTTATCGTCACGACGTCGACGTGCATCGTTCTCATCCTTATACATATACATATACACATACAGGTATGTTATGCTATATATACACAGCGTATAACAGTCCTCGCGCCATGCAGTCTCATCTTCCGTTTGCGAGTGAATAAAAAAGTTTACAAAGTACCCGACGCGAAGTTACCGGGAGCTTCCGAGAGACGTCGATCACTCCTGGGATCCATCGCTTCGCTTTCTTCTCCCACGGAGGCGCCCCCGTTATCCGAACGGGTTTATATCCCCCGGACTTTATTCCCACCCCTCCCTCCACATTCCCCCCCTCCTCCCGCCCCTCGCGCACACGTCACGTCTACTACACTCGATTTCATCCGCGCGCACTCGATATCGCTCTCCGCGAAAAGTGGTTTACTCGACGAGAAGCCCCCCTCCCCTCTGACACCCTCCCCCCCCCCACCACGCCGTTGCGCTCGAGTGGATCAAAGACATTTTGTAATCGGGATACACGGATCGAGGGACGTGATATATTTTTCGCCATTCACGGGAACCCGAGGATCTGGATATGATTTAATCTCCGCCTCGGTGGTGCGGATTTATTATTCGCGCATTGGCAAAAGTTTTCGATGTGTTTTTGTTGTACGACAAAAATATATTCGCGAGCACCGGAAAGGCGAATACAATTTTCACTCGTGATGCTGGCTCCTGGAGTAGATCGCAGTGTCGAATGAGACATTTTTCAGGAAAAATGTGGAAAAAGCGAAAATCAGTTTTGAATTTCGCGGTTTTATTTTCGGACTCGCAGCGCGCGGGAAATTTTGAACGAGCGAGACAATTAGAGACGACGTCTCCGATTTCTTTTTTATTTTTTTTTTATTGTTTTTTATTCATTGACAGTGACGCGGGTATCTAACGGAGATGAATAATTCATCCTGCCGTACTTCCATGTTCTTATTTTTCACGTTGATTGAGCTAAAAACGATCCAACGCCGAATAAACCCGAAAATGAGACTTTTCCCTCCGTCGCCCAAGGCAGCGTCATTTCTTGATTAAGAAACTGCGCGCGAAGAGTCGCGACGAACAAAAAAAGCTCGCCTTGCCGGGTTATTTTTTATTTTTACCTTTTATTTTCCGACTTCTAGCTTGCAGTCAATTACAGACCATCGGGACAATTAAAGGCGACGTTTCCGTGGACTTTTTGCCCCCCACCCCCCACCGACTCTTTCTGTCCATTGTCTATCCTCGGGGTTACAGCGGCGTCGCTCTTTTTCGCCTCGGCCTCGGGTTGGCCCCGATATAGAATCCGACGAGGCTGCTCCTAACGAGTTGGCAACGTTATCGGTCGATGGACAGCATCGCGGCGTGTCCAGCGAGCCATTAACACCGATACCAACCCCCGCGCGCGCGCCGCGTGTCCTCTTCGTCCACCCCTGTACATTTATTGCACGTAACTTTATCTATAGACGGTGTAAACCCGTTGGCTGCCAGGCGAATACTGCGCCAGTTGGAAGTATATAAATACCGATGCGCATCGATCTCGTCGATATATACACTAACCCAGGGATATAAAGAGCTCGTTGAGGATTTAGCGTTCGATGAGACCCCCATTGGTGGGTTAACGTCTATACCAAGCCACTCCCGCGGTTCACCCGTGAAAGCCAATGTGGCCACTGGAGCGATTGTCAAGCTGATCGGAAACGCATGAACGCGACACGGCGCGCGAAGGTCCAGCGTCTGGAGCCTGCATCGGCTGACCGGAAACCACTCAGTCGCGATTGAGCACGAACAATAGGAGGAATGCGGCCGCGAGGAGCAGCGAAGGCCAACAGCAAGACCGCTCGAGACAAACGGAAAGCGAGAACCAACCTTTTCTACTTTTTCTTCTCTCGTCGGACATAATTTCTCCCGGAGTCCTTGGAAAGTTTGATTCAATATTGTCGAAACTTTGAACGAACAGTGGGCAGTGAAAATTGGGCTTCGAAGTGCTGTTACACTCTAACTTTGTGGTGGGCAATTTGTAGCGTTACGACCCGAAAGCTGGTGAGGCTCTAGCAGGGCTGACATAACCCTGGTCATGGCCTGACCAGGGCCATATAATCCCTATCAGGATCCAACCAACCCCCAACACGGGCTGAATTCAAAACTTACCAACTGATGACATAAAAAATTCGTCAAAAAGCAAAAACCAAACAAAAATCAAATCTCCCGCAGCTTTCCATCTCTATTATTCCATATTTTGCTAATCAGTGCTGAGCTACGGCCACTAAAATGGCACCACTCTTCCCAATGTATGCATTTCACCCGCCACGCGGGAATTATCGAACAAATTGTTGATACCCAGCTCGCGGAACGGATAGAAACGACATATCTCGAAATATCGCCCAACCATGAATATCGTTTCGAGTGTAGAAGTGCAAGCAGCATTTGGGGTACACCGCAGTGCAGAAAGCCTTCATGTACTACCACACCGAGGACTGGTATAGTCATAGTGTTCGCGGTGTTACCGGCGGCGCAGGACGCATGCGAGGCTTGTACAACCACGATGTAAACAGGCTGGTAGCAGACGACCGCAGGCTCTAACGATACTTGATTTATAAGGTGTAATATTGAATGCTCAAATATACGGGTATAGATGCTTATACATATACTAATACACGTGGATGACAAGCATTGAGGGGGGGGGGGGGGGAGGGGGGCACACGCGTAGTCGGCTGCAACTGCAAGCAGACGCGGGGGTCGTGCATCAGAAGCACCGGACGTGCACATGTATTTCGCGGTCCCATTAAAACCCTACGCGGCTGTAATCAATTGGATATGGTTGCGCACAGTGCGGTTCTAATGGCACTGCAGCAGCGGTCGAGGCGAGGTGGCACTTCAACTGGACTGGTATATATAGTATATACGGGGGAGATAATGGCGAAGGCGCGGTCGATCAGTTGATTGCACCCGAGACCTCTGATGGATCCTCTTGACCTCCGCCGCGTTGGACTCGCACGTTGGCCGAGCCTAATCGAATGGCGTACGTCCATCTCTCTCGCTCTCTGTCCTCTCGAACGGCCGTGATTACAAAGCTCTTCATTGCTTTGGAATATGTTATTCGTCGAGCCTTTGATAAATCATCGGAAATACCGGCGGCCGATGCGCTATGGTCACTCTTATATTTAATCAAATCGAGAGCCGTGTTCGTGAGCTCTTTGAGGTTGGCGTTTTGAGAACGAAGATTTTTATCTCTGAAAGATTTTCCGAAGAGGTGTTTGAAAGAGAAAAATCTATACGGAAAATAGCGTTTCGGAAGCCATAACGATCGCATTCCCAAAGTGCTTCGCGAGCTAAAACAAAGCGGAATATCGTTTCTGGAAATGGCTTAAGAACTCAAACGGACTCCTACGGCTGTCTGTGATACAGAGGATCTCGGCGATGCGCAACGGGAATTCAACGGCGAGTTATCGATAAATTTCTCGAGAAAATACGAATCATCGCTCAAGCGTACATACCGGAAAAGCGTATTTTCCGGATTGCAAGAAATACCGCAAAACGCACCTCAACGTAAAGGAAACAAGACATATCGATGGTGTCGGCCAATGAAGAAACTAGACGCATTGATGGACTCGGGCAAAGAGTGGTGACACCTGCATAAAAAGCAAGGCTTACACGATCCCAGTCCAAGGGTTACGGTTCCAGTTCGATCTCGACCCAATCGTGCATAGACAACGAAACCTTCCGTCACTTTATTTCGTCCCTTCGTCCTTCTGACCCTTGTAGAAAAGTTACGGCCTTACACTCGGCACTATCCGGGCTCTAGTCAGGTCCTTGTCATCCGGACCTGGTCAGTGCCTACCTTGGGCCGAATGTAAATCTACAGATTTTCTGCCAGGGGAGCTCCCTGCCAGTTTCTCATACTCCTCGACAATCGACCCCACACTTCAATGTACCCCGATCGAACTGCCGCGTACGAACGATTTCAGGAAGACCGTCCATCAAGATTCTTGGGTGACGCAGCAGCAAGCACAAACAGCACCACCAACAGCGGCACCAGGAACTTCGTTCGGTAGTGAGACACAGGGGACAATGGTATGTTAGACTCCACAGCCGTAAATCAGGGTTATATATCCCCTCTCTCTCCTATCGCCGAGCTCAAGGCGGAGGTCTCCCACCCTATCGCAGGGGTCTAGTAGTAAATGCTGCTTCGTAAGTAAGACAGTGCGCCGAAGGGACTCTCAGCCCGGTGATTCCCTCCACGCCTTTCGCCTACCCTCTCGTTTATCGCTTGCACTATGCACCCTGCGCCCATTGTACGTCCCGGACAGTCCCCGACCAGTCCTCATACGTGTTGTTCACGTATTCGTGCATCGCATTCTCGGTGCACGGATACCCAAGCACATATACAATGACTGTACCGGAGTCTCGGACAGTCGTGCACGATTTGCAGGTTGTGTATAAACGTGCACGGAATATGGATGCAGTTTTGAACGGTGTGCGAATGCGATGAAGTCCAAGTGTCTGGTCGCGTTGTGTGGGTGTCCTTGTCTTGTCGGGTCGCAGAGAGAGAGAGAGAAAGAGAGTGCTAAACCCTCCGGTTGACTACGCTGTCTGTGTGTCTACCCGCCACAATATTGCGACTCTTTGGCCTGGCGCCAGACAAACCCAGAGGCCACCCCCACCCCGGCCTCTCCGAGCCATCCGTACGGAGTGATACAACCCTTGCGGTCGTTGGTAGTCACTCTTTTAATCTGTAACCGCCCTGTGGCCCCCACCGGAAGGCTCGCGGGGCGTAGTACGACAAGCTCGAAGCCCCGAGACAAGCCGTATGACATGCTGCGACCGTCATATGACCCACGAAGGTCAGTTCGTAGCTTCCAACCGACATCTTACCGAGCGACCAAAAAAACATTGATAGACTGAGCTAATGTGTGAAAACCAAGGGTTAAAATCCATGTCCAATCTTGTTCCAGTTGAATATTGAGTCATATCTAACACAAGCTGTCGTTATTTGCTTTCAAGACGTCTGAATTTAACGAGTAATTGACACCTGCATAAAAAACAAGGCAGCCCAAGTCCTGTCGGGTCGTCGAGTGAGCGTTAAGCGTAGTCGCAGTCGACTACGCTGTTTGTATGTCTATCCGCCACAATATTGCGACTCTTTGGCATGGCGCCAGCTAAACCCAGAGGCCACCCCCCACCACCAGCCTCTACCTCACTTTCAATGTCTCTCTCTCCATTTCTCTCTCCCTCTAGCTTGCTCTTCCTATATCTCTAAGCTATCCTTATATGCGGTGATACAACCCCTGCGGTCGTTGGTAGTCACCCTTTTAATCTGTAACCCCCTGTGGGTCCCCCCTCAAACGCTCGCGAGACACTAGTACGCCGAGCGCGTGCGAGACCCAGCCGAGGCCCTATGACGTCCTGCGACCGTCGTCTTATGACCCTGCCACGCCGCTTTCGTTCCGCCCCGGTTTCCATGCCATTTTCATTCAACACAATACCCGCGCCCATACCACTGCGACGTTTTTTTCGCGTTGAGGTTTCTTGTTTTCTTTTTTTTTTTTTTCTTCTTTTTTCGCTCTCGCTTGGTCTACCTTTCTCTCTCCTTTTTTGTCCCTTTGTCATTTGTCACTTCTGGAGTGGTACAACGTGACGACAGTCATTTCCTGCAACATTCCCCATTGTCGTCGAGCGGCGCCGAGTCATTGCAATAAAAGGCGAACCTGTAACACCCGACCGCGGTGGTAAAACGTGGGGGAGGCGTCGAGCGTCTATTTGGGGTAGGGGGAATGTCTTGACGTCGGGAACGGTGAATCTTGACTTTTTGTCGACGTGAAGTTGAGGTTGGTTAGTAGATAGTAAAGCAAGTTAATAACGGCTGGTCAATTTCATTCGGAAATACGCATATTTTTCCTAAGATATAGAAATCTCATTAACACATGGACATGGACTGCCTCATTAACAGCTATCTCACTGTCAACTATTGATGAACCATAAAACCTTCTATTCATCCCGTTCTCGTGTCCCCAAATCTAACTAACATAGCGTAAAGCTCCAAGTCTTAAAACCCAATTCGCCCAAATGTCGACAACTATTGCCCATCTCCCCCTCCGCAACATAATCCACCAGGCGAACCCATAACTGATTTACAGAAACGTCGTTTACCCATTCACCTATCATCGCGTCAGCCACCTATTCATATGCATATAAACTACGCTACCCCAGGTACGTAGAATTTGCGCGCATCCTCGGCTCGCTCGGCAGATGTCGCGCCGGTTGTCCCACCGTGAACCGAGTATAGAACCGAGGGCAAACTTGGCTCGCGAGGAGAGTTCGCCTTGCAAGGATGTCGAGATGGGGAGGGGAGGGGTAGAGGGAGTTGGGTGGTTGAGTCTGGGTAGATTCGCTCGCCTGAGTTCGTCACCATCGCATCCTCTACCCCCGGTTTTCCTGCACTCCTTCTCTCTCTCTCTCTCTCTCTCTCCCTGTAAGCTCGTACCGTGTGGTATAATACACTATACACGCCATACACGCTGTGTATGTGCACGTGCTTCCTTGTCACTTCCGTTCGTCGGGTCGCCCACACGCTATACCCGATACCTATCCAGACGTCTTCCTTTGCTCTTGATGTTTCGCCCGAGACGAGACCCTCGACGACCCGACCCTCCACAACCCTCTCGTCACCCCTTCCACCGTCTTCCAGATTCCCCTCTCCTGCCCCCTCCCCCTCCCCATCTCTTCGTTTCCTTCGACCGCAAGTTGTCACGTTACAAAAGCTCCGCGGGGCGAAACTCCTCGCGAACACTGCAACCCCACGATGGAACCTGGGAGAGGGAGAGCGTGAGATAGATAGAGAGAGTGAGGGAGAAGGGGAGAGGGGTAGAGAGGGAGGGAGAGGGAGACAGTTGACGTTCTCACAACCTTCCTACTCTACTGAGTTTGCACTCGGGTAGAGAGGCAAAGGATGAGAGGGAGAGAGAGAGAGGGAGAAGCGGAGTAGGAGTGTATACGGAAGAGTCTGAAGGGGGATGAGAAGGACGCCCGAGCGAACGGGGTACACGGTATCGTTGCTATGGCGGCCGCACGAGTCTTCGAGACTCCGGGAAAGCGACGATTGTTGTGAGAGGAGAGAACTCGTTGGGTTGGACGTCAGAGGCGACGACGATGGGGATGGTGGGAGGGTGGAGGACGGTGGAAGTGGATGCAATGACGTCGGCGGCCGCGAAAGGAGGATAAAGTCTCGGTGAAAGGAGGAAACGCGTTAAGTAGTCGAATGAAATGGAGCGCGCGGTTGTGTATCGCGTCGGCGAGGAGGAAAAGACGCCAACGCTCGGTTGGGGCGGATGACGGCCCGAGAGCTCGGCGTTTCATTGTTTTCCACGGCGGAGACGCGACTTTTTGCCGAGACATTTTCACGACGGTTCGACGCTTTCGCACCCGGGGCTCGGCCCCGGAACTCACCGTGACCCCGGGGATAAAAAGGGTTCGCCGAGAGTCAGATTGAGGGTTAAGGAAGAGGTCGCACGGGTAACGAATGTAACGATTTGGTCGAGGGGAGAATTTTATTGCCGGATGGTGACAATTGTCACTCGTTTGTGGCTCGAGACTTTTCATCTGGTTTTATTATTATTATTGGCATCTTTTTAATTTTTGGGGATTCGTTTGGACACTAGAAATAAATATAAAAGATGACGACTTTGTTCTTCAATTTTTATATTTAAAAAATAATATTGCCTTTTTTACATAAAATATGTTTGAGAAAAAAACATGGTCAGGTTTATTACAAAATAAAAAATACTGATTAAATAAAAATTGTAATTGTAAAATTGCTTCTAATAGAGAAAATTAATGAGATAAGATTTTTCTTACGAAAGCCAATAAAATTTTGTTTAGTTCATCCGATTAATCCAAAAGTGGTATCGATCAATACCGGCGTCTTATTCTTCTTCTTCTCCTTCTTCTCATCCTTTGTCTCTCCCTTCGGCTCTCGTTCGCGTTGCATCCGCACTTTTAACGACAGATTAACTGGACGCCGTTGGAATCACGCGCTTCGCGAAACTTTCGACGATGGGGGAGTTGAACTCGTGCGCGCCGGCATCCAACGCGCCGACGGGGATGAAGTTGTGCCTCCGAGCTACTCGCAACTGGGCGTAAACTTGGAGCTGTTTGCGCCGCCGCTCGGAAGCCCCTTTATTCCAACGAAAAGAGGATATCGCGCGAGAAGCCTATAAAACTAGCGTAAAAGCTCGAAGTAAAATCCGAAGGAGTTGAACGCGTGGGATGATCCATTGGGTGCGGATTCTTTCGGAGGCCGATGAATTTCCGATGGCGAACCGAGAACTGTTTACCCCTTCTATATCATCGCAGTACACGATATCGACCTTTCCAGTATATGACGTCAAAATCGGCAAATATGGTCTGGTGTATATTTTCTTCATTTGCGATACCAAAGGAATATCCATACTCCCCACTTTTCCATGAAACTGCGAATCGCATGAAAAATATTAAATTTGATTATATCAAAAATAATTGAAGACCTTAATTCAATTTCCATAAAAAACTTTTGGCCCTATCCAACGTTGATCCTAATTTTCCATCCGTCGAGAAAAAGCTAATTCACCTAATCCTCTGACCTTATAAACCCGCGAACCAAAAACTTGCCTCAAAATATCAACGAATCTCCGACGAACTTTTCAAAAGCCGCACAAAAAGATAATCTTTCGATTGCCGCGCTCTTCTAATCTCCAAGAAGATGCTGCGACTCGGTCTGTTGTGCCAAGCTGCAGTGAATGTTTTCTCAGAGCTCGACGAGACTGAAAAGAGTCGGCAAAGAAATGGAATGGGAAGCAGCGAAGCAGTGGAAAGACAGGCAGGACGATAGAAGAAGAAGACGAAAACGAGGAAGAAGAAAAAGTAGAAGAAGAAGGCGAAGAAGAAGAAGAAGAAGAGACAGGTACGAGGGGAGTGGTCGACTGAGGGGGTGAAGGGGTCGGACTACAGAGCAGAGGGTGAGAGAAGGAGGAAAGGGAAAGGGTAAGGGGAACCTTTCATACGACTGGTCCGCCTTCGCTATTGTAGTATGGTAATGTAAGCCGGCTTTAGCGTCGTCGTCGTCGTCGTCGTCGCCGTTGCGGGAGGCGAATGTTGTATAGAGAGAGAGAAAAAGTCAGATCTCTCTCTGCGCTCTGCGTTGCGGATGCAACGAGAGAGGCGGGAAGAAAAGGGTAGGTTGGTCGGTTGGTCTGTCGGTCGGTCGGTCGGGTTCGCGGCGAGGACGAAGTCGAGGGGGTGGACGAGGACGGCGCCCGAGCCTCGCGAGAGGAGAGTGGGAAATCGGACGGCCGAATCGCGTAGAGAATGCACTTTTACGATGTCGTCAAAGAGCGGAGAAGGCTTCGCTGCGAGCCCAGAGCGCAGCGCTGAGGACACCGCAGCGAACGGGCGACAAGCCTCGCAGTTGCGAGCGAATCGGGGCTTAGCGAGAGATCAGTGTCGCACGAGTTTCGCGAAGCGCTCGTCTCGCTCGGTTGGCGCAACCCCAAAGCGGTGGATTTTCGTCGCGGCGCGACGACGACGCGCGACGACGCAGCTGGCTGGACGTCTCTCCCCCGCGGCGAGATTCGCCTACCGTTCTTCGTCGCCAGGTTCTGGCTTACGCGCCGAAGCTTACGGCGTCTGATGTGCCAAGAGGTTGGCGAGCATCTCGATGGAGCGGGTTGGCCGCGAGTCGGACCCGCTTTGTGCGGAGCGCTTGATATTTCCATTGTTTTCGGATGATGAGGGGGATGAGTCACACTCGGGTTAATTATTTTCTGGGGAACTGGGGGAGTCTTTTTTTTTAGACTGGGATCAATCAGGACAAGAATAAAGAGAAAGCAAGGTTGGGTCGTTAGGGTAATGACAATTATGAGAGCGTTAAAAGTCATTTGTGTTTTGATGTAGGGTAGATGCACCGGTTATGACCACTGTACCAGTTGTGGCCATTTTCACTATAATTTATTTCAAATGTTTGTTTTCCCGTATTTTCATGTTGAAATTTGGAAAGTATCCATACAAGTTAACAAGATTATCTATACAATTTTGTTTCGTCTTAACAATACAAATAATTCTGTCCTTTCAAAGACGGTGGCCACAACTGGATCAAAGGTGGCCAAAACCGGTACCTCTACCCTATTTATAATTATTCACATGATTTATTGAAAATTGGATTATTTATTTGTAGATGAAAAAAAATTGGTGGCTTCAAGTCTGTCACAATTATTTCGTGTTTCCGGTTGATAATATACAATTGCACGATGCCGGAAGTAAGGCGAAGTGAACCGCGTCCCGAGTCTCTAGAAGGAAACTTGCTTAACATTGGCCTAATTACGTTAAGCTTCCTCGATGACCGACAGAGACACCGGGACCTGGCAGGACGCTCCGGTGATTAAGGGACTTTTATCGAAATTACCTGAAGTTTCGAGCTCAGTCCCCGGGCGCCTTGGGAGCATAAAGAGGGGAATCCTGGATGGATTAAGGACGGCGAAAGGCTTGGCGAGAGCGAGACGAGGATGAGCATGGACACGCGTGCAGCTCGAAACCCGGTGATTCCGGGCGAAGACGCTGACCGTTCGAGCGACGTGGAGAACACGTAGAAGGCCAGGAGATCCGAGATCGTCGATTATTTAAGGGCGCTCGAGATTGCGATGGAAGACGTTTCGCTTCGTTCATGACTTTCCGAGCCAAGTGGCACACGGTGAGCGCACGAAGACACACGGCGATTCCGCCATATCGATCCGGCGACGTCGAGTGTGTGAAGAATTCAAAAAAAAAAAAAAAAAAAAAAAAATGCATAAAGTCTGAAACCCTCCATCCGACCGTAAATTTTCCACTGATTCTAAAAAGCAACGTTGGTTGCCCGAAAAATTAAAAAATAGAATATTTTTTTCAACGACTAATCAGAGGCTGAATAAATCGAAATTTCGGTTGCTCACCAATTTTTTAATACAGGATTTTTTACACGGTAAAATTCGACCATGGAACGCGTCACCATAATCCATTCGTAAAGTCTGAAACATTCGATCGTAAATTTTCCACTGATTCTAAACAGCACCGTTGTTTGCCCGAAAAAATAGAAAATAGAATATTTCTTCAACGACTAATCAGAAGCCGAATAAATCGACAACAATTTCGGTTGCTCACCAATTTTTTAATAGAGGACTTTTTACACGGTACGATTCGACCATAAAACGTGTCACCATAAAGAGAAACTTATTTACATTTTTTACGGCCTTCGAGGACCTTGACCTGACCCGGTGACCTTAAAAAAACGTTCCCTCGACAAATCCGCAGCGTAAGCCTCACTGCGACTACATTTTTATCTTATAATTTTTCATGTGGCACATGTCGCCGACGATGTGCATCACCATAAAGAGAAACTTTATATTCCTTCCGGCCGGAGACTTTTTTAATTAAATACCCGGCAGCTTAGTCCGCGGGAAAAGCGGACAAACATCGTGTGCGGCAAAGGGCGAAAAATGCATAACGGCCGAGCCGCGAAAGATTCAGCGTAAACAAAAGCCAGGCGGAAAGTTAAAGTCCCGTTAAACACGACCCGGGTTATTTTTCTTTTTATTTTTATATTTTTCCTTTTTTCCTTATGCTTTTTTCGCGCCAGTTTCAGCGCTGCATTAGATATCCACGCGAGGACCAGGATTACACACCTCGGCGAGCATATCTCGAGCCGGAAGTGTGCGCAGTTTTCGTCGGGCGAGCATAAAACTTCGGCTTCCGGTGCCCCCCTCCCCACCCCGGAAATAGGCTCCGAACGTTTCATTAGAGGCGCCGCGAGTTAACGAGAGTCGGCGAAGAGCGACGTTAGGAAAATTCTCACGTATCGCCAGTATCTCCGTCAGTCTCCGCGGGTGCTACGGTGTGTTTAAGCGCGCGCAGCGCCGGCAGTCTGATGCCGTCTAATCCGCGCGAAAGTCCGACGAATGCGTGAGCTGGAACATCGATTACCGAAGGAACGAGAGGCGAGCGCGGCACGTGGAGCCTCCGAAGGCTCTGCTGCGCCGGCAGTCGCTCGCCAAACTGCGCGCTTAATGGGATTTCGGACTCCCGTCCCGCTGATCCCACCAGGACACACGCTGTACCGGCGATAAGGCTGTATCCCCAGGACGTCGCGCGAGATGCGGATTTAACGCCGCCGCGGGATTGGCAAATTTCGGGGCCGGTGCTTCGTTCGACGGTCGGCGAGGGATTTTTTTTTATACACTGGAAAAAATGTATAGTTGTGATTGCCAATCGTTGGTCAGAGCTACCAATATTTTAGTAACTGCAACTAATATTTTGGTAGATCGAACCAATGATTGGTAATCACAGCTACTAATTTTTCTCAGTGTACGTTTTTTACGGCAAAATTCACGAATCCAGATTCGGGTTAAAAAAAAATCTGAAGAGACTTGACTTTTTTTTTTCTTTGAGATATTGCATTTTTTTTAATGCTGAGTAGAATATTAATTTTTAAATGTCTGACGATAGTTTCATTGTTAACATTTCTGTCGTAAATCTAAAAAATATAACGAAGCAAAAAAAAATGCAAATCTTGTTATACTTGCTTTCATAATATTTCGAAGAGTCTTTCTAGAAGTGAGCAGAGCAGCCGAGGTACAAGGCAGCTACTACTTTTCGTCAAAATGAACAAAGTAGGCAAAGTTTGTAATGGAGAGAGGACTTATGAAACGAGCCTCGGAAGCTCGGCGCCCGCTTTTGCCGTCAGTCACTTGCGTTTAACAATAATGCACTTAGCTATTAAGTGCGCGCAGCGGAGAAACGAGAAAAGTGGTCGCGACCCGCGCTGATCAGACGCGCTATCGGCTTAAGTACGAATCAACGATGTTGACTGATTGCTAAGCGCACTTCGGGTGACGCGTATATATACGCGTTCGGCACAATAGACACGAGGATTAACTCTGCCCCTGGGCCCAGAATGCGATCGATTCAGTGTTTGTAGAATTCATCAAATGCAAATCCGTCACGTAACAAACTTTGCACTCGGCGAGTTGAATCTCAATGGCGAACGGAACGGCTCGGAACTTCCGGCTATAGTCTCAGGGCCCTGAGGAAAGAGTTCGTTGACGGCGGAATCGCGACCGATCGATTCGAGACGCCGATCGACCCGGGTTCACGTCTATTTTTCTTCCTTATGCGGGCTCAGAGGCTTTGAAAATAAACCTCCCAAGTTCAAGTCCCATTGTCGAACACATCGAACAACGCTTCGTCGCGTTCGCGTGTCGATCACTCGAATTGGCGGAATTTTTTGTGTAACCAGTGCCATCTAACCGGGAAACGTTGAAGAATTTAACGAGAACGTTCGAGAATGGATAACGTTGCGTTTCAATTGATTGTAAAATCGCGCTGTTCATTTTTCTTGCTTCATCGAGGAATCGAAAATACTTAGAAAAGAATAGGCTTTCTATTTTGGTGAAGGGAATTTTTTCCATTTCTAAATCCACAAAGAGAAATGTAAACAATCCAGAGCAATGCAACCATTACATATTCAATATATATTTATCAGCAGCTGAGTCAATTAGGGTGTGTTTTTACAATTCTCGGAGATTTTTACTTCCCCCATATTGAATTGAAGCGTAGATTGTTTTTTATTTAATGCATAATGTAAGATATTTAAGTTTCCCTTTTTAAATGTACAGAGCTTTGATAAAGACAGGATATGAATACATACAGCGTTTTCACAACTCCAGGATCCATCAAACCTGGCTCACTCCACTTTGACCGGGGAAGATCCTTCAATTAGCAAAACACCACACATACACACAATAATCGGAGACAGCGAACGCGACTGAATCGACACACAAACCTAAAACGATAATCCGACGGATTCACGAGGAACGTTCCATTCATTGGTGAACGAGAATCGAAGTAAATAGCGAGACTTTAATGATTAAAACGACACTCGGACGCCCCAATATCGCGTGGTGCGAACGCCATATCGAGACTCGAACAGCTGTTCGCCCGGTAGGGGTTGATTCGGACCAATCCACTGGCGACATCTTGACAAGGGTTGTTCAACGAATTTGCCGCCCTCGCATCATGTCGAGGTAAAAGCGCGACCCAGCGAACGTTGAGGATGCGTTCTGCAGAACCTTGGACAGAGTTCTGCCTGACGTAAGGTGATCCCATGAGCTATATGTTGTCTAGCGTATCTACAATTTCTGTAAATAGAAATGTGCTTTATCAATGAGAATAATTGAACATAAAAAAATAAAATCATGGCAAAGTACGGAGAGACTTACAGAATTTATTTCTATTTTACTAACATAAGGCATGCGGCCCGACTTCAGTGCTCTGCTTTGCCGACAAAAAGATGCGATAGAGCCTTCGGATTGCCTCTCTCAGATTTGTCAGATAAGGACGATGATAGAGATAGCCGAATCCTCAAAAAGTGTCAATTATGGCTACGCTTGATTTTTCGAAAAAAATTCGAGAAGTGACTGAAAATTTCTTAGACGCAGTCAGTACTTCTCGTATTTTTTCCGGAAGATCGAAAGCGGCCGAAAACAACGCTTTACAATTTTTATTACCGACCGAAAACTAACACATCGCTTTAAGGGAAATATGAGAACTGCATAACCAAATTGTGGCTCACTTCGAATAAATAGACTCTCGTAAATAATTACATTTATTTAATCATCGATTTTACAGTGTGATAATGTGATGCGCTGAATACAGAATCACTGTTTCATATCGGTTACTAATTAAAGACGATTAGTTGGGTGAGTGATATGAAAGAACATATAGTAGCAAGTTTTTCATTGGTTGGTCATAATATTCGTTGTTCGAGCTCGACGTTCTTATACTTAACGCTTGTTCTTTATTTTTTTCCAAAATTTCTTCGCTTTCCCACAGAATCGCGTTATAGGCTATTTCGTTTTGCGTTTATTATAAATTCATATAATGCTTGATAATAACAGTATATATTATTTAAAACGTTAGTTACTCATCTGAATAAGGCCACGTATTTCCTCATCTGAATAAGGCCGCGTATTTACTCATCTGAATAAGGCCACAATGTTTTTTCTTTTTATATTTTATTCGTTTATATTTCACTCTGGCGCCTCTTGTGCGGAGTACGTGCTTATTAAGTAAATTCAAGAATCGGCTTAGAGCTCAATGTGCACCGTGTGTCGAAGTTTGCTTTTTTTCTTCCATTTTCCCTACGTCGCGCAAATTCCGTATTTTCGCCGAGCGCTTTCGTCGAAACAGCACAAAATGAACGAGAGCGCTCGTCGGTGTCGTCCGGAATTCGTGTAAGTAAATATAAAACGCGATCGTGAGTCGTAAAAAAATGGGCGGCGCACTGTACACCTCGTCGAAGCCGCATGCATAGTGAGAAAGAGAGAGTGATAGGCACGTGTCGGCGTTTAAACCTGGTTTCACGTAATGCGCGTGTGTTGTCTCTGTGTGTCTTGTCTGTATTCTGTACGTTCTTCACGTAAATTCGATAAAAATATAATAACTATGTATATATATATATCAAATTTAGTTCGATAATAAGAATAGGATTCGTTTTATCGCGACGACATTTCGTCCCGACCCCCTCGGGGCCGTTCGAAATACAGCCTCCATCTCACTCTTTTTTTTCTACCCAACGTAGAAAGCAAAACAAGAATAAATGAGGATAATAACATTAATAACATCACGAAAAGTGTACGTTGCTCCGCTCGCTCTAATTAACTCAACATTTCTTTATCATCTAATATTATGTATATATATTTATGTATATATATTATAAAGCGATTTGATTCTTCGACATGTATTATTTTTGTTTGTATGTTTCTTCGATGCACGTCTCGTCTCCTGTCTGTTCACGATTATCGAGACTGGGTAATAGTTCGTTCGTTTTTACCTTCTTTCCTCTCTCTTTTTTTTTTTTGTTTGTCATATTTTATACACGTTATTAATAAATTGAACATTTTTTTTTTCGTGTCAACCAATCGTGCCCGAGGCCGTTAAAATTTTCGCGGCCTCGGGCACGATCGATGGCGCACGGAAGGATAAATAGCTAGTACGGTTTACAGGAAGTCGAAATAACAAATGACTACTCTCGCTATGACTCGCGCGCGGCGACGTCGTCGGTCCGGACGTCGTTTGCTCCTTTGCCCGTGCGGCTGTCATCGAGGTCAACGCTCGACAGGTCGAAGAGCTGACCGAGACGTATAGAGTCGTAGCGATATTAATATGGCTCGTTGATTCCGATGAATATGAATCGTTCGACCTTATCCTTCTTCCCTGCTCTCCTCTCTCTCTCCCTCTTTCTCTCCTCGTCGCATCCACTCTCCTCTCTCCCTCCTACTTTCTCTCGCTCCCAATTTTCCTCGTCACCCTCGTTTAAGCTTCCTCATCTCGCGGTCATTCCGAGAGCTTTTGCTTGGCGCACTCCGGACAGATGATGTCGTCACCGTCGGTGATGAATCCGCGTCCGACGAGCGACGTCTGACATCCGGCGCAGATGAAGCAATTGTTGTGCCAGTGCCTGTCCTCGAACGAGATGAAACGCGTGCCTCCGATACCTGTGTTGAAAAAAACGATAAACGTCATTTAAAAATATCAAATATTTCACCGCAGCTCTTTATGAAAATCCGTAGAAATTTGTAAGGTAAACGTTAATAAAATTACTATAAATTTCAAATTTCAAAAATAGATTCTACTGCTGGAATCGATTTTTTTTAAATCTATTGTGAACGAGCTTGGAGCAACAAATAATAAAATGACTATAAATTCCCTACAAGAATTATTTACCAAATACGAAATGTTACAAAATTGGTGATCAGAATTGTTTTTTTTTTAATTGCAATCGAGACGATATACTGACCGGTGATCGGCTTCGTGCAGGCAGTGCATCTCTTGGCAAACAGCTCGCCAAAGCACTCGGCGCAGTAGGGCTTGTCGTCGCGGGACGTGAATCGCTGTCCCGCCAGCGAGTTGTTGCAGTTGCTGCAAGTGAAGCAATCCCTGTGCCAGGGTTCGTTCTTGTACGTCACGCCGCCGCTGGTGATAATCTGTCGGCGAGTAAGACGAGAATTTCGTTAGCCCAATAATTTCGTGTGACTTAATCGGCGAGTGTCCGACCCGAGCGACGGATTTCGATTCGTCTCACCTTGTTACACTTGACGCAACGAGTGGCGAACTTGTCCTCGTAGCATCCGGCGCAGTAGATCTCCTGCTCGCGCGGGATGAAGCTCTTCGTGCCGATGGGATTCTTGCATACGACGCAGCAGAAACACTTCTCGTGCCACTGTCTGGTCTTGTACTCCATCTTCTTGGTACCTGAAAAATATTGAATAAAAAAAATTATTATCCGGTGAAAACAATATTAAAAAAATTGAAACTATGACCCAATGATTAAAAAATAAAAAATAAATACGAGCGACTACAAATCATTTTAAATACGATGCAGCCTACGAGTAGCATAAATATTTTCCGACTTTTCCAGTAGTTCTGATTTTACTGCCAATTTTCTGCGTGCCAGCTGCGAACTCTATAATCTACAGCAAAATCGCTTCCAAGTGCAAAAGGTCAATGACTATAATTTGCAGAATGATAAACTGCCAATTAATGTAACACGACTACAAGCTGCTATTAATAACCGTAAACATTTGATTGCAGTTTTTCCGCAACATTGATTTTCCAAGTATTTGTTTTTTCTTCTTCTTTTTAGTCGCGTTAATGCGCCAGCCGCTTAGCTGTCTGCCCTCGGCGAAGCCTGTGTTTAACGTCGAAATCGCTCCCGACGAAATGCACAAAAGGGGGAGGGCGGGAAATAGCCCTTAGCCGACGGACGACGACGGCGCCAGTAATGCAGTTTGCGTGCGGCGCCCGGTCGGCTACCCGCTATTTCTCGCACGCGAGTAATTGTAGCCGGCTCGGGATTCGCCGAGAGCACTGCTCGATTTTCGCGCGGTACATGACCACCACTTGACCAGCACATTTACCGACGCCGGTGGAGAAACAATATCGCATTTGCGCGAAATATTCGCAATAAAATTAGCGGAATTGTCAACAATCCCAACTCAATTTTATTATTATTATTATTACTTCAATTTGCATACAAAATTCCATTTGACGATTCAATTTGCCGATAACAAGAAAAACATTGTTTTTTTTTCGCGCGTCCTACGTGTGAAAAATAAATTAATTCGCGTGTTATCGAATATCCTGAAAAGGAGCCGAAACGTTGCGCAACATAACGTTGGGTGGAAAAATTTGCGAACGCATTCTTGTTTGATGCCAAAGCGAGGCTGCTCGCCACGATAAATCAGCGACGTCCGATTTTTTTTTTCTTTTTCTTTTTTTGGTTCAAGTTTCTTTTTTCCGTTCGTGTTCTTCTTATCTCTGGCGCAAGTGCTCGAGAATGTAGGTACCAAGAGAGAGAAAGAGAGAGAGGGAGAGAGACGCGTATCCGATTGACCCGAATTCGCGCCCTCGGTGCTCTCCGAGAAGACAAGTCGTTCGACCGGAATCTTTCTCTCGTTACGGAGAGTTGACTCTCGAATGGCTGTTAGTTTTGCAGAACCGAAGCGCGCGCCCTCGAATTGCGCATCGAAAGTATCTCACCTACATTGCGAGTAATGGCAATTTTCGTCCATAAGATTTAAGTGTACGAAAAAAAAAAAAAAAAAAAAAAATGATTTTTTAATTTTTCTAACGTGTTACTTATTTCGTCAAATTACCATATTTCAGATTTCGAAAGATCCAAACGTATAAAAATGCAGTTCCCATCGATCACCCTTCACCTCAAGAAGCGTCTGATGGTGGATCGACAGACGAGTTCTGTGTTTTCCTATCCCCGAGACACACTGTGTACGGTCAGCGTGGGACTTTGCCCATCAACGAGTTATGGTAATCGAAATACGTCACTCGCGGACCACGGTGGGCGGCAGCCCGTGTCCCTCGCGCTGCTGCTGCAGACAATTTATCTTTTTCCCCGCTCTACGAACCATCGACCATTTTTGGATGCAATGTCACGCGACGCAAAGATGTAACGACGCGAGATTAGACGAAACTACGAGTTAATCCCGGCGCTGCTGCACATCGAGGAAAATATTTGTCTTACAAAATCCACAACGCAGTCGGTTAGTCGGTTGAGCCATACAAATGGTTAATTGCCCCATTATTCATCGTTACGGTAACTGTAAAAACGTATTTTTCATCTTGGGAAAAAATATTTTCGTATTAGAGCTGCTCATGCATTTTTCTGAATTTATTATCATTCAATCCCAGTACTTGAAAGTAAGTTTTGAAATATAAATATCGATATTAATATACATCGAAAGATTAATAAATGCCATTTGAAGAAAAATTCCATTCAACCAGAGTCGCACATTTTACGTTCTCCAGACAATTTTACACGTAGTTCGGCTACGCAACCACAAAACGACATCACCGAAGCGTCATCATCGGAGAGGAATCGTCAGTCTCGTTCGACTTCCTGTTTACCATCGTCCATCGCAACCCACGCGTTTCGTCGACCCTCGGTACATTTTGTCCATCGTGTGACATTCACAGTGTGGTTCACATCGTTTAATCGTCTACCATTCGACAATCCTGAAAATACGCGAAGGTCCGCGAATCGCCGTAATTCGCGCGATTAAAGCGCAAAGCGTCGAGGCGTCGAGCGTCCGAACCGATGCGCGCAAAATGACTCACAAGGTCGGGCGGTTCGTGGGCGGCCTTCTGTCCGGCTCTTGCGATACGTTGCTCATTTTTTTTTCTCCTTTTCTTCCTCTTTCTCTTTCACACTCGTTATCGCTTCGTCCCGCTCGTCGCGGCTTATTCGCCGCGCTCATTATCTCCTTCCCGCTCGAGAGAACAACGAATTATATTGCCGGACCCCGCGGGGCGCTCGTTCGCGTATTCCAAACGATGATCTAAGACCCGTCAGCCGCGGCGATCGACGCGACATCGGCGCGGCTGCAATTTCAGCTCGGTATCTCCGCGACTGTATAGGTGACTGTTCTCCTCATTTGCGCCGCATTATTACGCGATTCCGTAGCGCCAATAACGCAAACGTCGACCGGTCTCGTTAGAGACGTCTCAATCATTTTTTTTATTAAGACTTTTTTACTAAGACTTAAGATTAATTTTTTTTTTATTTTCCAGCCCGAGGCCATAAGACTTATGAAGCTGTCAATGGAGAAATGAGCGGACTGCTGGACTAGGATTTTTTCCTCCTTCGAAGAAAAATTTGCTTCCAGGAAAATACAGATTTTATGCATCAAAGGCCAGGAAGATAATCAAAGAATTGATTGTGACAATTAATCACTGGTTAATTTAGCAATCCGTGTGAATCCATAAATTTGCACGTACGCTGTGCAATTATGTAAATTGCTGAGACGTCTTGACGATAATTTTGAAATATTTGCGCAGCTCGCAGTGACGCGTTTACCTTGTTACTGTCGAATAAGACGATTCAACGTTACATTGAGTTAGTGTTCATTGGCTCAAGTGATCGTTCGTTGAGTTGTTTACTCTGTACTTTCTTCGTCGAGTCGATTCTTCGGCCGGCTACGAAAAATGTACCGCGGTCTATGGCTAAATTTGTGGCGAACGGTCGTCCCGTTAATTTTCATTTATCTCTCGTATAAAAATTATCGACGAAATTTGAGCGACGACGATGCAGATTCACGCCGGGTCCAACGGCACAAAAACCAATCGACGCCCGTGACTCAGTGGGACCGTCGACCTGACGTCACGAGTCGCGTTCGGACGACGTCCGTATATGTATAAACGCGCGCGCGATCTCCGATGGTCCAAGGCCCTGCGCGATGTGGCAACCTCCGCTCGCGCGAGCCGCTCGCGCGCGGTGTGCACGATTCTTTGCAACCACCGATGCTCCTGGCTATCGTGACTTTTAATTCTCGACGCCGGGAGCGTCGGATACACCGGGCGCAAAAAAAAATAAAATTGAAGTGTCTCGCGACAGGTTTCGCGTTTTATTTCCCAATTATCTCCTGGCAGCGACGTGGCAAAAATTTAAAAAATGTCTCTTATATGAAAAAAAAAAAAATTCTTAAATTGAAAACATTTTTCGTTGCGTGTTAATACCAAAAAATCGACGATTGCATTTAATTTCGTGCCCACAGAAAGAAATGTAAAAATGTCTGAGACATAAAATTGCACAAAAAATTCTTACTCTAACAAATTCCGAGAAATCAACGTCTGCACACAATTTTTTTTATTCTCCGTTCCGAAAAAAAAATTTCCTTGCTCGGCCACATAATTGCACAATTTTTTTTTTTCGCCACCTATTTGTTTGTTCGTTGCGCAGCGTCGTCGTTCAAACAGTCGTCGGTCGCTGCGCGGCAACACGTGTTGCGTTGCGAAACGCGCGAGTCGTCGCGCGCGCGCCGCGGTGAAACACGTGACATGCGCGTGCGTGCGAGACGCATGTGCGGGGGGCGGATTTTTCGCGCGTCGCGGAAGACGGCAGCGACAGCGAAAAATTTTAACGACCACCGGGAAGACGCGTGCGTTTCGGGGGGGCGCGGCCCGAGCTTCCCCGACGTCTCCCACATGGAAATAAAGTGTATTTGTAAATATATAAGATGCAAAACTTTTTGCTGCAAAATCTACAATAGCCATATCCTTATGTGTTGAAGATATATTTGAGATATATATCTCATTAAAATATATTCGTTGGTTTTTATAACAGATATTCAACGGATATTTTATTATTTTGATAGAAATGTTATTATTATATTTTATTATTTTTATATAATTTATTTCCATAGGGGCTGCGCAGGCACCGAACGAAATTACACAGCGTGCAGGGGTCCCGGATTTTCTGTACGCGAGCATCAGACCGGATTCTGACTGGCCGGGTCCTAGGGGCGCTGGACCGGCGTCGTCATCGCTAAATATAAAATCGCGCGCGGTGTACCTAGACGTGTACATCGCGCGATAAATGTGTGTGGAACGAGCGTCGTCAGTCGTCGACTCGGCTCAGGGGAGACGAAAACTTCTTGACCTACGAGAAGGTACCGAGGTTTTACGGGCCGACTGGAACTGCGGCGCGTATACACGACACGTGACATCGTCGGCCTCGCGCGTTGCCCGCTGTAAGCTATTAGGGAGCAAAACCGCAGAGAACGTTTTCTCTGTGACGAGAATACATTACGCTCGTCTTCGTGTATCGCTCGAAGTGCTTCTCGGAAAGTGGAGAACCGAGTACGAACGCTCGTGATGCGAGTGGACCAACGTTAAAATTTCATTCCGCAGAAATTGTAACGAATTTTTTATTTTATTTTTATTTTTTGTTGCAACGATCCGAGGCTAGAGTGGTTTTTGGGTCGCATTGCGGTTAGATTGAATGTTCCATTTCTATATGAACTATATATAAAAAAATGACGTAAATACCGACACCCAAAAAATCCGAATTTCCGATTAGTAATCGATTGGTCACGTTCGCCGGAACCTTGAGAAATGTTTTCATGACTCTACACTTTTTTCCTCCACACCGCAAACATCAACAAATTGCGTATACTAAATCGCTTCAGTATCAAAATGCTGCAACGCAATAATTAATTTTTCTCGTTACAAAACCCACGTCTGCTCCAAAGCTGCAAACCCTTTTTTTTACCAATTCCTAAACACACCTTTTCCACCAAAAAAAATGTCACTAACTGCAAATCGCATTTTGCAAATTGCGAAATATTCGCCGTCCATAAATCGGAAGATCCATCAAGAAAGACCTCGCGACAATTATCGCCCAGTTGACACAACCTGCCGGGTAAACCGAGAACCGAAAAGGTCGACCGTGCCCACCGGTGTCAAGGTGAGATCCATCGATCCGTGTGCGTGTAATCGAGTGTGGGATAAGGATAAGAGCGCATCGTCTGTGCGCTGAGCACTCGGATCCAGTGGGAGCGAGATGGAGACTCATGTATATTCGCATATAGCGGGAGAGCAAACCACGAGAGAGACAGAGACTCGGCCACTGGGTGAGCACGGAGAGTGAGGTAATTAGCGAGTTCGTTAGCTGAGTGCAGGGTACACAGGTGAACGCGGAGGAGCAAGAGAGGAGCAGCGCGAGAGAGCCACGCGGTGCGCGCTCGGTATATTCGCCCGATAAGGTTACGAGTCTATGAAATGCGCCACTTCGACACGATCGTCGATCGTGCGTTGCTGCTGCAGCAGCAGCAGCAGCAGCAGCAGCAGCAGCAACAGCAGCAGCAGCAGCGGCAGCGACAGCATCGGACCGGTTAGCCGCGCACCAGAAAGTGACGTAGTACGTATATATACATATATGTATATGTGTGTGTAAAGCCACCTCGGCCCACATCCTATCGGCCGCGACCGGTGACCTTAAAGCAATTCGAGAACCGGCCCTTACACGTCGTCAACTTTGAGCATAATGCCTCGAACACCATGGGACAATTCTTTGCGGCATCATCTCATAGGCCACAAATGGCAACGGAGAGGAAGCCACTCGGCTTCGTGGAACGTGACACTGGAAATACCAGCGTTATGACACATTTATGGCTCGTTGTTTTTTTTTTATTATTATATTTTTTTTCTAGGTGACAGCGTGAAGATAGTGAAAATGGGGGTCGACGGGGAATTAATTGTGGCTTGGAGAACCAGTTGGTTGAATTGGATTATGAACTGTTAATATTTTGGAGACAAGTCGATTCTTTCGACTCACTATTCAATGCAATGTGTCTCGGAAGACGAAATATGGGAATGAAATTTTGATTTTATTTAAATTTTGGTCAGGAGGAAATTTATTTTTGGAGTATTTTTTTTTATTGGATGTGAACTCTTTTGATGTCATCATCGTTTGTCGTGAATCACTTTTGACGAGGACAACTTCCTGTGTATTGTCGCAAAGTCTAAAATTAACGTCCAACTGAATTATCTGGTTTGCATTCGAATTGCAATGACGCAAAATACGAATAATTTTTTGGATCGCACTGGCCGAGACTTCACCTGGTTCCGCTTTCTTCGGATCTCCGAGCAGGCAATCCTTGCCCAAGCAGCACCGAAATTTCGCGTCTCCCTCCATGGGAAACATGCTGAATATCGCGACATCCTCGTCCTTCTCCTTGGCCCTTCGGATTCTCTCCTCGCCGACCGTTTTCGTCGTGAGATGCAGCTTGCTCGATAATCGCTCTCTCAGCGCTTCCGTCGCCATTTTTATTATTTATTTATTTATTGCTGTCCAAAATATTTTGTAATCCCTTCTGGTTTTGCACTATTTTTATGCACTTTATTCCAACTTTTTTCAGGTTCTGAAAAATCGCGAATTAAACTCGCCGAATTAAAAACGCAATTTCACGGTTGATTATTTTCAGCGCGTTAACCGGTCGCGACGTTCAGACTGCGCGGAGTCAACGCGGTCGTCGATGCTCCGTGATTCTTATTGAAAGAACCGCGCGCTCCGCGAGACCGGCCAATCGCTCCCCCCACCCGGCGAACCCGGCCGATTCCCTCGTACGCGAACCGCCGAGCAGCCTCCCGGTTTCCACCTGTGCGACACGCCGTCTGGAAAGGGACGATGATTTTTTTCGAACACTCGCGGCTCGCGGTAGAACCGCTCACACAAACGTACGTTCAAGCTCAACGGCGATTTATCAACGACTCATAAATATTCCAAGCGGAGACCGTCACGTGTTTTCGTACGGTCGGACGTCGCGTGAATTAAAATTCCGACGAATCAATCGTAATCGTAACGTAATGCCACGTGGCAAATCTCACTTTCAATATTTTGCCGCAATTAAATAAAAAATAAACAAAATTAAACAAAAGCAAAAAAAAATTCCACCGAATTAATCGTTAAATTTTTATTCATTAAAAAATTATTTTTATGAGAATTTAAATTTAAAGAAAATATACAAAGAAATGCAAACAATAATTCTTCTGATACATTGATTCACGCAAAGATAATGGTGATTAAAGTCTCTGATATTCGCGTAAAAATTATCGCGTCACACTAAGAATTTTTTTTCCATGTCCAGAAACAAATGAAGGAAAATTGTATAAGGAATAAAATTTCCCGCTGCTCGTTCGTCTCGCTTTGTCGGTGATATTTGCGATTTTTCGTATCGTCTGTGTCATCCTCCACGACTCGACGTCGGCGGCGAAGATCGCGGAAGCGATTAGCACCGAACACTGGTAAAACGTCGCGGGATCTCGGGAACACGACGCAATGATGAATCGCGTCGGACGCGGGAAAAAGGCGGCGTTTATATCGATTTGCCGAGAGTCGCGCGCGCGCGCCGTGTGTTCGCTGTATACGCGCCAATTATGCCATTAGCGATCGCGAGTTGCGATGAAAAAGATTGGCGACAAACGGCCGAGGAAGATTGACGGCGTCTCTAAGCGAGTTTAACGCGCTGCGGGGTATTATACTTTGCCGGAGATAATTTGCTCAACGAGTCTTCTGCGAAGGCTGCGCGCGCGCGCGAGAGTGTTGAGGCGATCATGTATATAAATCTACGTGGCCGATGCGCAATTTTTATCGATCAATTGAAAGCGATTGACCGATAGCAACTTTTAAATAAGACGCAAATAACCGCAGCCCACATAAAACGCAAAAAAAATGCTCGGCCAATTTATTTATTCACGCAGGAAAAATGTATGCACAATTGCACTAAATTTTAATTATTAAATACAAATTTATTATCAATTTAATAGATTAATGAAACAAAATGTAATAAATAACATTTTATTCAAAATGAAATTAAATGAATGAATGATTTTTTTTTAATGAATCAAAATGTAATAAATTACATTTTATTCATAACGAAGAATTAAATATAAAAAAAAATTGTGCACAAATATTTCCCACGAAAATGTATCAACGAACCCCCGCAAAAATACCGCAAATAATTATTCTCGATCTTCGCGGCGAATCGGAAAACCGTTAACACGATTTTTACGTCACACCCGGCGTTTTGTTTGGATCGACGATGCGGTGGTTCGACGGACCGGCGGCGGCGGCGTCGACGTCGTCGCTTCCCCGAAAGCAGCACCGCACGACGACGATCGAGAAGAGATCGAGGGGTGAAAGAGAAGAGAGAGAAAAAAAAAAAGAATAAACGGACGCCGGTGATGCGAGAGATAAAATTGCAAGGAGCGAACGAAAGGAGGATCTCGCCAATGCGATTGGCTCGAAGGCTTACGAGCCACTGAAGGCAGACGAGCGTCGGGCGCGCGGCTCCTCGACTCGCTCGCTGCCTGCTGGAGTCCACGGGCGAACCGGGCAGGCGCAACGTTACAGCGATAAACTCGCGAGACAAGCTGCACTGTAGCCGCGCTCGCGAGCCCCGCGCGCGCGAACCCGAGGAAAGCTTTCACGCTATCTACAGTACGTAGCGTCGTCGTCGTCGTCGTCGTCGTGTACCGCGCGACCGTTTCACCCCACCAGCTGGAGAGCCTTCGAATCGTCGGCCTCGCGAGACCTCATTCGCGCTCGCGTTCCCAGCCGAAAATATTCGCCGAGGCGATTGGCCGTAAAAATATTCGCGTCATTTTTTTTTGCTGACTCGTGGAACGAATTTCGGAAAATTTATTTTCGGATCTTGATGTCGGAAATATTATCCTTTGGCAAAATTTTTTTTTTTTTTTTCAAAATCAACTAAAAAAGGGTTGTAACCAGTGTTTTCAGGGGTAGAATATGCGACTTGAGAACGATGGTATAGGTTAAAAGTCGATATTTTGAAAAAATAAATTTCGTGACCCCGATTTGGGCGGTTTTCGGCCCAGCGGCCAGATCTACGATTTCTGACAAACTGTTCGGCCAAAAAAATTTTTTTTTCAAAATCAACTAAAAAAGGGTTATAACCAGTGTTTTCAGGGGTAGAATATGCGACTTCAGAAGGATGGTATAGGTTAAAAGTCGATATTTTGAAAAAATAAATTTCGTGACCCCGATTTGGGCGGTTTTCGGCCCGGCGGCCAGATCTACGATTTCTGACAAACTGTTCGGCCAAAATTTTTTTTTTTTCAAAATCAACTAAAAAAGGGTTGTAACCGGTGTTTTCAGGGGTAGAATATGCGACTTGAGAACGATGGTATAGGTTAAAAGTCGATATTTTGAAAAAATAAATTTCGTGACCCCGATTTGGGCGGTTTTCGGCCCAGCGGCCAGATCTACGATTTCTGACAAACTGTTCGGCCAAAATTTTTTTTTTTCAAAATCAACTAAAAAAGGGTTGTAACCAGTGTTTTCAGGGGTAGAATATGCGACTTGAGAACGATGGTATAGGTTAAAATTCGATATTTTGAAAAAATAAATTTCGTGACCCCGATTTGGGCGGTTTTCGGCCCAGCGGCCAGATCTACGATTTCTGACAAACTGTTCGGCCAAAATTTTTTTTTTTCAAAATCAACTATAAAAGGGTTGTAACCAGTGTTTTCAGGGGTAGAATATGCGACTTGAGAACGATGGTATAGGTTAAAATTCGATATTTTGAAAAAATAAATTTCGTGACCCCGATTTGGGCGGTTTTCGGCCCGGCGGCCAGATCTACGATTTCTGACAAGCAAAACGACAAATTTCCTTTTTTTATAACTTAATAATTAAGATTTTTGTTTTCAAAAATAAAAACGTCATCTCCCCGACGACGAATCAATCTAAAGTTCAGCACTCAAGAAAATTCGTCACGTCAAGTGAAAAGTAATCCGACGTCGGCCGATCGTATATGAACCGAGCGCTGTTAAAGTTATTCAAATACTAATAACGCCGCCGTTAATTTTCTCAATCAACGTCGCCATTCGTGTCGGCTCGAGGTATCGCGCGATTTTACGATCGCCGCGCGAGACAGACGCGCCGCTTCGATCGCGCTGAACGCGGCTTTTCTCGCGATGCGCCAAGCGCGTCGCCCCGTGTCTGATGTTCGTTGCTGCCTGGCGCGGAGCTCGCGCCGGGCAGCAGCGGCGTTGACGGCAACCGACGGGAGTTGCGTCATCGCAGCGACGAAGAATCGATCGGTACACGCTCAATGATTAACGACTCGAGAGGAGACCCCGAGTGTCATACAAGTCGAGTGTTTACGCTCGCGTTAGTAGCACGCGCGTTTCCTGGATAAGAAATCTATAGAGAAACCTCGAAGAGCTTCGTCGTCGTCGTCGTCGTCGTGGGCAGCAGACGAGACGTCCATCCCAGGTGCCGTGTACTAATATGGAGAGCATTTAGAATTTTCCATTCTCTCGCAGTGATTTTTTTTACGCGCGGAGCGCGTCGGCCACTCCTATTTCGAGATGCGTTTTATCTCTTCTCGCGCGACGCAGCAGCTGCAGCTGCAACAGCAGAAGCAGCAGCTGCAGTAGCAGAAGCAAAAATCGTCGTCGTCGTCGTCGTCGTCGTCGTCGTCATCCTTCGTTCTGGGTTTCGGCGACGTCGCGACTGTTTTTTTTTTTTCGCTCTCGTGGAGATTATTAATAAAGTGAATATAATGAGGAAAAATTGCCGGCCAACGTCGGGCGAAGAGCTTCGCACAATCGAGAGACTCGATCTTACTCACGTAAGGGACCCCCACGCCCTTGAGGATGATCCAGACCCTGGCCTAGATTTTTTTTCGAGCAATTATTGTGGCCCCCGCGGGGATTTCGACGACAGTGAGACTGGAGCGCGACGCCCTACCTCCCCCCCCCCCCCCCTCCCCTTCCCACTGTTCATAGAGCGTGGGCTTGGTTGTATAATTTGAAGAAGGAATATACAGTTAGCCCACGCACTTAATTAGCGCTCGAGGGAGAATATCAGAGTGCATTATTAATTTCGCCGACTGGTGCAATCGAATTTAATGTATTTGAATCTGTGAAAAACTTTAATGTATCGATAATATTTTTCAAAATAATTAGTAATAAAAAAATAATAATTTTATTATTGAATAATATCTTTCAGTGTATTTTTTTAATCTGTTTTTTTCTAATTTTGCTGCATATCGGATTATTTGAGCCACGGGAATCGCGACGCGCTTTATTCCCCTCACGTCTCCGGTTCGCCTCGTTAAATATTAATTATTCATTAAATATCGCAATAAGCGTATACTAATAATCGCGCCGGTATCGTTCACGTCTCATTTGCGTTTTCGATAGGCGTGTAATATACTGCTCCGGTCCTGGACGGGGATCCACGACAAGCTCCGTGAATCATTTGCGCGCGTGGTACACGCGTCGAGACGCGCGGGGGGAGCCTCAAGACACGCAGTCTGCGCGGGAGAAGAGCGAAGGCTGCCCCGAGTGACTGATGCGATTCAATTACACTTTCGCTCGGAGCGCGCGGTGCTTCTTGTTGGCTGTTCACCAATGATTAGTCATATTAAAATCACGCCGAGTGCAAAGAGACCGCCTGATAAATCGTCAATTAAATTTTTCGCAAGACTTTCGCTCCGTGATAATTAATATCCCCATTCCAAAAGAATAAAGAAATGCGGACGTCGTTTCGTTTGTCGGAACGACGGAAATGTTGTGAGTACTTTGTCTCTATTCGATAAAACAAGCCCCGGAAAAAAATATAGAATTAAAAAAAAATCTGAAAACAATTTAATTTTTACCCACTTTATTTTGACGCGAATAAATAATTAAATCATGACAGACCCGAAATCGATCTCTCTGAAAAACCGGTCGAGCGTCAAATTTCCGTCCTACGCGCATAAAAAAATACAACGCAGGCTATAACCGTATAACTAGATCGGAAAAAAATGACGCACCGCTCCTACGTCTCGTGGCCTTTCACCGAAAATTGCTCATCTCGTATGCTCGGAGCGCTCGCGCTTCACCGCACGCTCGGTGACTGAACGTCGTCGTCTGTACGTAGGAGTCAAAGGGGAGTCACGAAGTCCTTTCACGAATGAGCATCGATGTATAAATATACATCGCTCGACTCGCTTCGTCGTATCCGTAGCCGTGTATTAACAATAAAGTGTAGTACATGCATCGGTGCTCGATAAGTAGCCCCTCCGCGCGTGTTCCAAGATCGCTTCGTGCTCTCGGGCCTTGACTCGGTTACCTTAATAAGAAAACGCCGAATGGGAGATCTATCGCCTCGCGGGTCGTCGGTGGCTTCGACGCGCAATTACGGGAGCCCCGCGCCTTACGGCCGGGCCAACGACGACGACGCTGCCGACGCATTTGCAACGGCGTCGTGTACCAGCCTCGAGCCTCGGCGATTATGAATCACTGTCCGACGGATACCTCACGACTCGCTGGCCATTGATCGATTGTCAGACCAATTTTGCGCGTGCAACGCGCGCAATGCATGCGAGACGGGTCGATTCGATCGACTCGCTCAGACATTCACTTCGTTCCGCGTGCGCCGTAAGTCATTACGTATTTACTCGGCAATTGGGAATTTTCGCGTCGAGACTACTTCGCGCCATTGTGTTCGGGCTGAACGGTTATTGGCGCTCGAGGGTATTTTTCGTGGCTCATTCGGAGGAAATTTTTGACCGAGGATTTGTGACGTTGTTTTTTTAATATAAAAATTTTCAGGGTTAACAGTTGTCGACGAAAAATATTTTTGAAAATTCAATGCTTTGGAAATAGATGTCTGAGAATTCTTCGTGAATTTCACCGAGGTGATTGGTTACATTATTTTTGGAAATAATTTTTAGATAAATTGTGTGTCTCTTGTATTACAGATATTTTTGATAATTTAGTATTTTGGAAACGCGACAAATTTTTCGGGGATTTCACTCGCGCGAATAATTCTTGCGAAATTTTATTTATAGTGTGTATTCTTTTTTTGAATAAATCTCAGAAGCGAATAGTCACTGCGGCAAAACGTGAGTAATTGTTTTTCTCGAATTTCAAACAATTTCAAAGAATGATAAACGTCTGGCGCGTTTCCAACGCCACCGACGCCGCCGCTTGACCCACATAAAGCGGCACCCAGAAAGAAAAACACAAATTCGTCTTACCAGCGCGGAAGATCTCGCCGCATCCATCGCAGCGGCTGGCGAACTGGGCGTCGTAGCAGTTGCCGCAGTAGATCTTGTCTACCTTGCTTCCGAACTGTTTGTCCACGAGCGAGACTCGGCACTTGTTGCAGAGGAAGCAGGCTTCGTGCCAGTGCTTGTCCTTGTAGGAAAGATCCTGGATTTGACAGAAAGAAAGCAGGTATTAAAATACAAGGGTTGCATATTACCAATATTCTATCGCCTGAAGGCAGGTGAAAAAAATCCTGCATTTTTCTACAATTTTTTCTTGCATTTTCGCATAAAATAAAAAATGCAATACATGAGTGGATAATCATTCTAATTTATATCAAATTTTCAGATTTTATTGGCACATTGATAAAAGTATTAAAAATATTTTCCTCGCTTGAATATTAAATTTTATACATAAATTTATATAAAAAAGAAGGTAATTATTTTCAACGTATCGTCGTAATATCGAATATGGAGATTATTGCGTTTTGCGAGTCACCCGCGAGTGCGTTTTAATTTTTGGCTCTCAGGACGAAACGAGCCGCGAACGACGGGAGAGAGTACAACGTCGGAGTTTCGGCACGAAGAGGGACGAAAATAAGCGGTCGCGGGGCGATAACGAGCGGGGACGCCTGCATCCGCGCTTCTATTTCTAGGAGTGAGTAAGCCGACACCCATGTTACCCGCTGTCCGACGTGCCGTGAGTATTGGCACGAACTCTCGCCCGCGATTACTTCACTCTTTCTCCTCTCCTTCGCTTTCGACGATCGTGCCGAATTTCCGCGCGATACATTTGCCGAATTTGTTCACTTACGCGGAAAGACAACTATGATTTTAATTCGCTACCCTTATTTCGAATGTCTTGTAATTCGTAACAATTTTTTTTTATTTCGTAAAAAAAAATGATAGCCTCTTTATAATCTGCACTTTTCTTTTTTTTTACATTACATTTGGACATTTTTTTAATCTATTGGTATGTATATTTTTGGCAACCTGATATGCTATGTTCGCGTTTTTTTTTGTATTCGAGGTATTTGACGTTCATTGTAGAATGAATAAAACAAATAAATAAATTTGCAGAAGGATTCACAGCCTTCAGTCTCACCTTCGAGTCTATCCCGATGATCTTGCTGCACTCCTCGCAACCGTTCGCAAAAACGCTCTCGTAGCATTTTATGCAGTAGGGGTGTTCGTCCCTCAGCACGTAACGCTGTCCCGTCAGAGATTCGTCGCACTGCCAGCAGCAGAAGTGTCCGCTGTGCCAATCCTTGTTCATCGCCTTTGTGTATTCCCCACTGAAAATCAACTGCAACACGAAAAAGAGGACCGTTCATTCAACCGAACAATCGCTCGTTATTCGCCTGTGTTGCGAAAACACGTTTGCTCCAATCGTAATAAATGCGTAAAATATATTTTCGGACTTAATATTTCACAATCGAGACCCATGCCAAAAATTGAAATATCAAGATAAATTCAGTTGTCTACAAAAATCATCTCGAGAATCAAATATAAAAACACCATGAAAAAATTAAATAAAAATAGTTATAAAAATCTATGAAATATTTTACGGCATTTATTTTATCATCTATGGTTTCTACAGTTTTCGTGCAATGTACAAACGTGTTTGGAGCCATGTAAAAAAATTGTTTGTGAACCGAGACGCTTTCATCGACCTCCATACATGTATTTCGATATCGACGTCCACTCGATCACTCTTGATCGATGGAGATTGATTTACAACACACGCAGTACATATACATGTATCGACATTTTATACGATGTTCAGTGCAATTGTCCTGATATGTACCTTGGTTGAGTGCTGTTGTATGTGCTGGCTGAGTATAAATATGTATTTCATGCGTAACGCGGTGCATACGATGCGGCCGACTTTACATTGTGACAGAAGTGAACATTTGAATAATGCATTTCTCGCGATCTCCCGACCGACAGACGTGGAAATCCCGGGGCCTTGTCGAGGCGACCGATTTTCCCCGCGGGGTCGTGATCGAGAGCGGAACGGAGCGGATGCCTCGAGTGCCACTGGGCTATCGATATACTAATCATTCCCCCCGCAAGTTTCTTCAGATTAGCGATCGGCCTGACTGCCGGCGATCACGAAATGCCACGGGAGCCTCGACATCTCGTTTCGATCGGCGAAAATATCTCGTCTGGGATAAGACGCGCGCGGCCTTCGTGCAGATTCTTTGCTCGATAGCGCGACGCGCGAGCCATCATCGTGCAACCCCATAGCTCGCTAGCCACGTGGCCCGAACCTCGTAAACTTCGGTTCAATCGATTATCCCCCTCGACCTTTCGGCGATACTCCGGAATAGACGAGAGTCAGACGTTTGGCAACGACTGCAATTCGGAAATAACATTTTCACACGTTATCAACCGCGGAACCATGACTACTCGGCCTCCAAATGTTTCTGCGTGATCCTAACCCTTCGACAGTTGCAAATTCGACTTTCAGTGGCACACGAGGCGATCGTATTCCGAAGCTTCCCGACATGCGTGATGCTTTTGTTTCGTACGAGAAAAATCAAAAAGATGAAAAAAAAAACGTATCAATCGGTCCACGAGTTGAAACATTTTTTTAGCTATCCGACCTCCCACAACAAAATCGAGCATTTCCGGACTCAAGAGCGTCCCGATCCGGACATTCTGGTGCAAAAAAAACGAAACGAGGAAACCTGGCCGGAATCTGGACAGATCCGGGCCGTAATCGGGCCTTGATCGGGCCAGTGTCTAAAGTAGCCAATTTTCAGCCAGGTATGCTTTTCTCGCTTGTGGTCTTCAGGCAGCCACATCGACTGGGCTGTCAAGCCGGCAGAGAACAGGCGTCAATGTGACCCCCGTAGACCTATCGTCCCTTTCGTACCAGAAGGTCGCGCGGATCGGGATCCCCGACGTGTCGTTCGATCTCCGCTGTCGCGGGAGGGGTCACCAAAACGATTTCAACCCGTGATCCGATGCGTGATCGCGATGCGGCGCGAGCGGAGCCACGCCGCTTGACTCTCAATCGTCAGCCAGCACATACTCTTCGATGGCGTTGTGGTGGTTGTTCTGGGTGCTGTCGACCTCGGTGATCGTGACCTCCGCGTTCTGATCGTGACTCTCCCTGCGCTTCGTCGTCTTCTTCACTTTGCGAACTTTTCGCTCGGTGGTCGTGTACACTACACCGTCTACGTCCGCCATCGCAATCGCAACTCGGTTTCCTACCGGCTACTCTGACTTTACGACTCGTCGAACGGATCTTGGAGCGAACCCGGCTCGAAACTCGGGCTCCCCTGGATCTCAAGGCGAAAATGTGAAGTTTAAAAAAAAAATAGTGCGGCGTAAACTTTTGCGTTTGCGTCGGTAGCTGAGCGATTCGGAGCGAGGCGGCTTTTCAGGGGGAGCACTTGAAAACGGGAAAGCACCGTGTCCCTTTCGAGTTTGCGAACTGACTGAAAACTACGAACC
The DNA here is from genome assembly GCA_964034905.1 of Itoplectis maculator. Lineage (NCBI taxonomy): Eukaryota > Metazoa > Arthropoda > Insecta > Hymenoptera > Ichneumonidae > Itoplectis > Itoplectis maculator. The sequence goes on from OZ035857.1 coordinate 10,499,532, forward strand.
GACCGCCCTGGGCATCATCTCATATCGGCGACGCTATTTTCGGCGACTCCCGACGACTCCAGAAACCGTGCGCACACCTCGCCGGACTCCCCCTCTCACGCGCTTTCCGGCGGCGTTCCTCTGCCGTTGCCGCCGCCGTTGCCGTTGCCGCCGACGCCGCCGTCGCCGCCGCCAACGCTCAACGCTAGAGCGAAGATGCAGTGTGCCGGGTGCAACTTTTCCGCAGGTTCGGAGGGACAGCAACGCGGGAAACGATATTTTTCGCGGCTAAATCTCCCCCCGAAGAGAGACTCGGACGCGCGAGACACAAGAACGCGTCGGGGGGGACTCGTGTGTCGGCGGCGAAATCTGTAACCAGCGCCACACGGGAGTCAGACTCACACACGACGCGCGCGTATATTTTCGTACCTGCGCTTTCGACCCCGAATGGGAAAGGAAGTGCGAATTCCGGAGAATCTGTCTGTCTCTCGGCGAATCCGGGAATAGACTTGAAACCTTCTCGAGGATTTCACACTGAGAAAAATCAGTAGTTGCGGTTACTAATTATTGGTTCGATCTACCAAAATATTGGTTGCAGGTACTAAAATATTGGTAGCTTTGACCAACGATTGGTAATCACAACTATTAATTTTTTTTCAGTGCATTACGATTTTCGAAAATTAGAAGGGGAGGGGAACGGGGAATTTAGTATGTATTAGGCTAATTGCGCTGCCCGAAAAACATTTCGCTGCTGCGCAATAAAACGATGACAATGCCTCCGTTACTCATGAAATTTTAAAGAAGACTAGGCTAATTGCGCTACCCGAAAAACATATCCCTACTGCGCAATAAAACGATAACGATGCCTCCGTTACTCATGAAATTTTTAAAGAAGAGCGATTGTTACAAAAAAAAACTCTTAAAAAATATGTACAATTTTGTATACGCGTATTGCGATACAATTTCCGTGACTCACTTCCCGACTCGCTGCGTGCTATTAAAGACGGATGACGCGACCGTCCGTCGAGGTCAAAGTACAAACGCTCGGTCGAGAATAAACAATTTTTCGACAGTAGTTTCATCGCAAAGCCGCATTATCTTTTTTATTCTCATCCCGACATTTTATTATCCCGTCGTCAGTTGTCTCGGCTCACGTTGATTGACAGTGACTCATATCATCGTTGATGCATTCGAAACGACGGATGTTTATCCAAATCCGAGGACCCGAATAATCTTCCCCCCTCCCCTGCTTCCTTCCTGGGGGGGAGGTGAGGAGGGGAATCGCGTTATTCTCAAATTACAGCATCGTCCCGAAATCCCGGAAACAATGAACGAAAAAGTCGGCGCTGAGATATTTTTTTTCGCACATCACCAATGTAAGCGATCCGAGGGGCGGAGGGGGGTTAAGGGGGGAGGGCAAAAGAGAGATGGGACTTTAACGAAGGCACAGACGAAGTCTTGATCTCGTGCCAAGCAGGTGGTTCCCGACGAGCGTTCGCTCTCCCCGCCGCGGAAGATCATTTCCCCGACGATTTTGTGGAGCACGGGACGAGAGACTCGAGGCTTTTTTTTTTTAACGCAGTAGTCGACGACGCGAGACACGAGCGGAAACCGAGGTGGGGGGTAAAAAGAAAAATTTTCCCCGGTCGTAAAAAGAGCATGGAAGGAAAGATCAAGAAAGCTCGGCTCTTCGCTGCACGAATATGTCAGAGGCCGAAGATATGACTGTCGCGTAAGTGGGTCGGTATTTTCCACGCATCACCAATGTCTCGGCCACCCACGCGTCACGACAAACGTTAATCGGAGTGACTCCATCCGGCAAAACTGACACATCCTGTCGCGATACATACAGAAAAATCCGTGGACCGCACGCGACATATTTGCCCCGAGGGGACGATGCAACGTTGCGACTGGCGCAATAACAAATTAATAATTGGCACCCGAATTGTGGTACTGGTTACCATATTTAATATTTTCTATGAATTTTTTCCTCGGTATAGATTTATTTCGATTCTCGATATTTTACAGCATCCACGAAAAATTGAAATTACGGAAATGTTTTTTTTTTGCGATGTGAAAATTTGATAAAATGACCGATCCGCACGAGTCATCGCGGATTCGTAACCTTGTTTATTGCGGATTCCTGGCGCATCTCGAGGTTCCGTAAGACCGAAGAGGACGAAAACAATTGCGGGTAAACGCTGCTCTGTCAGCAGAGCATGAACACGGGTCCATCGCCAGAAATGTATTAATAGGCACTCGGGACACACGGAAAGAGGTAGGAAACGTCTGGCAAAACTCAGACACCCTGGTGAACTCGATTTCCATTGCGCGTCGTCGACGCGGCCATTGTGTTCAAATCGACGCGGTCGAAATTGAAAATTCTCCGCCCCCAGAAACAAACGGCAATCACCGATGTGACATTTTTTATATTTTATTCATTAGGAAGTTGAAGAATTTCCACGCCATGAATTTTCAGGCATCAAGAAAAATTGGCCGATGGAAAAATGACCAGGAAAAAAATTTCCGATGGAAATAATGGCTGTGTAAAAAATAGCTGTGTGACACAAAAATGTGATTTAAGCGCGACCGTATTTTCTGGGCCATTTTTTTCCGGCAGCTATTATTTTGACCGGACATTTTTTCATTGTTCCTTTTTTCCAGTTCCGATTTTTCGGGCTATCATGTTTCCATCGCGTATACCAAGCGGCCTACGCGATTAAATTGCGTGAAGCGTGTGTATGAGATTGATATTTTCGTCGACGCCGGTGGAGTCCACACGGCACCAACGTGGAAACCGCCCGCGCCTCACCGCCGCGACGGCTGCGGGAACGGCGCTCGCGCCTCGCGAGACGAGACCACACGTTTTCATGTGCATATAAAACGTCTTCGCCGTGAAGAACCGAGCGCCCAGGCCGTGGGTCAGCATTCGCGTTTCGCTTATCCAACGAGACGCCGAGAGCACTCTGTTCCACTCCGCTCCCGGTGGACTAATATTTTTTCAATCGTCTCGCGAAGTAGACGGACAGTTTGTATAAAAAAGAATTCAGCGCAGAGAGAGGACGTTTTTTTTTTAGTTGTTTGGGTGAAAGAAACTGTTCGTTTTAGAATTTCGAATTTAATCAAATTACTATTCAAGTTCTGGAATTTTTCCTTAATTCTAATATTCATCCAAATATAAATTAATATATAAAAAAAAGATACATCTATTCATTTATAATGAATTTATAAAAAAATAATAATCGAATAACCGAGTGTGCAAGGAATGTAAATGTCTGTTATAATTGATGTACGATAATTATTATCATAATTATGCAATTTGGGTTACCCACTGTGGTCGATTGAAATGTTAACCCTTCTGTACTGTTCTTATAATTCTGTTTCTGTTGAATCGTTGCTAAGTAAGAGTATATGTATTTGTCTTGTTGATGTACGTTTAACTACTACCAAGCAACTATTCAGACAATTACACATACGCACTAAAACACTTATTTAAACAATTAAAGGTGAAGCTATTTTAGCTTCTTTCATAATCATTTTCAAATCCCATTATCGCACAACAAAACAAATCTATGGAAATGAACCGGTGCATTCCTGGGGGCATAAAAAGTGACATCTACGTTTTCACCCAGGGGTCATCGCAGAATTACCCAGAAAGGCCTATCAGAATCGTTGCTACTCGGTATGCGGTACTCGATAGATCCGTCCCCCGACAAACTGGTACTCGCCTCCTCAGCGTCCACGTATTCCTCGTCTACCGAGTCTTCCTCGATGGACCTGGAAGTACCCATCATTTCACCCCTGGCATCATTCGACCTCCACCCTCCATTGGCTTCCTGACGGTCCTCCAATCGCTGAGCCCTCGTCTCAGTTCTCCTTCTGTTGTCCCTATTCTCGTTGAAACCTCTGACGACATCAGGTCCACTCGTTGCCCAATGATCGCTCGGATAGTCATCAAGCGATCGAGATTTCGTGGAAACCGGAAACCTGCGACTCTTGAAAGCTTTTCGTCCAAAACTCTCTCTGTCCTTGATACCCACGTCTCGTTTGCTTTCCGATAAACCGATAACCGGAATATCGAAGCTCATCGTCGACCGATCCTCCTCGGTCCTGTCGTACGTCGACTGCGGATCGTCGAAGCTCGTTTGCACTTCGACTGACACACTCATTCGACTCGCGGACAGCGAAACCTCGCTGTCGGTGGGCGAAGTGTTGGTCCACTCGTCTCGCAATGAATCCTCGCGCCTCATCGTCTGCACGGATATGTCGGATTTTCGTCTCTCCGGATCGCGATGACGTTTCGTGCGTCTCGTGGCCGTCAGATTCTCCGCCGATTTGCTGATCTCCGCGTTCTTTGACTTGAGCCTCGTTGGCTTCCTCAGCACAGTGCTCGTCCGGTTTTTCTCCGATTTCCCACGTCGCTGAGCCGAGTCAACGTTCCTCGCCGAATCCTCAACATCCTCCGGGTGACCGGATGTTCCGACATCTCGAGAAACGACCTCGGCTTGAGTCCTACCGTCGTCATAGTCGATCCTCGTGTCCGTCAACACTTTGGGGGCGGCTCTGACGACAACGTGATCCTGAGTCGTCGCCTGATCTCTTCTAACGTCCGGAGACCTGGATCTCGATATCCTGATGAATCCTCTCTTGCGAACGCGACTGGAAATATCGTCTTGCTCGTCGATCGACGATTCCCCTGAAGACGACGACGACGAGTCGAAACGATCGGGGACGATGGGAAGCTGGTCGAAGGCGATTCTCGTCGGTGCATCATTGCCGGACTCGTTTTCGAACGAGCTGCTGACGTCCAACGACGAGTTGGATCGCGACACCTCTTGGGATAATCCTAATGGGATCGGCGTTGGAATTCTGACGTACTTCTTGGGTCCTTCACCGGTCGTCAGGCTCTGCGTGGTCAGTCTTTCGACCTCCGGCTCGACGACCTCCTCGATTACGATTTTCTCATCGATCTCCTTCGTCGATCCGACCCGATCGACCTCAACGAGGATCGTCGTCGCCTGATCGCCATCCGAACCTACCAGGAGATGCCTCCAAGCATCTTCGGTCTCGCCTGACAGCAGATCAAAGTTCAAACTCAGTCTGGAGTCAGCTCTCGAAGGCGACAACAGGTCGCGAGTGCTGCAATCGGACAAAGTGCTCCAGTCTGGACCTCCAAACGACTTGAGCTCGCTCCGCACCCTCAAACTGTACTCGTGAAGGTTCTCCAATTTTCTTCGGGCGCTTCCGGGCACGGGAATGTCGCCCGAGTGGCTGATGCTGCACAGCGAGTCATGAAAACTCGGAGTCTCGGTGGACGCGCCGTGATAAGACAGACACGGGGTCGACGGACCGGTCGACGTGGCGGAAACCTCGTTCGTCACTTGTTTCAGCGACGCCAGAAGCTCCAACACGCCGACGCAACCCACGAGAATCGAGAGCAACAGACCCATTTTCGTTTCGTTTCATTCGTCGCTTTCAACGTCGTCACCCTTAAGGAGAAACGATTTCGCTTGGATCTAGCGCCGATTTCGTCCAGGCTGATCTCATCGAGAAGTCGTTTTGAACGGGGCGCAAAAAAAAGCTCTCCCGCCCGACGTTTATCCTCAATCGTTGCGCCGTCCGGCGATAAAAGGACAATCACTAAAGTGTCTCGATAAGCGGCGGGTGGGTCTCTCCTCTCGCGTCGATGGCGTCACAAACACACATAAACGCACACACGGAACGACCGCAGCAGTACCGGACAGCAGCGTCGGGTAATTACGTAACAGCGGTTACACCCACACTCAACATTCGCCCGGTCGCGGTGGTCGTCGTGATCGTTACAACATTCCGCGCGTTCGCGTTCATGTCCGCGGGATTCAGCGACTGGTCAAACGCACCGTGTGCAACACACACGAAGGGGGCACCAACCGTATTCGCTCGATCGTTTCGCACCAAGCCGAAGTCACACCGCGTCACTCGCGCCGCTCCGGCCTCTGCATGTCGTCAAGTTCGCCGACAGATCGGTAACGCCGGTTCGTTTTACGCGCGGGCGTCGAACTCCCGGTGGGCGAAATTCTTATCGTTGATCTCGTTGATCGTCGTTCGCCTTATCACGGCAAAAATGCTGACCAATCGATCGTTGCGGCCTTTTACCCGCTGGAAGTTCAGCCGACAGATCGGTAAGGAGGGGTCGTCGATTTAGCGCGGGCGTCGAACTTTCGGTGGGCGAACCCTTATCGTTGATCTCGTTGGTCGTCAGTTTGCGCCTTATCGCGGCAAAATTTTCGCGCCGTCCACGACGAATGCCGCCCGCTGCACTGGCCGGGACTTTATTTCGTTGCAACCGCGCGAGGAGCAGCAGCAGCAGTCGAGACCGAAGGCTCGAACGGCTTGGCCCCGCTTGTCTCTCTCGTTAAACGACCGACGCGATTGCCGCGCGCTGAGGCCTTTGACGAGGCGAACCACCCGGGGCTTAAGGCTAAAGTTAGACCGAATGTCCCTGGACCCGAAGTCTCAACCGTGGTGTCCTTAATGCCTAGGCACCCGTGCATTACGATCGATGAGAGCGACGATAATTAACGAGCCTCCGCGACGATTTGGCAAGAACCCCCGCGCGCCCACCGAAGGCCCTCGACGCGTTCGCGCCGACGAACAGCGCAGCGACGACGATGACGATGATGACGATGAACTCCGAGCGAGATTAAGCGAGTGAAACTGCTAGACACGCTTCGACAATACGAGACACCGACGACGATACGCGAACGGATGAATGCAACATGGCGTTCGGCTCGGAAACGCAGCGAACGAATATTCGACGATCGACCGGGAAGATGAAGATGCAACAACGACACTGTCGGCCGCCTCGTTTTGGCAGCTTCGCCGCGTGTACAGACGTTTCGTAATGAGCATACTAGCTTTATTGCTAACCAGCTATACCAGCGACTTGACTGCGCGTGAATCGAGTATTAGGGGTTCACTGAGTGGGGTTCAGGGTTTGAGATCAATCATTGCATTTGTCTGTAAGAGTGAAGCCTCTTTGGGAGCTTCGTTTGCATAATACTGAATGTACTGAATGTTTTCATGTTTATCGTGTTCAATGTCCTTTTCCACTGTCTGCCTACGCTATAATGTATTAATAGTAGAATCAACTAAACAAATACTGATTTAGCAACAAAACGAAATAGCGATTAAGTGATACAGTTATAAACACAGTGGAAATGAGCGTCGTTTCCTACTCTGCATTCTAATGGACTCCCTAATGTTTTGCTGCCACTTCTATCGTTCTTTGAAGACTATATTTAGCATGCGAGCGGTCTAGTCCAATTTGTATAAATCCCAAATATAATTTCCAAATATAGCAAACTCCGCGATCACCAAATACAGGTCTCGTACAGTGAACGCCGTTCGAGGTGGCCAAAAATTGCGAATTTTGCGCTAACACGTTGGATAACCTAAGTCACGGTTCGCGTCACCGGTTTCGTTTTATTTTCGTTACCTCATCGGTTGTGGCCCGACGTCAGAAGATCATCATCCATGCCGAGCGCGCGCGCGCGCGCGCGAGCGGAGGTTTTGCGCGCGGTACTCAAGCTCCCAAAACGCTGGCCGGCTTCCAGACGCGAAACGGAACGACTCGCCCGCAAGCAAGCGCACGCTCCGCAGTCCTATCAAACTCTCGATGACTTATATTTAAACCGCTCCTCAGGCGAGACGCGAGACTTATATTTCTTCCGAAAAGTCTCATCGACTTGAGACGCGAAGTCGTATATTTTCAATGAAACGTACCGAACGATATTTGAATTTTACGAGGTGGATTATCGACCAATGCCGTACGTGCTTCGCGACCTATTTAGTTTATCGTTTCATCTCAGAAGTATTTCATAATCTCTGGTGGACAGTCGAGCGCTATATCCTAGACAGATCCTGATCAGAGCCTGATCAGGGCCCGACTTGAGCCGGAACCAACGCTAGGAATTTTCCATTCAATATTTTTACAGTTCATTTTCTATTTCAAAATCTCCAATCAGCGATTCGCTCATTCCCCGACAAACCTACTCGACATATGCGGGGGAGCTAAACTCCGGCTACGCAATTCTGAACTCCCGTTCCTTATTCCACACACACACACACGCGCACACAAACACACGTCTTGTCCACGTTGCTCGCCAAAAATAACCTCTTCGTCGGCAGCCTATCCGATGCGGGCGAAAATAAATTCGGGATGCGCCTCTCTCTCTCTCTCTCTCTTGTTCCGTCTCGCTCGATTCTTCGTTTATGCACGGTGCTCGGTACTCGCGAGATATCCTCAAGAATTATCGCGTCTCCCGGGCTTTTGACACTTGCGGATTTACTGGAAAAACGACGAGTGCCGGCTGGGCCATTGAGGTATTTTGGGCGATCGCCGGCGAGTCCAAAGATTCCATAGTCCCGATGACAGTAAATATTGTTGGTAATATTCGTCGTGAGCTTCCACTGCAGATGAAGGAAGCTGGAAAATTACCTTCAACAGAATTCTATGGAAATCAATCTGAACATTAAAATTGAGAATTTTAATAGAACGAAAATGGTCCAACCCGTTTGGGCAACGCAGGTGAAAAGATACATTTGGTAATTGCCAAATTGGCTGACCCAAAAGTCTCCTTGTGCGAGTGTCAAACTTGCACTTGGATGTCCGAGAAACGACGGAGACTGGAGTAAGGAGGAACAATGCCAGCGCTATTTCGGTCGATGATCGACGAACCGAAGTGCCTGAGGTTCTTCTGTGCCACGGTCGTGTCTCTCGGATCCCTCGGAAACGTGAGAGTCGCCGCCTGGTTTAACCGAATTAGACGGTATCTCAAAAACACGCAAGGGGAACGCGAATTCGTCTTCAATCTCTGACTCTCGTCGCGTTTAATTTCCCAAGTGTTTAAAGATCCAGCTAAACGAGACAAATACCGCGCGAGCGTAGCCAAGAAAACGGTTTAGTGCTCCCACGATTAAACACGTCAGCACGTCGGACTCTTCAAAGAAATCAGCTCGCCTGATTCTCTCATCTGTTTTCATTTTTTTCTTTTTTTTTTCGTCAATCATCGCACCACACCAAAATTGGTTCCGTGACATAATCGCCATCCAGCGAATACTGAAGACTCAGATCTTTACATATAGCCCAATAGTGTTGTATCTATTGATCACCCACCGGTTATTGGCCTGTGATTCACGCGAGACGCGAGGAAATCGATGTTGGCCAACCGAAAGTAGGTAGCCAAGCTTTTAAAGCGTCACGATTAGTGCCTATAAAGTTGACAACCATTGATCGTATATTTCCTTCAAAGATATTGACCAGCATAGAAAAACAGCCTCTATTTTTATTTAATTTAGACTGATTTTTTCAATCTCGAGATTATTTTTCTATAACATTTTTTAATGATTTTAACAATTATTCGACGAACACGAGTAATTTTACAACTAATTCTAGTGTCAAATGGCCGAAAGCCAGAAACGATCTGCGAGTCGAACCACCGATTGTCAATGTCCCAAACGATAAAATACGAGGCTTCGTCGTCAAACAATGAGGTCGAATTGAAATAGAAAGAGACGAAGCTAAGGTGTGAGAGAGAAAGAGAGATTGGAGCTCAGAGACGGCTGAATGAACGTTCGTTGCGGTCCGAACTCGTAGTAAGTGAGATTCTGGCACCAGGAAGTGGTCAAGTGCAAAGACCGGGTCAGAATGCGAGGCTCGCGATAGAAGACTCAGGAGTCTCTGAACCCATTCGTTCGTGTACCGCGCGCGCGCGACGCTCCTAATCCGCGCGGTGCATCGAAACAGTCGTCGGGTATTAACGGTGGTGAGCGCAGCTCGTGTATCTAATGTCGTTAACGCGCCGTTTCTGCTCCTGCCGCGTCTCGATTATTTCCGTGCAGCCGACGCCGCATCGTCCGACCTAGATCCGTCCATTCATCTTGGAAGTTGCAAAATCGAGTCTCCGCCCATTTCGAAATCGTTGAAAATCCTTGAATTCGTCGCCCTCTCGTCACTCCCCCTAAAAACACTCCCCGATCGAGGGGGGAAGGGGGGAGGCCCCTTCTCCCTTCGCGCCATGCGTAACTTCCAGTGGGCTCGTGTGCAAAGCCATCCATTTTATCCCAGTTCTCGTGTTTTAATTCTTTCGCCTACCCTCGACACGATTTCCCCGCTAGAATCTGTCGGAGCGAATTCCGAGGAGGAATGCATCGTCTCTGTCCTCAATCTTGGACGAGGCTTCGTCGGTGTTAATGGCCGTTCAAGCTGGGCTGGCGAAATTAGCCGCACGCACTTTTGTTAAGCATTGATGTGCAAAGTGAGAGATCGATATTTGGTGGGTCAATAAAATGACAGCAAATACGTCACTTTATTGATGAAAAAATGTTATTGTTTGTGCTATTATTTTTTTGAAAAATAAAAATATTCTTTTAACCTAATAAATTTCTTCACCAAAAAAAAAAATTTCGCTACCCCAACGAAATATTTTGTCAACCTGACTTCAGGCACTTTTTATCACTTTCTTGTTAAAGCAAAAAAAACATCTGTCCGTTCGGAGTTATCTGTATCCATGACTTCTGTATACAACACGTCCCATTTTTCATTCCCCCGAAAAGTTCAAAGGGCCCGAGGCGTCGGTGGCGCACCGGAGGCTTAATTATCGAACCTGGTACGCGGCGTCACGGTGTCAAGGTCGAGAGAGCGAACAAAGTCAGAAACGCAAAACGAAACGAAGTCAGTTCCAGTTTATTGGACGGTCGCGTGCAAAGTCTTCGCGTTGTACGTAGTCGCGGTAGTCGTTTAGCAAGCGCGCCAAATGCCGGGATAATCGCGAGGAGCAAATAAATCAACTCTCGCGTCGGGGGACGAGCTGTGCCGGTTCGTTGGTGAAGCTGACAGTTTATCCAAAAACGCGAAAAGAACAAACTCGGTATATTCGGTGATGAGGTAGGGCAGGAAATTTCGAGCGAACTTTCGGGCACATTTTTTTTATTTTTTTACTTCAACGAAATCTACTAAGATTTTTGCGCAGGGTACAGTTTCACCGTGAGCGATGGAAACTTCTGCATATACCCGAGTTATAATACATCGGAGCTGGTATGGCCACCCGCGATAGCCGCATGTTCGGCTCGAAATAGACAATGCTCTAGAAAATTTACGAGGGTGCACCAGGCCACGTTGCGTCAGCGTCTCGGCTTGCTTTTGTATAAAGCTCGCGTTCATCGCAGTCGTGAACTCAGAGCAACGGGAAATTTCAAGATGGAGATATTGACGTCAGGAAGACATTTTATTTTCTTCGCTCCAATAATGACAATCCAACGCGGAGATCGAGCGACACGATAGATGTTCGTTTAATTTCCAATCTGAGAAATTCTTGACACAAGCAGAATCCGGAGAGTCGTGAACTCGGAGCAGCAGAAAATATTGACGTCAGTGAGAAATTTCTCACAGTATTAATAATAACCCATTGCAGGAATTAAGCAATATGCGAACATTGCAGTCGACTAAACGTTTTCAATGTGACAAATTCTTGGCACACTTGAGAATCCAGTGAGTCGTGAACTCGGAGCAGCAGGAAATATTGATATGGAAATATTGACGTCAGTGAGAAAATTCTCATAAGAGATGAATATTTTGGTTGACTTCGGTTGACAATCCAAAGAGTCGTAAATTTAGGAACAACCGAAAATTTGGGGGCGGAGAAATATTGACGTCAACGCGAAATGTCGTAATAACGATAATAATAATAATAATCCAATTTAGAGACGGAACAACGGATCAACATTGTCGCGGGCGATCATCGCAGTTGACTGAATTTTCGATGCGAAAAATCCTTGGCATACGCAGAATCCTGTCCGTCGCGGCGAAGGACTTCGCAGCTGCAGAAAACTTCGAGATGACAAATCTTGGCGAAGTCAAACTTCCTACAATAATAAGAATGACGAATTGCAGCGAGAATAAATAATAACAAAAAATACAGTTCATACATTTTAGCGACTCGAAGTCTCGGTGACTGAATTCTTTTCAGTCGGAAAACACTTGGCACACGTGGAGGTCGACGACGACGAAAATGTCAATGAAACCGTTGTTAATCTTTCCGATCTACGTGTACACGGATTACAGATGTCTACTGTTTCCCTCGTTGAATCTGTTGTATGTTGTTATGTGTGTGTGTTGATAGTGGACACACTCGACTTACCAAAACTCGAAACGATCTTCTAGGTCGTTAAGCGAATAATGCAGAGTTGATGGACAGAGTAAGTGCCAGTATTATACACGCGTGGCGATAAGTGGAGACGGTTTGTAAAAATAAGAAATAAAATGAAATAAAAATGCAGCGAGAATGTTGTTATTGTGGCTGTCGTTCGACTTTGTGTCTCGGATAAGGAATCTCGACGCCTCGGAACTTTTCAGGTATACGATCGACGCTTTGCCCGAGTTTCGATGACTGACTCGGACGAAAACGCCGAACGCCTCGAACCTGTGGACGGTATATTCACACGAGTGGTGGGAGCCTCGATGAGGAGTCAAAATAGAATTCGTCCTTACTGACTCAAATAGTAGGAATATAGTTGTCGATTGGATGAATACCAAACGACTTTGCGAACGTGTTCGCAACATTCGCAACAGAACCTCACGCGATTATCCGTATCTCGACGACAAACAGTCGCGTCGATAAGCCGCAAAGTGACCGCGATAAAAGTTATCGACGAGCCGACGAGACGCAAAAACAATTGAGCCTTCGGGGAAGATGAAAATAAAAATTCGTCGCGGTCGACAAATCGATTGATATCCCGTTCGTGGGTATCGCGAAAATGTATCCGTCGTATATGAGCCGCACGTGGGTTCGAAGTTCTGACTCAGAGATGCGCACGTAATTCAACGTTTCTATTTTCCCGCGGTCTAAATAAAGTCCCAATTTGTCGGTCACTCGCGGCCGGACGACGATCGAAACGGCGCTCGAAAATGCCCCGAGACTGATGCCTCATTATGTCGGCCAAAGCCATGCAGAGATATTTCGAGAAATCCTGCTCGAGCTTTTTGATAACATCTGACGAAAATAAATATACCTAGGGTCAGCAGACATGCCGCTTGTGTATGTCACGAGAGGGAACAATTTTCGGGTACCCGGTCAGTGATTTCGTCATCAGCGTAGCTACAAAACGAGCGATGACAAAAGTGGAGCGCGGAACGTAAATATGTTTACAATAAAAAAAATAAAAATCAAATAAAAAAATAATGAAAAATACATACATGTTCCCCGAAGGAGTCGATAAAGTTATGCGAAAAAACACGTTGGGATTGTAAACACGCAGTGGGAGAAAAAAAAATAAGACCCGGTTAGGTCTCGGAGTCTCGGAGTCAGCCGGATCAACTGGATCCGTATAAATAAAATGCGCGAGAGAACCGAAGCGCCGCACGATTTGTCCTTAAAACGTTGAAAAATCTGCATGGTCCTTATCGATGCACCGAGACGACGACGACGACAGAGTCCACCTTGACAACCGCTGTTTATATTTGGGTCATCGCGTTCGTACTCGAGCCGGGCCGGCAATGCCATCCTGAATCGGTGGTCGCTATAAAAATTGCTTGCGCAAACCGTACGACGCTCGACGTCGGTGCCTTCGGTGCGAGAAATCCGGCCTTATATCGGTCTCGTTACGACCATAAATGGCGAGGACTGGATTTTTCGCAAAGCCTCCGGCATCGAGAGAGCCCATCGCTTCTGTACAACACAACGGCGACTTCGCTTCTTCGACGAAAAAAAAAGAGAGAAAAACGTTGCGAAACGATCATCGACGATTTAAATACCTGAAAATTCATTATTGTGTCGTTGGGCTTATTGTTTTTTAATTGGCCGATAAATCGCGTCGAGCCGAGAGCCGCGAAGCACCGAAAATCAGCGCCTCGAGGTATAAGCCGAGGTCGGTCGGTAAGAGCGGAAACCGCTGGTCGAGTCGACAACGACCAGAACGACCAGGCTTCCAGCTGCGTCTGACAACTCTCGTCTTTTTCCACTGCCGGCCAAGAGGAGCGTAGCTACGGCTGATCGAAGCGCACCAAACTTCGGCGGTCGTTACTACTTACACGAATTTTTCGTGGACGGTCGATAAAAGATTTCTCATGATTCAAACAATTTTTAGAACAATTATTTTTAATCCGAGTAATAAAAATAATAAAAAAAAAATACTCACCTCGTCGCAAGCCGCGCATCTGGGCTTCAGCTGCTCGGCGTAGTGTCTCTCGCAGTAAAGGGCATCATCATGAACGCAGTAGGCAAGATCGACCAGCAATTCTCGGCACTGCGTGCATTGAAAACACGACGGGTGATAGGAGAGACCCAGTTTACTGGCCGACACGACGAGACTTCCGCACTTCAGGGGTTCGTGACAGACGCCGCATTCCTAAAAATCACGATTAAAATATTCCATGAGTCGACTTGGATGTCTCAACGTGTCCTAAGTTATCGAAGTGCGAGGGAAAAAATCGGGAGGAAAAAAACATTACTCACATGGCCTCGTTCGTGAATCTCCTTGACGCTACCGATGTCCAGGGCGATCTCGTTTCTCGCAGCCATGAAATCGTCTGCGCTCGCGGAATGTTGTGTGTCCAGGTGACGGCAGTAGGCCCGCGCCAGGTCCTGCTTCGGCAGCTGAGTCGCCAACTGACGGTCCCGGTGACGCTCGCCCGGGGTGCCGATTCTCGGGACCGATATTTCCGGCAGCATCGCGAAATATTCCTCCACCTGGAACGCAGGAAATATTGCATCAGAAATCGAAATATGTTGTACATGTCATTTTAATAAATAATCGAAGAGGTGAGATACACGAAGAGGTGAGAAAAAAATTGCTAAATCCAACAAAATGAGCGGTTGCGGGCAGCGAAATAAATATTTTGCGAATTGGACAAAATATTTAATTGATCGAAGCAACTGGTGATAGAATTTAAAAATCTCGATAAGCATTGCCGAATATTTTGTCCAATCTGCAAAATATTTATTTCGCTGCCCGCAATCGCACGTTTTGTTGGATTTAACCATTTTTTTTCTCAGTGTAGTAAAGTAATTATTTTTATTAAGTACGTTCGGGTCGACTAATTTCGCTCTTACGAGTCACAAGGAGGTAAAAGTACGACGTGTATTTCTAGCAACGGTTCGAAACCACCAACGCATCCTCTGCATCTCGAAGAGCATAATTCTCTCCCTCTCCCTGTCTCTCTTTCTCGCTCTTTCTCGCTCTCCCTCGTCATATCTCTCAAGCGTACACGAGCTTAATCGAATATTGCCATCGTAAATAGCGCAACGTGCTTATTCGCCCCGTCGCTCTCTTCTCTTCGCGGGCCATGCGGTTTATACGAGTGCATAAAGTCGTAAAACCAGCGGGTCGGCGAGTTTATAATAAAGAGCGTGGAAAATTGTGAGGGCGGTTTCGGTGTCTGCGGCGAACCGGCTGCGGCCACGCGGACATCCTCGACGTTAGTTATGACGAGCTTTCTGGAAATATTGAAGGCAGGATGCCAAACTCCGCGCCCCGAGCGCCGATCTACGCAGGCTGCGTGCGTCTCATTATACGACGTTCGTACGTAACAAGATGCAGTTGCATGTGCGTCGAGCCCGAGCGATCGTTTCCCGCACCGCAGTGGCCGACGGTGGTTGACGCGTGGTAAACCCGATACTCGAATCGTTTACGTCCCGCAGTCTTTCCGACCATCAGCGAGATTTATCCCTCGAATTATAAAATAGGGTCTTTCGGCACGTGGCTACTGGCGTTTTACTCGATGGCGAACTTTACACGTGTTATTCTACGTTCAACGGAACTATTTGTCTGTTCCGTGGTTCTTGAGTCCGATGTTTCATATCGCGAAATTTGGCAGTTTGTCAGAAAAAAATATAGTTTTTTGCATTTTTCTAAACAAATTTTCGATTTTTCGAACCAACACCTGTGATTTTTGGAATCAGCGGAAAATTTCACGTCGGATAGGGTTTTAAAACTTTGCGAAATCGAAATTTTTTTTTTCGATTTTTTTCGAAAAAAGCGCAAGGGGTACCCCTTCTAAAAATTTGCGATTTTTGAGGGTCAAATTTAAAAATCTGCAAAAAATCGAAAAATCGAGATATCGCATTCCGTCTGGCGGCATTCTCTTCGTTGAAGAGTTTTCTTTCGAATGCAAAAAGAAAATCCCGATTATATTGATCCAAAGAAAAATTACACCGATTTTAGTAAAGTGCCAAAATTGAGAAAAAGTAAAAAATCGTTTTTCGGGTTTTTCTCCTAAATTTTGTTATTTTTCGAGCAAAAACCGGTCATATTTGGAATCAGCGGGAAATTTCCCATCGGATAGGGTCTTAAAACTTCGTTAAATCGAAATTTTTTTTTTCGCCAAAAAAACGACAAAACCCTGGAATTGCTCCTACAGATAGGAGTCATTCTCCCTATCTGCAAAAAAAATTTCCAACAAACTATCATGAATTTTACAAATATTTTTAACAATCCAATCCAATACACAAGATGCATTTGCTTAACTTTCAAAATACGAAACACGATTTCCCCGAGCAGAGGCCAATGATCTTCGTGACGTGTAAACTCGATACTTATGTCGTTAAAGTCCCTCGCCCACGTCCGCAATCCCCAAGTCTCTCCAGCCATCACCGTGATTTATCCCCGAATTACAAAACACGGTCTTTCGCCACTGAGCTACCGGTATTTTCCTCAATCCCCCAGCGACTGTACGTGCCATTCGACGTTTCAACGAAGCCATTTATCTGTTTCCCCGGGTCGCCGCATCGTCGGAAGTTTATTCGTCGATATCTCTCGCGCTATGCTTGTAGTTCGGGGCCAGCGTCAAAAACCGTGGAGAGCCTCGAATATTCTCTCGATTGCCGGACCGTTTGGCCAATCTGCCACACACACACCGATATCCGCGCGCCACCCGTCGCGTCGCCGGGCTTTGATGTTTTATTTAAACATCCATCATCGAAGCCGCAACGCGTTTCGCGCGGGTGGAAACCGATCGCTTTCGGATGTGTGTACATCGCCGTATAACCCGCGCGATCTCCGGATAAGCCGAGTCTCGTTAGACTTGGCGCGAAGCGTGTGCGAAACGCCAACGCACACGACGACGGATTTTCCCCGGCACCCGAGACTCGCGCTGCGCTGTAATATTTACTTCATTGAAATTGGCGGGTCGATTCCGATCGATCCATTAGGACCTCCGGTCTCTCGGCGAGGGAGGGAAGGGGGCGGGGGGAGGCTCGGACTCTATTACTGTATTTTCCGCGCTACGATTATAGCAGTCAAACGTACGTGTGATGATTATTATGTTTATCCGGTGCGACTACTTTGCGATTCGGGAGCTTCGCGCGTCCTCGATTCTACGGCTAAATATAGCGATATTGGATTTTGAATTTTCGGCAGGAAAACGAATTTTGGGGAATAAAAAAATAAATACTGAGTATCTACAAATATTGGAAAATTTTCGAGGTACGATTTTTGACAGTTCTTTGATGGAAATACTGGATCGGCGAAAATTCTGTGGAAAATTCTAGTTTAGAAAAAAAAAAAAAAATATGTTCGTTCGAGCTTGTGAGTTTTTTTGTAATTGTTGTATGAAGCGGGATGGATCGATTTTTTATTTATTTTATTACTCGGATAAATCAAGATAGACGAACCTTGCCAGGAGGTAAACCAGGTGGCGCCCAGGTCAGCCCTCGATCTCGCGGGTCAAAGCCGACGTAGTTGTTGGGCCCTTCGCCCTTCAGGCCGAGCCGTGCCCTAACGGAAACCCACTCTTCGTGACAGACGTCGTGAGCCTCCCTCGGACACTTGCAGCTCGTGCAGTTCTTCCTGAAACAATCAACCGATAGAATTAAACGTCAGTTCCAGATGCGAATGAAAATACATTTTAATTGGTTGACATCAATACAATTCACAAAAAATATTATATTGATATTAATATTATTGAGATCATATTAAAGTCACTAAATAATTTCTTTTAGCTGTGCTCATAAATCTGGTACATATGACCTCTCAAAAAAAGTTGGCAATTGGAATCGACAGTCACCCAGATTTATTTGATCCAACCAATCTTCCTGTCTCACCAGCGGAGAATAAATATTTGCACCGTCTTAGCACGTCTCATTACAGCTCCGCGAGGTCGACGCCTCGCGCTCCGTCCCCGATAATCCAATAACATTTTATTGCATCCCTTCGCGCGTACCTGGCGACCGTGTTAACCACCTCGGCTCGTTCGATAACGTTCTCGCCTAATTAGATTTTCCCCTCGTGTCATAAGTACGGGAAAACTGATTAAAGGGTGATGACATCGTCTTCCGGGAATATTTTACGCGGAATTTTGCGAGACATTTGATCTAACGTTCCGAAGGTCGAGCTTTTTTGATAATAAAAAAAAATTCTTCGAAACACCTCGCCTCATCGTTTGCACACATCCAATACGGAAAAAAAGTACGACTAATGTGGTATTTCTCGCGTAACGTCGATCGTATAATCAGCGAGATGCATTTGCGGCCAGACATTTATTGTGATTCCACACCGCACCCTTCCGGATGTCAGCGTCAAGGCTGGTGCCTGGCTTTCTAAGCCGCACTAATGCAGGGGGTGCTGCTCCTTTCCCGGCCCTTTCAACCGTTACAGAGTGCTCGGGTCGCAACTTCTCCATCGTCACGATACGCGCCTCTCCGGCCTCGACACGAGTGTGCCAAGTCAACTCATCCTGATCCTTGAAATTGCAGAAAAAGCAAAACATTTGAAAATACAATTTTGTAAAAATCTCGAAACAAACAAAATTAACCAATCAGACTTCACAGCCAAATTTTAATCTTGTTCTATATAAAATACTTCTTTTATTAATTTTTTTTTTCCTATTTCCCAAACGTTAAAAATTTGCGACCAATGAAAATATAAAAAAAAATTACGGAGCGAAAGTTCCATAAAGAACTTAATTGATCAACAAGGCTCGTGAATAAATTTTGTTTTGATGTAAAAAAAATTGATCTCTAAGCGGGAAAGCAATCCCGACGTGTAGGTCGGATTTGCCAATGAAATCTTTCAGCGAGCGTCTAACCGAGCGTGTTTGAACGACCCATTTAGGTTTAAACGTGCGTGGCGGATGACCGAATCAATTAGTGGAAACACTGTGTCGACACGGGCGACGAGATACACCGAAGAGAATGAAGGAAAAAAGCAACGTCAACATTTGTTTCGTGACTGGCCGACGAAGGGAAGGTCAAGCCGCGAATTACGCGCTCCAAGTGTATCATTAGTCATTCGAGCCTGTCTGGCGTTGGGGCGCGCATCATTTTGGCCCGCGGGAATTCGACGGCGAGTCTCTTCCCTCGCGTGTAGCTATATGTCATGCGTGCCCGAGGCCTCTCGAAGTCTAATAAAAGTCGCGAGACTCGCCGGGAGGGACCGTAAGAAAAAAAACGTCTGGAAGACCAGCAGCCCGACCGTCGTCTCCAATTGACAAAAGACAAAACCATTCGGAAAAAATACCTATAAATTTTCAACCCTGCAATGACTCAATTTTTTTTTTTTTTTTAATTCAAATACTATAAATATTCGACCCACATAAAAAAATGTAACTACGGGACTTACAAAGACGGAATAGAAAATAGAAATAAAATCACAACTAAATGACAAAGGTCAAGAAAAGCGATAAAAAAATCCCAAGCTCGTTGCCGTTTCCACCGGATATATTCACGGCTGGATAATGTCAACCGAGCAGTTACGGAGTTAAACTTCGTTGCTCGAGCGCAGGAAATTGCGAGCCTCGTGCGTATCGCACTTACCACTCGTAACCTCGCGAATGAGCGAGCAGAGTCGGAGCGAAAGATTAAAAGAACGGATTTGCGTGGAGCCGAATCGCAGTCGGGTGAAACGGCGAAATAATTGCTCGGTGGTTCGGAAAAAAACGTCGTCTCAGACGATTTCCACGGCGGCGGCAACGTTTTTGCGTTTAATGAGGAAAACCGCGTGCAAATTGCGCGTACGAATGCGGCGCGAGAGAGAATTACGGCGGGAGCGAGGGTGAGTATCGTTTACAAATGGGGTTGACACGTTGTTAAGGGTGTCGAGGACGATGAGGGGATTCGACCCGCGTCGACCAACCCCTCAGCTTGGCACACAATACAATTGTGTTTCGCCTCGGCCTTTAGCCCTCCCGATAATGGCCGACAATGTGATGCAGCGTCGAGCATAAAAAATGGTGTAGCAGACGTACGGAGTACTCCCCGATGCGTGTGCGTGTTGTGTATAACACTCCGAGGCTCAAACAAAAAAGGGTCGCTAATTAGAAGAGCGATAGGGGAAGATGTAAAGAAGAAGAATGACGTCTGCCTGAGTCGATGCCTCGTTGGAAGAATTTTTGTGATGGTTTTGTTCATTGTTCTCAAGTCGCATTCCCTGAAAACACTGGTTTCAATTTTTCAAAAGAGGAATCATTTTTTAGGTAGCACTGACTAGAATGTTTCAATGAAATTTCATTGTACGGAGACCGAGATCAATGACCTGATGCGAATATCTTGGAAAACGAAATACACTGTCTAAAATAGTTTTCCTAGAAACTGCGAAGGATACTTTGCCGTAAATCCATGATGTCTAATAAAATTGATAAATTACTTCGTAAATTAGTCGGCGCAACTTTGTCGTCGTCGTCGGCCAGCGATGCAATTAACGTGTCAATGACTGGGACATCCACCCTGGGCGCAAAGTCACTTGAAACGCGCTGCTGATCGCCGCAGCCTCGGCATTCGTCATGTCCCAACGCTGACGACTCTTCGTATAATTCAGATGATATGCGCGGCACCCGAGAGAACGCCAGCTGCATTCCACGGTTCTTGCGTTGCCCACGCGGTTTCATTTCGCAAGTGACCATCGACAGCCTCTCCGCGTCTGACGCGCAACATTCGACGCGCGATTTATAGTCCCGGCTTCTCATTAACCCGACGGTGATATATATTGCCCACGATATTTCATTGAGAATCCACCGAGACCCTCGATAACCCCGTTTACACGAATGATTTACCTCGTCCCGTTCGTTCGTTACAATTACTACACGCGGCGCGAAACCAAGGACAAAAAAATGAGAATTCTGAACCAATTTTCCCACTGCGAAGGAAGCTCGGCAGGAATTTCAAGATTGCCGCGGGTTCAAAATAAATGTCCGGTGTAATTGAACGGGAAGAAACAAATGTTTACACTGATTGGATTGGCGGAGTCGTTAACGTTCCGACGACAGATTGAAAAGTTCAAGTCCAAATGAAAGCAATTGTTTTTCTTATTTTGTCTTTTTTACTGCTCCATGTCCAAAAGTTGGATTCATTTCGTATGGACTCAGGGTTGCTCGGTTCCAAAACAAATTGTACCATAAGCCAAATCTCTATCTATATTTAACAATTAAAAAATTCTGTCAAAATTCTGTTTCGAATACCATTCAGCTTCAAATTAAATGCCATCAAATTCCAAGTGTCTGAATTAAACAAGACCAAAACAAGTTCAACACTGTCTGCATATCCGACTTCACACGAGAGAGGAAGCTACCAGTCGATCTAACAGTGCGTACCGCATGCTAAACAAGTGTAACAAGATTTGCAACGGGCCGAGGTGAGATTACGAACCCACACGTGACAACTGAGACCCCCTTTTAACTCGCATCAGTCACACACAAACAAATGCCGCCAGCCAAAAACGTAACCACAATACGAACACACAATCCTCAGACTAAAAAAAAAAACGTCTTAAAAAACCGCAGCAAAAATTCTAAACGTACTACTCTTAAGCTCATAAACACCCAATTTTGTAGCAATTTTACCTAACGATCAGCTCGAAGAGCTCGAACTGGTCAAAGACCTTACAGTAGAGGTGAAGCACCCTGACACATGCCCACTTCATGCCCGGCCAGGGCGCCAGGCTCAGGTCCAGTCCATCCTCCAACGGACACTTTCCAATGGTGAAGCTTCGCTTCAGCTCGGCTCCGGAAATCGTGGGAAAGCGATTTTTCCGGTCCAGCATCGGATTCCTTCGTCCCCGCGGCTGAATCTCACCGTGCGCCGTTACTCCGAGTCCCCACTTCAGCTCAGCGCCCGACAGAGTCGGATACCTCTCGCGCCTGTCCAGCGATGCCGTTTTCTTGTAGAAGTCCCTCTCCGGCACCGACGGACAGCGCGTCCTCATTGGCTCCCGAATCGGCGGACTGACCGGTCGCTTCTTCGGCTCGGGAATCCTCACGCGAATGCCCTGAGGCTCGGCCCCCGGCGCCGCCACGCAGGACACCCTCACCTCCATCTTCTGGCCCTCCTGACTCGGACCTTTGGGACTCATTCTCGTCAACGACCCGGCCAGCAATGTGGGCGTCGTGTGACGCCTCTGCAGTCGTCCGTTCAGTGTGGCTTGGGTCGTCCTCTCTTCATGTCCTCACGATTCTTCTGCACCATTTTTGACACACACCTCCACCTGCCGAGTTGACGTCGTCAGACGTCGATCATCGTTCCTGAGACGCGTTCAACACTTGGTCCACGATGTCTTGCAACCTGTGGGGTGGTCAAAGACCGGCGGAATGATTGGTGGATGGAGTTCCGAGGATTTCCGAGCGACTTAATGCTCCCCGGGGCTGAGATATGTGGCGTAGCGTTGCTGCTGGAGTTCGGTATAGCAGATGATTCACGTGGCACAACGAACCGGCGATGATGTCTAACACACAACTGTCTGGGTGAACGAGCCCGCCGCGAGCCCCGAGGCGCACATGCCACGCGTCGCGCGCGCACTCCTCCCTCGGCACGGATCGGCCCCACGACGCCTCAATGGGCGGCTAAGCCGCGTTTCCGTTTGTTTTACTTTCGTCTGGACCCCCTCGAGTCGCGCAGTTCCGCGATGCGATTTTACCGGCGTCCCACACGCCGAACGATCTGCCACCGGGGAAGATCATCGAGGTTTTATTTTCATTGTTTGGAACTGTCGTTTTCATGGGATTTCCGATTAGTCTGACGGGGCTGGAGACTGTTGGTGTGGGTGTTTCTATTCGGGGGAGTCGTTTGCTAGTGGAGAAAGTGTAACTTTGCTGATCGATTTTAAATCGACTCTTGGCCTCTTTTTTTCTTTCCTGGTTTCTTTTCGTTTGTCTTTTATGGGTTTTTCCCCCTTTGGAAGGCAATGGGATCAAGGGTAGATTTCCGACATACACATTTGGTGAAGCAGATAAATCCTCGTGAAATCGCGGTGAGAGGAGATAAAAAGAAATGGGAGTGAATTCCCCCCCTCGTATCATAGGTGAATCGTTCCCAACCCTCGCGACGAGTCGTTCCACGTTTCACGATCTTCGAAGGCGAAACGGGCGACCTTGTTTGGGTGTATTACCTATAGGACTCGGGTCGGGGAGGGAGAGACGCAGGTTTCTTAGCAAACGTTATTGGCGTGACCCCACTTCAGGGTCGAGTCAATAACGTTGAAGTGGTTTACGCTGTTGCCGAGATATTTGCCAGATAACCGTGATGAACGAGATTGCCGGGCGCATCTTGCGCGTCCGACGACGTCATTATTCGTGAATTTACGGATTTTTTTTTGCGTAAACGAGACATTCGTTAAGCGTGAATCATTGAAAATCGAACCTGACGTACGTGAACATCAACACCTTTTGATAATTTTGTTCATTGAAAATCTCAAGCACCAAACATTTTACAGTAGTCACAGAAAAAAAAGTTTTTATGCATAAAATTTGGTTTCTGATATATTTGAATTAATAGGCAAGTGAGTAAGAATCAATGAGCGAGAATTGAAGAAACAATAACAAAGTCGTATTTATTACAATAATATAATTTTACATAATACTTTGGAATAAAAATTAACACACCAATTCATGCATAAAAACTCCAATAATGTCACACAGAACATCAATGTTTTTTTGCCTCTTTTTATAAAAATATTGTTGACAGATATAGGTCAAACTTCTTCTCATGAATCAAATTCTAAGATAAAAAAATGCCATGATTTAAGACCAAAAGTAGAAAAAAAATGTCTTCCACGGATTATGACGCCAATAATCGGATAAACGATGGAATTTCGCGATGCGAAAAAGTGCGCAGGTGTCGCCGAAGGAGGCCACCGGTTTGCCTCCTACGTCCGCGTCGAGTCGGCGCGCGTTACCATCGCGGCGCACGTGTGAGTTACGTGTGTACTACGTTGTACGCGGGGTGACCGCGGGCAGCCAGCGCGAGAGAGAGCTAATGGCTATTAATTAGATAAATGCCCGCTATATCAAGAGACGGTAATGGTCACCGTTTAAAATAGCAGTCCCGGGATTAAGCGCAATTTCGAGTTAATCTATTTACGTCCGTGTGCCACGCGTACACCGGAGACTGCGTGTTTCCTATTTCGCGTGTATAACCGACGCGACAGATTCGCGTCCATCCGCGTCAGTCGCGTCCGACAGCCGAGCGATAAATTTTATCTCCGCGAAACATAATAATAGTCAAGCTCTCGAGGAGCGCGATGAGAAATGGCGGGAGGAGTAAATCTCGAGAATCAACATAGGTGTCGGCTCGTACGTCGCGGGTGCTCACTGAGAGAACAATTTGCCACAATCAATAATCATTCCCAACGATAAAACCACGATCTCTCTGTCAATGAAGCAAATGTGAATTCGATAAAAATCAAAGTAATTAATCATCATCAATTAAATAAAATTATCGTTTTCATTTATTTATTTTCGAACAATTTCACATTATTGCAAATTGTGTCGAAACCTCAAAAAAAAATCCACTTTATCCAAAAACCTTGATCAACTCATCGAACTTCGTCAAACAAAAATCCCGCAATTAAAAAAAACAATTCTCTTGTATCGCAAACGAAACGAACGATTTGTCATAATTTTGGTTATGCACTCTCGGTAATTTTCCGTCGATGCGTAAAAAAATGCGTTCCCCTCACTTTCACCTTCGAACCGTCAGTCTATTTGTTTTTCAGCCGACACTCTGACACTCTAAGTGGGGATGGACTGTGAGAGCTTTCGGATCCCGGGGCGAATAATACGCGAGTGACGTTGGAAAAAGCCGGACAATTCGTCGATGACGCTGCTCGCGGCGTTAATCCGGTGGCCGATGACGACGACGACGCGTCCGCTGTTCGAGCGTCCGATGAAGAGTGCATCCGCAGAAGGAGCATACTTCAAACTGGCGCCACGAGGTTCCTCGGCCTGGCGGCCGGAGAGTAGGTAGGCACCGACGCGCGTCGTATATACATGTGCCGAGGAAAACGCGCGCGCGATGTGTGCCAGCCGGAGCGTCGGGGCGAGGCGTGGGGGGAGGGTGCGCAGGGACGAAGTGCGCAGGCGCGCGCGCGCGCCTCCAACCTGTGTCGTCCGCAAGCTCGACGAAAGCTCGCGCGCGAGTCGTTCCCCCCACCCGGCCCCTCCTTCATTAAACGCGTCTCTGTGCAGAGACGAGCGCAAAGGAAGGAACGGCGGAAGCGAGAAGCAACGTCGACCACCGTCGCTGGAGCCATCGCACTTACCGCGAGGCACCAGCGAAACTGGACCTGACAATGATCTTTACGTGATGCAGTAATTTTGCTAAAAGTGCGTGATAAAAATTGGGAATAGAAGACGATTACTTACACAAAAAAAAATGAACATCGAGCGCCAAATAAAGCTTTAGGGAAATTGAACAGGTTTCAAATGTGACGGGAAAGCACATTTTTCTTTGTGAAATACATATTTTTTTTAATTTATAATTTAAACAGTGATAATTGGATACATAAATTAGTGAAATAATTTGTCAATATTTTCTCGATTTCAAAATACTTTCTGAAAAAAGATAAAAATATTTTTTGTCATTTAACGGATGAATAAAATATTAAACGACGAATACGTTACATTTGCAATCGAAATTTGTATTTATTATGCGCAAAAATCATTGCAACGACGAGAACTTTCCGAGTTTCTAGGAAACAAATGTTTCGTCACCGGATGACGCACGCAAAGATCCTGGAAGACTACGGCGTTTTCTTATTTGCGCGCTCTCGGTAGTCACGTCGAATGCAAACTCGATGCAGAAATCTAGCGATTCCGTCGCTCTCGCCGCCTCGGTAATTCGCGCTCCATTTATATCTATGAGAGACCGTGGCGAGGATAATCCCCCGGATCACTCTGTCCGGCACGTTGACGAGCTCTTCGTCGCTCCGCGTCTCGTTGCTTCCTGGTACTATGTATGTTAATTAAATCGGCCGCTAATTTCTCCGCTGCAGCGCGCATGTTTCAACTCAACAATTACTGGACTCGGATCCGTCGCAGTATTTGTGCCGACTATTTAAGTGAAAAACCGACTAATCGGTTTCTCGTGTAACTGTTTTCGATAATTACTTCAACGCGCAAATAATTATGATATACATTATTTATTCGATTGCAGAGAATAAAACTGTTTTTCGATGATAACGAATGCCACAATTACTTCAGTCTGTAAAATTCTTGTTATTAGCCTACACGGCTAAAAATAATAATAAAAAACAAAAAAATGCAATCCCGCGACTGACACGTGCGTCGATCGTGTCAAGTAGTCACTGACCGCAGTGGGTCAGCCAAGCCACAACTTTGTTTCCCATCATAACTCGATCCCTATCACAAACCGTCTAATCCTCGCATTTCAAATTTTTTTCCTACACGACGTTCGCGACACTCGACACCCTTGTAATTCGCGCTTTCGCCGAACATCACGCACTTTTTTTCCCCCCCGCACTCAGCAACACCAAAATAACCTCAACTTTTGCAACGCTGAAAAAAAAAAACATTCTAATTGAATCGCAGCAACGAAAAATTGTGGCCAGTCAGCGTTTTCGTTGGGCCGTGATTCGCGGAATAACAGCCAATTTTTTTTTTTTTTTTTTTTTTTTTTTCGTCGGTCATCCCGACGTCAGGGGTGACGACCGATCGAGTCAGACGGAGCTCGGCACGCGCGCCCGAAGCCGATGGGACGCGATGCGTCCGCGCGACCGTGAAATCGTCGAGTGTCGACGGGATAAACGAGGGTGACACACACGAGTTGCCCTCTCTCTCTCTCTCCCTCTCCCTCTCCTTCCCAGTCTCCCCGCGTCTTCCTCGCTCTAATTTCATTAGCGGTCTCCGCGGCCGAGAAACGGTAACGAGATGACCTTGGCCGTACCGACCGGCGGCTCGGTTGCACGGCCGAAGTCATCCGAGCTTTTCTGCGTCAGGCTCATGTGCGCGGAGCACGTCAAACGTGTGGGATTTTCGTGATGTGTCCGCCTCGCGCTCGACGCGACTGGCTCGCCGCCGCGACGAAAGCTCCGGAAAACTTGAGCAATAACCGAGCGCCGGGGCAGGTTGTTATGACACACGCTACACGTGACAGAAATTTGGCAGCGATTCCTCTCGCTTTCGCGGCGTCTCCGCGCGCGCGCGCCGGTTTCGCTTGATACTCTTATTTATAATGCGAACGCTCCGCGCGAGCTCGGACGAGCTCGCTCGAGTTAACAAGCGAATTTCCGTGACGACGCACGTTTATATCCACTACGGTTTAACGCGCGTCAACGCTCGCGATGATCCTCGACGCTCTGTTATTTTTTTTACGTGGGTGGCCTTATGCGGCAAATTTTTTTGCAGCAGCTTTTTTTTGGTGATTCTTCGGCTTTCGGAATTTGTCGAATATTCTATTGACTCTTCCGTTTTTAACGGAGAAACGTAAATAATTGTAGGTGAAATTTCGTTTATTGATTTTTGGATACATTTTGATTTAATTGGGGGCAGAATTTTTTTCAGTGAATTTTTTTTCTCGAGCTTTCAATCGACTTTTTTGAGAGAACCTGAAATCACAACAATGATAATCCCGTTTCTCGCCAGAAATACATTCATTCAAGCGCGAAAGCCTGGACTTTGAATTTTATTTCGGAAGTTTGCAAATCTCGCTGTCGTCGTTTCTCAAGTCGGTTGCCACCCTCGGGGGCGTTCTTTCTCTCCGAGAAATCGCATAAAGCGAGGCATAAACCCCGCGTCGGTATCCACCTTGGCAGTGAAAAGAGCCCGCGTGTTCTAGTAGTCACCGTCGGTGATTTAGCGATTCCTGTGATCCGCTCGGAAGTCGTGTGAAGTGGCTCGAGTGTTGCGAGTCGTCGGACGACGACGAGAGCAAAATCCGAACTAAGAGGGAATAACAAACGTTTTATTTTTAGACCCGCGACGCGCGACCGACTCTCGTTGCTCGCGCGTCCGACTCGCGATCGACTCCTCCGATCGAGCCGAGGATTATTTTTCGTTGCCATATCCGCGCGTATCGTCTTCGCAGTCGCGCGGGTTGACAGGATTTACAAAACAGACGGGTAGCTCGTTAATCATCCGTCGAGATGGAGAACGCGAGATAGAATACACCGGACAAAATGTACCGCAGTACATCAAAGTTGCCACATCGGAGATTTGTCAGTCGGCATTTCGGAATCGGATTTCGGGGGGCCCTCGGACTAAATTGTTTAAACGCGTCTTATGTAAAATAGTTTCGTCACTTTTCGGCTGTGTGGAAACGAGTTAAATGAAAATATGTCACGTCTTGCGTTCTGGAAATATATTTGTCACTTCGTCGAGATTTCAGCTCGCGACACGTATAATGATTTCTGCACTACGAAAATTCTGTCCAATCAGATTATCCTTTTATTATTGAATTATTCAATCTGTAAAGCCTGCGCCAATTTATTCATAATAAAAAAAAGTTTCCCTCAAACATTATTTCTTTATTTTATTTAAATATTTCGATTTCCGTTTCGATGTAAAAAATGTAACTAATAAAGTTAAGAAATTGGCTACATAAAAAAATATGCTCCAACTCGGAAGAAACCCGTCAATCGTCAGCCTCGTTAATAGAGTCGCCATGTACACTAATAGACACGTCTAGTTCACTCGCGTCGATGACTCTTTGCCTCGCGCCTCGTCTCCCTAACCAACAAAGACGCGGACATTTTTCCTTCTCTTTCTTTTTTTTTTTTGCTGTCTGGCGCGAGCGTCGCTAACGAGCGACGTAAAAGCATCGCCATAGTTCACGGCGACCCGGAAACTACTCTCTCATTTGCAGCGGACACCTTATTAGGCGACTGGAGAGTTCTCGTTCGACATTAATCAGGAAAGACACTCGCTCCCCGCGCGGCCGATCGCGCGTGTCCTTACATGGCGCTGCTATGCCGCATTAGCGTCGTCCGACGAGCGATTCACAATCGCCTCGCGCGATAATAGCGAGTACATAAATTCGCGCGTCTGCCACGAGACCCGCGACGCGCGTGAACCTACAATAAAGGACTTACAATAAAGGATGTAACATATGACGAAAAATATTTTCGACCAGCAATTTTTTTTATTACTATTACTGCACGATGGAAAAAAATGTCCTCATAAATTGGTAAGCGTAATTTAATACACAGCTGCGATTTAAAATGTATGCATGAAAAACGCCGATTATAATTGAGATCGATTATTAAATTTATTTTTTATTTTTTCTAAAAATAAAAATTTCACCGCGGATGTAAATTAATTACATATCGAAGTGGTACATCAATTTTAACTTACCAATTTGTGGACAAGATTTTGCATATAGGAAAAAATTATGAACCTAGGAGAAAAACTTTGTCACTAAACTAACCAACAATTCATATCTCCCACCTAAGCCTCGCCCTCCTCGCGGTCTCAGCTCTTGAGCTCCAATTCCCTCGCTCGGCTCTCAAATATTCGTTCCACATTCAGGCACAAATTTTCGCAAAAACCGATTTTGCACGACGGATCGTGTCCTCCACTTTTTTGTTCTTGTCGTGGACGAGAAACAATCGTCGACGAATTGCGGCGAGTCAATTTCGTCTCCCGGCCGTTGCAGAAAATCTCACGCTAAGCCGTTTCAATAACGAGACTCAGCGGAGACTCGAATCGAGAGAGACAGTGAGTCAAATCGAGACAGAGAGAGAGACACGAATCGAGAGAGGGAACGTCTTAACGATCACCCTGAAACGCGGTTCAAGGAGGGGGACAATATTCCACTTGCGAAAACATCGAGTCCCTCTGCTCGCGTATTATTACCGTGTATCACTGTATACACACGTCGCAGCCGTCGAGAACTCCGTGATTCATAATACACTCGGGCTTCGAGAGTAGCCGCAAAGCGATCCTTGAACCGCCCCGAGCATCGACACACGACTTATAGACGGACACATACACGGACACGTAAAACAAAAAAACACATCCACACATTCCCGACGTCTGAGCATCGACACCCGACATTCACACAGATACGAATAGGAAAAAAAAAAAAAAAAAAAAAAAAAGAATCACACATTCTCGATGCCCGAGCATCGACACATGACTTACACACACGTGAAAAAAATACATCCACACGTGTCAGATGCCCCAGCATCGATACATGACGTACACAGACACGTGAAATAAAAGAAAATAAAAATACATACACACATTGTGTTCATGTGTGGACCGAACGCTGAGTCCGGGAGACACGATAATCGACGTCGTACACAGACACTCGCCGCGCGATTATCTCCATAAATTCATACGCGAGATCGCGCGTGCTCTCGACCTCGTGGCCATATTCCGCATTGCCGGCAGTCTCGGCCGTATTAGCCGAGAAAATAGCGATCTAATAATAACCCCGCGTCCGAGATATTTCTCAATAATTCCGCAGTCGCGCGCCAATTGACACGCGCGAAAAGTGCAACTGTTGTCGTCTCTCTCGACGCCTGCGAACCGGACGCGTGTTTTCACGTCGCCGGAACGTTCACCCCACATTGCGCGTTATCGGCAGCGTTATTCAATTAAGCTCAACAATATAAGTGTTTATTCAGAGCCGTTGGCCGTTGGGCAAGAGTGATTAGAGATTGGTGCTAATTGTTCGAGAAGGAGGCTAAAATAACAGTGGACGTGATTTTTTTTTTAGTGTAATAATGTGCGAAAAAATATTCGTGCAAAGTGGGACGAGCGTGATCTTGTCGAGTGGATGACAACATCGATATGACCCACGTGGATCTATGTTACCTAATTTTTTCTACACTTTTCTGCACTTGAAAAAATGTCGAATTTTCTCTTCACTATTTCTAAACCAATATTTTATTTTATTTTATTTTTTTCAAAAGGATTATTTTTCTTCTGCTCTTCCAAGCAGAAGAAAAAATTCTTAAAAATTCTTTAAGAATTCTAAATCCTCAAAAATTCTCTTACTCGCACGTTGAGCCGTCGCAAGTTTCATGGGACGAGCAGACGTCGTCGCCCTCGACCTCCCGGGGCACGACAATCTCGGGAATCGGCGGCGGAGTCCCGATGGGCGACACCCCGGACTCGCGACACGAGGTCGAGCGTCGCGGGCCTCGACGTCTCAGCGCGAAATTTCGCTCTCTCGACGGGAAGCGCGGCGTCTTCTTCTTCGCTTCGGTGACTTCCTTGACGGACAATCCGTCGTCCCAGACCATGATTGCTGTCCTCGGTACTTCGCTGTCGAAAGAGCGGCTGACTATCGCGACGAAGCCCGGAACTTCGGCTCCGTAGGCACTTTGTGACTTTTTCTCTTTTTTTTACACCACAATTCCAAAATGTCCAAACATCAAATATAAAAAAAAAATACGTGTTAACCTTCGCGGTTTCGATCGCAGCTCAAATCAAAAACCACATCCACAAATTCCCAAAAATAGTCCAGAGCTTCGACTCTTCAGATTTTTAGCGATTTTTCGTCGCAATGATTCGATCCAAAAAAAAATATACCACGAATCGTCAGATCATCGCGAAAACGTGCGTAACACGCGACCTCGCGTCTTCGATCCCGGCTCAAACTGAAACCTTCCTCGCAAATTCCACGTCGCGAGAGCTGAACCGTCCGAGAGCCGGACCCAACCGCACGCAGTTCGATTGGACGGAGCGCCGGACGCTGCGAAACGCTCCGAGGCAAATCCAATTGACGTAATCGAGTTAGAGAGTCCAACGGTTGAGCCTTCGTCATTCTTCCCGCGCGATCGACAATCGACGCTGCTGCTGTCTTTCCATCGAAAAAAATTATTCCCGTCGTCGTCTTCGATCGCTCTGCGACCGTGAACGGCGTCTCGTCGATTATTCCTCGGCCCAGATTCACCGATTGCGCGCCGACTAATGCGGCAAAAACGACCGGAACGTCAAGGACCGTCCGCGACGCGGCCTCCGCGGGATTTTCGAAATAACGCAAATCGCCGCGAGACTCGTCGACGAGACGCAGGACGAGTCGTTCGGTCGCGTGGAAATTGTTGCACTGACGGTCGGAATCACCACGGATATGAATTATCGCCAAGCTTCTTCTTCTTCTGCCTCCTCTGCGATTGGACGCTGCTTCTGGTCTCTACAACACACCAGATGATATATACGACCACGCGTTATCGTCAAAGCGTGTCTGAATGCTCACAATGATTCACGTGTATACACACACGTCACTTTGTATGTGGGATAAATGAGATTCTACAACGAATAACATTTCTTATACAAAAAAGCGAACTGCACACTCCGCAGTCACCACGAATTTTGGAAACAACCCAACAAGTCGCCTGATGCTGTTGAATTTGGCATCGTTAAAATGCAACGAAAAAAAAAATTATTCTAATGATTCTAAAAATTATTATAACGATCAATCATTACAATAACTTTTTATACCCAGTAAGGTCCTTTAGGTTCATCAGAATAATTTGATTATTTTTGATTTTCGATGCTTTCCAACACTGAAAAAAAATAATAGTTGTGATTACCAATCGTTGGTCAGAGCTACCAATATTTTAGTAACTGTAACCAATATTTTGGTAGATTGAACCAATGATTGGTAATTGCAACTACTCATTTTTCTCAGTGAACGATGCAAACTTCAACACAATGTCGCCTGCGACTCTCGCGGACTCAGACAACAACTCTTCGGTTGCGTGGAAATCGTTGCACTGGTCGCGTAGTCACCCGGATGTGAATTATCGTCAAGCGTGCCTGAACGACGACCGCGCACGCGCACAAATGACGTGTGCATATATATATTCAAACATATATACGAAGAGTGGACCGATCGTCCGTGCGGACTGCAAACTACCGATTACGTCGAGCCTCGAGTCGGTTCCACGTACGCGATTCGACTGTGGCGGCGATTTCAAGTCCTTCCACTCGGAGCTGTCGTCAACCGCAGCGCTGTAAAGTGGCAGGACAGTCCGAGTGTGTATCAAAGTTCCGCCGTGAAGTCACATCGGTCGCTTCGAGAAGACGTCTCGCCGATTGGATGGGCTTCGACCTTCGGGCCACCGCGTTTTCCAACGCGAGTCCATTGTCCTGCGGTCGCGACGACCGTGTCACTCGCGCGACGTTGTTGATGCGCTTGGTGACGACACGCGCGCACAGTTCTCTCCACGAGAAAAGAGGCGAAGCAATGCGACGACTTCGCGCTGCGACTGGAACGGATCGTCGATTGTACTGTGGGAAGACGGATTCCTTTGAGCCGCTCCTCGTGCTAATGCGACACTTCGAGTTGAAAGACGCGATTGCGTGATGCCCGATGACTGTTGGTCTCCTTACGAGGGTCTTCAGGGTCTGGACAGGTGCTGACGATGATTGCTGGTGATGGAAGATTAATCGATCGGATGTTTCGGAGCTTTCGTTGCAACGACACAAATCGCATCGAACGTCAATGCGATGAAACTTTTCGGGTTCGACAACTGTCATCGACGCGACAAGAAAGTTTGTTCAATCAGAAGGAATGTCAGAAGTCAGCCACAAACTGTCAGCTGCGAAAAATCCTGTTTGACCAAATCGAAAAGTCAGCCCACAAATGTCAGGACATGAGGACAGAGTCAGTTTGACAGGAGTCAAAAGTCAGCCGCAAATGTCAGCTGCAATGAAATTCGCGCGGCTAGCGTCAGAAGTCAGCTCGCGAATGTCGGAACGTCATGGAGACTTTGTTCAACCAGCGTCAAACGCGTCGAGCCACAAACGTCGAGCGCCACGAGAGAAAAAAAATACAAAAAAATCGTTTGTTCGAACCACCGACGAGCACCGGTTTACATCAATCCGTGTTAATCGACCATAACGATCGGAGTGCACGCACGCGACTAAGGACGTGTCACGACATTAGCGCGCACCATTCCGCGCAGCACCTCTTCCACTTTCACCTTCGGCGACGCGTGATACTTGCACTTTTTATTTCCAGGTAGCGTTTTCCACGCGTGACTCGCCGCCGGCTGAGCGTCGATCGCGTACGCGATATGCTCGCGACACGCGCGATTGTCAGTTGAAATACCGCGAGCGACCGGTGTACGTGCAACGAAGTCTCGACTGTCGAACGCGTCAGTCGCTGCCGGCTGGAATCCTCGAAGCCGGGAATGATAACACGCGAGTCGTATCAGGAATGAATATATATATTGTAACAGCGTTATCGTGGCGTACACGACGCCTGGTCTCGCCCGTCGATCCCAGTCGCTGTATTGTGTATATGGTCAACAGCTGCGCCATGTACGGAGATTACCATTCGATGTCTATTCATAGACGCGCATGCGCGGTCGACTTCGACAGTCGGAACTCGACTGCGAATAGGAAATGCAATGGGAATGGACGGACTAGGTCGACTTGGTACAATCGAGTATTGTATGTACGATTTTTGCCTAGAACAGGACTACTTTTTTTAATAAAAATAAATGTGCAATAAAAGTTGATGCTTTTTTTTAGAATTGGCTATACAATTCAATGCAATTTTTTGTTTATAATTGCTGCATCAATTGTCCGTGATGTTGTTATTAAAAGTAATTGTGATTGTCACTCGGTTATCTCGAGTTTGTATTAAAAATAAGAAATGGTTTCGCAATTAATATGAAAAAATTGATAAAACTGCGTCAGCCTTTTTCAGACAACGACGACGACTTTGCGCAACGCAATTGTCGGCTTGCGATGGAGAATCGCGCGTGTCGGTTTTGAAGTGTCAATGACGATCCATTTGTGTATTCACGTGATACGCGACTGGATCGAGTGGTTGCATTGTTCGGAGCCTGCGGTGAATCACAATCACAAGACAATCGTAATCATAAGAACACCTGTCTTATGATGCATGAGAAAAGAATTATTTTCCCGATCAATGTAAAGGAGAAGCATTCGTAGAGCATTTGCTACTTGACAGCTGATGTGACAGCTGTGAGAACCACTCGATAATCGGTGATAATTAGGCTCATGTCAGTGACGTATATCAGTCAGATATCTCGTTATCAATTTTTTATCAAAATATTCTGTTAGTGTGAGTGAAACTTTTTACTGAATTTGTGAATTATTCACCTAATAAAATATTTTGCTGACGCAAAAAAAATCTAGCCAAATGAATGCATTTCTCGTCACTCCTTTGGACCAACGAAGCCTTCGTCGGACGCAACAAGAAAACATTCACCGAGTCAGCGAACCAAAGACTCAATAACCAGCAGTCCAAAGCTGCTGTAATGAAGTTACGCCCGCGGATTGAGAGTGAACACGGAGTGAACTCGACCTGAGCTCGCATGTTCTCGTCGTGTCTCTCGTCGTTCCTCCTTCAGCTCTCAATCCCATCGACGTCTTCAACGTCG
Organism: Itoplectis maculator; assembly: GCA_964034905.1. Lineage (NCBI taxonomy): Eukaryota > Metazoa > Arthropoda > Insecta > Hymenoptera > Ichneumonidae > Itoplectis > Itoplectis maculator. The sequence continues at coordinate 10,535,076 of OZ035857.1, forward strand.
TCCGACGCGAAACGGTATAAAAACTCGTCGCCGAACGCTGCTCTCGAAGGACACGAACTCACCGTCGATCGTCCCGTTGGCGGCAAGAAATGTCGTCCTCGCTGCGCGACTCATCGACAGTACTGTCGGGCGTCGCGACTCGAACGTCGGAATTAACGGCCGGCGGTTCGCCGTCGAACAGAACTTCGCGTTTCCACGTCTCCCATCGAGCGCCCAACGAGACTCGCGCGAGTCGATTATTTGCAGCTGCCGCGCGGTCCAGTCCGCCGATACCCGGCACCGTCAAACCGATCGTCGACATCGTAACCCACCGGTCTTATTGTATCGTTGACCCGTCCGACCGTCGGCCGCTCATCGTTCGCGCTTGTTCGCCAACCGATTCACGTTCTCAACTGCCGCTCGATTCTTTCCAACGACGCTAGGCTCGGTTATCTATGCACGCGACACGAAATAGTCATCCACTGAAGAAAATTTACATGGCGATGACGTCGCGACTCGGCCGAGCGACTAAAGACAGTTTCACTGTGAACAAAGATTTATCGAACTTTATCACTCGCGATAAGACAGTGAAATATATTTTTAGTTAGGTCAGCAAAGTAATTTGAAAATCAAGCGAAATGTTTGTTCGGTCGGCAAAACTTCTCAGATTAATTTATATTTTTGCTTGAGGTTATTTAATATTTTTTATATTTTTATTTTAATACAATTAATCTCAAAAAAAATGTTGATCAGGAAACTTTTTAGAAATTATAGAAAAGCTAGTAAAATTTACATTGCCAATGGCAACGACGACGCGAATAACACTGAACCGAAAGCCAATGGCGTCGCAGTGAGACAATAATTCAGCGAACTTTATCACTCGCGATACCGAAAAGCAGACGCGCGCTTATTCAATCGCGGCGAAATTCAAGCCGTGTAACGAAGCGTTTCCGATGCAACTAGCGACTGAGAACCACCGACTGTCCAGGCGTTTTAAAACGGGAACATCGCTCCGGGGATCGTCGCCTATATATATATGCACGTATATATATATATATAGCTACTTACGCACCGAGAGACCTTTTTGTAAGGCTTCGACTACGAGGCGTGCGAGTGTTTGTCTGGCCGGCGGTTTGAAAATTCGGCCGATAAGCGATCGACGAGGGGTTGCCCGTTATCCTTATCAGCACTTTCGTAATGTGCGCGTCGCGCCCGCCTAATACGGATTTTGTACTATTTTTCGCGCGTATTGAAGTTGAGCCGCGTCGAGATTACATTTGTAGTCGGTTCGCAGGTTCACTGCGGAGTTGAGATAGAGAATAAGTGAAAAATAATGTTTCGGAATTTATCGCTCGGCGACAAATAACTGTCAATTTAGTTTAACATTGAAACCGCAGTCTCTCGACGCAGGAGACGATGGGAATTCGATTTAAAATCGCGTTGATATGATTAATTATATAAATATCGCGACGCTTTGCTCCCGCTGACACTGGCAAAGTGAAACGATAGATATTCTCGGGAGGGACAGTGAGAAGCATTTAAATCGTGAGGGGATTTTTTTTTTCGTCTCTCCCACGCGTCGCCGCATTTCTGGCTGGCGTACGCGCGCCGGTAGAATGAGAATCGCGTGACGCTGGGAATTTGGAGCACGTGCTACGTTTGAGGATTCATCGTGGAGCTTTTACTATACCTCTTTTAAAAAGTTTATGAGTAACGGAAAGCATTGTTAGCAAACTATTCGAGCTGTGATTGGCTGGGACTCTCAGACTTAGTCCAGGTTCATTTGTCCTTGATAACTTTGACAGTTCTGTCAAATATCGTATTTTTTTTTAATCCACTAAAAACGGGTTGTAACCAGTGTTTTCAGGGGTAGAATATGCGACTTGAGAACGATGGTATAGGTTAAAAGTCGATATTTAAAAAAAATAAATTTCGTGACCCCGATTTGGGCGGTTTTCGGCCCGACGGCCAGATCTACGATTTCTGACAAACTGTACGGCCAAATTTTTTTTTTTTTTTCAAAATCAACTAAAAAAGGGTTGTAACCAGTGTTTTCAGGGGTAGAATATGCGACTTGAGGACGATGGTATAGGTCAAAAGTCGATATTTTGAAAAAATAAATTTCGTGACCCCGATTTGGGCTGTTTAAAAATTTATTTTTGTATCACGAATTCCTTCCTCGTCGGAGCTATTATGGAATATTTCGCCCTTTGTCCCAACCTCGTCTAATCCGACCACACCTCCAATAAAACATACATCATTGGAATTGCGTTTCAGCCGATCGAGTTTCACGGTCGACGTTCCAAAGACAACCCGAACCACGCACGTTCTGTCACCCAATTAGCGTAAATTTTCCCATACGAGTTTTACGCACCCGAACGACCCCTCTATCATCCAATCGCTGGTCGAGGCTGCCCGGAGACGCTAAACGAAACTTCGTGTCTTTCAGCGCAACAGGCGACCAACATTTCGCCTCGCGTTTCAACGCCGCAAAGTCGACGGTCACTTTAATTAGCCCCTACGAGAATCATTACAACCTAGAATCAATTCAATTGTCACCTTTTGGCAAATCGCGGAAACGAGGTAAAACGAAGAAAAATGACAACGAAAGTTCGAAGCGACGAACTCAAGCGTCTTTGTCATTTGAGAAAATGTATCCGGAATTTCGTCGCGCGCTAAATATTCGCCTGTATGGAATCCAGAAGTTTACAGCTCGACGCACAGAGAGAACAGTAGGGCGCGTTTTACGTCCGACAAATGTCGGCGTTTGCCCTTTGGACGAGATTTCGTCGGCTATCGAGGAGGCCGAGTAGCACCTGGTTAACTGGGCCGTGTAAAATGATACAACGTGGAATACACGTATATATACAATGCGCGGTAGGAATCGCCCAGGACTCGTTTTGGGACGCCCACTCAACTATACAACTTTGGCTTATTCCGTCTTCCCTCGCAGTTTCGGCCTCGCGCGTCCTTCTCTCGGTGTTCCGATCCTTCTCCGCCTCGCACCGAGAGCGTGGGAGACGTTACACCTTTTCCTCGAAATAAACATTGAACCACCGTGTATAACTGAGCCTCCGGGATTACTCATTGACATAAATTATCCGACATCTCGGCTACGCGAATTTATCACTCGTGGGCTGATCCAGCGACTCGACCGATAGTTGACGTCGATTCCGAGTGTCAACGTTGGGGCGATTATGCATCAGCTGAGCGTGAACGCGCTGAGTAGTCGACTTATGGTGCCAAAAAGGGGTGGGGATCAAAATAACGAATGACCAAAAAGCGAATGGCCAAAATAGCGAATTTAAAACTAATGAACGTGCAAATCTAGAAAGATCATCATTACGGATTTCGCCATTTTAGCCATTCATTATTTGATCATTCGGTATTTTGATCCCACATTTTATTAAAATGCAGTTAAAATAGCTAATGACAAAAATTGCAAATTTTGTAATGATGGTTATTCTAGATTCAGACGTCTATCATTTTTAAATTCGTTGTTTTGGTCATTCGCTTTTTGGTCATTCGTTATGTTGATCCCCACTCCTAAAAAGCACCATGCAAGAGTCACAGAAAATGTTGACGATTTTTCAATTAGGATCAGAATAATATCTAAACTGAAAAAATTCATTTTCCCAAAATAGCAAAAATATTAAATTTGCTGTTTTATTTTCCCTCTCAAATCCAATCACATTTATTATCAATCCAATCCACAAATGATTTGATCCTGACTCGCGTGACGTTTATGTCAATCCCTACAACTCGGCGCATGCAGCAGAATCACAATTCTCCGCGTACGACTCGGCACTACGTTTATTACTTCGTTTTTTTTCACTCGTGCGTCGTACAACCCCATAAATGTCCGCATGGGAGCCGCACGCGCGCGAGCCGACAAGCGCGTATGATAATCCATTATTTTCCTCTTATTCACCCGTCCGTGCGCTAAACTCGAGGAACACGAGTCGTAACTATCGCAGCTGGAAATAATTTTAGTGCATATAAAGACATTTGCATCTCGGTCCGCGCGCGCGCTCGCTCGTCCGGCATAAAACCATCCGGCAAACCGTGTGGCATGCGGCGCATTGTGCATGCGACTCCGGCTCGAGTGTTTAGCGAGAGTCGCGGCCGCCGAGACGTGACTAAAAGGAGTCGCACAATAAAGGTGATCTCACCCTGACGGTGTGCGGCGCGTGGGTGACCACCGGGTTCCTCCGGTGTACGACATAAGAGGATTGAAGAGATTTTCGCCCGTCGAGATTCGTCGCCGTGCGAGAAATAAAAATTATCGCGATGCGCGCGGCACTCTCGGGAAGAAAAAAAAAATCTAATCCCCGTAACTGCGAAGTGACAGTCAATTTTTATTCAAGAGGTTTTTTTATCGTCGCCGCGGTAGCCGTAAAATTATCATTTCGCGGGGTGTCGAAGATATTCGCGAATTAGCATTAGCGAAAATATTACTCTTGATGTAAAATATTGAATTAAATACAAGGTTAAAAAAATTGCAAACTTTTTTTATTGAGGATTCTAATTTGTATACGATTTAGCACAAAGTGCTGTCATTTTGCATTTGACATGTATATCGAATTGAATATAATATAAAAATAATTCGGCTGCTTCTAATAAAATCTTAAAGTAAATACGGTGAATATGAACCAGATCATAATTCATTGATTTACGCACTAATCAGTTTCCTCACTATTCATTAATTTTACTCTATAACTAATTTAAAAAAATGTTAACCTCCAAATAATTACTGCAACACAAAAATGCCCGCCGAGATAAGAAAAAAATTGACGGCCGCTTCACGACCGATTATCAGCTTGATAAAACCTCCGCGTGCGGTGAAAGTGTCCGTGAACTTAAGACGAAAGTGGAACGCATTCTCTTCCGCGATCCGCGGCGCATTATCGCGTGACTCACGATCCGCTGAACGTCCGCTGAACATTTTCGGGGTCTCCGGGCCACCGTCGCTCCGTCCCTCTCGGTGTGCGAAACGAGAAGGAGACGCCACTAGGAGTCATCGATCATCGCTCGGAGCCGAGGGACTCTCGTCCCTCCGTCCTTATGCGTTTCGGACGCGCGGGCAGAGCCGTAAAATACGTCACAAGGCCACAAGGTGGCCCGCATTGTCCGTCTCGAAATAGTCGTTTTATTATCGCGTCCGCCTGCGCACGAAACTCCCGCGCGTCGTCCCCTGGGTGCTGCGCATGCGCGAGCACGACCGTCGGTAAATCAGCGTTTAGCGAGTTTAAAAATGAAAAACGCCGCGCGCAGCTCGTGACCCCCCGGAAAGATTTGAAAATAGAACTCGCCGCCGCAGCGGAGCATTTTGTTTGCGAGGAAACTTCGAGTTTACGCGCGACGAGTATAGGAAAGAGCCGCCGCCGATGTTGATGCATCGCGCGCAGCGTCAACACTTCGGAACCGGCCAGCTGGAAAGCTGGAAAGCAGATCCGATTTTCGCGCGGCATGAATGAACCGCGTTTTACAATGGATCGAAAGATACGTCGGATAAAACGTGGTACGATTTTTTTGTACTCCTGATCGTGGATATCAATGATTTTTTATAGGCGGGAAATGCGCAGCGTTCAATTATCGTGAAATTTAATGCCTCGACGTTTGTCACGCTCTCTTCCGGTTGCCAATAGCAGCGATAACGTGAAATTATATATATACTCGGCGATTTATGGGTAAAAATTATTGCCAGTGGAATGCATCGAATGTAAAAAGTTGCTGATGCTAATTGTAATAGTTAAATGGTTTTTGCGGTGGAAAAATGAAGATTGACAACGGAATCGGAAATGCTTAGGTCCATTCTGATCGAAATTTTAATTACGTCAATACTCATTGAAACATGTTACATGATACAAATTCTGCAAAATTCTCTTTAAAATTTCCCACGGTCCTTATTTCGTCAACAAATCTTGTTTTGTTAACCACAACAAATCTCCTTTTGTTAACCCCTACAAATCCTGTTTCGTACGCCACTACAAATCTTGTTTTTTAACCGGTACTAATATTTCTCCTGTGGTCATCCAAGCAGAAGTGGGTTCCTCGTTCGCGAATCCATAACTCAGGCTCTTTCAGGCCTAACAAAGCTGTACCGTCTACCCAGGCTCGTGTAGCCACTCCGCGAACACGGGGCAACAACAAAACGCGCTGCGTTACACGCTCGCAGTGCGCGTGCGGCGCGTCGGTTTGCACGGTGCGTCACTCACGATGCTCGGGCGCTCAACATCGACCATACACACAAACGTCACACACAAACGTCACACACAGACGAACCATCACACACGTCAACGTATCCACAGCGATTCAGCCGTGGTTCTCGCCGCGTTCGAATTTCCGCGAATCTGCATAGTCACCACATTCACGAAAACGCACGCCAAGTGGTTCGTTCCAAAAATAACAGACAAGTAACTCCGATGCACTTTCACCGATGGACATCGTCGCGTCGATTAACTGCAAGAACCAACGGTGATTGCATATTTTTCGCGTCTCGGAAAATTCGTATCCAAATATATTCCCACGGTTCTTTTTTTACATCAAAGCATCGACACTTGTCACTTTTATGACATGAAAATTTCACATCGCAGAAGCTTAACTTTGGAACAGTCCACCACACATTTTTCTGGTGGGGTCCCACCTTTTTTTTCGCATCTAAACAGCGACACTTGTCACTTTTGTGATATGAAAATTTCGAATCGCAAAAACCTACTACAACTTTGGAACAGTCCACTACACATTTTTCTGGCCATTAAAAAAAATTAATCTTTCCCCACGGTTTTTATCGCAAAACCTCCACCACGTCGTAGCACTTATACCGCCGCCTCTTCTCTTCAGAACCAGTTTGCCACTAATTTTCCGGGCAATCGCCGAGAGTCTCTGGCTCCGTCGCGCACAGTCTCCGAATCACCGCGAAGCCGCGGCGCGCGGGATCTCCACGCTCGCGCGGTAATTAACGGCGATGGGTCGATTAATCAACGCGCAACAGGTTAGCAGCGCGCCGGTTCGCTCGCGCTCGAGCGCGCAGGCGCGCGTGCGATTCCTCGTTTCGTCTCGCGCGCGCTCGGCCTCAAAGTGCATCGCGCAGCAGCAGCGTCGCGACGGTCGCACGTGGTGCATGCGGCCGGGGCTGCAACGTCGGATTATCTGCTCGCGGTAGCGTCGAGGCGACGATAGTTATACGGTTGAGGGAGGGAAAACCGCGAGAGCGCGAGGACCCGGCACGAGAGCAGCAGCAGTCGAGGGAGAATATATATATAGTACCATGTAAGTCGTGCGAGCGGAGTAAACGAGTCGCGGGACGGTAAGTAACTCCCGTGGTCTCTCGATTCACTGTACTCGATATATATCGCATATACATCGCTACGTGTGTATATATATAGTCGCCCCGTATGTACGCGAAAACGTTCGCCGGCCCGCGGAATCTGCATAGACGCGTATAAAAGGCTTTCGGCGTGACTTACCGGCTCGTGCTTCGGTCGCTCGGTGCAGTTGCAGTTGCACTCGCGCCCGGTATTATATATCGCACGATCGGGCCTCGTTGTGCAAGTAGATTCAACGATCGGCGCCGGGGTCACCGCTCGGAACAGCCCGAACGGGAAATCGGCGACCGGGAATTGAAATTAATGGATGGAGGATTTTTTTTGGTTTTTTTTTTGTGGAGGTAATAGTGGTAATTTTGGAAAGGTATATGCGCAAGGTAAGTTTTATCGCGTTGGGTTAGGAGAGTTGCGCTGGGAATAAGAGGGGTGCATTCGAATGCAGTTTGAAGATGTTCGTAATTTCGTGACTATTTTTTTGAGTCATGAGTACTTTGGCATATGAATTGTCCAAAGTGAGATTGGCTTTTTGAGAAAATTTTACGTGGCATTTGGGTACCGATTTTTTTTTTTTTCAGATATCCACATTATTTTTTAGCGGAGATTTTACGATGGTAATGAGGAGGTTTGACCATTTTTATGTATATGATAAATTCGTCGTACTATATTTTTCTGAATGACTTTGGGAAATTTTATAAATTCGCTGAGTAGATAAAATATTGCTGCTGACGTATTTTTTTTTTAATCAGTCGTGACAATTTATGTAAATTAATTTCGTAATGTCTGCGAAAGGTTCAAATGGTTCAAAGGTAAAAATTGCTCAAATGGTCCCACGTTGCGCAGCAAGACGAAGGCTTTTCAGCCCCCGGCCACCGCACTTTTCGTAGCTCTCGAGCGCTCGACATTCCAAGTGCTCTTTTCACTCGCCGCGAGACGCATTTCACCCACTCGTGGTTCGCGCTCCCTCGAGCACTAATTGGCTATCATTAATGTCCATCGCGCGGTGAATTGTGTCGTTCCGCGAGCGACTCGATGTTAACGATGATATCTCATTGCACCGAGCGTTCCATTGTTTCTTCCATTATTCCACACATTCAATTTTTTTTATCAGCTAAATATCACTAAAAATACTCGATGCATTTTTCACATTCCACGTGATTTCATCTCCCACTATAAAATAAATCTAACCTCTCACTTTTCGTACTCGTCACTTCGCCCAATCTGCTCAAAACCCTAAATATAATTTACCATTTCCAAAAAATATATTTTTCAGTACAAAATTGTGATTTCTTCTTTCACAGTAAAAACACACAAAAAATTGGTGTACTTCGATTAAAAAAAAAACACTTTTTTTACAGTGAACTATATATCTCGCTCGCGATTCTTTCTACGTATCAGTCGCACTTTCTCTCCTCGTTGCTCGATTGAAGGCCAACCGCGACGTCGTCGTCGTCGCAGCGGTCGGTACGAACAAACGGCGGAGGGTACGGAGAAAACCACGAGGCTCTTTTGCACCGTCGATCCCGAGGAGTTTCATTCTAGCGTCGCGTCACGGCGAAGCGTTCGAAATAAACTGAGCCTATACGCGCGGTGAGAAGTTGAGGCTTGGGGGATTCTCGTGTGTCGCACACACCGCACGAGTGTTGCCTGCGGTGTCGCGGGATCGAAAAGTAGAAATAGAGGGCGAGAGAGAGAACGAGAGAAAAAGACACACAGAAAGAGAGAGAGAAAGGAGGCCGAGAATGAGAGCGAATAGAGCGCGTGCCGCACGCTGCACGGTATAAGTATACTAATGTCGTATATAGTGCGACGAATTATTCCCGCGCTGAGTCGCCGCTCGCACAATGTGCACGTGCGACGGTCTCGCGTATCGTCCGAGAAGCCCGAACGGTCGTCGTCGTCGCAGTCGTCGTGGTCGACGAGGTCCGGGTCAAGCGAATTGAATCGCTCTCCGCGGCGCTTGACGGAGCTGGAAGCGCCGGACCAGAGCCACGACCCAAACTACACCCAAACGAAAAATGTGGGAATTATTGCCAGACTCAGGTGGCGATCGCGAGACCATAGAAGCAGGTCTGACATTTTTTCCGACAGCTCGGCGAATTTATTTGGAAATTTTATTTGATTGAAATTTAGTTTTTCGCTCGCAATTCGATATTCGAGGGTAACATTTTTATTAACTCCTACACTGAGAAAAATTCAGGGGATAACAATTTTAAATAATATGATAATGATAAAAATAAATAGTCAATGGCACCATCATTTGGCAGTCGGTTCAATTATTTATAGTTGCGGCAATCATAAAAGCATTGTTGTCGTCTCAGGCAACCATAATACATTTTTCTGAGTGTAATACTAGAAAATTATAATAAGTCTGTAAGTCATCAGTAAAATTATAAATGCTAGTCTAGGAATAAGCGCCACACATTTCTCCACGATGAAACTCCATCGTCTTACAATACGCGAAAGTCCAGGAATTATTACCACACGTTTCTCCCGTCGACGTCTCTCGACTCGAAACGCGTGTCGCGTTCGAACGAGAGAGGCGCGCGCGACGTCGAAACTCGGAGCGCGTAGCCGAGAACCGACCGGTCTTTGATTCTCTGCCAATTGGGAGTATTATGCGAGTAGTCGCGTTAACGGCGACGTCTGTCTACGATATATTTTCTGCGTCTTCGTGCCGGCTCACGACCGACGCATCGCGAAGTCCCAGTGTGCATTTTACATAGAGAATCGCATAAATTATTCAAAGCCCTGGAGAAGTCGTTTCTCCTGGTTCACAGCGAAGGCTGAGTGAGAGAGAAAGAGGAGTTAGAATTGTTTATTTGATCCTGGAATTAATTCACATGGGAATCTCGAGAGCATCCGAAGCTTTGAGATGGGAAGAGAAAGAGAGAGGGCAAAACGTGTATATAGCACCGATTGTCCGAAACATATTTATTAATAGATTTATTTCGGTTAATGAACTCAACGACCGACGTCGACGTTTCCACCGTGTCGACTCTGGTGTCCGGTGTACAACAGGATTCCATAATCTTCGACTGAGATCTGCATGTTCATTAGATAGTACAGCCTGTATTACGTGGGTGTCTCGCGGCTACAGTCATAAATATATATATACTCGCGGGGAATATTGCCATATTGTATCGGGCGATTCGACCTCGTTTCGCGTCGAATGAACTCGCGCACGACGATGACCCGTCGAACTCAGCTTCTCTCTCGCGGCAATTAATTCCCCATTACGGCACTGTGACTCACGGCCGGTAATTATATCCGTGCGCTTTTGTTGTACAACAGCCGCCCGGTTGCTCCGCCGATAATAGGCAATTCGTCAATTGAGTCTTTTGTCTTCTACCTGTTTTATTTTATTTTATTTTTTTTTTCAAGACCCTGAAGAGGCATTTGACGGAGGTCCGAATTCGCAATGATTTTTGGGGACTTCCGGTATTTTGATTAAGGTTTGTCGCTGAAGAATCTCGACGCAGTTGACAATTCAATATTACTGGAAAAATATTTTCATTTTTTTTAAATTAAATTTTTGGTAAAAAATTTAAGCTCGGACGATGAATGACTGTAACTGTTTTTGAACTGTTGAAAGTTACTAATAACATTTGAAACACTTTTTTACTTGGCTCGAACGATGTTTTTAAACCATACAAGAAAAACGCTGCAAACGTCGGGCCGTTTAATGGATTATTTGACCTGACGAGAATTTTAACAGCGTGAGCTGATTCCTATATATCGTATAAATGTTGTATCCATGTCGATGTCTAGTATCCTACTCGTTCACTAATTTTTCGTTGTTTCTTTTGAAAATAAATCACGTCTTTTCCGCAGTCAGTTGGGACGTCGGATGGCTGGATGTGTGAGAGGCCGAAAATCGAGGCGTTTTAATTTGAAGCTGAACGATGGTGTAACGCGGCGCGTTGATCGATGCTGCCAAAATCAACAGGCGCCGAAAGTCGAAAATCTCGACCTCGCGCTCTCGCATCTGTCAGACTCCTCGTCAACGGACGCGCGAGGCGATGGAGTCCGCGACCGTGCGACGTGTGTATTAACACGAGCGCCGCCGGGAAGTCTACCCGGCTGCCCTTTTGCGATAGTTTCACGAGCTCTCTTCGCCCGCGGTCTCTCGAGGGCAGGACACGAAGCAACAGCGCGAGATATTTTTAGATACCACCTGATGCTCCGGCCCGGAAGGGCCAGAAGATTATACGATTAGTGTGTTTCGAGTGCTCACCTCCAAGAATGCGGCGAAAAACCGGGACACGTCTCCCCGCAGTGCAGACAGGGCTGACCGTCGTCCAAATCCGTGATCTGCACACCCTGAAAAAAAAACATAGGAATATTAATTTAAATAATAATAATAATAATAAATTTGAAAAAAAAAATGAATTTGAAAATTGATAAAATTGAATATTAATTAACTCAGACTGAAAAATAAGTGTAATCGAAATGGAACCCGGAATATATATTTTTTTAAATGTCGATTTTTGGGCTGGGCCATATTGCTCATAAGTCGCATATTTTGCTGCCAAAAACATTGGAATTACACTATTTTTTACTTGGTCTATACAAAAAATAATAAAACCAAAAAAAATGATTCCACTAATTTGTCAAAAAATTATATTTTCCAGAGTCAAGTAAAATAGGATTGATAGCAGTATTTTTTTTCAATCGCGTATTCGATCCAAAAGAATTTTTCAAATTTTCATTATCGCCGATGCCTGACCGGCCGAGACCGATCATATCGGTCGCGCCCCGTCGACTCGGGCGACCGAACCGCACGTGTGTCCGTCGTGCTTCACTTGCCGCCAGTCGGTACAGTCCAGCAGCAGCGCTGAATATATCTTTCGTGGCTCCGTCTCCGATGGAATTTTCTTTTTCCCCGGATTATAAACTAACGCACGCGCTTCGAGCGCGATTCGTGACCGCAGCAGCAATGACAGTCAGCTTTCCAAAACCATCGGCGACAGCAAGCAGAGTACTCTTAAAAACTGGCTTTAATTTTCTATATTTCGTCTTTCGATGTAGCATGTATTTTTTTTTTTTTTTTAGAGAAACGTGTCCCGGCGCATCGACTGCATTAAAATTCTCTCACATTCAACGTACGTTCATATAATTGATTAAAACAGTCACCTACAGCCAACGATCATATTCCGCGCGTCTGTTATTATCTTATTTATATAATTGACGGTTCCGGCGCGCGTTTCTCTATTGTGGCGGCGTCGTCGTCGATTTTCTCTGTGTTCGAGCGTTGACTCAACAATCGCGGTCGCAGTTTCCAAAGGCGCGTCCAGCGGTCCGCGCGGCGATGAGCTATCCAGCTTCTTAGGCACCGAACGAGAAGTTCAAGCGCTGTCGAAGTTGATTCTCTCGTTCGGCCATAAAGCTCGGACTCTAACAGTCGATAAAACGATCTTTATCCTCGCCCACGCGAGGCGGCTCGCTCGGTACCGGACGATGAAATTATAGCCACAACCGGCGATAATCCTCGATAACGAGCGCATTGGCGTTCGGTTCCGAGCTTGTAACGCGCGTCCGCTCGATCTAATGGTAACGCCTCGAGGATTCCTATCTGTATCCGCGACTCTCTCCGTGCGCACCACCTCTGTTCCCTCGTACGAGCGGCTGACCCTTGGAAAAGCCATATAGTGATTTATTAGCGAATAGTGAACAGAAAAATTCATCCTCTCTTAAAAATTTCGTCAGCAACCATTGTTGTCTATTTTACTGGTTGTTGAAAAACCGGCAGTTCGTTTTTTAATATCACGAAATTAGGCAAATCGTCCGAAAAAAAATCGAGAAAAATAACTTCGTTGAATTTTTTATTTTTCGGGCAAACAGCAATGCTTTTTCAATGTAGTCACTCATTCGCAAATATCAAGAAAGAAAAACAATGTCCAATAAAAAAAACAAAGCTAAAATTGTTGCAAGTGAAAATCATTTCTATTCAGTTTTAACACCAGCGCGAAATAATAAAAGAAATAAACACCAGCGTGGTTCGCTGAAACGATAAAACAGCGACGGATTTTTGCAACGCGGAAAAATCGTTGCGAATTAAATTTCGATAGCGGCGAGTAATGAGCGAGAGGAATAACCGCGGCGCGTGTGGGACACGAAAGTAATTGAAAGAGCGAGCGAGTCGGACGGGCCGCGCGCGCGCGTGCCCCACGGATATGGTCACAACGCCCACGTGGACCGGCCTCGCGGGTACCTACGTGATTTCTGGTCATCGCCAAATATCGACTAGACGAACCGCGACGAGAAACACACACCGCGCGCTCGATTATCTCGCCGCCGCGCGTCGCATATTTAGCAATCTGCTCGAGTGGCTGTACACGTACACACAGAAATTTCCTGTTCTGAAATCGGTCGAGCTCATATTAAAATTTATTTTCCGCGAACTCGACGCGTCGCCGAAAAAAAAAAAAACAAAAAAAGAAATCAATAAATAAATTAAATTAAGTATTTGACAGACTAATGCAAAATCGTCGTATGCGTCGATAAGGACTTTGAGTCTCACGTAATTCTTTTTTTCTTTTCCTTTTTATTTTATTTTTTTGAGTTTGCATCTTCGTCTCCGATTATACGACGACAAATCGAAAAAACCTTGAGGCGCGCGCAGAGTTAAAACAATATTTGTCTCGGCCCACACGCGGGACTTTTACGTTTTATTAATATTCCGAGAGTCGGATAGACACGGTCTGCGGGTCTCGCAGCGCGCGAACGTCAAACGCGTCGCGCGCGCTTTGAGAGAAAGACGCGAGAGAGGCTCGACGGGGGGAATTAACGAACACGTCGATTAGCGCGCCGCGCCGCGCGCAGCCAACCGCCACGCGTGCGCGGGACGAGCCTTACGAGGGAAGATCATCATATCCCGTGCGCGATGCGAGACGCGTGCACGACACTCGCGGGCATCGCGCGCGCGGTGTGTCCTACGCGATGCGCTATCGACGTGGGCGCTCGTCGGACGTTTATGTGACGTCTATTCTCCCGCGCTGCTCGCGACGTCTAACGAGAAGGCGACGCGGATCGTTGCGCAAAGCCGCGCGGCAACCGCGCGAACTGTCAGGCGATGTGCGCGACTATGAGACCGAGTTCTCGAATTCTCAGAGAAAAATTTCGAGACAGCCTCCGGAAGGAAAATTTTGCATTTTTCGGTTAAAAAAATCACTTTCGGTACTAATTTTTAGATTGTTTTCTTCATTTTAAATCATTTTAATGTTCTAATTTTTGTGATATATATTTTTTAGTTAATTTTGATTACATTTAAATAATGTTGAATCGGTTGGTTAATCCATTAATAATTTAATTAATTCCATCCTGCAGTAATTTCCAGCGCATCGAAACAAACATTTTTTTGCATCTCGAAGATCGAATCAATTACAAAAGTACCAGATAATATTTTACTCTTAATATTGTCACTCAATCGCACACTCAGAAAAATGTTTGGTCGACTGTGCAACATCAACATTTAGTCTAAGAGGACAGCAAGGCTTTTATGGTTCTCGCGACAATAATTAATATAGCCAACACTAAATTATGTGATTATTTTATGTACACTGAAAAAATCAGTAGTTGCGGCTACCAATCATTGGTGACATCTACCAAAAAATTGGTTGCAGTTACTAAAATATTGGTAGCCCTGACCAACGATTGGTAATCACAACTATTAATTTTTCTTAGTGTAGTAGATTTTACTATATTCGCGACATTGTTATCCCATGGAATTTTCTCAGAGCAGCTCTGAGTGACAAAAAAAAATTCGTACCCCATCCCGACTGCTCCACAGACGTCTGGGCCCGACTTTGTAGTCCCTCGCGAGTCCGTTGTCCCTGCGCCGAGGGTCGCGCTCGAAGGGCTCGTCGTCCTCGTACTCGTCCTCGGCCTCGTCTTCGTACTTCCGATACCTCGCGTTACCGATGATTTCCTGATGACCGGTTCGCCTTCGCGTCCGAGCCTCGAGATGTCCCACGGGGCTCTCGGAATTCGTGCGAATTCTTATCACAGTCGTGCCGTTTCGATCGATCGTCGAGAATCCGGCGTTGCGTCCGTCATCGACGTCGTCGTCGTCGTCATCGTCGTTATTCACAATATCGCGCAGCAGCAATTTGCTTCCTCCGTCGACTCGGCTGCCGCGAGTCGCGGCGACATCGCCACGCGATTCGTTGAACGATCTCGACGTCGTCACGACTCGTCTCGTCGCGGAAGAGAAACGATCGCGTCCCTGTTTGATTGTCTCGATCGTCTCGTTTTCCTTTTTCCCCCGACAATCGGTAATATGATCCAGCCCAAAATTACGAGGAAAATCGTCTGCATCGGTAACGCGTCGATCCTTGAACGATCCCGCGACTTGTCCTCCGATTCTGGTCCTGCGATCTCTCGATCCCTCTCGATCCTCGCGATCGTCCAGCGCCGGAGGCGTCAACGGTCTCGAGTGTCGATCGTTTCTCCAACTCGATCGATCGTGATCGTGATCCTCGTCGTAGTCGTCGTCGTCGTCGTCGTCGTCCTCATCGTCATTGTTGCTCCTCGACGATCTACGCCGCACGATCGATGGATCTCGATCCTTTCTCAGCGACTCCGACGCCGCGTCGCGATTCGTCGACGATCCATTGTTGTTTCTGTGATTGACCGCTGGATCGAAGACTCCGCGACTGGTCAACGAGCTCTTTCGCGTCGTCGTCTCGGGATCGCGACTCTTGAAGGAACTTTTTCGGGTCACCTGCTGCTGCTCGCGATCCTCGGACGATCCGCGCCTCGCGACGACGACGTCCGGGTCGCGGCGACGATGCGACGACGACTTCCTCGTGACTTGATCGCGCGTTGATCGCGGATGATGATCGTCGAACGAACTTTTTCGCGACAGATCCGATTGATCGGCGTGATCCTTGAATGAATTTTTTCGGCTCAGATCGGAATCGCGTCGAGGAGCTCGCAAAGCTCGTTCGTATCGATGAATCTGCACGTCGAAATCTTCGGGCGACGCTTTGTGATGATTGTGACTCTTTCTCTTGGAGCTTCCCTTTCTGCTCTGCGAATTCTCGTCGTCGATGACCTCTCGATACTTCCTCGAGTGGCCGTTCTCGCCGCGACTACCGTTCGTCCTCGCGGCGCCGTTGTTAACGTCGTCGTCGTTGTCGCGAAAATCGATCCGATCGTCCGCGTGCGATCTGCTGGATCTTCTGGCGATCGATCCGAAATGATCGTCGTCCTTGGTGCGTTTTTCCCGGCGCTCGAGTCTGACCGCCGCGACGATATCGCAATTTCCGTTCGTCATCCGATCGACGTTGTCGTCGATCGGCGAGAACGATCTGCCCTCGGCGTGTCTTCTCGATCTTCGATCCATAGATCCCCCCTCGTCGTCAGGTCGTCCGCCTGGAGAGTAGAATCTGTCGGCACCTCTGCTGGCCTCTCGTCGCCTCACGTCGCTTCGTCGACTCGTGTCGCCATTACCGTTCGCCACTTCGTCCTCATCGATCGGCGAGTGCGAGTGATCCCTGTGCCGATTTCTGCCTCGATCCATCGATCCGTAGTCGTTGCCGGTCTCGTTTCCTCGCGTCGCAGAGCCGACGCCGCCGCCGCTCGTGTAGTAATCGTCGCTTCGGTCCCTCGCGGCTTTTTTCGATCGCTCGCGGCTTCTCCCGTTCGACCGGTCGCTCGTCGTACCGATCGCCGAGCGATTTGTCGCGTCACCGGCGCGCGGATTAATCGCCGGGAACGAGTCGTCGGCGCGCAGCTCGCGAGTCAACGAACCGCCGCTCGGTTGCTGCTGCTGCTGCTGCTGCTGTTGCCGATCTCGCCTCTCTTCGTGTCGCTTGACCTGCTTCGACGAACCGTTGCTCGCCGATCTCGCGGACGATCCGGCGTTACCGTTCGTCATCGTCGAGGCGACGAGCCTCGAGTCGACGCTCGGCGTCGCGTCAGCCTCGTCCTCGACGAAGTCGAACCTCGATGCAGCGGCGACGTCGCCGCCGCTGCCGATTTTCTTGCCGATCGGCGCTCGCCTTTCCCTCGACAAGTCCTCGACCTCGGTGCCGCGGCATCGAAATTCCTCCTTGAACCGACGGTAGTAACTTCGGTCGGGACTCTCCGACTCGTCGTGCAATTCCCGCTGATCGCCGTAACAGCCACCGGCGCCGTTTTTCCCCCGATCCTGCGAATCGTTGCCGTTTCGATCGTCGATCGCCCGATCGACGATCGCCGATCGCGAGCCACCGTTCGCGTTACGCCTGCCGACGCTCGTCGCACTCGCCGGCGCCTCGTCCTCGTAATAATCGCGACGATAGTCGTCCTCCGATCGGTGACCGATTCGAGTTACCGATTCGAACGTCGGCGATGTCGATTTCGGTCCCTCCTTCGCCCAGTTGCTTCGGAATCGCGAGGTCATGTTCACGTGGAATGCAATTGTATTTCGTTACACTTCTCTCATAACCTCAATCAACAATCGGTAGTTAAATCGTCGAAGAGTCTGCCGATTTTTCTCTCTGTCAAAAATATTTAAAAAAAAAAACGTAGGATAAAAAAACACTCGTTGAGTCACACACTGAAAAATCGCGAATCCGTTTTCGTCACTCGAGAACTTGGAGGGGCGAATTAATCCGCGAGAACAAAGCACCGATTTTTCGTTGCCGATCTTCTCGACGATCCGATCGTCGCGCGTCGTTCGAAATTTCGATTCGCGCTCGATCGAAGCCGCGAGTCGAGGCGAATTTCGCGGTGGAACGATCCGAGAGGCAGACACGAGCGCTGCGATCTTTCGTTGCCGAAGCCGAATCGCCGAATCCGCGACGATCGCGCTCGCTGAATCCTGAGTCCGAGCGAGACAGACGGAGAAGGAGCCGCCGCCGCCGCCGCCGCAGCTCGCGCACTCCGCTCTCGGAGCGACCCTGAAAACGCGCTCGCCGCCACCGCCGCCGCCGCCGCCGCCGCCGCCACTTTCACGACCGCGCGAGCAGCGCGCGACCACTTTGCCCGGCACTCACGCGTCCTCTCCTCGTCGTCTCCGTGTCTACGTCGTCCTCTTCGTGCGGGCGAGCAGGGCGCGCGCGCCTTCTTCTTCTTCTTCGTCTCCCCGTCTCCGCGGGTTCGGGTTCCCCTCCCGTCGCTCCTTCCTCGCGGTTTTATTTTATTTTTTTTATCGTTCTTACCTCTCGATACCGAAACGGGGTCCGCCAACTGTACTTTCGGCGCGGATACCGAGAGCCCCGTGTCGCGAGCGAGTCGTTATTTGCACCGCGTGTTGGACCCTTTGCCGAAAAACTTTAAGCCTCTCGCTGGCAATAATTTCGTTGATTTACGGTAAAATAAAAAAAGTAAAAAAAAATAATAAAAGACGCCGGTGGAATAAAATTTCGCGACGCAAGTTTAACGAAGTGTCAAGAGGATTTTGTGATTATTTGTTTTTATTGTTTGCCGAGGATTTTGGAAATTTATAATGAACCTTTTTTCGAGAAAGATACAAGATGCAAATTTAATGACATATAAAGAGGCTTTTGTACATATTCAAATTCTACTTTTTATCACTAACTGCTGCACGTCGATGATCACCGATAACAATTTTTATTGAAACCTTATTTTTTTAATTACAAGATAAAGACAATAAATTGACTCAATCAAATATCACAACGAAAGCCTCGAAAGTGCATCGCAAACAAAACGTCAAATCGAACAACCATCATCGTTCCAACGTTTCGGTATCGAAGGATAAACCCGAAAATTTCTCCCTCTCAATCGATCATATCACAATCGACCAATATCACAAAGCCCACATCTCCACCTTTCTCTCCTTATCCGCGCGAAGCGACTTCCTCCGCTCGTAGATTCCTCTGAATTTTTCCGTCGATCCTCGTGGCAACAGAATCTCGAACCGCGAAATTCGCGCCGCCTCGCTATATATATATTTTTCCGCGCACAGATCGCGCAGTATAATCTCTGTCCGATGTCCTTTCCACAATTCGGCTCGTCGACTGCAGTTGCAGTTTTTAGTGCGGCTCCCGGCGAACTTTGCATTCAATTCCGAGCGCGCGAGCTGTGTGGACGACGCGAGAGAAGAGCCGGACAAGTCGCGGCGACGGCTCGAGTCCGAGAGAGCACGGCGAACTGACGGCACCGAGCTCGACGGCTGCGGCTGGCCGGCTCGATCCAGCCTTCCAGCGCGATCCAGCCAGCAGCCAGCCAGCAGCCGGCCGGTCTCTCGCTCCTTCGCTCCTTCTCTCCCTCTCTCTCTCTCTCTCTTTCTTTCTTTCTTCCTCGCTCTCTCGCGACCAACCAGGAGAGAGAGAAAGACACGCGGGAAAGCCGCTCGCAGGTGACGCCTCGCGCAACGACTGACGGGACAAAAAGACGGAAAAAAAGCTGAAACTCGTCCTGGCAGAGTCAGCCCGAACCTGAATCGCGGAATCGAACCGCGCGCGGAATGAGATGCATCGACGACGAGACGCGGACGCCCCGCGCGCTGCTCCTACTGTATATCGCCTTACCCGCGCCACGCTCGATCGTCCTGCAGCAGCAGCAGCAGCAGCGGCAGAGCGACGCCGGTAATCCAATATCGCCGCTCGGCAATCGCGACTCGTCGGAATTGCCCGAAGGGTCACTGCCGCCGTTGCGTGCGGAGGACGAGCGGCGAGGGAGGACGATGCGGCTGATCTCGCGAGTCTCGTGTCGAACTTTTGACTCGCGGACGAGACGAATTATTAATTTTTGTCAATTATTTATTTCTAGTAGTAGTAATTGTATTTATTGGTAATATATGTACATTTTTTTTTTTTTTTTTGTACAGTGGTTGGTTAGGTAGTATAAATAGTGGTATTGCCAACAGGCCATCGACCGAGGTCCTTCAGCCTTATTTATTTCTATTTTTCTATCATTTATTATTTATTTGCTATTATTCACGACGAATTTTAATTCTTCGACCTCAAAAAACAGAAACAGGCTTTTCGATATATATTTTTTTTTTTCCCCACGGGTCGATAAAAAAAGAATTGACGTTTTGTGAAATTTACTTATAAATAATACACGATAAATTGCGAAAAGGTTTTATCCCAGGAAGTGTTCGAATCAAAAGTTTAAGGCCTGCGTTTAACCTGTTATTATACGATTTTCTTAATTAATGAGTCGATTGTGGCTCAACGAGGTTCAATTTGAGAGATTTTTTTTTTTTTCCTCTTCGAATGGTCGATTACAGGTATTAAATTTCGAGATCTCGCGAGGAGAAAAAATAAATATACGACGGCGCAGGTGCAGTGCGTACGATGCGCCGCGGCGAGCACACATACCGTACAATCTGGTGTAATTATCGCGAGTTTGTGCGCGCGCACCGCGCGCGCGGCCGTGGCGCGCTTAACAGAGTTAACGGGTCCGTGAACGATGGCTCCGCACAATTAAGTTCCGTTTTGCGGTCAGCTCGAGTTTCCGTCTCCGCTGTAATTGCTCGGCCGCGGAACTCCCGGGGTGCGTCGCGCGCGCGAGAGGAGTTCAATGCGCGCCCCATCGCTTCGCCCAAGTTGTCTCCGCTGCCTCGAACGGCCAAAGTCGCGAGATGCTCGGCTCAAGTCGACGGTGAATCCTTTCGGACGTCTTACAGGCCAAAAATATTTGGTAATGCGGTCATGCGAAAGTGTTTCATAAATAAATAACAGTATCATTGGCTAATTACACATTAGATTAATTTTTTTGTTCTGAAAAGCTTGAAAAAAAAAATCACGTATTAATAGTGCGTGATCATTTTTCAAGCAGAAATACAGCCCAGCTGGGTTTGAATAATTCTAGAAGGCATAAAAAAAATTAGTTCAAGTATCGACAGAGGTAATTTTTCAAGGAAAAATACAGCCCAGCTGGGTTCGAATTCACTGTGACCACCGCAGGGCTAAACGATCGACAGGGCGATCGTGACCTACTTGACTCCGTATGTTACGCGTGGAAATTATATAGTGTACACATATACGTGTTACATGTAACTGATTGACGTTTTGCTTTTGTTGTCGAAGGTCCGCAGGGGCAACGCGGCACCTTCGAGAGACTCGCTCGAAGTACGGCCCTGCGTGTGGGTTGCAACAAGGTCCTGCCAGGACGCCCCCGCTCTTGGCCGCATGTATACACACACCGCAGCCACCGCGGCGGCGCGGCGGCGGCGTCGACCGGCCGGACAGCGGCGAACGAGGCCTTATATCAGCCTTCGCCCGAAATGGCGCGAGACCATAGGTATGTCTATACGTGTATAGGAGCCAATGCTCGACCGGAGAGTGAAAGAGAAAGAAAATAAACAGGCAGAGAGAAAGAGAGAGAGAGAAAATAAATAATGAGAGAGAAAAATGTGAGAGAGAGAAAGACAAAATAAAAATATTGAGAGGTGGAAAAAAGAGGAAGAAAAAAAAAGCGGGAGCGACAGAGAAAAAAAAAGGGAGGGAGAAAGTGAGAGAGAGATAACACAAGACCCCTCGAATCGGCTATATACATCGACTATATACATCGGGCCCTTCGAGGCTGCGCGACCTTCTCAATTTTCACCAACCACTGCTCAGAACTTATACTTTCGTACGCAGAAATATTTTATCACGAGCAGACACGTCGTTGCCTTTCTTTATACTATCGCAACGTGAAATAGTACAAAGTCGCGGATGAATATCGAAGATGTATTTTTTTTATTATGCGATTCCCGGAGATATAATTCGAAAAGGGAAAAACTGGTTAGTCGACGGTGTAAGTGACGGCGGAAATGAAGGGATTTACTGTGCGTGTATACGTTGGTAACATTAAATTGGCGCTATCGAGCGGCTTCGGCGCGCGAGCCGCCGGTCTGACCGGTGCAGTCCGTATCCACTTCGAGCGCGGCTACCAAGATACGCGCGCGGCGCACTCGACGCGCTGCTGCTGCTCTGCGTGCCTCAACCTCCTCCCCCCTCCACGAGCACTCGATGCGCGCGGCGCCGAGTGCAGCGCACCACGCACGTGTCCGCGAACTCATTTGCTAAGTACACACGGACGGTGCGGCGCTGCGGCCTGTACAGTGGGACCCCGTTTAATCGCAACGATTGGGGCCGGATAAAATCCGCGCGTATCACAATCGAGAATAACGGGATTTCGAGCTGGGAGAGATTAAAAACATGTTTCGGTGGGTTTTCGATAAGATTTTTTTTTTGTTGCGTTTCTGCCGGTCAAATTTGTGAGAAAAATAAACACATAAAAGATGAAGTTGGAACATTCTTATCAGTGATTTTTTTACTTATTTTTGGGCGAAAGACATTTTTTTTTCTTCGATTTCTGAAAAAGTTGATTACATTCATAATTATATTTTTCGGGAATTCAAAGATTCTCTGTGTAGAAGCGTAAAAATGAATATTCGTTTTGTCGTGATTAAAATTTTTTTTATGTTTAATTTGTAATGCGTGGTTTCGCCGCAGGATCAAATTACGACGGTTCATTCGCGCGCGACGCTGGTGCTGCTAATTCGGAACTTCGGTCAGCGAGGTACGAATAAACCGCGGAACGGGAGGTACAAAACGCTCTAATTAAATTTACGGCGCGAACCGCGAGGTGAAACATTTACCGGTGCATGTCATAGCCGCTACTGGTCCGCTGTTCCGGAGAACAGCGATCGTATAATAGCGGTGAGTCACTCGTTTCGTGAACGGCGCGCGAAACGAGGAGAATGGCCGCGAGTTTGCGCGATTATCGATCGATTTGATAATAATCGGAGCATATGTGCTAATCTTGTGAACTAGTCTTTTTCCACTTTTACTAAAAAAAAAAAAAAAAAAAAAATTAACGCCAACTATTTTTTCAGAAAAAAAGGTTAATGCACCGCCAAAATTGTGCAATAAAATACTGTAAGTTACGGAATAAAAAATCGTATAAAGTTATAAAAAATCTCGCCTCTACATCAGGCAGTCTGGCAGAATCCAAGAGGCACCAGAGTCAATTACCGTCAAACAAATCCCACTGTGTAATTCAATTAACGTACCCACGTGATGTCTCGCGTCTAACGACGGACATATACAATCCGCGCGTAACTGTTGCGACACCGTGCGGCGTCGTAGCGCAGGCTCGAGAACATACGCGCGACGAGAGACCGCAGCGAGTGTAGACTTATCGTAGGCTGGACTAACAGAAATCTGCCGAACGATCGACCGCAACGACAAAAAAAAAAAAAAAAAAGAAAAAAAATCCCAAGTTGCAGTAGCTTCGCGACTCCCGAGTGTAACATTTATTTAAGTTACTTTTTAATTAATGTATCCAAGAATTTAATATCTATAAAAAATATAGGTTCGTAGACTTCGATTCACATATGTATTATAATTGTGTAAAAAGAGTAACCCGTTTAATAAAAAAATAATAATAATAATAACAATTCCTTCCAAATACATTAGCAGTGTTCTTCGAAAATCGTAAATATATTTCCGGTACCCGATTGGCTGGCGAATCGGGAATCTTGTCCGGTCGATTGCGCAGGAAAAATGCTCCGACGCTTTCGGGTTCTCGCGATCGCCGTTTCCTCGGTCGCTCGTGTATCTCCAACCCGAGATGACGACGAGAAATGCTCGAAGAAAGCTAACGCGTCGCGCTGCTGCCCTGATAGACCGCGCTTTATGGTTCAAACCCGCGACGAGCCCGTTGCATTATTCATCGGGTCTGTCGCGGGGCCGATCACCTCGAATATTCAGTGTCCTTCGACGAAACAGCTCGCGGTCGTCCCTCCCACGGACGCGGAATATACGGACGCGACGTTAACCCGTCCGACAAAAGAGTCTTTCGATCTCTCTCTTACTCTCTTTTTTTCTCCCTCTCCCCTCTCGTCCCGTCGTGTTTTCCCGGTGCAGTTATACAAGCTGCAATTATTATTGTCCTCGAGACACTGCGAGTCGCGCGAGCCTCGCGACCCGAAACGGGCAGAGCTATGCGCCGAGGTGGACGACCCAGTCGTCGCTGGTACTTCGAACGAGCTGCACTTGGCAGCAGTTTGACACTGCAGTTTAAAAAGTCACTCGTCATGTTTTCTCATCCTGGAGAATAATATTGAGTCACATATATTTATTTTTTTTACTACGAGAGAAATTTCAACTCTTTACGCATTTATTAGCGATATCTTTAAAAAATATATAAAAAAGCCATTCACAGTAAAATTAATAATCAGGAGAAATTCAATCATACCGGGATTGATAATGAATATATTTTTAATATATTTTTTTAGTAAGCGAAGATGTTGACGATCCAAGGCAAAACGTTTGTATGAGCCCAAAATGATCATGCGGTGTCATAATGGTCCCCCCCCCAAGGTCACGGTCCGCGATGAGCCCATCAAAATTCGACCATCGCAGTGTACAACGACGTCGACGCGGCCGAGATCATATCCCCGATGACATTGAGCGCGGCGACGACGACGACGACATCGCCAGTCGGCAGTTCCCGACTACGTGCGCGGAAGTGACATCAGAGCCGCCTCGGCCGGAGGTTCCAGGCGCGCTCGTATCCCCGAAATATAATTTGGCGAGCCCGGAGCCAATTTAGCCGAAGTGCCCCCCGGTGTGTGGGGTATCGCTCGAAGCGTGACCGGCGACCGCAGCGCTTACGACGCAAACACAAAGCGCCACATCCGACGACAGTCACTGTTTATGCGATACGCGCGCATTTTTTATTCCATTGAAATTGAATTTCTCGCGCAAAGCATATGTCTTTCGCGATACATCATTGAGGCATTTATTTCGCGCGATAAATTATTTGCATATCTTTAAAGCCTCGAATACATTTTTTTTTATTTGATCATTTACACTTCTATTTTTACATTTGTACTCCATCATTATCTATTCATTTTTTTATTTATTTACTTATTTATTTGTTTACATACACAGCTATCGTAATGATTCTCGCCCGCGACGAGTTTTCCAACTCATTGATAAATTATCATAAACACAAACGTCGGCCCTCGAATTACCAATGCGCGACTATCGTAATGATTTTCGCTCTCGCGACGCGCGTTTTCCAATTGATTTATAAATTATCATAAGCGCTTTCGTCGAGCCGCGCTACTGTACGCAGCGTTATTGTTCCTGAATATGGAAACGCGCTGTTGGCGTTATTATTGCAGCGAAGGTGTAGCCGCGATGATACGGCGAAATGTCTATCCGCGTTTCGCGCGGATAGACGTCTCTCGACTATTCGCTTTTTCCACGTATACGCAGGGTATTATATACATGTATATGCCATACAGTATATGTATACACGGTGTGTACTCGCGGCGAAGAAAATGCGGCCGGCAAACCCGAGGCGCGGCGTAACTAAACAAAGCAGCCCACAGTTTCCTTTCAGCGCGATAGCCGTTTCATTCTCCTCGCTCGCTGTCTCTCTCTTTCTCTTTCTCTCTCTCTCCTTCTCTTTCTGTTTCTCTCATTCTCGCGTTCTCCCTCTTTCTTATCTCTAGCTTTTTTTTTGTCCCTCTCTCGTTTTTCCCTCCTCTTCTCTTTTGCTTTTTTTCCTGTCCTTCCCCCTCTTCCGTTATTTCTGGTTCTCTCTCTCTCATTCTCTCATTCGTTTCTCTTTCAATATTTCTCGCACTCTTTTCTTTCCCTCCCTCGTTTTTCCCTTCCCTTCTCTTCTCTCTTGCTTTTTCCTCTCTTTCCCCCTCTTCCGTTATTTCTGATTCTCTCTCTCTCTCCCTCATTCTCTCATTCGTTTCTCTCGATATTTCTCGCACTCTTTTCTTTCCCTCTCTCGTTTTTCCCTTCTCTTCTCTCTTGCTTTTTTCCCCTCTTTCCCCCTCTTCCGTCATTTCTGGTTCTCTCTCTCTCTCTCTCTCATTCTCTCATTCTCTCATTCCCTCATTCGTTTCTCTTTCGATATTTCTCGCACTCTTTTATTTCCCTCTCCCTCTCGCTGCTCTTTCTCTCTTCCTGTTTCACCCACCTGTTGATCGTCACTTTGTCACGCCTACAATTTCTCTCTCCGTCGTTTTCCCGCTTCCCTCGTCCGTCGTTCGCCGCCAGCAGCGCCTGCGCGTTGACTCCCCGGCGATTCGTGTTGTCCTGCGCCCCGCATAACGCGCGCGGCACACGCGCAACTTGCTTTTAATCAGGCAACCAGCGGCGCGGGAAAGGGTCTCGCAAACTGCGGCTGCCGCGGCGTCGAGTATCGAATCCGGCGGGCAGCGCTCGCCGCACGTTACGGAGAAAAGAGCGAGAAGCCGCGAGATCCGCAGAAAAGCGACGACTCAGCTCGCCGATTCGCAACGGCCTCGAGATGCTTCCTGTTGAGTCGAGCGAGAAAGCGCAACCGGGGACCGAGAAACCCGAGTGTTTTTTTTTTTTTCATTTTATTTTATATATGCACCACATGCCGAGGAGGACGAACCGCAGGCAGCGTAGTAACGTGTCTCGGGCCACATGACCAATCGTCGGGCGATTGGACTTTTGTAAGGCGGACGATGCGCGATGTGACGCATCGCACGTCATCCCGGACGCCGGACCCGATCTGAGGATTCGTGGAAAAGGTCCGAGGAGCGGGAAAAGAATTCACAACATTTTGGTTCGTCGGTTTTAATCGTCGGTTGTGGAGGGTTTTTTTTACGTGAAGAATTTTTTTTCAAGAATTGCGAAAGATTCGAATCTTATTGAACGGATTTGATTCGTGCCTTTGATTTATATTTGTACACATATGTTTCGTAATTTTACAAAAATGTTCCTTCATTAATGTCCCCTTTTTAATTTTCCCTGACGTGAAATAAAAAAATACGAACGTAATTTCTGTTAATCCGAAGAATGTTCTAATCCGCGAATTAGTCTTAAAGAATTCAGCCGTTCGCTAAATGTCACACCGAGCGTCGTCACCGTCGTCAGGCATCGCGGCAAACGAGTCTCCAACTGCGAACTGGTATTTCTATTGAAACAAACAGCGCTGATTAATGAGGCTGCGTTTAACGCGACCGCACGTACGTTCGGTTACGACCAATTAATCCGTGGTAATTGATCAAGCGCAGATCGAGGCGCAATCGCCGGCCGAAGATCGCTCGCTCGCTCCTTCAATGCGATTGCGATGCTCTTGGAAAAAAAAAAAAGAAAAAAAAATCCAGACACGCGATGCTACCGCCGTTGGAGTGAGAAAATGTAACCTGCAAAACCGGCGATTGCGCTCTTCACCTAAAGCGAACGCGACGCTGAGTAAATCAGTATAAATCGGTATAAATCCGTATAGATCGGTATAGATCGGTATAAATCAGTATAAATCTGTATAGATGGGTATAAATCGGTATAAAACGGTAGAAATCGGTAGAAATCGGTAGAAATCGGTACAAATCGGTAGCTACCATGGATATCGTACTCGAACGCACTGCACGCATCGAGCCGCCGGTAATCACGCGAGATCGGCGTGTGCGAGCGTCTGTGATGTCCATCGAGGACCCAATGACCACGCGATCGGAATGCCGAGAGGACCGCTCGCCGCGCGGCGCTTCTATATTTAGAAGCGCGGGCTTTAATTAAGTACGCGACAACATATCGAGCGCCCGTGTGGTGTCCCGATGCAAGGAGACCGAGGAGCAAGTAAACTAACATACACGCGCTATATATAGAACATACTTACATGCATCGATATATATAAAGTGGTACATGAAAATGCAAAAATGCAGTTATATATAGGGTGGTTCCAGGTGGGATGGGTAATTGCATTTTTTATTCCATAGAGACCAAACTGCTTACGGATTTTTTATTAGCGTTTGTTTGCTAATTTGTTTGTATTTTTTTTATCCTATTCTTGAACTTTTTTGTATTTAAAAGAAATTGTTTTGGATTTTTTTACAATGATTCGCCGTCTAACCCGTGATCGCCCCATTTTATAATAAACGATATTGTATAAGCTGAAAGCTCGGGACCTGGGTGACGACGATTGTTCGTAATAATTGGTTATGATGTCGCGAGCAACGCCCATTGAGTGCTCGGGCCGCAGCAGCGAGAAAGCGTGGGCATCAGAAGTGAAGACGTGGTAACGAGTGATCCGTCGATATCGTCGTTCGGCTAGACATTATGAAATCTATCGTACGGTTAATTATTTTTCTGCGCGTATAAAAGATTCTTCGCGATAATCACTAACATTAGACAAACAAGCAAAAATGTTACCCTTTGATTTCTTTTCATTTTAAATCAATTAATTTTTATTTTATTTATAGTTTTCTTATTTAAGGAAATATTAATAATTTATTATTATGCACAATTTTTGTAGGTCCTGCATCATGTACACTATGTGAAGATGGTCACATTGAGCGAGAGCGATGACGAGACACGCGAGAAAAGATCCATGTGAAGAAACTGTAAGACTGGAGCAGAGCTGCGAGTGGTCGTAATTCATGAATTATTCAACGGGGGTTTACGCTGTCGACGCGGCGCGACTCTCGCGCTGCCTCATTGACCTTTATTAAATTAACTGTCCTCGCGGCTAATCCCGAGCTCGTCCAACATTCGCCTTGTACTGCGACACGAAACACCGCGTTTTCATCTCCGGTTATTCCGGCATCCGCACGCTTTCTGGAAGACAAAGGATCACCTAATCTCGATCTGACGTAATTTCGCCCTAAGAGCAATGCTGGTTTCGAATCTAGGTTTTATCCTTATGGTGAAAAAAAGGAGTCAGCATCAATTTTGAAAATTTTCAGTCAAAATTGATGAAAGCTAATAAATTCTGTAAATTAATGAAATAAATCCATTTTTAGAAAGAAATATTGAAGGTAACTGAATTTCAGAAATGTTGCTTAAATGTGAAACTTTCTCCGTTGGAAGACAAAAGAGGCATTGACGTCATCCGATGCTAATTCTCCAAAGCTCAACATTTGTCGAGCCATTATTATTTTTGCAATCTCGAACGACTGAAAAATTGTCGTAACTGTGTAAGAAAAAATCTTTGCAATCCGTTTTCACAGCGACGAATAATTGGAGTAGCTATACGCGACTGGACCGAAAAATAATTTGATTACACCGCAGACTCTCGAGATGCAATTACACCAGTGGGTAAGTACACTCGGATCTGTGTTGCAGTTGAGCTGGAAAACGTTCATTGCCGTCCTTTTCTCACCACCCGCGCGCTCGCTCGGCTCAGCGCGCAATTAGAATTACTTCAGCGAAAAATCATAGAAATTACGCGATTGCGCAAAGCTGAGATGTATTTTGCACCCTTGAGAAACACTGGTGAGTATATCGCACATGAAACGAAGGCTCGACAGCTCGATTTTTTAAATAAAAACTAGGAACAATGACGCGCGCGAACAAAGCTTATCCAGCTTAGGAGGAACCTTGCGATTTTTGGCAAAAAAAAAATTTTCGATTTAACGAAGTTTTAAAACCCTATCCGATGGGAAATTTTCCGCTGATTCCAAATATGACCGGTTTTTGCCCGAAAAATAAAAAATTCGAGGAGAAAAACGCGAAAAACGATTTTTCACTTTTTCCCCGTTTTGGCACTTTACAAAAATCGCTGTAATTTTTCTTTGGATCAATATAATCGGGATTTTCTTTTTGCATTCGAAAGAAAACTCTTTAACGAAGAGAATTCCGCCAGGCGGAATGCGATATCTCGATTTTTCGATTTTTTTGCAGATTTTTAAAGATGACCCTCAAAAATCGCAAATTTTTTGAAGGGTACCCCTTGCGTTTTTTTCGAAAAAAATCGAAAAAAAAAAATGTTCGTTTCCGCAAAGTTAAAAAACCCTATCCGACGGGAAATTTTCCGCTGATTCCAAAAATCACAGGTGTTGTATAATACCTGTAGTAATTTGTAGAGAAAAACGCAAAAAACTATATTTTTTTCTGACAACCTACCAAATTTCGCGATATTAAACATCAAACTGCTGCCGGTTTCCCAACGACCAATCAGATGCTGAATAAATCGACAACAATGATTGCTCACGAACTTTTTAATAGAGGATAGTCTTGATAACATTTTTTTTATCGTTTTGTTCGTCAAAAATCCTAGATCCTTCCCCCGGGCCAAAAACTACCCAAACCGAGCTGATAATTTTTTGCTTATAAGTTTGTCAAAAATGATTTTTACTTCGATATACAAAATTGTTATTTTCATGCAAATGTCGAACCGCAAAAGCGCACGAAACACGGTGGTCATTTCGTTCCCTGAGATAATTGTCGGCAAAGGCCCCAGTATTAACACGTGCGGGATTCGATTTCACCTGAGGGACGTTTCGCCTCGTCCCGCTAATGCGACGGGAGGGAGAGGGCGAAGTCTCGATGCTTTCAGGATCTATTCGCCGGCGGTTGGTGCGTGTGTACCGAAGTCTAAGGGCGAGGAAGAATTCGGAAGGGTGCAGCCTAGATAAGGCAGCAGGAAGGGTGTGGTCGATTACCCGTCTACATATATTACCAAATACCACAACGATCCTCGGTTTATGAAACGTGGCCCGAGTAGTCGTCTTGGTAAGTGCTCGCGTGCTACCTCTGCACAAAAAAAAAAAATAAGAGGAAATTACTCAGGCCTTATTAGCCTGGCCACTTTTCATCCGAAAAGACGACGTCCGAGAAATCGCTCAGCACCACGTGACCCAAACGTCTCGTTATGATATAACGAGGAATTAGGATTATACATGACGATGACGTGTTTCGTGCCAAGCCACGAGCGCTCTGTCTTCGGGACTTGTAACACATTCGACATACGCACTTTGTTCACGACAGGGAGAGTTATATCTATCAATGAAATGATAAGAAGACGAATGGTAAACAATGGTAATAAAATGTATAGGGTAGATTTTTTGCAGCTCCTAGAAAATTATCAAACAAGTTTAATTTAAAGTGTTTTAAGCTGTTTTGGAACACAACTTTTAAGGAAATTACCTGGCCATCGATTATCTAACGTCTTAACCTTTGGCACTCAAGGTAATTGTGTTTCCCTCGGAGCGTGTAAACCTATTAATAGACACGCCACTCAATCTCAACTTAAATCGATACAATTACCCACGGTTGAAGTGCATCATTTTGGTACATCGAAGTTGTATGCAATCGACTCTCGATTACTCGGTACAATGTTCAAGGACTTTAAGAATTCAACGGGAGGAAACCATTAGCCAATCGTGTCGCACCGAACAATCGTAAAACGAAAAAGTCATCAAAGTCAAACAAAAATCTCCATAAAAAATTCAACCGAAAGATTTTCTATCTATCATCACTTGTATTCCAAACTAAAAAAAAAACGCTAATTCGTGGGCGAAACCAGATCCGTCGTCACCCGTCCAAATCTGTCCACTTTTTTATTTCGCCGATTACTCGGCCTACATTCCAGAAGCTTCTCATGAAGAATAAAAGCAAAGACGAGATTAAATCAGGAGTTAAAAAAAAAAATAAAAACACAGCACAGGCCATCGGTGCCGTAATTCGATCTGCAGACCCGCGGAACGTGCGGTCGTTCGGATGCCACGTTCCAGACGGCAAATCGGTCGCCGCTACGGATTTCTTGCGACTCTCCGCGACTCGCCGTGTAAACGGATATTCTGCAGACAAATCTGCTGCCTCGGAGATAACCGACGAATCGCGGTAATTTTTTTTTTCTCGCTACATTTCGAAGACGCGACATTTCTGCGTCGTCGTCTCGGAGGTTTCCGATGTCGTGAAAAAGGTTCATTAATGAGCAAGGAGACATTTTGCCTAATCGCACGTCATCGGTGCTAATGACTCTTGCGGACATCGAGCATCGGTGGCTCCCAAAATCTCCCCGGACAAAATCTTCCCAGACAGAATATGACCCGGACAAAATTCCTCCGGATAAATATTAAAAATATTGTCTTAAGAATCAAGTCAAACAAATTTAATTGTCAAGACAAGATTTTTCTTAGCTTGTCACGAAATTTCTTGAAATGCTTAATTTTTTATGGCATCACTAAACCTTCCTTATTACGTCTGCATTCGCCACGCATTCACAATGATAAGCTTCCCCGATTCGCGCGACGAATGCGACGCGTCTGACGAGTCAGAACGGGAGCACCGAGGAGTCAACGTTCACGCGTCGTGATCGACGCGAGAAAACTCGTTTGGCCTTAAACCGTCGCGTTCAGCATTGGCACGAATTCTACTCGTCTCAAGACGAACGACTCGGGTTCTCCCTCCTTTTTTTTCCTCTCGCTCCACGATCTCCGCATTTATCGCTGCATTCAGTAGCGTTCGATTCGACCTGACACCACCGTCCAAGTGTCCAAACTTCTCCAATTGTGATTATATTCCGGGGAAGGGATTCGCCTCGCGTCCGAATCGACGATCGCAGTGACTGCTGCCTCTCAGGTCCGAAAAAGGATATTTTTTAGAATGAGGAGAGAGAGAAAAGGAGAGATAGAAGGCTCTCAGCCTCGCTACGCGCACTTCAAGCTCTTCAGAGCGATTTCCATAAAAGGTCGCGGCCGTCTCGGCCGACGAGCTCTCCAATTCCCTGGTGGCGAAGGGACCGCAGCGTAGGGCTCGACACGCAGCTACGATGCTCGCGCGACGATCCCAGCGAGAAGTGCTGAGGCTTCGGAGCTACCTTTGTTATTTTTTATTTAAACTAGATTTTTTTCGCGATTTTCGGCGAAAAAAAAAAGTTCGATTTTACGAAGTTTTAAAACCCTATCCGATGGGAAATTTCCCGCTGATTCCAAATATAACCGGTTTTTGGCCGAAAAACGAAAAATTTGAGGAGAAAACGCGAAAAACGATTCTTCACTTTTTTCCAATTTTGGCACTTTACTAAAATCGGTGTAATTTTCCATTGGATCAATATAATCGGGATTTTCTTTTTGCATTCGACAGAAGACTCTTCAACGAAGAGAATGCCGTGAGGCGGAACGCGATATCTCGATTTTTCGATTTTTTGCAGATTTTTTAAGTTGACCCTCAAAAATCGCAAATTTTTTGAAGGGAAATCCTTCTAGAAATTTGCGTTTTTTGCGGAAAAAAAAATTTTCGATTTCGCCAACTTTAAAGACCCTATCCGATGGCAAATTTCCCGCTGATTCCAAAAACGACAGATGTTTGCCCGAAAAATCGAAAATTCGAGGAGAAAAATGCGAAAAACAGTTTATAGTAACGTCAGGCGATAGGGACATATTCAGTAGCCGTGAAAAAAAAACTGTCATCTGTTCAGTGCTTTGACTTTCGATTTTTATATGTTTACACAACCTTTTTTATTTTTTTATTGATACACTTTTTTTATTAAAACACAGATTGGAAAAAACGATGCAATGATCACAATAAGTGACAATCGCGTCTTAGATATTTTTCTCACAAAATAAATTCCAAAAAAATACGACTACGCGCATTGCCTGAAACCAGAACCTTCGTCAACGAGTAATTATTTCCCGCGTGCTCGTGGCAGGTAAAACCGGATGTAATAATCAGCCGCGCGATGCAATCTCGTCGTCGTCGTCGTCGTCGTCAATGAACGACGCGCTGTATTCGTCCGCATTCACCGTACTTGACGTGACTTAATCGATCTTGTCTGCTCAGGCTACTCCTTCTCGATTATTCCGACGTTAATACTAATAAAACAAACGTTGCAATATACACGCGAATTTGCATACCCGTCACCGCGTATATCTATATTTAACATGAAGCGCGGTGACGTGTGGGGAGGGAACTGAGATGGTATCAGCAAAGCTACGGCTGAACGAGATCGCCATGAAACGGCTCGCCCTGAAACGCAATTGTCCGATTCTACGCGTACATTATTGTCTTGTAGCCACAATCGTGATCTCATATCGACACTAACGGAAAAACAAGTCTGGCAAAAATTCCCAGACTCGCATAAAAATACGAGATTTATTTTCACATATTCGTCCGGTCCGAGCATATTACTCTGATAGTCGAGCAGACGAGCTATCGAAATATAGAAAAAAAAAATCCGGGTCAGGCCCTGGCCGGGCGACCCTGGCTCTGTCCAGGCCCTGGCCAGTTCCCGACTAGCGCCGGAATTAACGCTGCAGATACTGTCAGGATAGCTGACAGCTGCTTCAGGTTGATTTCTGAATGATTTACGAGCTCGTGAGATTTCCACGGTTTCATAATCACGCCTATAACGAGACATGCAATGGTAGCCACGGTACAAGCAAGGGAAGCAAGAGGCACAAGGGACGAGAAGGGAGAAAGGATGAAGCTAAGAAGCACGAGCAACGAGGGAAGAGACAGAGAGTAAAAAGCGACTCGGAGGTCCCTGAGGTACTTTTAGCTCGTCCTGCTTACGACACTGGTTACGCGAGCACGTATCGGCATTACATTGTATATCGATCAGCTGAGGGTCGACTGGAATCGAAACGTTCTCGTGTACACGCGCGCGCGCGCCGGAATGAGCTCGCGCGAGCTGACGCACATGGGAGTGATGGAACGAGACGGCGATAGTGTCAGATAGGGAAGGATCAGCCGCGTGTTTATCGACAAATGGAAAACACCTCGGGCAACGTGGGTTACAGTGAGCACGTAACGCGCGGACTTGGGATCGATCAGTCGATGTGATTGTATGATTTTCGAGCTGGGAAAAAAAATAATATCGTTCCATCATTTCTGGATCCTTTGGATAAAAATGACAAAAGAAAATAAATGCAGTGTGGCACAAAAAAAAAGTTTTTAAGGTTTTTGATGATGACTAAAAATTCGTGGAATTCTTTACTACTTACTTTTTAAATTTTTTTTTCACTTCTACATTTTTATTTTGTTTTAAAGCGCCAGCCCTAAATGGCACTGAAGTGACGAATCATTTCCACAAAAAAGCGCAGCGTCACCGAAGTGGCTTTCGGAACATTTGCCTACCAGTCCGGCGCCTGCCGCTCGCTTCCGGCTCATCCTCGTCGCGCGGTCCATTCATAAACGCTTTGCACTGTAGAACGTTGCGTGTACCGCGGTAAAAGTGTGTGTGTGGCGCTGAATGATTAAAAGTGACGCGCGAGATGATCCTCGTCCCGCTCTCTTTATTTATTATTAGCTCCGATTGCGGAAAATAATTGTCCTCAATTGTCGCGGCGTTGAGTCAGTCGCGACTGACGTCCGGGGTCAGCAGTGTCGATCACGCTATGTAAATATACGTGTGATATATATATATATACACATCCTATGCTTTACGATCGAGCGCACACTCGGCGAAGCGAAAATCGTGAGTCGAAGCTGCGCAAGGCAATTAATTAAGTTAGAACAGGTGTGACATACCAGGTAGCAAAAAATATATATCTATATATTTTTTTCAATTATTTTTTATTCATTCCACGCCGTGAAGCTGACCCTCCTAATTATCATCATCCACGCCGAAGAATTTGCAACGTCTGCGGCGTCACGGTCAGTTTCACCGCGGGCGAAAGTTGCATATAAAATAAAATACGTTTTTATCGCTCGTATAACCGAAACGTAATAAAAAAACAAATAGAACGTATAATCTCCATGAGTCATCGATAAAGGCCTCTTCCACTCTTTAACTTGTGTATCTCGTCGTTGCACTCGACGCAACACGAGACGACGACGACGACTACGACGACGACGACTTTATTTCTGGATATTACGACATAGTCGCTCGAGGATAACAACGTTATCTTTGCGGCGAGAATTTTTGCTGAAAAAAAAAAAAGAAATTCGCTGATCGCGTCTGCGACCAGCGAAATTCAAGAGTCGACTGATGTTCTAATGTCGGCCGAGGTTTTAGAAGAATTATAATTCAACAGTTGACTCCTGCCCTTATGCGATCTGAGTTTTTTAAAGCCAAATTATAATTCAGCAATTAAATGCATTGTATTACGATCCAAGTATTAAAAAAAAAATTCCACGTAAATTTTCCGAACGAATAAAGCCGAACAAATTCCGACAACGTAAAATCGCTTAGCCTCGATGCTCCGGTGCAGTTTTCCAATGCAGCGGTTCCATCGGTTATAAATATACAGCGAAAGCTTCGCAAAAGTCGCGCGGCGAGAGAATAATACTCGACTTCGCTACCGTTCGCCGCTTTATTACGCATTATTATTTCTATACGTTCGGCCGAGCGGCGTCGGGATGTAACTATATATATTGCGCGAGGTGCGACGGCCTCGCCGTTGAGACACCTATAATTATATGTTGCGCTGTATATATATATACGTACTACGTATGGCTTTATTGCCCGCGACGCGCGCACGCCGACTCTTATATACATTTTTAAAAAAGTATGTATATGTGCATATATATTTATATGTGCACCCACCGCTTACCGCCGAATGACTCGACCAACACCGTGGAGAGTGAACGAAAGTGGGTGAACTCACTTTTCTCGCGAGCCACGTTTGTGCTCCCTTCCATCGTTATCTCGAAGCAAAGATCAAGCTAAGTTTTCTGCGATTCTGTCGATTTTTTTTATTCGTTTTGAGCCAAAAAATTATTTTCACTGCATTTATTTATTAATTGCGGAGGCTTTGGTGTTTTATGTTAGAAAAGAGTGCGTCGAATGTTCGACAGATTTTTGAAAAGTAACCACTGTGTATTAGCGGCTAAATATTGCATTCCCCGGGCAACATTGTTGGGCAATCGAAACCGGAATCGTTATCGTTCATTTTTTTTTTTTTTTTGGAAATGAAAAAAAAATTATGTGATCGTACGAATTTGTTCCTCAAAACTCGCCGATCCAGAGCGCACGAATGAGCGTGCGACTTTCACTTCACATTCGGTCGACGCGCCGTAATTTAGAAAATGAGAGAACCACGCATTCTGGTATTCTCGACACCTGGAAAGACCACGTCACGCACGTGCGCGCCTATTACTTAATTAATAAATGTGTAATTCATTCAGTCCTAATGTCACTCGTTGGTGTAACGACACGGAGGAATTATACACAGGACATTAGCCATTGTATTTCGTGCGTTTGCATATACATAATTAACCGCGAAAAATAATTAGTCTTGCTGTCAGCGCCGGTAAAGATTACATTCCACAGGAAAAAATGCATCTATCAAAACAAGAAATAATCACTTCACTGGAACGAACATAATTGTCACCCAAAATACCAATATTTTTTTTGCTGCTCGCGTCGTGCTAAATTATTAGCACTCTTATTTCACGGTGCAAGAGGAAAGTCGCGAGCATCGCCAAATCTGCTGCGGTAAACCGCAGAACAAAACGCCACGTGTTATCGGCACAATTTAAATCAAGCCCCGTTCACTCGTCGCCTCTATCAGCGAGGAAAAGTAAAAAAAAAATGTTAACACATTGCAAGAAAATACCTAAAAAAATATTAGTTTCATCGAATACAATTAAAAACACAGTATCTGCGAAAAACACATCCATCGTCAATAATTTTACAAAACCCCAAAATTCCCCGAAAAAAATGATCTGCCATGAATATTTATCAGATCATTTATTTCCCACTTTATTTTCAACTGTCTTCAAAAGTACCGTTCCAGAAAATAAAATATCGTCACCGTGCGGGTGATTAAAAAATCTCACCTTCACGATTGCCTCGACCGCGAAATTCTGGACGCCATTCATTTCCGTTCCAATGCTTGGATTATCCGTCTTCTGGGATTAGGTGGAACACTGGGACACTTTATACGAAACCGACGACGCGATTCGCGGCGATCGGTGCAGCGCGGCGCGGTGCGTGACGAGCAACAGCAGCGGCGGCAACAGAGGTCACGATCGGTGTAAGCAACGCTGTGCGTGATGCACAACAACGGAGGTCACCACGATGATGGACGCGGCGTGGCGGACGCAACACACGCGAACTCCCCGCTGCTCGACTCGCGGAGTTTCTCACGCCGCATGAGTTCACCGATCGATCCGAGCGCTTTCGCTCCGTTGTCAATCAACCGCGAAATCTTCCGCGCGAAATTCCTCGCCGCGCTAGACGAATTTCGGGGCTCCCCCTTCGCCGCGCGCAGGAAGTGCGACTCTGACACACGGCCGGAGGCTGACGACCGCCGATAACACTTTCGATCGGCCAATTGACGAGCTCCCGGCTCTCAGCCGGCCACTCGCAGCACCGCTCCCCGATTCCGACGAAGGTGAGAGAGACGCCCGGCTTTTGCGCTGACCGTGACCCACTTAACGACCGAATTATCAGTCGTCTACGCTCTGCGCGCACTGCGGACGAATTTGTTGACTCCTGTCGCGAGACACGTGCGAATTGGAATTTTTGCGGGGGACGACGATTTTCGCGATTGCGAACTGTAGCTTTTATTTGCGATATTAATTTTTCTGCAATAAACACAGGGAATATATTTTCTTGCTAAATTTTTATCACTTACTAATTTTTTTATTTTTATTTATTTTGTTAATTTCTGAATTACGAATTTTTAATTCATAAATACATTTGATTGGTTATGGAAACGGCAAAAGCGTCACATATCATGAACTATATATTTCTGTATATCAAAGCCGAGGAAGCGTAAAAAAAAATTCGCCTCGAAATAAACAGGACCGTCGTTAATTTTCAACGAGTCCACCAATCGTAGACTCCTCGCGACTCACACACAAACGCTCAGAGCGAAACTTAATCAAAACCTCAGTACTAAAGAACACTAACAACCGATCGACGCAGCCCAAAGAGCAAAAAAAAACCCGGACACATCGTCGGCTTCATCTCAACGAGAAAAAACACTGCCAAACTTCGCGGGCAAACGATTCAAGCGGAACACGCGTCAGATTCGCGCGACACACGCACATAAAAAACGTCGTCGCGCGCGGCGATTTTTCCGGAAGGCGCGCGCGCGCGCGATCGTCGCCGCCGCTTCGCCGCGTGAGTAAATCGCGAGAAATCGTTCGCCGCGCACGAGGCACAAAACTCTCGCGGTGTGTACAACGCCGAGCGCCGCTGCTCTGTCAAATGCGGCGCGTGTCGCGGGGCCGGCGTCGAGGATATCACGGGGCGTCGGGAGCGTCGATTCTCCGATCGACGTTACCGCGCGAGACGGGAACGCGTCGCCGCTGTCGCTGCTGCTGCTGCTGCCGCCGCCGACGGCGGCGGCGGCGGCGGCCCCCGACCGCAGCCAGCAGACGGGATTCGAAACTCGTGAGTCGCGCGGTGTGTCGCGCTTGCGCGCCAAAGTTTTTCGGACGCTCCTCCGGGCTGGAGATGTGGAATTACCGCAAAATCCTGAAGCGGTAAACTTACCAAAAAATTACCGTATTTTTACCGTAAAATGACGTCATTTTTTTTTCGCGCAATCAGGTGTTGTGGGATTACCGTCACAAATTTTTTCGATAAACATACCGTAAAAATATGGTAAATCCAACTATTTAGATGTGGAATTACTGGTCACTTTTCTTTTTGGTAAATTTACGGTCACAAAAAAGTGTGACCGGTCATTTACAACTAGATAGGTGTACAGCTCGCATTTTTTTTTTTTTTTTTTTTTTTTTTTTTTCATGTATTATTATGAAATGCTGTATTCAAAGATAATTAATTATTCATTTATTGTTTGCACGTTTATCGAATACGTATCTTATTGTTCGATCACAAATTTATGGAAAGATAATTGTATATAAAGTTTTTTTATTAGGCGACACGCGCGCCACAGCTGTGAAATTTCAAATCATACGACCATATGATTTTGTGACCGATGTCGTCATTTTGGAAACGGTCACGTACCGTATTTTTACGGTAAAAATACCGTAACATTACCGGTCACATTTACTGCTTACATCTCTACTCCGGGCGCGCGCGTCGAACACGTGGTGCTCTCGTCGCGCGACGAACGCGACGCGCGCGCCGCTCGTCGCCGGCATCGCTGTTCCTTTCCTACGCCGGGCGACGTCAACGCTGCGATCGACGGCACCCGGCGTCCGTTTGCACTGAGAAAAATTCAGGGGATAACAATGCCCAAGGGATAATAGTCACGGGCACCATCATTTGACAGTCAGTTTAATTATTTATAGTTGCGGTAACCATAAAAGCATCGTTGTCGTCTCAGGCAATTATACATTTTTCTGAGTGTGCGATTTTAGGGGATTATCGCTCGTCAACCGCAGCAGCTCGACGATTCATTTCTAGTTTAATTACCTCCTTTCGGGTGGAAATGACATTTCAATTCGAAAGGATGCTAATGTAGGTTGGATGTGTTGCGATTTTTATTTTTTTGTTTTGGAGATCAACATTAACCTCAAACTTAAACTATATATTTTCCCAGGAACAGTGAAACAAAGATTTGATTTTTCAGTTACTGACCTTCAAACGTTAAACCGTACAACTCTTGTTAGAGAAGCGAGGGGAGCAGTGGCTAACAGCCTCGAAAAGTATTGTCAGCCGTAATCATCTCGAAAGAATGCAGCACTCGCGTATCTCGCGCGTCTGTCGGTATCAAGTGAAACCGAGTAAACTAAAGTGCAGCGGGTAAGACAGATCGAGAAAGAGAGGGGGGGCGGGAGAGACGAGGAGAGAAGCCGAGAGAAGCCGAGAGACAGTCGAGAAGCCAAGTGAAGCCGAGAAAGAGAGAAAGCGCGAGGCGAGGAGAAGTCGAGGGACAGAGATGGAGGAAAAGAGAGACCGAGTGCGTGCGAGAGCAGCACGTGGCGCATATCCAGTTCCGTGAGGTATGTCGGCCCTGTGCCCGGTGGAACGTGGTAGAGCAGCAGCAGCAGCAGCAGCAGTAACAGCGGCCGGCGTTGGGGCTCTCCGAGTCGCGACTGCCGTCGCGGCTAAAAAACTATACGATGACCTCATCACCGGATCGCTGTGTTGTGCTCTCTCTCTCTCTCTCTCGCTCCCTCTTTCTCTCTCCTGCCCCATGTCACTTATACTACTAGCCATACTGAAAACGTCGTGGATGCCTCCGCCTCCCCCTCCCCGCCCTCCGGCCTCATGGACATATCGCCGAGTCGGACCGCCGGGAACCTCGCACCTATATAACCCACCCTTACCCGACGACGAGCTTCCGACTCGTCGCTAGAGCCTCCTTAGAGACGTTTACGACTCCTCGGCGCGACTAGCGCGACGGTTCCTTGGAAGCCGCGAGAGATGTCACTGCTGAGAGTGACTTGCTGGGTGAAACTTGCACCTAATTGGATTTTTTCTAATTTTCATTCCTGATAAAACAAAAATACAAACGAAAAATGTGATCAATTTTTATGTTCCTAACGCAAGAGTATTCATAAAATATGTACTATCTAGCTCAGTTAAGCCCAGAATTGGTTTTTGGCCACTTTAGGGCCGATTTTGGCATTCTAAGGAATGAAACAACACTTTTACTTTTAATGGCATAAAAAAAAAACGTCGAGTAGATAAATTGGTGAATTTATATGAATTTGTTCGAAACGTCAACACGTTTTTATGGGGAAGAAATAATTTCAAGAATAAATTAATAAAAATGGCCACAATAGGTACAGTGGCCACTAACGGTACTTCTACCCTATGTTTTCTACTGTAAACCAAATATGTACAAAAAAATGTTACAAATGAATAAAGAGAATTAAAAAAAAAGAAGAAAGAAGGTGAAACTTGGACATAGGCATCCAAAGGAGAGAGGGGGGGGGGGGCGTAAATTGCGAT
This sequence comes from Itoplectis maculator, assembly GCA_964034905.1. Classification (NCBI taxonomy): domain Eukaryota; kingdom Metazoa; phylum Arthropoda; class Insecta; order Hymenoptera; family Ichneumonidae; genus Itoplectis; species Itoplectis maculator. The sequence goes on from OZ035857.1 coordinate 10,576,814, forward strand.
TGGCATAAATTGGAGAAGCATTACAACTTTTTTTTAATAGGTTCCCAGAGGTTTTTGTTGGTTAAATAATTATTTCGATAGCATAGTAAAATACCAAGAATTGTATTGTTTGGGATTCCAGAACTGATAAAAGCTCAAAATCGATGCCACACATTTTTCGCGAATTCTTGTTACACAGCCCGAGTGTCCGGTGTCCGCCGCGGCTGTTGCAAATTCTTCGCCGATAGATTGGCTGACCCGCGGCGCTCGACCCATTGTTGCCTGTTACAACGTTGCGTGCGCGCGTGTGTGTCAGACCGTAAGTTACGAGGATAATAAGGTGAATTTTTGCAGACTGCCGACAGAGCCCACCTTCGCCTATTGCCAGGTGTCGCTAATTTATTTTCCCCATTGTGCGCGCCGTACTACAATGAGAATATACCGTGTCGGGCGCGCGCGCGTCGCGGGTAAACATACGCGGCGTTAGAATCGGCCCGACGAAATCGATTGATGCCTGTATGGGAGTCGAGCGTCGCTTTGCTCTGCACCGCCGCGCGCTTTAACCTTTCGCTCGGCTGAGAAACAGCAGAGTGAGTGAGAGAGAGAGAGAAAAAGAGAGACACCCGATACGTGTCTCGTGGGCGGCGCGGACTAGCGCGACGGAATATCATTACGGAAGCGGCGGAGAAAGGAAAGAAATGTCAGCCGGCCCGTGGATGTCGTGCGCGTCGGCGTTCGCGGCAGCCGCGAAGAGCGAACGCGACAACATCCGGTTTTTCGACTGCCTATCACCTTCGGTTATATAGATGTAACGTTCGATCTAAATCCTTTGTAAACCGGTGTTGACATTGTGTCGGGGCGATTGGATGTTGCATTAAGAGGATAGTCGCGGCTGATAATGCGCCATTAATCGCCGTTGCGACGGCCTCTTTGTCATCACTTCAGCACTTTTGCCACTGTGAAAAAAAAATAAAAAGGAAATTCAATACTAATTTCTTGTTAGCTATTCCCATAAAATTATTTTTTCTCACTGTCAAGTGCGAATTTATTCTAATGTTAAATAAAATAACTTTTATGATAATTTATAAGTAAAATAAAAATTTAATTTTTATTTGAATGATTTTAACTTAGATTTACGTTTAACACAAGATTTAATATTAAAAAAATTATTAACCGTATGAACAAACCAACGGAGCGAGATGTAAAAAAATTAAATTGTTTAAATTCTATTTCTTATCTATGTGGAATCACTCGATCTCCGACGTGCTTCAATGAACACGGGTTGTCGGTATTTTTGTCAAAATGTACCCGGTTACCCGTGAGGAATGGGAATCGCGCAGTGTAAGACCCGAACGTTGGCACAGGTGGCCGTTCGTTGCAGGCAGGAGCGCAATGTTGTTTCGAGAGAGGTGCAATTTATATGCTATGCAATTTACACGCTACTCCGTTTCGCGTAAGCAACCTTCGGTGCCGATAATATTCCAGAACCAACGTCTCGCTCTGCCTCGGCAATATTATTTCCGCAAGAATGATCGGTTGACGGCTATTTGCAAACAACTGAGTCGCGCGGCTCTGCCCACGTTCGATAATTCTACGCGTGAATATATATTGGTCCTCGGCGTGTTACACGTATAAACGGCTATGTTAATTATGACCATAGGTCGAATGCGGTACAGTAGATCGCGCAGTTACCGACAGATACATTTCAATAAATATCGCAGAGATTCGGCGAACTATTTCATATTGGAACACGACAACAAAATCGTTAAAATGTATTTGTAAAATTTATTACACATCGTCTGTTGATATTTAGAATCGTCTCAACTATCGTGCTACAAATCTTCGACGACTTTTTAAGAGTTAATAAATGGTGCATATTAATCAAGCATTTAAAACCTGCTAATAATTTACTATCTTGACATTAAATTTGACTTTTCATATATGCAGGAAATCTGCGCGCATAACGCGCCTAAAATGTTTTCCTCAAACGCCAAACTTTCTTCGCTTATCCATTTAGAAGGCTCGGTCGGTAAGGAAGCTGCGTAGGAACTTACGGAACTCGAATTGATAACTCGATGTGTGCGGAATCCAGACCTAACTACAAATAATACAGCAGTTTGGCTTCTGACAATCTCGAAAACTATCGACTGACGTCCCACGTGAGGTTACTTTGCCTGTAGTCTACTTGTAGAACAAAACAAATCTGCGTGCGCCGAGTTGGTTTATGACCACGCTGACGAAAATTCGGGTGTCGGGATAGCAACGATTTTCGCGTGAATCGTATATCACAGTGAGTGAAATATGATTAATAATAACAATCGGTGTAGTCAGATTGAGTTGAAAAAATCACCACACTTTGTTCAAAAAGCAGGTTCGACGAAAATGACTTCAAGAAAGTCGAAGGAAGCGGATGTTCCGCCGTTGTTGAATGCTAGAATAAAAACAGAACCCGGCACTTCAGCTGCGACTTCGGTGCCGTTACTGAAAAATATAAAAACCGAACCTGGACTGCCAGCATCCACAACCAGGCTGACGTCTTTCAGGGTTCCCAGGGATCTGACGTTGGGCGGTAACATAAAGACTGAAAAACCTAAGAAGGTTTATACGCCCAATATCAATGTGCAGCGAAATAAGAAAAAAGAGTGAGTTACTCAATTTGTATAAATTTGCTGGACCACAAATTAACACTTCTGATTTAATTTATATTTTTGTTTTCCGCAGGGATGGAACAGTTAAGAAAAATGAGCCCAAACCGGCCAGAGGCAGAGGGAGAGGTCGAGGTCAGGGAGAACGTGGAAGAGGTCGTGGAAAAACTCCCAGTAATTTAGTACAGGTAAATATCATTTTTCAAGGAATTGAGACATTTTTTAAATTTATTTTGTTTATATCCTTCGAAATCCTTGTAATTAATTTTTGGATTTTTCGTAGTCCACAGGTGTCTTCTCGGAAGGTATAACCGAAGAATCAAGATCTGGTAGACGGTACAGCGGATATGGTGGTGGCGGTGGTGGTGATGCTAGGGATACGAAATCGTTTATGGAGAAACCTTTGCTCAAGCTTAATCAGACCATTGATAAAGCTGAGGAAGAGGAGAGATTGAAGACACTTTTGAGAGATGATTTCCTTGACGACGGAATGGAAGTCTCTATGGAAAATGGTCCAGTCATGTTGCCACTGATTCAGGAAGGTTTGTGTGATTTCGTAAAAAAGCAGCGATTTTTTGCTGATTTTTTAGGATACTGTAACGTTATCTGTAAGATAGAATAAGTATAGTAGGGAGGACATATTGAAGGTGGCTAATTTTATTCTAGCAAAATTGTACAAAAAGGAAACGAAAGAGGAAGTGGCGAAGGTGGAGTCTCCAGTGGAGGAAGAAGTAGATGTGAAACCAATTATCCTGTCTAACGGCGAAGGTAATAAAAAAAATATGGTCTTCCTATTTTTTTTTTTTTTTTCACCTCGTAATAATGAATTTTTTTCCAGCTGTGATGCCGCCTAAACCGATGAAAGTAAAACTGCCGAATGTGAACGTAAAAGAAGAGGCAAAGGAAGCCACTGTTCCGCAAATAATTGAAAATCAGACAAATGGCTATATGTTAATCCAGGTATAAAAAAAATCTTGCCAACGACTGCAGCGCGTATTACATCGATTCTGATGGATTTGTTGATAGCTTCCGGATTGCCTTCCGGGACTGCGAACCAGTGACGAACCGAACGAACCGCGGGGTCCAAAAAGGGGACAAAACGAACCAGCGCCAGCCGCGAAAACCGATAACGCTCCGAAATCTGAATACTGCACATTGGAGAGCTTGAAGGCTGGAATGTTGGGAAAAATTCAGATATGCAAATCTGGAAAAGCGCGACTGCTCATAGGAGACAACAGCATGATCATCGATATCGGATCGCGGCTCAGTTTTCGTCAGGTAATTTCATTAACTTTTCGGTAAACTATACGAATTCTGGATACAACGCTAATTTTGCTTTTTTTTTTACTTCGTTCCAGGATCTCGTAGCTGTAAAAGTAGACCCCAATGCGGGCAGTGAGCTCGTAAATCTCGGTCGTGTAAATAATACTCTCATATGCTCACCGGACTGGGAAACTATGCTCTCTTGTCTATGAAAAATAAAAATACAATATTTCTGATATGCATCGAAATGTTCTTCTTTGATTGAAAAAAAAAAAAAAAAAAAAATCGTCATCCTTGTAGGCACCGGGTAAAAAAATCGCAACAAATTTTCCAAATTGATGTATTTTCAATATCCACTCGGGAGGGGCTAAGTCTGCAGTGTCGACTCGATAAATACAATAATTATTGGAAAATTAAGCACTGCAATTTACAAACTAATACATCGGCGCACGTAAGTGTTAACGTTGCAAATCAATACCCACGTTGCTATCAACAAAGTTAAATTAAATTGCAGAATTTTACTGATACAAGTTATCGAGAAACTATGCGCGCTAGTTTCTCTATAAGCCAATTGAATCGCACGCTACGTGCGGTACAATGAAATGTCCTTTTTCATGAAATTGAGATTGCGGCCGGTTTAACAGTGTTTTTCTTGTTCTTTTTACTTGTCAGTAAAAATTGATTGCAGGCAGTAATTGTCGTCCGCCTTTTTAGAAAATGCCGTCATTAGACCGACGCTACCGATAACCGTGAGAGTTCGGTTTATAGGAGAAAAAAAAAAATCAGTTCACGAAATACATTTGAAAACGGCTTACGAGGTAGACACCAATGTCGTTCGTTCCGAACAACTTGTCGTTAGTGCAAGACGATCTAAGGACACGCTTATGTAGTATAATTGAATTAGAAAAAAAAAGAAAACGTGTTTCCGTTTTTAGTTCAGTCACTCCGTTCGATGCTGTGGCCCTTTTTCATTGATTTCAACGCCTTCTCGCGAAGTTTCTTCTCTAATTCCTCGGTGTTTCCTTCGCTCGCGTCCGACTCCTCGGAATCCGCTACCTTCTTCTTTTTGTGCTTCCTGTGCTTCTTGTGTTTCTTATGCTTCTTGTGCTTCTTATCCTTCTTCTTCTTTTTCTCCTCCACCTCGCTCTCCTGGAAAATAATATATCAGTCAAGTTAAATTTCAATTACTTATCAAAATTGGAGCCAAATGTGTGAAAAACTTACGTCAGATTCGCTCGTACTGGTCTTCGTCTTCTTCTTGCGCTTCTTCTTCACCTTTTCCTCATCGCTGCTGTCGTCCACCTTCTTCTTCTTCCTCGCGTCTTTCTCCGCGACTTCCTCGTCCTCCGAGCTCGAGTCTCTCTTCGGCTTGGCCTTCGATTTTCCTTCGTCGTCGCTGGTCGACTCCTTTCGCGATTTTCGCGTTTTCGATTTATCCGCGTCGGACGAGCTGTCCCGGCGCTTGCGCGATTTCTTCGGCTCTTCGTCGGAACTCGAGTCTTTCCTCGGCTTTCGGGATCTCGATTTGTCGTCTTCGAGCTTGCTGGGCTTTTTCGCTTTTGGCTCATCGTCGCCCGAGGACGAATCCTTTCGCGATCGCTTGATCTTCTTCATCTCCTCCTCAGCGTCTCTCTTCGATCTCTTGCGAAGTTCGCTTTCGCTGATTTCACGCTTCTTCACATCCTTTCGGTCCTTATTACGATCGTCCATAGAATCTGCTGCACGAATAATTATTATTTAATTTATTATAAAAAAAAATATACATTTTCAACCGCTATGGCGTCAACATTTTTTTTTACTTACCAGCACGACTAGAATCTCGGGCGCGTTTTAATTTCTCCGCATGTTTACGGTCGTCCTCAGAATCCGAACTACTACCGGCTTTGCTTCTGTCCGATTTGTCATTTTCCGTCGAAGGCTTTCTCGCCTTTCGCGATTTCTCGCTCTTCCGCAATTTCTTCCTCGCTGATCGGAGAGAGGATACAAAATTAGTATATCTCCAATAAAAAACCACTTGCATTTGTTATTTCTATTTAACATACCTTCGGCGTCACTGTCCTCGGAACCCGAGGATTCGTCGCGTTTGTCCCTCCTAGATTTCTTCGCTTCAATCGGTCGCTTGAGGCTAACCGGTTCCGCGGATTTGAGAGACATTTTCTTGTCGTCTGGCAACGATTTCGCGGGTTCGTTCTTCCTCACGAGTCGGTCGTCCTTCTTCAATTGGAAGGCGTCCATCGACGTCATCATCGCGACCTTCGGAGATTCGTCCTTGCTTTCCCTGAGTCAAAACGAAAAAAAAAAAAAAATATAACATCCACTTTCGTGTAATTTTACATATACTAAACCAACATAGCAAAAAAATCTTACTTGAGAGGTTGCAACTTCGATTTCGCGGCAGCGACGATGTCCTCGGTCTTCTTGAAAGGCGACGGCGTTCGCGACAAGCTCTTTGAGAACTATGAACATAAAGCAACTGTTGTTTTTCTCGGAGAAACAAAGCAATCGAAAAAATCACGAAAAAATCGTCTAGTAACGAGTTACCCTGTGTCTGGAAACCGGAAGCGAAGACGCAGGCTGAATTTTCTTCGGCGATACGCTCACCTCAACTTTCTTCACAGCCACAACTTCGACGGCTCCGACTTTCTTCGCCTCCCGATCGGGTCGCTTGGCAAGGACCTCTTCCTTGGTGATGCGCTCCCTCTCGCGTCGTTTGCTGTCCTCGGCTTCGCGTTCTCGCTTCTCCTGCGAACGTTTGCGTTCCACGGATTTTCTGTAAATAAAGAAATTGCGGTTCGAAAGATGAGCAGTGAAACGGAAATTCGCGCATCGATATGAAACACCTGGACGACCGGTGGAAGACACACGACGAAATGTGAAGCAGAGAGCGAAAACTCCAAAGTGTTTCGGACTCACCTGGCGGACGTTTCGGCATCGCTAGAGGAACTACTCTCGCTACTTTCCGAGCTACTCGACTTAGACCTGCCATTTCGCAACTCTTTTCGCGCAGCCGGCGCCTCGACCGTCGGCCTCTTAATCTTTTCCTCGACGACCGGTGCTTTCTTCTCGCGCGACGTCGGCTTCTCCTTCGTCGCGTCCTTCGAGCGATCGGGCGACTTCACGGCGACCTCCTTCGGCCGCTCCAACGACGATCGCGTGTCCTTGGATCGCGACCTGCGATCCTTGTCGCGACGATCTCTGGAATGCTCACGCCTGCTAGATCGATCGCGGGACGAGGATCTATCGTACCTGTTGGAACGATCGCGGACATCCGGCGAGCGGCGTCTGCTGTTTCGACGATCGGGCGATCGGCGACGATCGTGACGCTCGGACGAACGGCGGCGACGATCGGGCGAACGCCTCCTGCGGCGGTCACCGGGACTCGGCGATCTGCGACGATATCTCGGAGGACTTCTGCGAGGCGGACTGTAGAACAAAATGGTCACTCGTTTATTATACAATTTTTACAATTAAAAGTTACAATTTTTTACTGACAGAAGTTACAATAGTTCACCAGAAATATTTTTTTACGAAAATAATAAATACCTTCGCCTGCTGGGCGCTCGGCGAACTGACGGCGGTCTCATGCTGCGACTTCCGCTGTATCTGTCCATCCTCTCGCGATCCCTTTCGCGTTCGCGTTCACGCCTGCGATCGCGTTCACGGTCGCGATCCAACGACGATCTCCTAAAAAAATAAAATGAAAATAATTGAACGATTTGGCAAATATTTTCTACAGTTTTCTGTGTAAAATAAACATATTTAATTTCGTAAAAGCAATTACCTTCGATTCCTGTCACGAGAACGATCGCGCGACCTGTCTCGATCCTTGGATCGGTCTCGATCTTTTCTCGGCGAGGAGCTTCGTCTCTTAGTCGGTGACTTCCTGTCCCGACTCGAATCGCTGTCGCTTCCGCTGTCGTCCTTATTGGTCTTTCTGTAGGATCGTTTGGCCTGAACGCCATCCTTCTTCTTTCTTATCTCGAAATCGGCCTTGTCCTTGGCGGTTTTCTCGTCATCGGAGTCCGAACTGCAGCTCGAGCTGGCGTCTCGCTTGCGGCCGCCGTTGTCTTTCCTCTTGTCCGGCGATTTGGATCGCGACTTCGAAGAGCGCGAGTGGCTCGAGTCGGATCTCGATTTGCGAGATTTGCTGCGATCGATGCTCTTCGATCGCGATTTCTTCGAGCGAGATCGCGACTTTGAGCGCGAATTGCGCGATCGCGATTTTGACTTCGATCTGCGCGACTTCGAACGCTCGACCGAACGGGACTTCGATCTTCTGGACTTGGATTTCGATCTTCTTGATCTTGACTTCGAGCGAGATCTTCGTGATTTCGATACCGGGGATCGCGACCTTCGGACCTTAGTGGCTGCTGGCGACTTTGAGCGCGATTTTTTCGGTCGCGTTACCGGTGACTTGGAGCGCGATTTTTTTACGACCTTTTCCGGCTCCGGCGACGGCGAACGATTGTTCTTCTTCTTGCCGTCGGCGATGCTCATTAGTTTAGCTTGGAGTCTCGAAATTGCGACGGCAGCTTCCCTGAAAACGAATTACATAAGTAGAAAATAACAAAATAATATCTGTATCCCTCTTTTAAAAAGTTCGTAAGTAACGGAAAGCATTGTTAGCAAACTATTCGAGCGGTGATTGGCTGGGACTCTCAGACCGAGCCCAGGTTCATTTGTCCTTGATAACTTTGACACTTCTGTCAAATATCGTATTTTTTTTAATCCACTAAAAAAGGGTTGTAACCGGTGTTTTCAGGGGTAGAATATGCGACTTGAGAACGATGGTATAGGTTAAAAGTCGATATTTTGAAAAAATAAATTTCGTGACCCCGATTTGGGCGGTTTTCGGCCCGGCGGCCAGGTCTACGATTTTTGACAAACTGTTCGGTCAAAAATTTTTTTTTTTCAAAATCAACTAAAAAAGGGTTGTAACCAGTGTTTTCAGGGGTAGAATATGCGACTTGAGAACGATGGTATAGGTTAAAAGCCGATATTTTGAAAAAATAAATTTCGTGACCCCGATTTGGGCGGTTTTCGGCCCGGCGGCCAGATCTACGATTTCTGACAAACTGTTCGGCCAAAAAATTTTTTTTTCAAAATCAACTAAAAAAGGGTTGTAACCATTGTTTTCAAGGGTAGAATATGCGACTTGAGAACGATGGTATAGGTTAAAAGTCGATATTTTGAAAAAATAAATTTCGTGACCCCGATTTGGGCGGTTTTCGGCCCGGCGGCCAGATCTACGATTTCTGACAAACTGTTCGGCAAAAAATTTTTTTTTTTCAAAATCAACTAAAAAAGGGTTGTAACCATTGTTTTCAGGGGTAGAATATGCGACTTGGGAATGATGGTATAGGTTAAAAATCGATATTTTGAATAAATAAATTTCGTGACCCCGATTTGGGCGGTTTAACCAATTTTCCAAGAATGTAATTAATATTTACTCACGGTTTGGTTTTAATTGGCATAAGAGGTATAGCGTTTTCTGGTTGCGGTGAGTCTTCCCGCTCGGTTTTGATGTCCTGCATTTCTTTTCCGTTGTCCTTGGTCGACGGTTTGCTAGGCGACCTCGAGCCGGATCTGCGTTTTCGCCCGGAGCGATCTCGTTCCCTGTGACGATCCCGTGATCTGCTCCGCTTACTTCTGAAATCGGTTAATCATCAAGCGATGCCCACAAACTTACCGTCACTTTTACCCAACTAGTACGTACCTATCTCTATCGCGCTCACGACTTCGATCCCGTCTGCGCTCCTTCGACGAGCCGCGCTCTTTGTCCTCCTTCTTTATCTTGTCGGCGTCATCCTTTTCCTTCTCGCGCTCCTTTTCCTTTTCCTTCTCGGCTAACGACGCCTGAAGCTTCTCTTGTTCCTCCTATAATCAGTACAAGCGCAATCATTAACAGAGGTTATGTGAAACTCTATCGACTTCTCGAGCTTCAAATGTTTCTGTTTGTGACGACATTCCGTATCAATCGAAAAGCTGTAAGTAGATATAGTCTGGCCACTTGAGATTACGAACAGATTTCGCATCGCCGAAGGCAGATGGCGTGAAGCGTAACAATCGTTTATTTATAAGATAAATATTTGCCAAAGATAAATATTTATAAAAGGTGCGAGAATTCTACGATATTAAATTATAAAATGAATGTAGCAAATGCAAGTGCTTTATAATTAGTCTATGATGATTTAGCAGTATAATTACCAAGCGTTTTTTAATCTGATCTTTCTTTTGCTGCAAGAAAGCCTCGGGTATACCGGTGACGCTTTCCTGCGCGGAAACAAGCAGATCCCACAGTTCGCCCATGAAGGAACGAGCGTTCCTGCCGTTGAGGAAGCCGGTGAGGTTGATCTGCATTTTGCGCGGATCGGGAAACTGTGAAACATAAATCCGACGTCTCAAAAAAAATCTCCTCTCGTCGAAGATGAAATATCATCAAAGCATTATCGATAGACTTAGCGTTTTAGCATGCACGGCAAGAAATCACGTCGGAAATCGGACGACTCGACGTTTAACGTTTATCAGCGTTTACTATGAAAAAAAAACGTCTTCGGTAAACTGCTTTTCCCCCTCGAAAAAAGCAGAGTCACTTAAGATCTACTTATCGTCTACCTTACCATCCTCGTGACGCTGCGTCAAGTCCGCTGCGATACCTGAATCGTAGAATTGGAATACTAGGAAAGAAGTAATTGTTGAAGAAAAAAAAAATGAATTAAGAGGTCGGTGATCGGGCACCGTGACACAAACTACGAGAAGATTTTGTTTTTTGCTCTCACGATTTCTCGGTTAATCCAGATACTGGAAAGGTAAAGCGTTTCGTTACGTGTACTTTATACCCGGGGTAATTCGAGGATACGCGAAATCACCAACCTGCCGTATTGACAGTAAGTGTGCGTACCGTAATTCTCGTGGAAAGCACAGCCGTCCTCGTTTTCGGAAGCCCAATTTTACACGCAAACGTTTCAACAGTACCTCCTAGAAATTCGGAAGCACATCGGCAGCTCTCCACGATTTAGGAAGACATGGATCTTAACGTCCACCACGACGCCCGTCGTCGCCTTCCCGCCCACCGCGGCCCGGCCATCGATCTGATGTTTCGCTGCGGTTGCGAACAGCTCGGCGATGCGAACAGCAACGGCGATGCGCTCCGAACGTTGATATCGGCGGCGACGCGCGACGATCGCGACGCTGCCGCTTGTCTCGGTGTGAAATTGCATCGCAAAAATGCAATTTCGATGACCCTGGACGGTGACTGGCATTTCTAATGCCTGAAGCGGCGACATCGCGTTCGATCGCTGCGGTACCTCGATGCACGAGGCGGCTCAGTCGGTGTCTTCGAAGATTCTTGTAGTCGCAGCTGCTGATGTTGCTGCTGATGTTGCTGCTGCTGCTGCTGCTGCTGTTGCTGCTGCTGTTGCTGCTCGAGCTGTCGCTGCGTCGTTGGAAAAGCGCAACGGCGACGCCGTCGATGTCGTTGCCCCGATGACGTGAATCTCAGCGTGCGGCGGTGAATTCTCGTCGACTGCTCTCTAAGTCGACAGGAACGGACGCGACGAGACATCGACTGGCCGGCCGGTTGATACTAGGGTCGGCGGATGATAGCAAAGACGGCCAATCGGATGCAGAGAGAGGAGCACATCCGAATGCCATTTGGACTAAAGGGTTGAGCCCCCACCAACGGTCTCTACTTATACTAACGGGGAATTCAAAGATACGTGATAAGAGATTACTTGCGCACAGTATGAGCTAGCAGTTTCTTGCTACTGGTTTTTTTTTGTTTTTTTTTTTTTTTCGTTCGTTTTCTCTGCTTATACGTTTTTGGTTATTGTTTGACCAATTGCGAGGGAGAGTCTAGCAGAACAAGGTAGAGTGTGATGCAGAATTTATTTTCATCATTTTGTTTGGTTTTTGCTATCTGAAATAGTATGCAAAGATTCAATATTGCAAGTGCCTATTAACTGCTTTAAGGTCAATGAATTTATTTATCGGAAGCTTTTTTTTCTATAATTCCAAACAGCTTTTAACCAATGTTAATTGAGTTATTTGCAGGACAAAGATTAACAGCTGCGGAATAAAATGATGAAAATTAATTCCAGTCATTGTTGACATTGTTTTGCTTGACTATCCCAGGACCTTTGATCTGCAAACACTGAGGAGCGATGACTTTTATCAAGAGCACAAAAGCAATGACGCCTCCATGTCCAGGCTGGACCGTAAAATAAAAAAAAAAAAAAAAAAAAAAAAAGAAGGCTCGCTGCTTTGGTAATCCTAATGGCAGGATGAATCGCGCTCACTGTCAACGACGGCTAGTTCGCTAGTCGTGTACAGGCAAAAAAGTGTGCGCTGAAATAATGTGTGTGTATTTGTCGTGTCCTACGATGAGGGGAAAAAGCCGAGTGAACGCATCTCTTATCTCAAATTTCATCTTCTTTAACGCCAACAAAATTCCTATTCTACCGTCGTTATTGGCGTTCATCCCAAAACGTTTCCGCGTCTAACGCTCAAATAATCGTCACTGTTCTCTCACCTTTTCCTCCAGTTGGTTATAAACAAATTCTACCACAACGTCGTCCTCCATGCCCAGGATCTGTGTTATCTTTGTCGTTATCCAGGGTTTTATCACGTCCAGCTTGACTTTGCTCATGTCCACCTGACAATTTGCAATTACGTTATTATCAACAGACCTGTGTTTGACGACCTTGAAGGAAATAGCATATATACCCGATACGCGACCCCACGTATCACGAAAACGCGATACCTGGAATCGCATTTCAACGATAGATTCAAAATGACGGAAAAATTACCTTTTGCCCCAACGAGTCGCCGAATTTCATTTGCTTGAGTAATTTTTTCTCCTTGTCGCTGAACCGCGTGTCCTGCGACGCCGTTGTCCCCTGTGAAGCAGTAGGCAAAATGCCGCGCAAGTTAGAGATTATTTTTTTCGGAGCGAAAGTCGAAAGTCGCCGAACCGACGAGATCGTCGATCGTTCGCGTCCATCGATCGAGCGATCGCTTCGCCGCGGCTATTACAGTCGTGTTTTTCGCTCACCGTGTACATCATCTTCGCGAGGTTTTCGTTGTGCCGCTTTAGTCGCAAGAGTCCGGTGTCCCGTGGGAGTCGATGCCGCTCGCCACTTTTCTAGCAGACGCGCGCCACCCGCGGTCGCGATGAACGACGATTCGTTGCCCCGATAGCCCGTTCCGTGGTCGTTTCGATTAAACGTTCGACTCGTCACTCGGTTGATTGACAAAACGAGTGTCGGCGTCGATGTTGCCGAAGGTACTCGCGCGGATGGATCAATCGGCCAATATGGCGATTCGCCGTAACGCCGTTGCACAAACTAATTTCGGTTGCTGGCGATCCCGCCACGAGGAAGTGAAACGGGCGAGTCGCGAACCTTTTCGATCTACCTTACCGGCAATGTCGGCAGTGTAGAGTCCGACTTGATCGATGCGTTATATGAAAACGCGATTCCTACCTGACCGGCAAGTTTTTTTTACTAACCGGTCTAACCTCAAAGTTTCGGTGTTTTCGCAGTTACTAAATTTTCTTGTTATTTGTTACGTCTGTCTTTTAGATCATTTATTATGGAAAGAAGTGGTGGAAATGTCGGAGGCCGACAAAGTCGTTGAATAATCGGATTACGTTGTACACTGAAGTGATACAAATGTCATGTAAATAATCCGGCTATTCAGTTCGTTGTTATTCTAACGAGTCTGCCGGGAGAGAATATTAGTAGAAAAATCTGTCATCCCACGATTGTTTACGATGATCGGTACGGCGACTCCGCGACTTGCGGTCTTGTTGACGGGCAAGACAATCGGCAATTGTTGCCGAACGATCTGCTCCACGAGGAGGCAACAATTCATTCACGAGGATGACGAGAAAGCGGGTTACCCGCGTATATCGGATCAAAAAATGAAAAAATTGAACACATGGAATTCAATGAAACAGGGGTACAAATTTCTGATCGAAGAGTTAGCGATCTTCAAGGAAGAAGTGAAGGAGAGATTTCAAATGGATCCTGTTCATTATATCGAACGTGGCGAGGTTGACGTCACCTGGAGATTCGACGGCAATCCGCGCATTCTGGAGCAATTCGTAGTCACCTCCGACAGTGACTATGGGGAAGGAAATTCAACTGCAAGGTAGATGCAAAATCTTAAAAAATGAAATTAAAAGTCATACGTATCATTATCATTATTAATATTATAGGGACTGAAAAAAATGCATGTACCAATTTTATTTTAATGAATTAAACTTTTCAGTATATCGCAAAATCGCTGAAAATATATTCAATTTTGTTTTGTAATTTCCAGCCTACAGTTGTCTCCAAGAGGACGAGGTGTTTTCTCCGGAAATCTCGATCCGCGCGAGCTGAAAGACGGCCGAATAAAACGCTCGGGTTATTGCAACCTTAGGACCGTGAAACTGCGTAAATCGTTTCAACGCGACGTCCACTTGGACTGGGGTCCTTACACCCACCTGCGAATGCGCGTGCGAGGAGACGGCCGAAATTACCTGCTCGTGCTGGGCGTACCAGGCGATTACGATATCCTGTGGAACGACTCGTATCAATACGTCCTGCACACGCGAGGCGGTCCCTATTGGCAGGACGTGAGAATCCCATTCTCGAAATTCTTTCTCACCAGCAAAGGCCGCGTCCAGGACGAGCAGCAACCCGTGCCGAACCACTTAATCTCGTACGTCGCCATAACAGCCTCCGATAAGATACCCGGTAACTTCAAGCTGGAAATCGACTACATAGGCACCGAATACGATCCCGTAAATGAAGAAGAGTTCGCCTATGAGATGTACAAAACACCCACGAAATTCCACATATAAATTACCTCCTGCTAGTCGATTTGTACAGACATCAAATTAAAAAAAATCATTGTATATACCGAAAGACGCAATAAATGCAGCAAATAGATTTCGTGTGATTTAGTCGCGTTGTAATTGGTACAAAGGCCCTAAAACTCAACTGTTAAAAACATTAATCATTTTATTTGATTTTTCTATAACGAATGTACAAGAGTAATAATAATAATAATACAACGGCTTCTCAGGAAGACGGTCGTTCGGTGATCTTCTTTTTCGACAAAAATTTGTAGGTATTTTTCGATACTAAATAGCTTAATCCACCTGCGAGCGTGGTGATCGCCGTCAGGTACCACAGTCCCTGTAACACCGGATGATCGACGTAGTGGAAAACTGGAGCTGCGAGAGTTCCGGCCACTAAGCACAGTTGAACGGCCGTGTTGAATTTGCTCGCCAGGGTCGGAGCGAGTTGAACCGTTGCGTGCGTAGGGTCGAAATACCTTGCTAGAGTTTTCTGGACAGACGAGAATAGGCTTTGAATATCGATTGAACGAAAGCAATCGTTCGGTTCGCAGGCTTTTTTTCCTCATATTTACCGGTGCAGGCAACGACCGATATCTGACGTAGGAGGCGCCGACGATGAGGGCGACGTCGCGGAGAATCACCAGGCACGTCAACGGGACGGGTATCAATTCCACCCACGTGAGGGAAAGAAACATTGTTCCAACGAGCAGTTTGTCCGCAACAGGATCGAGAAAACTGCCCAATTTGGAAGCCTGCGAGCTCCAAGTTCGCGCGATCCAACCATCCACGAGATCTGTGAATCCCGCAAACGCGAGAAAGCCCAAAGCTATCTGTAACGAAACGTTTCAATCGTTCAAGCTTCTGCTTCCAAATTTTTTTTTTCGTAATTTTTTCAAGGTGCTTGATTATCAAGATTATCAATGAAAAAATTAATTGAATAAATTAAATAATGGGGGATACCTTATAGTCATGAGAAATAATCAGATAACTAAGATAGGGCGAGGTTGCGATACGTCCGATGCATAGAAAATTCGGTATTGTCCAAATATTTTCTCTCTCTATTATCTCTTCCATCTTCTCTTTAGTCTGACGTATATCCCGCAGCAGCTTTTGCTGCAGCTGTTTTCTCTTCGTCGTCGCTGTCTTTTCCTTGGTATCCACCAGTCTTCCATGGTGATTCTTGTCTGCATTGTAGTAAAGTCGAGTTCTTAGTTGGCTCAGACATTTTTCCAAGAGATATCTATTTACAACTCTCGAGTGCCTGAAGTGCAGCATCATGTGGTAGCTCATATTTACTTTCTCCTGGTCAGGAATTGACATTGAATGTAGATACATTGCGAAAACCACATCTTTGACATCAATTTTATAGTTAAGCGATTTGATACAATTGTAGGTGCATCGCAAATCTGATTACAGCGGTAACATTAATTGCCTCAGGCATCTTCGTAAGCTTTTCTATCGGCATCCAATCGATTGCTCTATTTTCACGGTGACTGAATCGACTTATCGGAGTTACCGTAACTCTATTTAAAATCATTTAGCCCTAATTCAAGATTTGCAATGCGCCCAACATGGGAGCACCTATATAAGTCTGAAGGTAAGCCGAATTTTGAATCAACACATGCACACATTTTCTAGCATGGAGCTTAAAGGTTATAAACCCGAAAACATTGCGAAAACATCTTAAAAACTCGGTCAATGGTCGTCAATCTCATATCAATTTAGCGTTTAATTTACTTCGCGGTATCGGCAATTTTCGAACGATGAATTAATAATCAAATCGTGTCCGTGTCAAGGTTATACATAACGATCATACACACGCACGAAACTTACCTGATATTCACTTAAGAGAGTCGAAAAATGATCGTTTATATATAATCAGACATATCCGTGTCGTCCGCCGTTTATGTAATGACGAACTTGAGCCGCAGAAAATTTTCTTAATTTGCAATATTTTTCACTACCGCCGAGGAGACATAATAATAATATTGCGGCTCGCCGCTGAACTTTCGATGTGTGCGTCGAACTCTTTTCGGTGGGTCATCGAAGCGCGCCGTTTCCGCGACTTTACCGACCGATCATTGGTTTGTTGGAAGTTGGAACGCTGCGCACTAGTCAAATCAATGCTGTTTTTTATTGGTAAACATGTTACGAGACCGCGTGGCTGACTATATATTGAGGGACATCCCTTGATCATCGTTACGCACTAGTCGAGTCACTCTAATTTTTCGTACGAGCGTTGTTGATACTGTGAAGATGAAGCGAGTCTGACTAAACGTTGAGGCATACCTCTTAATCATCGCTTCGCACTAGTCAAATCAGTGTAATTTTTCATTCATGCGTTCTATGACTGCGAAGCTCACGCGTGTCTGACTAAATACTGGGCCGCATCCCTTCCTCGTCTCTTCACAATACGCGTCTGACTATATATTGGGGAATATCACTTGATCATCGCTTTCCACTAGTGAAATGAATGTACTTTTCGATACGAGCGACGTAAGACTGCGAGACTGTAGATATATAGGTTGATACTCCTTCAAATAGAAGCCTACTCATCTGGATTCCTAATGGATGATTCTCCTTTTATTTATTAAATTAATTCTAGATATTTGAACATCATTAAAAAAATATCTGTAAAACAGTTTATCATTCGAAATTCCTAAAATCCAACCAAAAAAAAATCGTTGATGAGTCTCGGGCAAACATTTACCATCCATTCTCGCAACTTTTGTACAACTCGAAAATTCGTATAAAAAATCATAATTTTTACAAAATATTTTTCCTCCGCCACGCGAATGTCTCAGCCACAATATACCCGAGTGACTCACCACACAAGTAGAGCTCGACTTTTCGTCGACTTTCTCGATGAATAATTAATTCACACCGGGTCGACTACATTTTTTTTTCGCCCGAGTAACCTCGCCCGGGAGTCTTTACAAAAACGTTTTGCAAAACATTTTCCTACCGGGTCGGACGACACGAGCAGCTCGCCCGTAAGTAGCAGAGCGCCGGGTGGAAACTTTTTATCGAGTTTCGCGATGAAAAATTAATCGACGCTGGGTCAACTACATTTTTTCGATAGCAAATCGCAAAGCCAAAGTCGCGCACTTTGC
The DNA here is from genome assembly GCA_964034905.1 of Itoplectis maculator. Lineage (NCBI taxonomy): Eukaryota > Metazoa > Arthropoda > Insecta > Hymenoptera > Ichneumonidae > Itoplectis > Itoplectis maculator. The sequence continues at coordinate 10,594,663 of OZ035857.1, forward strand.
ATGTAGCATATACACAGCGTTCTGTATAGTCTTCTATATTCTATATATATATGTCTATATACATGTGTCATATATATCTATATATATGTTTGTGAATCGTCTATTAATCGCGCGTGTGTCGTTTCCGTGTTGCTTATGTGTTCGCCTATCGTTTCTGTGGTCCCGTGCATATCATTTCCGTGGTTCGCGTATCGTCGCTGTGTGCATGTGTATCGTTCATGTGGCTGTGTGTATCATTTCTGTGTCTGTGTGTATCGTTCCTATGCTGTGTGTATCGTTCCTGTGCCTGAGTGTATCGTTCCTGTGTCTGTGTGTATCATTCCTATGTCTGTGTGTATCGTTCCTGCGTGTTCGTACATCGCTTCTCCGTATCCACAGACATCGTCCCGGGTGGGGATCAAAATAACGAATGAACAAAAAGCGAATGGCCAAAATAACGAATTTAAAAATGATGGACGTCTGAATCTAGAATAACCATCATTACAAAATTTGCTATTTTAGTCATTCGCTATCTTGATCATTCGCTATTTTAATTGCATTTGAATAAAATGTGGGGTCAAAATACCGAATGGTCAAACAACGAATGGCTAAAATAGCGAATTCCGTAATGATGATCTTTCTAGATTTGGACGTTCGTTATTTTTAAATTCGCTGTTTTGGCCATTCGCTTTTTGGTCATTCGTTATTTTGATCCCCACCCATCGTCCCTTCCACACACTACTCCCCGTATCGTTCGTCGTGGCGTCGTCTCTGTGTCCGTTGCGTCGCGCAGCTCTGCTGCTGGCGTTGTGCGCGTGTGCGCGCGCGTGCATCGCGTCAGGTTGCGGCAAGTAGCTGTGCCGCGGCGCCCCGAGTCGCCACTGTGCGGAGGAGGAGTGCGAGCGCGCACGCGCGTACCTCCGGTCAAGGTGTCACAGGCGCACGTCCTGGCAAAGCAACAGAGTGCTGTATACCCCCGCCCACGTATTATTCGGCGTATAACCACGTTTGTAATCAAACACAAGCAACCCTGGACCCGAGAGTCGCGCGGGGTCTCGCCCTCCGTCCTTTGGCAATCGGATAATGCGTCCGCGATACGGGCGCGGCTTACCTCGGGCCGTCGAGTAGTCGGGTACACCGAGATCGGCATAACCCAACGGGGCACACGAGCATGATTCTGGCTGGATCAGACCATTCGCTAGCGGGTAAGTCCACTCTCCCCGCGACACTCTCTGTCTCTCTCTCTCTCTCTCTCTCTCTCTCCCTCTGTGTGTGAGTCTCATTGCCTACGCTAAAGAGACGTAGTAATACAGAATTTTTCCCTCGGCGCCTGCATCCTTCCGCAAAATGCATAACGTCTATTCTCGCACCTCGAAATCCTTCCCCCTCCCCTCGCTCGACCCTCTCTGTTCACCGTCGTGTTTACATCGTGTTCGACAAAACTTTGCTCTCCCCCCTCTTCCCCTCCGCGCCCGCATTTGTTGTGCATCTCGCACCACACGAGTCGCGCGTCGTGGCGATGCGATGAAAGGCGTAGAATGATTGAGAGAAGGAGGAAGAGGAGAGAGGAGAGAAGAAAAAAAACGTGTCCCGCGATACCTGTGACCCGAAGTGTCTCGGTTATTATTGCGCACTAGCGCGATCGATGTGTGTCCGACAGACAATTTTCCTTATCGTCGTGTCGCCCTCGCTCTGTCTCTCTCTCTCTCTCTCTCTCTCTCTCTCTCTCTCTCTCTCTCTCTCTCTCTCTCTCTCTCTCTCTCTCTCTCTCTCTCTCTCTCTCTCTCTCCCTCTCTATCCCCCCTCTCACTCTCTGTCTCTCTCAACGTGAATGAATAATTGTCGAGGAGCTGTTAGAGCGTATTACACGACAACGAGGAGGCTTCGCGAGGGAGGGGACGGGGAAAATGGAGGGGAGGGGGGGGGGGGGGGTGGGAGTTGAGGGGTCGAGCGATAAAATATTCAGGGTATAGGGTAAATATCTCGCGCTACGTTGTATCTCGATTGGCTCTGTGTGCGTCGCTCTCCGGGCCATCGGGGAAGGCCGCATTGCGCAAACAGTGGACGAACGTTTTGAAAATCGAAGTCCGATCGAATCCGCGGTTGTCCTCTGTGTGTGTGTAATGTATAATAACACACACATACATATATATGTGGACACAGAGCCACGTTGCGCGCATATAACGCGTGTCTCTAATCGCGGAAACTCTCGAGGCAATGCACAGCCGGAAAACGGAAATGCGATAGGCACTCCGTGTCCCTCTGTATATATATGTGTATGTATTTATATGTATATAGTTATATGGGTTGTGTATGTCCAGCGCGTTTCGTCGGAGACACGCGCGTTATACAGAGTCGCGCCAACTTCAGCTGTGTCGGGACGACTGAATTATTAATTTATTCATGCATGCGCGGAACACCGATGTACTACATACTTTCAGGGGTGGTACGTCTGTGTGTATGAGGGTTCATTTGCGTATGTGCGAGTATATCCGTGTAGAGACACATGGGGCGCGAGTCCGTGTAGATGGCGTAGAAAATGCGCAGTTCATAGTTTTTTTTTTACGCTTTTTTTTTATTAGTGGGGTTTACAAATGGTTCGAAATGCTTGCGAATGTAGATTGTCGGGAATATTGTTTAGTGGGTAAGGTATTGAATTTATTATACGAGTTAAGTTGCATATTTTTATAATGGAACATTTTTTTTTGCAGGACCGGTGGAAGCAACTGCGTTTTTAGGTGCCGTTGCTGGATTCGTGACTTTGCTGGTTGTGTTATTTTTGTATCTGTCGCGAAAGTGGTGCTTCACGCCGGCACCGAACTCGGCGATTTTCGGCGGTATCTGCGTGCCCCTATGCGAATCAACGAACAGCTCCACTTCGCAGATCTCGAAGAATATAGGTACGATGACGTTGACCAATTCGGTATGATTTTTTTTTACTTCTCTTCGTGAATTTATTTATTTCTTTCATTTTTGATAAATTTTCAATTTCTTTTTTAATTTTTATTTCTATAAATTCGTAATTACAAACATTTGTTTATCATGAATTTATGAAAAATCATGCGTCTTTCGAATCAGTATTGATACATTGCACATGACCGAAAAAATTTCTGCTGGCCAGAAAGAATAACGACCGAAGCACTGAGAAAACTTTATTGCAGGAAAAACTTTTTCTTATTCGGACCCGGAAACGAGCTCCGATTCCGAGGAGGACGCCCTTCGCAGATTGCAAAACTCGCGACCCAATCCACCGCCTGACACGCTTACGATTCAGGCTGAAGATGGCCCGACTGTTGTGGGTAAGTAAAATATCAAGAATATCAAATATCAAAAATATAATTGTGAGGTGTACATTTTTCAAATGCCACTAACAATTTCAATTTCACATTAACTAATAGATGCAGGCACCACGTCTAGTAGCGCCGAAGAGCATTGCCCGGATCAGCGAGAGGTAATAAAATTTCATAACGCAGACAGTAAAAAAACACTAATTTTAAGGATTTCTAATCAATAGAACAAAATATGCATAAAAAATGTCAAGTCATATATTTGCTCGAAGTGTGTCGTCGAAGTCGGTGCTTCAACGATACAGCTGGACAATCCGGAGTCACCGGAGGAGATCGAGGAGCACAGTCCTACAGCAAACGACGCCGTGACGACGCTCAGCGTGGCGACCGAGGATGTCGGTACGCTGGAAGTCGCGTTTTTGTACGATGCACCGATGCGAGAGATGACGGTGAGCACCGGAAATTTATTAATCAAAAACAAAAATTCTCGGATTAGTAATCGAAAAATAAATGTATCCGAAATTCAGGTGCAAGTGCTCCAAGGCCGGAATTATCCGGCCGGAATAGGCGGAAGTCAGGTGCGATTGGTGCTGCTGCCGTCGAAGAAGCAGCGGAGAAAGACTCGAGTACGTCAGGGCACGTCGCCTCAGTACATGGAGAGTTTCCTGTTGCCTCGCGTGAATCCCGAGGATGTAAACGCGATGGGCGTGAGACTTCGAGTCTATCTGTGGGGCGGACGAATGCGTCGCGAACGACTTCTCGGCGAGTCGAGAGTCTCCTTCGATCAGATAAATCTTCAGTTGGAGACGACACTGTGTTTGCCGCTTCAGCCACCGCCCACTTCACCGGTAAGAGCAACAGTCGATTAATAATTTGTTTCATTCGTAGATCGAGGATCTTTTGATCCTTTAAACTTTCGCTCGTGCTCAATTAAATATTTTTTTAATAAAAAAAAGCGGAATTTATTAATTCTCTTTTCTCGAGATAATTATCTTTTGATCCTTTAAAATTTTGCTCGTGCTGAATTCAATATTTTTTTAATTAAAAAAAAGCGGAATGTCTTAAATTTCTTTTATTATTATTTAAATGTTAGTCTGCTTTCGGTGTTTTTACGTGGCTTTTGTTTTAGGACACGAAATAAACCGTTTTGTCTATCTATCTATCGATATTTTCGTAGATACAGGACTGGGGTACAACCACCAGCCTGACGCGAAGCGACTCCACGGGTTCTCAGCAGTCCGTGCAGTCCTATGCCTCGCCTACGACACCGCCATACGGCAGCAGCATGAAGGGCGGAAGCGTCGCGGAGATCCTGATCGGTCTCGCGTACAACGGCACGACCGGTCGTCTCTCCGTCGAGATTATAAAGGGATCTCACTTTCGGGGCGGCGGCGGGGCCGACACGAAGCCGCCGGACACGTACGTTAAGCTCGCGCTCGTCGACAGCAACGGACACGAGATGGGACGGTCGAAGACCGGACTGAAACGCGCTCAGCCGAATCCTCTCTACAAGGAAACATTTATATTCCAGGTTCGACATTTTTTTCTCGGTAGCTTTTTGATATTCAAAGGAGTAACGAAAAAATGACCACTAAATTGAGAAAGTTGTTCCCGTTGGTCATTTGGTGTTTTCCAATGGGTTCCTTTTTGCATTTAACGATTGTCAAACATTTTTTTTAGTGATGGCAGTGATTCCACTAATCATTTCTATCGTTTGCGATATCAGGTTGCTCTGTTTCAACTCGGAGACGTCACGCTCTTTTTGTCGGTTTACAATCGTCGCCGGGGCGCAATGGGCAAGAAGGGACGAGAGATGATAGGATGGCTGTGTCTCGGGCTCAACAGTTCGGGCCCCGAGGAGCTCCAGCACTGGAACGACATGCGCGCCTCGCGACAGCCAACACAAGTGCAGCGCTGGCACTCGCTCTTGCGTCCTTAAAGCCACAGACCACGGGAGAGTTCCTCTTGCGCTTGATAAACTATTAACAAGAAAAAAAAAACACGACAAAGAATTATCCGAGGGACGCTTTGCGAGCAAAAAAACACGTTGCGATCCTTTTTGCGATCGATAAAAAAAAAACGAGAAAAAAAACGTGGCCCGAGGGACAGGAAGCGCGAATGTCTCGCGTCGAAGCCGTTGCAAACGGAGTTCCTTTTGGGTAAGTCGCACTCGCGAACCACGGGATTTATAAACTTACTGCCGCGTTGTAACAGCCGAGTCAATACGTCGATATCTCAGTATCTATGCGAACGATTTGTGACGCTGCTATTTTTCCAAGGTGCGACGCACACTTCGGCTGCGTGGGCGGCTTTGATTTTTATTGTCGATTCGATGAAGGGCGGTACGACGACGAAGGAGAAAAAAACTGTTTCATAACTTTTGAATTGTGGCACTGGGCGATCTCGGCGACGAAAAAAAAAGAGAGAAAAAAATCTAGAAGCCGAGAGTGGAAGAGTTCCGAAGCGATCGGACATTCCGGATGATCCATCCGTGCCTGAGCCAACTTGACCTTTTACTTTTACTTTGTGCCTTTCATTCTTCAAACGCTCGATTCCATTTGACGACTCAAAGACGGCTCGGTGTGAGTTTTTGAGAGACAAAATGTTTGGAATGGTTCGAGGCTGTGTGTTTAGACTCGGCGCGCACCACAAATTACCCGTCGAGCTCGGGCGCCGCTGAGATTACGATTCCACGAGAAGAAAAAAAAAGTCTTTTTTTCATCGCACGACGATGCTGGGAACGAACGTCGTGCAGGAAGAATGAAACTCGGCGACGTTTTTTTAGCATTTAAAGAGAAAAAAAAAGAGAAAGAAAAAAACATTCAATGACGCACAACTCGCAGATGCACTTTAAAAATGCAGTATGTGATTTTTAGTATTGATACTAAACGAGATTAGCTTCAGCGATTACCTACTAAAGTAACTAAGAATGAATCATCATGACTAGGGAATAGTTTACGTAGATTCACCGCGCGTTTCTCTTAGGGAACGCGTCGTAGAATTAACAACGTGACGAGAGGACCGAACAGCGGACAAACAGATGCTGTGAAAGTTTTTTTTATTATTTTTTTTTAAATTACCGTTGCGTTTAGAATTTTCGTAAAGAAGAAGAAAAAAAAACGTATTTAGATCGTAGATTTTGTCGTAATCGGATTGCACAATCGAATTCACTCTCGAGCCGTTCCTTCGTTTGTTTCATTTGCGAGAGAATAAACGTTACGAGGATACGGGACGGATTTTCGTGAGATTTTAACGCATTTTGCGAAGCAATTCGATGCTTTTTTCGTATTCAAAATTGCCTGTAACGAGTGTCACTCGAGCATTCGGTGTGAATATCTCGCAATGGTATTTGCAAAATTTGTCGCTTGCAACTCGGCGCTGTAACGAGAATTCCGGCACATCCGGGTCCTCGTAACACAGACGAACAATGAGATGTTTTTGTGGGGGAAAAAAAAATGTGACGGTGAACGTGTGCAATTGCCAATGAACGTTGCATGATACATTTATACAAAGATAAGTTGATATTTCAGGCTGACGTGGTCAGTTTGGAGGGCTTGAAATGTTTACAGAAAAACGAGAAAAAGAAAAACGAAAAAAAAAAAAGATGCACCAAGCGGTCGATCTCGTTCGAAAGCCGAAACACGAGACGACGGCCGATTGGATTTTTGTCCACGATTTTATCTAAAGCACCCCTCTATCTCTCTATCTCTCTCTTTCTCGACGAGAATTCATTAAAGTTTAAACGTCTACTGCACAAAAGAAGAAAAAAAAAACAACAAAAAACAACATTAAGATTACCTTAATCAGTGTTATTACATAATTATATATTAAAAATTAATTACAATTTGTCGCGTTTTATAACAGTGTACTCCGAATATTACTGAAGTAAAAAAAAAAAAGGGGAAAAAAAACAATCTTACCGAATAGCCGGATTACCGTAAGCGTAAGCTAACAAATAAAACAACAACGTATTGGTCAAAGTACGTATTTCTCGAGGAGTTCTTGCTTCTTTCGCGCCAGCAACGCCAGCTGAATGTCCTGCTGCGTCGGTATCGGCTTCTGCGACGTCGTTTCCACCTCGTCGTCGTCGACGTTCTTCGACGACTTCTTGTCCCGCTGCTGCTCCTCCCATTCGCTGATCGCTTTCTCGCGCGCCTCTTGCTCCGCTTTTTGCTCCAACGGCAGCAAAATACCGTCGTCGTCGTCTCGGTAGCCGTAATAGTCGGCGTCGATGTCTTTCATGAGTTCCGCGCGGGTTTTTCGCGGCGGTGGCGGCGGCTCTTGCTCGAAGAGCTCGCGAACTCCTGGCAGTTCCTTCGCGGCCCCGAAATACTTGTAACCTCGATTACCGGGGACCTGGAGAAAGAAAAACATTATTTATAAGCCGATTTTTTTTTTCGGACACTCCAATAAGATTAAAATTGCGATTATGAAAATAATTAAAGCTTCACCTCTCGTCCTTCGTGATCCAACATGCGAGGCCCGACCCTCGAGTAATCAGGTCCCCCGAGTTCCTTGATCTGCGACTCCCAGTGACGCTTTTCCCGCAACAATTTGTTGATCTCGTCGTTGAGGTCGCGTATCCGAAATTCGCCGAGACCGGCGTTCTGTATTTGCGCGACTTTTTTCGCGATCTCGCGGATTATCTGCATTCTCCATTTGTCAGCCTTACGCAGGTCGCGACACTCGGACGCCAGGTAAGGTCTGCGTTCTTGTTCCCTTTTGGTTCCTTCGTTGCTCTGCGCTGCTCGCCACCGAGCAAGTGTGGTCCTGAAAAAATACACATCCATACATAAACACATGTATATTTTTTTTACAGAAACAAAAGCCACATATAATATAATCCGTAACCTGTTGAGTGAGTAGCTCAACAAACGTGCAAGAAAAAGAAATTTACTTACATAGCCTTCTCTGCGTTACGCGCCTGAAAAAAAATTTTTTTTAACAACGTGAATATTGGTGGTTATTTCAGTGAAAGATGTAAGTAAGTGTTAACAAATATACGTACCATGTTGGAGGATTTGTTGTTGTTGTTTGGAAAACGTCGAGATTATAGGTTATGTTGTTCACAACGCGCGGACAGCGGGAACCGGCGGTTTGTGAATAATCGAGCAGACGCTCGACGCTCGATGCAGTGGCGCCTCAAGTAGCAGGAAATGGAGATTGCAAGGTTTTCTTTACCGACCGAGGAAATATAGACTCAGCCGGTAACTGTAGATCGCACGGATATTGCGTAATCGGAACTGCCTCGGTCGGTAAGAAAGAAAATGTAAATCTAAAAACTGAAAATTGATCGTTCCGATAAAAGACAAAAAAAAACACTGGCTACGCTTAGAATTGTACAATCAGTATTTCCCCCAATCGAAGCTCGCCGATAATTTGACGCCGGATTCACGGCAGACAAAAGGATCTAAATGAAGGTGTTCAGACTTTATTTGCTTCAAGAAATATTCGAAGAATACAGATACCTAGAGGTGACGATGAAAGTGGAATCGAAGGACATAACGATAAGATTTTTTACTTTTCTCTCTCTCTCTCTCACTCCCATTCGCATATTTTAACAATTAAATGTGCCGTTTTTCACTTCGTTTTTTTTTTCTTACTCTCTCTCACTCTTACTCGCTATGTTCTTATTGTCCTACTCACCCCTACCTACGTGTAGACGTGTTGAATCATTTCATGAAAATCAGTCGAGACCAAATTTACCGAACGATGAAATTTGAGCTCTACCGTGAGAATTTTTTGTTTGTTTTTTTTTTATTCTTCTCCCTCTTTCTTTCCCTCAATTTTAGTTTCAAATATCTCGTCGATCTTTTCACCATCCATCCGTGATGTACATTTTGTGTGATTTTTTTTTGTGCGGTGTTCAATCTGAATAAAAAGAGCGAGCAATCAGCCACCATTCTCTCTAATCTGTCTCTCGTTCTTTCGTTCTTCCTTTCTCTCTGTACACGGCTTTCACACGATTCGGTATACGCTCAACGATAACTCACTCTCGGGTCTCTAATCTTCGGCAAATATTCTTCGCGCACTTAATCTCTCCGAAATAACTGCACGACTCACTCGTTGTATTCGAGAGCCAGCACTCAAAATTGTATATAATGTGAGAGTCTGAAGTATTTTAATTAACATCAAGGTGCTAAAGGGACAAGGCACGGCAATGAATAATGAGCGAAGAGGAACGTCTTGACCCTTTGGCGTCAATGATGCGGAGCTGTTCCCCATAAGCGCTTCCACGATTCAGGCCCTATATTGAATCGCGGTCGCTAACCTGGAGGGATTCTTCTCTTTATACCAAAATAGTATTTATCTATCTCATAAAATTACTCTCGGTCAATTTTTACAAGATATGTCATTGCAGCAGCGACAAGTTACGCTTACAATAATCGTCGTCATCGTCGTCGGATTTCTTCATCTTTTCTCTTCTCATTATTTTTTTTTCGGCGTATCGATCTTGCGTTATATATACCCGCTGTCTATCCTTTCTCGTCCTCGCTCGATTATTCAGGATACACCCAAGGAGAGCCCGAAGACGCCCCTCGTTGCGATTACTCGAATCTCTGCGCTTGATTATCCGTCGAGATTTGACTAACAAATTCCGATTGTGTCGACGCGACGAGCGAAAGGGGAGACAGCGGATTTACAGCGATTTCGCGAGACATTCCATCCTTGTAGAGCTCTTGCTTCATATATATATATAATATTTTTTTTTTGTTTTTTATATATATGCATGTGTATATATATATAATATAATATATATTATTGATATGTATAATATTTTATGATATGTATGCGATGTCACATTATATAATAGAAAATACCGAAAATATTCGGTATCCGTTTATACTTCCATTGTCAAGACGACCGTTGCTCGGGGGCGGAGGTCACGACGAGGGGATGGGAATAATTGTAACCCCGCGTCCGAGACGCCCCCGAGCGTTAAATAATTATCGTGTTTTTTCTTACGATAATATTACACACTTTCGAGTTTATTAGGGCGAAGAAATTCGCACGTGATGCGCGACGGGACACGCGGCTGTCGCCAGTCCTGTGTCTGATATGTCTGGAAGCCTGTGGCGGCTCTTGAAGAATTAAGTGTGCGCGCATCACCGACGAATTCTTCGCGTCGAATTATATATATTTTTTTTGTGCAGCTACCCAGCGATAACGACTGGATCGCCGCAACGATTACTTCCGCTAACATTAATTATTGTAAAATATTGCGTTACATGAGAACTCGGCGCGTTTTTTTTTTTCGTTCTTTTTTAATCTTTGTTAAAAAAAACAAAACTCATGATGCAAAAAAAAATATCGGCCGATCATTCACTGCGCAGTTTTACGTATTTCACGTGTGTTGGGGTGGTTGCCAAGGCAGATTTCCTTTCTGTAGTTCTTCACTGATATTTTTGCACTGTTTCGTTGATGAAGATGATGATTCGTATTTTTTCAATCTTCGAACATCAAACTTTCGTATTGAAAAAAAAGTTATCTAAGTGTCTTCGTCAGCGTGATTGAACTTTTTCAGTAATTACTATATTTAAAAAAGTCTGTGTCTGGAACGAATCAGTGAACACTGGTTCACAAGGTTTTTTTTTCTATCTCCTTTTTCATTGAAAAATGTTTGGTTCATCAGATACTGTTTTTCCATTATAGAAACCTGTGCGAATTCAGAGGTAAATTGAAAAAAAGTCTGTTCCTTGAACCACCCCAGTGTGTGTCTGTGTGTGTGAGTGTGTATGTCGCTCTCTCTCTCTCTCTCTCTCTCTCCTTTCTCCTTCTCCTATTTAAATCTGCGGTTAGATTGACGGGAAAGTTTAGTGCTCAAGCGCACTTACAGGTACATACATGTGGGGCTTGTACTCGATGCTAAACTAGTTTCGCAAATTCTTTATTACGTTTTACGATAAAAAGATACTGTATGTGTGTGAGTGTGTGTAGTTTTGTGTGTGTGTAATGTGACTATGCCTAACGATCAACGCGATTTCAATCTGAAATAGCGTTGCTTGTGCGCGCTGCTTGTGTCGCTGGTATTCGAGATGAATTCCCTGGCGATTCGCTCGAATACCATGGACACGTGAGTGTGTGCGTGTGTGTGTGCACGTACGTTATACATCTGTGCGTTTATATAACCATTTTGCCGGTGACTCGCAACTATTGCTTTGGCGTTCCTCCTCATCGATCGATATAACGTCACACACGAAGCCTCGCAAATATTTAATATGTTCCAGAAAAGCCCTGGTCGATGTAAAGAGTCACGTTATATAGCTGATTGAGACATGCGAAACAAAAAGATAAAACAAAGTTGTATGTATACCCACGTGTGTCGCGTTTAGCCGAGGTAGGCAAATACATTTCGCTTACCAAAATAACGTATTCGTACTCGCGCATTGAGAATATACACTTATAATAAATACTTTCTCTGATCTAGCATCCCCCGCGGATTCTTTTCGAAGGCCCGATTTGCCTTCGCGTTTTTTTTTCATTTCTCTCGTTATTTCTCCCTTCTCTTCGATGCCTCATCCCCCACCCGCGATTAATAACACGACGATTGTTCTTAGCATTCCGGACTAGAATATATACGATAAAAAGAGACGAAAAAATACTGCAAAGTTTACGTAAATATTTGGAAATGAAGCTTTCTCGGCCTCGACGGAATTTCGCGTGAAAAAAAATCCGCCACGATATTTTTGTCGGGCTTAAAGAGAACGGGGTAAAAAAATGTCTATAAAGAAAAAAATTTTAATAAATAACAATCCAAGATGCGGAAATTGTACGAATCAGCTTGGAAGTCGAGCTTGTGCGACTGACTCATTGCAAAGAAGAAAGGAAGAAAAATGCAAATTTTCTCTCGTATACGATAAGGAATTAATTATATGGCACATGAGGAGAGTATATAGATTATCGTCGGTACAATATGATTTATGGAAGTGCCCGTCGTCCTAATGAAATTTACACATGTTCCTGGCCCGAGACCGACGAGCGACGTGAATTTCACCGTTAATCCTGGGCGGAATTTTCATTACGCTCGCCGCGGGTGGATCGCGTGAATGGTGAATGACATTCAGGACCAACCGGGACACGGAGCCCTTTTTCCACGCGGGAACGTCCGGCCATTACAACAATGGGATCGCCCTACGGATAATTATCTCACGTAGGCCATGTCATTGCGTTTACTTCATTGCTATCCACGCTCAATCTACGTGTTTAGACCCCCCCCCCGAGTCGTCGTCCCGCTTTAAAAAAAAAAAAAAGTTAACACTACCGAAAAAGACGTTGAAGAACAGATCCTGACGCCCCTGTTTTTTTTTGTGCACGATACACGCAAAGCTAAGCTCGAATGTAGGAAGATGACACAAAGTTATTTTTTTTCTTTTTCTTTTTTTCCTTTTCTTTTTACAGTGAGACACTATAAATGTGAATAAATTCGTCGACCCAAGACGCGAGTCGTTTGAAAAGTGCGACGAGTTTGTATAGATTTCCTTTGTCGTTCGACATATTTTTTTCTCCCTAGTCTCCCCCTATTTTTATCGGTACGACGATGAGATATGTATTTTTTTTTCTTTTTTTTTCGTTCGGTGCGTAGCTGTGAATTTACGCGCCCCGCATCTCATTCTCCGTCCCCCAATCCGCTGGGGGATTCAGTAACCATGACGCGAAGTGTTTGTGTGTGTGTCTTTTTGGTGTGTGTTTATGATTTACGGTGGCGCGCGCGCGTTTTGCAGGAGTCTGAGAGCTTAGTCGAGAAAACCGGTGTTGACGAGTTTCTCGAGGAAGAATTTAACGTCACCGAGTTCCGAGTCTTTGATGCCGAGGGACTTGAGCATCCCGAGATCGCCGTTCTCCACGGCCATGAAGACCGAGCGCAGGTGCTCGAGATCGGCGCGCATCAAGTGAAGAGCCGCACCGAAGTCCTCGATCGTCTGGGATTCTGTAATGATTCAAGGTCGCCGAATGAAAATCAGTCGCGAACTTATTTTTTTCTAATTTTACGGAAAAAAAATTGAATTTTCATTATCGGACCATGAGGCAACATTTTTTTAAAGTATAACAAGGTTAAGAAACTTTCGTTTTTTTTATGTAACTTTTTGCACAGTTGTCGGGCAGTTTGTCACGGATCGTAAAACATTGGGTCAAGGCACGTTTCACCCGTGAACTATTTTTTGTTTCTTCTCGTTTGACTCGGTTGGATTTTTTTCCGCTCTTCGACCCTGCGTTTCGTTATTTATTAAAGTTCAGAGGGTAATTCGAGGCCACCGTGGGGTAGGCGAACAGCAATAAACTCGCCGCCCACGTACGGAATTCCGGAGACCCTTGACTCTCGTAAAACAGGACGCGGGAGCTTTAATTTTGCTTCTCGTGGTGGGGACTGGGGAACAAAAACCCGGGGAGTGTTACTTACCGGAAAGGGCGATGGCGACTTGGTTGACGCCGCCGAGCGGCTCGAGGGCGTCTCTCGCTTTTGAGCCGAAAAGTTTCTCGAGATAATTCGGTCCGTGACTCGCGAGCAGCGACTGCAGGAAGCTCCCTGTCTCCTCCACCGGCGGTCTCTTTGCTGCAAATATACACGGGGGAGTTGTGTTTCATAATTGCGACTAAACGCAAGGATCGTAAAGAGAACTTTTGCTCAAAGTATAGAACTTTCGTTGTCGTGGGAATAAAAAGTTTTCGCGTTCTTTTTATTTTTCAATGTCAGGATAGTTAAAAGCATCGGAAAAGTCTAGGAAAGTAGTGAGAAATACTTTGATAACGCGCGAGGTGCAAACATTTTTTTTTACTGGTTCACAAATAGCTTCACAGCATAGAAATAGAATTAATTACAAGTTGAACGAATGGCATTGATTATAGCCGCTGGAAATAAACCGGGCTTAGTTCTAAATTCGTAACCCGACATGTTAAAGCATTCAGCGTGTTCAGTCTAGACTCGGTGTACTCGAGAGCCCATGAGTGTCGAATTAAATATTCATTCCGGGCAGAAAGTCAACACGGCAAACAGAAATATAATTTCCTTGGGATTTTTTTGCTCAGTGATAATTGCTGTGAGTCGCAGGACAGATAAATGGCTTTTAGAAATAAAGCGCGCTCGGTTTTATCGCACACAGAAGATTTTTTAATAATCCCGGGAGGGAAAGTGGATATCAAAGTGAACGTAAATTGGGAATCTGGTATATGTTAAGCGTCCTCTGTGTTTTTCGACGCTCCTCCGAGAGTATAAAATACAACGCAATTAAATATTTACTCCAGCTGAGGCAAAAAGTACGCTGAACGGAAATACGATTTTCTCAGATTTTCCCCGGCAATTATGGCTACTCGGGCGGCAGATTAAAGCATGAACGAGTCCGCGTGCACTCGTTAAAACTAAATGCAATCAAATTACAAAATTACGGCGGGTTTCTGTTGCAAATAAAACGAATCACCGGGACCCGGAATATGATGAGACGAACATTTTCCCTCTATTTATCTTTATTATGGTAGAAATAGTACTTTGTGATACAAGGGCGAGAAAGCGGCCATTACGCGCGGAGGTTAGGAAGCGGCGCACTCGCCAAATCGAGTGCTACAACGACACGAGGCGAAGCCGAGTGTTGTTTGTAGCACGAGAGGAGGCGAGTGCACTGCTTCCTAACCTCCGCGCGACGGCCGCTTTGTCGCCCATGTATCACATATTACTTTTTGTAACGAATGTCAACGTGATGTCGCACATCTTCGTGCCTGCAAAGCGTGCGTGAGATCATCTTGTAGATAGTTTCACGCACGCCAATGTGTGCGTGAAGTAATGTAGATAACTTCACGCACCAGATGGCGTACGTGAAATTATCTACGTTGACATGAGCATAATACGCGATCTCACGCACGCTTTGCGGGCACGAAATGTGCGACATTACGTGCATGAGTTACAAAAACAAATTAATTGCATTCTTTGCAATTAGAGATTCCTTTTTTTATGCACAATACCACATTCATTCTCATTTTCCGCAGAAGTAATTTACGGCAAATCTCTTTTAATAATTGAGCGCGTCGCGTAATTGATGGAAGCTCGTTGATAAAACTTTTCCCAACGAACAATGAACAGTGACGGAAACGAGTCTCAGTGGAATAATAAACTTTCATGTCAAACTTTACGCTCTAATTAATTGTTTTATACAACTAATCGCGTCTGTTACTCCAATTAACCTTTTCTTCTGCGCAATAAAAAAATCTTTTTGACGATTAAATTGCACCGCAGAGGCGACTGACAAAGCGAAGCCGCACGAACGTAATGTGCTAAAAAATTAATACTCGATTGATCATTACTATGCTGACGACGGTTGATTGTGGGAAAGGGTCTTGGGGTTGGGAACTGACCCCTTAAACACCTCGGGGGAGGTAAAAATAGTCATCAACCCCGCTGAATTGTGTATTGAACATTTTATCTTTCGAAATTAATCATTTACGATAGAACATCGGCTGATTAGTTCCGACACTTATAACGTTATCGTTATCATGAAGAAATAATGGAAAACCGCTAATTGGCCGAAAGCCATAAAATAACCCGTAACTCACCTGCCGTGCAGAGCCGTGAATCCTCATCGTAGCCGTCCTGGCAATCGGACGCTCCGTCGCAAAGGTATTGAATGGAGATGCATGCACCATCCCCCGGGCACTTGAACGGTTCGTAAGGGTGACAAGCGTTTCCTGTTCAACCGACACAATTAGCTCAACAGTAATCCCTACAAATACTAGAACAGTATCAATGAACAATTTTCTCTTAATCCAAATATAAAAATCCCGTTTTATAAACTATTCTATAGTGAATTATGCAAGAAAAAAATTTGAATGGGTGATTTCTCGATTTCCATTTTTTTTTTGTAATGAGCATAAAATAAAATAAATTATTTCTAATATTATTTCATTTTGTATATATAAAATTGTATTGTATTGTATAATGTTGAATTGTATTGTATAAAATAAATCATTTTTAATATTATTTTATTTCGCATATCACGAAAAGTTTTTAACATTCCGCTTCACAAATTATTGGCTAACGGAAGCCGCAAAAAAACTTTCCTTTGATTTTTTTCTTTTCTTTCAAAAGGGCACAATACTTCCATCTCATGCGTTTTTTCCTCGGCGAACCAGAGATAAAAAAACGTCCGCGCATGAAGGGATAATAACGAGTAACAATGATAATAACACCAACGTCAACAACAATGCGACCGCGCGTTACGAGCGCCGCGTCTATTAATACATTTCCGCGGCTCTCGCGGAACTTGCACGAGACATTCGTCGCTGCGCTATTAAATACTTTTCAAATCTTGATAATCCTCCCCTCCACCCCTCCGCCCCTCGTCTCTCGACCGAGAGGGTCGAGTGCGCGTCGATACGTGCAATTGTAAGTAACGGAAATAGCACTCGGCATTTTCGCCGAGTTGCAAGCCTCTCTTTACGACCCCGGCCAATTTGCGTCTCTCCTCCGTCCTTGCGTTTCTATCGACATTTGACCTATTTCCAAAAGCCAACCCACCCACTCCCAACCCCCCTCCCCCCGAGCTCGCTGCCTTGCGAGAGAATCTCGACGCGGCTAATACACACGTCGATGCTTAGTACAGGTTTCGCAGTGACAACCCCCTCCCCCCTCGCGTCCGTGCTTTCCGCCCTCCCCCCCCTCCGTCCCCGGCCCGCCGTACACCCTCCCCCACCCCCTGGGCATCACCACTCGAACGGTCCGTCGCGGTGCTTCCGTGCCGAGTGTCCGAGAGGAACCTGCGAGCGGCGTCAGGGGCATTTTCGTTATTGCACGTTTGGCAGCAACTGGTTGCCCGCTCTGGCGTTTTACGTGCACAGTTATCGCGGGTATCGATCGAGGAAGCGGCGCCGAAAGGGCACTCCCACCTGACGGCGCGAGAGAGCGAGCAACGCGCGACAATCCCCCGCCGCGAGGCGCAAAATAACGAGCCAATTACCGTGGACACATAACGAAAAAAGAAAAAAAAAAAAAAAAAAACATATGACTCGCCCGAACAGGCGGCGACGATTGGCCGATGAAAACAGGACACGTACCCCCCGTCGAGCGCTGCGCGTATTCGCCGTCGGGCAACAGGCTGACCGCGGTTCGCGAGGTACGCAAGGATCAACGGTGACTTTTTGAACGTAATAAAACCACGAAACATCGCAAAAATATATCGAAAGAATCGAACAAAAATCGTTAACGATTGACCAATGAGATCGCACGGAGCGAAACAACGAGCGATGATTGGATGAGCGACGGATTACCGTCGGACACGATCGGGCGGCGACCATATGTTTCGTGACTTACCGCTGCGCTTGGCGTTCACATGTCCGTAGAGTCGGCTCAAGTCGATTGCCATTGCGGCACGAGGAAAGGCAGCGCAGACGGCGAGGGCGAGGCCGAGCGCCAGGCTCGTGTTCAGCAAACGCACCATCTTCGATTCCCTGTTGTTTTTCCCGCCTCGTCTCTACTCTCTTCTCGCTGATTTCCGGTTGTCGGAAGGAAGCGAAGGAAAACAACGATTCTTCGGACAGAACAGTCGTGTGCGTGTGTGGGTATCGGTCGTGACGCCGCTCGATCCTCGTGCGTCGTCGGATGCCCGGGGGTTTTGTGCGAAGAGCGCGCGCGGGTTGCGAGAGAGAAAGAAAGAGCAGCGAGACGTCGGTGTGCTCGCTTCGTGGCCCACGATGTGCGACTGAGGGTACAACCGCGGAGACTTGCGCTCGCTTGCGTGCGTCGTCGAGTGTGTCCGGGGCGCTGCTGCTGCTGCTGTTGCTGCTGGTGGTGGTGGTGGTGCTTCTGCCAGGACTCGCTGATAACAACTGCGGTGGCTGGCTCGACGGAAGTCGCGCGCTCGTACGAGAGCTTCCGCCGCGACCCTGTTGCGAACGACTGCCGGGGGGTAGTAGGAGCTTCGAGGACGGGGATTGAGTGCTCGGAGAAGGTGGCGCGAAGCGGTGGAGTCGGCGAGCGAGAGAGAGAGAGAGAGAGAGGGGGAGAGGCGAATGGTGGAGGGAAAAAGCGAGAGGGAAAGAGCGAGAGAAAAGGTGGAAAGACGGAGTGAGAGAGGGAAGGAGGGAGAGAAAACGTGCCGAGAGAGACAGAGCGAGAGAAAAGGTGGAAAGACGGAGTGAGAGAGGGAAGGAGGGAGGGAAAACGTTGCGAGAGAGACAGAGCGAGAGAAAAGGTGGAAAGACGGAGTGAGAGACGGAAGGAGGGAGAGAAAACGTGGCGAGAGAGACAGAGCGAGAGAAAAGGTGGAAAGACGGAGTGAGAGAGGGAAGGAGGGAGGGAAAACGTTGCGAGAGAGACAGAGCGAGAGAAAAGGTGGAAAGACGGAGTGAGAGAGGGAAGGAGGGAGAGAAATAGTGGTGAGATAGACAGAGCGAGAGAAAAGGTGGAAAGACGGAGTGAGAGAGGGAAGGAGGGAGAGAAAACGTGGCGAGAGAGACAGAGCGAGAGAAAAGGTGGAAAGACGGAGTGAGAGAGGGAAGGAGGGAGAGAAAACGTGGCGAGAGAGACAGAGCGAGAGAAAAGGTGGAAAGGCGGAGTGAGAGAGGGAAGGAGGGAGAGAAATAGTGGTGAGATAGACAGAGCGAGAGAAAAGGTGGAAAGACGGAGTGAGAGAGGGAAGGAGGGAGAGAAAACGTGGCGAGAGAGACAGAGCGAGGGAAAAGGTGGAAAGACGGAGTGAGAGAGGGAAGGAGGGAGAGAAAACGTGCCGAGAGAGACAGAGCGAGAGAAAAGGTGGAAAGACGGAGTGAGAGAGGGAAGGAGGGACAGAAAACGTGGCGAGAGAGACAGAGCGAGGGAAAAGGTGGAAAGACGGAGTGAGAGAGGGAAGGAGGGAGAGAAAACGTGGCGAGAGAGACAGAGCGAGAGAAAAGGTGGAAAGACGGAGTGAGAGAGGGAAGGAGGGAGAGAAAACGTGACGAGAGAGACAGAGCGAGAGAAAAGGTGGAAAGACGGAGTGAGAGAGGGAAGGAGGGAGAGAAAACGTGGCGAGAGAGACAGAGCGAGAGAAAAGGTGGAAAGACGGAGTGAGAGAGGGAAGGAGGGAGAGAAAACGTGGCGAGAGAGACAGAGCGAGAGAAAAGGTGGAAAGACGGAGTGAGAGAGGGAAGGAGGGAGAGAAAACGTGACGAGAGAGACAGAGCGAGGGAAAAGGTGAAAAGACGGAGTGAGAGAGGGAAGGAGGGAGAGAAAACGTGACGAGAGAGACAGAGCGAGAGAAAAGGTGGAAAGACGGAGTGAGAGAGGGAAGGAGGGACAGAAAACGTGGCGAGAGAGACAGAGCGAGGGAAAAGGTGGAAAGACGGAGTGAGAGAGGGAAGGAGGGAGAGAAAACGTGGCGAGAGAGACAGAGCGAGAGAAAAGGTGGAAAGGCGGAGTGAGGGAGGGAAGGAGGGAGTGAAAACGTGGTGAGAGAGACAGAGCGAGAGAGGGAAAGAGGGAGAAAACGTTAGGGGGAGGTGATAGAGCGAGAGAGAGAAAAGGTAGAGAAAAGAGAGAGAGGGCTGCTCCCGACCGGGACGATCTTGCGCGTTCAGGACGCGACCGAGTCACAAGCTCCTGAACGCGCAGGGCGCATTTCTGTTGCTTCTATCGTCTTCCCCCCCCCCCCCCCCCCCCTCCTCTTTTCCCCCTTTCGCTCTCTTTTTGTCTCGCTCATTCTTGGGAAAGGCGCGCGCGGGTTTTGTACCGCGAATTCGAGCTTATTTCGCAGGTTCCACGGAACCCTGCTCCGTGGGCAGAGCTCGCCCGACACGTTTTTTTTTTCTCGCGGCGCCGTCGAGCGATGAGACCACCCGGATTTTTCTCGCAGCGGAGGAGCCGCGTGCGCAGGTACAGCAGAAACGCGGACACCGGCGACCAATCGCCGTACAGCGTGCCACGAGCGTTCGACCTATCAACGCGCACGCGGGCTTTCGATCAAACACGCGTTTTTTTTTTTTTTTCGTCGGTCGCTCGGAGAGAGCTTTACCCGTGCAGCGCGCACGACACCCACGCTTTCCGGCGCCGCCGCCGCTGTCGCTGTCGCCGGCGACGCCGCCTGCGCCCGGTCGCCCGCCATCGATTTCACGAACGAGGTGAAAGCCCTGTTTTACCCGACCTGCCGTGGCCTTGGCGCTCGAGACCTACAGGTTTTTGTTTCGGGAAATTGCGCGTTGATGCATTTTTTTTTTTTTTTTTTTCGCAGCCACGTTATTTTTTGCGCGCCTCTTGTCAATGGCGCTGTGATCAACGGAGTTAATGGAACTGAAACAACTGCCGGGGGTAATAATGCGACATTCACGAAAATTCGGGGGACAAAGATAATTCGCCGTCGCTTTGGAAAAAAGAAAAAAAAAAAAAAATGATGATGAAAAAAGAATGTTTAGTTAAGATTAATTTGACATCCGCTGTGGATAACAAAAGCGGTCCAGGGGACGAATGAAATGTAGGCTGCCTTCAATTTAAGGGTCCAGAATAAAAGAAGACAAAATGAAACTGACGGAAAAAAATTCGGAAGACAAATGCCTAAAAAATATATGTCTTGTGTAGAATTTATCTGAGTTAGCCGCAACATTTGGCTCGGCAAACACTGCTCTTGATCTTCGATTCGGGCTCTCTCTCTCACGGTTCAACTACCTTAAAGCCTCCGGCTCCGTCGGTCGCATATATATTCGCCTTCGGGGAATATTTGTCATCGCCCACCGCCGCCGAGCGCGCGACTCCCACGCACGCGAGCACGCGGCACGCGGTACAGGTGCACATCGACCGGTGTTTTCCGGCTTCAGAGTCTGACGCGGCGCTGCACAGCGCCCCGCGCGCGGCCCACGTACAGAACCCGCCGTGCGAGCGTTTGCCACTCGCGATCCCCATCGGCCGGGGCTGCGCGCCCCGCTCGCGTTTTCTGACGCCGACGACGACGACGACGGCCGCCCAGCACCGTCATCCGTCATTCCCGCGGGAGCTTTAATTCTCATCAGCGAGGCAGCGGCTCGCGTGGGCCGCGCGTATTACGTGCGACGCACCCGGACACGTCCGAGCCGGACGTCTAATTCGACCGCTATATACCCAATTAGACGTGGGTTTGCCCGGCTGCGTCCGAGATGAGAGATAAACGCCGAGTGGTTTCTCATCGTAACGCGATTACCGACGAATTAGATTACGCCAAGCGGCGCCTCAATTCAATAATTCCGTCGCGTTCGATTTTTGCGATTCGCGCGCGTTTTTCCTTGGAAGATTTATGCGCGCAATTTATCGACGGGTAATATTTATTTCGTCTGGGCTCAGAGGCAGGAAATTTATGTCGCGAAATATGTTTTTTTTTTTACGGGTGGCAGAAATATGAATCGAAAGGGAAATTGTACGATTTGTCACGACGTTTCGAGGGTGCGAGACAAATTTATGTTATTGTCTCAAAACGTTTTTCTTTTTTTTTTTTTTTTTTTTTTTTTTTCACTCTATTTCTCTGTCTTTCTCTGTCGTGTTCTATGGTAGCCAACGCGACCAACCTTGAGGAATCACGTGAGAAATGTGGCAGGCACTTTACACGTGACGTTTCTGCTATTTGCTCAATCGATAACTAACGCCACACTCGCGGAAAGATTACAAACGGGCGAAAAATCGCTTTGCCGATGAACGAGGTGTAAAAAAACCGAGAAAAAAAAAGAGTTGAGCAGGTGAAACGCTTGACGAGAGGTCAGTTTTCATCGATTTTGCCCGCGAGCTTTCAATGATATTGCAGCGAAAAATGTTCCTCCCGCGTTGCAAAGGGTTTAGCATACATTTCGCGGAAAGGCGACGAGGGAATTTTTTTTTACCACGTGGCGCGCCGGATAAATAGTCGATCGACACAAACGAGTCGCAGCCAAACGACGAACGTCGAAGCATTTTTTCCCATTATCAGCGTGACGTGCATTGTACAAAAAAAGGCAGTCAATTAGAATTATAAAATGTTTATTTACACATATTTAACTCAGTATATATATACGGGTATATATATATGTATAATATATATATGTATAATGAAAACAATTCGTAACAGTAATAATATCGTATAATAACTAATCGAACTGTACACATCGCAATCAATGAGTAAATGAGGCTCCGTGTCGACGACGAGTCAATCACGCGACCGAATCAATATACATAGACTTCATTTTTTTTTTTTCATGTTTTACTAATAATCGTTTTAACATTTGAATGTAAAAATAATTTACTCGGGGAGCCATTCGGCCGTCAACAGAGTCGTGTAAATATAACGCAAATTCGGAGGTCATCGTTACAGCGCACGTGGATAGAGTGGTCTCTGCGTCTAAGGCGCCCTCTATGCACTTTAGTGCATTTGTGTTATGCATAATATAATATACGGTATGATTTAGTAATTCATCGTTATTTACATCTATAAAATACCGCTAGCTAGTTTTTTTATATTTACAATATATATGATCGAGAGGATACGCATCGTTAAGTGTCTATATTTATATACGTATGTGTGTCGTAGTGTGTGGTAGGTAATTTAGTCGGCTTGGTACGATATGCATCTGCAAATTGATAACCGAATCGTCGCGAGGCCTCCTCGGCGACCGAATCTTCGGCGTCGGCGTCTTCGCGAGTACGTCGGACAACCGTTGCGGTACTTGGCGTTTTCATTGGACAGATAATCGCGGTATAAAAATGCCGATTAAACATTGCTACGCGGTAGCGAGGATCCTTCGAAGTCGTTAGTAATGTGTTTTTTTTTAACTATCGTGTATTATCGTTTATTGCTTCGGAGCTTCCGCTTTCGTTCATTTTTTTTAGATTCAGGGCGGAGGCAACGATTTTCGGGCTTTGGGCTTTGGACAAAATGTTGTCAGTGTTGATGACATATGTGGGCTTGAAACAAAAGTAAATTCCGGGAGAGATTATTTAAATATTGGAGGAATTCATTATTTAGTAGATATTTCATAGAAGAAACGATATCCTTGTGACTGAAGATGAGAAAAAAAAAGTTGTCAAAGTAATAAAACGCCATAAAAATCGCGCGTCCACCCTATACAGTTGTTATAACCCTCCGGATCACAAATAACAGCTTGATTCGCACTGGAATTACGCTCAAGTTCCATCAGTCCTCAATTAACGATGTAGTATATTAATCAGCGAAACTCTAGTGTCCCTGTCACACGCGATAACACTTAATTGTGCGCAAAAAATGGGCATCACTTGCTACTTTAAAGTAGTCGCTCTCTGTTTATTCGTCCGACAATTTATTCCATACATTAATCGTCTACTCGAGACCGCAGGTGACTTTCGTGAGATTGACCAATGCGAAATAAACGTCCAGTGACGAGTGGAAATGAAGAGAGCGTGCGCGCCTTTTTCCCTTCTATTTCTGCTTGTGCGTTGTCTACATAGACACAGTGACTTTCGTCCTCTTATCAAAAAACCGTATCCGACGCAATCTATTTCATTCACCTCGTGCCCTTTGGCGTCCCTTGTGAATAACGCTAGCGCAATTCGACGTGATCCGATGGTATCGATAGTGCAGGGCTGTTTTGTTTATCCTTCGGTTTTTTTTTTTTCCCTCTTCCTGCCGCGATTGGCTCTAACAACCTTCGTTACAATATTACGCAGTATATAATATTCGTGGTGTTGACTGTCCAAAACGTCGCCAGCACACGGACCTGTCTCTCGCTTGGAAGATAACCAGATATATATGTATAATCACATGCCGAGCCAGCAATACGTTTGTCCTATAAAAAATAACTCTTAGACGAGTCGTGCCCAGCAACAAATACGCATTGTAAACGCTAAGATCTAAACACCGATAGGTCACGAATCTTTGTACATAAGTATATTTTAACGTATTTTCATAGGAATCTCGCTACTCACTTTATCATCATATTGTCCTCGTCGTATCTATCTAGTGCACAGAGAACTGAGAGAAGAAAACGAAAAGAAAGAACGTCGTTCGTGAGTTTCCACGGGCGAAAAATAATTGGCTAAACGGACCCCGGCCGACTGAACTAATCGTCCGGCGTACGCTTAATCATTTTTCTCCGTGCCACGTTGCGAGTCGTTGATTGCCCTGAGAACCAACCGCTTCATTATTCTTTTTTTTTCCATAAAAAAAACGTATCGGAGCAGAACGATGACTAATCGTGTGTCTCTCATCTGTGTCCTGTAATTTATTTACTTCAGAACTTGTAGTTAATTTTATCGCAGAACAGAGATGAAATTAAATTGAGAAAAAAAATCATAAGAAATGTTTAAAAATGTTGCGATAAAAATAAGCGATTGATTCTAAAAGTAATAATGGTTCAACGACTCGCAACTCGCCGTGGAAACGCAATGTAATTGTGCGTTCGTTACAAATAGCTCGAAGAATAATAGTATCGGATGTGTATTAGATACTCTCATCCCTGTTACTTGTGCAACGCAGACTCGAGTCCCGAGACGAAAATTAACGCACGTCTGCCGCGCATGCTAGCGGCGAGCGTGACGAATCATACGCGACACCGGTGACGAATATATTGCATAGCAAGTTTAGTGCACGAATCACCGAAGTCGATTCTCTAGTAAGTCAATTGATGAATATTATTATAGCGAATAGAGGATTCTTAACCCGACGAAATATATATGCGCGAAAATACAAGTACAGTTGGCCTCAAGTCATCCCTGTCGAATACGTATTATTCGTTTTACAACCGATCTCGGATTCACGCGTGAATCTCACTTGGCAGTGTCTTAAAAACTTTCACAGGTCTTCCGAATAAGTAGAAGTGTGTGACATGTGTATCGAGAATGTTGAGTCGCGAAGACAACAAAAAAATTCCGACGTATCTGAGTAGAATTTGTGTTTGTGATTTTTTTCGCAGCGTTCGGCGCTTTTCGATTATCACGCGCCAATCGTATTAAACCTTTTACCGAGAGCAATGCGAATTCTCATTTTCCGTCTTTCAAATAGCACCGCTTTACCTTCGGAGCATTAATTCCGTTTTACGTACAAAGATTTGATGTCCGCCGAGAAATATTATCATCGCTCGGGCGACGGTCAAACCGCGTCGATCAATAGACGAATTTCGTACGATAAATATCTTTTAATAAGAAGAAATCTCAGTTCGAACTGTGGGAGTATCCTACGATTTTTCCTAGCTAAGACGGACACCACGAGAATTGAAAATCAATCCAAATTTCTTTTTTTCATAAATCACAACTGATTATAGCGCGGCAATAACATTTTCGCGCTTTCACAATAATCACGACCTGTAATTTTTATTATTTACTTAAAAAAGAAAAATACAAAAGAAATGTTTGAAATGTTTTTCAATTCAAATGCCGCTCATCTTAATTTTCTACTAGTTATGCCTGTGCAATGTTTTGCGTACCGTAGGCAGTTAAAGTTAGGATGGAATTGGCTTCGCCTCTTCTCTAAAATCTCTGCTTTTTCTCCCTCTCACTCCTCCGCTTTTTTCCCCAGATAAATAAAGCAAAAACGTCGCCGTGTTTCCGCGTCGACAATGTCCGTCCATTGCATAATTGCAAGAGAAGAAAGCGCCTCGGCCTTCAGTCTTTCACTCGACTCCAGTTCCGGAAGTTAATTCGTAAAGCTATTTTCCTCCGTAACCGTCGGATCACGCGGTTGTTCGTTGTCGATGCTTCTAGAGGAGTCGCTACAACCGCTATTGCTACACAAACCGCGCGTCTAAAGCTCACTAAGTGTAAATCGCGCGCTTAGCGCTTCTACAGCTACATTTTTTTGTTTATTCTACAATTTTTTTGTTCATTCTACAATCAACGCTGTCTACTCGCTACGACTACGATCGTGTTAGACTATTGCTGAACGTGTAATATTCGCTCGAGCCTATCGCTTGCGACTAAAATACCTCGTGGCTCTCGCCGCTAATTTCGTGCAGTCGTTAACAATCAGCGTGTTCGTCAATAGGTCGTTGTTCGCAAAGTGCGCGAAAAGTTTTCGCTTTTTTACCGCCAATTTTTTTTTTCACTTATTATCTTCGTCAAATATATACTTCAAGACTGTGCGCGGTTTACTACGTGACGTAACGTTTTCTCTTATATGCGTAATACGAGCTTTCAGCTAGGCAGCTAAATTAACAATGCCTAATTACAATTAATAGTAAATTGGCCTGCGAGAGATTTCGTCGCTTGACTAGGCCAGAGGGAAAAAATACAAGTATATCACGAGACTACGGGACTCTCCCGGTGCGTCTCGAGTCCCGCTAGGCTTATTTCGACGACGCGCGATGAATTCGCGATTTTTTTTTTTTTTTCGTGTTTTACGTACTCGTTGACGTACGATCGCTCGTAAAAACGGCCACTGTGACACACGAAAAAGGAAAAAAATATTGTCCTCGTGTCGCGAACCGTTCTTTCCGTCGTCGTCGTCGTGGCGTCGTCATCCTCATAGTTCGATAAATACTGAAACTGTCTCTCGTTGTTTGCACATTACCTCCGTGCCATACACGGTGAGACCTTCCCACACGTTTCTCGTTCGTCGTACCAGGCCGATTACGGAGCCGCGGGTAAACGAGCGTCGTGTGTGTTCGCTTCTCGCGAATTCGGAATCTCATCACAAATCGATGTATGGTACGAAGGTTGGCCTGGCTCAGGAGGGTCGCAATCGTGCGCCCTTTTTGCTGCTACCAAAGGTGAACCACGTGCCGACCTTGCGACCCAGCGAATTCGTCGCGTTCGCCTGATTCGCGTACGCCTGCATCTCGTACGACGGCTCTCGCTTGTAGGTTTTGTCTGCGAACACAACGTTTTTTCATAGGTAAAGACTTTTGGTATATCATCTTTTATAACATCTTAGAAGGTAATTAGTTATTAATCAAATCTATAAGGTCTTATATGACTTCTATTTTTATCATTCAGGTGGACAAACGTACTTCGCGGCTTAACCGGCGGCCTGCAACGCTGCTGTCTGGTGGCCGCGAGCCTAGCGAGCTGTCGAGCGGCCGCGGGAAACTCGAGACCGTCGTTGCGATCCTGCTCGACGAGTCGCCGTTCCTCCGCCATCGCCGAGAGCCACTTGCGCTTCTCATCGGCGGTTCGGCAGCAGAAGAGCAGCCACTTGTCGCGCACGCAACTGTAGACCTTCAGGCAATGGCGAACCGTGACACCCAGCTGATGATCTGAAAATTACAAATTTTTTACTTGCACTGTTTGCAGCTCGAAATAAAAAGGGCGTGTTTTTTTCTTCTTCTTCAATGTTCGGACAGATATCGGTTATCGAATATTGGTCCGGAGCGTCAAGGAAACACCGCTGTTTACCTTTGCCGTCGGGAACGTCGATAACCTCGCTCGTATCCAGATAAATACGGCCTTTGTAGACATAAGTGTCGCGCTTCAGGATATCCTTCTTGCAGTAGACGAGCTGGTGGTCGAACAGGAAGAGAGTGATGTTGTTCGTCCACATACCGGTTGTCACGCGAATCGCGTCTCCCTGGTATATCAGCTGCGACGAGACTTCAATGAGATCCTCGCCCTGGAAAGATAAATAAAGAAACTGTTTACACGGGACTTCGAGCTTCCGACTGACGTTCAAACAAACGTCTAACACAGTACATATCATATTTTATATTTATTTTCCGTTATCCTATTACATTCTGCTCGCGCGTCTCTTTAGACCCGAAAGAAAAAAAAAACGCGAAAGAATCTTCAAATCCACTTAAATCTGTTTCATAATATACTTCACGTATCGATAATCTTACCTCCCAGCCTTCGACCCTTAGTTGCCAGGCAGCGAGTTTCTCGAGGCTCTCCATGCGTCTCTTTCGCTCGTTGATGAGTATGGCGACGGATCTCATTGCCTCGAGAGCCTCACGAATCTTGTGATAGTCCGGATGATCGGTTTTCGTGTACTTGAGCAACTCGGCCAGTTGAAGCGGATACTTGCAGATTCTCTGGACCGGAGTGAGCAAATAACCGTCTAGCGGTATCTCGATGAGGCCGCGCATCAGTCGGCACGCTTCAAAGAACTTGCTGTATCTATTGTGCCGATAGAGCTCTTGAAGCGTGGCCATAGCCATCGGATGACTGTTGCAGTATTCCGAGTACATGCGAAAGCCCGTGCGCTGAAGTGGAGTAAATTCATATTCATACAACTTTGTTCGAACCCGCCCGAGGCGCTGGGAGTAAGTACACGCGATATCCGCAGTACCTTCCGATATAGAGAGAAATTATTCAGAAACTCACGTGAATGAGGAAGCACTCGGCGACGCAACTCTTGTGCGGCGAATTCCAGTCTATCCGAGTCTCGAGATCCTTGAGAAACTCCGATTGAAATTCCAGAAGATCCTCGAGGTTGATGAATATCGTCTCGATCTGATCCTCGGTAAACATATCGGCGCGTCGACGGCACTCGGCCACATAGCCCTCGGCAACGTCTCGCAGTACCTTCACGAAATCTCGCTCCGTCTGCACGAGCTCGCGAACCACACTGCTGCGTACTTGCTCGTTGGACAGCAGCGAGATGCTCGTTCGTCTTCGCGATTGGGAATTCGAGCTCGCGCCCGAGGCCATTGCCGCCAAACAATCCTCGACCGTTTCCTCCTGGCTCACTCGCAACTGCGGAACGATTAAACTTTTATTAGAATTAGAATTTGAATTGTTATTTGACGTATCGACTCTATGGTTCTCAGATCGCTGAACATTAATTATAGTGGTTTGAGAATTGTTACAATTTTTTTTTCTACGCGTTAAAAAGCGTTTTCAGAGGAACTGATATTAATAATTTATTATTGATCAAGAAAATCGCAGGAAATTTGAAGATCTTACCCTGACGAAAGCTGCTGGAAACCATCCGTGTTCGCCTCGGCAGCTGCCCCACCACCAGTCTTTGTCCATCGTGTCGAGAACATCGATGAGTTCGCCGGCTCGAAAAGCCAGCTCCTCCGGCTCAATGGCGACGTGATCCCAAACGGCCTCGGCGAGTATCACCAACTCCTCGTCCATGTTTTGTTCAAATGATTTTTTTCGTTCGGTTAGCGAGGCGATCGACGACTCGGAGTCGGACATCATTTCGTCGTCGGACGTTCCGATTCCCGCGCCACCGCTGCCACCGCCGCATCGTCCGTCCTGCTCGTCTTCCGAGAGAACGTTACCACCGGGATATCTCGCACCTGTTTGTCAATTTGAATAAAACGCAATGAGCGCGAGTCTTGTCGTTCCGTACGAAAATATCGCAATAATTGCTTGGGAAAACCTGTGCCTCAAGTCGCCCATCCGCTGCTGCGGTGGTTTCAGCTTTGCGGTAGCGATAAACACTTTTGCTTTTTGTTGTTTTGTTTTTTGTTTCTATTCTAAGGGAATTTTACTCCAGGCTGAGAAGCGAAATTGCAAGACAACATGAGAAATGCATTCCACCAAAAAATTCAACGAGTAAATTCAAACTACCGCTAGTTAACCGTTTGAAAGAGAAAAATGAGTAGTCAGTGATGGAGCTCAGAAGCCATAAGGCAAATCGAAGCGGATCAATTAAGGGTATCGAGACGTCGGCTTTTACCTGCGGTTTTGGTGCGCATCAATGGCGAAAGTTGATTGATGCCCAGTGGTTGACTGAGGGAACGTCTCAAATTTGTCCGAGAGCTCCTCCCTTTCGCGTTACTGTGATAAGAAACAACAAAAAATGGTGTTAGCTTCTTTCAGTACACTGAGGAAAACCGATTGTCGGTGAATTGAGTGGGGTTTCTCTGAAAAATGCCACGGTTTTCGAAAAATATAAAAGGGCGACGGGCGGGATTCTTTTTTTTTCTTTCAATATAGTTAGATAGAGATATATATATATATGTATAAGATATAGATATGGGTTCTCGGGTCATAGGGCTCGGGCATTATTAAAAGGTTCGCACAAGCGTGTATAGTACTCATACAAGCTCGATAAATACAACATTCAGCAACGTTTTACGATATAGGCACGACAAAATACGGTGTGTTTGGCAGTCAAAGGTTTGTTTTACGAGGATTTACATAAGAAGGATGTTTTATATGTACCCGTTCTACCTACCACTATTTTCCCTCGATTTACTGGAAAGGTTCGAACAGATAACTTTAAATTTCCGCAAGTCAAGATCAGATTCGGTGATGTTATGCTCAGGTTTAGACGAGACGCCGAGTGAGGCTCGTGCTCGAATTTACAAGAGAAAAGAATTCACGAGGGCGCGATTATCGTGCGATGACAGAGAAATACGGAAGAGACAGGCATGTCGAGAAGCGAATGGTTTGCGACTTTTTTTTGCTAATTTTGCGCTTGCACGATTGTTGGCTCTTTCAGCGTTGAAACTTTCGATTGTGATAATACCCTTCTTTTTTGTCACTTACATTGGTAGGCTCACATTATTATTACATGTTGAATAGAAAATAGGATCCTTAGGTTTTTAACAGATTTCATATCATTGTTTTGTGTATTTATGTGGGTGTTTATGTCTGCCAAAGACTTCACCCTTAAATCTTTTGTAATTAGAAATCCGCTGGAACTATGAGACTGATTTCGCTAGTTAAGTTAGCATTTCCTTATTTTTTGCATCATCGTCTTAAATTACATATATTATTGTACATATTATCTTCTTGTGTATTTATGTGCGTGTGTTGTGTGTGTGTGTGTCAAGGATTTTATCCTCGAATAGGTTGTAACTCGAGTAAATCGCTAGAACTATGAGGCTGAAAATTCTTTCGCTAGTGAAGCAGGCATTTTTCTCTATTATAGCTTTTCCTTGTTAAATTGATCCAGCCATACAAGTCTGCAAAGTAGAATCCTGCGCATTGCTTTCACATCATTTTCCATGCTACGCGAAGCTCTTTATCCTCTACAATGCGAAGCCAAAGGCGATCAACGAATTTCCCGTTTCCAGTTTCCTTCACGTAGGTCAGAAAATAACGATGAAACAATCTGCAGAATTCTCTCAATATATATGTATGTATTTATATTTCCAACTGCGCGTAACTTTGAAAATTCTCATCTCCGTTGATCGTAAATGAATTATTGCGAAGCGCGCGCGGACTTCTCGAGACAAGTTTATCATCCGTCGAAACAAAGACAAAAGTGTTATGAGCTACACCGCTCGTCTCGAGTTCGCGCGGGCTTCGCCACTGTGACACGAGACCTCGAAGTAACAGCGTCGGAAAGAGAAGATTTGTCAATGCAGAAGGATGAATAAGTGATCGAGCCCGTAGAATAGTCACAGGGCGTGTACCTTCTTAGCGTAACGATGTCGTGGGAGGAGTGTCGCGGGCTGAGCCTCGGCGGTCTCGTCTTTATGGGCGACGGGGTGGAAAGCATCCTTCGGTAATTGTGCGCCACACCATATCCCAATCTCGTGTCCCATTGGAGGAGTCTCTGACCTCCGAGGTCGCTGTTTGTCCGGCGCACGTGATTGTGACGACTGGCGCGACTCTGCTGCAGATCCGCCTGGAAAAGTACGGAGACGTATTAATTGCGACGTAAAAAATATACAGCTATTAAATTCAGAGATCAGAGGATCGATAGCGGAAAAAAACGGAAATACGAGTCTGATTGGAATTCAAAATGTGGGCTTAAGACATTTCGCCAGTTACAATTGTATTATTAATTCTTAAACTCGACAGCAATAATTATCTTGGAAAAAAATGGACCGAAAATATTGCGAATTGGATCACACGTTTGTGTTTCAAATTTGAGTTGTTCAACGGTGCCGCATTGTCTCACGATTTGTATTGAGTGGATCGTAATATCACTAACGATTATTGCCAAAGAGCACGAACGATGCATCGTTAATTCGTTGCTACATTGAAGCGAGAGGGGGGTTATTCGGGCAACGGTCGGGTATCAACTGCGTTCGTGACAGAAGGATCGTGCCGTTTCCTCCGCACAGGCCGCACGCATCCTGTATTCGTGCGATACGAGCCTCCGCGCTCGACGCAATATTAACGCGTTTGCGTTTAGCCGACGAGAGCGCGAGAGTCATCGCGTTCGGTTGGAAACATGACGAAAGATGTATCGCGCAATACATTACTAACTAAAAGTTTCACTAATCTAATATTTTCGTGATTTGCGACGAAAGACAAGTTGAAAAGAAGTCAAGTTTATTGAAGATACCAACATCATTGGCTTTAAGTACAATAATTAGAAAAAGTGGAGAAATTCTTTTACAAAATTATAATCAGAAAAAATGATAACAAAAATTGTGGCTGAACTAATCTAAAAAAATATATTGAAAAATTCTTGTTTCATAAATTGTAATTTAATAAAACTTTTGGTTGCAAGTGTCCGTGTCCATTCTTAACAGTGTCGATAAGACCCCACGCGACGTTGTTCACTCTGGCGATAATCGTTATCAAGTATTCGCGGAGTACAGCGTTCGTCACGCGTCGACTTCGTACAAAGCGGACGCGAATTTACCTTGAACTTGTCGATAAGTATCTGGTTGATGAGCTCGGACTGGGGTCGGGATTTTTCGGTGACTCTGCGCCGCAGGGCCGGTGGACTGTCGGTCTCGTCGGGAACATCCGTGTCATGCGACTCGGAGCTGTCACCAGCCCCCAACGTTCCACCCCCGCTGCCCCCAGTCAACGCTCCGCCAGATACCATCTGAGAAATACGCCCGATGTGAAGCACCATATTCCAATAGATATTGCGAATGTTTAAACGGATCGTAGATAAGAAAAACAAAAACGAAGAAGAAGAAGAAGATTAGAATAGCATTAGAAGAGTTGATAACGTATTTGATAGGACAAGAGAAACGCTTTCATCGGGTAACAATATTTTATTCCGATTCAATGTGCCCGATGAAAAATTGTTTTGATATAGTGAACCGTAGATGAGTTCGCGTACCTCGATTTGTATCCCGCTGTCGCCGCTGTTGCACTTCGCATTACGAGCGGCTTTGCTGCCCTTCTTCCTCTCCTTGCTGGTCCTCCAGACTAGAGGTCCGAATCTGTAAAAGACAAACGTCATGAGCTCACATCGCCTGATGGACGTTCCACTATCGCGTATAAGGAAGAGGCTATTAGGTTTGACGGCTCATTGTCTGCGCTAAACGGTCCGTTATTTACGGGGCACTTTTCCTTCGGAGATGTAGAGCTTAAGATTGCAGATAAAAACGAACGCGTCTTCCACCTCATTACGGCTGCGGGGTTGAAACGGCCGTGAAATTCTTTCGACGTTCAGTGCGTGAGATAAAATATTGCGGTGGCAGAATAGAGTTTTCATTTTCCGCATGATAAAAATATTCAAAGCTTCTGGTTTTTTTTTTTTGATTCTGCACAGGTCTTAGAAGTACTTGTTGCAAAATCTTCTGTTAAAAAGTTCGTGAGCAACCATTGTTGTCGATTTATTCAGCATCTGATTGGTCGTTGGGAAACCGGCAGTAGTTTGATGTTTAATATCGCGAAATTTGGCAGTTTGTCAGAAGAAAGAATCGTTTTTCGCGTTTTTCTCCTCGAATTTTTGATTTTTCGGGCAAACACCTGTCGTTTTTGGAATCAGCGGGAAATTTGCCATCGGATAGGGTTTGTAAACTTTGAGAAATCGAAAATTTTTTTTTCGACCAATTTTGCGAAAAATGGCAAGGGGTACCCCTTCTAAAAATTTGCGATTTTTGAGGGTCATCGTAAAAAATCTGCAAAAAATCGAAAAATCGAGATATCACGTTCCGCCTGGCGGCATTCTCTTCGTTGAAGAGTTTTCTTTCAAACGCAAAAAGAAAATCCCGATTATATTGATCCAAAGAAAAATTTCACTGATTTTAGTAAAGTGCAAAAATTGGGAAAAAGTGAAAAATCGTTTTCCGCGTTTTTCTCCTAAAATTTTTTATTTTTCGGGCAAAAACCGGTCATATTTGGAATCAGCGGAAAATTTCCCATCGGATAGGGTTTTAAAACTTCGTTAAATCAAAAATTTTTCTTTCGCCAAAAATCGCATGGTTCCTTCTACGCTGGATAAGCCCTGTAAAAATATCATCTCGCGATTTTTTATTCTCTCGGTATTCGCCGTTTTACAATACACCAACTTTCTGTGTCTCACCGGAATTTTTGGTCGCTGCTGAGGTCCTCCTTGTGCTGAGAGGACTGTTCGGGCGCCGGTGCCGGGGGCGGCTGTTCACCGTCGTCGTCGACGTTCAGCCGCATAGTGCACAGGTCGTTGCTGGGCCCGTGATCGTCGAGGCTCCCGGCGTTGGCCGCAGGTGGCGGAGGCGTCGGTCCGTCGCCGTCGGTGCTCTCCTTGCTGCCCTTCTTGTGGAATCTCAGCGAGAAGCTCTTGCGGAATTTTTGCAACACGCTCTCCTGTTGGCTCTGCGTCGCGCTTCTGTAGCTCTGGCCCTCGACGTTTATCGTCGACGAGCCGGCCGACGAGTCCTGGAGACGCGAGTGCGAGGCCAGCGGTATCGTCGCCTCGGCGAGCGGATGCTCCGTGCTGAGTTCACGTCCCCGTCGTCCGATGCCTCCGGACGCCGCCGCCGTCGACGACGCCTCCTCTGCGGTGTGAACTCGTTCGTCCTCGCCCGACCAGTCCCGACTGCAACGTCAAACAGATTTTAAATTACACTCGGAATATATACACAGAGAGACTTTGCCAAGAACTTAAAGTGAATATGCATAATTTGTCGCTGAGCTACGCCGACTGCATTTCCGAGCGACGAGTAAGACGAGTCAGCTTATCTCTCAAGACGATTTTCTCTATATCCTTTCTGACTTGCGCGACTCGACGCCGTCCGCATCAAAGTTTAACTTTGAAAAGCTGACTTTGTTTCCGCGCAGATATACATTAGGATTCTGTGTAAGGTGCACGAAAGTTTCTCCCTGGAATCTTCCTCATTTGGAAGATTAATTCGCCAGCAGCGAGACGCGCCAAATGAGACTCGAGCGCCGAAGTGTGGATGTTCGGGATTAAATGTTTCGTCGTTGGTTTCTGTAATTCTGGAGATAATTATTACTGGCTCTTCATCTACGCATACATTTTTTTTAATATTAAAAAAATGGACTCTTTCAAATCGTTGGAAATCATTTTTAGAATTTTTCTACTGAACTGGTTTGGCAACTAACGAATAGCAGTCAGTTTAGAATAACGCCGCGAAATCACGCGAACGAAGTTACGTCGCGGTGATTTTGTTTATGGTCGGCAGACCCAAGTGAAAAATAGCCCAACCCAAACTATAAACAGCCTCCGCGTTGCTCAGCGAAAATCCTGGTGCGAACCAGGGGAGCTGTGTAATACGAATCGGAGAACATAAATCGCGATCGGACGAAAAGCCCGCCGGGATTCTCCGGTTTACGCGATTCGTTAAAGATTATTTACGCGCTACCGTGGCCGACACAGCGCATACACGATACACAGGTACAACCAGAGTAGTACAAACAGCTCGGGGCTCCCGAACGGAAGTGCAACGGACAACGTAGGCAGATACGAACGGCGGTCTTCACCGGCGAGAGAAGCAGAGCGCACGTGACCAGAGTCACGACGGCGCGACGACGCCCTCGGCCCTTTTATATAAAGGACATTCCACGTTTTCAATTTTTTTTAAAGGCAAAAATAAAATAAAAAAATGTAGCTTGAATTATAATATATTCAACGATAAATAAAATCAATGATTTTTGTATGAATTTCATATACACGAGAAATTTCACGTTTGAATTTTTTTAAAGGACAAAAATAAAATAAAAAAGGTAGCTTGAAAACTTGTAATATATTCATCGATAAATGAAATCAATGATTTTTGTATGAATTTCATATACACGAAAAATTTCACGTTTGAATTTCAATTTTATTTTATAAAAGGACAAAAATAAAATAAGACAAAATAAAAATAAAGAGAAAGTGACGTGTGACTTTTTAAGATAATTCACTGATGAAGTAGAGAACTTAATGATTAAACTAGTGGAATATTTGATTGAAAATGCTGAGCGATAAAGTGCCGAATTTTGCAATAGCAATAAAGAAGCTAATTATAATAGGGGCATAATAATTATACAGCATTTAAAATTGCCCTTTTGATTTAATTTGGCGTGAAACGTCCCGTAGGCAGCTATCACATGCCGTAGGTATACACGGCTATATACCTTTAAATATATGGTACCAGGGTATTCAATGAGCGCGTGGGTGTGTGATTTCGTTTCCCGGAAAAGATTTGGGGGGTCGTCGTCTGCCGCTGCCGCCGGTTTTCAGGTATAAAGCGCGAGGAGTCCGCAGACCCTCGGCCGTCCCGAGGTTCCGACCATCCCTTTTTCACTTCCCAGCTCGCCCGGTTATGTAGTTCCCGAGGCTTCGAAACGCCCGAGCGCAGAAAATACGCCCTTCATGGCTGGGTACGAAGGAGAAGAGTAAAAGAATTCGAGCGCGATGATGATCCCCTCGCAAAACTCGTTATCTCCTTTTTCTTCCTCTCTATCTCGCCTCAATCGTTTTCTTAGAGATTCGTTAAGGGCCGTTAGTTGCCCACCGCGGACGCTCGAGTGCGTGAAATAACGATCACGGAATTTTTTATA
This sequence comes from Itoplectis maculator, assembly GCA_964034905.1. Taxonomy (NCBI): domain Eukaryota; kingdom Metazoa; phylum Arthropoda; class Insecta; order Hymenoptera; family Ichneumonidae; genus Itoplectis; species Itoplectis maculator. The sequence continues at coordinate 10,631,365 of OZ035857.1, forward strand.
CTCCTCTTTTTATTCCCCCCCGCGCGCGGTTCGTGACGTGAATTCATTGGCAGCAATAAAAACGTTAGCTTCTCGTGACAATTGAATGGGGGGGGAGGCGATGAATAAAGATGGCGCGGGGGTCCAACGGGCGGCACAGGTGAAAGAGACGAGCGTCGAGATTTTTCAAGGGAAGCTATGCCGGTCGTCAGTGCCTTTTCCGAGAACATTTCGGACGCTGCCAAAGGGGAGGCGGCGGCGAGGATCGCCCGTTGGGAAGCTTCGAAGAAAAATCTGTCGACCAAGAGGCGTCGCAGTGGGCGTTCCATTGAAATTCTAATTAGGAGAGCAGAAAAGCGGACCTCCTGATATGTTTCTGGACTCACACTGCTTCGGTGCCCATTTTTCAGAACATTTCAAGTAAATCCATCGATGCACCGGAAGTCAGCGTCTGTTTGATTCGTTCCGACGAAACGGAAGCTTTTTTTTTTTGCTCAAGTATTGTCACAGGATACGAGTGACTTTCTGGCGCCACTTGAGTCGCAGATTACGATTGCCTGAATTAATTATCGTGATTTTCCAATCACGTTGACGATTGCAATTACAGTGGCAACTAAAATTACCAACGGATATGCGCGTGGCAATAACAGTTTGCCGATATAGAGCATTGGAGTTATATAACGGGTCAAGAGGCCTGTCGGTTATATAATCGTGCGCTCGGTGCTTATATGTGCACTGCCGAGGAAGTCGCAGTGGTGGTGGACTCGGCGTTCGCGTTGTACACACGAGCTTCGGGGATTCAAGTGCCACTGGGTCGACTGGAATAACGTCTTTATCCGCGACGGCGACTCGGCAAACATCTCCGAGGCGAGGCTCTTCGAAAGGAGACCAGAACCGAGACTGGATACGGAGGCTGCTGCTCGGCTCGTCATCGCCCAACGGCGCTTCCACGACGGATGAATAAAGTTACCCGGGGGAAGCCGGGGCTTGCGAACTTGAAACCGGGTCAGCCGGGGCTAGTTCGGCGAGCTTCCTCCCCTCTGCCCGCCGCCGCTACCCGTGATCGTCGAAAAGCTTCCGGCTTTCCGGCCGCCAGAGTGAGAGATTGGCGAGCCGACCGTTATGGAATCTCGCTCGCGTTCGTTCCGCTTCCTCCGCTCGCCTCGTCACGCGCGCTACGGTGCATCCCCGACGCTCTTCCGTGTATTTATTAAACAGCCGTGAAAGAATTTCCGTCCACTGTGCACCCGAAAAGTCTTTTCGTATCCCCGCAGTACGAAAGTAAAGATACCTGGAAAACCATTAGACGATAAATTGTATTATATCTCAGATTTTTTTTTTTTTGTATTTATGAACCCTATAAAATGTATCTGTATAATTCCTTCTTCTGTAATTGAAATAACAGAGTTAAATTATTAAAAAAAAAAATTGGAACCTCAGCTTGATCGTTGCGAACTAAAAATACTGACCTCTCGTGATCGCGATCCAGAAGCGCCGGTGTGCTGGACGCTTTGACGCGTCTCTGAGCCCTCGTGACCGTGAGACCGGGCGTGCGTTTTCTCTCGATCGCGTTTCTCGGCTGTCCGATCTGCTGCGACTGATGCTGCGAGTGCGATGGCTGCAACAACAAGTACAAGTGGCTCAGTCGACACATTTCGGTGAAGCGCTTTCGGCGTGGCTTGTGTCACACGTGTAACACAACTGGTGGTAGTTTCGAGTTGTTCCGAGGGGTGCGGGTCATGTTTTTGCTCAGCGGTAATAAATGCAAAAACTATTGGGTCCGAGCTGGAGGGGAGGAAACGACACCGCGCCTGCTGGTTATCGGCCGAAAACTCGTCTCTGTTGCACATAACTCCGAGTGGGAAGAAAACCAACGGGTGGGACGGAGGGGGAGAAACTGGGACAATGCATGCGGCTCCGGGTTCTGGCGAGAGGTTCAAGAGGGAAACCCTCGACCCCGGAAACACCCCCCTCGAGTGCATTGTCATCGTCGCTCGGCGCGAGCGAGTCGGCACGAAGCGCCCCGGTAAAGGGTCGGTCCCGATGCCCTCGGAAATTCGGCCCGCGAGCCGACTTTGTATTTTTCTTTTTCTCTAATAGCACAAAGGGAAAATAAGCAAACGGCGTTTCAGCACTCTGGGAATCGGGGAGAGGACGCTCGAGGCTCTTGGCTTTCTGTTCGCGAAGCAATTTTCTGCTAAATCGGGAATGACGAGTCAATGTTCTGCCGATTGGTGAATACTGATTGACATTAATTTGACGGACTTTATTGATTTTACGTTTTAGCTGATTTTCAACGTTTCAAGTGACTTGTAATTTTTTTCTGCAATAAAAAACTAGGAGCAATGACTATCCGATGGCAAATTTGACATCTCTCAGGAATCGACAAGTTCACGAATTGAAGTTTGAAATTGGACTCTCTTATTTACGTTGAAGCTACAAAATGGCCCTGGCAATATATTTTCCATTCGCAGCTGCACCATTTCAGGTGACTATCAACGATCCACTCGACTCTTTTCATCAAAATGTTCATTTATCCTCATCTTCATTCTCAAAGGCCAAGTCGCCTATCGCTCGAAGCGAATTGTTTTCTCGCGAGACGCGAAATGAGACGCTATTTCGCGGAGTCGTATAGACGAAGCCGGCGAATAAAATCGGCCCCCGAATGATCTCAATATACACGAAACTAGCAATATCTACCCGTCGGCGTCTGGCCCGAGCCGACAGTTTGCGCCACTTGAAAGTGAATCTCTCGAGACTGGCCTGAGCTCGTCGTTTCATCGTTGCGCCGCGCGTTCCTCGGTCCTCCAACGACGCGATTACAATTCTCGAATCGCGTTTTCTCTGCTTCCACGTTTTTTTTCGCCTCGACTATTTATTTTCACGATGCCCCGCGACGACTGTAACCAAAGTCGCTCCGCGAACCGCGCCGCAAAATATTTACACTGGAAATATATTCCGCGGTGGTTTTCGCTCTGCGCATCAAACGCGGATTGCCGGGGAACGAAATTTTCTCAAAGCCGCGCGCGAACGGCTGGCAAACTGTCGCAGCACTGACTGTCGGGCGTCAATCGATGTGCCAGCAATTAAATCGACGCGACACTGTAAACACGGTCGCGAACGGTGTATATACGGGACGTTCCATCTCAAATTAATCAATCTGCAATCCTCATCTTCGGGAATTTATATCCCTCCTTTTATTCTTCATGATTATATTTCTTCCATACCTAAATAATAATAATAATAATAATAATAATAATAATAATAATAATAATATTTTTTCTTCTCTTTTTTCAAATTTTCTAATCTCTGACCTTTCATCATTATTTACTACAAAATTATTATCATCATCAAGCACCGAGATAAATAAATATAAAAAAGACGTCATCGTTTTCAGAGTCCTCCTTTTATTCTTCATGATTATATTTCTTTCATACCTAAATAATAATAATATTTTTTCTTCTCTTTTTTCACATTTTATAATCTCTAACATTTTATCTTTATTTACCACAAAATTATTATCATCATCAAGCACCGGAGAAAAATAAATATAAAAAAATACGTCATCGCTTTCAGAGTCTCTGTAATGACGGTGCAACAAAAATATCCGACAGAATCCTGGCGCCGCGAAGCCGCCGATTTGAGCCGGAATAGATACGTGTACAGATCGTACAATCAGCGGTATTGTGTTCTCGTGGGTTGTACGCGGCCCACGATGCAGCAGCGGATGGAAATTCGAGCGAGAGGCGACATTGGCCGAGCGAGATCGAGCGAGCCGCGCAGCACCTGCGGTCGCGAATTCAATTGTTCCGAGACTCAAACGGTACAAACGCGTAGCTGTAGCTATGCAGCTGCCGCCGGGGGAGAAAGCTATCAGCGTGCGATATGATACACGTGTTCATTTATATCTATATATACACTTCACATATAGACATACATAAATATAGATGTAACGTAAATATATAGATATAGATATAGCAGATAGTAACAAGGCGATTCGCCGCTTTACCGCCATTTAATTCGATTCAATTTCAGTGCAAACCAAAGGTAAATCGGTGTCACGTACACGAGGTCAGTTTAATTAAACTGGAGGACTGTAAACGCGCGCTCGAAGCTCTCGACGTGCGTTGTCGCCGTCGCAGTCGTCGTCGTCGTCGTCGCTGCGACTGCGATTGCTGCGCCGCTGCAACACACAACGTTCGCCAGCTCGACGCGACTCCTATAATGTCTCCTTCTGCCTTGGCCTGAGCCCTCCTAAAGCCCTCGCCGCACAAATACAGACACATACATTCACACACTCGGCCCGCAAACCGACGACGACGACGCCGCCGTCGCGCGCGACTCAGCGAGAGCAGATTTATCGAGACATCGAGAGTGCCCGTTGCGCCCCGTGCCAAAGGTTAATGGCCGACGAGCATACATAACGACCCCTCTCGCGTTTTCAGGGCACTATTATTCCGCTTTCTTAATGATCTCCTTAACGAGTTTTGGGGGTCCTGCGACGAGGAATCGTCTCACTCGCTTGCTCATTCACTGCTTTCCGTCGGTTTCGCCTCGCGTTACGCGTTCGCGAAAACACTCGCCGAAAATTGCTGCAATTATCGAGGATTTTTTTTTCCCCTCTTTCGTACACCTCGCGGAACACCTTTTTGACGCGGCCGCGGATTTTTCGCAACCGCGGTAATCGAGCGCGAGATCTTGATTAATTGCGGCGTGCGAATTTCTCGCCCGGTGGCTGAGATTCTTGCATCTTTTGGGTGATAAATTTCTGGAGATTTTTCGTATTTCAGTGTTTCTAACAGATTGTTTCTCCTTTTTTTTTTTTGCTGAATGTGGAGTGTAAAAAATGGTTTCAAGCTCTTTTTTCACGTATTTTTTTCTAGGATTGGACGAATTTAGTAATTAGAGTTGAGGATAAGGAAGGAACGTCGAACATTTTCTCGAGATCTTCGATGATAACCGTTCCGAGGCTAACTTTTCCCTCATTTAGCTGTAATCGACGCGTCGAACGGTTTATTTCGCGCTGCTGCCGCTGAACTCTCCCGACGTCGTTTACCGTGCGCGCCGAGTGGACGCGACGAGAAGTCGGGGAAAAAAGTCGCGGTGGCGTCAGTGAATCGACTGGCAGGCCTGGACAGGACTGGACGAGTCTCGCGTGTGCTGCGCTCGAGAAGTCGGAGACGAGAGAGCGAGAGAGACGGGAAACACGCGCGACAATAACGACGAAGCTCGAGCAGCGTAACCGGTGCGCAGAGTCGCGCGCGCAACTCGTTATTTACGGTTAATTTCTATGGCTGTGGAGTCGAGCCTATCCGGGATTAGCCGAAGTCCACTACCAGCCAATCAAACGACGACGATACTCACGCGAATCGAACACAACACGAGAGAGAGCGTGAAAAAACTTGCGCGCGAAAGTAACGTCAACCGGCGCCGATTCGCGCATGCGCAGCTCGCGAACAGCCAATGGCGACGCTGGGCTGCGTTCTGAATGCACGACCGGCGATTTTTCTTTTGGCATTTTTGTTTGCGTTGTGCTGCACCAATGCAGTGTAAGACTAACCTAAACTTTGAGTTAGTTTAGGTTAGTTTTACACTGCACTGGTGCAGCACAGCGCAAATCGAAAACGCCATTTGTTTCTAATTGCGAATGAAAGAAAAAAAAGAGGTGCCCGCTGTAATTCGGAACGCATTTCTTGAGAAGTTACCGATGAGTACTACGAGTGAGAAATACGCACGCGAAAATAATAACAAAATGCGCAAAAAGGCTTCGACGATGCGAAAGATTTTTCAGTCGTTAGCCACGCTGAGAAAAATCCATGGGACAACAATGCCTAATATAGCGAATTTTCCAATAGATGACAGTTACCATAATACATTGCCGGTGACATTAATTATCGTCGCGGGAAACATAAAAACATTGTTGTCCTCTCAGGCAAATATGTCGTATAGCAAAATTGACTATATATTTTTCTGAGTGCACCAACCGCATTTTTCGTCCGTCGTTGCGCTTCGATTGCAGCCAAAATCTGCAGCCAAAGCGCACAACCGACGATCACTGGTTCACGGCCGACGATTGTGTCGTCCACCTCACCCGAGAAGCCAGCCGCGAGTGACAGAGAGAGAAAGAGAGTGGGAGTGAGAAAAAGTGACTCGCGCGCGACAACAACAACAAAGCGCGAGCAGCGTAACCGGTGCAGCGCGTTAACGGCCAATGCGGATACTTACCGAGCCGGGAGCGGCGTAGAAGGCGGCCATGTCCGGATGGAGACAGTTCGGACTCGGCGTCGATCTCCTGGAATCCTCCGGTCGATGCTGCCTGGACGTTGAACCGCCGAGGGAACTGTTATTACTGCGAAAGAAAAACACGAAAGAAACCGTCATGAGTACAAGAAGTTATACGGAGGATACGAAGAGAACGCAACGGAGAGAGAAAGCTATATTGTATATATGTGTGTATGAGAAACGGGTCGATGTTTGCTGCGCGAAACGGTGGAGAGACCGGGAATTACAGGCGAGTAGAAACACACACACAGCGAAAAAGAGAGAGAGAGACGGAACAGAGGTAAAGGAAGGAGGAGGAGGCGGAGGGCGGAGAGGTTAGGACGACGTAGGACAGAAGTGAAGAGAATCAACGGCAGCAGCAGCAGAAGCAGCGAGAGACAAACGTCTCGTAGGCGTAAGTATAATGCTATCTCCGGCGGACACGCGCCGAGAACGAGAAAGTGAGAGAGACGGAGAGAGAGAGAGGCGACACAAGAGGGAAGCTCGTATCGTGGGCGGGAGAATTAGACTCCGGGAATGCGCGCAATAAAATAGCCATGAATTAATTTCACGAAGAACGCGAGAGACTGCGGCGCGCGCGCCGCGCGCGAGTTAATGACGCGGAAAAGCGGTTCTCACGTTCTTCCTGCTGCCTAACTTTTTCCCTGTTGCCGGCTATGTTGCCGATCGCCGCGGCGCGCGGCGCGCGATGAAATATTCAATCTCGAGCGAGGCCCCCGCGGGAACGCGCGACGGAGAACTGTGGGCTCGCGCAAATTGGGTGGGGAAATCGGCGGTGGAAACACCTCGGGCGAGAAGAATAAATAGCATATTTAGGGGCGGTACGTCGGGGATAAAGGGCTCTCTAAAATACGACTCGAGGGCTGGGAAAAAAATTGAGAAAAAAAGTGGCGGAATGTAATTTTTGTTATTGGTAATTAATATCGCGATTTCACAAAAAAAATGTATTAAGCGTCCCTCTTCTAAAAAGTTCATGAGCAACGGAAAGCATTGTTAGCAAACTATTCGAGCTGTGATTGGCTGGGACTCTCAGACCGAGTCCAGGTTTATTTGTCCTTGATGACTTTGACAGTTCTGTCAAACATCGTATTTTTTTTAAATCCACTAAAAAAGGGTTGTAACCAGTGTTTTCAGGGGTAGAATATGCGACTTGAGAACGATGGTATAGGTCAAAAGTCGATATTTTGAAAAAATAAATTTCGTGACCCCGATTTGGGCGGTTTTCGGCCCGGCGGCCGGATCTACGATTTCTGACAAACTGTTCGGCCAAAAAATTTTTTTTTCAAAATCAACTAAAAAAGGTTTGTAACCAGTGTTTTCAGGGGTAGAATATGCGACTTGAGAACGATGGTATAGGTCAAAAGTCGATATTTTGAAAAAATAAATTTCGTGACCCCGATTTGGACGGTTTTCGGCCCGGCGGCCGGATCTACGATTTCTGACAAACTGTTCGGCCAAAAAATTTTTTTTTCAAAATCAACTAAAAAAGGTTTGTAACCAGTGTTTTCAGGGGTAGAATATGCGACTTGAGAACGATGGTATAGGTCAAAAGTCGATATTTTGAAAAAATAAATTTCGTGACCCCGATTTGGGCGGTTTTCGGCCCGGCGGCCGGATCTACGATTTCTGACAAACTGTTCGGCCAAAAAATTTTTTTTTCAAAATCAACTAAAAAAGGTTTGTAACCAGTGTTTTCAGGGGTAGAATATACGACTTGAGAACGATGGTATAGGTTAAAAGTCGATATTTTGAAAAAATAAATTTCGTGACCCCGATTTAGGCGGTTTTCGGCCCGGCGGCCAGATCTACGATTTCTGACAAGCAAAACGACAAATTTCCTTTTTTTTTTTTTTTTTTTTTTTTTTTTTCAAAAGTAACTGAACAAGGGTTTTTCAGTTGCGATTTACCCTTTTAAAACTTTATAAGAGCGCAGCAGCGCAAAAGTATCTCGGGCACGCGCCAGCGCGTGCGTTTAGCCTAGTAATTCATATTTTACCAATTTTATTTCTATAATTCAATTCCACGTTTTACATTTTTACCTTTTTATTTTATTATAGGTATCAAACTATCCGCATGGAAACACCGAACCCAGGAGTGCGAACCAAGAACCGGCGAAGATCAGAGCGCATGCGCGAATCAACGATCCATCCATCACCGCTGCAAGTCTTTGATCTCGGCGCCGAATGCGATGCATAAATCGTTGCAGCGCGTGTATCGGTCGGGCGAAATCGTCGCAGTCATCGCCGAGGTCGTCGACGGCGTCGAGTGCCACGTGACGACATATATACACACGTATGTACGTATTTATATATACACATGGAATATATACACATGCACGTGATAATATACACGCGAGATAAAGATTTACGAATGACCAGAAGACGCGCGGACCTCCGCCAGGGCGAAGCGTTTACACCGCTCGCGTCAATAGCGTCCGTCGTGTTAGCTCATCGAAGACATCGCCGCAGTATCCTCACTCCGTTCGCTTTGCTTTCCAGTCGGCAACCGGCGCATCCACAGCATCAACACAACGGCAGCGGCGGTGCGCGCATCTCTCGAGAGCGAACGATCTGTTAAAACCGGTTTACAACGCGCGGGTTCCTTGACGAGGACGGCAACGACGACGACGGACACGATGATGATGACGACGACGACGACGACGATTCCGTGTGTCGGCGGCACGATCGGTAATGCACTGAGAAAACTTATGGTAAACTCGGCTATAAGATATTTTAGCCTCGGGGTAATTTCTACATTTGCCGTGTAAGGATTTATATTACGTATGCATATACAATTTACGATTTTTTGTCGCGAGAACTAATTCGTTACGCTTTTAATTTTCGTGGAAAGATTTAATTTTTTACACGACGAATTATAAACTGTGAATATTCCGTCTGAGATTTTATGCTACGATTATTTTCGCTATTCGAATGTGCCGAGGAAGTAGAATGTTGGGTAACCTTTGCGGGTTTTGGTCGGACTGACGCAATTTTCTGTTTTTGCGACTTTCTATTTATTTTTTTAATGTGCATGGGTTTTTGTTAATTTTGTAAACTTGCGGCGCGGGAGTTTAATTCGTTTGTCACGTCTTCCCGGTATCGTATGATAAATTAGACGGGAGACGGACGTTAGGCGGAGGGTAAAAGTATATCGCAAATTGTCATTCGATAGCCGTGTAGCCTGGAATCGTCGGGCGTCGAGAGAGCCGCGGCTAGGGTCACGCATCGCGTCGCATCCGTGCTGAAGCGATGCAGCTATATCGGCTTTCACGTCGCCCGGGACGCAACAGACTCGCCTCTCGATGCTATATCATCGTCGCGGATATATCCGTAACGGAATATTATTGCTGGCGTGACGATCGTCGAGCGCCGGACGAGTCATTAGCCTCGGCTAAATATCTGTATTAGTGGACGGATAATAATTCCCGTGCGCTACTGACGGCGATCAATCGATCATCAGTGCTCTAATAAGATAGTTCGCTTTTAGCGATATGTTTGAGTACTATTTTTAAAGCAATTTACTCGTCAAGCCCGAACGTTCGGCTCGTCTACGTCAATCGGTCAATCTCAATCCGGTCAGTCGACTATTACGAGTTGAAATTTTTGTGCCCCGCGGGCATCGAGACTTTCCTGGAGAATTCTGAATAAATTTGCTCTTCCGCCGCAGTAATAAACATTTTTCTTGTCGCCAGAAGCAAACATGATTTTCGCAAGTAGATTTGGAGTAAAAAACACTGTGTTTCTTTGAACATCTCTAATGTTACGTATATTTTTTGTCCATTAGGGCGAACGTCTCGACGTCTCTGCGGGTCGGAAGGAACGAGCGGCTGATAAGAGAGACCGGAGTGAGAGTAAACGAAAGCGGGGGAAAAAACCTTCTCTGGCTGCTCTCTAAATAGAGATCAGCCGAGATCGCGACTCGTTAGAAGGTTAACTCGAATAATAATCAGTGTGCGGAAGGCAGGAAGGAGAAAAATTGTCCCGGAGAAAAAAAGACTACTCGTCGCAAAAGTACAGACCAACCAACCGAGCTTACATAGCTGTATAATTGGATAAAAAATACCGATATATTTTTTTATAGTTCAATAATTGCCCGGTGGAAAATCGCGGCTCGTGCACTCGAATAATTGCGCGCGTAGGCATCGCGGAATTTTATCGTTCAACGAGCAGAAGTACCCAATGTACCATAAATTCGGAAATGCCGAGCCAACGATTTGCGGATTGGCAAGCGTCAACGAATCGCCATCGATTTGATTCGCGACATTTTGAGGCAGTTTCGCCTATGGCGATTTTTTTGACAATGAGATTTTACCCCATTTATTTTTTCGTTACATTCCAGGCAAGTAATTTGCGATAAATATGGAAAAATATCACAATGAATGAGATATATAAATACGTGGAATATTTTTATGGGGCTTACAGAGAGCTGAATATCATGAGTTGGTTTATAAACATTCTGAATCGTCCTGTAAGCGTAGGTAACAGACGAGCGTACGTGCTTTCCGTTTCTTCCCTCTTGTTTTTTTTTCATTTTCACCCGCAACTCGTCGCGACTGCGCCAAAGTTATCGACTTAATAATTTTGTCGGCAGACACACACGAGCGGCGCGCTGTAAAATCGAAGCGCGCGCTGCAGACGGCACGAGTGTCGCGGTCAGACTTTCGCTGGACGTGGAAAAAATGTAAAAAATATTCCCGCACGCGTTTAATTAGTCCGAATTTTCGGACCTTGCACGGGTTGCATTCTCACAATTCGGTCGGCTACATGAATATTTTTTATTTTATTTATTTTTTTTAACATGGGAGCGACAAGGATGTTCCGCGTGAACTTTTTCATACCGTATAGAATATTAATGTTGAAATTCTCGTGGCTTGTGATATTAGTAGTGACTGAATTTTTTTTTTCGTTTTTGCAGGTTGCCCGATTTCGTTGAAGATATTTCGGACGCTCGCGTGTGTTTATTTCACTCGTCCACTCTGTTCGCAGTCCATTAACTCGCGACTCACCAGACGAAAAGCAACACATCCGCAAATTCTATCCTGACTGATGAGCGTAAGCCGCGAGGGATAAGAATCTCCGGTAGCCCCGGAGGCCGCGTCGGGTGATTAAATTTCCGAGTAGTGGCACACGTGATAACGCCAGAGGACGAAATAATTGCGTGCGACATTTCCCCACTTCCGAGTTTCGCGTCTTCTGCTATATGCGAATTCGCCCGCATCCGACTAACTAACTAACTGCGCTAACTCCGAGTGCTCCATGCGTCGTCTCTGGATTTGTTTGTACAACCTAGATTCGTCGTCTAATGGCCTCTCACTCCATAACGTTTCTCTCTAATAGTCAAATTCTCGTTTAAATTGAAGACGAAAATGCAGTTGGTTAAACAGTATTTTTTTTTACAAATTCATTACCCTCAAACATTACCAGAAATATTAATCAACAGCAATCTTTTTAACTGTTATTCATAATTTAGTAAAAAGTGCTGTGATTCTATATCTCAATACTGTATTAATTTTAACGCCCCAGTTTATTTGAAAAAGCGAAGAAAGGTTCCTTTACCGGCAATGGAATCTGATACAAAATATTTTCAAACGTTCGCACATTCATACGAAGCAAAGTAACCGAGTGCATTCCGCTCACTTCGGCGGAATCTCATTAAAAAAAAAATTCATCTATCTCTCTATCTCTCATTTAATCCACTCCCGACAGTGAAATAATAATCTCTCTCCAAGCTTTTCTATCCTAAGATAATTTCTCAGGGATCTGGGTATGTAGGTGACGAGGCTCGCGAGAAACACACGACAGGCGCGAGGATTTCTTTGCGCGCGGAGTATATAGCGGAGAGGTAATGGATTGGCTGCCGCCTGGTTGAGTCTAAAGCGGCTGACGCTTCGCGTCGACACACGTGAAGTGAAGTTGTGCTCGGGCACCGAGGCGGCCAAGATAAAATACAGTAAAGTGCTTTCAATGGCGAAGAATCGTCGAGGTGAAGTCGCCGCCGCCGCCGCCGCCGCAGCGAAGATCACACGGACCTCGGCGGAATAATAACACACGCCGTTTCTATCGTCCTACTCTCCGAGGCGCCGGCAACCTCTTCATCTTATATACACTTCATTCCTCTCGCCTTTATTGTCGTTTCTCTCGGCCGATTTCTTGAACCCCCCGCGGGGGTCCCCGCGGGGCCGACGTGGCAATGCACTGATGGCGCTCGGCGTGAGAGACGCTGAATGCAACCGAATAACAGTGTGCGCGACGTCGCGACGCCTCTCGGCAATGTGGCCGCGACGTTAACGCAAACAGACACAGAGATATCGAGAGAGCCACCACTACCAACTCACCAAGCGGAATTGTGTACTATCGATCAGTGGAACAATAATAGATATGGGCTCTTCTTGAATTCCGACCGAGCGAGCAAACTGTCGAAAGTCTCGTGAAAATATCTCTCGCAGTGAGCTGGACGGAAGGAAGATAGAAAGAAAGACTAGAAAAAAAAAAGAAAAAAGATTTTCTCACATTTCTTATTGCAGGAATTGAATGAAATTTATGTATCTTTGATTCTCACAGCTCAAACGTCTGTCGGGTTTGTGAGGAAAAAGTAGGATTGACGTTAGACGCTTTCGCGCGGTTTTACTTATTAGTTTTAGAAATTGGATTAAAATGTTAGTTGTTATCATTAAGAATGAAACTGATCTAGTAAAATTAATGTTTATGCATAAAAATGTCAATGTCGGTGGATTAAATTTCAGAATATTTGTTTTGCAGTTTTCGCCGTGCAGATCCATCGAATCACGTCGAGACAGGAGAGTCTAGGAAATTTACGGAGCGCACGAGACGTGTTCGGGACTCGTGTATACGGATAGGAAGTGAAGTTTCTCTGCCAACATGTCCGGTGTAAAGTTCGGCGCCAAGCGCCGAGCGGCGGGAGCAGCTGTCGATCTTGGCGACGAGCTGCGAGGGATGAGAGACGAGGACGAGGAGCGAGAGGCAGCCGAGGGCGTTCGCATCCGGAACACGACCGCAGGACTGAAAAGGGATGCTTCCTTCTTCAAAGTAAGAAAATAAGTGGCACGCGTGCACTCGTGTTCGACGCTCGAGGACGACGAAAGCCAGTGGCTCTCTTTTCGCTCCTCGTTTATTGATATTACCAAGTAAAACATTCTCTAAATTTTCCAAAATTAAATTCAGCTAAATAATCAAAACTCTTATTGATATCTTATTTTTAATAAAAAGCAATAACGATTAAATATCCACTTGCCCATTAATTGACATTAAAATTAAAATAATTAAATAAAAATCAGCAGAGATTTTATATTAAAAAAATATCAAACTCCATAATTTTATTCTTTTTCTTTCTTTGACAACGTAGCCAATTTCTTTGATGAAAAGTAAATTGCTTCTGGCACTTCTGGTCTGGCGGATGATGAACCCACTGGAAAAAATCTGATCGATAGTTTTTTATTTGCAGAGAAGAAGTTTAATGAGAATCCCTGAGAGATACGGGGCAGCTTCCCCTCCTATGTGCCATGGATATTGGATCTCGAAGATCTGTCGGTCGTTTCTTGGAGCCGGTAGCGCAGCTCCTATGTACAACGAGCGTGTGCAGCGCGAGAACACGACGCCGGGCCGGCAGCATCAGCCACGAGCTATATACATTCGCCGGGGCAGCTGTCGCGTGGCTGCATCGACATCTGCGGACCGGCGGTACCTGCTCCTCATCATCCTCATCAGCCGCCGCTGCTCTGGTGCGTGTGCCAGGCTCTTCCACGACGACGACACAGACGCCTCGTCTCTCCTGAGTATCGCGGCGCATAGCGCAGTCGCGGCCTGCCGTGATTCTCCAGCCGGTTGTCCGCTCGCGAGCAGAAAACGCGCCTGCCGCACCGCGGGGACGTCGAAATTCATGAAGTGCCTTTGCAGACGACCGCGCGCACCTGCCTCGGCGCACGTGTGTCGCTGGTTCGTCGAGATTTTCATTTTGTCGGCAGAATTATTCAGTTTGATCATTATCAAAAGAGCCTCTCGAGTCACTTCAACTCGTGTCAAATAAATAATTTGTGTTCGGAGTTCCTCCGAATTTTTTAACAGCGATCAACGTTGACCTTTTTTTTTGCGATTTTCGACAAGAAGATTTAGATTTATTTTTTAGATCGAAAAGTGCTAAAATCGAGGTTACTTTTTTAATCGCACGTTGCTTCTGATGCCTTAGTCCTTTTTTATAAAATGCTCTGCACGTGGAAGTACAAATTGATGAATAATGTTTTTAATAGTATTTTTTTCTTCTTTTACAGTGGAAAGATCATCCCGGTTGCTCAGATCCGTCTCGACGCAAGGTCGCTGACCCAGCGCGACCTCCTTTGCCTTGGATTCGAAGTCGGCTTATCGATCTTCCACACTGGCCTTTCGATGCCACTTGAATTATGCAAGTTAATAGCAACTCGACCGAAGATAGAAGTGCGCGCGGGGGGCTCGGCTTGGCCGTCGACTCGGGCGATCGTTGAACGTGCCTTGTGTTAGCCGCTGCTGCCGTCTCTGTCTCGCTACGTTTGTCTGTGTTTGACGCGGCGAGTAGATCCACAGTCTGTATACACGTTGTATAGCATTGTATATCTACGGTGTATCTCACGTGCAGACCTGATCTGTGCGCACCTGGCTTCGTGTCCGCTGGAACGAATCCAGGTGCAATTTTGCCGAGGCGTTCGCTCGCCGCTTCTCCTCTACCTGCCGAGATGATTCGCGCCCGACGCGATTCATTCTCCGCGAGGAATTTTCACATAGTTCGCAGCGTCGAATGCCCGTAAAATACCACCATTTTTCTTGCAATCCGAATAAACGCAGTCTGCTTTTTTCAACTCAAATTTAAAAGCAAAAATTCCTGTATATCGCAGGTTGCATAAACGAAAATTCTTATTTTTATAAAAGAAATGGTGATAGTTTTTTTCGTGAAAGAAAATTCATCCAAAATACCGACAATTTTTCGTATTCAAACAAAAATATAAAAATTCGATATCCACATCCTAGATGAAAATTCCAACGAAAAATACCTGAGGAATCCATCGAATTATTAGTATTTCCTTTTTTTTTTGCAATTTCTCTGCACGCGCTTGATTAAAATTCACTGGCGACTGTGTGCACTGAACTCAACGTTAAACGTCAAAAATGTTCGAGTCACAAAGGACAACCGCGCGACTGCCCGGAACGCCAAGTATTTTAATTACGATATGAAGTTCGCGAAGTCGAATCGTGGGCGTGTATAATATACATGTATGTATGTAGGGAGATATATGTGCTGCACGTAGCCCAGCCAGGCGGAGGGCTTTGTGCGCGTAAACGTAGCGCTGATATTGACGCGAGGTGCAGCTTCACAGAAAGTCCCGGGTCGCATAGCGGAGGCGCACAAGCTGGAAACAGATCATGAATAATTGGCGAGCGTATTCCGCGGGGAGTTCGAGCCGAGGCGCGGCAGCGGTAAAATTGCAATTGGCTCGTTCGTGGCGCGTTTATCCTGCCACCGAGGGCGCTGCTCCTGACGACCATCGCTCACCTGCGACATATTATTTCACGTATATAATACACAAACGCATACATATATACATTTATAGCTGCCGACGAAACGACCGACGAGACTGCGAGAGACATCGGGGTGACCACGTGGCGGTCACCGCAAACTGCCACTCGGTAATATTAAATTTTCCGAAAATCTCGTAAAACGCGAAATTTAGAGGTTATGACCGCCGTGCGCAGGTTGTCGTAAAACGACCGCCAGGCGTGGGAAGGTATTCGCGTTGCCTCGATATCCGGTGCCCTATGGTCAATATCACCGGAAATACCTTTACAAAGCTCGGCCACGAAATTGGATTTATAAATCGAATCCCGGCACGAGCGAGTCACGCGACGCGACGCGTCGGCCACTCGCGCTTCAGCGACAACGGAATTTCGGGTGTGTGATTGGCTGACGCTGGTATCGCGTCGTGCGTTTGGAAATTCTCAGACAGGTGGCGCTCGCGTTTCGAACACCTGACGGCGGAGCATTGCTGAGTGAGTTTAAAGTACCATGAGACGTATTATTTTATACGTCCTGCGGGTTCATCGCAAAATTTGGCTGTTTCTCAGAAAAAAAAATGGTTTTTCGCATTTTTCTCCGCAATTTTTTTATTTTTCGGGCAAATGCCAGTGATTTTTGGAATCAGCGAGAAATTTCCCATCAGATAGGGTTTTTAAACTTTGCGAAATCGAAAATTTTTTTTTTTCGCAAAAAACGCAAGGGGTACCCCTTCAAAAAATTTGCGATTTTTGAGGGTCAACTTTTAAAATCTGCAAAAAATCGAAAAATCGAGATATCGCGTTCTGCCTGGCGGCATTCTCTTCGTTGAAAATTTTTCTTTCGAATGGAAAAAGAAAATCCCGATTATATTGATCCAAAGAAAAATTACACCGATTTTAGTAAAGTGCCAAAATTGGGAAGAAGTGAAAAATCGTTTTTCGGGTTTTTCTCCTAATTTTTTTTATTTTTCGGGCAAAAACCGGTCATATTTGGAATCAGCGGGAAATTTCCCATCGGATAGGGTTTTAAAACTTTGTTAAATCGAAATTTTTTTTTTTCGCCAAAAAAAACGGCATGGGCCAACCTCCGTTTGCACGCGCGAGCGCGCATTGCCGTTTCTAGTACACTACAAAACGGCACTTGAGCCCCTCAACGTTTACCCATCTTTTATTCTTCTCGTCTCGTCGCTTATTCTCGTTATCGGGGCCGGATTAATGACCGCGGGCGCTGAAACCGGTGACCGTGAGGAGCTTCATTAAAAAGACGCGAGAAAAGCGAGAAAGAGGGAAAGAGAAGGAGAGACACCTTGGAAGCGGTAAAGAGTCAGGTGGCTGTGAATACGTTGGTTATACGTGCGAAACCAGCGGGTGTATGATATCGCGTGAGGCGTCACGCGTCCTGGCTGCGGCGAATATTTTCTGCCACCTTCGTGTCTCCACGTACACATGTATACATGTACACACATACACACAATAAAAATGCGCATACTGCGCGTGTGTGTTGTCCGCCGGGGGGGAAGTCTGGTGCTTCCGTGCATCGGCGCGAAGTTTCGTCGGCGCGAGGAATTCGGCGAGCATGAGACATTCTCGTCGCGTCGAATTACTCGGGAATGCCGAGGGGTTACCGGTTATAATATGAGCACACGTTTTCGGCCACCTTTCGTCATCGCTCGGTTCAAAGCAATCGGACTGCTTATGATTATTATTAATAAACGTAACATTTTTATTCGATTTAACCGATTATTATTATTATTATTATTAGTATTAGTATTGTTGCTGTTGTTATTATTATTATGTTTATGTTTATAATTTTTATAATTTTTATTATTATATTACAGTAATATTTTTCCGCGTAAAAAATATAACTTATACTAACTGCTGACAATTGCATTTTTCGTCGTTCCAAGTGTTTGGTCATTGGAACGTTACAAACGCAGTTCTGAAGGGCGCATATATAGATATGTACTGAAATAAACATATAGAAATACACGCGCAGAAGGTGAAATCCAGTTCGCGCCGCGCCCATGAACCGACGACTCGAATTTCCATCGGGTCTCGCGCGAAACTCTCCTCGGCGAAGCGGATCGCTCGCGCGTCTCCATCCGCGCTGCGTGTGCCGCTACGAGCGCTCGTCGGTTGCTGCAGCAGCACCGTTCGCCTCGCGTGGCACGCCGAGTGCCACGGCGCAGGGTTTTTGGTTTTCGGTGCGCGAAGCGTAGCGAAAGGGACACCGCACGCAACCTTCGCGCCGCCGGTTCTATCGCCGGCTGGACGAGACCAGTTTTCAAGTGCAGCGCCGCAGCCTCGAGTCGAGCTGCGCCGTGCGGCTGCGCGCGCGCCGAGGAAACCGACCGGCGAGCGCGCTGCGCGCTTATGGGAACAGGTAACGAAACGGCGAGCAAGCTGTGCGCTATGTGTATATAGGTAACCGAAACGACGAGCCCTTTGCGCACTATATGTATATTTATATATATGTATAGGAACTCGTTCCACGTTACCACGCGACGAGACTTCGGAGCGGTGGACAATGGGCGATGGGCTCGCCGGGCACGGGTAGAATGGAAGACAGTGGAAGACAACGGAACTGAACAGAAGGAGAAGAATAAGGAGGAGAACCGTAGGGCGACCCACAGAGCAGACTCCAATTTCATTGATACAGTCCAGCGCGGCGAATCGGAATATTAGAATACCGGGGAAAAAGGGGGAAGATTTTTTATTTATAATGGGTCTACTACATTTTTAATAGTTGCCGTCACATTTTTCAGAGAAATATGTACATAGCGAAACGCGACGACGACGCGGCGCCGGTTTTCATGTGTTACCAACGCGAGACGAGACTTCGGAGCGGTGGACAATGGGCGATGAGATCGCCGGGCACGGGTAGATTGGAAGACAGTGGAAGACAACAGAACTGAACAGAAGGAGAAGAATAAGGAGGAGAACCGTAGGGCAACCCACAGAGCAGACTCCAATTTCATTGATACAGCCCAGCGCGGTGAATCGGAATATTAGAATACTGAGGAAAAAGGGGGAAGATTTTTTTTTTTATAATGGGTCTGCTACATTTTTAATAGTTGCCGTCACATTTTTCAGAGAAATATGTACATAGCGAAACGCGACGACGACAAGGCGCCGGTTTTCATGTGTTACCAACGCGAGACGAGACTTCAGGACGGTGGACAATGGGCGATGGGCTCGCCGGGCACGGGTAGAATGGAAGACAGTGGAAGACAACAGAACTGAACAGAAGGAGAAGAATAAGGAGGAGAACCGTAGGGCAACCCACAGAGCAGACTCCAATTTCATTGATACAGCCCAGCGCGGTGAATCGGAATATTAGAATACCGGGGAAAAAGGGGGTAGATTTTTTTTTTTATAATGGGTCTACTACATTTTTAATAGTTGCCGTCACATTTTTCAGAGAAATATGTACATAGCGAAACGCGACGACGACAAGGCGCCGGTTTTCATGTGTTACCAACGCGAGACGAGACTTCAGGACGGTGGACAATGGGCGATGGGCTCGCCGGACACGGGTAGAATGGAAGACAGTGGAAGACAACGGAACTGAACAGAAGAAGAATAAGGAGGAGAACCGTAGGGCAACCCACAGAGCAGACTCCAATTTCATTGATACAGCCCAGCGCGGTGAATCGGAATATTAGAATACCGGGGAAAAAGGGGGTAGATTTTTTTTTTTATAATGGGTCTACTACATTTTTAATAGTTGCCGTCACATTTTTCAGAGAAATATGTACATAGCGAAACGCGACGACGACAAGGCGCCGGTTTTCATGTGTTACCAACGCGAGACGAGACTTCAGGACGGTGGACAATGGGCGACGGGCTCGCCGGACACGGGCAGAATGCAGGGAATAGAACAGAAGGGGAAAAAGCCGGGGAGGGGGAGGGGGGAGACCCGCCGACCTACAGAGCAGACTCCAGTTTCATTGATACCGCCCAGCGCGGTGAATTGGAATATTAGAATACCGGGAAAAAGGGGTCTCTCCCGTTTTTTTTTCAACTTATTATTATTATAGTCCGTAATATAGTCGAGGATTTCTATATGCATTCAGGGAGAACGTCGAGAGTTTCCGACGGGTATTATTCGACGGTGGATGCACAGTGTATTTTATGTATGTGGAACGTTTTACTTTGGTGGCTTTTGGGCTTATGGAAGCGACAACTGGCGCTTAATATTGAGCCTTCCAATGAAGTTCTCGGGGATCTATACTGGGTAGCAGTGTGTTATGGGCGTTTTATTGCCTTTTGAAGCCCTGAAGATACCATCGGTGTGTTAAGCCTCTGGAAATTGTAATTTTATTTTCAGGGCATTTATTAGTGGATTTTTCTAAAAATAACTTCTGGTCTCTTGATTAATTTTTACCAATTAATAAAGTAAAGTTACCAATCAGTTTTTTTTTTAATTAATTGGTAACTTTACTATGTCGATACATAAAAAAGTAAAAAATAAAAATCGTGCCAATTTCTCCGACATAGCAAATGAAAAAAAAGCAGTGGACATATACATAAATATCGATAGTATCCCTGTCGGCTAATTGTCGACTTCCCGAGAGCAGAAGGTCCACAACGAACCTCTTGTATCGCGTCTCGTCGGAAAACTCCTGCGGATCGATACAATTATCGGTAATTTTTTTTTTTTTCGCGCGGTCTAAGCCGGGCATTGGGGTCAATTTAATCGCAGCGACGGCAGTAATGTTACAAGAGCGATCATTGATAAACTGGTGGCGCGAGGGGGGAGGGGAGGGGGGGGGGGGGGGTGAAGCCCGAGCGTTGAGTGTTACGACTATTCGATCCGGTGAAATTTATGTGATAAGATAAGCCCGGAGAGGCAGCGACACACAGCTCGCTCGTCGCGATCGACGATGGATAATGTCGGTTATCGGTATCTATATAATGTGGCTCCAAATACTCTGGGTCCTTGCCCCTTACCTCCCCCCAATCTGGGGTTTATAACTAGTATTGACGCTCGACAAACTGAGAATAATGGCTTGATCGGCAGAACGATGACCGATAACCAGTTAGTTAACACAGTGAATACTTTCTCGGCCGATAAATCTTCGGATCGTCGGAGGAAGCCAATTAGCCCCTATTGCTCAGCGGGCCAAGCGCGCACAGCGCACGTCGATACCGATCGATCGGTTGGACCCGACCGATCTCTCTCCGTTGGCACGACTGGCGATCGGTTTCTCGGAGAGAACAATCGACAAATTGGTTCTTTACCTCGCGCACGTGGAAATCGTAACGTCGACAATTACATTTTTTTAAATCGTGCGCCAATTAAAAGTTTGACCTTGAGCGTGTGAACCGCATCCAGAAAATATTTTGAAAGACAAATAATCAGAGAGCGCATCATTTTTTCGTACATCCGATAGTTTCAACCGACAAAACTAATCGAATAAAAAAAAATTCAAAAATTAATTTACCTAGGAAAAATAATTGGCGGAAGAATTTATTTAATTCTACCTCCGCCAATTAATTAATTAACTATATCCTGGAACGACTCGATAAAAATCTTCAGTGTCGATGCAGACGAGAAAACGTTTATTTAACGATGATGAATAAATTAATGATCGAGCTCGTTGGTCGACGACTACAATTTTCTTGCGCGAAGAGGAAATGATCGATCCAATGAAGACGCAACGGCGATATTGAAATTAACTTCCGCGAGACGTTCGTCGTGGATTTATATATAGTTATATAGTTGTGTACCTCGAAATTTTCGAGCCGAGGAGGACGCTCTCCCAGCTGTGGCCGCTCGGGCCGCCGTGGCCAACCGGTGGAAAGGCTTCCGGCGCATCGCGCGTCAGGTGGGCGCAGGTGCAGTGCCAACTGTGACGCATGAACGTTCGACTCCTCGCGTTCACCGGCCGCCCACGTTTCATCCGCGCCGACAACAGTTCCCGCAGCCTCTCGTCCATCTCGCCGAATTCGTACATCCGAATCGCCTCTCTCTCTCTTATCACTGCACTCACTGATCGACCAATTGATCAATCGATCGATCGATCAATTAACAACGATAATTCCCTCTTATCCCCAACGAAACAACAACAACAAAATCACAACCAACTGATTCACTCGTCGACACACTCCGAAAATAAATATTACCGATATCAACGATTCCCGATCTCGGTTACCGATTTTCGCTAATTCGCCGCCACTTTGTTTTCCGTAAATCGACCGCGGCAACTATCGTACCGATTTTTTCGTTGCCTGCGCTCATCCGAATTTTCGGCCGATCGGCCGATTTTTCAAAATTTATTTTTATTTATGAATACTTTCGCAAATACGTTTGTCGGAATTTTAAACTAATTAGGCGAACTGGACGCGATCAAAGCTCGTCTCGTTGATTAGCGTAAAACGCGGTTCCCGCCTGTCCGGCGCGGTTCGATTGCCGATTGAGGCGCAATGTAAACAATGGATTCCCGGTGTGCGCGGTGCGCGGAAGAGCGACGAGCCCGCCGTCCGATCGTGCTGTCGTTTCGACGGCGCCCGACGGACTGCACTCGGAATTCCGTGCACAGACCGACCGCGCAACTCCGAGTTCTCTCTCTCTCTCTCTCTCTCTCTCGCCGGGCGCCTCGCTCTCTCCGCTTCTCTCTTTCTCGCTCTATTCACATCGCTCCGTCTCTCTTTCTCCATCGCTCTTTCTCTCTCGCTCTTCGGCTTCGTGTCCTCTTCTCGTTGCTCTGTCTCTCTCGCTCTGCCTGTGCTTCTCTTCCTCTCCGCATCGCTCTATCTCTCTCGCTCTCAGTGTTTCTCTTCGGTGGCTCGTCTCTCTGTCTCTCTCGCTCTCTCTATGCTTCTCGTCCTCTCCGCGTCGCTCTATCTCTCTCACTCCTCAGTGTTTCTGTTCGGTGGTTCATCTCTCTGGCTTTCTCGCTCTCTCTCTATGCTTCTCGTCCTCTCCGCGTCGCTCTGTCTCTCTCGCTCTCTGTGTTTCTGTTCGGCGGCTCGTCTCTCTGTCTCTCTTGCTCTCTTTCTCATCGCGTCGCTCTGTCTCTCTCGCTCTCTTTCTCATAGCGTCGCTCTGTCTCTCTCGCTCTCTTTCTCTTCGCGTCGCTCCATCTCTCTCGCTCTCTATGCTTGTCTTCCACACTGCTTCGCTCTATCTCTCTGTTTCTCTTCTCTGTCGCAGCTCCGCTGCGGGTACCATGCACACCGAGCGAGACTGGCGTCGGTGCAATAGCCACACGGGACGAGCCACGCGATGGCGACTCTCGCCGCACGACGCCGCTGCGATGCCGGTGTATCCTCTCTCGGCGTGTACACGTTTCCTTTTTGCCCCTCACGTGTGGCGGTCGCGCGACACCCGTATTCATGAGCTTTCCAGATATCTCGCGACGCGTCGCGCAAGAGACACGCGAGTAATTGGATTAACCCTGCGCATTCGACAATCTTCTCGGTCTCGTCGCGAAACACGATAATCGAGCGGACACTCGACTCGAAGTCGATTATGAAAATAAATATTGACGGAAACGCCGGCGGCGAGAGGGGGGAGGGGAAGCGCATCGACTAGACACGTAGGTCAGGTGAACTTGGATATTTATAGATGAGAGATACAAGCGGGGATCGATCGGACACGCTTGCGCCTCGACGAGCCTCCGGACTTCTCCTTTTCAATAGGACGTATATATATGTGTGTGTGTGTGCGGATCCACATAAATCACATTGTATGCAGTCTCCGTACGTCTGACAGGCGCATAGGCCACTGCGGATGCAGGTCACTGCGGATAATCGAGGCTCGGAATGGGAGGAATTTTTAATTAAATAAATTAAATAATTTTTAATTAAATAAAATTAAGGTTCTTCTGATGTACAATATGAAATTTGGAAAAATATCGATTTCAGTGACCTTTAAAAACAATGCTCTGAAATTTTTGTTAAAGGTAAAAAAATTGAATTAAAACAAAAATTCCGTGAATTCTTTCCTATTTTTTTCGGACTAAAAAAAAATTGAAGAATTATTTTTAAATGCCTGTCAGTCGAATTTTTTTTAAACGTAAAAAAAATTGAATTCAAAAAAAAAATCAGTGAATTTTTTTCTAATTTTCTTCTGTGTAAAGAAAATTTAAGAAAGAATTATTTTTAAATGCCTGTCAGTCGCAATAATTAAAAAAGGTACAGAGCTGCAAATCAGTTGAAAATACGAATAAATCGTTACCCTCAAATCATTTCTCAACGTTTATTTCCGATCCCGCGTGGCGCGGAGACCTTCAACACTCCGTCCTCGTCTCTCGGGCCCCGCGCGCGCGACAACTTGATTAATTCATAACGCAGTAACTGGTGGTCGATAATCGAGTCGGCCGAAGCTCGTTCGGCGCGCCGGTTGTTGGCCGCCGCGTGTTGCGTCGTTCGCACCTGGGCGACGGACAGCCCCATCTGGCAGTCGTCGTGAGAACCGACGACGACGACGCGGGACGTAAAATCGGTTGGTAATAGAGCGACCTGGCCCCGGGTTTTGCGGCCAGGTGCGCTCGCTCGGACCTTGAGACGAGCGCGGAGGAAGAAGTGAAAGTTCCGCCGGCGCTGCGGCGGATTTGCTCGTCCCGTGGACCGACGACAAATCGCGCGCCGCCGGAGCGCACAGAGTGACGCAACTTTGCGCCGCGGCTAAGAGCTGAGACCTTGGGGCATCCCCGTTTGTCGAGGAGAGAATATTCGGCTTGTCGAGAGTCGCGTGAATCACGCGGACGAACCGACTTAGCCATTTCGGTTAGGATGTTTCAGTTATTGGCCATTGACACGATGCTAATCTTCGGTTAGGTCATATTACCACCGATTTTCGGTCGAGTCGAAGCAACTCAGTCACGATTACTCGTTCGTTGAAAGAGAATTCGAATTTGTCAGGAATCAGATTCAGACTCAGACAAAACTGACGTCTCAGTCATTGGCCATTGGCAGGATGCTAATTAGCATAATGTCGTTTAGATTATATTACCGCAATTTTTTTCTGCCCTCGAAAGCAACGCACAGTCATGATTATTATTATTACTGATTCATGGCCAATGACTGGGACATATCCAGCTTAGTCCCTATTCCGTCGCTCTCGACGCGCCTTAGTTAGATCAACAAAGAGTCTCGATATATATATAGTCAACCGGTATTTTTTTTCTATTTTCTTTTCCTCTCTCCCTGGATCATCTCTGACACACGGTGATTATCAATTGTCTGAGTCGCGAAACGCCCTTTGGACAGGCTTGACTAATTGATCGGTGAATAATGAGGGGGCGGGAGGGTTGGGAGGGAGGCAAAGTTGCAGTAACGCGATCCGATATTCACTGAGCGCTGACGCGCGCGCGTGCGACTGACACTGTTTCCTGGCGTGGAGATTAACACGACCGGACTGGCCGATCTCGTACCGAGCATCGCGGCCAGCGCGAATAACGCAGTCGTCTCGCGATCTCGTTCGGCACGCCGATAGCCCGATAATTGCTCGTCGACGCGAAATTCCGAGCGACTCGGAATAATCGAGCGAGGTCAGCAGCAGCAGCGTCGAACGTCCCCCGGCCGAGCTCTGCGCGACGTGGGAAAAATGGGCCGGGCGCGCGTACCAACAGTCTCAGCGAAATTATACGCGAAACTGGACGCGAGCGGCGATTCGAAGCTCGGCTCAATTAATTATCAAGCGTCTCGAGTCGTCGGTAATTGCTCGCTCGGCGCGAAATTCGAGTGACTCGAAAACTGCGATGCACGGGTAATTCGATCGACGGTTTCGGATCAGCGAAAATGGCGTTGCCGAAAGCATACTGAGAAAATAAAAAATAAAAATAAAAATTTCACCACCAGAACAACGCAAAGTATATAGTGTGACAACATCGTAATTGCAAACCAGACCCGAAATCGGGTCTCGTTAGATATTATCACTGATATAACCGTTTGCTCGAGGACGAGACATTTATTTTCTAAAAATATATGTTGCGCGCATTAAACACTGAAACGCGCCGAAATCGTGTTTTCGTCGCGTCTTACAGAATACATGCAGAGAAAAATATGGGAATAACCTCTATACTCATTTGGCAATTGAGAAACATTCCGGAATTCTGGCGATTTTTCCGATACATTTCCTATACAAATTTATTGTATAGGGTAGAAGGACCAGTTTTGGCCACCTTTGGTCCAGTTGTGGCCACCGACTTCAAAAGGACAGAATTATTTGTATTGTTAAAAAGAAACATCATTATATAGATGATCTTGTTAACTTGTATGAATACGTTCCAAATTTCAACGTAAAAATACAGGAAAACAATAATTTGAAATAAATAATAGTGACAATGGCCACAACTGGTACAGTGGCCACAACCGGTGCATCTACCTTATGTCCACGAGTATTGAAAAAAATTACCGAAAATTCCGGAATGTTTCTCAATTGCCGCACAAGTATAGTGATTTTTCCCATATTTTTCTCTCCGTGTAAACAGAGCCATAAGACACCGCAGCAGGTAGCTGCGTATATGAGGCATTCCACATCAACACGGCCACTTCAAAACCTTAATGTCTTGGATTTTTGTGCAATTGACGTATGCTATAGTACTCTTTGAAACAAAAATATTGACATGTATTAAATTTATGGTGGCATTGATAGGGGTGACATTACAGGAAAATGTGATTTTTGCTTGTTTTTCTCTCTGATTTTATTATATGGAAATAGTGTGTCGGAGCGAAAAATGGCTAGGAACAACTTTTGTTGTGTTTGTCGCAAGGATGACGAAAAAAAATGTTACAAGGCAACATTTTACATTTTTCATGGAAAAAAACCTATTTTAAAAATGGAAATCGATTTTTGGGCAATTATGACATTTTTAAAAAAATCGAAATATTTTTTTTTGGATTCCTCAAATTTTTTTCAAAAGGAATCCGTCTTTTTCCAGATGGAGAAATTCAATCTAAAGGCTCAGCAAAAAAAAGAACGAAAATTGAAAACAAAAATTTAATGCGATATTGAAATAAAAATGTTATATAATGTGAGTGCATTGCTCAATATTTATTTACAAAATATTTGCACCGTCAAGCTATACAATACGTCATGTAAGATTCAAATATTTCAAATCGAAAATGTAGACGAAATTTTCGACCGTCAAGCTATATAATCGTCATGTAAGATTCAAATATTTCAAATCGAAAATTTCGTCTACATTTTCGATTTGAAATATTTGAATCTTACATGACGTATTATATAGCTTGACGGTGCAAATATTTTTGTAAATAAATATTGAGCAATGCACTCGCATTATATAACATTTTTATTTCAATATGGCATTAAATTTTTGTTTTCAATTTTCGTTCTTTTTTTGCTGAGCCTTTAGATTGAATTTCTCCATCTGGAAGAAGACGGATTCCTTTTGAAAAAAGTTTGAGGAATCCAAAAAAAAATATTTCAATTTTTTTAAAAATTTTAGGGTTGAATTTATAAATAAAATTCAACCCTAGAAAATGTAGACGAAATTTTCGATTTGAAATATTTGAATCTTACATGACGTATTATATAGCTTGACGGTGCAAATATTTTGTAAATAAATATTGAGCAATGCACTCACATTATATAACATTTTCTCCCGACTCCACTGAAATAACCCCATTTCGTGTCCGCAACGCGGGCGGAAAATAGCTCATTTTTTACAAATGACTCACGCATGCGAAATACGATTTCATTTCCTCCCTAGGGAGGAAATCGGCTCATTCCTGCCCGGCGGGAGAAATGAAAATCGCATTACGCATGCGAACTTCGCACTCGGTGAAAAGTTGCACTTCCCTCCCTTGTAGCGTAATATACTATTTTATTTCAATATCGCATTAAATTTTTGTTTTCAATTTTCGTTCTTTTTTTTGCTGAGCCTTTAGATTGAATTTCTCCATCTGGAAAAAGACGGATTCCTTTTGAAAAAAGTTTGAGGAATCCAAAAAAAAATATTTCGATTTTTTTAAAAATGTCATAATTGCCCAAAAATCGATTTCCATTTTTAAAATAGGTTTTTTTCCATGAAAAATGTAAAATGTTGCCTTGTAACATTTTTTTTCGTCATCCTTGCGACAAACACAACAAAAGTTGTTCCTAGCCATTTTTCGCTCCGACACACTATTTCCATATAATAAAATCAGAGAGAAAAACAAGCAAAAATCACATTTTCCTGTAATGTCACCCCTATCAATGCCACCATAAATTTAATGCATGTCAAAATTTTTGTTTCAAAGAGTACTATAGCATACGTCAATTGCACAAAAATCCAAGACATTAAGGTTTTGAAGTGGCCGTGTTGATGTGGAATGCCTCATATATATATATAGGTTGGCAGGACCATACGGGCGAATATCGGCGCAGCTCGAGTTGCGGTGACGGCCACCAATCCTCCAGTGTCTCTGTTTTCACGTGGGACGGCGACGCCCGGACGCTCTCGACTCTCGGTCGACTCTCGATGGGCTGGGAGGTGGGAGAGGGGCGGTAGACGCCGCCGTCGACAGCACACGACAACCTTATATGGATGAAAGGTTCGACGCACGTTTTATTATCGCTTCCAACTTGGCAGCAGCAGCAGCGGCGGCAACACCAGCAGCAAGCAGCGTCGACCTCGACGCGCGCTCGACTAGCGGACGTCCATCTCGGCCGCCGCTGCGCGACATCGGGCGGTCCCTATCGGCTCGGCCGATCATTTATTTTTCGACGGCCGCCTCTTGTGTACCCTGTGACCGCTGCTGTCCTGATCCACGCGTCGCGTCCACGTTGGTATTCATATATATATTACGTCGCGCGCTGCGAGGAAAAAGGTCCCCCGTGGGTCATACACGACCGATTTATTTCGCGAAACTTTTGCCCGCGGCTACGTTTTTATCACAGGCACCGCCAGGCGCGCGGAATGACGAAATTGATTTTTTTTTGGTTTTTTGGTTTTTTACGAGGAATCGAGCACTCGGCGTCGGTGCGGTTAGGCAATTCTTGGGGTTCGTCGGAGTGAGACGGAATTGTGGGTATTAATTAAGTTATATCGACGAAAAGATTTTTTTTTTAATTTTGAAAAGAGAGTGAATGTGAATGAATCAATGATTTGCAGGATTTTTAATTACCGGCAGGTTGCATTTGCAACTTAAAAATACAATTTTTTTTATTTTTTTTTTTTCAATTAACTGACGATAGTTAAAAAAAATTGTCGGAAGTAACTGGATACGAGATTGTGTTCGTATTTGTGTTCCACATCACAAAAAAACCGAGCAAAAAATCGATATCTGATTCGCAGCAGCGATCGAGACCGAAATTTCGTATCTCTTCTACAGTCTCCGAAAACCGGTGACCGTCGAAGCGGACGTACCGCGCCGATATAGACAAAAAGTCGCGCGGGATATTTGTTCGAGGATAGAAGAACCGATATTTGTAGAAACCGACGCCGAAATATTTGTCCTACGTGACTGTTCTATATTTTCTTTGTTCACCGCGCGCCCGAGCGTTTACAGTGCGGCAGGAAAAAAACGAGCAGCGCATCGGTGGTATAAAAAGCGCGCGCGGCACACTGGGGTCTAATACACCCGGCGCCCGAGTTTTCAGGTAGCGAAAACCTCGGCGCCTGGGCGGAGGATTCAACGCGTTAAATTCTCATCCGCAGCTTGTCGCGGATATACAGCGTGGAACGTATATGCGCAACGAGACCTCGACATCCACAACCCTCCCCCCCAACCCACCCCACCCACTGGGTTTTCAAATCCGATAAGCGTGCTCCAAATCCCGGGCACACCGAGAACGAGAGCCAGGCGAGAAATCAGGGCCAACCGACCATCGTATCTCCCCCACCCCTCTCGAACATCCTCCCCTCACCCCTCACCCCCCTCATCTCCTACTACCACTGCCACTCCCACCCTCCGTTTTGCCACTTCGTTAAGGCACAGTTAAACTTGGAATTTTCAACGGTTTAATCCGCCATGTAATTGGGAACACGTGGATAAACGAGGTGCACGTTTGCACCTACGTTTTGCATGGCGGTAGTTACATACGGAAGTTCGGGTAAGATGGCTGAAGTAATTTTAACGACTGATAATTCGATTGATTAATTGAGAGTAATTGAAGGGTTTTTTTGTTGGGAAAGAAGCTGGAACTTTTTTCTTTTTTGGGAATTTAGCGAAGGGGCTGGAAAATTGGTGCCTGGGAATTTCAGAGAGAACTGAAGGGACCTTTTGACGAGGAATATTTGATTGGCCAGCGGAGTTAGAGCAAACGGGGCTATTTTCGCTGGTGGAAATTACTGAGAGTCACAAACATCAGAGTGACGGACATTGAGCTCGGAGCCAACCAGGTTCACTCTGCAATTCTGACGACAAAGGACTTTTGATTGTGATGAACTTTCGCGGAAATTTGATTGCTAATCACTTGTCTGTGATTGGACATTTTTCGTGTTTGGCGAAAGAATAAAAGAATTTTCTGCATAAATCCAAAAATGTCACGTCGAAGAGAATTTTTAGAATCCTCTAATTAAAAAAATTGTGTGGGTGGTAATTTGAGCCACATTACGAGTTATTCAACCGGTGCGAAGGATCGATACTCAAAACGCGTCAGTCATCTCGCTTCGGGGCTCAATACACTTCAAATAAGAAAGGACTCCTTTTGCCTCTGATCAAGTTTCACGCAATCACTTTTATCGCCGTGTCCTCGTCGAGGCTCTCGATAAAACTGTCAATAATGACTCAGCCGCGTCGTCAAACGCGAATCCCGGAAACTTCTCGCCCCGCGGCGACGCGATTCCGTGAAAAATCTTCAACGAGACAACGAAGCCGTCGGAGGGAGAACTTCGACGGGGACATTTTTCACGACGCGACTCGTCGTCCCGGGCCATCAATTTTCAACCCCGTGACGAAAATCCGCTCCTTTCCACTTAAGACGCGTC
Source organism: Itoplectis maculator (assembly GCA_964034905.1). NCBI lineage: Eukaryota > Metazoa > Arthropoda > Insecta > Hymenoptera > Ichneumonidae > Itoplectis > Itoplectis maculator. Next base: position 10,662,047 of record OZ035857.1, read on the forward strand.
AAACGGCGACGAAGTTGACGAAGACCAAACGAATACGGTCGATCGTCGGAAAAATTAACACCGAGGAAAATTCTGAAAAAAAAAATAAGATGAAAATTTTCGCGCGGCGAGATTAAAGTTTCGTGAATACAGCGTCGACGTTTCCGAGGGAAGACGAGGAGGGGGAAGGGTCGCAGGGTTTTGTAAGTGGATATATAATATCGCACAACTCGGGCGCGTGGCTTTCGCAGCTTTCAGGCCAACGTATTGCCGCACGAGGCTGACGGCGAAATTTTCGCCCGGAGGAAAATGAGCACGCGAGACATATTTCACTCCCCGAGGCAGTTTTCATCGGCCTCGCGAAATTTTTCTCCTCCTCGGCGCGACTTCTTAACGTGGCTTTTTCGAAATATTTCTCGTCGAGAAGCTCGCCGGGAGTGTCGCACGCGACTCGCCAACGCGAAATCTACATATTCATAGGGCGCAAATGTGCGGCGAAAAATGTTGGCGAAAAAAAAACGTCGCAACGTCCTTTGAATTGGATTAATAAGCCAAATTTGACGCTGGGAATTCGCTTACTGACCATCGACAATTGCGAACAAATTCGCGAATAAAAATCCAAAAGCTTCATAAATTTAATTTTCTGTGAAAACAAATTCGGTTTGCTCAATTTGAAATAAAAAATGTCAAACGCAGACGGCGGAATCTAAAAAAATATAATTTTCTCACCGTAAAAACAAATTAGTTTCGCGACGGTCCCGCGCGATATGAAAATATGTTTTCCATACAATTCCATTTTTCCACCAACGAACAATCGAAAACGGGGAGGAAAAAAAACAAAAAAAAAATACCGAATGGCTTTTTGGGTCATCAGTATGTTTTACAGTCGAATTGATTCTGTCAGACCACTTTGACAAACTCGGATGCAGATAAAACGGAGCGAATAATCAAAAAGTGGCAAAAAAAGTCATTGGAATTTCACTGGACACAACGGTAAAAAAAAGTGATTCGGCACTGAGGAAAAGCAAAAAATAAACAAATAAAACAAAAAAGCGAATATGTCAATAGTATCGAATTTCGAATTTAAAAAAGAGGCATTTACTGAATGCGTCCGACTGGGCTGAGGGACAACGACCGAGGGGACTTCCGTCGAAAGTTGTAAATAGTAATATGCACCGTGACGGGACGCCCGGTGAAAACCTCTATGGAGATACCTGGTAACGTTGACATTGCACTGCAATAGACTGGGTCGACTGTGCGAACCGCAGTGCGCGAAACACGTTCTGCGTTATGTGATATTGCGTAGCCACCAAGTTTCAATGTCCGCGGTATTGTGTATTTATATATACACACACATATATAAATACAGTATATTCCTATATCTGTATATACACGAGTGCTCAAAGGCTTTTGTTATAATAACTGAGCTTTTAGTCGCCGTCACCGAGGCCAACGTACTCGATTTTATGCGCCAAAATCACCGGTGAAACGTCCGCGCGACTCGTAACTTTATTACGTGCACTTCAATGCATTAAAAGCAAACGTCGACGCTTCGGTCGAGTCAGAAGAGATAATGCAAAAAAGGTACTCCAACGAAACGCGTCACCGCGGTGTCGGTCTTTTCAAAGTATTTCGTTAATTTTCGAGCTGTTTCGTTTCTATTGAAACTCAACGATGACACATTGACAGTTAAACGGATGAATGTCGAAATTAAAGTTATTTTTTGTCAATTTTTAGCGACAAATTATGAATTTTTTTAGCTTACAGAAAATATAGAACAAAAAAAAAAATGATTTGATTGAGAAACCTATAAATCAGTGGAGTGAATTAAATCGCCATTCGCGACTCATTGTCAGTCAAGTCGGTCGAACTATGCCGAAGTCGTTTAAAAAGTTTCTTCGTAATCTGCGGTTTTATAATCGGTGCGACGAGTCGACCGGAAAATCTGACGAGCCGCGTCGAGGCTCGTTGGGGGGTGGAAGAGTCGAAAAGTTTTCGCCCGAGATACGCTTTTCGAGCTCGAAGCTCCGCGCGAGCTACGATATCGAAGCTCTGCGTCGCCCCGAGCTACGGCTTTCGGATTCAAGAGGCGTGTAACCCAATGGAGCGAATTCGTAGCTCTCGCGCTACTGTATCTTATGTATGTATGTATGTGCATTACCGAGCGAACTGACGGTATATCGAATGTTACCCACGAGAGGCTGCCGCGCTCCAATGTTCCTGCCCGTGACATGCGTGTAATTGCGCTATTAGTAAGCCGAGGACGCATGGCCTGATCTAATACCAAAACTCGAGTATTGGCGGGGAGGATAATGCCTCGATCGTTTCGCGTTTGTGCGTCGATTAACGAAGTATTGGTTTCCCACGGTGTTAATTCCGACCCCCCGGTGTAAATTCCCCGATTTGCGCCGCGGGTTCGGCGAAAATCAAGCGCGCGCGAGAAACGATCGGCCTATCCCGTGGGAATTCAATTGTATATCTTAACCGCCGCGCCCCCTGCGGTCTCTTCCGTAAATTCTCCGAGTATTTCGAGAGAGAATTAAATTTCCACGCAACACATTGAGCTCCGATTACGATACATCAAATCTATTATCTGTTCTGTTACTGCCAACTTTCTGCATTCGATACTTTTCATTTCGCAGTTGAAACTGTTGCGTCAATTAGCCAGAAAAATTTAATTTTTAATTTTACTTTTAAAGTTTGATATCAATTACAAAATGTTACGTACCAATTTGTGCGTAAAATTTTTGTAATACTTAAAAATTGTATCGCTCTTTTAAAAAGTTCATGAGTAACTAAGTTTCGTAATAAATTTCGTGACCCCGATTTGGGCGGTTTTCGGCCAGGCGGCCAGGTCTACGATTTCCAACAAGCAAAACGACAAATTTCCTTTTTTTTTTTCAAAAGTAACTGAACAAGGATTTTTCAGTTGCGATTTACCCTTTTAAAACTTTATAAGAGCGCAACAGCGCAAAGGTATCTCGGGCACGCGCACCAACGCGTGTGATTAGCCTACTTTATATTATTTTTCTTATAATGAGATTTCTCTCCGCTTCACTTATTAATAATAGCACTCACCTTCCCCCAGGACTGTTGTGCGTGAAGAACGATTTCGGCAGCGACGAGGACCTCTGCTGCGGATTAAGATATCCGTTCTCCGAGGGTGACTCCTCCCTCCTCGCGGGGGCGCTTCCGGGTCTCGACCCAACAGTGTCCTTCGGCGGTTCGTCGAGGGTCTTCAACGATCCCTGCACGGCGTCCTCCATCGGTGTCGAGGCGCCGCTGCTCTTCGGATTCTTCGGGCTCTTCGTCACAGTCCGATCAGACGTCGTGATCCAGATGTCGCTGCTCGACGACGACGAGGTCGTCATCGTCGGCGACAGAACACCGCCGCTCGGCGATCGACCGACTCCGCTCTTTGTCGGAATCGGCGAGACACGTCGATCGACCTGAAGATTCCTGTACTCCCAGTGAGTCGAATGATGATCGCGCTTGTCGAAGCTCCTGTCGACTTCCGTTCCGTTCGGCGACTCCAGCGGCGACCAACGCGACTGCTTCATCGCGCTCTTCGGCACGCGCTCCTCGTCCTTCGTCGATTGACCGTGACTACGATCGCCGCGCTGACGCTGCTTACCGCGAGTCATCGTCATCTCGGCGCTACGATCGTCCATCACGTCGAGCGACGCGGGCGACGAGCACGCGCTGCCGCGGTCGCGCGATGACGAAACGTGATTCGTCGTGTCCGTCGAGACGCGACGATGCGCCGCCGGATAGCTCTGCGATAGTTTCATGAAATTTTGTCCCTGATTGGGCGAGTAAATGGTGTCGCGCTGCGAGCAGTGCGGCCAGAAGTCGCAGGTGCTGCTGTTGCAGCGATTCTTCGCGTCCGAACTGACGCAGAAGTCCGGACAGGTAGAGGGGAGGTTCGCGGTGTTTGGGGTTGTCGCGCCTCGCTGCAGGGTTCTCGGCCTTTTGTTGAATTGTTGCTGCTGCTGCTGCTGCTGTTGCTGTTTTTGCCCGGACGTCGAATTGTTTCCAGAGTTTCCTGTGTTTCCGTGTTGCTGCTGCTGCTGTTGCTGCTGCTGCTGCTGTTGGCGAGGCTGTTTTGCCGAGATGAAGTAGACGTCGTAAGTGCCTTGGCCACCGCGTCGCGTTTGCGTCTCCTGGCCGTCCTCGCGGGTCTCGTAACGACCGGCCAATAGATTTCTCGCTGCCGCACGGCTGCGCGTGCCGTACAGATATTCCGTGACCGCTTCCACCTCGCGCAGCAGCGCTGCGTTCATTGTATCCTCTGTCGATTGCGCCTTTCCTGCAAACACAAATTTAGGAAAACGGGGGGTTTATTTTTTTGGGTCTTTTTAGATTCATTTCTTTTGCATCCTTTTGTCGGATTTTTTTTCGCGTTCGAAGCATTCTTCTGTCTCAATGGAATTTTTATCTGAATTTTCGTTACACACATTTGTATACTTTTTACTTTACTCTCTATTTTTTGTAACATGCAGTGGTTAATGCGAAACCTATGGAAAAATCACTACAGCAGGGCAATAATATATTTCACGCTGTAAAAAAACTCCGTAAAAAAAACTCTGTGTAAAAAAAAGTTTTTCAAAGCCGAATCAGCGAAGAATGAAATTCCCAGACTAAAATAAAATTGTCAATAATTCCCACGGGGAAAACGCGACAGCCGTCTGAATGACGCCCACAAAAAAATCTCAAGTCCCCGAAAACTTTTTCACGAGGAAGCTAATTCTACGGTCCCGGGATTTTTTTTGCTCACCACCCCCGCGTATCAAGTTCGCCGAGTGACGTCGACAAGGGCTCTCTGTGAAGTTCAACAAAAGCTACCACAGAGGCCGCGTTAACCGCGACGAGGTAAAAAACCCCGAGACCGCCCGCCGCGAGTCAGAAATCGCATTAATTCAAGTGAAAGACTCACGATTCGCGAACGGATGTCGCTTTCCCCTGTCCCCACCACCGCCGCCGCCGCCGCGTTCATTGAGAATTTTCACGACCACCCGACTCTGCGAGTCGCTCGACTCTCTCGAGTGTTCCCGCGAGACTTGCTGCGAGTGGCTCGACGAGCCCGGCGAGCGTTTCTCCGGCAATTGAAGGCTCCGCGATCGTCTCACGCGCGCCGAACTCTGAAGCGACTCCGGCGACACCAAAGCATTCCTCGACGAGCTCAACTGCTGCTGCTGCCTACTCTGATTTCCACGTCTGAAGGGATTCGGCGTGGGCGACCTGCCCTGACGATCGGTACTACTGGAACTCGATGACGAGTCCGTCGACGACTCGAACGACAACTGTTTCCCCGCCTCGTTCGAACCCGGCGATCCTCTCGACGCGGCCAACTGACTCTGCCGACCATGACGCGTCTGATGTCGTCCCGACGGCGAGACCCTCTCGATGCTCTGACGATCGCCGGTCGACGCGCCGATTTTCCCAGTCTCCGGCGACGAGTCGTCGCGTCCCTTGGACGTGTTGACGATGACGTTGACGTTGAACGACGAGCTCGGATTGTCGTCCTCGTCGCCGTCCTCGTATCCCTCCACCGACGAGTCCGTGTTTTCCGCGAGACGCGGCATCGTCGAGCGGCTGACGCAACTGTCGAGGCTGCGGAAGCCCATCGAGGACGACGACGACGACGAGGACTCGAGGTAGCGCTGAGCAAATTGGCTTCGTCTCGTGCTCGACGTTTGATCCTCCAGAGACTTGGCCGGCACCAATCGATACTGTCTGTCCTGCTGTCTCGACTGCTGCTGCTGCAACTGCTGCTGCTGTTGCTGCTGCTGCTGCGTCGTTCCACCGGACGAAGCTTGCGAATTTCCTCCAGCATTTTGCTGCCGCGATCTCCCTCGGCTCTTGAACGTGGCCGCGGATTTTCTGCCGATCGCCGAGGGCAACGAGCTCCAGCAACTGTTGGCCTTGGTCAGCGCCAACGACGCAGCAACGGCCGCAGCTGTCGGCGGCGATGGCGGCGGACTGATGACGTCGCTGTCGACGATTGCGTTGGAACGCGGCAAGAACGGCGCTTTTCCGTAGGTCGTCGTGCTGCGACTGAGCCGCGCGCTCGTCGTTCTCTTCGCGACGTCCTGAAACGCCGGTGGAGGTGATATTATCGGCGTTATCGAGGGCGGCGAGCACGACTCGGGGATGCTGTGGGGCGACGTGCAGCCGCTTCCGGCGTCGTAGTCCTGAGCGGCTCGGTGAAGCTTCAGAAAGTCCGGACGATGAGAGTCCAGGGTCATGGCTCGAGTGAAGTCAGGACACTTTCCAGGCTCGCTGTTGCTGCAATGATAGTCGGCGAGTTTTACGGTCGCCCGACGAGGGAGCGGAATCGTTCCTGTGGGTGGTAGAAGAGGGTTTCCACCGACGTCGCGGGTGCCACCGGATCCGATGGCAGAAGGGTTTGTCTCGTAGTTGGAGCGACGATTCTCGTCGAGCGAGCGCTGCTGCACCTGGACCCAACCCGAGCGACCGAGGTAGACGCCGTCGACCTCGCGGTCGCACCATCGCACCGGCGAGAGCTCGCGGCTGCAGTTGCCACTTACGAACAGCTCGCCGGACGTTCCGCCGCTTCCGGAGAGAAATGAATTTGTGGCATCGCGACGACGCGACGATTGGATCGCGCTGTCTTGCTGTTGCTGCTGCTGCTGTTGCTGTTGCTTTGTAGAAGGGGCTGAGGAGCCTCCGGTGCCGGCGATCGATGACGACACCTGGTCGTGACGCTTCAGGCTGGGAATCGAACTGGCGCGCGTGTAGCTGCCGCCACGGCCGATCGAATTGAACGACGACAGCGACTGTTGTAGCTGCTGCTGCTGCTGCTGGTTGCACGGATCCCAGGAATCCGCTGAGGCTGCACCTCTCAGGTGGAGGATCGAAACGTTGGTGGCTCTGAAAAAGAGGATAATTGTGATGTGTCTTCGATTTTAACGATAAAAAAAGTAAATTGTTTTAATTGGGTTTTGGGTTTTAATAATTTAAAAAATTAAATTAGGTCAAACAAGCAGCCTGGTTATTTTAATCAGCTCCAGGAGCGAAAAAGTAAACGTGAATTTCCCGAACAAATTGGAGAAAAAAAAAAAACGTCTAGCCAGTTGCGTGGAGTTGACGGATTGAATTTTCGGCTCTGCTTAGACGTGTGGATCGCCTCTCGACCTTCATCGATTTTGCCGGTAACAAAAAGGCCGCGCATAATTTGAAATTCCGGTGCGAGGGAGCGACGACGATTGCCCTGAGAAGGTACGGCCCACAGAATCCCGTAGAATCGGCAGATAAATCAGCAAATAAATATCCTGGGCACGGACGAGGGTAAGAAAAAAATAGTAAAAAATAAAATAAAAAGGAAGACGTCGTCTCCGGGCTATCGGTAAATCGGTACACAGATCAATCGCGATATTGCGATAGGGGGGAAGGTTATAAACCCCTCGTTCGACTCTTCCGTTCTCCGGCGTGTGTTTACCTTCGCCTAGACATGCTCCTTTTGTCCAGGTGCCGGGTGGATAAGCTCACAACACAGACACAGAGAGAGAGCGCGTTTTATCCGTCGACCGTATCGACGGGGCTCAATACGTCGATCGGCAATTCCCGCAGGTTTCCGAGGTAAATTTCATCGTACCTCGGGCGCCGCATCTCGAGGCACGTATCACAAATATGTACATGGGCGCGGGGGGAGGGGGATATATTCCGCGGCCGGTATACACACCGCGATCGATGGACTCCGACGCTTCGGGAATTAACGAGAGTCTTGGACCAAGGAACACAAACGCCGCGCGTTTCGGCGTTTGCGGCCGTTTACGGCCGATGGCTACGCAACGTGGCTGACACTTTGATGCTTCTTGCACTCAACGCCTGAGAAAATAATTTTTAGACCTTTTATCTTTGAGTTTATTTTTGTTCCGGCGAATGTCCCAATTATACTGTGTTTATACGTAACTACAAGAGTTCAAGAAAAAAATTTGTTTACATTTTTTATTTTGATTAAAAAATATTTAATATTTTGAATTGAGTTTAATCAAAAAATAAAATATTGCTGAATGAATTAAAAACAATTATTAACCGCGTCAGTTGCAGACGCGGGAAGCTCTGTTACACAAATTGGTCCGTCAAAGTTGAAATATCCAAGTGAATTAAAAATCATTTTCCACTGAAATCCTATCGAAAATTCGAATTTCTGATGTTTGAAAAATAGAAGATAATTTCACCGCACACGTGCGTTAAATTTAATCAGCCAAAGAGCAACATCTTCCACAACGCTGGTCTCAATCATTTCAAACACTTCGTTACTCGACGTTCAAAAAATGAACTACACTTTTTTTACTAACTTCTCTGTCACCATTTCTCAGTGGATTTTGTCACGTGGCTTTACGACAATTGGGACACTGCGAAAATTGGTCGAGATCAAAGTTCACTGCCCACATGGAGCTGTTTGGGGGTCGTCGAGTCACGCTGCACAGCCACGAGACACCGAGTTGTTATACACTGAGAAAAGCTCGGAGAAAACGGGGCTCAAACGGGCCAAACAATAAATACTATACTCATTTGAAATATGCTAATACCTTGGAAATAATTATTGGGGCAAAGCCAATTATTCCTACACGTTTGCTAACAATTACTGAAAGTATGACAGAATTTGCTATGTGACATTGTAATCATTTCCAAAAAGCCTAAATAGGTCCTATTTTACAAACAGATTCTATTAATTTTAAGACCCTCGTTTTCTCCGTGTCAGATGCGCGCGCGCGGATTTACCTCTCGGAGCGCAATGAATTCGTGGATGCGACGCTCGCGTTAGAGGCGACGATCTCGGTTGTTTCCGAGGCGGGACTGACCCGACGCGAGGCTGGCTGCGCCGAGGCGGACGAGGTCGAAACGGGTCCTCCGGTGGTGACGCCGCCGACGCCGCCGCCGCCGGCGCCGCCGCCCACGGGACCCCCGGGCCCGAGCGCGTGGCTGCTTCCCCCGTCGGCCTCGCTCGAGTGCTGCCTGCTCGAGGATTGCGACGTTTGCGAGAGCCATCGGCGCGCCACGTTCCGCGGGATTCCTGATCCCGATCCTCCACTTGCCACGGGCTGATGACCCGTCGGGCCTCCGCCCCCACCGCCGCCGCCGCCTCCGCCTCCATCCAACGATGCGCTCTGAAACATACATATTTATATTTAATTTAATATATTTAAATTTTTTAATATATGTATTCGAGGACATTGCCTTAATTTTCGTAGACAATAATTACGTAAAATTTAAATAAAGTTTATACTAGAAAAACATTATTTTGTGTTAAATTTAATTTTTTTATAGGGACACACGACTTGAATTAATTGTTCATTTATTTTGTGCAGTGGACAGGAAAATATCTCGAAGAGATAAAAAGATGGCAAAAGCGCTGGAATAAGCTGGAAATATATGAATGATAAATGAAAAATACATTAATTTTCAACCCCCGGCAATTGTGCGTTAAATTTGCATTCACTGTTTCATCCATAAAAAACACCGCCGAACACCTTTGACAGTGCGTGAACCTCATTTTACAGCGCCATTCGCCCGGCACTCGTCGTCGTCGACGAAAGACGCGGAGGAGGAGGAAGAAGTCGCGAGTGTGTGCTCAGCGCGAGAGACGACGAGGGTGCGTGGGCCGAATCCGCTCTACCGTCGACCTTCGGATATTTCGTTTACTCATTCTCCGCTCGCTTTGCATATTCTATTTGGATCTAACGCGGTCGTTTTCCCGCCTGACGCGCGCGAAGCTCCTTACGCGGAATCCTACAAGATTTACTCGGTTGGGGAATATTATTTGCGATTCGGGATTCGAGTAGACTTTGGTCGATGGGTCGTCAAGTGAATTCGAATATTAATGACGTTACTGGTTTCGTTATTTTGTGAAAATAAGTTATCGAATTATTATTAGTATTATCATTATTCAAATAATAATGGAAACAGTAATAATAGTACTATAAATATACAACGAAGCAACAATGACAATAATAGTAATATAATGGAGTAATAATAATAATAATAATAATAATAATAATAATAATAATATAGTAATAGGAATCGTAATAAAAAAATCTAATATTACAGCTGAAATTGCTTCGCTGTCATTCGTCGCGTTCCCTCTACTCCGTTTACTCGTGTGTGCAGAGTGGAAAACCGAGCGTTTCCACAGCGAGGCAGTTGCTGTAGGCTCGCTACACTAGCGGCTGACGCGGTTGACTATTACTACTGGGATGCGTCGGAGCGTCGGAAGGGAGAGTACGCCGGGCGCTCGACTGTTTCTACTCGGCCGCACGTGCTGCTGCTGCTACTGCTGCCGCCGCTGTTTCTGCTGTAGCTGCTTTACCCAAGCGTCCATTCGACAACTCGACTACTCCACTATTGCCCGCCGCAGCCTCTCGTTTCCCTCTCTCCCTCTCTCGCGCGAGCTCTTTCCACTCATTGTCGCAGTCGTCACATCGCACAATAGACTTTTCTCCACTTGCCACCTTGTCCTTCCACTTTTTCTCACGTTCCAAAGGGCGAAACCAGGGCAGATGGATATTTTACCGGCAATTTCGTTTTTTCACACCGCATTCGACCGAAATGTCAGCGGATTTTTATTTTATATTTAGTTTGAATAAATACATTTTTCTTTCGTAGAAATAATAATAATGAGAAGAAGAAAAAGAATAATAATGATGATAATAATGATGGAATGAAGGTAACAAGATGCGTTTTAAACGTCCCAAGAACCATTCTCAGTGACATTGAATCGCGAGCAAAGCGACAGTCGATCACGAAAAAGTCAGTCCCCGGTCTGTTTGTACTCCCAACCCACTTTTTGCATTCTTTCGCGTTCAACCGCAGCGACGAGGCGCGCGCGACACCGCAGAGCGCGACGACGACGACGCGTGGACGTGTGTGGGGCGCTCAAGGCTGACGCTCAAGATCACATTGCCCCACTCTTCGCGGAGGTTACATTTCGCGCCGGAGATACGACGGAGACGAGAAAGTAAAAGAAAAAGAAAAAAAAAGTTAACATTGGGAAAAAAGTTGGGAATGAAGATGATATCTTGAAAAGAAAAAAGAAAATTTCAAGTCGGTTTTAGTTACTTTCGGACTGACGCGTCGTCGTGTCCTTAAGGCTGAATTCAGAAAGACAGGCAGAAGAATAAAAAATAAAAAAATATGAAAAGTAAATAAAAAAGTTTTGCTGGAGGAAAAAGTTGGAAGCAAAGACCTCAGCAATCGGCAGGTTCAACTGATATGTATATGTATATGTATTTTTTTTGTACGCGTATAATGTATATCTGTATATGTGCCAAGTCGGGGATACAGCGAATGAAAGTTTTATTGGAATATCAACAGTGGAGAATTGCGAGAAGATCCTCTCTCGTCGTATATTTGGCACATATAACCGAACGCCATTCGATGTTCCTATCTCGCGACTCTCTCGGCGCCTCGCGAGCCCGAGCGCCTCGGTGAATAGTATTACGTGAAGAGTCTCATCTCCTCCAGCGACGAGCCTACACGGGGGCGACGAGTGTTAGCCGAACGGTAAATGGGAGTACCGCACGCTCGAGAGATCGACTTCTCCAAATATAGTCAACCACCGGCAACATCGTATGCGTCCAGTGTATATAGCATATGCAGGTACCCTAGTATATATAACGAATAGTCGCGCACATATACAGCGCGGCAGATTGCGTAACAACTTTCTGGATCCAGACCGTCGGTATTTTCACTTGATATAACGCGAGAAGCACTTTATGTTTTGTTACGTACGTAACCGTAGAGTGACCGGGGCCACTCGACCCACCGCCGATAACTCGTCGACCTGTCACTTGAATCCATATTTTTGATCACTTATTCTGCGATGTGATTAAACTTTTTGTCGTTGGTTCGATATTTTTTGCGCTAGAATTTTATTCGCATAAGAATTAATTTAATTGAAAACGATTTATTTGTTGTTGATAAATTATAATGGGACGTTCATTGAAAAAATCATTTTCATTCATTTATTTTATACATTTTAGCAGAATTTTTTATGTTCTGAAAGTAAATTAACGAAAATTCATTATCGCAAATGAATTTTAATAAAAAAAATTAATTTCACGAAATGACACTGCATAAAACTGTATCGCTCTTGACTTGAATTTTTGAGAGGAAAGAGAATTTTGAAAATCTGTATTTTCTCTGAGGTAATATAAAGGGAGTAGCCATAATTGACTGCATTGTGGATATTATCGTGACGTAGGTGGCACACGTTTACTCACATTGTGATGATTGCCGCGAGCGGTGACCCCCGCGTCTTGGAGCGACGAACCCCTCGCATAATGACGACCGAATACCTCGGCGAGTCTTGACCTACCAGAAGCGGAGGGATTAACCACGGACAATACCGCAACGCCGGCGCTCGACTTGCTCTTGTTCGACTGCTGCTGCTGACCGCCGGACGAGCTTTGGCTCGTTAAATTCGGATTGCTGCTCTTGCGCTCGGGAAATACCAAGTGCTCGATGTTCGACGTGTAGCCCGGATCGTTTCGCACGATGTCCTGGAGAGTTATGCGACTGCCCGGGGCTCCGCTATTGCTGGAACACACGAAAAAAGGCATTTTCTCGTCTTGACGATTTAATACAATACACGTGAGAGAAAATGGGTTCAATTTTTTCGCTGCGTTTCGTTTGGGGTCGTTGATGAGAACTATAAATCAAATAAATCGGTAAAAATAGTTTGAAAAGTAAAGCTGACGTTGGAAGTAGAATATAAAAATGAATTATGGAATTTCTGAAAATTTTAATCAGGGAAATTTTTTATTCCAGCGATTTTTCGTATCGATCGTTGCGACAATAAAAATGGTTTCAAAAAAGAAATAAAATTTCCATATATTTTTTATTTTACTCAGGAGACTCCAAATTAAGGGAGAAAACGATTTGCGGTTGAATTGGTTTTGAACTAACATGTCTTTACACACAGATTTATCAGGTCGGCCCTTCGGGGACCTTCTTACGCTCGAAAAGCTTAAGCCGTGGAATTCAAACTCCCGAGCGTTTACGTAAGCTGGAGATCCCACCCGCAAGTTATTGAACCGTGCGTATAGCAGGTAGCCCTGAATAATCCCTGAATAACAAAATGCAATCGAGAGGTTGGTCAAATAATCCTTGAATAACAAAAAACCTCTTTTGAATTTCCGCTTCCTGGTTCATGTATACAAATGCGTAACCCAAACAAGCAATTTTCAGACATGAATTTTTTTACATTCACCCCTCGGTGAATTTTGCAAGGACATCAAACAACCCTTACATGTTTGGCTATAAAACAAACCAGTTTTTCAGAAAAAAAATTCAACCTTATTCCCCAATTAAAAAAATGTTATTCTCAAAAAAATCTGATAGAAAAACTAAAAGCGGATATTCTTAAAATTCACGACATTTGAATTGGCTTTTCGCTCGAAATGAACAGACCAGAATTTTCTTGACATTCCACAGCTTCCAAAAATGTAATAAAAAAAACGAATTTCTCTTTCAAAAAAGTCTACGTGCCCAAAAAAAAACAAGCTCGCAAGTTGGTGGAATAAGTATGTGTGAATGGAATCCAATTTTTTCCACTAGATTGTGTCACGTCGAAAGGGTCCCTCGTTTTTTTGTTTGTTTGTTTTTTTTTCGCGAAGAAGAGACACAGAAGAAGAGACCTTCGCGACGACCTTCCCGGTGCTTAATATTACGAATGCGATGATAGCTTTGAGAGGGACGATGGAAGAGGGGAGAGGACAAAGAGGAGGGAGAGGAAGGGCAGGAATGCGGGAGGAGCTCAGAGGGGACGACAGAAAGCGGTCGGAGAGAAACTGACACGACGAGGGGAAGGCCATTCATCGACGCCACAACGATGACGGTCGGGAACGTCGAAGAAGAATGGGCTTCGGGAACGCGGCCGGTGGAAAGAGAAGAGGGAGGGAGAGGGGGAAACGCGAGGAGCGCTGCCGAGACGGACGGGGGACGAGACGAGTGAAGAGGAAGAGAACGAGGAGGAGATGGAGGGGGGAGGGCGATATCCGTCGTGTCTCCTCGGAGTGGCCCAACCGAGTTCTCGAGACATTGTACCGGCGAAGATACTGAAGATTCCGGAGGCTTCAGTTCACCCAACACTGCCAGGAATCCACGGATCGCTTCCTCTTAATCCTTCCCCTCCCCCCACTTCCCACCCCCCTAGCGGCCTGTCCGGTCTCCCTCTCAATCCTGGTGCAGGTCTCGAAAATTATTCAATCGCCGGTGAGGAGGACACCGAATCGACTCGGCCGCTGATTGCGCGTCGATCGTCGCAGTTGGGATCGACTTTGGGCCAAATTTCCCAAATGCTGAATTTTTAGATCATGCAATGGATTTTTTTTTCCATGGATCCTTTCTACAAACGGAAAGTATTAGACCAGAGGACGGTTTAGTTGGACGGATGTTCGGGCAAAGTAAATCCTCCACGGCATTTGAAAAAAAAAAAAAAAAAAAAAAAAAAAAAAAAAAAAAAAAACCCATTTCGTGGGCTACATTTCCCAAAATATAATCAAATAAATAATAATAATAATCATTTTTATTTCAACCGGCCACCTTTTTCGCCTTCCGGCGTACGACAAAACTGCTCTGTCAGCTGCTTCGCATCTCGACGGTGATTCAATCTGACGGCGAGCCGAAAAATAATTCAACAGTAGCGCCGGGAATCCGTCAACGATGGGACACAAGGGATACTTCTTTCCGGTTTCCCGCCGAGCGATAATCGATTTCGAAATCCCGGCACGCGCGACCCGCGCAGCAGTATCGCGCGCGCTGCGCAAACGTGTCCAACCCGCTCCCTGGTGACTGTGACGAGGGTCGCCGAGGGACATAATAGTATTTCGCGAGTGGAAAGTCTATAACGCGCGTGTATATCGTTCGTATGAGATATTTGCCGGATTTTTCAGGGCATTCGCTCGGCGCAGTCGAATCCCGACAGTTGACATTTCCATGCGTCTCATGTTCAGTGATATGGGTAACGCGTGCCACGTTGAATTTGCATTTCTTATATTGCTTCACAGTCCCGAATAGTCAATGGCCTTGATAAAATTATATTTTCGTAAAATTCAGCGAATAGATTTATTTAAAATAAAATGTCTTTCTTTCAAACGAATTTCACAAAAAATCTGTTCTAATTAAATAAATTCTGTCAAACCGGCCATCGGATTAATTAATTAATTCAAGTGAAACGAATTTTTTCGATTATGCAGCCAAATACGATTAATCGAATCCAACCGAAATTTCCACGCCCGAAATTAAATTTCGTTTAATTAAAGTGTAATTGTTCTCGATCAAAGTATAAAAAAATCATTTTTCCCACTCATCAATGTGTCCAATCGCGTCCCCGATTTTCCAGCCTCTCGTTGATTCCTCGCGCGTCATTCGCGAAAAAAAAGGCGCGCACAATGAGGGAAAATTGCGGAACGCGGGGATCCAGCTGAGGTTTCGACTCGAGGCTTTTGTTATATCGGGGCTCGAGTTAAGCTCGTAAAGAGGGGGGAAAGAAAGGAGAGCGGGTCGGGTCTGCCGAGGTCGGTGAAAGCGTGGAACGAATGATGGAATGCTTAACGTGTTCTCGGGGATGCCAAGTGGAAACTCCAATAGTATAGGAGACGCGGGAGGGGGGGAAAAGTGGAACTGCGGGCGGATCCGTATGAAGAACGGTGTAATGAAGGAGGAAGTACAGTCTATATACTAATGAAGGAAGTACATACAGAGCGGGAGGCAGGGGATGAAAACGAACCTCAGGCTAGAACCCTGGGAAGTTCTCTGACCCCGTCTCTTGCCGCTTCCGCGCCCGGGCTTGATGTTCGTGGCTTCGGCGAGTTGCAGCAGTCGACTGCGATGCTGCCGTAACAGCGGGTCCTCTCTTCGATTCATTCTATCATTCGAGCCTCGATTCCGTTCGCCCCAGAGTTCTGAAAGCAACGCAATCACATTAGGGTCGCAAGCTCATTCCACGGAGTCGGAGCTTCGTATGCAATTATTTGGGTCAGGTGATCGATTCGTGGTTTGTATTTATTTAAATAACTATTTGGGGTACTATTGGATGGAAAACATGATTGGTTTTGACTCATATTTAACGGACGGCGGAAAAAGTGATTTCCTAATTATTATAATTAGTTCAGTCAATTATATTTTCGTAATAATAATTATGGGTAATTACGGGAGTGAAAATACAAAATAGTAATAATTAGATAAAAAGAATTTGAAAACGCGTATCAGTGATAGTAACCAAAATTCTTATAAATAACTGGGACGACTTTTACGTTTGTTCCAAGTTCAAGGAATTCGCAAAAGTGAATTTTTCGTCACTCCTGCACCTCGAGGAGAGTTACGTCGAAAATTCTCAAGCTGACGTCCTCGCGAGAGATAAATCGCGAAAAACATTATTTTCCAGTTGGCTGTCGCGACCTCCCGACTATCCTCGTGTCCCGTTGCTTCTGGAAAATCCGAACCACTATTTCTCGGTTCACCGTCCGGATTAACGTACGAAACGAGTGAGAAAGAAATTCCGGTGATGTATCGCGGCGAGCGGGAAGAGCCTTGGCAAGTGTCCCGAAATTTCGAGTTTGGCACACTGGCGAGCTCGCGGGATACGCGAAGGTGGAGGCTAGAAACAGAATCAGCTAGTCGTAATTTCTATACGAGATCGCGCGCGCGCGGAGAGGAGCGAAGTAGGCCACTCTGGTTCGACTATCCTGCGCTATATTTCGCAATATCACCTACCTAGTCCTATGTGCATACATCGTGGGTATATCTATATACAGTACACGTATTCTGTACGGTCCAATGTAAATACGAGATGATCTACGAAACGTGTCGGTGAGGGAGACTCATGTGGCCGGCGGAGAAAAGTGGACTGGAAAATGTGTGTATCATTGCCATAAACTGTGGGAAGGTTCGGAATACGTGAATGAGGCTCATTGCCAGAAGTACAGTAATTATAACTATAAATAATATCATTCTTTTTTTTTACTCCTTATATAGTGTATATTTATCGTTCAATTATATTTTTTTATTCTTATACGTAACTTTACTCGTTTTACATATTAAAAATAATAATACGAATAATAATAACAATGATATATTGCTATTTTCACTGATTCAGTATCATAAATTTGTTTATAAAAATGACAATGAATATGACTGTGGCTGCAATGATTGAAGCGCCAGATTAAAAAAAAACATGTCACCGTAATTGCAGCAACGAAGGACAGAATTTCTCGTAATTGACACGAGACTCTTCTACCGGTGGCGAAAGATAACTTTTCAGTTCACACGCCATCCGCACAGACCGACCTGGTCTCATCTTCGCGGCCCCGGAGAGCGTGAGAGGATTTTCGCTGCCTCCTTGTGCCGCGCCCCCTTAGTCCATTTCGTTTCACTCGATTGCAGTCGACGCGTCAATATTGGAATTGCTCTGTTCCCGGGGGGTGAAAATGCGCTGCTGCCGGGGCGAGGGCGCCGCGTTGTAGTTGACTGCGTTCGTTCGCACGTTAGTTGGCTGACGGTAACAACGCCGAGGAGCGCGCCGAGAGAGGGGAATAAAAAACGTGAATGAGGAAAAAAAAACGGCGCATAAACGGATGAGCGAACGCGCCTCCAGCCGAAGAGGAGAGAGAGAGGGAAAAAGAGATGCTAAAACGAGGAGCGATAAGAACCAGGCGCATATGCGGAGGTTGGTATGAAAAAAGACAATAAAAATATAAATAAAAATAAAAAACGTCTCAACATCGGAAACATAAAAGCTATTAAAACTCGGTGGGTGCTGAAGCGAAAAAAAAGGCGGATGCGAGAGCTTCCGCCGGCCTCCTACGAGATATTCGCGACGCTTCGATATGTATTTTATTTACGTTTTTCTATCACCTCGCTCCGGGCCCGACGCTGCGGCTCTCGAGAGCCCCGACGGTTCGAAGGAGAACAGGGTCACACACCGTTGAATTTTAGTGCGAGGGGAGAAAAAATGGGAATAATTTACGATACTTTGTCGTTTTCATGATTATTTTTTTGTCGCCGCGAAACAGGGCAGCGGTTTGACCGTCGCGATGAAGTACCGAACACGACTCGGGGAAAAAACAGTATGCGACAATTGTCCATAGTTTCACAAAAAAAGGAACTTTTTTTTATTAAGAAAACAGTAAATACGTATCGAATATGAATGTCGAAATGTAACTGATAAAACATACGCATGCACAGTTTTTTTTTTCTCACCACAAAAGTGTTACTTCCGCCACGCTGGATGGACCAAAAAGGGGCACATTTTTCAATACTCAAAAAAGGTATTAAAATCGACGGGAGATGAGTCCCAAAAAAATAGTGTCGCAAAAGCTTTTGTCAATTTTCGATGAGATGTTCGTGACTATTCCATTTATTTATTTATCTATTTTTCTTTCACTTCGATCGTCGCTGGTCCGTCGAGAGGTTGGCGAGATTCAAGAGGGAGGAGAGTCGCGCACGCGGTCGGTCCATCGTTGCGAGGTCAGAGCGGAGTAGCCGTCACGTTAAAGTACAGAATGTCCGTGTGCGACCCCTGAGCGACGCGCAGTCAAATACAAATCGTTTTCCAATTCCATTCGTGTCCCACCCTTAAAGCCCGAAAATCTTTCCAACCCGGCACACGACCCGGGAATTCGGCGCACGTCCCGTACCCGACGCTCGGGCATTTTTTATTCTCGTAAACGATGAAAGTCTCGTTTGTTGCTTTTCCGAGCTTCGAGGGAGAACGCGTGGCGGCCGTAATTATGCATATTACGTACGTCACGCTGCGACGTAACAGCGACGCGACACGCGACGGGAGTGGCGTCGAGAATGGCTAAGGAGATGCCATGGTATATTGCCAAAAAGGATTGGATGCTTTTTTCTCAGGCAGCTTACGAGATCGTTTTTTTAAATAGCCAATCTACATCGATATTGTATTAAAGTATACACTTCAAAAATGTACATAAAAGTTGAGATTGAGGTAGTAGAAGTAGAGCGGTTTAAAATATCTTACTAATAAATTGACAATAATTGTTGCTCACGAACTTTTGTCACGAAGTTTATCAGAAAAAAAAATCGTTTTTCGCGTTTTTCTCCTCGAATTTTCGATTTTTCGGGCAAACACCTTTCGTTTTTGGAATCAGCGGGAAATTTTCCATCGGATAGGGTTTTTAAACTTGGCGAAATCGAAAAATTTTTTTTTCGCGAAAAACGCAAGGGGTACCCCTTCTATAAATTTGCGATTTTTGAGGGTTAACTTAAAAAATCTGCAAAAAATTGAAAAATCGAGATATCGCGTTCCGTCTGGCGGCATTCTCTTCGTTGAAGAGTTTTCTTTTAAATGCAAAAAGAAAATCCAGATTATATTGATCCAAAGAAAAATTACACCGATTTTAGTAAAGTGCCAAAATTGGGAAAAAGTGAAAAATCTTTTTTCGCGTTTTTCTCCAAATTTTTTTTATTTTTCGGGCAAAAACTGGTCATATTTGGAATCAGCGGGAAATTTCCCATCGGTTAGGGTTTTAAAACTTTGTTAAATCGAAATTTCTTTTTTCGCCGAAAATCGCAAGGTTCTTCCCTACGCTGGCTAACCTCCGACCGCGCGCGTCATTGTTTCTAGTATTTATATAATTTTTACTATACATACGTATCATCGCTCGAACGTGAAATAAAAATCAAATAAAAAAACAATTGTTCGCGGAACGCAATGACAGGTGCACCCAGAATCGTCCGAAGCCGTCCGGTGCGGTTTTCACCTGAAGAGATTGCAAAAGCGTCGGGGGGCTATTCGATGGAAACATGTTGTGTGGATATATGGCCCGAGGGTTGCCGAGTGCGCCCGATGGTTTCGATTGGCTCATCGATGTCGACGGATAGGTGAAAAAAAAACACACACCCTGGGAGTTTACCACCTTGTACTTCGTATAGTATATGAAGCAAGACAAAAAAAAATCCGTCCAGACGGAAGAATCGCAACGTGGAGAAAATGCGCCGAGAGGAAGAAAAACGTGAAAAAAGGACGGAAATGAGAAACCGACAGTGGCACTTAAACCCGATGGTTCCGCAGTACGAGAGCGGCTGCTCCGCCTGTTTCTGCCTTTCGGAAAGCCCCTCGAGCTGTTGTATATATCCGCGTTTTTCCCGGCGTCTGCGTCGCAAGCTCGTCCGGCTGTATAAAATACCGAGCGAGCGGAAACTCGCGGCTGAATCTCGCGCACTCGCATCCGCCGACCGCGCGCGCCGTGTGTCTTGTCCAAGCCAAACGGCGCTGCTGATATGCCGATATCCGGAAACGCGCGCGCGCGCTCGCGATTTGTTTGAAAAGCTTCGTTTCTGTGATTTCCCACCGGAGCGACGCGGCAGAAACGGCGATCGACGCGAGCGCGCGTTTGAATCGCACGCGCGAGCGTAAACCGCCGGCGAACGCGCTCGTTCGACTCGCGTCAGCGATTTCCGTCGACGGTTACTAACCGTCGACTGTTACAGCGACGTCCTGTACGCAAGTTGGGTATATGCGTCGCCCTTAAAAAACCCTTGAAAAAAATCCATCACTTCGACAGTGACGAATTTTTTTTACATTTAGAAAATTGTCAGCAAATTTTCGTTTTTGCAAAGAAGTTTTATTTGATGATATGGCTACACTTTGTTTATACCTGGCGTAATATTTTTGTATCGATTTAACGTTACACCGAAGTGATGGATTTTTTTAGCATTTAGAGAAATGTCAAACAATGTTGTTCGGAAAGAATTTTTATTTGATGATATGGCTACACTTTTTCGTACTTGGCGTTAATATATTCGTGTTGAATTAACCTCACACCGAAAAATATGTTCATTTTACGCGTAATCATCAAACCGAAAATTTTTCTCTAATTCTAATTGGCCCTTCAGATTTCGATATTCGACTTTCGATGTGTCATGTACTTTTTAAGAGAGGATCGAGAGAAGTCGTTCTCTTTCTCGAAAAGCCCTGCAGACTGACGCACAATTTGTCATAAATTTCGTCAGCACCGCCGAGCCCGAGTTCCTCTCGTTCCTTCCGAAAACAGCGAGTGTAACTAATGGTTCGACACTGGACTCCCGAGTTCGCCTCGGCAATTCCCACGTCGTTTGATACTTTTTTCCGATGACCAAGGGATATATAGGAGCCTCGGGTAAGCGATTCGCGCAGAGCACGAACCGGACTTCAACGTCAGACCTTCGCGGACCATCGACTACCGGAAAAAGAAAAAAAAAAAAAAACAACAAAAAAACAACAAGAAAAAAAATCAACGAAAATACGTTTGAACGTGTATCCGTTTGACCCGAGAAACTTTCGTGACACGACGCATAGAGTGAACCCCCTTCAACCCCCTTCTACCCCCTTCAACCTGTCCCCCTTTTCACCCGTTCCTCATCCCCTCATCGAACCCTCTTGTAATATTTTTCTCACAAAGGGCCCAGCAATAAAGCTGAGCGAAGATATTTTTTACAATTCCACTGGGCTTCTCGGGATGGCGGGTGGGGGAGGGAGGGGAGGGGGTGGGCGGGAAAAAAGCGCCAAGTCCTTTGTGCGAATGTGAATATATATGTGAAATTCGCACTGTGTGCGTCCGCGGTTATTCGTGTGCGACGAGTTTGAGCCGACGACCGCAATCAATAAATTCTTACGACCCTCGCAGCTTTCACGTTCTCCCGGGATATCAGCGACTCGCTTTCTCTCTCTCTCTGTCGCTTTCTCTGTCCAAGGACTAGACCTCCCCCCCCCCCTGCCCCCTTAAGCCCACAGCCTTCACGACATCGCGTTTATTTCGATACTATCCACGTGCCACATAGACTATGGGCCTACGGTCCAGTAAAATTCCTGGCGCACTATATATAATACGAAGAAGAAGCGGCGTAATCCACCGATGACAGGGACGGAAATTCCTGGAGGACGTGGAGGATCCAGAGGCGACAGCGAGATCATCGTCGGCAAAATCTATATGAAATATGGGTGCCAGGGAAACTTTTGCTTTTGCTCTCGCTTTCGAAAAGTGTCATTTTGGAAGGAACCAATTGGGGAGCTCTTTAACCGAAGGACGTTCCAGGGATTTATCATTGAATAACCTTTACATCCTCCTTATTGAACACTAGAAACAACGCGCTCGCTTCGCTCGCAGTTTTTTTTTAAAACAAATTTTTTTTTTTTTTTCAAAATCAACAAAAAAAGGGTTGTAACCAGTGTTTTCAGGGGTAGAATGTGCGACTTGAGAACGATGGTATAGGTTAAAAGTCGATATTTTGAAAAAATAAATTTCGTGACCCCGATTTGGGCGGTTTTCGACCCGGCGGCCAGATCTACGATTTCTGACAAACTGATCGGCCAAAAAATTTTTTTTTCAAAATCAACTAAAAAAGGGTTGTAACCATAGTTTTCAGGGGTAGAATATGCGACTTGAGAACGATGGTATAGGTTAAAAGTCGATATTTTGAAAAAATAAATTTCGTGACCCCGATTTGGGCGGTTTTCGGCCCGGCGGCCAGATCTACGATTTCTGACAAACTGTTCGGCCAAAATTTTTTTTTTTTTCAAAATCAACTAAAAAAGAGTTGTAACCATAGTTTTCAGGGGTAGAATATGCGACTTGAGAATGATGGTATAGGTTAAAAGTCGATATTTTGAAAAAATAAATTTCGTGACCCCGGTTTGAGCGGTTTTCGGCCCGGCGGCCAGATCTACAATTTCTGACAAACTGTTCGGCCAAAAATTTTTTTTTTTTCAAAATCAACTAAAAAAGAGTTGTAACCATACTTTTCAGGGGTAGAATATGCGACTTGAGAACGATGGTATAGGTTAAAAGTCGATATTTTGAAAAAATAAATTTCGTGACCCCGATTTGGGCGGTTTTCGGCTGTTGGTTCGAATTTGCCACTCTAAGTTTATCGACCATGACGTAGCATCGTAGACCAATCACAGCCCGAGTTACATTGGCTTCGGTATTTCGATATATTCTTATTATCGATATACCATGTCCTTTTGAAGAGAGGATCGTTACTGTAAATATAAGGTACGCGAGGTATTTTTAATTAATACCATCAACTCGGCGTAAAATCTGGTATTGGGGACTATAAAGTGACGACTATAAATGTTTAATGTGTTCAGGCTATTTCTTTTTATATGTGGAATAACCACAAGATAATTATTTTTACGTCAGGACAACTAAAAAAAAATCGTATCGTGAAATTAGCTGCGGCGAGATTTTTTTAGTAGTCCCAATTGCTAGATTTATGATCTCTACGTCTATAGTACAAATTCCGATTTCTAGCAACGAATCTCGTCCCTAGGGTGTATCCCAAACGTCCGGCATTTTATGTCAATGGTACAAATATGTTTCAGCCCACTTTTCTTCCTGCAGACTTCACATCTATAGCCCTGAAAAATCCCTGGCACTATATTCCGAAAAAGTAGGGTAATCCATAGTTGACAAGGTCGAAATTCCAGAAGGGACGCGTAATATCCCGAGGAGACATCGAGATCATCAAACAATAAACCTGTATCTGTGATATCGCCGGAAAATTCTTATCCCACTCTCGTAAAGTGAAATGTGGGTGAGGATCGATCGTATCGTAGCGGGAACGATTTTTTTTTCGCCTGCACATCAACGCAGGTATTAATCATTCGATAACCCCTCCGGGTATGTTCACAATATTCGTCGGCAAATGCTCGTCATGAAACCCAATACAGTGCAGTCTCGTGTAATCTGAACGAACAATGGGCCGAGCGCCGAGCGAGGGTAGCCCAGAGCGGTTACGCCGGAAGTAATAAATGGTCGGTTACCACGCTTGTACCGCATGTGTGGAGAGCACTTGTAGATGACTCCGATGCTTCGGTGAACTCTGACACAAGTGTGACGGGTCGAGGGGGTTGATTTTTCCGCAAGGAAATGGCAACGAAATAATATTATACAGTCAGTGCAAATTTGATTGACTTGTGAACCCATTGAAATTTATTAGATTCGTCATTTGATAATCACAATTCGTCAGATTTATCAGAATTTAAATTGATTCAGATTCATTTAGCGATATATTGACATTTATAGGGTTTATCCGATTTGGCGCATTTTATTGAGTTGATTTTCAACAATTTCCAAGATTTATCAAAACATTTTTTAACATTCATCAATTGTTGTATGAAAATACACTGAAATTAAATTCTAGGGATGCCTTATTGGGCGTATTAAGGAAAAGAAGATGCAACGATTTCATTCAAGTCTCCCCTCGAGCCGAGCGGGAGACTAATTGCTACTGTACAAATATTAATAATGCATACACGAAGAAAACGGGGGCTTTGTTGCTGGGACCAACGGGATAGGTTAAACGCGCCTCGGGCGGTCCAATTTGGACCGTACCGACAAATTAATTGGTCGCGTCAACGAAATTAATTGCTTGGCAACTGATTTCTTGTTACAACCGATTAAGCTGTTCAACGAAATTAATTACTGGGAGCGGGTTTGATAATTTTGTGGTTCTACGCAACGAAATCTTGCGAGACCAGCATCGTTCTTTCCATGGAGAATTAAAGATTATTTTTCTTATCTACGATATCTGGGATAGGGTAAAGGGCAATAAAAATTGGGTGGACAATAAAATTCATTTATTTTTTTATAAAAGATACAAAATTTACAGCAGAACGAAAATCGAACACAGCGGTTAACATTATACATTCAGACTTAAAAATAAATAGGATTAAGATTAAGATTAAGAAAGTGGGGATGGAATTGCAATGCAGATGTAAAAAAAACTCAGAAGGGCATCTATGAAAAAGTACAAAATAAAATGAAGCAAGAAAATAACTGATCAGGCTCGGACAACGGTGACGCAGCCCTGAATAGGGCCTGACCAGCGCCAAATGTAATGCCTTGGATTTTCTACCAGGGTTGACCCAACCTTGTTGCCTACAAAAATCCCAGCGCATTTATTTTACATAACCCCAGCCGCACTTTCTACAGACTGCAACGGCCTCGTGTTGCAGTTGCAGTGCTTATCCCACACGTGTGTCTGTACGTATGCGCGCGCGCAGCGCGTGCGAAATTCACCGAGGGACGTTTGAAGGTTGCATAAGCCGGACGTCTCGCGCGAAGGGCTGAATAACGCTGGACTGGAGATCCAGCAAAGGTACAGAGTTCGCTTTCTTCCGCGAAGGCGGAGGGTGCATAGGCAATGGGCAGCGGCGACGACGACGACGGTGGTGGCGTCGGTCGAAGCCGCAGCGTCAGCTAGCGTCGACAGAGGACGATGAAAGCTTTGGGATAGACGCGAGAGAGCTAAAGCCAAAGTCGTGTCTGCTAGGAAAAGCCCCGCGCGCGCATCGCGAAAAGCGTCGTCGGAACAAAAGTTTTACACAAAGTTACGTGCAAAAAGAGCCGTGTGCGACGAGCCCGGCTGAAAAGCTCTTGCCACATGCGTCGGGCAACGTTTCGCTTTTTTTTTTTTTTTTTTTTTTTTTTTTTTTTTTTTTTTTTCTTCGTCTTGCAGAGGACACTGGACGTGAGTGTGTTGATCGTCGTGTGGGTAATTTCGGCATGAGGGTTAGGTGAAGGTCAACGTCATTTGTGCTGCTTTCAGTGGGAAAATAAATCGAGGGAAATAGATAAGAACGAATAATAATAGTGATAGTGATAGTGATAGTAAATAATAATAGTGATAGTGGTATAAATGAAATAAAGTGAATTAACAAACTTAGAAATAACAGTAAAAAATTAAATTAACGTAATCTTAATATAGTTAAATGAATATTTTTTTTAGTAAGTGACGATTATATTCCAGAATTGCACAACAATTTGTCCCCCCCAACGTAGACGCGAGAATTGAAGTCATCACGGACAAAGTTGTACACAAAGTTCACGTTATACAAAAAGAGCTGTGCGTGTGCCAACAGTTCGCAATGTTTTGTTTCGTTTCGCCGCGGACAGAGAACGGTCACGTACGTTGACCGTCTCACAGGTCGGTCACGTATGTTGACATTTGTATAGGTCGCTCCTATAGAGCTCAATTTCGACACGAAGGTCACGCGAAGGTCAACAATAATTTTTCTACTCCAACACAGCAAACCAAAATAACGAAGAATGTCTTCGAGATGTTTTCCCAGAGAATAAAAATGATATTTCAGAATCGAACGACATTATTGTTCTCTCCGCAATAGGAAAAGATGCTGAAGCGACAGTGACAACGACAAAGCCAAGTCTGTCGCGAAAAGCTCGGCAAGGCGAAGCCTCGCAGCTGTGACAAAAGTTGACGCAGCCGGTTGAGCCTTCGAGGAGGCCTCAACGTTGCTCTGCCGGAGCCTCAACGTGTCGCGCGACATCCGAGCAGACGGAGCGAAACGCGCGTCGAGGTCGCGGCTCAAAAGCTCTTCGTCGCGTTGGGGATAAGACAAAATGACGGAAAATATATTTCGTCGGGGCCCCCGATAACCCGGCGTCGACTTCCACGGACGAGGATCTCAAGTGTTGCCACGAAATTCGCGCGCTGGAAAATACATTCCACGTCGACGCTGTCGGGATTATTCATAGCGGTGTCTACCAGTTTTCCCAAGAATTAAGGGATATCGAGTGGAGGAGACAAAGAGGGGCGGGGAGGGGGAGAGGGAGAGGGAGACGGAGGATTCTGCTTGTTTTGGATTTGTAGCCACGGCTGACTGCGTCGGTTCGGCTATGAGGAGCAGTGTGCTTAGGCACACACAACGCGGAGCCTCGTTCGTTGACAATTGGGGGTTGACTGGATGGCTGGTTGCGCCCCCGATTTCCGACAGCCCAGACGCTTCCCCCCTCCCCTCTCCCCCTCGCCCTCTGCTCTCTGTGTGTACATAATCCAACCACGAGCAGACGGAATAATACGCCGCGGAATGCGATCGAAATGCAGACTCGAAAATAAATAATATATATTGTGATCGTTGAACCGAATTTATTTGTGAAATTTTTTCTTTTACTTATTGGACACAGTGGTGGAGGCTTCATAAATAGCTAAATTCTGGATCACAAAATATGACGAATAACATCGAAGTCAAAATTTCCATTCGTCGACCGATATCTGAATTAGTGAATTTCCGGTCAGCTGTTTTTTCAGCAAATGCAGAGGTCACTTTAATTTTTTATCTCGTCCATTATGACTGAGGTAAATAAAATATACTTGCGGTGTACGGAGCGACAAAAAATTCGTAAATCCTTCATGTAATACTGTACCCAATTCTTTTGTCATCGAAGTTACATTTATTCCATTCTGCGATATTCCCGGATACCGAAGTAAGCCGTAAGTACAAAAAAATCGATATTATATTCAAAAAGACACACAAATAAATAAATCTTGTCTTGCGAACGCAGCGTCTCCGTATGCATTCACCTATGTACATATCGGAAGCTCCGAGTTGTAAAGTCGGACGTCGCGGGGCTCTTGAGAAAAATTTCGAACTTCAAGCGAGTGGAAGCTGCCACGGCCAACGTCCGACTGCCGACGCGGCAGACGAAATAGCGTAATCTGTATGAAAGTCATACGTGACTCGTTTGTCGATGCGGAGGCGAGCGGGAAAAGTGTATGGGAATCACTCGAGTCGATCTGCGTACTCCGAGTTTTTTTTTTCTCTCCAGAAGTTTTCACGGAAGAGCAAAAAAAGGGGGGTAAAAGGAGAAAAAAAAAAGTTAGAGGAGAAACTGTACTTTCTATTACGGAAGTTTTCATTGCCGGTAACGCAGAGACTCCGAGGCGGCCCCTGCGGGAGGTCACGTGTCCTCCTCTCGGGTTCTACGTACGCCGGAGTTTTTCGAGCTCGAGTAACGCTCGGACGTGGACGACGGGGGAAGAGCGATGTATCCGGGCGTCGGCGAGGTATCGAAGGTTACAAAGTATCCCACGAGTGTCGGGAGCGAAACGAGCTCGGCGGCGCGAAGCTACTACGAAGCCGACTACAAGTGCAACTGGTCGTTGCCAATAAGGCTCGAGGCCTCGAGCCGCTCCAAACGGCTCTAATGCTCTCCAGGTCGATGTACCACCCTCACTTTTCATTTTTTTTTCAACGCTCGACGTAGATAAAAGTGTGAAAAACCGCCCCGTTCAATGGATTTTTCATCGTGGCCCATTTGGATCGGCGATGGGCGCGAGCCCGGATGGGCTACGTGTGTATTCACCGGCGCTGAAAAATCGATTCGGTTACGCTTCGACTGGTTCGTCTAGACTTTTGTTGGCTTCGAAAAAAAAAAAAAAAAAAAAGCCCAAAGGGTTTTGTTTTGAATTTTCCCTTTTATGTTCTGATTGCAGTGGTTTTCGACCAATTACAAGTTTTCGATGGATATGAATTCCTAAAGGGAATATGATGCGAGACTTTGGAAAAAATGTGTAGTAAAAAATTGAATTTCAACACATTTACGACGCCCTCATTTTTTTCAAAGTACTCGACTGATATTAAGAAATATAAAAAATGTAAAAATTAAATTCGCCTGCGCAGGAAAGTTCTTGCACCGAAAAATTCGCGTGATCAATGTTGACGCGACTAAACATTGGGGATTGAAAAATAAAGTACTTTTGCGCTAAATCACCGACTCCGTCGGAATTTTTGCGGCACTGCGCATTAATTCGCCGTTGAATTTAATATGCGGAAAAACTTCCGATACCGGGTCGTTAAATTTCATCCGACTTTTTCCGCGGACATTGGCGGGTCGACGAAGAAGAATAAAAAATGGGAAATGTTTGAGAGTCGACCGAAAAAAAAAGTACGAAAAATGGGTCAACCAATAAAACTGCTCGACCCGAACGTCCAAAAAGGCGTCGGTGCCGCTCTGTCGATATAATTTTCTTCTCACCTCTTTAACCCGGTGCTCCTTCCATACTCTGGTCGCGCGCGTGCTGACCACGTCCATGGCTACCTCGTCGTCGTATCGCGAGGCGTCACGACGTCGCCCCGCGTGACTCTCGTCGCCGTCGTCGTCGTCGTCGTCGTCGTTTCACGAGTCCTGGCGCGTCCTCGTCCACGTCGACGGCGGCCGTTCGAGCTCGCGAGCCACCGCGAAGCCATCAAACGTTGCGCGCTCGTTTCATTTATCGCGTCGATCGATCAACGATCGACGTTGTAGCTTCTGTCCCTGGACATTTTTATTTCTTTCGCCACGCACTGCAAATTTTTACGTTCTCTTGGCGAACTTTTTGTCCCACTTGATGCTCACCATCGCCAATTTATTTTTAAAACTTTTTATTAATTATGGGAAAAAACAAGATTTTTTCTCGTTACTGTTTTCATTTTTTTTTCCTTATTTTATTATGTTTTGTTACTTCTGTACACAATTATTTGTCATTATCCCGGCTCACACGCCAGACGTTATTATTGTTATGTATGTTTTTTTTCATGGGTTCGACTCGTTTTCACTGTCGAATAAACAAATTAAAGCACACTGTAGTCTCAATGTCTGCGATTTTTGTGTTTGTTTTTCGCCTCGTTGAATATATTTCCACATATATTGCCGGATTCTCGGCGTCTAACCGGGGCTGCACACAATGGCCGGTTTATTGTCTCGCGGACGTCGCGGTCATTGATTATTTATTATTCCATCGCGCGGTCAGACACGCATCGGGGGGTTTTTTTTTTTATTGCCGAACTGGAAGAGTAACGCGGATCCGCGAGAGACAACGAGAGCGGAGAGAACCACACCGAGTGGCGGCGGCGGTGCGCATCCCCCGAAGCGTCGGGGCTGGTGCAGATATATCGATAATGTATATACAGCCGTCTATATCTGTCGAATGAAAAAAAAAAAATGACGGCTAAATAAATGTCTGCACATTTCTCATCAGTTCGACACGACCGATGTCTTCGGGGGAGGTGAAAGTTTATCGAACCTCGTTTGCTTTTATTTTTTGACGGGAGGTTGATAAATAAATGAGAGAGAAAAAAAAGAGTAAATAAACACGAATAAACAACAAAGGTAAAAATAATAAATAAACTTTATTGAAAAATATTGTCAGGAAGTGAGAAGCCTGTGACACCTGCTTTACCGATGGATAAAAAAATGACCACTGATCGGTTTAAGTCGTCACTTTTGGTACAGATTCAGTTTAACCCAGTCGCACAAGTATTTTTTTCCCCCTGGTTGCGTATTTCGGATACTTTTCAACCGACGGATATCGGCGAAAAAGTTTTCCCTATATGTGAATTTATTTACTGTTCCTTTTTATCATTTTTTCATACATCAGTAACGTCAGAGCGGACATTCAATGAGGACGGTGCAAATGCACAACAGGCCTCGCGCCGCAAGTGCAACGCTGCGAAGATTCCATTCGGCCCGAAAAGTCGATAATGGAATATCGCCGCGGAATTCCAGTGCGAGTGGGAAAAAAAAACGTGGGACGTCCCGTGTATCGAGAGAGTCGAGCAGACGACGCGGCAGTACGGAATCGCGCAAGTAACGATGTTCCGACAACAGCGCTGCATCGACGTTATATCTTTTTGGCGATACAACACGCCGCGATGGCTTCGGGCCTTTTTGCGCCCGGTGCCCTTCGCGGAATGCAATTAACGGCGGGGTTTAAAAAAAATGAACGAGAAACCGACCGGCATTTTTGTGAAAAATCCATTAAAACTCGGTGAGGCGAATTTATCGCATTTTACTCCCAACAAAATGACCCAATTTCAAAGCCAATAAATCCTAATTAACCGCGTGACAATTTCGCGCGACCGCGAAATGTGCGAATTTTTACCGTCGCCGTCGATGACTCGAGCTAACATTTTTTGCCGTTGTTCTTTATTGGTTTTCCCTTAATTACCATCGAATTGATAATTATACTTTTATTTCGGTGTATTTTAATTTATTTTGGATTTATTTGTCTATTTATTTACTCGGTTATTTGTTTAATTCGAGAAGGGATGAAAACTTTGAGGATAATAAAGTTGAGTGTGAGAGCAGACCGGAAAAATAATTTTTCTTTGAACGTATGATTAATTGTAAGTTGACAGAAATGAGATAAAACGCAGGGTTGTTAATTTCAGTTTTGACTATTTATTTTATTCCGCAAATGCGACGAATTTAGTGGACCAGATGAGGTTTATGGCTGTGTCAATAGCGAGAAGCGTCTGGTCGCAAAGCGAACGAGAGGGGAAAATGAAGGGGCCCCACAATTTCGAAGTCTATGGTCTGGTGCGTGTGCAGCTCGTTAAACGATCCGCTGTACTAACAAACTGCAGTCTCGAGACTCTCGGTTAGGCTCTCCAGAGACCTCGACGACAGGCGCGCGCGTTTCGTGTCGCCGCTCGGCGGTCTCCTCGCTCTTTAGTTTCTACCTGTGATTTTGCACTGAATCCCGTGACGAAATATTTTCTTTGCCTAATTTTGTCTTTTGCTTAATTTTGTCTGTAACGATTTTCCGACAATCATCTCCGGATCCGTAAGATAATTTATAATGACAAAGCAAAAAAAAATGCGTATGGCAAACAGATATTTCTTACCGAATAAAATTTCAGTCAAATAACATTTTAATCGAAAAATGGTATAAAAGGACCTCCATCGATGGCCCATTCATAAATCGAAATCCAAAAATATAATTGAAATTGTTTTCGTAAAATATAATTTAAACAAAAAATCAAAATGCACAGACTCTATTGTTAATGAACTACTTATAGCACTGATATAAAGAATGCAATTATTTTTTCAAAAATTACAGAATACGATTCGACTCAACAATAACGAAATATTTCCCACGTCACGTTCAACGCCCACGAAGCAATTTGTCAAAATGAAATAAACTCTTTTCGCAGTGACGCCGCGTTATAACGACCAGGAGCGAATATTAAGGGGCCCGCAACTTCGAAGTCCGCGGTCCGGTGCGTGTGCGGCTCGTTAAACGATCCGCTGTGCTAACAAACTGCAGTCTCGAGACTCTCCGGAGACCCGCGCGCGTTTCGTGTCACGGTTTCCTCTCTCGTTCGTTTTCCACCTGTGCAGCCCCCCCCCCCCCCCCCCCCCCCCCCGCGTCGGGCGTGCCACCGGGAATTCGCCACTCGGCCCTTACGACTTGGCGAGAGCCGCCAACTCGGGCCAACAATTTCCAGTCGTTAATAACAACGACTCCAACAACGGACCAACATAAGTCGCGTTTAGCTAACGCGTAATTGTTGTTGGCCACGAAGATAAAGCAACTGACAATAGCGAACGGCTGTTCCTCCGTTCGTTATTGTCATCCGGGTTTGACGGCCGCGAGCATCAAGATTTTCTCAACGAGTTCGGCGGCTTAATCCTTCGAGCGTCGCGGCAAGACGAGTTTAAGCTCTCGAGGAGAACGACTATCCGCCGGATTAGCTGTATAAGATTTGTCCAATCAATTTGGGAAGAACGACAAAATGAGGATTCTTTTTTTTCTATTTTTTTAGATGAATACTGAAACACTGGGACATTGTTAAATGAGTATTACAACTTTTGAGCTCTTCGTAGCTTTCGAGCTTTAGGTAACGTCGCGAATTATCCTCAGAGCTTTCGAGCTCTGTTTTAGTGTCTCCTATTTTGGTTCTGTTTTATTTTTAGAAATTTCATAACACTTCGTCGGAATGTTTCCCCGCCCTGCAGTCAACTCGCATGACCTTCCGGTCCCTTCGCCAACGAGGCAAAATATTCGCAGTGTCGATAATTCAAAGCAAAAAAAAATAAAAACATCACGAGCGACGCCGCTATCGTTCACCGAGTTTTTGCGCGTTCACTTTCCGCGCGACGGGAAAAAACCACTTCACACGATAAATTCAGCGAAAAGCCGGGCAGCGTGCAACGCGCAAGCTGCTTGCATTCCGCAGGCAGGAGCTTCGGAAAAACTCCGCTGACAATAAATGCGAAATGTAGCAACGAGGAAAAAAGAATAAAAAAAAATTCCGCGTTTATTTCCGCGTTCGCCGAAATTTAATTAATATACATTCGCAAATTATTCATCGACGAAAATTCCCCATTATTTTATTTATTTATTTTCGTCGCAGTCTCTTCATCGAACAGCCAAATGACGCAGGATTAATTATTTCAACTAAATAAGCAATTTTTTTATGTCCGTGTCAGCAAAGCGTTTGTCACACATTGACGTAAAAATAGTAAAAAAAAATCCAAAGAGTCCGTCGTCGAAGGTGTCGTCCAAGAGAGAGAAAAACAAGAGAGACTGAGAGAGAGGGAAGAAAAAAGTTTCGCGTTTATTTCCGCATTCGCCGAAATTTAATTAATTTACATTCGCAAATTGTTCATCGACGAAAACTCCCCATAATTTTATTTATTTATTTTCGTCGCAGTCTCTTTATGGAAACAGCCAAATGACGCAGGATTTATAATTTCAATTAAATAAGCAAATTTGTTATTTCCGAATCAGCAAAGCGTTTGTCACACATTGACGGAAAAATAGTAAAAAAAAAACCCAAAGGGTCCGTCGCCGAAGGTGCCGTCCAAGAGAGAGAGAAAACAAGAGAGACTGAGGGAGACGGATAGACTGAGAAAACGGTGAGACGAAAAATCCCCATAATTTTATTTATTTATTTTCGTCGCAGTCTCTTTATGGAAACAGCCACATGACGCAGGATTTATAATTTCAATTAAATAAGCAAATTTGTTATTTCCGAATCAGCAAAGCGTTTGTCACACATTGACGGAAAAATAGTAAAAAAAAAAACCCAAAGGGTCCGTCGCCGAAGGTGCCGTCCAACAGAGAAAAAACAAGAAATGCTGAGAGAGAGGGATAGAAAACGGTGGGACGAAAGGGGGGGAGGGTGTGTTCGCGAGAAAAATACGGAAAAACAAAGAAGCGAGTAGTAAGCGTAGCGGGCGAATAGTAGAGGGAAGCAACGTGACCGCGCGCGGAGCCAGCGCAACAGCGGAGCGGCGGCTGCTAGCGGCGGCGACGACGGCGGCGGCGTTGGGGTCGTCGACCGGGTAATCGAAGACTCGATGCCCCGACGGAATTTCCACGTTGCGTCAATTTTTCCCCCAGAACCAAAAAGCTCGCAATCCGCGATACCGATTCCCATCAATTATCCGTCCGTTCTCACTGAACCCAAATGACTAATTAATCAATCACAATCATTCCAGCCCAAAGAACCCGCACATTATTTCCCTTGTTTCGCAAAATCTTTCGTCCCCTCGCCAAAAAAAAAAAAATAACTGCGGAAGCAAAAAAAAAAGCCACTGTCACGAAGGAGAAAAATCAAGCGACGAGAGATTAGAGGGCGCGTCAAGATGGCAAAAAGGAGAAGGAAAAGAGCGCAGCGCGAGGCTTTTGCGCCGCGCGGCGATTCGCAAGGCGGAAAGGCTCAAGCGAAGCGTGCAAAACGCGGCGCGCGAGGCGACGAGCGAGAGGGAAAAAAGCTCTCCGCGATTGTGTGAAGGGCGAAGGGTCGCACGGCGGGGGAGGGGAGAGAAAGGGAGAAAGTGAGCTTCACGCCACTTCATAGCACTAACGTGTGTACGCGGCGAACGCTACTTGCGACGCGAGCAGCTCGAGGGTGGCGAGGAAACCGGGGGGGGGAAGGTGGATGGTAATCCGCCGTGTCGAGGAGGAAACGTAAAAAACGAGTTCACGGGGACGCCGAACAAAAATGAAACCGAGAAAAGAAAACGAGCGAAAAACAAAAAAACAAAGGATTCATTGTAGGCCAACAATGCACTCGAAACGCGGTGTAACTTTCGCACCGCGCGTTCCGCGACATCACAATAACCATCAGTATTTTTCCGGCGGTCAATTTCCTCCGCTCGAACGATCTCTGTTTCCATCGAATCCGTTAATCGCGTTTTTTTTGTTGTACGTCGTTTACAACAAAAGCGACGTTTACACACGGAGGGGAACGAAAAAAAAAGTGATGCACGAGTCTGGTGTGCGAAACGTATTTTTTTTTTTGAGAGAACGGCAAAGGTTTCCGGTCGCTAATGGGTTTTTGCTGGCAGAGCGATATAGTGTCTGAAAAAATTCTTTCGACGAATGTTTATACAGAATCCGCTGCACTCGACGTTTTGTCCTTTATTTTTCGATGTGCAGCGAAGCGCAGTGACGAGGAAAAAAAAACCGAATCATTGTATCACGAGCGGAAATGCATAGGTGTGATAACCGGTTGCACCGGCCGTCGCCGTCGTCGTCTCTCGGCGATACCCGGAATTCGACGGCGTTCGATTTCCCTTCACCAGTTGTTTGTCTCGGCCGCCGTAACTCCGCACGTTTGCGTCTCGCAAAACCGACGGCGCTTGGTAAGTACGGAAAACTCGCGGCTTACACGTCGCTCTCGCCGTTTCGCCGCGCAGAGTACACACCGAGTACGCTGGGAAACGGCCACGCGACGAGATCGAAAAAAAAAATAAAAAAAATAATCCGCCCGCTCGTATTTCTCCTTCCTTCGCACACTTTGCGGCACGTTCGACTCAGTCGATGCACACGCGGATATCAGTGACGAACAAGCGAAGCGAGAAAAAAAAGAGAAAAAAAAGACGCCGTCCCCAGACAATGATATTGTGATTAGCCACAACTTACGTCGAGGGACGAAACAAAAAAAAAATACAAAAAAAAAACAAATAAAGAAGAGGGTAAAGCACGTTACAGCGTCGAGCGAGGAAATTTCGCTAGCCGGGCAGAAAGCCCGAGTCTGAACTGATGAGAGAAAGAGATAGACGGAAATACAGATATATATATATACAGAGAGACGGAGAGCCGACACGGAGCCGACACCGAGCGAGACACACCGAGCGGATGGATGGATATATAACGGCGCGTGGCGGTTACGTTTACGGGCGACGGGTTCGCGTGTCTTTTGGTGTGCCGGTCCGACGCTGACTGCGCCGCGAGAGTTGACTCTCGCGCTCCTCGCCGGTTCGGCTCTCTCGGGCGCTTATCGATTTTTCCGCGCAGCCTCCGCGGCGAGCACCGAGCACAGGAGACGGCGATTCTGGTTTCTCCGTCTCTCTCGGTCTTTCTCTATCTCCACCTCTGTCTCTGTTTCTCTCTCTCTCCTCTCTCTCTCTCTTGCTCTATTTCGCTCTATCTCCCTCTCCCTCACCCTCCGTCTTTCTCTATCTTCGTCGCTTTGTCTATCTCTCTCTCTCTTCCTCCCACTCCTCGCGCGACTCGCTCCCGCCGAGCTTTCCCTCGCTTTCCATCGGTAGACTCGCTGTCGCTCTCATTGGCTCGCGCCGTCTCTCTCCCCCAGCCGGCGGCGTCGGTCTAAGCGTCCTTCCCGCGCTCCGCACTCGCTCGGCGCGTCTCTCGCGGCGCTGGCTACGCGCGCGCCACCCACGCCGCAGCAGCAGCCGCCGCCGCCGCCGCCGCCGCCGGTCGCGCTGCCTTCGAAAACGCAGCGCGAACGCGGAGGGTGCCGCTCGTGTCGTTTGCGCTCTCCGGCCGCCGCATCCGGCATCCTCGTGCGCGTCCTTGTTCGGCCGGCGGCGCGAGGACTCGCTCGGCGTCGTCGTCGCCGTTGTGCGCTCGCGCAACGCGCGCCGCGCGTCCTTGTCCTCCTCGTGCTGCGCATCGCGACCTGTTACTGTGCATGTGTGTGTGTGTGTGTGTGTGGGGGCGAGGATAGAGCGGCCGTTGGTGAGCGGTAGGTGTGTGCGGATGTGCTTTTCTATCGGGTTACAGGTTACACGAGCTGTTGGCGAGAATGCGGTAGGTAAGACGGGGTTTTCTGGGGGGGAGGACGCGTGGGATTTGGGCGACGGTAATGACGATGTGGTGAGATCCTGATTTTTTAATTACATGTTTATGATAATTCTTTGTCTACTTTTTATTTTTAACGTCTACAATTTTTATTTTGCATTATTAGTATTGGTTATTGAATATTTACAACTTGAATTTTGGTTTTCCGGATTTCAGTTGTATTGCCGATTAATGATATGTAATTTTATTATACACAGAGAAATATTAGTAGTTGCGATTACCAATCATTGGTTCGATTTACCAAAATATTGGTTGCAGTTACTAAAATATTGGTAGCTCTGACGAACGATTGGTAATCACAACTATTAATTTTTTTCAATGTATTAATTTAATTTACAGTATGATTTGCCGTTACTTCACAATTTTCACAGAGTTGTGGACGATAAATGTAGGACTCTTTTTGGCAAACGACCTTGGGCCGTAAATAATGATAATACAGTGAGAACCTGATTTTTAGGATCTCACTATAGATCTATACCTATAGACATGTAACCTACAAACCTATAGAGCTCGGAGTTTTTGTTGCGTATAGATGTATAACTATAGATATGCTTTTCCGTCGCATTACAGTTTACACGAGCGGCGGAGACGCGGGGCGCAGCGCGCAAGAAGGTTTTCCGAGAGACGACATCCGTGGCCTTGGCTGGCAATAATGACGAAATAGTGAGCCGAGATTTTTCCGGGTTTTTCGGTGCGGCGAGCGGAGCGAACTATACGAGACACACGCGAAAGACACACGCGCGAGGAGCGAGAAAGAGAGACGGAGAGAGAGAGAGAGAGCAGTGCGGGCGCGGTAACTCGATATTGCTCGGTAGACGACTTTTCAAAGAGAGCGGAAAAGATAGAAACATGTCTTCCCGATCTTTTCGCCATCCCAGATTTTTTCCTTCATTTTTGCTTTTATTTTTGTTTTCGTTGCATTTATTTTTTCCTTTTTTCAGCCTTCAGAGTGTTCCGGGCCAAGGAAAGAGAGTAACGAGTTTTACGTGATGGCGTTGCAACGAGATTTGATGGTGCCCACACGTGGCACCGATCCGGGGTCAGGAAATTGTTGGCAAGTTTTCGGGGAAAGACGCGGAGGGAAAGAGAGCGAGACTCGGTGGAAGGAGGAAGACCCGAGGCTTTCTCGTTTACACGTCGTTTAGTCAATCACGCGCGAATCCAAGTTCTCCGAGGGCCTCGCGAAGAACTCTGACTTTGACGCGCTCGTGCAAGAAGATACTTGTAATCGATAGGTGAGTATCACGAGCAGGATGCGGGAGACCTGTATATTGGCTACGCGAGTTCGACATCAGTTCGCGCGTTGGACGCTATATCGAGACGAGAAAACGCAGTACATCGTACACGAGGAAATTAAATTATTTTGGGCTGGCAAATAGAGCTGAATATTAAGGGAATATTTTTTTATAGAACAGGACAATAAAATTCATTGAATAGGTGACGATTTATTTGTGGAAAATTGTCGTATGGTAAACACTAATATTTTTGCTGGCTTCACAAATTTGATTTGCCTTTTTTTTACTGGGTTAACAAAAATAGTAGACAAGGTAGATAGAAAAACCGTATTCATTTTATTAATTACAAAAATGTGCGCCTATGTGAAATTCTTTATGTCAGTGGTGAACCGCAACTCGCAGGGCACGAAAAATAATAATCTGGAGCCACGTGAGGAATTCGCACCCGCAGTGTTGTTGTGATTCGCATCGCATACCAAAAGGCCCGGCGCGTTATTCCCACTGGAACTAATCTTATAGTCTCTCGGATCTTCCGCCCCGTCGACGAAATCCAGTCCCTCGCGGATTCCGAGCGACCCTTCCGATATTCTTTCACGTACCAAGTCCGAGGATGATTATCCCTTGCTCAAAGTTTCTCAGGAGCCTCTTTTTTCGCCTAAGGTTTAGGAGGAATCGATAGACTCATCTCAGACCACATCACGCTGACAAATATGTCATCTGACCCCGGTCTGGTCGTGTCACTTGGCCCCAGTCTGGGATAGAGAAGCAAATACATCTTGAAATGTTCTTACACATAAAACGTTATTATAGGAATTATAGAAGTTAGTCTATCGTCTTAAACAACGTATTTAATAATTTTATCTGCAATGCGTTCGCAGTCATCAGAGCTTTTCACTTCGTTTGCTTTTGAACTGTGACAATCAACGACGAAGAGCCTGAAGCGTCTATTGTTGCACGATGAGATAATTGTACGTTTCGCACGACTTGGTTGATTCAATTGCTGGTCCCGCCGGACATGTCCTCGCAATTAACGGCATTAACGGTACCGACGTTTCTGCAGAATTTCCGATAAACTGTATTTAGACAAATGGAACGCTCAGACTGACCGTGTCCTAATTACTGATCCACATTCATCGTAAAATTAATTCAAGAAATAGTAAAAATGTTTTTTTTCTTAAAGTTGCAGTAAAAAATTCTCATTGCAAATTTTTTTTCCTTCTTTGCTTTTGCTGTGTAGCATCTCTTATTCTTCATGAACGTACGGAGATGTTAGCTTTGCTTAGCTTGTGCTCGCGCTGCTTCATATTTTCAATTTCTCAGCACGTTTTGTGGCCCCTGGGATTAAAATAGCGGAGGGCCAGGCTGTTAACACAGTACAACGTTGTTCAAACTATACCCGAGAGTCTCAATGTGTGAACGATAGAGGTGATGTACAACCAGGAGTCTCGAGTCTGTGCTTCGCCCGAGAGCATCGATCAATATACGAGGAGCGAATTTTGCACTGTTATAATGCAGGCGTCGGGTTCAAATTCCGTGAGCAGCATGAGCGAAAAATATCGTGAGAATATTTTTACAAAAGGATGAAAATGGCACAACCTTTTTCACTAGAAAATTTCTATTCTACGACATTTTGACATTTCGCACACGTGAGATAAAAATATGATCAAAGCTTTTGGCCTACATACGAAGTTCCACATTTTTCTCAGTTAAAGGAATCGTGAATCTTTCTTTCTCGTCCGGCGGACTGAGTAAAAGGTGTAAAATCCCGGTATACTTATTTCCCCGGTGCCCAGTTGTTTCGTGACGAAATGCCGATGAGAATTTGCCGGGGCTCCGACGACGGGAGAGTGCCGAGCGGTCCGCGTATATACGAGACGTCCGACAACGAACATACCTTATCCACTGGGCCAGTAGTAGTGGAGCAGTGCGCGCCGCCCGGTATACGAGTGGAATAGCGCGAATGTTTCGGTGTGTCCACGAGGACGAAATGTGGGGGTGACTGAAACTGACAGCCAACGCAGACTGCTGTAGCAATTTTTAACAAGACTGTTTCCGCAAATTATACAAGACTTAAAAAAAAATCTTGATCATTATTTTTTTATAAAAGATTTTGTATAAATATATTTTATATATTATATTTAATTGGAATATATCCACCAAATAAAATGTATCATTGTTAATAGCGACGTACGCTATTTTAGTATGGAACCAAAAAATAGCTAACCTCTTTTGTCGGATTGACAGACATTCGCTTCGCTCGCAGTAATGGAAGTTTTAAAAAATGTAAAAAAAAAAGCCGAGCGATGGGATGTGAAATCACGTCCATGCTCTGATTACTTTGTCCACACCGGAAACGAGGAGAGTTATTTTGGCAATTATTTCGGAGAGAACACGTCGACCCTTAAATATTTTTCGCTACTCACAAAGCCCCGACGTGCGGGGGACTCGAGAATCGATCAGCGCCCGCGGCGGTTGACTTTGTGGAAGGTGGAAAATAATGAGGGAGAAAAAATTCGCGAATTTAATAATACCGTTTGGTGCCTACATTTTCAGACCGCGATGTTCCGGCGCTGTAATCCGGCACTTGTAGCCGAGAACCGACGGACCAGAGACAAGAAGTGATATTGAACGTTTTCACTTTTATCCAACGGCGAAGGATCGACCAATTATTTCATAATTCGCCCGGAGGACCGGAAAGAATTGCGCTCTCGGCGGAGCGTCGAGGGAATTACACTTTGAGGCCGAAGTTTGGCCAGACAATTTAATTCGAGCGCGGCAACTCTCGAATTGGGCCTAAGCTGATATTTAACGCTGGAAGGGGGAGCGAACCGCAGACTTGTTCACGAGCGAACACGAGAGTTGTTCGAAACGCGTGAAAGTGTCAGGAGTGGCAAGCGGCGAACGCAGAGGGATGGTCTACATTCGAATAAAACTGTATTTACAATTCGTTTCAATTTAAATAAGTACGAATAATTCTCAATCAAATCCTATAATTGAAATATTGATTATTTTTTTATTTTTTCTCTTTGATCTGCAAAATATTAATTACACTTACATTCGCACAGTTATTGAAATTGATAAAACATTTTCAATAGCCACGAATAATTTTCGATTAAAAACAGCAATTACATTTTTCTATGATTCATAACAAGTTTTCTTTGTACGAGGAAATATAAAAAATTGAAGTCAATATTTTAAATAACCTGGAATAATTTTTTACGGAGAGATTAGAAACATTTTCTTGGATAATGTTTTTATTTTAAACCTTTGATTCACGCATTTAATTACTATAAATATTTTCAACACAGCTTCTCACGAATATGTAAATGTAAATTAATATTGGAATATTGCCACGTAGATGGGTCACGACGTCCTTCACTCACTGAGGCTTATCTGCCGGGCCGAACTCTCCGCACTCTGGAATGAAAGGGGTGCCGGGGTAACCGTATCGGGTGGGTATTAGCGTGTGAAAGCTTTGATACGCGAATCGCTTCTGACATGCATGCAACCGAAATTCGCCATTTTCGAGATGATTTCATCATACGCCATTTATCATAGCGCGAGGCGCGATTAGTGGCAACACTATAAGCGTATTAACCCGGCAACCCTGCCAACTAGAGTTTTCGCAAAATTTTAGCAAACTTTGAAGGTTAAAACGAAATTCAAAAGGTAGTTTTAGTGGAAAGAGGTAATCGCATTATAGGCATTCCAAAAGCGTCTACATTGTTGGTTAGTTGCAAATTCATTTGATCTCAAAACTGTAGTGATCATTTAGATTTCTTGCGATGAAACTGAAATGTTATTTATTTCTTGTTCGGAATTATTATATTTATTATTGTTTTACGTTGCACTTGTCGATTTATCAACGCAAAACGTTTGTGAATCTTGCGCGACGCAGAAAATTAATCGTAATAAATGTGATATTAAAAAAAAACTTAAGAGCCTCCGGGTTAAACGACCCCCTAAAGTTGAACTACGTTTTCGCGAAAATAGGTAATCGGATTAAGGATTCGCGGAAGCGCCTATATTT
The DNA here is from genome assembly GCA_964034905.1 of Itoplectis maculator. Classification (NCBI taxonomy): domain Eukaryota; kingdom Metazoa; phylum Arthropoda; class Insecta; order Hymenoptera; family Ichneumonidae; genus Itoplectis; species Itoplectis maculator. The sequence goes on from OZ035857.1 coordinate 10,703,942, forward strand.
CGCGAGGCGAAATTCCGCGGCTACCCGCCCAAAGTGAAATGTGTTTCGGGATGAAGAGCGGAAGGGCTGAAGAGGGAGGGCAAAAAAGGAGGTAAAATAAAACAAATTAACTGCGTCGCAACATGAAAGGGAGCGAATCCAATTCCGAGCGTTCATTTGAAATTAACTGAATAATTAAATTACATCCACGTTCAAATATTTCTTTGCCGTGGAGGAGGACGAAATTCAATGATACAAAAGTGTTGACGCAATAAGAGTTAAATTATTTTATTCAACTCTAATGTAAAAAAATACTGGTTTAACCTTTTTTTAGTTGATTAAAAAAAATTATATCTGACGTTACTTTCAAATTTACCAAGGACAACCAATATAATTTAACAATCTATAAACATTCTGTAAGGTTAAACATAATATACAAGTATAAGGTAAAATAACGTTTTTCTAAATAATAAAATAAAAATTTTAAAGTTTGATGTAAAAGTAATGCCGAACATGTGTTCATGTGACAAATATCGGGCGAATTTTTCCAGGTCATTCGTCAACCGCGTCAGCGTTTCATTTCATTCGGTGCCGAAGCTCGGTGCGCACGAGGAACAAAAGGGACAGTAATACCAGGCCGCCACGGATGTGACTCCCGGTTGGTTCGTCGTCGTTCGTTCCAGGCCCCAGAGAACATTGAAATCGTCGGCAAACACTCGTCAGGCTCGGAAATCTCAAGAAGCCGAGGAACGATCCAGCAAAGTGGCTCTACATCGGCGGCCTTTCAAGCGCTCTGGAGCCACCGCCGCCTCCGATCGGTGGTACCAGTCCTTCAACGTCAAGGTCCTCCGGGCGGACGCGCTCGCTCTCCAATCTACAGACGTTTCCCTCTTTCGCCAGAGATAACGAGTGAGAAAGAGCTCTCGCTTCCTCTGTCTTCGTTCTGCAAAATGAGGGGATTAATTTTTTGAACTTCGAGCCCGGAGTTTCAATTCAGGCTTCTATAGCCCTGAAATTGGGGCAATACTAGTTGTCAATTCAATTTATGGAAATTAAAACGAAATTTCATAATCCAGATTCTGATACATTTTAGATGTCTATTTCTATAAAATTAGAATCAAATTTCACAGTCATCTAGGTATCTCAAGTTGTACAGAAATTTTATTTGTATACTAGTAATGAACTATAAGTGATACACTAAGTGACAGGGAAGTTTCAAATACGTGGTTGACTAATTCTGAATTACTATCCTAAATTTAACGTATTTGATAAAAAAGGAACCAATTTCCCAGAAACACAAGTTTTTGATAGCTATACCTAACGAGTTTTGTATGTCCTCAGCTGTCGGAGTTGTCAACGCATCAGCGTTGAAAGTTTATCACACGTTGATTCGTGAATCTTGCACGACATGCACAGGGCGTAATAAATCATAGTGCGATAGTAGGCAGGTAAATTCCGAGGGTGGAGAATGATTTATTAAAGCGACGGCAGAGAGTGCACTGCAACAAGGCAGCAGCAGAGGCAGCAGCGGCAGCTGCTGCTGCACACAAAAGGGTAGCAGGAGTTTCCACGTTGGGTAGGGCTTCGTTAAGGACCTCCGCGCACTCTTATCCTGCACTCGCCTTGCCTCGTGAGTACCTCAGCCTCGTCGCTCGGTGCCTCTCGCCTTCTCTCTCTCGTTACGTCATGAATTTACATGTAACCCACTCGTCGACAGCCGGTGTTGTACTTCGTCCTGCACGAAACTACCCGGCACCCGTGAGCTTTTTTTCTTCTTTAGCTCCTGGCCGCTTTTTTCCCCTCGGTGAAACCCGTAAAGGAAATCAGGGAAAAAATGAGACAAGTGAGGAAATAGAGAAGCAAATCAACGTACACGGAAAAAAAAAAAGATTTTCAACTTGACGCATTCCAAAGCTCCAAAATTATTTACGAATTACGACTCATCAATGTATTGCAGTAGTAATTTACTGTTATAATAATTTATTGTATTAGCCAATCATTGTAATAGTATTTTTTGCCCTGATTATTCCGCAGAAGCCGAGAAGAACTGTTTTCATGAAATTTCGAACGCGCTCCCCGTAGACACCGCAATTTTCTCTTTCTTTTATTGGCCGAGGCTTCTGTACATCCGAACGCGGCGCCGCGGACGCTGATAACGCTAATTAAGGAAGGAGAAACGCGCGCCGAGCGAAAAGGGTCGGCAGAAACGATAACGAGCATTTGTCGACTGCTTGGGTGCCACTTGGTATTCGAGATGGGGAAGCAACGACGTCGGGAGAGCCGATTTAGCGTGGCACGTAGGAAAGTCAGCCACTGGTACTTAGGCACCTGCTACCCTCGCCCCCCCCCCCCCCCCTCCCCACTCATCCCCCCTTCGCCGCCTCTTCTCCCTTCTGACATCGCGAGCCGCAAACACGTGCAACGTCAACGCAAAGATTTTGTCATGGTGTTTAGTAGGCGTATAGCCATTTATCTCTGTTCATATACTCGCGACGATAAAGTGGCTCGAGGGTATAACAAGCCCGCGCGACACTAAACCGGTGATGATATTCTTTAATTTTTTTTTACGACTCCTGATATTTGCACGATAATACTCCCGCTAAGCACTGCGGCTTTTTTACCCAACGCCGAATCTAACGCGAAATTCAAAACGTTTTGTATCTCTCGTTTGCGCTGAGAGATATCCAAAAGCGTGGGGGGAGCGAGAGATAAATTAATAAATCTCACTGCCAGGGAAAACAAATGTTCCAGAATTAAATATTTACAGATTTACTGAGGAATTACTCGCGTCAATGTCATTTTTTATTGCAGCTCTCCGCGTTCCTTGGAATTTTGGATTAATTTTTATCTCATTTCCTTATACATTTTTGTTGTTGTTAATCCAGATCGTTTGACATTTAAAAAACGTTGAGGCCAAAAGCGTATAATCCGCCTTAAACCGATCGACGCCTCGTGCGCTCGTCAGGCGACGCTACTGCAGCGCGATATTAAAAGGCGACCGTTGCAGGGCGCGATAATAATGATTTTGATAACCCGGCGTGTAAGTCCCGTAATATCCGAACGATTAACTCGCGGAAATTCCGCGTCGTTTATATGTTTCGTAATATGCGTATAAATGGGAAAAACACGCGTGGAGATTGAAATGTCGCGGAGGCGGAGAGATCGCAAACGGTCATTGAATTACGAGCGCTGCCGCTGAAAATTCATGAGACGGATGTATGCGCTGCCCCATGCATTTGGATGACACTGGTGATAGCCTCGAAGCGGCGGCGCGCATGTAGGTGCAGGACGAGGTGGCGAGCGTGGCAGTTATCAGGGCTTGCGGGGATTAAATCCAACGGAGAAGCGTAGAACGTAGATGCTACGGTTCTCCCGGTGGCTATTAAATTGTGTGTGCTGTGCACGGGCCGTTCCACGCCAAATTCACTGGGTCATTCATGTTACCTTTAAAATTCATTTTTTTCTGAGTTACCAAAAAAAATCAGTACACATCAGTACACATTATTTTTATTTTTTAGATCTTGTCGCAGAAGTTGAAAAAAAAATGATTATCTTTAATTTTCATATTATTATTATTAATAAAAATAGTAATTCTAGTTTCAGGTCCATTTTCTTAAATGTCAAATATTTTTATCCAGTGAAAATATACTCCATAAAAAATGAGCGTGAATTATCTTTCCTCGCATCAATCTCCGCGTGAGAAAAAACATTTGAAAAAATAAAATAAATACACTAGGTGACCCCCGACGACTTGGCCTGGAATGCGCCGTGCACAGAGTCGCCGGCGCCTACGCCTACAAATTCAGTTGGCTACGGTATTGCTCGAAGACGAGCTAAGTTTGGCGTAATGAGGAGACATCGATCGCCAGGAGAGTCGCGCGCGTCTCGTCGCGCGCTACCGTCCGCCAATCTATCTATCCGTCTCCTCCCGAGGCGCCGCGCGAGAGACTCCGTCACTGCAAAATTCAATCCAAGATCTCGTGGGGATCCGCCTCGCGTAAGACACGGCCGAGGCGCAACGACAAGATGAACGAACGAGCGGAACGCGAGCGTTAGGTAGGCATCAGGCAAGTGCAAGGCGGGATGTGTACGAAGGAGACGGAGCGGCCTCGGGGACTTATCGATCGACCCGCACATTCCCCGGTGCACCTGCCAAACAAGTAGCGCAACTGACGATCGCACGACCGGCGATTCGCTTGTAAATGACACCGAACGAGGAGGGATCCCAGACTGCCAATGACTGGCCGAATGAAGCGCGCTTAATTAGTTACAACACCGGTTCAAAATATGCGAATGCAGCAAAGCTAAAAAAATGCGTATAGGACTGAGACTGAAATTTATGGAGTCGAGAATTTAATAGTGAACATTTAAAAAAAAAAAATCGCGTTAAAAAATGTAATGTCATCTGAAATTATTTGTGTTCATTTTTTTTTTTAATGGTAATAATTTTGCCGCTTTTTTATCATTACGCGTATACGAATATTAATTTTAGGTAATCAGCTATAAATTAAGACAGAAACGAAATGCAGTTTTATTCACAAGGCTGAAGAAACGATACATTAATTAATTAACAGTAACTGATAATAATAATTAGAGGCCTAAGGAGTAACCGCGTCGCAACGTTGGTATATTTCCCAGTGCGCATTTCACCGCTATTCTACTTTGATAGATTAGGCCTTGAGAGACTTCGGTGCCTCCCCCCTCCCCTTCCCTCAACCTTCCTGTGCCGCGCTCCTCATCATCATTTCCCACGCTCCCGAATAATACAAGTTATTCGGTAGCGAGGATCCCAAGTACTTTTGGAAATCTTCACCGCGATCCAGCCCCAACTTCCGGCGCGGCGAAAACTGGGTCGAATCCTTTAGCCCCGGCGGTGAATAAGAGATTGCAGAACTTGTACTCGTCGCGGAGCGCGAAGACGCAACTGCGACTTGAACTATGGACCCGACTCCCGATTGATCGACGACACGAAGCTGCGGGAGCTGCAATTCCAGGAATTGATTTATTGACTGCGGATTAAATTTTGAAAAATAAATAATAAAAAAACATAAATTGAAAAAATTATGTTCGTGCCCCACAGAAAAAAATTAAGTTTTAGTAACTTGACTTAGGGTGAAGCTGCACAAAATAATTGATTAATCGACTGCCTGTTAAAAACATAAAAGTATACAATAAAAAAACATGATGTTCGAAACACACAGTGAAAAAATTAATTCCCTTAACTACAAAGCGTCCTGAGACGAAGCTGCAAAGCTGCGAGCCTCAACTTCAGCAGCATTAACGACCAGTCAGCCATTAAATGAAGCAGCCTCCGAGTTTCGACGAAGTTGAAGAACGTAAAGTTTGTGATAAAGGTATCTCCGAACACCGGTGATGCAAGTTTTCCGCCTGGCAGACATTCTCATATTTCTCGAGTGACCTTGAAACGTGTCCCCTCGAGCTTTGGCTGATTTAGTCATGGGGGCCGGAGTTTTCAATTCAATTCGAAGGCACCGAAGGCCGAGGGGACCGCGAGTGTCCGCCATAAAACCGGGTCAGATGGCTTCGGATACGCGGGACGAGCGAAAAGTCTGCCGAAAATTAAATTTACAACAAGACGACAGCCGTCGACATAACTGACGCCAAATTGATGGATAATTCTCGTCCCGGTGAGCAACATACAAACGCGTGCAATCAATTAATTACTACGTAATTGATAATCGATAATCTCCGTTAATCCGTGCGATGCGGTAATGACGAACCATTGGAATATATTCGCGGGATTATTGTCGCTCTCGATTACTCAACCAACTTTTACAATTCCATCCGAAAGGTTCACACAATCCGTTCATTCGATGCGTATTATTGAAATTCGTCATTCAGACTTTCACTCTCGGCTGAGAACCATGATAACATTTTTTTTCCTTTTTTTAAATGACTGGCAAAATTAGGCACAATACGCAATTAGCAACTTCCTAAAAAATGTACAATTTTCTCATGCGGATCACAGATGACCTCGTAAAAAATAAATGATAAGGTCCAATAGCCCGGAGGTCAGTTAATTATCTCACCTGCGCCAATTGGTGCTAAATATTTCACTAATTCGCCGACTAACGACATCGATTTGTCATTTAATACAAACAGCAAAACATTTCAATGTTCCAAAAATATATTCCTTATCAAACAAATTAAAATTTGAGCTCAGGTTCGTCCCATTTATCTTGGTCGCCGCTTTCGAGTCGACCGCCGCACAAGCGACGTATCTATATACAAGCCCAGGTCTCCTCCTGCTCCAGGATCAACAAATATCAAATAACTCAGCATCCAACTCGCGTTCGTTATGCTACGAATCGGAGGATCAAGAGGTTCGAAAATCGAGCGATCGACAGTTTGCGATGCAGAGGGAGAGGCGCATCATTGCGGCGAAGGTCGCGGCAGGCGATTGTGTTACCTCGGGTTGGTTACGAGACGCCCGGTCCAAGGCCCCGAGCAGCGTCGAAAAGCTCTGCGGAAACCCGGTCAGCGCAGGACGCGTGCACCGTGTGCGAGTGCACGCGGCAGGGGATGACTACCCCCTCCCCCCCCCCCCCCTTTACCACCACCCGCTGCCGTCCCCTCGACCCCCGCGAGGAGCAGCCAGCTGGGCTGCTGGGTATCGCGGGGGCCAGACCCTGGCCCGGGTCAACGCGGATAAGCCCACCGCGCGCGCTCGGATGACCCATTTCACGAGACTGCTTCCGGATTCGATGCTCGTTTGGCCCTGTGCGAGCGGCCACGAAGAGAGAGAGGGAAAGGGAAGGGAGAAGGAAAAGAGGGAGAGGGGAGAGAGAAGGGAGAAGGAAAAGAGGGGGAGGGAGAAGGATCGGCCTTCGAGCTCGGCTACCGGGCGACCGCGAGGTTCAATGTCGAAAGGTGAAAGCTCAATGTCGAACCCCAACGTCGGTCGGTCTCGCGCGACCGACTTTTCTCTCGCAGCTTTTTCACGCGCGAGACCCTCGACGCGCGATGCACTTATCGCGCACAGACACACTTCACACTTCGACGTGTCGGAGCGCGAAGAACACGACGCGTTAATAGTCGCGGCGAGAAAATGGCACCTGCGCGATGGTAATCGTCCTTTTGTCGCGCGCAGACTTTGGTAACCGGCGCACGACGAGGCGCGCGCGGTTTGCTGGGCGCGGGAAAAAAAGGCAGAGGAACCTAATAGCGGATGGTGGTGAAATATAGGTCGTGGGGGGAGAGAGGGGGAAAGGTTTATTGTGACAAGATAATCCGATTCTGGGTGTGTATGAGGTTGGTGTATTTTAAATGCAAAGGTGGGTTTTATGAGGGATACCAGAATTAGGTAATGTTTTTATTTTTTTATTTTTATTTATTTTATTTATGAAATAATGAAAGGGTCAAATTAGTATTTTTAACGTGTAAATATTTGACTCAAAGCTGATGAAGGTTTAATTTTTTCTTTTCGTGGAATTTTTTAGTAGTACAATAAAATACGGTTCATTATATTTATAGGCAGCTTGTTAGTAATGAAACAAAATAACGATCATTCTACTTCTGTCGCGAAAACAAAAGCAAACAAGCGCGGAGAAAGCCATTAATTATTGTGCACATAATTGCGACATTCATAAATAACAACTATAACGAAGATTATTCTGTTTTAATTACTCTAGTTTTACGCGTGAATTCGTGAAATAAATTAACGCAACGTACTCTCGGAAATTCATTAAATTAGTCGCACAAAACTGGATAAACCGCGCCGGTCATAGACGAGCAAGAAAATGGCCACAATCGCCAATTAGCATTTCCTCGACTCGCGCGAAATCGACGCGCAACGAAATAATTGATCTTTCGACCAGACATGGTAATTGATTGCGAAATTCTCGACGCACAGTTTCGCAGTTGACATTCGGCTTAGGCATAATTGCTAATCGTAATTGACGCGCCGACGTCTGAAATTAGTAATTAATGGTTTACCGGTACAATTAATTGGTTAATAATTAATTCAGTTGTGACGCAACTGGCGTTAAATCAAACAATGTGTGTGTGTGTGTGCGGATAAAAAAAACCGCGGAAACTGGGACAACTAAGGTCAAAAGTCAATTCGCATTGATTACGTCGGTGTTGACATGTTTGCATCGATTCCAGCGGCATTGAGCGACAGTCTAAATTGAATTTCTCAATTTCAACGTTTCCTGCTCACAGAACTCTCGACGAGCGGTCGCGTCACAGTCAATTCTGTTTGGTCACATTCCCTATATGGGGGGTATGAGGATTGATGACGAATTATATAGCGATCAATCGAAGCACGTGCGTGCGCACGTTTTTCATTTTTAATCATTGTGTTATTTATAAAAATTTGATTTATAATTTAAAAAAAATGTAGCCAACGACTATAATTAAGTGAAAAACTTTTTTTTTAAATTTAGGTCGTCTATGAAGTAGTGCAGTCTAACTATGCCACTTTTTCAAAAGAAATAATAAATTCACGTAATACACGTAATTCATTAAGAATAAAGTAAATCAAACGAACCCACAAAATAAAACGGTGTAATTCAGAAAACCCAGGAAAAGACAGCATATTTCAAAAATCCGAATTTTCATCCCTCAAACTACCCCCGACTCACATCGACTCGACCCGGGAGATTAAAACGTCAGTCGAAACCCGCCGCGGGGCCCCGGAGAAATTTTTCTTCCTCGTGGTTTTTTTCCTCCCCGGCCGCGAGAATAACAATTAGTCGGAACGAAGTTTTTCATAGTTTATTTTTTTCCTCTTTCTTTTTTTTTTTTTTTCTTTATTCTTTTTTTTCCCTCTTCTCCCGAGCGGTCGTTAAGCGGCCCTCGGGACAGAGCGTAATCCTATCGCGCGAAATGAAGGGGGATGAGCAAAACGAATTATCCCCGCTTCTCGCTTTTTTTCTCTCTGTCTCTTCTCCGAGCTCGTCGAGCTATTTTTCTCTTCCTCTCGCACCGAGAGTCCCGGGACATTAACGCGAAAAAGGTTGTGTAAGTGCTGTATCAAGTACAATATCCGAAAGTAGGTTAAATATACGAGAATAAACGGGCTAATATAGTCGGATGTACCGGTCGGGCCGGTTCATTGCAGCCGCGCGGCTGAGGCTGAGCCACCGGGCGGCCCGTGCGCGGAAACTCGCGAGCGTCGGGCGTTTTCCACCCTCCGCGAGCGTCGTACGTCGTTCGTCGAGCGTGCACTAACCGCAAATTTGCTCAAACCCGGTTTAACTGCGCAAAATAATACCGACGGCGAGAGACCCGCGCCGACATACTGAATTTGCCCGCGCAAACGCGAGAGCCCGGCGCATTTTCCACGCGTATATAGAAGACCCTTGGGCTCGCTAATCAGAAAAAAAAAGGCCGATAAAAAAAAAGCCGGGAAAAAAAAACGTCCGGTTTAAATTTTTTCATCGGCAATTTCTTTCCTAGATTCACACACTAAATTTTCCCGCGGAAACCTGAGATCCCGGCGAGCAGACGTGCGTTTTGCACGCACATATATAGAAGACTCTTGGGCTCGCTTATCAGGAAAAAGAAGCCGATAAAAAAATAGCCGGGGAAAAAAAACGTCCGGTTTAAGTTTTTTCATCGGCAATTTTTTTTCTAGATTCACACACTGAATTTTCCCGTGGAAACCTGAGATCCCGGCGAGCAGACGTGCGTTTTGCACGCACATATATAGAAGACCATTGGGCTCGCCTATCAGGAGAAAGAAGCCGACAAAAAAATAGCCGGGAAAAAAAACGTGCATTTTAAATTTTGTCATCGGCTTTTTTTTATGTATTCACATAATGAATTTTCCCGCAGACAGCCGGGATCGACCAGACGAGCATTTTGCACGCGCGTATGGCAGACTTTTGGGTGCTTTCGAACGAAAGCGTCCAACTGATGAAAATCATGCGATGTTCAATTATGCATTAACCGTCGAAACCGTCGGATATCGAATCATTGCCGGGGCAATTTATTCGAAATAATTAATCCACGCTATGTCGGTGCGTGTGTGGCTGTGTGTGTGATTTTGCCGGGAATTGTTAATAAACGAAATTGAAAACAATTATACACGTTGAAAGGTGCGCGCGCGCGCGCTCTCGTTGTCGATAGTTGGGTTTTGTTTTGCGATGGGGAGAGTGTGCGGTATAATTAGGTTTGAACATTTATGGGCAAAATTATTGGCCACAAGTCGGTCGGGTTTTGCGGGAAAAGATTTTTTTGCTCCTCATTTTGTTATAGATTGAACTGACCGAATGTTGGCAACATTGTGGCTGTAATTGTGCGATTGAAATTATGTTATTTTGAATATTTGTTTTCGAGAATTTTTGTTGTCAATTCGAATCTCTATATTTTGGCAAAGATATTGCCGATCGAAAAATAGCTTTTGTATATTTTACTCTAAGAGATAAGCAGACGATTCCGCGTGTTTTCTCTCCGAATTCCAATGTACGACGTGTCAAAACCCATCCACGAAAAAGTCGAAGATTTATTTCACCTAATACCCCGGAAACCGATGGAATCGCCCACAAAAAAAGCAAACAAGAGTAAAATTGACCTCCTTATCCGAAACTAAGTCACGAAAGCGGGCCATAAAATCCCCAAACTTTGGCCGCGGAATCTCGTGTGTTTGGGCTATAAAAATTTAGCGTCGATTTCATTTCGCCGCATCGAACGCCACACAGAGAGTCTCGCACATGCTTCGTACATAGCGAAACGTTTGCACATAGCGAAGCGGAGGCACGTCGAAGTTGTCGAAGCCACTCGAGTTTCGAAACCCTTTCAAAACAGACCCACAAAAATGTTATACACGTTATCGGTTTCATTTTGTTCCAAAAAAATATTTTTCAATAATATCTCATCCCTCTTTTAAAAAGTTCATGAGTAACGGAAAGCATTGTTAGCATACTATTCGGGCTGTGATTGGCTGGGACTCTTAGATCGAGTCTAAGTTCATTTTTCCTTGATAACTTTGAAAGACCTGTCAAATATCGTATTCTTTTTAATCCACTAAAAAAAGGTTGTAACCAGTGTTTTCAGGGGTAGAATATGCAACTTGAAAACGATGGTATAGGTTAAAAGTCGATATTTTGAAAAAATAAATTTCGTGACCCCGATTTAGGCGGTTTTCGGCCCGGCGGCCAGATCTACGATTTCCGACGAACTGTTCGGCCAAAAAATTTTTTTTTTCAAAATCAACTAAAAAAAGGTTGTAACCAGTGTTTTCAGGGGTAGAATATGCGACTTGAGAACGATGGTATAGGTTAAAAGTCGATATTTTGAAAAAATAAATTTCGTGACCCCGATTTGGGCGGTTTTCGGCCCGGCGGCCAGATCTACGATTTCTGACAAACTGTTCGGCCAAAAAATTTTTTTTTCAAAATCAACTAAAAAAGGGTTGTAACCAGTGTTTTCAGGGGTAGAATATGCGACTTGAGAACGATGGCATAGATTAAAAGTCGATATTTTGAAAAAATAAATTTCGTGACCCCGATTTGGGCGGTTTTCGGCCCGGCGGCCAGATCTACGATTTCTGACAAGCAAAACGACAAATTTCTAATCTAAGCAGAGCAGTAAAGAAAAATATTTTCCAGATTTAATCAACCCACTCTGTTCCATATTTTTTCTCTTCAAATTCAAATGTGCGTGTTAAAATCCACCCAAAATCTGCTGGCTCTAAAAAATAAAAATAAAACCCCAAAACAAGAGCATAAAATCGATGTCCTCATCCGAAACTGACTCGCAAAGTGGCCGCATTTACTCGTGGCGAGTTCCGGGGGAGGGTGGTTGTAAAAATTTAGCGCCGGTTTCATGTCGCAACCGGCACCGGATACCACTGCGACGAGTATTCCGCGTGCTCAACGCACACACAGCGAAGTGGAGAATCGTGGAAGTTGTTGTTGCTACTCCGAGTGGGTTAGGTATATGTATAGAGTGAGAGAGAGAGCAGCTCGGTGGCGGCGCCGTCTCGCCGGCTCGCACAAACCCAGCGGCGCGGCCGAGAGTCCCGCCTGTCGATATAACGTTTTATTCAATTGCGCCCTATCGGATTTTCTGAGTTCCACCGCGGTGTTGGGTCGGTTATACCAGTCGCGTATCGTCGTCTCTACCCGCTCGGTACAACCCGACGCCGGAAGTGTACGTGATGCTGCTGCTGCTGCTGCGCTCGAAGCGGGTGCGTCTGTCACACGGTTATTACTATCGACGGAGTGAGACGGAGAGAGTGGAGAAAGGAAGAGAACGAAAGACCAAGAGAGAAGGCGACAAAGGAGAGGGAAAGAGTAAAAGCTAAAGAGAATAAGAGAAAAGCAGAGAGAGAGAGAGAGAGAGAAAGAGCAAATACTTAGGAAAGAGACAAAAAACTTAAGATAGGACAGAGAGAGAGAGACAGAGATAAGCGACTGTCACGCGGTTGTTACTATCGACGAAGTGAGACGAAGAGACTGCAAAAAGAAAGAGAAAGAAAGATCAACAGAGAAGAAGAGAGCGGAAGATGGAAGGAGTAGGCGAAAAAGGGAGAACGAGGGAAAGCTAAGAAAAGAGAGAAGGAGAGAGTAAATACTAAAGACAGAGAACAAACTTGATAGAAGAGACAGAGAAAGAGATAAGCGACTGTCACTCGGTTGTTACTATCAGCCAAGAAACAGCCAACGGTGACTGTAGCTATTTCACGGAATACCGAAGAGCAAATGTCTACAGTGACGCTTTGACTCCAGGCCAAACGCTGGTATCTCCTCTATTCCGCCCTTACCGCCCCCCTTTTTCCACTCCACGCACTTTCCGCGTCTGCACACTGCCTGTCGCGGCCAACGACTGAACCGCTGGGGCTGGTTGCGTGTCCCGAGGCGCGCAGTTTGCGTCGTCGACGTTGCCGGCGCGCATTGTGACTCTCATACTGATTAGAGCAGCAGCAACAGCAGCAGCAGCCCCGTTCGAAGCGCGAGCAGAGGGCTGCACGGTGCGCGCGAGTGTTTACAATGCGGCGCGACACGGTGCGAGCTATGCGGTGCCATTGCTATTACGTTTCCCGTATATATATTCGCGTCTGCCGCAGTCGCGAAACCGGCAACAGGCAAGAATGGCTCCCGACGTTGCAGAACGCGGCACAGACGGTGCGGGACGAAAAATATATCGGTGTGTGTTGACTGTATAGTATAACCGGTGCGCACGACGCTTCGCTCTCGCGATTATTGAACTCGGGTGGAAGGGGAGGGGGGAGGGAGTGAGAAGCCTTAGCGATATACTTGCACGTCGGATTCGCCATTGGCGAAAGACGGGCGAGTGAATTGATTGAGACGCGCGCGAGGTTGGCGCTTTTGGGGGGGGGAGAGACGGACGGACAGATGGACAGACAGACACATTGACTGACAGACGGAAGGACGGAAGGTGGAAGGGAGAGACTGGTGGACAGAAAGACAGATGGACGGACGGACGGGTGGAAAGAAGGAAGGAAGGACAGAGAGACAGACAGGCGGAAGTTCAGACAGACAGACGGAAGGACAGACAGACAGACAGACAGGCAGACAGACAGACAGACAGATGGACGGACGGACAGATGGACAAACAGAAGGAAAGATAGACAGCCGGATTGATGCCCAAACAGAAGGACAGGCGGAAGGACGGATAGACAAGCAGAATGACAGACAGAAAGACAGGCAAGAAAGGGTTTACGACGAAACACGAAAACGAAATAGTTTTCCTATTCCTCGTGCGAAGGTACTCTCTTCCTTCATTCGAAAGTCGAAACCTTATAGCCTGCCATAATCGAAAAAGCCTTCAAGCGACAGACCTACATCCGCATCCAGTGGCAATGTACTACGTCCATATTTTAGTCATTATGCGTTCACCTTGCCGCAAACCCGATACCGCTGAATACAGGCAACGCGCACATGTCTTCCGCCACAATCTTATTACGTCTGTAACGAACAGACGCACTGTCACAAGGCGAACAATTGAAATACGGGCGAAGGATGCGTGAAGCTGCTTTACAGGACCCGCATTAGCTCTCACGCCGCATGAACCACGCGCAGCAAATGTGCAGCACAATGCATCGCAGCACGATAACCACGAGCAAAGGTGGCGAGTACCATTCCTCGAATCGATTCGCACCGAGCACTTTAGGTCTTCTTGCGATTCTAACAAAGATCGTGGGTCTCAATGGCCAACCACGAACTCTGCAAGGGTCGGAACATTTCTTAAGATGCACCAAAACATATTGCGCCGAGTTCTAAGAAGAGAAAGAAAAAAATTAGGCTGCTGGGTCTGGAGCTCCGGAAAAGGGAGAAGCCGCGAGCGGGAAGCTAGGAAAATCAGCCAAGTGCAGTTTGATCTTTGAACTTGCGACGTTGCAATTTTGTAGCTTCCAGAATAGCCCGTCACACGTCCTTTTTCTGCGGCGACGGGACGCGAGGTGGAAAAATGAAAAAGAGGTGAGCTGCTCAACAGGGATAAGTGGAAAGATTGCGGCCGAGTCGAGAGATGCGACACGACAAAGTCTGTCGCGATATTAATATGCATGTTTTTTTATTAGTCGCTATGTGTTATGAATATGATTAAGGCGTAACTGTATTTCCGCGACGACGGTCGGTCCGGGTTCTCCCTCTCTCTCTCTGTCTGACTCTCCGGACACTCGTGTTCGCCGGCGTAGCCTGCGCGAAGCAATTAACCGCGGAAGCCTTGAGCGTCAAACGCGCGTTATTATCTTTTGTGGAAATATGCGTGTTTACGAAGGCGAGGGAGGATGGCGAAGGTCCCAAGTAATAATTCCGGTATTTCGCTCGAAGATCTTTATTAATGTTGTGGGGGAACGAGACCGCGTTTCGTTTGACCCCGGTGCCTGTATTTTCCAGTCAAGTGACACGTGCGAGAGTCTTAAAATCAGGAATCTCCTTTTATGCTCCTTTTAAATATTCCAGGGACCAAATGGAGGCCAGAGTCTTGCGTCTTGACCTATGCCAGGGATCTTCCGGGGTCAAGTGACACATAAAAATTTCCTGATTTTTGAATATGCAAATAAATTGGGATTTTTTTTTTCTTTTAGGAAATTCGCAGGTTGGGCAAAGGAAACCAGGCAGCATCGTTGCACCGGCAGCGCTTGTAATTAAAAATACGTGATCTCCCGGGACGTTATCGCGTCCCGGGAGATCGCGTATTTTTAATTAACGACCAAGATTTAGTACCACGGAACGGCAGACAGGAAGGCTTCACGTGCACGCGGTGAACCCGTTTGGCCGCTTTTCATTCTCATTATTTTCCCGTTCTCCGGCGCGAACTGAATATAGTAACTTCGCCGTTTACATTAGTAGATAAATGATAATGTCGCGCGCGGGGCGACGCGACGATTGGAGAACGCGCCAAAGGCAAAACACGAGGGAGATGCCAATCGCGCCGAGAGGCTCGACGCTTGGAAGTCGTATTTGAATGAGCGTGCGAACCAATCGGCTTCCGCATCAAGTCTTGTTCCGCTTTTTTTTGCACTTTCGGTGACTCGACGCTTCAAGGCTACAGAGAGGCAACGAGATTTGTCGAATAGTATTCTTGACAACGCAGGCCAGATTTCGATATTATTTTTTTTTATCAATTATTGTATCAACACATTTTTTTATTGTAAAAAAATGTGTTGACAGCTTTTCAAAAAGAAATAGCTTCAACGTCACCGTTGACAAGTTCCTACGAATTTCGTACGTTTCACTCACTTTAAAGACAGGCATTTTTTCATAAAAAATTTAAAAAAATAAAAAAATCAGGGATAAGCTCTTGATAAGGCTTTAAAAAAAAGATCATATAATTATTTCACACCAGTCATTCGATCCGGCGTCACTCGACGCGCATTGCCGAATATTATTATATGGATATGGAACGTAAGCCAAATCCGTGTCAATATTGACTGCATCGCACTGTGACGTTCGGCGCGGCGGCTCCAACTGCAGATGCGAATATCACGCCCCAAGAAATGACACACCTACTATCGTCAGACGAGATCAAACAAAAATTATTCACGTGATTGAGTAGCCGCAGGCATTGCTAATCACGCTGGGAGGTATTTTATCGCACCTAATTGGAAAATAATGGGTTATTTATGCGTGGGTGTGCACGCGGGAAGAAGTGAACGCAACGTGCTGATAGCGTCTTGACGCGGAAATAAATATTCATACGTCGAAGGATCCGAGACACATCGAGACAGAAAGCGACTTTATTTAACGCTCGGATTAGGTCGCAATGACGAACTTGATCCGGATAATGCGCAACGATGTGCGCGTCAATTTTTGGAGTTTTATTTATTTTATCTTATTTTTTTTACGGTCATTTTCGAGGAGATTGACACAGGCATTCTTTGGAAATTTTATAGCAGCTTTTGATGAGTTATCGATAAAGAAATTTGTTTATTTAATTATGTTTGGTCTTATTACCATTTTTGATACATTTTTGACACATGAATTCGTTTATTTATTCTATTATTTTAATTGCCATTTTCGATGAGTCGTCGATATTTTTATTGATTCTAATACGAACATTAACGACCAGAAAAAAAATTACGCGTTTATGTCTGCGTCTTTTTTTCGTATGACTCCAATTTTCTCAAAAGACTTGCAAATAGATTGGAAATCACGAGGCACGTAATAGCGACGTCAATTAGGGATTAGTAATGGAATTGAAGTGCAGTAGCACATCGGAACGTGCAAATCATCGTCTCGCCCGGTAGTTCCCTGGTCTAAGTGACGAGGAAAAAAACGATTCGTAGAAGAGAACGAAGAACCGAGTGACGAGAAATGAGTCAAAGGTGATGAATGCGCGAGGCACAATGATCGAAGAATCGATCTATAATTGGTCACCACTTAGCGCAGGAAAAACAACAAAATCAACGGTGGATCGAAAAATTATGTGAATCAATTCACTCCAATCGACGTATCGATTGATGAGAAACAGCGGCGCAACTTTATTACTCGATCAGTCATGAGGTTAACTCTATTCGATTGATTGGCCCTGTGGGTCTGACTTAGTCGGCTTATCAACATTTCTCAACCAGACTTTACTTGCGATTATTTACGGTGTCTTCCTAAATTGCCGCAAGCACCTGTTTTGCTTATCCCGAGATAAATCCGGCGACACTAAAGCAACTGTTGCGTGTCGCAGCAGTACATAAATCTCTGTCGTAAAATTATCGAGAGCGACAAAAGAGCGCCGTAAAATTTGATAAGCAAAAATAGATGGCGTTACACCTCTCAGATGTGTCTTTTGCACACCTGGTTTGGGTAGACGCGCGGATTAGGCGCCGGAGGCAAACCAAATTAATCGCTGTCTTCCATTTATACTTAAAATTTTTATAATTATTACTTTAATATTAATAAAATGTTTTGTGATAAAATAAATTAATTTTTATTGTAATAAAAAAAATAAATATACATTTTTAATGATTAGTTTCAGTTCTAATGAGAAAATATTTGTTGCTGGACACTTGTGCAATGTTTTAATACCTACACACGTCAACACCAACATTCAATACACACGCGTACAGATCGCGAGAGTGTCTGCGAAGGGGACGCTCACTTCGTACCACGATCAGAAAGAACCTTGGGATTTAAGAGTCAGATAATAATAATTGTTAGCACTTGCGTCGCACGCGTTCAACGTGAAATGATAGTTCCGGATTGGTGGACCATAACACAAGAAAATCGAGCATTTGCGACACGTGGAAAAAATGGCCCTCTTAAAAGAAAAGATTTTTTCCAGTGATTTATGAATGACACTTGTGGATCGTATAGTCATCAAGTGTCATTTGACCGTCAGATCACGATCAAATAGCCATCCGCTTACAATCACCATTCTGTCAGAAATGAAAATAACAAAATGCTAATTATTTTCGATAAAAACATACATAAATGAATAAAAATTTTACTAAATAAAATGGAATTAAAAAAAGATTGAAAAATTGGTTATCTCGTCCCGAGAGACTCTGGATTCGTAAATCGAGACAGGGTTACCATTCGTTCGGGCGTGAAGTTGTCGCGTTAATATCCCGTTAATTGGACAGCGGCCCCGTGAGACACGCGCCGATAATTTCAGAGAAATTTGTAAAGCGTATTAGTACCTATATAGATCGATGCATGTATATATGTTACAAATATACATATATACGATGTGTACACGGCGGAGACACATGGATAACATAACAGCATCGTTGAAATGTAGTTTGTCGTCACGGAGCCCACCCGGGGTTGTACATATTACGTTGTATACGCGGGGGGTATGTGCATCGGTGGGTCAGTTTATGTAAAAGGCCAACCGATTATGCTGGAAGCGAGCGAGCGGGGACGACACGCGCGCTACATGTATGCAACGACCATTGTAGTTACGTGTATAGTCGTACACGACGATGCGCAGCGTACACGATAGGATAATCTGAATACCGTCGGGACGCCCTCGTCGAACCCCGACGCATGCACAGCGGGATCGTGTGTATACATTGTGTGTACGAGGGTCCTCGGAATATCCGGGTGGCATAACGTGTTACGCCTGCGCCCCCCGAACTTTGGAGAGCTGCTCGCTCTACGCGCCAAGTGGCGAGTCCTTCGCGGCGGCTTCTTGCGGTGGCGACCGGGGCGAAGTGGCACACCACTGGTTAGTCTAGAAAAGAAAATGTTAGTAAAGTAAAAAAATTTTACAACGCATATAAAAATTGGTGAGCCTCGTAAAAAAAATTGAGTAGATGGAAAAAATTCTCAGCCAAATAAAATAAATTCGTAGCCTGAGAAAAGAATTTATCGTCCTAGCAAAAATATTTGAGTCTGAGAAAAAAAAAATGAACAAGATGTATCGGCTTGATGGAAAGATTTATAAGCGCGATTGAAAGTATTAATCCTAGGCAAAAAGATTTTGCTTAGGATAACCATTGTAATAGCGTCAGTTTCGCCACTTCTGGGTCGTTGAAACGACGAGTAAATAATATATCTACTCATTCATTTGACTCCCAACGATCGTAGATACGATATACATAATTTTCTACCACAGCGGAGATAATTGAGTGACCGAACGGTGGGAGCACATGTATCGCGTGTTGCCGCGCCGAGTGCCCATCGAAATCTCAAGGACGCGATCAACAATGAGAAAGTAAAGTTATGCAGTTAATGGTATATGTGTCGATTGTTGGAATTCAAAGTGCAGAGATATCTGCGCGCAGATAAGGCTGATGCAATCGGAGATTATAACTGACAAGCAGATCCTATGAGAAATTTGCATGATATGTTGTCCATTAACACGTGGAAAATGACTCAATTATTTCAATTGTGCAATTCAGAAACATCCTTGTCATTTTCTCCTTGTTTTCCATTCTGCGAACGAAGTACCGAGGTTTATTACCCATTTTATTACCATTAAAAAATATATGCGAAATATAATAAAGATAAAAAAAATAATAAAATTAAATAAGACCGAATAAAAAATACAGTAAAATAGAAACTAAAAACGTATTCGTGTCTCCCAAGTCGAGACTACTACCAGCAAAATAGACTTTCCACCTGCGTCCCCGATTTTTCCACAAAAGCTGGAAAACTCCGCGTTTTCCGCGCGAATCCGAAACTCTTCGAGGTATTTCGTGAATCACGCCGAGTGCAATAACACACTCACTGCGCACGACGGAAATACCCGAGACGCGCCGTTCCGGCGAATTTTTATGAGAAGTTGGCATAACCAGCGCAACAATACTCATCGTGCCCCTCTCGCTCGCGAGCATTTTCCTTATTGTTTTTTCGTCTTGTCACCGTCGACGCTGAAAATGCCGCGGAAATTTTTTTCCAGCGCAGACGCCTCGCGAACGACCGTAAATTATATACGGCGACGTTTCAAAAGCGGATATAAACATTGTATTATTCCGACAGATCTGACGATCGGTAGATTGACGAGACGTCGCTTACGTTATCTCGACTGCATATCGACACCACAGCTGAATTTAATATCCGACGCGAAGAAAAAAATATATTTTTTTTTCTCTGTATTTTCCATCGATAATCACACCGTTCGTTCATTTCGCCGCGACGAAACGTCATTTTGTGAATCGCTCGATGACGTCGACGCGGCGGACTCGATCGGAACCGTGACCTTCGCAATAGCCGGCAAAGTGAACGCAACTAAAGGATAAGAATGAATGTACAATATCTGCAGGCCGATTGTCACGTAGAGAGAAAAATGTGTCACACGACAGTGTGATCGATCGTCGCTGGGTGGAAGAGCAAAAAAAATTGATTGAATTGCGGCCAAGAATTTTCGTAATCGCAATTCAAAGTAATTCAGAGCTATTCGCTCGCGCGAGAAGCTGTTTACTCCTGAAATGTGGCTATTAAAGCGACGCGTCCTTCCCTCGCTCTTCGTCCCTTCGTATCCTGTCTCAGGCGATTTACGTAACTAGCACTTAAAATTTATTAGTCGAGTCTTCGGCGAAGACTTGAGAATTATTCTCCATTTTTTCGTCTATTGTGTACGAAAAAATAAAGATTTTATATTTTTCATAATCGGGACCTGAGATGAATGTAAGGGTCAAGGTCGAGCATCCACCCTCAAAGGTTCCAAGCTTGGAAATTAAAAAATAATAATAAATACTAATGTGACGGCCCCTTAAAACTCATATTTTGCATGCACATTAAACTTTTGCTATATCAATATCACCGACAATTCCCAGACGCGTTTCTCGCGAACTGATCCTGGGTTCATCGCCGACGGTGTAGCATTTCAACGCAACGTCAGCCCTTAGGCCCTACGGCCCTCGAACGGTTAGTCAGTTCATCTCTCGCGCTTCGGTGACACACTTCAACGTCACTTTCATTCAAACCCTTACACGCTGTAACGTTCACTCCACCCAACATTTCTATTCAATAAATACTCATTCAACTAAAATCATCTCGACTACATTTCTGATCATTACACTAAAAATAATAATAACTTAATTTCACGAAATCAAATCTGAGTTCAGGACGCTTGGAAAAAAAAATGTGTTTTTTTTGTACCAGTCGAACCAGAGGCAGAAAGAAAAATTCTTCCGACATTTCGTTAAAACTTGTTTACCAAGAAACCTCTTTCAAGGAATGTAAACAGAATCTTCAGAGGTCGTTCTATAGTCAAGGTGAAGATCAAGACCGGATTTTTTTATCGTGATCTAACTATACGAGAGCACAGACAAATCGATGAAGCGAAGGTTTTTTGCCGAGATTCCCAAGGGTCATTATATTCACGTGTCGCGACTCACTTATCTCGCAACACGGGCTGATCGCCGGATAAATAGAGATTAACAAGGTGATTGGCTGAGCACATGGACCAGAAGGCTGGACGCATTCCAGGAGTAAAAGGCTGTAATTGTATCCATATTTTACTTTGAAGATAAATCATAAAACAGAATAAAATATGTACATGTTATTTTAACAGCTTAAATTAGCATCAAACCTCACTAACATTTCACTCAGTCGGTCCTTAAAGCTTATGTCTTGGTAAAAAAATAATAATTCATCAAATTAAATTAAAAAAAATATGTAAACATTTTTATTTTTCGAATTTTTGTATTTACTTCGCCTTCACCTTCAATTAACATTAGCACAACGACAAAGTGCCATTAACGAGCCCCCACTTGAAAATTTACGACTCGAGATTAAGATAAAGGACACTATTGGAGCGTAATCCGCGTACAGACGTTGAGATAGACGCTTGTAACTCGTCCCCCCTCCCCCCTTGGGTTTGCCGACAAGACGTTTTCACGCAGCTTGGACCGATCACGAAGACGACCTTCGATCGTCGTGGCGCCTTTCGGCACATGTCAGGTGGTGGCAATCGAGTAGTGCGTAACGTACGCGCACGAATACCGCGCGTACCGCGCGTTATCCGACGAGTCCCTAATGAAAGTAGCAATATTAATCGTGTATTAACCGTCGCGCTGTTTGTTCCTTATCCTCCCCCACCCCGGTGTATCCAACGCCGGTAGCCGGGAGTCGTTAGCTCCGCGCCGAAGGAATAAACGTTCGGCACCGCGTCAAGTGGCTTTTAGATCGCTTTGCGGAATCGACGCGCAGGTTCGCGGTTTGGATTTCCTGCCGGTGGCCGCTGCAACGATCGTCGCTCGTCGCGTGCATAGAGTCGAAGCCGTTTCGAATCTCACGCGTCAGATTGGACGGTTCTACATTTTTTTTTTTTTTTGTGTTGCCGGCGAATTTTTTTCGGATTTGTTTCGTGTGATATTCGAATAGTTTTTTTTTCGATAAAAGAGAAGAAAGTGTCGAAATCACAATGTTTGCCGTTCGCGCGTTGGTCCTGACGACACTTGTAGTGCTGGCGCGGTGTCAAAATATGGAAGTTGAACTGCGGATGCTGCACGTGGTAAATATATAGTTTTTTAGAATAATTTTTTTTTTTTTTTTCGTGCTGGCTTATAGAGTGATTTTTTAATGGGCTATTTTTTTGGCACGTGCTCGCTAAAGCTCTTCCGTCACGGCGACAAAGTTCCTCACCGAGAGTACCAGAATTATCCCACCGATCCGTATCGCAACCACTCGTATTTCCCGATCGACAACGGAGGCCTCACGAATGTAAGTAACGAATTCTGTGCGTCAGTGATATTTGCCTCGTGGAAGCTGTGATTGACTGGCGTTTGAAATTGAAACGTCAGCCTCTTTATGAGCTCCGAACTCTGGTTTCAGTGAAATTAATTACCGCGCGTCGAGGTGCTTGAAACATTTTTTTGTGGAGATTAAAAAAAACGCGGGTGAATAATCTTCTCTTGGAACTTCAATCTTCAATACACTTATTAATATAAAAAAAGATATATTATTTTATAGACGGTAAATATATCAAAACGTATTTTAATTGATATCGGGGCTATTGCCCTTATAAGAGAAGGCGAATAAAAATATATTACTCGCGCCTAATGAATATTTATAACTCGAGAATATTTTTATTAATCCACTTGAAATGTGATTCCCTCGTAAAGCAGTAAAACACTTTCGATAACTTACGAACGGAGAACCCGGAAGCGCGAGATTCGCGTAGCACAGACTACGTGTATCTTTATGTAAATAGCTCGGATAATCCGACGGCGCCATGAGCCACGAAAAAGCTACGATATGAGACTAATCAGGGTCGTCCAATGCAAATACCTGACACATTGCGAAATATATCATTATTTTCGTTCGCGCCTTGTCTTGACCCATATTCAAGTGAAAATGTACACCAAACGCTGCAAAACATATTGAAAACCCCGATTACCTCTTGTTTCAACACCGAAAATTAATTTGGGCCGAATAATATTTTTAATAATGCTGATGAAATTAAAAAATGCAAAAATCCGATAAGCGACTAATTAGCAATGCAATATAAATGCCAGTCATCTCCCGGGATGCGATTTTTCGTGAATTTATCAAAATCATCGCGAGATCACTATGTACGTTCCCACGCCGGCATAATCAAACGATAATTATTCATATACGATTCCGTCTTACGCAATCCGCACTATAAAATTAATTCACCCCCACTCCTCCCGTTAGTCGAATACTACGAATGATAAAAAATTTTCAAAAAGTCAATATTTAAATAAAATACCACTCGGTACACAAGCCCAGGTGTCCAAGACTATCGCGAGTCGATTAATTAATTGCCGAGAGAATTATTAATTACCAATACATTCTACTCGCATTATCGCACTCCGCGTTTAAATATCATCGAGTGTCGCGAGGTCGTTGAGCCTCTTACGTGTCTAACGCGCGAAAAAATATCCATAATCCGCGAATCCACGCGGCTTATTGATTTTCTACCCATGTTAGAAAATTAATACGCGACGAGACGGATGATCTACGCAGACGGTGGAAGTAAAAAAAAAATGGCCGCAATTATTAATCATTCGTCATCTGTTTCGCCAGGAGGGCAAGATGCGCGAATACAAGATCGGTACGATGCTTCGCAAGCGGTACAACGACTATTTGGGGCCTGTTTATCAACCGTCCATGGTTTACGCCCAATCGAGCAGCGTGCCCCGGGCTCAGATGTCTCTCCAGTTGGTTCTCGCCGGATTATATCCACCCTCAGCGGATCAGACTTGGAATCCCCTTCTGCCCTGGTTGCCCACCTCGACCTTCTCCGTGCCCGACACTCAGGATACTCTCCTGTTCCCGCACTACTGTCCGCTGTAAGTGATACACAGTGCCGTTGGTTACAAGTGTCTTAATCATTGTCAGCTGCTCGCGCCATTGATTTAATCCCACGTACAGTGACGCTCATTGCGACGCGTATATTACAGAGACATAAATTATCGTAATTAATTATAATCGAATGTAATCCGATCGCAATTGAATGTGAATCGCTGGTTAACGAAACTTGCATCATGTTTCGTTATTATTGCAGTTGTTTTATGACTCTTATTTGCGCGAGGTCACTGTACGAAGGAGCAGAGCTTTGTCTGTGAAGCAGATGATTGATAATTAATTAACTCATTTTCGTCGATAAACGTGATTAATGCGATCGATGTAAAAATGCACATTGTTTATTTTTTCGCTCACTAGGTACCTCGAGGAGAGGAATCGTGTGTTGGCCTCGCCCGAGGTTCGGCAGATTGTCGGCAAGTACAAGGACACTATGGACTATCTCACTTTGCACACAGGCAAAGACGTCAACACGACTTCGGCGGTTTATTTTCTGTACAATTTATTGAAAGAACAGGTAGGCAAATTATTTTGCAGTGAGAGAAATTAATTGTGATTGCCAACTATCGATACGCGTACTAAAATGTTGGTTGGATATTGATTGACAAATTTAATGATCAAGCCTGACCTGACTTCGTTTAAATTTAATTCATAAAAATGTCTGACCAACGATTGGTATGCGCTACGCATTTTTGCCGATGATTATCGACGTGGAAATTTCCGGTGCATCGCTTCAGGCGATCTGGTGTTATTGACCGGTGCTATTTTGGTACCGCGTCAAATCCGATTTGCGGATTGCAATATATATAATCGCCACTGTCTTCTCATCTCCGCAGGCTGCGCAAAATTTGACGCTGCCCGAGTGGACGCGCAAAGTTTATCCTAACCCAATGAAGGAGATAACTGCCCTCGAGTTCCGGCTTAGATCGTGGAACAAAAATCTCAGACGTACGAACGGAGGTAATATCTGCATTTAATTTTCTTAATTTTGTATTTTTTTATTATGGAGCTTTCGCTCGCGGCGGGCAGTCTGAGCAAATTATTATTTAACCCGTCCGTCGCACAACAAAGATCTCAGATACACGGAGCGTAGGTCATGTCTGCGTTCTTTTTATCGCCCAGCTTTGGCTTACAGCGCAGTGCAGTTTAAGTACATTTTTTCAAGCATTCTACAGCGCAACAAAGATCATATCTTCATTCTTTTATGACGGAGCTTTCGCCCCCCGAGCAGAACTGCAATCAAATTGCAGTCTGAGCTTATTTTTTCGTTCTGCAATTCGTTGCACAACAAAAATGTCAGACAAATAAACTTAGTTGATATCTACAATTTTTTCCTCTCATTTTTTTTGTTTCGAGCTTTCAATTATGCAAACTGCAGTCCAAGCTTATTTTTTTTAACCCCTCACATTTTAGCCCAGTCCCTACAATGATATAGTTTCAATTTTTTTCTCAGGAATCTTGCTGCGTAAAATCACCGACGACATGATAATGGTGAGGTCCAACGCTGAGAGTATCCGCGCCAGAAAGATATCCCTCTTCGGTGCTCACGAGGTGAACATCGCCGCCCTGTCGAGGACTCTCGGCACGAACGAACCCGCCGTTCCGCTTTACGGCTCGACGATTATTCTCGAGACTCTGCGCAATAAGTCGAATCTCTATTACGTCCGAGTGAGTGGCACCGTTTTCATTTCCGCTTCCATCCTAATTTGATTTTTTTATTGAATCTGAAAAAAGGTTAAATCTTGCACCGCAAAGATGTCATAAAATAAAATCGAAAAATCTCTTACGTTACGCAGGTTCTTCTGTGGACCGGAGTGACTGAACGACTGATAGTTCAGAGGATACCGGGATGTGCCGAGCTCTGTCCGATCGACGAGTTTTTCGCTCTGATGCGCGACGTTTTGCCGAACTACGAAGAATTGAGATGCAGCAACGTTCCCCACAGAGAATCGAGCGACAGGCAAAAAAAGGCTTTGCATAACGAACGATCCAACTCGTCGGTGTCGTTCACCCCAATGGCCGCTGCTGGCGTCGGAAAAACGTGGGCACACTGGCAGCTCGGAGTCGTCGTGACGGTGATAAGCCTGCTTAGTAATATCGCTTAGATTACATGACTTACATTAAAATTATTTAATTGCATAACAGCGAAGACCGAAAATCTCGATAATGTATTTATAGCATAGAGGCTCGCCACTGTACAGCCAGAGTCCTACTCCAATCATAAGTTTATTGCGAATTGACGGCATTGATCATGTACAAGTTGAAAAATAGATAAGATTTGTGTAAAAAATATTATTTACATACCAGATTTTTTTTCCTTAAAATTCGGTCAACGTTTGTTTTTCCTTACTGGAGCCAAAAATCGCTGCGTCTCTGACACGGGTAAGCGAGAAAACAACAGGACCATCACGGAACGATGAGACTCGTCGCGACCGAATAAATCCTGCATACTCTTGCGTTACACGAGTCACGAGATTTTACAAATAGTATTTTCTCTCGGCTGTGAATATCGACGTCACAACAACTCGTCCTGCTCTCCTTGTCACTCTCCAACTCTCTCCCCATCCCTCTCTCTAGCTGGTCCCCTGAATCTCTTACAGATGACACTCGATACATGTGACGAAAAAAAAGTCGACGACGTGAAATTGAAAAATCTGTCCTCTGAGACTTCAGCGAAGTTCACGAAAAAAGTAGCGGTTTCGACGAGTTGAAATTGAAAATTTCCATGAATTCGACAGTGACGTCCGATAAATATGCAACGGAGGATCGAGGATGCACTGTTATTTCAAGCATAAATCTGCTGTTAAAAATATTAAAAAATGTACATTACAGGAGATACTATTACACGAATCCCCTTTAAACATTTCCAACTTCAAAATTTCGAAAAAAAAAAAAGCGGAATACCCTTTTTCATTTTTTTCAGACTCCCACTAAATACAGTTAACTGCAGTCTACACACATTCCCGGTTCACCTTATATACCTTCGATACCGGCGAACCGAGAGAGTAACAGTCGCGGGATGACCGAAATTATTGAGCGCCGGTTGAGTTCGTGGAGCGAGTTGGAGGAAGCAGGGGGGAGAGGGGAGGGGGGAATAACGTGTCGGGTACAACGTTTGTCCGGATCGATAGGACGGTCTATTTTTCACGAGGTGAACGGTTCAAGAACCTCGCTGAACCCGCTCGGCGTATATCGAGAAGGAAATGTGGGATGTGCACAGCGGCGCGAAGGCTGCACTGCACTGCTGCAGCAGAGCGCTCGTCGTGTTTACGTTAAACCGCGGGCGCTCGGCGCGTCGGGATCGGTTCTCTCTCGGACGTTCGCGCCACACGCGCCTGTTGTGCGCGCCTACCGGCTGTTTCGCCGCACACGCGAAGGAGACTCGACGAGTCCCACGCGTATACGCAACAGGTGACGCAAACGCCGAGAGATTACTTTGCGCGCAACAATGCGGCCGCTTCTTCTTGCCTCCTCCGTCGTGTGGATATCGCGCCGGCTGATGGGTTGGGATACACGCCGATGCAGCGGCATCGGCGCGGCTCGCGGTGCAAAGCTCCGTGAGCGCTTACGCGAGGCGAAATCTGAGGATTCGGCCGTCGCATCGTCCGCGCGAGCGTTGTCGCAGGTCAGGGACGCGACGCGAGACACGAATTTTCTGCGAGAGACTCGAAAGCTCGTCAAGAGGTCAGCGGAAAGGGGAGGGGGAAGGGGAAGGGTTACGTGGGTATCGAAAATCTTTTCACAATAGACAAGCCTCGGCCGCAGTCGAATCTCCCACCTCCTTCGTCCACGAATAATTCTCCGGGCATAATACATTTTTGCTAGCATTGTTGTCGGAGTGTCCAGAAATACAGGATTTCATTTTGTTTCACTTACCTCGGTCACTCGTCGCAAATTGCGCGAGTGACGCGACTGAGGAATGGTAATGGCTTGCGTAACTTCACGCGCGTGGTACTCGCGGAGACAAATGTGCGAAGTGTCCTCCGCGACGCGGTTCGCGCGAAAATGCGTCTTGTAGGTTATGTAAGACCGATCGTTTCGACGGAAAATCCTCTTGGCGTGCGAAATTTCGACGCGAAGTGCGCTCGGGTATTACGAAACAATTATGCAGACATAACCGGTGCCGGGCCAACGACTACTCCGCTCGTCCGTCGCCAATTTGCTCGTTACTCACCTGACCGAAGAATCGCGTCCGTTGTTCCGATCGTCCTGCGGCGTCCAATCTGCTTTACCGACCGAGTCGAGTCTTCGGAACGTACGACCGGTCACGTGTCTTTCACACCGCGCGCACCAATGCGTCACATCACTCGGAAACACCAAATAGGATAATCATAACGGCAACGCGTCAGAGACGCCACGAACACGCAGTTTGAATATGAAAAGGCAAAATCCTACTCGCCACGTGACGTCACCGACGTTAACAAGAACGACGCGTTTGCCATTTTGCTCTCTCATTAGCAGCTCTTCGCGACTTCTCGTCTGCTGCCAGACAAAAAAAAACAAAAAACCACTATCACACTATCCGGCAGTTGGCCCGTCCCTCCGCGAGAGGGAGAGACGAACGCTTTTCGCGTATCGCGTGGCGACGTCGCCGGATATCGAGAACCCTCGGCGGGCGGGGAGCGTCGGACGGATAGCGAAATTATCGCGTACGAAGATCGTTGACTAAGGGTTATCCGGATACTGGGAGAGCGAGGGAAGCGCTCGCGCTGCCTGTCTCGTTGGTGCAGGTGGTCATTGGTCGCTCGATGCGGCTCGATCCGAGCCGGTGCGGCCGCCGCCGCGAGAGCAGCAGCAGCAGCAGCAGCGGCGGCGGCGAGTTTACGATCGCTCCTCAAGCTCATAGGCAGCTGCGGTGACTAGAGTGGAGCTATATATGTATATACGTGTGTATATATACGTGTATATGCGCATATATACAGCGTTGCATGAATTTTACATGGCCGCGCGCGCGAGAGGTGGGTACACACAGCGGCGGCCGTGGTATGTCGAACGAGCGCCGCCTCGGCGCTGCTGTGTGTCTTACCGAGCAAGCCAGCAGCAGCAGCTCTCCGTGTCCTCTCACTCGTCGCTGGAACGCGCGCGCGGTACTCGGATACCGCGCGACGAGAGTGCGAGACATAAGTACGCATATTCGCCACGGGACACGCGCGACGATAGGAGAGTCCGGAGACCCGTAACGCGTAGATTCTATTCGCTCCGTGCGTCAAGCCAAGTGGCGCCAAAAGTGACGAAATTTGGCGTTTTTGGACGGACCGTGGACATTGATGTACATAGGATTGCATGCTTTCAGAATTATTATAATAAAAAAGAGAGATTATCGACATTTAATTATTTTGTCTAAGTTAAGTTCTATCATCACTACACTGATTTCTTTTAATCTTTCCTTTATAGAACAGTTCTAATGCACTGTTTTAATTCGTTCTTCAATCTATTTGTAGGTTAGGTGAACATTGGCATGAATTACTGATAATAAAAACAGGGTTTGGGCCTGTAATACACGAGCGGTAAACTTTTTTGCATAACGGCAAGCCACAATTTATTTATTTTTTTCGCTTATTATCCATGTTCTGTAACAGCATCCCAAAATCAAGTACTGATTATTGTCCGTCCAAAAATTCGACACTTTGTCACCATGGGCGCTGCTGTTCCGTCAGGCACGCTATAGCACACTGACGCACGGAGCGAATACCGCTACGAAGCAGCGCCGGACCCGGGGTGTTACGTCACGTGTACAGGAAAACCTCGGTTATCCGAGGTAATGTGGTGAGGGGGTACCTCGGATAAGTGAAAACTCGGATAATACGGAAACACACACAACTCAAAAATTGTTACTTTTTTTATATGAATTTGTAATAATAACATATAAAAATTTGTAATCGTGACACGAACCTAACGAACGGTTTTACTGTATATATCTAAATGCCCGAGCGCACGCTGCAGCGGCCGAGGCGCAGCCTTGAGGTGTGCGCATCGCCGCCTGGAATATATTCCGCGTTCTCGAGCCGGGTCACAGGCCGGCTAAGGTATATTAGACGTTTGGACCCGCGGGATTAATTTGTGGAAAAAAAAAGCAAAAATTCACCAGCGTCGATTTTGCACTAATGAGAAATATCCGGGATGGTAACTCTTGGATTTCCAGATCGCGAGCGATTCGCGCGATCTTAATTGGCGCCGGGATGCCTCACTGCTAGTTCGGATTCATAACTTACGTCGTAATTCGCGCTACGTCGCTGAGTCAGACAAATTGGTCGCGTCACTATCCCGCGAAGTCTTGATTAACGCTCTCGCGTTTTTTTTTTTTTTTTTTTTTTTGCTGAAACGGCGGCATGATTGATCGACGATAGTTGTGGGATGCATTGGATGCCTGTTCTCATTTCGTTTTTTTTTTTTTTTTTTTTTTTTTTTTTTCATCGGCGTATTTATTAGGGACTCCGACCTACGACTATAATTACAACTATTTGCGGGGCGGAGATATAAACGTGTGGATCATGTTGCTACACACGACGCTGTAATTGCGACGTTGGGCCGCGTCGCTGTACACCGGGAGCAGCTCATTGATGATTGCATCGTTATTGCGCGGGACGGCAAAGTGGCTGCGGGCGGATTCTGCGCGCCCGGCAAATATGTGCTCTGTCACGCCTCGAGGCTCGGCGTCTTTTCCACGCGCGCGCCGCCGCGCTCGAAGCGAGATCGCGCGGCCGTCGCGGTTCGTCACGCTGCACGCGCTCGGCCGTCGCAAAAGGGGCGAGCCGTGCGCTTATATTTACGTCTGCTGGGATGGAAAGCAGAAAAGTCGCTCGTAAATGAGTGGACACGCCGCGTAATGGTTATGATACGGAAATCCGTTAGGTAAACGCATTATTTTTCAGCCTCGTTGCGTTACGGCATCTGGCGCTGACTTCTTGGGCGAGCTTTATCAATACCGCGTATCGGATAATATATACCTATGTACGTTACGCTGCGGCTTTTCCGTTATGACATAAGTATGTATGTGCGTTTCGATCATTTCCAAACGGGAAGCCGCGTCTTACGCCCTCTCGCGGCATTGAACTGAACATCTGTGCGATCTGAGAGAGCTTTTGTTACCGACCGCGTGGATGGTTACCAACCGAGTCATTGACTCGGTCGGTAACGAATAATCTACCACGTTTGATAACTCGAACAAAAGCGGAAAAAATGACAAAACTTTAAATGCTCAGGGAAAACTCGATTTTGAAGGGGCTAACGTAAAAATTACACATTATATTTTTTTTAATTAACTTGGGAATACATAAAAAAAATGATCGAAAATTCATTTACGAAGAGCCGATATATTCAAATTTATATCACTATTTATACAGTAAACTGTTTTATACAATAATGGCAACGTATGAAATACGCAGGTGCAGTTTGTATATCCTTAATGAAAATAATTGTAATATGCGTACAGTAAAATTATTACGGATAATATGAAATGCCGAAGAAACGGATATCGTAAATTGCGCGTAATAAAATGCCAGCACCCCAGTACGTCCACGTACATCGGACGAAAACGCTCGCTGATTGGATGACCATTTGACCCTATTAGGAATGCATAGCACAGGCGCGTAGCACCCATGTGAAAAGGGTCTACAAAGTTTGCCGTTTGCAACGATACTTAAGATACTCACAAAGATGAGAGAGCGATGCCGGTTATCGTTGCATCGAGTTACCGTCTGATTCCTCCGAATTACCAAAAATAATGATACGACGAAACAGGTAGAGGCTGTTCGTCGATTTTTTTTTCTTCTTTTTTTCGTTACAAATAGAAAGCTAACAGTAGGAACAGAAATGTAGCATCGAAATTCAGTAGCTGCGAATGAGTAGATTACCCACTGGTGTTTACATGTGAAGGGCTTGAATAATTAAAATTAACAATGACATGGATATCACTGTCTTTTTGTGTTTCCTCACCCAACTCCAATTTTTACTCCGAAACAATTTGTTGTCGATGAGCCAAATTTATTTCCCCCAAAATGAAAATGTCAATTCCGTCGCATCTTTCAGGAACAGACACAAGATCTTCTTCATTGCCCTTGTCCTGGGACTCACAGTATTCTACAATGAATTTCTTGCCTACGAGATACAGAGCCTCAAGTGGTCGGCCCGTAATTGCGCCAACTGCGTCAAGGTTCTTCTCGTCGCGGACCCTCAGATATTGGGGGAGATAAACGAGAATTACGCTGGCGCTTGGTTCGCCAGATGGGACAGCGATAGGTGAGCCTTGAACTTGAGCTCAGTGATTTCCTGGGCTGTGTTTGCGCAAAATGATAACGCTGTTTGCTTTCAGATATTTAGCTAAGACATTTTCGAGGGCGGTGAGACACTCGCAGCCTCACGTCATAGCTTTTCTTGGGGATCTCATGGACGAGGGACACATTGCCACCGGGGAAGATTTTGCCAAGTACAAAAACAGATTAGACAACATATTCTACACCGAGGAACATATTATGGTACGCAGAGTCGAGTAGATCATTGTCCCTTGACTGATAGGAATGTCAGATGATAAGATAAGGCGTTTGCTTTCAGAAAATATACTTGCCAGGCGACAACGATATTGGTGGTGAGGAGGACCTGGTTTCTCACAGGATACACAATAGATTCAAATTTGCTTACTCCCAGCCGGATACGCTTGTCTACAAAAGTGTTACTTTTTTCAAGGTATTTGGAGAAACATTGCAACACGCATGTGTATTGCAAGAAATATTGAGATATCAATATCATTCAAAAAGATCTATTTAAAATTACTGATATTGTTATGAATTTTAAATGGTTATTTATTTATTTATTTATTTGATGATATTCCAGTATGATACAAGAATTATACTCCATGAAGCCATATTTTCACTGGTATTACGGAATGAAATTTATTTTCAGGTAAACAGACTAACTCAAACGATGCCAAATGCGCCGAAAGACGCTTTTCTGAACGATTATACAGAGAGAAACACTACGAACGTGATTTTGAGCCACATGCCGCTGCTGTTTTCACCGGGGCCCTTTGTGCGAAACGTGAGCTTATCGCTGCACCGAGCTAAATATAGTACCGGCACCGTAGTGCGTGTAGTATGTTAATGGAATAACGACTGTAATTCAGGCACTCAAAGAGCTCACCCCTCAAGTTATCTTTACGGCACACGATCACAAAGCTATGCATTTGAGCCTGGACACCGCGACGGACCAGCTCAGCAACACGTGGGTCCTGACACCGCATGAATCACCTCTTTATCAGTTGCGACTCGATATGGGCGATGTACACGAATTGCAGATACCAACGTGCTCTTACAGAATGGGAACTCCGCATATGGGCTACGGACTAGCGTACATTGGTAATTGAAATAAGCAGGAACGAGTAATTGAAATATTTCGCGATAATCGATTTATAACAATTGCCATGACGATTAAATTTCCATTCATACATTTTTCATTCTCGGGCCTCTTAAAAGTGGTTAAAATCAATTTAGAATCGTCTCCTACTTTTTACGAGTAACATACTGAAAGATAAGAGGCAAAAAAATGGTTCAGATATGAACACTAAATAACAACTGTTTGATTGTATAGTCAAATAAGTTCTTTCTGTTTTCTTTCAGATACGCGCGAAAAACTCGTGGAATTCACGATACTCTGGTTGCCCGAGAGATTCCCGAAGCTCAGGGCTTATCTTTGGGTCACGACGATCATCTTTTTCCTCGGCACTTGCAGCTTCATCTGCAATTGCTGCGCGTCGTCCCACGCGGCGTACGGCCACTTGCCGTAAATGTGTGATATTTCGCGTGTCTCGCAATCCCAGCTAGATTAGATTGTAGGTCTGTAAATGAAATCAAAGATCTCTGAGACAAAGCGACGATCTCCGAGCGTGCTATCTTAAGTAGATGTGCAATCAAAATGTACTCGTGTTACGAGGGTTCGCGAACAATAAGTCGACGAGTCGAGCAGGTTTTACCGCAATACTGTACTTTTATTATTAATCATTGCGTCCAAGAAATCGACGAGATATTTTTAGCAATAAAATTCTTCCCGATGTATGTTCAGCTGAATATTAATTTCGTGGATCCTTTATACGATATTTAAAGGTCACCACAATTACACTACCTGATAAAAATCGACAAAAAAAACCACTGAAAAAAATTATTAAAGTAAAAATAAAAATCGAAAGCACCGAACTGAATCTAAAATGCGCGCTACTCCAGAGCTCAGCTCACGCACGCGCTTTCTGTCGTTTTCCCCCCTTGTTATGCTCCGAAACGTCGATCAGCTGATCAGCATCGAAATCTGTTTCTCTACCCGGTTTTTCGTGTTGACATTCGGTGGCAGACAAATTAACGAAATTCACGATGAGCAAAAGGAAAGCTCCTGGGGATTTGAACAATCCTAATTACGACATGTGCGATTTTCTCATAGGTAATACGCATCCGAATGTCTCTAACCTGCTCGTTATTTTTTTTCCATGTGATTTTGTATTACGCAGAACTCGCCAACTACGAGAAGAACGTGAGCAAAAATATTTACAAATCGAATGCTTATCGAAAGGCAGCCAGCACCCTCAGCGCTTTACCCCACAGAGTGAAGAGCGGAGATGAGGCGAAAAAACTGCCGGGAATCGGCGAGAAAATAGCAAAGAAGATAGACGAGTTTTTGGAAACGGGAAAGCTGAGAAAACTGGAAAACGTATGTTTAAAAAGAATTTATTTCACAAGATAAAATACACGTTTTTGAAAAATATTTTTTCATGTTCTCTGTGCTGATTTCAGATCAATCAAGACGAGAGTAACGTTGCAATTAATTTGTTGACAAGAGTTTCTGGCATTGGTCCAGCGAAAGCTAAAGAATTAGTTGATGCTGGCATCAAAACGTTGGAAGATTTGAAGAAGAATAAGGACAAATTGACTCCACACCAGATAATCGGTCTCAAGTATGTTTTTTAATTTACAGAAATTCATGAACAAGTCGTTGCTCTAATTGCTAAAAAAATTGTATCTATGTTGATAATTGAAGCAATAAAAAATTATGAGGTGAAATTTTATTTGTATTCCAGACACTTTGAGGATTTCGAAAAAAAAATTCCTCGCGACGAGGTGGCGAGTATAGAGAAATGCATACAGGAGGCCATAGAAGAATGGGACGAAAAGTACATAATGACAGTTTGCGGAAGCTACAGACGCGGGAAACCCGAGAGCGGAGATATCGACGTTCTGATAACGCATCCGGATTACACATCCACCCACAAAAAGTTAAAGACGAGCGTCATTTTACTAAAGAGCGTTGTTCATTGTCTCGAGAAGAAGAAGATTATAACCGACAGGATATCCCTGGGTGAATCGAAGTTTATGGTATGATTCGTACAAAATTCGCGATTGTAGGAAGTTGAACTTCTCTTAGATCAGAGATCAATCACGTATATCCTCCCTGGAAATTTGTATACATATTTTTCTTTGCAGGGAGTATGCAGACTTCCAGGAGACAAAACAAAGCCCTACAGAAGATTGGACATTCGATTGTCGCCTTTCGACCAATATTACTGCGCGGTTCTCTACTTCACTGGCAGCGATTTGTTCAATAAAGATATGCGAAAGCGGGCTCTCGAGAAAAAATATACTCTGAACGAATATTCACTGAGACGTCTAACATTAGAAGGTTGGATTCAATAACACAACTTCAACAATTTATTTGGTGATTCGTCGATTGAAAGCAATAAAATGCCGACCAATAATTTAAATACGATTCGTTTGCTGCAGGTTTGCCTGGTGAAGCTGAAGAGATAACTAGCGAGAAGGACATCTTCAAGATCTTGGGAATGGCCTACAAAGCTCCGAAAGACAGGAACATGTGAAGCTCACAAAAAACATTTTTGATATTATAAAATATTGTATTAGTACAAAGTAAATTATACATTGGACGATTAACAATGAGCGCTAGTACTAAATTAACTATCACATTCCTACGTCGTCAAGCGCATTTCGATTGCTCGAGTCTTAACGCGTTTTTTACTTTCTCACTTACAGATTACGTTAATTTTTCGTCGTCGCGATGGCTCCGCGATTTGCGAGTCGAAAAAAGCAGTGAATTGCAATGCGTTCGAAGCGGCGCGAAGCTTTTGTCGATGGTGCTCGATTCGTTCCTCCCTAAACTGTGATTATGATATTTTTTCGGTAAAGACCGTACGCTATTAATGCCCATAGCGATGTGGTCCAAGCGTTCATGTAGAGCAGAGATCCGTGAGAGGGATTCGTGATCACCCAGGCCCAGGGGAAGTGATTCATCGTCAAATAATGTCCCATGTACAAGAAAATCGGGTTTATGCCGGCGTAAACGAAGGGAGCACCGTCCCAACACTTTCTGTGGTCAATTGCGTAAAACAACGACGCGAAGGCGATAAACGCGAGGCTCGAAGTGGCTAATACGAAGGAAATTGTCATCATATTTTTGCTGAGAGGGACGAGACCGCGTTGCTCCTTCCAATCGCAGAGGAAGCCCGCCGCGATACCCTGCAAAAACCATAGGCGGATTAATGAGATTATGTACAATTATTAAACGCTCTTTCTGTTTGCATTTATGCAAAAAAATGTCCAACGTTTTTTAGGTGATTTATCTTGACATGATTTGATCAACTTACGGTCACCGCTGCCCACGAAAACCATCGGATTAATTTCGACGGCAAGTACAGATAGTAGCATAAAAGTATGCGACCAGCTTGCACTCCGAGAGCAACGAAAAGAACCGCTGAGAGGGTGTTGAGAATTCCTGTAAAAAAAATCAGAGATATTATTAATGACGGTCGTAAATTATGAGGGAATAAAATCCCACGTAATTGTTTCTTTTACCTTCGGGATCGTGAGGCAAAGTTGGTCCGTAAATGGGATTGTGTGTCTTGTTGTAAATGTGACTGCCGAGTACGAGTCTGTCGATATAACCAGCCGCGCCACCGGTGCAATTTGCGTATTTTCCGCGATCCTCGTAGCCGCCCGGGCCTAAATAGCCAGTCGGACAGTCCGGCACCGGAAGCAGGAATGTGATCAGAGTATGTGTTGCAACGAGTGCCATCACCACTATCCACTGCGGCCAGCAGTCCAGAATGTCTCGCACAAACATAAAACGTCCGTACTGCAAAAAAGTGTTTGAAAAGTTACGGAAAGTTTCGAAGAACTGTACGAAATACAGGTGTAATTCGAATTTTCGTACCTGAAAGTGTCTCTGAGCTTTCATGAAGACAGCTTCGATGGTCGCGCAGATGAAATACGTGACTCCCAAAAGCTGGAGAACTCCGGGAAAACGAAGATCGCTGAGAGTCGTTTCTTTGCCCGAATTAATTATCAAACCCAAGAGTATCAGGATGAGACTTCGACGCAGAGAGCGCAGAATGATTCGCGGACGAGAGACCGATATCCGCAGTTGCGTTCGGAGGGACACGACCAACGTTAGACCCATTATCCAGGCGAACCTGTTTATAAACGAAAATCATAATTTCCACTTACTCACTGATTTAATAGGATCGAAAGAGGAACACGATCGGTTTTATGGAAGACAGAAATAAATCATTCTTACCAAGGCAGAACGAGGTCGGCGACTGTCAGCCCGTACCACGGGGCATGATTGAAGAAGACGTACTTTCCTCCTCCATTGTTGACGAATATCATCAACAATATCGCAATTCTGTGAATTTTTTACGAGCTTTACTAATATTTAAGAGTTGCGTTAAAGAGAGACGTTTAAGAGACGTTAAAAAGAAAATTACCCTCGGAATGTGTCTATCGAGTGGATCCTAGTGCCCGATCGGGAACTATCTACAACCGGCGGTGGGGTTGGTTCTTCTTGGTCTGCCGGCTCGTCCAGAGTCTCAAGGTCCTGCGAAAAATTCCTCATACATCCTATGTCGACACCGAAAATAATTTGAAATAAAAAAAATATATATATGCGAAATAAAGTATACGTACGGCGCGCTCGTCAGATCTTTCGCTTCTCAGTGTCTTTATCACGTAACATCCAAAGCTACATATATTGTAGATCGCGTGGATGGCGAAGAATAGAAGGGCGGCAAACAGAATAGCTGGAAAAATTGATATCATCAGGGATTCGAACGATAATTAATTCTATAATCAAAAACTATTATTTAATTCCATCATATCAATGTTTTGATTATGATGCCAAGTTCGATGCATTTACTATGTTAATTTTGTTCATGGTTCTTTCCACAATTATTTATATTACAAGTGTTCCATAAAACTTACGCATATAGGAATTTGTAGGATCCCGCAGAACGTACCAATCGGAGCAGCTTCTGTCTGTCAAATTCCATCCATAATGACCCTGTTCCTCGAATTTGTAGGAGCCACTGTAAATCATTATTTTTTTACCAGTGGGCCTAAATTATCAAACCTATTTTGGGATGGAAAAATACTAACTGACACCACTGCAGATCGTCGACGGTATAATACATGTGCATTCGAAATCGCGTTGGCACAACGAGAGTGGTATTACTGTTTGCTGCCAAATTAGCAAATGGCAGCCCATTGCACTGCAAAATAAAATTGTGATTACTATTATTATTCGTATTATTCAAAGGAGAATAAGTTCCAAGCTTAAAAATGGATTAATATAAAATTTAGATATTCTGTTCTAGTAGAAAAATTATCATAAAAAAGCGATTGTGCCTCTTGCTATCGATACTTACTGCCTCGCATGAGTCAACGTAAGAAAATATTCTTGCCGATACATTCTGCTCATTCAAAATACTTAAACAGGCTTGATCCATCCCAAGAGACCTCTTGGGATCGACGCAGCGTTCGTCGTCAGTGTCAAACATGGTTGCGTTACTTGCCCAGCATATCACACGGTAAGAAAATAAGTACTTCTGCGTCCGCCAGTAAAAATCTACAGATTTCCTGAAATTAAAAAAAATGTTAACATCGTTGACTTGGAAATATTATCGCAAAAAGCCGGTAAAAAAACAATTTCACCAACAAAAATGTTGCGGCAAAACTGTGCAAAAAATATATATTCAGTGTCCACAAAATGTTTTCGCTGCTCCGCAGTTATCGTTCGCAATCAGTGATAATTGATACGCAACGAGCCAGTCGGCTTAGCCGCCGAGAAAGCTGTAAATACGAGCATCGTATCGTTTCGATAATCAGCAGCACAATTCGTACACTTTATTCACGTGTGCGTTGTCACGTCGACTTGTTGAAGGTACAACAAATGTCGTTCCACCAGTCGCGGTTCGTCGCTCTCGCAAATAATTTCCGCCTGTCGCCTCTACTTACCGTGTTAATGTCGCGTTTTTATGTTTGTTTCTTTCTTTATGCAGTTATTGTGCGTCTTTCGGTCGCTGCCATTCGATGCTGGAAAGCGCGCAGAACGTGAGCTCCCACACAATTTTCGGGCAGCGACTGTACACAAAACACACAGTCACACTTACTTTTTGCGATGGTACAGTAGAGCCTCGCCTAAGGTACGGTAGCATTTACGCCAAATACATTTCCGCCAAAGTCCTTTTTCGCTTTCAGCCAAAGCCCGTTTCCACCAAAATTCGTTTCAGGATTTTGGTGGCAACGGATTTTGACGGAAACGGGCTTTGGCTGAAACGGATTTTGGTGAAAAACGGACTTTGGTGGAAATGTATTTGGTGTAAATGCTACCCTACCTCGCCTAACTCAGCGCGCGTTACCCGAAGAACCAATCAGCTGCGAGCAAATCGTGATAACGTTACACCCCCTCCGACGCGAAATCGACAAATAAAAATCCCGCGATGTCTATACCCAGCACTTTGCGTGCAGCTAATGCGACACGGAGATCCAGCGAAGTTTTTAGACAAAGGGATTTGAATAAAAAATATCATTGCACCCGACACCCCACAGGATGTCACGCGATATAATCGCAACGCGCCTGTACGGCGACGCCGAACACCATGCACAGTCCGAGAAAGGAACTTACGTCACGCGATAAGTATAATATGCATCATCGCGTTGCAATAAATATGCAATATTGTAATCTCCGTCCAGTGTCACCCGACGGGACAATATTGATAGAGGGGTTTCCCCGTTTGACCGTTGAATAACGTGTCGCGTTCTACAGCGGGAATTTCCAACAACTACGTTCGAAGGACTGCTCGACGATTTTTCAAATTCCTCAACTTAATGCCGACTCGCGAAAAATTCCTCCAACTCTATAACTAGGTACAACGAAAAAAAAAAATATGGCCTTAAAAAAGTGTTTCGACATCGATTTTGTCGAGTTCGAAGACTCAAATGAATATACGGAAGATAACTGTAAATTCTTTTTATTCGTCACATCGTCCGCGCGACAGCGACGCGCTGCCGAACGTCGAAAAAACGGTCATTCACTGAAGCTATACAATGCATGTAAAATATCCGATAAACCAGCGTTAGAATAGTCTCAATACTTCGTTTTTTTTTTCTTCCAAAATCATTTACTCTTCCGGCCAGGGTTTGCCGATACCTTGACTGGCGCCCATTCTCGACGGGTCCTGGCTAGGATAGTGAATGGGAGCGGTTCCAGGTGGGAAGATGGGCGCAGCGGCCGCGGCCGCGGCGATTTGCGGTGGGAACATGAATTGCGGCGCGACGGGCGGCGGCGGTATCATCATGGGCGGCATTATGCCCGGCGTGGCTTGCAAATTGAAGAAATTATTGCCCATATTTTCGGGAGGCGGCGGCAGAGCGCCCGGAAGTCCGGGCACCGGTTCGAGCATCTCTCGCGGCGCCTCGGCCGCCGATATCGTCTGTCGTCCCTGGGATCGGCCCCACTTGATCGTCAATCGACGTCCGCCGAGTATGAGCTTGTTGAACGTCCTCTCGGCCGCCGCTTCGGCCGCGCTTCTCTGGGTGTACTGAATGAACGCGCATTGCTGACGCGGCACCATCGTCACCGAGCGTATCTCGCCGTACTGATAGAAATGATCGCGCAGCTGCTTTTCCGTGAGAACGTCGCCCAAATTGCCGATATACAGAGTCGTGATCGATTTGTCCTCCGGCGGATCGAGCTTCGGCATCGCCGCGGCGCGACGCATCAATTTGTCGGCCACCGGATCGTTCACGCCGTAATAACGATCCTTGATGTTCTGATCGGCGAGCGGATCGTCCGGATCGGTCGGCTTCTCGTGACGATACGGACACTCCTCGCCACGTTTGCACTCGCCCTTCACCCAGAACGAGCAGATGTGCGGCCGATTTCGCTTGTAATACGGACTCGTTCGCGCGAGCTTCATTAGCAGATCGCTAGCGGCCGCCGATGTACCGACAGCACCTGCTGGCATCGTCGCGTCGATCTTGCCGATCTCGTTGTCGATATTCTGCACGTAGTATTCTTTGTTGACCTCGGAGCGTGGAAGATCGTCCTTGATTTTCAGCGCTGCGTCGCGCACCTGGATCGGCAAACCATACTCCAGATCCAGCAGACACGTCTGGCATACATTTTTCAGTCGACTGCACGTCTGGCAGACTTCGGTTTTCTTGAAACGCATATGCGCGCCCGGACACCAGCGGAAGACTGTGAACGGTCGCATGCAGATTTTGCACTCTTTGCCATACTTTTCTTTCGTCTGCAAGAGAAAAATATTCCTGATTTTTAGGGATGTTTGTGTTGTTACGAGTGTACATTTGACTGATTTTCACAAATTTTACTAATTCAATAATATGGTAGGGTTAATTTTCATGAAAAAAAAAAAACTATTTTTAGTCCCATCCGATATAAATTTTCGAAAATTTTGGAAGAACTGACGCTTCAAAAACGTTGGTCACGAAGATTCTCACCATTCGTATGTACGGATTGTCGCCCAGACATGTTTCGCAGAGAATCGGGAACGCCTGTTGAGAGAAACAACCGATTAGAGGGTACGTTGCTTACGTCAAGGTTGACGAGATTATTTCGGCGAATATTTCACTCACGGCATCTTCCCAATTCTGTCTGTTGTACGTATTCGTGGTTTTCGACGTAGCCATCGTCGTTCACTGATATCCCACGAAATTCACACTTCGCCCAGTAAATTGGAGCGAAGGTCTAGGAGCAACACAGAAACATCCCAAACAGCAAACAGACGCGAACGCATAATATACACGAGAATCTCGAAAACAGGTGAGCGGTCGCTGCGCCACCTACCGTCGCCATTTTTAATTAGGTTCCACTCGAAGCGCCAGCTGTTGTCTTTTTATTTACAATCTATCAGCCGCAACTTAAAATTCCAAACGGCTTTTTAATAGTGCGGTAGTTAATTACTCCAAGCAGGTCGTCGTTATTGCAGCGATGACGAAATTAGTGTTCGCTCGTAATCCACTCACACGTTTATTCGCACTTTGAAAACGCGCCCATCGCTGACGCAACCATCTCAACTATACGCGACATCTGATTGGCTGCCTCGAATGACGCCGCGTCGCGCGAGCTTTATTCTTCCGTTTGGAGCTTTTTACAGACTCACGACGCATATACAACGGGAAGGACGCGTCGGACGATAAAAGCTGCGAAAGAGATGCAACTGCTGCTACGATTTTGGATTTCTCGGTCTCTGATCTGTGAGATCAGAGACGAATATTTTATTCGCCTTCCGAAAATTGCAGGGGTTAAGATTTTGGATCGAGTCTGCATGATAAGTCAGCTGCAGTGAGCAATTTACAGTTCTCGTTACCGACCGAGTAACAGGGCTCTGCCGATTTCTCCATCGAGCGGAGAGAGAGAGAGCCAACTGGATGGTAAGGAAGGTCTCTTTACACTGTACCGACCGATGCGGTTCGCTTCCCATGCCTCGTCACTCTCCGCTTGAGCCACTAGGTGCAGCAGCGGCAGTGGTAAAACGTACTCGCTCGATATTCAGGCAATACGCTGGCGCCGTCTGTCGAAACAGTTCAGAACAGCACCGCGATAACAAATTAGCATGCAGAGATCGATAGATCCGACATTCGCTCGTCCTGTTTCTATCTTCTCGCACTGATATTACCGAAGCAATGTCTCGCGATGAAGCCGCCAGTATAGAACTCGTATTTTCGCGCGGTCCAAGCGAAAGTCGCCGCGCGAAAGCCCGAGAACTGTGGAAATTTCTCGACAGACAGTCGGACCTCAAACCCTGGATGCCGGACGCATCGAAAGAAACCGCAGAATCGAAGGAGTCGCCCGGCGACCCTCCCGAAAAATCGGCAGAACTGACGGAGAACTCTCGTTATCCCTGGTACGAAGGACTCTGCGTCCTTCGTCACTTGGGCCTCGACAGAGTCGCACTGGCTGCCGGAGATGCTCGCGGCGATCGTCGTCGATCGCTCAACAGCGATAATGCGTATTGCTTCGTAAATCAATTTAATAAAACGCGAAGGTCGCTGAGTCACGGATTAACATTGTCATTGAATTTTCAGAACTCGAGGAGACGGTCGCCTAGCCGACGACACGGAGGAACCCTACGACGTCATAAATTCAGAATTGCGAGCTTTCGAGGAACGAGTGAGAGAGGATCGCTCAATCAACGACAGGAAACGAATCTACGAGATGCCCGAAAAGTACGAGCGATTTTCATCGCTTCCCCCCAATCATTGATCGCACATATTGCACTCAATGTACAATTACAGCTGAATATCGAGTTTACACCAAGCAACGAAAAACATGTTTTTTACATATCGACAAAACAGCAATTTCGCTGTAATCGAGACCTTGCCCAAACCTTGCCCACCCCGAATGCATCATCTGCTGTTCGATTAACAACGCAACCTCCACCATATCAATTTAATTGCGTTTTTACGTCGCCGCTGATATATTTCTCGCCGCCGGGCGAGTTACAAATGCAGCGACAAGATAAAAAACAAAGTGAATAAAAAAAAGGTTCAATAGAGAGCGCGCACATGTGGACGGACGGTGGCCGGCCTCGAGAAGGCAACCGCCGGGATTGCGTAATATCGCGGAGCCGGTGGTTCGGTCGAGTCATCCGAGTCCAGCGGCGGACGACGACGACGACGTCCCCGTCGTTGTCGTCGTCGTCGTCGTCGTATACGCTCGTTCGGGTGTTCCCTAACGCGGTAAAAGGTAAAACGAGACAGCGCGGTCTATCGTCTATAACGAGG
Organism: Itoplectis maculator; assembly: GCA_964034905.1. Taxonomy (NCBI): domain Eukaryota; kingdom Metazoa; phylum Arthropoda; class Insecta; order Hymenoptera; family Ichneumonidae; genus Itoplectis; species Itoplectis maculator. The sequence goes on from OZ035857.1 coordinate 10,748,142, forward strand.
TTAGGGTTATCTCGCGCGCGCTGCTCGCGTATCGAATGTCTCCGCGTCTCTCGTCGTGGCGGCGCAGTCGCGTTGTCGGTCGTCCCCCGTGAAACGTTGTCGTGTCCGCGGGAGGCCGAGGCACAGTTCGGCTGCACCAGCAGCCCGATCGCCGCTGCTGCTGCGAACGCCACAGTCTGCTTTATACGGGACACACAGTCACAAGGTGCGCGTCTCTCCTCCTACTCCACTTTATGCCCGAGCATACGCGAGCTTCTCGGGTGCCATGAATGGGGATCTCGTAGCTCGTTCGCCCGACGAAGCGAGCCTCACGCAACATACATCCACCACCTGGGATCATCTCTTCTTCATTTCTCGCGTCTTCTCCGCCTCTCCCCAAGTCGCCGAACAATAACACCGAGCGACTTTTGTCAATAGCCCTACAATAGGAACGACTTACGTTGATGAATATAGATATAGTGCGATATACAGAGCCAAGTGCGATCGGCGGATGCGACAAGATACGAAAATTATATCTGGAAAGGGTTCGCGCGTGTGTTCGGCGAAAAAAAAAACGTTGAGAGAGAAAAAAATCAGCGGAAGAGTAACCGTCGCGAGGCCAGCGGCCTCTCGTGCCGCGCGGGGCAAACAATGAAGAGGACGTTGCTGCTGCTGCTGCTGCTGCTGCTGCAACGAGAGAGGCGAGAAGGACGAGAGAGGAGAGGGCCGCGCGCACGTTGACGGAGATTCGACGAAGCAGCGACGTTTAATCGGTGTTGGCCCGCATCAGGTTGATCGGAGACCCCCCAGCTGGGCGTTCGAGAGGGCTGCTGCTGCTGCTGCCGCTCTCTTTCTCTCTCTCTCTCTCGGTCTCCCCTTCGCTGCTCCAGCGCGGCCTTCGCGATCGGAGCGGAGCCGGTGAGGACGACGGCCAACTGAGCGAGCACTCGACTACACAACGCGCGCGCTAGCAACACAACGGCAGCAGCAACGAGAGGGACCGTACGGAGGTTGTGCCGATGGAGAGAGCGAACAATGGAGGTGGGATGCTCATTTGTCTGCGGGCATTGTTGTTTGCCCGGGCGGAAACACGAGCTCCGTACTCTACATATACATCTCTCTCTCTCTCTCTCACTCGCTCTTCAACCCTCGTTACTCTTTCTCCGCTATCGCGCGCGCCCCCCGCCCACCGATTCTCAGAAAAATAACTACCCCCACGGTCGTCGGCGTCACGTGACATGTCGATAGCGAGATATTATCGGAAAATTTCGCTTGATTTAAATTGTATCACGATATTGATAATAATAATAATAATCATAATAATAATAATAATAATAATAATAATAATAATAATAATAATAATAATAATAATAATAATAATAATAATAATAATAATAATAATAATAATAATAATAATAATAATAATAATAATAATAATAATAATAATAATAATAATAATAATAGTAAAAACCAGAATTTCGTTGCTTTTTTACTGTATATCAGACAAGTCCGCGTCGGCCATATTGGACAATAGCGAGACGCTTTCGTGAACGAGACACATCGAGAATAAAGCCCCGCGGTTCGGATCCCCCTCCGCGTCCGTCGATCCGCCCGCAATTTACTTGCACGCGGTCCTCTCTCCGGGATCCCGAGAGGTGAAAGAGACGAGAGAGAGGACGCAGCGGTGCGCGAGGCAAGAGAGAAAGTGCGTGCGTGTGCGAAGAAGCGGGCCCCGAGGACGACGCCACGAGGAGGGGGAGGAGGACGTTGCGGACGAGGGTGGCGGATTCTGGCTCATTGGGCAGACGAACAAATTCGTCGTGACGTTCCCCATTCGACGTCCCCGCGTGGATTACGTGCGAGGGGCCCTACGGCCGCCCGCCGAACTTCGGTGTTCGGGTGCCTCTCGCCCGCGCAGGTAGAGCGCGCGCACGCATGTGGACCAGAGCTGGAGGAGGGGGAGGTGAACGACGACGACGACGACGACGACGACGACAACGACGACGTATAATACAAGGCAAACGGCGAGAGACGGAGCGAGAACAGGAGGAGGAGGAAGAGGAGGTGGAGGACGCGGACCGAGTTGCTTATCTTCGCCATCGGTCGAGCTTCCTTCTTAACGGGTGACCGGACACCGACTACGCGAGTCTGTTACTTGTACGCACACGCGATCGTCCCTTCCTTCCCTTCTCCCTCCTCTCTCGCGTTTTTTTTTTTACCATCCTCGCGGGTCCCCTCATTCACCTCGCGTCCCGACTACGGACCGAGAGCGACTCTCCGCGTGGCGTTCCTCGCTGCTTTTTTCTTTGTCTCCCTCGTCCGCGTCTTCCCCTCTCCTGGAGCAGTCTCTCGCTTATTCTGCGCGTTGTCCAGATGGGCAGCCTCGCGACCGTGATTTCATCGCTGGGACGTTCTCTCGAGGAAATATCGTTCGTTATCGCCGACGAGGCGACGTTAATTAATACAATCGTTTTACTCAATCATTTCGTACATTTGAATAATCGCTTGTTTATTATTCTTTTTTCATTTCGAATTTCAGCGCGCATCTTGAACACGGGTGCGAAAGCACAATCGACGAGCGGTGGGGGGGGGGGGGGGGGGAGAAGTGGGAACTGCGCGACATTCTCGTGGAAATATGGTTCGTTTTCGCCGACGACCCAAGTAACAAAAAGACATCTGGAACCAAAAAGTTATCGAAATGAGTTACTAATGTCCGCCCGAATGATAACTATAAGATATCAGGTGTCCGAAAGTTAACTTTTTGACACCTGATACCTTATAGTTATCATTCGGGCGGACGTTAGTAACCCATTGCGATACACTTTTTGGTTCCAGATGTCTTTTTGTAACTTGGGGAGGCGACGTCGTTAATTAATACAATCGTCTTCTCAGCATTTCGTACTTTCGAATAATCGCTTGTTTCTTCTCTTTTCATTTCGAATTTCAGCGCGCATCGTGACCGCGGGTGCACAATCGGCGAGGGAGGGGAGGAAGGGTGGGAACTGCGCGCTTAACGCGCAGCCGCGCTGCTGCTGCGCACCGTCTCGACGCCGGCACGGCGAGAGAGCGATTGCCCGGGGGCAACGGGTAATTTGACGGACAAAGTATAATACGATGTTAATAGAATGGCGAGAGCGCGCATCGGTCCCAGGTATCTCGTCGTCGTCGTCCTCCGTGGTACGAAGGCTCTCTCTCGAGCGTGCCCATAAATCTTGGTTAATTTGGCAGAGCCCATTCGACGTGCTACTCCCGAGAGAGTCGACGCGAGGAGCTCGGGGCTCGTTTCGCCTCTCGGACACAGCTGTGAGAGACGCATAACCTCAAAAGCCGCCAGCGAACGCGCATGCGTATCCCCCGCGAGAGGCTCTGCTACGCGACGTTATCGCCGAGAAACGTTCTGCCTCGGTTTTTACGCACTTCTCTACGCTCGCGAGCCTCTTCGTCTCGCTTCGTTCGCGCTCTCTGCTCTCGTACGCTACTTAAAACCGCCGCCTCGAAGTAGCGCGAGCTGCGCGCTCGTAAAACTAAATTGCGCCTCCGACGTCGCGCGCGCCGCCGCGCTCGGCGCTTATCCCGAGCTCGCATCGATGGATGGCAACGATCGGGACTTCGGTTTTCACTCACTCGGCGCGCAGGTTGATTTTGGGGGGGCGATTGAATAAACCGACGCGACGCGACGGTCGGTGCATAAACATCGTAGCGAAAATTGTCGGACACGATGCGAGAGATTTATTATTTTCCGTCTCTCTTGTTCGTGCCCCAAGGGCAACCTGCTGCTTCGGCCGCCGCCGCTGCGTCTACACACGACGACGAAAATCCGACCGTTGAATAAACGATGACGCAACGGCGGCGACCTCTTCGCGTCGCTCGTTCGAACTATCGAGAACTGCTTTTGTTTTGGCCGTTCGATGCCCGACGGCTGGACTTTGTGTGTTTTTTTTTAATTCTCCGGCCGACTTTGTTTGGATCGCTAATGCCGACTGCATTATTTATTTTTGTGTTTATTTGCTCGTCGACAGGTTCGTGAAATATTTATCACTCTCCGTGTCCGTCAACAGAGTCGTAACGTTATAATGAGCGCGGAGCAAAAAGGAAACGATGAAACAAAGCTTCCTCCGTGATTACCAAATCACTTATATCCCGCGAAATTATGTATATTACGCTCAACGTGTACCGTGTACCATATTATGGGCATCGCGTTCATTTATTTGCACGCTCTAAACGCTTATGAATACCAAATGGCACTGCGAGTGTGTGCGGCGGAAAATAAAAGAAATTAATATCGAAAAAATACGGGAAGAATGAAATGACCTGGCTGAGGCTGCTGACGGTTGCTGGTTCGTCGGTCGTGAGACGCGCACACACGCGATTTAAGCGGCATGTAAATTCAACGAGGCCACGAGCTGGCGCACGATGATTATACGGTCGGCGACTAAACGGCACTTGGCGAATGGCGCTGTTTGCGATCGGGCGATCCGGGGCGAGGGTGGCAGTCGCGCAGTCGTTCGCTCGCTCGCTCGCTCGGCCGGTCGCGATCGGACATCGATCGCGCTCGATCGAGATCGATCAGTTCCGATCGGCTGGGTCCGCGGACGCCGCGCGCCGCGCGCGAAGACGCGCTCGCTGCCGCCGCCGCCCGGTGCCAGATGGTCTATACGAGAGCCGCTCCCATTACCTATGCGAGCCCCGCACTCACACCGTTTCGTCGTTTCGTGTAGAAGCGGCCGCCCGCGACCTTAATGAAATTACGAGCGGCCGCCGGTCTCGCCGGGCCGAGCCTCGAGGGCACGTCCGACGAATCGCGAAAAACTGCTGTTTGCTTATTAGAAAATTATTCTCGACGAGTTTGAAATTGAAATTGTGATCCAGAAAGCAGGAAAAAAAGTTTCATCGATTCTAAGAAATAGGTGACTTTTTTTCTTTGATACCAATGAGATGTCTTTGAATTTAAAAATTCGAGGGTTTCGTAAAATTCGAGGATTGGATATAACTGTTTAATTGTTTCAAGGAAACGATATCTGATTCGAAGAAATAGGTGACTTTTTCTTTGATCCCAATGAGATGTCTTCGAATTAAAAAATTCAAGGATTTCGTAAAACTCGAGGTTTGGACAAAAACTGTTCAATTGTTTCAAGTAAAAGATCTGTGACTCAAAGAAATTATAATACAATCTTAAGTATTGTATTTCTCATTGATTTTAAGGAAATATTGCGCGGGTCGATAATTTTATAGAAATTGCTTCGAATCAATGAAACTTTTTCATGGAGCGAGAAGCGAAGAGCGCCGAGAGAGGAAGCGAACGGGACGTGCGGAACACGCGCGTAGTGTAGAAGGCGGGGGAGGGGGGTTTCGAGTGGGGTTGCCTCGGGAACGAGTTTAAGCATTAAGTAGCCGTTGCGTCCGCTGTCAGTCTGCGCTCTAATTAATCATAATTGACGTCCGCGCGAAGCCTCGCACATATTTGTCGCGCTTCTCCCGCCGCGCTCTCTGCTCCCTTCGCTCGCGTCTTCCGTACGTTCTGGCGTCAACGACGAAGCCTCGACTATATCTATGTGGTGCCCGTTTCCTCCTTCGTTCCCTCCGTTCAAAAACACAGCCAACTTCTATTAAAAAAAAGTACAAACAGTTCTTCTATTTTTATAAGAACACAAACAATTTTTCTATTTTTATAAGAACACAACAAATTGTTCTATTTTTATAAAAACACAACCAATTCTTTCTACTTTTTATTTTTACACAAAAATATATTCGCACATAATTTCTTCATCAGGGGGTCGAAGGGCAGGGAGGTTGGGGAGCTAGATTTGCCTTCGTCGAAGGGGAAGGAGATTACTCATCGCGACTGCAACGCGGTGCAACAGTCGCCAGACGAGTGCGGCGCGTGTGGGCGTCTGCTGGCTGCGACGAGTCCAGCGATCGCTCGACGCGTCTGGCGCTGAGTCCGGAGGTGCGAAAATACACAAGCGACGACTCCAGCGCCTGGTGTGCCCATATATATATATATATATATATATATATATATATATATATATCTATATCGTACGTTATACTCCACGCACTCGGTCACTGCGCGAGACGAGAAATTAGGCTGCGAATATTACGCGAGCGCGTGCATCGCGTATTATTACATAAACCTCGTGTATAGTCGTATAGCCGTCGTCGTCTCGCTGCTCAGTTGGTAATATCGTATATAGGTCCGTCCGTCTGGTCTGGTCTCTCGCGTATTTAGATGAGTTGACTCCAATTGCCGCGGTACCGTGAGAATTCCGTGGCAGCCGGCGAAACGCAGCTCTCGCGAATCGACGCGCACACAGCGTCCACTGTGCGCGTTGCGCAGAGCGCGAGGAGAACTCATCGCTACTAGCGATGAGTTCTCCTCTCGCTCCTCTCGTCTCTGCTGCTGCCGCAGCTCGTGCAAACCGACGTACGTGGACGCTGCGCGCGTCCCAATGCGCCGCGTGCAGCGGTGCGGACGATGCACACCACTGGCGCATCTCGCCGGGACGTACGTGGCCCCGCGCTAAACGGGGCGTTAATCATGCAAATTGGGGCCCGGACTCGGAACTCGCGCGTGACAACCGCGCGCGTTTATCATTGCGCAACGACGCACGCGTGAAGCACGCGTTCATTTAGAAAGCCTTTTTTTTTTGCTAATTTTTTGTGCGTCGCGTATATATAGCTCACGATTTCATCGCTGGTATAGAAATTTTACGGCGTTACACTCGGAGGTAGTCAGGCCCTGGTCAGGGCTGTGTCAACCCTGTCCAGGCCTGATTCGTCCCGGTTTTCGGCCCGGCGGCCAGATCTACGATTTTTTACAAACTGGTCGGCCAACAATTTTTTTTTTCAAAATCAACTAAAAAAGGGTTGTAACCGGTGTTTTCAGGGGTAGAATATGCGACTTGAGAACGATGGTATAGGTTAAAAGTCGATATTTTGAAAAAATAAATTTCGTGACCCCGATTTGAGCGGTTTTCGGCCCGGCGGCCAGATCTATGATTTCTGACAAAATGTTCGGCCAAAAATTTTTTTTTTCAAAATCAACTAAAAAAGGATTGTAACCGGTGTTTTCAGGGGTAGAATATGCGACTTGAGAACGATGGTATAGGTTAAAAGTCGATATTTTGAAAAAATAAATTTCGTGACCCCGATTTGAGCGGTTTTCGGCCCGGCGGCCAGATCTACGATTTCTGACAAACTGTTCGGCCAAAATTTTTTTTTTTCAAAACCAACTAAAAAAGGGTTTTAACCAGTGTTTTCAGGGGTAGAATATGCGACTTGAGAACGATGGTATAGGTTAAAAGTCGATATTTTGAAAAAATAAATTTCGTGACCCCGATTTGGGCGGTTTTCGGCCCGGCGGCCAGATCTACGATTTCTGACAAACTGTTCGGCCAAATTTTTTTTTTTTTCAAAATCAACTAAAAAAGGGTTTTAACCAGTGTTTTCAGGGGTAGAATATGCGACTTGAGAACGATGGTATAGGTTAAAAGACGATATTTTGAAAAAATAAATTTCGCGACCCCGATTTGGGCGGTTTTCGGCCCGGCGGCCAGTTCTACGATTTTTGACGAACTGTTCGGCCAACATTTTTTTTTTTTCAAAATCAACTAAAAAAGGGTTTTAACCAGTGTTTTCAGGGGTAGAATATGCGACTTGGGAACGATGGTATAGGTTAAAAGTCGATATTTTGAAAAAATAAATTTCGCGACCCCGATTTGGGCGATTGTAATATATTGCTACAGATTTCCCACCAGGGATGTTTAACGATAACGTTCGACGAGAGCCGCCGAGCTCGCGCATCTGCAAATCCTCAGGACGTTCATCCGCGAGCCCGACGCTCTCAAGTTAGGCTCTCCCGTCGTCGGGTATACCCGACGACTTGCGACTACGCCCGGCCGCTTCGGCCCGCAGCAGCAGCGCTCGCCCGCGACCTACCCCATTGCGCGCGAATCGTGTTTCAATGCGGAAACCGAAAACCATATCATTACGCCCGAAGCTCCGCGTTTTGTCGGCGCGCGCGTTCGTCCCTCTCTTTCTCCGTTTCTCCGTTCCTCCTTCTCTCTATTTCTCTCTCTCTCTTTTTCTCGCCCCCCTCCTCGTCGCCTGCGCCTCGCGTCCGCCTCGTCACGTTTCTTCTTTATATTTATGTCTCCGTCTCCCTCGCTCGCTCTTTCTCTCTCTCTCGCTCGCTCGCGCTTGTAATTTCCCTCGTTCTGTATCCCGACTCGCGCACCGCCTGAAATTACGGACGCGATACGTGATCGCCCGGTAACCGAACTCTCGTAGGTGTGAAAGCACGCGCGCAGCTCCGTGCGCGCCGCCGGTGTTTATAGGCGCGCGAACCATTGTCGACTGTGTGTACGGCGCGCAGCAGGTTCGCCGATTTCATTCCACACGGGGAGCAATTCAATGGTACCTGACGCGCGTGCGCGCTGTGCTTTTTGTGATACGTGCGGCTCGCCATACCGGAATTCGATTCGTTTCTGCGTTTCCACGCGCGCGTTGCTCGAGAATATATCGCGAGCTAATTTGCTGGCGAGTGTCGAAGTAAACGCGGGTCGAGGCTGACGTTGAGGTTAATGAGGCGACTGACACCTGGAAATGCGATAAATCGGTGTCTTGCCGGCGAATACAATAAATCGAAAATGTAAGAAAACGTGTTCAGCTGTTTCGTTGATGACGCTTGCAAAATATTTCTAATGCTATTATTTCTCCTATCGAACGCTATATGTACATGTGGATGTATATCTATATAGTGTGTAGTGGTCGTAGTGTATACAATCTGTTATACGAGACGCTGTCGAGCTCGTCGCGCCCCTCGTCGCCATCCCCCGCGCGATACGTGTAATTTGGCCCCCGCAAAACATTTCTAATGTGTCGCGCGAACCCGAGGCAACGAATCTTCGAATACACCAAAACCACGCGCACGTCGCTTTATGGGGTCTACATTGTGCACGGCCATTGAGGCCCGATGCGGCACGTGTCGCTCGCGTGTATACGTTGCACGAGACGGATAGCGTATATCCGGTTCCGGGGACCTCAGGACCATGAAAAAGAATTTGGGAAGTCAGTGACATATATTTTAAAAAATTACAGTAGTCCGTACGCGTGCTTTGCGAAAAATAAAAAATTCAACGAGAAAATGGCAAAAATAAAATTTTTTTCCTTACGTTTTTCGCAAGAAAAAAAAAGTTCAATTCCGTAAAGTATGAAAACCCTATCCGATGATAAATTTCCTTCTGTGCTTCCGAAAAGCACTGTTGACTCTCCTCTAAAATAATAAACACGACGAGATAAACGTGGAGATCCATTTTCTTTCTCGTAATAGTTTATCCGATTGCGTGAATTAAAAAAATAGAGAACCTTTTTCATTCATCAGCACAAAAAAAAATCTTCGATTCTCGATTCTCTTCCAACTCGACGAGAAAAGCCGCGCGATAAAACCGCGATCCGCGTCGTAATCGCATTTTCGCGTCGATCTCCCGTAACCGCGACTCCGACGAGTACGACGGGGGGGGGGGGGGGGGGGGGGGGGGTAGAGGGTACCGCGAGAGGTGGCGGGACGAATCCCATAATAATTTCCGCTCCGGGCCACAGAACTCTAAGAGACGTATAGCATTGACACATAGGGAGAGGGGGGAGGGGGCATCCCCCCTCCTCCAGTGGCAGCATCGCAACCCCTCGGGACGTGTCACGGGGTGTCGCACGGGGTAACGCTGGGGGGACGACGACGACAACAACGACGAGGAGGCTCCTCGTCCTCCACCCGCTCCGATTGGGCCACTTTCAGCCAATGGGGAAAGACCGTCGTACCCCACGGATCCCCCCGGTGGGTTCGCGTGTTGTACACATTCCGTGTCTCTCTCTCCTTCCTCGCGGCTTCGCGGCCGCTGGATCGCTGTGTCTGTCGTCCTCGTCGCGAGGCCGAGTTACCCGCGCCGATGCTGCGCACGATCGCAGGTACGAAAGAGAGAGAAAGAGAGGAAACGGAGGAACACGAAGGAGGTGGACGTGAGCGCAGTCTCTACCTTTTTCTCGTTCCGTCGCTCCCTTCATTCATCGCCGAGCTCCGCACTAATTCGTGTACTATATACTAATATATATGTATATCATAATACAGTGTGTGTGTCTATATACATGTAGGCTGATGGCTTTAGAAATGCGAAACACGCATCGCGTTCCGCGTTGCACGCGCCCAACGCGACCAGGTAAATCCCCGGATGACGTGCGCGCGTATTTGTTATATAAGAGCGGAGATGAATTGAATGCTCGTCGGCCGGGATATCGCCGACAATGGCGAAGGCCTTTTTTTACCCTCGCCTCTCTCAGTTCGCTTATTCTACTGATCGGGGACTCTGAAAGGTAGATCGCAGAGAGTGCCCCAAAGTCCCCGTTGCGTTATACGCGGGCAGAGGCAGACGCGTGTATATACGATCGCGATTGGATTTGCGCCTCGTCTCACGTCGCGTAATCCCAATTGGATTTGGGAATTACGCCGGCGCCGGCCGATTATCGTCACGTGACGCGCGGATATCCGACACTTGTTTCGAGTGCCAAACGAGATCTGGGGGGATCGACTTTTTAATTCGTTTTGGGTCGCACTTGTCATCGAAATACAATTTTTTTTTAGGATATCAAGGTTAACGTCAGTTTAAATAGAAAAGTTGTATCGAAAATACCTATTATACTGTGAAAAACAAGTCCGCAATTTTTTTTTGTCGACATCCCTGGAGAGGTCGACTTCTGCATGCTTTCATTTTTTATTAGGAATATCAAGTCGATTTAAATAGAAAAGGTGCATCGAAATGACCTGTAACACCATAAAAATAAACTCTGTAGGTTTTTTCGTTAACACCTCTGAGGAGATCGACTTTTTAAATCATTTTGGGACGCACTGCTCATCAAAATTTTGCAAGTATCTTTTTTTATCAAGGATATCAAGGTCAACATCGATTTAAATATAAAAGTGGCATCGAAATTACCTGTTACACCGTGAAAAAAAAGATCCCAAAGTGTGATAAACAAATCGCCATATAACAGCACTTTACATAATAGAGTGGTGTGTGGGCCAAGTCGAATGCTCAGAAACTCAGAGGCTCGAGCATCACACACCTTTCTGTCTTTCTCTTTCTCACGCACAGCTTCACTCAAGGGTCCTTCGAAAGTCGAGTGAGTAAGCGCGCTAGACGGTGCAATTCTCCAGGGCGACGAGGCGAGAGCCCCAGCAACACTGAGCAGCATCAATGCAGAGCCCAAGTAGCGCCGAGTACAGCTTCCTCCTATCGCGCTTGTACATCGACGCGAGCGCTGAGAGGGTGGAAGAATTCAATTCATAAACGTCAGATACGCTATACACACTCTTCTGCTGCTGCTGTTGTGCGTCGCTCGATCGAATGTTTGCCCTCCGCACGCAGTCGAATATATTCTATATACATATATATACCTAGCTCCGAACTTTTTCGCTGCTCCCTTCGCAAACTGTACGTGTATATATAGATATACGTATACACATGCATCACGTATAAACTATGTGTATACTTATTGTATTACAGCGCATATGATGCGCGTCGAGCAGGCGCATTCATAACGCTATAGTAATACAGCGACCGTCGCCGCCGCGTGTTATAACACCCGGTGCGCGTCGGGCTCGGGGCTGCAGCCCTTCGCCTATCTCTGATACGATCGGTAGTTACTTAGCGCCTCTCTCGGTGCCCCGTTCGATCGCTATCGCCGAGGCTACGCGCGCGCGCGCACCCGCTCAACCGGCTCTCCGCGAACCGGCGCGCTTGGTACTATACATGCGCACCGCGCATCGCCAGCACAATATAGTCGACAGCCTATTCCAGCATGTATACAGACACGCCGGAGAAGCAACTCTATAGGTGGGGGGTGGGTTTCATAGGCCAGAGAGGGCCCGGGGAAGCCACCTCGTTACCCCATAAATTTATCGCGCGTACGGCCTGCCCGGGGGGTGGGGGACGGGGAGGGGGAGAGAGTTGCCATAAAGCATCCGGACGCCTCTCGCGGATGCTCACGTAGGTCTGGTGGCTGCGTGCGTTTTGGTGTGAGAGAGACGGAGAGAGTTGGGGATAAGGAGAGAGAAAGAGGGATGTTACTTGTTTCTTGGATTGGCGCCTTGGTTGCCTTGGTTGGATCGCTGAAATTTTGTCAAGCGTAGGAGCATTGACATTCTTTTTTAGTGGATATTTTTCGAGTTAATGAGCATTTTCGTCGGCATCGCTGAGCTCAGGTATTATTTCTTGTACCGGCGCCTAAGTTAGACCGCTAAAATTTTCTTAAGCATCGCAACACTAACATTATTTTTTATTGAATATTTTCCGAGTTAATAAGCATTTTCGTGAGCCTATAGCGGAGCTCAGGTAGGTCTGGTGGCTGCGTCCGTTTCGCTGGAAGAGAGACGGAGACAGACGGAGATAAAGGAAGAGAGAAAGTGGGAGTTACTTAAGGAACTCCCATAAGAAGTAATCAATGTTACCCCGGTAAGAAATAATTATTTCTTGGACAGCGGCGCCTAAGTCAGACCGCTAAAATGTTGTCAAGTCTCAAGAGCATTGACATTATTTTTTTCTGAATATTTTCCGAGTTAATAAGCAATTTTTGCCCCTCTCCCCCGAAGATTTCCTTTGGCAAGGGCAGAGAGGGTTGATTTAAGCGAGCCGAAGGCGCGTGGGCGACGACGTCCAATTATCGTTTAAAGAGGCGTAAGAGCGAAAAGCCCCCCGCGAATGCTTTACGGGTTTGCGTCAATGCATATATAATAACTGCAATGATAATAATAATAATAATAATATTAATAATAATGGTCTATTGCTGCGAGGGATATTTTGCTCGGCGAGGACGAGCGAGAGTCACTCGCTGCTCGTGCTGCTAGGACTTCTCTCGGACCGTCCGCGAGAATACGTTTCTTCCGCTGCCGTTTCACTCTCCTCCTCCGGCGTCTCAGCGGGGGGAGGGGGAGGGGGGGGGGTGTGTAACGCGACACCTCGACTAGGACAACCTCGCGTCTGCGCTGATACCGCGATACTCGCGCGCGCGCACCGAGAGACCGACTCGCCATTCGTACAGCCGTCCGTCTCGGTGTCCGTTCTCGCTCGCACTCGAGGATGCAATAATATTCATAATTCGCCCGAGAGCTCGGAGGAGGAAAAAGACGAGGAGGAAGAAGAGTTCGAAGAATTTTCGCTGTCCTCGCGGGACAAACAAAAGATACTGGAAAGTCGAGTAAAACACGATTCGTGACATTGAATAATCGCGTCAATCGTAGGTGTCGAAATTATTTTTTACACTGAGAAAAATGAATAGTTGTGATTACCAATCGTTGGTTAGAGCTACCAATATTTTAGTAAGTGCAACCAATATTTTAGCAGATCGAAGCAATGATTGGTCATCACAACTACTGATTTTTCTCAGTGTAGATAAAAAAAAATCTCTCAACGCCGCCGTCTCGCATTCCCAATCTTATTAATCGCTAATCTCGCGCGTCGGCCGTGTAGTCATTAAATAATTAGCGCTTTGTCGCGTCGCTTATATATATAGCGACACTCTCCAGTCGCGTATATCGCGCATATACGGATGAGTGAAATATACACGTACGGAACAGAATGAAAAAAAAAAAATAATAAAAATAAAGCGAGCAGTGACGTTGTGAGGTGGGGGAAGGGGGAGGGGACGTGTGGATGGGCCTTGCCGGGGCCGGGGCGCGTGTAACTCGACACCGGAGTCCCCGTCGGGCGGTCCCCGCGTCTCCACCTTCTTCGCTGCTGTTGCTGCTGCTGCTTTTGCTGCTGCTGCTGCTGCTGCTTTTGCTGCTGCTGCTGCTGCTGCTGCTGCTTCTGCTGCTGCTTCGTTTCCCTTCCCTGTACCCCGAATAAAGACTGTGAAGCAGCAGCAGCAGTGGTAGTATAGAGCTGTACGTAGCAGCAGCAGCAGTGGGGGTATATAGAACTGTACGCAGCAGCGAAACGAGCATCACGGTGGTATAGCGGGTACTACGTCGCGTTCGCTCAGGGATCGCTCGGGGATCGCTGGCGCGTCCTGAACTAAATCATAACCGTATTATGCCGCGGCAACAATGGGGGGCGCTCGGCGCGCGAGTATATGAAAAGCCGCCGCTAATCCGTCAGCGCGCGCGCGCGGTCCATGTGGATGTCTTGCTTCGCTGTGATTCTCGCTGGCCCTTCTGCTTTCTCTCTCTGTTTCTCTCTCACTCCCCAATCCTAGAGTCTATTCTCTTCCGTCCTCTGCAGTTACTGGAGTATGTTTGAAGCTATGTTTGAAGGCGATGTCCGAGCCTCCGACGATTTTCCTCGTTCGCCGGTGGCTTCATTGATTTTTTTTAAACTAGCCAATTAAAAAAAAAAATGATTTCGAGAAGTTTGAAAATTTTATTCGATGACAAATTTCCCAGTTATTCTAAAAAGCCATTGGTATGAAGTCAACGAAAAACTTTTTAAAGTGGAGATTTTGGGCGACGAGATTTTTTCTTTTTTTTTTTAATCCTGTAAACCAATTTTCGCAAACCGTGACACGTTCCACTCATAAAACTTTTAGCCCGCACAAAACGTAACGACTCTCGACGCGTTTCCCCGAATACGCGCGACACCCTCGATTAAATTAGCCCGCGCGATTATTCGTACGGCGCGTCGTGACCTCCGAACTCGTCTCTCATCCGGGGTCCACCGGGCAATTAATTAAGATCTCCGCGGGATTGCAGAGGGAGTCGCGCAGCGCACGACGAACGACGCGTGCGCGCGTTTTTATCGTCCGGACGAGCGACGAGACCTGCTTCACTTTTTTCAAGTCCTCAAAAAAAAAAAAAAAAAAAAAAAAAAAAAAAAAAAAAAAAACGGAGAGTCGCGGTTTGTTTTCGACGAGTGCGACGGAGACGGACGATTCCTCGGACTCCGGCTGTCGCAAAAATTCGCTCAAAACTGGAGATTCCCGCAGATGTCGTATCCCTACTGCGTCGCAAAATATTCCAGGGGTTAGGGTGGTCGATCCGTCCGCTCGTAGACCGAGAGGACAAAACGCGCAAGTATAGGGTGGGGCTCGAGATTCGTCCGCGCGCGCCGCCCGGCAAAACGTCGAGGCCGGAATTTAAATTTCGCAAATTAGTCCGTCCATTACACCCCCGTGGCAATCGCGGTATCTCATCTGCGATGCCGGGCGGCGCAGGTTTCCCCGCCTGTTGCCCCCCCCCCCCCCCTTTTTTTTTTCGAGAGCCGGAAAGAAAGGAAAGGCGACGCGAACGCGGCGCGGGTGAAGATGCAGCGCCGAGATCGGACGAAGGAGACGAGGAAGGAGGAAGAAGCGACGAATACTGAGAAGGGATGAGAGAGGGAAAGAGAAAGAGACAGAGAGAAAAAAGAAAGAGGGAGAGGGAAGAAGTGTGCTTGGTGCGTGGACACGCGGAGGTTCCCGGAACGCGTGGGTGCTCTCGTCTTCCAGGCAGAGCCCGGGCAGAGCCGAGACGGGACCGAGAGAGGCAGCCGAGGCAACCGGACAGGATCAGGATCTGGAACTCCACAAATCATAACGCGCGCGCCGGCCGACTCCGGAGAGCGCAACGAGATGCGAGAGAGAGATCACGTCGCGCGCGCGCGCGCGAGCGAATGAGCCGATCCCTCCTTCTCCCCCTCCTCCCCATCCTCCTCCTGCTCCTGCCGCGCGTCTACAGCGACAAATTGTCGCGGCGATACGAGCTCGCGTGCGCTCCTCGCGCTCAGCTCCTACGTGGAATCGCGTATATACTGCGGTATTATAAAAAGCCTGGTGTGTCTATGTATATATATGTATACCATACAGGGGCCATCCATGTGGCCCGTTTTGGCACGAGTCCCCAGAATGTGACTCCGCCACACGCGCAGCCGCAGCTCTCCGATCGCGATTCGCATTCACGTGCCGTTTTTTTCCCGTCGCCAGGACGATTCGTCCCCGCGACCCCCGTTAAACACACTCGTCATATATATATGTAGCAAAATGTGCAAAATAAAAGTATATACGACGAAACGTGCAGCACGTGCTGCTGTCGTCGTGTGAAAAAAGGAAAATAAAAATGAGAAGTTGAGGGCGGTGAGATGTAATTTCAATCGACAGCGCAATGATCCATTGGCTGTTAATGAATACAAATTAAAAAATAACATTTTATGAAAACAAAGATTGGAAAGCTCTACTCTACATTTTCGCTAATTGAAACTGAGATGTAATTTCAAACACAAAACCAAACAAAACTTCGAAGTTCTGGACGTCAAGATGTAATTTCAATCGATAGCGTAATAACGCATTAACTGTTCATGGAAATTAAAAAAAAAAAAAAAATTTCATGATAACAAAGTTTGGCCAACTCTTCGCTACATTTTTGCTAACTGAAACTGAGATGTAATTCGACAGCTTTTGCGCGAAAAAAAAAATCGTAAAAAGGCCAACTCAACTCCTCATTTTCGCCAACTCTACGAGGAAGCAAAAATGAGATGTAGGGGGTCTCGTCGAACAGCGGCGACTGAGGTGGCCCCGCGCGAGGCCCACGGATGGATTTTCTTACCTTCTATATACGAGCGCGAGAAACATCGGGCCGCGTCGTTCGCGCGCGGCGGCCGCGCATCGGCCGGTGTGACTGATATCGCGCGCTCGCCACGAATGAATTACGCTTGGCAGGCCGCGCGGCTGCGTAAATTAATTTCCGTCGGTCGGCCCGTAAATTATTACGAGCTCGAAATCACTCGGTGGGCCCCGGGGTTACCGCGGGCCACCCCCGTGCGGGCCTCGACCGCGCGCGCGCGCGCAACACTTGTGCCCATATAACTACTACATCTATATATATCTATATACCTGCTTGACTCTTCTCTCCGCTTCTGCCACCATCGCTGCTCATCCTCACTCGTAACTTACGTCGATAGGACTGTAAACAATGCACCCAACGAGCCACTATACGTGGCTCTGTGTTTATATACATATATATATATATACACACAGCGTCGACCGGACCCTTCCTGGAGATCCCCCCGTGCGATACGTCGATAACGAGAGCTTATCTCACGTGTGTATATGAATATATACACTATATGTACAAACGTAACGAGTCGGTGAACCGTATCTACTATATCTACAATATTAACTGTATCAACTTTCATATTCGTAATTAGGATCAACCTGATTATTTATTATTATTATGGTTATGTATCGGAAAATTGAATTTTCAACAATTCCGGGTAAAATCAAAGAGGCTTTGATTTTTCGGTCCTCCTGACCCTTCGAGTCAATCAGAATTCGCTTGTTACATAAAAATTCACTCGGTGTGTGCATAATAAATTCTGCACTTAACGGCTGTCCCGTCGTTATTATATTTTTCGACGCGATGACAAAGGTAACGAGTCGGTGAACTGTATCTGCTATATCTACAATATTAACTGTATCAACTTTCATATTCGTAATTAG
Organism: Itoplectis maculator; assembly: GCA_964034905.1. Classification (NCBI taxonomy): domain Eukaryota; kingdom Metazoa; phylum Arthropoda; class Insecta; order Hymenoptera; family Ichneumonidae; genus Itoplectis; species Itoplectis maculator. Next base: position 10,765,578 of record OZ035857.1, read on the forward strand.
GCTCAACCTGATTATTTATTATTATCATGGTTATATATCGGAAAATAACATTTTCAACAATTCTGGGTAAAATCAAAGAGGCTTTGATTTTTCGGTCCTCCTGACCCTTCGAGTCAATCAGAATTCGCTTGTTGCATAAAAATGCACTCGATGTGTGCATAATAAATTCTGCACTTACCGGCTGTCCCGTTTTTATTATATTTTTCGACGCGATGACCGTCTCGCCATTCACGTGCGTTCCCATTGTCGGGTGCCCCCCTCCCCTCCCCCTCAGGGCAGATGCACCCCCCGCGCACGCGGCTCCGTCACGCCCGAACGCACCGCGTCATTACTGGTCCGCGTAATGGGCGCATTGTAAGTTGCGGGAGCGTCGAGACTTATTACACGTGCGGCAGGTACAAAACGGCACCGCGCTCATTTCCCCTCATCCACGGCGCGCGCGCGACCCTCTCGATTTCGCCCCACGGGTGAAAAACGTGCGCGCCAGTTTCTCACCCAATTTCGCTGTTTTTCGTCTCCGATACATAATACAGAAGTCAGGCTCTCACGGATTCAACTTCCCTGTGCGAATTTCAGACCCGGCAAAACAGTCTCAATATCAGGTCCAAGAATAATTGCAATAATTGCGCCGTTCAACGATCTCACTCTCCTTAAAATAATTCATCTTTTCACTCTCAGCGTAAAAACCTTCCAATTTTTCCGGCTCCCCGCGCGCGACGAGCTGAAAATCCGAGATTCTCTTCGTATTTGCTCTTTTCGAGGAGTCGTCCTCTTATTTCGCCTCGTTGAGTCGTTCCAGCCCTCTCGCACTTCGCGTCTTATACCGAGGGTCGAATCTTTCTCCCTTTCTCTCGCTCGCGCTTGCGCGTTAACAAGTAGCCTTTGTGAGTCCCGTGTCGAGACGCTACTTGACAGCGGACGCTCGGCGAAGCGAGAGCGACGAGGACGAACCTCGGTAGGGCCAATAAACACGCTGAGGGCCCTTTTTCCGGGGCCCCCCGAGCAATGCTATAGACAGAGAGGACGCGAAAAATCGTAGCTCTATATATATGACATATATAGGAAGGTGAAGGGCGAAGGGAGTCGAAGGGCCTCTCAACTTCGCGGCCCTTTCCCTCTCGCTCGTTTTTCTACCAAAAGAGGGGGGCGAGGGGGGCACAACGCTCGAGCGGGCCCCGCTGTGGGGTCCGGGGGCTTAACTTTACGATCTCGTCTCCCCCCCCCCCCCCCCTTCTGCCCCCTCGCTACCTCACGAAATACCCCGAAGTACAGGGACTCCCTTATACACTCACTACACACACTGCGTATACATATATACACCATAGGGCCCCTCGGGTGGGAGCCCCAAATAGAAACGAAATTATCACAGACCGATGAACATGCGTCGACTGCTCTTATTCCGCCTGAACGACGGACCGACTGCGACCGACCGACTATGAACTCCTCGCGGAAACCGGTGAAACGCTGGAGTCGAGATTCGCGTCTTCTTGTCGTTGCTTAATTTTGAGGGAACGTTTTTTTTATGATTCCGTGTATTAAAATTGAAAAGGTAATTGCGAAACGAGGGGACTTCTCGTTTCCTCGAGAACCGTTGAAACGCCAGAGTCGAGATTTTCGTCTCTTTGTCGTTGCTCAATTTTGAGAACATTTTTCAAATTATTTCCATGTATTAAAAACGAAAAGGAAATTGCGAAACGAGGGATCTTCTCTTTTTTTCTGAAAACCGGTGAAATACCTGAGTCGAAATTCGCGTCTCCTTGTCGTTGCTCAATTTTGAGACAACTTTGAAAAAAATAATGTATTAAAATGGAAAAGGAAATTGCGAACCGAGGGGACTTCTCGTTTCCCCGAGAACTGCGCTGAATTTCGGATCTAGATCATTTCGCGTTACGTTTCGAGATCCTCGAGACAAGCCACTTCCTGGCCATCGACAATCGCTCCTCGTCCCCATCGTCGACGTCGTCGTCGTCGTGCACGTACAATAAAGACATTCCGACGTGGAAAGGCCCCGCGCCCGACGATCTCTTCTCGGATAAGACGCGAATTGGAGTAACTGCGCGTAAAGCACAAAAGCATCGTGCACGGATTTTCCTCCGGGCCAGATGCGCTTTTACAGTGTTCGTTCTCGTTTCCCGCGCGGCTAACTGATCGAACGGAGGGAGACGAACTGCAGCACCGAAGAAGTAACAATTCCTACAATAAACAGTAAAGTGCCTATGTACAAGGGAACACCAGGGCGAAACGGATCACTTATTTCGGAAGGTTTCCACGGGGCAAAGTGGACCACATTTTCACGAAAATGTCCTCATGCGATCCGTTTTGCCCTGTTACGATTTTTTCCTGTTACGATCTATGACGCTAGGTCGAATTCGTTAGGTATAATCAGGGTAGATATAAGTGACCTACCTTTTTTTTCGCTCGTTACAACACAAAGAAGATCTCAAAAGGTCCAAGGAGGCTGCAAGATAGCATCGCGCTGGTCCTCGACGCTGGAAACTGGAGCGGAGCATCGAAAACCTAATTACCCGTCGAGCGAGGCTATCGACACTTTGGATCTGCACTCGGAGGTCGAACCTCCGAGTGGTTGATTTTTTTTTTTTCTTTTTTTTTTGTCGTCGCACGACAGGAGGATTAGGATCAAATGGGACACACGCGGCGTACGCCGACAAATTTATTTATATTAAATAACATCAACTTTATTTAGATATAGCTCAATTCGTTACAACGTGTGATTCCTTTCATTCTCTCGTGGTTCGCATTCGCTCCGGTTAGTTGTGCTTTCATGTTTAGACTTTATTTATTAATTTTTTTTATTTATCGTCGTTTTGCGCTCGTTTCTGTTTGCGCGCGTCACGCGCCGCGGAGAAACCCGGCGCGCGCGTTCGTTCGGAAAAACCGCTCTCGGGTTCCGCGTCGTCCTCCTCGATTGCTCGTCTCGTCAGCGAAGTTTGTACCGTTTGCACACGTCGGTATTTTTTAAATTTATCTCGTAACCCACGTCGTCACCCCCGACGTCGTGATTTCACGCAGACATAATTTTTTCAACGTGTTTTTTGTGTGTTTGTGAACTCGCGACGCGGCGACGATAAAACGGCGTTTTTTTTCCTCCGGTTTTTGTGCTGGACCGAGTCTCGTTATTTGTGTCGAATTTTTTGCGGAACTCGTGTCTCTCGCCCTCGACGCGCGCGCGTTAGTGTCGTCCACATCGTCGTCGGAATGTTTTGCGTGCAATGGAGTCGCCCGTTGTGGCCGCGTAGAAAAAAAGTACATTGTGCGTGAATCGAAACGGAATCTCGTAGGCGGCAAGCAGCGCGCGCCGAGCGCCTCTAACCCGCGAGTGTCTCCTCGCGCCGCGCGCGCGGATCCCTCGTTCAACTCGATTGCTACCCTGTTTAGTCCCGTGGACTTCTTCACTTACCACCCCCTTCCCGCTACTCGTTGTCCATCTCAGTGTTCGTCTCCCAGAATATTCGCGTCGCGATCACTGGAATCCGGGATGACGAGTCTACGTGCTAATCGCGAGGGAATCGCGCTCGCATCGATATGAAAAATTTTACGCCGCGGAAAATCTGACGAAATTCGGGTCACGAGTTTCGCCAACTTTTGTTTTGCATGCGCGTAAATTGCTTCTCCGCTCTGCCGTTTTTTACTCGTGGGAGACTTGAGCGACGATCCGCGATGACAAAATCCCTCGCGATATTATTTACAAACGCCGAGACCGCGGATTAAACCTAATTTATCGCCGCTTCTCTCGCTCTCCTCGCGCAATTTGTGTAAGTGTGTACGTTCGTATCATTTTTCTTTTTTTTTTTTAATATATAATATATATATATATATATTTATATTCGTTTTCATCGTCGATTCGCGTGTACGATAATATATTTAGATAACTTATACGTCGCAGCGATACACGACAATAATTCGCGGCGTCCCGGTTGGACGTTCGTCGAGAGGAGAGAGAAAAACTCGACGCGAAACTCGATACACCCGAACGCGCACTTGTTTTTCTTTTTTTTTTTTCACGCGACTCGTTACATGCGGTTTACATTGTATGTGACTACGCTATATATACATAATACACGATCTACATGTAGCCTAACCGAAATTCTACTTAATCTCTATATATATATATTTATTTATTTATTTATATATTTATATTTGTATATATAATCTTTAAACCGTGTTTCACGTATACACCTAACGATACGTTACATGTATATCTACATATTTACAAGACATCAGCAGCAGGGACACCGCGAGGAGCTCTCTCGCGTCTCTCGAAATTCCGCGTGTCAGCCGTGTGCATGTGTTTATCTTTTATCTTTACTCTATTTTACTTTACTCGTTTTTATTCTTTTTATTTTATTTTTGTGTGTATAACTGCGTCAGTCTCTGTAACTTTGTGACTTTGTCTTTAACGCGTTCTTGTGCCTCCTCCTCCTCCTCCTCCTATCCTATGCTTTATTTATTTATTCATTTTTTTTTTTTTCATTTTTCTCCAAACTCATCGGAGTTCGTGTACTTGCGGCTTACAGTGCGAAACGGTTAATGGGCGTGTGCAAAAAAAAAAGGAAACAAAAAAAGTACCAACGCGACGGTAATGCAGACGCGTTTGAAATACGAAAAAAAAAGTTTGTGTGTGTCGTATGTTTGCTGTCGATTTGCGACGGAAATGCTGACATGTCTTTTGCTATTTGCGCGAGCCGGAAGCGCGCGACTCACTCGGCCGTCGGATCGAGGAGGTTTTATTTATTTTCATTCGGAAAAAAGAAATTCTCATCTCGTTTCCGGAGCCGCGCGGTTGGGTCGGATTTTCTCATTATTTTTTTGTTTAATTATTATTTTTTTCACCTTTTCGTGATTCAGTTTTTTGGTATTCGCTCGAGATTGGCACCTCGAACCGCGTCGTCGCCGCCGCCGCCGTGCTCGGCGCGACCGAGCTAAGTCTTCTCCTGGTTGCGCTTGCCCTGACTGCCCGGGGCCCAGGGTCACAACGAGTGGTAGTCGCCGAGAACGAGGCCGCTGTGGTATCCCGCGTGCGTGGTCGTCATGCCCATCGTGCCCATGCCCTGGTACGGGCCCATTCCCATGCCCACGTTCATCGACATCGTGTTCATCGTGTTGACGCTCTGCATCGCGTTCGGCAGCATCGTCGTCGGGCCCATCGGGCTCAGGCCGCCCATCGACGGCGCGATCGCGCCCATCTGCATCGACGTCGCCGTGTGCGGCAACGATTTCTGGAGATCCGCCGAGGTCGGTGTACCTATCAGGTAGTCCTGTTGGCGTGGCCGGAAAAAAAAACGAACGAACGGGACGTTGTGAATGTGTTATGAATGTGAGGATCAAAATGATCAACAAAATATTTTTCATTATGAAAAAAATCGGAACTATATTTTTAAAAATAAAAAAATTGTAAAAATATTGTTTAAAATGAAAAGAAATTGGAAAAATATTGTTTTAAATGAAAAGAAATTGGAAAAATATTGTTTTTAATGAAAAGAATTGTAAAAATATTTAAAAAATTGAAAAAAATTGGAGAATTATTTTTTTTTAATTGAAAAAAAAAAATTGAAAAATCAGAAAAATCGAAAAAAATTAGCAGAAAAATCGGTAATTGCCGACGAGAACTGACCTGAGGACTGTAGTACTGCATGTAGTCGAGCTGGCTCTTCTGCTGGGCGCAGCTCGGCGGCGGCGGCGGCAGCGTCGCTGTCGGATGAACGAGCCCGTGGCCGCCGTGGCCGCCCGCCTGAAGATGATGCTGCAGCTGATGATGAAGGTTGCGCTTGTCGTCGCCGCTCTCGCTGCTCGTGTCGTGATGCTGCATGTGATGAGTGGGCGTGTGCGGGTGACTCAGGCTCGGGCCGCCCGCGTGACCCTGGTGATAGGAGTGCGGACTGGAAACGGACACCGGCGCCGGTAGCTGATACATGCTCGACGCCTGCTGATGCGGATCGACCATTCGCTGCTGTTGCTGCTGCTGTTGCGCTTGTTGCTGCTGCTGTTGCTGCTGTTGCTGTTGCTGCTGCTGCGCCTGTTGCTGTTGCTGCTGAACCGCGCAAGACGATTGCTGCGGATGTTGCTGCTGCTGACTGACGATCCCGCGCTTCGTGTCCTCGCCGCTCTCGCTGCTCGAATCACCGAGACCCGCGCCGTGACCTTTGTCCTCTCTTTGACCGCTGCGAAAAAAAAGAAAATCATTTAATGTCATCATTCTCGTTTTTTAAAGATTTTTACATTTTATCAACAAAAATACGGAGAATTTTTTTTAATCAGAAAATACGTATAAAAAAATCACCTCGATAATTAGAAAAAAATATCCAATCAGCCTGCACCTCATGCAACTCTCTGCAATCGTCTCTTACATACGAAGCGCACGATTGGCGCGAGATAAGAAATCGCAACTGGTCCTCGTCGTGACACACGTTTCGCGAGGCTGGTAACGACAACGCGATTATCACTTGGCGCGGATTTGCGAGACGCGCCTCGCGCTAATTCGAAATTAGCCGTCGCGCGACATCCGAGCCCGCGGAACGACAGCCGGGTACAATATTACTTATACGCCCGTAATATACGCAACAGTATAACAGCGATTCCCTCCACTCCCTCTCCCCCCCCCCCCCCCTCTCTCACTCTCTCTTGTCCCTATGTCTCTCGGTGTGTCCTGAGAGGCTTCGTTCGGCCCGCAGCCGTGCGCTCATCGCTATATATGCTATATATGCTACGTGCCCGCACCGCGCGGCTCGGGACATCTCGTAAACTCAATTTCGCGCCGGGCCTCGCCGGACGGGAACCTCCGCGTCGCCCGGTGTCGCTGCTCGGCCGCCGCCGCCGCCGCCGCCGCGTGTTATACCTGGAGAACGGCGGCGAGAGAGGAGGAAGCACGCGACACACTCGAGGCGAGAGGCGAGAGCGAGACGCGCTTCGTGTCCGTCCCGCTCAGTCGCGGCTATCGTTAACCGCTTGTTTTACAAGTCGTTTGGAATCACGCGCGGCTGACACGCGGCTATCTCGCGCGGCCGCCGTTCTCCCCGCGCTCATCTACGGCCGGGGTGTGTGCTGCGAGCTTTTCGAGATACGCTGGAGAATCGAGCGAGGAATTCGAGATTTCTCCGTCGCGGAGCGACTGGCGATGCGTTATATATATTCATCCAGGATCGTGAGGGGATTGCACCCCTTTGAGATGACGTCTCCGCGAATAACGACGAAAGGTTATCGTCGTTACTCGCGGAATGAATTATTTTATTTGAGAATAAAATAAAATAAGAGAGGATAATCGAGCTATAATCGAGCGGCGACGATATTTCGTTGGAGAAAATTCTCAGGATCCGCGAAGAGTCGCGAAACCGGGGAAATTAAATTATAGACGACGAGGAGGAGGAGAAGGACGACGAGTCGACACGGTGGGAACCGGCGGAGGCGCCGGTTTGACATCCGGGCGACGGACATAAAGAATATGTGTGTATATGTGAATATATAGATATAGGTACAGAAATAAAGACGAGAAAGAAAAAAGGAAGGTGGAATAATAAAACGCGACGTCAACTACCGTTAGGAGCTGCGGCCGAAGCGACCAAGAGTTATTTCCACGAGACGCGATCGAGATACAAAATCGAGAGAATAGGAAGAGACGGACGAGGAGAAGCTGGGAAAAGGACGAGAGGCGAAGGAGGTGAAGGAGGAGAAGGAGGGGGAGGAAGAAAATAGGCGAGAGGTGTTTTTTCGTGCCACCCGTTGCATCCGGGGGGTCCGTATAACCCGAACGAGGTGTCCACCAGGTATGCGTTATCCACGTCTCATCTGAGCAGTAAATTTGTCGCGGGTTCCTCGCCGCCGCGGCCGCCGCGACGGGACATCCCCGGGCGAGCGAGCGAGCGCGGGGAAAGCGAGAAAGAGCGATGAGCCTCGGCGATCGGGAGGGCCACGAGCTCCGCCGCGCGCCGAACCCGTCAGCGTGTCCTCTTCGTGTTTTGATTGGGTGTCCCGACACCGTCCGCGCGATATGTTTATATCGCTGAGGATCATTGTTTGTATAACGCAAGACACTCAGAAAGAATTCATTTTTTTTTTATTCGCAGAAAAAAAATTGAGAAAAAAAATATTTGAATATATTTTGTTCATATTTTTTATATCGCCGAGGATTATTGTTTGTACAAACAAACAAAAAAATTGCAGAAAAAAATTAAGAGGAAAAAATATTTGAATATATTTTAATTGAATCAAAGTTTCGCTGGCGGCTAAAATGTTATACATCGCGAAAAATAAAATTGTGCGTAATTTGCATAAATATTCGTATTTGATTAAAATAAACCGATGTCAAAACCGCACGAGTCCAGCTCGAGGCGACCCCGTCGACGATCTCGTGACTCTGGAATTCGCCACTTTGTCTCTCGCCAATTTGCTTCACGTTTTCAATCGCCGATGTTCATCGGCGAACGCGCCGGATATTCGCGTGCAAAAGAAAAGGAGAGAGAATCGAGAAGCCTACCAGCCGAATAAAATAAATACAGGCAAATAAAGGAAAGACGCTCGCGCGGGAATGAGAGGACGAGACGCGCGGACTTTAACGCGCGCGCGCCACGCACACGAGTTTAAAACACACGGGGCATTCACGAGCGCGCGCGGAGAGACCCCGCACGACCGAGATTCCAATCGGGGAAGCGCCCGTGAATTTTATTAATCGCCCGGTACATAAATTAACCGTCGCGTCGCTCGCCACGAAATTCCATTGGTCTGTGACTCGAGGCTACGCGCGGGAACTATATTTTCATTTTTCTTTTTTGTCCCCTCTCTTTTTATTCATGATCTTTTTTTTTCTCCAAGGCGTCGATCGCGTCCGACATTGTCCCGAGGTTGTCGACTATACGAAAAATGCATCAGCTGACCAGGAAATAATTTGCATGAGGCGCAAATTGGTATTTTCAATTAAGTTCGTAACTTCCATATTTTCGCGAGAACTATATTTGAATTTTTTTTTCCCCTCTTTTTATTCATGGTTTCTCCTTTTTTCTGAAGACGTCGATGGCGTTCGACATTGTCCCGAAGTTTTCGACTATATGAAAATGCATCAGCTGACCATCAGGAAATAATTCGCACGACACGCAAATTCCTATTTTCAATTAAATTCGTAATTTCAACATTTTTCCAGACGTCAACGTCAATAAAATCGAGTCATTGACGTCCAATTTTTATCTCACTGTTTTACCGCCTGATTTATCAGCTGTATCCCTATGAAAAAAAAATACATACATGCATATATTTTTTTTCAATTCACAAAACGAGTTTGGCGAACCCGCCGAATTAATTGGTCGACAATGTGGGAATCTTCGTTAATAAAATTAACAGCCCGAATCGTATCAGCAGGTTCACCTTATTACCGCGAAGACTCGGTGCGATTTTGCTGCGCTCGGAGGTTGCGTCAAGATCGCTGCGCGCGCGCATAATCCGACTTTACGCGGGAAGCCGGAGCCGAGGGGGCATGGAGAAGGGAGAGGGGGAAGAACGAAGAGAGGAGAGGGGGGAGGGAGTGAAGATCGCCGGACGTTTCGGGCCGCGCGCGAGCTCCACGGTGAAGATCTTATCGGGCGCGCCCCTCGCCGGAGGCGATAAACTTAGACGCGGATTAGCGGAATCTCGCGCGCGCGAGCGAGCGAGCGAGCCCACGACGCTCGCGATAACATCTCAACAAGCGTGCGTGAGTGCGTGCGCGCACCCCTCTCCCCCCACCCTTCGTCCCGCTCTCGGCGCGTATACTTAATTTATCGAGAAATTAAATTAGGAATTATGCTAATCCTCGTCCCGGCCGCGAGCTTCGGCTCGCGGGTTCCGCCGTAAATACGCGACGATTCTCCCGCCCGTGCGCCGCCCGATCGTGTCTATATACCTGTTGCGACTCGTCGCGCACGCGCACTGACAAACGCACTTTACGGATTTGCCCACCCGAGTCGATTTCACTGATCGCCGCTCGGCGCCTCCGGTGAATCTTGTTGCTGACGCGATTCGTCTCGGCGTTGGGGCGACTTCACGGGTCTTGGGACGTAATTGTTTAGTCGCGTTGGCGCACAGAGAGAAATTACGACGACGCGAGTTGGCCGTGAATGAGTCTCATTCAGTGCATGAGAAAAGAAATTTGTTGGTTCAACAAATTCAGCGGTGACCGGCTGTCAAATAAATCGTTTAGTCGGCTTAACAATCGTTTTTATCACCTGAAACATATGTTTGTCTACTGAACCGAAAAACAATTGAAGAATCATCAAAAATGTGTTGATCGAACCAAACATTTATTTGTCAGGCGGTACCCCAAAATTTGGTTGACCCAACCTATTTTTTCTGTGTGTGTGTGCTAAGAAAAAAAAATAAACAGCGATTGACAACGAGTAGAGCTCTAGTCGCATAATTTCGATCCTATAAGGCAAAAACCTGAGACGAGTGGAAAATCTGTAGCCTTACATTCGGCCCAAGCCAGGCCCAGACCAGGCCCTGACAGGGATGACACGGGCCTGACTAGCGCCGTAACGCTACAGATTTTTTCTACCAAGTAATGGAACGACGATCTCTGTCTCATTCGCGAAAGACAGACAGAGAGAGGCAGTCCGAATGTCGTTAGCGAGGTGACTCGAGCGGTTAATCGACACTCGACACGCGCGTGATATGTGCTGCGGTGCTTCGCGTCGGGAAAAGCGTCTCTCGCGACGCGAGCCAAGAGAAGATCGGAGAATCATTTCGGTTGCGCTATTCTGAGCGGCGAGTTCTTTCTCTCTTCCACTCCCTCTCGCTTTATCTCCGCCGGCTTTACCGGAGCGCCGCGAAAAACCGAGCGAGAAAGAGCGAGCGAGAGAGACGAATGCGCGCGCGCGCGCACAAGTCCAATGCGATATATATCTACGCGCATATACGCGATCCGATTGCGTTCGGAGGCCGGGAACGCGAGCGCGTTAGAAACGCGAGACTGTATTATTAGATCTCTCGCTCGCGCGCGTCGTCGTCGTCGTCGTTGTCCTATAGCGCGAGAGATGAGAAGGGCGCGTCTCCCGTTACCGACGCGAGGCTCCGACACTCGCTGCTCGCCGCACGCGCAGAGCTCAGACAGACGGACAGACGGACGTTCGTCTTCTCGTTGTTACACAAAGACTCGCGCGAGCCACGTTCCCTTTGGTAATGATATATCGAAAACGGAAGCGGCGAGACCTTCGCTTCGCGCGCAGCGACGAAAAGAATAAGTTCCGTGTTATTTTCTTTCTCTGGTGAGAAAAACGTGCGCGCGCAGCCTCGAGCCAACCGCTCTTCTCTCGGTCATCGATACCCGAGCTGCGCGCGACGCCAGCGACACGAGACACCCGTTAACCTTCCGATACTCAAACGCCGGTAATCGCGTTGTGAGACTCCGCGCGAGACCGTTCACCCGATTTTTCTGCAGTGCGATCTTGTTTTTTTCGTTGCGTCGACTCTGTCTCGATTGTCACTTCTTTTGGGTCGACACAAACATCAACGATGTGGAGGGAGACGAAGGGAGATGCAGGTTGTCGAACGACGAGTCGATCCTAACCTCATTGTCCGCGGGAGTCAATAAAAATAAAACAAAGGAAGTCCTTCAGAGACTCGGACTCGATGTTTGTTAACCTTCCGTTAACCTTCCGATACTCAAACGCCGGTAATCGCGTCGTGAGACTCCGCGCGAGACCGTTCACCCGATTTTTCTGCAGTGCGATCTTGTTTTTTTCGTTGCGTCGACTCTGTCTCGATTGTCACTTCTTTTGGGTCGATACAAATATCAACGATGTGGAGGGAGACGAAGGGAGATGCAGGTTGTCGAACGACGAGTCGATCCTAACCTCATTGTCCGCGGGAGTCAATAAAAATAAAACAAAGGAAGTCCTTCAGAGACTCGGACTCGATGTTTGTTAACCTTCCGTTAACCTTCCGATACTCAAACGCCGGTAATCGCGTTGTGAGACTCCGCGCGAGACCGTTCACCCGATTTTTCTGCAGTGCGACCTTGTTTTTTTTCGTTGCGTCGACTCTGTCTCGATTGTCACTTCTTTTGGGTCGATACAAACATCAACGATGTGGAGGGAGACGAAGGGAGATGCAGGTTGTCGAACGACGAGTCGATCCTAACCTCATTGTCCGCGGGAGTCAATAAAAATAAAACAAAGGAAGTGCTTCAGAGCCGGACTCGATGTTTGTTAACCTTCCGTTAACCTTCCGATACTCAAACATCGGTAATCGCGTCGTGAGACTCCGCGCGAGACCGTTCACCCGATTTTTCTGCAGTGCGACCTTGTTTTTTTCGTTGCGTCGACTCTGTCTCGATTGTCACTTCTTTTGGGTCGATACAAATATCAACGATGTGGAGGGAGACGAAGGGAGATGCAGGTTGTCGAACGACGAGTCGATCCTAACCTCATTGTCCGCGGGAGTCAATAAAAATAAAACAAAGGAAGTCCTTCAGAGACTCGGACTCGATGTTTGTTAACCTTCCGTTAACCTTCCGATACTCAAACGCCGGTAATCGCGTTGTGAGACTCCGCGCGAGACCGTTCACCCGATTTTTCTGCAGTGCGACCTTGTTTTTTTTCGTTGCGTCGACTCTGCGTCGATTGTCACTTCTTTAGGGTCGACACAAACATCAACGATGTGGAGGGAGACGAAGGGAGATGCAGGTTGTCGAACGACGAGTCGATCCTAACCTCATTGTCCGCGGGAGTCAATAAAAATAAAACAAAGGAAGTCCTTCAGAGACTCGGACTCGATGTTTGTTAACCTTCCGTTAACCTTCCGATACTCAAACGCCGGTAATCGCGTTATGAGACTCCGCGCGAGACCGTTCACCCGATTTTTCTGCAGTGCGATCTTGTTTTTTTCGTTGCGTCGACTCTGCGTCGATTGTCACTTCTTTAGGGTCGACACAAACATCAACGATGTGGAGGGAGACGAAGGGAGATGCAGGTTGTCGAACGACGAGTCGATCCTAACCTCATTGTCCGCGGGAGTCAATAAAAATAAAACAAAGGAAGTCCTTCAGAGTCCGGACTCAGTGTGTTTGTTGACAGAACTTTGTGTTTATTTTCCCCGCTGGCGAGTCCGTCATAACCTCAAACATTTCCCGGCGCGTAGATTTTTCGCTTGCCCGCGCGGGGGTCAGTAGTCGAGGAAGCGGAATAAGCCCGAGAGGCGGCAGGTGAGAGCGGCGTAGCTCATCCGACGGAGTCGGCAGCTGATTCTATAAGCAGATAATAGCCTAGAAGTAGAAGCAGCGGGAGGAAGAAGACGAGAGAGAGAGAGAGAGAAAAAAAACGAGGAGCATCTTTCGGGCCTAAAATAATGGACCGACGCATATTTTCGTATGCGTTCTCGCGGCGAGGAACGACCGCCGACCGCTCGAGCGTGTACACATCGTTCGCGCAGACGTCGCGCCGGCTTCTTCGGCGCTTCTTCCCTCGCTGCGTCGTCCCTCGCTGTGTTTGCAAACTCCGCGGTAACCCCCCCCCCCACCGGGTCATGCCCAACACACAACTTTTCCCCGTCGTGGATTTTCCGCATTCGCAGGTCTAATGGCTTCCCGAACGGCTGCCGGCTCCGCAGATATTCCAGCGTCTTTCGTTACATTAGAATCCTTCATTTTTTTCGTCACTCAACTCGCAATTTGCGCGTCGTTACGTAAGCCGCAAAATCGACCACTTCGACACTTAACTGTAGGTTCGAGTGCGCATAAATTCTTGAGACGACGCTGCGAAAGAATTATTTTACGAGAAAAAAATAGTCACGGAAGGCGAATGCCACATGTGAGCCTAGCAAACGGCGAAGAGGCGACTGTTAATTCTCGTTGGGTACGAGAAAATCCTTTGAGGTATTTTCTGCGAGGCTGAAACGCGCGGATTGCTCGTTGGAATCATTTTTATCGAATATTTCGTGATAAATAAAAATACGTGTGCATCTGCCGCTCGCCGCCGGTGTCTCAGGTCCGTCTTCCGCGTTCTTTAGGTCTTCGCTTTGATGTTGAAAATGCTGCTGACGAAATCACCAAAAACAGTCGAGCGTTTTTCCCGATAATACACATCGAGGGCTTTAGGACCACCGCAACGAAAAATTGGGGAGTCTCGAGTCGGCGGCTCCCGGAATATATCCACGAGTCCACAATCCGTAGGTCTCGTCGAGCCGGCAAGTCTCGTTTTGTAGGTTAGAAAACCGCCGCGAGAAGCCGGTCGGCGAGTGAGTGAATCTGAGTGAGGAGGAACCGTCCGAGACGCCTCGCGAGCTCTCCTTCCGCTCTATAACCAAAGCCCCGGGCGTGATCGTGTTAAAACGCTTTCGGTGTTTCGAAATTCTTTAATCCGGATTACGGTTGAACTTGCGAGAAGAGCGAGCGAGAGAGAGAGAGAGAGAACGAGGCACGTAAGACACTGGGGAACTCGCGGTGGGGCCTTCGCCGCGTGTGTGCGGCGACCCCCAGAGCAGAAGCGACGCATCGAGCGCCGTGCAACAAAAAGAACAGCAGCAGCAGCAGCGCCGCGGCTACTACCGATCGTCGGTTTGTAGATACAAGAGAGAAGCGCGAGACAGGAAATTATGCGAAGCGAAGAAATCGACGTTGTAACAGCGCTCGACAGACCCGCGGGCTACGGATATTCTCCCCCAGTGACTCGACTCGACGATCGCGCAGCCCGATGATGAATATTTTCGCGTGTATACACGGATCATATTTTTTTTTCGCGTTTTTTTTTTATCTTGTAGTTTCTCGCGTATAATATCGGCGGCGACGACGATGAGAGGAAGAGTCGGGGATGGGGGGGGGGGAGCGATTGGCCGTTTACATTCCCGTTGATCGTCGACGCAGGAACACCCACCGAGTGTCTGTCCCGGTTGTTGTCTCGCCCGGCTCGACGAAACGCGTTAATGACGACGGAAATCGGAGGTCGCCGGCTCGACGAGCTTCACGCGCTTTGAGGTTATGACTTCGTTGATTCTGCTAAAACTTTGAGGCTTTCGTACCAAAATTACTCGGACATTTTAATGCACTTTGAATGTCATCCGAGCGAGATTATTAATCCGCGTTCTCCAGCAGCGAGCAAACGACACTGAGTTGTTTCCACTTAACCTCAAAAGAGAGAAGAACAATATTCGTAATTGATACGCATCGTCTCTCCAGCTGTGCCAGCCGCCGCTGCCGACGCTCTCGGCGTCTCTCTCTCGCTGAAAATTCCGTTCCGCGGAAGTAATCCCGGCGAGCTCGTAAAACGCAACGTGCCGGTATGCAGAATGCAAAAAGGATATATATAAACTCGTCTCGCGTTCTCTCGCGCTGCGCTTCTTCTCCCGCCCGAGAGATATAAAGACGTCGTTTCGTTCCAAATTCGCCGCGAGAGTCGAGGAGCCTCTCTCGCGAGTGGCGCACGACTCTCTCTCTCTCTCTCTCTCTCTCTCTCTCTCTCTCTCTCTCTCTCTCTCTCTCTTTTTCTCTCGTGATCGTCATCGCGACAGCAGCAGCAGCAACAGTTTTATTCGCCGCCCATTCTCGTACTCGCGCGCGCACGAAAAGCGTATATGGAAGGGCGCCGCGTTGCTGCTGCTGCTGCTGCTGCTGCGGCGAAACGAATACCGGAGCGAATAAGAGAGAAAGAGAGAGAGAGAGCGCGACGCGCGTGGTTATACGCGACGAGTCTTTCGGCCGGCGATGCTCTCGCGGCGAGCGAGCGCCCGCGTATTTATGTGCATAAGCCTCTCGCGTACGAGCTGGCGTGTAACTCGACACCGTTCGCATACATCACCGACGCGCCCGCTACGTCTACGTCCTACTGTACTGCTGCGCTCTGCCATTATATATATATATATATATACATATGGGTGTATATACGTGTATACGGGAAGAAGCACGCTGGACTGCGGACTGAAAAAGAGAGCTGCGTTCCCGGAGCCGTCGCGGCGCCGACCGACGCCGAACCCCGCGCACCGACGGACACGCCCGGTGCGTTCGAGCCGATGCGCCGCGCACTTCACGCACTTCGGTTTGTTCGGTTCGTCCGATTCGACGAATAGAAGATTCTGCCTTGTCTCGCGCGAATTGCACGAATTCACTTGTCGCGACAGCAGTTTGATGTTTAATATCGCGAAATTTGGCAGTTTGTCAGAAAAAAAAATCGTTTTTCGCGTTTTTCTCCTCGAATTTTCGATTTTTCGGGCAAACACCTGTCGTTTTTGGAATCAGCGGGAAATTTCCCATCGGATAGGGTTTTTAAACTTGGCGAAATCGAAAATTTTTTTTTTCGCAAAAAACGCAAGGGGTACCCCTTCTAAAAATTTTCGATTTTTGAGGGTCAACTTTGAAAATGTGCAAAAAATCGAAAAATCGAGATATCGCGTTCCGCCTAGCGGCATTCTCTTCGTTAAAGAGTTTTCTTTCGAATACAAAAAGAAAATCCGGATTATATTGATCCAAAGAAAAATTACACCGATTTTAGTAAAGTGCCAAAATCGGGAAAAAGTGAAAAATCGTTTTTCGCGTTTTTCTCCTCGAATTTTTTTATTTTCCGGGCAAAAAACTGTCATATTTGGAATCAGCGGCAAATTTCCCATCGGATAGGGGTTTAAAACTTCATTAAATCGAACTTTTTTTTTCGCCAAAAATCGCAATTTCCTAGCAGACGAAAAAGGGCAAACATCGAGTAAATTAAGTAGCACTGGCGTCTCGGTCAGGAGGACATGTGTGAGAGAAAGAGAGGACTCGTGAGGAGGCAGAATTAATTTTCTTTTTTATACTTGGCGTCGAGACGTTGCCGCGTGTCTTGATACGGTGGTCGCTTCGGGCAAATGGAGGATTTCCCCGATTAGACGGATAACGCGATGCGCGCGGCACAGTCACGCGCGACACCAGACGTGTGCGCATAATTGCGCGACGGGAGGGGGAGGGAGAAGAGAGAGATAGATAGAGGGGAGGGCAGAGACGCGCGAGGCACGCGCGTGCCAATTTTCCTCTCGAGTTTCCGCGACAATAATAATATCCGCGGCGACGACGACGAAACTTACGACCTCGGGGCGAGAGCGCGCGGGCCGTAACGGTGCGTAAACGCGCGCGCAGTGTCTGCTCCGGGAATGACGCGGCAGCCGCGAAGATAACACACGCACACACACGCACACCGATCGTGTTTGTCGCGCTGGCGACGCGGTGGACGTCGTCGTCGTCGCATAGCCAGAGAGCTATTAGACGAGCCAGACGAGCCGGCCTCGAGAATCGAGAAAACCAACGAGTGCTTAATCGCCGACCGGGGAATCTTCCTCGTTTCTCGCGTCCTCCTTCTCTCGTCTTGCGTCGCAGACTCTCCGCGAGTCTGGTTGCGTAATTCGAGGGGATGAAAATGCAGTCGCGCTCGCTTCGGGCTAAATAAAATTAAGAATTAATTTGCGTTAGTAAAAAATTAAAATAAAAAAGAACGCTGGAAAGCGGAACTGTAATACTTTGGAAAATTCAAAATCGCGAGATTCGAAGCGCTTAGCTGTTTTCGTCCAGATTCAATACCAAACGACATTAAACGTGTCTTCAGTTATAAAGTAATAAAAAATGTAGAGTCTTAGTGCAACAAATGCTTTTATTTATTTATTATGCAGCAAAAAAAAAACGGTCTGCATTGGAGACTGATTCCCGAAAGGCTAAACGATAATCAAACTACTATAGTCAACGCAAAAAACGAAACATTTCTATCCAAAACCCTTTTCCATCCAACAGAAGATAACATACATTATTTTTTTTACCCTGGAAGATAAGTGAAATCAATTGCGAATTAAAATACAGATTCTCATCGCGCGTCTGGGGAATAATTTTTCTGCAAACGGTCGCGCGCGATGCCCGAGGCGATATTACCGAGCACAAGAAACGATCGTGGCGCATCGACCGGGATGCTCGCTCGCGTCGTTGCGATGCAACGAGCGGGTCGACAGAGGGGGCATTCATTCATGCGATCGCGTTCTCGGAGCAACAGCAGCAACAGCAGCAGACGCCACTCTCGCCCTCTGCGCATCCGACGATAATGCGCGTCTTATCCGGCGCACGAGAAACTCGCGACGACGAGAAGAGTGGGTGGAGCGCAGGCTCAATTTGCAATTATCGTTTAACGAACTCGTCGACGTCGTCGTCGTCGTCGTTGTCGTCGTCGCGTATCGAGAACGAGTGGCTCGACGAATCGCGTCGAACGTAGCCAGTAACCCAGCAGCAGCATCGATCATAAATAAACTCGACGATGACCCGTGGGCGCGGCTCTCGTCGCTTGTTCGATTCGCGATTCACTCACAAGAAAAAAAAAAAGCCCCTCCACGATATTGCGATAATAAATACACCAATGGCAGCTCGATTACAGTGATCACGTCTGAAAAAAAATGGCAAAATGACGGCGCTCGACGTAATTTCACGAGCCTCTAATTTTATACAGATTGAGAGAGGAAATTGGATGCTGCGACAACAATCGACGGACGCGAAATTTTTTTCTGTGAAAATTTTTAGGTGGGGGAATCGTCTCGGCTACCGAGTCTGATTTTTTTTTTGTGACAAAATGGCGGCTCTGCATACAGAGTCCGTGGGTTGCAGAGGCGAAGCCAAATAGGGTCGTGGCCCATCCTTCCAGAATCCGACGAGGATCGCAGAGGCCGAACTATAGGTACAACTATGGGTATACGACTATATATAGGTATATAGAGGAGTACAAACACGGAGAAATCCCAAACGAGCGGTCCACGTGTCCCTCGTCGTCGTCGTCGTCGTCGTCGCGGGGACCGCAAAGGACCCGGCAACGAGTTTCGCGTGGGGCGACCGGGGGACCCCGCATGACTATACATACGGCACTCGCGGTAGGTATAATATTCCATACAGCAGTGGCTGCTGGGTATATACAAGATATACACAGTGCATATGGCCACTGCCATGCGCGAGACTTTTTGCTGCTTGCGCCCCCCCTCGTGGGGCCACAGAAAAATGGCCGAGCGCGTTGGATCTCCGCCCGAAATGGCCAGCGGACCCGGCCTCTCTCCCTCGATGATCCCCCTCGACGCGCGTATGGAAAGCGCGCCGAGTAACTCGCTCTCCGCACATGTCAGGGACCCGCGTCTTGTGGATCGCACGGCGAAGATTAGACGCGACTCGTCCTGGCCGCCCCCAAGATTTTTTTTTCTCTCTCGAAAAAAAAAATATAAAATTGTGAACCCGGTTGGTATAGTGGCGCAAACGAGGTTGGAGCTTTGTACAGCGAGTACCCATCGCTCGGCTCGGCGACGGAAAAACGAGCCACGCGCGATTCTCGAGCCTTGTATTTTTCTTTTTTGCATTTATTTTTTTATTCTTTTTTTTTTCTCTGGGTATCTTTCGAGCTTGCTGAGGCTGCGGCGCTCGAGACGCGAGCGCGGGCGATGACAACAGTCCTGGTTTCGCGTAATGGTCCGCCGGTTCCGCGACCCCCGGGGTCTCTGGTTACAAACGCCGCGCGCGACGACGACGACGACGACGACGACGACGACGACGACGAGAAGAAAAGGGAGCGACGGAAATGCGGAACGAGAGTCACGCGTCGCGCGCTCCGTCATCGTCATCGTCATCTCGACTCCTACGCAAGCACAGATATGTATATAGCGATAATTTATTTTTGTGAGCGTGATGAATAAAAAAGATTCACAATATATATGCAATAACGCGGCGACGGAAGGCAGAGAAACTGAAGTGTCTCCCAATTTTTGGGAGACACTTTCGCTTCTCCCAATTTTTCTGAAGAAAATATCGAAACGGATGCTCCGATCGACTATATATAACGTTTGCGTGTTCAGAGGATTTGGAAACGGTTGCCGATTGCGCCGGAGAGGGAAAAGTCGACGAAGGACGAGAGAGGAATATTGTGTATATAGAGGCGAAAGTGCGAGGGCGTGAGAGGACTGGGGGAGGCCCGGGTGCCACCGTTCGAGGCTGCACCGGGCTCTCACGGCCTTCGCCGAGAGTCAATATTGGCGCAACCGCGTCGTCGTCAAGCCCGGCGCGTCCCTTCGGCTCCCTCATCCCGCTCGCCGACCAACCAACCAACCCCACCCGGCTCCCCAGCCACGACCCCTGCGGCAATTTCTCGTTACGCCCTGAACAGTTGGAAATAAATGAACTTTTCCATTAAAAAAAAAATAAAAAAAAATCTGTTTTGAACCCTTTTAGAATTGACTAGGAAGAATCACGCGCGCTTACGCGCGCGGTCGAGGGTTAGCCGGCGTAGGAACGTTGACGTTTTTTGGGCGAAAAAAAAAAATTTCGATTTAACGAAATTTAAAAACCCTATCCGATGGGAAATTTTCCGCTGATTCCAAATATGACCGGTTTTTGTCCGAAAAATAAAAAATTTGAGGAGAAAAACCCGAAAAACGATTTTTCACTTTTTCCTAATTTTGGCACTTTATTAAAATCGGTGTATTTTTTCTTTGGATTAATATATTCGGGATTTTCTTTTTGCATTCGAAAGAAGACTCTTCAACGAAGAGAATGCCGTCAGGCGGAACGCGATATCTTGATTTTTCGATTTTTTTGCAGATTTTTAAAGTTGACCCTCAAAAATCGCAAATTTTTTGAAGGGGTACCCCTTGCGTTTTTTGGCGAAAAAAATGTTTTCGATTTAACGAAGTTTTAAAACCCTATCCGATGGGAAATTTTCCGCTGATTCCAAAAATCACAAGTGTTTGCCCGAAAAATCGAAAATTCGAGGAGAAAAACGCAAAAATTGATTTTTCACTTTTTTCGAACTTTAGCACTTTACTGAAATCCATGTAAATTTTGTTTGGCTCAATGAAATCTGGATTTTCTTTTTGCATTAGAAAGATAACCCTTCAAGGAAGAGAATGTCGCCACGCGGAACGTGATATCTCGACTTTTCGATTTTTCGCAGATTTTTAAAGTTGACCCTCAAAAACCGCAAATTTTTAGAACTCACGAACTCACGTTTAGTTGCTCACGAACTTTTTATAGAGGATTTTTACAGCTCGTGCGCCACCACAATGTGCGGAGAAGGCGACATCAATCGTGCCGCGAAATAAAGCCGGAACGCCGTCGCGACAATACGCGAAGCTTTGTCTCGCCTGACGACGTCGGAACTGCGACATCGTCGTCGTCGCGGCTCGTCGTCCTCGTCGTCGTCATCGTCGTCGTCGATAAGCCCTTCCGTAAGCAAACTCATCACGAATAAAAAAGCAATAAAATCTCGCTTGCCCTCTTACTCTCTTCCTTCTTTGTTTCGTCTATCAGCCAATCGCCTCAACGTACACAATATTCCACTTGAGGCGCTGTATCTATATCTGTATAGTTTATACACCATCAATTTTTTTACGAGTTTACCTATCAGCCGACAAGTGAATAAACACAATTGTATAATCTAAATTTTTTCCCTTCTTCGATAGCTGCGAAATATTTTCACTCTTCCACTAATTCATCTTTGTACTTCTGCAGAGCCGACGTAATTCTCAGTAAGGATCTATTGAGAAGCTAGAGAAGAGCGGTCCATTAGCGTCCGAAGCGATGGTCGTCGCTGAAGGAGAAAGGAACGGGGGAGAAACGCAGAGGGGAGAGAGAAAAGGTTGGAGAGAAGCAGGAGTGCGCCTGGTGAATCGTGGGAGGATGCGGCATGTCGACGCGAGGCCAAGAGAGAGACACACACACACAGAGGTTAAGAAAAAAAAAATATTGGGGAGCACGTCCTTCGCTCTCAGATAGAGCGACCTTCTTCATCCCTGGTCCTCCTCATCTCACTCTTCTTTTTCTTTCGCTTGTCCCTTCGCCATAACGTCTCTCTCGACTGGTTCCTCTATAGCGCCGACGCGGGAGGGATGAACGACGCAGACACACACACACAGACTGGAAAGACCACAGACAGGAAAGACCTCAGCTAGGCCAGCGACGTCAGAAAGGGATAGAGGGATGAACACACAGCTACGCCTGCGATGTCAAAGAGGGAGCGAGGGATGAACACACAGCCAGGCCAGCGACGTCGAAGAGGGAGCGAGGGATGGAACACACAGCTACGCCAGCGACGTCGATGAGGGAGCGAGGGATGGAACACACAGCCACGCCAGCGATGTCGATGAGAAAGCGTGGGATGAACATACAACTACGCTAACGACGTCGATGAGGGAGCTAGGGATGAATACACAGCCAGGCCAGCGATGTCGATGAGGGAGCTAGGGATTGAACATACAGCTACGCCAGCGACGTCGAAGAGGGAGCGAGGGATGAACACACAGTCGAGCCAGCGACGTCGATGAGGGAGCTAGGAATAAATACATAGCCAGGCCAGCGATGTCGATGAGGAAGCGAGGGATGAACACACAGCCAGGCCAGCGATGTCAAAGAGGGAGCGAGGGATGAACACACAGCTACGCCAACGATGACAAAGAGGGAGCGAGGGATGAACACACAGCTACGCCAGCGACGTCGATGAGGGAGCTAGGGATGAACACACAGCAACGCCAGCGACGTCGATGAGGAAGCGAGGGATGAACACACAGCTACGCCAGCGACGTCGATGAGGGAGCGAGAGATGAACACACAGCTACGCCAGCGATGACGATGAGGGAGCTAGGGATGAACACACAGCTATGCCAGCGACGTCGATGAGGGAGCGAGGGATGAACACGCAGCCAGCCAGGCCAGCGACGTCGATGAGGCAACACGCCCACGAGCGACGAGCGAGGGGTGGTTCGTCGCTTTGGGGGTTGGTAACGGCGCAGTCGACGGTAATGTTTTGTTGACATGGAGGGGAAACCGGAGAGAAGAGGCCATTACTGCGGCGGCTCATCCTCCGTCTATCGCTCCCTCGCTTCCATCCGCAGCAGCAGCAGCAGCAGCAGCAGCAGCAGCAAAAGCAACGGAGCAGCACTCTATACATACAGCAGGAGTCGAGCTGCGTGGGTCGCTCTCCCACTCGATGGGGGGATAGAACGTGGCGGCTGGAGGAAGAGCAGACGGAGGAAACTGGGTACAGAGACACTCGGGGTTATCGTCGAGTGGTCCTGACTCTCCCCCGAGGTGACTGAAGGACCCTGAAGACGTTTTCCGATATTGGGAACGAGAGGCCAGCGGCAAGTTCCGCATTCGTTGGGTAACTTCGTCCAAAGTTGAGTGTACAATCTCGTTTGCATGGTACGATCCACTTTTTGTGACTCTGGGATATCCTTTTTTTTTGCTTCTTCATAGAGGAACCTTTGTTTTCATGAAATCTTTTTTTTAGAAGAATTTAATATCACGATATTTGTTTAGCTATGGAATAAAATTTCAGGAAAAATGTTTGTGACCCTAATAATTGTTACAGGATCACTGGAATCAATGTCGAGGACAGCTTTCTTTCATTAAGGATCGATAAGAGACGGCGTGAGCGATGTTTACTCGAAGTCGTTGCAGTCGGCGAACGAGAGAGCGACTATTTGATAAGAATAGTAACAATAATGACCCGTCGCCGGTTCGACGTTGCACAAAGGAAATGTCGGCTCGAGACGACGTCAGAGAGAGTAATAAAGAGAGAAGGAAAAAAAAACGTAGCACAGCGCAAGTCGCGTGACAAAGAGACTCGCGGACGGCTCCGTGGAACAAAACTTCTCGCGCGAGTTTTCTCAGTACGAATATCCGGTGACGCTGGTCTTTGCCGTTTCGCCGGCTCTGCACAACTCACAGTGCAAAACACGAACCAAAGTCAGCGCCGCAGCCTCGAGTCGACGTTGCTCCAACGAAAAATCCATCGTCAGCTCCGCTTCATTGCGTGGAGACTTTTGTGTACGTTGCGTAGACCCAACCGGAGATTAAGCGAGAGGAAAAAAAAAAGCGCGGAGGAGCGATAAGATTGCGAAATGACAAACAGCAGAAGCGAGATTCGCTGAGTTACGAGGGCAGCTCCGTCTAGTTTGACCTCGTCGCTGTGTCGCGTGAAATTCCAGGCTCGATATCGTCTTTCCCTGATGTCTGGGAGAAAAAAAAGCTGCGAAAAAAATAGTAATAATGCCCTCCTTTGATTGTTTGTTGACGTCGGTGGACGAACTGTGAACCAGTCGGCAATCTGTCTCATTTGAGGGCAGAGTCGTCGTGGAAATCAGTGGCTAAAGAGTCCCCCGAGGCTGCGACGAGTCTCGTGCCACGTTAGCCGGGTTAACATCGGTACCGAGTGCCCGGCAGCGTTTTATTTTTCACTCGCGCGGCGCGCGCGAGGACAGACGCCCAGCACGAGACGCCCCCGTCCCGGGGGACTTGGGCGCCGAGCAGCCATTCACGCACTCCCAGCGGCGGCCGCTGAGCTGCTGCTTCTGCGTGCGGAAGCGAAATAACGTGCAGCCGCCCCCTGAGAGAGAACAAGAGAGAGAAAGAGAGGCGCGAGGCTGTTCAGTGGTCCCCGGCGTCGATCGTTTATCTCGCCAAATTACACGATATCGCGCTGCCTCGCGGTGGGTCCGCGCGGCTTATACTCCCGGAGATTCGCAGTGGCGCTACCGTATCGAACGCGTGCAGCGCGGCAGCCGACGCGTCTTCGCTTGATACCTCCGATTTACGGTCTATTTCTCAATCCAGAATGTGCAGTGGTTGATAACTTCGAAAAGCTTGATAGGGTAGAAGGGTTTTGTCCACCTTTGGTGCAGTTGTGGCCACTGACTTCGAAAGGACCGAATTATTTGTATTCTTAAAAAGAAAAAAAATTGTATAGATCGTTTTGTTAACTTGAATAGATCATTTCCAAACTTCAATATGAAAATACACACAAAAAAAAAATCAGTAGTTGCGACTACCAAACATTGGTTAGATCCACCAAAATATTGATTGCAGTTACTAAAATATTGGTAGCTCTGACCAACGATTGGTAATCACAACTATTAATTTTTCTCAGTGCAGGATAATCATTTGAAATTAATTATAGTGCAAAGGACCACAACTGATACCGTGGCCATAACCGGTGCATCTACCCTATCTCGATTTCACACAATTTCTCAATCCGCACTGTGCAATGGTTGCTGATAACTTCGAAAAGCAATGCAGACTGCGCAGTGGTCGATAACTTCGAAATCAATTGCGTGTATTTTCTTTTTCCGCCTGTGTTACCAATCCAACGACAGAAAAAAAATGTCAGACGCGGGAAGCTGCGGCCGCGGGCTGAGAAATGGGGCGCACCGATGCTTCGTGTGCATCACGAACGGAGGCACAGAGAGACGGAGAGTCAAAGCGACGAGGGAGACAGCTCTCTGTGGGATTTCCTGTAATTAATATACCGCGAATATATAGCGGTCCTCGCGGAGCGTCCCACCGAAACGCAAACGGTGCGCTGCGTTGACGAGAGCGACAGAGCGACGGAAAGAGACAGAGACGACAGCGACGGACAGAGACAGAGAGAGAGAAGCACAGGGAGTCGTTGGCGCAGAGAGCGCGAATGTATCGGATACGTCGGGCGGCCGCCGGTTGCGCCGGTTGCGCCGTTCGGCCCGCGTCACGGCCATGGGAATACACAGAAGCCATGGGGGAAATTCGATACCGTTCCCCGTGGTGTGACGCGCGGTGCTTCCCACTTCCTCCCTCTCGCGATCGAACCGCGACGACGTCGCTTCGGCCCCATCCCCCTTCACCCCCCCCCCCCCTCCCTCACCCCTCCCAACGCCCTCCAACCCTGACGGATCCTCTCACCCTCATTCCCCGGCCTCGCGCGTATGTTTGTACATACTCTACGGTTCCTCGTGCCGCGCGTGACTCGTCGAGGGTGAATCCTGCCCCGCGGGAGTCTCGACTACTGCGACATAAATAATAATAATAACGTTGAATGCGTTTCGATTAATCGTCCCCGGGGTACAAGAGTCGTTTCCGACCGAAACGACCGAAATCGGAACTCCATGGTTCGCTCACTTTTTCCGCTCTCAGATTATTGTGGCTGCTTGGAAATTCAATTTTTCCTTGAGGTTCGATTTTCACTTGAATTCTCGATTTCGTCTTTCATTTTGATAATAATTGCAGCTGTCTATTTCCGTTTTCGAGTCACGCGGTTCGTCGAAGCGCCAGGCGGCTCCGTTTCTGTTTGTCAACAGAAAGCGCCGAGCAGCGCAGCCGACGAACGTCATCGAGGTATCGCGGATCATGGCAAGGCCTCCTCCTGGTCCATTCCCGTGGCCCGAGTCACCGCTTGTTTGAGTATAAAGCTTCCCAAGTCCGAGTTACGTGGAGCGAACAGGATTACAGAGTCCCGGAGCAGCAACAGCAGCAGTGGAGACGGTGACTAATGAACGTCGGGAGAAATATCCGAACACCGGGTATACCGGCGCGGATATATTCGTGGCTGCTGCTGATGCTGCTGCTGCTGCTGCTGCTGCTGCTGCTGCTGCTGCTGCTGGTTCTCCTTCGTTCAGCGCGTATTCGTCATCGTGGGAGAGAAAGCGCGAGGCCGCGCCGAGAGAGCGGGAGAAAGAGAGACGCCGCGAGAGAGCACGAAACGAACGAGCGCGCGCGCGCGGCGTCTTGATCTAAAATCGGATGTGGGGCAACGACCTTCGAAACAACACCGGGCGAATGCTCTATAGGCGCGCGCGGAAACTCTCTCGCCGTTCGCCTTGCGACGCGACACGAAGACACTCGCCGCTCGAATTCTCCCGACGAGATTCCTCACCGCGGAATTCGCGGGAAGCCGATACTTCCGACTCGGGTGAAGCGGAAGATCGGGTCCGGGGTTGTTATGTTGCGTCAGTGATGTTAGCTTCTCGCAGCGTTGAGTGGGCTGCACAACTACAGCCGGAAACAAGTTTCTGATTTAAAAAAATCGATATCGTTGATTTTTTAATCAGTTTTTTCGATTCGAAATAAAAATAATATTGACTTAGGTATATTGTTCCGTTGGATTCGACGAAATTTCTTTGGTGGAATTAAAAACTTTTTCGCCAGACGCAGAGACAGTTGAACTTCTCTGTCAAGTTTCTGATGTTTTTAATCAGTATCGTCAATTTTGTTATCAGTTGATTTCGAGAAAATGTCTTTGAAGCAATTAAAAATAGTTTCGCCAGACGCAGAGACAGTTGAACTTCTCTGTCAAGTTTTTGATTTTTTAATCAGTATCGTTAATTTTTTAATCAGTTGATTTCGAAGAAATGTCTTTGAAGCATTTAAAAACCCTTTTGCCAGATGCAGAGAGAGTTGGATGCGCGTTGGAAGGAAAGGCAAACCGGACATCTGTGTTTGCCGCGGGGGCTTCTTCCGCCTCGCCGCGTTTTCTTCCCACTTCCGGCTGCTGCTGCTTCTCCCCTCGGCAAACGCGACGTGTGTGCTTTTGGCCGTCCCTCGGCTGCTGCTGCCACTGCAGCGGCGTCGACCGTAGGAATTGACCGAGGCGCACGAGACTATTTGCTCTCTCGACGTTAGCAGCCCGCGGCTCGACCCCGAAGGTCTCGATCGTTTGCCGATGCGCGGGGTCCATGCTAATTTTAGGCCTGAGGAGCGAGCGAGACAGAGAGGCCGCGCACGAGACTCTTGACAATCGCGTTCCGTCGGTGTCGTCGATGCAAAGCTCGTGATCCTCGCGGCTCTCCGGTAGCCGAGTTTGTTTTTCAAGAGGCCCCTGAGACACTCGAACCTCACCAGGGGTCTTTCCTCGTGTGTCATCATCCGCACGGTCATTGAAAATCGGTTCAAATCGCGATGACGAACAGAAATACAACAGGTGTCAATGATCCACGGCAATGGTAACCATCGTCTTCATTGAAAAATCGACGAATCGATACACAGACACAAGGTGCAGAAATGTCCACTCGGGTCCAGCTGGATCCCGCCTGGATTTCCTGCGCTGAGGTCAGGATCCAGTCCGATATCCAGTCGGTTTCCCAAAATTAAATGTAATGCTTGCAAAATGGATTCCTATCAGGTTACTCGACTGGGTCCGGACGTGGATTTCATTTCCAAATCTGTATTTATCTGAACTCCCGTTTTTCAGTATCCCTATAGAGACCCTATCGTCACTAATTTATTGATTACGTTGCCAAATTGGCATCCATCTGGTTTTCTGCAAAGATTCCCGTTTTTGGGAATCCCTAATAAAGCGTCCCTAACATCGTTTCCATTTCATAATTGCGTCCACCTGGATTCCTGATTGGAATCCCGTTTTGGGGACACTTACATTAGGATCACTTCGGATTCTTATAAAGAGTTCGAATATGTTGGGACTCCGCAATAGGTTTTCTGCACGGGAGGTGTCGAGGATCCACGGCAATGGTAACCGTTGTCTTCATCGACAAATCGACGAATAGATACACACACAGCGCAAGGAGGTGAAAATCATGAGCAGCCACTGACCTGTGCTCGGCCGCTCGATCCCGCTGTCTTCGGTTCTTGAACCAGTTGCTCACTTGGGTCGTCGTCAGTCCAGTGTTTTCCGCGAGTTCGCGCTTCTCCCGCGGCGACGGATACGGATTCGCCACGTACCACTCGCGCAGAACGCTTCGCGATTTTTCCTTGAAGCAGTACGACGTCTCCTCGCCGTCCCAGATGGTCCGGGGCAGCGGAAACTTGCGTCTCACCCGGTACTTCCCTGTGAATAAAAAATAAATATAAATTATTACGTGGTTCAAGCTCCTCTGGTCTGGTTTCGTCGAAGGCACTCGAGACTGTCGCTCCGATATCGCTCGTATCTCATCGCCCAACGAGCGATGGAAAACGAGGCAGATAAATCATCGCGAAGCGGAGTGAAAACAGCAACATTATAATCAAATTTTCATCCCGCGGTACATAAACGTCAAGCCCGGCGTGCGATCGTTTATTACGAGAATTAATGGCCACGTTGGATGCAGCCAAGTCGGTCGCAAGCTTGCCTCTTCGGATGCTTGAAATCTAATAATCAGTTGATAACATTTCAGCTGCTTGAAATTTAATATTCACAAAATTTGAAAATCGGGCAAAGATAGAGCTAAGATAGAAGACACAAGTGACAATTGTCGAATCTTTTTTCTCGAAAAAATTCGCGGATACTGGAATGGATGATGGATAAAAAATTGGTACTGACCGACGGCGCCAAAATTTGAAAGTCTTGCAAAGGCAGAGCTAAGATAGAAGGAAGTGACAATTGTCGCACCTTCTTGCTGTAAAAAAATTCGCCGATACTGAAATGGATGATGGACAAAAAAAATGTGGTACTGACCGACGGCGCCGAGCGATCGTCCCCGCAGTCTCTCGGCCTCGATGTAGTGCGCCTTGAGCCAGAGCGCCTGGAGCTTGGGATGATTGTGCGGACTGAACGAGTGATTCTCGAGTATCTTGTAGAGCTCCTTGAAGTTGCATCGATGAAAGGCGACCATGGCTTTGGCTTTGAGGACGCTCTCGTGCCTGTGAAGACGCGCGCACGCCGGCAGCGACCAGAGAAACCTGCTGAGCCTGTCGACGGAGCCGGCCTGCTGGAGCACCTGCACAGACGACACCATCGCCTTGAAGACGATAGGACAGGGGGGGCACACTGTTAGTCGGCAGAACTCATCGCCCGGGCTGCTCTCTCCTCTTACTTCTAGGTTCATCTTGTACACCATCATCTCTCATTTCATTTTTAAAATATTTTTCAATATTTTTTTTTTTTTATTAAAAAGATTCACATCCCTCCGATGCTGAATCACAAATAAGATCCAAAATTTTGTTCAATGTGCTTTTTTTTCAATAAAAAAAAATTCACATCCCTTCCAAGTGTCGATGCAAAATCATAAATTCGATTCAAAAAATGGTATTTACCCTGCTATTTTATTTTTATTTTGCAATTAATTTTGCTTTTGATCAAAATATTTCGTGATTCAATATCGCCGCATCTTCGGCCAAATAATTTTCGCGGCCGTCGCGAAGACTCAGAGCGATACAAGACAAAACTAGCGCCCTCGTCACACGGGATGGCAAATTATTTAATTCGGGATAGCCGCGGGTGTCGCGTCTAACGTGTAAAACATTAATTGCAATTGCCGCGGTCGAGCGAGCGTAACATGCATATATCGTGCGCGCGCGCGCGCGCGAGCGCGGGGTAATTACATCGCTTCTCTGATTTACGCTCAAAGCTTGCGAAACGCAGAGTCGTTTCCGTGTGACGAGGGCGAGGAGCTAACGACGTCTGGCCACGCGGGGCCGCGGTGGTAGAGCGCCGCGCGCGCGCGCGAGACACGTTGACAAGTTTATTAACGTTTTCCACGCGGCGCGAATGTATAGTCGTCGCGCCGACGTCGCCGCTGCCAGTACAGTAAATTCAATTAAATCGGCATTAACGAGGGGTGCGAGGCGGCGAGAGAGAGAATAAGACAGAGAAAGAGAGGAGAGAAATAAAAAGAGAGACAAGACGTACGAGCGAGAGAAGAGAAAGAGACAATGTCGTGTCGCGTCGGACGGACGCGACGAGAGAGAGATTATAGCACGGAAAACGAGAACGTTTCGCGTCGCCGCCGCACGCGCGCGTCACAACTGAAGAAGGTATCAAACCTTCTTCAATACTTAGTTACGTGCGACAGCGACGCGTCTTTCATGCAAACAGTTCGGTCGAAGACAGTCCGAGTCAGTCCCGAAGTGTCAGTGTCGCAGGTGTCTGGCAGTGGAATTAGAAACAATCTGCACGACAGACAAATACGTACGTCAAATAATCACAACTCTTCGAAATGTGTCATTATGTTGAAATTTGCATCGTTGGAAAGCAACGAAACTAAAAATAAGAAATTATTCTAATGAACCCAAAGGCTTCTATTGAGTATAAAAAATAATTTCAACGATTGATCGTTATAATTACTTTTTAGAATAGCTAGCATTTTTTTTTTTTTTTACATTCCAACGATACAAACTTCAACATCATATTTCTTCGACCAGAAACACTTTTTATCATTCCTATCCCCCCCCCCCGACATGGAAATATTTATATGTGAAATATACGTCACCGAAAAATTCTGTATGTCGCATATATTTTTATATGTGACATATATCCCTGACAACACCAAAGTGTCCATTTGTGACCATTTACAGCACTAAAGTCCCCTACTTGGGTTTCCATTTTCACGCTTATGTCCAAAAAAGCAATCGTTACCGAATGCTAATCTCAGCATCACGCCTGTAAAAGTTAGACTGTTCATTGAAAAGGGTACTTTTAGAGTCCCATATCCTAACTACATATGACCTTCCATTCGGTGTTATGAAGGCATGTTGCAAGTAGAACATTTTTGGCGACGTATATTTCACATATAAATATTTCCATGTGGTCCCAATCAACAATCGCAATACAACTCACCTCGCAGACGCAGGCGACCTGTTCCTGGGTGAACCCGAAGCTCGGCAAGTGTCCGTTCCCGGCGGGATTTCCGCCGGCGGAGCTGGCCGGGCTGTCCTGCGGGCTGTAGGTGGTGAGGCCGCCGGGCGGCGCGCCGTACGGGCCCGCGGCGTCCACGGGCCCGGCGGGGTGGCCACCGCCGCCGCCGCCGCCCAGCGAGTTCGGCGTACCTTGAGGACTATAGTCGCCGGTCGAGCCGCCGAGTACATCGACGACGCTTCCACCGCCGCCGGTGGCCGCGCCGCCGACGGCCGACGGTGCCATCGCCGCGCCACCCCCGACACCCCCGCCACCTCCTCCGCCACCGCTACCCGCACACGCGCTGCCGTATCCCATCATCACCTGCTCGGCATCGCCGACGTGGTGGCCCACGACGCCTCCGGGCCCGATGCCGCTGCTCCCTCCACCCTCCACCGTGAACAACCCCCCGCGGTGAGTGATTTTGTACCCCGACGATCCTCCCCCTCCTCCTCCTCCTCCTCCTTCAACTCCTCTTCCTTGTTCACTAAAAACGCCGATCTCGTACAGCTTCCCCTCTTTCTCCTCTGCGCGTCCTCTGTGCACGTTTCACTCGACGAAAGAAAAACAAATAGGAACGAGTAGAAACAATCGAGATAACAGTGTCCGACTGTGTCACTCGAGTCGACCAACACGAGAGGATAATAATACTCGAGAGTTTGCGAAAAATCAGACCGACTACTCGCGCGACGACGATCTTCGTGTTAACCTGCCCGAATTTTCCATCTCCCGTCGCGAGACCGAAGCCAATTTTGTGTATACTTTTTCCGGCCGCTACTGACCGCGTGTGCACCGCTTAGCGAGACAGCGGCGCGCCGAGAGCGCGTTTTCGACAGACACGGAACACGAAAC
This sequence comes from Itoplectis maculator, assembly GCA_964034905.1. NCBI lineage: Eukaryota > Metazoa > Arthropoda > Insecta > Hymenoptera > Ichneumonidae > Itoplectis > Itoplectis maculator. The sequence goes on from OZ035857.1 coordinate 10,797,725, forward strand.
AACACACACACACAACGCACACACTACGAACGACGCGGGACGCTGCTATGAGTCCGCTGTGGATGGTATTTTTAGTCGAGAGCCGCTGGTTGCTCGTTTCTCACTCTCCGCGCGCGCGCGCGCGCGGATGCACGAAACACCTTCGTCGACTGTGTCGCTAGAGCCTCGCGCGAGTTTTTCCACCCGGCGAGAACTGTGTACAACGGAGAAACACCACCACCGTTCACCCGTTCACACACACACTGAGAGAATCGAGAACTGTGCTTAGCGCTCGGCGTTATTTTTTTCCCGCCGCTTCGCGAGCCGCCGGTAGACACCGCGAGAAGAGGATATTACTCGAGTTACCCGTGGACGCAAAACAAGACCCACGTTGCCGCTGCTGCTGCTGCAGCGCGAGGCTAGCGTAACGAGCGGCAGTGCTGCTGCTGCTGATGGCCGTGCGCAGCGCCCTCAACGCACACAACACACGACGCGGCTTCGGCCGACGAACGAATTATTGCTCTGTAATCTCCTGTCGCGTCCCCCGCCGCTCGGTCGTTTCTCGCTCGGTTTTCCCTCGGCGTTCACCTGCTTCGCGCTACGACTTTTCGCTGCTGCTTGTGCCGCACCGGACTTGTCCGCTTAATTGTCTTGCGTTACAACCGCCGCCGCCGCGCAGGCCGAGAGGCTTACAAAGCGTATCCGATTATAGCGGCGAGCGAGTGAGAGATTTCGCCGGTCGCTCTGGAACCACCAGTTTCTTCGGCTGTTCCCGGCGATCAGAGTCTGTTCTGTGGATTGTGAAACTGGACGGTTTTTTTTTCGTTGTTCTGTTTTTTTTTTTTTTCGTCCCGGTTAACGAGTTTTCATTGACCGTGGCGCAGAGAGTTGAGGGGCGGAGGACGTGGCTCGCGCGTCGACCGACAAACCGCCACGGAAGTTTTCGGCTCGACGTGAAGTGTATTTATAGTCTCGCCGCGGTGTGTGTATCGTCGTCCTCGTCTTGATCCTCGTGGCCTCACTCTCTTTCTCTGTCTTTCGCTCGTTCTCGTCACTCTTTCTCGCTCTTTCTCGCTGCGTTCACTTCACTCTCGCGTCTCTGTCTTCACTCGCGAGCCACCAAAGCGCACGTACACGTCGAGCTTCTCGCTCTTTTTATTACTCGGGCCGGCGCGCGAGCGCTTCGAGAGCTGCCGCTCCCTCGCGCCTCTATTATTAGGCGTTCGCGCTCCCCGTCGAAGCCGTCGAAGCAACGAGCGACGACTTCTCGATGCCTCTCGATGCCCGGCGGACGAGCCCCTCTCTCACGTTACCCTCGGCTCCCTCGATTATCTCGTCCCAAACGAGTGAGGAGGCTGAGCGAGTGCGCTTTTTGCACGTGCCGGAATTTCGCCCTGCGCGCGCGCACGGATTCAGCGGCGAATTCCTGGCGAACCGGAAGTCTCGCGGGTTATCATCGCGAGGCACCTGTGCGAACGAAATCGCGAAAAATCACGTCTCACCGTTTTTCGCCTCTATTATACCCCCAATCACTCGATCTATTATTATTATTGTATTTACTATTATTGTATATCTACACCCGGGGCGAGCACTCTGCAAAGTTCCTGTCACAATATCATCGATCACGACGGAATCGCGGACCGGCACCGCCCTCGCTGTCAATTCCCGCACAAGTGACACTTGTCGCTCTCTCCCTCGCGTTCCAGTTGCACCTGGCGAGCGAGATCCTCTCTTCTTCGTTCCGTCAAAAGTCACCGCGATCTTTGTGCGTGTCTGTGTCGCGTGTCTCTAATCCCGGCGATCCCCGTGTGTATATGTGCGCAGTGCGAGAGTGTGCAGTCTCCCCGAAAGACAACAGAGCTCGGACGCGGTAAGATGTTCACCAACGCACGAATCCGAGACGACTGGCAGCGCGTTTGGACCTGCGAGTGAGATGCGGGATGCGGCGGCTGCGGCTGCGGCGGCGGCGGTGGCAGCGAGCGGCGCGCGCCCGAACGGACCACACGACGCGACTCGCACACACATACAAACACACACAGGGATACATAGGCAACCTACGGCGCACGCACGCGCGTTGTCTCCTCCTAGCGGCGGACCCGCCGCGTCCGCATGCGCGCGGCGGCGAGGCGGAGCCGCTCGGGCGCCGCTCGTGCATTCTCGTGCACGTCTCGCGGGCGATTCCCGAGCGAGTCGCTGGCCCGCGCTCATTGGTCGGTGGGCGTGGCCGGGTCCACCATATCGCCGGGTTGCTCGCCAGTGGCAACGCTGAAGCGCCGGCAGGGAAGACTCGTTGCGCAGCACCCCCGCGCATTAGTGACAACCCCGGTTACCTCCCCCCTCCACCGCTGATAATATCCCCCCTCCAGATCCGCGCCGCGCGACGTTCGCCCCTTCGGGAGGACGAAGCGCGAGGGGAAACATACGACGAGTTGGTTTGAGCGTTCTCTCCGCTTCTGGCGGCCCTTCTGCCCCCCCCCCCCCCCCCTCCCCCCCTATTCCTCCCGTCACGGCTCGGACCCCCCACCACCACTTTGTCGTTCTCCGGCGCGAGCTTCGTTCGCTCAACGCTCGTTCGCTCGACTTTCATCCCCCAGGAAAACGGGAGCGCTGCTGCTGTCTGCTTTTGCAAATTGGCGCACGCAGGTAAAACGCTGATAACGAGAGTCGGAGGTATATATAGCAGCGGCGGGGAGGGGGAGACTGGACTTTGACTAATTGGAATGACGATGATTGGATAGATTTAATAATAGCCGGGTGGAACGACTCCGGGTGGGTGAGGAGGGGGAGGGGGGATGGGGAGATTATTTATTGTTGCGATGAGGCTCGATGACTGAGTGAGTTTGTGACGAATTGGTGATCGTGAAATTAATAATAATAATCGCGCGGGAGGGGATGGGAGACGAATGATTTTGACGCAGTCGCCTCGTGGGACATTGTGATTGATGTTGTTGTGATTATTATTGATACTAATTGCGATTGATGTTGGCATTGGTGTGTTCGATTGAGCACCTGTCGCGCGTGATTTTTATAACGATGATGATTTCGAGTCTAATTGCGGTTTCCAGTTTACGAGACATTTTATATGTATCTATATTCAATTGTCGATATTGATAAATTTATCTCGAGTTACGTCTGACGTCGTTGACTTGATGATGATGAAAAATAATTTTATTTCTATTTTGGAGGTTACAGTGTGCCAATTTTTTGGCTTCCGTTAATCAGACATGTGTGATAAGATCCTATTTTGGAAGTTTCAGTGTGCCAATTTTTTGGCTTTCGTTGATCAGATATCTGTGATAAGATCCTATTTTAGAGATTACAGTGTGCCAATTTTTTTACTTTCGTTGATCGTTTAATTATCATATATTAGTCTTTCGGCTATTTTAGGACTTTGTTTCTTATAAAAAAATCAGCTCTGCCGTTTTTTGATAATTCACTAATACATTTCACGTCGTTGACTTTGAAGCCTCGAAATCGAGAGAACTACAAATTCTCGTAAATTTGCCACTCGGCTCCTTTCAGCCTTCGCTTCCAACTCTGTTTTCCCAAGTGCGTCAAAATATTATTCGCGTCGTCGCCGAACTTCCGGGACATCTCCCAGAATCCGAGCATAGTCTGTATACAATTGTTTTTTCTTTCCGAAAACTGACCGGGACGGAGAAGTCGACGCGACTGACCGCAAAACAGCATCGGAAGCCGCGCGCAATGTGTCCGGATCTTCAGTTGCTTTCCGTGTGCTTTTCGTACTTTTGGCTTTTGGCTTTCTCGCCGTATATAGCCGCGCTTTGTTGTTACAGACCGTCGAGCGCGCGGCGAGAGACTCGGCTGCGGCCGACCGAAGTCGGTGGAAAAATAATAACCGCGCGGGTCTCGCGCAGCGCTTAGGGTCCTCTTAAAATAATGCGTGCCGACCAGATTCTCCGCTCGTTGGTTTTCGTTCGGGGATCTTTTTCCCCGGAGCCACGAAGGGAAAAAGCGAAACAAGGGAGTCGTTTGTTTTACACGAGCTGTTTTCTTTCTCTCTTTTTTCTCTATCTCTCTCTCTCTTTCTCTCTCTCGTCCCTCGAACCGCCAGAGGTCGAACGAAAGACAGAGACGACGGAGAAAGGCTGAAAGGCGAAAAGGACAGAGAATCGTCGTTCTTTCTCTCTCGCTCGCGGCCGTTTGATTGACGCGGGGACGGCCGAGAGACGTCCGAGTGTCACTCTTCGCTTCCATCATGCGCGCTCCACGTGTCCTCGCTTCGGACTCCTGTTCATCATACGCGGGGCCCGTCGCGAGACACGTCGTGCTTCCCTTCTGCTTCAGCGGCCTCTTTGTCGTGCTTGTCCACTTTTCGGGTTCCTCGAATCCTCTTCGTCTTTGCACCAACGACGCGCGACTAACGATCGAAAGGCTCAATATTACAGCAACATTGATTGAGAAAATTAAACACCGACTGATTAATCAGACATCGTGTTATCTTTATTATGAGGATTACGATTATTCGAAATCGATACACAAGTAAATGACACTATACACTATTAAAAAAATATACGGCGTCAAACGCAGCCAGTGTGGACTTTTTTCGTATAGTGTTATTCATTACAGTGTTAATAGCAACACTTTTTACAGTGTAAAACTAATACGAGCGATTTCGTTGAATATATTCCCGTGTTTATTTTAATTTTCAACGTCAATTTTAGGATTTGTTAATATATATAAGAAAAACTGGATCATTATGGATCAGTGCTATGGAACAGTGTTCAATCAATGACGAAATATTTTAACACCTATCGCTTAACATTGTAATCGATGTGGACCTGTATATATAGACAATTATACAATTATTCGATATCGATAATAATATGGTCCAGCCAAATGGCACTATACATGCGGATCACGATTATTCGATAATAATAGTACAACTAAACAGCACTTATACGAATCTGTATCGTGTGACTACATGGATCACGATTATTCGATAATAATGGAACTAAATGGAAAAGTGGCACCAGGCGCCTATGACCCCTCGAAAACCACAGACGTCAAAGAGACGCGCAACAAAGTCGTAACACTCGGTCGACGGTTAACCCCGGGCCGAGTCCCTCGGACGTAACTAGGGCCCCCCCCCCCCCATTCCACACGCCCAAATAATTGACACGTTGGAAAGGGCGCGATATTATTGTCGAGGCGGGCCGGACTAAACCCTGAGGTACCCGAGGATCGTGCGACGACGTCCGAGCTACTAGACAGTGGCACCTCCCGCTGCGAGCTCGAGCCTTTCTTCCACAGTTGATCCGCACTTCGGGGTCTCTCACTCTGGCTGGGTCGGAGTCGTTGACGTCTCGCGGTGACGGCTCGACGAGGAAAAACGTGTGGGAAATGCCGCAACGAGTTGAGTCGACTGTATCGTCAACCCTGAAAGTCGCCTCGTTTGCTCTGCATGATAATAATAATAATCTGCATAATAAAAATCATTTTTGCGCTTTTTTTTCTTCGAATTTTTTATTTTTCGGGCAAACACCTGTGGTTTTTGGAATCAGCGGGAAATTTGCCGTCGGATAGTGTTTTTAAACATAGCGAAATCGAAAATTTTTTTTTTTCACAAAAAACGCAAGGGGTACCCCTTCAAAAAATTTGCGATTTTTTAGGGTCAACTTTAAAAATCTGCAAAAAATCGAAAAATCGAGATATCGCGTTCCGCCTGGCGGCATCCTCTTCGTTGAAGAGTTTTCTTTCGAATGCAAAAAGAAAATCTCGATTATATTGATCCAAAGAAAAATTACACTGATTTTAGTAAAGTGCCAAAATTGGGAAAAAGTGAAAAATCGTTTTTCGCGTTTTTCTCCTCAAGTTTTTTATTTGTCGGGTAAAAACCGGTCATATTTGAAATCAGCAGAAAATTTCCCATCGGATAGGGTTTTAAAACTTCGTTAAATCGAAATTTTTTTTTCGCCAACAAAACGGCACCTTCCAACGCTGACTAACCTTCGCCCGCGCGTCATTGTTCCTAGCAATAATAAAAACACACAAACAATTTTCTAACCTCAAACAAAAATTGTCATTCAAATCCAAAGTGTCAAAAAAAAGACACTGTGTCGTCCTTCCCCGAAAAACACGCGTGAGCAACGAGGTCACGGGTGCAACGCCCCCTCGGAGGAGGCACTGATTCGCCTTTGTGTGCCTGCGATGCGGATCCACGATGCACTGCTCACAGCATCGTAAACCAGGAGTAGGTACCAAGGAAAAGCGCGAAGTGTGCACAGAGAGAAATGAGAGAAAAGAAAAGAAACCTGAAAAGGCGGACGGCGGATATCGCGTTCCCATGGATCCGACGACTTCCACGTCTACGACGTAACAACGCGACAGCGGGCGGCAAAACGTGGGGCCCCCCGTAAAACGGAGCCTACCTCGTCCTGGGGTCCATTTATCCCCCCCCCCCCCTTCCCGCTCTCATTGGACAATAAGAAAGAGAGAAAAAGAGAGGGGTACTCCGATATTAGGCCTTCCGGGCCCCAAACGAGACGAGGCGCCAGGTACCGATTCACCACTCGAGCGATTTCACGTGTGTTAACCGCGTTATATACACTCGAATCGCAGTTTGTATACGAGAATTCAGGGGATTTTCAGGGATGACGCGGGGACCACTGTGGGATGCGGAGGACCCCGTGCGGCGAGCCTGAATACTTTGGTAATTGCACCGCGGCCAACTGGCCAGCGGCCCAGTGAATGGGGGGGGGGGGTCATTCATACGTCGTTGCTCTGGATGCAGTTCACCTAATTTTTTTTTCGCCCTGTTACGCGGACACTGGGACACACACGTGACGTGAGGACGATGCAATGCTGGGTTCTAGAATATGGACTACGATGATAATAATAACAACTGTTTTCACTGAAATCATTTTGATGGTTACAAGTGTATTTGCAGCTGATACATGATTGACGAGCTTCTGAATCACGGTTGGACTTTGGTTTACGTAGAAAAAAAGCAGGTTTCTTTTTAGGAATCAACTCGAATATGATTGACGAGCTTTTGGATCGCCACAATTTACACGGGATGTTTTGGTTGATTTGCAATTTCATCGACGATCCGTCACCGTTACTGGATTTTATTTGACACTTCGCGAAGTCGACGGCAGCTCTTCCGAATCCTGAAATTTTTCTCGTTTTCCGTCGTTATTTTTTCTCAATTTTCCGGCCGGTTTCTCGTGTCTCGGATTTTTTATATTTTTCCTGGAGGTGATTCTGGAGCTCGAGGCGCACTTGGAAGTCCTGCAGCCGCGAGTTTTATTCCCGCGGCTGCTGCCGCCGGATCTCGAGCACGCGTAGCTGCGACTCAAGATTGGCAACGCGGGATGAAGTCGAAGGAAGGACGAGAATTTCCTGGACGATCCGCACGGTGGACACTTGTTCGTTGTTCCACTGTCGCCGGGACATTTGGCGGGTGGACCGGGCTTATCGGCGGTTTTGGCTGATGAACAGGGCTGTGGCTTTTCCGGCAGACTTTTCGGCTTGGGTTTTGGGGGCTCGGGGCAAGGTACGAGTTTTACCGGCGAACACGGCGTTTCGGGTTTCGGAGCCTTTTTGCCGGAACAAGGCGAAGGTTTTTCCGGACATTTTGGCTTCGAAGCTTCTTTGCCGGAACAAGGCGAAGGCTTTTCCGGACATTTTGGCTTCGCAGCTTCTTTGCCGGAACAAGGCGAAGGTTTTTCCGGACATTTTGGCTTCGGAGCTTCTTTGCCAGAACAAGGCGAAGGTTTTTCCGGACATTTTGGCTTCGAAGCTTCTTTGCCGGAACAAGGCGAAGGCTTTTCCGGACATTTCGGCTTCGGAGTTTCTTTGCCGGAACAAGGCGAAGGTTTTTCCGGACATTTTGGCCTCGAAGCTTCTTTGCCGGAACAAGGCGAAGGTTTTTCCGGACATTTTGGCTTCGAAGCTTCTTTGCCGGAACAAGGCGAAGGCTTTTCCGGACATTTCGGCTTCGGAGTTTCTTTGCCGGAACAAGGCGAAGGTTTTTCCGGACATTTTGGCTTCGGAGCTTCTTTGCCAGAACAAGGCGAAGGTTTTTCCGGACATTTTGGCTTCGGAGCTTCTTTGCCGGAACAAGGCGAAGGCTTTTCCGGACATTTCGGCTTCGGAGCTTCTTTGCTGGAACAAGGCGAAGGTTTTTCCGGACATTTCGGCTTCGGAGCTTCTTTGCCGGAACAAGGCGAAGGTTTTTCCGGACATGTTGGCTTCGGAGCTTCTTTGCTGGAAAAAGGCGAAGGTTTTTCCGGTGGACCTTTTGACCTTGAAGCTTCTTTCCCGGAACAAGGTGAAGGTTTTTCCGGTGGACCTTTTGACTTTGAAGCGTCTTTACCCTCACAAGGTGAAGCTTTTTCCGGACATTTTGGCTTCTCCTGTGATCCTTGATCCTGTCCCGCAGGATACGTCGGACACGGCGGATACTTAGGTCCCGGCGGGTCCTTCCCACCCGGAGGATTCGCGGGTGGACGAGTTCCTCGACTCGACCGACACGGCGGACACTTTCCCGAGGACGAATCTGCCAACGCCAAAGCATTCTGACATTCCAAAACGTCTGGAAAAAAATGTCCCACCAAAAATGCCGAATCCCCGTCGAATCCGAATTTCCTCCGTCCGCCTGGATTTTTCCTTAGAACGAGACAATTTTCCACCACCTTCGGTGGACTTTTCGCGACTTTCTCACGTCGGGTAATATTTTTCTCGTTCTTCCCCTCGTTTTTCCCTTCGATTCTTCGGTTTGAACATTTCGCGAGTCTCTTAAGTACCTCAAAAAAATTTGGGGATGGGTCGACGATCTCGCGGTTCGCCAGTGGATCAGCAGTGAAGGAAATTGATTTCTTGTCGATTATTTTCACGGCATTCCGGAGCAGCCGTCCGATCTGCAGTCGATTGTTGCGTGTTATCATCGTGATTATGAGGTATCAACGTCTTCGTGAATCTCGATTACAGATAATTTTGTCTCGAAAAGTGGGGGGAAACTTATAATTTTGACGGTTCTGACATTTTGACAATTTTTCTTCGGTCGCCCGCGTCGAGCAGACGACTCTGAAAAATGAAGGAACACTGTGACAATCGCGAAACGATGTCTCGAATATCGCTCCTCGATTTTCCTTCGATCAAATTTCCGAACTCGTGACTCCGTTTTCGAATTCGTGACTCGTAGACAGCGGGAAATTTTTTTACAGTTCGCGAACTTTTTTTCGTCCAGAAATTCGATTGAACCAAAATCGAACAACGATGTCTTGAATATCGATTCTCGATTTTCTTTCAATGGAATAATTTCCGGACAGCAAAAAAAAAATTGTTACCGCTGCCCACGAGTCACGAGTCGTCGTTCGTCTCGCGGCGAACGAAAATAAAATAATAATACCGGCCTCTCGCGAGAGCCGTGATATAAGGAGACTCGGAAAGGCCGAGAGAGCCGAGAGCAGCGAGAGAGGGTTCGACTCGCGGTGCCGCAGCGGAGGGCGCGATGCGCGCGGACCACTTAACGAGGAACGAGTCTACGCCTCGTACACGTATGAAATAGCACGTCCGCCTCGGGAATATGTATGGCAGAGCCTGAGATCCATGACCGTTCGTATCATTTTTTTTTTCTTGTCCACTCATTCTCTCGACTCTCGCGGCTCGTGTTCGCCGTTGCCCCGCTCGTGCCCGGGGCGCAACGCCGGGAATATCCGGGAACGAGAGACCGGGCCGAGCGTGCAGTCGGAAAGCGACTCGACGTGTCAGGTACGACGACGACGAGGACGACGAGGACAGTGAGGGGGACGAGGAGGATGAGGACGATGAGGACGATGAGGAGGACGAGGATGATGAGGACGATGAGGACGATGAGGACGATGAGGACGATGAGGACGATGAGGACGATGAGGACGATGAGGACGATGAGGACGATGAGGACGATGAGGACGATGAGGACGATGAGGGCGACAAGGACATCGAGGACGACGAGGACGACGACTTCACGCACACTGAGAAAAATTAATAGTTCTGACTACCAACCGTTCGTCAGAGCTACCAATATTTTAGTAACTGCAACCAATTTTTTGTTAGATGTCACCAATGATTGGTAGCCGCAACTACTGATTTTTTTCGGTGCTGTGTCAAATAAAATCCTGTAGCGATTACAGATTATCGATTAAATTGCAAATCAACCCAAACGTCCCGCGTCAATTCCCGAAAAATCGGCCGAATTAATTCCCGAAAAATCCAGGAACAGGAATTCCAGGAACCGGGCCGAGCGCCGAGCGACTCGGCGTGTCAGGCACGACGACGACGTCGACGAGGACGAAGCGCATCGACGAGGGCTGAAAGCGCGAGCTTCGTGTCCGTGCGGTGAAATTCAGCAGCGAGCAACACGGAGAGAGGAGGAGGGAGAGGAGCGAGCGAGATGCACGGACACAGAGATAGGAAACCAGCGACGCGGGGTGGAAGGGGGGAGGGGAAAGCCAACCCCTCGCGACGCCGAACTCCGGCGGCGCGGAGAGGATCGATGACTGTGCGCGCTATGCTCGCGGCCTCCGCGCGGGACCATGGAAACCGCGCGCAGACCGATGCGAAACGACCGCCGTTACATCGAGTGGGAGGAAACTGCTTTTTTAATTCCGCATAAAATTCATTTATTTATTTTATTTTTTCAGGATGGAAACGTTTTTCGGCGGAAAATACGTTTTGCACTAATTAAAACGGCGAGGTAAAAATTTTCGTTCACGTTTGTTCGGAATTATTTTTGGTAACTCGGTGCGAGAAGAATTATTTAAAAAAAAATGTACGGCGGAAATAAAAAAAAATTCTGGAGAAGATGGAGAATCGCGACTTCCTCCTCGTTTAATTCCTCGGTGCGAGAAAAATTATTTAAAAAAAAATTACAGCGGAAATAAAAAAATTCTGTAGAGGATCGAGAATCGCGACTTCCTCGTCGTTTAATTCCTCGTCGTCGTCGCCGCGCGCGCGCGGGACGTAAATTCTCGGTGGCGCAACCGGCGAGGAGATGTTTACGAGATATCGCGAGCGAGATGTGTAAAAATGCCGTAATATAGTGTGGCGACGCGGCGTGGGTGCGAGAAGCCCGCGAGCCGAGAGAACCCGAGTGCATTGCGCGCGTTGCACATATATGTGCAACGTGCGCGAAGCGTGTGCACGTAAAATATATACACAGGAGGGAAGAGGAGCGCGCGCGCGCGCGCGGCTTCGTCGAATTTACAATCAGCAGCCCCGAGTCGCTCTATCGTAATCGAATAAACAGCTGCTGCGTCGGGGAGCCGCAGCAGACGCTGTCGATGGGCGTCTCCAGCAGCTCTCGTCGCGCGATAAGATAAGACTGAAAATGCCTGAGCCGTGATGCATTTTTATTCCTGTAAAAAAAATGCGGACTGCTGGTTAATTTTTTTTTAATAAAAATAAAAAAATTGAATATAATTTCGCGAGAAATAGGAGAAAATGTGATAACTCGTATTTTGCGCTGCTGTTCCACGTGTAATTTTATATCTTTTTTTTTTCCCGCACATTTCGGAAATAAAATCAACAAATTTGACGTCGACAAACAAATGTTTTCACCAAAGTCAATTATACGCGATAAATATTTATAAGGCGGCGAAAGGTCCGCGAGCCCGGGAAATAAAAACGCGGGCGGCGCTCTGTTACCTACAAATATCGTTAGGATTATCTCGCGGGACTTGTGGCGGCGGCGGCGGCTGCTGATGCTGCTGCTGCGGTATAACAAGATCAGTGTTGCCGCAGCGGTGGCGGTACTTGCCGGTTTTTCCCGGGCGCGGCAGACAAGCCACTCGCACACCCCCCGCGCGCCACATCCGCGCGCACCCGGGGGAATTCTCGTCGACACCCCCCTCGAGGCGTGAGCTCTCCGTGGAGCTCTCGGGAGTTACACTTATCGCCTCGTATACACGTCAAATTAATCGCATATATCGGCTGTAACTGCGCGACGCTCTCGTTTCTCCGCGACGAAACGACAGAGACGAGATATTTATTATATGTGATATATTTATATTTACATATTATATATTCATATACTAGCAACGACGTGTTCGCTTCGCTCGCACTCCTTGCTTCTTGCTTCCACTCTTGTGGCCAATTCCGAAATCGATTTTATATATCGAAGCCGCTGTACCGACCAACCAGAACGCTTGTTTGGCACAGGAGCGCTTGTAATTGGCCCTTATAGCGGTTCTTCAAATTTCGATATTCGACCTTCGATGTGTCGTCTACTTGTTAAGAAAGGATATATACATATGCCCAGTGAGGTTTCGGGGAAATCATTGTAAAGATGATACAGATGCATCGCCGAAGTTTCGAAGGAAGAAAATTATTTTCGTCATCACCGGGAATCGAACCCGCAACCTTCGAGTTGTCAAGTCAGAACGCTAACGGCTGCGCCAATGACACCTACGATTTTCTCTCATTCCAATCGTCTCCTTATACGCAACGCAGGGTCGCCATGTAAAAATGCCTAGAGCTCAATTCGCCGGAAAATCGATGCCCAGAAACAAAGGTAAAGAAAAAAGCAAAAAAAAATGCTCTGCACCCGAACGATCCCAGGTACCGCGTTCCTGGGGATCCCGAAACGCGTCGCGCTGTCTGCGGTCGCTCGATCCGAGGAACGCACGAAACTCCTCCGCGTCTCCTTGATTCTCCGTCCCTCGAACGTACCTAATTTTACCTACACCGGTTGCGCGGTATAATACGTATACAATCTTAGCTTCGAATCTTCCAGCGAGGAAACTTTCGGTGTTCTCCTATCGACGGATTCCATCGTCCGGTGCGCGAGCCGAGTGACCGTGAAAGAAAAAAAAAGCGAGGTGGAAAGATGGTTTATCTCGGATGCGCCAGGTTGGTGCTAACGACCCGCCCGTTACACCGGTAATGGACCGCGTATTCGAACGTAAATAAGAATCGCGTTTGGAAACGCGCCTCGAAATATGGGACACGAAAATCTTTGGGTCATTCGAGGCTCGTTTTACGAGACGTTGAATTATTCGTGATTATCGTAAAACTCGAAAAAGTCGAACGAGGTATTTTTAATTGCGTTTTTATTATTTTATAATTTTGTTCTTATTATCTTCTAATTTAATTTTATTTAATGTAATGTTTCCGAGAAAAATTGTTTTTCTATTTTTTTGTTCGCAGGCAAATTGCGTGGAATATTAAAGAATCCGCAGTAATGCGACGAATATCGTGTATCTATGGGCTATGATATAGTAGTCGGGGGTTGCTGTTGACGTTAAACAAACGTTTGGGGGCGTAAGGGGGGCGGCGATGAGACTCACCCGTATCCTGTGGGTATATAGTCGGCGCGCAGCCGAAGGGGGTTGCAGCAGCAGCAGCAGCAGCAGCGGCCCCGGGGGCGCACCTGTACGGTCGTATCGATCCTTTGTGCGGCTTCTCCTGCAACTGTATATTCGCCGGGACCGGCGAGCGCGCGCGCGCGCTTCCCGAGTGTCGGGCTGTAAAAGTGCCGAATACGGCCACCCGCTCGAAACACATTTCGACCACCGTAAAACGCAATTTCTCGCAGTCGCGAACATTTTTTTCCGCTACGACTGGAAAAACTCATATAATTAATTGACACAGAAAAAAATGTATAGTTATGATTACCAATCGTGGTCAAAGCTACCAATATTCTAGTAACTGCAACCAATATTTTGGTAAATTGAACCAATGATTGGTAATCACAACTACTAATTTTTCTCAGTGTACAATAATACACAAATTATTATAACGTAAATGTAAACGTAATTTCAGGTGATTAATATATTTTTATGAATTAAAAAAAAATGTATAGATAGGTATAGATAAATATAGATAATATATAGATATAGACAGATAGATAGATGAATTTATCGTGAGGGAAAGAGAAAGAACGAGAGAGACGAGAGCCGGTACCCTATTTCCTTTCCAACGTCTATATGAAAGCCGTCTGTATGGCACATGGATCCTCTCCTGTCTCTATATACGCTTGCCGCTGCTGCTGTCCCGATATATCGGGTTACCAACGTCATCCCGATGGTTCCGGCATTCACTGCTCCCGCTGCCGTTGCCGCTGCTGCTGCTGCTGCTGCTGCTGCTGCTGCTTCTGCCGCTTCGGGACTGTACAGGAGGTCGACCGCGAGGGGATGAGGACGAAGGACGAAGGACGAGGGACGCAGACCGCACACGGGACGTTTCTCCTCCTGCCCTCAGCTCCCCCCTCCCCCCCAACCCGGGCCCTGCCTCCTGATATATATTCGACGATGCGGAAGATCCCGAAGCTCGAGCCTCTGATGGATGAATTTTTTTTATTTTTTTATTTTTTTTATTTTGGGTGTATTTTTAACCTTCGAAAAAAGACGGAGTTTTGGTCACGTCTGTGTGCCCCGAATATTCAGGCAGCGACTAAAATTCGAAATTCGAAAATTCGAGCAAGTGCGCGAGGGTCGAGGGAGGACATTGGACGTGTTGAATTCACGGAAACGAACTCACCCAACCGATGGGGAGTATAACTCACATCCCGCAACCTGGGGGGCTTCGGAGGGGGAGGGGGACCTGGGGGAAATTCGGTAGACAAATGAGTGGTCGCGCGATCCCGCGAGATCCACGCGACGCTCGTTTAATCAAACTTTCGGACGAGCCTTCGCCTCTTCCTCTTCTCCTTCTCCTCGTTCGCTCCTTCGTCTCCTCTTCAAACCCTCAACTGCATCGGATCATGCTTGACCCTCGCCCCGGGGGACCAGTGGACTTCTGGATTATTTCACTATTTAATATAAGTATAACTGTACAATTTTTCCTTATCTTTGTTTCCTATCTTGGCGCAACGATAGCTAATCGGTGATTTGCAAAAAAAACCTTCCCCTCTCCCTCTCACTAAAGTAGAAAAAAAAATCCAAAGTTACAGACACGCTACAATGTTTTTCGTCCGAGCTGAAAAAAAAAGAAAAAAAATTGAGAAACAGATGTATATGTTTATATACACATATATATAGCATCACGGCCACACAGACGACGAGAGCGAGTATCGTGGGCACGGAACGTTCATCCGTTCTACACCCGCGCGGTCCAGTCTATAATTTGTCGGGGGTGAGTTACCGCCCTTGTCGTTTGCTTAGCGCGCCGGGCGTTCGTCGTACGTTGAAAGTGTCCCGCGCGCTGCGCGGGTCCCGGATTTTCGGGTGTGTATATGCCGTACCTACTGCCATATCCTCGCGGCTTTTGATGCTATCGGTGCATACCAGACGCCGCGCATTTGGCCCGGACAGGTGGCCCACCCTGGGACTCCCACACTCTCCTCTGTCTCTTACTCCTCTTCTTCTTCTTCTTTCGTTCGCTTCTTCCCCTTCTTCGGTGCGTGAATCGCGTGTGGACTTGGTCCACGCGCCCATATATCGCCCTCGAGTCGCATATATCTACACGGCGTCCAACCATATCCACGAATTATCGAAGAGTCCTCGCGTATATTCCAGCCCTCCGACGATAATTAATTCGCGATAATATGAATTTTTACGACTGTGAGAAAAATACGGCATGTTAAATTCACCTTTTCATCAAAATTAGGAATTAGGAAATAACCAGCGTAGGAGGAATATTGCGATTTTTCGCGAAAAAAAAAATTTTCGATTTAACGAAGTTTTAAAACCCTATCCGATGTGAAATTTCCCGCTGATTCCAAAAATCACGGTTATATGCTCGAAAAATCGAAAATTCGAGGGGAAAATCGCGAAAAATGATTTTTTGCTTTTTTCGAATTTGAACCCTTCACGAAAATCGATGTCATTTTTTTTTGGATGGATGGAATCTGAATTTTCTTTTTGCATTCGAAAGAAGATCCTTCAATGAAGAGAATGCCGCAAGGCGGAACGCGATATCTTAATTATTCGATTTTTTTCAGATTTTTAAAGTAGTCCCTCAAAAATCGCAAATTTTTTCCGGATTTCTGACAAACTGTTCGGCCAAAAATTTTTTTTTTCAAAATCAACTAAAAAAGGGTTGTAACCAGTGTTTTCAGGGGTAGAATATGCGACTTGAGAACGATGGTATAGTTTAAAAGTCGATATTTTGAAAAAATAAATTTCATGACCCCGATTTGGGCGGTTTTCGGCCCGGCGGCCAGATCTACGATTTCTGACAAACTGTTCGCCAACATTTTTTTTTTTTCAAAATCAACTAAAAAAGGGTTGTAACCAGTGTTTTCAGGGGTAGAATATGCGACTTGAGAACGATGGTATAGTTTAAAAGTCGATATTTTGAAAAAATAAATTTCATGACCCCGATTTGGGCGGTTTTCGGCCCGGCGGCCAGATCTACGATTTCTGACAAACTGTTCGGCCAAAAATTTTTTTTTTCAAAATCAACTAAAAAAGGGTTGTAACCAGTGTTTTCAGGGGTAGAATATGCGACTTGAGAACGATGGTATAGTTTAAAAGTCGATATTTTGAAAAAATAAATTTCATGACCCCGATTTGGGCGGTTTTCGGCCCGGCGGCCAGATCTACGATTTCTGACAAACTGTTCGGCCAAAAATTTTTTTCTTCAAAATCAACTAAAAAAGGGTTGTAACCAGTGTTTTCAGGGGTAGAATATGCGACTTGAGAACGATAGTATAGGTTAAAAGTCGATATTTTGAAAAAATAAATTTCATGACCCCGATTTGGGCGGTTTTCGGCCCGGCGGCCAGATCTACGATTTTTGACAAGCAAAACGACGAGAAGTGTGTCTCGAACGTCTTCGGGACGCAGCGACACAATCGGTGTCACCCGGTTCCGCGCGGTGCGCGCGCCTCTCGCGGACGACGTCTACCGCAACGAAAAAAAAATACAAAAAACGTCGCGGCTGCGCGGAGAGTCCACAGGGAGGACGAGGGAAGAAGGGCGGGAGGGGCAGGGGGGAGAGGAGGACGAGCGGAGAGGGTGCGGGCAGTCTCTTCGGGGTAATTCAACACCGGAAGCGTCTCGAGCGTGACGCCACCCTGAAGTTGCGGGATACGCGGAGCGCGCGAGCGCGCCCGTACGCGAATACTCGTCGCTTCTTCTCGGCCGGTATATTCGCCTGTACATATACAGGCTGCCTGCCTGTATACCGCGTTGTACGTCCACCGCTCGGCAAGTGCCGCGTTTCGGTATCGCGCGCGGCGGGCTAGGCGGAAGGTGGAGCGTCGTGGTAGGCGGGAGCCGCGCGTAACGCCGCCAAAGTCCAGGGCACTTGAAACACGAAATAAAACAAATTATAAAAATGTATTTACAGTAAAAGTCTGCTGTGTATATTATAAGTAACAATATATACATTACAAAAAATTGTAGACATTTTTATTTTAAATGTAATTCATTGAAATTAAATTCATTTAAAAAAATTATAAAAATAAAACAAATTATAAAAATGTATTTACAGTAAAAATCTACTCTGATAAATATATGATAAGTAGAACAGAAATTATTTTTAAACAAATTATCAAAAATGATAATAAACTATTAAAAAAATGCTAATAAATAAAAAAAAATTTTATGTCACTCCGTGCGTAAAACGCAATATTACGCACGCTTCGCGTGCGTAATACCGCATTTTCCGACGTCATGAAATAAAATTTCGTACGATACGCGTACGAAAAACCTTTTTCGGACTCGTGTGATTGCAGCACTCGCCTTCGGCTCGCGCTGCAAACTCACACTCGTCAGAAAAAAATTTTTCGCACTTGTATCGTAATGTACTATAATAAGCTACATAAAAAAAATATAATACATTTTTTTTTAATTATAATAAATTATCTAAAAAATGATTAAGCCGTAAACAGGCGAGGAAACGAGACCGCCGACGCGATTCGACTCTCGAATCTCCGTAGCGAACTCCGCAGCTCTCGCGGTGCGTTACAAAAGTCGCTGTATATGGACCAGTAGAATGTCCGGTTGCACTTACGCGCATAGCTACAACGCTCTGCTCATAAGAACAGACGTACTGGATGCCGCGACTTGGCGAACTCTTCTCCCGCCGCTGTCTTACGTATATACAGCTGTATACATACGATATAAAACTATAACTATATCGTGTTAGCATGCGTTAGACCTTCTACAGCGCGCAGTGCGATTCCGCAAGCGTGCACGGTCCGTCGTCTCCGCGCGCGGAGATTGAATTACGTCGCGCTCTCCTCCCCTGCTCCTCTCTCTCACCCTCCCTCACCCCCCCGCCCCCCTCTCCCTGTGTGGCAACTCTCTTACTTAACCCACAACGTCGCGGAAACTGTATCGACCGGTTTCTCCTTTTTTTCTTCCTCTTTTTTTCGCGCAATACATACAGGTGCGATATTACCGCGAGGTAATAATATAATAATAACTGCGTACACGAGGCTGAAGACGAAGACATGCGAATCATTTCACATACGCGAAAAAATTGTGTCACATTTTTCTGTGCATCAAATTCGACGCTCGATTTTCAGGTGAAATACGATATTAATAATTTAAAAAAAATTTCGCGAATCGTTTCAAGTACGCGAGAAATTGTGTCACATTTTTCGTTGCATCAATTTCGACGCTCAACTTTCAGCTTGAATACGATATTAATAATAAAAATAAATAAAATAAAATAATTGTAAAAACGTCGCCGTCAGCGAGAACCTTGAAGTCACCTCAGCGGCGCGTCTGTCCTCGCGCTCGCGTCGAAACACGTGTTTCGCGAAGATAAGAACGCGCGGTCTGTCCGCGAGAGGCGCCGAGTTACCCGAGTGACGCAATGCAATCGTACGTAAGTACGTCGCAGAGGACGGCGACGACGACGAAGACGCGCCCGGCGGGAGATGCGCTGACGGTGGCGCAAAACTCTGAGGGATACGAGTAGAACGAGAGCACTTCTTGCACCGTTGCTGGCTGCTGCAGGACACGAGGAGTTTGGTCGGCGGAGGGCGAGAGGGGAGAGGCGGGGGAGGGGCGGGAGGGTCAGGGGGTAGTAATCCGACACCTGGCCGCGCACCGAACGTAACGTGAGAGGCCCTTATACCGCGGGCTGTAGCAGCGGCAGCGGCAGCAGCAGCAGCAGCACCAACAGCAGCAGAAGCAGCAGCAGCAGCAGCAAAAGAAGCATCAACAGCAGCAACAGCATCGGCAGCGCGGACGAAACGTCGAGAAGAAAGAAAGAGGAAGAAAGGGAGGGAGGAGAAAGAAGAAATGCAGAGTGCACACGCGCGGTAGACTCGGCCGAAGTAGAATTAAGAGAGCAGCGCGGGTGATATAAAGTGGACGAGAGGTATATACGCGAGGGGTCCCCGCGTGGAAGTGGGTTTGGGGCAGGGGAGGAGGGCTAAGGGGGAATTGCGAACTCGGGACGTACGATAGAGCGCGAGATACGGTGCCCCCGACGAGACGCTCTTGTATGATCCGAGATGCAGCAGCAGCAGCAGCAGCGACGACGCCGCGCGAGAAAGAACTCAATTACCTCCGACAATGGTTACGACTTTTTTCTGGCCTTAGCAATAAAAAAAAAAAAAACCAGTGAAATTTATCGCGAATTCTAAATGCGGGTAGAGGTACCGTTAGTGGCCACTGTACCTATTGTGGCCATTTTTATTATTTTATTCCTCAAATTATTTTTTCTCCACAATTGCACGTTGATTTTTTTAAACAAGTGCATTTCAATTCACTGTTTTTTTAGCAAAAAAAAAACAGTGAAATTTATCGTAAATTTTAAATTAGGTTAGATGCACCGTTAGTGGCCACTGTACCTATTGTGGCCATTTTTATTATTTTATTCCTCAAATTATTTTTTCTCCACAATTGCACGTTGATTTTTTTAAACAAGTGCATTTCAATTCACTGAATTACCTGCCCGACGATTTTTTTATTTGATTAAATGTTTTGATTTATTCCTTTGAATGTGATGGCCACAATTGGCCCTAAGATGGCCAAAAACGGTACGTCTAGCCTACTTCACTTTTCTTGTAATCGCACAGGAGCTGCAAAATATCGGTGTACTCGAAATTAGGATTAATTCGCGAAAGTAATACGTCCCGGTAATGAGTCGTTCGTCCAGACAACTCTACGTCGACGAAAAAGTGAGGGGACCGCTACCGCCTTGTTGGGACCCTCGATGGAAGCGCGCGGTGTATGCAAACCTCGGGGTTTACGGTTACCGCACTGCGAACGGGGGCGGATGATTAAAACGAGCGCGACCCCATCGACGGGCGCCCCCCGCGTCGTCGCTGCACGAACGGTTCGACGTTCGCGTATATATATACGGGGAGATTACGGTCAGGGGTTACATTGTTCGGTAGGTGTATAATCGATACAACGTCATCGAGCGGGGGCTGTTCCCTTCGTTCGGTGCTCGCGCGACGCTCTCTGCGGTCGTTCGAAGGGCGGCCTGCGGTCGGTTCGCCCGCCAAATGGGATCAAAGTCAACGAGACACATCAGTCACCGAAAGATAATGAAGATATATACATATATTTACATAGGTTAACAATTATACAACGCGCACCGAGTGAGAGAATAATTTGTATTTGTTTTAGGGTAGACGTACCGTTTTTGGCCACTTTAGGCCCGATTGTGGCCACCACATTCAAAGGAATAAAACAAAACATTTAATTGCATCAAAAAAACGTCGGGTATGTCATTCAGTGAATTGATATGAATTCTTTTAAAAAATTAACGTGCAGTTATGGGGAAGAAATAATTTGGAAATAAAAATAATAAAAATGGCCACAATAGGTACAGTGGCCACTAATGGTACATCTACCCTAACAGCGGACGATGTCGAGACGAATTATTAGAAAAATCGTCACGGCGGAATGTCGTTCGTGTCCTCGTTCGTCGCTTCGTCGCAGTTGACTCTCGCAACGTGGTCGGTGTCCTCGGCTGCGCGGAACGAGACGAGTCCGCGCAATCTTCCTCGTGTGCGTCTTTGAGAGACGACGACGATGACTACTGGTCAGAGCCGAGCGGCGGCGGCGGCGACGGCACCGTTGACGCCTTTCCCCGGTAACAGGAGAACCGAGGGAGGCCTATCGATTACGAGGAAAACTCGACTGCCACGAGCGACGCGCCAATTGTGTCTCCCTCTCTCTCTCACTCGCCGTGTGTACACACAACATGGATCTCCGTTTGCCCGCTGCGGCTTCTGCGCTTCTCGCTTGTTTCCTGCGCGGCCCCGTGGAACGCGCTCGTCGCGCGGGAACGAGACGTGTTGCACTCGTTACCGCCGCGAGGTATGCGCGCCCCGATCTCGCGCAGCGCGTATCGAGGTGCGCGCGACGTATTTATCGTCGAACGCGCTGGCGAAGCAACGCGCGCGACTACTGAATCACGCCCGACGCGGTTGCCCGTCCAGGGCCGCTGCTGCCGCTGACTTCGCGGCTGGACTGGCAAATCGTGCCTGTCGTACCGTGCGCATTCGGTAGCTGGCGCGTCGAGTGCAGTTGGCCGTTCGTTTTTCTCGAGATAGCTGGAAATATCGGTTTTCAGTGTTCGGGCGATAATTGGAACCCTTGATATTTTGTTTTTAGTAGAAACAATGACGCCCGCTTATACTCGTGCGGAGCGGGTTTGGCCAGCGTAGGAGGAACCTCGCCGTTTTTTTGGCGAAAAAAAAAATTTCGATTCAACGAAGTTTTAAAACCCTATCCGATGGGAAATTTTTCCGCTGATTCCAAATATGACCGGTTTTTGCCCGAAAAATAAAAAGTTTGAGGAGAAAAACGCGAAAAACGATTTTTCACTTTTTCCCAATCTTGACACTTTACTAAAATCGGTGTAATTTTTCTTTGGATAAATATAATCGGGATTTTCTTTCTGCATTCGAAAGAAAACTCTTCAACGAAGAGAATGCCGCAAGGCGGAACGCGATATCTCGATTTTTCGATTTTTTGCAGATTTTTAAAGATGACCCTCAAAAATCGCAAATTTTTAGAAGGGGTACCCCTTGCGTTTTTTGCGAAAAAAAAATTATCGATTTCGCCAAGTTTAAAAACCCTATCCGATGGCAAATTTTCCGCTGATTCCAAAAACGACAGGTGTTTGCCCGAAAAATCGAAAATTCGAGGAGAAAAACGCGAAAAACGATTTTTTTTTCGACAAACTGCCAAATTTCACGATATTAAACATCAAACTGCTGCCGGTTCCCCAACGACCAATCAGAGGCTCTACAAATCGACACCAATGGTTGCTCGCGAAATTTTTAAGAAAGGATCAAGTCGGATACTTACTGTCATCGACGTCAAGATTACGCGTAACGGCGCGATGTTACTCAAAATCGACGTGTCGAGCGTGCGAATCCGTCGGATCAACGTCGCCTCACCATCAGAAGGTCACGTGGCGCTGCGTATACACACCGCGTGCGCGCGTCTCCATCCACCAACGTTCCGAAATTATAGCATTAGCGCGATCCATTACTATCGCCGTCGGCTACGTGGTTTTCACGCGTAGAGACATCGATACCTACGCGTCTGCTGTCTTGTTGCGCGGCTCGCTCGCCGCGCACGTGAGAGAATGGCTGACGTGTGCCATGTGTGTCTGTGTGTGTGTGTTGCGAGGTGCGCGTGGGGTTGGGAAAATAGCGAACGAGCGTGGACGAACGTGCAGCCACGCGGCGGCCACCGTCCGCGCGCGCCCGTCCTTCCACCCTTCGGCTGCTCATTGTGCCCGGTGGATATGGGCACGTACGTTCCGGGGCTTAACGATCTCCTCATTATCTTGTCTCATCCAATTATACTCTCGGCTCTCTCGGATATGTGTTACCGATCTCCGCGCGCGCGCAACGCGCGGTGCAACAGTCACTTAGGCTTGATGGACGATGCGCGCGCGCGCGGCGCTCGGCTCTCTCGAGGTGCATTATGGGAGGGCAACGCGAACGGAAGCTGCGGATCGTCTGCAATGGCGTTGAGACTCGTATAGATCAATCGCATGTTTCGCGAGAAATGTTTCCACATTTTGCTACTTTTCCCTAATCCTTTCCCACATTGTCTATATATAACATCCAGTGCGATCCTAACCTCAAAGCCAATTGCAAGCGCACTGGCGGTTATACTCTCTTCCGCCTGCCACAAATCGTGATATAATAGCGACATGTTTCCCCGAGGAATTAAGCATCGATTTGGGAGGGCAACGCAAACCGGAAGCTGCGAATCCTCTACAATCCAGTCAAGACTCGTATAGATCAATCGGATGTTTCGCGAGAATCGTGTTTCCACATTTTGCTACTTTTCCCTAATCCTTTTCCACATTGTCTATATATAACATCCAGTGCGATCCTAACCTCAAAGCCAATTGCAAGCTCACTGGCAGTTATACTCTCTTCCGCCTGCCACAAATCGTGATATAATAGCGACATGTTTCCCCGACGAATTAAGCATCGATTTGTTCGCGATTCCTCTTCCCCCCCCCGGTCCCAACTCAGCCTCGTCGCGTGACTCGCGTCGAGGTCTGTGAGAACGCGAGCCGCCGGTGCGTCGGCGAATACACGTCGTTCGCGTCGGGGCCCATCCGGCCTGGGCAATGCATCGCTAATGAAACGAGCCTCGAGGTTGGCGGCAGAAAGGGGGGAGGGGGGGGGGGCTACAGGTCGCGCGTTCGCTCGCTCGTTCGCCCCGGTGATATATTCGCGAACGGGCGCGGTAGAAACGCGCTACTCGCTTACCCGCGAGGCATTGCCGCGCGTATAGTATAGCCGACTCGCGCCCGGGTAACACACAATCGACGGAGCGAGATAGATCAAGGCGCGGTGTGTAATTCGCTTTCGCTAATGCCGTCTGCTCGGTCGCCCTGGCTCGGTCGGTATGCGTTTTCTCATAGGTGACTCAGATAATACAGTCGAGAGAACGGGTGCGCGTGTGCCGGGCTTTTAAATTCATCGTCTCCGTATAGTGTTGGCCACCCCGAGTCTTAAATCGCCCTCGAGGGGATACTTAAAAATCATCGAGGCGTCAGTCGGGTCGACGTACTCGCCGCCTTCGTCGAGAGAATCGGCAACGTCCGCGAGTGTGTATAGGTTATGTAGGCCGTAAAATACGCGTAGAATCGCGGGCGTAGCCGCGCGCGCGCGGCGTTCCAACTCGCGCGTCGTGTGTGCATCGGGTGTATGCGCGCACCTCCGACTATGTACGACCCCGGCCGCGTCTAATACGCCCGTGCGGAATAAGTACTTGCGCCCGACGAATCGCACATTTCAACTCCTCGCGCCGTGAATTTCCGGTCGTATCTCGCTGTAATCTCGAACGCGTTCTCGCCTCCTGCGAACGAGAGATCGAGATATCGAGATATCGGGAGAGAGTGAGTGAGAGAGGACGACGAGAATATCGCACGCCTAGATTCTCTCGCGTTCGCTTTTACCAGCCGGGAACTTTGGCGTCTTCGTCGTCGTCGTCGTTGTCGTCGTTTGTCGTCGTTGTAGTACATGCATGCTTCGCAAACCGAAAGAACACGCTACTACACCCTATAAATACAGGCCGGGTAATTGATTCGGTAATAACTAACTCAACTCCGAGAACCGATGCGTCCTCTCCCGCCCCCTCCGCATGCCCCCCTCCTCTCTGTTTCTCTCTCTTTCCAACCACTCGCGATTTATTATGCAATACCCTTCTCTCTCTCTCGCTCTTCGTCTCGACCGTCCCGCGCGCACCTTCGTCCGCGCAGAGGGCGCACCGCGCGCGTCGTCTCCTCGTTCTTCCATTCCTCTTCTCTCTTTTTGGAGTTTCTTTATTTCTTGTTTCACGGCTGTCCGACTCTCCGGTTCGCGCCACACGTACGCCATACCGCGGATCCACACCCCCGGCGAGACGGAGCGAGAGAGAGAGAGAGGGAGAGCGTCCGTTTCTTTGGCATAAATATGTATGCTGCTAATAATACAAGCGCACGACGAGAGACGCAGCGGAGGGCGAGGATGCACTCTGTGCTTTTAGCTTTTCGTTGGCTGGGAGGTCGAACAGTTTTGGCATTTTCGCTCCAGGCAGCCGGAACCAGGATTTTACTTGCGTACTTTGACTCATTTGACTCTGGCGGAATTTGTCATGAATCGACACCACAGAAATGGTTCCACCGGACTTCGAGACAGAAGACAAATGACTGCCGTTCAATTCAATTAACAAGACCAACAGGACCTGATCATGATCTACGGCTGTAAACTTGTAATTATCGCATTTTTAACAGTCATCATAACCTCGACAACGTTTCCCTCGTCATTCGGCCGAGGCATCGAGTGAGAAAACCCGCGAGAGAAGCGATCGCGAAAGGAAGGACGAGAACGAAGGGAGAACGAAGTGCAGCGGAGAATGAGAGAGACAGGGAGAGCGAAAGAGGAGAAAAAGAAAAGAACGCCCGGAGGTTGCCGTGGCGGTGTGGGGCCCCGAGAGGAAGACGCTCCTTCTGGTCTGCGCGAGGATCGATCGCAGGGATAGGTGTTAAAACACGGCAATTAACAACGAGGAACGCCGCACGGAGAACGAGTGAGACCACCGCGCGCCTCGCTCGCTCGCTCCACGCGCTCCTCTCGCTCCTCGCTCTCGGTGGCAACCGAGATTTACGGCCAAACGCTCGCGTATTTATGAACTACGCCTCTTCTCGCTCGTTCCCCTCCTCTTCACCCTCCACCCCTTCCACCATCCACTGCATCGTATATACAACCGCCGGACGCGTGTGTGGGACCTGTGCGCGCGGGCGCGCGCCTTTTCGACGCGGCTCGCGCATCTCGGGACGACAAGACCCGGACGCACGATGCACATACACATGCAAAGCAGAACTCGCGAAGCGTAGAACAAGGAACTTTATTTTTTCGGTGCTTCGCCGAGAGACGAAAAAAAGAAGCAAAGCAAAAATGACAAAAGCGATGAGATGGCACACACGGAGCAGCGCCGCGGCGGCGGTCGGCAGAAGCAGCCGGCCGAGTGCCAACCGGTCATCGATCATGTTTCGTGGATAGTTGGGAGCCATGAAACATTCATGCGCGAGTCGGGCCACCTATCGGAACCTGTTCGGCAGCGCGAGCGGTCGACACCGCCGTTGTGCTATATACTTTGCTGAGTCCGTTGCTGCTGCTGATGCTGCTGCTGGGTCCCGCAGTGCTTGCGAAGCGCGAGAAGAAATCGACCGGGGCGATATATCTTATCGCCTTGTAATGCATGTAATACGCGCGTGTGGACGCGGCGGAACCGGACGCGCGATTCGAGAAGATAAAAAAACGTTGCAGAGTTTTGCTTTGCGGACTTTTTTTTCAAAATCAATTAAACAGAGTAAAAACGGTTTTTTTTTTTTAATCAGAATCACTTACATCACTTTTTTATGAATCATATAATTACTTAGCCAAATTAATGTGTTATTAATCGACAAATTTGCGAACTCCCGCCAACCGAAGTGCGAGATCCGGCGCAGTTGAAAGTCGATGATATCGACATCGAGATCCGCTCCGAGCCGCCGGGCCGGTTACAAGCTGCGCGCGCATCTCCCTCTGGTCTCTCTCACTCGCTCGCTTCTTCGCTAAACGGAGTGGCGCGAGGATCGGCGTCGGCAGGGGGAGTCAGAGGGAGCGCGAGGCTCGACGTTCAGGGGGGACCGCAGCGGCCCTTGGGGCCCCGTCATAAACAATAGGAACGAGTAATTGATTCTCTAATAACTTAACGCGCCTGCGCGAGCCCGCGTCGCGCCGCTAACGGCCTAGCGGGCCGGGTTGTGGCCCTTATAGGCATATAATGTATTGCCTGCCTTCGCCGGTCGCGCTCTCGCTCTATCCTTCTCTCTCCTCGAGCTTTTTCCTCCCTCCCCCCAACCCCCTCTCCGCCGTCCGTTGCACCGCTGCAGCTCGCCTATACGAGCCGAGATTTAAGACCTCCTCGGCTCACGACGATGAAACCGCTTATACTCCTCCTCGCATTGTCGGACGCGCGCAGCACCGCGAGCGCCGCGAGCGAGCGAGACAGCTGTATACATAACATCGTGTTCGTCGGATCGAATGGTGCGCCGGTTAATGCATCAAAAAACGCTCGGTAAAACAGATCTCGGCGATGACTACTTCAGTGCCATGTAAACATTTTTCCAGCATTTTCTTTCCTGGCGTCATGCGACAGACGTTCAACGAAATGCACAAAGAGACGAGTTCGAAGTATTCAACGAATATATTTTTTCTTATCTGCAGGTAACACGAGCGCTCGAGTCGCGCGCGCAGCGCAGTTTTCTCGGGACGCGCATGCGCGCGCGCGCGCTCTCTCTCGGGATTTGCCTCGGTGCGAAGCCGCGAACGTGACTAAAGAGGCCTCTCGTTACGATAATGGCCGGAGAATGTGCCGGGTCGGGTGCCCCGGCCCCGCACTCTCTGCGCGAGGGCCGCGCGCGAGAGTGCGTCGAGATCGCGCGAGCCGCGCACGGTGTATCCTTAAATCCGGGAAGCCAACACCTAAACACGGTCATCAACGCGGCCGCGCTTCGCGCGCGCGCGCGTATAATAAGATCACACCGTGCCGGTTCGCGGGGGTGCCCAGGGGGAGAGGGGAAGGGAGGGGGACACCGCTCGTGACCCCGGCGCGCGAGACTCGACCCATTCTCCGCGCTTATCTCGCGCCTCGTGCATCACCGCGGCTCAGCTTTGCCACAAAAATCTGATGCTCTTATTTTTCCTGATATGTAATAATTCACATTAAATTATTCATATCTCAATTTTTGTTAGTTTCATGAGTAACGGAGGCATTGTCATTGCTTTATTCCTGATTGGCCGTTTTCTCGGTGCTGCAACGCCTGTTATCAAATCTAGTAGATAAAAATATTAATATTTCACATATAGAATTGTTTATATTATCGACGGATAATATGAATAATTATTATGAAAATGAAATATGAAAGGATTTAAAAAAAAAATTCTTTCATATTTCATTTTTATTTAAAAAATCGTTCGAGGAGTCCGTAACGCGTAAATACATAAACCGTACAGCGTCGAGGCCGCCTTCACTGCCCCCCCCTCCTCCGCCTCATCGTCGTGGGTTCCGCGCAGCGCTCGGGGATCGTGTACTCGAGGCGCGAAGGTCCCAGGGCCACCGGGTGATTATTATCGGCGTTTCATCCTTCCCCGATCGATCACGATCGATCGCTCGATCGCTCGGGGATCTGGGGCGAGGGGGGAGGGGGGATCCAGACTCACCGTTATCGGGGCCGATCGGTCTGACGGAGTTTGGCGCGGGGCTAATGGAGTTCACCTCGGCTCGAGAGCCCCGAGACGCCGGATTATTCGGTGGCGTTAGAGCGAAATATATTCGGAGAAAATTTTTCGCGATGCACAACGCGAGGCGAGGGTAATGAGCTGCGCAGGGGAAAAGAGGCGATGAGCCGGAGTCGAGAGAGAAAACAGCGACGAAGTAGATAGATAAATATAAAGACACATAATAAAAGAATAAATAAATAAATAAATAAATAAATACACTAATTAATAACAAGTTGAAGAGTCAGAGCGAGAAAGCGCAAAAAGAAAAACGAAGGAGGAGGAGGAGGAGGAGAACGAGCGAGAAACGAAGAAAACGACGGTGGTCGAGGAAGATCGAGCAACGAGATCTCACGGACTCGGTTATCCCCCTGATAAATCCCTTTCGCCGGACAAATAACGACAAGCCTCATTACTATAAACACGCCTTGGCAGGAGTCTCCGCGTGTGGCACAGTCGCGAGCGCCCCCCGCGCGCGCGCCTTCTTCCTTCTTTCGTACCGTCCCTTTTTTATTTTATTTTTTATTCCACCTCTCCGTCTCTTCCTCGCGCGTTCCTCGCTCTCTGCCCGCACATCGTTCTTTCCGTCTGTCTCGGCTCGTTCCCCGCGGTCGTCACGCGAGCTCCCCCCCCCCCCCTTCTGGTAACACGACGATAACACGACTGACGTTACCAAATATTTTTTGTGTTAAAAAAAAGTTCTTAGCAATGCCATATTTTTTATTATTAATTATTTGGGAATTTTTGTATGAATTACGAGGACTCGGACTGCACTGAGAAAAATTAGTAGTTGCGATTGCCAATCATTGGTTCGATCTAGAAAATATTGGTTGCTTACTAAAATATTGGTAGCTCTGACCAACGATTGGTTATCACAACTATTAATTTTTTTCAGTGTATCGCAGATGTGTGCAGAGAGCGCCGAAAAAAAACTGCTAACCCGAAGACCGCTGCAGGTTTAGGCGGAACGTCGGCAGCAGCGACGACGAAGAAGCCTTAATCGAATTCTCGAAGCCCCGTGCACGCCCGATCGATAACGTCAATTAATTTTGGGGAAGAGGCACCTGGGCACTATCGTCGTTACTTTCACCCTATCGCACACACCGCGCCGCTCGGCTCCCTCGCGCGATACCCCGCGACGAGGCACGCGCGCCCGGCGCTCGGTGCAACGCGCGCCAGCCAGACGTGAACCCGGCGCGGAACGCGGCTAGGGGGGCGACCCGATATCGGGAACCCACCTCGTAACTTTTAATTATCGAACCGCCGACTGCGACGCTCCGAAAACCGCCTACATTAACCCAGTCTAACCGACGAGTCGCGCAAAAAGCATCGACCAACGATAAAAATAACCGCATTTTAAAACTTCTATTTTCACATATTTATTTTTATAGTTTGTCCGATTGATACATAACGTATAAGCTATTTATTAATCATTATCTTTAATCACGAATCGCTAATTATTCTCTTGAAAATTACCAGCTCGACGGTGACACAATTACGATTTCAAAAGTAAAAAGGAAGAAAAAGTAAACGAATTTGTTCGTCAAGCAATTTTTTGTGAAATTCGGAAACCTCAGGGCGAGACGTTTTCCAGCAGCCAAGCGATGTAGTGCGTTGTTCTGCTGTAAACCGCGGGGGCGGTCGACTGGCCGCAATATTTCGAACCGAACGACACGGTGCCGATGAGATAGTATCGCGGCGGCCCGTCGACGGCCTCGACTTTCATCAGCGGTCCGCCGCTGTCGCCGCCGCACGAGTCGGATCCGATAATGCCGCCGACGCACAACTGCTCGTCTCCTATCGTCGCGTGAAGGTTGAACGCCTTCCGGCATCTCTCAGTATCAACTACCGGCAATTTCACCGTTTGCAGGATGACGCTCCCGTTGGGATTGTCTGTAATCACGAAAATCGAGCGAAATTAATTTCCGTCGGTCGAACGAGGGTTGTGGGTCATAACGACGAAGAGGACTCACTTATGTCGAACATTCCCCAACCCGCGACTTCCGCCACCTGGCCGACGAAATTTTTCGTCATGAGTTCACCGCTCGGCAAGCAGATCGGCATCACTCCATCTGCATTATTAATTTTTTTAATTATCATTACTATGTAATTGAAACTAAAATCTTGTTCTATTAAAAAAATACTTGCCATTGTAATGCACAGGTCGATTCAGCCTGATGATCGCGATGTCATTTTTGAAGGGCGGTTTGTTATACCTCTTGTGGACGATTATCTGTTCCGGTGTGAAATCCTGAACGGGCTCGGCGCAGTAGCCCATCTCGCAGTCCGGATTCGTTTGAGTGTTGTGCTCGCCGAGCCTGATTCCCGCTACTCTGAAACTGCGTAAACATATCGTTAGAATATATTCATAAAACAAATATATTCATAAAAAAATCAGAACCCGCAGGCTTTGCAGGATTTTCGTGTATAAGGCCAATTGCGATGCACAGTTGACTCACTTATCGGGAAGTTTCGCAACGCAGTGGGCGGCGGTGACAACGTAGAACTTGTTGATAAGTGTCCCGCCGCATCTGTAGGTGAGAGCGTCTTTCTTGTTGTTCTTGCTGTACCCGATTCTCGCGATCCACGGATAAGATCCCATCGTGGCGTTCTTGCCGCCGATTATCCGATCGGAATTCGTGGTTCCGCATTTCTCGTGCTCCAGGAGCATCCAACTCGGATGGTGCGTTATGTCGACTGTGAAATAAAAATGTCTCGTTGAGTGACGAATTTCACAAAAATTCCGGACAATTTTTTGTTCTTACCTGCTGCGTTCGAGGGTTTAACGATCAGGAGAACCCACAGTAAGTAACGAAAGTCCCATCGAAAGTCTCGCATCCTATCGGCAGTGAGAAAGGTCAAAACCGAATCGCGAGTATTCACTGAAACGGCGAAGATGCAACTGGGAACGATTTCGAACAGTTGTCGTATGTTGGATCGGCAACCGCTCCGAGAGTTTCAATCGACGTTTCGAACTGCACCGCTTATCTCGCCAGCCGACGAACAATGCTGGTCCAGATAACGGGATCGTTAAAACGATTGTTGATTCTCCCGCTCGACAGACTGACGAACGACTTAGATCGAAGAGGCTTTCGATCGTTTTGCCAATATGCGCGGCGAAAAATTTGGAATGCAGACAATGTCGCTATTTAACGCTAATTTAAAGTCGCTATTATTATTATTCAAATAGTTTATAAGAATTAATTACATCGTAATGATATAAATTATATCATAAATTATTAAATTAAAAATAGAAATATTTTTAAGTGTCGCAAACTGGATGAAAGAAAAAAATCTTCCTCACTGCAAAATGAGTAGGAAGAAAAAAAGATTATATTTTGTGCGCATGAGCATCGAACTAATAATAACAGTAATTCCCGTTTTTATGTTAAAAAGAACGTGTGTTCTTGCTTATCGAATACAGCAGACTCCGTTGCTAATACTAAAGACACAGATTAAAAATTTACCCTCATAACGATTCTAAGCTACGTTTGCAATTACGCTGTCGCGACTTTTGTCACTGCAGCTCGAGTCTCTCGAGTCAGAGATCTGATGACTGCAGGACGATTCCGAAATATCGTCGGCGCCGCGTTCGGAGCCGATGCACGCTTTGCGCGAGTCCTCGCTGGAGCATCCGCTGTCCGAAGAATATTTGTTCTCGGTGGCTAATTTTTTTCTCGGATTCGCGTCCTCGTTCTCGCTGTCGTCGGACGAGCTGCCGAGTTCGTCCGAGTCGATATCGTCGTCGAGAATGGTTTTCCTCTTAACGCTCTTCATCTCCTGCTTGGCCTTTTTCTCCTCCTCGCAAGCCGCCGCCGTGATAGCTGCCATTTTAAAGCCTTCCTCGACAGAATCGTGCACCCTGTCCGTGAGGGCCGATCGCTCCTCCTCGTACCGCTGATCCTTGAACTCGTGCTTCGGCACTGCGCAGAGTTTCTGCAGCTTGCGCTTCTTCCGCTCCACCTCCTCCTCCTCCCTGGACTCCTGCTTTTCGATCCAAGCCTTCAGCCTCTTTTCCTCGTTTATGTCCCGCAGACGTCTGCCGCTGAGATCCCTGCAGGCCTCACGATTCGTCGTCTTCTCGATCTGAGCTCCGATGGCTCGCAGCATCGAGCCAAATCCTCCCTTGCCGCCAAGCAGTCTGGGAACCAGAACTGCGCTGCCCTCCAGTATCGCTGCATCGTCGGAAACCAGACGACCATTGTGGGTGATGTAAAACTGATCCCTGACCAATCCCTGCAATGACGTAAGCAACATCCAAATATCAAAATCAAATCACAGTTCTATAAACACGCGACTCGCCGAAAATAAATAACATCAATCGAGGTCAACATTAGATTCGAGGTTATGTGCGCAAAGAATGCAATCCACAAAAACATACCTTAACCTCCAACCGTTCCCATATTCCCGCAATCGTCAGGTTTCCCTCGCTTCTAATCAGCGTCTCCGTGTTCCTCCCCGTGTGTAGCTTTAACTCGATCATTATTCTGTCCTGTCCTGAACAACGATTTCACGAAATGTCAACTTTCCTGATTCCGTCTACGATCGTCAGTGATACGACGCAGTCTGACGCGAATAGGTTAGACAAAACAGCGCGACCTGGTGGGTCAACCTTCCTGCTCCAGTGGCGTCGTCGTCGCTGTGCCCACCGAGAGCGGCGGTGGCGGTGGTGACCGCGGTGAGTGGCGAACGGCGGGGGGGCTGAATCCAGAATGAAGTGTTTGGTGCACTGGCCGAGGCAAGATGGCCGTCACGTAGTGATACGCTGCGTCTGACGTCGGACGTTGTGCGCGCGTGTGGCAAGAGTCCGCGGAGTTTCGCGACGGTTCCCGGGTAAACGGGGAAGAAAAAAAATAATCATTTTCGCGTCTCCGAGACGCGACCGGAGAGCACCAGCCGCGCTCTCGCGGCGTCGCCCGGGGTTTACGTGACGGATCGGCGGCGACGGGGGGAGGGAACGTGTCACCCGCGAGGAATGTTTCGCGCTGCCTGGATGACAATATATGTCAGCGGGGCCGCCGGCGGCTCGGATTAGCGGACCATGTTCAGCAAGAAACTTCACGTGGACGTGAAGAAGTCGACGCTGAAGATACAGGACGTGAAGAAGGACAGCGCGACACGTTTCAAGCATCTCAAGATCGTCCTCGGTGAGTTCGTCGACGGCTCATCGTCGTCCCTACGCCTACGTCGACACACCTGTTCGTCGTCGTGTGACGCGGCCCGAGGATATTCGCCTGATTCTGCATTTCGTATCTCTACGCGTGCTGTACTTCCGGGTTAGGGAGGGGGGGAGGGGGGGGGGGAAGAAGTCGTCACCCTCAGCGTTTGCGGGTTCTAGCTACGTTACGTCGCGATGCCCACGCGATTTTACGGAATTTTTTAGTCATTACACTCGCCTGATACCCGCGTTAATTGTAGTTTGGTTGACTCTGTTGCTTATTTTTTTTTATCATCTTGCTACGATTATGCCAGATGTGCCGGGAATGCGGATACCGGGATTGTGGTCTGCTGCACTGGCAATGGGTGTCTGTATCTAATCGCAAAACCACATGTCCATATAAGCCAGACCACTGTCGGCCTGGATCGTGTTTGCCTTGTATCAGCGAAGGAATATCGAGTCGACGAGTGTTTCCACTGGACATTATTTTTTTTAATTTATTTGCAGAAAATGTTGATACCGACGAGGCCAAGGGATTCTTTGAGGGAAACTTCAGTCATGTTTACTTCATACTTTATGACTGTTTTGTGTCGGCGGAGGCGAACTTGCGGCAGCGAGGTAAGAATAGACTTCTGAGAAAAGTAAAGTTGCTGTACGGTTGATAATCAGTAGTTTGTGGGAATATTAACAAATATGGAATTTCAACATTGCTTGTGTTATATTTATGCTCTCTATGCTGTCAGAACTTTCGTTCCACCTTGGTGAGTAACTGCAACCAATCTAACTATAGCCAATAAGGTTTAATGGGTTTTCTATGAAAATTTAAATATATCCATTTCATTGTGTGACGAATGAAAATAATCTCATTACATTAATCGATTTTTTTGTCCCTTCAGTTCACAAGGCTCACAGAGAGGAATTGGAGCAGGTGCTGCAACTCCTGGAGAAAGTCCTGACGTTGCTTCCCGAGCTGTTGAACAGAAGATGGCAGTGTCACAGCCTAGCTAGAATACTGCACAAGCTTTTGCATCCGGGAAACAGTTGGAAGCTCAGAAGACAGGCTTTGAGGTAAATATCTCGATACGATAAGTCTTTTTTAAATGATGTCAGACCTGGAATAAAACAATTTCTCAAATCACAGATATTTCATACTGTGGTACCAAGCACTCGGGGAAAATGCGCCGGAGCACATACATCAAATGTTCGCGTGCCTGGTGCCGGGTTTTCCACCCCGGCAACCGTCGCCTTACCAGTCGGACCGCAAACTGGACAGAAAGGACAGATCAACGAACTCCGGCAGCACCGAGGAGAAGGAGAAGCGCGAGTTCTACGACACCCAACTGGCGCAGAGTATATTTCACGACAGCAACGTGTCGCACGGACCGATCAGCCAGGCGAACGGTGTCCCGATACTGCCGGTCCAGAGCGGCGAAAAACCTCTCGACAACGAGACCGTCAGGTTTTTCGAGGCGCTGCTCGAATTCATGGTCACGCAAGTACGCACGACGAGCCGTCCTTGATTTCCGTTTGGTGAACACTCGCCGACGTTCGTTCGCGATAATCCAATTATCCGTCTCTGTCCGCAGGTCGTGAAGGTCGAGTGGCGGGACAAACACGCCCGACAACACAAATCATTTCAGTTTCTCCTCGAGCGATTCAAGGCGACTTATTTACGTCACATATGTCCGGAGTTCGACGACAAATTTTCTCTCTACAAGACGAATCTCGAGCTGCCGACGATGCGGCAACCGTCCAATCAGAGCCAGGGCAACTACGTGCTGTGCAAGGTCGCTCTTATCAAGTGGTTGGCCAGCTTCACGCACGTCGCGAGAAAGGACGGACCGTTCGCTCCTATCGTTACCAAGTGAGCACTCGAAATTTGCCCTCCCTGTGCAGTACGAATTTCGCATTTTCCGATTAACGACACCTGCGTCGTATTTTACTCAGTCCAACACCGAACGAGGAGAGTACCGAACAGGACATGCGTCGCGTGTCCGTTGGGCAACAGAGCACAGGAGATCCGAACTCACTTTCGCCCGAGACGTCGAGCACTGCCCAACAGCAGCAGCAACAACAACAGCAACAGCAGCAGCAACAGCCTCAGCCTCAGCAGCAAGACAATCAAACTCATCCGGACGATGGCGGCCAATCGGCGGTCGCGTTGGTTCGCGAGGTTCTCTACGGAAGTCGCGACAACGTAAACTTCGTTCACGAGATCTACAGACAGGCATTCCTATTAGACTTCACACACGCCGGAGCGATACGCAAAGCTATCGCCGTTTACAAAGACTGGATACAGATGAATGTGATTACACTTTTTTTTTTTTTCGTTAATCAAAATGATCGAATTCACTACGCAATCGAGCCGCTCAATCGACACCGTCGTTTTTTCAGGAAATTCCTCCGTTCATGCTGGAACCGCTGGACGGCCACAAGGATCGCGACGCCGAGGACGCACAGAGCAAAGAGGGTTTCGATCGCGACAAGAGTCCGTCCGAGAATTACCGGCAGACGCGCCTGAGAAACGATTCCTACCTCGGGGCGATTCATCGCGAGAATCTGTTCGTCCGAGCGGGACTTCAGAACGTGCTACAGGTGTTCATAACGCAAGCGTCGAACGTATTCTTCCTGGAGAGTTCCGGGGGTCACGCGTCGGCGACTCTTCTTGAGGAGCAGACGGACAGCTGCAAGAGGGTACTGAATGTCTACAGATACGTGGTTATGCACGCGAGACTCGAGCCCAGCACGTGGGATCAATTGCTTCGGTGAGACATTTCGACAAAACCAATATATAATCTCACCGGCTTTCGAAATCGTTGCTCTTTGGTACTAAAAAAAATTGTTATTCACAGAGTTCTGTTGCAAATAACGTCGTTGGTGCTGGGCGAAAAGTCGTCGAGACGCAAGCACCACGAGACAATCGGCGGGAAACTAGCGCCGGCGATATTTCAAACTCTCATCGTCACGTGGATAAAGGCCAATCTGAACGTCGTCATTCTCACCCAACTGTGGGATCAGTTTCTCGAGGTGTTGACCTCGCTGACGCAGTGGGAGGAACTCATTCGCGAGTGGGCTGTGAGTCCTTCGACGCGACTGTTCCGATAAAAAAAAATCGCGAAGCGCCGGTTCTTGTGATGAATCCTTCGATATTGATGTTGCAGAAAACGCTGGACACGCTGACGCGAGTGCTGGCGCGACACGTGTACAACCTGGACCTGAACGATTTGCCGCTGGACCGGCTGAGCGAGCAAAAATCGAAGAAACGTCGAGGAGTCGGCAGTCGAGCAGCGTCCGCGGGCAGCGTTCAGTCGCCGCGTCGCGGGAGCATCGATCGCGAGACGAGCGCGCCCGGCAAGGAAAACATTCCCGGTAAATTGATGAGAGTTTGTTGACCGAGCGCCGTGACACGGCGAGTCCGCCGAATATACGAGTCGAGAGAGGCGGGCGCGATTGAACTTATCATCCATGAAACGTCGTAGATCACCCGCTGCGCGACTTCAGGAAGAACCGACAGTTGCCGCGCAGCGCGAGCGACAACACGATTTACAGCGGGAAGGAACGCGCCAAGTTTCACCGAAATCGCCTCAACACCGCGAATTTCGGAATACCGGGTGAGTTATCGACAATTTCTGGGGGGGGGGGTCTGCAAACCGCGAGACTAGATTTGTTTTTATTCTTCAATCATTTTCAATGAAGATTTATCTCCGTACGATTTGTCAATTTTTCTCTTCGCAAACTATGCGGATACGAATTTGCAAAAGACGCGCGCGCCGTTACAGCGATAACTGCGTAGCACGTCGACGACGTTTCTCCCAGTTTATTTATATCTTAGCCCCTCTTTTTTATTTATTTTTACGTACTCTTTGCTTTACTGACACTGATCTAAAAATATCTACAATTCGCCAGTGTCAGACTCGCTGCTTTGGTGCCGTCGTCGCGTTTTCACACTTCTAATCGATATCACAACAACGTTTATTTTTTTTTTAATCGTGCTTGCTGTGCTGATCGTCGATATTTATCTAATCGCCTGCAGCCGAGTCACAAACGTACGCCTAATTATCGTAACATCAATGTTCGAGAGGTGGTCCACCGATTTCGGACTGAGAAGCACGCGAATAAAAGCCTAATGAGATACGAAATGCGCTTTTTCGCCTGAAATTTGTGAACCACCGTCTCAAAGACTGTACGAAATTGTGACGTGAAAATTAACCAAGTGCGCGGAAAGTTTGAACAAAAAGTAGACACTTCATACATTACATACTCGAGTATCGGGTGCTAACAATTTCCCCTCCCACGTGCAGTACTGCCCCTATCGATAGAGCAGGACATGGCCAAACTATTGTCGAGCGGCGCGAGCGCGACTTCCGGCTCGGCGAAGCCGCTTGCCAGCAGACGAGCCAAGTCCCTGGACAGCGTCGTCGTGGTGGACAGCGAGCCGCCGACGCCGCGCTGTCCATCGCCCAGTCCCAGCAGCGGCGTCGACAGCAACAAGGATAGTCCCATACAAATTGAGAATATTGACGGTAGCA
Source organism: Itoplectis maculator (assembly GCA_964034905.1). Lineage (NCBI taxonomy): Eukaryota > Metazoa > Arthropoda > Insecta > Hymenoptera > Ichneumonidae > Itoplectis > Itoplectis maculator. The sequence continues at coordinate 10,835,535 of OZ035857.1, forward strand.
GCATCGGTACGTACGAAACCAATCCCTTCAACTTCAACGTTGCGCGACATTTTCGCATCGACGAAAACGATATCTAACAGTAGATTCTAATTTATTGTTTTCGTTTTTATCTCATCGTTTCTGCGGCTGAACATTCGTCGAAAAAAACGCTTCGATAGTTCTTAATTGCTTCTGTGATCCGTGATGCAAATACTAACAAAATTGCGACGAATTATTTTTTTCCTTTTGAGACTTCTCCTTGACCTCGGTTTTGGGTTTTTGGGTTACCCGTTTGGTCGGCGCACGACGTGCGATTTGATGATTGATAATCTGACGATTTTACCGCAGACACGAACGACGCCTCGGAGAGGAGATCGGTCATGGCGGGCGGCGGAGTACGCGGATGGCTGCCAGACGTGGCCGTCGTTCTCTGGCGGCGAATGCTCTCGGCGCTGGGCGACGTTAACAACATTCAGGATCCGGTGCTGCACGGCCAGGTGATGGATTATCTCGTGCAGCTGACGCAGACGCTCGTGAAGATTCGCCTGAATCAAGGAGTCTCCGGCGACAATCAGGCGACTCCACCGGCGCCCGATCTCATTCCGCCTCTCACCGTCATCGCCCCCTGGTGCTTCAAAGTACGACGGATTTTTATCACTCCTCATTAGCGAGGAGTAATTGCGATTACGCAGTGCACAATTGGGGCTGACAATTAATTATCCTGTCCTTGCCAGGCGATTCAACTGCCGCCGCGTTACGAAGTCGGACGTCTCGCTGCTTATCGTCTCATTTGTCTGCTGACCGTTCAGCCGCTCGACATTAATCTTCCCAAAGCTCACTTGACGCTGTTCTACCGCGCGGTCCACGGTGGCATCGCCAGCAACGACATCAAGGTTCTTCAGGCCCTCGTCAAGTACACCGGACCGCGGCTATTCAGTCTCAACCTTCCGGGTGCAAGTCTCCTCATTCTCGATTACATTCACGCGGCGAATATCATACTCGGAAGTCAAGATCTCGAGGTGAGTCGTTATTTTCTATTTCTATTTTCTAGTTTCTATTTTCGTCGTGTACCAAAGTTTCGTTCATTTTTTTTATTTATTTTTTTTTTTATTTTCGTAGGCGCCGAGAACGGAAGCTGTGTCGATTCTCGGATCGCTACTAACGCTGCCAGCGACGATGGCGAAGCTGCCAGTGCTGCAACCAAACGGCACCGACATCGAGACGATGCCTTGTCCCGACGCGAAGGAGCACATCGTGACGATTCTCCTCAGGAGCTGCCGACGCGAACCCTCGGGCGTCGCTCGCTGCGTCGCCCTCTCGAGCATCGCCATGTTCGCCTACGGGGAATTGTCGCACAACACTCGACACTCGCGAGTACCCGAAGCGATCACCGTGCTGCTTCAGGCGCTGAGGGTAAGCATAAAAATATGTCCGGTGCATCGAGGTTGTAAAAATCAACGATACGTGTATTATGCATCTATGAATCTTGTAAACTTAGTCTTGCGGATACTATTGTAGTCAGTTGTGCACAATTATCGTAACTATTTATTTTGCAAAAGCATGAATTTGGCAAACACGAGGCAATACTAAACGATGGGTATATTAAGGATTTAATTGGTATATTGTTATCTGCGATTGAAAGTGCTTCGCGAGCCATGAGTAAATAATTTGGAATTCAATGGCGAATCTCGCGTGGGCTACTTTTTCACCCGTTGCGGTACGATATGTGCACGATGAATCAAAGATTGGACAAGTATAATGCTTTGCTTAGTCGGTAGCGAAAGTAGCATCGGTGTGTGACTTGTATTCGGTTGGCAGCGAGCCCACAGGGCGGGCAGACGAAGGGACGGCTTCTGTTCTCCCATGGCGGATCAGGTAGTGGACGATAGATCACTTTTACTTGCCTCCCCCCCCCCCCCCCCCACCCGTTTTTCTTTCCAGTGCCGTCTTTTCCCCGGAGTGTTTCGCAGAAAGCCTCGAGTGTGTCTTGTACGTCCCGTCGGAAGGTCCGTCGACAGCTGTGCATGTTCGATACGCGCTTTTATGCATTTTTAACGCTTCACTCCCACTAATGCATCGTCGAGATACTCGTGTGATCAGTCGTATCTTCGTTGCGAATAGAATTCATGTAATAGCGAGGAATTCTTCGCAGGCGACTCATCCTGCGGTGGCTCAAGTGGCCTGCGACTCTCTTCTTCTGCTTTGCGACAAGGCGAACGTACTTCTCGAGTCGTATCCGAAAGTCACGTGCAAAATAATTCAGGTGGGTAAAGTTTCAAAGCTGCGGCTCGGCGAAGAGTTTCGGTGGTCCGAAGAACTTTTTTTTCTGTTTTCCAGGTCCTCTCGGAGACTTTGAATACAATGACGACTCGCGACAGACGAAGCGCTCTGACGACGTCGATGCTCTTCTGCCTCGGCGAGTGGGCCATGCAGCTCGGACCGAGCGTATTACTCAACACATTCCAAGGAAAACCGCTGCTTTTAACACTGTTCACAGTAAGTGTCCAATAGTGTTCTCCTCTATTAAAAAGTTCGTGAGCAACCATTGTTGCCGATCTATGTAGCCTCTGATTAGTCGTTGAAAAGCCTCTGATTAGTCCTCTATTAAAAAGTTCGTGAGCAACCATTGTTGCCGATCTATGTAGCCTCTGATTAGTCGTTGAAAAGCCGGCAGTTTATAATCGGTGATTAAAACATATTAAGACGTATCGTCATTTTGTCGATTATCGTAATTTTTCCTTCCAGGTCTTGGACAACATCGTGCAAAACAGATCGGAGAAAAGTACGACGGAGGCGGGAAAGAATCATCGTCATCAGCACGAGAACGACGACTTCGATCCCGACGTGAGTCTCGACGATTTGGTGAAGGATTCCTCGAACAAGTCTCCCCGCCGTGGAAACTCGCAGTCGGTTCAACTGGCCGCGAAGATGGTAGATAATCATTGACAAACCTTTTTCCCGAACGATATCCAATTCTCGGATCAAGCTTGACACTCGTTCTGACGCAGGTGATGATGCATCTGGTCAATCATCTCGGTCACTTTCCAATGGGCATCGGAGCGTCCAGACTCTCCTCCCTGGTCGTCGAGTTGGACGACGTGCCGGGCATCGACGGCGACGAACTCTCGTCGGCGATCTTTCAAGCGCCGAACATACAACTCCTGATGCTCTCGAATTCGATAGTAATGTCGCTCGTGGAGCTCGGAGCGTTGGACGCGCCGGGCGGCGGAGTCACGGCCGGCCTCACGACGGCTCCGTCGATGGTCAGAGTACTGCTTCGCGACTTGGCCGGCAAAACTTCCTGGGACAGTTCGATTCTGTACAGTCAGCCGTCCAACGACGAGGATATTCCGGCGGCGCTTACACAGCCAGGTGAGAAAATTGTCCGAAAAAATGTACGTCGAACGCGAACCATCTTCTTGTGACTCACAATATCGTTCGTTTCGGCAGTCGACTGGAACGTGAAAATTCCAAAGAGCGATAACAGCCTGCAGATGACGTCTCAGAGCTGTCCGCCCCGGCACACGATGAGGCATCGCGAACCCAACGTTCTGCCGACATTCGCGAACGCCGCCAGTGACATGGACAATCTTGACGACGTAAGTAACGACCCGGGAAAGCGTTTCCTGGAGAACACTGCGATTTTTAACGACAAACATTTGTCCACAGCTTCTACAGTACATCGGTCACACGAGCCCCGAAGTTCTGTCGAATCCGGAGCTCGCGCTAAACGGACCGGCGACCCCGCCGCAGGCTCACTGCTTGGAGAGCGAGACTATCGCCGCTATTATCAGTCAACGAAACGCCGCGCGAGAACACGTGAAAAATTGGAGTCAGCATATCAGGTAATAAAATATACTCTGGTATCTCCGCGTGTTTCTTTTGGTATCCGACGGCCGAGTTTTTAATTTCTAAAGTCGATGCTACTCTCTCGTTTTTCTCTCGATCAGCACGTCTGCCGTCGCGACGAGTCCGCCGCCGTGTCGTCCTCCTCCGGCGCCGTTCCACCACTGTCGGCTGCTCTTCTCTCACCTCGGACTGTCCGGTTGGGAGCAGCGCCGAAGACTGCATCTCCTGGCGAAAAACGAGAAGCTGCTTCGCGAACTCCGCAATCTCGACGGTCAGCGCTCGCGCGAGACTCACAAGATGGCGGTTATATACGTGAGTCACGGTCAGGAGGACAAGAATTCGATTCTCAGCAACGTGACGGCGAGCAAGGAGTACGAGAGCTTCGTGGCGCGTCTTGCGTGGGAAGTCGAGCTCGAGACGCATACGGGTTTCCTCGGTGGTCTCGTGCCCGGCAAAGCTTCCGGCGTGACGGCTCCGTACTTCGCCACGTCGTTCGTGGAAATTCTGTTTCACGTCGCCACGAGAATGCCGTCCGACAGTCCGGAGAGCTTGCTGCAAAAAGTAAGATTCGCTGGAATTTAATTTGGCAGTTCGATGCATTTCATTTTCCTTAATTCGTTTTGCTCGAATTTAATTTAGCAGTTGGACGCATTTCATTTTCCTTAATTCGCTTGTGAAAATTCCTTAGACGAGACACTTGGGTAACGACGAGATTCACATCGTCTGGTCGGAGCACTGGCGGGACTATCGTCGGGACATAATACCCACGGAATTCTGCGACGTCCTGATAGTCATCTATCCGCTGCCGAATAAATTGTACAGAATACAGATATCACGGAAGTCCGAGATACCGTTTTTCGGACCTCTCTTCGACGAGTGCATCGTCGAGGACACGGTTCTCCCGGGACTCGTGAGAACGACCGCGCTCGCCGCGAGCAGAGCCAAGAGATCGACGCTCACGCTCTATCAGCACTAGTACGACTCTTGTCACTTTTTCGCTTTCCTTTGTCCCTGAAAATCAGCTGTTATATTCGATATTTATTCGTTTCGCAGTTACGAGGAACGCGCGAGATCCATCGACACTGTGATGCGAAATCACAAGGAGGCCACGACTTTCGAGGAGTTCGCAGCGAATGTGTACTCGCCCGTGCAGCCTCCGAGCCCGTTCAGTGGAGCCTCATCCGTTTCAGGTGAGCCTCAACCCTCGTGAATTGAACGCGAAACGAAGTAAAACAAACTGAATTAACATTTTAAAATATCGTCAGGATCAACGACGAGCGTACAATCAACAGCGTCGTCGAATCTCGCCGCGGCGCTGATAGACCCTCATCAGGGTCGCGCCGGTCTCCGGAATAATTCCGGGTCGAGCGGCGCCGATAATCGCGCAAACAGAGGTGACTAAATTCAGTCCACTAAACCCCCACGCGAATCCCGTAAAACAAATTCGACACGTTAGTATCCAGTCACGTTTATTTATCTCTGTGGCGTCCGCTACCGCATCCAAGGGCAAAGCGAAAAAACTCCCTGTGTACGCGCTTGGTACTGGGAAATGAAAAAACCTCGGCATAAGTTCCTACAATCCCATCGCACTGCGGAAGGCTCGCACGAAACGAAGGCGAGACTAATACGACAATTTTCTCCCGCAGCTTCTGACGGCAGTCGAGTGTGGTTTAGCAGCGATACTCAGGATAGCCCCGCGCTTCATGGAATCTCGCCGAGGCCCCTGAAGAAGATGTCCTTCAAGACTGGCCCGAAGCATCGCAGCTCCGGGCAGCAGGCGACACCGCCGGACAGTCCGAGATACAAGTAACGGCGAATCTGCGATGGAATTAACGCAAAAGAGAAGATACGAAGAAGGAATGAATTCCGCACCGATACGAGAGAACCGCGACCCCCGATCGGTGGTCTCGGGCGTTTTCTGTTTTCCGTCCTTAGGTTTAATTTTTGTATGATTACTTGTACAGATCGCGCAGTCTCGCGAGCGTCGCCGCACGTGCGCGCGGCTATTTATTTATTGATAGGCGATATATACGAATATTCGTCGTACGGCCGGCGGAAGCAATGCGAAAGTAATCGAGAGCCGTATATAAATATATATATTCGTGCGATAGATTTGTCGGCTTCGTCACACGCGTTTTCCGCCGAGCGCGCGCACGGCGGAGAAGCTTCGCGCCGGACGTGCGAGAAATCGTTTTGCTTTTAATTTAACCGCGCGATGCTGAGCATAATGGTCGTCCGCACCGACTATATTACAATCAAAGTATTCACGTTACTCTCGTTAATCGGCCGTAAGTAGAGAAAGAAGGAAAGAGCAAAAGAAAAAAACAAGAACAACAAAGCGACTAAAAACTAAAACACATTGAAACATTCCGGCACCGCAGTGCGCTCCTTCCGCGTGGGGAGGTCGGTACGATTTGACAGAAATCGACGACGAGCCCCGCGAGCCTCTTTCGAAGGAGAGACAGCAGAAGGTATTAACGAAATAAGGAATCATTAGGTGGCGATACTACCTATATCCAAATCATGGCCAAAGCAGCATTATTTTTTCACTAATTTATAGCCGACCAGATGCGTCGAGGGAGGGAAAGTTGTATGTATTGTACATAAGTCATTTACGCGAAGGGAGAGAGAGAAAGAGAAAAAGCAAATGCGTGGAGGCATTTTGGAAGATTTCGGTAGGTTTAACGTTTGCAACGCGCGTCGTAGTCGAAAAGAGCGACGGAGACGAGGATAAAGAAAACGATGAGTTTATTACAATTCAATGCGCACCTGCGATCAGTCGATTTAACGTTCGCGCGCGCGTGTGTGTCTCGTTATATATAACATATATATATGTGCGCGACACTGTGCGCTCGTCGTGATTCGAGAAATATTGTACTTAACAGGTAAACACGTTGTTCTTACGACCACCGCTACTTCCGATATTATTTTTACTGTTAATAATAATATATATTTACCGTATACATCTTACCACCGTCGATAACGATAGGTGCACACACAACACACACACCGGGTGGGAACTATTTTTCCGACATAAACTCGTTCCGACGTGGAGCGAACACGATTTTAGCTAACAAATTGGCCGGTAAACGCGAATACGCGCGGGAGCCTCCGCGACTTTTCTCTCCTTTTTTTTTTTCACCGTGTTTCCGGGCTCCGTTGTTACATTTAAAAAAAACCAAGAAAACGATACTAATCGTAGTCTAGATGGAAGAAATAAAAAAAATATAAATAAAAGAACAATTTAATAACGACAAAAGTCGTGTAGGCTTTGCTGCTACGTGCCCGACGCGACAACGACGAGTTCGTCGGGGGGGAGAGCGATTCGTTATACAGACACAGGCTCAAACGGGCCGGACAAATAGCCTTATTTACAAATGATATTTTGGCTTTTAAAAAAATAAAATGGGCAATTGTCACACACGACGCCAGGCATAATACATTGTTTTTCCTGTCTGCCTGAAACCCATCATTTCATCCCATTCATGGTCCGTTTCACCCAACTCATACGCGAGTGGAGAAACGCCCTTCGTGACATCATCACCTGTAAAAAAGAAACGAGCTTGTTGAGCCCGAGGATGGTAATCAACATTGAAAAAGGGTATCGAGCTACTTTTAAGAGGACAATCATGTCTCTTATCGCTCTAATTGCGCGCGGTTAATTAATACTCCGCCGATCGCAGATAACAACAACGCAGCGCGCAGAATCGCGTGATCGGCTGGCGAATAGGCCAAGAGCGCATGCGTACACCATAAGATTACAATGTAGTCGGGTGTGTATATATATATATATATATATATATATACATATAGCGTGCTGAGTGCGTGTTCTGACTGGCGCCGGACGCGAGCCGCACGTCGTTGGTGTATTTACGAACTGTTTACTAACTCACCGTTGTCGTCGCCGCCCGAAACGAACGCTCGCGCCGGTCGCCGATTCCATCCGTAAATGCGTGAAAACCGTCGCGCGAGGTAAGTCGAACGCGTCTTGACGCGCGTGACGCTCATTGTCGCTCGCGCACGAGTGTAATTATCTCTGCCTAACACCGATATTCCTATTGCTGCGAAGATGTCAGAATCCGGCAAAGGCGACGAGGCCCCCTGGTCGAACGACAAGGAGAAAATGATCAGGGATCTTAAGAGTGAGTGAATCGGTCCGCGAGACGCACGATTTTTGGGCGATTTCGTCGGGGATAATGAACCACGACTGATTCGTATTCGTTGCATTTCAGAGATGCACATGTACGAGGATGCCATGCCCGAGAAGGAGATGCTGGACCTGCTGAAGGCGATACAACAGTCCCAGGAGGAGGCCAATCCAGGTGTCACCAACAAAAACGTCAATGTGGTAATTGTGCCAAGAGACAAAATTTCGCCGATACCGCGAATAATTTTTCCCCCTTGTCGCGCCCTTCCTGTTTCTAAAACGTCAAACGATTGCAGACTGCGGAGGCAAATCGCCACGACAATCAGGCGAGTTACTCGCGAGGACTCAGCGGAACCAAGTCCACGAACAGGGACTCCGCCAGCCCTGAGTTGTCGTCGAACCAGACAAGAAGGAATGCGACGCAGGGCAAGCGACCCAGCTCCGGGGACGAGTCGATATTTTCGTCGCACGGCAGAAACTCCTTCGTCAGGGATAACAGGGACGCTCCGCAGGCAAACTCTAACAGGGCTCGCGTCTCGACAATCGAGAATGTGTGCGAGGCGACGGACAACAGACGAGCATTGAATTTGCAGCCTCGCAACAATCAGGAGACGCCGAAGCACAGGATAAATCCGCTGGACGCGGTGGCGAACGCGAACGACGTTCCGCTCCAGCCGCGTCGTCGCTTGCTGCCGGACAAGGAACGCGCCGAGGACGGCAACAATACCTGCGTCAGCATCGACACGGCACTGCCCGAGCTGGTGAAGCATCTCCATCGAATCGCCGAGGCGTGGCACAGCCAGCACGGGAGTTCTCACCGTGCCCGGATCTCGTGGGGCGCCGCCATCCAGGTCGGTAACTCCAACCAGAGTGGTTCCTATCGTTCCTCGCGCTAACAGAATTCCCGCTGTGAGGCCCCTCTTCCGCTCGAGGCGGCTCGCGACGACCGACGATCGAGAGACGAATCGTCGGTGCTTTCCCTTTTGTACGCGATAAAAAAAAAAAAAAAACACCCCCGATTTGTCAACCGAAGCGCATGAAAGCGCGCGCAAAACCGACCACATCCATTGATTTACGACTGTTATCTGTGTGTTCCACCGACCGAGCGAACGGTCGTTCCGATGTAAACGAAAAGTGAGAAACCGAAGATTTGAAGTTTCCTAATAAAAATTGTATTACGTCCGTAAATAATAGTCTACTTTATTTCACTCAACACGAGTCGTCTAATGTTGTTCTTGCTTTTTTTTCCACGACCCTTCGTCCAGCCGGGCACGGACGACGGAGGTGATGCGAACGAGGAGTCCGTCGCCGACGCGACTACCGAGGACGCAGGTCCGTCGGAGACGACGGACGTTGCACGCGAGAGCGACCGAGGGCGGCGATCGTGCACGAGACGGGTCATCAATTACGCGGCCGGCGAGGCCGATGAGACCGGCAGCGAGGACGAATTCGAGGGCGGTGCGCGCGCGAGGAAACCGACGAGGAACGCGGATTCGTCGGACGAATTCGAGGGCGGGGCGCGCGCGAGGAAACCGACGAGGAACGCGGATTCGTCGGACAGGAATTATCAATCGAAGGAGACCAACGTTGGTCACGCGACGACCTCTAAGCGACGCAAGAAAATTCCTAAAAGGGACCACATCGACGAATGGGACGAGACGCAGCGGGAGGAGAACGCGAGCGACGAGGAAACGCGACCCAGCGCGAAGAAGATGAAAGTGGCAAAGCCGTCGGTCTCGCCGGAATGCGCGACTACATCGAGGGAAACTGCCAGTGGCGAATCGACGAAGAGAACCGCCAGTGGCGAATCTACGAAGAGAACCGCCAGTGGCGAATCGACGAAGAGAACCGCGAACCACGCCGACGATGAACGTATTTTCGAGTTCGAGGCCGTCATCGAGGATAGCGACAGCGACGAGCAATCGCGGAAGGTCGCGAAGAGAAGAAAGCCAGCGACGAGACCAGCGGCAGCGGCAAAGAAAACGGCGACCGCGCGAACGAGAAGACAGAAAAGCGTCGAACCGTCGCTCGGAAACGTGTCCGAGGAGCCGAGCGATCCACCGGTGTGCATAGACGACTCGGACGAAATTATGATCTCCGACAACGAGGCCAGTAGCGTGACGCAACGGAAACCTTCGAGAGCCCGATCCGAAGACGCTATATCGTCCACGTCGTCGATTTACCCGAGAAGAATCGTTCCGCCAAAGACGAAAGGCAAATTTTCGAGTATCAGCGCGAGAAAGCCGCTTCAGAGTTTTCTTAATAATACAAGAGGGAAAAAACCGTCGGAGCGGATCGAAGAGGAAGTCGCGCGGGCTGATCGCCAGGGTGGAAGCAACAGCGGATTACAGGACAGCGAGATCACGGCGGTGTTGGACAGTGCCGATGAGATGGAGGAAGTCGTTCCATCGGTCGATGTCGAAATACGGCCACTGCGAGTGTCGGGTCGTATGAGACTGCAGCTGGAGCGTCTGAAGTCTTTGCAGGAGGCGGATAAGCAGAAGGAACTCGAACGCGAGAGAGAACGGAAGACGAGGGAGGAGCTGGTGCAGCAAGAGAAGGAGGAGAGAATAAGGGAGCGCGTGAAGGAGCAGAAGCTGAAGGCGAGACGCGAGGAGCTGGAGGCGAAAGCCAAAGCCAAAACGGAGGAACGTTGGAACTCGATGTTAAATCAGAGAGGGCGGATGCGTCCGGGCGAGAGGACGGAACTGAATCCTGAGGGACCGCGGCAGAGCAACGATCTGCCGATCATCGAAGTCGCGCAGGGCGATCGCGTCGAAACGGTGAGCGCAATTCCGATCTTTTTGTAAATGAAAAACCCAGAAATGTTATATTCTATGCTCAAAGCAGAACGACGTCGAGATGATGAGCGCCGACGGACGCAGCTGGGAGCGACCGCCGCAAAAGGTTCCGTGTCCGATATGCGGCAAGAGGTATCCGAAAAGCATGATTGAGGATCACGCGGCGGGTTGCGAGGAATTCGAGGCGACGAGTTCGGCAGGTGGGAGCAGATCCAATTCGCCTGTATTTCCCACGAGATCCGGGGCTCCCAGTCAACGCTCCGTCTTCAGGAAACTGTTGCAATGCGATGTCTGCTCGGTTTTCACGACGAGCGACGGGAAGAAATACGAGGATCACGTTAATAATTGTATCGCGAGGCACAGAGATGGCGGTAGGTGAGCTTGACGAAACGAGCACAGATCAACGTTGCTCTAAGCTTCGTTCACGTTCTGTGTTATTGAATTTACGCTTTCCAATTTAGCTGGCAACGCAACTCCTGACGGCAACAGTTTTCGCAGGACCGAGAACGCTATAGTCGTGGTGCCGGATTCACCGATACGAAATCTCCGCAGGGTCAGCGAGCAGACGGATTCGGAGATCAACTACAGAGAGCAATTCGTGCCTAAGACTAAGTCAAAAACGAACGTAAACAGAAAGAGAAAACGGTTCTAAGGATTGGCAGTCGGTGAGACGAGCGCCTTCGTTCGTAGCATAGGAATCATTCTGCGAAATTGCCTTACATTGTTGAATGCTCAATTTTGCGAGAGAACTTTGATTTTTTTCGCAACGGAAGTTCGATACAATCGATACAGTACAATCCCAATTTTTTTCAGCATGTACAGTTCTATCGTACTATAGTTAGGAATAGGACAGAGTAAAGTCAAAATGACAACATATATTTCTAACAAACATCACTTAATTCTATGAAGAAAATATTTATCATTTCGCGAGAACGCTCGCACAGGTTGTAAATCGCGTTGCCCACGGCGTTTAGTGCGTTTTTGTTTTGCCTCGCACTCAGTGTCCGAAAGTACTGTAAATATTGTACAAATTGTCTCGAGAAGAAAAAAAAAAAGGGATTCTACTGTACGATTCGCGAACGAAGATAAGATAAACGCGGCTCAGGCGATTATTCCGGTGTCGAGATGTCAATCGCCGACCGCGCAAACAGTATTCTCGACTGGTCCAACGATACGTAATAGCATTTTCTTAGTTGACGGAGCCGAAATACGGATTGGAATATGCCGGTCATGTAAACAAATTTCCTCGCCGCTCCGTTAACTTTACACTTTCTTCGTTTTGCGATTTTTTAGTCTAGAGTGTTACGAGTTTGACGAATTTTTATATTTGTACTACTTCCCCCCCTGACGCAAAGTCAACGTTGCGGGGAACCTGCGAAGTTGTTAATAAAATTGGTACTGAGAAGTCGAAAGCTACTCTGATTTTGATCTGTCAACGTCGACAATCGCAAGACGCCCACTCGCGTCCCGTCGCTCGGATCGAGTTCAACCGCAATCGATTAACGTATCTGTTCGGAGTATCAAAGGTCAGTTACAAAGGAGCAGCGGATTGTCGAGTCTTCGAGTCGACGCTTCGCGTTGCTTCGCACTGCATCGTCTCGACTCTCTGTGTGAGCGTCGCGATGACGACGCTTCGACTAATTGTCCTTGTTATCGCTGCACTTGCGAACGACGGTCGCGCGCTTTCGCTGAACGGAGCTTGGACGCTGACCGTGGAAAACTATGGTATGTAATTCGCGATTGGCACTCTGCGCAACTTCGCCATCTAATAACCAAACGTTTTCTCTTTATTTCAGAATCAGCCAATCAGATCGCTGCCACTGTGCCCGGAGGAATTTACACCGATCTGTGGAATGCAAAATTGATACCCGAGAACTTGAGGGGATCGAACGATCTGACTAACCGATGGATTGGAAATCGATCCGTGTCTTACACGAGACAATTCGAAGTTGACAAAAATGTCCTGGAAGCACCGAAGATTCTTCTGATCTTTCACGGTCTCGATACGTTCGCCTCCGTCTCCGTTAATGATCATGAAGTTGGAACAACTTCGAACATGTTTGTGCGCTATGCCTTCGACGTCAAAGATCATCTCAAGGTATTTTTTTAAATTTACCAGCGTGCAGTTTTGTAGCATTATATATGGATTTTGAATACATGTGATAACGGAGATTGTATTTTCAGATTGGAAGCAATCACTTGAACGTGACATTCGCCTCTGCGATCAAAGTTGCCAAGGATCTCTACGAGAAGCAAGCGGCTAATTACACAGTTCCGCCGAAGTGCGTTCCAAAAGAGTACAACGGGGAGTGCCACGTGAATCACATAAGAAAGATGCAAGCCAGTTTCGGTTGGGACTGGGGACCGGCCTTTCCTTCAGCTGGAATCTGGTAAAATCGTCAGCCGATGAGTGACGCATGTTCGAATTATCTCACAAGCTGCAGTCAAGGCACTGATTAGTGCAATGTTACAGGAAGAGCGTTGAGCTGCTGCCAATAAAAGATGCGACGATCTTCGACCTCAGTGTCGACGTGGACGACCGAGAAAACAATTGGGAAGTGAGCGCTACGGTTGTCTTCGTCGTTGGCTCGAGAAATCAAGATAAGGTCGTCTCCGGTAGTCTGATAATGGAGCTGGAAGCTGGCAACAACCGGAACTTCCAGACGTCGAAGGAAATATCTCTCGTGCCCACTGAAACGTATCTCACTCACACGATGTTACTAAAAATTCCTAAAGTAAGTTGCCGGCGACGTCCATCAATGCGAAATTCCAACACAAAACTTGGAACACACTAGAAAAATAAAAAATAAAATTCTGAGCAATGAATGTGGAATGTTTCAGGGACAAGTCGACACGTGGTGGCCGAACGGATACGGAAAGCAGTCGCTCTACGATCTGCGCGTCCAATTTTGCACGTTGAGCGGTTCGATCGCGAAGACGAAGCGAATAGGATTCAGAAAAGTCGAACTCGTTCAGGATCTCTTGAAAGCGGGTCGCACGTTTTACTTCCGAATCAACGGCGTGCCGATATTCGCCAAGGGCAGCAATTGGATACCCGCGAGCGTTTTTCCCGAGCTAACGTCCCACGAGAGCTCGGTGAGGCATCTGCTGGATTCCTCGAGGGACGCTCATATGAACATGCTAAGAGTGTGGGGCGGAGGGGTCTACGAGTCGGATTTCTTCTACGACCTGGCGGACGAGCACGGGATCATGATATGGCAGGATCTGATGTTCGCCTGCAGCATGTACCCGACGACGCCGGAATTTTTGGACTCCGTGAGGGTGGAAGTCGCGCAGAACGTCGCGAGACTGAAGCACCACCCGAGCGTCGTGCTGTGGGCGGGAAACAACGAGAACGAAGCAGCGCTCTACGGCAATTGGTACGGCACAGGAAAGGCCGATATCTACAGGGAAGATTACGTGAAGCTCTACGGGCGTCTTTTGAAGACGGAGGTGGAGGCTCTGGACACAACGCGACCTTTCGTAGTTTCCAGCCCGAGCGACGGTTTGCTGACCGACGAGAGTGGCTTCGTCGGGCCGGATCCTTACTCCAATCTTTACGGGGATGGTACGCTGCTCTATTTTCGTTTTAGTCGGCTGAATGAAAAGCAAAATGTATCATGATTCACGTTTCAGTTCATTACTACAACTACTTGAGAAACGGATGGGACATCAATCAGTATCCAGTGACGAGATTTGCTTCGGAGTATGGATTTCAATCGATACCCTCGAACGAGACGCTGGCAGGCGCGATTGAAAAAATTGAGGATTTGCAAGTTGACTCGGAGTTTCTCAAGCATCGTCAGCATCTGCCCGCGGGTTGGCTCAGCATGAAGCTGCTGATCAACAAAAATTTCGCGATACCGCGGAGCTCCGATCCACATCGGGATTTTAACGATTACGTCTATCTCAGCCAGATCAATCAGGCCGTATCGACGAAAACGGAGACCGAGTCGTATCGGCAATTGCGAAGCAGCCTCAACGATATAGGCGAGGGATACACCATGGGCGCCCTGTACTGGCAACTGAACGACGTTTGGCAGGCGCCCTCGTGGTCATCCATAGGTGCGAATCCTTCTTTTAAAAAGTTCATGAGTAACGGAAAGCATTGTTAGCAAACTATTCGAGCTGTGATTGGCTGGGACTCTCAGACCGAGTCCAGGTTCATTTGTCCTTGATAACTTTGACAGTTCTATCAAATATCGTATTTTTTTTAATCCATTAAAAAAAGGGTTGTAACCGGTGTTTTCAGGGGTAGAATGTGGGACTTGAGAACGATGGTATAGGTTAAAAGTCGATATTTTGAAAAAATAAATTTCGTGACTCCGATTTGGGCGGTTTTCGGCCCGGCGGCCAGATCTACGATTTCTGACAAACTGATCGGCCAAAAAATTTTTTTTTTCAAAATCATCTAAAAAAGGGTTGTAACCAGTGTTTTTAGAGGTAGAATATGCGACTTGAGAACGATGGTATAGGTTAAAAGTCGATATTTTGAAAAAATAAATTTCGTGACCCCGATTTGGGCGGTCTTCGGCCCGGCGGCCAGATCTACGATTTCTGACAAACTGTTCGGCCAAAAAATTTTTTTTTTTCAAAATCAACTAAAAAAGGGTTGTAACCAGTGTTTTCAGGGGTAGAATATGCGACTTGAGAACGATGGTATAGGTTAAAAGTCGATATTTTGAAAAAATAAATTTCGTGACTCCGATTTGGGCGGTTTTCGGCCCGGCGGCCAGATTTACGATTTCTGACAAACTGTTCGGCCAAAAATTTTTTTTTTTCAAAATCAACTAAAAAGGGTTGTAACCAGTGTTTTTAGGGGTAGAATATGCGACTTGAGAACGATGGTATAGGTTAAAAGTCGATATTTTGAAAAAATAAATTTCGTGACCCCGATTTGGGCGGTCTTCGGCCCGGCGGCCAGATCTACGATTTCTGACAAACTGTTCGGCCAAAAAATTTTTTTTTTTCAAAATCAACTAAAAAAGGGTTGTAACCAGTGTTTTCAGGGGTAGAATATGCGACTTGAGAACGATGGTATAGGTTAAAAGTCGATATTTTGAAAAAATAAATTTCGTGACCCCGATTTGGGCGGTTTTCGGCCCGGCGGCCAGATCTACGATTTCTGACAAACTGTTCGGCCAAAAAATTTTTTTTTTTCAAAATCAACTAAAAAAGGGTTGTAACCAGTGTTTTTAGGGGTAGAATATGCGACTTGAGAACGATGGTATAGGTTAAAAGTCGATATTTTGAAAAAATAAATTTCGTGACCCCGATTTAGGCGGTTTTCGGCCCGGCGGCCAGATCTACGATTTCTGACAAACTATTCGGCCAAACATTTTTAAAATTTTTTAATTGTTTAATATCGTGGCCTCGATAACCAAGCAAATTCTTGTTTCCAGAGTTCAGCGGACGTTGGAAGATGCTGCATTACTTCGCCGTCGACTTTTTCGCTCCAGTGATCGTAACACCGCGCGTGTCGCAATCAAACGATCTGACTGTATACATTGTGTCCGACAAATTGTCTCCGATCTCGGGAGCAACGCTGAGCATCAATATTTACCAATGGAATTCCAAATCTCGACCACTTTTCACCAAGATTTATCGGAACGTCACGATTGTACGTAAATATTGTCAGCACCGATTACGCGTTATCTCACATTGTCCTGTTTTGTAGGCCGCCAACGCTGCGCAGATCGTAGATACCTTCTGGCTCGACCAATTACTCGTAAAAGCGTCATGCGGTGCGGATCGCAGCGTAGCGAGGAAAAATTGCCTCGTCGAGCTTGTTCTCCAGGACGAGAAAAAGCAACTCATCGCTCCTCTTAATTACGTGTATCCTGCGGCTTTGAAGGACGTTGTTCTCCCTTCTGCATCAATTAAGGTTAATAATTCATGCAATATTAATTGCTAATATTTTTGTTCTGCAGAGTAGTTAATGGGCAGCTATAATCATACGCGACAATTACATTTCTTTTCCAGTTTCACGTTGATTCCATTCCAATTCCCGGAAAACTTGCGAATTATCTGGATCACAAAATCAAACTGATGTGCGAAGAAATCGCGCTCTTCGTGTGGCTAGAGGCGCCGGGATTGCAAGGTCGATTTTCAGAGAATGGTTTTCACATAATCGGCGACGAGAAGATTGTCATGTTTCACGCGAATGAGGCTGTTACGACAGATGAATTGTCAAGGGTCTTAAAAATTACCACACTCTCTGATTTGTACCTACCGAATCGATAAATCGGTCAATTTCATATTGCGACATTTGTCTTCTACGGTGGAAAATAAGTTTCATAATGCAAGTAGATTTCGAATCCAATGAGAAGTACAAGCACGCCGCAAGCTATGCTGAGTATCGTGACGATCCAATTAGTCATCTCTGAATATTTTCTTCCTCTTGTCATTCCGCAAACGGCGTCCCGAAAAAATGTCGTTAATAAAAAACGATATTAGCGCGGTGCGTTTTTATTAAAAGTTATAAAGCCTGTGCAACAGTAAAATATAATGTTATTCTTACGATCCTTAGATTATCGTTGATTGAACATTTTTTTTCGTAAATTTCGCCGACTTGACCATTTTTTTCTCACATTTTCCAGACAAATGACGGTCAGTTGTCATTCCTCTTTGAGGAGTCGAAAAATGCGTATCTTCTTGTTATTTATAATGCTCATATATTATCTATATTTTTTTTACTCGAGTAGGCATTGAGTTTTTCATTGAGTCGACCAACGTCCGACCGGGCGTAATTGACTAGTGGCTCAATAGAACGCGCAAAGCCCGGCTGACGATTACTCTAGTAAGCGTAACGTTACGAAAATATTGAAAATCCTTGTTATCAGATAACACGAATGCCTGGAAGCACAACAAAGTGTATTGGACGGCCAGCCGTTTAGCTTGCGATGAACCTTCGCGCCAGATACAACCACAATCGAAGATGCGAATACGTCGTTGACCATCGCTTCTTCTCGTGTGTCTCTAAAAGGCACTGAGTTTGTTATCGCACGGACTATTAAGTGAAAACTTTGTTTGTATTCTCGTATTGATTGATTTGCGACTTGAGCGTATTGATAGCTTCCTCCGAGGGCGAGTGCAGGTATCGCCGACTCAAATTGATGGCCACCATTATGCAGCACAGCAGCAACGGACCGAAGATCGCGCCTTCGACGCCCAGGCAGAATATACCGCCGGCTATCGATAGACCGGTGAGATAGGGATGTCCACCACTGAAATTAAAAATGTTACAGTCGAAATATCCCTCAACGCTGTCTCACGCCGCGACGACGTCGATCCGACGAATCTTACCCCTTGATCTCCTTATAAAAATCCGTAACGACGATGTTATAAGGCAGAAAGTGAAAGAGGAAGAAGAGTATGGCCATCATCGGGCCGCGAGTGAACCACAGTTCCAGGGTCGCTGGAATGCAAGCGAAGTAGACGTCGAGGAAGGGTACGGCGCCGAGCATGGCGGCGAACGCCGCGGGAAGATAGACGATCTTGACTTGGAAGAGATTGTGTATGAACCACGTCCACATGCCGAAGAAGGAGGCGAGCTTGAAGGTGGCGGTGAAGACGCCGATAATGGCCTCTTGAAGCGCCACCGCGAATCTGCAAATAAGGTTCGTCGATCTATCAGTCAAATGCGCCGCGTGGGAACCTCGCTCAGAGCTTAATTCGGAAAACATACCCTCCGACATCATGCGAGCTATATTATACACAGAAAGAAGATTTTTTTGTTTTATAGATTGCTGGAGATTTCAATGTAATCTCTGCTTCGAGATTTATACGTACTTGTAGCAGCTTATCGGACTGAACGTCGTTATTAACTCAATCGGCTTGTACGTTTTTCCACTGGAACTCAGCAGATAGAACAGAGTCGTGAAAAAAACAACCTGCGGAAGAAATGTTTTCTCGTGAGACAATAATCCGGAGTTTCAATGCTACAAGCGTGTTTGGATTATCAGGACGTTACCGTGCTCAGTGTGAAGTTGAGTACCGCGGATCCGCTCATCAGGACAACGTACAGCAGTTCCGTCAGCACACTCAGTATCACAGACATATTGCCCTTGACGATGCCCCAAATTGAGTCCAGCACGGACATCAGTATCCCAACGTTTTCCTTTGCGAAATTCTGAATAGCAGTTATATTGAACCACTCTGAAAAGTAAAGTCGGGCTCCGTTTATCGGATCTGTCGGTTTCTAGCGAATGAAATAATGTAGTTTCGACGACTCACGGGTGGGCATCTTGCCGAAGCTCTCGCGAAAGCTCTCCCATACCGACAGCGCCGCGGCGACGTCGACGTTCGGGCCGATCATGTCTGCTCCGTTGTCAGACATCATCCAGGCCTGATAGAGCCTGTCCCACAGTTCGACGACCTTCTTCTCCAACTGCTCGGCCTTCGCGGGTTCCAGATCCTTGACGAGGCCTTTCACCTGACGAGAAAGCAAACGACGATAGATTTTTCGTTGCGCAGTTCGCGCGTTTGTGCCCTAAAAAAAAGGGTCTCTCACTCCGTCGGCAATCGCGGTTCGTCCGTAGGTGTAGGCATTATCGAGGACACTGTTGACCGACTCCTCCCATTGGACCGGCACCCAGTCTATGTCCGGATTGTTGACGAGCGTCGAGTTGAGTATCTCTCCGGTCAGTTGAACGAGATGCATGCCTTCAGCGTAGATCTGCGTAAAAAAACCGGATGTGACCGTTGACCTCTCAAAAATCTCTCGAATAGCCACGACAACGTTGCGAAAATATTCTCGTCGTACCTGTATCGTTATGAACACCGACGCACAGAAGGTAAATACCAGCAGACCGAGTATCACAGCGATCGTGGCGACCGCGTCGACGGAGCCTCGCAGAGCGTCCGTCATCTTGTGATCCACGATTATGTAGACCTTGAAGAGGCCTCTAACGGCCGCGGGCACGAGTGCCTGTTGCCGATCCGAGCACCACGTCCTCACGAGGTCAACGGCGGCGCCCAATTTTCCGCGAATCGTCGCCCAGAACCCGAAGTACCGGCCGATCTGCTTGAGAATGTAGTAGGCGATCGGAATCGTGAGAATCTGCAGTATCCACTTGTGCTTCCAGAGCATCATTCCCGCGCAAGCGTAAAGCACGCCGTACATGTACTTGTCCGAGTTTCCGGTGTCGTCCGGCACGTCGAGCGACATTCGCAGCTCGGCTTTCAACTTTCGCAGGAAATAACGCTCGCTTATCGTGGCTCGCGCGTTCGGCGTTCGGGGTCCGCTCGATTTCCCGGCGAACCTCGATCTTCCGGCTCCGGTGTCGAGGGACATGGACTTTCCGGTGAGCTTCAAGCTCGGCGGTTCGATCGGCGTCGCCGGCTCGGTCTTAATTTCCCCGGACTTGTCCCTCTTCAGCGGAGCGTCCACAGGGAACTCGTCGGTCTCCTCCTCGGCGATCGCCTCCTCGACGATGGCCTTCGTGTTGCCGCCTCGGTCGTTCGTCAACGCGATCCCAACGGCCTCGCCGAAAGATGCGCGATTGCCCTCCAGCTCCTCGCGCTCCATTATCAGCACGACTTCGTAGACGAAACCGACGCCGTAGAGAAGCTGAAGCACCGCGAATACCAACACCGGGTAGACACCCAGGGCGTTCGAGAGACAGAGACTGACGAGCAGCCAGATGGCGTAGGAGGCGTAGCGAAATTTCGCGGAGTTCTCTGGCGTCCAGTAGACGCTGAGTACGGACACGTAGCCAATGGCAACGATAATCAACTGTAAACGATAACAAGAAGAATAATAATTCCCACATCATTGACATAGTTTCAAGAAACAACTTTTCAAAAATTCCCTGTGGAATAAAACGTTACCACATAGATGCTGCAAGCAGAGACGAAGAGTCCAACAAACGCTCCGACCAGCTGCACGAGTCGCCACACGAGGCAGTTCAGGAAGCCTGGAGTGTAGCTATAGATCAGGAATGACCCTCCCGCTGCCGCCAGGACGAGTCCCACGGTCTTTAGGTGGCGCCGCAGTGAATCGCCGACCCATTCGGAGAGTCTATCTACGATTCGCACAGGGATCATCGCCAGGTTGACGACGAGCGGCTGAGGCGAGTTCTCTGCTGTGTCGAACCAGGAACGGACGACACTGGCGAGACGGAGCTTGAAGGGGAAGAGAGCGGAGCCGCAGAGGAGAGCCCATATGAGCGGCTTGACGAACGGATGGAGGATGATGTACAGTCCATAGCCGGCGGTGCAGACGAGGCAGAGGAGGAAGAGCGCGACGGCGTTGTAGACGCCCTGCTTCAGGGCCTTCTCGTGACCGGCGCTCAGGCCCGACAGCACGTTGAAGAGGTTATCCATGGGCGTGCGAGGCATATCCATGATTCAAATGTACCCCAATGAGTCTCCGTGTGTTTCACGGCGATCTAGCTCCGTCTATCCCCTCCCGGGAGGGCGATTTCTTCACTCGAAATCATCGTTCAACGCGTTCGGTGTGACTCGCCCGACGAGATATAAAAATAATTTTGACGTCTCGCGCATTCCACGCGCTCCGAGGAAACATCCGGGTATCTCCATCTGCGCGGCCCGAGCACCAATCACGATTGGTATCCGCAGGGTCGCACTCGGGTTCACCGACCCTCGATAAGTTACCGATTTTTCGACCCGCGTGTTAATTAATCGAGAAATCACGAAGCTCCGGAGTTAAATAACGAAGAAAGTAACGTTGTCGATATCGCATTATTTTTGAGCTCGCTGAAGCGTCTCAGCATTGCGTAAATTGCGTGACAAAAAAATTACCGCGCCGTCCCGCGGATTTTAAATCTCGCGCCACAAGAGGTGGGAATAATAACAATAGTATCGAAAACACGCTCGATCAGCCGAGAAGCGGCCGGCGTAGAATTCCTCGTCTCCGGAGCTCCGCGGATATTGTTTACGAAGAAGTGAATAGCGAATGGAGTAATTTTCGCACGCGGATATAATATCGTTCCACTTTAAAAAATGGTAAGTCCCGATTTTCCGGTTTTTTCGGCAAACGACTTCGATCGTAGGAAACATAACCTCATAAACCGCAATGTTGTGATTGACGAGAATTGTCGGTTTGCAGTTGTTTTACTCGTTTTTCAAATCGCTGATCGGCAAGGACGTCGTGGTCGAATTGAAGAATGATCTCAGGTAAAAGCGCTCAGCAGTTGGATCTGAGAGTATCGCGGTTAATTAATTGACTTATGGAATTTTCTTCTTTCACAGTATATGTGGCACGCTACATTCCGTAGACCAATATCTCAATATCAAATTGACGGACATCAGTGTTACGGATCCTGACAAATATCCCCACATGGTATGTTTTACTACTCTGTATCTTTTTAGACTGGATCGTGCGTAACTGTCCTACCGTAAATTACGTTTTTATTTTGTTCAACTTTGCAGCTTTCAGTGAAGAATTGCTTCATCCGAGGATCCGTAGTAAGATACGTACAGCTACCGGGAGATGAAGTTGACACCCAACTGCTGCAGGACGCAGCTAGAAAGGAGGCTGCGGTTCAGACGCGATAATGAATATCGACATCCCTAAGTGTAGGCTAATCAACAAAGTTCTTCTTTCTTTTATATCTATTTGATTTATAAATAAAAGGTGATGAGATAAAAAACGTATTTTATTTCCACGTCCGGCGCGACCACCGTTCGGCGTGCATCGTCCGTTCGGCGCGTCCGCGAAATCCCTTCGACGGCCGATGAAATTTTCTCTATCTACTTCGACTAACAACCGAGTAAGAAAAAAAAAACGAAAAAAAAATTGACCCACGCGAAGTTTACTCGATCGCGCGAATCTATGGCGAACGTCGGAGGGTTGCATGATGAAGATAACGAACGACAGAGTGTTAAACTTTTTCATTTATTGAAAATATTTCTGTAAAATGTGTATATCCGCTCGGCCACGCAGACCAACAAACCGAATTTTGGATAATAGATTAGAAAAAAAACCAAGGAGATTCGTAGCGAAATCGTAAAACATATAGTAGAGACATTATTATATTCCTAACGATTACTTGTTGTTGTTGTTCTTGTTGCTGTTGTTGTTGTTGTTTTTCTCATCTGTTTTTTTTTTCTTCTTTTTTTTTTTAGTCTAAATAAAGGACCAATCAACGATGCATTGGCTTACTTTTTATAATCTTAGTATATTAATTATATTGTGTATAACAAAGCGGTAACAACTTGTTAATCTCGTAACTATTATCGTAGGAATTATACATTATCGTAATTAATAATTGTACAGTAACTAATAATAAATACATATAAGGATCGTTTTTTCTTTTTTTTTTCCATATTTTCAACTAATAAATAACAATAAATCAAATGCGTTTTGATCCGATATTTCAATCTTCCGCTAAAATCATTTATTGTTTTTGCTCATTTTTTTGTATTAATTATTTAACAACAGTTTTTTTTATCTTTGCATTATTTGCTCTTTAATTTTTCGGTAATCGTAGTAAACATAGTAATTATTTATAATATTGTGCAAATAACTCATATTTCTGTATTAGAGTTTAATGAATCTCATTCAACAGAGGAGCCTCTTCTCCCGTTTGTTTTTTTTTTCTTCTTTTTTTCATCGTCTACCTATACCTATTAGTATGTTCGCGTATTCGTTTCCCTACACCCTCGATCCTCGTCCTATTCGCCCCCTCTCGCGCGTTATACCACAAATGTTTGCTTCGCATTCATACAAGTACAGTATGGCGGTTTTTTGTAATATATTTTCTCGTTAATCCTCGCATCGCTCTCTCTTCCTCTTCTTTTTTTTTATTTGTTCATGCGTCGTAAGTGTAACAGAACGTGTATATAATATGGACAGTACTTTATAATAATGTTTTTTTTTGTTTCCATAGCTAGGTTGTTGAAAATTGGATTCTTAGCTCGTCTACCTAGCTTGACCCATGGCAGTTGCTTGTTAATTACTGGCCGACAGGCTCGTTCAGCTTCGTACTTTACAACAGCTCTCTATCCATTGTTTTTTTTTTTTTCGTTATTCCATTGTTGTTTTTTTTTGTAATCCTCTGTTTATTATTTTCGTCGTTATCTCGCGTACGCGCTCGTGGTGTGTTGTTTCGCAATCAAAGATACATCCTCGTTGGTGAATTTTTGTTAATTTTATTTATTTACTCATTTGTTTATTCTCTTCTTTCGCACTAGTCGTTAACTTCTCTCGTCGGGTAAGATCGGTAATGTGATTGGCAAGCGGCGGAGTACATAAGACAACCCACACACACAGACGCCCCTCGAACGGAGCGTCGACACTTCGCTCGGAGTTTCGTCGTTGCCATCAGCGCTCGCTGTGCTTTTTTTTGCGTTTCGCGAAAAATGTTTCGTTTTCGAAGCTCGGCAGAGGCGAAGCGTCGACGCCCAGCGTCCGATCGTCTCGCATCTTCCTGCAACGCTCTAAGCTTCCTCTGTCTCCCACGCCCTCTACATTTCGCTCTTTCGCAACACACGCTCCTCTTCCTTACTCCCTCTCCTCCTGTATCTCAGCGATAACGTGTCAACCTAGCGTTACATAGTAGTATGTATATTACAAATGCGCGTTACACGCGGCGGACGCGTCGCGCCGAGAGCGCGCGCGCGCCGCGCGTCCGCGTCGACTCGCAGCGGCTCGCGTCGCGCAGCGATCCCCAAATTAAAAGCGGCAATGTACATATTTCAAAGAAACAAGCGGATCTCGGCCACGCCGCGAGCGTCACCGTCGCGCTCTCGCCGTTCTCGCGACCGCCGCCTTCGTTTATTTATTTATTTTATTCATTTTATATTTATATCTGCATTTTTTGTTTTTTTTTTCTTCGTCGTGAAAAATGAGAAAAGCTCGCAGCGCGCGTTCGCACGTAATCTACGCGTTCGTCCGATCGAATCGTCCATCGGCCACCGCGCACTGTACATTTTTCCGGCGGCAGGGGGGGGGGGGGGGGGTGGACAAACGGGAGCAGCAGCGCGACAAACGGACGATCGAAAAAACCGGGGAAGTCGCTCTACGCGTCCTCGTCGCGCTCGCCGCGTGTTCATCCTGCGCGGACGTTCGTGTTTCTTTGTTTTTGTTTTTTATTTTTCTCTTCTTTTTCGACCCCTTCGATATATACGATAGCTTTTGTTTTTCGCAAATACTTTGAAATATACACACTTAAAGCCTTCTGAGAATCACATAGTTTTCTTGCCCGTCGTACACGCACGAAACTTGTCTGAGGGTTTTTGTCGAATTTCCCGTATATTCCTCTTCGCTCCGTCTATCGTTTATTCCATCTTCGCCCTGATCGCTCGAAAACATTTCTGGTAATCCATATGCACCGACAGTGACGTGAATGCGGAATGTATTATTTATATCAATATATTGTATCGAGAGACACGTCTGTTATTTTTTTCTTCATTATTCGTTCGTTCGTGTGTGTGTGAGTGAGTGAGTCAATGAGTGTGTTTATTTCTTCTTTGTTATTGCTTCTCTATCGACAGAGTTGTCCGCGTCGCACTTGTGACGAGAATAGAATATCGAAAATATATCGTGTATAAATGATTTGATTATTATCGAATTATTTGCACATATTACAGCGTTGATAACTCAAGAGTGTTACGTTTTTTTTTTAAATTATTTATTTCTTTTCCCCTCGCGTCGAAGCGTTGTTTTCGATTCTGCAACGAGGACCCTCTCGACATATACTGTGCCCGTCATTAATCTCGCCTCGGCACCTCTGCCCTTCGCGTCTTCGCGTTTTTAATCCGGAAGAGGTCATTGTCATTGCAATTATATTACGATTCGATCGTATTTATTCTTTTTTTTTTCACACACCTCGTTCTCCCGATAATTCTACAAACAAACTCCGGTGACGTCGAGCAAAAAAAATCGCAATTAACGCGCGTCGCCGTTTGTACGAAAAAAGGAACGTAAAGTAGAGTGGAAAAGAGGGGGAAATAAATTCGAGGAATTCGAGGGATACTCACTCGCGCGAACCTCTCAACTCATAAATACTGCGCGGTATATACGCATAATCGAACAGAATAAATAATAAATACATAATAATTACATAATAATAATAGTAATAATAATATCGCGATGGGGGTCGATAACGGAATGTACGTTATTAGCGTATAATCGTATTATAATTGTGTATAACGTTGGAACATAATGGACCTCCTCCGAATTACATACGTAGCGTACAATAATAATAATGATAATAATAATAATAAAAATAAGAATAAAAATAACTATACAATACGTAGTGTGTAATGTGTGTTTTGTGTTTTATCTATAGATCTTCAACGAGCAGCTCGCGGGGTGGACACGTCGGAAAAACAATGACAATTACGCCTGCGATGTGATTTGTTACACGATATTGCAAATCTATGTAGAAAAGGTTTCATTTTTATTTAATAATATTCCAATTAATTTAACGTTTCAATTCTCGCTCTCTCCCTCTCCGTCACTTTCTGTCCCGCTCGCTCGTCTCACTCAAGTTTCGTGGAGTTGTCGCGTTTCTTCATTATTTTCGTTTTTCTTTTTCTTCTCTCCTCTCGCCGCTTTATATATTCAATATCGACAGGCATCCTAAAGTACTTTGACAAGCAGACTCGACATCGATAGTTAGTAATTTGTACGAGTATAATTTACAATGATTTCTTCGTCTCGTTTTGAGCTTCTATAGCTTAGAGTAATGAACGTTTTTTTTTCTTTTCTTCTTGCACCTCGTATTTCTCTGTCATTGTCTCGTTATATCTTCTCTGTGTGTGAATTGTGTGTCTGTGTTTATCGTGGCTGTGTTTTAGGGGTGAGAGTCGTCTTCGTCCGTTCGCGCGCGTCCACCGCGAGATCCTTCGACGCGATATTACCCGGCGCATATAGTATTTACAGGGTTCCACGCGGACTTTCGTTGAATAGAAAAATAACGACCGTGCAGTATTAATTATTATTATTTTTATTATTTTTATTATTATTATTATTATTCGTACCGCGCGCGGCGTAGACGAGAATTATTTTCGAGCCTCTCGCGGTTTTCCTTGACTTTAATTACACGTTTTTTTTCTTCTTCACTCCGTCTTATCGCTACAAATTGTGGAGGATTGAATAATGCGTGTCTGTGTCTCTGTGTGTGTGTGTTTGCGTTTCGAGTGTGCGTGTGAGTGGGGTACGACGAGCTGGCGAATCGTCGACCTTATATTTAAAGCTTTACACCTTAATTTATTA
Source organism: Itoplectis maculator (assembly GCA_964034905.1). Lineage (NCBI taxonomy): Eukaryota > Metazoa > Arthropoda > Insecta > Hymenoptera > Ichneumonidae > Itoplectis > Itoplectis maculator. The sequence continues at coordinate 10,862,497 of OZ035857.1, forward strand.
TTTCGTTACAATCAATGGCAATAATAATAATAAATGATAGTAATAATAATAACATCGGTAATGATAAGAAAAATTATACTAATAACGAGTACGTTGATCGGGTTGACAATCGCGCGTGTGTCGTGGCGTCGTCGCGTCTGTCCGCAGTCTCAAGAATCGGTCGGCGAGTAGGAAGAGATTTTCTTAAATTTTTTTTTTCGACAGACTCGAGAGAGTCAACGCGGTTCGCGTTCCGAGTGTTTTTGGTCGCTGGAAATCGGTCGTCATTCGTCGGCGGGGGAAGTAAAATTTGCGGTTGACGATCGATCGTCGTTGTCGGCTTCTCCGCGACGACGTCTCGCGGCCGCTATCGTTATCGCGACTGTCTCGCGTCCGGCCGGATTGTCGCGCGCGCTCTCGTGGCAACCGCGGAAACGCCATTTCCACCGTTTGACCGCCGATCGAGGTCCATTCCCGTCCTAACAACTTTGTACAACCGAGACGCCGTGGCGGTCGGTCGCTTCCGGATCGCGTCGATCGTCGATTCGCGAAGCGAAGGTCCCGATAGGGTCTCGAGGAATCTCGCGCGACGATGGAATGGACGGTTCGATCGAGAGTCAGTGGGAAGCGGCGGTGAGTGGCGCTTCGGCGGCGTCGCCTCGGTCGGCATGGCAGGGGGGAAGTGTAGAGAATTTTGGCGATCTCGGCGACGAGACGTCGAGGACGGAGAAGATCGGTAATCGCGACGAAACCGAGAAACCAGGACTGACTCTTCCCAAGTCCGGAGAGCTTTCGATACCGGGGGAAGTCGGTAATGCAGTTCTTCCTGTCGGCTGACCACCATTTTTTTTTAATCGTGCGTGAATCGCGCGGTCGATATATTCCCGAACGAGTCGATAAAAAGTTTCGCGAATGCTTCTGCTTGTGTCGTGTCTATTTTATTTGTATCTGTGTGTGTGTGTCTGTGTGTATATTTTCTTCGTTTGTGAAAATAAGAATACTCGGTCGGTAAGGAGGAACAACGACGCGACGGGACCTCTTTCTCATGGGAGACAAAAAAAGTCGTGTACTAAACTTTGAATGCGCGATGAGAATTCGGACGCGCTCGTCTGTGCAGTCTGAGTTGTGAGCATGCGCGCTGCCGGTCTCCGCTTCCTCGTTTGTTCTCGGTTGTTTTATTTTTTTTCTTGTGTGGTTATGTTCGTGTTTCCTGTTGTTTCTTGCTTTTTTCGTTTACTTGGGTTGTCCTTTTCTCGCGCGCGCGCAGGCATCGCCGATGTCGCTATAAATACTATATGCTCGTGTGCGGCGTGTCGTGTCTGTGTGTGTTTATCGCTGCAGTCGCGCGGGCGATGCGCCGAGTGCGCGCGGAACGCGAGAATGCGCGCGCAGGATATACCTAACATCTATATGCTTCGTCGTCGCGTTCAAACTTCGCGCGGGCGCGCGCGCGCGCTTGCGCAGTTTTATAATCGTTATGTCTCTCGGGTTATCGTTTTACACACGTCGCTCACATTGTTCGTCTCCAAAAATAGCTTCGCCGTAGATTATTATTTCGAATAGACATTATTACGAGGGAAATATAGAAGTGTGCAATTATAAAAAGCCAAAAATTTGCAAGTAGGCTGATGTATTTTATATTAAATATCATCTATTAGATTCATTCGTTAGCGTATAAATGGCACGCGCTGCGCGACACTCGCAACGCTCACCGCGATAATACGTATTTATAATATGTACTCGTGTGTCGCAATGTTTCGTAAACGCGTGCGTTCTTTTTTTTCGCTTCTTTATATATATTTTTTATTTATTCGTACGACTCTATATACGCGTGTATATATAATCGTAGCGCTAGTGGGCTTTGTCTTTTCTTTTTTTTTTCCATGTTTTTCCATCTTAACGCTCGTCATCGATTCTTTTTTTTTGGAGTTGCTGTTGTTGTTTCGTTTGTGTTGTAACTCTCGACAAATTCAATCCATCGCGCGTGCGCGCGTTCGCTAGCTCTCGTTCACTTCAGCCCTGTGAATCACTGTTGTTAGTCTGCTGTTGTCTGTTATTGTTACTGTTGTTACTGTTGTTTTCCCCTCTCAATCTTTGTTCTCTCGGTCTCTTCCTCACTTCACCGGTTCGTTCCATCCGGATGTCTCTTCCGCACGCGCACGTGGTACGTACTATCGCGCATATCACATGTAATATATGTTATTATTAAATGTTTGGGATGCACAATATTAACGTGAGGACGACGCCGCCTCCGCGATATGCCGCAAAACTACAGGCTATACCAATGAATAACAATAATTTAAATATAATCGATGATGATTAATGAAACAACGTAGAAAAACTCGGATGAATAGTTTAGGATATATCACCTCTCGATCTACGGGGGGTGGTTAGTCTTTGTTATTTTTTTTCCTCTTCTTTCTTTTTTTTTTTTAATTAATCTATAATAATCCACTGTTTCACTCTCTCTCTCCCATCTTAAAGCTCCCTCTCTAACGTCTCACTCGATTCTTCGGTTCACTTCGAATCGTCCTCGTTTCACTCAGTTTTTTGTTGTTGTTGTTGTTGTTGTGTTTTTTTCTCCCTTCTCCTCGATTACTCCTGTTCCTCGTTATATCGATTATTATTACAATTAATTCGCTAGTTATGATCGCGCCGCGGAATCGTTCGCACCGCGCACTGCATCACGTCGCCGTTTTCACCGTCGAATTAACCAGTCAACTAGTTTGTCGTTAAACTAGGTAGCTAGTTAAAATCATTTGCTAATTGTTGTTTCCTCGATGTCGCTCCGTGTGTCGTTATTAACAGCTACAAACACGTTGATCCGTTCCTTTCTCTCCTCTCAGCAGCGATCGTCGATCGAAACTTCCTTTTCCTGCCTTTTTTTTTTTTCTTTCCTTCTCAGCGGGCCGGGGGAGGGGGACGAGCGTCGCAGCTGAACGTTCTGTGTCTCGCGCTCGGGGAGGGAAGTCGGCGTTTTTTTTTTTTTCGTCCACATTCGATTCGCTTCTTCTATCATCTCGTCGCGAATCGCGAGGCGGTACGTCGGTCGGACACGAGCTCGTCGGAAATTTCCGTCTGTGGCCATCGACGGGCGACGCGGATCTTACTCAGGGAGACGACAGTGGATCCGTCGGCGTCCGAATCCGCTGAATTTGTTTAACCGGGGAAACGACTCGGATGCCAACTCACCACTGCCTCTTTATCTCTCTCTCTCGGCGCTCTGGCCTCGCCTTTTTCTCTCGCCACGCGGCTTTTCTCTTCACTCTCACTCGTGGACGTCCTTTCGGGCGTCTACGAGTGTCAGCGAGTTCGCGGAATTACTTTCGCCGTTCCTCCTCGTGTTCCAACGTATTTTTTTTCTCGTCTTCGTCGCATTTCGCTCATACGCCTCGCGTCGTTCTCCCATTCGTCCGCGCCGGAGGAAGCTGCGGCTCGGCAAACGGGACACGGTGGGCAGCCCTTCCCAGCGAGCCGAGTGAGAACGACTCGACGATCCTCCTCGTCGCGGTCGTCGTCTTGCGGGGAAGTGGAGCGCCGGCGTTGTCCTCGGCGCCCCGCACGCTCGACGCGCGTACGAAGAGGCTGACAACACCGGCGCGAGAAGCATTGCAGGCGAAGCGTAGCCGCTGGAGAGACTCGCATTCGGGCAGATCCGTCGACTGCGCAGTCGATCAAAAAGGCAACTCGTCCGAGGAATCTCTCGCTTTTCTCCTCCTCACGTCATCTTCACATTTTTACTTTTTCGTTTTTTTCTTTTTTCATTATAAAACTATAAGGCTGTTGATTAATATACGTAAAACGCGTGTGTGCGACTTTTATCCTTAATTATCCTCGTCGCGTCCTCCTCCGCCCGCTTCTTCCTCGATCGGCGAGTTTCTTCCTCCTCCTCCTCCTCGTTCGTTCCGCTGCTCGTCGACAAATCCGCGTCGCGTCGGCTCGCGTCGGCGGCTGCGCAGTTGGCGGCCGCGGCGACTGACGATGGCCCGAAGACGATGTCGCGACGATAGTGGTGTTGGTGTTGGTGATAAGGTGTCTCGATCAACGCGTCGTAGCAGTCTCAGACGCGAAAGCGTCCCGCCCGTTCGCCGCTCACTGCTCGTCCGGATGCTCGTGATAGATATGTGCGGCGGCGGCGGCGGCCGCGGCGGCGCTCGCGGCGGCGGCGGCGGCGGCAACGGCGACACCATCGACGGCGCCCGGCGCTATCATCGTCGTCCCGGTGACCGCAACGCCGCTGCCGGTGACACCGGCGGCGGCGGCGGCGGCAGCGGCGGCGGACGACGATGGCGCTGCCGCCGATTGCGCCGCGGGAAACGCGGCGGGACAGCGCAGGCGCGGCAGCGCGCGGCACGCGGCTGATCAGACGTCCGCGGTGCGCGACGTGACGCTCGGCGATCGGCTGTGTATGACGACCCGATGGCCGTTCTTCGTGACGAAGCCGTCGCTCTCGACGAGCACGGCGGTCTGTCGGACACGCGGATCCGTGTCGGGATCGTCGCTCTCCTCGCTCGGTCCGCCGAGTCGCTGCTGCTTGTGCTTGCGCCAGGCGTTCTGTATGAGCCGCGCGCAATACTCCTCGCGCTGTCGCCAGAGAGTCGACGACACAGGCTCGTAACCGATTTCGTCCGGTCGCGCTTGAACCTCGCCCAGCTCGGTCGTCTCCTCGATCGGATTGCCCTTGCGCGCGAAGAAGTCCTTTGTGAGCGCATCGAGGATATCCACGCAAAACATAAGGTCGCCCTTACATATGGGGATATCCATCGACACTATCTTGTACTTGTTCGGCTTGTGTATCTGCAACGGCGGCTCGAGAACGTCGAGAAACTCCGACAGCTGGTCGTATCTGATGTACTGCGTTCCGTCGGGATCGAATTGCTGCCAGATTTCGTAATACATATCGTAGTCATCATCGGTCAATCCCTCCTGCACATCTTCGGTCGCTTGTGAATAATTCTCCAATATCACCGCGATATACATGTTGATGACGATCAGGAAGCTGATGACGAGGTACGACAGCAGGTATGCAATTCCAATTGTCGAGGAGCCGCAGTTGCCGGGATAGCCGATCTCGTTGTTCGGCTCCTGGCAGTCCTCCTCGTTTATGATCCCGTCTAGGACGCCGTCCCAACCGGCGGACGTCGACATCTGCGCAAGGCGTTCAAGCAACACTTGTTACATACCTTACCGTTTCTCTCGTCACACATGGTGAGAACTTGTTTTTCTACGTTTATACTTTTTTTTCTTTTTGGTTTACTTATCCGACGTCCCGTGGCTACACTATAACGGTAGACTATTTTTTTTACAGGGGCCGGGCGACGACGGCGATCGAAGGGTGCGACCAAATATCTCTCGTCTCGGTGAAGGTATACTAAGTTATAGCGAATACGCGAGAGAGAAAGCGGAAGTAACGTGTAAAAAAAATAAGCGTGAGAATAAATTGGATAAGGAAGCTAAAGCGACAATACCGACGGAGATATTCAGTCGCGCTGCGCCGCGTCGACCCGAAGATGATGCGAGAGGTGCGGAAGCGCCGATGGACGCGACAGATATTTACCTGGAACAGCAGTATCATCGACTGTCCGAAGGTCTTGAAGTTGTACACGTCGTCGAGGCCGCTCTTGTCCTTGACGTGCATGAAGAAGGACATGCCGAATATGGCGAAGATGAACATCACGAGGAAAAGCAGGAGGCAGATGTTGAAGAGCGCGGGCAACGACATGGCCAGGGCGAACAGCAGTGTTCTTATGCCCTTGGCGCCCTTTACGAGACGCAACACACGTCCAACTTTGGCCACTCTCACGACTCGCAGCAACGTCGGCGAGACGAAGTATTTCTCGATGATGTCGCTCAGTACCAGCCCTAGAAGAGAGGGGAGAGAACGGCGACGGGTTAGACGGCACAAAGGTGATCCGTGAATCACGGTAAAATTTGTAGAAATTTATATATCGAATTTTGGTGCAGCTAGGGGGTCGTTATTCACAATGCAGGCAATCGGGGGTGGGGGGCTGGGGGGGGCTTGCAGGGATATCTGTCTCGGGGTCATGCACATCTATTAGAAGGGCTCGGGGGTCAGAGGGGTCAGGGGTGTTCAACGTTCCAAAGAATCATGCCTCTTTTTTTTTAAATCCTTCTCACATTTTTTTCGCTCTCTTTCTCCGATTGATCCTACGAATCTGGTGACTAAGTAAGTGCCTAGTACTTCAATCACTCGGTACGATCAAACGTGACCAAAGCGATCCTATCTACGTCATTACGTTTTCTGGCTCACTAATTTTCAACACTAGTCGTCTCTTCGTCAGAAGAAAAAAAAAAAAAAATTGGTAAAAAAATAACAAACAGCGACTCGTTTGCTCGGTGTTTCTGTGATAAACTATTGAAAATCATAAGACTACGATATACGTAAAAATGTGTATGTGTGTGTGTTTGTTGTGTTTCTGAAAAGCACCGCGGACACAACGACTGCGAGACAGGCACAATTGGTACATTTTTATACGAAGCCGTTTTTCCCATTCGTTGGCAATCAAACGCTCGTGACGTTTGCATTCAATCTGATATTGACCGAGAGAGATTGATCTGATCTCCGGATATCGGATTTTCGCTCCTTTTCTGCTTTTTTTTTTATTTTATTTTTTTTTCGTTGGGAAAAAGGACGCGTGTAAAATGTACCAACCAACCCCCGTTTCTCGTACTCAGTGCTAATTCGTCGTGTTACAGCAGTACAATAAGTCTGGCCTCTCCGGCGCGCGCTCTCCGTGCGTTCTCGTTCCGGAAGAAATTAAAAGAGGCGAGTGACAAGATTCAAGTTAATCCGGACTAATTTACAGCGTCAGGTCTGCTGGACAGTGCGGAAGCGATTTACTCGATATTACTCTTTACTTTTTCTACGGCAAAATCTCGTCATCCATGAATTATTCGCTAACGTATATCGCAGCTCCTACTGCGAGACTAAAAAAAAAGGAAAACAAAATGTAATTCACGTTAAACGAAGAGAAATTTCACGTGCGGTACTGAAATTTTCTTTTCGCGCGGTAAAACGGAGTCGCGCCCGAGAGCGAGAGAGACAGACCGTGTATTCATTTACTTTTTTTTTTTTCTGTTCTATCTAGCACAATTCTATAAGTACTATATTCACTCTGGCGCGACGAGGAAGAACGTAGAATCCTCAGACAACTCTGTGTATTGCGACTGAAATTGGTCTAGAAGAAAATACGTTTTATCGTGCCAATCGCAGATGCAGTCGAAAGGATGCATATTTGTTATTATGGAACTTCTTACCGGTGAAAACGTATACGGGGAAGATAGTAGCGTAGATTGGCTCGAGTATACTTACTATACGTTCAATATCAATTCGTTATTTCACGACTGCATCGCAGAAACTAGATAGAACATCGGTTGCACGACGAAAAAAAAAAATATATATATAAAAAAATTGAAAACAGTCTCTTGCGCGTTTTCATTTGGAAACATTCTTCGAGCAGTTGATCGATGAGATAATGCATTGATATTATTCGAGACCGTTATTAGAGAGGGGGTGGGGGGCCAAGGGTGGTCATAGAGGGTGTACGAGGTAATGGGGGCAGGTAGGGCACCATCGAAGTATCAGATATCACATCAATGTAAGGCTACATAATGTAATGACGCCGATCAGTCGTTGCGACTCAATTGAAACGCGTAATCGCCTGTTCGCTTTTTCAAATCGTGTGCCGAAAACGTAAATGATAGAAAACAAGGAAGATCGTAATAATTGAATATCACGTAGGCATTCGTACTACGATAAATTTGTTCATTGACAAGACTCTCTAAGAGATGCTATGAGATGCTAATGTAAAATCGTGTTTTTGTCGATATAGCGAGATACACTATGACATACTAATCAATGACGAAATGACAAAAATCAACGGATAAACGTGTGTCGTTAAGAGTTTAAAGCCAACAGGGTCTCTTTTTCATTCAACATCAGACCGGTTTCAGTAGGGTCATACGACTGAAATAATCATTACGTTACATTACCTAATATTGATAATATAACAACAACAAAATCAAAGAGGTTCCAGGGCTCCTTGAAGTAGTGGTATCGCAGGGCAAAAATCTTCATCAGACACTCGCTGCTGAATATCACAATGAATATCATGTTCAGGTAGTCCAGCACATTACTGAACGTATCACTTTGCTGGTAATGGTCCAGTGTCATTGTCAACATATTGAGTCCGATGAACAACATGATTATCATATCGAACTTTTTGTCCGTCACTATTTCAAACACGATTGCTTGCGGCCTCCACTGCGAACAGAAAAATTGTTTCCAAGGATTCGTTAACGTGAACGCGTTTTTCGTGGATCTATATATGCTCGCCGTTACTCGCACGAATAAATGATCAAGGTAAAATTATTATGTGGATTATTATTCTAGAGCTTTGTGGCTATTCAAGTCGACGAAGATCGTCATAACAATAACGTGGCCTCTGAACTATCTTTCAGCGAGACGAATGGTTGGCTCATCGTCTCTGGAAATTTAAATATCAAACGAGCAAGAAATTCTGAGTAAGCGCGACGGAGAAGCTCCGTCGGACGAGTAACGGCGTTTTAATTCTTAAAAAGCATCGGCCGAGGTAAAAAGAAAGCTCACCCTTGGTCGTGGAATGGCCTTGAGAGGTTTCTTACTGCCCATCTTCTTCATGGCATTGTAATACTTCTTCTGATCCTCAGTCATGAACATCTCGAGCGAGCCACCGGCCTTTTTCTTTTGCTCGTTAAAGTTATCGATGATAACTCCAATGAATAGGTTGAGGGTAAAAAACGATCCGAAGATGATGAAGAATACAAAGTAGAGATACATATAAATATTCGTTTCGCGAATCGGTTGCTTGTTCGTCTGCGAAGGAAATTCCACGGTTAGCAATTCCTTTTTTTTTTATCGATTTCTCAATTTGAAAAAGTAGCACGGAAAAAAATATTGCTGCGCAAACTCACGTCTCTCGAGTCGATGGCGTCGTTCATGATCTGTATCCAACCTTTGAACGTGGCCACTTGGAAAAGGCAGAGATACGCTTTCCCCACGTGATCGAAATTCATGGGAGAATTTTCCCACGTGTAATTCTCTGCTATGCAGGCGTTTCTGTCCGGTATTATCTCGTGGCTCAGCGTCGTTTTGTTCATATCCACGCACTGCAATGAAAAACAACGAAATTACGTGTCACCCTTTATCCAATATGATATACGTTTCGGATCGTCGAATATTCAAACTCACTTTGTAATATTTTCCAGCGAACAGTTGTACTCCCATAATAGCAAAGATTAACCAGAATATAAGGCATACCAGCAAGACGTTAAAGATAGACGGGATAGCTTGAACCAACGCGTTAACCACCACCTGGACAAGAGAGGCAGCGATTAATTTTCCCGCTCTTACGGTCAGCAACTCGAAGTGACGGATGAGTGAGTGTTTTTTGCGAATGTGTGTACGAAGCTTCGCATCGGACGAAAAGTATCGAATACAAGCTATATTTTTAATCCGAAGGTTTACAAAAAAGATATATTCTCCCTCAGGGCGATCGTTGGCACTCGCCGACCGAATAAAAAATCAGGTAACCGGTCTCGAACGACCGATTTCACTATTCGCTACTTTTCATTCAATGCACAAATTACGTGTGTGTCGGATGAGCGTATTGAGCTATGAACGATGCACGATACTCTAACGATCCTAAGGACCTATTTTGTGTTAGCGGCTTTCTCGGTGATGCGATGCGAATCGTTGTGCGTGTCACCGAATCGTAGTAATTGTATCAAGTACCAAAATGACGATAACGACGATTGATAATTAATAATCATGATAATGACAATAAAAAGGACGTCGTACGAGTGACAATATGTGCCCCGTGTGGCCCGTTGGGCTTAACTTGACGCGTCAACTATTAATCTACGTTCACACGCTCAATTATTTTTATGTTTTTTTTCTTTTTTTTTTTCTTTTCGTTTCTTTTTTTCGCAAGCGGAGGGTAAACAACAGGTGTAAATACAGCAAACGACTAAACACCCACACGCCGGGATATCAATTACGCAAGCAGAGACACAGCGGCGCAAGCGACGAATTTTCATGCAAGAGGCGGTCGCGAGTTTCGGATAGAGGCGAAGGCAGCGCGTACAGTATCAAATAAATAAATAAATAAATATATGTTACACTTCGGTGGGTGTCGATAGTACTAATTAGTGTAGCGCTGTAAGGCGCGCGCGGCGTTGTTTTCGCGGAGTGGAAATTCGCTCGGACCTGGCGAACGTTATGCACACACAAACGGAGCACCAAAATTGCATCCAGAGAACGGAGAAAAAAATCTCCACCAGTCCGTCCGGAATTTCCTGTCGTCCGCTCGACAAACCGCGCACGCCCGTTGGCCATGCACTCGCGTTCACAGAACTAAGTAGAGTAAGTACAGTTTTTTTTTATTCGGTAGTTGAATATGTGTCGGGGTATATAATACAATACACGGGCAATGACCGTAACTCTATAAACCCAATGTCTCAGCGACCTTACAAGTAAGCGGGTGTATATTGTTCAGTGATTCTGTGACATAATATCTCGCATAAATATATCAATTTTTTTTTTTCTTTTTTTTTTTCATTGACATAGGAGAGACTTAAAAAAAAGACAAATAAATTTCATCCCCACGTTGTACCAATTTTCTGCGGGTAGAGCGTGTTTCGCTTGAAATTGTTAGTTATCTGTGTAAAGTAAGAATTTTTTGGAGTATCGGACTAAAAATGTGTTGTCTATAAGTATCTCGAGTAGTAATAATTGTCTGCTCAATGTGACACTGGATGTGGGTGTGATATTCGGTTGCTACTAGCGTTTTTTTCGGACGAGCGGTGCATTCGTTCGGCTGCGATATTATATGCATGATAAAACAACGTGCACAAAATGCCTGGATTTTTCTATGTAAATTTGGTGTAGCTTCTAGTGACTTCTAGTTAATTATTACGGGAGCCAAAGACTCGACGTGTGTACCGGACAGAGTGTACGAGAGAAATGTGTCATCGTGCTGAGGCATTTTTTGTTTTCGACTAAGAGGACTAAGAGTAAATGAAGTGTCGAGTGTCAAAATTCGATCGGTACGGCAGACTCTAACGTCGACGTTGATTAATCGTAAATGAAGTACAAATTGCATTCGCCACTCTGTTTATATATCGTTTAACGAAGAGAAAATGAGACTACTACGAGAATGATTATAATATGACATCGAGATATATAGTAATATATACGTAATTATAATATGTGGCATATTGGTTCAACGAGGTAATATCTAGTTTAACGTAGATTCGATCAATGTAATATCCAATGAAAAAGAAAAAAAAATCCAAAGTAACTTTGACGAGATGAGTTTATAGAAATAAAAAATCAAATATAAAAGTAATAAAATCAATTAAACCGAACGAAAATGTAACGTAAGAAGGGGAAAAAAGGTGATAAGGTCAGCTGAGACGGTTGGGCTACATACCCGCATTCCCTGCATTCTAGACATCGCCCTGAGTGGCCTTAGGGCCCTTAGGGTCCGCATTGTTTTGAAGGCTTGAATCCCGCCCGCGCCACAGAGCGACGCTACGAAGTTAATGAGCGACACCTGCGAGCGAGAAACGAGAGGGAATAACAGCAAAAGTTGAAAAAGAAGCTATGCGGAGTCGTTGTTCGTTGACGCCTTCTCCGACGTTTAGAAAAAAAAATAAAAAAATTAAATAAAACACGCTGCGATGCGTTATGTCTCAGAATTCTCAATCTCTCTTAATCGCTCTGTTTCTCGTGTTCGTCGAGCATTATGCGCAAATAGGACAGAGAGCTAGAATGAAAATGATCTATAATAAGGGGGGGGGGTCGCCGCTGCCTAGCCCCGCCGGCCTCTAGGCTCATTGATCCCCGTGGCTCTCGAAGGTCTCTCCTTTTTTTTCCACGTACATTGCAGTTTTACTACTTCGCTCGAATGTCCCCCTTCTCTATTCCGGTACTTTTATCTCGAGTTCTCCGCCAAACTGCAGGAACATAGTAGTAGTGGTAATAGTAGTAGTAGCGGTAGTAGTAGTAATAGTAGTCGTAGTAGTAGTAGTAGTAGTAGTAGTAGTAATAGTAATAGTAGTAGTAGCAGTAGCAGTAGTTGTAGTAATAATAGTAGTATAGTAGTAGTTTTAATAGTAGTAGTAGTAGTAGTGGTAGTAGTAGTCGTAGTGGTCGTAGCAGTCGTAGTAATAGTAGTAGCAGTTATAGTACAGTAGACATAATAGAGTACGTATACAACAACGTAGCAATAACAATCAGGAGACGATATACAAGAAATACAAGAAGTAGAGATGAGGTGTTATAGTATATTATATATATAGCAATAGTTATAGTAATGTATAATAATTGTGTCAAAGGAAAACAACCAACAATCGGCTTCGTCCTGAAACAGATCAAAATATTTGCACGCCTCTCGCTGCATTTTGCCTCTCGCTCGCGACTTTTGCGGACAATTTTATTTACAGCAGGAACAAACTTGGAATTTTTTGTCACACGTTTCATTTTTTTCGATTTAGCAAAAAGCGAGTCTGCGTCTGGCGAAATGTGTGTTCACACCGCAGTCCGACGAAAAATGCAGCGATCGAGCATTATAAGGGCGATGCGAGAGAAGGAAGAACCGCGTTTCGCCCGAGTGGAACGGTCTCGCTCGTCCTCTCGCTCTCTTTCTCTTTCTCTCTCTCTCGTTCACATAGAAAATAATATAAACACATACACACAAGGAAGTTTTATACATTACATATAAAGCATACGTTTTGCAACAACGATCAATGTTTACCAAACGTTATATAGGATAAAAAGGCGTACATGGCAGTAGCTAGTACGACAAAGACTTCCAGTTAACTTTCTCGTTTTTTTTCTTTTTTTTTCAAGTTTGTGGACACCAAAGTATATATAGTGTGGTCCAAAAATAGTTGGACGCCAGCGTGTACGTCGGCGCGCATCTCGTTCACGTTTAGTAATTAACAAGCACACCACAGTATGCTACACCGATTATCGTAGCAGCCATCATCTTTTTTTTATTCAAACTCATTTTTTTCACGCCTTTCTCTGTTTTTTCGTCTTAAAACGGGGAAAGCCAAAGCCTCACACTTTGCCTCGAATGACGAGCGCGTCTCGCATCTATTTGTACGCGTTCATTTTTTTACAAAGCAATTGGAGCGTTGATATTTTTCGCGCAAACAACGAGTACAGATAGACGAGAGACGCGCGATCATCGAACCGCGATAAATCCTCACATATATGAATTATCCCAGAAACGTATAGGACACGGTACGGCGGGGACAGAGGGGGTGAATATCATTGAACCCCGCCACTGAGACCGATGACTTACTCTCATGCCCTCCCACCGGGATACAGCTCGTAAGGGCCTCAAGGCCCTCAATGTTCTCATTGAACGGAACGCCGGGATGTCCGCGGCACCGGCCCAGATCGCTCCCAAGTTGATCAGCGATAGCTATCGTCATTAACTCAAATTATAGTTGTGCAGATTTGTTCCCATTATCACTCGAATAATAATATTTGTGCGTCATTTTGTGGATGTACGTTAAATGAATTCCACTGGAAGCTTCTGTGCTCCGGTCGTACAGCCCGACGTGATTGTCGTGAAGAAAGAGACAGAGATAGGTGGAAAGTAACGGATAATAATAATAGTAATCATAGTAATAATAATAATAATAATAATAATAATAATCATAATTAAATAGCTATCGTCTGCTCGTATTCGTAGATCGGCTGAAAATGCAATAGCTCGGAAAAAGAGATATCAAAGTTAATAGATTACTGATAGGAAATACTCCAAGAGCCGCGTCACAGGATTCTTTCAATACAGGATCCGTTTTAAAAAATCCTGCGCGCTAAGCGAACCGTCCTCGTTGCGACACTATATTTTGCGGCGAATTTCGAGTAAACGTTAATTACGGAATTGAGGACGTGTCGACGAAAATGCAAGTTTCGCCGAATAGAATTTCAAGGTTTTTTTTTCGTCATCAAACTCTCGAGATAACGAGACATTTTGAGAATATTTCGTTGTCGAAAAATCGAGGAAACTGAATATTCGGATTTCTTACCATGACAATGATGAAGTCGAGCCAGCACCAAGCGTTTGTGAAGTACTTCGCGAAGCCGAGCGCCAACCACTTGATTAACATCTCGAGGAAGAAGATTACGGTGAATATTCTGTCCATATAATACAATATATCCTGTAGGATAGGCCTCTGTTGAAGGTGGACGTCTTCGAGCGCCTGAATAAAAAAAGGAACAAAAATACAGTTAGATTTTTTTTTTAATTGGTCCCAACAAAATTCGAATTAACGGATCGGTGGGTGAAGACTCACGAGCGCCATACTGCTGAGCAGGATCATCGTGATGACGGCCGTCTCGAAGTACTTGTTCTCGATGAGCTGGAAGGTCTTCAGGCGTAGATTGGCCCAGCCCTGCCAGAACGGAGCGTCGTCGTCGCCGGCGAGGAACGGAAATTTCTTGTAGCAATTGTCGGGGCAACAGTCGGCCGGATATTCGCCCTCGACGATCTCGCCGTCCACGGGACCTGGTTGAGCGTCGATGTCGTCGTCCCCTTCCTCGTCTTCCTCCTCGAAATCTGACAATTGGATTGAAAATTATTTTCGGTATTCAACCCGTTCAATTGTAATTTCAGGACGAATTAAATTGTCGGGCGTTACGAACCTTCATCGAGGTCCTCTTTGCTCGCATCCTTCTTTTCCTCACCGTCGTCCAGCGAATCCATGCTTCCCTTGTGACTCTCGTCCTTGAAGGGACGATTTTTGTGGCTGCCGTACGATTTGTTGCTGGTGAAAAGTGGAATAATTAATAAAATTGTAAGAAAAATCGTTGCACGTTTTTCCTTCTTTTTTAATGTCGTTAACGAATCGACATTCTTCTAAAAAAAAATTCAAACCTTATCGTATCCTCGTCGTGATGATTTATGTAGTCGCGGTCCAGTCCATAGTCCCGGTGGTTTATGGAATTCGCGATGGCTTTGGTGTTGTTCATACTGAGCCTCTCCCGTTTCAACTTGTTTCTAAGATCTCCTTCGGTAAAGTACGAAAAAAGGGCGCATAGAGTCGACAGTAATATCATTGATGCTGCGAAAAATCCGTCTATCGGCACTGTCGTTATTACCATGAATGGTGAACTCCATGCCGTCGCCGATCGCGACCTCGAGCTGATTGTTGAACTCCTTCGCGCTCTTCTTGTCTCGATAACCGTCCAGCTCGCCGTCCGCGAGATCACGATCGCCATCGCGGTCTATTCCATCTGCGCATTCACACACAATCTCTAACCCATAACCACCTGGCGCCGTTTTTCCGATCTCGTTTAGTTAGTAATGCGGTAGAAAAAATATCAGTGTTCAAACACGCTCTGTTTACTTGAATTTTAAAATACCCACAGGAATAAAATATGTCAAATTTGCTTGATCTGCCGAACCGAGAAGTGAAGACGTCGCGCGGTCTGCCGCGGAAAGCCCACGGAAAAAATTAATGGGCGAATTGTAAATTCCGTTAAATTCCATCGTTTCTCATTTGCACTTGCATTTGTCATCTCTGCACGACAATTCGCGTGCGATTAATATTTCCGCGAGATTTCCCGGTGCGAGACAACGTGGCATTCATTTCTCGTTGCCGAGGATTCCTCGTCAGTCGGGACTCGGTCTTTGCGGCAGAGCGGGAAAACAATATATCGATACCCATGCACTTGAGGCAGGATTAATCAGATTTTTTTTTATTAACGCGGTATCAAAGATTTCGCAATTATTAATTTTTACCAGCAACATTTCCCGAGTAGTTGCACAAATTACCGCAAACCTATGTATATCGAGTGCTCGGGTGCGGACGTTCACACGTGCTTATCAAAATTTTGTGCGAAAATCGCGTGCGTGACTTGTGAGTGAGCGCACGTGACCAGCACGCGTGAGCTTTTGTTTTGATTAGAAAAAAATAGTATAATCAATGACAGCCAATGTCGATAATTTGAAACGGCTCGACAATTGGTCGCACTAATGGCAGAGCGTGGTGCGGTATGGATTGACTGATAAGTAGATCGTTCGTTCGGGGAATTCTCGATTAATTCTGCCCCGCGTGTGTGACTGATCGTAACGCGAGAGAGAGAGCGTTGATTTTACACGACGAAAGTAAATCGAAAGCGGAGATGATTCGAAAAACTGAATATTACTATGAAAAAAAGGTGTAGTGACATCGATGTGTAGTGACTAAAAAACAAAGGTATCTTTTCACTATTATTGGTCATATCCACTTCAAATCCAACTTATAAAAGCGACTGGCAACTATCGAAAATTATAAGCGTTTATTCTCAGGCTTTTGTAAACATGGGTCACGCTCGGTCGCTCTGACGAGCGAAATTTCGCGAGTGCGGCCCCAGTCGTCCACCGACAATAAACGCGGCTGTATGTCTGTAACTTTTTGATCGTTTTATCGAAAACAATTGTTCTGTATTCTCATTAACTGAACGACGATATGTGTGGTCGAAAGCGAAAGGTCAACTGAAGCTTGATCGTAAAGCCGTCGTACCAGCCAAAAATTCATCAGCCATCGCGCATTGTCCGATTTCGATAATAGTTAATCATGATAAATTCCGTCGATTGGAATATCGGGCCGACTGGTACGAGCGACGGTTAAATAAACGAGATATACTTCAAGCACGGCTAAATGATAAGAGTGTAACAACAAACTACACAGCGCACACAGCAAGCGATCTGATTGGATATAAACCTTCTTTCCAACTGTTGGACGGTCCCTCACCTGGCGCCTGATCGGATATCTGGTTGGTGAATTTGGCTCTCATGAACTTAGCGAGTTCAGCGCAGTTTCGCTTGACCCACTGTATAAATCGGGATATCCGGTCGATGGCCTCGGTGATTTTGTTGGTGTCGTTGTCCGCCGTCGGTGCCGACAGGTTTGACGAGCCGAAATTGCTCAAAAGCAAGGCCAAGAAGAGATTGAGTACCTGATCGTGAACAGCAAGAAATCGTCGTACTCGCGGAAATTGTTTGACGAAAAAAAAAAAAAACGCCAAAAAGACTGCTAATACCAGTATCGAGCGGTTGGTATTGCTCCGGTATCAGAATAATCAGTATTGCGAAAATGAATTCGCGTTGTAATACGTACGACCAAGTTACCGATGACAACGGTGGCCAAGAAGAACGGTATGCAGGATACGTCACCGACGAGCATGCAGTCCCACATGGACTCGATCCACTCTCCGCACAGCACCCGAAACACGATCATGAACGAGTGCATGAAATCCGTGAAATTCCATCTCGGCAATTCGCCGCCAGGAAACAGATCGACCTTGTCCGTGTAATTCTTCCCGAAGAGTTGCATACCCATCACGGCGAAGATGAATATAATGATGCAGAGTACGAAGGTCAAGTTACCGAGAGCCCCCACCGTTCTGCCCATGATGGATATCAACAGGTTCAACGTTGGCCAAGATTTCGCTAGTTTGAAGACCCTCAACTGAAAGATAAACGTCGTGTTGATCAAACGTTCACGAGAGACTTAACGATGCTCCTTTTGTTTGCGAGCAATCGACTCACCAATCTGAAGGAACGCAACACGGACAATCCCTGGACTCCCTCGAGGCCCAACTCGAGCAGCGAGAGCGCGACGATTATGAAGTCAAATATGTTCCATCCTTCTTGAAAATAATACTTTGGACTCATGGCCATCAGCTTCATGCCCGCCTCGATGGCGAAGGTCGCGGTAAAAAACTGCAACAAAAGTAACAATGGTTAGAACAAATTTTTGGAATGTACGAATTGCGGTGGCTACTCTTCGGGTTTGTCCCGTAAAATCGGCGCTGTTACTCACGTAGTTTCCCGATTTGAGTACTTTTTCCAGATCCTTGTCCATGTCGTGGTGATCCAACGCCATGAAAAGTGTATTGACGACAATGCAGAGGGTGATGAAGAGCTCGACGAAGGGATCGAAAACTATGAGCGCGACCCACTCTTGAAACTTGAGCCACGCCCAACAACAGTCCCAGACGCAAAAAAGGTCGATTCCGCGCACAATAACGGACAATAACTTCTCCTTGAACGTCGGACCCTCTTCGTCGTCGTCTGTTGCAAAGTAATAGATCGAAACTGTACTATGTGTTAGTAAGCTTGTTTGGCACCACTCTTTTTGGGGAAAGAGTTTTTTTGTTCTCTAATATTCCAGGTTTTTTCTTTTTCTTTTTTCCATAGAGATCAGAAAAATAGATATGGATAGACAAAGAGAGAAAGAGTGAGAGAGAGATTGAAATAGGAAGAGAAAGAGAGAAAGATTACATTTTAACTATTGGCTTATGGCACTTGTCGCGATCGCGCGGTGTATCGCCTTTTGGTGGGGAAGCCGGGCAGTGCAGTATTACAATAATGTCGTACAGAATGTCAGAATAATAACAATTAATAATGTCGAGGCTACGGCTCAATTCTATTGGTCGCAACAAAGTGATTCAGCTATAATCGAATCCTTGCTCAACGTTTTGGATCTCAAAGTTAAGCGCAAAACGACTTCATGGATGTTGTCGCGTAACTCAGGAGGGTGTAGAAGATGGACAAGCGAGAGTGCCAGCCGTGAGTGGATCGATTGATCGACAGAGGAAATACTACGTAACGCGCAGCGCGTTTCTTCTACTTAATCTTTTCAAGCATTAGCATTGATTTTTCGTATTTTTTTTTATCTTTGCAGATTCGACGTATTGGACGTGACGTGTACAAAGTTCTGAGAGTGCGTGAAGAAAAGATACAGCTACGCCAGTGCGGGACCTAAAAGTCGGTTGTTAGGTGGCTTCTACTTGGTCGTCGGTGATGGCTACCAATTTGCGATTTTTAATGCAGGCACATGCAAACGATTGGAGCATCATCGAGTAAACTGTTGGATGCACTGAATCAAAGCCCTACGTGCAATTTCTAAACAAGTCAAAATAACGTCCAAGTACCCCACGAGACGTTCCACATGATTCAAGCATACGGATGCTGCTGTGCCGCGAGGAAACTAACAAAGTTCTACGAGGATGCGACGGACAATGCAGAGCTAAGTGAACTGGACACGACGAGCGTCATGAGAAAATTTGTGCGAGTAACTTGGTGAAAGCAAAGTGGTTGCTAATGCGATCGAATCGACGTGAAAACGGGAAAAAGGCTTGCTTGCGTAAGTGTATCTGTGTATGTTCTTGGGTGTGTGTGGGTGTGTGTGTTAGTGTGTGTGTCGACGATCAAAAACACGCATGCGGCACAAAAAGACAATGTTAAATGTTCGTCCTCGTAACGGTACAGAAAAAACTCTGTTTCCCCAAAAAAAATCATCAAACTACGTTCGCCAAGTAAATATAGATTATTCATCTTGTTTAACTTACACACATACAAATCCTCTTACATAAAACTCACATCTTTTTTTTTTTTAAACAAACGAAATAAATTTCACGTTCCGAGCATATTGGCTTTGATTTACATGTTTTGTACACCACTCGCTCTAATAACAGTAATATAAATAATGATAATAATGGCAACAATAATAATAATAATCATAATAATAACCATAATAATAGTAATAATATTAACCGCAGGCAATTATTGTACAGCAGGAGCAAGCCTCGAAAACTCGTGTTTCAGTGAAAAAAGTGTAACGAGCACGTATAATGTGTTTCATATTTCTTCTGCATCGATAGAGAGAAAGAGAGATAGAGAGAGAGAGCCGTCCGAAAAACTCTCGCGTGGGCTATCGCGACGCGGCGGACGTCCCGTTAATTTTGTCGCAAAAAAGAAACGATAAATTCGCGAGAAAAACCGCAACACGCGACGGTGTACGCGTGACTGTACATAGAGCCCTAAGCTTCAAGTACGTACAAAAATGTAGCCAAGATGTCTGTGTCTAACTCCATGGATAGTACAAAAATTCGCATGAAAAATCGTACACAGTAACGACGACAAACGACGACGCAATATCATCGACTTATCGACTATGAATATAGACATAGCTTTGCTGGTGTATTTAAGAGTGAAATTACCTCCTTGCTCCGACGCTCTGCTCTGCCGGCCAGCGGCCTGTTCGATTATGTCGTTCAGCACCATGACATCTGCAACGATCGACAATTGCGTTAGCGATTGAGTAAACAAATTCTCTATTGACAGCGATGACGTAGTAAAAAAATCATTACCTTTCATGTCGACTACCGCGTGCTGCTGGGAAGGCTCGATGAACGGGTTGTCCTGCTGTTTCGTTTTGCCCAGTGGATCTTCCATCTCGGCGTCCTGGAAAATTAATTAAAAAAAAAATCAATTGAATATGAAACCGATTGCCGAATTGAAGATGAAACCGTGGCGATCGGGGTACTCACGTGAAGATGCTTCTGCGTGGAGTCCGTCATGTGGCCGTTGACGGAGGGCGGCCTCGCCGATCTGCTTCTGAGTCGGCTCTCCTTGGTCATCGGTTTGCCGGCGCTCGCGAGGCCACCGAGCAGATCCCCGTGCGACGTGTACGACAGTCTCGAGGCGTGGGACGTGTAGGAAGAGTGACGCGAGCCCAGACTCGGATGATAGACCGGCACGACTATCGTGCCGTTCTCCTCGGACATCGGCGTCACGGCGTTCGAATCGTCGGCGTACGGCAGGTGCTCCTGGGCGTCGAGATACGTCGACAGCACCAGGGGTTTCCGGTCGCCGCCCGGCGGACCGACGAACCTTCCGCGTCCGTTTCGTATTGTAAATTGATGACTGCCGCGACTGCCCCTTCTCAGATTGAACGGCGAGCCGGGTAGACTAAGGCTTGCCTGAAAGTAACAATACACACAGCGCTGTAATCGAACGAGCAGTTCACACCCGCAGACTCGGACAGTCGAGTACCCCCTTTTTTATTTATTTTATTTTTTCGACTCCGCTGATTCTCGGATCTTCGTCCGGTAGACGGAGAAAAAAAAACACGCGAATGAGCGATTGAATTTTTCTCTCGAGAGCACGTGGGGATCATTGTGAGATTCCCCCTGTCAAAATTATCACTGCGCTCGAGAAAACTGCACGAAAAAACGAAAGATACAATATAACTCGGTCGACTCCCTTTGACGCAATGTGTCGACTGCGGTACGAGCGACGAGAACGAGACGAAAGAATGTGGGGAGAAAAATGTGACAAGTATATGCAAGAAGAATAATAATGGCAATCGGTTTTACTTCGCCCACGCGGTTGTGCAGCTATCGAGCGAACGGAAACGTTTCAATGATACTTTTCTTTATATCGCCAAATATACGATGCGACAGATACTTGCTGTTGGTTTCCTTTTTTTTTGTTCATTATATTTTTTTTTTGTTTTTTTTTGCCTATAGTTAAAGAGTACGTACAGTTGGAGCTGACGCAGCCCGTCACGTACCTTCCTCAGACTTTCCCGGTAGGCATTAGTAAACTGGCCGTTAGGGGCGCGAGAGACCTTAAGAAAAAAAAACAAGAAAAGGTATCTCCTACCAAACGGTCGTAAAGTGAGAGCTATAGGTTTACACCAAGGAGACACGGACTTGCAGAAGCACATTAACAGTAGATAGAGTGGGTAGAGTTTCGTGTCTTGATTAATTTTTTCCTCTGTATTCGTTTGTATGTTGGTTTGAATTTGTGTTGTATGTGTGTTGTGTGTGTCGAGGGTTTCACTATTTTACTGCTCATTAGCTCATTATCGTGATTCGAGATACACATCGCTCATAGCAAAGATACTCCCAAACAATAAACAACGTACAGTATACGTATATAGGTATATCCAGATATCATAGGCAGAATGTTGGTCTTTTTTTTTTTCATCAAAATCAAATGTAGACTTCGTATGCAGATCGTATGCTCTGGCATGCAAATAAAGAGGCTCTCTCGTCCAATTATTTTTCCACTTCCGCTCGAACCCTGCTTTACGACCTTTGATTGGCGAGTGAAGCTTTTCTCATCTGACCGGTGCTGAAAAATCGACTCCGCGATCCTCTCCGCGCTCTCGCTCGCGCACCGAGT
This sequence comes from Itoplectis maculator, assembly GCA_964034905.1. NCBI lineage: Eukaryota > Metazoa > Arthropoda > Insecta > Hymenoptera > Ichneumonidae > Itoplectis > Itoplectis maculator. The sequence goes on from OZ035857.1 coordinate 10,884,519, forward strand.
TCAAAGTAATCGCACGTCTTACGGCAAATGTGCATTCCAGGAGCGTGCGCTCGATTTGTGTATTTGAGAAGAAAAAATAAATAAATAAACGTATAGACAGAGACCGGTGGACATTGCCACAAACCACCTGCAAGAAGTCTTTGATATTATAGGGCGAGGCGACGATAACTTCGATAGAGAAAAAAAAACACACACACACATTGACGACAGTGGGAAAACACAGAGCATTGTCGCACGTGCAGAGGGTGGAATCGAAAGCTCGTGGAAAACGAAAGGTGCGCATCGTCGTTAACGATTTTCTACTGGCAAAACGAGTAGCGGAAAAAAAATAACTAACTACTTGGCACATCGGGGCACAGACGGATAGGCCGAAGGGTGGATACACTCGGGATAACCAGCAACGTCACTCATTCAATATGCACGACGGGGCATCCTCATTTCGCATAAATTATCGTTCGACACTTATCTTGCACGCGACATTCCATAATGCATTATTTTCGTTATGATTCACGGCACGTTTCCTCGTCCGCGGGCGCGAGCCGCTCGAACGGAATTTTACGTGCGGTGAACGGAGGAAAAAAAAATAGAAAAGAAAAATAGAACGCAGCGAACGAGGCAACGAAACGGCGAAAGGTCAACCGACGCGCGAGATGATCGCCGCGATTTTTCAACGCCGCAAATGCGATTCGGACGAAGCGTGCGAATTCGTCATCGTCGAACGGGCGAAACGAGTCCTCAGACTGGTTCGGTCCGAAGCGAGAGAGGTTCGATCGCTTATCAACGACAGGCACAAGCTTTTCGAAGCAAAAATCGGCAGACGGAGACATGCAGGGTATTTTTTTAACAATTTACAACTTTTTTCGTCTTCCAATTCATAAACCGGTTACGATTGTGCGTAATTCGAAATTGTATAATCGTGGAATTTCACGGGACAGTCAATAATCCCGGAGTAAATAATGCACGATGCATTTTCAAAACAGTTTACAATTTCTCATTTGCGTTGCGGTGTTATAAAATGGAAGATCATCATTATGTCATGTTTTTCTTTTTGCTTTAGCTTTTGCCGTCACAAGTGTAATAGCCCGCGGTAATAATACTCGAGCCACCCCGACGCGCGAGGGGGTGGGGCGTCGACGGGTGCTTCGCGCTATCGTTATATCGCCAGCCGCGGAGACATTAAAGCAGCGTTAATACGGTTATCCGCGGTGAATATTGCCGGCGATATCGGGCGGCATCGCCGGATATGCGGCGCGCGCGCGTCGGATCGTTCCGAAGCGTCGCGCACGTTATATAAAAAAAAAAAAAATTAATAAAAAAAATAAAAAATCGAATGCGCAGCGCTATTAGCGAGACGGACGCACGAGGCGTGGACACTTACAGCGCTGACTTTGCGGACTTTGTTCGCGGCGCTGCTGTGATTGTTGTTTATCGGCTTGATTCTGTGCTCGCTGACGGACTCGACGGATCTTATGCTCATGCGCTCCTTGTTGTTGTCGTCGTTGCCCTTTTCCTGCTCGACGAAGAGCTCGTAGCTGTGACACGAGAAGTCGGAGGGCGACTTGACGATTTGGTCCGCCGCGGCGGCGGCCGCGGCGGCCTCTCTCGCCGCTGCCTGAGCGGCAAGCTTGTTCTCCTTCGCCAGGGCGGCCTCTTCGGCTTCCTGTGGACAGAAACGTCGAAATTTACCCATAATTTTTAGTCATAATAGTTACGATGCAGCAGTCAAAGATTTTAGGATGAAAAATAGCACTGAGAACGGCTGAAGAAACTCACCCTAATGGCTTCCTCCTCGGCAGCCTCTTCCTCCTCCGCCTTCTTCTGCAACTCGTCGTAAGACATGGCGACAATGGCGAGGATCAAGTTGACGAGGTAAAAGGAGCCCAGGAATATGATGACGATGAAGAAGAGCATGTGCCACGGACCGGCCGATCTCAGGACCAACTGATACAGATTCTCCCAGTAGTCCTGCGTCATGAGACGAAAGGCGGACAGCAGCGCCCATCCGAAAGTGTCGAAGCTCGTGTAGCCGTAGTTTGGATTTGATCCGTATCCTTGCAGACACGTGTAGCCGGGATCGCACATCCTGTCGACAGTCAATTACAATCCTCGCTGCATTCCATTTGGAGAACATTGTCGCAGCCATGCGCAGCTCTGAGAATAAACGACTTACCCGGCTCCAGATGAGTTTCCACATAACGGCATGTTCCCGGCTTCATCGACGTACCAATTAGCTGTTGACGGACAAATCGAGAAGACATTTTTATTAATAACGGAACAACATTAAAAAAGATTAAAAATCATTGGAACGCGATGAACTCACTTTCGTTACTAACGAATCGCTCCCAGCTTTCGGCGGTGAGATTTCCCCACGAGCCGTCTTCCGGAAAGTTTTTTATACACTTTTGCGTCAACACCCCCATATAAATCTGGAGGCCCATCAACGCAAAGACGGAGAGGGAGAACATTGTTAGGATTATCACATCGCGCAGGTTTTTTACTGACTCTATCACAGCGCCGACAATGGTTTTCAGACCTAGAGGACAGGACAGAACGAGAATTGACGTGGGTGAGTCGTGGGCGGCATATCGTGCCGCATTGAAGGCGGCAGCTGAGTCGCACACGCACGAGATACACAGTCGTAAATTCATTTCTTTCAAATCTCTTTGCTTTTTTATGTTCTTTTCTTTCTTTTTTTTTCTTTCAAACGGTTTTACGCGCTTTTCTCTTCAGCGAACTTCAATCGCGTTACATCCCGGAGGAAGCTGACGCGACGAGACGGGTCCGAGGAAGAGAAGAAGCGCGGCGTTTACAGTCGACTGGCGACAGTCTGTATAGTATGTAGCAATGTTTTATATGGCAATTTTCTATGCTATGCATTGTTGTCACTCTACACCGTTCTATTGACTAAGCATACCTGGTACAATAGCGACAGTCTTCAAGGCTCGGAGGACTCGAAATGTCCTGAGAGCGGCAAGGTTGCCTAGATCTATGCCCATCGTCACATAACTGCAATACACCCGAACGTCACACACATTACAGTGATACAACGAAACAAAAAGAAAAATAAGAAGATTCGGTACGAAATGATACAGAAAACAAGTGTCGAATGATAAACATTACTTACTGCTACTACCCATGATTTACCGGATTTTTCTTTTCTATGCATCTTTTCTTTTCGTCTGTTTTTGTGTCTTTTTTTTTTCTCTCTCTTTTTCTTTCGATCATCATAGGTAATAAACTCTGACTATATCCGGCATGCATGATATAGGTTTATATGGTTTTTACGTTTATATCGATAATAAGTATAATGAAGTACCTAATTCTCAATTAATATAGTATATAGTTTGACTATTTCAACAATGTTTACGCAAGTATTACTAGTCTACAGACAATACCAAGTAAATTCAATTGATCGCTCCACTAGTGTATAGTAATATATATGATGTATATAGTTTGTCTCTAATTAATTTTCGTACGATTACGATGAAATCTGCGTTGTGTGAATGTCGTGGGGGTGGCGAGTTGGGGGGGGGGGGGGGGGGGGGGGGGTTGTTTTAAGACTGTATATTAGGGGTAACTATGGGTAAATGGATAAACGCTACTAAATTCGTTTCTATGCCTTTTGATGAATGACAGAGGGCGATATCGATGTATGTACTACGTATTTATGATAGCCTAGATAATCACGTCTATTCGTCTACCTAATATTTCGTTTAATCGATTTGCAATAATTCAGATAAAAGCTCGGGAATTTCCTCCGGCATCGTTGCCGGAAGGTGCATTTTTTTCCTCGTACGATTTGTTTGCCAATGTCGGTTTCGTCGATTTTCTTTTTTCTTCGATAACGCAAGTTTTCCTCGCCTCGTCGGTAATGAAAGAAACAACGTTATAACGTTTGAAATTCACATGCGAAACGATAAATGATCATTTACCGAATCCTCCCTAGCTGCTCATGCAAATTCGAGTATAAACGTGTCATGAATTACAATACAAAAAATACCATTCGATCGTTGATCAATGCGATTCAAAGATGATCAACGTGTAACTGCGAGAATTGGCGTTGATTACTTTTGACTTGTTCGTGCACACGTTGTTTCCTGCATTATCGGACTGGATTCGCTGATTCTTTATTTTGTTATTTTTTCTTTTCTTCTCGTCTGTTCGAATTTCTAGCCGGGACGATCTTGGACGGTGATGGAAATTCGTCACTCGCACAATCTGTCTCACATCCATTCGCTCTCCGACTCTTTCGCGCTTTCTGATTCTCGCAAAAAAAAAAACACCGCAAGATCGACAATAATAATATTAATAATAATGGATTGCAGGGGGATCGATCGTTGCGTTAGTCGCAGCGGGGCGTAGGAATTCTGGCTTCCCCTCGATTTTTATCGTCTCATCATTAGTAAAGAAATGAATATGTTTAACTACTCACGCTAAAGCTATAACTACGAAGTCGAGCCAATTCCATGCATCTCTAAGATAGGTAAAAGGCTGCAGAATGAAACCCCTCGCCATCACCTTAACGGCGGACTCAAATGTGTAGATGCCCGTAAATATCACTCTGAAACCACAAATAAACCACTCAGCTTTATATTACGAAAATTTGGCGCCGAATTATAAAAATAATAATCCCTTACCGACTATGTCTTTTTTTTATGTCATATATAAATATTCTCTCGCAAATATATCGCTGATTTGCAAGTACACGTTGTGCGTAGCAATTTCTATTAAATCGCTAATATTCAAAATTCGTTTTTTTTTTTCTTGTTCTTGTTTTCGTCAGACAACACACAAAGCTATACACAAGTTTGTCGTCGCTCGCGCGCGAATGGCGCCGATCTCTCGGTGCTATTCGCGGGCGAGCCGGTCGATCGATCATCTAATCTCATCTATGTCATCTAAACAGATTATTGCAAACTTACCAACAGAATATAATTGATCACACAGTGCTACTTATGTACTGTATCATCTATAACACGTAGAATGTTACTTGGAAATATCTATACAGTATATATGGCCGAGATAAACATATAAGTCAAGTCAATCTATGTTTAGGCTCTTGCGGCGCATTATCGTCGGACTTTCATATATATATTTTTTTTTCGCTCTATGGTGCTATGCTTCCGACCTTGCAAAATGCAAAAATTCGGCAAATTTACGTTGAGCCCTCGAATCGTTACGGTTAAAGCGCGTCCTCAGTGTCAAAAAAATCACGAAGAATCATTTCGTTCGCTGCTGATCGGACAAACGTGTAGAATTGATCACCGGATTAGTATAAACGGACAAAAATACGTACTCAGTGGATTCGATGGTGGGCGTGGTGGGCATGATCATGAGTATGCAGTTAACCAAAATAGTGGTGATGATGAACACAGAAAAGAGTTGATGAACCAAAATATAGATCGCCACACGCCGTATCGGATTGAACGGGTCGAGGATCCATAGCGCATCCGTCGCAGAGAATCTGTATATGTCCTTCCCCTTGCTGATGACCACGAACGTCTGAAATTATTTAAAAAAAAAACCCTTCAGTGTCCGAAAACATTCTTCGCTCTGCCGATAACTGAACCAATTCTCAAGTTAACAAATAAAACATGCCAAATAAACAAAATAAAAAATACTCACTGTTTGATTTTGGTAGAAAGTATCAATATCTTCGAGAGGGGTGGAGGCCAGCTCGGGGGGAAATTCGTTGTGCAGTCGGACCGGAATGGGCGCCCCTTGCTCGAACATCGGATCGGGCTGCGGACCCTCGTCCTCGTCTTCGTCGTCATAGCGGGTCTGCGAATCGATCATAGAAAGCGTATTAGACAATCGTTGCCGCCATTCATGGGAAAACAAGAGGGTCGGTGTGGGGGGAGGTCGGGCCAGGCGGGCGCTTCAATGTTAGCGGGGTTGGGCACAATGCCGCTATAATTGTTCTCTTGAACTCGGTACGGGAACATCGGCGCGGTCTACGGGATGACTTTTCAACGTACATATGTACAGACGACGACTCGTGTGGCCCGCTCACGAGTTTATCGGGAGCGACGCGAAACGCTCGAGCGAGAGGCACAAAAGTAAAGTCAGAAAGAGAGAGAGAGAGGCAGATAAATAGAGAGAAAAGGATAGAAACAGAGAAAGAGAAGAGAATGAGAGAGAGGCCACTTGAAAGCAATAACGCGGATGCTTCTGCGTTTATGACCCGGCAGAAACGTTTCGCTCCTCTCTCGCGTCTCGCGCGCGCGCATAATGACACCCCGCAACGGGAGCCGTAGTGCAGGTGATGTTTCCCCGGACTGAAACCAGCGCGACGCGTAGTCGCGATGCGTATCTGACACACATCGTCGGGAATCGCGGGTGAACAGAGAAATAGAGAGGGAGAGATAGAGAAAGCGGAAGAGACGAATAACCGAGCGTTTCAGCGGGAAACTTCCCGTCCCTGAAAACGGAGCCGGTGACGTATTTGTCGAACGGAGAATTTTGATCGTTAACACGCGGTGCTGAAAGAAATTTCGTATTAACATGAGAACAAATAGATAAATAAATTAAACAACCGGTATCCGAGTGTCCAATTGTTGGGTGAATTCCGCGCAAAATTAGCGAAGGTTTTTTTATTGGGGACTGGAAGAAAATCGCAGGCTTAGTATTTTTTAATATAGTAGATGTATAGTAATATATATAGTGATCTATTGGAGGGCACGATGCAGGTGGAATCGGTTCTAGGTTCCATCTAGTGTGTTCTAACTAATCAATTACTCACGACTATACGATATTATATACATTTCTTTTTTTTTAATATAATATCTCTAAATCTAATTGGTGCGAGCCGAGGTAACAGATTCTTTTGCTTTTTTTTATTTGTTAATCAACGGCTTTTCCTGCTGGAGCCATTGTGCGTGCAGACTATATCCTCTATGTAGGATATTCGTGTGTGTGAGTGTGTGTGTGTCATTACGAATAATCTAGGTAACATTTCGTGTGTGTAACAGGTAGAACAGGCGCGTGTGTGTTTTTTTTCGCGACGACATTCGCTGCGGAAACGCATCGCATAGTAAAAATACCGATGCGCCTCTCAGTACTCGCTGCTCGTCGTGAAATATCCAACAGTGAAGCGGCAGTTTACGCAACATTCAGTACTGAGTCTAAAGCTTTTTTTTATTTATTTTTTTGAAGCAAATGCTGCGGCGATTGCTCTCCTCGTAATATTTGTTCGCTACACTCGCGGTGTAAAAAAAGAGTCAGGGCGAGGTTCGTTTCGGAAATCCGAAAAGTAGTGGCTCTTAGCGCAAACGACTCACGAGAGGCAAAATTTTGTCGCGACAATATTGAGAGAAGAGCTCGTAAGAGGCAAAAAGCGCAAGCAGTTGTTTTTTCTTTCACCAGCTGAATGAATGAAAAATAAAATAATAATTTGTACTGCAATCGTGGTGTTTGTGAGTTTGCGTGTTTTGTGTGTGTTTGTGTGTAAAGACGATTTTTCAATTTCGGAAAGTCTCAACTTTCATGTGTGAAGTGTGCTCGACGCTGCAATGTTTCAAATTGGAGAATTTTCATCGGCAGCGATTATTTTTCAAGTTCCACGACAATTTTTTTTCGTCAGTTCGTTTTTCGAGCCTATGACTCATTGCAGCGTCCCGTGTGAGTCAAAACGAAAGTTTTCCATACCGCTAGATGCAGTGAGAAAAAAATAATATAAAACAAAAAGTGTCGAGAAAAATAAGAAGTTCGTATGAACATAGCTGGTATTACTTAGCATGATACAACATCTTACTTCTTTTTTCTTTTTCTTCCGTCCATAACCTCCCTGTAATTGCACAACGAGGAAAGAGTTACACACATACAGATCATACAGAGACAGCGGAGAGAAATTGTTTTTCGGTACGTGAATACACAAATTACGACCGAAATACTGAGGGGTTTGAGGGCAGGGGAAGGGGGGAGTTGGGCTAATATTTTGAGACTAGAGGATCAAAGGGGTTCAGTAGCCTGCAGAGGGATGAGAGAAACAGAGAGAGAGGGTGAGGATGAATGGGGATGGTTGAAATTTGGTAGGATAAAGAGATAAAAAAAAAAGAGGGAAAAACACCGAAGGGCACGAAAAGCTCCTCGGCGGAGCTTCGAGTGGAGGGGAGAGACCGATTCTTTTTTTTTAGGGGATTGGAACGCGGTCGGCGGGAAAGTGTAACAGTGGTAATACAGTAAAGTAGTAGAGGCGAAGGGTCACGTACACGTTAGAGACATCAGGCACAGCATAAATATGACACTGCATTACACAGAGCTCGCGGGATATATACCGTGGATATATATCGCCTCGCGCAGTATTAATATACACAGTAAAAACTTTCTGTCTTTAAGGCTACTCGCTAAGGCTAATATATTCATAATGATAACAATGATAGTATCAATTGAAGAGAAAACAACGAAAAAAAAAAATCGAAAAATAAAAAACGAGAACAATAGTCAAGCAGACAGTCAACACTGGGACAGCAGAGCGAGTAAATGACAGTACGCACTCGAGTGAGAGTAGATTTTTTCTTTCTCGAAAAAAAAAAAAAATAGGAAAAAAAATACAGTAGCGACAGTAGTAGTATCAAGTAGCAGGCTGAGTATCCACACACGACGTTCAAACACGGATAATTTCGCTCGTTACTCATTGGTGTACAAACACAATTATTTTCGCCATCGGGTATAGACTACATATCCAATGGGCTCCGATAAACAAGACGCGCGTAACCACGTGGTACCCTTCGGTCGTTCATGCGTGTTACCGTCGGAATTCTAGAAATTTTTCCGTCGTTAGCCGTGACACCCTTAAACACTAACGTTTCTCCCTTTCGTGTAATTCGACCGGCGAGGAAAATTCCAGGTCACCGCGAGAGACTTATGATTTTTCAACGCGTTAAAAAATCGCCAGTGGCGAATCTAGTCTAATTGCTGGTTCTCATTTTGTCAATTTCTCGCGCGGGTCAACTTGTTCGCGTAAGTTCGCCAACTTTTTCGCAAGCTTCTCGTTTTGTTGTAACTTTTTTTCTTTTCTTTTCTTTTTTCATATATTCATTTCCGCGTAACCGTTGTCGGGTTTCACCTGGAAAAAAAAAGGTAGCCGGATCAATAAATCGAGTTGACGAAAGTGGGCTATTGGCGCAACCTGTAGCGAGAGCTCGACTCGACCACGACACACACGACACACGGTACGTTACCACCGCCGCCGCCGACTCTGCTTATAGGTCATGCTGCTGCAGTGACCTCGCGTTTATATCCCACGAGACTTTTAGCGTGTATACGCGCGCGGCTCTCGGTGGCGGCTCGGAGTCGCCCGTTAGCTGATCCCCGGCGTATTACGCAAACCGATTGTTGAAACAGGTCGCGACAAGGCACCGAGACACCTAATCGCCCTGATCCGTTGGAGAGCCGAAGTTCGCGAATGCTCCGACGGGACGCAAAGCGCCGAACGGGTTGGATGAACAAGAGGACGAGCGACGAGTTTTGTTTTAGGAGTACGGTCAAGGGTCAATCATTACCTCGCCTTGCGCCCTCTTAGCTTCGAGCTCCTTTTGCTTGGCAAGCTCCTCGGCGATACGAGCTTGTATAGCAGCCAGGGATTCCCGCGTGAACGGACGGAACAAGCTTCGTTCTTCTGATATGGAGTCAGAATCTTCGGACATTGTCTAGGCTGCACACGTCGAAGGCACCTTCCTGAAAAATCGGAAAATATGAATTAATTGACTGTGTATTTTCAATGGACTATTAATTAAATGGACGTTGATTCGGCAAATATGATTTCACTCGCAATTGGATTTGCATTCGCGCGACGTTAATTGCCACCCGAAGCTGTCGCGACTTAAGTGCCAAAGTTTCTTTTGGTCGTTGCTCTGAGAAACGAGAAAATAAGCGGTGAAAACTGCAACGACCACTCCGACCATTTGCGGTCCACGGAAGCTTTCAGCAAGTTTCCGCATTCTTCAACGCGACGGCCGCAAACTCGCGCGACGAGAACCGACAAATGACGGATGCCGAATGCCACGAATACTGAGAGTGAATTACACCTGTGCAATATTTATCCGCGATAAACGATTACTTATGCTCTTTGTCGAAATCTCAGCAAAATAAACAAAAATCAGCTTTGCATCAATCATTATCATCATCATTATTATTATTGTTAAGTGAGACATTTCAAGATTATTAACAACGAGCTTAACATTGAGTTGTTTACTCGATCTGGCAGAACAGTTGTTTCGGCAGCCACTCTGCGTGTATAACGCGTTATCAAATAAAGCAATCGTTCTGAATGACATCGTCTATTTCATCAATCACCATCATCAAAATCGTCGACAGGTGATGCTTACCTTACGGTAGGTGCTAACACTTCCTGAAATGACGTCTAGGTGTCTTAGGTGAGGAACGGTAGTTCAATTGCTGATGACGTATGTGTCGAAGCGCTAAGCAAAGGGGTATAGGTACGCCGATATCGATAAGCTGCTTCGGTGGTTGCTGCTCCCTCGGTTTGCCGCTGGAATGCGTTTTGATGGCGGTTGTTGCCGTGGCGGTGGCTTTCGTAGCGTTAATGTACAGAGAAGTTTTGTAGGATCGGACGGATAAATGCAGCTTTTGCACCGCGCTGTTGCTATAGTTGTTGCTGTTGTTGCTGTTGTTGTTGTTGTCGCTGTCGCTGTTGTCACTGCCGTTACTGTTGCTCCTCCGGCTTCTCGCTTTCCCGGCCTGCGTCCTCTTCTGTCTCCCCTTGTCGTTACTAATATTATTGTATATTACGTTATTAATATTATTATTGTTATTGTTGTCCGTGGAACGCCTCGCGTCGCTCTTGCTGTAGTAACTCTTGATGTTATGCTTGGGTCTTCCGAAAAGTCTCTTTGGTGAAATAATCGCGGCGACCAGTAACGAACGCGCTGCGGCAGTGCGTAGTGGTATGTTGGGACCAGTCCAACGTGAACCAAGATTTTTCATGTCCGACCTGCGAGCCATTCGTTCAAATTATCCCACCTCGTCTCACTTGTCTCGACGGCGAATAGCCGGCGAAGCCACGTGGAGCTGAACGACAGATCGAATGCGCGAGCAACAACGTCATCATCGTTTTCTGAAGATTCTACTCACGTATACATGAAGCGGCGAGTGTACTCAATCAGCTATTGGAATTATCATAGTCCGCTCTCTTCGTGTCGATGGCTTTCCTCTTACTATCTGAAACACAGAGACGAGCGAGACTTTCAGAATCCGACTTGGCTTCGAATATGCAAAACATTGACATTTTCTATCTCTCTGATCTTTTTGAGAGAAACTTTCAAGACTCTCGTCGAAAAATACCCGAAGCGTCGATCTCGCCAAGGTCTAATCAAGGAGGCGAACAAAACGATTTCGATAAAATATTTCCGTTCTTCGCTCTTCCTTGCCCCCCCTCTCCTAGCCTCCCTCCCACCCCGAGGGAGCATCGGATTAGATGTAAAGTCCGTGGGATTCCCCGCGGGGCATAGCGTGCAAGGCCAAGTGGATCCGTCGAGGCGTTTGCCAATCGATGTCCTACATGCACCGCCGAGAGACCGAGAGAGCCGGAGCTCGAGAATTTCCGCGTGTCTACTCATTTTTCAATGGAAAACCCCAACGAAAGACACGGAGGGAAACGCGTGGCCGGGGACGAAAAGAGAAAAAATGTCCATGCTCCTCGGGTTATTGAAGTTCGTCGGAGCAGCGAGACGAGCGCAAGAGTAAAAGGATGAAAGAGCGAGTGCGCCAAAGTTGGCAAAAGTTGCCGTTGCTGCTGCTGCTGTTGCTGCGGCTGCTGCTGTTGTTGCGGCTGTTCATCTCTCCAGCGCCGCATTAGCCGGTGTATAACGCTAACGATATTCATGTATTCCCAACTATCCGACGGCGCTCCCGGCACTTGAGCCGCGTGATGCAGCTGAGACAGCCATGGAAAATGCTTGTCTCTGAATGCTAATAACGGCACGTGACTTGTTACTCCGGGCTAAGATAACAGCGCGAGGCTTGACACATTATTAAAGCCGTCGACGCAGAACAGTGACGGAAACGCACAGAGAGACGGTAAATCCATCCTCGGGGTTGGCGCTGTCGTTCCAACGTCGCGTCCAATCGCAGTGCGTAGCAGTATTTTGGGACCAATCCAACGCGAACCAGGATTAAGGATGGAACGCGTCTGGGAGTAGCATTACAATCATCAACCTGAAATTCCGATCCATCGAAACGCATCTGAATCCACCTTCGTCGATGCTCAATCAAAAGAGACGAGAGAGTTTATTCTACTATCGACTATCCATGACTCCCTGATAACACCGAATGGAAAGTCATGTGTATAGGTCTCATAGGATTCTAAAAGTTAGCTTTATAATAGGCAGTCTAACTTTTACAGGCGCAATGCTAATCATCCAATATCGAATCCTTTCTCTTTTGACATCATATAGGCGTGAAAATGAAAATCCAGGACGTGGACTTCAATGTACTAAATGCTCACAAATGAACCCTTCGGTGTTATCTGCAACTACCAAACACCTCTCAGCACAACAAAATTACCGACTTCACGACGACCTCGATTCAGTCGCTTCATCGCAAGGCCCTTTTGTCCTTGATCATTCGCGCGCTTGCGCGACGAAAATCCGTCAGCAAACGTTCGTCTCGTCGCTCTGTTGATGGAAAAGCAGCATAGCGACGCTTCGCTGAGCTCGTCTCTGTATTCATGTCTTTCGGGGCGAAGCATACGGAGAGATCTTTCGCCGTCGGGTCGGAGCGAGAGAGCGCGCAAAAATAGGGCGTAAAATTGGGTCGCGTCTTCGGTTCACCGAGCGGTCGGCGCTCGTTGCCAAGCCCTACGAGATTGGAAGCATCTGTCCGGCGTGTATACGGAACGACTGTATGAATCAATCCGAATTACATGCTTCGCGGTGTCTCCGTGACTCTCCGTCCTTCCGCTTTCCCTCTCTCTCCATTTCGAGAGCAGCTGTTTTGTCTATACACATAGGACACTTCTGCCACATGCACCGCTAATACGGGCTATAGACCTATCAATGAGAAAGTAGATACAGCCACGTGTGACACAGACAGAAAGACAGACACATACAGACAGAAACATAGAGAGACATAAAGACAGACACACACTCACAACCCACGCAGACGACCATAGCACAGCTCGCGTGGATCCGGAGCTTCGGGGCACTCCGCACCCCTGGGAGATTTCCGGACGCCGGATATCGCCTATCAATGGGGGACAGCATAGCGGCGGTAGATATACACAGACCGGTCCTCTCCTGTTTCGGACTAATTCGGACGCGGGTTCGAACCGCTTTGCACAGTTACCCGAACCCGGGCTACGCCCCACTTACAACCCGGTCTCCTCTCACTTTTCCCTACAACTCCGGCGGGGGCCAACGAGCCGAAGACCCGCTGCTCTCTAAGCCCTCTTCCCCGACGCGAAAGTTAGTCGCTCGCGAGCCTCGAGTTTGACGACAAAGACTGTCGGGCAGAGTTTAATCGAGTTAGCGCATCTGAGACGACGACGAGAGAGATGCGCGCGCCGATGTGTAATCGGATTTTCGGGTAATTGACGAAATTTTCCAAACGTTCGGGCACATTATCGGCTGGAAATTGGCTGAGGATGACGATCAGGCGCATTGCGAGTCGACAGCAGACGCATTATGGCATTTTGACTTGATAAACGCGGACTAATCGGTAAAATTTGGGACTCATCGTCGATTGCCCGCGTTATCAGTATCAAAGGGTCTGGAAAACGTTTGGAAACAATTTTCCAAACATTCAGGCATATTATCGGCTGGAAATTGGCCGAGGACGACGATCAGGCGCACTGCGAGTCGACAGCAGACGCATCATGGCATTTTGACTTGATAAACGCGGACTAATCGGTAAAATTCGAAGCTCATCGTCGATTCGCGTCCAGCTCGGGGTATCAATATCAAAGGGGCTGGTATCTGTGCCAGAGATGTGTCGCGGTCAGGCGGCTGAAGGATCGTCGTCGCGTTCGGACCGCGCGGCAGTTCACCCGCACTCATCGCTAATGTACACGCTCGAACGCGTATGTACAGGTCCACATAGGTGCGAGTATAACTGTATGTACAAATATATATGTGCGGGAGGGAGGAATCGTACGTATGCATACGCGGGTGCATATATATATATACAGGCGGCGACACCGAGAGCTGTCGCGCCGTTTGTAACATATCGATCGAGCGGTAGTTCGGTGCTACTGTACCGTCCGGGCCGTGCCCACTGCCGTTCAGGAGACTCCGTGTCCTCCCCCTCCCCCCTCCCCCCCCCACGCATATATTTGGCGCCCCGCCTGACCGTGCTACTGGCCCCGCTGCTCCTGGCACGGATTCCATCGTGGCTAGAGAAGGCGAGGAGGGAGGAGGGAAGCTCTCAACAACGCTGGACTGCACTGGCCAAAACTGCAAGTGCACGCGGACTCCACTGTGATCGGTGTGAACCAGGAAAAAAACTGTGGCACGCGAGATCCTCGCGGAGAAAGATTAAATTCGGGATATCCGGATCAATACGGTCGCGAGACAGGAGTCGTCCGAAAAGTGAGGTTAGGGGGGGAGGAGGGGGTCAAGCGGGAAGAGGACTTGTAATTGCACGGATTTAAATAGGCGAATGAATATGTAATTTCGTTGTGAGCCGCATTCGCCACACGTCGACGCTGAATCACCCAGTACATTATCTCGCACTCCGTCTTTCTCTCTCTCTCTCTCTCTTTCTCTCAAATAGAGAATATTTGTGTGCTCGTGCTACATGCCACAGAAGCAGCGAAAGAGGCGAGGTGAGGGGCGGGGGGGGTGTCGTGATTGCACCGGCGCTGCGGGACCGAGAGACTGGAGAGCGAGCGAGAAAGACATTCGGTAGTACGCCAGTAGTGCATATTTAATATGTTCCGACAGTCGAGCGTGCCGCAGTCTCCCTGCCGTTACCACTGAAGCCGAGAGGCGCAGGACGGGGAAAAGCCTCGGGATTAATGTCTCGCGATGTTTGGATTGGAAAACGACGAAGCTCTCACGATCCCCACGATTCGGGGCCCTTTTTTTCTCCGCTCAAAAGAGGCTAAAAGTGTTGTCTTTTTTTTTCAGTGCAAAACGAGAAGCTTTATTTTTTTATTATCCGGAGGGAGTTGTTTATTTTTTTTTACGCTCGTATTCGCGTTTCTCTCTTTCTCGCCTCGAAAACGACGTTCACGTGCCGCATTGCGTGTGCGGACCTCTGTGCCACATGCACGCGGACCACGTAGTACGACAGACGGACGAGGGCGCGCGCGCGTTGCATTAAATTGCAGCGACCACGCGAACCGCGCGGAGAAACGACGAGGGCGGTGAGAGAGAAAGAGAGAGGTAGGGTAAAACATTCGAATACGGAATATGTGTAATTAAGCGGGCGAGCCAGTGTAAAAAAAAAAAACGTGTACAACGCGTGCGCGCGAGTGGACGAAAAAGAAAATTGAAACGAACGGCTCGTTCCGGAATTATCGCTAAGCCGCCTTTTAGCTCCTCTAGAGCGAAACATTTTTCACTAATTCCGGCGATACCGGAGAACGCGCGCTGCATTTTGTTGAGAAAGAAATATTCGCACGGAATAATTACTTTGGAAATATGTAGCGTTCACAATATTTTTTTTAGACCAAAAAATTCGACACTTTTTGGGGTATGGAATAAAATCGGTATCGAATATTGTACTCGTTTCGCTGTATTTGTATGTCCCTGGAAGGAAGTATCGCAAAAATTGTAGAGCGACATCCATTTCTCTCGGTGCATTCGCATAAATACAGTGCACAGTGGTGGCGGCGCGCGCGTGTGTATTACGGCGGTCTCGAAGAATTTCAGCCGAGAGCCGTGTAAAACTTGCTCGTGGAGGAGAAAAAAAAATCAATACTCGGTGCTCGTGTGCAAGAGTTTTCCTCTCTCGGTCACTTCATTTTATTTTTTATTTTTCTTTTGTTGCCACGTGTCTCTATCCTTCTCTCGAGAATCGGAGGAAACTTGTCAGATCCGACGAAATTTCTTCGCGAGAAGCGGACGGAGAGTATCGAGACGTTATTGTCGCTGTGGAAACAGACATTGAATACAGTGGATCGCCGCTTAGCTGCGAAATGTTCTATAAATCGAGAAACCACATTTGTCGGCAGAGATGTTTTTTTTATGTCGCCGAAGCTGCTGCGCGACTCGAGAGGGAGACGACGTTTTAGCGCGCAGCTTCCGCCCCGGAAGCCGAAGGTGTTTCCACAATTTTCATCGCCCATGCGCGTCGCGTCCGGCGGAGCGATTTCCGAGGATGCAAGGAGAGCGGGACCGAGAGTTAAGGAGAGCCGTTTCGACCTTAAGCCTGCATCGCCCGGATAGGACACGCCGCGGGGGAGAAACGCCGCTCTTCCGCCGACTATTTGGGTCGCTCCGGCGACAGCTCGGATTCGAGCAGGCGAGAGTGACGATGCGAATCTCTCAAAGCGGGATATTTGTGTATTTATGAGAAAATAATAATAACAATAATTTGGCAACAGAAGAAAAGCTTGATAGAGCTTCAAGCTAATGAGAAGTTATATTTATTTAACAAATTTGTATCGACGGATCGGGTGGATAAATGGAGGGAAAAAATTGGCGCCCGAAAATTTCCTGTATTAAAATGTTCGTGAGCAACCATTGTTGTCGATTTATAGAGCCTCCGATTGGTCGTTGGGAAACTGACAGTTCGTTGTTTTACATATACCGCGAAATTCGGCAGTTTGTCAGAAAAAAACTCGATTTTTGCGTTTTTGTCCTCGAAATTTCGATTTTTCGGCCCAACACCCATGATTTTTGGAATCAGCGGGAAATTTGCCATCGGATAGGGCTTTCAGAATTTACAAAATCAAAAATTTTTTTTTTGTCTTTTTTTCGAAAAAAACGCAAGGGGTACCCCTTCTAAAAATTTGCGATTTTTAAGGGTCAAATTTAAAATTCAATGAAAAATTGAAAAATTGAGATATCGCGTTTCGCCTTGCGGCATTCTCTTCGCCAAAGAGTTTTCTTTCGAATGCAAAAAGAAAATCCCGATTATATGGATCCAACGAAAAATGACACCGATTTAAGTGAAGTGCCAAAATTCGAAAAAAGTGAAAATCCATTTTTCGCGTTTTTCTCCTCGATTTTTTAATTTTTCGGGCAAACACCCGTGAGTTTTGAAATTAGCAGGAAATTTGCCATCGGATAGGGTTTTTAAACTTTAACAAATCGAACATTTTTTGTCGCCGCGAAAAACGCAGGGAAAAAAATTAATTTTCGCGTTTGTGCGTTTTTAGCACCCTTCTACGCGTAAGGTCGATTCCCATTAGGGCTAATGGCACACGCTTCACGAAAACCTGTCCCTCGTCGCCGGTTGTCGCTGATTTAACGCCGAACAAACAAAACCAGAAGGTTTGGATGAATAAATATGAGCATGGTTATTGTAGTCGAGGGGTGCGCGGACATAAAAATAAATTTCGACATCCACAGTTTGATCAGAAAGTGGTGCGTTTCCGTACTCCCTCCCTCCCCGGTGGCAAATCAGATGCGCGCGGTGTGTACGCGTCGGAACTCGAACGCCACCGGCGCCGTCAGCGGCCAGAATAGCGGGTGGCATACACGGGAGGTCTACATTCAAGTCGAGCGTCGGGGCAATCGATCGTCTTAGCGCAGCATAAACGCAGCGACGTGAAAGCGGCACTGGATGGTGGAGCGAGTGGAAAAGGAGGGAGGGGTCAGGCGGGAAGAGGGTAACGAAGTTGGGTCGGGAAACTAGAGGCGCGTCGAGGGTTCGAGGCGTGCGATTTTCATACATCAGCGCGAGGAACAAGACCGAGAAGTGACCCCCGCGCGCGCGTGCAGTAGGGCAGGAATAGTATTCGCGACCTTCAACCCTCGTTCGTTGTCGCCTCGGCGAGAATCGAGGGCACGAAGATCGCCGCGCGAATGCAAGTCGCGATGTGAGCATACAGTGGAGCCTCGATTGCCGGCGACAATGCAAACGAATCGCAGTGGCGGAATCGAGGGTAATCGAACTCGCTGCTTCGGTCGGAAATTTGATAAGAGATAACCTCGTCGCTGCTTCCGTAACAGGGCCCGGAGGACGAAAAACGAATAAAAGCGGAAGCTCGAGGTGAGAAAGCACCGAGATACCATGTGTACATATATTTTTGTTCGCCCGGAAGGGGAATGAGCGTAACGCACGAGGTCCGTGGATCACGCGATCGCCATCGGCTGCTTCGCGCGACTCGGCCGAGCTTGCAGGTCGGTCCGTGTGGACTGACAACGGGTCGCCCGTGAGTCCAGCATATACTGAAAAAAATCAGTAGTTGCGGCTACCAATCATTGGTAAGATCTACCAAAATATTGTTTGCAGTTACTAAAATATTGGTAGCTTTGACCAACGATTGGTAATCACAACTATTAATTTTTCTCAGTGTAATCGGGCTGTGTGCAGGACATGGAGAGAAAAATATGGGAAAAATCACTATACTCGTGTGGCAATTGAGAAACGTTTCAAAATTTTCGGCAATTTTTCCAATACTTGTATACAATAAATTTTCTATCGCATATTCCTACAAGTATGGAAAAAATCGCCAGAATTCCGGTTTGTTTCTAAATTGCCAAATGAGTATAGAGATTATTCCCATATTTTTCTCTGCGTGCAGCAGAGCTCTGGGCCAAAAGCTCGAGCTTCGCCGAGAGACCCCTTCGCAATCCGTCCGCTACGTTGTTCCGAGGAAGAATTCGAAAAATGACGCGATACGCGGCGGGAGTAGAGCGAGGAACGATGAAAGCGTGGCACGAAAAAAGTTTTCTAACCTGCTTCGACTGCGGCGGTGCCGCAGCCATCTTGGAGGCGAGATGGTGGGGGAGGGGTAGAGGGGGGAGAGCGTCGTGGCGCCACAGGCGGCCAACCCCCAATCCTGGGTTATCATCGCGTGGGGGCTGCCGCCGCCGCCGCCGCCGCCGCCGCCGCCGCCGCCGCCGCCGCCGCAGGGCTGCTATGCTGGTGCGGGCGAAAGGGGAGCGTATAAAGTGCGAGAGAGAGAGAGATAGAAAACCGGTGCGGCGGCGGAGGCAGCGACGGCGAGAATGTCGACGCTTGCGTGACGTCACGAATCAGGCCGCGGACGTTGCGGAAAAATGTTGTCATGGCGACGCGCATGGGGCAGCCAAACCGAGAGAAGGAACTCGAGGCGCTCTGGGTGAATGATGCGCGACCAGCGACGCACAGCGTCCGGGTACAACAGACAAGAGAGGAGCTGGGGAGAGAGAGAGAGAGAGAGAGAGAGAGAAAAAACGCGACGGAGAGAGCCAGACTCGATCACCAAGAATGGGCCAAGCATGAAAAGGGAGAATGGAAACGGGGGCAAGAGGGGAGAGCTCGGCAAAGCCGCTTACCCCTCTCGACACTGCCGACCGACCGAGTTCTTCGGGCAAAGGCTCTTTCCGCGGATTTCACTCCACTTGAGCAGATAACTGCAAGCGCTCTGGCCTTCTTCTCTTTCACCTTCGAACGATATAAGTAGCGTGTAAAGAAAAGTCGTCGTTTGACTCTCTTTTCCGTTTTTTTTTTTTTTTTCTCTTTTTTTTATTTCGTCGCGATTTCAGTCCAGCCGCACGACCTTGGACAAAGGTCCCTTCGAAGGAGACTGACTATTTTTAATTTTCGCGTAAACTGATTTTTGATTTTTTGTTTGGTGAACGAAGTGTCTACGCTCTCGTCAAATCGATTTAGGGCTAGATCCGTTCGGTGCCAATCGTGTGAGATCGCTGACCTTGAAGTAGGATTCTCGAGCGACCTTAGGATCTGGGATCAGATCTACGGCCGAATAGTTTAATCCTTCTTCGCGCAGACGCGGCGATTCCATTGGCCGTTCATCCGTTACCGCGAGGAAGAGCAAAATCAATTGAAATAATCCGACTAAAAGGATCGGACATCGACAGCGGAAGCCGCTTGGCACATTCTTTCCACGGTAACGGTTCGCTTCAGCGAGAATGACGCGTATCTCGACGTCGGCCTCTATCCACCTGTGGACTCGAGATCTCCGGCGCGATTTCTCGGCCGAGTCATTTCCAAACGGCGGATCCTCGGCGACAAATTCGCGACGGTTTTCCGCGGAACTCTCATTTCCTCCTCGGTATTTCTTCCTTACCGACGGATAATTACCAACGCGAATCGAAGAAAGATTCCTCGGTGTTATTGCCGGGGTGATCGAGGAGCGACGGAGAGCAGATAGGCGGACGCGAGAGGCGGAAACTTATCGATTCGGCGTCGTCGTGCGTCGGCCTTCGTCGCGACGGCGAACACCAGCCCCGCGGAACGTTATTTCGACGCAATGTCAATAATAAATGCGCGGCTCTCCGAACTCTGCTCTCCGGTTATCGTGGCTAAAGGGACGTCACCGCCGGAGTGTCTTCTTATAGACCATCCGCTGGGTAGTTCCACTCGTTCTTTGCGTTGCCTCGCAAACGCTAATCAACCCTATTGATATAACGTGCCATAATTTTTCGACAGTCAAATTAAACCGCGCGAGCAACGTAACGACAACCTGCTGATAAGTATCTTAGATAAGACGAATATCTAACGAAGACACAAACTGGAATATCGGGCAGACAACTTTGAACCAATATTTTGCTTTTGCATTATGTTGAAGTTTGCATCGTTGGAAAGCAACGAAAAAAAAAAAATAAAATTATTCTAATGAACTTTTTAGAATCGATAGAATAATTTTTTTTTCGTTGTCTTCCAACGATGCAAAATTCAACACCATGCTCACTTCTTTGTTTTCCCAAGACAAGAAAAATAAAGTCTCTCGAATAAAGCACTTTGCCGTATTGTTGATGATATCGACGTCACCGCATGTATGGTGTGAAAATCGATGCCCCGCGCGCGACGCAGAGCCATATCAGCCGCCGAGCCACCGAGCGCGGTGTGGCTCGACGCGGGTGTACAGGCAGCGCGTCGAACGACCCGACTACTACGGCTAATTGTATTACCGGGGAATATGAAAAACGACGACGCGAAAGGAATTTAAAGAGCGAGTTGTAAAGTCAACTTTTCCCAGCAGAGTCCAGGGGGAAAGGTCGACGCGGCTTGCTCGGAGTTTGCCTTCCTCCGGGTGCCATTTGTAGAGGTCTCCGGGCAAAAGGAGAAGCGTAACGAGGATCAAGTACCTGACGGAATGTGTAAATGAGACCGGAAACGTGACACGTCGGGTCTCCGCACACGCCGCAGCGGACGACAGGCGTTTGCGGACGCGAAGGAAGCGAAGAGAAAGAACGATCACTCGACGGGTGACATAATGAAACTCAGTGTGTGTGCTGAACACCAGATAAGACATCATCAATCTTCGCCCGCGATGCGGGTACGGCCTTCTGACCTCAGGAACACTTTTTGAATTACCACCTGCGACGAGTCGGTGAAATCTCATTGAAAATTCATATCCGAGCGCGGGACCGCTTGAGTCGTGGAAACTGCAGTCGTCGAGAGGATCGAATTTTCCCGACTAAAAATAGAACAACGGGTTGGAGGATAGATTCTTGCTCTTCCTTCTCTCGTGTTTTCACGTGGATGAACTCTCGGCCGAGGATTTTCTCGGTGGATGATAGAATACACGTGTTCTTTTTTTTTCTAATCTGACACCAGGACAGAGGTTGACAGGTAAGTCTCACCGGGAGCAAGTCACTCGCAGTGTGAGGAAAAGACAAACGCACGAGTGACACGAGTGTCTCGGTGTCTCTCAGAGGGCTCCGTGATGCTTTTACCACCGGTGAGTAAATATGCCGGAGAGTTGTGAACACGCCTTCTGCCAGAAAAGTTAGCCAACTCGGTTAAGTCGAGGCGCGCGGGCGCGCGACGCGAGCGGCATCAGCGCGTCGAGTGAACGAGGCAATAAACTTCGGCCTCGCTCAAGGAGAATCCATTGAATCCTCGTGTGTTGGAAGTTGAACGAGAATCTGCAGGGCGGATAACGCCGCGACGAGCGACGGAATCTTCGAGAGGCATCCGGAGGCTCGAGCCTGCATCTATTTTGCAACTTTGCTGTCGTTTTGGCGCGTCGGATAGGATTAAAATCAAGCTGAACGATGTTTCAGTTGATACGAAGAATAAATTCAACTGGAACAGATGCTATCTTCGATGGCAACGTTCAACGGCTCAATCTACTGAAATATAGAAACCAGTCGATTAGGACTGGAATAAAAGATGGGACGAGTAATAAAAACGGGTTAAGGTCATACGGGGACGATGGTATTGCGAGGTTCGAGTGAAAGAGGCTCGAGTCGACACAGTTTGTATAGACGTAGGGGAAGAAATTGATCAAATGTGATGGAAATGATGTTACGCGGAAAAAAAAGGGATCTGTTCATTCACCATAGCCCTGCCATTCACTGGGTACGTTCAGCTCGCTCTCCGATAAGTGCCTAAACCCCCACGTGTAACGGAAGGGAAGGAATGGACCCGAGTTTACCACTGTCGAGTCCTTGTTTCAACTCCCAAGTCCAATTCCACGGTATCCCGACTCATATCCTTGAGAGCCCTGCAACCAACCATCGACGTCGTGGCTTTCACCCTCGGATGTCAATGATTCATGGCGACGTGATGGAGGAAAATATTCCTCACGTCCAATCCTACGAATGTAAATTTTTATCCAGGTACGCATGTTGAGGTAAGTGAATATTCAATGAATTCAATAAAATAAGGCGTGTTCCCATGGCAAATTAATTTTATGGAGCCTCGAGAAATGGGTTTAACGATACGTTTATTGCCAATTCACCGTTTTCTTTCTTCGTTCTTTTTTTTAGCTTGTGTATGAGTTCTTCCTGACAAGCATATCAGCAGGTTGGCCAGTGTTTGAGTTTGCAGTAGTACAGGAAACAAGATAGTGTGTGGAATCGAGCTGCTGCTGCTGCTTCTGCTGCTGCTGCTGCTGCCAAAGTGACGCATTAAAACATAGTTCTAATACCGCAGTGTCCGTAGTTCCTGGCGCGTCGGGGAATGGATATCTATTTACCGTGTCCCGAGCGAGCGGACAGAGCATAGAATGCATCGAAGCGGCACGTATTACAGTGGCGGGCGCTCGATCAATCGAAAACTCGGACATAATCGCCGGGAAGTTCGTCTAGATCGAACAGGAAGGAGCGATATTACATTTTCTGGTACGTCCACAAAATGTCAAACTATTTCCACATTCTCAACTAATCGGACGGTAGAATAACCAATCCGGAAAAGAACAACGAGCGAACGCCGTACAATGTCAATTTTCGGATTGTGAAGAATCCGTGGAATAGTCCGAAAAGTTGACAACTATTTCATCGACGTTAGCCATGGGATTGAAAAGCTACGTGCGAAATTTTATAATTAAGTTTCCATCAATGAATGGCGCCTCTCAATGCGAAGCCACCGAGGTAGGTGACGAAGCTTAAGCCGCGAACTGCGAATCGATCAATCGAACGGGCTCTCTCGCGTGCCACGTACGTCAGTTCCGCGTTCGTTAGCTCCCGATTTGAAAGATTCCCAATAAGCTATTTCTGCGGATAAAAAAAGGCCCGAGGCGTATTGATTAACACCGCGAGGGAAGCGTGTTCAATTTTGTCGTGATACTCGTCGGAGTCGCATTGATAAAACTCACTGTACTATGAGCTATACTCGAGCCTCGCTATATAGCCGCGAATGTCCCGGTATAGACGGTGTACATAAAGCGAAAATGGTGCTTATAGGGGCTCCACTGATGATGGCGCGCTTTCGACGAACCGGAAATCTGGCAGTCGAGCGTGCTTCGCAATCGAGGCCAGCGGGATCACGAAAAAAAAAAAACAACACCAACGAAACTCGCTGTATCAACACAAAAGAATTTCGAGCTATGCATCGTATAACAAAAAAGTATATCTTTTACCATTTCGCTTTGTGGCATTGTCTCAAAGAATCTTGCATTTTATCGTGGTTCGAGAGCTTTCGCCAGGAATGAGTACAGCAGAGTAGGAGCCTGAGGCACATTACTTTATGCCCATGACCCATCCACAAATTGTTTAACTTTTAGAACATAATTATCGGTTTAATTTAACAGGCTGTTGAGTCTCCTTTTTAATTAACCAATTATGACCAGCTTTTTCCTTCCTAAAATCGCCCTCGGTTCGTCGGCTTTGGGGTGACTTTCGTCGAGAAATAAAGGGCCCTTCCTAGCGAGGGGCTTACGAGCAATATGTATGAGTAGACTATAAACAATACACTAATCACTATTAGCCGCATCAACTATTTATAAGCACAGTGCACGAACGCCATTAAGGGCGGCGAATCCCCCGGTTAGTTGGCGAGGAAGATGGACTGCGAATGTCAAGCTGCTTTATGTCTCATTGTGCCTCATATTCTCCCCTACACGGCCTACTAAACTCTTCCCTATAGCGAAGGGACGGCACTTTCCGAAGGGAAAGTACGTCACAGAGCACACAAAGTACAGTATCAAGAACTAACTACTACCGCTTGTATTAACTGTTTGCAAATGGATAGTCAGGTACCCTGGCACATAATCCACAATGGAAAAAAAGTAATAAAGCAAAAAAGTCCCCACGATATTAAACAATAAAGCGAGCATATATGAAAAAAATGAAGAGAGATGAAAAAAACGGTGGGTAATAAAAATAGCAAGCAGGCGGGATTCTCGCAGGGAAAAGAATCGCTAAATGCACCCGAACTGCAGAAAACCCGACTTGACTACATCACAAATCCGAGCATTGCAAATCCGAGGCTATTGCCGATTAACCGAAACGTTATCTCTCCGCTGCATAAACTATGCAGAATCCTTGTCGAGCACGTGCTCAATATTTTATATGAACCGTGGCTTTAAAAAAAAACGTGTACACAGCAGAGCGTCTCGTATAGCTCCAGCGAAGCGAGGCTCGGGAGTTTCCACGCTGCAGCGTGGATACAGACGGAGAGGAAAATTAGGCCG
The DNA here is from genome assembly GCA_964034905.1 of Itoplectis maculator. Lineage (NCBI taxonomy): Eukaryota > Metazoa > Arthropoda > Insecta > Hymenoptera > Ichneumonidae > Itoplectis > Itoplectis maculator. The sequence continues at coordinate 10,909,459 of OZ035857.1, forward strand.
TGCCGCTGGTAAATGAGAGGGCGATCTCCGAGATGACGGGGAAGAAGATGGAGCATTCGGGAAGGGACGTAGAAGAGAGACGAGGAGTCGTCGTCGCCGCAAAGAATTTTAAATCGCGCTACTGGGGTCGCCGGGGGCTGCTGCTGGGGTAACGCGCGACCGAGAACAGGACGAGAGAGAGAGAGAGAAGTCGAGAGGTACCTATAGCTATTGCCTGGGGGCTGCGCAACGGTGCGGTGCGCTACTGCCGTAGCCGCTGCTGCTACACAGCTGATGGTCGGTGCTCCGGTAAAAACCCGCCTCTGGTTCGCTCCTACGCTTTTCCCTCCCGCATACGCGAATATCGCGTTACTCTATCCCACATATTTGTCCGGCAGACTCGCCGCCATGCTATATCTATATCAAAACGTCCTATAGACGAGGCACGTATATATATCCGTACGCGGAACGTGCAGTGTCTATAAAAAAGAAAATCGCGGAGCGCCTAACTGGAAATACGAATCGCGAAAGGCGACGAGCGGACGTGGCTTTAGCTCGTCTTCCCCCCTTCCCCCGACCTATCTCATAACCCTTTGGTGGAAAACGCCAACTGTGAATTTCGCTTCTCCTTCATTGACACCACTCGCGATTCGTCGCAAACGCGAATATTATTCACAATAATTTATTTTCAGATAGCGTAATAAAAATAGTAAAAAATCCTCATCTTCTATTTGTACAAAGTTACTTTTTTCCATTGTTTTTTTTTTTTCTCGCTGATAAACCCGTTTTTAATCGCGCTGATAGCGTGGAAAAAGGGGCCTATAATCGGGAATAAATAAGGCGCCAAGTCGCGTGGACACGTGCCGAGAGAATTTTTTCGATTCGGCGTCGCGATAGAGCGGGCGAGCAGCAGTGCACGAGGGTCGCTCGGCCACAGCGCAGCGGCGCGGCCGCGCCGTGTACTGCTGTATAACGCTCCCGGCGCGGGGCGGAGAGCGTGTCCTCGAGTAAGTAGCGCACGAGAGTAGGCCAAGCCAAGCCAACGCCACACAGTCTGGGGGCATAGAGGGTGGCGCGAGCAAAGAGCGAGAGAGATAGAAGGTAGAGGGAGCGAGAGAGAGAGTGAGAAAGCTGCTCCCCGATGTGTGTATGTCGCGCGCGCGTCCGCCCAGACTCTACAGTGATACGCTCGTTGGGCGCTGCGCGAACATTCGGTCTTCGGTGTCCACACACGACCGGGCGTTACACACCCCGGCCGCGCGCACTCTTTGCCCGTACAAAACCCTACCCGCAATTTGCCTCCGTGTACATAGCTCCGTCTTTATCACCTACCCCCGTGGCTCTACTACAAAGCGCGATACATAATAACGCAGTCCAGCCGTACACGAGCGATATATATACACCACGGTACACGTGATGTTTCCAGTCGATTGCGAATTCATTTTACTGCCTCGTTTCCTTCTGTTTCCTACTTGTTTCCCTTTTTTCGTTTAGCCCACCCCCCCCCCCCCCCTCCCACTCTCTTCGCAGCCGCCGGATGAAATACATATTGTATGTGAAAATATATTTTCACGTGTAGAGCGTACATTTTTGTGCGTACATTTTTTTTTTCGTACACGTAAGAGTGTAACGAATCCGATATTGTCTAGTAGCTAGGATATCTGGCTACATGTAAGTAAGCTGAAAACTCAAAAATACATATTTGTTTATTTGTAACATACTCCTTTGATAATTCTTGATAAATCATCTCAAACAATTCGTTAGACATGTTAAAAAAAAGCATCGAGACAAAAGATGTAGATTTCGATACGTCCAACAAACGTGTACCGACTTCTTTTCGTGCGGGCGCCCGCAATCGACAGATCCGTCTAGATATCGACGAATTATTTAATCACTCTATCGGTCCACGAGCGTACGCAAGAGAAGGCGAGAACAATACAATTTAATTACCGAGATAATGACGACTGTCGGGGACTTTGTAATCGTATCGTATGGCATTTTGTGCCTCTGTATTCATGTACGGCCAAACATAAATAACGATTTGACCTAGTTACTCGCTATATCCGCATGGCTCCGCTCGTCATGCCCGCGCTACCGCCGCATGGGGGTGCACACCCCAGCTATACCACCACCACCACCACCGCCACTAACACCAACACCCGCATTATCATTTACTACTTCCCTCAATCCCTACCCGCTACAATGCTATTTTCCTACTGCTACAGTTATTGGCATCAGGTGTCCCAAGCGCTACGGCTTCTACGGCGAGAATAAAAAAAGGGTTCCCTCGGTCTACTGACCCCTTATGGGTCATTATACCGTCGAGAAATTCGATAGACCGACCGTGGAGCGCGTGGCGCGGCGAAGGCGTCATCAATCATCGCGTGATTTATGAGGATTGACAACAACAAAACAACAACAAAAACAAGTGACGAAGCACGATAGTTCTTACGAAAAAAAACACCCCTCACATACTCACAAGTTAATTGATTATTATCCATCTTAGTCAATCAATTTATCAAACAAGACCAAGTTGGAGTGCAATTTTTTTCGAGAAAAACCAAAGTTTTTGAGCTAGAATTCCGATCAATCAGTCTCAGTCTCCACACATTGGACTCGTCCGCGACGTCTAAAAATATCCCCGAGATAAAAACGCTCTCTCTCCGAATTCCACAAACCGTGCGCTCTATTCCTCAAAAACAATTTACCAAAATCCACCCTCTGCTTATTCTGCCGACACTTCCGTGATTACTAAGAACACAACGAAAAATGACGCGTGCTTTCGTCGCGACGAAAAAAAATGTTACCATAGCCCACAAACTACCGAATAAAAAAAACAAAGGAAAAAAGAGAGTAAATTTCAAGGCTCCCGGCTCGTCGCGACATATCGCCCGGAGTCTCGTGCTTATCGCCCGGGACACGGCAGCAGGCTAACCCTTCGGTTCACCCCGCGCGATGACCAATTAATTAGCGAGAACCGGGGAAAAACGCAATTTTTTTCTCTCCTCTCTTCTTCCTTCTTCCTCCTCCTCGCCCTTCCCTTCACCTCCCTCGTTGCTGCGCGCGAGACTGAACACCTTCCTCTCCCCGCCCTACACTAGGCCGTGACACTTGCCCTTTTGTCGCGTTCTCTTCCACGCCGCTCGGCGCCCGGCTCTCTCGCGCTCTTTCCGCCCGTGTGTTGTGCCCGCCTCGCACGAACAGCTGGGCTTCTCTCGCTGTATGCGAGAGAGAAAAGCTTGTGTTTCAGCCCCAGCACTCGAGGGGTGTTTGTGTGTCGAGATTGAGCGCCTCTCGCGCCTCAGACCCGCGAGCACGACGTCGTCGTCACCGTCGTCGTTGCCGCCCCGTCGTACCATGAGATATAATAATAGGTGCATTGAGCCAGCGATGGACCGTGCGAGCAAGCTCAGCACAGGCCTTACGCGCGCCTAGAAGTAAGTATGGGTAGCAGCAGCCCATCTACACGATGAGGAGCCACCACGACACACACACACGTTGCTCGTCGATGGTCGAGAACTCGTGGCCGTACAATGGCACCGCGCTAGCCTATTTGTTGTCGAGTTCAACGTCGAGAGAAATATACGAGCGTGAAAACGCGCGTGTGGCTGTGTGTGTGTGTGTGTGTGTGTTGAGCTCGTTGAGCGGGTCGAGAAGGAGGGACGTGAGTGCGAGGCGATCGAACGTGTCCTTCAATCGCGAGCCCAGCTGTGTGACATTTAGCTTCTCTTTCTTCTCTACCTGCTTTTTACCCTCCCGGCCTGCAACAGACTGTTGAGCACTTGGCTCACGCACAGTCCACACTAACACACACATGCAGACACGTACACACGAGGAAACACTTACACTCACACCGTCTAATGGTTCTTTCGCCGTCACCGTCGCGGAGTCGCGACGCCCTGGCGTCTTGCGCGAAACTAAGTATCGAGGGCAAAGGCCCAACTGCTCTTGGCTCCGTTTTGCCCCACGCTTATCGCGCGATCACGGATATCGACACCTTTTCACTCTGGTTTCCAACGCCTGCTTTTTCGCGTTTTTGTTCCATGGGTTGTTTATTGTTTCGTATCGATTGAGATTGCATCTTTTAGACGTGGCTCGCGCTAAGGAATTGTGGGAAGAATGTGTACATGACTGTATCGAGTTTCGTTCGTCTGACGCTATTAGCGAAATTCTGTAAGTGTGTCTGTGTACTGGTGCCTGGAATACACAGTCAAAAGAGCTTTCGCTTGTTTTTCGCGACCCAGTTCAGTCGGAGTTTGTCAACACTTGCGAGCGGACGATGTCGCACGTAGGAGGCGCGCAATGTTTCGCGAAAGTGATAAGCATCTCTCGTCGATTCGAGCGGAGCTCTTTTTTTTTCAAATAAAAATTCGATGAATTTTAATTGGATCGATGGGCATCCGGTGGATTTGGGGAATTCCCAATTGGGTTGGTGCCACGGATGCATAAATGGATGAGGGCCAATAGGCGATTTGGCGAACAGTGTATAGACGTTTAAATGAATCAACGGAAATTGAATGGAACGATGCGTTTAAAAAATGAAATACATTTTTTTCGACCTACGAATATGCAAATTACGCTATTAAAATCGTTAGACTTCGATGGAAGTAAAAAAGAAAATAATGTTAGCTCACGATTAAATCTACTGTAAAAAACCCACAAAAAACAAGATCCTCGGCCGAGAATCTCCTGCGTAGAGGCAAATCCGATTCCCGCGATGTTCCTGTCGTCAATTCCCGCGCCATTATTCATTATCAGCGGATCCATCGACTCTATAAATACGCGAAGCGCCGGCAGAGACGGAAAAATCGATATTTTTTTATCGCAAACTCATGAAAACCTCGACTTCCAGCGCGACATTTTTTTTTCTCCCTTCCTCCTCCAAGTGGAGATTATTAATGCGATCGTCTTTCGCGCACACACACGCGAGATTCCCGACCGAAAATAGCCGACGAACGTCAGGATTTATCCTGCAACGTAACTTCCCGACATACAGCCAACGGGCGTGACGTGTGTACGAAGATTCCCTTTATTATCGTCATATTCCCGCGAACTGAATCAATATTGCTCGATGGAGAATTCAAAAAACTCTCACGACACGTTCAGCCAATCGGCGCACACCGAACTCGTTTAATATCAACATAAAAAAAAAAGAAAAAAAATTGCCAAAGCAATTTGACAGAAAACCAACAAATATATATCGAAACAAAAAAATTCTGCATACTTAGGCATTAATTTATTTGTATTTTTACAGCACTTCGATCTCCCCCTTCCATAAAAGACTGATATATTATTTCGAGAGTCGACTATAAATTCCGGCCAGTTTCGCGGTCGGTGAATTTACCGAGCGCGTCAGCGTCGTTCGATGCCTCGAAAGTGGCAGCAGCAGCAGCACCGGCGGTGTATAAATCGAGCAGTCGTAGTCGGGAGCGAGCGTTGAACCGCAGTAGCGAAGCCGCTTAGCGATCAGACGGCGAGAGAGAGATAGAGAGAGAGAGAGAGCGAGGTGGCTTTCCCGCAGCGCGTTTACGTGGGGGACTACAGCGATGGCCTCACTACTTACTCTCTTCCCACGCGCACGTCGGCCTATATGCTCGGGCCCGAGTATAGAGAGACTCTCTTGCGTTTCGGTCGGGTGTCTGACTGAAAGCTTCGGCTCCCTCCGCTTTATTGCTTTCCCCATGGCGAGGCCGCCTACACTCGGGTGGTCCCTCCCCGAGTAGTAGCGGCAGCGTCGGGTCAGACGAAACATTACACGAGCCACGACGCGGTTTCCCGACAAATTTTGTTGTCGATGCTGTCGATAGCCGCACGCGCGACCAAACAAAGACAACCTGTGGTCAAGTGGAAAAGGCACATGTCCGATCAGACCGACCGTGAGAAATACACCTGAATACGACGACAGGAAATGCAAAACACACGAAATGCGTGACAACGCGATGAGGGATGATTAGATGGAGGGTCGGATAGGCGATTAAGTAGAAACAGCCGTTTGTGTGCGGACGTCCGACGACCGAATGAATTAGTCGAGCCCCGGGGTCGCAGGTCGGACGTCGATGAGCGATGAGCGAAAATAGGCCACTAAGTGGCGACGTAAACGCGCGACGATAAAGCGGATTCGGTGAACGAAAGAAAAAAAAATACAGATTAGCCAGGGAAACCACCGAGTGGGCGAGGAAACGTGCAGGACTGACGAGCGAGGAATATCGTTCTCGGTCGAACTGCGTTACGTCGTCGGCCAAGTAGAAATCCCGATTTTAAGTCAGACGGGCTACGAACGACGCGTTTTTCCAGTGGTTCCCATTCGCGGCCGCACACACCGTCTCGACTAACTCTCTCTCAGTAGAAGCAGCGTCTCCCCGTTAACCAACAACAGAGGAGGCTCAGAGTTTCTAATCAAGCATTAACCGAGCAAGCCGCCAAGTAGTAGCGGCGTTTCCGATCAGACACGGATCGGACTAAGCTCGTCGGTGAACACGACGCTGCTCGCCAGCCGAACCCGACGTCTGCGTAACGCGCTTACGGCGCTCTTGTCCGTCCGTCCGTCCGACCGAACGACCGACCGAGCCCCTCTCGACATTGCCCGGACGCTCTCGGGTGGTTAATTGCAAATATAAGTGCGCGTACAGGTGCTCGCATAAATTGCGAGTGAACGAGTCTGGAACACGAGGAGCGCCCACTCGAGCGATCCGGGGACTTGAGCCGAGTGGGATAAGGACGGCGAGAGGGGGGAAGAAAGAGAGAAAGAGATAGAGGCGACGGGGGTTGAAGGGGGGAGGGGGGGATGAAGAAGGAGGAAGAAGGAGAGAGCGAAAGAAAAGAGAAGGGGAGTGCAAGCGGAGCAAGCGCTCGCGGTGCATGCACGGAGGACCGGACAAAGTTCACTAATGAAGCTCGGAGCGCGCGCGGCCTCGCGCGAGCTCAACGATGTCGCGCGGAGCGAGAGGAGGAGGAGGGGGGCGGTGAGTACGGTCGGTCGGTGCAGTCGTCGGGGCCCCGCGGGCTGACGATTGTGATTTCTCGCGCGCGCGTCGCAGATCAATTACAGCGCTCTTCCCCCCCCCCCCCTCCCCCCTCCCCCCACAACCCCACCACGGTTTCCACACCGCGGGGACTTGGCGACGAACCCGTCCAACCCCTGTCGCTCTCCAATCCGACAATTTAACTACCACTGCGAACACGATTTCGGGTCACCCTTGATTTTTACAATCGGTATATCGAAGCTTTTATAACTGTAATCAAATTTTTGTGTCGGCAACAAATTCGTGAAAATGTTGACTTGGATGATAAGCAATTTTTTTTTTTGCTAATCGAGAGGGCATTGCTATTTTTTTTTTTATTATGAAATGGGAAAAATCAGCTATGCGAGGTAATCGCATCTCCTGGCAATCGTCGCGCGTCCAGGTGACAAATGTTCCGGAAAAAAAGCGCGACGGAAGCCGGGAAGGAAATACATTAAGCCAACGAGCAGCCGCTTTAGACCGAGTTATTATTAGATTTCGTGGAACACAAGCGGCGACGATATAATCGGGGTGAGAGGAGGGGAGGTGGGGGTGGATATAGTCGCACCCCGGTAGCCGACGACGATTATCCGTACCGCAGAGGCGCGCTCGGGGAGAAGGGACACATTCGAACGAGGCGGAGGAGAAGCGCCAGCGTGGACGGAGAGCGTTAAACTGCGGTGTGCCGGTCGTCGGTGCGACCGTCGAACACTTAGCAATCGATTAGCCGATGCGGTGTGCATCGTCGTCGTCGTCATCGTCGTCGTCATCGTCGACGTAGCTCGCTGCGCGAGATGCGGCGTTGTGTTCTCTCTCGGTACACTCGAAGCCGCTTCCACTGTAGACACGAGCGCCATATCACCCTCTTCGAGTCCTCTGTACGAGGCATTTCATGCCAAATCGACCTGGCCGCGAGCCTCATGACCTTTAATATTTGTTTTCATCGCTGGTGGAACATTTACGGCGTTACAGTAGACACTAGTCAGGCCCTGGATAGGGTCGTGTCGTCCCTGTCCGGGCCTAGACAGTGCCTGGCTTGGGCCGAATGTAACAGAATGCTACTGATTTTTTTACAGATTTTCTGACGCAAAAAATGACCTTGATTCAGATTATTTCAAAAGGTCATTGAGTACGAGGCATTCCATGCCAGGTCGAATTGATATGGAATGCCTCGTACATTGTGTCATACATTGTACATATATATGTGTACAGTGTATATATAGCGCGTACGTATCGTGATAACGAGCGTTAATGTAATTAAATCGTAATTCGCCTCCTGGGAAATAACCGTATTTACGAAAATGCACGAGGACCGCGTCAAACGGCCGAGAGAAGGGTTTGCGGCGACAGCGCGGAAGAGAGACGAAGCTTTGGGGGTAGTGGAGAGAGGAGAGGAGTGCGGGAGGGCGGTGAGAACTGACGTTGCAGAGGACACGCGGCGAGTCGTTTGCAGGATCCTCGAGCAGCGGAGGCTCTGGAGATTTCTCGAAAGAGTCCGGAATTGGCAGTGAACCAAACCGGGGGTTACAGGGGACACTAAAGGGGGTTAAAAAGGTGGCCAGGGTTTTATTGCAATTCCTCGACTTCCTGTATATATATTTGTTTTCGACCCTACTTCCGGCCTCGATAGAAAAGCATCAGACATTCGATGGGGAAAATTGATTCGTCATCAGTTTCAGCAAGTTAATAAAAAACGTTTTTTTTTTTTTATAATGCTTCTTTACGATGCTTCTTTCTGTCTCGATACAAAAGCGTGAGTCACTCTATGGGAAAAATTGATTCGTCATACGTTTCTGAAAGTTTCGAGATTTTTTTATCTTTTTTTTTTATAGAATTTTTTTTAGAGTTTCCATTTCCAGGAAAGACGGTTGCATCGAAGGAAAAAAAAAGTCGACAGCGCGACAAGCGCAGTCGAATCTCGCCGCCCCCTCCGGCGTCTCGTTAACGTGCCCCGCACGTGTGCATCAGTCCTTCCCCGAGAGTCTCGGGAGGCGGCGCACGCGAGCCAAAAGTTTCGATCGATTCCGCCGCGCGCGATCTGGCCGAGAATTGGAGCGACGCAACGCGGGATCGTCGCTCGTGCGCTCCGCGCGTTCTTCCTCGACAACCCGGGCAAGACTTTTCTTATTTAAACAAAATTTTTTTTATCAGTCGTTCAGACTATCCGCAGCCGGCGAAAAAATTCTCAGAGCTCAAAAAACTAAAAAGTTTCGATTGTTCGTTCCGACTTTTTTTTTTAATTCTCGCCTGGCTTCTCACTTTCTGGCGCAATCGAGAATCGAGAGACAAAGAAATAGGGGTGTTCACAGAGAGAAAGAGAGTATATATAGTGCCGAGTTATTCGTGCTGTCGGCGAATCGTCAGGAAATACACGTTTCCCGCATCGATTCCCCCGGGGGAGGAGGGGGGGAGGGGGTCTAGAGAACGAGGATGGCGATAGGTACGAAAGCGCGAGACTGAATAACTTTCAGTCCGTGGATCTCACGGCAGCTGCGAGTCTCTCTCTCTCGCTCTTCGTATGTATTCATGTGCGTGTGTGTCTGCCGTCTATAGTTATACCGAAGATAGTGGGGTATAAAACGGGAAGTCAGGAGAGGCGCGTTTGTTGCATGCGCTGTGCACACACAGAGCCAGAAGCAAACACGCAGAGAGACACACACACAAACACCGCAGAGCTCGCCGCACAAGCGCGGATAGAGAGCGACGGAAAGTCGGATAAAGAGCGACAGAAACTCGAGTTCCGTATCGTAATTATAACTGTATACAGGGTTTATCATCAGATAGCGTCGCGCGAGAAGCTAAAGCGACGCGAGCGAGAGTTGCGAGGTATCCGCAACGAGCGAGCGACGAGCGAGCAGCGATCGTTCGAACGCGCGTTCGTCAGAGTCGCGAAGCGTTTTCCGTTGCTAAACGCGTGACTCTGCCTTTGCCGCCGCCGCAGAGCCGTTGCCGCTGCTGCTGGCAACGATGATCAATACGCGTCTTGTAAACCGTATTGTCGTATTGACCAGCGATTCCGCACGCCAACGGACTCCGCCGTGTGCGGAAGGTCAAAAGGTTGCGCCACTGGCTCGAGAACGAGTCGCGGCGGCGGCGGCGGCTTCGAGCGAGAGACTCGAGAGAGGCTCGAACGCCCCCCTCTTCCACCTTCCCTTTCGGGAAGGATAATGAGAAGACGAGAGCGAGAAAAAAAAACGAAAAAAAAAAATATATAAAGAAAATCGCTCACAGAGGAAAAAAAACGTGTGGTGAGTAAAACGGGCGAAAAAAGCACTTACGATTGACGAGCTCTTCAGTTTCTTCTCAACCACAAAAATTTTCTCGCTCTGTCTCTGTCTCTCGTTTTTGTCCTCCCGACTCTACGCGTCACCTCGCCTCTCTTTAACTTCCCGTTTATCGGTATCGTCAATGTTATTATTAATACGATTATTTTGCAGTATTACTATTATTATTAATTATTACTGTTGTTATTATTATTATTTACAGTCGAAGAGTCGAATGAAGGAAAAGCAATGCAGGAGAGATAGGCACTGATGTTTGGGGCGGGTTCTGAGTAAGCACCGCGGGGGGTCGTTTTGTTTCGGGCGTAGAGGGGGAGGGAGGGCCGCCTCTCGTCGAACGTTGTGTCGTCTCCGTTCCTCTCTCTCTTTCTCTCTCGTCGTTATATCCTCGTCTCTCGTCTCTCGACTCGGGCGCGCGCTTTGCGAATGTAACACGCGACGGGGAAAGAAAAATAACCCCACACTTTGCTCGAAGGTTCCCCGCGCGCCGCTCAGGCGCTCGTCGTTGCCATTTTTTTTCGCGCTCCCGCCGGGGAAGAAAATACCAAGACGACTCTGGTACCGTCGCGAACACACAGCAGCACACTAAGCGACACAGCCGAACAAACACCGCAGTCCCAACTTGGCCCGTGCGAACGACGACGGCAGCAGCGGCATCGCGGTGCTGACTTCTCTCCGTATCCTTATCCTTCTCCCTCTCTCTCTCTCTCTCGCTCTCTTTCGTTATATTCTCCCACTTGTCCGTCTCGCTTTTCTTCCTCAACAACGCGCTTTAATCCGCAAATAAACACGTTCTCCTCGCGTTCTCGATCACTCGTTCACTCGCAGCCTCGGACCACCAACACCGATTCGCTCGCGTTCGCGCCGCGAGCATCAACGGCAGCAACAGCAACAGCAGCTGCAGCAGCGAGGACCCGCCCCCCCTATCATACTACACGAAAGTGTAGTGAATAAACAGAGCGTAAAACTTGCTTTGCGTCAACATCTCCGGGATTGTTTTATCGATGCGCCGTTGTTGTTGCCATTTTCGGCCGCTGGCTTCGTGCTCTGCTGCTCCGAGCCTCTCGCGCGCGCACACACACCAGGCAGCAGCACCACCAGCAGCACCAGCAGCAGCAGCAGCAGCACCGCAGAGCAGCGGCAGCTCTCGTCCTTCGACGGACACTCTCGGCTCGTTCCCCGTCGCACCAGCCTTATTTCCAACCCTCGTTGTCGCTCCTCACCGCCGCCACCACCTCCTCCTCTTTCCTCTTTCGACTCTCTCACTCTCTCTCTCTCTCTCTCTCTCTCTCTCTCTCTCTCTCTCGCTCTATCCTCACTCGTCCTTTCGCTCGCTCCTCACCCGTTCTCTCTCTCTCTCTCTCTCACTCTCTCGCTCTCCTCTCTGCCAATCGTCGTCACTCAGCCGCACTCGGCGTGGCGCTCTCCTCTTCCTCGCGCACCCACCACCGACTGTGCCACCCAACTATACTCCCGACGAGGATTTCAGGCGTTTTCAGCGCGAAAAAGCGAAACCACCGAAATGTCGCCGTAAACGAAAAGCACAAACAACAACAACAACAGCAACCGCGAAAGCTCTCACGTCGCGAGTTACGCGATCGAGCCTCCCGTCGGTGTCCTCGCCATCGGGGTGCGGGCGCCGCCGCCGCCGCCGCGTGGCCGCACTCTCTGGTTCCCTAAGCCCTCTCTCTCTCTCTCTCGGTGTCTTACTTTTTTATTCTCTTCTCGTTTTAGCACCGTTAACAACCCGCGTCACCGATAATTCGTCCTACAGCAGCTTCCGCCTCCTACCTTCCATTCCCGCCCGTCGTCGCGCGCTCTCCCGTTCCTCCTCGTGCCTCCCGTTCGGCCCGTCCACCACCGTCGCTGTTCGATTCACACTCTCGGACTTTCCAACGCGATTGTCGCACACGTTTTTCGCCCGGACTGCGGCAGCCTCTCCGTCGAACTCACGGCACCGACGCGATTTTAGTTTATATTACTCTGCGTGTAATGTGTGCGTGTGAATGTGGACGTGTGTACGTGTCAGCGTCTGTGTGAGTGTGTGTGTGTGTAATTTTGTTACTTCAATCTTCCGCTCTTTTTGTCTCTCAAGCTGTGTCACTTTTTTGTTTAATTATTTTTTTTCCGAATACACGTGTATATATTATATATATATAGATGTATCGTTACTTCTTTTCTCTTTCTCGTGTGTCTGTTTTACAACGCGGAGGCAGTCTTGAAGGTTGGTGTCCAGAGTCGCGGGGAGACAAACCGAACCAACGCGGATATTCGCTGCATCGCCCTGCGCCAAGCGTCGCGCCGCGGACTTTTCCGCAACTAGCGGCGACGGCGGCGGCGGCGGCGGCGATGGTCTCGATATCGTTCATCGCGCGCGCGCGCGCCCGAGCTTCCCCCTCTTCAACCTCCTTCGTCGCTCCTCCCCCGCCAACCGTGTGTATGTGTGTTATATCCACCACCGCCGCTTCGCCCTGGCGTCCCTTCGTGACGCACCGGTAACTCCAAATCCGTACCCGGAGCTTCGACGGCGCCGCCGCCGCCGCCGCTCGACTCCCACCTTCGCGCCGGCGGCGCTTCGTACACCAGGCGAAACGCTCACCCTGCCCCCGACCGATTGATTTTGTCCAAGAGTACGTCCGCACTCGCGTCCCTCGTCTATATCTTCTCGCTCCTCTTCTCGCGATATTATACACCTCGAGCTCCCCCCCCCCCCCCCCGCCCCTCCTCTCCCTCCCTCTCGCGCTTTTCCTTCCGTCCTACACGTGTATACTTTCGACGATCTGACGTCACCGCGTCTTTTTTTATCCCTTCGCAAATATATACATATATGCATCTATACATCAATAAACCTGGAATATAATGATAAATCTATGGCAGTGAGATTTATCGCAGCGACAGATGTTTTACATTTTTTTATTATTTTTTATTTCAGCGGGCAAGGGTGAACCGCGCTGCTTGGTTTTTCCAGTCGAAACGATAAGTGCACGCTGAGACGGCGGCTGTGTACGAGCCGCCCACTCGCGATTCGTGCAGGATGGTGAGGGCGAGGAGGGTGAGGGGTGGGCTTTTGTTCATGTTTCCAAGAATGAGACTGGCGACGCGCTCTAACGGTTTCGCCGTTGCCAGTCGTTAATCCGGTTGACCTACATATCGCGCACTGAGTTTTCGGCGACGCCGACGCTCGCACCCGTAGCGGATTCGCGCGAATCTCTCTCCGCGCGCGCGCGTTTTCCTTCGTTACGCCGCGCGCGCGCTATCGTCGCGCGTCCGCCGATCGTCTCTCGACGACGACGAGAGGACGTAGCGCGCGCGGTGCGCGCGTCCGCAATGCACCGGCTTGCGGGCGGAAGAGAGCGAGGAGGCGACATCCGCAGTGACTGTCGGCCGCGAAGTAAAGGTGGGGGGGAGGGAGGGAGTGGGCTAGCCTCTGTGTATGTATGTATATTTATGTGTGTGTGTTGGCCCACAGTAGCGCGCGGAGTTCGCGCGAATACGGGGAGACGAAAGCGAGGAAGGCGAAGTTGCGGCGAGGAAGACGCGCGCTCAGGATTTGTAAATTCGCCGACGACGTGCTTCTCGCCCCGTCGCGAACGGATCAATGAAAGTCCACCCCCACCACCGAGGCCACGACCGCGTAGCGGCGGCACCACCGCCGCCGTCGCCGTCGCCGCCGCCGGGTATACCCACCACAGGGCGCCACTCTTACTATCTGTGCCTGAAAACGTTGGCCCTTATCGCGCGCGCGCACACGCGAGCGCGATTTGTGTGCGCGCGCGCGCGCGTGTTACCCGCTACAGTTATGCACGATGTCCGCTGTTGGCCCGCGCCGCCCGCCATCCGCGCTCTCGTCTGGCCGCTGGCCACGAAGGTGCGAGCGCGGCGCGGTGCAAGTGCACCCGATACGTGGCGCATATTGACGTCTCCGTCGGGGGATCCACGCTTGCGATCCATCCTGCGAATGATCGCTCGTCGCGACTTAGACGCTACCTGGACGATGCTTTTGGTTCTTTCTGGGAGAGCAGTTTTATTGAATTTTGTCGTTGGTGGTTGTTGTTATTATTGTTGAGGCGATCTTATCGGGTCGGGCTCGATATATCGACGCGCGCCGCAACTGGAGCGTGGCGCTCGATGATATAGACACCAGAGGGTGAGTGCATGTGCACTCGCTGCCATTCATTATTCAGGATAATCGATTCGCGGCGAGATTTTCGAGAGGGGTTGTGACGTCGTTGTTACCCGTTTTTGGTCAATCGGAATTCTGGAGACACCTTCTTACCGACTGTTGGTCAATCGGAATTCTGAAGACACCTTCCAAGTGACCGAAGTTGCGATTCGTCCCGCTTGGGGAGCTGATTAGGCACCGGCGCGACGAAAACTGACACCGCGATGTAAACAAAGCGTTTCGCGGAAACGTAGCGCCCAGCCCGAAGTGGTTTTGAAGAAAAAAACAGAGAAGGCACAAGAGGCACGTGTCGATGTCGTTGTGTTGGATAAAAAGAGGAACGCGAGATAGAAGAACGACCCGTGAAAACAGGTTCGGTCGAAACGACGACGATCGACGACAATGGGATCGCGATGTCGATACGTGAACGAGGATCCTCTGGGATTCACGAGACAAACGGAAACGATACTCATCGGCCTCGGCGCCGGGGATCTAATACCGCAATTCAGAAAACGAAACATTTCGTTGCAGGGACTTGCGTCACTCAGCAAGGAGGATTTAATGGTTCTAGGTACGATTTAAACGTCGAGATTCTATTTTAGTTCTAATTGATTTTGTTTCACTAAGAAAGTTTTGAAGGCGTAACATTTTTTAAAGAATTTTCTTCCATGTTGAATTCTTTTATTTTATTCTCCAGGCGCCGATGAGAATCTCGCTACTGAAATGTGGAGGCAGCTGCGAGCGGCAGCTAAAAAGTACGGAGGCAGAAATCTTTCCGGAGAATTCAGGTACAGCGGATGAAGCATATGTCAAAAACATGTTCAATCGCAACGAACTGAAGATATAACTTGTTTTTTTTTTTGGCAGAACGAGCCAGCTGATAAAAATTGTCGAAGGGGCCAACCGGCAGCTGCATCTGATAGAGACGTTCATCAGCTACGCACGCCTCAGACTGGCCCAGCAGCCTCTGGACTTTATTGTAGATTGCGACAAGAATGTGCGAGCCAGTCAGGCTCTGTGCACCGCCGCCGCGTGTATAATGGCCGACGTCGAGACTCTGGAGAAGAATCTTCAAGATCTGATCTCAGAATTTTCGGACGGCGAGTCTCGAACAAAAAAATCGAGATCCCGAATACTCGCGTTTCTCACGGGCGTCGGAATTACCGCCGGTATCTTGTGTGCTCTGAGACACGCGAGGGTACTCGCCGGAAAAGTATAGAGTTGTTGAGACTGTTTTTCTACGTTTTTGTCTATTAATTTCTGCCTTTATTGCCACTTTTCCATTCGAGGAGTTTTTTCACTGAAGTATCAGAGTCTCCGCTTTTCACTGAAGTATCAAAGTCTCCGCTTTTCACTGAAGTATCAGAGTCTCCGCTTTTCACTGAAGTATCAGAGTCTCCGCTCCCTCCCGACGCACCACGATGCCATCTCGTCGCTTGTTCTCCTCCGCATGCTGCAGTTTGCACTCGAAGATTCTGCAATCAAGAATATTTTTATTTGTACGCGCGAAGATAAAAAGCAATGATTTTTTCTGCCGTCACTCACTTCGTGAGATTCGTCCACTGTTGGGTCTGATTCGCGTTTTGAGCAATGTGCTCCATCACGGACTTCTCCTCGTTCTTCAGCGTCTGCAGTCTCTTCTCCTCCGCGACAATTTCCTCGTTCAGCTTCTCCCTCAGCGACGGACCGCCGCCCGGACTCGCGTACGACTAAAAATCATCAAGGACCATTATTTTAAATCCCCCATTTTATTCGAACACTCATTCCCAATTTATGCTCAATCCTCTCACTCGTATCTCCTGCTGAATTTTTTCCTGCGCCAGCTTCAGTCTCGCTATCTCGTCCCGGAGCCTCTGCGCCTCTGTCGAGTCCTTCGTCACGCCTTCCCGAAGACCGTTCACCTCGCTCGCGAGACTTGCGCTCGTGCTCTGCATGCTCGCGTCCACGGAATTGTGGCTGCGACGAGCTCGCTCGTATCGCTCCTCCAGCTCCTGCGATTTTTCCCGCAGGGGCTGCAATTCTGTATTAAAAAAAAAATCATCCATCATATCGATCGTCAAATTGTGTCGTCAAGAATCATTTCGAGAGATACAATGACCAACCACTGAGCAGCGGCGCGAGTTGAGCCCTGAAGCTAGAAACCTTCCGCGACAACTGCGCATTCATAACTGCTGCGTTTCCGGCCGTGAAATTTTCCGGAAGCGCGTTCTCCGCCTTCGCGCTCGTCGGCCCGCATCGCGCGAGCTCAGCCTCGAGGATCCCAATCGTCCGATGGAGAACACCGCTCTCGGCCCGGAGACCCGCGAGCTCAGCTCGACATCGCTTATAAAGCACGCTTTTGGTCTTCAGCCTCGCGACGTAACGCTTGAGCTCCTCGCCTCGCGGCACCGATTCCTCGGCGAATCGACGCGCCTTCTCGCGCTTGTCCTCGAGCTTTGCTGTGAGATCGGCAAGCGCCGCTTCGGTCGTTTCCAGCCGCTCGAGGGTGTTCCGCTTGACGCTCGTGATCGCCGCGGCCTGCTGCCTGAACGGCGCCATCTTGTCCGCGCCGGTCTCGGCGACGCGGGTTTCCGCGAGGGTTTGGACGTCGCGCGTCGCCGCGTCGAGTCGCTGGCGCAGCGCGACGATCTCGTCGGGACCGACGTACGGCGACGAGGCCACCGCGGACAGCGCTTCGACCCGCGACCTCAGGTTCGCGAGCTCGAGCGGCAGACGCTCCGTGTGCACCGCCGTCTGCACCATTACCTCCTCGGTGAGACGCTGGATCAGCGCCTGCGGAGTCAGCTCGACTCCTGATTGGCGAAGTGCCTGGAGCTTACGTTCCGCGCGCTCCAAAGACGACTGGAGGCTCGCTATAGCCTCGCGTTCTTGGAGCTTCTGCGAGGCGAGCTCGCGCTCGCGATCGCGTTCCTCGCGAAGCGCGCGCGCCGCTTTCAGCAGATGAGCGTGTGGCTCGGTGCGCGCTTTGATCTTGTCGATTCTGTCGACTATTACCTGGGAAGAAAGATAAATAGGTGTCGGAGGAAATTGCAAAGTGAAAGGTTTCGCATAGTAAGATATGTATTTTTTTTTTTTATGATTTTCGGGGTAAGTACCTCTCGCTCCTTCTCCATTGCCTTGAGATCGGCTTTGAGCTCCGCCGCGGCTTCGCCGCCCTTCTTGCCCGCCTCGCGCTCCTTGTGCACCATCTTGAAGTCCTCGACGAGGCCCAAGTAGCGCTCGTACAGGGCGGCGGTCTCCGGGTCACCCAGGTATTCCAGCGGCACCTCGATCTGAAGAATTTAATTCGTATGAGGAAGGAAGAAATTTTGAGGAAATAAAAATAATGTGTTCGGGACAAGATTACCTTGACGAGGAAACGCGCCAGGTATGCCCTCTGCCGGGCGACGGTGACGTTTGACAACACCCACTGGAGAATCGTGTAGATCGTCTCCGAGTCTCCCTTCACCAGTCTTTGTCTGGGAACAGCACCGATAATAAATCGAATTTATTTTCAATATTTTATATTCCCTCTTTTAAAAAGTTCATGAGTAACGGAAAGCATTGTCAGCAAACTATTCGAGCTGTGATTGGCTGAAACGCTCAGACCGAGTCCAGGTTCCAGGATTTGTCCTTGATACCTTGGACAGTTCTGTCAAATATCGTATTTTTTTTACTCCGCTAAAAAAAGGTTGATGGCAGTGTTTTCAGGGGTAGAATATGCGACTTGAGAACGATGGTATAGGTTAAAAGTCGATATTTTGAAAAAATAAATTTCGTGACCCCGATTTGGGCGGTTTTCGGCCCGGCGGCCAGATCTACGATTTCAGACAAACTGTTCGGCCAAAAAATTTTTTTTTCAAAATCAACTAAAAAAGGGTTGTAACCAGTGTTTTCAGGGGTAGAATATGCGACTTGAGAACGATGGTATAGGTTACAAGTCGATATTTTGAAAAAATAAATTTCGTGACCCCGATTTAGGCGGTTTTCGGCCCGGCGGCCAGATCTATTATTTCTGACAAACTGTTCGGCCAAAAAATGTTTTTTTCAAAATCAACTAAAAAAGGGTTGTAACCAGTGTTTTCAGGGGTAGAATATGCGACTTGAGAACGATGGTATATGTTAAAAGTCGATATTTTGAAAAAATAAATTTCGTGACACCGATTTGGGCGGTTTTCGGCCCGGCGGCCAGATCTACGATTTCTGACAAACTGTTCGGCCAACAAATTTTTTTTTCAAAATCGACTAAAAAAGGGTTGTAACCAGTATTTTCAGGGGTAGAATATGCGACTTGAGAACGATGGTATAGGTTACAAGTCGATATTTTGAAAAAATAAATTTCGTGACCCCGATTTGGGCAGTTTTCGGCCCGGCGGCCAGATCTACGATTTCTGACAAACTGTTCGGCCAAAAAATTTTTTTTTCAAAATCAACTAAAAAAGGGTTGTAACCAGTGTTTTCAGGGGTAGAATATGCGACTTGAGAACGATGGTATAGGTTAAAAGTCGATATTTTGAAAAAATAAATTTCGTGACCCCGATTTGGGCGGTTTTCGGCCCGGCGGCCAGATCTACGATTTCTGACAAACTGTTCGGCCAAAAAATTTTTTTTTCAAAATCGACTAAAAAAGGGTTGTAACCAGTATTTTCAGGGGTAGAATATGCGACTTGAGAACGATGGTATAGGTTACAAGTCGATATTTTGAAAAAATAAATTTCGTGACCCCGATTTGGGCGGTTTTCGGCCCGGCGGCCAGATCTACGATTTCTGACAAACTGTTCGGCCAAACAATTTTTTTTTCAAAATCAACTAAAAAAGGGTTGTAACCAGTGTTTTCAGGGGTAGAATATGCGACTTGAGAACGATGGTATAGGTTCCAAGTCGATATTTTGAAAAAATAAATTTCGTGACCCCGATTTGGGCGCTTTTCGGCCCGGCGGCCAGATCTACGATTTCTCACAAGCAAAACGACAAATTTCCTTTTTTTTTTTTTCAAAAGTAACTGAACAACGGTTTTTCAGTTGCGATTTACCCTCTTAAAACTTTATAAGAGCGCAGCAGCGCAAAAGTATCTCGGGCACGCGCGCCAGCGCGTGTGATTAGCCTAGTAAAATAAAAAATACCTGAATAATGCAGGATCTTTGCTCGGTTGATACTTCAGGACCCGCAGCACCGACAACAATCGAATTGACGTTTGCTCAAGGCTCTCGTCTCTGAGATCGACTTTAAATCCATCTTGCGTTATTTCCGAGAGAACGTCGCTCAGAACCTGACGAACATTTCCATTATTCGCATGCATAATTAAATAAAGTCGCAATCGACGCGCAGTACAAACTCTCACGACTCACCTGCAGCAAATCAGCGCCGTTCAGGGCCTTGAACGACAGCAGAGTATAATTTTTCTTGAGAATCTTGTTCAACTCGGTGACGATGAACTTCAGATCTTCGCTCATGATTGCGCCGCTTGTTAATCGAAAATTCAAGAACCACTTCGTCGGAGCACAAAACGCGTTTTGCAGGCTTCACCAAGACGAATGTGTTGTCGTTTATTGTTGCCATAGTAATTGACGCGAGCAGCTGATCAACCTGCGGGGGACCTTTGAATCGTTTTCCGCCGTCGCTGTCAGAGAAGGAGAAAAATAGTCATTTGTGGAATAAGGTTTACATGCGCCAATAATAAGATAATGAGATATCCGTGGATGGCTATCATTGCGACGAACAAAGCGCGGCTCGGCGCGTATCACGCTTGCCAACGCGACGACGGAAGCAGCGCGAACCCGCTGCGGGTTGTTGCGTCTCTGATCGAATTTAGTGTGGCCGCGCGCGAGTGTGCAAGGTCGCCGCCACCGCCGCCGCCGTAGCCGCCGGAACAGCTGATCCAACTTTGCCGCCCCGACAAGACGTAGCGTAGAGCGGACGGACGTGCCCCGCGCGAGGTTCGGCTACGACGAGAAAACGAAAAAAAAAAAAAAAAAAATGGGACGCACAGTCTACGCGGAAGAGCGTCTCCTCGATTATTTGCAGTCGCTGACGCGGATAGACGGCTACACCGTTGGACTGATATTGGGCCAGGTAGGATTATTCTCCAGTTGAAAAATAAAAAATAGTCCAGTGACAAAATGAGATACGAAAACATATGTGACAGGTGGCCCAAAAACGCGTTCTGATCAGGCAGCAAAATCGCCACCTGAATTCTGCTGCTGGTCAACTTTTTTTAATTCTCGGAGCAAAAAAGTTGAAGAATTTTATAGGAGGCTTTTGTGATTCTCTAATTTTTCAGAGCACAGACCAGAAAGACTATGTCGTCCACCTGGCGAGAACTCCTCCGCCCGCTACAAAGGATGTCATCGAGGAGTCCATCATCGGCACTACGAGCAGCTCTCACGCAGAGGCTGAGACAAAGTACATAAAGTCGGTGAAGGATATACCCAACAATTGGGTGGCAGATCACGCAAAACATGTAATTAGACATATTCAAAGTTGGAGTTATGCCTTGCGAATTGATTTGATAATTTTCACCAGCTTGATATTAATCCGCTGCGACGGATTGTAGGTCACCAAGATGCTTCCAGGTGGAATGTGGGTGTTGGGAATATTCATAGCGGGACCCGGAGACAGTCTGAATGACCCCAGTTCGGTGCAGATAGTGAGGAACGTTGTTGCCGATATAAACAAGAATCTGGCCTCAAATCAGTACATATATGGAAACAACGAGCACGAGAACATCGTCCTAAGTTTCAACAGCCTATCGCAAAAGTATTTCAAATTGAATGCACAACACAAACGTTTGGATTTTATAACGATTTCGATAACGCATTTTTCAATTGCGAATTCCCAGATATACCTGCAAATCGTTCGACATGAAGCGAGGCGGCAGCGCGAAGCCGGCGGAGTGGAAGTTCCTGGCCAAAATCACCAAGTGGCACCAGTTGGAGACGCACGTGGACCTCGACCAGACTTTCCCGATATCCAACGAGGACGATGCGAAGACGCTGAAGAAGCAGCTCCAGGACATCCTTAAAAGCGTCGCGGACTCAGTGAACTCGGCGCTGGCGGTCATAGAGGGCGAGGCGAGGTCCCTCGACGACGCCATCGAGGTCGTCGGGAAAAAGAAGAAGGATCGCAAGGACTCGACGAAGACGAACGAGTCGAGTGTCAATGAAAAAGGCCTCCAAGTCAATTTGTACATTCCATGCGTGAGTATCGGAAAGTGGTCATTTATTTCGTCAGGTTTTTCGCGATGCTCTAATTGTCTTCAATTATTTTTATTTATAACAGCCGGAAAACGCCAGCACGGATACTAAGACGATCGCCTGCTGCGCCTCCATAAGATTGGTGGGTCAGCTCGTCAGCCGAACTTTCGTGCACCAGAAAGCAACGGTCGGCGACGCGACCGACGTCGTGAAGCAGGACGTAATTAGGTCGTTGGCGACGCGATTGGAGATGCACTGGGACAGCCTGATAGAAGAGGAAGACGGCTCGCCGGAAGGTAATTTCAATATTCTTCAATTTTCTTCATATTCTTCAATTAATCACAATTGACGAATAAAACGAAAATCTCTTTCGCTCGCAGAAAACATAACGCTGCACGAGCCTCCCCGACGAGTACTCGTGGAGCTTCCGCAGAGCAGAGTGACGCTGTCCGATTATCTGTTCCCCGGCGAAGGGCCGCAGGAGGCGCTGATATCTCTGCAGGAGCTGCTGGACCTCGAAGTGCAGGAGAGCAGCGTCCAGAAGGAAATAGAGCTTCAAGTTGGTACGTATCCACGAACCACATTTTCCCTCTTTCGAATCTCATCCACTTCTCACAATGGTTCCTTTTCCATTCGCAGATCCTTCGGAGTTTTACTGCCAAAACGAGGTGAAAACCGAGCCGGCCGACAGCGGCAAACTGAGCAAAGATAATCTCCAAACAGCGCTGTACGTCATCGGATTGGGACTGGGATTTCTCATGATCATAATTTCGCTGATACTGACGTACAACTCATGATCTTTGTAACGAGAAGCGATAATGTTTGTACCTTGATGATAAGCCGAATAAAATATACGATTTTTAATTGCCGGGTTGCTTGCGAGATTCGTGGATTTTGCGTTGTGACCGTTCCGATCGATCGTCACGACTGCGCTGCGAACGTCGATGCGAATCCTGTCGACTAATGTACAAGTGTCTCGAATCAAATAAATGTGGAAAGTGGATATCAACGCAGTTGCAATGGCGATACCGCTGAAACCCCACGGAATTTCTGGCGACGGGAAAATAAGTCAGAAATGCAATTTTCGAGGCGTTTTTTTTTTCTTAACTTCCTTTATATTATAATAGTCTTCTAGTATTCATATTTATATAATATATACAATACGGAGTCACTGTACACAGCTCTTCCACACAAAAAAAAACCGTCCGTCTCATCTGGTCAAGTGGGTCGACGATACGCGACGACGACGACGCGGATGCATCGTCGAATAAATTGTTTACCTATCAATATTGAAAAACGTACAAATGAGGTCTACACGGTTTGCGCCCGGATTTCAACGAGAGCCCGCAGTCGCGATGCAAAAATCATCAGTTCTACAGATCAGGCAGTGATAACTGTATTGCTTGAAATGCGCTGTGCACTCGCCGGCACTTCATTTCTCGCGCGCTTAGTTCTCCATCCGCCTCGCGTTTGTATTTCGCTCTCTCTCTCTCGCTCTCCGATAGGCATTCATAAAACGTCATGGAAGTTTTACGATAAATCTCTCTTCTATTTCGTATTTACATCAATCCCTTTACACTGTACACAATCACGCGGGATAAAAGACAGAGACGACAGTGGAAAAAAACGAGAAAGCACCGAGTCGGCGCGTCCGGACGTCGCCTCTTAGAATCTATCGTCGAAACGACGTCTATTTGCGCAAAGAACATGTAAAAAAAAACGAAATTGCTTGATTCTTTTTTTCCGACATTGTCTCATTCATCTTCCGTCGACGCGCGTCATTCATCGCCCCGATCTTCATCGTTCAACATCATCGACCGTCGTTCGCGCTCTGAACGGCAAACAAGAGTCACGAGCGCGCGGACAAATCACATTCGCACGACTCTCCCGATCCGACGATCGTCGGAGAGAGTCATTCGCGGTCCCGTCGATCGCAAGAGTAATGAATTTCGGGGCGCTCCGTCCGAACCCGGCGCGGGAAGCTCGTGGTTTAATTTTTTTTCGTTTTTTTTTCGTCGAGACACGCGGTACGACGAACACGAATGATTCTCGTCGTCGAGTTCGCCGAGTCGAACGTGTCCGCGGGCGGATCGCGAGGCCGAGATTGCGAGCATCGAGGTTCCTCTCTGTTATTGTCACTGAGGTCGGTAAGACGAGTCTAACTCGCGCGTTATTTCGATATTAGACAATGGAAGTTACGCTGCCGCAATACTCGGTCTCGCGGTTTCGCTGGAAAATCTATTGTTTGTGGCATTCGACGGAGGCTAATGTTTTTTTTAGCTACCAGTCTTCACCGCCTTTTGAGGAGAGGAAACAACGAATAATAACGAAGCGACGATCAGTCGGTCAACGAGGGTCAGACTACGCCCATCTTGATGAGCCCCGACTGGCTGCCCCGTCCTACGCTGGAGTCGTCCAACGAGTCGAGATCCAGGGCCGACTCGATCATCGTCGTGTCCTGCAAGAGCCTCAGCCTCGACGCGGACAGCGGCGTCGTCACGGCGACCGGAGCTATCGCGTTGTCGAGCGGCGACGCGACCAGAGTGTTGTGACGCTGCGGCAGCGGAGCGATGTCGTCGATGTCGATGGGCGGGATGCTCAGCGACGCCAGTGGAACTTCGCTCGTGACGAGGTGGCTCACGCTATTCGTAGTGCTACCTAGAAAAAAACATTCACGGTAAAAATATGCATTACGGCAACAAAGTTCATTGCATTATAAACGTGACTCCAGAAAGGGGATCGCGTGACGGGGCGAAATTTCCCAACGACGCAGGCGCGAATCAACGACAAATATTTCATTGAATCTCTTATGGTGTCTTTTTTCTGGTATCGATTTGATACTGAGAATTTAACTTTGCTTCGTTAATTCGGCGCTTCGCCGTGGGCCAAATTCCCCTCAAGCCTGGGATGCTATGCAGGAGCTGAGAAAAAAAAATAAGAAACGTTCGCGAGAACGCAACGCAATCGACGCGAGTCTCGGTCACATTTTTCTTATTTTGTTCTCTCCATCCGCTTTAACAATTATTTAAATTGTATGAATAAAAAATCGCTGCCTTTTTCGCATTTCACCGGCGGGAGGTCAAGGCAGTGCGCAACGAGTTAAAAATCATTATGCGTCCGGGGGAATGAGACGCAGCGAGGCGCGTGCGAAAATCCGAGCCTCGCTGCCGCGTTAACAACTAAGGATAATTAATGTGCGAACGAACAATGTATGTACAATCCCGTATGCCGGCTGCAAGAGGGAGAGACGCTCCGGTCCCGCGCAACCCGCATACGACAACCACAGCGCGATTAACAACCGAATACTCGGCACTGATAACCCAGATAATCGCACAGCGAACGATAATTAGTCACAAACCAAAAGCCCTCAGTTCGCGCTCAGCCACCTCGGGTGCTGAATTGTCAAACAAAAATTCCAGGGAGCGCGCGAAAACCAACAGAAACGTCTCGCCTTCTTTTTTTTCTTTTCTTTCTAATTATTAGCAGGGGAAAAACTGAATAAAAAAACAATATCACCCATATTAGAAAACACAAAAAAAAGACTTGGGATGCTTCAAGTGTAAGATGATGAACTTACCAAGCGGCGCATGGACCGAGGCCCTCGATAACGGGTCGTAATTATAAACAAAGAAATATCGTTATATTGACTTCGGATCATTCTTATCGAAATCGGGGGGCTTTGCCTAGATTCTAAAGAACTTATTTTACGCGGCGTAATTATCGACATTCGACGACGGGGGCCCGAATCGAGTAGCGCGAGTGGCGTGAAATGGAAAAATCGGAAGGGAGTGACTAGCGCTGATGTGATCGTATTTTTTAAACACTCCGGAATGAAACTTCGCGAGCTCTTAATACAGGATTTAATTCGCGCTAACGCTCCTCAACGACGAGCGACGCTTTTCGGTGTGATTTGCACTCTGTTTCCTGCTCTTTAGCCGTTTTTAACTATTTCTTTCTTTTTTTTTTTCGTTAGCAAATGTGTTTAAAAAATTCTAGAAAGGTCTCGAATAAGTCTTTGATTGTACAGTCGATTGAAACGGTGAAAGGTCGCGGGAGTCTCTCGTCGTTGAGACTACAAAGCAACAAACGCGTCTAGGCGATAACGTGAGTCGAACGAATCAAAGTCTAACCCTGATAAAAATATTTCTCTGATAATTTCTTCGGAAAATCTGTGTACATTATTTCTTAAAGATTCACACATATAATTCTCTATATCTTCTCCGACTTACTGTGCTATTTTTTTCCGAGTACGCTTGTAACGAGTAGAAAATTATTTCTTAATCGAACGCGGCGGTGAACCGACCGACGAAAGTCAAAGTATTATCGTGACTGTTAGAAACCCTAAGATTCCGAGAAAAACTAGCGACTATCTCCGCAAAGTACGAAATGACTATTAAAAAAAATCGAGGATCTTTAGCTAACGATATTTTCACAGAAAACTTTTCACCACAGATTCGCGCGACTAGAGATAGAGAGATGATCGAATATCCGTGGGTGTCGACGAGCGAGAGAAAAATAAAACACCGGAGAACGCGCGTCTTACAGCGAATGCTAAATATCGTCGCTGTCGCTCATCGAGCTCATGATGAAGCGTCTGTTAAGCAGATCCTCCTCCGTGCTCTCGTCGGGATAGGCGAAATTCTCGGCGAACGCCATCTCGTGATTGAGCGGCGCCGAGCCGAATCTATTGACGACGAGGCCGATCGCCGTCTGCCCGATTATCGGTATACCGCCCGCGCCCAACAATCTCGCCGGCAGAATATTCTTCGACATCGGATATTTCGTCCCGTGCTGGCTGCACCGCAGATTGTTGTACTTGAGCGTGTGCGGCGAGTGCGCGACGAGTCGCGGCGGCGGCGGATCGTCGCGATAGCGCTGCGGAAATTTCTGGAGATCCACGTAAGTACGAGCGACGTCGTCGTCGCGGTAACGCAACGCGTCCTCCGAGTATCGCTGCGGATACTTCTGGAGATCGATGCCGAATTTACGCTCGACCGCGAACTGATCGTAGATGAGATTATTGTCGGAGCAACGGTGATACTCGTCGCGGCAGCGCTGCGGATATTTGTGGAGATTCTCGTCGCAAGTGTAGTTGTACTTCTTCAGATCAGCGTTGAGCTTGTCAGTCTCGCGGAAGTGTTGCTGCTGCTGTTGCTGCTGTTGCTGCTGCTGCTGCTGCTGCTGATCGTGCCTGATGCGTTCTTGCGACGCGCGTCTCGACGACGAATACTTGGACGCGTACGCGGGGTCGCTCGCGAACACGCGCGGATACTTGATTATCTCGTCGGGGCAACGCGCGGGTAGTCGCAACTCACCGTTGATCGATTCTATTCGCGGCGAACGCTGTCCCGACACAAGATTGTTCATCGAGCCCGTGAGATCGCTGCCCGGCGGCGCGTCGACTGTCGTCCCGTTGGGCTGTGAAAATCATCGAAAAAAAAAAGAACAATCGGACTTGTGAGCAGAGACACCGCGCGCATTTCCCGCTCGCCGAATGATGTCGGAGTGAAAATTGCTCACCTGCGGCTGCATTATCTTCACGGTGCCGTACGCCTTGAAGGCATTCGCGATCACGTAATCGTCCGACGTTTTCTCCTGCTCGGCCATGTAGCCCGGCGTCACAATTCCGCGACGATCTGAAAGGTACAATATCAGGTTTAAGATACGAGTGAACGGAGGTTTGACGAGAAACAAGCGTCGAGATGACTCACCAATGAGGCTGGGCGGCGCAGGACCGCAGAGCACGTAGAAACAGTTCCGGCAGATGTTTCCTTGGCTATAGGGATTGAAATTCTCCGTCTCCCGTTTACTCGTGAACGAGCCTTTTATCTGCGAATCGGAATCACGGTCATTCGAGCACAGGTTTCGATATCGCTATCGAGAATGTTCTTCCGTCTCACAAATCTCGCGATGACTCACATCCTCGTTCGTCGTCTGATTGCTCGTCGTCAGATACGTGTGAAAACCCGCGAGGCCCAGAATGCTCCAGACGGAGAAGAAACACACGACGCCGACGACCACGCTGGCCGGTGACAATCTTACGGCTTCTAAAAATGGTCTATCGTCTCGCGCAACTGGAAATTGCGATCGGAGATCACAGATTTAGCGAGGTTGAAGTGACGCGATTGATCTTTGGTGTACGTGAGTCGATCGTCGGCGATACTTACGCATTATCAGATGCGTTATCGCGCAGGCGAATATGAAGACACAGAGGAATGCCAGTGACACGATAAACGCGTA
Source organism: Itoplectis maculator (assembly GCA_964034905.1). Taxonomy (NCBI): domain Eukaryota; kingdom Metazoa; phylum Arthropoda; class Insecta; order Hymenoptera; family Ichneumonidae; genus Itoplectis; species Itoplectis maculator. Next base: position 10,937,294 of record OZ035857.1, read on the forward strand.
GAAGTATCGATAATTTCGTCTACCCACGCAGTTGCCGACCCACGGGCAATGGTGGTCGAATGCCTCTGCGAAAAATTGCGGCGTCGTGTAGTGCATAAAGCGAGCTTCATTTTGCTCGCGAGGCAGGATTTTTTTTTCTTCCAGTTTCTACTTACCTACACAATTATCACACAGGCTGCAGTGAGAGGCTCTGGGTGGCCTGAATATCTTACAGGTGAAGCAATATTTGAGCTTCACCGGTTGGCCCCTCACCAACACTTCTTTTGTGCGCGGTGGAGGTCTGTAAGTTATGGAATTGCCGTTGTTCGGTACTTCTGCGGAGAGAACAGATTTTTAATTAAAAGAATAAAATTAAAAAAATGGATGTCCATGATAAATTTAATAAATTTCTTTCCCGTCGACAGACCCACCTATTTGTCTCTCTATGTAAGCTGCCTCGTCCGGCGTTGCTCTGGGAATCACTCCAGGATCGCTGAAGCTTGTTCTGAACAGCGATGACATTACAAAAAGAAATAGCAATCCGCCCACAACTGGTATAGCTGGTGTTATGTGAACAGCCAGAAACGGACAGCTGCGAAGCAAATAAACACGACAATTGTATATAGAAAAACAGGCTTTGATGCAACATGTGAGACTCCGATGGATACTCACTCAAATGCAAAGAACAGGGCGCTGGTCCCTGTGATGAGGCAGACAGTTAGGCCAAAGACACCGGTGCGCGGCGCCATCATAATCCGTCCGTCGCAGCAAAATCTGTTTCGCCCAGGGAACAGCTCCCACTTCCTCAGCACGTGCGCCATTTTCATACTGCGACTTAAGACATCTTTCATCACCATTTAATCGTTATTTCGTAGAAAAATCAAATTTGCCCAAATCTTATAAAAAAATTAATATCAAACACAAATCGATTATTTCGACTATGTCGATGCTACAGGTTTTCGATGCTAAATCGGTCGCCGATCTAGATCGACGATACGATCTGAACACAGCGCCGGAGGCTGGAAAAAAGCCTGACGGACCCGCGACGATTCCGCGAAATCGTCGCTAAACGAAGGACCAGCTGAGCGAGACGAACGGTCGACTTACGAATCAATCGCGGAGAGGAACCTGGACGATTCGGCCTCGGGCGTCGACCGTGCTGGTCGCTGGCGGCGACGACGGCGGCGAAGTCACAGGCGGTGATAGGCCCCGCGTCAACTTAACCTAATCTCACGATCTTCGAGTAAACGATATTTCCGCGACGCAGCGCGGAGACGCGACATCCTTCGCGCTCGTCGATCGTCGTCCGCGCGATCGTCGTGATTCTCATCGAGACTCGTAATGAGAATTGAGAAGGTGGAATCTGATTAAGGAAAAAAAAAAAAAAAAAGGAGGAAAACCTCCGAGGAGTCGAAACGTCTTTCTTGCACTCGCGGGTCGCGTTTTACTCGTCGCCGTCGTAGCGATACCAGTCGTGAGAATCCATTGATAACTAGGTCAGTCTCGTCGCGCTCTCGCGTATCCCGAGCGAGAGATCCGATCGCAACTCCGGCCTGACATAACAATTGGACTGGCGAACACCTGTGCGCGCCCGAAGACGAATCGCTGCCGCCGCCGCCCCCGACCGATTATCTCCGCGGACCCCGCACGACGACGACCACGACGACGGGCGATATACGCGCGTATTTACCAGTCCCCCGCGCGCGGATTGTCGGCTGGAACGAGGCGAAAAAAGCGGAACAAGAAAATAACAACCGTCGCGTCCCCTGACGGACGCCCGATGCGTGCGCGCCGCGCACGCTGGAGGCGCCCACGTGACTCCGACTCGCGCGAATGTGTCACGATGCGCGTGTTCTACCTGTGCGCGTATTTTTATTTGTTTTCGGAAGATTCTGAGATTTTTTATAAATCTACAAACATTAACAATTCAAAGTTTTCGAAGTTTTCGAAGTTTTCGGAGTTTTTACACAGAAATCGGGAATCCGTGATAATTTCTTAACATTTCCGTTTAAAAATTATCATCGGTTTTTTAAAAAGGTGATGTTGTACCTGTGCGCGTATTTTTATTTGTTTTCGGAAGATTCTGAGATTTTTTTATAAATCGAAAAACTTTGACAATTCAAAGCTTTCGAAGTTTTCGGAGTTTTCACACGGAAATCGGAAATCTGTGATAATTTTAAAACATTTCCGTTTAAAAATTATCACCGTTTTTTAAAAAGATGAATAAGCAGTAGACTCTTTTATTTCATATCTTGTGGAAAAAAAAATCCGCAACTCTGCTCGCCTTTTACTACTGAATAGTGCAAATGTAGACATAACACACATACATTTGAAAAATCTGTCGCGACGATCTATGATCTCTCATTGCGCATCGATCAATCGGTCGAAACGTGTGAGTCACAGCAAAATCGAGCTCGAGTCTTGAATGAATTCGCTGTATCTCTTTGTTCGAGCATTTCAACCGAAAGAACAACAGGAGAGTAGCAGGTGGAAATGGGTCGCGATGTCGCAATATCGAGGGAAAACAATGCCGCCCGGATCGAGAGAGCAGCAGCAGCAGCAGCGACGCAGCAGCAGCAACCATAGGCGGGATCGCGACGCGCGCGGCAACAGCGACATTACCGCGGGCTGCAGCAGCAGCAGTAGCAGCAGCAGCAGCAGTCGCGAGGGTTGATCCTCGCGGTTAGCATCAATGGCGCTGGGGCTGCTGGGTGACCGTCCGGCGCGCGCGATTACTCGCGGGGCTGTTGGAATTGATTATTTAATGGCAGGACGAGAGAACGCTCGAGAGATAGAGAGAGAGAGAAAGCCCAAGAGAGCGAGAAAGAGCGAGAAAGCGCGAAGCCGAGGGGGTCGAGAGGGCGTGCGACTTGGCGGCCCCGTTGTAAAATAGGTCGACGACGCAATGCAGTATTGCCGGCGCTCGTCGCGCGAATCCTCGAAATCCGCTATAAAACCCGGATACAGAGATAGAGCGACGCCCGCTCGCTGCATCGATGCAGCGGCGGCGCCAATTTATATATCCAGGCGAAGCGGCATCGACGACTATTCAATATATACATATATCGCGTGCAACGCGTCCAAATTCGTTGCGTATGACGCGCGATGGGCGCGGGTGTCGTAATTTTAGGCCGAGGATTTAACGAACGTGTCGTAAAATCGAAAGCCCCGTTATATATAAATAGTCGTTGGGGGAGTCTTCTAAATCATCGCGCGCTGTATATCGCCGATCGTTGCGGTCGCTGCGGCGATGCCCGGATCCCCGGTTACTATGAACGCTCGCAGCACCAGCAGCAGCAGCAGCAGTAGCAGCAGTAGCAGCAGCTGAGCGCGCTCGGTGTGTATGTCGCTCGCGGAAGGCGGGATGCAGAGCGGCGCGCACACCCTGCGCCGCAGCGGTGCATCGCACCGGGCACCGGTCTGTTTGACACACACATACAAATGCCGATCGTTCGAATTACACAGGTATACAACTGGCGGCTGTGGCAGAGAGGAAGAGCGAATTTTTTTTCGTGGCTCGACGACTTCTCCGCGCTGCTGCTGCTGCTGCTGCCGCTGCTGCTTCCAGGATTCTCGAGGGTGCGGATATAAAGGAGCCGACCAAAAAAAAACGAGAGAGAGAGAGAAAGAGTTAATACAACGAGAGAGCGGAATCGAGACAGCAAGACAGAACACGATAGAAAGAGAGAGACGGGAGGTTCCCGCAGTGGTCGTAGGGGGTACAAGGAAGGAAGCTAGCGGCAGGGAGTAGCGACATCACACACATATATATATTACACATATACATATACATACAGCGGGGAATGGGCGTAGGGGAGCAGCGGAGAGAAATGAATCGCGTTGACGGTCTCTCCGCACTGGGTGAGAGAGAGAGGGAGAAGCAGCGACGGCGCGAGAGCGGACCGACGGCGGAGAGACGCAAACGCTCTGAAATCAGCTCGAGGGATCGATGCGATAAATGGATGCGTGCGATTGGTAGCCGAGGAAAATCGATGCGACGGAACTCAGGGGGCACCCTACTACGGGCTACCTACCTACCTACCTACCGAACACCACCACCACCACCACCGCTCGCGCTCGCTCGCCCTGTCCGTGCCGCGCGGCGCGTCGCGCGCGTGTGGCGTGTATACACACGGACGAGCTCACTCGCCGCGCGCACACACACACACACACACACACACACACACACACACACACACACACACAGCCCACAGGCCACAGCCGCACACACACACGCGAGCGCGGGGAGCCGAGGATGGAGGAGCAAAGACCGAAATATCGATTTTTAGGCCCCTACGCGGCGGTTCGATGCTCATATCTGCCCCGTGCCCCGTTCGCGAAGCGCCTTTCAAAACACAGCGACGCGTGCGGAGAATAAACGTCGCTGCCGCTGCCGCTGCCGCTGCTGCTGCTTCTGTCGCGTTGTGTGTCTCTCGGGTGAGGAAGTAAAACGCGCGGGAGAGGTTTTTGCATCGCTCAACGCGCTACTTCGTCTGCTGGTTTCGGCTGCTGTTGGTGTTTCTGCTACTGCTGCTTGGAAAAAAACGTGTCATTGAATCGCGATCGAAGCTACACGGGATTATTCGCCGGAAATACGTATACACGGAGCAGAGGACACGGGGAGTAGAGTAGAGAGGGAGAGGGACGGAGATATCAGTGCCGCCGGGAACGAGGCGAAGGTGGTGTTGACGGTGGTGGTGAGCGGTGGATAGAGAATCGCGCGGGGCAGCAGAGAGGAACCGCGACCGATGTCCTCAGGTAACTTCGAAGGGCATATTTTGATTGTCGTAGAGATTCCAGGCGATAAACACGAACGGAAGAACGAGAGAAGAACACGTGCCCCGGGTTCGCTGGTTACATCGATGCCATCGCCGAATCGCGACCACTGTATCCGGGGATTACGTGTTTCTGTGTCTGTGTGTCGCTTATCGCGAGCGGAGAGTATAAGAGCAACGATCCTCCGCGTTCCGGGGAAATTTATCTACCCCGGCGAATGCGACGGCCGGGAAAAGCGTGAACGTCAGTGCGCGTCGCGCTGCTGCTGCTGCTGCTGCTGCTGCCGACGACGATGACGATGCGCCCGGGGACGTTGCACCGCGGCGAAGGGGGTTGAACGTTTTGGCGAGACTCGTCGTTTTTATTTACGCGCATTTTTTTTTTCGTATGCGTATTTTCGGAGCAGAGATCCGTGTTCCTCGCACGAGGCTCGTGTCACGCGGCGGTTGCGGCTCGTTCGAGGATCGACAGCTTTTTTCGCGACGCACGTTGCGAATCCCAACGCGCACCGCTCGCTGCTGCTGCTGCTGCTGCTGCTGCTGCTGCTGCTGCTGCTGCTGCTGCTGCTGCTGCTGCTGCTGCTGCTGCTGATTCGCCGCGGGTACAGCAGATACGTCATAATATCGTTTCGCCGGGGCTCAGACGTAAATTCGATTACAATCCCGCGAGCCGCAGTTCTGCCCTTTGTCAGTGTGCGTGTGTGTGTGTATTTGAGTGTTCGTCTCGCGTGTTCGAGCACTTGCGGGAGTGTGGATGCATTTAGGGGGGGTGAGATTGAGAGCGTCGATCGGTATCGACCTTGTCGTGTGTCTGTATGTACGCTGCATGTGTGCGTGTGAGTGTGAGTGCGAGTGTATGTTGTGTCTGTGTGCGCGAGACTCTCAACGCTGCCGGGGGCATCGCTGAAACGCCCAACGCGGATTTTCCGCGAAATCCTCGCGGATGCGCGCGAGCGATCGATCGCCGCGACGGCTACATCGTCGTCGCGGTCGTCCGCGCCGTGCGCCGCGGACGATCGCGCGCGCCGGGGGAGACGCGGCGATCGTCGGCGGCCGACGACGAATCACGCGAGAGTCTCGTCTCCGTCGAGAGACACAACGACGTGGATCCAGAGCGCGCGGCGACGACGAGGTTGGGGTACATATCGTTCGCGGAATTTCGGAGCGAGGGACGACGACGACGACGACGCCGCTGCCGGGCGACAGACTCGTTTTGCGTTATCGATCGGAAATTGCGTGAGAAATCAATTTTTTCGGGGGAAACGCGGTTTTTTCGCCGTCGCGTCGCGGATGCGTCACTCGTTTCGGCGTCGATCGAAAGTTCGAGTGAATTAGAATATGCGAGGATTTTGTTTCTGTCAATATTATTGCAGTTAGGATAAGGATTGATTTTTTTTAAATAACTATGTCGACTGCGCAGCGAAAAATACTAATTTCATCGATAGACGAAATTTATTTTAATGCGTACGTTTTTGTTGTTGCAGAAAAAATGGCAATCGCCGCGTCCGAGAATTACCAGCTCAAATGGCACAGCTACGGGCAGCATCTTCACACGTCCGTGGCGACGCTGCTGCACTCCGAGTCCTTCGCGGACGTTCTCCTGGCGACCTCGTGCGGCCGGCACGTAGCCGCTCATCGCTTCGTCCTGGCCGCCTGCTCCTCGTATCTCAGTCACATATTTCAGACGTGTCACTTCGGGGCTAACACAAACGCTCCCATAATCGTGGTGAGTCTCTCCATATGCAAATAATCATCCATAAAATATAAGAAGGCAAGAAAAAAAAGTTACAGGAATAACAAAAAAATGCTATCTTCAGGTACTCCCAACGGAGATCGGATATCGCACGTTGAAGATATTAATTCAATACATGTACAGCGGCGAGGCGACCGTGACCAACGATCAGCTCGAGGGAGTGCTCAAGGCCGGCGATATATTGCGAGTACGCGGATTGTGGCGCTCAAATACCGGCAACAGCAAGAAAGAGAACATACAGTCGAACAGTCAGAAGGTGGAGCGCGATAAGAAGGAGCAGCCACCGATCGTGCCCGGTCAAATACAGAAGATAAAGCTCGTGCAGCCGCAGCCGACGACGGAGAAAATTCCGGAGACCGCGGCGACGGTGCCACCGCCGCCTCCGCCGCCGGTTACGGCGGTCTCGCCTCCTCGGAGCTCGCCGGCGCCGCCGACCGTGCAGAAGATCCCGGAACGCAAGATCAGCACCGAGAGAGTCGTGGACGAGAGGATCGTCGAGACGTGCGAGAGCAAACGAGCCCTCGAGGAGGAGAAAATCAGCGAGCAGAGCAAGAATAATAAGGAGAACGTCGAGGCAAACGGGAAGAAGCGACGGAGCAACAACAGCGACGTCGAGTCGACTAAATCGAGAAGCGAAGTCGGGGAAAATGTAAGAAACGCGATGGATATGTTTTGCCGAATTTTTTTCCAAAGGCTTTACGTAGTTTCTCTGATAAAAAAAAAAAAAGGAAAAGGATTTGTTAATTTTTCCGGTTAGTTCCGAAGCTAGTTTGGAAACACTGCCAGACGTAGATGCACATAAACACCGACGACAAACGAGAATCGATTGGACCGCGGTGACTGAATTACACTTTAATCGAATGAATAAATCAATCTGAATTGTCCGCAGACCGAGCTAAATCTGGAGCTGCTGGTGAAGGATGAGCCTATCGACTGGGAGGAATCGATCGACCCGTCGGAATCCTTGACGATAGATCACGAGATCGACATCAAACCGGTGAGTTACTCGTTCGGCGATTGAGAGGATAATTTTAGCGCGAGCATCTTGTCTTCGATCGAGACTCCGGTGAATCGCAAGTTTGAATGCAAAACGATTGTGCTGAAAATATTCGTGTTGATTTGCAGGAAATCGTACACAGCGCGGACGAGGATGGCGATATCGAGGAGGAGGAGTACACGCCGCTTACGTGCGACATGTGCAGTCAAACGTTCAACAGACCCTCCGACTGGGTCAGACACATCGAGTTTACGCACGCGGACATGACGGAAAATCGTCGAAAGAAGCGAAAGGTACGAATGGGATAATTAAAATATAGTAAAAAATTCGCAATACGATATTAAATAAATGCACTCGAAAAAGTGATGTCCTGTACATAGAAAAAAACTGAATGTTAATTTAAATAAAAAAATTCGGTTCAGGCCGACGTGGACGACGACGAAAATATAGACAAAAATTATTCGCGATACGATATTATATAAATGCACTCGAAAAAATGATGTCCTATGCATCGAAAAAAACTGAATATTGTTCATTTAAATCGAAAAATGTGGTTCAGGGCGACGTGGACGACGACGAAAATATAGGCAAAAATTATTCGCGATACGATATTATATAAATGCACTCGAAGAAGTGATCTGCTATGCATAGAAAAAACTGAATGTTAATTTAAATCGACAAAATTTGTTTAGGGCGACGTGGACGACGACAGCAAAGACTTTCCGCCTCTCAAGTGCGACCTCTGCGGCAACATGTACCCGACGCCCCAGGAGTGGGTGCGCCACATACAGACGGAGCACACGGAGGAGCAGCTCGCGCTGATGAACAACTCGGCGCCGCCGAAACCGAAGCGGGTCCACAGTCACCAGAAGCTCTGCAACATTTGCCAAAAAGTATTTCCGAGTCACGCGTCGATGGTGATACACCAGCGAACGCACACGGGGGAGAAGCCGTTTCTCTGTTCGTACTGTAAAAAGGGCTTCAACGTGAAGAGCAACCTGCTGAGGCATCTGCGAACGCTTCACGACAAATTCGTGCATCCGAGTCTCTACGGCAGCAACGGCAACAAGAACGCTTAGAGGATTCTCGCGACCACCGAATCTTTTCGATAAAAAAAATCGCCGAGAAAAAGCAACAAAAAAAAGAAGGAGACGGAGACGAGAAAAAGCTCAATCGCGAGGCGCAGCTGCCGCCGGGTTCACCCACGTAGGGAGTAAATCTTTTTCGCTCCGCTCGGCAGAAGCGTCGACGCTTCGCGCGCCCGACGATCGCTTCGCGAGCGTTCGCCGCGCGCGCGCGTCGGTTTGCTGGATAAGGCGATTGATAGAATTGTCGCGCTGGCTTCTGAGGGGAAATTCGTCCAAGACGCAACGCGGGTCCGGCAATTATGTGTCGTTGGGGGATTGCGCGGGCGATGTCGGTGAAGGGTGATAAGCAGAATCAAAGTGCGTTTTCTCTTTTTTAGGTTTACGCGAAGTATTAGGAACTGGCCGGTACCGTTCGTTTTATACCCCCTCTTGCACTGTTTAAAGAAAAAGGAAAAAAAATAAGAATCAAGTAATTGAAAAACAATTCGCGATCGCGCGAAGAGCACCTGAGATTCCACTCGAGTATACATAAAATACACCACGTAAAACCATTTACCGATAAACTTCTTCTACTAACTCTTAAACTCTCTTACCTTACTATTACGATAGTATTGTCGACATTTTTTAACATAATTTTATTCGGATAACCCCCAAGCAATATCCACGAATTTTTCGAATCAAAGAGGCTGACGACGATTTGCCAAAAAAAAATAGTTGATTTAAAAGAAAAAAAAAATCTGTTGCTACGAAATTTCTCTTATCCTTTCTCGAACGTACTATATACATAAAGAAAATACCAAAGATCTACTTAGCTTGAATAGGAGAGTACCTCAAGTATGCATGTTTTTTGAGAATATTTAAGACGGCAACGGATGGCGAATGTGACTCGATATCCCGTAGAGCGAGAGAGAGAACGAACGAATTTTGAGTGAAAGAATTCACATGTAATATATATTTAATTCCGCGTTTAACTCGACATTTAACGATCATCAATTGATTGAACTTTTAATTGACGAGAAACAAAAGAAAATCGAAACGAGATAAGATTAAAGTACGTAATTTTTAGGCTATTCCAACCACGGTAGCCGACTTATTCCCCCAGTTCGTAAGCTAATTATGTATTTTTATATTAAAGTAGCTTATACATATATATATAAATATATATACATAAATATATATATATAGGAACGAGAACTAAGGAACATTAATGAACATTTTTTCGAACTTCTGATTAAAGTAGGATGCAAGAATAAGATATCTTCGAAATTTATCAAAAAACCTTTTTTTTTTTAATGTATTGATTTTCTTACATGTTACAAAGGCGATTCTCTTCTATAAAAATACACACACAGGTCACGGTCGATGATGCGACGAGATGATGACAAAACTTATCTACCGTACGACAAAATTCAATTTTATCCTAATAATCGTGAACGTGTCATCCTACTACCAACTTTAGTGTCAATTCTACGTTGCGCTAGAACTGTGACGAGCCAAATAACTTTTAAATGTAAAATTTGAATAATATATTACCTTCAAGATATGAAAAAACGACCATACTTGTACTTCATTTTTGTCCCGAGAAACGGCTGAGAAAAAAAAAGTCGCCGTCGCCACCGACCGAGCGATGCGTTTCCTATATTTACGAAAGATCAACTTTCTTATCGCGTAATAATGTACAGTTTTAACAATAGCGTGCTTACAACTTAAGGATGATTCTCGTGGGCTGATGCTGAGGGTGTATAAAGAGATAGGAAAGAAAAAAAAAAGGCTTCTCAATCGTCCTCCTCCTCGTCGATCTTCGGCGCGAGGTAGTACCTGATGTGACCGATGTCTCCGATTTTGTACTCGCACACGAGCGGCACGTCGCTCGACATCGACAGTTGCACCTGATTGCAGAGCGGCGTCGCTTTCACGAAGCAATTGAGATAGCGGCAGGAGAACGTGAGCTTCACCGGCTCCTGCATCTCGACTATCACGGATTTTTCCTCGTCGTCCGCGTCCGCCGTTTGAGCGAGCTTTACGTTTGCTGGAAAGATATTTCGCACATCAATATTCGTCGAAGTTGTAACCGTTGCGAGAAACTGAGCCTTGAGCCCCATCGGAAGGTAAACAATTTTTTTCTTGAAGATCGAAAACAGGCAACTGTCTCTCAGAGGTGAAACAGAGGGTAAACATGTCTCTGGGCTTTCTGTTTCTACCGAAGTCCGCACGCGTTTAGTAACCGCGCGGTGTTTGTCGGCTTAACAGCTATCGTTTCATCGCTCGAGAGGACAGCAAAGATGAGTCCAGTGAGAAAGTTCTTAACGTTGGAGGTAAGTAATTTTATCATCAAATGAGTGCATTTTTCCTACAAATCACTCAGAGACTTTGTTTAATTGTATCTATCATTGATTATCCAGTGAATACCCAAATGATTCAAGTGAAACCTAACTTAATTTTTGTTCTGCGCTAATAATAATAATTTTAACAAAGTGTGCAATAGACTCAATTGAGTCCTGTTCTTGAAAAAGGGTCCGTTTTTATACATATTTCAAGACAACAAGATTACCTGTTCCGTAGTCTCCGCTGGCGGTGAACTTGACTCCCTCCTTGGTACACGCAATGGTGATGGCCTCGCCGAACTGGCTCAAATCCCTGCATATCCTGGCAAACTCCTGGGAGGGCATCTTGACAACGCACGAGTAGAACGTCTCCTGCGAAGCGTAAAAAAATCCCCGGAACATGAAAATATTCATTCTTATTTCCGATATGCAACGTAAGGACTTAGCAAGCTCACGGGTATGCCGAGATGCTCCTGGTCCATGTTGATCAGCTTCATCTCGTACTCGGAGAGCTTCTCCTTGCTCTGCGACTCGAATATGAACGTTATGTTGTCCGGGCTGTCGACCGCCCTGAGGGTTACGGTGTCCTCCGATCCGGCGCATTTCAGGATCTTGGACATGCTGCAAATCGGTTCGCAAGTCAAATATTTTACCCCTGCTGCGCATTAACGTTTTTTCTGCCCTTCCGGGGGAGGGGCGTCCGGGGGAGGGGACGCGAAGGGCGTAATGCAAAATTGATCGGACAAAGTGAAATTTTTTTTTTCGTGTCTTACGTCGGTATCCCCATGCCCATCGACAGATTCCTGTCGCATCGGTATTTGTCGAATCCGTCGCTGCGCAGGTTGAGTGACACGAGGGAAACGTGAGCGTTGTCCATCGCTTGCACCTGGATCCCCGAGTCCGAGCACTCGAAGGTCGCCTCGGTCAGCAGATCCTTCACCGCGTCCAGCACCTTCTTCAGGATCGCGCTCTGTATCAAACGTGCCTCGAACATGACGGCGGCTTTTTCTCGTTCACTTTATCGAATACGACGTGAAATAACAACGACGGAACCGTCGATCGGTGGACTCTGGTGAACAGGGGGCTGAACGGCGGGAAAATGCGCGCGGCGTCGTGTCTGCGTCTCGTGCGCGGGTATATCACAGGATGCGAGTGCGGCGCGCGGCGTTCGTCCGGCGTCGTCGAAGCAACAAGTCGAAGCCGGCCGGATTCGCCGCAATCGTCGCGACATTCGCGGCGGCGACGACAAACAATTTCGCGCGCGCTTTCTTGCCGCCCTTCGAAAACGCGGAAGCGCTCCCGGACGTAGATGGGGCTCGGCTTTTCCGCTTTTCAAACACGCTCGCGTTTTTTCCCCGGATTTATTTAACGGCAACTTTTTTTTTTTTTTATTTATTTAATTGGTTACAAAATATCGGAGTGATGAAAACTATATTGCTGAATATTCTGAGTCGGTTTTTAATTTTGCGTTTCCAATTGAGGAATAAAATACACGAAATACGAATCTCTGTCAACTTTTGAAATAGTTGGTTGTCATTTTTTTTTATGTGGGTATAGTATACATGAGGTCCGTGCTCCGGACTTTCGACAATATTGTCTCGCGTTGGGGTTTCGGAACGGTTGATTTTCAATGAAAAAAAGGAAAATACACAAAATAAAATTTGTTTAATAGCAATTAATAGAGTGTACAGAGATTACGGGGACCGCGTTCGCGGTTTCACTGCCTCGCCGACTGTCGACGCTGTCTCACGCTGTACTATAGTGGAAAGTAACGTGATGGGGGGAAGAAGAGTGCCATGGCACGTCGATACATCGGTAAAATCACGATTCGCGTCTATGGGGCTTCGTATTTACATATTAAAACATCGCGGAATTCGAACGGCGCACGCGCAACGCCGCCGAAGGGAATTTTCGGCAATTTTTCTCGGCTCGCTCCTGAATTCAGAGTGCGATGTCGCAGGCGATGGAGTTCTCGAGATCGCCGAACATTTGATCCAGTTCCTAGAAGAAAAAAAATGGAAATCGATTAAAAATAATTGATCGCAAGTGCAGAGCTACAAAGATTCGATCTTCTATTTTTCCGCTACTCACATCCGGCGGTTCGGCGTCCTTCACAGGTTTTCCCGGCCTGCGCGCTAAGTTATCCTCGCTCAGCATGTCCTCCTCCTCGTCGTCCTCCTCCTCCGGGTTCTCGATATCGTCGATATCGTCTTCCCTGGCGATTTCCTCGTCATCATCATCGTCGTCGTCATCGTCGTCGTCATCATCATCGTCGTCGTCGTCGTCGACGTCATCCTCCATGTGCATATACGACATTTCCATGTCGTCGTAGTCCTCCGGTTCCTCCTTAATGTCCGCGATCATTATCGTTTCCGCGACGGGCTCCTTATCAGGCGGCGGAGGCGGCACCTCCGCCGCTGCCGGTATCTGCGCCGATTGTGACCTCTGAGACAAGAGATAAATTCATTGAAGTAAAAATTCCACCGAGACGCGAATAAATGATTAACCACCGTTAAAGCGATTCAAAAAAATAGTCGTACCCATGGCTGTTTCGGTTGCTGCTGCGAAACCTCTGCCGGAGCTACTGGCGTTGAGGGCGCAGTGCTCGAGCTCGATTCCGCAATATCCTCGACGTCCTCCGCATCCATCGCGGGTGTCGTCCGCGAATCCGCTTTGCCCTTCCGACTGCTGGCGCAATTAGCGGCCTCGTTCTTCACTTGCTCGCCGCCCGGCTCCTCCTTCACCTTCTTGCAATTGTTCTTCGGCTCGCCCGGCAAACAAGTATTGCCGCGCTGCCGCCTGAATCTCACTATGATGCTCCGCGTGTCCCACATCAGGTCGTGCGCCTGTTTATAAGCCGCTATGGACTCCTCCACGTTTGTATATCTTATGAACGCGTAGCTGAAGAAACGAAAAATCGTTATCACGTTGCTCGCAAGAGTTCGGTTAAAAAAATATTATAAAAAATTCGTACCGAGTATTTCGCATCTTCTGCGCGTATCCCACGTCGACCCGCGCAGCAGTGGGAAATTTGCTCTTCACCTCGTTCACGTTCACGGATTCCGGCAGATTGCCGACGTAGAGCGTGTAGGGATCGATCTCCTCGGGCATCGGGTTGTCCTCGTCCCTCAACGACTTCCGCTCGACCTTCAGGTGGCCCACGCCGAATTGTATCTTCTCCAGATCCCTTATCGCCTTGTCGATGTTGACGCTCTCGGCCATCTGTATGAAACAGTAGCGCGGCCCGCTCGGGCTCTGAAAGTGTATGTTCTGGATGCCCGAATGAAACTCCCGCACGATGTCCTTGTTGAGATCGGGATCGGGAAACTTGATTATCAGACTCTGCGCTCTTATCGTCTTGTTGTACTCGTTCTCGATCTGCAAAGCGCTCTCGGCGTCCTCGCGATTCCACGGTCGACTCGGGTAGTTCTGCGACATGGGCTTTCGCTGCTTCGTCTTTTTCAGAGCGACCTCCTGCGATTGAAAAAAATTAAATTAAATAAAAATTTCAATTACGACGATGTAGAGGCGAAAATAGGCGACTCACGTTAACGATTTTAATACTTTGGTCGGCGTCTTCCTCGGCTCTGCCCGTCGCGACTCTCGGCGAGCTCGCGGTCATCTGATGCCCAGGAAGCGACGCAGCCATGTGCTTCATGATCGCCTCGTTCTGCGCGGCAGCGATGTTCGTCCTCTGCCAGTCAATGCCGATGCCACCGGACAGAGCTTGCCCGAAATAAGCCGCGGGATCGAACTGTCCCTGCGGCTGCTCGAAGCGCTGCTGCCGTCGATTCTTGTTGCGATGAAAATTGCTTCTCTGCGCGTACACGTTGTTTCGATTGTTGTTAAATCGTTCGCGTCTCACGTAGTTGTTGCGCGTCGCGAGATCTCGTTGGAATGTAGCGCTCGTCACGTCCCTCTGAGCCTGAGGCTGCAGCGACGTCGCTTGGGGAGTTATCCACTGCCACGGAGGCGGAGGAGGATGCGCCCAGGTCTGAATGGAAGTTACCTGCTGGGGAACATGCCCAAAGACGTGGGGCAAGGGCGGAAGTGCCCCTGGAGGAGGAGGCATGGGAGGTAGCGGCGGTTGGCCCGGCAGGGGCTGATTCGCCGTGGAAGGGGAGGACGTGCTGGACGAGTACATGGAGTAGGAACCTTCGTACGTGTACGGAACGTTGTCCTGTTGGTGCGAGTAGCTGCTTTTTTGCTCTCCATTCGCCTGTGTCGTTGCCTGTAAAAAAGTGAATTATTTTCATTAGTACTCAGACATTCGTACATCAAACTATTTTCCCAAATATCACTCAGTAAAAAATCTTCCGCATTGCCAAAGCGACGGACAAGACAACAACACCGGAAAAACAGAATTTTCCTATCCAACAACAAAAACCCAAAATCAATTTTTTTGTGCATGAAACGTAACTTTAACTTCTGAACAGCATAAAAAGGAAAACGAAGAGAAAGCTGCTGATCGACATCTCGCACCTCAAGAACGCGACGGAAACCCCACAACAAGCTAACCTAAAAATTCGACGATGCACACAGTGTTTGCGCATTGAGAAAACACGGAAAATTCGCCGGAAAACGTTACCCCCATTCACTGCTTAGTACTCACCGTTCTGTTCATCGCGTAAGCCGCGGTCGATCCTGGACGACGCTCGAGTGTTGTTTATTTACGCGTACGTATTCGGCTGTGCGCGAGTCGGAGTTGTCGTCGTCGTGCCAGTCCGAGGGTGAAAACCTCGGCGATTGCGATCGACAGGGGTGCCAACCCCCTACGGCCGAATTCGGCGAGCCCCACGGAGGGGGTGGAACGCCCGAGAGCGTCGAGGGGATGATGCGTGTTTCGCCCGTTGCGCCGCGGGCCACCCGAAATAGCGCGCATTGTCATTGGCACTTGACACACGGCGAGCGGCGGCGGCGCGTAGCCATCGATACGACGACGCGACGCAAAGCCGCGCGACGGAGGTGGCATTTTATTTCCTTTCCTCGTCGGACGCCGCGACGACGATATTTCATCCGACGTTTATCGATCTCGCCTCTCTTTCCGCTCGACCGCACGAGGCCGAGATAACGGACACCACCTGCATCTCCGTTTAGATGAAATATACTTATTTTATTATACGAGCGGCGCGTTCACGGATGATCGAGCGCGCAGACAGACCAACTGCGGGGGAAGGGGGAGGAGGGAGGAGGAGCGCGCCCGCGAGATCGAACGCGGCGAGAATACTGCGGGCCGGATGCACCGCGGAAACGGAGCTCAGAAGCTACCATTTTCGGCCGGCCGAGCCGGGCGACGCGTCATCGCTCGCCGCCGTCTGTGACTATAGCTGTACAATCCGAGAAAAAAAAAAAAAAATTGAAGTCGGCTTAAAAAAAACTCAAACAAGCGATGCCGTAAGCTCTTCGCAGAAGGCTACGGATCGGTAACAAAAAAAGACGATTTATTCCTGCCACGCAGCAAAAACGCCCAAAAAATATCGTCAACCGGCAATCGATCAAAATTCGTCGATCCGCGCGTCCTGCGGATTTTTCTTGCGCTAAACCAGAAGCATAAACAGAGTTAAACGTTGCCGATCGTCTCGTGCTCGTCTCCCAAGCGCCGATCGCTCTCGTCCTTTCACCGCGGTCGGCCTCCTTTCCCTCCGCGCGAGCGGTTTTCCCCGCGTCGCGCGAGCATCGTCGCCGCCGCCGCCGAGACATTCGGCGTCCCGCGTGTGCATCGAGTGGGTAGTTATATTTTCGGGGCTGAAATAGGCTACGAGAGCGCAGCAGCTGGGAGAGCCCCGACCGAGCCGAGCGGACCGAGCCGACGAGGCCGAAGCGGACGAGCGGACTCGCAGCGCGAGTCACTGGCCGACGACGCTGTGCGTGCGCTCCTCTGATCGAACGGGACAAGAGCCGACGAAAAAACCCGTGGTCGGAATTTCACCGACAGATGCCCCCATTGGTGACTGCCCGCTGAGCAAGAGAGATATACATAGAGAGTGAGAGAGAAGGATAGAGAGAAAGCGAGAGAAAGAGTGAGAAAGAGTGAGATAGAGAGAGAGCGAACTTTCCGTGCGCGCGCGCGTGTTCGCGATCTCCCGACGGTCTCCGTCTCTCTCCCAGCGTGTGACATGGCTACGAACAACAGCGAGGATATCGAGGTACGCACCAGCTTGAAATATTCGCTATAGGACTGCGCGTCGACCATCGCCACGCGGCGGTCGTCGCCAATTTTCGGGCGGCGCGACGATTTTCGTAACAGCGACGATCGCGTCCGGTTCGCACGGGACCAGCATGGTCGCCCCGATCGCTCTCGCGGCTCCCTCATCGTCGTCGCCCTCTCGCCGCCCCGCACCGCCCCCCTCCTCGCCGCTGTACCCCTCGTAACCCCTCCCCTCTCCCCTCTCCTCCTTCCGTCGCTTTCTGCAGTCCCGTCTTGGTCCGTCTGTCGGCTCTACAAAAGGGCATAACCCCCGTGTCTCGCGATTATTTGCGATTTTCCCCGTGAAAATCCGTCGGTCATCACAGGTCGATTGACCCTCGGCGCGCGATCCGCCGACGCGTACCGCATAAACGCCGCTGCCGTCGCCGCACGCCCAGAACGGTGCAACATGCTGCTCGAGGACGGCAACAGTCTTGAGGTTATGACGCGCGGCGGTTTTTCGCCGAATTTTAGCCGAGCGGCAACTTCGACGGGATCCGGGGAGGCGTCATGCCGCGATTCTTCCATCTGGGGATGCGGTAACGATCATTTTTATTTTTGCTTTTTTCGCAGGAGGTTGAGAAGAAGGAGCAGGATATTGCCAATTTGGAGGAGTATCCGCCGGAGCTGTTGATCAAGCATCCGTTGCAGAATACGTGGACGCTGTGGTATTACGAGCAGGACAGGAGCAAGTCGTGGGAGGAGAGTCAGCGTAAGATCATCAGCTTCAACACGGCTGAGGATTTCTGGAGGTGAGTAAGAGCGAACGGCGAAGGACGGTTTGATGAGACGGGATGATAATTAATGTGATGATTTTCCTATTCGCAGTTTGTACAACCACATAAAGCCAGCTTCGGAGTTGAGGCAGGGATGCGACTACAGTATGTTCAAGGAGGGAATCCGACCGATGTGGGAGGATGACGCTAACAAGCGTGGCGGCAGATGGCTGATGCATCTGGAGAAGAAGCAGAGGGGCACCGATCTGGATCACTTCTGGTTGGAGATCTTGCTGTGCATGATCGGCGAGGCGTTCAATGGCCATTCGGACGACGTTTGCGGCGCTGTAGTCAATATAAGAACCAAGGGTGACAAATTGGGTATCTGGACGGCGGACGCAAATAGATCGGCGAGTGTGATGGAAATTGGGTGAGCGTTAATGCTGAAATTAGAGAAGATATCTGATAATGAAATTGAATTGATTGTGAAATAATTTCGAAAATTTTTTCCAGACGTAAACTGAAGGAAAGATTAAGGATCGCATCAAAGGTCACCATAGGCTATCAAGTACACAAAGACACTATGGTAAAATCGGGAAGTATTACCAAAAACACTTACCAAGTGTAATCGTCATCCAACGCCCCCCACACTGCTTTGAGTTAACATTAACTATTATCGAGAGAAGCCACGATAAAGGAGAAAAAAACAACTTTTCACCACTACTTGGTCACGTTCATCGTCACTCTGAAAAATGTATAATTTAAAAACGCGAAACTAGATAAACAGAAGACAAATGATGCAACCGAGTTTTATTCTGAAACGTTGATATATATATTGTCACATGCGAGACTAACTTGGCGCGACGTAATACAGACTGACAGGGAACACGTGACAGCTGTTTGTATGGAGAGACAAAGAAAAGAACTCGAAAAACTCAAGCTCTGCACGTTGGAGCGAATCAGAGTTGTCGTTGGCTGGAACGAAACGGATACGAAGAGAAAACAGAAATTTTACGATAACCTATGTATAAATACTTTTCACTACTTATAGTTTTGCGAAAGATTACGTGCGGGTTGCTGTATTTCTTTCGTTCACAGATGTTATTTCTACTGTACGTGCATTGCCGAGTGCGTCGATATGATTATTTGTACGTTTTCTCGCATTTTCATAAATAAACGTATTCGATATATGAAATATTCGTATTTATCATACTCCTTCCCACCAGCTACAAGTTTGGATTATTTTACAGTTCGTATATATACAAGCAGGTTAATAGGTTGGTATAATACAAAATATTTGACTTAATTGAAGTTCCTTATGATTACAGTTATAATCGGAGTATACCTAGATTTTAATCAGTACGAGTTTAAAATTGTCGGGAAGATAATTCATCGACCATGTCCATCAAATCTCTTCTTCTGGCCTTGTCCAGTGCCTGCTTCAGCCTCGGTTTCCATTGAAGTGGATCACACTTGGATTGAAATATGAGCAACGCCTGGAGATAAAAACGAAAATGTACAATTTACGCGATAGCAATAACCCCGCGAATTCACATTACGAACCTTGAGCGGTTTTTCGCGATATCAAAAACTCCGCGAATTCACAGTACGAACCTTGAGCGCTTTTTCGCGAAGAGTCAAATTCAATTGGCTTTGTATTTCGTCGATATCGTATTCCGTGACCCGTAAATAGCGGGCAACATCTCTCCAGTGCCTCCCAAGTTTCTCGCTAATTTCTTGAAACACTGAAACACAAGAGTGAATTGAGTTATGGTGATTTTATCAGTTCTTCAATCACTCCCAGAAATTTTTCCAGGTAACAATTCCTCAGAAACTCCTATCTAAACAGTTCATGAGTAACAGAGGCATTGTCATACTTTTATTTGTGCTGTGATTGGTAATTGAAAAACCAACACAACATAAATTCTCGCATTTTTCTTGGTGGTTTTCTTATTGACTTACCCATCGTCATGACTTCAGTCTCTTTATTCCCTGTACTCTGATTCCCAGTTCCCACATAGAGCGATCCTGGCAGTGTAATTTGAAACGTTGGCTGTGTGCTGTACATTGTCACCTGGACCGGTGGCTCATGCATCCTGCTTGAATTGTGGTAAGCCGCATCATACCGAGATGGACCAGGTTGGGCTTCAAATCGGCGTGCATCAACTGGCGATTCCACAGACAGTAAATTACTCACGCATATCAAAGTGATCAGCAAAGCGAAACCCGCAAATGCGACCAGGACACTGGTGCAGTATTTGGAGCAATATTGATGATGGGTTTTAACGAATGAAACATGACCATTCACAAGGTTTCTTCGCTCGTCCAGCAGAGCGCAAACATCGATATTCCCCGTCGTAGTCTCGGTGTGAGTCTCGAGGGTCGTCGAATCTTCCGTGGAAGTTCGACTCGAGGGATGGTAAATTTCAGCTGGCTCGATCCGTTCGTTTGCGCTCTCGTTGCGACGAACTTCGGGAACGGAGTCGCAATTTGTCGATTCGCTCTCAGCTCGACGACCTCTCGTGTACTTACCGGTCTGCGCGAGATACAGATTGTGCGGCGGCAGCTGCGGACGGCTTTGACCCTCGTAGCTCGTTAGCGTTCGTTCGAGCACAGGATCGCGCACGTAGGTGGTGGAAATGTATCGCAGCACCTCGACATTGCTGTAAGAAAGGGCGCCGCGCTTCTCGAGTATCTTCAGCAGTGCCTCGACCGTCTTTATGTACTCCAACGTGCGCGTCGAGTTTATAACGTCGGAATATTTGTCCTTCAGCTCGTCGAGAACTCGGGCAGTCAAGTGCGGCTTGGATATCGACACGAATTGCGCGAGCAGTTCGGCGTACGCGATGTCGAATTGTTGCCGAACACGAGCAGCTTCCATGTCGATAGTCATTGTGGTAGTTGATAGATATGTGAAAGATTACCGAAAATAATTGAATCGCACTTTTGGAATTCACGGATTTGTGTCTCGCGGCTTCGGGGAATCCCCGAACGATTAGAGCGGCGCGCGCACTCGAGCGCTCGGCTCGCTTCGTGAATCTTCGTCCAACGTCGGCTGTGTCGGCGGATTGTTGCGATGCGTTTCTAACCCCCGAAGTAGTTTCAAGTTCGTCACGCGTGTCTCGTGCACTCACCGAGCGTCCGCGGATTCGACGGTTCCTTCTCACAAATTCGTCGGTCGCACTGTTAGCACCTCATTTAACGTATTGTCGCGATCACAGACTGAAATATGATCGACGTTGGTTTCGACATTACGTCGTCACTACGGCGGCGCAGGAGTCTACAGGCTTACCATTGCAATATCCGCCAATCCCGAGACGCGACTTGGGCGATCGCCGCGTGATACGCGAGTCGGATGCTGCACTCTCATTGGCTCCTAGAATCAAGGCAACAAGGCAAGGCAGGTCGCGTGTTGGCTTATCTCTTATCAAGATCGCCAAACGACGACGATGATTACAGCCGTCAAAGCAATCACGCACTATGAATACAATTTTGAATCCGGTTAAAACGTGTGGCGCCCTCTGTCAACCGTCGAATTCGTAGTTGGCACAACTTTTTTGTTTTTTTTTGTTTTCTCAAGTTTCCTCCCCCGAAGTTTGATCAAAATGACTGTCTCGTCTTTTGCGTGTATTGCCCGCCCGCTATAATTAATCGGTTATTCGATTGATCGGGCGCGATTGAAAGACGCCGCCGATTACGCGGCAATCGCGAGTGAGAAGTTGTTTTTCCGAGTTTCGAGAAACGCGACCGAGGAGACTCGATGGCCGCGATGGCCGCGGGACACTCGAGTTAGCGCGCGATTCACCGGTAAGACAATATCAGCACTTTCGCTCAGCGAACGCTTTATTTTGTAATTCGTCGCTCGGCGTGACGCGCGAAAAACCCGTCGGACTCGTTGTGCAGATTCGCTCGCGATTTTTCATTGATAAACCCGATAAATCACACCGCGCAGGTGTTCATCGGATATTTTCGTTAAAAGGTTATGTCGGCTTCTTGCGCTGCTCAGGGTTAGTCCAAGGATAACCTGACCGAGACTCTCATCGATGTCGCAACAGTTCGACAGTCAGGATGACGTCGCCTCGCCCGCTTCGCAAGCTCCGCTTTCCTCCGCCGAGGAGCAGAGCTCCGAAACCGTTGCGCAGCCCGACAAGAGTCTCGTGGCCAAAGATTCGACGGAAGCTCTCGGCGACGCAGTTGACTCTCAGGCCTCCGCCGACTCGGCAGACGCTCCGGGGCCTGTGGAGGGAGTCAAGGAGACCGCCGACACGGACAAGGGTGGTGCAACCGGTATCGATCGGCCCAAGCCAGTTTTAGGCAAAATTCAAGCTAAAAAGCGGTTAATGGCGTTCGCCAACAAATTTAACGTTATTCCCAAAGTCCAAAAGGCTAAACCAAAAGTTGCGCCTTCGAGCAGAAATCACTCGTCGGACTCGTCGAAAGTCAAGATGAAGTCCACTAGCAACGTGAAGATGCTCATCGACGAATTGAATAACGCTAAATCGAAAATCGAGGCTGCCTTGGATATTCAGGAGAAGCAGGAGCAACATTCCAACAAGGAGACTGGCAAAACCAAGAAGAATAATCCTCCAGGTATCGTCGACATTTATTTCCTATTGAGATTAATAAGAGACAGATACCGATTATTGACTAGGAATTGAATTTACTATCTAAACAAAATTTTCTTTACTTTTCAGAAGAAAAATTATTCGCTATAGAAGAAATTATTAGGGAGGAATCAAAAAGAAAGATAGAAAGCTCCAGCCCGATGGGAGGATCTCATTACGGGCGTCAGGAGGACTGTGGCCAAGGCAAGTCTTACCGTTCCGGTAGAAGCAATGCGGACAGTAGCAAATATTCCGACAGCAGAGGACGACAGAGGTCTCAGGACACAAATCCTCAGCATGGAAGGATTTCCGATTTTCACAAGGCATCCGAAAGGTATTTCCTGTGTATTTTTTTTCTCCCGAGTAATTTTCGTAACTTTATCTTGCATAGTAAAGTGTATTTTTTTTGTAATAGGCGACAGAGAAGCCGCAGCCGAGATCGACATGAAGAAGGCAAGAGTAAAGACAGCAAAGATAAAAAAGACGGCAAGGACAAACATCGGGCAAAATCTCAGGATAGGGAGAGGAGAAGCCGGGAGAGAGAGGATAAACGAGAGAGCAGAGACGGTAAAAGCAGAAGTAGTAGGGTTAACGAGGATAAAAAGGAGAGTAAAGTTGCCGATAACAAAGATAAGAAAAGAGAAGAGTCGAGAAAGGAATACAAAAGCGACGGGAAAATAGAAGATAAGAAGGAAGTTAGGGATGAGCCGAAAATGTTGGAGGAGAAGAAAGAACGCAGAGAGGATGTCAAAGTTCCAGAGGAAAAAAAGGAACGGAGGGAAGACGGCAAAGTTACAGAAGACAAAGGTGAAGTTAGGCATGAAATTAAAGTTCCGGAGGCGAAAAGAGAAGTTAGGGAGGATAGCAAAGCGCAAGACGACAAAAGTGAACATTGTTCAGGAGATAAAAGGGAACGCAGGGATAGCGTTAAAATTCAGGAGGAAAGCAGGGAACACAGAGGCGCCGGTAAAACGAAGGAAGATAAACGAGAGCACAGCAGTGAAATAAAAGAAGGTGCAAAGGAAACGGGAGAAGACATTAAAGTCAAAGACGACCGAGACAATAAAGAAGACCGTAGAGGAACAAGAGACGACGTTAAAATCAAAGACGACAAAGTCAAAGACAATCCGAGCGAAAATAATCAACCTCGACACCGGGACTTGGATAAAATAAAGGATGACTCGAGGAAAAGCAGAAGCAACAGCAGATCTAAGGACGAAAGAAAAAAAAGTCTAAGTCCCAGCAGAGTCAAAGACGTCGAGCGAAAAAGTCCAAGTCCCAGCAGAGTCAAAGACGTCGAGCGAAAAAGTCCAAGTCACAGCAAAGTCAAAGACATCGGACGAAAAAGTCCAAGTTCCAGCAGAGTCAAAGACGTCAGCCGAAAAAGTCCGAGTCCCGGTAGAGTCAAAGAAGTCGGTCGAAAAAGCAGAAGCAATAGTCGAGCCAGGGACGAACCGAGACACCGGAAAGAGCACAACGCGGCGGCGGATTCCGTTTGTCGGAAAAATAAAGAAAAAACTGAAGCGGACAATTGTACCGCGAAGCAAAATTCGTGGGCGAGATTGAGACGTTCTCTCGCCGCATCCGTTGCATCCGAGGACGACGGCAAATCTTCTTCGAGTCAACCTACGATGTCCAGGTAAATTATTTCTTGTAACGACCGATCTATCCTATATAATAGATTTCTTATTAATTATTCCAAAATGAACAGGACTGTCGAGGATTACACGAAGAATTTCGAAAAGATGATGATGATAGGCGAGCGCAATTTGACGAGAAGTTCCGTCGTGGTCGAAGGATTGGAGGGCCCGAAGTCCTATCCTCCCGAATCGATCAGAGTAACGAAGAACGTGAAGAGCAATCCGCTCTTGTATTGTGAAAACCCACGGGTTTCCCTTCTTCTGACTCGCGAGCAAGTTTTTCAAGCGATTCCGGACGAGCGTCGCAAAGCGATGCGCGATATATGCGAAACGACGCGCGAACGGTAAGTTCGCGCACAAAGCAATTTTATAATATAAATCTGCACATTAAAAACGTTTCGATGTCGTCTCCTCGCGAAATTTTCAGTGATTTTTCCGTGGAACCCGAGGAAACCGGGAAGCATCGGAATTGGTATCGCAAACACAGCGACGGAAATCGATCCTCCGAAAAGTCGCGTCGGTCGTCGACTCAGCAACGTTCGAACAAAACGATATGGGACGTCGAGGATGAGCTTTCCGCGTCGCGAATCAAGCCGGACGAACCTGCGCAACGGGAGAAAATCAAATCCGCCGTGGCTATTCACTCCAGCAAGAAGACGAGTGAGTTTTCGGAATTTTCTATGAAAAAAAAATCAATTTTTAATTTTCTTTTTTTATGAAAAAAAAATAATGATGATTTATTATCCAGACAAACGCGTACCCACAACCGTCCCGCCGATAGATCAGGAAGAGGAGGAAGATCCAGCGGTGACGGCGATTGCCGAAAGTGAAGCGCCGAAACCCGTCGCCGTCGAGAATCCGACGAAAACGGTAATCGGCGAGAAGCTCGTTTCGGAGTACGAGCAGTTTATGAAAATGGTGAGCAACGACACGTCGATGAGCGCCGGAGGAAGCAACGCCGGAGATTCCAAAATATGCCCGATCGACGCTTCGTCCGTCGACGCACAATCGACGATTCACCTGGAATTCGATTTTAATCGGGACACCGCGAAATCTCGGGATTCGGCGAAAGGCCGTTTGGTCGAAGCGCCCGGAGGACGAAAGCGACGAGCGTCCGCGCGGCGAACGCCGTCGCCGAAACATCGAAGAACCAGCGAAAGTTCGGACGTTCGCGGGAAAAAGATGAGACGCTCGTCGAAGGGTTCGTCGCTCGGCAGTGGCGACGCCGCCGAACTAGTGCCGCGCGACTGGAAAGACGTCGTTATAAAGATCGAAAGGACGAGCGACGACGACAATGATAGCCAATCGGCGAAAGCTTCGACGAAGAAGAAAGAGAAGATCGAGAAGAAACGAGACTCGTCCAGCGACTCGAGCGCATCTTCGTCGTCGTCGTCGTCGTCGTCGTCGAGTTCCTCCGAGTCCGAGAACGAACGCACGAAGAAGCGAAGAAAGAGGAAGAATCGTAAGAAGCGAAGGAGAAAAAAGAGACGCAGCCGGAAGCGCAAAGCAGCGAAGGAATCCAGCACGAATTCTGAGAGCAGCAGTAGCAGCAGCAGCGGTGGATCAAGCAGCAGCGACGACTCCAGCACCGACAACAGCGTCGACAAACGCAAACGTCGGAGAAGCGGCAAACGCAGGCACAAGATAAAGCGCGCGAAAATGCGCAAGAAGAAGCGCACGCGCCGAGCGAGCACGGAATCCGAATCGTCGAGCAGTTCGGTCGAAGAGATCAAAGAAAAGCGACGAAAGCGAAAGGGACGAGCGACGAAGAATCGAAAGTCAGCGACGGCGACGGTGATTTCTATATCCGACGAGGAAAAGCGCGGCGCTGAAAAGACTGGGAAAACATTAAAAATTCCTGAGATGAAAATAAAAATCGAAGCGGAAGCGGAAGCGGAAGCGGAAACGGAGAAAGTTAAGTCACCCGAATCCGCGGCGGCCTCTTGGGACAAATCGATCGAACCCGCGGAAATCGCACTTCCCGAACGCGTCGCGAGTGCCACCGACGAATCGCTGCTTCCCTCGCAGGATCCTCCAGCAGTATCCAAAAGAATCACCGAACGCGAGAGCCACAAATTCTTGGCCGAGGAGTGGGAAAACGATTCCATACCGATGCCCCAGAGAATCGTCGAACGCGCGGAATCGACGAAATCGTCGCCGGCGGACGCGGAAATTCCGAAAGACGCTGGTACAAAGTCTTCGAAGGAATCGAAGGAAGCGACGGAGAAGAACGGAAAATCCGTCGATGATATTCGCGCCGCTGAGGACGAAGATTGTCTGGGCGACTCGCGAGAAGACAGCGGCGCCAAGTCAATCGAATCGGCACCGCGAAGAAAAGCTTCGAGGAAGCTCAAAGATCGCGCGTCTCGAAGAAGCAGCAGCAGCAGCAGTTCGAGCAGTTCGAGCAGTTCCAGCAGCGCCAGTTCCAGCAGCAGTAGCAGTAGCAGTAGTAGCAGCAGCAGTAGCTCCGAAAATTCGAGCAGCAGTCGCGACGAGTGTATCGACGATTGGGGAAAGAAAAAGAAGAAGAAGAAAAAATCCGGTTCGAAAAAGTCGCGCCGAGAGTCGCGGAAATCGCGCGTCAAGCGACGAACCGCCGCCGACCCTTGGCCAGCGACGGATTTCGACACTCTGAACGTGCCGTCGCTCACGCAGCTGGAAAAAGTCGGCAACAAGTCGGTTCTCGCGGCGAACGAGTGGGAAGTCGACAGTATGGACGACGCGCGGGAAACGAGCACCAAGGAAAAAATCGCGAAAGCCGCGTCGAGCAAGAAAATCCCGAAAGAGGTTCGCTACGATCGCGCGACCGATACTTACATCGCAGTTGCGCGGAAGAAAAATTCCCGCGAGAGCCGAAAATCGCAGGCGCGTCTGTGCGCGATGCGAATATGGGAAGAGGAGGAGGAGGAGGATCAGCGACAGGAATTGATGCTGCGAAAGGAGAGACAGAAGCAAACGACCGCGCAAAAAATCAAAGGATGGGAATCCGAGGACGATAGTCTCGTCGGCGCGTCGACGATCATTCCATCCGCGGAAGAAAAGACCATTGCCGTTGCATCGCCGAAGTGCGCGGCGAAGGATTCGATGGACATTCAGCCGCTGCGAGAGGACGAACCTTCGGAGGGAAATACGAGCGGAGGGACACTCGACACTCCAAAGCGAAGTCGACGGAGTCGCTGGGACATTGCCGATCGGACGCCGGAAGGCAATTGTGACGAGAAGATCGTTCCGGTTCTGTGGGAACGCGAGGACGAGGCAACTGGGAAATGGGTCGGGAAAAGCGTCGAACCTAAGGACGCGACTTCGTCGACGGTCGATTCGCTTCCACCGAGAATCAAAAGGGAGGAAGCGAAGGAGGCGACCGCGCCCGATCGTTTGTGGTCACCGGAAGTGGCCGTTCCACCTCCGTCGATTGGCAAACTCAAGAAGAGCTTCGACGGCAGTTGTGCCGCTCGAGAAAGAGACGCAGCTTTGTACAGTCCGAGTTCGCCGGGTCTGTCCGTGAAATCCGAAGACGTGGAATCGAATACCAATAGCAGCAGCAGCAGCAGCAGCTCCAACAGCAGCAGCGGCAGCAACGAGAAATCGTCCGCCGCGAAAAGCGACGATTTTCTCGACCCACCGACGGACGGCGACGCGGCGGAGACGTTTCTGCCGTTGGAAAAATCGCCGCAACGCGTGACAAAGATCGCAGTCGCTAACGAAGAAGCAGAAGGGACGAAGGAAACATCCGGAACGTGGACGACCATCGCTCGCAGCGGCGAAGAGAAGGAACAGAGCGGAGAGGAATCGTACAGCGGCGAAACGGCGGCAATGAGAAAATTGCGGATGGACATGTTCGCGGAATACGCAACTGAGGAGACCGAGAGAAAAATGTCCGAGGAAACGGACAAGAGGCTCATCGTCGAGGCGAGTCGGAAGACGATTCCGGTTTCCGGGACAACGGAGGAAGGCGAAGCGAACGCCGAGGCGAATCAGACTTCGGGAGACGGGAAATTGTCGCTCAAGCTCATTCCAAAGCAGCTGTTGCTGCCGAGAAAAACGAGCGAAGAGACGAAATCGGCCAGGGCGACGCCTTCGAAGACTCCGGGCGGAAGAAGCTCGACGCACAAATCGGCTGATAATGAGGAAACGTCCGCGGAGGCGAGCAAAGGAGGAGCCGAAAAATTCGCGGACAAGAACGAAAGCTCCGGCGCGAAGATCGACTCCGTGGTGAAGGATCCGCCAAGATCGACGACGCCGCCACTTTTGCCCGCGCAGATCGCGAAAATTCAGCCCGAGGAGAAATCGGCAAGATCGAAGATCTCGCCGATACGTTTGCCGAAGTCGGCATCGCCGCGTGCGGATCTGCGACCGGCGAAGGAGGAATCGGCTTCCGAGACGAAACACGCGGCGGCGATCGACAGGGACGGAAGATCGAAGACTCCGAGCTCCGAGCAGAGAAGACGCAGTCCGACGCGCAAGGAGATCGATAAATGGAAGCCGATCAGCGGCGGCAGCAGCGACGATCGACCTCCCGGTTCGTCTAACTATCGCAGCGGCGGCAAAGACCGGAAGAGAATCGAGGACAGGAGCTTCCGGAGTCCCGCGAAGTCGGACAATCGGCGCCGATCGAGTCCGCCGAGATCGAGAGGCCGAAGACGCGGCAGCGGAAGTCCGCCCGGAACTTGGGACCGAGATCGCAGTCGAAGTCTCAGCAGAAGTCGCAGTTGGAGCCGAAGTCGCAGTCGGAGTCCGAGGAGACGAGACGAGGGAACGAGCTGGGATCGGCAGAAGCGCGGATCACGATTTTCCGACGACAGAAGGGACAAGTTCTCGCGCAGTCCGAGCCGACAATTTTCGAAGCGCGGAGCAGCAGCGCCGGACAAACGCGATCGAGATCGTAGAAATTACGACGACAACGACGATAAGGACGAAGGCGAGCGTCGAGATCGCGAAAGATCGTCTTACGATCCGTTGGAGATGCTTCGCGGCGATGCCGATCGCTCGGCTCGAGCGGCGGCGGCGGCGCGATTCCGCGACGCCGACGACGAGAAATCGGGATGGCGATACGAGGATCGTTCGGCGGCTGCTGCTCGCGGCACCGGCGATAATTCGGAGATCGGTTACGCGAACGATCGACCGCCGAGCTTGGATTACGAGGAACGAACTTACTCGCGAAATGCGAGTCTCGATCGGGACGTCGGCGACGCGGCGCCGCCGCCGCCGCCCAGAGATCGGTACGCATCGAGGAGCCGAGGCGACGATCGTCGAGATCGCGACTGGGACCGGTCGCGAGATTCGCCGGACTCGGAGAGCAGATACAGTTCGACCTTTGGGCGAAGCCGCGGCGGACGAAGAGTCTCGCGATCGCGATCGAGGCCGTCGAGATCGTCGCCCCGCAGGTCGCGATCGCCCGTTGGACGAGGGAGATACGATTCGCGATCGCGATCGCGATCGTGGACGAGATCGCGGACGCGATCGAGATCCAGGACGAGATCGAGGTCGAGATCGAGATCGAGATCGAGACGCAGGAGTCCCGATCGTCCTGCGCCCAGATCTGTCGATCGGGGACGTCGCTCCAGGTATGTTTTTATGTCTTTTTTAAGATGTTTACACGCAAAACGATTTTTAACGGCGTTTTTTTTCCTCTCTGTTTTATCCAGATCAATTTCACCTGCGAGGGACAGATTGCGCGCCGACGACGTCAGGAGCAAACACGGACGGAGGAGCGCGAGCCGAGAACGCGGCCGACGAATCGAGACGATCGTGCAGACCGCCGGAATGGCTGGTTCACCCAGGAACTCGTCGGCAGTTGATACGGATTTGTTGCTGGGCGAAAATGCGGAAAGCGTCAACAGTGCCCAGCATTTCCGGTATTCAAATGCCAATCAGCCCAGTGCCGAGTACGAGTACTATCCGAGAAACAATTTGACGTATCCACCGCGTCTTGAGGAAGCTACGGGATCACCGAAACGATTGTCACTCGACGACAGGTAAATCCGCATCGATCTACGCGCTTCGACATTCTCAAAGATCGTATCGTTTCCATTTGAATTTCGAACTTTACGTGTGTCGATTTGATCGGTAGACTGGAGCTCGAGCTTGGAATCAAAAAGCAATTGCGTCAAGAACCCGGCGTAGTACCGAGTCCCTATAATGCGCCGGGTTTCAATGCCAGATCGTATCCGCCGCATCCGATGTCGGGACCGCCGATTGCACTTACACCGGGACAACGAAACGTGCCGCCGCCGCCGCCAGCGCAACACGGAATGTATAATAGACAGCATCCCACGGTTCTTCAGGTGAGCCATACATTTTTTTTTAATAAAAAAAAAAAAAAAACATAAAAAAAATCGTTTTTCGCACGAGCGACCGGACCTGAAAAATGGTAATTTAATTTTCAGGTGGGCAACGTTCTTCAGGTTGTGCCGGCAGATTTTGGCGCCACTAGCAGCGCAGCCGTTCGCACGGTTCTGCCGTCGACCTCGTCGACCTCGGCCACCACGACGAGCAGTGCGAATCGCGTCGTTCGGGTGGGAAACGTTCTGCAGGTCGTGCCGACGACGACGATCGATTGGCCGAGCGCAGCGGCGGCGGTGTCGGTATCGGCGCCACCTCCGCCTCCTTCGGCAGGTGCGATTGAGCGACAAGCCGCGAGCGCCGTGACCTATTCCTCGGCAATCGCTTCGTCGCCTTCGCCCGCTGTTCCCTTGCAGATAACCGTTCCACTGCCCGTTCCCGTTCCAGTTCCCGTGCCGATACCGACGACCGTGACACCCGCGGCCGTCACGATGTCGCCGATTCCGCTGGGATTACCTGTGCCTGGAATTACGAATCTTCCGGTGACAATCGCGGGCGTTGGACCGAACGCTATGACCTTCCCGAAACCGGAACGTCCACCGCGCGGTAAGTGCATTTGACAAAAATGGTTTAAAGTAGTCAAAAATAGTCGAAACTGCTTTCTCGAGGATTTCGTTTGATTTTTAATAATCCATTTTTTCGCATCCTTCAGCCGCACCTCCCGTTGCTCAGCCGGTCTACAATTACGAGGCGATTCTCGAGGTTCGTCGCAAGGAACGCGAGGAGCGTAAACGTTTGCGCGAGGAGAAGCGACGCGAGAAAGAGAGACGAAAATCGGAGCGCGTGCGACGTCGCGCGAAGCGTCTTCTCGGGCGAAACGGCTCGGCGATAAATCGTCTCTTGGCGGACGACCGAACGACACTCGAGACTGAGCCGGTGGAAAATTCGACGGAGGAGGAAACGGCGCCGATCGCGGCGGTGGAAACGGCGATCGTTGAGGCGGCGCTCGACGGGGAGGAAGAGCCTCCGGAAAAGGAGATTCCGCCTGTCGTCGCGCCGGACGGCGCGGAAGTCGTTGCCGAGCCGGAGGAGGAGGAGGAAGAGGAGGAAGACGAGGAGGGAGATGTCGAGGAAGACGAAGAGGAGGAGGAGGAAGAGGAGGAAGCGGAAGAAGAGGCGGAGGAAGAAACGCCGGCACCGCAGGCGGAGGAAACGGAGAATCTCGTTGACGCGACGTCTATCGTCGAAATTGCCGAGGTTGACAATCTTCGGATTGACGAAGCTAGCGTCAGCGTTGTCGTTGGAGAGTATTCGCTTCCGCCGCCGCCGCGCAAAGGAATTCTCGTACCTCCGGGATTCTGGTGAGTTCGAAAAAAACGAACAAAAAGAGGGAAAAATTTGGATTCGTGAAAGTTAAATAACATTTTTGGAACAATATTTGCAGGGAGGACACGATAGCCAATGGAAAGACGGACGACCTGTCCGGCGTCGAGGATAACGACGCGGTCGACCAGGACGAAGGCGCGATCGTCGCGAGCTTCGAGGACGAGGAGCAAGTGGCGATGGGCGACGACGAGGAGGAACGCGCCGACAACGAATCGGGAGCGGCGAGCAACGAGCTTTCCGCGACTCCGAGGAGGTCGACGAGCAGCGGTGCACAGTGGTCCTGGTCCCGAGGCTCTACCACCAGAATCCCTAAACGGCGGCGCAGCAAGAAAGCCGTTCAGTTCGCGGACGGCGTGAGACCCGGCGAAGGGACGAGTCCGAGCGGCGGCGAAGGCGATATGCCTTCTCCGCCTCCGCCCGTTCCGGCGACTCTTTCCACTGACTCCATCCGCGAAATCGCCAAGAGGTCGAGAAGCCGGAAGAGCCGAAAGAAGCAGAAACGCGCGAAACCCCCGAAAACGAAGAAGAAGGTCAAAGTAAGTTATCTCTCCTGCCACCTTTTCCAGATAACACTGAATTATGTTTTTTCAACGGCATCGTTGTTGATATTTCGCAGGTGAAGATAATCAAGCTGAAGAAGCCGCGAATAACGCCGCTGACGGCGATGATGCTCGACGATTCCGACGACCTCGACGATCGCTCGCCGCCGCCTCCGCCGCCCGGATCGCCTCCGCCTCCACATTTATGGCCGAGCTACCTCGCCGCTTATAATGCTACATGCCGAGCGGTCGAACCGACGACGACGACGTCCGTCGCGTCGCCGACACCGGTGCCAGCGCCGCCGCCTCCGACGCCGCTGCCTCTGCTCGTACCACCCCCGCCCTTGAATTACACAATACAGCCTTGCAGCAAGGCTTAATTTCCCGAAGACAGACGACAGGAAAAAAAGAACCGCGAAGGAAACCACCGTCTCGCCGACAACAATCAATCATTATGATTTATTCGCCCTTCCGGAGACATTGCATTGTTCCGTTGGTCGCGCACTGCTCGAAAGTGTTAAAATAAAACAGTGATTCTATTTGTAGAGAAAAAAAACACGCTACTTGTCAAGCACTGACGAGAAAAGCATCGCGACGACCAGATAGAGATAACGATGAGTCATCGTGATTGTCATCGGCGATAATCGAACAGAAATATATTCGAAATACTTTTCAATGATGACCGAGGTTTATATCAGTGACTATAACTGCGAAGAGATAAGAGCAATTTTCGGGACCTTCGCTACTCAGTCACTGGAATTAACCGAGTGTATTTCGAATACGTTTTTGCATTTACTCAGCCACTCGAAATGCAATTTATTTCGAATACATTTTCTTAACTCGGTCGATGGAATTGCTAAGTATTTCGAATACATTTTCACGCGCATTGCTCGTTCTTCGTTTCAACTACTATTTCTGTAAATAGCATACCGTTATTGTGTTAAAAAAATTATTATTTAAGTACGACGTTGATACAAAAAAATTGTAGTAGCAGGTCGCCGCTACATAAACATAGTATATATTGTCCGAGATTGTATGACCGATCCCTCGATTCGATTTATACTCACTGAGGTAATGACATATTTTTTTGTCGAGTACATTATTGTGCCACAAATATACTCCACGAAAAATGCGTACGATTTATTCGACGTTCGACTTTTTAGCGGAAATGCGGAAGATTTGATTCTACACGATCCCGAAAAATTTGCACCATAATAACTCCGCCGGTTTATGTATCGTTTTACACGAATCATTACAAATGATCGGACTCGATAATCGGGCTCCGCGTTTCTTACGCAGTGAGCAGGAAATCGCGAATCGCTGGGGGAGGGGAGGGAGGAGGAGGGGAGGGGAGGGGAGATCCTATCATTTAAAAATCACGTTTCCGCGCGGAGCATTCGCCGCTCGGCGGAGCAGTCGGTCGCGGTTCCTCGTCTGGTTCGCGCGTCACACTCTCCTCGCGCTGCTCTCGTTCTCCGACGCTCGTCGACGAGATAAAGAGCACCGAGCCGCCGGAGCGAAGCGCTCGCTCGCGACGCGTGCCTTATTAGCGAAGCCGCGAAAATTCCTCGACGCAAAGTCCGTTCGTCGCAGCGACTAGCGAACGGATCTAGCGAACTTTTCGCGTCGCTTCGCGTTTCGTACCTCAGCTCGGAGACATCGAGTACACTCTCGAGTGTTGCGCAATAAAGACGAGTGCCTGGTTTTCGTATTTTCAAGCGACGCTGACGAGAAATGCAGTGCTCCGTCGAAAAGTCCGTCCATGACTCGAGACACAGTTGCGCGAGTTTTTCGGTGATACAATACCAAGAGAGATAAAAAAAAACTACACATACAGTAGACAGGCGGAGGAATATTGGTCGTGCAAAGGTTAAGACGGTAATAGGCGACTTCGGTGCAGCCGCACCAAAGGACGACGAGAAAAAGAAGCTTCAAGTTCATGACTCGAGGCGATTATGTGCACGGAAGATCTGCCGCTTCGGTGATACACGGAGAGAGATAAAAAAAAACAAAGATATTAGTCGCGCGCTGCGTGCAAAGGTTGAAAAGCGGCGATACTGTTGCACCGAGAACGAGGAGAGACTTGACGTGAGGAAGCGAAGCGCGCGCGAAGATGCCGAGCCAACATAGCAAATTCATATCCGCGAGCTGCACCGAATATGTTCATCCGTGGACCGATTCCTGCGTCAGCGGGACAGCTGGTCTCGGGCTACACGCGCTTCAGGAGAGCCTGAGGATATATTCCACGGTTTACTTGGTGCGTATGAGTTGTGCGCGCGAGGCAGCAATGCTTCGGCACTGCGCGATCGATTAAACGAATGTCAATGAGCCCGACCTACGATAACATCGCTGTCAAGGCAACGACCTCTATCTTGCGTCTCTGTCTCTATGTTCCTTTTTCTCCGCGGGAAGAGACTCGCGGAGATAGGATTTTACCGCGCCGTTTTAGTATATTATATACGATGCGTTTTTATTATATACGATGCGTTGTAAGATTTTTTTTTTTTTTTTTTTTTTTTTTTTTTTTTTTTTTTTTTTTTTTTTCAAGGTCAATTGAATTTATACAATTGGTGCGTTTCACGAGATTCTCGACTATCCACGTGACGAAGGTCTTTTTTTTTTAACTGACTTTACTTTACTTTACTTTTCTTTACTTTAGTATATTATATACGATGCGTTGTATGATTTTTTTTTTGCTTCCAAGGTCAATTGAATTCATACAATTGGTGCGTTTCACGAGATTCTCGACTATCCACGTGACGTAGGTCTTTTTTTTTTTAACTGACTGCCACTTATTTTTTGCACATGTATTATTGATGCAAAGACAACAGCCGAGGAGTCTATTAATTACAATGCATATTCGAGTTGTTGATTTGGACTCTGGCACGAGTTTTATGGATTTTTTTTTCTCGACAATGTAAATGTCGAGAAAAAAAAATCCGAGCTGGTGCGGTTTAGCTGCAGATGATAATCATCAGCGGAGAGACCAGAAATGTTGATGTGGGAGAACGAATGGAATTTTGCATTGCACTTTTGTACGAAAATTCGGTTCGAATGTACTTAACGCGAATATGTTGGAACCGAATTATCGTTCGAAAGTACTTCTTGAGTGCATTCGAACCGTAGTTTCATTATCGGCTGAGGTATCTCGTAAATGGGCACAATTCTTGCTCGTGATAAGGACGCGATATCGCGTGCTCGATATCACGGTGACGCTATCAGTAGACACGTGCGTAAGCACTTGCCTATTCCAATTTCCCATTGAATATCAGAAATCGATCGTCGACTTTGGAGCGACGCACAATTTGTGCAGACTTTTTATACCCAACCTGTATTTTACGTACAATAGGAATCCTGCGATTTTCGGCGAAAAAAAAAGTTCGATTTAACGAAGTTTTAAAACCCTATCCGATGGGAAATTTTCCGCTGATTCCAAATATGACCGGTATTTGCCCGAAAAATAAAAAATTTTAGGAGAAAAACCCGAAAAACTATTTTTCACTTTTTTCCAATTTTGGCACTTTACTGAAATCGGTGTAATTTTTCTTTGGATGAATGGAATCTAGATTTTCTTTTTCCATTCGAAAGATAACTCTTCAACGAAGAGAACGCTGCCAAGCGGAACGCCAAATCTCGATTTTTCAATTTTTTGCAGATTTTTTAAGTTGACCCTCAAAAATCGCAAATTTTTAGAAGGGGTACCCCTTGCCGTTTTTTTGGCGAAAAAAAAAATTTTCGATTTCACGAAGTTTTAAAACCCTACCCGATGGGAAATTTTCCGCTGATTCCAAATATGACCTGTATTTGCCCGAAAAATAAAAATGTCGAGGAGAAAAACGCGAAAAACGATTTTTCACTTTTTCCCAATTTTAGCACTTTACTAAAATCGGTGTAATTTTTATTTGGATGAATGGAATCTAGATTTTCTTTTTCCATTCGAAAGATAACTCTTCAACGAAGAGAACGCTGCCAAGCGGAACGCTAAATCTCGATTTTTCAATTTTTTGCAGATTTTTAAAGTTGACCCTCAAAAATCGCAAATTTTTAGAAGGGGTACCCCTTGCCGTTTTTTTGGCGAAAAAAAAAATTTTCGATTTCACGAAGTTTTAAAACCCTACCCGATGGGAAATTTTCCGCTGATTCCAAAAACGATAGATATTTGCCCGAAAAATAAAAATTTCGAGGAGAAAAACGCGAAAAACGATTTTTCACTTTTTCCCAATTTTAGCACTTTACTAAAATCGGTGTAATTTTTATTTGGATGAATGGAATCTAGATTTTCTTTTTCCATTCGAAAGATAACTCTTCAACGAAGAGAACGCTGCCAAGCGGAACGCCAAATCTCGATTTTTCAATTTTTTGCAGATTTTTAAAGTTGACCCTCAAAAATCGCAAATTTTTAGAAGGGGTACCCCTTGCCGTTTTTTTTGGGAAAAAAAAAATTTTCGATTTCACGAAGTTTTAAAACCCTACCCGATGGGAAATTTTCCGCTGATTCCAAATATGACCGGTATTTGCCCGAAAAATAAAAATTTCGAGGAGAAAAACGCGAAAAACGATTTTTCACTTTTTCCCAATTTTAGCACTTTACTAAAATCGGTGTAATTTTTATTTGGATGAATGGAATCTAGATTTTCTTTTTCCATTCGAAAGATAACTCTTCAACGAAGAGAACGCTGCCAAGCGGAACGCCAAATCTCGATTTTTCAATTTTTTGCAGATTTTTAAAGTTGACCCTCAAAAATCGCAAATTTTTAGAAGGGGTACCCCTTGCCGTTTTTTTGGCGAAAAAAAAAATTTTCGATTTCACGAAGTTTTAAAACCCTACCCGATGGGAAATTTTCCGCTGATTCCAAATATGACCGGTATTTGCCAGAAAAATAAAAATTTCGAGGAGAAAAACGCGAAAAACGATTTTTCACTTTTTCCCAATTTTAGCACTTTACTGAAATCGGTGTAATTATTATTTGGATGAATGGAATCTAGATTTTCTTTTTCCATTCGAAAGATAACTCTTCAACGAAGAGAACGCTGCCAGGCGGAACGCGATATCTCGATTTTTCAATTTTTTGCAGATTTTTAAAGTTAACCCTCAAAAATCGCGAATTTTTAGAAGGGGTACCCCTTGCCATTTTTCGCAAAATTGGTCGAAAAAAAAATTTTCGATTTCGCCAAGTTTAAAAACCCTATCCGATGGCAAATTTTCCGCTGATTCCAAAAACGACAGGCGTTTGCCCGAAAAACCGAAAATTCGAGGAGAAAATCGCGAAAAACTATTTTTTTTACGATTTTGAGCAACAATGGTTGCTCGCGAACATTTGTAATAGATGGGTGGAACATTTTATTTTCAGGTGACTCTGCTAATGAAAGGAAAAGTACCGACGGGACCGGACATAATGAAAACAGTGCTGGGTATCCTGCAGTCGACGGCATTTCTCTCGTGGAGCTCGTTCACGTATTCGATGTTCATATGCTCTCTAAGGTGAGCGAAAGTTCAAGGTCTTGGTGAATATTCACGCGTCCAGTTTATTCCGACCGAAGTCGAGAATTAATTCGGCAGCGAATTTACTGCTTCAGTGGCTTAAAATAAATCGTTACGCTTTCTTTTGACTCGTTCTCAATTTTTTGTTCTCTTTCAGACGAGTTCTGGGAAATTTCAATGTCCTCACGGTGTCGTTCATTCCGTCGTTTCTCTCCAGCTTCTCGGCTATTCTCCTCGAAAGGCCGTCGAGACAGACGCTTCTGTGTCTCTATGTCTCGAATATCGTACGTATTTGAGCGTCACTGAAGAATCTTCGGTGTCATTCGGTCGGAGAGGCGGCGACGGAAAATCGCCGCACTTTGCAGCTGCAATTAACACCAATGAGTTTTTTTCGCTTACAGGCTACAGAGACCTTATTCAGAATGGGTATATGGAGAGGATATTATTCCGCTGTGCCCAGAGGCGAGGTGTATATATATGCTGCAAGCATGGCCACGTTACTCTATCTCTTTCGTTCCACGAGCAACAAACATGATTCTATATTCAGGATAATCAGGTGGGACACTTTTCATCTTATTTAAACGTTCAATAATTTTTCGTGTTTTTTTTTTAATCACGCACGGTTTGTCAAGGATTAATTTGGATTAAATTGATGCTTTCATGTAACGCAATTTCGTGATACGAAGTAAATTATCGATAGGTACGTCGTCGGAGAATCCGAGGAACCGAAATATCTGGAGAGTCGGAAATCGCTGTCTGCCGAAACGAACGAACGGTGTTCGGATACATCGGAACGTCCCGGACCGAGCTTCAGCAGCAGAAGCAGCAGCAGCGCGAAGCGACCGGGCAAGCCAACGTTTCGCATAATTTGGCAGGCGCTGAAAGCGTACGAACACATAATCAATCGGATAAAAGGATACAAGAGACATTCCTCGTGCCCCCATCCTTTTAGCTGCGCTCACTACATTCTGGCGGTTCGTAAACGCGCGATCGACACTCTTTATTCGGAGACGTCCGGTTAACGCTCTGTCGTCTCCATTGTTTTCAGGGAACGACGAAACTATTCAGTATTGGCGTTGGTGCACAATTAGCTTTACAATTGGTATTTCAAATGAGGAAAATAATCAAAAGGCCACAGTTGCTCAAATCGACGATATTCAAGAGAAAAAATTTCAACTTGCCTGTCTTCCTCGGTGGATTCGCTGGTTTATACAGGGTATGGGACATTTTTGAGAAACAAAAAAATAAAAAAAATCTACGGTGCGTATTTAATGTATATTTAATGTTTCGAAATGTTCTTACAGTTAATGTCGTGCTCGTTGAGAAGAGCCTGCAATAAGGATTCGAAGTATCACGCAATTCCCGCGGGAATCGTTGCGAGTATCGCGTTCATGATGTATCCTAACAATACTATTGCGTTGTACGTGATGTGGAAGGCCCTGCAGGTAAAGTTGTTAGCTTAACGACATTGAAATATGCAGTACAAATGATGCGTTACAGATGTATATTGTCATTTCAGTTATTGTGGAATCGTGAAGTCGAGAATGGAAGATTGCCCGAAGTCAAGTGGTTTTCAATAATCTTGTACTGCTTCAGTACAGCGCTGCTCTTTCACGCGGCGATCATCGAACCTCAGAATTTGAGACCGTCCTACTGGAAGTTCCTATTTAATCTTTCGGGTGGAAGGTAATATGACGAATTTTGAAATATATGTCGCAAAAGATTTGCGTCATTGCGCAGGATTCGCGTTTATCATTACGCAACGAAAGAATTGCAACAACACGTCCAAATATTATATTATGCCGTGTTTACAGAATCGCGTCGATGAACCGAATTCCACTCGACGGCTTTGGCTACGAGACGAGCAAACATTTGCAAGACGTTCTCAGAAAAACTGGAACAACGGACCAAAATACTTTCTCGTTTTGAGAAGGTTGCAACATTGTGAAGTGGTTTTTCTCGTGACACCGGTTTAACGCTAGAAAACGAAGCTGACGATTCTTTGATGAAAAATTGGCGTTTTTTTGTTTTTGTTATCGAAGCAGCAGTTGAGAAGCTGCTTTATCTCGAATTTATCTCGGGGCTAGTCAGCGGTCAAACAACGAATGAACTGTAATTTACGACATACTCTATCCGTCACTTATTTTTTCGTTTGTTTTTTTTTTAAAGAGCGTGCTTATCGTTATTTGCTATAGTATATAATCATTGTTGCGCATGCGCTCGAAGCAAATTATTGGTATATTACGAAACTCGTGAAAAACGTTTCTTTTTCGCAAAACGAATATTCTCACGAAAAGCTATTTTTATCGAATTAAAAAAAAACGCGAAAAATATTAATATAAAAACGCGAGAATGATGATAGCGGTGAAGTGCTGCTGCTGTTGCTGCTGCTGCTAGGTGAGATAGAAAGTTGAACCAATGGTGCCTGGATTTTGTGATAGCGACGAAGAGAATATGAAATACTTTTATACGTTGATGTCGTTCCGCTTCGATCGTAGTATTTACGTAGTCATTATGATTGTATTGTGACGATCATCTCGAAGGTGCATTATTTACGGTGGCTAAGAGTAATAAAGCTGTTTCTTTTTTTTCACGGACGTCGATGATTCAGGTGAATGATTTTTATTAGAAACAAATCATGTTTTATTTGGAGAAATATTTTTCATAACGTACTTGTGTTACTTTTGTAATATCCGGATAGCTCGATGAACCATAAGGTCGGATTCGCCGGACGGCAGCTTCCTCTTCAGTCGCTTCTTCTTCCTCAAAACGTTGTCCCAATTAATGCGGCTCTCCATTGTGAGATCCTTGTTGTCCACAAGTCCCGGCACGATTGTCGGTACCTTTGATGTCTTCATGGGTTTCGCTTGCACAGCGACTGTGGGCTCGAGAATTCCCGAGGATTCGGTCTGCCAAGGAAGGACGCCGAATGCACAGCGGGCCCAGTCATAATCACCTGATGTCATAAATTACGTTACGAAAATATTGAGTTACGAAGAAAGGACTAGAATCGCACCGTTCTCATACTAATCGCGCATACCTGAGAGAATTTCCCATTCGGTGTTCCGAATCGTTCGGTCAGCCAACTCCGGAACGAACCTCTCGGATGCTACGTTTTCGCGGTGCTGAATCTTTCGCTCGTCTTCCCCATCGCCGCCATTGATAATTTTGGCCAGATCCTCGATGCTGTAAATTTCGCATTCCTCGTCTATGGAATTATTTCGTCGAAAAGCTCCGCTGCTGCTGGTCGTGTGCATTCGTACAAGCTTGAGCAACTGATCTTTTCGTTTGGGCGTGAAAGCCGGAGCGATCAGATCGAGAATCGAGTGAATAAACTTGGGCGTGAAGGAGTTTGCGTTCAAAAGAAGATCCGTGGCGAAATTGTGATCCTCGAGAAAGGCTGGTATCTCGACAGTGAAATTCAGCCACATTACGTCCGAGAGTTCGGGATGAGTTTTGTTAACACGGTCGCGAACCCTTTGCATCAGTTGCCGCGACGCTATTCGCTTCTCTTTATCGTCCAACTTGTGTTCCATCGCTTGACCGATGCTTCGGGTGATTCGTGTCTTGAGCAGAGCCTGACAAATCGTTTTCACCCAGAGCGAAGCGACGAGACGTCTGTTCGAGTCCTCGTGAGTCGTGTTCACGAGCTCGATGAGACGCCACACGAGCTCGTCGAGCAACTTCTTTTCGTGCAAAAGCCCAATGAAACTCTGCCAAAACTGCGTCATCGCGAGCGGCAAATCGTTCTCGTTCCAATCACTCGTGGAACCGCTCTTCAACAGGAATATATCGATTATCTCGCGACTCGCGAGGAAAGCGTCGCTTTCGAACAGTTTCTGCACCACGATATCCTCGATATTTTCTATCGATTTGTTTTTACTCATCAGAGTCGAAATCTCCGCGAAGAGAATACTCCGAGCGTCGGTTAGCAAATAGTTATTGTCATTGCGGACAGTTTTCGCGGAATCGCTCGTCGATTCTGCTGGCTGCACCGGATTTTCCGGCAGGACTGTGCGCAAACTGAGCAGCGTGTCTCTGAAAGTAGATGTAACGACGAAATGAGTGGAAAAAAAAAGAGGCGGTGATACAATTTAAAACTTCGTAAATCAGTGTCTCACCGAAATTCCGCGTCACGCATATCGCACACGGACTTGTAATTCGCCTGGATGTAAAGTCCAACGACGATCCACAGTTCGATAAGCACACCCAAAGCTTGAGTATCGCAGGATACTGCCTCGGCGGTGTCTGTGTCAACGATGGACTTTTCGTAGCGCTCCTCCACGGCCTTCGCTTCGGCGGCCCAATATTCCTCCTGTAATTCGTACTTGTCGTATAAAACAACGACGACAGCAGCTACGAAATCAATGAAATTGTGAAATATGTAATATTACGTGTAGCCATGTTAAAAGAACGTTCGCCGCCATCCTCAGAGATCCGATCGCCGGAAGTTCGTGACCGTGAGCAGCGTCGTGCCTCAGATTTACGATCCACTCGGGAATCTTCAGCTGCTTCGCTATTTGGAACAAGGACGTTTGCTTGGTGTGCCCGATGTTCGACACTTGATTGAGGAATCTCATTATTGTCGTCGAATACATCAGGCAGAGATCGTTCTCGTAGTATAGTGGCAATTCGCCGCTGTCGATCTTTGGTGTCCATTCTCTGTCCCGCAGACATACTTGAATTATCGATAAAGTGCACTCCACTCCCACCGGCAGTTTTGGCATTCTGGAGGTAAGAAAATTCTTGTTAATTTGAGCGGCAAAGCGAATGTAGGATATCAAATGATTTTTGGGCGTCGGGAATCGCATTCGATATCTTTCTTTTTGTACCACAATATTACCTTGCTTTCCATACCAAAAGTGTTTCGTAAGCTTTCGTCTGCTCCGTCGTATCGTTGGAGTAAATTTGTTTGTAAACCTGATGCCACTCGGCTCTGAAAAAAAATGACTGCGTGAAAATGCAAGAAACAGCAAAGCTTTCAAAAATGTTTACAACAGGTTATCGGGAATCTATATAAGTACACAGTGTAAAATTAGCAAATACAAAAACCGCACATTTTAAAAGTGGGCAGCCCGGAAAAAAGGTTATGATTACACGTAAACGCGAAATGCGACAAAGCCGCGTATCGGCAAAGTTAAATCCGCATAATCAATGAAATAAAATAAAAACTCTAAATAGATATGAGGCACGTAACACTCGATAGAGTACTTACAGCGAAAACCATGGTACATGTTTGAGAGCTTCGGATTTCGCGGAAAGCGCCATGTTCGACACATGTGCTCACTGTGCGCGTTGTTTTTAAATGACGGCAGCGCTCGGTTGTCTTTTTGTG
This sequence comes from Itoplectis maculator, assembly GCA_964034905.1. Taxonomy (NCBI): domain Eukaryota; kingdom Metazoa; phylum Arthropoda; class Insecta; order Hymenoptera; family Ichneumonidae; genus Itoplectis; species Itoplectis maculator. Next base: position 10,980,381 of record OZ035857.1, read on the forward strand.
CGGTCGAACGTCGTACTAAAGTAGTACATACTGCACAATGTTTTTCTCGTCGCTCGTCGCAGCTGAGAAACGAAGAACGAAGCAGAAGAACGGCTGAGAAATGGCTAGGAAAATACGAGCCGTTCTGATAGATCTCAGTGGCACTCTTCATATCGACAACGAAGTCATTCCCGGAGCTGTGGAAGCCTTACATAGGTATCTAGCTTTTTAATTGGTTCATTGTATCTTTCGGAACGTCTGCTCCCAAAGCTGAAAGTTACCTCTGAGTTAGGTTCACCGAAATACATAAAAAACATATTTCAAAAATTCTTTTCAGGCTTCGAGACACAAAGGCGAGAATAAAATTCGTCACGAACACGACTAAGGAGTCGAAGAATTATTTGCACAACCGATTGACTCGTCTCGGTTTCGATATATCGAAGGACGAGATATTCGGGTCTCTCGCAGCTGCGAGAGAGATGATTATCAGGCGAAAGTTGAAACCTCTTCTTCTCGTCGATCCGGCAGCTATGGAAGACTTCGAGGACTTGAAAAGAGCGGACGAAGAATTGAACGCTGTCGTCGTGGGCCTGGCTCCGGATAAGTTTCATTACGAACAATTGAACGAGGCCTTCCGGTAAAATAATAGTAATAGTAATACTAAAAACATAGCTGTTTATGCTGTGGGAATTTTGTCTATTACAGATTACTGCTGAAAGGCGCTTGCCTTATAGCCATCCACGAAGGAAGATATTACAAGCGTCCCGATGGTTTGGCACTTGGACCTGGAGCGTTTATCAAAGGCCTGGAATACTCGGCGAACGTGAAAGCAGAAGTCGTCGGCAAACCCACGAAAGAATTTTTCACGGCCGCTCTGAGCGGTATAGACCCTGAAGAAGCGGTCATGATCGGAGATGTAGGTCGATAAATCGTTTAGCTTTGAAAATAATTGCCGAGGCTACATTTTAATTCTCTTTTAGGACGTGAGAGACGACGTTGGCGGTGCACAATCAGCGGGTCTCCGAGGAATTCTCGTGAAAACTGGAAAGTATCGCGAAGGCGACGAAAATACGATAACGCCACCACCGTCGAAGGTCTGCGCCTCGTTTGTCGAGGCGGTCGACGCGATAATCGGTGAAACTGTTTGATCAGTCGGACATAATCGCAAAAGCAAAGCAAAATTTGTCTATCATTTGTCTCGTTACGTATTAAATTATATGTTTTATTTAAATCTTAGTAATGATTCAAATGTTACTTTACACATTCCTAGGTCGTGTCGTGACAGCAGTGGTACAGCGCATCGTCATCATTATTACTATTGTGTGATTAAATAAGAAAAAAAAAAATTGGCAAATAAGCTATTTTTCGTAACTGAATAATAATGACTCTCGTGATGCATCTATCTTCTTCAGGGTGGACGTGGAGCGTTAGAGATTCAACTCGTCGACACTTCAATAATCATCTGGATATATCGATAGATCGATATCTGATTCTGCTTTTTAAAAATATTCCCATCTTTTTTTTTCCGCCACTCGCCACTCATAGAATACAATTATTCATTATCGCGGAAATTACGTGAAACATAATTTTTCTCTTTTTTTATCAATGCAATCTTCAGATCGGTTGTCGCGAGGTTTGACTAGACTGGTCTGCTTCTCTTTATTATCATCATCATCATCAGTATTATCACCGATTTTTTGTTCGAACATTGGTAGATACAAAAGAGGTAAAGAAAAATTATTGTCCCTCAAAAGAATAATACAGGGCGAAACAATCTGCGGATTAAATTGTTTCTTGCCAAAGGAAAACGAAATTTTGGACACTGTTATTAGTATGTATATACAATTTGGCACCTTTCTAATGATCTTCCGTAAATCGATTAAATGGAGCTATTACCTAACTACCAGGACAGTAACAAATTTTTTTTTTTTTTTTCTTTCAGACGGAAAATATATAGATGCATAGGTTGTGACATTTCATTGTAGCTTATAGATCATTCCTTCTAACAGTGGATGATTTCGGAACTTTTGTTTTCCATTTTTTTTTCGTATGTGCATTTTGATTTTCATCTTGTTACTATCGATGATACATAGCTGGGCGAATGTCTACATCGAATAAGAGGCATTCCTGAGTACAACCACCTTTTTTCGAGCCTTTTGAACGCAGTGAGTCTCTGTGTGTGTGTTTTAAGAGAAATGTCTGCGAGCGTCGGAACAAAAAGTCGCTGAATCGATAGGCAATTTATCGTCGTAAGTGAAATTTGGTGATTTTAGGTTGTCGCGACCTAAGCTTGCGTACGTAACACTGTGAAACGGTGTAATACATCTAAGTAAAAATCATTCAAACTTAACTAGCAATAAATATGATTACTTTTGGTGGCTATTCCCGCTTCTTCGTCTCGCCCTCGTCTCCACTCGTGTCCTCCGTATCCGTTCGTAGCGAGGCTCGAGATGTTGCGTGTGCGAAGGATTCGTTCGACCGTCGAGCCACACAAATTAACCGAAGAAACAGAGGTAATCGTTAATGACGAAAAAAAAAGTTTTTTCCACGTGCCACAACATTTCTGGGCGACGCGAATTTTTCCAAATTTCTCGATGTCGAATGTTACCAATCGTACCAATCGTTTGCAACAACCCCGCCTCCCGTAATTTCGTAAACTCTCTTAGGCCAAGAGTGTCAAATGTCTATGTACAAATATCGCGAATGAAACGAGAGACAATGAAACCGCCTTCCAGAGTCAACCTGGAAATGTCTCTCGAGTTAAGCGGGAAAAGTGCCACAACTTCGGTCTCAACATTTTTTCGGATCTCTCGCGGGACTCGATGTTGCTGCTGATAATCGGATGAACGGCGCGTTTTCGTTTCTTCGTGAACAATTGGAAGACAAAGAGAATGTATGTACAACGACGATAGATTCTCACGGAACTCGCGCGCGGGGAGGGGAGGGAAAGCGCAAAAAAAAGCGACGAAGTTGCGCGGAGCTTTCGCGTTCTCGTATCTTCCCAGATCAATCTCGTGGCACATCGAAGGAAACGCAATGAAATGATATCCTCGCAAGCAACTCGTCTTTTCGAACGTCGTTTTACATTGCTGTACTAAACGAATACTACAACGAATGATAAAGCTCTCTCTCGATCCGCGCGAGACACCGACGAGCCAGCAGCGTTCGGTGTCCCCGTCGCGGATAGCCTCGCGAAATATTTCGTGACAAATAATCCAAAATATTTGCTCGAGTTCGGTCGTTAGAATGCACACGGTGGAAACGAGCTCGGAGTCTCCGCCACACGGCGATCAGGCACGATTCGAGCCTGCACCTTTTGTCTCCGTCATCGTCGAAACTTTTTTGGCAACTTTTCGGCGCACCCGATATCTCAATACCGTCCTCCCACATCGGTCAACGGCTGCCAGTTTACGTGTGTGGCGAGGACGGATCGCTACTTGGCCACGCCACAGAACCAGGCCCACTTCAACGAGCCGTGATTTGTCAGTCGAGATCCTAACTATTTGACGGGCCGGTAGTGAAGTGTCAGATCCGCCGAATTTTTCCAAATGAAGTGTCTCACCTGCGTGCGAAAAAACGAACGATTCGGATTATACGAGATAGAAAAATAAATAAATTAATTAATAAGACTGCTTTGGCAGATGTCTCACCGTTCTCAAGTCCATCGAGGGATCCAAAAGTTGATCGTTGCAGAGCAACTCGACTTTCTCTTCGGCCAGCGAAGAGTTGTCGGCGTTCGAGTCCGTGTTGGTTCGATCACCAGCCGGCGAGCCTCCCGAGACTGTATTGCCACCGCCGCCGCCGGCCACCGAACCGGAATCGCTGCCCGCTCCCAATACTTTGTCGTGCACGTGCTCCGCCACCTTTCGCATTTGAATGAAATCGTTCGCTATCAAACGATCCCTGAAACGCGAAATATTGTTGATTAGCCTCGCGAATATCGCCGAGATCGTTCATCGCCGGGTTCACTTACTTCTTCAAACTCTTGGAGCCCGAACTCGAGTGCGGCAGAAGGTAGAACGGCATTCTGATGAATTTAGGCTGATTCTTGTGAACTACTATATCTACCACCCACGACGGCACCGTTTCCTTCAAAAGCACACCCTCCGTTTCACCGGCGGCGTCGCGAACCAGCAATCTGTACAATGTTCTTCCGCCGACCTCGCTGAAATTCAACGTTACCTCGTCAAAATCTTTCCGATTGAGGCACAACACTATTTTCTTTCGGTAATATTTCGCTGTTGAATGTCGGAAAAATTACCTAAATATAACTGGAGTATGACCTGGCACTGAGAAATACGAATTGCCACCGCGCGGTTGGCCGCTCCCGTCGTCGCCGTTTCCATCGTTCTCGTCGTCCACGGGCAACGGTCTCGACCAGTGTTCCAACAGCGCTTGAAGCAGGAGATTCCCATAATTGACTGGAACAAGGGAAGACGATGGTACATTTTTATTTTTATTTTAATAATAAAAAACGTCGTCGTGTCTTGAGTCTCGTGCCAAAATACCGTACCTCTTTGATCGACGGAATCGTTGTCCGCCAAACCGGTGTCCTTGGCAGATACCCAAGCCGAGAAGCAGTCATTCTCGTCCTGGCCGAGGTGAATCGTTAGCACCTGGAGGAAAAAAAAACGCGTTATTTATCCGTTACCACTGGTAAAATTGCTGGTAAAACGTACCCCGGTTTTGAGATCAACGTTGAACCAATTCGGCACGAAGACCATTTTGCTTCGTTTCTTGATCTCCTGATCAAAATCAACGCGTCCAAGATCCTCGACTTTGCAGGCTTTGAGAACGTCGTAAAGTGCCACGTTATCCTCGCTGTCCTTGGTCAATACGTGCCGCCTGTCGTTCAGTATGTGGTAGAGCCTGATCGCCGGAGCTCCGAGAATTTTCTGAGCGGGCTCCGTGTTTCGTGGCACCAAACCGCCGTCACCGCTTCCCGCGCTATCCACGCAGTAATCGCCACCGCATTGCCAGTCCTTCTGACTGATACTCTGAAACGAAGAGACAAAGACGAAATAAAGTTGCGATGTGTATCGTCGTGAGAGACAGAATGAGAGACGGAGATTGTCAATGTACCCAGTTGTTGATTGTGGAGTCGCTGGTAGCAACCCAAATACTCGACTGATCGGGAGTCATCGTCATCTTCAATATTGGCGCTGATTCCTCGCATATAACTGTGTAACGATCGGGATTTCTCAGCTCAGTCATTATTACCCTCTTGTCCCGACCTCCCGATATAACGTGGCTGAACGTATCCGTCGCCTGGATGGAAAACAAAATATTACCGTAATCGCGGTTTTCCGATAATTAAGATGATTCCGGTAATTCCGATAATCAGTTTATTTTACCAGCAAAGCCCAAACTCCTTCCGTATGTATTCGGAATGTTTGAATGCACAATTGTTGCGACAGAGACCAGAGTTTAATAGTGCCATCGGAGCTAGCCGACAGGCATTGGCTTCCGTCTCGGTTGAGCACGAGAGCCTTGATGTTGTCCGCATGACCGCGCAGCTTCATCAGTTTGTTGCACGTTCTCGGGTCCCACACGCGCAATACTTTTTCCGTGCTTCCGCTCACGATTATCGTGCCCGGCGGATTCATCGCTATGCTGTATATCGAATCTCTGTTACCGGTTAGAGACGATGCTGGAGGCAACAAAAGGAACAATGAGCATCAGCTATTCAATGAATTTGTCGACAGAAAGAAAATATTCTTACTCGTGACTGTGTTGTTACTCGCCGTCAGGGCCGTAAGAGTGTTGATGTCCCAGAGAAAAATTGCTCTATCGAGACCGGCACTGGCGACTTGCTCTCGGTCTTTTCCATAAGCCAACACTTTGACGTAATCTTGGTGCGTTCTCAAAGTCGACATGCAGAATCCTTTGTGTGCATTCCACACTTTCACCGTTGTGTCCGAACTTGCAGATATAACTGAAAAAATAATTCATTCAGTTTCGGTGCAGACCGATCGATTTTGGAGTAGCAAAAAAAAAATCTTGATTTCTTGTGTACAGACTGTTCTTTCCGCCGCAACACAACACAATATCGTTGACCCAGTCTGTGTGATGCTCCAACGACTGAATGTAAGGTTCCTTCATATTCTTGCAGTTCCATATTCTTATAATACTGTCTCTGCCCGCGGAGTAAAGCCTGTGGAGGGCCGGATCGTACTGCAAGGAATTTACTCCGGCTCTGTGTCGTCTCTCCACTTCGTCTCTTATCACCATCGAAACCTGCGGCAATTTTTACTGTTGTAAAATCATAATCTCTAAAAAGCTCATAAAGCTCTAAAATTAACAATACACATTCTTTTCCATCACAAGAAAAAACTCCCCGGAAAAATGTCATCTCCCCCTCCCCCCTCCCCCCACCCCCTGAGACCTTTCTCCAGGTGCATCGGCGGCCGTCGCGATTCGTATGATACGATGACTCAGGTGCAAATTTTCGTACGCGCGTTCAAATTCTCATCAACCTTAATCACTGCCATTCCCGGGACTTACCTGCACTTTCTTGCGAGCATTTTGCCCACCTGTCTTGAGGGCTGCCATTGTTGCCGTACTCCGTTTCTAGGTTCGGTGTGATTCTTCCCTCTTTCCTCACTCAACGTCCCCCCCGTCCAACTATCTCCGTGTATGTGTGTCGCCTATATCCGTATGCGTGTGTGTGTGTATGTGTTGTCTCCTTTGCACGAGATACAACAGCAGTCGCGAGGGCTAAGCGATCCGCGGCGTTTTACGTTGCGACGCGTGCGAGCTGCGTCCGCTGCCGCGTAGCCTCATCGCCACCTTCGATCGAGACACACACCGCACAATTCACTGATTTTCTAGGTTTCGCGGTTCCGTCCTTTCCTCGATCAACAACGACGTCCGCCTACTGTCACGACTATCTCTATTTGCGTTTATGTCCGTGGAGGCTCTCTCCTTTCCACGAGACAAAACGCAACGATTCGCAAGGCGCCGCCTTTTACCAAACAATACAGACGCGATACTCTTCTTCGATCTTACGTTGCGGCGCGTAAGAGCTGCGTCCGCTGCTGCCGCCGCGTAGCATCGTCGTCGCCTGCAATATCCGAGACACAGCACAATCACCGATTTTCTAGGTTCGGTCCTTCCCGCACTCAATGTCCGCCTGTCCAACTATCCCTGTGTGTGTGTGTCATCTATATCCGTATGCGTGTGAGTGTGTGTGTGTTCGCTCCTTTGAACGAGATACACAGCGAGGGCTAAGCGATTCGTGGCGCTTTACTTTGCGACGCGTGCGAGTTGCGTCCGCTGCCGCGTAGCCTCATCGCCGTCTTCGATCGAGACACAGCGCGTAATCACTGCTTGGCTCTAGCTTCTTCCCTTCTTCCTTTCTTCTTCTTCTTCTTCTTCTTCTTCTACTTCTTCTTCTTCTCTTGCGTTGCTGCTGCTGCTGCGCGAGCCTCTCAGCCTCTGCCGGGGCGACACTCACGTCCGCGACTCTTGCCACGGTTTACATACCGAGAGAAACTCTCACAACGAGTGGCGAGGACTCGTGTGTGTGTCTGTGTGTTTGTGTATGTGTGTGTGCAATTGTGTGTGTAAGAACGGCGGCGATAGCTTATTCTTGTTACGAACGATCGAGAAGATCGAGAAAGATGATCGATCTCGCGTTATCAAAGGGACAGGCTTTTGTGTGGAATGCCGAAGGTACGAAATTATTCGTACTATTTTTATTTACTTTTACAAGGTGCAAGAGGATAATATTGCCGATTTGAATTTTTTTGTTTCGTTGTATTATAGACTGGCTGACCCTCAGGCGAGATCACAGGATAGTCGGCGAATTGATCGGCTGTCTGCCAAAGAAGTCGAGGCAAGACATTCTTCACGGTCTGCCGCTGATGCTCATGCCCGAAGAAGCCACTCTGCTTAGGGAGAAAAATTTGGCCAGGCTTGTTTCTTGCAGATGCTTGCAAAGGAAACCAGATGACAGTTTGAAAAAAGCTGTGGCGGATTACAGAGAAAAATTGTTTCACGAGCAGGAGGAATGTTTGAGGGAAGAGCGCCAGAAGCAGGTCCAACGTCATAGCTCATTTTTTTAATGAATTTTCCGATAATTATTCGATTACTTATTCTGATTAACTTTTTTATTGGTGGATCAGGTGTGCAGGATGATGGACAAAATAGTAGAGGGCAAGAGAAGAAAGATGCTGGGTATAGAGACGTCTAAGAAAAAGCTGAAAAAGCCTTTGGACAAGGAAACTCAAGAAGCACTGGACGGCATAGAGATAGACAGAGAAGCCTTGATGAACGAGGAAATGGCAAAGCTGCCAAAATTGGAAAAATCTGCAGCTTTGGTACAAACGCACACGGGTAAGGGGAGGCGAAGGGAAGGAGCGCAAAATAGTAGAAATCTAATTTGGTTGCGATTATATTTTCCAGCGTATCCGTGGCTGAAGGAGGACGACGTCGAGGTAGCGGAGTGGAACTATCCTGTGACCAGTGAAGAAACTTTGAGATACAGAACGTATAAGGATTTATGGGAAAGAGGATTTTACGTTACCAGTGGGGAAAAATTTGGCGGAGACTTTCTGGTTTATCCAGGTACGGACGAAAATGGGATTTTCCGCCTGCATCGACTCTGCTCCACCGAAAATCTCATCGACGTATTTTTTCAGGAGATCCCATCATGTTTCATTCCCAATTCATTGTCGAATGCAAGGACAAGGACAAGGAAATACCGATAATCGAGCTGGGGGGCCAATGTCGTGTTGCTTGTCACGTGAGGAAGACTCAGGTATTCGCCTCGTTGTCGGACGATCCGGAGAATTCCGTCAACTATCAGTCGTTTCAATGGGCGGAGTCCAATATGTTTTCGCCGATTTGAAAATACATTTTCTCATAAAAAACATCAAACTTCGTTGATCATTTTCGCGGGTTTATCGAACTAATGGTACATAATAATATAATAGATTGCTTTAAATCGTGTCGACGAGTTTAAATCTGTCGTGCTGCTTTTCTGGGATAACATTGAAGTACTTCTTGTAGAATGTTTCGCCCGTGCGGCCGGCGTAGCATCTCTGGATCCAGGTATGATCCCAGTTGAGATCGACCTTTTCACAAGTGATTACCACCTTTCCCGGTTCCATGGCAAACAGGGTGCCGTTTTTACCAAAGCCGACCTGGGAAATCAGTAATTAATTATTATACCTGTTTAAAAGATCCGATAGAAACTGATAAAATATTCTATCGGGATCTGTGCAATTTTTCTCAATTTCTATCACATTCCGTTATACTTTTTCAGAAGGGATAACATTTCGGGATTTAAGGATGTGTTTTTTTGTTGATGTTTCTTACATGAAGTCCAGGATGAAACCTTGTCGTGCGCTGAGTAACCAGCCACTTTCCGGCTGTAACTGTCTGTCCGTCCTGTACTTTCCAACCCCTGTGTTTGGGTTTTAGATTGAGCGGTTTGTTTCTTGTACTCGTACTTGACTTCTTAGCGGCATTACGAACGGATACTGCAGGAAGAAAAATAAAAAATGAAACCACGTTAGCGACACAAATTTGTCATCTAGATCTTCGAAGAGAAACAATTCGAGAATTGGATTCTCGTGCCCGAAAAGATAACCTCAAAATATTTTACTCACCGTGGCTGACGCTGCTCGGACTTGTCAGCGCATGTTTTACATTTTGCAAGGACGAAACTAAAAAATGACCCAGCGATGCCATTGTTTATGACTCAACGCGCGATCCGACGTCCTTCCTTCTCGATGTTATTGTCACTGGAAGTCGGCACTTGGAAATTATTGTTATAGACGAAGCAGCCGAAAACAAGATCAGCTGGCGCTTAATTAACACCCAGCAGCGATGTTGCCATTGGCTGTATTATTGGCTCAACGCGATTGGTTGGAGTAAGTGGATTCTCGTCATCCACCAGTCGACCAATAAAACTCCAGGAAATGAACTAAAGAGCGGAGCTGCTCACCAATAGGAGAATCGAGAGACAAACTCTACCGGACAAAATATACCGGAAGTGTGAAAGAAAAAAAAAACTTCTTTCACACTTCCGGTATATTACTCAAGTTTGAATACGAAGGGTGAACCGATCGTCGAACTTATCCAAATCTACTCCAAGGCAACTAACTAATCGAATGATCAAAATCACAAGGTTTTCATATATGTATATATACATACACACATTTATTTATATATTTATACATATGTGCATATATATAAGTATATATTTATTTATGACTCGTTACACAATAATCAGACAAATAACAGTGTTCGAGCGGCGCGACGATTGTCCGCGAATTGGGCGCGAGACGTCGGACTGCGGCTTTTCGTCGGACAATAAAATGCAAACAGTGTTGCGCGCGATTTATCGGCTCGCGTGACTGCGAAGCCCCGAATACGACCGAATACGACTGAGGGGGGGCGGAGGAGGAGAGGGTCTCACCCGGAATCCCGGACAATCGTCGGCCGCGCGTACTTTTATAATATATGTAATAGTTACATTATCTATCTAGACGCTACAGTCACGGTAGACGCATATATTCACTTATGTACTCTACGCCGCGCGACGCGAGCCGAGAGAACCGCGAAAAATGGGTTTCCCGCGCGAAATTCACCAGCGCAAAATAATCGTGCGGCTTTCTCGGCTCTCGCCGCGCGTTTCGCTTACTCAACGCGTGCGTTAAATTACCCTCTTTCTTTTTTTGTAGTTTTTTTTCTTGCATTTAAATTACACTTCTCGCCGAAAAATCCATCGTTATTTCTTTTGTTGTGTTCTCAGTTTTCAAACCGCTCGTCCCGCTCTCCTCGGGGGCTTTGGAGCGTCGAGCCGAGCGCCGGCGACGCGCGCTCGGCTCGACGGGGATTCGAGAGGAGACACAGCTCGGTGTATATTCTCCTTTATTTTTTTATTTTTTTATTTTTTTTAAATATATAATTCTCGAAGGAGGGTCGACGCGTCGACGCGATAGTACGGATAAGGCCATGCGCGTCTTTCTCGCCGCGGGACCAGCGCGACGGCTCTGCGGAGAGACGAAACGACAGACCGGGGAGATCATCGCTCGCGATCGCGGAGACGGAAAAAGCATCCTCGCCGCGAGAGGAAAAAAGCTTGTGCGCGCGGACACAATGACGACGATCGTCGTCGTCGTCGTCGCGCCGGTCGCCGCGGGCACCGCGTGAATATCTTCCCACCTCGAGAGCATATCCGCCACTTGTGTGCGAGGACATTGCGCGGAAAAGCTGACTTATTTTTTTGTACGAATCGTTTTTTTCGTTTTCACCTTTATTATTTTTTATATTTTATCTCTTTGGCACCGATTAAAATGGGCTTTCTTTCTGACTCCGAGCGTATTCCCTGTGTGCGAGGTCCGAGACGATAATGATTGTCTCGGACCGGTCGGAAGGCAAAATTATAAATGCAGAGCGGCAATGTCCTCGCGGCTCGATGCAGCCGACGTTCCAACTCGCCTCGGCGCGATGGCACTTCAAACAATTGTTCTTACAGGCAACCAAACAAACGAGGATACAATTCGAACGTAGACGCGTACACAATGGTAATTTCTCACATTTGTCACACACATACGCATCCACACACACACATACACACACACATTGAATCGATTAGTCTCGCGCGTTTGTTCGAGACTCGTCGATTCTTTTGCTTCTTCCATTTACTTCCTCAGACACCTACATTTAATATTCAATCGTTATACGCAATTTATTTATAATAGCTTTACGTTCGTCCCTTTCGTCGTTTCGCACGCGACTCGCTTGATTTTCTGGTTTTTCTGGTTTTCATTTCTCTCACTCTCTCTCTCTCAATTTTCGCTTACTCCGAAACACCGAAAGCATTTTACGTTTTACTTGTTTACTCTTTTTTTTTTTTTTTTTTTTTTCCGACACGACAGACGTCGTTTTTTCGTTTTTTTTTCTTTCTTTTAATCAGTTAATAATTATACTTTCGTACAAAGCGAAGGTACACAGGTTTCATTTATCTTTGTCTCGTTTCGTCGCACGCGACATCCGTCCGACAGTCGGACACGCACACTCGGTTTTGTAAACAACTAATTCGCCGGATAGATTTTCGCGCGGTTCTCGGCGGTCCCCGAAACGAGATTTCGAGCCTAATACTTTGGCGCTCGAGGAGAAAATCTCGGTTCGTCGGCGCTTCGACGTATAAAATAATTGTACATAAATAGACGACAAATAAATATTCATTGGCGACGGCGGTAAGGAAAATCGTTATTACGACACAATTACCGATTAATTAATGAGACGAAAATGAGATATACATTTTTAAATATATAATACAAGTTCTGTGTTTTTTTTTTTTTTTTTTTTTTTTTTTTAAATACGTTTGGCGTGCTCGATCGCGAAGCTGACCGTTTGCGTGGCTCGCGTAATCGGCCTGAGGCCCCCGGCGACGATTTTCTCAAAGTTCCCAGACAATTTTTTCCCAATATCAAATGCTCATAATTTTTCTTCGCAGTTTACAGATATATTGGACTTATTTTCGCCACCGACGAGGCCCGAACGATCGGCTCCGCTTCGGAACTTTTCTTCGCTCTGTATCACAATTAACATTACCAACAAAAACGAAAGACGACAAAAAATAAGCATAAAAAATACACAGTACGCAAGACTCTCATTGATTCGCTCAGATCTGTGGCAACGAAGATTCTAATACGATCTGTCATGTATGTCAGGTAGTTACGGTTCTTTCGACTATTATATCAGCGCTCTCCGTTCGCTTCGCGTCTATTTTATTATTTTTTTTTCTCTCTCTCTCTCTCCCTTCACTCTCGACTTATCTAACGACTAATAATAGAGCGCTCGCTCGCTCGCTCACACGTGTTCTATTTTCTCCGCTATTATCCCCGTCATCTCTCCTGCATTTTGTGCTCAGTTTTGTTTATTTATTTTTTATTTTTTTGTTGCTTTTCGTTGAATAAGAAAATAAAGAATTTCGCGCGAACAACGAGTCTCGGATAATCGAGAGATCGGATACAATAGAAAAAGCAGCGTCTCGTGTTGTCCACGGGCGATGGACCCACGAGACGTTGGGAAGTTAAAGAAACTTATTACAATATAGTCTTTGGTTAAAAAGCGAGGCTCGACACGCTTTACGAGTCAAGACAACGGCGAACTTGGCGGTGGTAAAAAAAAGACAATAAAAAGAGGCGGTAAGGTTGATTCGTCAAACGAAGTGATCACGGGGATTTGCGGGAAATTCGCTCGTGTCGTCCGAGCCGCTCAGCGGTCCGATATAACCGACACGAGTCGACTGTATTCGCCTCAAACGGATTTACAGTATTCGCATTTCCCGGTGAAAATAATTCAGTATCCCCCTTTTCATTTTTCCATTATTTTCTCGGATATCTCTTTGTAACGTTGAAAGACCACAATCCACGGACATTGCACTCTTGTGTCGGTCGACCTCGCGTTAATCTACATAAATAGTAGTACGTATACCTATAGATCATCTCTCTATAATTACCTATAGTTTATGATTAATCGAAATAAATAATATTGTGATTCGCTCGACGGCGGTTGTACGATATAGTCTACTTTGCTTTACGCTTTAAGCACCGGCATAATCATTATACGCATCTCGTGAACAAATAATAAAAAAGGCGAAGAATACTGCGATTGTAGTCTGACGATAAATTGCGAAATGAAATCCTGACCGAAATACCATTGTTTTGTTTAACTCGAGGAGGAAAGGAAGATCGCAGAAGCAGTACTTGTTCGAAGCGAGAACGATTGTTCGCGATCGTCATTTCACTTTTTCTATCTTTTCCTCCGGCTGACTTTAGTCACACAACCCGCGAACAGTGATATCCATGGAAATTGCAACGGTGCTCGGGTGTGCCCCCCCCCCCCCTCCCCCCGCCCCCCTCTTATTTAACTAGAAAAAGCGCGGTGAGCGTGCGTGCCAACGTCACGCACACGTTTTTAGGTACAACACGCGCGAGTGCCTCGCGATCGAGGGCCTCGCGCTTTTTTTTTTACATACATTTAACTTACACACTTTCAACATCAAATCTGTTAATTCTTTTTTTGTTTTCTCTCAAAAGGCGCGAGTCCTCAACGATTATAGTTCTGTTATCATTTTTTTTTTTGTGTTTTTTTTCTCTTCTAAATTGCTAAACACAAACGCACGTTATAGTTTTATCGACGTTTACAGGAAATATCTTAACGACGTATTATTATTCTTATAATTGTTACTCTTAGTCTTATTAATATTATTTTGTTCAACATTCAACGTATGCTCTTCTCGTCATGCTATTAGTTAGACTATAAATTAGCGATAAAAAATCACATCGAACAGGACAGCGCGATTTAGTAGGGACCAGGGCTCGCTATGTATATATATATATCATTTTTTTTTGTTTATATTTATATATATGCACTACGACTCTTCTAAAAATGTATATACTTCGAAAGCTTCACTATGGACACTTAACCCGACACTCTCGCGAGTCTCCGGACCTCGGCCCACAATGTCAGAAACAAACGGGACGAAACGTAAATAGAGAGAAAAAAAAATAAAGGCATCGAGTCAACTTAGCCTCTCTCACTCGGCCATTAAACTCCCAATAATCTCGCAAAACAGTTGACGAAAAATTCATCTCGAATTCCGCGCAAAACGGATAATTCACTCGCGTAACACGAGACCTCGAGATTTGTTAATTTTTTTTCCCCCATCGTCACTGATAGAAAAAGCAGGCACGATAAAATTCGAATCCACTCAGTTGGTAAAAAGAAAAAAAGATTTGAGTATAAAAAATAAACGGTAAAGAAATATAAAATTGAACGTACGTTGCTTTGCGCGTTATCGACGACGACGACGACGACGACTTTTGTCTCGCGCGTCCAAAGCTCGGATTAAATTGTGTGCTCCCGACGCGCGCTTACGGAAAATAATAGACAACAACCGTGCGACTATCGAGTCTTGTACTATGCGAAAATTTCAGTGATGCTTCGCTTCGTGGCCTCGGATCGCCGCCTTCCCTCGCCTCGATTCCCTCCTCTCGTCCTCGGCGCCGACATCCATTCTGTTTTTATATCACGTATATATTTCTTTTTCTTTGCATTTTTTTTTTTACCAGAGAGGGTACGGAAAATATCGCGCGTCTCCCTTCCCCTCGTACTTTATTTTTATTTATTTTCTTTATGTTTTAATAGACTGTTGCTTCGAATCGATGTGAGCAGGACGGCAATCGGTCGGTGAAGGTTCCCCACTTTTAATTGGAGAACAGTCTCAAGGAATGCGGCGGATGTCCGCGCACCGAGGATCGTAGAATTTTTGGCGAGGCGAGAGGACGACGAGAAACATAGCCAACGAGGCCACTGAAACGCGCGGGGCGCGTTTCACTCGAACAATTCTTATCATCTAACTTATAACTCACTCGAGAAAAACTCGCTCGACGATAAAACAAATAGAAAATAAATAAAATAAAACGCGAATTCACCGGAGAACGTACGTTCGCCTTCTGCCCATCATTTTTTTTTGTCTTCGCAACTACTGCTCGCTTGATCCCCCCGAAAAACCGCGTAAGCCTAGGACAAACTTTCCTACCTAAATACGCAACCTTACTTGCTATTCATATATCATTATATATATAGATATATATATTTATATATATTTATATATATATTTTCACTTTTTTCACTGATTTTGTTTTTTTTCTTCTTTACTCCGCTAATAATGTACCGATTATCGTTAGTTAAATCCACTTTTGCTTATTAATTACGCGTTAACTCTCCGCTAAACGTAGGCCGGACTAACCGTTTCTCTCCCCAATTTTCACGATCGTCGGACAAACTGCCTGTTTGGGTTTTTTCACCGTCGTATTTTTTTTATTTTTTTTCTTGCGTCTTGTGTCGACGGAGATGTTGGGCGGCACCCTCGGATTTTCTCGTCGGATCGCGAGGCCCCGGGTCTCTCGCGCCTTCGCGAGTCAACCGTCGCCAGCGACGAATTCGCTACGATCCCCGGGGTCGTTCTCGTCTCGCGACGAACAGTCGAGCGAGATTTTTTTTTTTTTTTTGGACACAATTCGACGCAGCAGAGCGAGAGTCGAGGACGTCGCGGGTCGAGTCGCGGACGCGAGAAGGAACACGCGGGAGATTAATCTAAGCGGCGTGGATCGCTCGCAACCCTAATTCGAGAGACATACAGACACACACACACAGACACGCACACAGACGCACAAACAGGGAGAGACACCTAATCGTAAGAATTGTCCTTAGATCGAGAAATATATGCTTGTCGCTCGGGTCGACGCGACTCACGAGCCGAGAGCTCCGAGGCTCGTGACCCGCGGCAACCAATTTTTGTAAATCCTTCTTCTCTGCTGGCAAATGACTTTTTAAATGATTTTACACCAAAGTTCTGCGCCAAGTCGCAATAGTCGATAATTAATTAGCAATAAAAGACGGCAATGACGACAGCAATCGAGGCGTGTTTTTCGCCACATTTCTCTCTGACTCGCACAATTTTACAGAATTTTCCTGTTTTACGGTCTCGCGCAATCGACCGCATTCGCGCCGTGTTCGTCGCGCTGCAATTAGGGCTTTGTTGCAGCGAGACGACACGGCGTCGGGTCGGCTGCGCGAGTTCCACGTACAATCGAACGCTAAAAAATACGACCACTTTAACCCTAATACCGGTAACTACGTCCACGTTGCTATCACTTCCGGCAGAGATATTTGCGATAAATCGCGACTTCCAGAACGCGGTAAAAAAAAAAGAAAAAAAAATACAAATGAGAAGAATTTGCAGCTTCGACTCTTCGCTACGAAATTGACAATGGCAAAATGCGTCGCGACTGAAATTTTTCTCGGACAAACGGCAAAAGCCGTTTCCTCTTCGCGTCCTCCGCTCTCGCTCCGCACTGCGGCGAACTCGTCATCCGAGACGCTTGTGTTTCTCCGTTTCGCAGTCGCTCACACGTTAAGATTTAGCTGTCCACTTAGCTTAATTAATCGTTACGCCTTATTCGATATAGATTTAATCACGACGAATTAAGTACACGAATCGCCGGCGGCGCGACGATTTTACACGCGTCCGCGTTCGAGCGATCGTCGGCCACGCACGTTTCGCAAAAAAAAAATAAAGAAAAGCGTGAGAAAAAAAATACAATAAAACGCAGTCCCGTTTTCTTTATTTTTTTTTACACGATGAAACGTACGAGTCTCGACGAAATTTAGTCGTGCGAACGCTTTGGGCGGTGCATCGAATTTCTTTCCGATTATATTTAATGTGTGTGTGTTTCACGAGTCAAGCCATCGAGATACCTAACTAGAGACAACACGTACGATTAAATCCATAACGGTGCGACCTAAAACTTCATTCGAGAACTCCCGACGCTCCGATATAAGCGCGAATTGCACGTGAAAACGATCGCGAACCCTCCGAGCGAACGATCGCGATCGTCGCTACGCTCTTTAAGGGCCGCCTTTCGCTTCTCGTTACGAAACGAAAATCGAATAAAAACGGAAATCAAGCCAACGGGCTTCTCTCCCTCGCTCTGCCGCTACATTAGGCGTATGCTAAAATAAGTTAGATATATATATATATTTATATATATATATATATATACGTTTTTTTTTTTGGATAATCTGAGTCAGGCGACCAGCGGCCCGAGACTTGCCTGCTTAACCCTTAAAAACTCTCGTCTCCGTCACTCTTAAGTGCAAATACCGGTAGCTATCGTCACGAGCCTGACTCGCGCGACAGTCTGGCTAATTTTGTTTGTTTCTTTCGCGCAAAAGCGCGAGAAAAAAAGAAAGAAAAACCTGAGAATTGCGGCAACGACTTAAGAGACTCCGAAAGCGGATGAGGCGTCGCGCGACGCCTTTGTCGCGACTCGCGGAGCCTCACTAGCCGAGAATCTCGAGATCTCAACGCCAAAGTCTACTCGGAACATTTTAGACTTGGCGAAAATTCGTGATCTCGGCGTCGCGTGAGCCGTATCCCGAGGAAAAAATTGTCTTCTTTTTGTTTTCACCTCGTCGTGCGAAAAACTCGTCGCGAGTCTTGCCTGGCTTTGGCCTCGTTTCGGCTTCGACCGGCGGCGCGCTGAGATTGCCTTCTCAGGACGCGCGAAATTTTTCGTCGTCGAACTCGTCGAGCTTTACGCGCGCTTGTTTCAATTTCCTCTCTCGTTTACGATCGCCCTCGTCGCGCCGAGCCTCGTCCCTGTCGAGGTGCAGCGCACGAGTCCGCGACGCGTGCGTAAGGCTCGACGAGTTCGCGACTGTGCGATGGATTTTGAAAAAAAAAGAAAAAAGAAAAAAAAATCAAATTAGAAAGATTCAACGGAAACGCTGCGGCTTTTCGCACGTTTCCGCTGGACCGTCTCGTCTGCGCACCCTCTAAAATCCTATCGATCCTCTCGTAAGTGTGGTAGAGAGAACAAATATATTCCGGTACGACTCCACGACTCACCGAATTTCTCGCAACTGGGCGCGCACCGAATCGCCGAATTTGACGTCGTAGCGGTAACAAATCGTTTCACGATCACGGTGACCTTTCGATGAGTCCTGTGCGACGTGTTTCTCTTGTTCTTCCTTTGTCAATGAACTTTTTCGTTTGCCGTGTGTGTTTCTCTCGGATGAATGCTCCGCGCGCGCGCGAGCGGCGCTACCGGCGCGCACGTCGGACGCTGCGAGCGCCCAACGCAAAGTCATCGCCGGCTATCAACGCCGCCCCGCGATACCTTCCGTAAATCTCGTCTCCCGGGCATTAGTGATTCGCAATCCTGTTCGGCTTGAAGTCGTGGTTGACGAACGAGAAACCCTCGAACTCTTCCTGGTTCAGCGAGAGCACTATGCCCTGGTCCACCGGCGTCAGCACCGGCTCCTCTCGCGTAAATTCCGCGTCGAAGTTCGCGGTGTCCTTCTCGTTATTCTGCGGACAAGGAAAATAACGGCGTTAAAGGAGTGTTACTATGACGGTACAATGGACACAAATTGACATTGAAATCTTACGATTCTGGGCCTAAAGGGCGGCCTGAGTCTTCGAGCTTCGAGGGCTCGCCAGTCCATCAGTTGGAAGAACGGATGCGCCTTTATGGCCTCCTCGCCGCCGTTCTCGGCGACGCAGCCGAGACGTCGGGCGGGATTTTTCGTCATAAAGCCGCGGAGAATGGACACCGCCTCGGGCACGAGCCACACGGGATAGACGACGTCGTCGTGGAGAATCGACTCGAAGAGATCGTCCTCGTTGTCCGCCTCGAACGGCGGCTGTCCCGCCATCATTTCGTACATTAGAACGCCGAGCGCCCACCAATCGACACTCGCCCCGTAGTCCAACTCCTGGAGAATCTCCGGGGCGATGTAGTCGGGCGTGCCGCAGAACGTCGTCGTCGTTCTACCGTCGACAATGCCCTCTTTGCACATCCCAAAGTCCGCGAGCTTGCAGTGACCCTCGCGATCCAGCAGAATATTGTCGAGCTTCAGATCGCGATATATCACGCCGTGTTTGTGAAGAAACTGCAGCGCGAGCGTCACCTCTGCGGCGTAAAAACGCGCGCGCGCCTCGTCGAATTTACGGGCTTTCTGAATTTGGAACATCAGGTCACCTGGAACAGTCGGCAACATTTGCGGTTTTCAAAGCGTTCATCAATGACAATTATGACGGAGAAAATATTCAGTACCTCCGTTGACGTATTCCATAACGAAAAATAGCCTCTCCTCTGTCTGGAAGCAACTGTGTATCGCGGTGAGAAAGGGATGATTCGCCGCGAGCGCGAGTATTCGCTTTTCCGTCATCGTGCAGTCGACGTCGTCGTCCTGAATAATCACGTCCTTCTTGAGTACCTTGACCGCGTACACCTCGCTCGGATGTCCGCGACGTTCGGCGAGCATCACTTTTCCGAAGCTTCCTTTTCCCAGGACCTTGATGAAGTTGAAGTCGGCAAGACCGACCCGTTCTTTAGGGTCCTCGCCGCTCGGTCGCCTCCTAGTCGTCGTCGTCGTCGTATCCTTGTCGTTACCGCTCTGTTCGCTCGCGCTCGCCGCGAGCGAAGGATTCGACTCCTTCGTCCACTGACCCGTGTTCGCCGCCGACGTTTCCGTCGACGGTGCTTCCTTCGACGCGCCCGTCGTCTGCTGCTGCTGCGACGAACCTCCCTTTTCGCCCTGCGTCCGGTAATTTATGCGCGGCGTCTTCGTCTGCTGACCCGGCGAAAATTTCAACGTGCTCAGGATCTCGGCCATCACCTTCGTATTGATGCCGCAGTTGTTCGCCACGTTCTTTTGACATCGTTTGTGCACGTTTAAATTACACACTGCGAACGAAAGAACATAGAACAATTAACACGTGAACGCATATATTATTTATTATTGATTTATTTGTGTCTTACCTTTGCATTGAAGACCCTGCTTTATCAGACCGTAGAGAAGAGAGCCGCAGTGATCGCAGAACGTGAAGCGCTTGTAATTGTGAACCTCGAAGACGTGAGGCACGTTGACGTTGAACCTTTGTCCAGGAGTTCCCTCGCTCGTCTGTAACACAGTACCCGTTTCCTTTACAGGCGAACGGGCCAGCCAACACGAATAAAGAAAAACGAAACAAAAAAAATGAAGATAATCAAATAAATCCGAAGCGAAAGAAAAAAAGCCCGTACCCGCGATCCCGTTCAGCGATACCTCGTTAATCCTGTACCGACGTCGTGTTAGTATAGTGCGGAAATGAAAACGTGACTGATAGAAGCGGTTTTAAAAAATCGAAGAATGTGCTTGCATAAATAAAATAAATAAGTAAATGAACGAGAAAAACGAGAAATATTGTAGGTTTTGTTTTTCGTCTCGTGACGTACCTCATCCCGCATACCGGGGCACCTTGTCACGACTAATTTGTGACATCTCTTGTGAACGACGCACGTGCAGACTGCAACAGAAACATTGGAAATTTGCCGTCTTGTTCCCCATTACAATGTGCGACGATTATCACCGAATAAACTGCACGACCAAAGCCCGGTTACATGCGCGCGCGCGGTATTAGTCGCCTGGTGAATAAATTTACAAATAAAACCGTTTAAATTGATGGTTTAATTTTTGTGAAATAAGCACCGCAATGAAAGCTGCGTGTAACGCTAGGCCTATCTTTATTAGCGAGGCCGAATCAGCTCAGGGTCGAGTCATCCCTAGCGGCAAAAAGAACACCTCGATGCGAGCGCCTATTTTATATACAAACATAGGATAGGATGGAGTTAAAGTATGTTTTAAATATTAAAAAATTCGTGAGCAACCATTGTTGACGATTTATTCAGCATCTGATTGGTCGTTGGGAAACCGGCAGCTGTTCGATGTTTAATATCGCGAAATTTGGCAGTTTGTCAGGAAAAAAAATCGTTTTTCGCGTTTTTCTCCTCGAATTTTCGATTTTTCGGGCAAACACCTGCCGTTTTTGGAATCAGCGGAAAATTTCCCATCTGATAGGGTTTTTGAACTTTGCGAAATCGAAAATTTTTTTTTCGACATATTTTGGGAAAAATGGCAAGGGGTACCCCTTCTAAAAATTTGCGATTTTTGAGGGTCTACTTGAAAAATCTGCAAAAAATCGAAAAATCGAGATATCGCGTTCCGCCTGGTGGCATTCTCTTCGTTGAAGAGTTTTCTTTCGAACGCAAAAAGAAAATCCCGATTATATTGATCCAAAGAAAAATTACACCGATTTTAGTAAAGTGCCAAAATTGGGAAAAAGTGAAAAACCGTTTTTCGCATTTTTCTCCTGAAATTTTTTATTTTTCCGGCAAAAACCGGTCATATTTGGAATCAGCGGAAAATTTCCCATCAGATAGGGTTTTAAAACTTCGTTAAATCGAAAATTTTTTTTTCGCCAAAAAAACGGCAAGGGGTACCCCTTCAAAAAATGTTTTCGAGTGCGAGCGAAGCGAGCACGTTGTTCCTAGTGTTAAATAAAAAAATGACGCAATCGTCGTGGATTGGCTTATCGAAAACAGTTGAGTGAAGCTTAATAATTCTACATTTTATTGTAATTTCAGTTGATCCTGCAGAAAATCTTTATCGTCAGCCAAGACAGGATTGCAACCAGAATGTATGCGACAATTAAATGTATTTAAAAAAAAAGCCACGAAAAAAAGTGCTTCCTTCCGCGTGAACGACGAACGCCGAACGACGAACAAAATACTGCGGAGAAACGAAAGTTTGTAGTGCAAAGGCGAGATGATAAGCGTGTTTTGAGTACCAAGACGCAGGCCGTTTCTGAACAGCGGATCGACAAGGAAGACGAGAGAATGTCTCAGTGATGTTTTTTTTTCTGCGTCGTATCTACCTGCATACACGATATACTACCACAGTGACAGAGAAATAAATTCAAAAGAGGGAAACGGAGGGAAAAAAATGCTCACACCCGCAAAACGCACACACACAAACACACACACATATACACACGCACGCACGATGGATTCTGCAAGCGAGTACATAAGTATAATCGGTTAATAACGTGACTTGTGTCTTTCTCACCTTGACACTGATAGCCCTGCTTTCCGAAGCCCCTGAAATACAACAGACAAAAAAAACACGTCACATCGTATCCGTCAATTCCCATTGAAAACACGTACGTATTCTTCTGCCGGTCGGTAGAAAATAGATATATGAACCAACCCGTGGGAGGGGGGGAAGCTCTATCGTGGCGCGCGGATCGTAGTCTCTCGTGCTGCGAGCTTTGAGATTTGGTTTCACGGGAATTGTATGAGAATGACGGGAGCTTCGTCGGGAGCTACGATTATCGGTTAATCGAGACAAAGAGAGAAAGAGAGCTACGTGATAGATACGCCCACGGAATTTCGCTCTCGATCGATCGCATCTTCGCGCACGATCGATCATCGTTTTCGTGTCTCGTCGTTTCATGCATCTCGTCCAGGTCCAACAAGATAGACCACCCCGCGACGATCCGCAGCGCGCGGTTGTCGCGTTTTAGACACAAACGAGTAATGAAAACCAAAAGAAAACCCACATGCAACATGTCGTTCGTGTCTCTATGCCCCGAAATCCACAAGTGCATTGACAATTAAATTATGAAGAAATACCCAAGATTGAGGAAAATTCCAACTTCACGTTACGCGCCCATATGACCCGTTTTTTTGCGTTAAAACCCCAAGTACATTAGGCGAACGTGAGAGATCATTTAATTACCGTGTGGTGGTGGTCGTGGATGAGCAATATTTGAATAAAAATTATATTCGAACAATCCATCGCAATTAGAATTAGAACCGAAATACGAATGCATTTTTAATCAAATATCCTTCATCCCTGACACGTTTACCTTCCCGAATGAAGCGTGCATTTGTACCTCGCAAAGCGATAGAATTACCGTATAAATAAAATGAAATTTCTTCCGCGTGCCTTTGCTTGAACGTTACTTTTAAAATTCGTCTAAAAACTTGTGCGAAAAATATTTGTAGTTTTGTTGGCCATCTTTCAGCGCACTCGATTCCAGTGTGAGTAAAAAAAAAAAAAAAAAGACCTCGAGTGTCGGAAGATCTCCGCTCGATTGTACATACCAGATGAACTCGCGGCAGTGAGAGCAGTAATGCGGTTGCCTGAGGAAGGTCGCCATGAATTTGTGACCGTTTACTTGATGGACCCTTCGACGCATCGCGCCTCGACGTCGATTGAAGCCTTCGCGTTCCTTGAATTCCCGTGGTTTCCTGGCGACGACACTGGTTCCCGATCCGCCGCTGCCCGATCCGACGCCTTCTCCGTCCGCTCCGCCGCTGCAGACCGCCTGTTGGTCTACGCGAGTTCGCGCGCAAAAATCACGAGAGCATTAAACATTATCCTCGTTATTTATCTTTAATCTTTTTGTCGACTGAGACGTCGAACGTGTGTCATCGGTGTGACAACGACGATGCTCACTAAGCTCACTAACCTTGATTGCTCCATTGTAGATCTATCCTTATTCGGAGTTTTCCGTGTGGCTCGAGGTTCACCTGAAACGCAATCGTTTTTTCACTCGTTTTTTCAATCCGTCTCTACTCATCAGAGCGACGTCCGACTTCCGCCGCCGCACTTAGGAATGCGCATTCTCTGTTTTTTTTTATCATTCTCAGTTTTTTTATCATTCTCGCAAGCGCGATGAAAAAATTTTGAAAGACATATGGCACTGGATAAATTTGGGGTACCAAGACTAAGAATTCGTGGCGATTGTAAAAATGCGTGATCACGTTTTGCACCGTTCTCGAGTTAAGAAGAGCTGCTCTGATCATCGATTGTTGCTTGATATCAATGAGCCTCTGAAAACACTTGACGAAACCGTAGTTTCTGTGCGTCTGCAGCATTTTGTGGCGTCGCGGAAGGACCTTTTCGTTGTAGATCTGAGCGCGCAACAGTGAACATTACACGACGACAATTTGCCGAGGAACACGTTTTCTCGTGAAAAATAATAAATTTGCTAATATGCTCGGATGTTGCGTATCGCGAATCTAAGAACGTAATGAGACTAAAAGCGGACTGAGAATTTCAAAACGTTCGTCTCACACTACTACCTCGTCTCTGTGGACCGAGTTTTATCTCGACACACAGATCTTTATCAGAGAGATATGGACTCTGTGTGTAACAGGTAAAATATATTACGATGCCTGCGATATATCTCTGCGAGACAGCTCAGCCATCAGCTCACCTCGCCCAAAACATCGAAGGCAGCGTATCTCCGGCTATTCAAAAATAGACATACTTTGTTTGACCCACAATTTATGAAGAATTCATTTTTTTTTCTCCAAATGGCCTACTGCCAAATCCGTCCGTGTGCCGACTTCATATCCAATAATTATAAGCACGATCGAGTCACTTGGGTTGCAGAAAGCATTTTTGCAAAATTAAATGAGCAAAAAAATTTGCGTACATTGAATCGGACAGTAACCTACGGTGAGAAAAGCAAACAAAACATTAAATGATTTGCATGAAATTCAGTCGTAGAATAATCAGAGAATGTTTGTTCCCGAGTGGAAAAATATCCATCGTCGATCATAGATAAAATAGCACCGGATAAAATGAACGAACCCAAAAATCAGAAGTTTCGTCATCTCGAATGACCAACTCCTCGAAGGGTATGCTACAGTTGGCGACAAAGTCGTCCGGCGGTATAGCCGCGCTGTGGAAGACGGTGAGTCCGAGCATAGTCGCATCCTGCACTTCGTGGGAGAAGGTCTCCTTCCACACAGGATCGAAGGTTTTCGGCTTGATGGACGTGCGGTCCAGGCGATTCTGGTCCACATCGAGAAGGACGTAGGGATCGAGGATCGGCGGCGCGTCTTGCCAGAACTTGCGCTGCTTGTCCGTGGCTCTGAGACCCGACGCCTCGAATATCTCAACCTTCATCGTGCCGGTGAACATCTCGGAGCGTTATCTATAAACAAATAGAAAATCCAAGCTTAAAGACAACCTTTGTCAAATATACTTGGGTACATTCGACTGAAACCGATTGTTCCCTTATATTCGGGTGCGATCTCTTTGGTGGATGCTACGCTTTTGTTGTCTCTAACAAATATGACCACTGAACCGATCGCTCGGCCATAATATCAAGATAACGACATAAATCACTTCAAACAATGGACACTGGAAAATAATATCGAACAAAATTTTCACTATAAATAAATGCCCGAATAAAATGTTCTCCGCTAATCGGCATCTCACTTTTCGTACAACCGAACCATATTTGAATTCCACATTTGATTGTAGCACGCACTGCGAAAAAAAT
This sequence comes from Itoplectis maculator, assembly GCA_964034905.1. NCBI lineage: Eukaryota > Metazoa > Arthropoda > Insecta > Hymenoptera > Ichneumonidae > Itoplectis > Itoplectis maculator. The sequence goes on from OZ035857.1 coordinate 11,006,077, forward strand.
CCACTAAACTCCGAACAACAAAATCAAGTTTTCCAAAGTAAAACTGAAGAAATTCGTAAAAAACCGATATAAAACTCCCCCCGCATGAAAACTCGGACCCATTAGCCGTCTGATTTCCCACAGAAAGACGAGCGGAGCGGAGCGGAGTTATTTTTACCTCAAAACCAATAGTTCAATCTCAAACTCAAAACTATCGACTCCGAAGCTGCATCCATCAGAGAGGTTGTATCCCGCGCATCTTGAGTATCAAGGAATAAAAACATGAGTGTAAGCGAGAGACAAAAAGAGCGACAATATCGTTTTTTTCGTCGCGACCCCCGAACGTCCGTGTAGTGTGCGTGTAATGTGTGTCTCGAGGGGCAAAAAAGGGGGAGAGAGAGCGCAACAAGAAAGTATCGACAGGTCGAGACGCGCTGTCACTGTCACTCGCCGAGTTGTCACTCGGACGCAGCGCACATCATCGCTGCCCGTGAAAGCGCTCGACTCGATCGTGTAGCCTCCGAGCGCGATTACAGGAATTCCGCTTACGTCAGACTCGGCGTGTGCGAGGGGGAGAGACGAAGAGAGAGAGAGAGACACGGAGAAAGAGGGAGAGAGAATCGGACACGGCCGCGAAAGAGTCTCCCTCGTATCAGTGGCTGCTGCTGACTATCAGCGGACTATTCGCGCACGAGGAAGCGAAGCGAAGCGCGCGATACGAGATTGGCGGGTGTTACTTTTTTCCACGCGAATTCATCTCTCGCGAAGCTATGATTCCGGAACCGACAGACGACAGACGACAGAGTCCTCCTTTCCTCCTTCCCCCGTCGCACCGTCTTTTTCTCCCTTCGTCTTTCGCGCGAACCGTTGGCTTTCGCTACGCGCGCGGCCCTTCGGGGCGTATGACGCACTCGTCGCGCGTTTCGCACGACTGCGACGACGACGAAAAAACCGCGAGAAGAAAGCTCGAGTAGCTGCTCACTTGTGACACACGGCGAGCAGCGAGCAACGTCGGTTGCGGTCGGGTCTCGTCGAAACCTCGTCGACGCCTCGTCTCGCGATCTTCTCTGACTCGCTGCTACTGCTGCTGCTGCTGATGCTCGCTCGGCCTGCGCGGCGTATATAGCTCGCGCGGAGAGAGCCCCGTTATATCCCTCGTTTCAGCCTCTACGCACGACAACGTCGTCGTCGTCTCGTCTCACACTCGGCACTCGCGACTCGCGCGCGCGGGGGGGCGGCCCTTCAGCCCTTCTCGTGTCAACGCCACCGTCGTGCAGTTATAAACACACGGCTCGTACCGTCGCCTTCGCACATTATTATTATTGTTGTTGGTATTATTATTATTGTTATTATTACTCAGAGGAAAGAAAACGGAGGAAGAGATGCGCGAAGATCGGGGCCTTGGCCGCCGAGGCGAGACTGCTGCTGCTGCTGCTGCGGCTGCTTCTGCTGCTGCTTCTGCTGCTTTTGCTGCTTTTGCTGCTTCTGCTGCTGCGTGCGGTGGAGGTGGCGGTGGCAGCGGTAGCGAGCAGACGTCCCCGAGAACGCGACACGACACACGTATCGTCGGGACGCGCACCGCACCAGTCACCACCGGACTACGCTGCGTCCCTCCGACTCGCGATTATCGTCGCGGGATGCCAGCACCCACCTCGTTCTCGGCGCTTCGCCGCGCGCGCCGGATCAGTCGCGTTCGCACGACCGACGACAGCCATTAAAGTAGGACGGCCTACGAAGCTTGCCGCTTTTTTCTTGGTTCCGCGTTTTTTTTTTTTTTTTTCGTTCACTTCCCGGATCGGAAAATTCTGATTGAAGAGGCGCGCAGGGGTTGCGTTCGCGTCTCGGTAATGTCAAGTAAAGTGCCCCTTTAACGACTCTATCTATCTATCTCACTCGTTCGTGACCGCTCGATCGGTCAGCGTCCCTCTCTCTCTTGTTGGTCTTCTCTCCCTCTCGCTCTCATTCGCTCGCGTGTGGACCGTGTGTCGCGTGTATGTATATATAGATGTACTTTTTTTTTACGTTTGCTGCGGGCTGTGTGTGTTATGTACGCACGAATATGCGCGCGCTCTATTCTCGCTCGCTCTCTCTCTTTCTCTCTCGCTCGCTTTCACTTGTGCATTCGGCGGACGGCGATACTGGCTCTGGCCGCGACGCTTCGTCGACGTCGCTCCACCGACTGTCGACCTTTATATACACTACCCTACTTTCCGACTCGACGATTCTAACGCCGACGAGATCGACGATAGGCGCCGCGGGATCTACCCTACTTGCGCTCTCGCGGCGACCAATCGCGTCGCGCGGGCCTCTCGGCTCGTCACCCGACGCTTCTGATTCTTCGCGAACGTTGTTTGTTGTTGGGAAGGATCGTTGAGAGCTTTTTACCCCGTTGATGAATTTATTTTTCGACCGATTGGCCGTCTTTTCCGCGCTGTGTATAGTCGCGGGTTATGCAAGCGATGTAGAATATTTTGGTATCTCAGCGAATTGGGCGTTGGAAATTGGGAATTGGAATAAAATTCCTGAAAAAAATCTGTGTCTTCGATGCGAAGTTCATTTTCTTATCCCCCCATTTCCCTCTTTTCGCGACTGTCCGAATTTCAGACCAATGGAGCCCGCAGCCCGAATCGTGTGCGCAACATGTCCCGAAAGACAAGAGTGGTCGATTCCCACTCGAGAAGTCGCGCCGACGTCGTCGTCTCGAGGGCCAACCGCGAGTGTCGGTCGCCTGAGCGAAAAAGCTCCGGCCGCGCTCTCAAAAGCCGCGCGCCACGAGGAAAAGCGACGAGCTTGCGGACAATGCAGACACGAGGAGATTTCCCGTCGAGAACGCCGTCTCGCTCGGCGCCAGCCAATCGCGGGACATCGTTTCTCCTGCGGCCGCGAGATAACGCAAGCTCGACGCGCATCCTGCGCGCTTGACCTCGAGCGGGCGGCGCCTCACCGCGTCCGCTCGAAACTTGGACGACACACTGAACGGTATCTCGGGCAGTAAGTAATCGGGGTACGCGGGGGTCGATTTTTCCCAGGTGGTGGGGGGGACCTCGAGCGGTGGGCGGAGCCTCAGCAGCGGCGGCGGCGGCTCGGCTTGTCAGCCGCCGCCGCCGCCAAAGCCGCCGAGTGCAATCGCGACAGTCAGCTGATTGATGTCGGGAACATGGCGAAGCTGCGGCAGGCTGTGTGGGGTTTGTCCTCGAATTTCGCGTCCAACCGGTACTTTTCGCGCCTGTTGACGTAAGTTCATCGTCGCGGGTCGCGCGAACGTCGCGGCGGCGGAGTTCGCGCGGCTCGTCGCGTGCGATTGCCGGTCTTGAAAATTTATTGCGACGCTGAAAAAGTCGAATTTTCAGTCCACCTTGGAGCAGCAGCAACGGCGTCGCGACGGGGATACGCGGTCTCGCGGCTAAAACGGCAAAAACGGCAACGGACGCGCACGAGGATCATCAGCTAATCATCAGCGACAGTTGCGCGAGGAGGTTGAAGGAAATTTCGCAGGACGGAGCTTGTCTGAGGGTGACTGTCGAGGGAGGAGGGTGTTCCGGGTTTCAGTACAAGTTCGACCTGGACGCGACTATTCGCGATGACGACAAGTGAGACGACTCGATTTAAGGAGGTCCAGTCGTATAGTATTCATTTTGCATAAATTCGAGAAAAAAGAGAAAGAATTACGAATACTTCTTGATGATATAAAAATCTGAAAAAATGCAAAAAATCAAAGGTACTGAAAAGATTAATTTTGTATAATAATAATTGCAAAATGTTATTAACAAATTGATGAAAAAAAAAATTGTTGCACAAATTTCTCGGAAACCCAAATTTTTTTATTAATGAAAATGATTCGTTTATTTTTCTGAGCACGTATGAATTTTTTCAGATTTTTAAGTTCACTTTGAATTTTATATGAAAAAAAACGAAAATATCAAACTGAACTTAAAAATCTGAAAAAATTCATACGTACTCAGAAACATAATAGAAGCATTTTCATTAAAAAAAAAAAATCGGGTTTCCGAGAAATTTGTTGAACAATTTTTTTTCATCAATTTGTTAATAACATTTTGCAATTATTATTATGCAAAATTAATCTTTTAAGTACCTTTAATGTGCATGAATTATTTTAGATTTTTATACCATCAAGAAGTGGTTGCAATTATTACTCGTTTTTCTCGAATTTATGCGAAATGGACTCTATGTGACTGGACCTCCTTAATAATTTAACAACTTTTCCTCATGCCAATCATAATATTATCTCGCACTCTTTCAGAGTATTTCAGAAGGACGGCGCTAAGGTTGTCATAGACTCGACTTCGTTGGAGTACGTGAAAGGCGCGACGATAGACTACCACGCGGAACTCATACGCTCGGCCTTTAGAATAACGAACAATCCGCTGGCCGAGCAGGGCTGCAGCTGCGGCGCCAGTTTTGCCATTAAAGTCGACTGATTGTCCGTCCCGCGGGAAAATCGTAGCAGCGCGACTTAAACCGGAGACCGATACTCAGGCCCTCCCCCCAGTATATCAACCCGTCGACCAAATCGCGTTAGATCTTCATTGATGTCGCTGCAACCGATGCACCAAAGATTTTCCGTGAATGTAGATCATAGCGAATCCTCGTTTACAAACAACGACGATTGTATATATTTTGTTAAACATTGATTAAAGCTGATGCAGCGTTAGAATCCACGCTCGAACGTATTCACTCGGTCCCTCTTCGGTTTTCATAGACTGAAAATTAATTTATTGTTTTGTTGTTTTGTTGGTTTTCTTCATAAATAATGTAACATCGAGTCAAGAGAGACGCGCATCTACGAGTACATAGGTACGGTAGTTTTGAGTGTCTGTATTATTGTATAGTTACACGATTCTCGGTATGTACACGAAATTCAAGCACTTGGAGGGTGGCTGCTTTTTGGAATGTCTCGGATCGCTTGCGTAGAGCGAACTTCACTTCTGCTTTCCCTTTTTGTCATTCTGAAAGTAAAAAATCAATTATTTGAATTTTCGGAAGGCGTGAACAATTTAATTTTTCGGAGATAAAGCGCACCTTATGTCCAAGCTCGAATTTCAGTTGCTGTATTTCCTCCGTTTGCCGTATGAGCTTCTCGTTCATGTTCGCGAGATGCTCGCTCATAGTGCTCAACTGAGATTTGTAATTGCCCTCTCGCACCTCCCTGTCCTCGTGCAAACTCGTCCAATTGCTCGTTGCTTCGAGCAACTCGGCCTCGCACCTCTCGCGCTTCGATTCGCTGGTGCTCAGGTGAACGCTCAGTACCTCGTTCTGAAAATCAACCGCGATAGCTTTGTATCATTTGGACACGACGACATTGTATTTGGACACATAGAGTTAGAGCTTACGTTAGCAGCAATGGCCAAATTTTCCACGTGACAAATGTGTTTCTCCGTGATTAATTTATCGATTTCTCGCAAGAAATAGTCCCGGATTTTCGCTTCACGGGCCTCGATCTCCTCGGGCAATGCAAACGGTGCGCTCAGACGTCCGAGCTGAAATCGCAAATAAATTAGAGAACACAGGTCGGCTTGATTGATAAAAAGGAGGAAAAAAAAAAGTAGGAATACCATATTGCTTATTTCCACGGGCTCCAAATCCTTTTTATCCAGTTGACTAGTAATCGAGCTCTCCCTCTGCAGAGCCTCGTCGTATTTGACTTTAAGAATGTTGTAGTCGGCTTTGACCTGGCTCAATTCCTTCTCGAGATCGGCGAGCTTCGCAAACTCGAACTCGTCGCGACTCTCATCCTCGGTGACTGCGGGCTTCGCGATTCTCCCGTCGCCCATGGACTTTGACGATCTGCGGGAGACCGAGGGCGAGGAAAAGGGCGACTGATCGATCTGCCGATGATTCGCGAAACCGGCTTTCAGATCGCCACCTTCGACGCTCGACCAAGACGCCGTCTCCTCCTGTTTCTGCCTCTCCGCTAATTTTCTCTGCAGGTCGTTCTTCTCCCTCTCGATTTTCTCCAATCTCTCGCGATACTTGCTGTCCAACTCGATCTTGGATTTCTCCGAGACGTCGAGCTTGTATTCGAGGTGCTCTATCCGGTCGTTCAGTGCCTCGATCTCTCCCTCCTTGTCCGCTATCTGCGACAGAAGTTGCGCATTCTCCACAATCTTCTTCTGAAATTCCTCGACGTAGATGCGATTCGGCGGCGACAACGGTTGCTCCTTATTTTCCGTGGATTTGCTTCTGCCTTTTTTGGATTTGTTCTGAGCACGATCCAGCTCCTCTTGGAGAACGGTCACCCTTTTTGTCAGCTGCTGATTTCTGAACGTCAGACTGTCGAGCTCCTGTTCAGCCCTGCGCACTTCCACCTCCTTCTCCTTCAGTTGCTCTCTGATCTCCGCGTTGCGGCCCTGCTCCTCTATCACAGCTTTCTTCAGGACGTTGGCCTGGGCTCTTATCTGAAATTTTCAAGATTACATTTATCTGCCTTATCGACCGATACGATAAACTATTTGGCGACTCGACGCGTCCCAATATTCTAAAACAATGTTTCGCTCGACCCAAAATAAAAGATAAAAATGCTGGTCAAGGTCGTCAAAGTTTTCCAATTACAGATTTTCACACCCAATATCGTAGCTCGTATTTTCACCGAAGAAAAAATATTGTATGACACAACGAGCTTAGAATTTTACCGTTTTTTGTGTCTACCGGATAAAAAAAATGTGACAAGTGTCACTGCGAATGCGTCAATAATAATAATAGGATTACGACATTGCGGCCCCTCACTTTCGAGTATTCCGTGGCGATTTTCTGGTATTTGGCCTGCAGTTGCCCATTAGCACCCTCCATGGTTGTGGTTGTCTATTCAGTGCTGGTAAAAAAAACGACAACACGAGACTATTTTTCGCCGGACGGGCGTTCAATCAACGACAATTGCACATGTCAGCAGTGTTACAGGTCGGTCGGTGCGCGGCTCTTCTCTCTTCTCGTCGCCGTGGCACTCATGACAACACCCCCTTCGATTATCGTCTGTCAAACCGACAATGCGCCTTCTCGCACTCTCTCGACGCTTGGTCGCTAGGCTCGAGCGAAGAGCAGCCGCGCACGGTTACGCTACAATCGTGCGACTTTCACTCGCGTCGCGCATTAGAGCAAACACGCCCCCCGCGCGATACTAACGCTGCTGCTGCGTATATTTCGAGAGAAAAAAAAGCAGCGCGAGACACACGCCGGAGTGACATCGACGTCGGCGGTTGTCAAACGGGCCCAAACGGACCACTGCGGAATTCGTCGTGTCTCGTGCTAAAGGCTACTCGCTACTGTTTCCACCGAGAACTGGATTTTTCTCCGGACCCCGATAGAACGCGCGGCTTCGTATTGGTCGCTGTTGCTTTATGCTCGCGCTTCTCATTGGTCGACGGCTCCAACATGGCCGCCGAGGCGGGAATTTTTTGAACGCGTTGCGTTAAGATTTTGTTTTAATTATTTGGTTTTGACGATAACGTCTGGCTCCGGTAGAATTGAGTTTTCTGCTTTTATCTTGTTCTTTTTATGATGTTTATCGACGCCGCGTCACAATGATTTGGTACAAAGAATATAATATAGAGAATGAAATTTGAAGTATCTCGCGATTGGCGGATCACGAGCAGTGCGGCGACGGCGGCACGCAGCAGACGATAGGAATACACACGAATGGTTGTGTGATTTCGTGGTGCTCCTGTAGGTGGCTCATGTATATTCCGTGTGTAACGTGGGAACAATTAGCGCGAACCGGTCGCCATGTTGATGAAATATCGTCGAGACGGTAAATCGAGAAGGCTGTGGACACGGGTAATTCACGTAAACGGCGTGTACACGCGCGATAATAGCACGAAAAACCGCAAAGAACCGACAAACGATGTGTCTACGGTGAGTAAACGACGATCGAGGCGAGATCTCTGGTTACGGTGTCGAACGTGGCGTTCGTAAGCAAAACGCGCGGAGCCTATGGCAAGGGACTTCCGTTCAATGGACAGGAACAGGAAGTTCATCTCCGTACGCGATAGCAAAATAAAAACATCCTGTGCGAATGAAATTTTCAAAAAATACGCATTCCTTATTTGCGACTGTCGAACGACGACGACGCGCGCGGTGATGATTTTTCGCGCGGGCGAACGAACGTCGATTGTTCGGCCAGTGCAGCAACCCAGATTTTCGGCTCTGTCGCCTCAAGGCCAGATAGGCCGATTGTCGTCGTTCCGCAGTTATGGAACGTACGCGGGGATTAGTGAATCCTCGTGAAACTCGAGCGCCGAATTTTTCTCATTTGGGTTTGGCTGTTTTAGTTTCAGCCTCTTTGTCGGAAGGGACTAGCAGTCGCTGGAAAAAATGCAAGCTGAAGGTATCTGCGACAATGATATCGAGGGAATCGTCTCGGACACCCTCATTCCGGTGAGTACGCTTGTTTCCGCAAGCAGTCTCTGGCTGCGTCGTACGCTAAATTTTGGAACTCAATCTTGGCAATCGCTTCCAATGGTATTATCCTCCCTAGAATATTCCGCTGAGGCTCGCTGAAAAAGAGAGACGATCGCTTTTATGTGTTCCTTTTTTCACTTACGAACGATAAATTTGAGAAAAATTTAGCGCTTTACGGTATCTTCCGAAATGTACTAACTGCTGAGAAGAACATTGCACATAGGTGGAAATCCTTTCTTGTGATGTTACACAACGATCGCGTTCGCAGGATGCCTTATCGATAGTAGAACTAGGGAAGCAACTTCTACTTAGTGCCAAAAATGGAGACACAGACATGGTGAGAGATCTCATGTGCAGAGGAGCGCCGTTCACGACCGATTGGGTGAGTTAGGATTATCCAATATCTCGGGATTCCATTCTCCCCGAGACTACCTGTTGATCCATCATTTTGCGTTCGACAGTTGGGCACGAGCGCTTTGCATCTGGCGGCTCAGAACAATCACACAGACACGGCGGAAGTTCTGTTGCGCGCGGGAATTTCGCGGGACGCGAGAACCAAGGTCGACAGGACGCCGTTGCACCTCGCCGCCTATGAGGGCCACAACGAAATGGCCCAACTACTCATCAATTACGGTGCTGAGGTCGACAGTAAAGATATGGTAAAATCGCGCGACAGTGTCATTGTAGATTCATTTTTTTTTTTTTTTTTTTTTTTCCAAACTTTTACATTATACATGCGTTCTGCAGCCTTGACCGTTCACGATGCATTATTACGATGAAAAAAATGATCGGCCATAATTTACCGATGATTTGTCTGTTTCTTTGTAACTCTGCATTTTCCAATGCGTTATTGAATATTAAACAACAGGGAACCTGTAGCTCCCCGGCATTAATATTCAAACGACGGCGAGTTTGTACATTGAAAATTGTAATAGAATACTTTCGACAGCTGAAAATGACGCCCCTGCATTGGGCGGTAGAGCGGGAGCACATAGAAGTGATGAATGTCTTACTGGAACACGGCGCGGACGCTAATGCGACGAGTAAATTCGACAAGACACCGATAAGTTTAGCCCTCGAGCACGATCGGTTAGATCTCGTCGATGTCCTTCAGCAGGAGAGAGAAATAAGCAGTTTCCAAGCGGAGCAGCAGACGCAAGCGAGTACTGCCGAATTGGAGGAAGCTACGCACAGTCTGATGCAACTGGAGGTCGAGAGGCAACAGGAACAATTCGAGTTGCAACAGCAGCAGCAGCAACAGCAACAGCAACTGCAGCAACAGCAGCAGCTGCAGCAGCAGCAACAGAAACGTAAATTAGCGCAAGGTGACGAATGAATTAGCGCCGAATCGATTTTAGTATATTGATTTGTTGTATTTTTAAAATTATACTAATTTTCTGTTTCTCGTCTGATCGCAGCACAAGTCGCCAAGAAGCAGCAGCGGATGATCTTCCAACAAATCCGCATGAACGCGCCGAGCGACGACGAACAGGACAGGGACGCTGAGCTTATAGATGGGTTGACAAACGCCGATCACGGCGGCTCGAAGAAGCACAAAGATCTGACGGGACTCGAGCAGCCGCTGCGATTACTCGAGGCACACGGGATTACGATGATTCCCGTGGATAATGATGCGAGTATCGTGGAAAATGCGATGGAGAGTGGGAGGACCGTAGTTCTTACAGGTGAATTTTTTTTGTCTGTTTCCGATGTATCAGTCTCGATGTATGAGTCTGGGTGAGTCTCAAATTTTGATGTTTTTTGTTTTTCTCCATCAGAGGCCGGTAAATTAGCACTTAATTTGACGAGAACGACTCCGACGATGGGCGTGAAAAGGCTTCACGTTGGAGCGCGGCGCGGCGGCGGCGCCGGCGGCGGATCGAGAAAAGTAATCGCGATACGCGCGGACCAGATTCTCGGTCAAAGCTCACCGAGTCTCACGCCTCGGGGGCCCAACATACTCAAGAGAAATACCGGTGACAAACAAACGGGGAAAGTTTTCCTCACCTCGCTTGGCAATAATATCGTCGCGACGCCGAATCCAATCGCACCGCCGAAAACTATCGTTCCTTCGCCCAAGGTTCGTGCGCTGCTTCGTCTTATCTCTGATAGCGATCTATTACATTGCGTATTGGTGTAAAATCGAGATTTCGTTCCGTTTTGCAGAAAAAAATCGTGGGTATCTCGCCGAACGTTACAAAACCCGCGGCGAATCCACTTCTCACGCTCGACGACGACATTGAGGAGATCACGGAGGACGTGAATTCGACGGAGGAGATAATCGAGCCGGTGATGGATATTGCGCTTTTGAATCGGCAGTTGCAGGAGGCTCGAAGGCAAGCGGCCGAGTATCGAAAACAGCTTCTTAAGAAGGAAGAGGAAGCGGAGATATACAAGCAGCAGTTGAAAAATATAACGGCGCAAAAGGCCTCGAAGTGATTATTTTTTTTTTTACGAATCAACTATTTTCTCGACGAATGGTTTTTTATCGCGTTCCGCGCGCGAAACTAGTGCGGAGTCACTTAGTGCGGCGGACCAACGAGTGAGAATGCGTTACGCAGTGACACAGAGACACATAAATGAGAATAAATACATTTTTATTTTATTTTTTGTATTCTCGTCGACAAACGACGACGACGACGACGAAGCGATTCGTGCTAACAAACTTTGCTTTCTTAATCCGCTCATCGATTAATATTTAACGAGTTATTTTGCCTGTGGGCTGTGAGACAGTCTGCTGACGTTAATCGAAACCATCTTCTAGCATTACTATTTTCGACATTCTTATTACAGTTCGACTGTGAAACCCGCGCGTCTTGTACAAAGTGCCAATCGTTTGTTCACGCCCTCCTCCTGCAATTAATGCGATAGCTACCGAACATTTCTTCATTTCCCTTACACCGACTTTTCCCAATCATTCGCCGTTCGCAGATGAAAGATACGCGGTTTTTTATACGAAGATTCGATGCGCAGGGTGAAACTTTGAGAAAGTATAACGATCGTTATGTATCCGTTTGCATTTTTCTCTTTACCGAATGCATAGAGCTTTTATTTTGACGATGAATGGAAAGATTTTGTACAGACGGAAATGCAGTTTTCGATCTTACTTATGTATAGTTATATGTAATATACACTGTTGATATGAAAAGTCGCAAATTGAAGAGATAAAAAAAGAAATTTAATAAAAATCGGTCTATCTTTTTTTTTTTTTAAATACGATTTACAGAGGATTTCCTGTGGTTTCAGCATCAAAGTGCTTGCTGAAAAAAAAATTACTAAACGCTTTTTTTCTACACAGTATCTCATATCCCTGAAGTGAAGTTACGATTCAAAAATATGCAGCACAATACGAATACTATTTATCTTTTATACATATCTATACAGAGTTTTGCGAAGACTCGAATCGCAAACACTTCTCTTGTTCCTAACTTTGCATTGTTACTTCAAGCCGGAAATCAGCTGTCTCTCTACTTTAAAGTAAGCATTTTTCATATTTTTATTCTGTATCTCCATTTTAATACATCTAGTATTTGATTGTCGATAATAAAGTACATATTTTTATACAAATTTATTATCACGTTTATTCGATCACAAGACTACTTTTTTTGCTATTTTTTTTCGAATCCTGGTAGCAACCCAAAGTTATTAAATTTGACTGAGTCGAAATTGAAATATAAAATTTAATAACGTCGTGGAATAAGAAAATCAGAAATGTCTATAATAAAGCAACGAGAGGCGCTTATTTCTGGTCCGTAAAATCCGATTGTCAGGCGAATGGAAAATTACGATATTATTTTACTTTCATAGCTGACTCGTAGCAACATTCCGCGTTCTTCGCGCTTCCCATCGTTATAAATAATTTTATCGGCGATTAATTGAATCGTTGCCGAACGAAAGTACGATGCTCGGGAAAAGGAGCGAGTTAAGTAACGCGCAGAATCGCGAGTATTTGTGTACAGTAATATTTTGTATCGACGTACGTTGTTAATAAATTTGAATTCATCGAGTTTCAAAGGAAGTTTACTCAAACCCATTCACAAATTCCTTACGAAAAATATTTACTACGTTTTTCCCGCTGTATCGTCGCATCGCGCTGCACGTAAACTATACAGCGCAAGATCCGACTTCGACTTCGCTAGCAACAGCTACATCGCATCCAATCCGCGCTGCGCACAACGCCGTTTATATACAGCAGCAGCAAACAGCAGCAGCACCGAGAACCACCCCTGACACTCCCACGAGAGACCAGCTTCACACGAGCGAAGCTGCTCTCATACTGCTGGTATCGCTAGTTGCGCCGAGTCTCTCTCCTGGAATACACCTGAGATCTCGAGCAACACCATACAAACGACCCCATAAAGTCGATAAGCACGCCGTACCCCCAATCCGATGCGACGAAGCGGCGCAAAGCCCTTTTTTCAATCCCTAGCAAATTGCCTGCAAGATGATCTTATTTATTCGGAGACGGCACTGTGATCCTCGATTCGCCCGATCGATAAGACGCGAGGAAGCCCGAAGTTACGAAAGTGTGCGCACAGGGGTAGCGCGGTCGACGGGGTGAAGGGGGGGGGGGAGGGGGGGAAGGGGGGTCGAGCGCGGTGCGTCTAGTTGCGTCGGTTGGAGAGACGCGGCGAACGAGCTTGGCTTAGGTGTTGCGGAGCCAATGCGCCCGGAGAGCCGAGCGAACCAGAGGCAAAGGCATCAAAGAGCGCGCGCGACGGGCGTTCAGCAGCGCTCGGCGCTTGACGCGCGCGCGCGCCACTATCGTTCTCCCGAGCGTCGGCGGGGGTACTCAGCCGGTTGAGAACCCCTCGTGTATGTGTATGTGCGTTCGGTATCCCCGGAGAGGCCGTTGCGCGCCGCCGATGTCCAGTACCGCGCTGCGAAGGGGGGCAGCGCTCGCGTTTTCTGCGCCGCTGCTGCTTACAGACACCGTCGCGGGGGCCGTCGTTTAGTGTTTCGCCGTGTTTCGTGAGTGTCGCCCGACGAGAGACGCCCGATGCGCGCGAGTGTCGTGTGAGCCGACGTCGGCGACGGGGCTCGGGCCTGACGACGGCGTTTTCGCGCTACGGGAAAGTCCGCGGCGCGTCGAAAAGAGAGACGGAGAGAGAGAGAGAGTGAGAGGAGAGAGAGCGCGCGTGCGGCCGAACGGGTTAACGCCAAAAGTGCGCGACGTCGACGACGAGCGAGCGAGACTTCGAGTGCGATTTCGCTCGACACGAGCGACGTCCGACGACAAAAGGTGCAGAGAGAGAGAGAGAGAGAGTGAGATAGATATACATAGACGGAGTACGGAAAGAGAGAGAGAGAGAGAGCTCTCGAGGGAGAAGGAACGAGCGGCGTAGGAACCCAAAATATAGACGCGAGGTGTGCGAGCGACGGAGACGGAGAGAGCGAGTGAATAACGAGCGGCCCCGAGGAAGATAGTGCGCGAGTGAGCAACAGCCACAGAAGCGGCGGAGGAGGACGAGGACTCGGGAAGACGAAGGAGGAGGAGGAGGAGGAGGAGGGGGAGTTGGTGGGGGAGGGAGAGAAGGAGGAGGTGGGTGAGGCGACGGCGGTGCGGAAGGTGGATAGACAATACTAGCGCGAATTAGGAGGGAGGCGCGCGAGTGCTGTGTGCGCGTGTGTCTGTGTGTTTGTGTGCGCGGGTGTCGCTCCGGCAGTGCCGGAGTGCTGCGGTGCGTGGTGCGAGCGTCCAGGCAACCCGGCGTCTGGCGTCCCGCGTGTTGACTCCCCGATACAATAGAGCCGTGTGAGGAAACGCGCGAGAGTCGCGCGCGCGCGCATCGCCGCCGCCGCCGCCACCATCATCACCATCGCCGCTGAAGCCGCCAGCATGAGTAGCAGTCGTCAAGCCGCCTAGCGTAGTATATACACGGTGCGCGGAGCTCGGGAGAGAGAGAGAGGGAGAGCCGCGAGAGAAAAATGGCGTCCGATAACGAAGCCTCCTGCGTGAGTGACCCAAATTTCGCGGTGATATGCTCGTTCCTCGAGCGCTTCGGGAAATCGTGCGGCATCAGTTATCCGGATATCGCGAGCCTGCAGGAGATGCTGGAGGACGTGCACGAAGGTAAGAAACGCGAATGAGAGTCAACGCCGCCGCCGCCGCGGCAGCGGCGGCGGCGGCGTTGACTCGCAGTCGCTCGCGCGATGCGCGCGCGCGCGCGCCAGTTAGACACACCGCGACCACTTCCATGTCTCTCTCTCTCCCTCCTCTATATGTAATGTTCCGACTCCTCCTCCTCCTCCTTGTCCTCTCGCTCGCTCGCTCGCTCGCCCGACGACATCGAGCGTCTTCGTCGGGACGACACTGTTCGCGCGCGCTTCTCCTTTTCCCCCCCCTCTGCCCCCGCGGCGGCGGCGGCTCGCCGCGGTGCCTCCTCGCGATGCGGTCGATCGTCTTTGCTTATCAACATTCCCGCTAGCCGTGAACGCGACGCGGATTCCGCGCTACCGACAGACACCGGCGATGAGTTTCCACGCCGACGAGATCGAAGCCAATCCGTACTTTTCCCCACGTGTCGATTCACGACGATTTTTTATTTGCTCCGTTTTCGCTTTCCGCGATGTTTGTTGCTTTTGTGTCACGAAACGTATGCCCTGTACAGATTTTCGGCGATATTCGATTTCGCCGGAATCGCTGGGGGGAGATTTTCTAGCGGGAACGCGATTGGCCGGCCGGCAGTTACACTTCATTTTATTCAGAAACTGAATAATTTGATTAATAATCGTTTTTTTTTTCTTTTTTTTTTTTTTCCATATTGCAGTGAAGCAGCCACTCATAGATCTGCACATAAAACTACTGCGAAAGGCGAGGAAGACAGTCTCGCCTGAGAAATGGGAGAGATCACTGGTGAAATTTTGTCACACATACTCCAATCAGGATGGCTGGGAATTGGAGCGTTTTGGATACAAAAAAGCTCGCATCGCAGTCAAGCTCCGTTTGCTCAAGGTATTCCTTTGATCGAAGCGCGCCAAAGGGTCTCTTAGGAATGGATTTAATACAAATTAATTTGGTACAGGTGCTACTGGAGACTCAGTTTGACTTGAATACAAGGTTCAAACTGGAAGTAAACAAACTGGCGGCTGATCAACTGCGCGTCGAACCTCTGGGACGCGATAAAACTGGCTTGTCCTACTGGTATCAGTTGGACGAGGAATGTAACATACGAGTATATCGCGAGGATTTGGACGAAGAAAATTGGGAACTTGTCGCTAGGTAGGTTTACACGGAAAACGAAGTATTTTTCAGTATGTTCAAAACACTCGATTCATCTTACAGCATTTTTTTTCTGTCCTAAAAAATTATTATCTTATTTAGATGCGTCGGAGACACCTATTTAATTTCCCGCGCTTTTTTTTCAACAGTGATCGCGAGGGTGTGGTCAATCTCATAAATTGCCTTTCCGACGGTGAGGCAGGAGCGATACCGATAAACGAAGACAGCAACAGCCTCGAGATATCCGAGAAGCCGATAATCGACACGGGCCAAGTGGACGAATCGTTGAGTCCCGAGGACGAAACGCGTCGCGAGAATAATGTTCTGAACGGCGCCAAGTCCGAAGTCGAGCTGGAAAAGAATCCCATCGAGAAGATCGCCACTAAAGACGGCGTGGTCGAAGGGAGTCTCCCGAAAAATGCAAACGGCGAGGAGAACGGCGAGGACGAAGATGACGACGACGACGAAGAGGAAGACGACGACGACGACGACGACGAGGAGGAGGAGGTGAGCAACGAGGAGAGCTCCAAGCAAAATTCGGACGACGATGACGACGAAGAGGACGACGACGACGACGACGAGGACGAAGACGAGGAAGGCGAAGACGAAGACGATTCGCAAGACGCTTCTGAAAATCAAGACGAGGCTCCGCGAGTCGTCGCTCCGTCGAAAATCGTCGAGAATCACGTGGCTCCCGTCGTTCCGAAGGCCACAATTCACGTGGCCGAAAAGCAGGCGCCTTGGAAAGCGCCCGACGAGATAACCATGGTCCAGATTACGAAAACCCCGGCAGCTAAACCGAATGCCGTTGAAGCGACGCCTGTAAAGGCGATCGGCACATCGGTGATAACGACGTCGCCGTTGAAGTTAGTCAACATTCAAGAGTTACAGCAGCAGCAGCAACAGCAGCAACAGCAACAGCAACAGCAGCAGCAGCAGCAGCAATCCGCCGAAGATCGAACGCCGAGAGAGGAAAAGGTAGTCGCGAAACCGGCTCTTCCCTTTCAAGCCGCGGACTCGGAAACTGCGTACTGCAAATTTCCACCAAAACAACCTATCGACAAACTGGCAGCCAATCTCTCGCGAATACAGTCGGAGAAACTGGAGAAACCCGGCGCGGCAAAGTTGCTGGAGAAGATAGCGGAGAATCTCGCTCGCTCGAGCGGAGCTCACGGTTCGCTGGTGAACGGCGGCGGCGGAGGCGACGACGAGAAGCTGGCGCAGGAATTCGCGGCTCGCAACGCTGCAGAAAAAACGAGTAGCAACGCCGCCGCTGCGACGTCGAGATATCAGCGAGGCGGAATGGACCTCTCGACGTCGCCGCGAGGCTGGGAAAACGCCAGCGATCACAGCGTCAGCGTCAGCAATAGACCCATGGATTACTCGGGGATCGATCTCTCGAGTCGGAAGACGAAAAAGCCGTCCGACGTCCACGCGTCCGCCTACAGAACCCCGGAATTTCAGCACCGCGAGATGGATCTCAGCACGCGAAAGCCGCCCGGCAAACCGGACGTCGCTAATCTTCCGTACGACAATCGCACGGTCATTCTGCGTAATCACACGATGGTCACGGATCTCAGCAAGAAACAGCAGATGTACCCAGGCTACGAGGTGGCAGCGCCGCCGCTGCCGCCGGCTGCCGGTGCCTATCACAACGCGGCGAGGATACCTGGCAAAGAGGAGCAGCACAGACTTCCAAATTACTCGATTCTCCCGGATCCGAGTAAAATAGCGTCGATGCGAATGCCCGGAGCGCCGCACAAGCGACAACTCGAGCTGATCGACGAGTGTCAGCAGGAGATACTCAAGAGAATGCGTCGCGACGAGGTCGGTCCGGCGATCGAGGAGCCGGTGATGATGGTGCAGGGAGAAGGCTCCGGCAGCGACTGCGATGCGGTCAATCACGGCCTCGGCGAGGCCATCGAGGAGCCAGTGATATTTTTTTACGGCGACGGAGCGGGCCGCGAATGTGATACGGGGAATCCCGGGGACGAGACGTCCTCCGACAATAAGGAAAGCAGCAACGAATCAAAAAAGGAGGGATGCAGCGACGTCACCGCGACGATCTCGCCGACGAAGGCGAGCAGCAGCGGTGGCGACGACGGCGAAGCCGCGGTCGCGAAATCGCCGCTCAAGATGAACGCGGATTTGTCGCCGGCCAATGACAACACCGCCGCTTCAGCGACCGACAATTGTCAGTCGACTATCGTGTCGTCGGTGTCGCCCAAGTCGAAGTTCAAGCCAACGCTCGGCGTTCAGGTGATCGCGAGAACGAGCGGCGCGAACGCGAAGAAATCGTCGCGATGGGACGTCGGGCGACCGGACGACAAGAGCGAGGAGTGCGACAGCAGCATCGTGTCCAACGAGGGCGAAGACATATCAACGGCCGACGAGGCTAGCGGGACGAACGAATATCAAAAGGCGGAGGCCAACAGGCTGAACGCCGAGGATGCGCAGCTCGCCGCGGGAAAGATGGAGAGCGACGACATTACGAGCACATCGAATCAAACTTTTACGCGGAAGACGGTCGACGAATGCTCGTCGAGCGGCGGTGAGGCTGTTGAGGAACGAAGCGACGTTCCCGAGTGTCAGCCCGACAGTTCGGTCGCTACGAGCGGGACCAAAGCCGAGAGCTCGGAGCCAGTCGCTTCCGAGGCTGCGCATTGCGACTCTTCGGTAGCTACCTCTTCGTCTGCGGAACCTGCGCAGTCTGTCGGGTCAACGGTCAAGGGTAACGCCAACGCGGACACGTTGATTTCCTCGAAAGCGCAGATCGACGAGGAAAACGCGACGAGCGAATACGAACCGCCGCGATTCTTCTTCGGTCCGAATTGCGTCTCCTATACACCGAAGACGGAGGAAGCACGAGCGGCGAATCAGGCAGCTGCTTCAGCGGCAGCCTATGAACCGCTCGAAAGCGTAGCCGAGACTGCGAAAAATAATAATAACTTCGCGAAGATCGCGGATAGCTACAACTCCGAGTCTTCGAACGCTACGTGCGGCAGCGACGTCGAGTCGCGGCTGAAGAGCGTCGAGCTCTCGGAGGACAAGATCGACGACGACGCTTCGAACAGCGAGGAAATCGAGCAATCGGAGTGTCCGGTTCAGTCGTCGACGAGCAGCCCTCGAGCCAATGATGAAATTGACTTCGTCACTGCTGCCGATGTTGCGGATGCGGAGATTCGCGAGCCGGAGAAGATGGAAAAGGTGTCCGAAAGCGTCGTAACGTCCGCCGACGTTGCCGAAGTTGCCGACGTTGCTGAGCCATCGGAACCCGTGGAAAGCGAAAGTCCTTCGCATTCTCAGTCAGATTCCAGTAAAGAAGTCGATCCAAAACCGGCTGGCATCGAAAAATCGACGCCCGAACCCAGTGAACCGGAACCAGCGGCGCCCGAAGCTGCGGTCGAATCGTCAATAGAATTGAAACCGGTTGAAGCCGTGGAAATCTGCGAACCTTCGAGCAACGTTCGAGTGCCTGAAAGTAGCGTTGAAGTGGAAGCTGAGAAAACCAACGAGGCTGAACCTTCGACGTTGCCTTCGGAAATTGCTGCGGAAGTCGAATCGCGAGAAGCAACCGAAGTCGAAGCTCCAACGACGGTTTCGGTTGCCGAAGCTGCGATGGAAGTCGAATCCGAGGATAAAATGAACAGAGAGCCCGAGGCACCGGAAGTGACGCCTCCGAGCGAAATCCCAGCGGCGGAAGAATCGAAGGACAACGAACAAGTCAGGGATACGAGTGACTCGTGCGATTTGTCGCACTCAGCGATATTCGACGAGACGCAGAGTAATCGCGCAGTAATGCCCGGAAACGCGGACGACAGTTTGCAGACCAACGACGACGAAGGGAAGACGGAGGAGCAGAAGCTGAATGAATTCGCGAGCGACGTCGACGAGAAAACGAAGCAGTCGTGCGAATCGGAGTCCGAGGACACGATCGCCAAGACGATCGAGAATCGCAACGACAAGGAGACCAATGAACTGTGCAGCGACGACGCTCAGGACGGCTTCGCCAAAAGCTCCGAGGGTATCGAATGTCCGAAGGACGCAGCGGCGGACTCCATCTGCGATGTCGTTGCGCAATCTCTGTCGGAACAACCGTCGGAGAGTCGGGCGGAAAAATCCGAAAGCGCAGAGGACTCCTCCGGCGATTCCGCTGCCCCGAGTCTCGCAAGTCTCATCGTCAATGCCAGCGGCGATGGCGGCGGCGGCGATGACTCGACAACCACCGAAAGGGACAACTCGGAGCCGTCGACGATACCAACGAGCGTCGATCCGTTCGACGATGAGGCACAAGTCACCGCTGCCTCGGTGGGAAATTTATCGGAAAGGGTATCGTCACCCGCGCGAATCGTCGATTCGAATATATCGAAGTCGCCCGAGAGGATAACCATCGACAGCGAGAAGGCGACGAGCTCGTCGAGGATACTCGACGCTATGGACGCTTATACGGACGATCTGTCGGAGAATCAGAGCTCGGCCGATCAGGACTCCAACGAGGCTATGGTTATCGATGATAGAACGTCCGACGGATCCAACGGATCGGCGAAGGACGCGAGCGCCGTTACTGAGGACAAATCCCTGAATTTTAAGGATAAACTGTCGACACTGGCGACGCCAGTGGCGGAGACTGATACAAAGGCCACCGTTGCAACTGCTCCGTGCGAAATTAAGGATGTGCCTTGCGAATCGACACCGGTCGCAGAGGTTTCCACAACGAAGAACGAAGACATTGAGAAGTCAGGTAGCGACGGCAAATCGGAGGATCAGCTCTGTGTCGAGGTCGAAAAAGCTGGGCTTGACAAAAATGAAGAAGAAAGCACCGTCCAAGATTCCGCGACTGTCGAGACTCCGGAAATAGAGGCGAAAGAACTGTCCACACCTTCGAAACCCATTGATACGATCGTTGGTACTGAGGACGCTCAAGTAAAGCCGGATACGAGCGTTCCAGCGTCTCTGGTGCCGAATTATGAATTCAGCGACGGCGACGACATGAGCGACGATGTTTTCGAACCGGAATCTGCCGAAGTGGAAGAGGAGGAGGAAGAGGATGTTCGGAAAGCTTCCGTCGCGGACGAACCGATTGCTCAAAGCCAGGAAAAAATCGAGAGGCCACCGGAAGTTACCGAGTCAAAGAGTGTCGAGGTTACTGACGAGAAAACGGCCGTCGAGACGAAAGATCCGTGCGAAACGGAGCAAAAAATCGGTGAGAAGGAATCGAAAGCATCGTTTGAGAATAATAAGGATTTTTCCGAATTCGAGGACGACGAGAACGAGGACTCGACGGAAAAATTGCACATCGATCTTGGGGAGTCGAAGAAAAGCGTCGAGACTGCCGATTTGAGGGAAGTGGAGGATATTCCGCAGGTTCAGGACGAAAAGGCAGATGTGGCAGTGGAGAAATCGAGTCTGGAGACGATTGAACAATCGGCGGAAGGTGCGAATGAGATTTGCGAGAAAAATCGCGATTTGTCCGCCGATGTCGCGAGTATCAGCGACGAGGCGAAAGATTCTGAGATGACGGAAGTTGCGAAGGAAGCGACGGAAAATCAAGAAGTCTCGCAGCAGGCGAAGGTTACAGTGGTGGAAGATCTCGAAGAATCGGAGAAGGTTAATGAGGCAGCTAATATTCCGGTGGAAGAGACGAAAGAAAAAATGGCTGAAGCGGTTCTCACTAACGATACTGGAAAATCAAGTGAAATTCCAAGCGCAATTGAATTACAACCGAAGGAGACTACTCAGCCAGACACCGAAAACTTGGAAATCGCAGCCAAGCAATCTCTCGTTGACAATTCTCAGGAAATTCCAAAGCCCAGCGAATCTGCAGCTGCGGAAATAACAGCGAAGAAGGAGGAAGACTTCGAACCTACGACGACGGATTCTGCAGCTTCCAAAGACGTCGAGACGATTGTACCGAAAGTTGACAATTCGAGTACGAAAATCGAGATCGATCTGCCGATCGACAATAACGATCGACCAGAGGTTCACGAAAAATCTGAATTAGTCAACGAAATTTCAGAACAGGATGAAACTAAAGCCTGTAAACCTATTGAAAAATTCCCTAAGGATTCTGAAGTTCTCTCGAAGATTCCGGAGTCTTCGGCCGAACCGGAAAAACCGGTCGAGTCGGAGAAAATTAGCCTCTCGAATGTTTTGCCACTCGCTGAAGTTCCGAGCTTTAAAGAACAACCAAAAGCAGAAAGTTCGGAGAAGCTTGAAGTGAAGAATTTATCAACGATTCCAGAATCCAATGTCTCGATCGAAAAATCGAGGGAAATTCCGATTAGCGAACAAGTCGATGTTGTCGCGCTGAAAGCCGAGTCGAAGAAGGAAGCGAGTAAACGAATGCACGGAGTCTTAGACGCTGAGGATTTGCCACCGATGAAATCCAAACCGCCGAACATCGATTTCCTCAAAGAGGACAGTATTGTTGACCTCGCTAAAACGACGCCGTCTGTGAACGACGAAAAGCCGCAGATCGACGAGAAAAACGTTATCGCGAGTGTCGAACCTCCAACTCAAATGGTCACTGCATTCGCGTCGCTTGTTTCGAGCGGCCCGACGATTGCCTCGACGACTCCGCTCGAGAGGGAATCGTCTGAGCTCGTGAATCTCGATAAAATGAAGAACCACGAGCCAACGACGACAATGACGGAGGTGGCCCCGAATTATGTGCAACCGTCGACGCAAGCGGAAGCTCCGAGCGTGGAAAAACCGTCGGACATTCGGAATCCGGTCGACGTGAAGTACGTCGACCTGGAGTCCGACGACTCGATGGGCATCGGCAACGACAGCATGTTCGACAGCCAACCCGCCGACGACGTTGATCCTCTGGCGTGCACCGAGGAGGAACTGAACAAGAGCTCGGATTTTCCTCTTGCCTCGGATCCGAAAATGGGGATTCGTGTAAAACCCGTTAAGGATTTGTACTACGAGGGTTGGAAGTTGGACTCGCCGGATCCGCCGCCGCCGGCGCCGCCAGTATTGGCGACGGTCTCGCGGAAGAGGCGAAACAGCGCTCACGAGTCGAATTCCGACGACGGCACGGCCAAGCAGCACGACGACGACGACGATGACGGCGAAGCCGGTGGAAAGAGAATGAAGCTACGGGGGAAACGATCGCCGGATATGAAGCTGAGGAAATCCGTCGAGCAGAGCCGTCCGGAATCCGTGAGCTCGGAGGACGAGGCTTCGAAGGCGGCCGCCGAGCAGCAGACCTCCGACGACGTCGTCGTCGTGCTCGATGAAATTGGTGAGAAGCCTGCGGCGGTTACGGCGAAACCGAGGTACGACCGAAAACCACGCGGAAGGCCCAGGGGAAAACGACGCCGGGGGAACAGAATGGGCGGAAGAATCGGTCGTCCCAATCCACCTCAAAGTGCAGCTCCCAGCGGCGAAATTCCCAGCGGCGCTGGAACTGATGGCGCTGTTCCTGTTGCCGAGACCGCTTCAGCCGATGGTGCGCCAACCGAGGCGGCGAAGAAGAAGAGGAAGAAGAGTAAACATTTTTTTCTCTCTCTCCTCTATTAAAAACATTGCGATTTATTCGAAATGTCTATGTTTTGGCTAACAAATGTTGCGTATCTTTCAGGGAAAATGGTGCTCGGCTTGGAAATCGGTATCGACATTCAAGTGCCGGAGACGCAGGCTGGCGGAGGTCGAGACGAGGTTCCAGTGAGGCAATCGAGGAGGATAGCTCAATTGAAGATAAAAGAGGAAGCCGACAAACGTAGAATCGAGGAGGAGACGCTCGATGACGCGAAGGGAAAGAAGGATCGCGACTTTTCGGAGAAGAAGAAGAAGCGGCGGAAACAGAAGCCCGACAGCGAGGACGAGCCGGAGGTTGTCGTGAAGGAGATCGAGAAGGAGGTGAAGACGAAGAAGAAACGGAAGAAGAAGAAATTGTCGTCGACGTTTGATGAGACGAAACCGTGGCAGAGCTCGTCGGGCTCGAGCACCGAGGAGGAGGGACAAGAGGACGAGGACGAGGACGATATAGAGAGCGAGGGTTCGCTGCTCTTCAAGAGCGATCACGAATTCTCGCCGGAGAGCGATCTGGAGAAGGACGAGGAATCCGAGCCTCTGAGGCGCGCGAGAACCGCACAAAAGTCGCAAGATGACGTCGAGGAGGCGGAGGACGAGTACGCGTGTCAAAAATGTGGCAAGGCCGATCATCCAGAGTGGATTCTTCTCTGTGACACTTGCGACAAGGGATGGCACTGCTCTTGCCTAAGGCCCGCGCTCATGCTCATTCCCGAAGGTGACTGGTTCTGTCCACCTTGCCAACACGTGAGTTTCCATTTGTTACTCTGTATGTCTGTAACGCTAACAAAAAATTTGTTACAATTTTCCCTTGCGACTTGCAGACTGTACTGGTCAACAAATTGCGAGACAGCTTAAAGACCTTCGATCAGAATTCGAAGAAGCACGAGAACGAAGTGTTGAGGAAAAAGCGATTGGCTTACGTCGGAATTAGTTTGGACAATGTGTTGCACAAGAGCGAGGGTCAGGACGACGACGACGACAACAGCTCGAGAGACTCGAGCAGAGGATCCGATGGTAAGATTTTTTTTTTAGAATAATTTGCATTGTCGATCGAGTTCCCGATTGCCGAATATTTAACAATTTTTTTCCCACCAGATTCATCGTCCTCGTCGTCGGAGTCGAGCTCGAGCAGCTCGAGCAGCGAGGAAAGCGAGCCGGTTTATCAGTTGCGCGAGAGACGCTGCGCAAACACGTACAAATTCAACGAGTACGATGATATGATTAACGCGGCGATACAGGACGAAGTCGAGGCTGTGAGGGGCGCGGGTAATCAGGGACGAGGCAAAGACATCGCGACAATAGTGAACGCTGAGAAAGAGGAAGCCGAGGCGGCGGAAGCGTTGAAAAATCGGCAGCTCGACGACGACGACGACGACGAGGAGACGAAAAAATCGGAGAAGGACAGCGACGAGGATTATAAGGTCGACAAGGACGAGGCGGACGAGGCGGAGGAGGAAGACGGCACGAGGAAATTAACCGCGAGAAAAGGATTGTCCCGAAAGAAACACCGGAAACTTAATAGTCTCGATATCAGCAGCGAGGACGATCCGGAGAGCGACGAAGATTTCAAAGGCTCGAGCAGCGACGAGGAGGAAGATTTTGAGGATCAACTCGAGTCGTCCGACGACTCGTTTGCACAGAGCCGGAGGCGCGGACGAAAGGGAGATGCGCGACCTGTACGAAGATCCACCAGAGCTGCGCGAAAAACTCGATACGACGAAGATTTCAGTAAATATTGTCCCGTATTAATTTTCCATCATTTTTAATTTTACACGATACTCATTATTATTATACTTTGCAGTTAACGACGACAGCGACGACAGCGATCGTCCGAAGAGAAAGAAGTCGCGATCCGTTTGGGAAGGTTCGGACAGCGAGGACAGCGATAACTCGTGGAGACAGAGAAAGAAGAAGTAACTTTCCGTTGCCGTTCTCGTAGATTTTTTCGTTGTGAGTTTTTCGTAACGCTATTTCCCCGTTTTTTTTGCAGGAGCAGAACGGTTTCGACACCGAGATTCAGAGCCAAGTCGAGAACAAAAACCTCGACGACGTCGTCGTCGACGACGAAGAAGAAGAAGAGAAGACGCATTATAGAGCCTGATAACGCCAGTGATAACGAGGACGAGGCTGAGCCGCAGATCGCGGCTGAACCCGAGGCAGAAGCAGCCGAGGTCAAAGCCGAGGTCGAAGCTGAGGCTGCTGTCGCCGACGAGACTGTGGCTGAGTCTGTGACTGAGGCTAAGCCTCCTGTTGAGACTGAAACGAAAATCACGGAATTCGCTGAATCCGGAGAGGTTATTTCGACGCCGCAAGCCGAAGCCAGCGTCGCGAGCGAAACCGTTGCTCCGGCGCCTCTTGAGCCTCTCGCCGTGAATCACGAGATCGGCGAGCAGGTTCGAGACGATAAATTAGAGACACGCATCGACCTGGAGGAACGACCCAAACCGAAGAAGGTAAATGAGTGAATCTTAATCGTCGTGTTTCAAGGCAGCGATGCTCATTCGACTTGATTTTTGTCTAGGAACCTCCGCCCAAGCAGAAAAAGGGTCCTGGAATAAGGAGAAAGGTACGAACTTCGCGTATATCGAGAATAATGCGTTGCAACTCTGTACGTTGGAAATGATGAAATTATTTTTTGTCTCAGATCATTTACGGTGGTTTGCACGACGAGGGTCCTCGACAGGAGGAGGAAACACTGGCGAGACGGACGCGCGGTCGTAAGATCAATTACCAAGACATAATGGGATCCGACAGTGAAGAGGTAAAAAAAAGTCTCGTTATTTATAGCCGAAAAGTATGCTTGATAGCGATATCACTGACCGCTTGAAATTGTCTTACGAAGGAGCTGAAAAAGGTGCTGAGAAAGACTGAGGAGAGCGAGGACGAATTCGTGGTGCACGAGGGCGAAGACGCGAACGAAGACGCGGAAAAGGATTCCGATTCCGGTAAATTATCGCTCCGTCTATTGTCGTACCTTCTCAGGGAAAAATTCGAGAGTGACGCAACCGAGTGTTATCTTCCAGGTGATATATACTCGCCGAAAAAAGACATGCCGAAGGGAAAGGCGAAATCGCCAAAAGCGAAAAAGCCGAAGACAAGCAAGAGCCCCGGTGGACGGAAGAGTCTGACGGACAACGGAACGCCGAAGGAGCGAAAGAAGCCGGGGCCGAAGCCGGGCAGCAAGAACCGTCCGCGTCAGTCGTCGTTGACTCTGTCGCCGATCGTTAAGTCAAAAGACACGGACTCGTTAACGCGCGGGATAGACATGGAAGGTATGGAAGACACAAATTAATATATTCAAAGCAAAAGCGGGAAAAAAAAACAAAGCCGCGGTGTGTTCTTGTTAACAAAAAAAAAATAGCGCGTGAGAGATTGCAGTTGGTACAGACTGCAATTTGGTATTACTAGGCTCGACGATGTCGGCGACGGGCTCGGTGATCGGCGAGGTGCCGGAGGGTTCGCTTACGGGCCTCACGCCGGACGACATCAATGCCCTCGACGACGAGGATTTGGAGCAGATGATGATGGAGGACGAGGAGTACGGTAGGCGGCAGCTCGAGTTAGCGGCCATCGAGATTGCTCGTAATAAGAAGCAAGAGGAGCGCGAAGCCAAGAAATTGGAGAAGGCGCGTCTTAAGGCACTGGAGATTCTCGCGGCGGAGCAACAGCGGGATCCGAACGCGCCCGAGGGCACGGACGGCGAGGTCCCGAAGAAGAAGAAACGCGGCCGCCGCAGCAAAGCGGAAATTCTCGCGGAGCAGATGCGTCGCGACGGCGTGACGAGCCTTTTACCGGGCGGTCTGCTCCCAACGATGATCCCGGACGCGGCGGCGGCGGCGGCGGCGGCGGCGGCAGCGGCTGCCGCAGCAGTAAGCGCCGCTACGGCGACGATTGTATCACCTAACGTAACACCAACCCCCACATTGCCAACAGTTGTGCAAGCGGTCGAGACAGAGCGGAGTCCGGAGACGCAGATGCCACTAATGGCAGGACCGGATGGGCAACTGTTCAGCCCGGACGGATCGCCGATGAAGCCCAAGAGAAGGGGCCGTGGCAAGGGTAAGAAAACTCTTGCGTTGGAGGCGGCTCGCGCCGCGGAGGCAGCCGCCAAGGCCGCCGCCGGCGGCGATATCGGCGCTATCGGGATCGCTGGAACCGACTCAAATCCAGAAGTTAAAACCGACGATATCCCAAATGTGCTTCCCACTCCAGGTAGCAGTACTTCGGGCTCGGCACCGCCTACACCGCCGGCCAGCAGCGTCGTCACGAGCCAGGGTCTCCCACCGACATTGTCGCCGAGTCACCAGCAGCAGCAGCAGCAGCAGCAGCAGCATCAGCAACCACCGCCCCAGCAACAGCAGCAGCAGCAGCCCTCGGTGTATCCCTCGTTACCGCCTAGTCAACAGTCTTCCGTCATCACGAGGATGCTGCAGTCGCAGCCGGTCTCGAGCGCGCCGCAGCAATCGTTTACCGCCGCGGCCGCGGCGATGGGTCACAAGTACTTCGGAGGCCCGAACGCGGCCGGTCAGATGATGGCGGGACCGCGAGCCACGAGCTACGAGATGCCGCCGCGCGGAAGGATACCGTCGCCATACAGACAGCCCGGTCCATCGCCAATGCCGCCGCACTTCGCGGCTGTGAGATCGGGCACTCCGCCAATGAGAATGCGAGTTCCCGGAGCGCAGCTCTATCACACTCCTCATCATCCGATGGATCCTTCGCCGTCGGGCGGAGGACCCATTTCGATAAACAGTCGAGACAGGAGTTCGCCCCTGGGCCCGGGACCCGGACAGCAGGGCTCCGGACCGGCGATGATACCTCCCGCAGCCGGAAGTCCTCTCGCCAAGGGTGGACCGACGCCACCACCGCCACCGCCTTACGCGAGAGGCGGCCCCGCGCTCTCGAGATTCCCCGATAATCCGCAGATGGCTCCGAGACATCAGATACCACCGCCGTTCGCAACGCCGGCCTCGGCCAATCACAATATGCAGCAACCGTCGCCACCGCCCAATCGGCCACCGGGCAATTTTTCACCTTATCATCCACCGCCGCCGCCCAATTACCATTACGGCGCTTATCCGCCGCCGCCGCCGATGACGACGGCTGACGACGCGGCCGCCTATCAAGGCTCGCCGTATTCGGCGGAGCACTTCTCCAGTCCCGCGGACAGTCAGCCGCAGATACAGCAGCAGCAACAGCAGCAACAGCAGCAGCAGCAGCCTCAACCGCAGCCGCCGCCACAGCCACAAGCGCAGCCGGGACCCCCGCAACCTCACGCGAACGAACCGCCCGGCGTCGGAAATAAGCAGTACGATGAAGAGGGTAGCGGCGAATTCGGCGGTCTAGTGTCCTACTTCAGCAGCCAGAGAGAGGACGATCTTGACTCGTAGCACGAGTGAGCTCTTGGTCAACCGTGAAGACTCGTCCGTAATGTTCGCACGTTTGCGTTGGGCTTTTCGGCGTGATGAACAATCGCACGAACTCGCAGCCATGATATTATCAGTTTTTTCGATCGAGCGATGGGGGAGGGGGGGTGCGTTTCGAAGGTACGTGGACTCTGATAATTCCTCGGCCACAATTGTCACGGTGCGAAAAATCTGTGCGAGTAAACTGTTATTCCTCGTACCTTGGGATAAAATAAAGAAAACGAGATTTATTAGTATCCGCGACCTCGTGAATAGTAATTATAAATTTAAACACACACACACATACACACATACACAGAATTGCATGTGCGAAGGAAAGCCACCACACAACTGCGAATCTGAGGTTGGCCAAGTACCTGGTTTCTATAATACCGTCAACGTCCTAATACTTTAGAAAGCTTTCTATTCTTAAAGCGATAGACTGGGGTTTTTTACTTTTACTTCTTTTTCGTTTTGTTGCATCGACGAATGAGAATGAAATGATCATTATTGCACGGGGCAATCGCAATATCACGAGCGAACTCGAACGAAGAGACAGATCTGACACGAGCATCGAACTATTCGCGTGGCAGGATCGAAAACAAATTAAACAAACATAAATATATCTATGACTACTACTTCCGGGAATCCGAATCCATTGAAAAGCTGTATACAATTTTAATTTCCGAGAACGAGATGTTTTTTTTTTTCTTTTTCTATTTAATCAAATCGACCGTAGTAGTAGTAGCGAGGCGAAAGGGGGGGTAAAAAAAAAAGATTAAATCAGTTATTGACAAGTTCAGGCGTTACGCCGGTGTTATATGTACATATGTAAATACCGTAATTTCTCTAGATTATATAAATATATAAATATATAAATATATATATTACATGTATTATATATAGTCACGCAAAATACCATAAAATTGAATAGTGCAAAGGGCACAAATGTAATATTTAAATTTAAAGAACACGACAAAAAAAACATCAACAACAAAACTTTGAAAGCGGTATGGCATCTGATTTTCTTGAATAAAATAACAAAATGGTGTGAAGACTACTACTATAATTATTTATAAAGAAAGAATTAAGAATTTATAATAGGCCGTAAATTGTATTTTACAGATTTTACTTGATAAACTATTCTATAAAAACGAAAAAAAATCATTAAATATAGTTATTAACTTGGCGGGAAGAGTATGAGGCCCGACGGGAACCGCACAATTGAGACAACAAAAGTGCTCCACGTTTGTTTGCACGGTAAATCAGAGCCGCCGCCGTTGCCTCGGCATAGGAGACCTAAATATGTTTTGTCTACCGTTGCCGTTTGCCGTGAAAATGAACTGACTCGAAATCACGAGAGATAAAACTTTATACGGGGGTCGTTTTGCGGTTAGTTATTTAATGGCACTGATCTCCCATATACCTAGCCACTAAGTAGCAGAGAACGAACGAGAAGGAAAAGGGAAAGACAGGAAGAGAGAGAGAGAGTCAATAGACCTGCGGAAATTTGTTGTCTCAATTGTAAGTAGCACCGGCAGACCAAAGGTGTCTCATATTCTTCGACGGCCTACAAGCCAATAGCGGTGTTTCGCAGAAAAAAATAAGGAAACTAAAAACATGTAACTGTTTAGTTAAATGCAAGTACGCGCATACCTAATATAAATAGAAATTATATAAATAAACGAAAGATATTATCATTATCTTAGAATTAGCAGCTTGGGATAGTTTCCTTTACTCCAACTGTGTACGATTTATTCGTCAAGCGAAATGTATAACTCGATCATTTGAACTATCACTAAGTTTATTATTTTTACACCTATACGATGTATCGGAGATTGTACCGCAGCTTTATGTACAATCATCTCTGTCTTCATTCTTCCTTA
The DNA here is from genome assembly GCA_964034905.1 of Itoplectis maculator. Taxonomy (NCBI): domain Eukaryota; kingdom Metazoa; phylum Arthropoda; class Insecta; order Hymenoptera; family Ichneumonidae; genus Itoplectis; species Itoplectis maculator. Next base: position 11,036,523 of record OZ035857.1, read on the forward strand.
GACTCGATGTGTCTTCGGGCCATTCGTGCAGAGATTGCGCTTTCGGGGGAAATCACCGATTCTTTTTTTCTTTTTCATTCACAGAATTTCAAAGTTACGACATAGAAGTTTAGGTATGGTTTAAGACGGAGCGTTTCCCATTGACAGGATAAAAATTCTCGAGAAGAACATCGTAAAGCGACGAATTATATTGTACGCTTTTTGGTTCGCGGAAACAAAAATCAGTGTCCCTCGAAGCGCAACACTACACCGTTGGTCGCGTTCGCCACTGCTGTAGAGAATGTGGCGCAGTTTGGCTTTTCATTTCGGTAAGGGTCTAGACCAAACGCAATTATTATATTACATGTTGTAGCCCATAATTGCAGATGTTTTGTAATAAAATCATTATATTGAACGCGCGCGAACGGTTATTGATAATTTCCCAAAAACCCGTTTTCCATCAAACCCATACATAAAATATCGAAATTTCGCGGTTGCCTCTGTTCTCTGGTGTTTTTGATGATGACGCAGTTGAACGAGCTCGCTGATTGGTCGAAATTTGGCGGATAGCCGACTGCCAGCCAATCGTATGCTTACTTTCCGCAGACGCAGACGCACACCTCATTGATTGGCTGACAGACAGCACAATGAACCGGCTTCTTTTTTTTTTTACAGGCAATAGAATTATTTTTCTTTAAAAATATAGGGAATTATACAAAATCTACGAATTATCACAGATCGAAAATTATCTGCACAAACTGAAGATTATTAAAGATACTAATGTCTTCCTATTTTCGTGCGAGGAAAACATGTACTATATATATGTCCGCAGCACCCTCGCAGAATGATCATTAAAATCCTTCCCGCAACCGAGTGAACGAACTTTCTATTGATCTATCAACACGGGTCGTCCTTGGTTATGAGTTTTCCTTGCACTTGCCCATAGCCATCACCACGTGCACCCTGAACCGCAGATTGTCAGGGCTGTAGCAGCAAGTGGTCGCAGTCTCGATTGGTCAGACAATTGCTACGCTACTTCCACTGAATCCTAAGTCGCTGCCGATTTGAGAACCTAACTATTCCAATGAATCGAATAAAATTAAAAAAAAATGCGGCGGACATGAAAACACTTGGAGACGAAATTGACCAATGTAATAAAATTCCTGGGAACCGAGAGCCACTTGCTACGTTCGTTTAAGGTCACCATGGAGACTCGTACACACCGAATTAGTCGCCGCGGCGGCGGCATCGATCTGCCGCTATCGTTCTCACCTGGCGAACGTTTTGACCGCTCGCGCAAGTGGAGTAGACAGCGAAAATCGAGTCTCGCGATTGTCGTCGCGTGAAATTGAGATAAAAAAATAGAAATAAAAATGAGCGAGCATCAAGGCTCGACGTTTGTTCATTCTTGCGTGAAAGTCCCGGTGGATCCTTACAGCAGGCAGCCGACTCCGATGTACGAACGTCCGCGAGTCGAGAGGATCCAGAAACGCGGAGCCGGCGATAAGGGACGCAAGATTAATTTCGTGCCGCGTGAGACGTCTCGCCACATGGAAATAAAGTATATTTAAAAATATAGATGTAGAACTTTATATATCTACTACTAAAAAGTGCGTAATTCGCGCCAACGTGACCATTGTTGTCGATATAACTCGGCCTCCGAGATTGGTCGAGGGTCGTGACGACCGACAGTTTTTGTTTAACAGCGCGAGATTTGACAGTTTGTCGTGATGAGCGCTGCAGCACTGTTTAACCTACGGTGACCCCGATTTGGACAGTTTTCGGCCCGGCGGCCAGATCTACGATTTCTGACAAACTGTTCGGCCAAACATTTTTTTGTTCAAAATCAACGAAAAAAGGGTTGTAACCAGTGTTTTCAGGGGTAGAATATGCGACTTGAGAACGATGGTATAGGTTAAAAGTCGATATTTTGAAAAAATAAATTTCGTGACCCCGATTTGGGCGGTTTTCGGCCCAGCGGCCAGATCTACGATTTCTGACAAACTGTTCGGCCAAAAAATTTTTTTTTTCAAAATCAACGAAAAAAGGGTTGTAACCAGTGTTTTCAGGGGTAGAATATGCGACTTGAGAACGATGGTATAGGTTAAAAGTCGATATTTTGAAAAAATTAATTTCGTGACCCCGATTTGGGCGGTTTTCGGCCCGGCGGCCAGATCTACGATTTCTGACAAACTGTTCGGGCAAAAATATTTTTTTTCAAAATCAACGAAAAAAGGGTTGTAACCAGTGTTTTCAGGGGTAGAATATGCGACTTGAGAACGATGGTATAGGTTAAAAGTCGATATTTTGAAAAAATAAATTTCGTGACCCCGATTTGGGCGGTTTTCGGCCCGGCGGCCAGATCTACGATTTCTGACAAACTGTTCGGCCAAAAAATTTTTTTTTCAAATCAACTAAACAAGGGTTTTTAGTTGCGATTTACCCTTTTAAAGGTTTATAAAAGCGCAGCAGCGCAAAGATATCTCGGGCACGCGCGCAAGCGCGTGTGATTAGCCTAGTTATTATATAACTTGCATATCTTGAGTGTACTGAGTTATTTCCATAGGGGCGACGATCTCGAGGACGCGGGTTCCGGTTCTTTGGAAAATCTTCTGCAATTTATGGAGAGCATCCCCGACTACGGTGACGTTCATCACCTGTCGAACGAGCAGTTCAAACGGAAGTTAGACTATCTCAAGAGAAAGCAGAGATTGTTGCTAAAAAATCTGCAAAATTGTCTCGAGCACGAGGAGGAAAAATTAACCACAGCCGCCGTGACGACGGAGACGCAGATCGACGGAAATAGAACGACCGAAAAAACTTGGTTTCCGGAAACGGATCTGAAGCTGAGAGGGAAGAAATGCAGCTTGGAGGGTTCGAGGACGGAGAGTCCGCTTTTATTTTCCACCGGGACTTTCGCCGGACTCGCCGAGGATCAGGATTTGCTTACTTACAGGTAGCACATTATTTTTCCATAAATGATCTCGAATGTTGGATTGTGGAATTTCCTGTCTGACCAAAATCGTCACTTACTACTGAAATTGTTCTGACGTTAAAAAGAATTATTTTGAAATTTCGCAGATGCAAGGACAAGGAAAAAGCTATGAAGACAATGCGCAACAGGGAGATCCACTCGGCCGGCAAGAGTTGGAGCACGTGGAGCGAATCCAAGAGCACCGAGAGCGTCGTCGGCGGCAGCGATTCGGAAAACAGCGTTGAGACGCGAAGTTTGCCGCCGAATAGTCCCAAACGATGGCAGCCCACCGTTCCGAAACCCTTCAAATTTGCCTTAAGGTTTTTCAATTCTAAAAAATCAAAAAATTACTAATTGAAAATAACGAATATTTCTCGGTTTCAGAGATGAAGCCGAAAAATATATGTCAATGGCGGAAACCGAGGCCGAGGATCGTTCGCTTCGGGAAATCGACGCCGGGAAAAATGTTCACGCGAAGAAGCGACGAGTCAGGCCGATTCCGCTGACGTCGAGGATACCGTTGTACGACAAATTGGTCGCCGCCAAGGAAGAACGGCAAGAAATAATCTCTCTCGATTGTACAATTATCGGCGGGGTGATTAAAATGATTTTTTTCCGTCACTTCCCAGAAGTCGCATGATACGCGAGGAAAGCGCCTGGTGTCTCATGTCGCAGGTGAAACCGTTCAGACTCGAGTGCGAGCTCAGAGCGGGCAAAGCGATCACCCGCTCGAGTCCGGAGCTCTGCGCGAAAAACGTGCGATCCACAGCGAGATTCAAGGCCAAACCGGTGCCGAGAAATCTATTTGGCACCGAAGTCTACGACCGGATGCTCGAGGACGAGTATTACCGGTGAAACAAAATTTCCTCGAATTCTCCTCTCTCGATTTTATGAATCGTGGATAATTCATCCAATTTCCAGTGCATTTACATTGTTTTTTTACCAGCTTGATTTTTTTTCAAGGCAACTCCAAAAAAAGGTGAGGGCCGCGGAGCTCCTAAAATCAGCTTCTCTACCGCCGTCGATGGCGAGAAGGGAACGAGTGAAATCCGCAGGAATGACGAGCAGGAATTGTACCAACGAAAAGCAGCAGCAGCAGCAACATTGTCAGGATGCGTTGGACATGTGCAGCGCGACTCCGGCGACTTCGGAGAGGTCGAGATCCGTAATGACGGAATTGTCGACGAGGGGAAGCAATCTTGCGGCTATCTTGCGCTGCCAAGCCTCGCGGTATGCACGCAAAGCGTATTGTGTATTATTATTTAAGAAAATAAAACGAACAATTGGCGTTTCAGTGACAAATTGGAGCGCGATATTCGCGAAAGAATGGAAGAGGAGCACCGCGAGCGAATGATTAAACTTCGGGCGGCGCTGATTAGTCGGAAACCTGCCTGGAGAGCGTTGAGACAGTCGGCAAGGTACGAGGAAACGTATGTAGCCGAAAATTAGAAAAATTAGGAAAATTAGAGAAAAGTTTTCAACACTTTTCGCCTCGCCCACTTTTTCCTCCTTTCTCCAGGCGAGAACACGAGAGAGACTTGGATTACCGGACTTGCCTTCGCCGCGACGAGGCGAGAGAACAGGCGGAGCGTCATCGCCTGGAGATGGAGATGATGCTGAACCGAGTGACGCAAATTCCGACGCTCTTCGAGCGACACTCGCAGAGCTACCAGGCGGTCCGTCAGCTTCAGTCGCGAGCGCCGGGCAAGTCGGTTTACAAGCCGAAGAAAAAGAAGAAGCAGCAGCAGCAGCGAAAGCAGCCAAAGCGACAAAATTCCAACAGCCTCGAGTCCGACGCGAGTCCGACGAGCGCCTCGCGTCCCGGCTCCGGGTCGCTCACGACGACCAGCAGCAGTAGCAGCACCAGCAGCAGCAGTTCGAGCACCGGTGCGTCGGCCGCCGGTCGAATCTCCTCTGAGTGTTCGAGCTCGCGGAAATCCGGGAGATCGACAGCCGGCAGCAAATCCGAGTGCTCCGGGGCGAAGAAAAAGAGCGATCGCGGGCCGCTGAGAGTCTCGATAAACGAGACCGCCGAGCTCATCGAGGATCGCGAGGCAGCTGCAGCTGCTGCAGTCGAACACGGAGAACACTCGAGCGTTCGAAGCAGCCGGCGAAGCGACGCACCTTCGGCATCTAGAAATGACAATTATAATTAACGCTAAGTTATAATGTAAAGTATACCCCAAAGAACATTTCACGCAATTGATAACTAAAATCACTCGCATACCAAAAGCATTCATATTGAAAACATGTAATATATACGTATATAATATGTGTAGCCGTAATTATACAGTCTTTATTCTCTGATGTTGTCGAGGACCCAGTCGAGGAAGTAGTCGAGCCTCGTGTAGACACCGGGAATGCCCTCGGTGCCGCATCCCTTCATCCCGAAGCTCACTATTCCGTACTGCACGTACTTGACGTCGTTGTTGTAATGTCCCGGCGACTGGAGCGGTCCGCCGCTGTCGCCCGAGCACGAATCCATATTGCCGCTGCCGCCGGCGCACATTTGTTTGTACGTGATCACTGTGTTCTTTCGATAAGTCGCTGCGCAACGATCGTTCGGTACTGGGCTTACCAATACCCTCAGGAGATCCTGACTTCGGGGACCGAACTCCGTGGCGCCCCAACCGGTCACCGTTACCTGAGGACCATTGACAAAAAATGCGAAAGTAGGAAATAAACGAAAAATTGGAGAAAGGCTCGAGAATAATTTGTTTTACCTTCTTCTGGCCGATGGTGGAGGCACCGCCGATCGGCAGACAAATCGGCCGCACATTCGCCGGTCTGAAGTCAGCGTTCGCGTCCAATCGGATCAGTGCAATGTCATTCTGGAGAGCCGATTTGCTGTACTGCGGATGATATTGGATGCCGGCGATACCGAAATCCTGGTAACGCTCGGCGCAAACGACCTCGAGACCGTCGACGTCCTCGTCGCAGTCGCGCTCTTTGCTTATATCGTGCTCGCCCAGCCGCACGCCGCTCAGTCGGATGTCTGAAGGATCAAAAAATACACGCGTTGTGGGAGTTAAAAAATAAATGGAAATTTAGTTACATTGTTGTTTTCAAGAACTTACCGGAAGGCAAGTCAGTGACGCAGTGAGCGGCCGTCAAAACGTATTTCTTGCTGATGACGGTCCCCCCGCATCGAAATTCCGTTCCGTTTTTCGTGTTATAGGCGATCAGTGCCATCCACGGAAAGTCGAAGACTCCGGTCTTGTTACCTCCGAAAATTTTCTGCTCGCTTATCGGACCGCATATATTGTGATCCAGCAGCCGGAGATTCGGATGTCTCGTCACATCCGGTGGCGTCGGGGCCGTAGATAACGGCGACCTGGTGGCTTCCATCATGGGCGGAAGAACGAAACTGTTGACCGGCTGAAAACAATTAAATATATCGAATGATCACGCTAAACTGACCTGAAAAGTCGAGTTTTCCGCACACCATGAAAAAAAAAAGAAAAAAAAAAAAAAAAAAAAAAAAAATGTACCTGATTCTCGCAGCAAACTTTTGGCACACTGGAATTCTGGAAAATACCCTCGAATCCGCATTGCGAGCTCCTAATGAACTGCAGATCCGTAGCTGACAAGGGTCTCGGCTTTTCGAGTATCTTGATTATCGACGGACAATTCGTGAAAGTCACGCACGTTCCGGATCGTCCGTTCGGCGTCCGGCAAGTGTTTTCTGTATCGACAAATAAAATTGTATCTAAAAGCGAGGGTGATCACGATTGTCGCGGATTTTTCGACGAATGTTAGTACGAACGGAAAATCGGATCGCGGGATGTGTTAGAAATGCGATGGCAAAAACGAGTATTTCGAATCGTAACTCGTTTCATGTTCGATAGCAGCTTCGCGTCCGCGGGGAAAAAAACGGATCTGCGCTTGAAAAATTAATGACCACATTCGTAGCTCGCCACGTGCCAGTGACCACGGGGACAGGACTGCGAGAATTGATACTGAGAAGAGATACAAACAGCTGGCGTGTTGATACGTAAATTAGTATGACGAACGCGTCACTCTATCGTCAGCTTCGCATCCTTATTACTCGAGACCGTGCGAATGCATAAAGCCAAAGCAAATCAGAAATAAATCCACGAGATTAAATGAACAAATAACAAAAATTGCAATGCAATCGCTTATGTATTTTTTTTATCTCGGATCACGACGCCTGCATCATCGACGATTCTCGCTACTACATTTTTCGATAAAAAAATTAAATAATTTAATTGACAAAATATAAATAACGCTTCGTGAAAATCCAAAAAAAACCGTACGGCTGTTTGCAAATAAATTCCTAATACCTACAATGACCAGGAGTGATGAATTATCAACAAATTAATACTCACGCGCCACTGAAAATTGAACGCAGAATAGCAGAACAACGATGGCACCGAAAGCTCTCATGTTTACAAAATAAAAATGGTCACTCAATTCACAAGACAATCGCTTGCGTATTTTTAAATTCCGAAGCACGACGCCTCCACCATCGACGACTCTGGCGCTTTTTTTTCCAGCGAGAAACCGCAACGAAGCCAACGAGAGCTGGCGAAAATTGTTTATAAATTAAAAACGGGTTTCCGGACGAATTAGACGATCGTCGGGTGTTTTGTTCGGGCCTCGTGAATAAACTCGTAAAGCGCGAGACGAGAATACGTCGGAACCCGTTATCCTCGGTTCGCGAGGCTCAAACACGCACTGTGTGTTTGCGGACGGACCGGTCGAGAGACGGACGATGATGTTTCTCCGACGACCGGTGGACACTGAAGTCGCAGATTCGGCCGGTCGACTGTCTGCTGCCATCTGTGTGCTGCAGCCTTGGCTCTCGGTTCGTGGCTCGCGCGGCCAGCAGCTCCGCTCCTATCACTCTCGCCAATTGCAGCCTCTACGTCCGACTCTTTCCTGCTTCGCGATGCGCGTCACAGTTGGACCTAACTGCGCCCGAAGATAGAGGTACATTTGAATAAAAATCCGTTGAAAAAAAGTCCCCGGCGCTGCTACCTAATTCCCATGGAGGTTGTATTTTTTTTTTTCAGCTCAAGCGAAACTGCGCCCGAAGATAGAGGTACATTTGAATAAAAATCCGTTGAAAAAATGTCCACGGAGCTGCTACCTAATTTCTGTGGAGGTTTTTTTTTTTTTTTCGGCTCAAGCGAAACTTCGTCAGTTCGGCATTCGAACAAAATTACACGAGTAAATACCACCGCTGGACGAGTGGAAAAAAATTGATTCCCCTTAAATGACGTCAGAGTGTGACGACGAGCGGAAATTGTGCCGGGAAGGCCCAGGCTCGATGGGCGCTATTTTCTCGCCAAGGATACTCGAATAGCACTTCGAATTATGTGATTTTAGTTGTTTGAACTTTAACTTCCTATTTGCCTTCACACCGGTCGCGTTGGGTCGTTTAACATTGAGCAACTAGACTCGCGAGAAGTTTGGAGAAAAAAAAATGCTCGTGTCGACAGATTAGTCGACAATGTTGCCTCATTACGGTCATAAAAATGCTATTTGGTTTCTCACTCACTCAAAAATTACTCTCACGCGGTGACAGTAATTTTTGTTTTCCTACCAAAGATTTCGATCGCCGCTGTCGAGCGCTTTGAGCTCCCTGGTTTTTCCAGTCACACTTATCGCCCGCGAGTTTCGCCGCTATCGTCGCGCGCATCGCGCGCTCTATGAACTCCGTAATCGCGGTTCGCAGCTCGCGCGGAACGGCGACCTGCGCTTGAAAAATAGCCTATGACCCACGCGTTAAGAGACGATAACGCTCTGCGACGAATTTTCTCTCGATTCGCGCCGCAGCGGCGATAAATAAATCTCAGATTCTCGGAAATCTCCGCTTCGCGCTCATCGCGGAAACGCACAAAAATATACTCGTATTGAAATGCAAACGAGCTGAAGTCTCGGACTGAGCGAGCAATAACCCTGGACTCTGGTCTCTATGGGTCGCTGGCTCCGAGTCAACTACTCCTTAGCCTCCCACCCAAGACTCGTCTCTCTCCTCGAAACCGCAACCCGAAACCTTTGACTTAAATTAAAATTAACCGAGCGTAATTGACAATAGATACGAAGCAAACGAAACACACACTTTAAATCTCGTAACAAGAATCATATTTATTGACAAACTCGTGAAACCAAGCAAACCGGCATCGAGCTGCACAACAGTCAAGGCCAATGCTGCGTTATTTTTTCCCTCCTCTTTTCTCTCTTTTTTTTTTCATTGCAAAATTCTTAAATTCTATCAAGCCGCAAACTCGGTCGTATCTTTAAAAAAAGAACGTCAAAAAAAGTTCTCGCGTCAACGCGAAACATCTTAGCGATATCATAAGTCAACACCGGCTCGATTATTCCGCAGAAAGGCGATCGCCGTGTGCCGCGAATTTCGGCGACGGTTCGCGACGAGTTTCTCGTTGACACAACTGCGCAACAGGCGACGACGGCAAACACACGTTGTACTCGTGTTGATCCGGTGCCGAGATCGTGAAGGATTTTTCTCGTTCTCTCTCCCTCTCTCCCTCTTCATTTCTTCTCTCGTCTTCGCTTTCGCCGAGGCGAACGAAAATTCTTCGAGCTCTCTCTCTGCTTCTCCGTGAGATTCCAGCGCCTATGGAAACAAAAGCTCGCGCGGAAGTGATTATTATGGGCGTTTAATATTGGCGACGAAGTTCCGAGCGAAGTATCGTACGAGCTGCCGTTAAGGCCTCAATTTTCCGAGAGCCCACGGCACGTAGTCGGCGATTTTGGTGTAGACACCGGGCCATCCTTGCATTCCGCACGGCGAAGGCCCGAACGAGACGATACCGACGGCGGTCCAACGTCCAGCACCGTCGGCGGTTCGTTCGACCGACATGAGCGGACCTCCCGAGTCGCCTCGGCACGAATCCTTTCCTCTCTGTCCACCGGCGCACACCTGACCGGAGCCCAGATTCACACCGGCGTTTCGGTATCTCTGCTCGCAGGCCTGTTGATCGGCCACCGAAAGCCGAAGCTTCAACTTGATGTTCGACTCGCTTCTCGACTCGGTTTTTCCCCAACCCGCGACGTACAGACTCTGCGGGAACGACGTGTTCGACGGCAGGCAAATTGGCTTTATGTAATTCGTGAAGGAGACGTCGCGCGACAGTCTCAAGAGCGCGACGTCGAAACGCTGATCACGGGAATTCGGTCTGTACTGCTCGTGGGCTATTTGCTCCTCGATGCCGACGGTCACCGGCGCGTCCGCGCATATCTGACTGTTGTCGCCGTCCTCGACGCAATCGATGTCCGACGACGTGTCGTACTCGCCCAGTCTCACGCCCGTCAGGGTCCACGACTTCGGAAGATCCTTGCCCTTTATGCAGTGAGCCGCGGTCATGACGTAACGACGGCTTATCAACACGCCGCCGCAGGCTGTTGTCCTCCCAGTCGCTGCAAATAACCAAAAATAATCATACATATATATTTTATCTCCCGAGTGTTTTCGTAATTATTTTTATCCGGAAATGCCCAAGCGTTGTATCGGTTGTACGCTTGTGAAATTATGAAAACCCACATAAAACGATAATTTTTTTTCGTCTGGTCATATTTATCGACTGTACAACTCACGTTTGGTGTACTCGAGGAGTGCCATCCAAGGGAATTCGTCGAGCTGAGTGATTTCGCCTCCGACGATTCTTTGCGACAAATCGCGACCGCAGTCGTCGGGGAGGAGAGGGTTGTTACGGGGGCTCAAATCAATTTGACCGTTTCCAGTCTCGCGAGCGTCGTTTCCGTTGTTGCTGCCACCGTTGGTGTTGCCGTTGTTGTTGTTGCCGCCGTTGTTGTTGTTCCAGCCATTGTTATTGCCACCGTTGTTGTTATTCCAGCCGTTGTTTCCATTACTTCCGTTGTTTCCGTTGTTTCCACCGTTGGTGTTGCCTCCGGTGTTGCCTAAAGGACAGCAAACTTTGGGATCCTGGTTGACGAACCCGCATTGCGAGCGTCGCAGAAAGTCAACGGCCGATTGGGCCAGCGGACGACTCTGCAGAACGGCCAACAGGGATGGACACTGACGTATCGAGATGCAATTGCCAGAGACGCCGTTGGGCGTCGTGCAGTCACCGGCGTTCTGGTTAGCCCCGAATTCTGAAACATAATAGAGCAACGTTGGTTTCATCGCGAAATTTCGCAGTTTGGCAGAAAAAAAAATCGTTTTTCGCATTTTTCTCGTCGAAATTTTTATTTTTCGGGCAAATAACTGTTATTTTTGGAATCAGCGGAAAATTTCCCATCGGATAGGGTCTTAAAACTTCGTTAAATCGAAAAAAAAAATTTTCGCCAAAAAAACAGCAAGGCTAACCCCTTGCAAAAATTTCGATTCATGAGGGTCAACTTTAAAAATTTGCAAAAAATTTAGGAATCGTGATATCGCGTTCTGCCAGGCCTTATTCTCTTCCTTGAAGAGTTATCTTTCGAGTGGAAAAAGAAAATCTAGATTCCATCCATCCAAATCGAAATGACATCGATTCTAGTGAAGCGTTAAAATTCGACAAAAGTGAAGGCCATTTTTCGCGTTTTTCTCCTCGAAATTTTTATTTTTCGGGCAAATACCGGTCATATTTGGAATCAGCGGAAAATTTCCCATCGGATAGGGTCTTAAAACTTCGTTAAATCGAAAAAAAAAATTTTCGCCAAAAAAACAGCGTCTTGCTGTTTTTTCGATTCATGAGGGTCAACTTTAAAAATTTGCAAAAAATTTAGGAATCGTGATATCGCGTTCTGCCAGGCGTCATTCTCTTCCTTGAAGAGTTATCTTTCGAGTGGAAAAAGAAAATCTAGATTCCATCCATCCAAATCGAAATGACATCGATTCTAGTGAAGCGTTAAAATTCGACAAAAGTGAAGGCCATTTTTCGCGTTTTTCTCCTCGAAATTTTTATTTTTCGGGCAAATACCGGTCATATTTGGAATCAGCGGAAAATTTTCCATCGGATAGGGTTTTAAAACTTCGTTAAATCGACAAAAAAAATTTTCGCCAAAAAAACAGCAAGGGGGGGGGGGGGGGCAAACTCCATAGAATCGAACTTTTTTTTTAAGCGCGCGTCATTGTTCCTAGTCTCTATTAAAAATGATTTATTTATTTATTCCCGAGTACACGAAAATATATCGCTTCCTGTGAATCTGATTTAACACGCCGATTGCGTTTCCTCGCCAGGTGCGTTTTTTTTTTTATTCTCGGACATCAATAAGGCGTCTTGTATAAATCGACTTGCGCCTTCCGGATTTTCCTTCTTTGAAAGTCACCGGAACTTTCTATACTTCCGCGATTCGACGACTCGCGCAACGATGATAAGACGTTTTTTCGCCGCACACGTTGCCATTACTTAAATCGCGTTGATCCGTGGAACAACGAGGAAGAATCGTAAATCATTATAAAGTCATCGTCGAGACTCCCGAGCTTCGTGTTTACAGAGCTAAGAAAATATTAGTCGCGAACGTCTATATATATACATATAATGCGGCACTACAAATTATATCCCGAGAACGAGGCTGAACATATATATACATATACTCACGTATATATGCATATGTTGTTTTACTAGCGCGAGAAGATGCGAAGAGGAATGCCACCGAGCGAGTCTCACGAGGGGAAAAACATTTCGAGTGCCGCGTATTCACGAACGTATAAAATCGGGATTTGTGTTTATCGACTTCAGCTGTTTTACAGCAGCGGACGAGATTCCTTCGATGCTTTACAGCGATGAACGAGATCCACTCAATGTTTTACCAAACTAGTCGAGATCCACTCAATGTTTTACCAAACCAGACCAGATTCACTCAATGTCTTACCAAACCGGTCGAGATTCACTCAATGTTTGACAACAGTGCGAAGAGGGCTACTCACGTGCATCGACGCTTATCAGGAGAAGACATTGGAATACGAGGGCAATGGCGGCAAATGCGACCCTTGCCATGTTGCAGTCGTTTTTCGGGCTGCTCACGGAGATCTGACTACCACTGCGATAATATTCCAAATCAGTGTCTATACCACTGCTGCTCTTGTTATCGTCGAACTGAGCTGCTGAAGATGCGAGCAGCGACTGACAGCGAGAGAGCAGCGGCTCTGCGTAACCGGCGTAACCGAAGCCAGGGTCAACGGGTATCTCCCCACTACTTCTCAGAAATCACTCGAGTAATTAACTGCCGAGACGCTGCTGCTTCTGCTTCTGCTGCTTCTGTATCGTTCTGCTGTATGTATCGGACATCGAGCCCACGTGTGTCAATATGGCACTCGATCGAATTGCGATTTTCGGGCTTTGCGCCTCTGCTTTCTCCCTCCTTTCTCCTTCATTTCTCGATACAACGCAACGGGATTCCCGGTTTATTCGCGAGGGGAAACCCAACCTGTACTACCGAGAGAACTGACCAAGGTGGCTCGGTCAGTTCTCATCCAGGGAATCCCAGGGACCTTCCCACCTGACTCTCGCACTTTGATACGTAACGCACTACTTTTTTATTTTTTTTTTAGATGTAACGTTATGACGTTCGCTATAAATCAGACGTTACTTCGCGGAAGAAATGTATATGTGTTACCCATGTGGTCAGAACCAGACGATATTAGTCATATTAACGACTTTCCTGTAGTTCTTACCGCACGACTAATGCCGAAATGCAAATGTAATATTACTCGCCACAAACCAACGGTGTATGTCGTCGGTGATTTCTCATGTTAAGGTAGTCCTTGCGTGTTCGCTTCGCGTAAGTTTCCGAGAAATGGAAGAGAATTGTAAACAATTCTCGATAATAAAAAACCTTGCTAATTGCATCCTCATTATTTTACAGCTTTTTTAAATTGTTTACAAAGCTTCCTCTGTGAGCAGGAAGCAAAAGAGGAATAAGGGGAGAAGGAAACCCGCAAAGTTCCGAAGAATGTCAACTCTGTAATCAATATAAAAAATTAAATATTACTCGAGACAGAGAATTATTAATTCTTGATATTAATGAGTTCTGTAAATTTCCAGCGATTCTCGGGAGCAGCTGTTAATTCTGAAAATATACCAGCGGTGCGGTGATTCGGAAATATCGTTTTCTCTTCGCAGGAATCAATTTGAACGTATAATGCCAATGCAAATGGAGAGGACTTTCCGCGTTCGGAGTTTGCTCATGTGTATTTGCCTCGAATAAATTGAAGTATATGTATTATAAATGGATAAATGCACAGCTGTGAAAAAACTGCTTTTCGATTCTATGTGGCGCGCGTGTTCTGTCGCTTTTGTACCATTCGAATCACTTTGGAATCACTGAGAGCACATACCTCTTTTTTTTCACAGAGCTCTGCAGCGTTCGTCGACATCTCCGTCGACAATGTAGCAAATGAGAACCGCGAATGGTACTAGCGAGGAATAAAATCGTCCGCAGCGGCGGCGCTGTTCGACCCGCAGCAGCAGCGGAGCTTTGGGAAGCTGCTGGCAAGTTCTCCGGGACAACCGCGAGATCGTCTCGCGCGCCTTGCAGCAGGTCGAGTCGGTCGGCTACTGCTGCAGAGAGCAACGACGGCGAGTGCGGAACCTCTCTCGAGCTGGCCCCTCGGTAGCATCGGGGCAAAAATAATAAACAAAAGGATCCTCCGCGACTCGGGCGACATGTCCTGATGGATTTATTTCCCCGTGCCTAAGGCTGCGTGTCGGTCGTGTCGGGGAGCGCGCCCGCCTCGCAGTGTTTTTTTCATGCTCGCGGCAACCTCGACGGTGAGTTTTCTTCGTCAATCGCCGCTTAACACCGCCGCGCGAACTACTTTGCGAAACTGCTGCTCGATACGCTCGAATCTTCGCCACGAGCATCGCTTTCCGTACTTTCGGATATATTTTGAGGTTATGTTGACGCTCGCCGATTCGGAAAGATCGAGACGCTCCATGTTTTCCCAGGTCCGAACGCTTTTTTTTTTTTCAAGTCTCTTTCCCAGCGTTATTTACCTTTTTGCACTTGTGGTTGAACGGCGACTTATGGGACTCCGTTTCGGGATCTCGAAGCTTGAAAAAAAACAGAATTTTCGCGGTGTGCCATTCCAGGCGTGGACCTTTTCGCCTCTGCACCGGAATTTCGTCTCGCGTTCCGTGTTTTCTCTGTTTCCGTGATTTTTTTATATTTTCTTCGCAATTCCTTGAGAAACATCGAGACACTCCAGCGTTAGATTATTACAATTGCCAAATTTCAATCCTCAGAATTTAATGTTTGTCCTCAATTTTTCTAGTTCCACGATGACCGAAGGCAGCAGCACAGTGAAAACTAAGCGGATGGGTGCCAGATTCTTCAAGAATCCACCCCAGCCGCACATGTGCATAAGAGATTCGTTGAAGGCGAGTAATATCTCAAAAATATTCAAAACCATTGTGTCGCCGTATTCTCGAACCGTGCCGACTCTGCTTGCAGGGCTCTCCGGACCCTTGTTACGTCAATGTACTCTCCTGGGACAAGGTAGCCTTTGGATCGTCGTCGGAGGCCATACCGCTCTACGGCGGCATGAAAGTCTGTCCTCCGCGCACCGAAAAGAAGGAAGTTGCTGTTTTTGCAGTAATGGCCAATCCGGCGATCCTCAAGATGCAAGGAAAAAATGCCCGGAACCCAAAGGTAACGAAAATATTCTCGATTCGACCAACCATCGGCGATACTATCATTTTTCTCAGTCGAATCACCTCACAAAAATATTCACCGACAGGAAAGATCGTGGCTGATAGACATAATGCTGGATTTCGTGGAGAAAATGAACGAGGGAGTCGTCTTCAATCGTCGCTACACGGTGCTCAGGGATCGCGATATCACCGGTGAACTCAAGGAGATATGGATGGTGGTGCAGAGCGAACGCGCCAAGGCCCAGCAGAGCACGGGGAGCGACGAATTGAGACGACCTGTGCCGCAATATCCACTCTATCAAGAGCAACAGCATCAACCTCTGCAGCAGCAGCAACAGCAGCAACAACAACAGCAACAGCAACAGCAACAACAGCAGCAGCAACAGCAGATGCAGCAACATCAGATGCCTCAACATCATCAGCATCCGCCTTCGCTGCAGCAGCAGCAGCAGCATCAGCAACAGCAACAACAATCTGTTCATCCTCACGAAGAACACGCGCAGCAGCCTCCGCAGTACCATTCGAGCGTGTACTACGCCCAGGAAACCGGCGATAACTGCGAAACCTACGAGATGACGTGTGGCCGTCAGGGAATGATGCTGACGACGAAAGACCGAAAGTACATGCACTACGACAACAACGTGGCGCGCGTCGATCGCTACATCTTTCGCAAGCCCATCGTCCTCCAGAGTCCTCAGATGCCGCAACAAAACTGCCTGAACTACCCGGCTTACCAGTACCAACAACTGCCGCGACCAATGGGCGCCCCTTATCCCCCGAACATTCATCCGAACGCGAGTCTCAACTGTCCGCCGCCGCCGCCTCCGCCGCACGGGGCCAATCCAATGGGCCTGATGCGCCCAGAACCGCCGATGCACTACAACAAATTGCCTGTTGACAAGTTTTACGAGACTTTTCATCGTATGCCACCGCCGATGCAGCCGCAGCCGCAACCACCGCCGCCGATGGGACCGATGGGACCACCGATCGCCGCGTATTACGAGCAGCCGCCGCCGCAGCAGCAGAATCCTCCTCCGCCGAATTTTCTCCGTATGTTGAGACCCCAGGAAGCGCAGGATAGCGCGCGGCGACCTCCTAGTCATGTGCCACGTACGAAACCCATCGTGATGGTGGATCCGCGGGACGCGGCGGCGCTTGTACCACCGTCGGTAGCGGCGGCGGCGGCGGCGGCGGCGGTACCGCCACCGCCGCCGCCGCAGCCCGCAGCCCCGTCCGAGGAAATCGCTGCCATAGTCGAGTCTTCCGGGGCCCGAGTACCTCCGCTTCAGCAGCCGCACTTCGTCGCCGCTCTTCCCACCAGCGTTTTGACGCCACCGATGAATCTTCCGATAAATCCTTCGGCTTACGCTTCCGCGCCCAGGGACCAGAATCCGAAGAAACCGTCGACAATCAGTATCCTCAAGCTTTTCAGGCCTCAGGAGGCCGCCGAGGGTCGAGGAAAGGACGCGAACGAGGACGCGAATAACGAGAATCGAAATTCCGCCGAAGAGTCGTCGAAAACGCGCGATAATTCGGGTCCGAGGAATTCCCAGCAGCAGCAGTTTGCGGGCAATCCGGCTCAGAGCTCAAAGAGAACGGGAAAGCCCAAGTTGAAGTTCAACAAGAAGAGCCAATCGACGGGCGGCTTGAACTTCGCGCGACGGGCGAACGGTTACGCAGCGGCGGCAGCGGCGGCGGCGAACGATGCGGATCGTCAGCAGAGCTTCAACGCCACGAGCAACAGAACCTCGACGGGCGACGAAGCCGGCGTCGAGGAACGACTGAACAAAGCCGCAGCAGCGACTGTTCCGGAATCCGAGCGCAACGGAAATAACGGCGACGCGACGCGTAAGCGCGACGCGAAGAATACTCTGAGAATTCTCGCGGGCGGAGCTAACGCCGCCGAGGATGCCGCAGCCAAGAGGAAGATCAACGGTCAGGCGAAAGCGCCGAGCGGAAAGGACGAGGAGGTGCTGCAGGTCTACACGATACTGAGAAAGCCGGAAGCGACGACGTCGCAGGACGACGTGACGAGCAATATTGCCCAACTGTCGATCAAAGCCGATTGCGGGGAAACGGCTGGCGGCGAAGTCGGCGCCGTCGTCTCGTGATAGTCCCGCGGCGGGATGAATATTCTCGTTCGTCACTGTAGATGGCTACTCTTTTTAGGTGTTAGGACGCGGTTGGAGAGCGAATTAAGACAGTGTAAATAGATAGACTTACGAGGCGATAACGCATGAAGACGGACGGACGGATGCGACGATGGGACGAGAGAGAGAGCGAGGAGGACTAATCGCGGGTAGAGCTGCATTTTCG
The DNA here is from genome assembly GCA_964034905.1 of Itoplectis maculator. NCBI lineage: Eukaryota > Metazoa > Arthropoda > Insecta > Hymenoptera > Ichneumonidae > Itoplectis > Itoplectis maculator. The sequence goes on from OZ035857.1 coordinate 11,054,379, forward strand.
CTGCTGCTGATTCGTCTGTCCGTAGCTGCGAACTTTTTCGCTCGCTCTTCGGGCTCGTTTTTTTTTCCCCGGTTCGCGGCGGTACTTTGGTCTTCGCGAAATTCCCAGAGGGGAGATTGAGGAGTTAGGCCACAGAGACCGAAAAAATAGGCTTTTTAGGGACTTTTTTTTTTTGAGAACTAAACTGGCTTGATCCTTAATTGAGCGACGAAGGGATCGGTATTCAAAGCGCAATCGGTACTCAAGCCGAGAGGAGACGTTGCTGTCCGCGCCGGAAAATCGCGATTAAAATCGACGGGGAGATTTTTTAGCGAGCGTGCAGCCAGGCTGTGAAAACGATTACGGAACCCCGGTTACTCGCGCCGAGTACGGGGAGACATTCTCGAGAGGCTGTAGCTAATTGATAACTGCGATTGTAAACGATGCGACGCGAGAGACGGTCACGAGGACGCAACGAGAGCTCGAAGAGCGGTTTTCCTTTTTTTTTTTCCTTTTTTTTTATTACTTTTACGGGATGTATCGTCCGATCGACTGATATCCGCGACTGCGTTGCCAATTTTTCATGGATCGCGCGCGATCGAATTTAGCGCACGAAGACGCTGGAATTCCCGAGACGACGGAGCTCAGTCGCAGAAACCGGTTGAAAAAAAACGAGAAATCGGGTGATACATTCGCCACGGCTTAAATACGCTATTCGCGAACACCAAGACGCTAGGTAACAAAAAAAAGAACTCTTAAGACGCGGCTTACACTCAGTGACATTTCTTTTTTTTTTTCTCGGAGGACAGGAGGCGCGAATATTGCCAATGTTGCTGATTTTTTAAAAAATGCTCTATTTACGATAATAATATTTAAATGAAAATGCGAGTCACAAACAAAAAAAGAAACGCGTTTGACGTACGACGAAGACGGCGACGAGGTCGCGAGGTGCTAAAGGAAAAAAAATGGAGAAAAAAAATAACGGAGGAAGTCTCGAGGTGGCTCGAGAGACGAAACGGAATTTTTTAAAGCCTGCCCGATATTAGCTCGATAGAAAGGCCGAGTCGTGTTCGATGGGAAACGTCGACGCATGAATCCTCAGAGACGCAACGAGAAGATCGCTTGGAGGTCGAAAACAGCGGTGTTTCCTGTCACAGTCGCCAACAGTCGCTTCGGCGGCAGCGGCTTCGAGCACCGTTTTTGTCTCAATCGCGAGCGTCGCCGGGTTCATGAATTTCAATCGCGAGCGAGTGATAGACCACGTGTTCTTGGGCTTTCCTAATATACATACACGATATTGTATGTATTGTTGTGTATGTATTGCCCGACTAAAACGAAGCGCACCGCACTTGGACGTGGGGACCACTGCTGCAGCCGATAATAACTGGGATAATAACACCATATCGTCGCCGGCGATCTGCGATTTAATTTAAACAAATAATATTAATGATAATAATAATAATAAAATATTAAGGCGCAAAGTGAAAACGAATGAACGAATAAAAAATTTGGAAAAAAAAACAGAACAAGAATTACAACGTGTGTCTTGAGCCTAATAGGAGAACAAAAAAAGAAACACAATAACTCCCAACGAGAGAGCTCTCGTCTGCGCATTTATTTTTTAAGTCAACTTGGCTCGGCCACTCGCCAATAAAAAAACACAATACAGACCCTCGGTGCGACGTGACCCACGTACCTCCTACCGTTACGTACATAAGTACATGTATCCGCAGTATTCATGCTATTTTAGAGAATGAAAAAAAAAATTATTATAAGCGATATTATGATTCATTATTATATGATTACTGTATCGATATTGTAATGGATTATTATTATTATTATTACTATTACTATCATTGCTATTATTATCATTATTATTATTAATATTATTATTATTATATACAATACACGTTCTTTTTTCAAATACCTCGTCAATATGTAATTGACAAGCTGAAAACCATATAGACCTCCATTTTGACCTTGTCAATGTGTAATTGAAAAATACCTGATAAATTCCGCGGCTTTCGGCCGACCCGGCTTTCCCGCTCGTTTAATTGGGCGGAAAGACGCAGAGAGGGACGCTAATTGGAGTTACAGTTCGTGACACGGCGTATATTGAATTTAGTTGTGTGAGAGAGAGAGAGATAGACGGAAGCAGCGACGAGAGTGCTACGGGTGGACATTGCCGAGCGCTCTCACCGAGCGATGGCACTTTCACCTTCACTTGAGCCTGGCGCACGCGGCGGCTGACACGGCGAATGCTAGTTGAAAATATTCCGGAGCGCGACGAGGATGCGCTGCCGGGCCGCCCGCGTTTCACGGTTAAATAGTTGCGAGTAACAACGACCCGCGGCTTTCCCCCCCGCGTTGCGCGAATCACGCGCTTTCCCTCAAATTGAATACCCGCACGGACGACGCGACGTGTCCGCTCGTTAACGCTCGCGTCTTCGCCGGGATTACGTGCCGCCGGTCATTGTCGTCCGATTCGCGCGACAAAATCGACTATGAGAGAGACGGGAAGATCGTTCGCCTCGCGCAGTGACATTAATTCGTACTTCCGCGACTGCTGCAGTCGCAGCAGCAAAGCAGACAACAGAAACAGCAATCGCATCAGCAGTGCGGACAACACACGTGACACTGCGCGAAACGCGCCAATGACGGGAGAAATGCATATCTAATTTTTTCTCCGCCACAACGAATGAGAAGCATCGTCTCCGTTCGTTATATCTTCGTAACGGGGTAATTGCCTCGCGCGCGCATTTATCGTCGACCGAGAGTCGCGACGAGTTTTACCGATCGAACGTCCGACGAAACTTGTTTGTTTGGGATTGTGTAAATCGTGGATTTCGTGCGCGTCAAGCCGAACCGGAGAAATTCTCTCTCTCGCTTGCACTTACGACATCGATATATTTCGCAATATCGCCGCTGCGTGGACGTCCGACCCGCGCGCGAGGAGGGGAACGAAAAACGAAAAGAGAGACGAAAGTAGGAATCGCCGGAGGCGTCCGAACGGCCGTTGAAGATTCGAGGACACCGCGAGAGGTGAAAGACGCGTAGGAAAGGGGATCGTGAGGCGCTGCTTCTGCTGCTGCTGCCGCCGCTAAGTGTGACCCTTGCACAATCCACACGGATTGGGAATACGAGTCGCGACGTGGGACTTGCGCCCTTCCAAGCCACACGGAATTTTTTCTCTCTCTCTCTTTCCCCTCTCTTATAACGTACGGTGTAATCTCTGTGCAGAGCGGCAAAGCCAACCACAAGCGAAAGAAGGAGAAGAAGATTTTCTCTCTCACTAGCCCCCCTCCCACTTCTCTCTCTGTCTCTCTCTCTCAGCATTGGGTCCGCGCGATTGCTCAGGGAGAAGAGAAAAGAGCGGCGCGAGAGCAGCTTTGAGTAGCGTCTTATCGAGTGTACGGGGGGCCCCGTTCACGGCGTCGCCCGAGCGAGAAGAAAGGCGCCCGGCGCACCGACAACAGCGACGCCTGCTGCAGTAGCCTGTCCACGAGAATTCCGCGGGTTCTCTTCACGCCGCGCGCGTTCCACGATTTTTCCACTTGTCGCTCCCTCGCAATTTTTGCATCGAACGTCGGGCTCGTCAATTGTTCCGCCGCGTCACGCGAGTTTCTAGCTGTCGGTGGATTCTCGCCGACTTCTCTGCTGTTACGCCGAGACGCCGGAACGTTATATGAAGCTTCCTCGGGGAGGCGACGCCGTCAATGTCGAACCAGGACTCTGACTGCGAGTGAGTGACCGACCGATCGATCGATTGTGCTTTTTCGACTTCGACGGAATACATCAACGGTTTTGCTTGGCCATCGCTTCGCTCGTCGATCGAATGAAGAGGGATGATGGAGTCGAGAGGCCACGAGGAACCGGATAATCCGGCGCAACACGGTAAAAAAAGTTAGGCTTGAAAACAACTAAATACGGAATGTTCGATCGTTCGTTTGTCGCGCGCGAATATTTTCCTTAATAGTTAAGGAAAGATTTTTTTCTTGCGGTTCCGGCGTAAAAAATGTTGATGGATAAAAATAATGCAAATAGACCGGTCTCGCGGTTGGAGGCGAAGGCGAACTCGCCGCCGGACGCTAATGAAAGCACGTGTGATATATATACTATACTATAGACATCGGGATGTTAATACAGTGTAGAAACTACGCTCGGCCTCGACTCACTTTCGGTATTTGCGCTCGGGTGCACACGCGCGCGCCCCGTTCCATGACGCGAGACGCAACTGTAATTGTAGGTTGATGCGCTGCGGGTATTTATTACCCGCAGATTTGTGTCGTGCAACTTCGCGACTTTTTCTTTGAAAATATTTTATGCGCCATTTACACGAACGCGGTTAAAGTGAAACATTCATCTTTTTTTCGTCGCTTTGATATCTTGGATACTATACTTCTCGGGGCGAAGAATTTTCGAGGCAACGGGAAATAAAAAGGAAGACGCTCCCGGAAGGAGATTTTTTTTCGAAAATATTTTATGCACCATTTACACGATTAAAGTGAAACCTTCATATTTTTCGTGACACTTTGATATCTTGGATTGTGTCTATACTTCTCGGGGCGAAAAATTTTCGAGGCAACGGGAAATAAAAAGGAAGACGCTCCCGGAAGGAGCTCGCGTAACGGTTTGCAATCAGATATTCGTGAATCGTCGGTGCGAGGATTGTCAGCCGCCGTGTAACACGATGTAAAATTGATTGGACCGCACTCGTGCCACGCGCGATGACGAAACGTGTATTTCGACGGTAGTTCGGACGGTTTGTACTGCTATGTCCAAACTCGCTAATAATGCGGCAGCGGCGGCGTCGTCCCACCGGTGGGAAACACGCCGGGTTTGTCCATTCGCCGCCCGTACGAATCACAGATGTACCGGGTTTCGATTAGCGCGGAATACAAAACGACTCGGGCACCAGTAGCAGCGATTCCCTTCCCCCTCTCCACCATTGTCTTCGCGCGATCGCCGCGCACCGCGCGAAGACAATATCGACTCCTGCAATCTCAACCGAGTCACGATTTGAGTTGGCTATTCGGAATACGGCGCTACTAAAGTTTCGCCCTCGAACGGTAGATACATCTGAATTCTTCGGGACATATCGATGCATAAAATTGAGTGAAAAGATAGGGAACGAGAGATCTGATCGGTCGCTGGGAAACCGGCAGCAGTTTAATGTTTAATATCGCGAAATTTGGAAATTTGTCAGAAAAACAAATCGTTTTTCGCGTTTTTCTCCTTGAAGTTTTTATTTTTCGGGCAAACACCTGTCGTTTTTGGAATCAGCGGAAAATTTGCCATCGGATAGGGTTTTTTAATTTGGCGAAATCGAAAATTTTTTTTTCGTCAAATTTTGCGAAAAATGGCAAGGGGTACCCCTTCTAAAAATTTGCGATTTTTGAGGGTCATCTTTAAAAATCTGCAAAAAATCGAAAAATCGAGATATCGCGTTCCGCCTGGCGGCGTTCTCTTCCTTGAAGAGTTTTCTTTCGAACGCAAAAAGAAAATCCTGATTATATTGATCCAAAGAAAAATTACACCGATTTTAGTAAAGTGCTAAAATTGGGAAAAAGTGAAAAATCGTTTTTCGCGTTTTTCTCCACGAAATTTTTATTTTTCGGGCAAATACCGGTCATATTTGGAATCAGCGGAAAATTTCCCATCGGATAGGGTTTTTAAACTTAGCAAAATCGAAAATTTTTTTTTTCGCCAAAAAAACGGCAAGGGGTACCCCTTCTAAAAATTTGCGATTTTTGAGGGTCAACTTTAAAAATCTGCAAAAAATTGAAAAATCGAGATTTGGCGTTCCGCTTGGCAGCGTTCTCTTCGTTGAAGAGTTATCTTTCGAATGGAAAAAGAAAATCTAGATTCCATTCATCCAAATAAAAATTACACCGATTTTAGTAAAGTGCTAAAATTGGGAAAAAGTGAAAAATCGTTTTTCGCGTTTTTCTCCTCGACATTTTTATTTTTCGGGCAAATACCGGTCATATTTGGAATCAGCGGAAAATTTCCCATCGGATAGGGTTTTTAAACTTGGCAAAATCGAAAATTTTTTTTTTCGCCAAAAAAACGGCAAGGGGTACCCCTTCTAAAAATTTGCGATTTTTGAGGGTCAACTTTAAAAATCTGCAAAAAATTGAAAAATCGATATTTGGCGTTCCGCTTGGCAGCGTTCTCTTCGTTGAAGAGTTATCTTTCGAATGGAAAAAGAAAATCTAGATTCCATTCATCCAAATAAAAATTACACCGATTTTAGTAAAGTGCTAAAATTGGGAAAAAGTGAAAAATCGTTTTTCGCGTTTTTCTCCTCGACATTTTTATTTTTCGGGCAAATACCGGTCATATTTGGAATCAGCGGAAAATTTCCCATCGGGTAGGGTTTTAAAACTTCGTGAAATCGAAAATTTTTTTTTTCGCCAAAAAAACGGCAAGGGGTACCCCTTCTAAAAATTTGCGATTTTTGAGGGTCAAGTTTAAAAATCTGCAAAAAATCGAAAAATCGAGATATCGCGTTCCGCCTGGCTGCGTTCTCTTCCTTGAAGAGTTTTCTTTCGAATGAAAAAAGAAAATCCCGATTACATTGATCCAAAGAAAAATTACACCAATTTTATTAAAGTACCAAAATTGGAAAAAAGTGAAAAATCGTTTTTTGCGTTTTTCTCCTCGACATTTTTATTTTTCGGGCAAATACCGGTCATATTTGGAATCAGCGGAAAATTTCCCATCGGATAGGGTTTTTAAACTTGGCAAAATCGAAAATTTTTTTTTTCGCCAAAAAAACGGCAAGGGGTACCCCTTCTAAAAATTTGCGATTTTTGAGGGTCAACTTTAAAAATCTGCAAAAAATTGAAAAATCGATATTTGGCGTTCCGCTTGGCAGCGTTCTCTTCGTTGAAGAGTTATCTTTCGAATGGAAAAAGAAAATCTAGATTCCATTCATCCAAATAAAAATTACACCGATTTTAGTAAAGTGCTAAAATTGGGAAAAAGTGAAAAATCGTTTTTCGCGTTTTTCTCCTCGACATTTTTATTTTTCGGGCAAATACCGGTCATATTTGGAATCAGCGGAAAATTTCCCATCGGGTAGGGTTTTAAAACTTCGTGAAATCGAAAATTTTTTTTTTCGCCAAAAAAACGGCAAGGGGTACCCCTTCTAAAAATTTGCGATTTTTGAGGGTCAAGTTTAAAAATCTGCAAAAAATCGAAAAATCGAGATATCGCGTTCCGCCTGGCTGCGTTCTCTTCCTTGAAGAGTTTTCTTTCGAATGAAAAAAGAAAATCCCGATTACATTGATCCAAAGAAAAATTACACCAATTTTATTAAAGTACCAAAATTGGAAAAAAGTGAAAAATCGTTTTTTGCGTTTTTCTCCTCGAATTTTCGATTTTTCGGGCAAAAACCGGTCATATTTGGAGTCAGCGGAAAATTTCCCATCGGATAGGGTTTTAAAACTTCGTTAAATCGAACTTTTTTTTTCGCCGAAAATCGCAAGGTCCTTCCCTACGCTGGCTAACCTCCGACCGCGCGCTTCATTGTTCCTAGTACGTATAATAATTGAGACAAAATGAACAGAATGAATAGAGACAAAAATACAAGCTAAATATAGAGAGTGAGACAGGGGGGAGGAGACCGGCACGCTTCGTAGGTACCAGCAGATCTCTGCGGATGGTCTTAGCGTGTCAGGGCCAGCGGCTGTTGTTGCCATAAGCGGAGAGTCATCATTCCAAGCGGGCAAGCGAGATGAACGTTGTTTCGAAATTCACATCGATGTTCGCACGAAGAAGAAAAAAAAATTCTCACATTTTTCATCGGCTACCACAATAAAAATGTCGTGACAAAATAATGCTTTGGACCAACACTGTGTAAGCTTTTTTCCGCCAGAAGTTTTTAAACATTTTTTTACATAAAAAAATGCTTTGCAGATGCTGAGGATGTGGCCGAGCGGAGGCTTCGACTGCTGGTGAACGAAGGCGGCGAGGTGTCCGTCGACGTGACCGAACCCGCGGATCCGAAGCTACCGGAGTACTACGACGAGACGAAATTTCACCTGGGCCAACGAGTCTTTCGCGAAAATGTCTTCGCGATGATGATCGGCAAGCTCGCGGGTCTTCTGACGTTACTGGCGGTGCCGTCGATCCTCGCGATTCTCAAGTTCACCAAGCAGAGCGGAACGCCGTGCGCGGCCTTTCGAAGATACGCATCGACGATCATCCACACTTGCGTGTGGTACGGTAGCTCGCCGAGCAAGCAAATCGAGTAAGTCGTGAAAATCAACCATGCAACGATGGTTGTTTCTATGCGACCGTAAAACGACAACCGCAGTGGTCAACGGTTGCCTCAGGTCCGTTTGGGACGTGTGGCTCCGCCACACAAGAAGAAAACGTGAAAGGAACGATTTTTTTTATCCACGCGACGCGTTTCACAGAGTCGCACGAGGAGCGCTCGAAATAGCACAAAGCCGACTCGTGCGACGGCGAAAAATTCGCGAGAGCTGCGGTTCGTTGGACACTCGCGAGACGCGGTTCAATGGCTTTTGCTATTCCGAAGCAGGATGCACCGAACGATAACTAGAGACAGAGAATATAATCAACATAAAGAAGGAACGATTAGATTTATCGCTATAAATATTTCGATATTTCGAATTATTTTGGCTCAATCTTTGTGGACCGTGGATTTGGTAAAATATTGATGTTTGCGTACAGTGGCCAAAGTTTCGGAGCCACAATAATTTAGTTCAAAGAGATCCGCACGAGGAGGACGACAGTTTTGCCAAGCTGTGTGTTTTCATTTCGAGTCATAATTTTTAATTATGATTTTATTTGTTTGAGCAGGTTCTTCGAGTCTTTGAAGAACGTGCGAAGGAAACACTGCGTCGCCTCGCGACGAAGCTTCAAGGCCGGCTTCGGCAGAATATCGCAACTGGATATGGCACTCACGCAATTTGGCTTCATGGGTTTCACACTGCTATCCGACAAACGGCTGGGAATTGTCACCACGGAGGAGGAGATGGCGGGACTCGTGCACTTTTGGCGAGTTATTGGCCGAATGCTCGGTGTCGAAGAGAGGTAAATTCATCGCTCAAACGTTAATAATCGTCATTAAAAAAATGAATTATAATTTAAGAAAATTCGCGATCAAGATAAATTGACTTTCCAGGTTCAACATCTGCAACGGTAGCGTCGAAGAGACTCGAGCACTTTGCCGAAGACTTTTGGAGGACATATTCGTGCCTCATCTTGCCAGAAAGTCCGCGGATTTCGAGGAAATGGGTCGCGTGCTTCTCGAGGGTCTCTGGCCGGTGAATCCTTTCATCGAGAACGACGCTTTCACGGCGTTCACCCTCGATCTTGCCACGTCGGCCGTGCCCAACAATAATCACTCCCTCGTGATCGGTACGTGACAAATGACGCGACGCATTTATTCCACGGCGTCATAAAATCGTCGCACCGATACTTCCGTCATGTACTCATCGGTATTTATGTCGTTTTCTCTGTTCAGACACGCAATCCATGTCGAGATACAGCAGATTCATACTGAATCTTCAGCTCTTCGTGCATCGATACCTCATCAACGCCTCCTACCGCTGGGCGTTCGTCTTCCGCGCGTTCTTCAACTCTCAGATGCGACTGGGAATTTATCTCACCGAGAAATTTCCCTTCCTCGCCTATTGGCTTTTCGGCAAGAACGAGTCGCGAGTCAATATCTACAAAATTCACCTCGAGTAGATTGATTTTTGCTCTCCGGAGGGAAGCAAAACGTGTTCGAGCATTGTAAATAGGTGCCCAATATTTTTTTATAATATTTACAGTTAACTGTACAAATATTAGATATTATTTTTGTAAACAATGTAGATTTAAGAAAATGATAAATTAACGTTTTTTTTGTTCACTCATCAGTGAGGTTTTTGATGCCAGCGAAACAAGAAAATAGCGGAAGAGCGAGATCGACGGAGATAATTAAAACGTCACTTTCCCTCTGTGAAAGCCGCAGGTTAACCGCGCGAATGACGACAATTTTTCGCGTAAAACACCACGAAGGTGGAGTTACTCGAGGCGCCATGATTGTTTCCGCGGTAAGTGCGGTGAATCTGCTACTCTCGTTCGTTGTATTCGCCGGGCCACTCGCTAAAAAAATGTCCATGCCGCAGTTGAGGCTAAAAGGCAATTTCGCATCGCGAGGACATCGCTCCACCGCCGAACGGACAAATTTTATTCGTCAATTACCTCTTAACGCAAATTCTCCGAGCGACAATTCCGCCTTTGTACTTTTATTCCGGCGTCTGTAACGCGCTTATCACGATTTTTTTCATCTCGTCATTGATAAAAATTGCCAAGTGGAACACCGGAGTTCGTCGCAGTAGCCTTCTTCATGGGCTGACATGTTTCTTCGAGGAATTTGCCTTTATTCGTATAATCGCTCGGACCAGCTGCTGCTGTTGTTGTATAATCCGTGTCCGGAGGAGTCGGCTCTGAGCTGGGTCACCCCGCACACGCACACACGAGCGTCGTGCCCATTTACTCGGGAGACCTTAATTACATTGGCGAAGCCGCTCCGACTAATTGCACTGCCATTACGCGCAATATTTTTTCACTTCCGGCTGCGAATGATGGCCAACGAGACGCAGGGACTCCACTCCCGTTCCTCGAACGTCTCGCGCGACGCAATATATTCGTTGCGGGCAACAATTGCGGCTCGCTTTGATATACCGAAAAAAAAAAAAAGAAAAATCGCGGAACGATTCTTTGTAATTCACAAATTAATGTTATCCCCCTTTTCGCTGGATAACAATTAAATATTTAAATAGACAAAACAGAGGTGAGAAGGCGTCTCTCGTCCAGGGGCCGCGTATGCCGAGACCCGGGTGCGGAAATTCGGTGGTCCAGCAGCGAGGATCGCGAAGCGACGAGGGAGGAGTCGCCTGCAACTGCGGCTGGGAACTGAGACTGGGCTATGGGGTCGCCGTGAGTCTCGCGATTTTCGAGGCCAAGAGACTTCTTCTCCTCGCGCTCGAACTCTTCGTCGAGTGGCAGGTGATCCGCTTCGCCGGTGGTTACACACCGGTCGCCCTCACCTTCGTCGACATCGCCCTGGGATTCCCCTGCGCCCTCGCCGCGGCTTACACCATCCGCAAGTAAATTCTCCCTCGTTGCAATTACACTCAAATAACACGAGTGTAATTAAAATTTGTGCTGATAAAAATTAGTAACCGGACTATTGATAAATAATCTCACGAATGCCGCCAGACGGCAGTCTCGTCCGTTTTGCCCGAAATCCCGAAAATTCTTCGATTATCTATCGGCGATAATATCGACGTGCGCCCTGCTGAACGTCGCGACGATGATTTCCATCGGTTACCACGTGAGCGTGAGACAACGAGCATTGGCCGATGTGTTCAACGCGTCGATGCAGCTGTACGTGACCTCGGCTAGCGCGAAATACGCCGTCGATCAGATACAGTTGGTTCTTCAGTGCTGCGGTCACACGTCCTACTCCGATTGGTTCCTCTTCGACTGGCAGGTGCGACCGACTCGACTCCCACGATCTTTCTTTTTTTTTCCATCTCGTTCTTTCTCCCCATTTCTCTCTGCAACTCTATACCTGCCCTCGGGTGCCTTTTGATGATTTTTCCCCCAACGCCGCGACGACAGATGGTCGACTACGCGTCTCGCGAGGAAATGTCGGCGCAGCGACGAATTTCCGACGAGATTTATCGCGACCGCGGAGTTCCCTTCAGCTGCTGCAACTTTCGCGCTCTTCGCGCCTGCGCTCACTCGCAAATGACCGATTACGACGTGGAGACGGTGAACGTCGAGGGCTGCGCTGGTGTCCTCGGCAACGCGCTCGTGAGAATCGTCTTCGTCGCTTACGCGATGACGACGACCCTCGCCGCGACTCAGGCGCTGCTTGTCTTCTTCGTCGCCAGAATAGCGAAGAAATTTCGGCCAAAGGGAGACGAGTCTCGTCGTGGATCTTCAGAATTTTTCGGTCGAGCTGTCGGCGTCGAGTCGACCTCACCGTTCAGGTAAAAATCACTCACGACTACGAAATTAATAAGAACTAAAAAACACATTTGTGTAATTCGTAAACAGCTCGGAAGAATATTCTTCGCCGACTTCATCACCGAGCGATAAGCTGATAAGCAGCTCGATTCCCGGAAAATACCACAGAGACACCGAGCGTTCGACGAAACCGAAATCGACGGAAAGTGGAAAAAAACAACGGGCTCGTCGCGGTGCGAAAAAGCGCCAGGGAAGTGGCGCAGTGGTTTCCGGAGTCTCGGATTTGAATTCCGAGACGTCGACGTCCTCCGGAAACTGCGGGAGTCGCGACACGGCGAGAATCAAGCCGAGCGTTCACGCGGAGCATCGAGTGCCGAGGAAAAAGCCGACGCGTTGACGAAATTGTCCTTCGCGAATGAACGGAACCGACAAATTAATCCTCCGGGGGCGATGCAGCAGCTCGGGGGGTGGTCCACTGCTCCGACTCGGCTGGGAAGGCCCTGATATGGCTTTGCGCACGCGAGACGAGACCGAGGATCGCGTGAGCGTTGCGTGCTCCGGAAACGAAGCCTCCCGAATGCTTTGGACCTGGCGCAAAAAAAGATTATTCATAGAGCAGGATCACCGGTAAACGAACTCTCAACCCTTTGGGTTCATAGAGCAAAAAAAAGTGACATTGCGTCTAGCTACTTATCGATTTGCTCGTCAATGATGAGGAAAACGGCCGTTGTTTTTCCTCGTTATATTCTGCCGTAAAAAAAACAAAACATTATCATCGCGTTCTTGAACGCTGAACATTATCGTATCACCGAGTTTATCCTTCCTCACCAGCGAGCGAAGTCTCGGCGGAAAATCGACGTATTGCAAAACGCAGCTGCTAATTGCAACTCGATGGAGTCTTCGATTAGAGGTTGAGCCGCATTATCGGGTATCACAGTCGCGGACGGAGCGAGCGGGAGTCGCTGCTATCCATCTCAGGTGCCTCCTGGTGCGAGCAATGGAACGCGATCAGCGTGGTGGGGGGAACGACGATCTTCCCTCTGAAATTCGTCGCCGAGCATCCGCGAGAAGTCAGTACGTTTCGCGTTGCCGAATGAGCGAAATCAACCGGAAGCCACCCGCGACCTGCAAAAATAAAGATATTGAAAAGTCCCGAACGTCGTTCTCACGTTCTCGATATCTGTTCGTCGGATCTCGACGAATTATCTATAGGTCGGATTTCTTTGTTCGCCGCGATAAACACACAAGTGCAAATCTTCGGATAGTTTGAGACTTTTTTTTTATCTCGTATTTCAATATGCGCTCTTTGAGCAGCGATTCATTGACCTCCGTACTTGCGAGTGATTGGCAAATTAATGAAAAGCAAAATTAAACTGGCGAGCTAATATTTTATCTAGACTTTGCGTTTGTCTTCCACAATATATTTTCCGACGTTATCGGCTGAAAATTGCGTCAAGCGGAGTCGCCGCCTCCTGACTGTGCCGCAAACTCGCAGAATTTTCGCCGATTCATTTTCGTTGTGGTAAATTTGCATGTTTATCAGGCGTTGCGACAGTATTAGCGACGGCACTGCGACGAAGGGGAGATATACGACAGCTCTCGTCGAGCGTCACCGTCGGCTTGCAGTTGCGTCGAATGGGACGTCGGTGTGTTTGTGTTTTGCCGCGAGAGCGGAGAGACGATTGCCGACCGATAGGGAGACACCCGGAAGTCCGCCTTGACGAACGTATCCACAAATACTTCGTTCTCTATTTCGGGCACGTCGCGAGCTGCGTGATTAATAACTCGGAATCGTCTCGATAAATCATCCGCCCGTCTCCTCGAATCCTCTCGATCCGTTTTCGCAACTTCGCGTAACAATTGTTCATCTGCAAAAAAAAAACATTAAATTGGAACGCGAATTAAAGATATTAAAAAATAATTCGCCGGACCATCTGAGAAAATGAGTTGCCTGGCAAATTAGTCGCTGGAGCCAACCGATCAGCGAGTCTAATCGAATCGATTAATTTAATTGCACAATCGTGAAAATCGATAATAGTGAGTTACTGCAATCGCTCGATAACATCCAACTACTTAATCACGGTAAACGCTTCTCAACGGAACAGATTATATCAGTCGTTTGCTTGAGTATTTTATTTGCCTACTTGCAAAATCGAAAACACTGAAAACGCTTCTCGGAATCCGTGTAAAACAAACGGCGTTGGAAAATTCTCGAAGTCAACACCGTCAAAAAGACGCACAGCGCCGCCGCGAACCGTCATTCGGCAATTTGCGGTGATTTCCGCGTCGACTCGGGAATCCTCGCGAATCCTCGTGAATCCTCGCCGATCGTCGCTGCTGTCGGGTTTTTCGTCGCGATCAGAGCATCTACAGTGCAGCCTCGATTGTCGCGACCGTGGAATCATCCTCACTCATCTGTGATCACTGATCAGCGAACTCGAAACATCGTTGACCCAATCGGCGTATGCGTCATCTGCGCAACTTCGATAATTTCCTCGAGCGTCGAAGCCTCTCGATTCGCGAACTCCCGAAGTGGCCCGCGCTGTCCCGGCAACCGAGGCAGTAGTGTATATCGCGAGAACGCGCGTCTCGCGTCCGAGCAGCCGTCGTGACGTCGGGCGTCCCCGCCGCGAGACCCGAACACCCGAACAGTCGAACGGCGCTCGGCGGCGGTTGAGTCGACGTCACAGGCGCCGCCGTTTCCCGCTGCCGCCGCCGCTGCTGGCCTGATCGGTGGGGCCCGAGCGCGACGCGCGCCACTCGTGGGACAAACCGCGCCGCGCGCTCTCGTCGTCCGTCATCCACGTCGCTGCCACCGCCGCCGTCGCGCTCACTGCTCAGTTCTTGTTCGATCGCCACTCCGACGAGAGCATAGCATGTGCCCACCAGTCCACAGTCACGTACACGTCTACCTGCCGCACCACCAGCCCCACAATAAACTCTTCTCCTACGGCTACCGTTAGGGGGTTGGCCGTGCGTAGCGTCGCAATCGCTTGTCTCTTTTCACTTCCCAACGCCAGTCGCGTACTCTGACTTACCGACGCGCGTCCCCTTCGGTCTTCGCACTTTTCCCGGGGTTCCTCGCGAAATTCCCGCGAACACGTGGGCTGTTTTTTTTCTCTCTCCCTTCTCTCGGCGTCTTCGGTGTTTGTTCGCGTTCGCGCGTCTCTCGTGGTGCGCGCGTTTTCGAGTTTGGAACGGGAATCAGCGCGCCCGGCGAATCCGGGGCCTTGTGTACGAGTGACGGTATTAGCATGATATTTTCCTGGATATTCTAGTGAAGCTCGCGCGCGCGATCTGTTCGTTCAGTGACAAAAGCGTTAGGTGCATCGAGCTGCGAGTGAGGAAAGAAGGAGGAAGAAAAACGCACAAGGAATATAACCAGGAGGCAAACGTCGACTCGCTTCGCTCTCTCTCGTGTCTCACCGGTTCGTCGGCCGCTCGGCGAATCCTCCGGCAGATTGTATATATAGCACAAGTTTCACCCCGCGAGGATCTGGACACCGTTTCGACTGGGAACGAGGAGCAAGGAGGAGAGCAGGAGGATCGAGATACTCGACGAGCGAGAAACGAGTGAGGTGAACGGGGACGAAGAACCGGCGAAGTGGGCGAGCGAGACGGAGATAGATAACGGCGCTGCCACTCGGCGCGCTAGGACGAAGGAGAGAAGAGGAGAAAGAAGAGAAGAAGAAGAAGCAGCAGCAGCTCGGAAAAAGAGAGAGAGTGAGCGAGCGGAGTTAGTTGCGTGTGTAGAGCGGAAAGCACATCGACCCGTCCGCTGCTCTCGAGCGAGCGTCGAGCCTGAGAGTATCAACCGGCGCGGCCCCTTCGAGCTCCTCTCGCTCCTTTCATTGGCTTTTCTTTTCACTGCGCCTCTCGCGTTTGCATCTCTCTTTCTCTCTCATCGACTCGCACACACAGGAGCGAGTCGCTCATTCGCCGCTGGAATCGGGAACGCAACGAGAGAAAAGATGAGCTGCACGAGCGCGCCGACCACCGTCGGCAAGAGCTGCGAGACTCTGCTCAGCAAATGCGAGATCCCGATAATCGATCTCGCGCACATGGGTAAGCGAACGCCGTTTGAAAATTGTCTTGATTTATGATAAATTAGTACTTTAACACTCTGCCAGGGAGCGTAGATTCTGAGGACGATGAAGGAGTCAGATGAGTGGGACAAAGAATTTTTGTCATAATATGAGAAAGATTTTGTAATTGCGGTTTTTGTGATTGTTATTGTTATTGTTTTTTTATAAGATGCAGTTGTGGTTATTTTTATTGTTTTTTTTTATGGGATGGCGATGCAATTGTTGCAACGAGGCACTGGTTTGGCTTTCGAGAAGAAGTACCTTTTCTGTGGGATTTTTGGATAGGTCGACGAGCGAGCAGAAGAAAATAACAACTCGTTTGCTCTTGAGACGGTGGAAAGCACCTCGACTCGTGGACTGGCTATGAAAAGTCAGGAGAAACTCTGAATTTTGAGAAGGTTTCACTTTTTAACACTCCGCACCAGTGAACAAGGTGCTTTGCGGATGCCAATTGGATGAACGAAGATGTGACATACATTGATGCGTAAAGAAGCGAACGTTTTACACAAATTTTGGAAGTGATATTTCCAACTGCTTCGGTTAGTCGAACCTGGGTGAAAAAATTAACAGCTCGGCTGTTGAAAAAGGTCAAGGAATACATTTGCCCGCATGATTTTTTTTCGTCGAACCCTACGGTGGTTCGACTGTCTCTGTAGATTCGTTTAAAAAGTTGCACAATTAATGTACTTGAATTATTTATACGCAGGTGCGCGCGGCGGTCATCGTGAAGCTTCCTGTGTCTTCGGTTCGGAACTCTGTGTAGCCGACTTGCCGCACGATTCGCCGCGACGGGACGCATTCGCGATACACAACACATCGGCAGTCGAAGTGTATCGAACGCGGCCATCGATAGAAGTTGGCAGTCGATTGTGGTCTCTGCTCTGTCTCTCTCTCAGCGCATATGCAACTTTGGTCGCGTCCGCGACGACACACACGACGATGATTCGTGGTCTCTCCCCCGCGCGCCGTCCCTGTGGCTCCTCTACCCCGGGTGCCGGCGATTACAAAACACGTCAAAGCGAAAAACGCAATTGACTCGCGTGGCTGTACTTTGAGGCAACGCGCGACGCCGTCGCCGCTGTTGCCGCTGCCGCCAATTTACCCGAGCGAGGGCAAAACGCCGTGACGAAACACACACAGCGTATGTGTTGTTCACCCGCGTCCTTGGCCCCAGGACGCGCGCCGCGTTCGTATACGCGACGCGATAGGTACCAACGTTTATTATATTTCTGCGGCGATGCTCGCGCGCCGCTGCCTTGAAATCGCTTTTTGTATTTCTGCGCGTGCGCGCGAGCGAGAGATGCGCATAACTCGATATCGCACTTTTGCATCTGCGAATAAGCGATATGCAGTATTTTATAAATACTGCATAATAAAAATAAAAAATTCACTCATTTGAAAATTAATAATACGAAAAATAATAAGAAGAAAACACTTTTTACATTGAAGTATTCGTTAAATGAATATATTAATTTTCGGGACCGTGAAATAATTATTTATAGATTTTTCGTGCAAATATTGCGACACCTATATACCGGAGCGCCAGTCAGGCGAAACTTACGGTTACGACGAGGACCGTTAGGTATACCCGAGTTGTGTGCATATATACATATTACTGTACAGAGACGCGCGTTGATTGTGCGGAGCAGTATCAGCTTTACGTGAGGAGAGTTTGCAAAATCGAGCGATATCGCTTTGCGTAGATTTTTGCGAGACTTCGAGAAAGATAAAGAGAAAGAGAGAGAGAGAGACGCGCACGAAGATGGAACCGATACTGCGAGCGGATGACGAAAGGAGCTTCGAGAGGAGAAAGAGCTGCGAGTGCGATTGTTGCCTCACAGCAGTCGTCTCGCTCCATTGGGCGAATTATTCGATTGATCGATCGACCCCACGCGACTCCCTCGTCATCGCTCGTTTATATATCAGTAACGCAACGATCAACGTTTACTACTGCGTCTTCCAAATATATATTTTTCCTCTCGGTAACGTTAAAACAATTTTCTTCAAATCTTTTTCGCTAAAAGAAAGTCAAATTCCGGACAATGAATTTCAGCTACGACGAAATTTATTCCCGATTTATTTTCGTAGCGAAAAAAAGTATTTATTTCCTCCAGCAGACTCGGCGGAATCTGCACGGTTTAAGTTGAACGAGAATTAACGAGAAAAATCTAGTTTCAGGATGGTGCCCGGAGAGATCCCGCGTTGCCGGGTCGCCCGGCATCGAGAATAACGAGAGCCAAGTGGAGAGTCGACTTCGTGAGAGATCGGTCGGATCCGTAAGCGGAGCAGCGACCTCCGAAATGAAATTCACGCGAGACGCCGACGACGACGACGACGGCGACGACGACGGCGCGTCGACGAGGAGACGAGAGTGGGGGCAACCTGGGAACCACGACAAATTCGGCTAAGCTCTTCCTATTTTAACATGGGCCACTCCGCCGCCCCCTCTGCATCTGTCTGGATAGTCGGCTTCTTTTTTTCCTCCCTCTTTCTCTCTCTCCCTGTCGCTCTGGCTCTGCTTCCCGTGTCGGGTATCCGTCATTTTTCACGGAAAGCATCTGGGAAAGTGGGGAAAAAGCACAGTCTGCCTCAGCATCAGCAGCAGCAGCGACGAGAAGAAAGAGGCGGAGAGCGGCGAGAGACAGATAGACGGATAGATAAAGATAGGAGAAAAAGAGAAACGTTTGGTCGGTTGCCTGGCAACCGAGGTTACCACCGGGGGCCGCCGCCGACGCTGGTATCCACATCGACGAGTAGCAACCGTTCCCTCGTCCCTCATCTCTCCCGGGGGCCCGCCGAGACCGCAGCCGTTGAGGTCAGAGCCCCTCTCTCTTTCTCTCTCTCTCTCTCGTACAAAGGGCCCCGGGGACCCCTCCCCATCATCCCCACTTCTCGATCCGTCTGCACCGGCTCTCGTTCTACAGGGTCTTCCAGTTTGCCAGCTTGTTACACACGCGATATACGAAACGCTCGGTCGACCGATGTTACCATGAAAATTTCTTCAACCCTTCGGTCTGAATATCCGCCGAGCGAATTTTAATAATCCTCAGGCACGGATAAAAACAAAAACAACAACTATAATAAAAGCAAAAGCAACAACAATAATAATAGTAATGATACGAATGATCATAATCATAATAATTGGCCATGGAGCTGCGAATTCATTCTGAATATCCGATTCGCTCCTTTAATGCTTCACATTTCGGCCAAGAGCAATCGAAGGGCCTGAATTATTTTTGCCGAAAATGAAAACTTTGCGGGACGAAACACTGGTCGATTGTATCGACGACAGAATCGGCGAGTGGAGCGATGGGTGAGTCACCGCTAAACAGTTGCGAAAATCCGGACGTCTATTCACTCGGTTTATACTACAAGTATATATACCACGCATACTTTCCACACATTGAGCGGAATGCTCGATGCAACAATGTGTCGGCGGAGGGGTCTAATAGTCTCTCTCGTCGAAGCGTGAAAATTCTTTCGACCACTTTGGGACAGAGCACCGACGATTACACGCGAGCGACGATAAAACTGCGCGAGCGACGATGAATCA
The DNA here is from genome assembly GCA_964034905.1 of Itoplectis maculator. NCBI lineage: Eukaryota > Metazoa > Arthropoda > Insecta > Hymenoptera > Ichneumonidae > Itoplectis > Itoplectis maculator. The sequence goes on from OZ035857.1 coordinate 11,073,996, forward strand.
GCGGCTCGTTCGCAGCACGCGCTCGACGCACACGCACGAGAGAGACAATAAGACTCTCTGTAACGTAGTTGTAATACGTTATTAGCGTATTATCGTTAAACCCAAAGCGGAGACCGCGCGGCGTTATGTGTGAGACACTCTCGCGAGAGCGATATAAATACTCGCACCATGTGAGCGAGCGAATCGAGCGTATTACACGTGCTGACGTATTTTTTCCTTTTTTTTTTACGCTTCCTGGAAGTAATCGTAAAATAAAGTTTCTCCGATGCTGACAGAAACGTCCGTTTGTGGAAAATTATTTTACAATTAGCCAGCAGCCGAGCCTTGAGCTACATTCGAATTGGCAATATTTTTATTGCAGAAAAAAATGATACGCGCGACAAAACAAATTGTAGTTTCAGAGTTTATAACTGTAACACAGATTTTTCCTCGACGAGTGGTCAACCTTTGACCCCGAAAAAAAATTGCGGTGCCAGCGGTTCTGACCAGCAGGCTAAAAAAAAGTGTCTTCACTGGTGGTGGTCACCGTGGGGAGTCTCGAAGCGATTCGCGGAGCTATCGCGCGAGTGTGTCTCATCGTGAAATTAGATTCAGGACGCTTATTCATACGTTATGATTACAGTGGACGGACAGCGCACGCACCTACATCTGAGAGAACGTGCCGATTGAGCAGCGAGCCAACGAGCGACGAAGACAAGCGAGAGCAATGAAGAAACACGATCGACGAAGAGATGCGAATGAGGAGCGAAGAGCGAGTGTGACAAAGAGCGAGCGAGTGAAGAGCGAGGTGAGCGAGGAGAGGAACCAGAGAACGACGAAGACACCGGATAGCTATACTGCGCGCAAGTGTTATGCGTTATAACGGACTACAGTGTGGGTCATTGCGTAGGCTAACAGCTTGTCCCACTACTACGAGCCCAACTATTGCTGTATCCACGCACAGCAGCCGTCGCCGTCGCCGTTGCTGCCGCTCCAAGAAGCTTAATCGCCAGGTCAACGTGACGAATTCTCGTCTAGACTGTAAAAAAAAAAAATGTCTGAAAATTAACGTGCTGTCTGGATTTTTCTTTTGCGAATACAGCGTAAATTTAATACACAGGTATGACGGAATATGCTGTATAAAAAAAAAAATCCTCACTGCACATTAATTTCACGAATATTGCCAACGGTGTAGGATCACCCTGGTCATTGTAGTCGGCGAGAATACCCCGCGTGCAGACGTCGACACCGGAGAGCCAATAATACAGCCAGGATCGTCGGGGGGATGAACCGGAGTGGAGGAAAAATATTCGAGACGCTCGCCAAACGCTCCGAATCGTCGCCGCGCGCCGTGGACGTTTCGCGGATGGACCAAAGCGCGCGAGGAGCTCGAGGAGAGCGATTCCCCTCGACGGAATCTAGAATAGACCGACGCAAGGAGAGGAGTTGAGAGACTCCGAGACGAGAGGATAGGCCACTTGCATTGTAACTCACCAGCGTCGCGATTCGTCGCGTCTAGACTCGCGAGACTCTCGCCCGCACGTTTGATCTTCGTTTGCTGTTCGCTCTCTCTCGGTTTCAACCTTTTTCTCGCATCTGCTTCTCTCGCCGGCGACTTCGGTGTCCGTGTTGCTGCTGCTGCTGCTCCGCTTACGTCGGGCACCGGGCCAACGACCAAACGGTCCCACCGCGACGAGACTCGCGTAGACTCTATATAACGCGTCGCACGCTCGCTATATAATCGCTCGCTGGCTTTGCGTTTGTCACAAAGAGCGCACGTCGAGCCTCTCGGCTCAGCCTTGCGGCACTTCTCGGGCTCTCGCTCGGGGCAGCAACACGCAACCGACACCGTCCCCAGCCATTCACTGACCTCTATTTTTTTTCCCCTTCTTCAATTTTTTTTTTGCAAATTTTTGGCAATGCGAAGCAGACACTTCTCATCGTTTTTTTTTCTTTTCTCCTCTTCGCGTTTGTGTGTTTTTTCATGCAGATTTGTTCGTTGAACTCCATTCTCATCTTTTTTTCTCCGTATGTCTGTGGCTTTTTCATTGGCACTTTTCTCCCGGCGGGCAATACGCGGAAAATTCACCGACCTCTGGAGTCGTTTGCGTTTATTCTCGGTTTTAGCGACGTTTTCCCAGTACAATTTTCGTCCGCTGAATAAAACGCAATTCCGCGATGCGTATGCGGGTCGATGCGCATAAACAGGAAGTGCATTTTTGCCGGGGGAAAAAATCGCCGGTGGCAGAGGAAGAGAGAGAGAAAGAGAGACTGGTTTCTCCGGGACTGCTCGTCCCACATAAAAGCCTCTCGTTACTTCTGCAGCTCTTCACGTGTCAACATCGCAGCTTCTTTTTTTTTAAATCGAGTGATCTTAAAGACATTTATTTATGCACTGCAAATTTATTTATTTCAACTTCGGTCAGAGAGAAAGGGAAACTGAGAAAAAACGAGAGAATCTTTTTCTCCATATTTCGCAGCAATTATGACGCAGAACTTACGGTAAATATCCGTATTTGTGTCTCAGATGCCGTGAAATTCACTGAATATCGCAACGTCAATGTAATCGCGAGAATCCGGATAAAACATTGCGGCAAAAATTCGCAGAAAAATGTTTAAACCGTACAGCGAAGATACGCAGAGAATGTTGAGCGTAAGCTCAACACGAGCATCGTTCATTACTGTACAGTATTCTCGCGATACACCGATCGTGCATGTTTCTCGATGCAGTGTTTTTTTTTTTTTTTTTTTTCATTCAAGGCCTCATATCTAATACGTGAATATGTAACTAAAGCCTTCACCTTTGCGTTGTGTAGGTACATTAACGCAGTCACCGAGCGTGTCAGACTCGCGCCAAGCGAGTCAGCGGGAGATCAGCCGCGTCACGTCGACAGAGGAGAAGAAGAAGAAGAAGCTGCGTCTGTGTAGGTAGCTGAGATACAGTTCTACACGTGTTTCCGGTTTTTCCACGACGATGCGCCCGGCGAGCAGCAGCAGCAGTAGGAGTCGGAGCCGTCGATTACTTACGCCGTTAATCTCGATACACTCGAGATCCGTCGGTTTTTCGATTGGGAGCCGAGAAAAACAGAAAGAAAAATGAAAAATAGCAGCGAAAGGGAGTTAAAAAAAGAGCCAATCAAGTTGCAAGCGGATAATTTTTCTGGTATTCACTCGTTTCTTCTCTTGCCAGTTGGAGCTCCGGGGGCCGTCAGAGGATTCGAGGAATTCGCCGCACGCGAGTGAATCGTCGTCGTCGTCGTCCCTGGAGAATAATCGCCCTGCTCTCTTCGCGCGCGACGGAACCCAACGAGAGCGGTGAACGGAGGAAGAGAGAGAGAGAGAGGATGGCTAAAACGACCGAATAGGAGCGAGAAGAAAAAGCGAGGAGAGAGAGAATGGCACTTGTAATCAGCAGTTAGCCACGTGACACAGGAGTCGTCGTTTCTTTCCATCCGCGTCTATCGCTGAAAGCGCTGTGGGCTAAACTCGTCGACTGTCGCTGCTGTGCTCGCTGCCGCTGCTTCCTATTCCATCGTATTCGCACCCGGCGACACCAATAAAACGCGTCACCGGGCAATTGAATTATCCTACGCGACTCTCTTTCTCCGAGCTTCGCGTTCGGAGAGAGAGAGAAAGAACAGCGGCTGCTGCTCCGTCCCGACGAGAATCCCGCGATCGACCGGCCAAGTCCGTCGGACTCGCGGCGAAACGGACACCGATCGCTTTATCGCGACTCGACGGGCTCGACTCGCTCGATTTTTGGACCGACTTCCGATACTGATTTCCCTGGAACTTAGCTGCATTTGTTTTGTCGACGAGATCGTCGATCGGATCAGTCGAAAAAACAAGCCTGGAAATTCGAGTCATCGGTCGCCGCTCCGACTTGCTCCAACGAAAACGTTGCGAATCGAATTTCCACCGACTCGCGGGGCGTCGATACTTTCCGTCCCCCGTCTCGGGCATCGAAGTCTCTGCGAGCTTCGATGGCGAGATGCTTCGCTCGTTGACTTCCGCTCGAAAGCCGCCTCGAAGCTTCGCCCCCGCGATGATTGATCGATGCGAAAATGACCAAGACGTTTTTTCGCGCACTGTGGGGAACACGATTTATGGGCGGGAATTTTTCGACCATTCGAGGAGCAGCAACGAGCAGAGGGGAAATTAGCTTCGCTCACCTCGGTGGGATATCCCCGACTCGTTGTGACGCTCGGCAGTTCGGGCGAAAGTTAGAAAACGATGCCAAAGAAGGTTTTTCACACCGACCGTCTGGCACTCGCGCGATCGGCACTTTCGCCCGCACCGCCTACGATCGAACCAGTCGCGACGGCGCTCGAACGTCGTCCGCGCGGAGCGTCTCAATTACGCAGAGGAAAATTCGATTTCCCGCGCAATCGACCCTCGTTTTTATTGGTCAAAGTAAATATTTATTTTTTTGCTTTGAACAGACAGAGTCGCCAGTACGACACTCGCGGTACCGCGAACGCGATACGCTCGATACTTCTGCGCCTCGCGATCTCTCGCGCGGTCGCGCTTCTCGAATAATCCTATCGAATTACAATTTATTGCGCCTCGAGCGTCGTTCGCCGCCGCTGCCGCCGTCGCTTCGCTTATAATAATATATTGCCGCCCGCCGCTCGCGAACGAAGCCGCGCGCGTATCACCGTCATCAATCGAATTTCTTGGCCTTGACTTTCCGCGTTGGAATGAAATAGCCAGCGGTTCGGTGGGAAATAAATAGAATGAATAACAATCAATCGTGCGGAACTTGACGTCTGAAAGAGGCTCCGGGAATTATCGTGGCCGGGGGCGAGGAAAAAAAGATAGCAATTTGTTAGTCATCCAATTTTACCGACAGGCACCGAAAGTAGCGATGAAAAAAAATTCTGCTTAGCAGCATGATTAGAATTTTTTTTCTAACGCTTTTTTTTACAAGATTTAATTCTAAACTGAAGTCGCCTCGGGAATGGTCGTTTCCGGGGTCGAGAAAAAAAAGATCGGTCGTCCCTAGCAATTTGTTAGCCATCCAATTTTACCGACAGGCACCGAAAGTAGTGAAGAAAAAAAAATCCACTTAGCATCAAAGACCCAAATGTTTTTCTAACGTTTTTTTTAGTACAGAATTTAATTCTAAAGAATTTTTTATGAATATATAATTCGATACATTTGCATATATATTTAATAGGAAGTTATTAGCCACTTGTTGTATGTGAATTTCTCGTGGAGCTTTGCGCGACGATTTAACCGCCGCGGAATGCGCGAAGATGACGACTCCCCTTCGCACATGTTTCGTGCATTCCGGCGTTTCACCAGCGCGTGGGAGTTTTTGCGTCACTAAATTGTACATTATCGCATTACCGTGACGGACAGAGAGACACCGAAATTTCGTGCATATATAAATTCGCCTCCTCGCCTCGCGTTCGGTAATTAGGGTCAATTAGGGCTGTCCCGGGTGTTGGCGGGAGGGATCGCCGGGCAGATTGTGACGCTTGTACCGTGTAAACTGCGTTGAATCGTAATCGCGCGGGATTGTAATCATCGTAAACACGATAAACGACACCCTCTGGGTTTTACGGTCGTGACGAATCTCCCACAAATTTGTTTTGGTGTCTGCTGATCCGGTTGCAAAGCTACCAGCAAAAAAAAAAAAAAAAAAAAAAAAAAAATCACCAATCAATTTTTTTACAGAATAAAATATGTATTGAAATATTTTTCATCGTAAAAAAAAAATCGTGCCCTCGGAGCCTTCGCGGAAAAAACGTAAACTTTCTACCGATCGAATATCGTCAGACACTTCCAGGTATCGATATTTCGCGATATCGGCTTTCCAGGCTCGATCGAACGCGCGCGCGGGTTTTCATAACCGCCGAGACGGGAATTCCCGTCGTCGTCGTCGTCGCGTTGCGGAACAGTAGCAGCTTTTTGTCTGCGCGGTTCGCAATCGCGATTTATGCGATTTCTCGCGGCGCGGTGAATGAGGCGTTTGGAGAATTATTCCGTCGCGGATTCCGGAGCCTCTCGTGTGCCGCAGGACCTCGAGGTGGTGGGTCTCTGTGGGGTATATTGCAATAGTTTTCCGCGACATTAGCACTTTCGCGCGCGCGCGAGTCTCTGTACGCGTGGGCAGAGATCATTGCGACACTCCTAGTCCCGCGAGTACGCGACACGCTCGGTTCGTTGCTAAATCGCGGCAGTTGCGCTTGTAAAATGTCACAGATGGTATATTCGCTGCAGACGCGAACGTATCGGCGGCTGCAGACGGTTTCTAACGCGTTATAATACCAGCCCGCCGGCCTCGCGCCTCCCTTCGCGTCGCGTGAACTTTCTACGTTGCAACTCGTAATTCCCTCCGGTTCGATATTGCGGTAAATCCAGTTTTCTTTGTATTATACCCTAAACGCGTTTGGAGTGTTTTTTTCTTTTTCTAAAAAAAACGTGAAGTTTTCGTTAATTGCTTTATTTATTTTTTCTCAAATGGAGTCGTTACGACGTCGAGATCGAGATTCTCATTTGTAGTGTTTCTCCGCTAAATAAGTTATTAGCTGGAAAATGTAATACCAAAGAAATTCCTGGCTGCGTATCGGTCAGCTGTTAATTGGATATTAATTAACGCGAAGTCTCATTAACGGCTAATTCCATGAAATCAATTGATAGCGATTGTGATGGAAAACAGAAAAAATCGTGGCGTACGCGTTTGAAGCGAGACGACGGTTTGAAGCGAGATTTCCCACCTCCGATATCACGTGCAGCGCGCGGGACTCGTGACTCGCGCTCGTTTATCTCGCCTCGCACCGCTCGCGTTTCGCTCGTTGTTATTCCCTTTCATTCTTTTCGCCAGGCGCGATGAGAGTCGCGTACAGAGCGCAACAGTCACATTTGCGATAAGCGCCGGGAAGTGAGAGGGACGAGGCCGGGGGGCCGAAGGGGAGGGGGGAGAGAGAGTACGAACTTACCTCGTCGCGTCCAAGATAAATTCGCCGATAAAACCAATAACGTTTCGACGTTGCGTTCAACCCGCCCGACAACTCTGTCCACGTCTCATTGATACCAAACATCCGGTAGACCAGTCATTTATTTTTTCCTCCCCGCTCATCACCCAAACAATATTTCCGCGTATCGAGAAAACAAATATCAAAGTATACAATTCGATTAGAGTGAAGCTGTTGTAATCACTGAAATATCCAGTGAAATAAATTCAACCTATTCTCTTCGAGGAATTATTTCGAATTGGAAAATCCATTCCAATCGCATCCGGTTATTTAAAAAAAAATCAAGATAATCTCATAATTCGAATATACAGTCATCGGTGCGAATGAAAATTTCCACAGGGCATTTCAGCCGTGCCGAGTGATCGACTGGAAAAATAATTTAAGTGCCATTTGTGTCGAGTCTCAGAGGCGGTGAAGTATTTTTTTTTTTTTTTTCACCGCTCGCACGCGGCAACCGGCGAAACGCTTTAGCCGATAAGAATTCCGCTCGGAGGTCGCGCGCGGTCTGTGCGTTCAACTCGCGTTGAGGAAAATAAATGTGCCGGCCCAGTGATACTCGCAGAAGGACGCGCGTTATTGTCGCGTTCGCGGCGCGTGCGCGGCTTTCAGTTGAATTACATATTCGGGTTATGCTCGACGAGCGAATACTAGGAGCGAGTGATGTAGGTGCGCGCGTTTTTTTTTTCGCCTCCGTAAATACGGACCCATGTTACACGTATATGGCAAACGCCTCTCGCTCGTCGTGCGTCACGATCGTGGCGAGTAACGAGAACCGCGATATTCATATCAGCGAACGGGCGCGCTTTCCGGCGCGGACTCTCCCAAAGGCCTCCCGACTCGACATTCAGCCTCGTCGCAATTGCCTCGTCACTCGACGCGTGACCATTTGGACCATCCGAGAGACGGGGCTCGGCAAAGACTCAGGACAATAGACCCGAGTTACGACCGTTTTTTCTCTCGGGTTAAGATTACTTTTTCCTTGAATTAGTTAGCCTCTTGAACTCACGTCAAACATCACACAATATTATTTTCGTATTAATTGAAATTAATTACTAAAATATCCATTGACGTAGGCTGGGATATGAAACGCGAAGGGCAAACCGTACATGAGCCATCGTTGAAATACTTCTACACGAACGACGTCTCGGATTGAGATTACTTTTTCCTTGAATTAGTTACCCAATTGAAGTCTCATAAAACCTCAAATTTACCGCATATATATTTTTCATTGATTAAAATGAATTACGCAAAAATGCATTGACGTACACCGATACATATAACGAGGAGGGGAAAACCTTGCAGGCGCTAACATTGAGATACTTTTAGTCTATCAACTACGTCGCGCGACTGCCGATCGTATAAAGTGCAGACTTCATTGATTCTATCTCGCGGCTTCGGAAACGGAGATTACGGCGCGAGCGAGAGGAGCCACGAATAGAAGACAGAGAGAGACAGGGAACAGCGCACTGGGCCAAATATAAATTTGGGGCTTTTGCGTCAACGAACTTGATTCGGGGTAAATCGGGCCGCGCGAAATTTGTACACAAGAGAAACCGACGATGAACGGAGGACTCGCAAATTCGCTGAGCGGAGAAGATCAGCGAGTAGCCACTTGGTCTGTCAGCGAGTCGGCGAGTAAATCGCACACGTGACGTGTGTGTGTGTGTGTTTGGCTCGTTGCGCGAGACGCTCGAATCTAGGAAATCCATCGGTCTATATCTCGGGGATTATGTTAAGTCGATCGAAGGCTGCCCCGACGACGACGTCCGCGACGCTGAGTGAATCATCGCCGCTCACCGAGTTCCGGCGCTTTGTATGCAAAGCTCGAACGATCGTTATCCTCGCCTCGCCGAGCGTGCGAGTCGCCAGTGGTGGTTACCGTACTACCGGTCTTGCGAGTACACAACGCTATATATAGGGTAGCTGGGGGCAAAATGGGCCACTCGGCTGGAAAATGTAAAAAATATCTGACCTTTAATTGGCATTTTTAAATAATTTCGACTGACTTCGATTTTTTTCTTGTGTAAGTAACGGGAAGATCTGAGACGAGTTCTTGAGAATATTAACGCGGTCCATCTTGCCCCCAATTCCTATTTGTAGTCGAGGTGACCGTTTTGCCTCCACCCCTCTGCCCTCCTTCTGGCCGTCTTGCCCCATTTTTTTCTATGCATACACACGCGTAGTGTGTATACACATTGGGAAGCGCGAGTAGCAGAGGTGTCCGCGAATGTGCCGCGACGAGGTCAAGCGGGATTTTCAACAGACGAGGTCGAGTGTGTGTTTTGTAATTCGCGGAGGTCGTAATCCGCGGCGGATAGAGAAGACGGATGAGTGCAAAGGAGGAGCTGAAAGAGCTGGAGGCTGAAAGACGTTGCGGAAGACCGTCGCCTGCGATGTGCGAGAGGAAAAAAACGAACGGGCTGAATGTGCGTGTCCGGTGAAAGAGAAATGGCACATTAATCGACCCGAAGAACAACGGACACAGCGACTTCCCGCTGTGTCCGTTGTTCTTGGAAATGGCCAAATGGAATTCGCGAGCGTCGTCGGACTTGTGGAGAACACACGAGGCAAGCACGCGCTAGATTACAAGTCGTCGCTGCGGCTTCCGCAATCGTCGCAGGGGGCTATATAATTCCGCTTGCATATCACTCGCGCGTCCACGTGTCGCGCGTGTAACTCGCCTATCGTTACACACGAGCGCGAGGAGTTCCGCGATACCGAACGTTAAAAGCGGTTTGTGTCCACCTCGCAATTCTTCGTCGCTCCGTGTTCGCTATTCGCGGCACGACGGGAGTCACCTCGCGCGAGTCACCGGAAAGCGCGTGCCACTGTCTCGGAGCGAAGATCGTCGAGAGACGGAAGGAGAGAGGGAGACAGGAAGAGAGACTTCGACATTAAGCGTCACATTGATATTTATCGCTGCTCCAGTCACCTCACCTTTACGACTCGCGCGCGATCTTCTCGTCTTTCCGAGCACAGACAGAACCGACAGACCGCCAGAATGAAATACAACGTTCGTGTTACTCGCGTCCTGTCATCGTTGTCTCGCAACTTTTCCATTCACTCGCGACTCGCTTCTCGCGTATCGCCACCAAGAGCTTTTTCTTTGTGTCGCTGAATTGCGAGCCGCGAATAATGCGGAATAATGATCCAGGATGAATCTTCGGATAAGCGGGATTTGTCTTTTTGACGGTTCACGGCTTTAAGCGGATTGTTGGGGGACGATTTTATTTTGCGTTCTTTTCGAAGGAAAACAAAATTCTCGGGGATAAGAAAAATACTGAATGCAAAATGACGCTACGATTTCTTATCTGCGGAAATATTTGTTTGCAAATACCGAGTTGTAAATTTCCGTGAATTTAGAGCGAGTTAATACCTCCGGGTATTAAATTTTTTTGTTTTTTAATATTATTTTTTATTTTTTTTATGTTTGTAATCAGCCCTCGAACCTGAGCAGAGTGTTAAAAAATGATTTAGTTTTGTCTATTTTACAACGACATTTTTCTTTCTTGCGATAAGAAATAATAAATGTGAAAAAATGCCGAGTTGTCTTATCGCCAGAAATGTTTGTCACCGCGTCAAGTTATATATTTCGCTGAATTCAGAGCGAGTACATTGACAATGGGATTGTGAATCAGCCTGTACATACGAAACGGCCTCGTTCAACTCTCTTTTTTTCCATTTCAGGCACGGAACGATGCCCGCAGAAGGGAGTGGTTAAGCAGGTCGCCTCGAAACTCGTGCGGGCTCTCTCCGAGAAGGGATTGGCGCTGCTGGTGAACCATGGCATCCCCGATTGCAAGGTAAACCAAAAGAAAAAAGCAAACAAAAACAAAATAACGATAGGCAAGACTGATGGAGCATGTGGCGATATAGTTGCATTGTCTGTACATTATTTTAAAAAATTCGTTTTTCGTGTTTTTCTCCTCGAATTTTCGATTTTTCGGGCAAACACCTCACATATTTGGAATCAGCGGAAAATTTCCCATCGGATAGGGTTTTAAAACTTCGTTAAATCGAAAAAAAAAATTTTCGCCAAAAAAACGACAAGGCTAACCCCTTGCAAAAATTTCGATTCATGAGGGTTAACTTTAAAAATTTGCAAAAAATTAAGGAATCGTGATATCGCGTTCTGCCAGGCGTCATTCTCTTTCTTGAAGAGTTATCTTTCGAGTGGAAAAAGAAAATCTAGATTCCATCCATCCAAATCGAAATGACATCGATTCTAGTGAAGCGTCAAAATTCGACAAAAGTGAAGAACATTTTTCGCGTTTTTCTCCTCGAAATTTCTATTTCTCGGGCAAATAACTGTTATTTTTGGAATCAGCGGAAAATTTCCCATCAGATAGGGTCTTAAAACTTCGTTAAATCGAAAAAAAAAATTTTCGCCAAAAAAACAGCAAGGCTAACCCCTTGCAAAAATTTCGATTCATGAGGGTCAACTTTAAAAATTTGCAAAAAATTAAGGAATCGTGATATCGCGTTCTGCCAGGCGTCATTCTCTTCGTTGAAGAGTTATCTTTCGAGTGGAAACAGAAAATCTAGATTCCATCCATCGAAATCGAAATTACATCGATTCTAGTGAAGCGTTAAAATTCGACAAAAGTGAAGGCCATTTTTCGCGTTTTTCTCCTCGAAATTTTTATTTTTCGGGCAAATAACTGTTATTTTTGGAATCAGCGGAAAATTTCCCATCGGACAGGGTCTTAAAACTTCGTTAAATCGAAAAAAAAAAATTTCGCCAAAAAAACAGCAAGGCTAACCCCTTGCAAAAATTTCGATTCATGAGGGTCAACTTAAAAAATTTGTAAAAAATTAAGGAATCGTGATATCGCGTCCCGCCAGGCCTTATTCTCTTCGTTGAAGAGTTATCTTTCGAGTGAAAAAAGAAAATCTAGATTCCATTCATCCAAATCGAAATGACATCGATTCTAGTGAAGCGTTAAAATTCGACAAAAGTGAAGGCCATTTTTCGCGTTTTTCTCCTCGAAATTTTTATTTTTCGGGCAAATACCGGTCATATTTGGAATCAGCGGAAAATTTCCCATCGGATAGGGTTTTAAAAATTCGTAAAATCGAAAAGAAAAAATTTTCGCCAAAAAAACAGCAAGGCAAGTCTTGCTGTTTTTTCGATTCATGAGGGTCAACTTAAAAAATGTGTAAAAAATTAAGGAAAAATTGCAAAGACGCTACGCTGGCTAAACCCTGTCCGTCATTGTTCCTAGTATAAATATAAAGATATAAATGCAGATAGTCCCGCGACGGTCGACGCGCGTCTCTCTTATCGGCCGCTCCGAGACATCGAGTTGAGAAACGGAAGTGCGGAACGTAAGTCGAGCGACTTTTGGTCTCATTACGCTCGCGGCATTGAACGCGTATTTCAAGGGTTCCCCGATAAAGTCAACCTGCTTCGTGTGTACCATGACCTCGTCTCTTTCTCCCTCTCGAGAAATCGTCGAGTTTCCTGTCCAGTCATACATCCGTCAAAAATACCATTGACGCTCCATTCGACGCACACACACAGCCAAACGATATCGCGGCGGCATTTCGGGATTCCACGCTGTCGTTGGGAAATCTCTGCGAGATTAAAAGTTTCACGATACCGGGCGTGGTTCGTTGCGCAAAAATTTGTACATTCCGCTGACAAATTTGCGGCAGTAATGCTGGGATTAATTGCATTCAGCGTCTTCTATTAATAGGCACGTTCATTTCTCTCTGACCGACTCGCGGTTGATAATTTCGTTTTCTTTTTTGCAGTCTCACCGCCCGCGTCTCACTTGGATGATAATAATAATGCGACGATACGAGCCCAAGATTGTTGCGCCAAAAAAAACTGTACATTCGGCCTACAAATTTGTGATTGTGACACTGAGATTGATTCACTCGCGAATTCTATCAAAGTGTATTATTAATTTCTCTCTGACCTACTCCTCGTTGGCTAATTTCGATGTGTTTTTTTTTCTCGCTCCGCAGAGTTTCACCTCGAGCCTCGTCGCCGGGGGCCGCCGTGCTATTGTCGAGTTCGAATTAACGGAGGCGAAAGGAGGACCAGACGGTCAGGCGTTCCGACCTTCCACAATGAGAACGACGTCGCTGATCCGAGCGAAAGTTGCCCTCGCTCCTCGTGGAAGATAAACTCAATGATATTTATCCACGCGCGTCTCTCGGTTACCAGAGTCGACATCGACTCGTGTTTCTTTCCACACCGCTTCGCGTTACATTCGCCGTAATCGCATTTTTCATCGCAGCTTTCACGCTGCGCGCAAAGTCTCGCACCGATATCTCGATCGGTTTTCATTGATTTTTTTTTTCGTTCCTGTCCGTTGCTCACTGATTACAACATAACGCAACAAATCACAGAGTGGACTCTGGGTGGCTCGATCGTCGCGGTCAGCACTTATCTACGAGTGCTGCTGCTGCCGGAGCGTCGTAAAAGTGCTGACGGAATGATTAGCGCTCGCGGTGGAAACACGTGCGAAATTGCGGCAACGCGTGGCAGACTGCTTTCAGGCAGGGCCGCCTCTCGGTCATTCGGTCGTTTTGTTCGAGGCGAATTCGTTCATTCCTCTAATAGCCACTTCAAATCGAGTGCCCGGAACGGTTTGATTAAATCGGTCAGGTGTCTCGTGGCTTTTCGGCTTTCGGGGTGAAAGGCAGCTTCGCAATTGAAAACCGTCATATCACGAAATATGCGTAACCAAAATCAGGGCTCTTATTCCAATGCCAAAGAGTCATCATTTTATTCGACTCTCACCAATATTTTCACCTGCGGGAAAAAAATGAGTCAGAATTTTTTCGTCAATATCGAAGCTCGCGTCAATTGACGATTGTTTTCTTTTCCACACGTAAGACGAGTCACCGGGCGTCGTATCTCTCGTCTACCTGGTACGTGTGAATTAACACACAGCCGAGCAATCGAAGAGTCTCTGGAACGACATATGTGAGTCTTCTTCAAAGAACGAAAAAGAAAAAAAGGAAAATAACGTTCCGTCACGCGAATCGAACGTGATCAAAGAGAAAAAAAAAACTCGATCCCACAGTGGAATCGACGAACGTGGTGCTCGAGGAGTGACATAATCTCTCTCTCCTTGTCTCGAGCTAAACGCTTTGTCGCGCGCGTTCAAGCGCTTTGATTTCCCGTAGCCTCTATTGCCGGGTTCCTTGCGGTTCTTTCACTCAACGGCTTCTCTTATCGGGAGTTTCCTTCTCGTCATCGGTTTCCCCGCCGCATCTGCGTCCCCGGTGTGTATCGATAATAAACACTCGGCTGTTGAAGAAACGCGTCAAGAAAAAAAGAAGAAAAACCACGAATTAACGTCACTGGTAATTTCTTATTAAATACATGCGACCGGCAATTACGTCACTGGCTTTGCAAACAGAGCTCAACGCCGAGCATCGGGCGTCGAATTGATATTTAAATCGAAAGGCCAGTTGCGCACCTCCGGGAAGATATAATTTGCTGCTCGTGGCGAATCGCCGCGGATTTTACAGTCGTCGTATAAAGATCCCGCGCAACGGAGGACACGTTTCTCCGGACTCGATCGCGAGCAATGCGGAGCAGCGTCCCACGCGCCTTCGATGCGCGCATTTTGGGGGGATAAGCGAGTCGCGCGTGTAAATAAACGGACAACGGGGCTCTGTTTGTCCAGATGGAAGATCGGGGAATCGGAGTAGATTTTGATTCCCCGAAGAAAATGAAGTTGCCGGGTAAAGACCAGGTGACTTCGGTTTTACCGCTGAAATTTCAGCGGTAACGCGATTTCGGGGTAGTGGCCGAGAGTATAATACACCTGTTGACGTCGGTTATTCTCGATATGAGCGCTCGTAAAATTCGCTTTGATAGCCGCGAGGCGAACGATTGTACTCCGAAAATTGCACTTCCGTTTCAAGTCGAGGAAATATAGCGATGATTAATATACCACGCCGCCAAGTGGCAGTAAAATCGTGGCACAAAAGCGTCTGGCGTTTTTATCTTGTTTTTATTTTATTTTTTCTTGTCGGTCTCACTCACGGAAATTACTGTGTTTGTTGCAGATGAAGGCCGTGTACCGAGCCTTGGATGCTTTCTGCGACTTGCCAAAGGACTCGCGTGCCAAGTACGAGAGCGTCGCACCCTCTAGTCACGGATACGTGAAGCCGGAAAGGGAGGAGTGAGTTGAGAAAATTGCGTTGTTTAAATAAAACACCGAGGCCTGGGAGGAAAATTCCCAGAGTCATCGTCGTTGGACGTTAATCAACTCACTCGACTTTGGTCGTTTTTCAGTTCACTGAAAAATAATGTTTTTTTTTCCTAATTTTGCAGATTTTCCATTCCCATCGACAAAGAGGCCCGTCACGCGTTCATCGTGACCGGAAATGCCGGAGCTCTGCCCGAGGACGACGTCCCGGGTTTCCGCAACGCCGTCCAGGAGCTCGCGCGGGACTTCAAGCAACTCTCGGCGATGCTGCTCACCGTACGTCACCTCCTCTCGTGTTATCCTCTCTTCTGCATCTTCCCCCCCACCTCCTAGGTCAGACCTTTTTGTCTAAGAAACAAAAAACAAATCGATGCGCAGGCTCTCTCGGTCGGTCTCGAGCAACCCCCGGAGTTTATGCAAAGCAAGCACGCGGCCATGCTCAACGACGGCAACGAGACGGCTCTGCGACTCCTCTACTATCCGCCCTCCGGTATCCCGGACTCCGGCCTCATGCGATACGGAGCTCGCTGCGATTACGGTACCTTCACGCTCCTCGCCCAGGTATATTATTCTCGCTCTCAATTAAATAACAAACAAATCTTAATTGTATAATAAACACACAAATCTTAAACAAATCAACACGAACAGCCGGGTAAATAGCTATAATCCATTCATATAATCCATGCATACGAAAAACATTTTATTTACCCCCCGTTTGACAAGAGGAAAAAAACGGAGGTAAAGAGCCGGAGCGAAATCTCCTCTGGAATATCCGCGTCAATCGCGCGGCGATTTCCATTACCGACCGGCGGCGCAGCAACGATGACTTATCATCGAGTGACAATGCCGCGCGTGACACAGAGACGCACAAACAAGTGCGGGAAATGTTTCGCGTGACCGCTAAACACTTGGGATTATTTTGCCCGGATTAAGTAATACCTCGCATACCGAACACGTAACTCAACGGGTCCGAATTCCGTATTGAAAATGATCCCACGTGCAAAAACTTTAAACTCTGTGTTTTTTCTGTCCCAGGATTGTGAGGGCGGACTCGAGGTGCAGACGCTCAACGGCGGACGATGGGGCAGAGTCGGTCACCTGCCCGGCGCGATTCTCATCAAGACGGGCGACATATTAGCCAACTGGACGGACCAGCAACTGCCGGCTCTGAAGCACAGAATCGTCGTGCCGGAGCACTACGGACGCGGCCGTCACTCGGTCGCGTTCTTCGTTCATCCGGACAAGGACGCGACGATCGAGCCGCTCGGGACGAAGATCGTGGCCGCCGCAGGCCAGGAACCCGCGCTCTGCCGACTCCAGAAGAAGAAACGCGGCGTTCTCACCGCTTATCACCACCTGCAACGCCGGTTTCGAGAGACCTACGCCTCTTAACCGATCGCACCGATTTTATTTTTTGTTGTTTTTCCTTCACTGTGCTGGGGAATCGTATTTTTTCTCATCCGAGAGTCAAGCCCGCGGCGCTGCTGCACGGATCGGATCGACCGGAGAGTCGCTCGGCGAAAAATCGCGCTTTCGGTGGAGAGAGAGAAAGAGGAAAATAAGATTAATGCCAAGTATTATCGAGACCCCCGCCATCCGCCCGTTGGCCACTGAGCGGACGCGCACCGTTGATCTTGAAAATCAAACGATTGCGATAGACTGAATAGGATTAAAACGACGATAGACGCAAAATCTTAATGCAAAAATCATTTTAAAAAGAAATGAAACAAACGAATGAGAAAGGAGATCGGATGTTTCGCGTGGGTCGCGACGAAAGCCCCCCCGAGAGAATTTATATGCATTTAACGACGCGCAATCGCGGCTGATAACCGTGCAGCTGTGTACACTTTTTAGCAGCGGGAGACCGGTCGAAAGACTCTCTTCCCGCGCCTCTGACGAGGATCGTGTCTGTATCGAAGTATTGATTCTGCGGGAAAAAAAAACGTATAAGAAAATAAAAAGCCGTCCGATGACCTCCTCTTCTGCACGTCTGACGCGCGCGCGCGCGCGTGATACCTCGGGAATCCGGATTTCACCGAGATTGCGGCGCGCCGAGCTCGGTTGTCCTGTTGCCGAGCGCGCGATTTGCCGAGCGCAACGCGCGCACGCGAGAAAAGGAATCAGTGCGGAGTCTCGAGCAATAATTAAACGAATTTGTACTTAAATCTCGCCGGACTTGATTTTTTTTTTATTGTAATTCCTTTCCAATCCATTCGCACCTGTTTACCGAGGATTGAACGGTTGACAGTTCATTCGCTGATTAATTAATCGAACGTTGATTCACTAATTAATCGTTAAATTTAATTTATGTACAGCAACTCGTGTATCACAGTTGCGACAATTTCAATCGTCCTTATTTGCTATGACAAAGCGATAAGTCTCGTAACCTTAGCGGCGGCTTAGAAACCGGGATCCCAGTCGGTCGCCGGCTGCGTCTCGTACGTCCTGAAGCAGATCAACGTGTCACCGGGCTCCAATGCGACGTTGGGATCTTCAAATCTGACTCCGCACTCGACGCCGTTTTTCACCGTGTCCACTTCGGCCTTCAGGTGCCTCATAGACGCGAGTTTTCCTGGTGAAGATTGAACATTCGAGTTATTAATATCGGAAACATCGCTTAACGCGTTATCGACAGTCGGTAACGTTACCAAAAATTATACAAGTGCAAATAGTTGCGATCGGAATGTTCATTTACCTTCAAAGATAATCCGATTGTCGCGTTTCAATCTGAACAGGGCGTTCCTCTTCAAGTTGCCGTCGATGCATCGACATCCCGCGACGTTCCACTTCTTCTTTCCCTCGGTAACGACAAACAGCTGCAGAACATTTGCTTTTCCTGAAACCGGGTAGGAGGTACAGTGAATTGGTCAAATTTACAATACATTAATCTCCGAATGTGTGAGAAAGCTTGAAAAAAAATCGAGTCCGCGACTTACCCAACACTTCCTCGGCGATGCCCGGCGGAAGCTTCTTGGATATTTCTTCTTTAACGTCATCCACGAGTTTGTAGATGACCTTGTGATGACGAATAGGAACGTTTTCTCCGTTGGCCATTTTTTCAACGCTCGGCGGAACGCCCACGTTGAAGCAATAAACAATAGCTGGAATTTCGAAAATTCACGCGTTACTAAATACCGAAACAGTCTCTTTGCGAATCGTGCATCAATTTTCATTGTTGTTTAACCGTTAAACGCCTGGGCGATGTCGACTTCGTTTTCAGTGAGCGGGCCGACGCCGTAGTGAACGACGTTAAAGCGACAGCGATCGTCGTCGCCGTACGTATCGAAGACATCGAGAATCGCTTCGACGGATCCAGCGACGTCACCTTTCAGCACGACATTGAGCTTCGGTATTCCGTCGTCCGCCTCCGTTTCCTTCGGCCTCGGGCCTCTGAGTTTGATATATCTCCCTATCAATCGCTTCTGCTCCAACTTTGCTTTGTACTCCTGTTAGTCGGTAAATCACAAAAAAATAAACTTCATCCGCAAGCCAAATTCATGCGATCTTTTCGTCGGGATTTCCATTGCATCCACAAACCAAAAACACTTCCATTGAAGATCGGAAGATTGATGGAAAAAATACGTACAGCTTGATGCGCCGCTTGTTTTATCTCCACGACTTTCGCCTGCTCGAGCTGTTTGCTCTCCGCCGCTTTCAAAGCTCTCACTCGCATCACCATGCGGGCTCTGTGTTCGCTCTCAACTTCGAGCATCTCGTCGCCTGCCTCGGGTAATTCTCGCCATCCGATGATCTGCACCGCTTCCGAGAGTTTCGCCTCGGTGAGCGGTTCGCCGGCGTGATCGAACATCGACCTCACCTTCGCCCAGGCCAATCCGCTCACTGAAACAGTCGATGGTGGTTTATTAAAATCTCTAAAGATCGTCCGAGATTTTTTTTTGCTCGCTATTCTCACCGACGATCGAGCCTTTTCGGAGAGTTCCACGCTGAACGAGTACCGTCGCGAGTTTTCCACGACCTGGATCGGTGCTGGCCTCAATAACGACACCTTCCACCAATCCTTTCGGATCTCCCTTCAGGCCCATCAGCTCCGCCTGCGTGGCAATAGTTTCCACCAGTTGGGTCAAATTGGTACCGTGCAAGGCGGATATATTCACGCTCTGCACGTCTCCGCCGAGATCTTCGAGCTGAATTCCCTGTTGTGCCAACATCTTCTTCGTCCTTTCCTGTAAAAACGAAGTAATTCTCATTTTTTTTTACCCTTCGTTCTTAGGAATTCGATTGAATATTTTTTTTTCTCGGTCCTACAAATTTTACCTACAATATCGGCGGCGGGTTTGTCGATCTTGTTGATAGCCACGATTATAGGAACGTTCGCCTCTTTCGCCATGCGAATACTCTCGATAGTTTGCTCCATTACACCGTCGTCGGCGGCTACGACGAGAACGACGATGTCCGTTGCGTTGGCGCCTCGTTCTCGCATCGAGGCGAAAGCCGCGTGGCCCGGAGTGTCCAGGAAAGTCATCCTCTCGCCGCTGGGTAACGTTACTGCATGGTAAATGAATAAATAAATCAATAAATAAATAAAGATTCATAGGGTTTTTTGGTAATCATCGACGTAATGCAGACCATTGAAAGCTCCTATGTGTTGCGTTATTCCACCAAATTCTGATGCAACGACTGACGTGTTTCTCAGTGAATCCAACAGCGTTGTTTTACCGTGATCTACGTGACCCATAACAGTCACCACGGGATGCCTTGGAACTAGTACAGATGGATCGGGTGGTGGACTAAAAAGACATACATGTAATTTTAACGAGCAGTCGGTTGGTCGGTCGGCGATTTAAGATCTAATAGTTAATTGCTCACCGCTTTACAGCATCTTCATCCTTCTCCTCCTGACTCTCATCCGTCGGCTTGGAAACTACTCTGAACTTTGCTCCGAGTTTCCTCACAGTTTCGTTCAAAACCATGCGGTTCTCAATGACCGAATTACGTTTGTAAATTTTTGGATCGGTGTAGGAAATAGCTTCGAAAATATCATCGATGCTTCTGCCGGAAGACTGTGCCAGCTCGTTCACTGTCATATTAGGCCATATGTCTATGACCTGCGACCTGAGCTTTGGTTTGACTTTTGGAACGAAAGCAGCTAGAGCTTTTTGTTTCTGCCAAAATTACATTGTCTCAGCGACGGAATCATGGAAAATAAATGAAAAGGGTATCGAAGGAAAAAAACTCACTCTCTCCTCCTTGGATTTTCTTTTCTTGAAGTACACCGGAGTGGTGTGATATCCGTGACACAAAATACAGATTTCCGCGGTGACGCTCGTTCTGACGAGTGCGCAGCGATCTATCCTCATGACATCGCTCATCAGCTTCCTGGAGCGAAGACAATCAATTTATTTTTACGATAATACGGCACTTTTGAAAAATCGGTTTCAGTCATTTCGAGGTTAGGTCTTGATATTTTCTATTTGTGCAATGTTCGCGAGTGTCAGTGACTTCGCTTTGCGCGGAAAAACAGTGGAACATCATTATCAACGAGAATCGTCAAATTGTTGTCATTGTTGATACGATAAATCACCTTTGTTTAATACACGCTCTAACCATGAACGCCGCCATCTTGAATCGTCGATCTTCGCCAGTTTTTACTCGCGATTGCGGTGCGCGCGTTTCTACGGATTATCAGCAGCAGTCTCCCTGAGTCTCCCCGTTGCTCCAGCTGTGTGCACGCGCAGCTTTCGGCTTTTGACATCCACGTGCACGTGCCGATTCCGCGAAAAACGTTATTGCACTATTAATAATTACGTACCGAACACCGAGACGGAATATTCAATCGTGTCCTCGTGATTAAAGATTCACAGGTTAGTGACTGTTGGATTATCAAACTTTTGTGGTGCGAGTCGCGTGACCCAATCAAACTAACCAAACATTTTGTTTTTTCCGCAGAATGAGCGAAGCAGAGCTCGTTGGGTTCGCGAATCCCGACGAATTCGACGAAGACGACGACGACGATGTTTCGCATACCAAGAAAAAAGGGGCCAAGAAATCCGGTGGATTTCAGGGAATGGCCCTTAGCTTTCCTGTCCTCAAGGGAATTCTCAAACGTGGATACAAAGTGCCTACGCCGATTCAGCGCAAAGTACGTATCGTCATGATTCTTCCGAGACTTTGGTGTTCCCAGTTTGTGTGTAAATTCTTATTTCCACAATTGTCACTTTCAGACAATACCGTTGGCGCTAGAGGGTCGCGATGTTGTGGCGATGGCGAGAACAGGCAGCGGTAAAACTGCCTGTTTCCTCATTCCACTGTTCGAGAAGCTCAAGTCCCGTCAGGCTAAGAACGGCGCGAGAGCTCTGATTCTCTCGCCGACTCGAGAACTGGCTCTGCAGACGCTAAAGTTTATCAAAGAGATAGGAAAATTCACAGGACTGAAGGCGGCGGTCATATTAGGAGGTGACAGCATGGATAATCAATTTGGGGCGGTTCATGGAAATCCTGACATAATCGTTGCTACGCCCGGACGTTTTCTGCACATCTGCGTCGAGATGGATCTGCATTTGAACAGCATAGAATACATAGTCTACGACGAAGCCGATAGGTAAAAATTCCAGCAAATTTGCCAAGAGAACAAATCTACCCTTGAGTTAATGCGATCATTTATTGACGTTTTTTTCTATTTCAGACTTTTCGAAATGGGTTGGGGAGAGCAGATTCACGAGATAACAAACAGACTCCCAGAATCGCGTCAGACACTTCTGTTCTCCGCAACTCTGCCGAAAGTTTTGGTGGAATTCGCGAAAGCCGGGCTCTCGGATCCGGTTCTCGTGCGTCTGGACGTGGAGAGTAAACTTCCCGAGGAATTGACTCTCGAGTTCATAACTTGCCGGCCGGAGGAGAAAATGGCTGTTCTGCTGTGCCTTCTCAAACAGGTCATCAAGCCCGATTCGCAAACCGTTGTGTTCGCCGCCACGATGCATCACGTGGAATATATTCACATGGTAATTAATCATTCTTTAACATTCAACGAATCATTTTGTGAAAAGAAAACAACAAAAGAAAAAACAAATCCACAGATCTTGGATCACGCGAATATCAGCAACACATTCATATACTCGAATCTGGACGCCTCGGCGCGTAAAATCAACGCGGCCAAGTTCCAATCCGGAAAAACGCGAGTGCTCGTTGTAACGGACGTCGCGGCTCGTGGTATCGATATTCCGCATCTCGACAACGTCATAAACTTTAATTTCCCGGCGAAATGCAAATTGTTCGTTCACAGAGTCGGTAAGTTTGGAATTTGGATGATTACGAGAATCGTATTGAGATTAAAATTGCTAAATGGGAATTATTTGTCCCCAGGTCGTTGCGCGAGAGCCGGTAGAACCGGTACCGCGTACAACATCGTCGCTCCCGACGAATACGCGTACCTTCTGGACCTGCATCTTTTCCTGGGGCTGCCGTTCACGATGGTTCCGGCCACGGGGACGAATAACGCGCCCAAAGGTGCCATCGGCAAAATGCCGCAGTCCATGGTGGAGCTCGAACTCGCGGAATTGCTGTGTTGGCACGACAACAACACCGATCTCGTGAGTACGGTGCATCTCGCGCGGCTTTCATCGATATTTTCAAACGATTTACGAGGACATTTTCCGAACATCATATTGCTGCGAATTTTTTTCCCAGAGAAACATGCAACAAGTGTGCAGCAACGGATACCAACAGTACATAAGATCGCGACCCGGTGCCTCGGTCGAGAGCGTCAAGAGAGTCAAAGAACTGCGAATTTGCGACGCCGGAGTTATTCCCGAATATCGGGACGTCACTCCCGCTGCGGCTGATCTACTCACACAGATGAAAAACTATCGACCCCAGGGCGTGAGTAGAACGCGCGATAATTATCGAAAAATGAGAGAAGCGTTTGCATTGTCTTGAATATCAGTTAATGTGGATTTTTCGTTGCAGACGATATTCGAAATAGGCGCGAAGCCATCGTCGGTCGACTACAAAGTCATGAAAGCCACGCGTGCTTTTCACAAAGAGAGCATCACAAATTTCAAGCGAAAAACCGAGGAGAGACAGGACCGAGCCGCGGACGCGGCTAAAGTTCAGGCGACAGAATCAACGCTGGCGTCGAGCAGCGCCGCCGACATAAACGAGGCGTTCAGTCAAGTCGTCGTGCCGAAAAAACGGAAGGTCGACGATCTCTACAGGCCGTCGAAGAAGCAGAGGAAGATAAACAAACGGGACGACGAGTTCTATATACCCTACGCGGCGCCCGACAGACACACCGAAGAAGGGTAAGTCGGCTGCATCGACAGCGGATAAAAAGGGGTTTTTTCAGCATTATTTTCCTTGCTTTTTCCATATTCTAATGCTTCTCAAAATTCTTCTTACAATTCAGACTCGCGGTGAACAGCTTCAGCTCGGAGGCTGAAAGAATGCAGATGGATCTGACGGCGGACAACGAGGATTCGCGACGGCTCCAGACCCAAATAAAAAAATGGGACCGCAAGAAAAAGAAGATCGTAACCGTGAACAACGTAAGCGCCGCGATTTAATCTCGCGCACATCTGCTTGAAATACATAAAAACATTTTTCTCCATGTCGGGAATTCGCTTCGCACGTCTAACGCCCTCGGCGGTCTTTCTCTCGATTTTTCCAGAATTCCAAGGTCGGCAAAATTCGCACGGAATCCGGCGCGTGGATTCCCGCGTCGTACAAGACGAATCGTTACACGCAGTGGAAGGAGAAGACGAAGGTGGGCGACGCGAACCATCGCGACGACGACTCGGAGGACGAGCATCAGTCGCAGGCGCAGAAACGTGAGTCGACGGGCGCGGTCGTTGAATAACAACGAGCGCGGCGAAATAAAAGTCCGGCAAAGTCGATTAAACGAGTTAAGAAGTCTCCGAAAGAGCGAAAGAGAGAGAGAGAAGAGAGGGAGGCGATTGCCGTCCAGACGACTTTGCTAATTGGTTAATACGCGTAATAAGGGCAAGCGGTGATATTTTTATCTCCGCACGAACTTCTGGTACAAATTGAGTCCGGCAGAGAGCTCGGCTCTCAATCTAGACGCGAGTTAAATGCCGGAAGCGGGTCATTGATCCGTCAAACATCGGACGTGATTTATATTCCGCCGCGGAGTCTCGCGGCTGAGCTGCGCATTTGCGCGAAACTCTGTCGATCGCGGCGTGCCGTTTCTCGCGCCCTTTCGCCTCCGAATTGACGCTCCAGATGCCGCCGTCGCGATCCTCGTAAATGCGCCAGCTGGTCAGGGATTATTCACCGCGCTTGCACTGGTCAACACAAGCGGACGATACATTCGACGCACAGTATTTTCATTATAATTGAGTAGAAAATAAAGCGGGCTCTGTCGTCGGGACTTTTTTCTCTCGCGCTCTTCGATCTTATCGAGTGACGAAGAGAGAGAGCGGTTTTCGCGATGAACTCGCAGCACTGCACAAATGACCTTAGACTCTGTCCCGTGACGAACGCATTCATCGCTCGGCTCGCTTCGAGTAAATCGCGAGTATCTGGCGCGGAGCCGACGACAGTTTTACGCATCTGGTGCGCATCAACAATGTATTCCCGGGGAATCCTCTCTCCCTCTCTCGCCTCGATAACGCTCGGAGTCTCATTTCAGTCGCACCGCCACCGAGTTCGACGACCTTAAAAACCTCGTTCGCCGGCCGAGCGACAGACGTAAATCTTGTCCGCGTGGAAAACATCGGGTCGAACGACGTCGGTCGCGTTCGGTAGCCCCGAGACATTTCCGGATCCCGGATGCGGTATAAATATTTACGAAACGCCGGTCGCACGTTCGGCCGGGTGACACTGAGAGCCCGTCGTCGTCGTCGGGGCATCTCGGGATTGCGTAATTAAAATCGCGTCCGCAGAAATCTCGGTCGTTGAATGAATCAGCTCTCCGGACTCTTATCTCTTAATTACCACGGGAAAACTGCTTCGGAATACGATTAGTCGACGCAACGAGTCGAATAGTTGGCTGACGCGCGCGCGCGAGCGTTCGCCTGTGATCCCTGTGAATTATATCAGTCCGGGTTATAATTTATCGCGTTATCGCTGCCACGCGTGTATTTTCGAGACGCCTTCGGCGTGACTATCGAGATTATATGGGAGTTCGCGATTCGCCGTCGCTGTTACAATTGCGAGCTGCTCAACGATGCATCGTAATTTCGCGGAATTTGCTTTCCCAGAGTGCGTCGAGATATGAGCTTGAAATAGAGAGAGCGAACCCCGCGCTCGCGCGGTAAACAGTAGGATTGCCAATGTAAACTTTCCGGGTCTCGAACGTTCCATCGGTGAAACGTGCGCGGAATTGACGGCTCATTCCCCACATTCGTTATTATTAGACTTTGATTGATACAAACTTATTTTTCCTCTTTCGTTTTCAAACTAATTCATTTTTTTTTTCCCGCAGTGCGCACGACCGCGAATACCCATTGGTCTCGGCACAATCAGAAGCTGAAGGAGAAGGTGAAGGCGAAGGCCGAGCTGAAGCGACCGGAACAGGTGCTGAAGGCGCGGAAACTGATGGAGAAGAAGAGGGAAAGGAGCGGACGGAAGAAAGGAAAGGGGAAGAAAAAGGGCGGCCACAAGCGGTAATCGAGGAGGACGTTTTTTCGGACATAATTTTTTATTGGATCAATACCGTTTGGCCAAGATTCACAAATACTTTGTACGAACGAGAAGATCGTAGAAAAATACGCCAGGCAATACAACAGTTGTGCGCGGGGAGTACGCGCGAAAATGAATTTACCCGAGCGATTTAATTCGAGCCCCCCGAATCCCAAGGCGGAATATCAGGAGCAAAGCGTAACGAGGCGCGGCTCGGAGAAGCCGAGAAAACTCGCGCCGAGTGGCAGGTCGAATGGATTGCGAAAGCGCGCGCGGCATTCCGGAGCGCGGCGCGGCGATTATTCGATTATCCTTGATCGTCCGGTGTTCGATCGAACGCCGCTTCGTCGATATCACAGATTGATGCGGGTGCATCGCGACTTATTAACGCGCGTGACATCACATCCGTCCTGCAGTATTTTTTTTTCTGTCAAACGAGGCTTTCGAAATTCTTCCGAGAAAATGTGCCACCGCGAGGCAATTAATATTTTTCCTGAAACCAAATTGCAGAATAATTTCGTCAGACACAAATTAAACCCGAAATGTAATGCGCGAAAAAAATGATAATCTCGACGTTTCGACGTTTCGTCGTCTCGCGAGACGACGAGTTTCGAGGCGGTCGTACCTCGACCGCCTTCGCAGCCGAGGAAAGTACGATAATTAACTCGCGGAATACCGTCGGGAGATGCACGCGAGTGCCTCCCACCTTCCGCTGCGGCGCGTCGCGTTTCCCCGTGGTCATCACATCCGAGTCGCGCGGCACCAATCGACATCTGCGGCGGCGGCGGCGCCAAGAGACCGAATCCCCGTACTTGCGCACACTTTTCCGCGCAACAACCACCCTCAAGGCTATCTTATAACCGAGCTACGCAGTGTTACGCAATGATAATGCACGCCACAAGTAGCTCTGTGGTACCGCGTGGTACCATTCGCGACGCCCGAGGATGTGTGAATGTCGCGCGTGTGCTTGTGTGGCTTTGCCGTTTGCGTTTCAGTGTGCGCCGAGTCTGTGCGATTCAGCCGCGCAGCTGAGGCACGTGTAACGCGTGTCGCCCGCGCTCACCATTCTCTCTCTCTTTCCGTCTCGCATTGGTAATTCGCCCGCCGCGCGGATCATCCGTTGTCCCTTTCACCGCAGCGGCGATAACGTCGAATTTTAAGCTCGTCACAATCGACGCGAATTTTCGGAAAAAATTGTTTTTGTATTCCGCACGTCCCGACGATTCGTCGCTGCTTCGTAATCGCTGCGTGAAAAATCAAGAGTAGTCTGTAATCTTCGTTTTTTTTTTAATCTCCGTAGCTCGTAAGTCGTTGTAATTAATAGATAAGCGTCGATTGGTTGCGCGCCGCGCTCGTTCCAACGATCGTTCGCTCGATACGTCCGACGATGCTCGCGGAGATACGAAAGAGACGCACCCGCGACTCGCGCTGTGTCTCGTGGGACGAATCGCGCGAGTGCCGCGAGTGTTTATATCGCACACGTAGAGTTACAGAAATCGGCGCGTGCGAGGCGACGAGCGGCGCGTGACTCGCTTTCGCAGTCGATTTTCACCAGTTTTTTTGTTCCACGTGAATCTTGTTTCTTCGGCTTCTCGTCAGCCGACTCGCAGAGCGAAATTTTTGTCAACGCGTCGCGACGATTTTGTATCACACTCGGTTGTTATCGCGTTTCGCCAGCGGTGAAGATACACGGACGATTATTCGGGGCGCAAAACAAGTCAACGATGTGACTTACCCGACCCGTGTTTTCCGTTATCGCTATAGCCGGCAACATTTTCGGAAGGGAAAACAGTGCGGCTAATGAGTTTGCGCAGTTGTGTAATTAGTCTTTGGTAATCAATGCGGCAAATGGTTTGGCTCGTCTGAAAATCTTAATAGACTCGTTTTGGAGCGAAACGCTTTCCAAGTGGCTCACACGGACGTTCGCTTGTCGAGCGTGTTTCCTTTGCTGAAATATTGGGAGGGAAGCCGTCGGGATTGCACGTGGGACAAGCGGCGAGCGCAGCACGATTCGCTCCGGACGCACGACAAGGTCGATCCTTGCTAATTAGTTCGGAGCGCGCGGGTCGATGCGACCCTGGCGGATTGAACTTCGTTTACTCGCTCACTCGCTCGCGTTCTCTCGCTGTCTCTGGCAGTCTCGCCGTCTCTGCCTGCGGTGACCGCATCGATGATCTTCGCGGGGACCTTCGTCCAATGTTGACTCAAGTAGAGTCGACAGTCGACAAAAACCGTGCATTTTTTCAAAGTGTTTTTACTTTTTTTTTTTTTTTTCTCCGATCGGATGCAGGTGCGCGATATTCATCCGAAGGAAAGTGCTCCGCAAGCGGCCGGAGATTGGCGTTTGCGACGAGCGCCAGGTCAATAGGTATGCAAAAGCGATACGAGCGCGCGAAGTAGATTCGTAGGATCCCCGCGAGGCATTAATATCGGGCCACGAGCCACGCGCGCGCGCGCGCGCGCAGTGTAAAAGGAGTGAAAGGACCCGGGGGGTGATGCAACGATAGAAATAAACACAGAGCGGACCGCGCGTCGACGAGCTCCGTTTAAGAAACTCATTCGCCGCTCACGCGAACCCACAACGAGAGGAGGGGGGGGCGTATGCGTCGTTGTTCAGCGCTCCGCCGCGAGTCGAATAGCCGAGCGAATTCTGAGTATGGAAGAGCTCTGATCGAGCTGACACACGCGCGCGCGGGAGGCTTCCTATATGCGAATAATATCAGGGCTTTCGCGGGAAACGCGAGACGTCGGTTCTCGGAGCCGCAGCGCCGATAGATCGGTGAATCACATAACCGAGGCGAGACGTCATCGTCGCTGAATGCGGCGCGAGACAAATAAATGTCTATATGTATACTGTACACTTATATGTATAAGTATAACACAGAATATACGAACGGCCTGGGACACTTTTTTTTTTTCATAAGCAACAACAACGAGCTCGCGGAGCGAAATATCGCTCGGTCGGTATCGTCGGTCACTGCATCGCTCGATGCGATTCGATATTGCAAATTGCGCGGATCCGCAGGTGTGGAATTTGTCGGAGAAAAAACGAGCATTGAGTTTAGGTCGACCGCTGCGATTTATCGGAGGATTTCGTTGGATGTAGTATCGGTATCCCCGCGAGCACCGCCCGAGCGATTTGTATATCGACTTCGTTTCGCTTGCGCGGCCTCGCGAACATTTTTTTTTTTTATTGCCGTCTCTTATCGCCTCGCCCGATCTACGCAGTTTCCGCGGCAGAGCGAACGCGCGGCAGATAAAATATTATCGCTTAACCAACTGACACTCGGCGGAGCCCTGCGAACCGCCGCGCGATTTCCACGCCCTTGCGTACGGTGTATACAGCGTATTGCGCATGCGCGCGCGCGAGCTCGCGATCGCCAGACTGGAACCGATCCTCGGCGCCCTCTCTGTCGCTCCTCTCGCGCGCGCGGCGGCCCCGCGTTGCTATTTACACTTCCGGCTCCCACCTGACGCGCCGCCAGACGCGTTTTGCCCGCGCGAGCCTTGAACCCTGCGACCCTGCGACGTGAATCAGTGTGCAAATCGGTGCCACAGACCCGCGTATCGCAACGGGGCGATGCACTTTAGGTATTCGTTGCACAGGCTCGCGAGTTTTCCACGCTCATTTTTTACTCTCTTATTTTTTTCTCCATTTGAGAAATTAACAACCGGACTGGGAAAAATAGTGGCAGCAAAATCGATATATCGTACAACAGTATCTTTGGGTTAGATTTTTTCCCAGCAGATCCAGCGACCGGTCGAACGTTTGCGTTGATGAGAACGCGAAGGTTTCCTTTCCCCAGCGAAAACAAGTTATTCGACTCGAACGCTAGAATTTCGCGTGAAACTGATACACTGGCGGCGACAATCGGCAATGACGCGAGGTCGAAGTCTCATCCGAGAGTCGCTGTGTGCGCCGTTATCAATTTCAGACACAAACCACCGTCAGTCGGAGCCGCATATTTTTTTTTTTCGCATTCAGTACGTATTTAAGCGATGTTTTGTATGTATATATGTGTAATCGTTTGTTTGACGCGTGCGGGCGCCGCCGCCGCCGCCGCCGCCGCGACAGTCGCCACATGGCGACATGGCGCAACTGATGACCTCGCGTGGAATGCGAGGGCCGGCCGAGTCACCGCAAAGAGCGAGGCGAGAACTATGACTATAATCATCAACAGCCGCTGGTACAACGATCTCCCGGATTGGCATTAGCAGTGGGCGCGCACTCGGTCTACGGCTCGACGTCATTTTTTATCGGATAAAAAAAATTTGCTCATATTCTTCATAAACAACTTTTACAATTTTTCATTTTTTTTACATTTTTTTTACATTTTTTAAACTTTGTTCGCAATTTTTCATAATTTTGCACGGGAAGCAAAGAGCCACGAATACAATTTGTATAACAGCCCGAACGTCGATATCCGAAACGAAAAAAAAAAAATTTGATCAAGTTAATCGAGCCGGCAGGCGTATACCCGTCGAAATGGAATTTAGTACGAGCGATGAGTTTTGCAGCAGCGTTATCCGTTCCGTGGAAAAAGGGATATCAGTCTCTATTCCCTATCTGCGGGATACGTGCGAGCCCGACATTTGGGAAACGCTTTTACCGGAGTTACGAGGAGGCCCGAGAGGAAGGGGAGAGGGTGTGATGGGTGCGATGGGGTGCAGCCACTATAGGTACATTACGATGTACAGATATACGGGACGCCGAAGGCGGAAGTCGTGCGAGGAGCCGCTGCCGTATATTCGGTAAATTCGTCGGCGTCAGGCGGTCGCGCCCAACAATTTGAGCCCTCTCGCCGCCCGATCGGTGGGCTGGCAGAGGCAGAGGCAGCAGCAGCAGCAGCGTGCAGACTGCATGCGCCGAGCGGCTGACTCGATGGGGCGAAGGGTGCGGAGAGCGTTCAAGGGTGGAGCAATGACGGGGCCCAGCCGAATGCCCAGCCACGCGAGCCTTTTCCCCTCTTTTTCTCTCTCCCTACGAATATAGAATATACAACGAATTCGTTTTGCCCCAGCACGTTTGGTACACTCGTTCGTTCGCTCGCTCGCTCGCTCGCTCGCTCCCTTAAAGCCAACGCAGCAGATAAGCCGCGAGAAATGGAACACACCCCGCGCTCACTTTCGGTATTTGTGTACACAGCCTACGGTCTGTACCCCGCACGTGCTCAGCGGCTGTGAAACCTCATAAAGTCCCCCCCCCCTCCCCACGCTCAGTACTGCCTGCCTCCCTCCCGGACCCTTAAAAACTTGTAAATCTCTTAACACGCGTTTGTTCCCTTTGTGGTGCGGATTTATCCGAACCGAAGACTCGTAAAACCGTCGAAAAGGGTTCGGCAATTTTCGCTGTGGTTTATTTGAAAAAAAAAAGAGCCCGGAAATATGTAGCTTGTTTCGATAGGAGAGTTTCATTTATCTTGTCATTTTTTTATTTTTGATAAAAATGTTTTGGGAGGCTAGTCTTTTATTTATTTTACGAAATACAATATTTTTTGTCGATCTGAAAAATTTATGACACATATTGTATATACGGTGCCACTTTATTAATAAAAAAGAAATATTAGCTTTATTTATTTGACGAAAAATGTTTCCAACTACGTTCAACGAAATTTGCCACAAAAAGCGCAATTACAAAGCCGAGTTTGCCGTGCGTCAACACAGACGGAGGAGAGTCAAGGTTTACCGTTCGCGATGGAAGTTGGCACGCGGGCGGCTCTATAGACACAAAAGAGGTGGACAACAATACTGTAAGGTTTAAGCTCTCGCGTCGGTGACTTTCCAGGGCTTCCGCGATTTAGAAGGGGAAAAAAAAAAAAAAAAGAAACGAGCGAGCGGAACGTTATTGGTGCAACGTCTTCGCTGTGCGGTTTCGTGGTTTATATACGCGAGGTCACGGCATTCCCGACAGCTGCGTCGCGGAAGCGAACGGGCGCGAGTGAGACGCGACGAAAATTGTGAAAAAAGAGAATAGAAGAAAAAAACAACGTGATTGGAAGCTCGAGCGCGGCCTTCGAACGCCTCGTCGATCACCTTCTCGGGATTCTTATCGCCCGTCGTTGCCTCGCCGGAGAATCAATTTTGTTATGATTCAGTCTCGAGAGTCTTTCCTGATTTTTTTTTCGTACACTGTTGACGCGAGGTGAGAGCTGTTCGGTCGATAACACAAACAATTATTCCGACGATGCCAAATTATCGGTATCCTTGTCCTTTTATTTTTCATGATTCCTGATTTTATTTTGCTTCAAAATTGTTGGAAAGTTTTTACGTCAATCAGTCGACTTACGATTCAGTGTCGCGAGTCTCTTTCTCTGGACTGCGTTGCTGCTCGAGACGAGTCTCTCGCTCTTCTCCAGCTCCAAAACGCGAAATCTCACGTTTATTAGTCATCCTCTCGAATTAGCCGAGTCGCGGGCTGTGGCGGAGCAGCGGCGGCGGCCACTTCGCTCGCGGCCTCCTCGTCGAAAATCCTCGTTGTTTCTGATGTCGTCCGCGCTCGTTTTTCGTGTCTGTAAGGCAAACAACAACAAAAATCGCTGTAGATGGCTAATTTATTATCGGAAAAATGTTTTTGACCGTGAGA
The DNA here is from genome assembly GCA_964034905.1 of Itoplectis maculator. Lineage (NCBI taxonomy): Eukaryota > Metazoa > Arthropoda > Insecta > Hymenoptera > Ichneumonidae > Itoplectis > Itoplectis maculator. Next base: position 11,106,314 of record OZ035857.1, read on the forward strand.
AGCTGAATCGCGGCTTAACGAGTACAAATCGAGCGAGAGAGCGAGAGATATCTCGCTCTCTTGCGGCTTAAGCGTAGCTGCCGCTGCTGCTGCTGCTGCTGCTTCTGCTGCTGGTTGGTGCTCCATGCGTTGCATATAATAGGGCTTCGTGAGCTTAATGCCGCACAGCCGGGTTGTCGACCTCTTTGAGTGTCTTTGCGACGCTACATATTACATCGCATCGCATATAACAGCCGCGACGAACCCGCGCTACGCTCTTAATGCATGCAAGCCGGGTAATACGCGAGCAGCGAGCAGACAGAGAGCGAGAGAAGGAGAGAGATCGCTTTAACTACAACTATTTGTAAGCCAAGTGGATCCGAGTCTGGTGCTCTCGACGAGCCCAACGCCGAGACAATGCCACGAGAAACACACGAGATGAGAATGTATCGAAGGGTATTATATATAGAAGGGTATATAACCAGAAATGTGTCAATATTTAGTTATAAAGATTTTCGGGGAGCAATACTCAAATCCGCAATAAAAGTGCATATGCAAGTTCTGGCTCTTGTGCTCTTCGCATCTGAGACGCCCGGTTGCTCGCGCACTGACGTCTAAACGGCGACAATGCGCGACCAGCGAAGACGTCAGAGAGCCGGGGCGCTACCGTCATCGACGGAAAAAACACACACAATAACTCTAGCGAATTGCCGAGCGATAACGGTTGGCCCGGCAATGACTTTGCGCCCGTTGCAATTCCCGAGTGCACTCGACGCGTCGCGACGCAGATGCAAGCGAAATAATCCACCTCGTCTGTGTGTACCAGCGTCGCGTCGCCAATTTTGCTCTCGGGTAAATTGCGAAATTGTTGGGAAATTTTCGAAATACACCGAGCGCTATAACACGAGCCGCACGTGACACTCACGGCGCGACTCGAGACTCGAAAATGATTTCCGGGGATTTTCGTGACTGTCTCCACAGCTTTTGATCAATATGCACAATTTCGACCGAATAATATGAGAATCAATTCACAAGCTTTTTTTTCACGCGTTAATGAATTAAATAAGCAATTGATGAATTTATTTTTCGCGGTCCACGTATTTCGCGGTTGAAAAGAGCTCCACAAAAATGTCTATTCGGGCGAGCAGACACGCGAGGGTGAATCCAATTCGCGCGAAAGAATCGCGAGTCGCGTGAAGCTCCGCGATTCCCCGAAACTGTGCCAAGGTAAGCTCGACGAGTACATATATATTATAAATATACAGACAGACGGCCAGTGGCACAGTGACCACTGGACGTGCGCGCGCGGTGTGGCTCGACGTCGATTTTACAATGACGATGACCGCCGAAATAGCGTCGCGCGCGGATCTCCACTTCGCGCGTTTGGCTTCTCGCACGACGCGCTAGTTACCGAGTAGACGCGAGCATCTCCAACGTCACGAGTGCTCTGTCACCTCTCGACCGACGACGACACTTTCGCAGAAGAGTTATTAATAATTGGTGACAGGAGTCGCGACACTTTTCGTCGTCTCCGTCTGCTCGGAAAAAAAAGAAAGAAGGCAAACGAGAGCTACCGTCGATTTCTGGGGCAGACGCCGAGGAGTCAAGTTCAAAGTTCTCCGCCAGCGTCGCCGTCTGGCACTCGGGACAAAACAGCCCAGCGTCTCCTCTCTCTCGTCGTTATAAATAATCAAGAGCCGCTGATAAAAACGTGCAGCGTCGTAGTCGCGTCGCCGTTCGATAGACCGATCGCACCGCGAGACGCGAGCACTTTTTGCCTCATAACGCGAGAGAGATCGCTCGGATTCGCAGCCTCGAGACGCGTCTCGAGTCCTCGGCGTGAATCGAGATACACGCGTAGTACGCGCCGCTGCCTCGGAGGGAGAGAGTAAATATAGTACGTGAAAAAGAAAAAAGAAAAAAAAGGAACGGAGGAAAAGACGAAGAAGCATCAACGAGAACTCCACGACTCAAGCGTCTCCCATCTATGCATTAAATCGTACAGCGATGACTCCCATATAGCAGCCCTGGTAGAATCCCGCGTCCGGTGAGAAAATTCTCCAGGCTGAGTGTGCGGATGTCTCTCCTCCCCGTCGTCGTCGTCCCGTCCTTCTCTATCGCGCAGCGGCAGCGGCGGCGGCAAGAGAGATGCGTGCGGTCGTCGTCGGGTGCGTCGTCCCATGACGTCACGTCCGTTCGAATTAATCCTGTTTCCACTATCGCGCGGTGAACGTGACTCCGACGCTCGTCCCCCGCGCGCCGTGGTCGTATCCTCGGCGAGTTCTCTAAGGCTCCGCGCGAGTCTCGAGCCTGGAAACGTGTTATTTCATATGTTATGCAAATGCCCGGGCTCCGCCTTCCGCGCGCCGAGTCTTAACTCGAAGATTTTACTCACATCGGTGCATCTTCGAGCCCATCTGCAGTGGGAATATACACAAACGGTCCGCGGCGCGCACGCGACGATGCCTTGCGCTGCTTCTCTGACGTCAGCCGCGACTTTGGGAATGCAAACTTGCCGCTCGACCAAGGTTCATCCTCCACGATCCGTTTTTTTTTTTTTTTTTTTTTTTTTTTTTTTCGTAGATGTATCCGTGACCTCTGTTTGGTTTCCGATAGCGCGGGCAACTGGAACGAAGAGATCGCAGGTTGAAGTTGTTAGCCCACTTTACGAGTATCCGCTGACAGACTGTAAGTGGCTTGAGATCAATAAATGGGCGTTAAATTATTAAAATCAGAGGTGGACAAAGTATTCCAACGAATTGAGAAATCGCAGGTTCCGCTATTAGCCCACTTTTCGGATAATCACCGACAAAGTGCTTAAATTTACGAAATCAGCGGCAAATTGATAAAATGTCTGGTGTAACAGTATACAAACGAGCAATTTGCAGCTCACGTGCGCGGAGTCGATTATAAAACAATTACGCGTAGCTCTTCCTGAAAAGGTAATTTAGACTCGGATTCAGGATTCAGTTCTGAGAAACAAGTCCATGTTTTTTCCTGTAGCCTCGCTCGTGTCCTTCGCAGCTCGAACGCCGACCGTGAACGGATCCGGCGTCGTTATCCTGTTCGTCAGCGACGATGATGCTGCTGCTGCTGCTGCGACGGCTTCGGTAGTCATGATATCAGCGCGACCGGCTCCGTTTCTTCTCCTTCTTCTTTCGCATTGGCTGTATACCTTCCTGTCTGCTCTCTTTCTCCTTGTCCGGCGCGGCCGGTGACTCATCGAGCTCGCCGGGCGCTCTATACGCGAGACACGCGACTGCGCTATCTGCGCGGTTCACGGTTGTGTCATTTCCTCGTTGATTACACGCACTCCCCCTCTCCCTCTCTCTCTCTCTCTTTGGCTCTCGCTCTCCTAAGATTTGTTCCCGGCGTCACCGACCAGAGAAGCCGCACGCGGCGCGCAAAGTGTGAATGAAATCTGTTATATTAAACACAGAGTCCGGAACGTATTCAACCGGCATCCACTGCTGCTGTTGCTGCTGATGCTGCGTCAAACCGTTCGCACTAGACGCGGAAGCCGTTCCTTCCGTTTGATACGAGCGGGGAAATACCGCACGAGCTGCGATAGCCGCGTGAATCCCGCTGTCACGCACGGGAAATTATATCTCCCGAGCTGTACACGCGGCGGCCGCGACGGAAATAGCTTCCGATCCGCTGCGACTGTAATTATAGACTGTTGCACTAATTCTGGAAACGATTTTACTTTTGTTTTGACGAACTTTTTTTTTTTCTTCCAAACGTCGAGTTCCATTGAATTTGACTGGAGACTGGTCCACGGATTTTATTAATGCGATACGAACCACGATGATTGGTCTATCAAAGCGTCGGACAAATGCGGGAAAATCGGCTCGAGGAATTTTTCAAAGGATTCGTATAACCCTGAGCGTCGGCTATCCAGCTTGCAACGCATTATACGACCGCGCTCGATTAATCCAATTCCCCTCTCCACGCGCGAGTCCGTATTACGGCGGGCCTTTCGCTCGTATCACTCGTCGTGCGGAGTATGCGCGCGGCGTTCCATTGTGCTTCGCGAGAGATGTAGTATGTTTGAATTAATTCATTGAGGAGGAGAGCGTTCGTCTTTCTCTCTCCGTCTCGCCCCGAGAGTTCTTCGCGACTTCCCTCAAAGACTGCCAAGGTCCCCCCGCTAACTGTCCCATCAACGGAAGGGACATTTACCACCGCAGCTTGAGCCACACGTGTGACGTGAAATAACTCGTGTACACGTTAATTAAAGCCACTTCTTTTTTTCTTCGTCTTCTCCCTCTGTCTCTTCTTCCTTTCTGTCGCTCCGCGCGTTTCTGCCTTTTCTCGTTGATTTGTCCCAACGTCGCGAACGAAGCCGACGTGCGTATGGTGTCAGATATGCCCGTGGATTTGATTCTCGGCGACGCGTCGCCGCTGCCAGCTCGAGTTCCAACGTTTACGCGCAAGTTCTCGACTCGCCAGAGTCTCCCTCGACCCGCGACGGTGGTGACTCATCCGCGAGTGCTTCGACTCTCGCGCGGCCCGAGAACAGCGAAAGAAAGATCTCATTCTCCCGCGCGCGCGCTCTCTCACATGGAAAACTCGCGCGATGTGACTCGTTTTCTCGCCTCTTTACTCGCGATGCGTAATTACAGTCATGAGAACTGCGAAACTGCGCGTCGAAGCGACGCGGAATTTTATACAGGTGACTCGGTCATCGATTTCCTCGTAGAGCTCGCTTCGCAGGAATTTATCTTGAGTCTCGTCGCTTCTGTAACCTGAGAAAAATGAGTGAGTCCTTTGTTTTCGCTTTAAAACGAAGAATAACGAGGCTTCGTTTATATTCATTTATTTATTCATAAATTACTCGATATATTTGATATCTCCATTGACGAGTAAATAAATAAATAAATAAATAAATGAATAAAAGGCCGGAGCGATAAATGATAACGGCAAAAATTTAAGCGAAAAAATGACGTGTCCATGACCCAAATAGTCTACACTTTTACAAAGTCGCGGCTCTAAAATCGAGGTCGCCGATTGTAAGAGATAAAAGCGACGCGGAGGTGATAAGACACAATATTGTCGCACTTTTCCGTGGGAGACTTTTCAATGGGTCACGGCGCGCGGACCGCAAGAATTGTTCGAGCAGCTCCGAGAGGAAGGAGTGCTAGGCCGTTCTCGGTCGCGTTTTACTCTTTCCCCTCTCTCTCTCTCTCTGTTCTTTTTTGCTTCTATTCGTTTTCGTCGTCGATAAGCCACTCCTATCTCTGGTATTTGCCGGCCATGTGTATCGGTACGTGTAGGGCGCTCTCGCGCGCGCGCCGGTTGCTCGATCCACGCGCGGGGCGGAGAGTCCTTCTCGCTCGGTGAGCACACAACGCGCGACGTGTGTGCGGCTACTCTCCGTATCGCTTCGTATCCCGCTCGAAACTAGCGGCGAGCTGCGCCGTGTATGGCTCTCGCATTTCACGATAATGCAGAGCGACCGACGAAATTCGATATCCTGACGCGCTGCTCGTCCGCCACGGTAATTTCAAGCCCAGGCTCGCGATATGTGTCGACGAGCGGCTCCGCACTGCGATGTCTCTCTCTCTCTTCCATCCATTGACAATGATGATGTGAGATTTTTCCCTTTTTTCTTCGTTCGTCGTTCGGTTGAATTATTCGGATATTTTCGAGGGCTAAAAACGAAATAAAGAATTGTATTATATTGAACTCAATTTCCGAGAATAAGTAAGCAAGTAGAGCTATTGCTTTCATCGTGTGAACGTGTCAACACATCCCTTGGGATCTGGCATTCGTGGCGGCAGACCCTCATCGACGACCTAACTCACAAAAAAAAAACAAGGGAGCCTTTGTGAGCCTAATTCGTAGGGTCCGGGACACTTGAGGCCCGAGGGGCGGACGCCCAGGCCACTGAATGGCCGTGGCATTGACCACAATTTTCACGCTCTTTTCTCGTTGCGTCGTCGATATAAAAGAATCAACTGACATTAATCTCTCGCTATCATCCGACGATTGCTCGAATTATCTTTAATTGTTGTTCAATTAAAATCCGAAATACGTCATTCGCCGAAGTCCCGAAGGCCGGGGAAATAACTGCGACGAGGGGGAAAACACGCTGCTGGGAATTATATAAATCCGCCTGCGAATGCAGCGCGTAACGTCGATGCCGTTAATCGCATTATCAACACGAAACTGCAACCTCCGTGAATTTATATTCCTCGATATACGCGCGGCAAAGCTCGTTGAAATATCGCGGGATAACGATCGAGGTTCGGACGATACGCATATCGATTGTGCTTACAGGGCGTCTCTGTTTCGCTGTCCAACGTAGAGAATAGAACTTCTTTCATCGTTATTCTCGCGATTCTCTCGCAGCCAACGCGGCTCTCGGACGTCTTTGAGACACGTTCTCACAATGCTCGCCTCATATCGCCGGCATGAAAATTGCTCCAATTTTCTTTCCCCAGACACACACCGGGAACTCTCGGCGCTGACTTTCCGCTGCGCGTCGAGTGGCCATCCGTCGGTCGCGCAACTGCAAAGAAAAATAAATCATGAAACGCGTGTTTAAGAAATTTGGAGATTTTAAAGATAACGTTGAGGGAAATAAGAGAGAAAGATAATAATCGAAATCGTGATTTTCGGATAACGAATTCGGGTGGAGCTGTGAAAATAATTGTAAGAAAAATGCGGCTGGGTGTGCGGAAGACTTGAGAAGCTTTGTACTGGAATGAATAAATGTAATATGGATAATAATCGAATTGCGTGATGTCTCGGGCCGAGGGTACGCGAAAGATGGAAGCGCAGGAGGCGTCGGCGAGTTCGTGTTCCTTCTCACGAGAGAGAAACGTATCACCGATGTCGAGAGAGAGAGAGGGAAGGAGATAGCGAGTCTCTCGCGCCTCATCGTCGAGATTACCGTTTATTATCGACGCGGAATTCACTTCGTCGAGGCCCCCCGGCCCACTGAGCCGAGGATGGAAAATTACTGTGCGAAACGCAGAGAGAACTCACGTCAAAGCAGCAGCAGCTCGCGGAGAAATTCACAACAAGTTGCCAAGACTCCTCAGTCGTGAATCTCCCAGCGGCCAACTCGTCGTCGATGTAACAACAATAATTCCTCGTCGACTTATCGTGTTCCTCGGGTTATATCGAAGCTCTCCGGACACCTCGAGCATCTCGTAATCATTCCGAAGAAATACATAATAAGAGCCTTTCATTATCGTCCTCGTCTTTGCTGCAACACGAAACTTACACACATAGATATATATTTTTGTTTGCTCGACTGCGTCGGGCGCATCGGCTTTGCACAAAGCGCGCGTAATTATTGCCCATTGAGACGTCTCGACGAGGAAATCGCGCGAGTTTCTCAGGGACGCTGAGTTATCACTGTGCATATAGATATAGATTTTTTAAATTTTCGACCTTCTGCATTCTCGAAATATTTACCGAGCAATCGCGTCTCGTTCCAAGTAGACGAGACGTAAACTACGAAAATGCAGTCGTCGTTACTTGCCACTATTTTATCGGCTGTTTTATTAGTGCGCCGAGCGGACTTAATGTCCCGGCAGATTTTATTACATCTCTCGGCTTTAACGAGAAGTGACATTTTTTGCATTTATGTAAAAATCGTAACAGTTAAAAAAAATTAAAAAACCAAAAAAAAATCATACCCCAGAACTCGGTGGTAAATTCAACGCGAGCAAAGACCCTGCGGGCAAAAGCTACTGTATAAATTTCAGGCATGACTCAGCCTTCGTGACCGGCGCCCGGGGAACGAGCATTTTCCGCAAATTACCAACTTCACGTTCGCTCCCGAGGTCCCCCCGAGGTCTTAATAGCGGTGGCGACCGAAAAATTCTCTCCCCGGGGTTGACGAGAAAGTTTGTCCAGGGAAAAATTGAAACGAAAGTGAGGAATCCGCGCGGAACGCATCGACGACGGCGCAGCGACGATACCCGCAGATAGCCGCACGTGGTTCAGAAAATTACGATATATCTCGTGCGCGCGCTCGCTCGCGTCTATCGGCTCCGTAACGGCGTAGATCTGATAAATTTCTATATACTCGCGGCTGTCGCACGTACGGGATATATATATCTAACCTCTGATAAATGAGAATGAATAGCACGAGCACGCGATAGTGCCGACCGTTCGTCCGCCCGTCCGTCTGTCTGTCTGTCTGTATCTCTCCCTCCGGGCATCGACGACTAACGGTTTCGAGCGCATTCACGAACTCATCGCCGCCGTTGTCTATATCTCCCTGCGTGTATATCCTACTAGATATATATATGTGAATGGAGTGTGCGCCGCCTCGATTGCATAGAATGAGAGAGAAAAATGTACAGTAACCGTTCTCATACCGGACTGGTAAAATCATAAGACACGAGTGAGCGGTCTGGTATTCCCTCCCATACATTTTTCTCTCTGTCTATTCCCAGCTGAGTATATACAGTTCGTATCCCACACAGACGAGAACGACTCGTTTTCACTCGACGAGACGAGACTCTCATTCCCATTCACGCTCTCGGCGGCGTCCCCCATACGAAATACATTCGGCTAAGTGTCCCCCGCACCCACGGGATGACTTTGAGCCGCGGCCGACTCGCTGACGCATCGATTCGGAAATGCGGGGAAGCCGCGAGCCGCACGGAGGGTAAGCTGCAACGATCGATCAACATCGCCTACACCTCCTCTTCGTCGTCCTCCTCCGCCTCCTCCTCCTGCTTCGTCTCCGCGAGGCCAAACGCCAGAGGACAGACGTCTCGGAATTGAAACCTCGTCGCGGAGTCGCAAAAGGGTTGGAAACGCCGAAGAGCGAAGGTGAACGAGAATCCCGTGCCTCGCGGGAGTCGCGTATGCCACGACAACCTTCGAAGCGTTGAAACGTCGACAAAAAAGCGGGAGGATAGTGGGCGCGCTTTCCTCTCCGCCTTTGCCTTCTCCTCATCCTCATCCTCCTCCTCCTCCTCCCCCCATTAACCACCGTTAGGCGCTCGTCAACCGCTCGTCTGTTATCTCTTTGGTGTCCTCTCCTCGCGCAAGGACGTCGCGCGACTCTCGCCGCGACGTCCACGATCCGACCGACACCCCCGCGCATCTCGTCTCGCATCCGTTCTCATTTTTTCTCGTTTCCTCTTTCCCCGTCGCCGTCGCCGCACTCAACTCGCTTCTCTACCAGAGCGCTATTCATATTTATATACTCGTTCGCTTGTGCTTCACCTCCCCCCGCGGACATGAGTAATGCGCGTTCTGGGCTGGATAATTTTCGCTGTTATTCAAATTTATGTCTCGTCCCGCGCGCGGTGGGAGCGTCGACGCTGGGTTTTTCCTTCGGTGTCGTTATTAGCGATAATCTCGGCGTCTTGGTTTCTCTTTTGTTTTGTTGCGACTTTTGGCTCGCGTCTTTCTCCTCGCTTTGTCTTCGTCTCCTTCTCCTTTTTCTTCGGTGAAGCTTTTCACTACATCTGCATCCTTGATCCTATGGAGACGGCGGAGCTCGGCGATGGGCGGGACGTGTCTCATCCATCGCGTGGCTGTTTCGCTGTGGCGCACGCTACTCGCCCTCGCATATAGCTCGCTCGGCCAAAAATAGGAGCTATTATAACGCCGACAGTGCTGCTGCTGCTGCTGCTCTTCTGCTGCTTGTGAGTGACGACGAGGACGACGATCCTCAGCGCTGCTGCTGTTGCCTTTGCTGCTGCTGCTGCTGCTGCTGTTACGGCCACATGTGCGTCCGGAGAGCCAGTCGCCGACTCGCTTCGTGCATCGAATGCGTAGACACGTTGAATGCTGATGTTGCGGTGGCGGGAGCGAGAGATCGCTCTGTTTGGCTTCCTTTCTCCCGTGGGACGTTTTTTCTTTCTTTCCGCTGTGTCGCGTTCCCTCTCGCTCTCGTATTTACGTCCGTCCGTTAACGCCATTACCGGTTCCGGGCAGGAAGAACCGACGATTAAGAGTGACGTTGTCCGTCCGCAGAAAAATCCTCACGCGTCCCCGCGGCGTTCTTTTCGTCACGACGAATGTATCTATTGCGTTACGAATGCCCCCCCCCCCCAGCGGTTCGTGAGAATCGAAAAATAATCGAATAGTGATCGGTCAGTATGGATCTTTTTATAATATTAATATATATATTAAAATTTATATTGGAAAATCGAACCGAGTCCGCGCGACGACAGCGTCCTTGCCCCCCGCGGAACCTGCAGGCGTTCGCCGCTCTACGACCTCGAAGTGACCTGAAATAAAAGTAGAAACCGGGACTGTTAATGCTATGCACTGTCCGGTCCACGCAGGCGCGCGCATACATAAAAAATAATACATTCGCGCCGCTGGACCCGAGATACCCGAGACACCGCAAATGTGTCTGGTAAAAGTAGACGCGCGGGTTGTTAATTTAACGGAGATTGGAACGGAAAGTCGACTATCGCGAACGTTTCTCAGACGAATTAACGTCGCGGAGAATAAAATCTCGAATGAATTTTTTCGTCGATGTTACGATTGCAATAATCGTTAGCGGATAGAAAAATTTCGATGAAATAATGACGCTAATTGCGGCAACTAATTTTTAAAAAATCCATAATCAGGAAAATCAGTTAAGTTAATTTTCTTCTTCGCTATTTTATATCGTTGCGAATACGTTTTATTATTTTATTGCGTCGTTCCGTCCGAGCGAATCGCGAGAACGCGCGCGAGAGAGAGAGCGAGAGAGAAGTGTAGGGGTGGGAAAGGGAAGGCGGTAAAACGGGGGGAAAGCGTCGATGGGAGAACCTTAAGAACCCGTTACAACCCGAGATTGTGCTGTATGCACCTGCGACCGTTATCCGAGCGTCCACGTCTCGCGTTTATGCTGCTGCTGCTGCTGCTGCTGCTGCTGCTGCTGCTGCGGGTCCCGGCCAATCGCACAGTCGTCCTGTCTGTCGAAAGAATAGCAGCGCTGCATGTTTACTCTGTTCGCAGGGCAGCGACCAATGGGAATCGTCTGTAATCACATAATAAACATAAACACGAAAGATTCCACACGGAACCTCGGTCGTTACGTTTCTTGACCGGTCGCCAGACTCGTAACCCCGATTTATCGGCGCTCGAACGAATATATATTAAGAAGAACCATAAATAACAAATGTGCCACGGATTTTCTATATAAATTTCGCTCGAAACGAAACACCGGAGCCGCACCCGCCGCGCGTCGAACGAGTAGGTCGAGGCCGACTCGCGATCTCATCGTCGCCGCAGCGAAAAAGGCGCGAGAAAAAAAGAGAGAGAGAAAATGGCGCCGCGGAAGACGCAGCGAAACACGATCGAGAGTAGCGGGCAACGCGATCGTACGCGGATGTCACGTAATATACGTTGGACACGCGCGCTCCGCGATCAGCGATTCTCTCTCTCTCGCCGTTGTCTCTCGATCGTCGGGCGCTTCGCGCGACTTCGCGCGTAGGCGCCTCTTTCCTCTTTCGTTTTTCGAGCGCGCGAGGTCCTCTCGCCGTTACTCCGCGCGAGTCGGTGTGTGCGTGCCGCGTCCCTTCCGGCTGCTTCAGCGTGGCGGCGACATCGACGACAACGCGCGTGCGCGAAAAATCCTAACCTCTACCGTCGACTCGTCCGCGAACGTGCCGCACGTCCTGCCGCTGCCAATTTCCTTCTCGACGATTCTCGGCCGCACGCTCGACGCCCATCCGCGAAAAACTCGGCAACTTGGAGACTCGATGCTGAACCTTCGACGACGCCATAGGTATAGAAAAGCGACCACGGGTCGAGCCGGCTTACGACAAAGTTTGCACAGCGGGGGGGAGGGGGGGGGAGGGGGCTGACTAACGCGTTCTTCGCGGAAGACCCGCAGGTGCCGCCGCGAGAGGGCTATGCGTGCGTGTTCCCTCGCGATGCGCGCCCAGAGACACCTACACAATGGTCAAGATGGACGACGTCCCGGTCACCGGCCGTGCGGCACCGGTAACACTCGGCGTCGCGTTTTATCGTACTGTAGATTTAGCTACAGCCGAAGCTCGTGCTGCGAGGATGACTGCTGTGGGCCGTCCCCGGCTTACAGTCGGCGTCTCCTGCTGCTCCACTGGCGGCGACAGCGGCGGCGTCGGCGGCTTCGGGTGACGTGCAGTCTCGGTCGCTCCGAGCCGGAGAGAAAGAAAAAGGGGGAAGAGGGAGAGAGAAAGAGACGGAAATGGAAATTCGTCATCAACTGCGCCGGCTTCCGCCGCGCTGTGTATAACGCGCGGCGAGACACTCGAGAGTGAGAGAGCGTGAGAGAAAGAAGGAGAGAGAGAGAGAGGGAGGGAGAGTTAATGCAATATCGATCCGTCGCGCGTCGCGTCTTCGCGACAGACACGCAAGAAGATCCCCGACGAACGATTGAGCCGAGCGACGATTTGGTAAGTAATGAATGAATCGGAAAGGCGCGGTTATCGTCACTGCGAGACGAAAGGCGAAACGATCGCGCGGAGAATGCCACAGCGGGGGCGGGTGAGTGGGGGGAAGAAGGAAAGAAACAAAGCACGGCGCAGCCTCAGCGGGTTATCGGAGAGTCGTCGAGAAACTCGAGCCCCGAGCCAGGTGTAAACTTGCGAGGCTCGCGTGGCGCTCGGTCAGCACCGACGGCGACCAATCGGCGATGCCCGGTGGGCTCGTTTTTTTTTTTTTTTTTCTTTTTGCTTCACGATCGCTGCGCGTTGTGCGTGTGTGTGTTTCGCGCGCAGCGCTGTGTTTACGACGACGCTGATTTCGTAATATATAACAAAGGGGGCGGCGGCGGCAGCGGCGGTGATGTTATAACGGAAACGAGCGGAGCTCGATCGTGTAACGTGCGCTGACTCCGGGGCGAAGCGAGCAAACACACTCGAGGCACCGGAAATTGCGCGCCAAGATTCTCGAGCTCCGTGTTTGCCAGTGGCTGCTGCTGCTGCTGCTGCTGCTGCTTCTAATGCCATCAGTGCCCGCGAATGAAGTCGGCGGGAAGGAGTGGGAGAAGCGTGCGGCGTACGCTTCTACACGGTTGTACACAATCGATAGAACGCGATAAGGACGTCCTTATAATCTTGTTAGCTTGGACGATTAAGATGGCGGCGGAGACGGACGACGCGCGAGGCGACAACAAAGGACGCAGAGATATAGGACACAACCAACAGGAATACAAAGCTCGGCCGTTAATTTACCGGTGCATCAATCCCTTCGCGATATTTCGTTACCCCCACCGAGGCAATCGTCGTCGTTGCTTTTGTGCGCGGGCGCGAGGTAGGAAAGTCTCGCGCGCGCGCAGGCTATTTTCATTTTGAGATTCACGAAAACACGACGCCGCGGTTCGGGCAAAGAAGCGGGAAGCCAGTTCTTCGCGTTAACCGCGCGGTATTTCTATAGCAATTGTGTAGTGCCAAATAGCTGAGGAGGGGGAGGGCGGGGGGGGGGGGGGACTTATGGTCGTTCGACGAAGGCCGCCGCGCGGCCCGCAGGTAAAACGAGCGCGTCTCTCGTGTAGTCTATTTCGCTTTTACGAGTGTAGCGCAGCTACAATGCGACCTGTGTGTATACATATCCTATGGGCGAACAGGTAGAAAGCGTATAAAATTACAGGAAGCATCGACTGACGCGTTCGCGGCGCTCGCCAAGAGTCTCTCGCCGCTACCGCCGCTGCGTGATCCTCTCGCCGCGCGCACGCTATTCGCATTTTGCTGCGACGTGCGCGCAGCTCGCCCGCGCGAGAAATCGCTCGCTCGCTCGCTCGCTCGCTCGCCAGCGGCTTCCACGCGAGCTGTTTCGCAAATCCGCGTGGCGCGGCGCGTGTACGTCACAACTCGGCCGTCGCCGCTGCGATTTGCCTACAATACGACTAAACACGTGTTCCCCTAGTACGACAGCCGACACGTGTTTATTTTTTCTTGTCAACAGGTAGTAAACATAAAAAAAAAAAACATAAAAAATACCGCGGAAAAAATGAGCCACTGCTCTCTTCGCCTGTATTCTTATCGCACACTTTGTGTGTGTGAGGACTGCGCGCGCAATTTACAAATGCCGCATCGCTCGTAAACGCTCGCGATGCGATGCCCGCAAAGTGCGCTCGCGCGCGCGCGCCTCGAGTGTTTACCCGCTTGAACACTCCGCTTGAACTTCCGCGAGCTGCTGCCGGGCCCGAAAACTATGCGCAGCAGCGCGAGTGTGCAGCTCGCGAGAGGCTATTGGAATAATGGGATGAAAAACGGGGGAGGATTGTTACGGCCGTGAGAGACTCGCGCGAGTCGAGCGCGCGCCGCGAGGATTCTCACATACAGCATCGTCATTATCTTCGATGAGGGTTAACAGCGTTCCTTGTGTTATTTTTTTTGCCCCGGGGATTTTTATCGGGGAATCTCGCGAATGTAAATATATATCGCCCGAGGTAATTGAGAGCTGTTGGATCGACGGAAAAATAAAAAAATTAAAAACTATCGGTTCGCTCGGTGCGCTCGGTGCGTCTTCGGTATCGGCCGTCACTGCGCATGCGCGCCCGCTGTTATGTAGACTCGCGGAGCTTGTGAATATAACTATGCAAACGACGCGTCGCGAGCGTGCAGGAACCCGTGGCTTTTCTCTGCTGCTGCTGCTGCGCGCGACGTATATACGTGCAACGCGAAGCGAATACTCGCGGAGAGTCGGCTCACGCAACCGCAACGGACGTCGCAGGGTGAGCCGCCGCTGCTACCGAGTGCGTTGGAATTGAGAATATTCGCAACCGCGACGGCTCGATGCTTTAGGCGGTGCGCAACTGTAACGGCCTAGGGTAATGTGTAGCAGCGCATCGCGTGGATCGGAAGCGACGCGACATCGACAGACCCGAACGCCGCGAGCGTGACGAGAGCAGCGCCTCATCGGCTCCACATTAGTCACGTCGAGCGACACTGCGAAAACAGCATTGAAACTGATTTACGTATAATTAAAGAACACAAAGCTTCTTTTTGGTAAACAAGTACCGAGAAGCCGGGATGTGTATATAGAGTCAGGGATGCTTGTGGCTTCTGTATAATGAAATGAGCGCTAATGAGCCGTGTGTACAGATTCCGAGTGAAAAGAAGGCGAAGGCAGAAGACGGCGCAGGCGCAGGTGGCGAGTAACGACGGCGATGAGGTAGGTGATGGAAGACCGGCCGATTACCGCTGTCTGCCAGTAATTTTCAAACATCGTTTAGGTGCAGCCGCACTTGCGCAGCTCCGCGGCTACGACCTTTCCCACCCGTCCACCCAGCGGCGGCGTCGGCGGCGGCGGCGGCGGCGACTGTTGCCAACTGCTGAAAAATTTCGATATCTCGTGCGCGCGCGCCTCGCTCGCTTCTCCCCCCCCCCCATGTCGTGATCCTACAGTGCGAGGCGATATACCGCATTGTAGACTGTACAATGCGAGTCAAAGTCGAGAGGGGCCGAGCGAGCGAGCGAGCGGCGTAGGAGAGTCGCGAACCCGCACGACGAGCGACAGCGGCTGACCGGCCGCCGTAACGCGCAGCACGCGAGCTTCGCGTCGCTCTCCACGGGGAACGTCGCCACATCCACGTCCGACAGACGCGCGGCATTAGAGATTGTAGACAGAGAGTGCGTATACACCCGCGTGCGCGATCTAAGCGCATCGCACGGCGGAATCGTTATACACCCGGGAAGGGCGAACCCCGTCGCTCGGCTGTTTTCGCATTCCTTCGTTTATTGCCACCCGCTCGCGTCGCGGCCAAACATGCACTTGTAAAATATTTCGAAAAAAAACGCAAGGGGTAACCCTTCTAAAAATTTGCGATTTTTTAGGGTCGTCTTTAAAAATCTGAAAAAAATTACAAAATCGTGATATCGCGTTCCGCCTTGCGGCAATCTCTTCGTTGAAGAGTTTTCTTTCGAATGAAAAAAGAAAATCCCGATTACATTGGTCCAAAGAAAAATTACACCGATTTTATTAAAGTACCAAAATTGGAAAAAAGTGAAAAATCGTTTTTTGCGTTTTTCTCCACGAAATTTTTATTTTTCAGGCAAATACCGGTCATATTTGGAATCAGCGGAAAATTTCCCATCGGGTAGGGTTTTAAAACTTCGTGAAATCGAAAATTTTTTTTTTCACCAAAAAAACGGCAAGGGGTACCCCTTCTAAAAATTTGCGATTTTTGAGGGTCATCTTTAAAAATCTGCAAAAAATCGAAAAATCGAGATATCGCGTTCCGCCTGGCGGCAATCTCTTCGTTGAAGAGTTTTCTTTCGAATGAAAAAAGAAAATCCCGATTACATTGGTCCAAAGAAAAATTACACCGATTTTATTAAAGTACCAAAATTGGAAAAAAGTGAAAAATCGTTTTTTGCGTTTTTCTCCACGAAATTTTTATTTTTCGGGCAAATACCGGTCATATTTGGAATCAGCGGAAAATTTCCCATCGGGTAGGGTTTTAAAACTTCGTGAAATCGAAAATTTTTTTTTTCACCAAAAAAACGGCAAGGGGTACCCCTTCTAAAAATTTGCGATTTTTGAGGGTCATCTTTAAAAATCTGCAAAAAATCGAAAAATCGAGATATCGCGTTCCGCCTGGCGGCAATCTCTTCGTTGAAGAGTTTTCTTTCGAATGAAAAAAGAAAATCCCGATTACATTGGTCCAAAGAAAAATTACACCGATTTTATTAAAGTACCAAAATTGGAAAAAAGTGAAAAATCGTTTTTTGCGTTTTTCTCCACGAAATTTTTATTTTTCGGGCAAATACCGGTCATATTTGGAATCAGCGGAAAATTTCCCATCGGGTAGGGTTTTAAAACTTCGTGAAATCGAAAATTTTTTTTTTCGCCAAAAAAACGGCAAGGGGTACCCCTTCTAAAAATTTGCGATTTTTGAGGGTCAAATTTAAAAATCTGCAAAAAATCGAAAAATCGAGATATCGCGTTCCGCCTGGCGGCGTTCTCTTCCTTGAAGAGTTTTCTTTCGAACGCAAAAAGAAAATCCTGATTATATTGATCCAAAGAAAAATTACACCGATTTTAGTAAAGTGCTAAAATTGGGAAAAACTGAAAAATCGTTTTTCGGGTTTTTCTCCTAAAATTTTTTATTTTTCGAGCAAAAACCGGTCATATTTGTAATCAGCGGAAAATTTCCCATCGGATAGGCTTTTAAAACTTCGTTAAATCGAAAAAAAAAAAATTTTGCCAAAAAAAACGGCAAGGCTAACCCCTTGCAAAAATTTCGATTCATGAGGGTCAACTTTAAAAATTTGCAAAAAATTAAGGAATCGAGATATCGCGTTCTGCCAGGCGTCATTCTCTTCCTTGAAGAGTTATCTTTCGAATGGAAAAAGAAAATCTAGATTTCATCCATTCAAATCGAAATGACATCGATTCTAGTGAAGCGTTAAAATTCGACAAAAGTGAAGAACATTTTTCGCGTTTTTCTCCTCGAAATTTTTATTTTTTGGGCAAATACCGGTCATATTTGGAATCAGCGGAAAATTTCCCATCGGATAGGGTTTTAAAACTTCGTTAAAGCGAAAAAAAAATTTTTCGCGGCGTCGCGATTTCGTCCGATTGCCTGTATCACTCGCTTTGGCAGCGCGCGCGCGCGAGCGCGAGCGCGAGCACGAATTAACCGATTATGTACTATCGCAATTACGTACTCGGTGTCGCATGTCCGCGCGCGCTGCGGACGTACGAACGCCGCTTCTGTGCATCGATCGTTGAAATCTAAAATTTTGCGACGTGATCTACACGTGCAAAGTGCGACGGACGAGCGTTGTTTATTCGTTTTTTTTTTTTCCAGAAAAACAGTCTCGTCGATTGTCCGACGGAAAATATAACACCGCGATTCGATGCTTGCACGCACTGTTAATAATATTTCGCATTAGCTTATTGACAAGACGTATCATTTAATATTCGACTCAAATAAAAATCACAGTATTTTCTACTGAATCCTATAAAAATAATAAAAACGAATACGAAATCTGGAAAGCACAAGGAGCCCCGGACCGCATCAGGGACGTACTCGACGTAGATCCGGGGGGCCCCGGGGTTTCGCACTACGTCACTGCGCGATTCCGAGGCCCGTCGCCGCCGCCGCCGCCGCCGCAGCCGAGTGCTCGTGTCCGCGAGTTGGCAGGCCTGGATAGACCCGAGAGAGGCTCAGCGAGTTCGTGCGCCGTGCAACAAACAGTCGAGGCACGACCAGTCGCCAGGGTCGTCTTTCTCGCTGGCACGAGACGTCGCAGTGCGCGAGGAGAGAAACACACATATACATACAACACACACACACACACACGACGTATCTCAATATCTCAAGTGAGAACGAGAGAGAGGGAGAGAGACACAGTCGGAAGAGACAGAGAGAAAGACAAAAAATCCCTTTTGGACGCTTCGCCGTTTCGTCGCTGCTCGCGGCGGCCATACACCTGGTCTCTCCTGTGTTGTGTAGCAGCAGAAGCAGCAGCAGCAGCAGCAGCTTGTCGCTCGCAAAGTTTTCCTCGGGTTTCGCGTCCGCGCGCGAGCTTCGGTCCTTCGTGCAAGTGGG
This sequence comes from Itoplectis maculator, assembly GCA_964034905.1. Lineage (NCBI taxonomy): Eukaryota > Metazoa > Arthropoda > Insecta > Hymenoptera > Ichneumonidae > Itoplectis > Itoplectis maculator. The sequence goes on from OZ035857.1 coordinate 11,124,756, forward strand.
CTTCAGGCGCCTCGCGCGCTCTTCGGGCTGTGTCCGCGACGATTGTGAGCCAAGTGAAATATTATGAAGCTTCTGTCTGCGTCTGACTCGTGGCTCGAAGAACCGGGACACCCGAAGCGTCAGCAGCAGCAGCAGCAGCATCGCCAGCAGCAGAAGCAGCAGCAGCAGCAGCAGCAGCAGCAGCAGCAGCAACACGACGAGTCAGCGTGATAACGCGCGACAGAGGCGGTGACAGCCAGCCTACCAGCCAGCCAGCCATTGAAAGCAGCCACAAGGCAGGCATCTCTTGCCCTGCTGCCGCCGCCGCTCTCTCAGTGTCCGCCGCGACGCGTTTGTGTGCGCGCGCGTGTGTAAACGATTGTGCCCCCGTGCTGTGTTTGTGTGTGTGTGACGCATCGAACCGTCTATCGTGTTTGTGCGTGTGTGTTTATAAGCAATAGCGTGCAGAAAAGAGAGGAAAAAAAATATATCCATATATATACATTATCGTGACTACCCGAGGCTCTTATCACACTTTGGATTACAATGCTGTCCTGATCGGAAAGTTAAAACACGACGGTCGACGTGGTGAGCAAATAGTCGTATCTGTGTACTCGCGTGTTTGTGTGTGTGTGTGTACAATTGGGCTAGACGTATCTGTACATCGGTATATCTATATACGTGGACACACAGAGAGAGTCGTTTGGGTCTCTCGTTTGCCTCTCTCTCTGTCTTTCTGTCTCTCTGTCTCTCTCGCGTTTGTGCCCCGTCGCTCGCGGTTCGTCCGTCTGTCCGTCCGCCCGTCCGTCCCGCATTCGCCTCCGCCGTTTTACGCCAGAGACATGACAACACTCGGCGTATAGCTGTTTCGCGCGGCTCTTTGCGCGGCTCTTTTTCGATGCTTTTTTTTTTTTTTCGATGCTTTTTTATTTCGTCGCGATATATTTCTATATATATCTCTCTCTCTCTTCCTGAGCGCGGCACGAACTCCCGCGCAGCACCATAAATGTAGTGTCAGGAGTTACCGTACATTTTTAACTATAGAGTCCAGGTGTAATTTCACAAGCGGATAAACGATGCGACCTTAAATTTACCGGTGATTCGCATCTATACAGGCGGCGTCATTTTCATCAAGTCCCAACTGTCAACAGAGTGTTTCACGGCACACCCATTTTTCCATGGGGGTCGCGGGCGGCGACGGCGGCGGTGGCGGCGTTGGCGGCGTTTGCCCCCGACTCGATTTTCCCCGTGAACTCCCGGCGCGTCTCGCACGCGCCGCCCGGTCCGGAGTCGTCTCGAGCGTGTGCGTGTGTACGCGGGTATTGGCAGGGCCGCCGTCGCCGTTGCGACCGATAACCCGATAACAAAGTGGCTCTCTCGCTGGTAAAGAACGCGCGCGCGAATAGAATCGACGCGCGGCTCGAGGAGAAAAAATAATATTGGCCGAGTGTGCGGCGGCGGCGGCGGCGGCGGCGGTTTGGCCGCCGCGCGGCGCAGAGAGGAATCCGAATGCCTCGACTCGCGTAGCCTAGATTCCTACTCGACATCCTCCTCCCGGCGGCTTCTCTCTCTCTGTCTCTCCTCTCCGTCGACTTTCACGCGCTCTTTCGTCCTGTCTACAATGCCTACATATATATACCGACATATATAGCACGTATACACCGTACGCCTCGCGTACCCCGTGGCAATTTCGATTTTGCGCGCGCGGGCCGCTACACACCCGGTTGACCCCGGTGCGCCCGCCGCCGACCCCTACGGCAACCATCTGCCCTCGGGAGAGAGAGAGAGCCAGCCCGAATTCTCTCTCGCGTAAACTGCGCCGCAGGAATAAAGAAAGTGCACGTCGCGTCGACGCCTGGAAAAATTGCGCACAACCTGGGCGGGCGAGTGGGGCGAGTGCGGGGCGGTGGGGGGCAACGAGAGACCGATTCTCAGCTAACAAACAGGTTTTTTCAGCCGGAAGTCGCGGCTGCGCGAAATAATACTCGAAGCCGAATTGTCTCTCGCGTCAATATCGTAGATAATATTAACGCGATTTGAGGACGGGAGATAGGAGGAAGAGAGACGGTTGGAAAAATGTTTACAACCGGGTTGAGGGTGGAAAAAAGTTTTTTTTAAATTTCCCCTTGCGCCGGAAGTCGCGGCTACGCGAAAAACTGGAAACCGAATTGTCTCGAGCGTAAAATTCTTAAATAATATTATTGCGCTTCGAGGACGGGAGACAGGAGGAAGAAAGTCGTTTCGCGCGCGCGGCTGGAAAAATGTTTACAACCGGGCGAGGGTGGAGGGGGGCAAGAGAGGGAAAGAAAGAGGAAGAGGAAGGGAGGGGGCAAGGAGCCGCTAATTCCCGTCGTCCAACGGTCGACCGACAGGTTTTTCACCTATGCACCGGAAGTCGCCGGGCGATCTCGACTCGGCCGGACTCGGTTGACTCTCGCGCGCGCGACTCGAGATTTTTCTCGGCGGAAAAAAAAACAGAACGGCAAACCGCGTCGCGCGCGAGGTGAGAAACACGCGAAAATCCGCGTAGCAGGGAAAATTTCTGACGCGTCTAATTAACCGGACGCGTCGTCGGAGTCTCGGTAACGCCGCGCGCGCGCGTCGTACACGCCCAACCGCGCGACTCGGCTGCGTCATTTTGTAATAATCGTGATTACAATTATTTTGGTAAACACGATTCGTGCGTCAACTCGTTACTCGGAACGGGAGGGAATCTCGCGGGTTTTAACGAGAGCCGCCGGGAAAAGTCCGAGTTTTATATAATTACTTTCGTTCGGGCAACGCGAGAATGAATGTTATGATACAATAATAATAATTTAAAAAACGCGAGGTACTTTCTTGCGGACTTTCAAATTGCGTCTCGTCCCGGAGATAAGAACGAGTTTTCGATTTCGACGTGGACGCACGGACTCTTCGTTGCAGCGGCGGAAATGAGAGCGGCGAAACCGTAGCGATTTTTATTACCGAAAAAAAAAAAAAAAAAGAATTCGAGGAACGAACGGAAAAATGTTGAGTTTCGCGCGACGAAAATTTTGGCCGCTCATTCAGGTTCAAAATGATCGAACGAACGATCTTTCGTTTCGTGGCATTAAATGACAATTCGGTCGAACGTCGACGAACGTCGATTTAATCGGCGCGACTGCATTTTTTTTTCACAGTGCGGCCGGTGAAAATAACACGCGACTGATCGCCGGGAGCCCCGATTGATGTGCCGGGTGTTGTTATCATCCGACACTCCGGGTCGATTAGCGACGTCCGCTTTCCCACGTCGCATTCGCAGTTGTCAATTTGTTTCTGTCGACTATCGCGCGTTCGCTGTGATTTGTGTGTTATCTGTTTTTTATTTTATTTTCTATTTTATGTCCACCGAAGAAACTGCCTTTGTACACTGAATCACTAACCTAGCACGAAGTGTGTGTTTCTTCATTGTCCAACAATTTCGACGACCAAACCGACGACGCGTGAACTTTTCGCGGTGTAACGACAATAATGACAAATTCTAAACGCAAACACTGCACGAAAGGTGTTTCTTCTCGACTTCTAATAATTTACTTAAACTGCATTTGCATGAATCTCTCCACATATTATTATTATATTATTATCATTACTTAAAATAGTGATAACAAAAATTTGGAGAGTGCAAGTGAAAACGTGGATTTCGTGTGTAATTGCTGCTGAAAATTGAACGTGAGTCAGGAGAAATACATCAGCCACGTGTACAAGCTGCAAAACAAAAATCTCAAGCTCGTGAACTGCATTTTGCAAAAACCCGCCGAAAATTACGTTTGGTCCATTTGTGATTCGTTAATTATTATTATTATTACTTTTTTTTTTTTCATCTCGCAGGTTCGACACCATGACCGGCAGATGACTGTCAGCGGAGCCGGTGCTCGTTGAACATTAATATGAGCGAAGTGGTAGCTGTGACAGTGCCTACTGGTGGACAGAATCACCAGGAGAGCGTGACACACATTAAAAGGCACAAATCAGCGTGCTGCAATGTTCCTCTCGTCCACGGCAGACCAAACCCATCCATCAACGGACGCAATAGACTGACCACTCATCAACGAAATCACAGCTTGGACTTTAGGTACTACACCGAAGAAATTACATTAAATTGCGACGATTGCACGGGATGTTTTTTTTTTACACGCGGATGCTGCATTGTATTTTGTGTTTCTTTCAATTACAAGCGAAGCCCCGGTCTCGAATTATATTGCAAAAAAAAAAAAGAAAAATAAAAAAACACCGACAATAACTGGCATTATTGATATTACAGGTCGATGGGTATCCTTCTGCCGCCGGTACCGCAAGCGACCGTCACGACGCTGACCCTGCACCACAGAAACCGAAGCCTGGACTCGGCGCTCCAGCGAATCCCGGAGGTGGACGTGACGCCGAGTCCAGAATGCGAGACGATCCCGACGCCCGCGACGAAATCCGCGCCGTCGATAAAGGGCGCGCGTAGCCGGGAGCGCGAGGATCTCGCCAGTCTCGGCTCCGACGACTCGGGAATTCTCTGCGGCTCGGACAGCGGCTCGAGCGACGCGGCGAACGCGACTACGCGCGAGTCCAGCGTCGAGCATCTTCACAGTCGCGAGAGTCTCGACTCGTCGCTGTCGCAGGCCGGCGACATGGAGGACAACAGCGTCGACGCGGTCGACGGCGACGAGAGCAGCGTCATTTCCATATCACCGATCGACATTGTCCTCGGCGATCCGACCGAGGCCAAGGATCTCGCGAGCGCGGACTCCGAGCAACTCGCCGGCCAACAGGAGGAACAGCAACAGCAGCAGCAATCGCAGCAGCAACAAATGATTTCCAAAGAATTGTCAAACGGTGATTACGCGGACGCGGAACAGCTGGAAAACACGCTGGAATGCACGCTGAACGAGCTCTGCGACAATTCGTCGACGCACGACGCGGGTTATCAGAGTTCGATGGAGGTCGCGGTGCAGCGGGAGCTCGCGGGCGCAGCGATGACTCTCTGCTGCGGCACGGGTCAGCCGATCGAGGACGAGACTGTGAAGAAACAGCCGGAAATCCGGCGTCAGGAGACCGCGCAGCCGAAGCCGACCGAGGGCTGCCTCCTCAGGTTATTCGAGAGCCAAGTTTTCGACATGTCCATGGCGATCTCCTACCTCTTCAATTCCAAGGAGCCCGGAGTGCAGAGCTATCTCGGTTAGTCCGTCGTGTCGGGCGAAATTGCCTAACCGCGCGAGCGCTGTGTTCGAGCGAGCGAGCGCGAACTTAATAACCCGACGCTCCATGTTCCACTTTCACGAAATTTAACGTCTATTGCAGGCAACAAGATGTTCAGTTTCCCGGACAATGACGTGGATTTCTATTTGCCGCAGCTGGTTTTGATGTACATACAGCTACACGACGTCACGGAAGTTCTCTATCCGTATCTCGTCCATAGGTGGGTAGAAGCGACGATTTCGCGCGAGTCGCGCGCTGTCGCGTTAATTATCGCGCGGTGTTTTTCGAGAGTCATCGGCGATTTTCTACGCGACAAGACGATTGATAATTGATTTTCTCCTCGAGGTGCAGGTGTAGGGGATCGGCGGATTTCTCTCTCAAGTGCGCCTGGTTGCTCGACGCCTACAGTTCCGACGCTCATTTGCCATCGAAGAAAAAGTCCCACGGGACGAAGCTCAAAAACCTCATTCTCTCCGATGAGCTTAGGTGAGTTTACGAGAGTGAAATTATTTCGCTGACGATACAAACGAATCGTCAGCCATTGTACCGCACCGCGAGAAGCAGGGTAATTGTACGTAACGAAATCGATGCTCTTGCGTCCAGGCCCAAGGGAAACGAAGCAATGCGAAAGCAGAGGCTTCTCGTCGGTCTGCAAATCCCGCCGCCGCCGCCTCCCCTGCCTCCAGCTCAAACCGTGACATCACCCAACAAAAAGACCCACCAAAGATCGCAGTCCGATGCCACGGGACTGTTTCAAACTTTGCGTCGCAGCCATTCCGGTAAGTGCGAGTCTTTCGTTGTCGTCGACGTTCGCCAATCACGGATAATACGATAATTGTGTATGTGATTGTTTTTTTTTTTTTTCTTCAAGGTATAATAAATAAAGTAAGCCTTGGGGACCTGAGTTCCGGTCGAGCGTTCGACAATGGATGTACCTGTTTTGATTCCTGCCAAGGTGTCGTTAATGACTTACGAGGACAGAAGACTGACTGCTTCTGTAACGTGAGTGTTTAATTCAAATGTCGTCGTCGCGCTACATTCGCGAAGCGAATTCGCCGCGCGTTCCGTGCGACCGTTCTCTCGATTATCATTCGCCGCCGTCGCCGGCGTCCGCGTTCTATTATTATATGCGCTTTAACGGCTCAAATGTTCTCTGCCGACAGGCCCCCCGGCTCGCTCCCGAGCTCGAGTTTATTCAAGCACTGATATCAATTGGCAAATTGCTCGGTACTATTCCTACAAAGGAGAGTAAAACCGTTCAACTAGTTGCGGAGCTAAATACACTTAACTTGAATCTCCCGGCGAGGGTATGGCTACCTTTGCACAGCACAGTTCCACATCATATCGTAAGAGTGCCACCGCAATACGCAGCAGTCCTGAATAGTAAAGATAAGGTAAGCCACGAGGCGCATTCCTTGTATCTGTTATCGATTTTTTTTTGTCTACGACGGTTTTGCGTATTAAACATCAAAGACTGTGAAAAAAAATGTTTGTCCGCAGGCGCCGTACATTATGTACGTCGAGGTTTTGGAAGTCGAGGATCTCTACACGTCTCCGGTGCCGACGAAAATAATGGGAAGTTCCTTGAGACACACGAAATCCGAGGAGAATCTGACGGGCGGCGAGCAAACGACGAATCCGGCGGAGGAAACCGGCGAGACGAACGCCGAGTCTCAGCCGACCTCGGTCAATCCAATCCGACAGACACCGGTGCGAAATATCAACGCCTTTCCCGGCAGAGGCTACGACAACGCGTTCAATTACACCGACGACGATCCCGCCGACTGTTGGAGTCAGGAGGACGACGAAATAACGCAACAAGTGAGCAATCCGCTATTCCAGATATTGTTAATCGAACATACTTTTTTTTTCGACAACATTATTTATTTATTCCCCATCGCAGTATCTTCAACTGAGAAAACCGAAGGACCGAGACACAATATCGCAGCTCAGTCAGGATTCGTCGGACAGTCGCGAGCCGATCTTCATACCAGGCGACATAAAGAGAAGATTGAGCGAAATGGCGGCAACGCCGAGTACGACTTTCAACCACGACCCGGAAGATCCGTCGGCGGCGGTACTGAAGGAACCCTGGGAGTTGAAACAGCGACGCATTCGAGCGTCGAGTCCGTACGGTCATTTGGCTTCGTGGAGATTGCTGGCTGTGATCGTCAAGTGCGGCGACGATTTGCGCCAGGAGCTTCTCGCTTCGCAGCTACTGTCGATGCTGCAGAAGATTTGGCAGGAGGAGCAGGTGCCACTTTGGGTGCGGCCGTACAAGTGCGTTTACTATTTATAAATGTTCGTTTTCGACGTATTGAGCCTAGATAATCGTGTTATTAACTTTGTTTCGCGTGTGTGTTGCAGAATTCTCTGCCTGTCGAACGACAGCGGCTTGATCGAGCCGATACTCAACACAGTGTCGCTTCACCAAGTGAAAAAGCACTGTCAGCTCACTTTGCTGCAATACTTCGAGCGTGAATTCGGTAGCTCGACGTCCGAGGGCTTCGCGATAGCGCAGAAGAACTTCGTCCAGAGTTGCGCGGCTTATTGCCTCGTGAGTTACCTGATACAGGTGAAGGATCGTCACAACGGCAACATATTGCTTCACAGCGACGGCCACCTCATCCACATAGATTTCGGCTTTATACTTTCCACCTCGCCGCGAAATCTCGGCTTCGAGACGAGTCCCTTCAAGCTCACGCCCGAATTCGTCGAGGTCATGGGCGGAAATCAATCCAAGATGTTCCTCGAGTTCAAGAGCCTCATACTCCAGGGTTTGGTCGCCGCGAGAAAACACATGGACAAAGTTGTGAACCTCGTGGAAATTATGCTATCAGGTTTGTCGACATTCCCTTCGAATTCCTCTATATTTTCCAGCAAAAAGTTCTATTCAGAGACGTTGCGAAGGTTCTTGGAATTGATTTTTTCGCTCCTTGTTCGCAGGTTCGCAACTGCCGTGTTTCCGCATAGGCGGAGCGGCCACCGTGCAGGGACTGAAGAATCGATTCCACTTAACGCTCACGGAGGACCAACTTCGCCAGCACGTCGACGATCTCGTCGAGGGCAGCATTCACTCGTGGTCGACGAAGCTCTACGATCGCTACCAGTACTTCGCGAACGGAACGCTTTAATAGTTGGACTACCGCTTAATCCGATTTTTTTCCCAGAGGACAGAGGCTTCGTCCGTTTAGCAAACGCGGCCGCGTGCCAACATTTTCCGCGTGTACCGTTGACGATTGCGAAAAAAACGAAAGATAAAAAGAAATCTTGTGTTGCGAATGGTACTTCTTCCGTGCTATCGAAATACACGTCGTGGCATTCCACAAGCACAAATCGTCTTTTTCAAACGCAAAAAAAAACAGTAACGGAGAAAAAGAGGAGATAAGAACATTTCACAGGCAGTTAAAGACACTTTAGCGGCCGTGATCGTCCGGACATACGGTTTTTGTAAGGAATTAAAGTGATTTACCTGCGTTCGGAGCGAAGATACGCGCGCGCGCGCGATCGTGACGCGAAGTCCCGGGAGTTTTCGGAATGGAAATAACTCGAGGAGATAGCTGATGTTCCCAACGTCGTACATAGAATTCGATATGTATATATACTTTTCGGTTTAAAGTGTACGAAGAACTCGATAACTATGCCCCAAATGACAATTACTGAAGTTGGCTATCACCGGTGCAGACTTTCGCGGTAATCGACTGAAGAATTGGACTGCTAGATCGTCGTAGCGTTGTAAAACTGGGTAATTTGTCGAAGGTGCCTTATTCGTAGGGGAAAATGGTGAAGAATTATCGAATTAAATGCAGTGAAGTGAATGTGGCGTTGTACCAAATCCGTGGATGTTGCGCGCGTGTGAGCAATCTATAATTTGTAAATACATACATAACGTGAAAAAAAGAGGAAGAGAAAAAAAAACGCAAAAAGAAAAGGAAGAAAAAAAAACACAAGCCACCGTGAGACCTTGTTGGTTTTTCCGGCAAATAACTGATTCTACCGCGAATAATGGGACGCGAATTACGGAGTCTCCGACGAGTGGAACCGAACTGTGAGTGGACGCGGCACGCGCACCACGAACTCAACATACTAACGGGAGACAAATACTCAAAAACAAACAAAAAAAAAACAAAAATATTTCCTACTTTATATAAATAATTATTATGATTAATTATCGCAGTCTACTGTAGCATAGTTAACGATAGCAGAAAGAAAAGAAAAAACTCGAGGAAACAAAAAAACAACAAAGTGAATCACAATTGAAAGTTTTTACATGTTCTTATGGCATAGTTTCAACGTTATAATGCAAAACAACAACAACAACAACAACAAGAAACAAACGAGAAAAATATCTTAGCTATGGGAAGACGATTATTTAATAGGATTTCAGCGTTATATATGTTTATTTGAGCTACTAAATTATGATAAAGAATTATTGTACATACATGAAATGTGAAGCATTAAACAAATTTTTGTTTGTTTATGTCTTAATTGAGGATGAATATAATGAAGCAAAATCAAAGTCGCGGCGAGCAGGTCTATTGTGCGAGAAGCCCGGGCCTTCTGACTTCCAAGTGTCTTAAAAACAATCTGTCTCTTTCTCTCTCTATATCTATCTCTGTCGCTATCAATTCCAATTTTAATATTACTGTCTCAGAGTGGACGGGCAAACTGGGAAACCGATTTTCCTCTTCGTTTTTTTTTTAGCCACGATTGCGATATCCCCTCCCTCATCGTTCGATGTGTTTGTTGTCTTTTTACCGATAAATCATTTTTCAAATATATCGAGAGTACATATCTAGCTCGTAGCTTTATCATCGCTAACATAGCATTTTTATACCTCATATAACACGAATGTAGCGGGAAACAAAAAATGTTGTATGCATTTCTTCCGTTGAACAGCCGAACAGTCCCGGTTTGCCGCGTTCTACCGATTCGATGAGAGCTCTAATTGATATCCGCATAATTAATTAATAAATACAGAACGCAATTGAATGTATCGTGGCATTAATTACGGAGTATTGTTTCTTCCGTTTCTCTCCTTTGTCGTGAAGTCTTTTTGATAAAAATAATTCAAGGACCCAGGGCATCTACCAATCCACTGTCTCACTGGACACACGATTTTATTTCCGAGCTTATTGACAAACAAAAGAAATATCGAATAAAATGTACGCATCTCTGCCTCTTACCCTTGCTTTGTTTTCTCTCAAATTATCGATTCTCCGAGCAACGCTGAGTTACAAAGGAAAAGAAAACGACGAAATTTTCACGGTATCTCAAGTTTATTGACCAATTGAACTACTTCCTGAACTGGCCAACCGTGTGATCGAACAGCTCGGGGTTCACAAACGTACCCTTCGAGTCGAGGATGTAGTAAAGCTTGCGTCCTACCAATTTTACCGGCATATAAATCTTTTTCGCTGTCCTGCTGGTGTTACATTTTACCTGCGAAGGGAGAAATCATAAAATCAGTTATTAAAATGGTTAACCCGTTGGTACGAAGAGATTCGTAGTAAATTTTCAATTCGCATACCATGTCAACGGGAACTGTGATACTGTCTGTTTTCTTCAGTAAATGATAAGTCATGAAAGTCACGTCTTTGCCTCCTTTGTTCAAAATTAAGTATTTCACTGATCGCAATGTGAAAAACCAACACAGCGAACACGCCGTAACTCCTGGAATAACGACAAAATAATCAGCGTTCGATGCCATATTCGAGGAAACGTAATTTGAGTAATTACCAACGAAGGCAGTTATCCCGACGAGAATGAGGGGAAAAAAGTTGTCGTTGCAATATGTCAACAGTCGAGTGTGTTCAGGATCCCAAGGCGACAGATACGTGTACGAAGTATAGGACATGCACAGCCAAAATAAAAGCTGAGATGCCCCGAAAAAATTCATCCACCTGAAATATTTGGGGTTCTCGTATTTGAAAAGATACACGTTGTTCAATACGTTGGTATTGAGGTCCAGATTAATCTTTTTACTTCCGCTGTTGATTGTCGCTGCATTCTGTTTACAAACACTGGAGCTGAATACAGAAAAAAACATCAGTTCAATGTTTTGTTTTGTTTTTGTTTCTGACATAAAACGTATCGAATCAAAAATATTTATTTTTATTTGTCTACTTACAGCGTTGGTTTATATAACAGTGTTATTACCTATTAGAAACAAGTCTCTTTGAAACTGGATTGAATGACTTGCGTGCGAGATGCAAGGTGCGCGTTGAATGTGGTCTCGACGATGCGGAAATTGTTTGCGGTAAGTATTGCGATAATAGGGCTCGGTTTATCGAACAACTCCCGAGCCCGCTGCTCGCGCGGCAGCAGAGCAATCGTGTCAACATTCCGAGCGTTTCCAATGCCGGCTTTATGGTCGACTAACCAAAAAGATCGTCTCTCACCACGATCAGACGGTTGACTGGAGGAGCACGTGCGAAAGCCCGTGAGATAGGTAACGCGCTCGCGGTTATAGACAAAAGCTTGGCCCAACGTGGTCGCGCTACGAGACCAAGATGGCGTTACTCTGCGAAAGCTGCGATGGCTCTATCGGTAATCGCCGCAAAAAAATACAAACACGAGCTCCGTTTATAATTTATCTGTACATTATTTTTTATTGTGAAATTTTATTTACTAACGATAATTAAAACATTTAATAAATAACTAACAAACATCAAACTATACATGCAGGTATAAAAATAAAAAAGTGCGACTGTCTACTTTTTCGGCAATCTTTTCAAAATCGTTTCGAGTTCGTTCCTGTGATTCGCCGTTTCCTGAAAGACAAGTTTGAAAAGCCTTTCCATCTGCCTCTCGACAAATTCCGATCGTCGAACGACGGCCTCGAATTTGTCCTGCGCCTCGGCGAGTTCGCTGGACGCGGTCTCGACGTCGGGCATCGATTTTTCAATGCGGACAATATCGTTCAAAAGATTATTTATCTGATCCTTGAGCTTGGCTTCGGTGTCTTTGGCCTCGCGTTGAATCTGCTGAATGCGGAGTCTCTGCTGTTGCGCTTTCTCCACGTGATCCTTGTTCTCCTCGCGCAGAGCCTTCAGTCTGTCCTCGAGCGCCGCGAGATCATTCGTATTCGCGTCGACCGCCGATCTCGCCTGGTCGTAACGTTTTCTGATGTTCTCCTTGAGATTCAGCAGCTCCGCCTCTTTGCTTTTCAGTTCGTCCATATAATCCGGACACAACATATTCGATTCCGGGATCTTGAGAGCCTCGAGATCGGCCCCCGTTCCGCTTCCGAGATGCACGACGATGTTTTTGTTGTACGCCAATACTGCTTTGTAGAGACTCGAGTTGGTGCTCGAGAATTTCAGATCGAGCGCATAGAGCTCGTTTTCCATGTCGTTTATGTGATTGTCCAGCTGTTTTATGTCGTTTCGTATGTTCGAGCATTGTTTCATGATATCGTCGCATCTTTCGACCGTCATCTTCTGATTCTCCACGATAATCATCATCTGTTGCTTCTGCGCGACGTTCTTTTCAATCTCCTCCGCGAGCGCCTCGCACTCGACATTCAGATGATTCGTCTCGTGTATCTTGCGCTTTACGGATTCCTCGATCGCGCGAACGCTTTCCAATTCCCGGGACTCGTCGTGCTTGAGGCTCTCGAGAATCCGACTTCTCTCCGCGATTTCCGCGTCGATCTCGGCTTCCTGCTGAACGGCCGCGTTCATGCTCGTCTTTTCTTTCTCGAAGAGCTCCATTTCCTCCGCCGTATCCTTCTCGATGTCCCCGTACTGTTTGTTCATTTCGTGCACGTATTGCTCGACCAACGCGGCTTCTTCCTCCGGACTCTCGTTGTTCCAGGTATTGTAAATATCCAGCATGGCGAGAAATCTGTGCCTCGGCGTCTCGGTTTCGTCTCCATTCCCGAGAAACGGAACTCTGTCGAGAGTAAACGCGAGCTCGGCTTTGTCGTTGGCCTCGCAGAGCTCGGCCAGCCAGCTCAACCATCCCAGTACCTGGGGCCACGAATGCATCGTATTCGCTGTTTTGAGCCACGATTTCGTCACCGCCCCGGGATAACGAAGTTTCTTCGCCACCTTCGGTATCTCATCCATGTAATTCGCGATGGTCAGGTCTTGTTTAAAGTCCAGCAGTTTCACCAGACAATTCGTCGCCTCGACAAATATCTTCAGCGTTATCGGCCTCAAGCTGCCGCTGTTGTTCAGAAGAGACGTCTGCTGGATCTCGTAGAAATATTGATCGATCTTGGACAGCATACTGTTTTGATAAGCCTTGTCCGCCAGCGGACGATTATCCTTGCGAGGACCTTTGGCCCCAAAGCCGCTGGCTCGTTCGGCGGACGGCGACCTGTGACGGTTGCCGGACGGCAGGTCGACATTCTGCCGACTGGTACCTGCGAGGCTGACTTTGGCACCTGTGTAAAGCGGAGTGGAGATGTTGGACATCCGCATCGGCTGACTCGAGAGATGCTGCTGCTGTCGCAGAGGAGTTTTTCCTGCGCAAGACAAAACGCACGGAATGTAGAATGCGAAATGCGTGAAAATGTTAATTCGCCAGGGAAAACGGAATGATGCGGTTTTTTCTTACCCATAGGTTTCAAAGTCGATCGCCTTATGCTGGCTCGTTCGCTGGAGGACGAGCGAATCCTCGGTCTCGGAATGTGCGAGTTGTCGACCTGCGACGGTGGCTTCAACTTTTGCGGCCTCTTCGCGTTTTTATCCTCGCGCTCGAACGTCGACACTCGCACCGGATTCGACGATGATCGTCGGCCGCTCGACGATTTACCCATTTTTCCATCCATTTTTGCGATACAATTTTCGCTGCAATTGTCGGAATGCGTCGTCGGTCGGTGCGTCAAAACATGCCGAACGTTAGATTCAAATCAAACGGTCGGTCACGAACCAAGTGAACTGCCTGTTGCCCCATAGATACGCAACGCGACCGACCGGAAGTTGGAAGTGCAGCTCAGCGCCGCGCGGCGGCGGCGAATCGCAAACCGGAAGTCGCCGACTACGGATATTTCACTGCTTCAATTATTTTCAACGATCGTTCAACGCGCAAGCGGATAAATTAAAGTGTTACTTCTGCCAAGAGGATTACCCGAAAATTATTTTTTTTTTGTCTTTCGTTTAAGCGCAACGCAGCCGAAGCCTGTAGGGACGAAAATTTCGGCGGGAAGTGTCGAAGACGACGGCAAACAAATATTTTCCGACATTATTTACACGCTCGGAGAGATTTTGACACAACGATGGAGATAGACACGTTCGAATTTTCCGAGATGCCCTGTGGTACGTATTTTATTCGACGCGCATTGCCATTAAACGCGATTCTGCGTCGATATTTTGATAACCGGAAGTCGAAGTTACGAATCAAATTCAACCATCGCTGGTGCGCATCCTAACCTCTCACCGCGATTTGATCCCGACAAATGTCACGAATTCTTTGTTGTTGTTTTTGTATCTTTCTATAACACGCGAGGAATCTATAATTTAGCGTAACCGAATAATATTTCAAGGCAGCTGCAACATTGTTGCGGCTCAATGATGAACAAAGTGAACGCGGCATGTCAGTCGTTAGCCGCTGGAACTAGAAAAAACGTTTTGGAAAGACTCGCCGGGCAACAGGTGAAACCGGTAAACAATAAGGTACGTGGATCATTCGATTTCCGTGATTTAACTTATCTAGAAAAATATTCCCATTTCAGAGGTCAAAGCCGTCGTCTCCCAAAGGGGTTTACGTTATCGGCAAACCTGGAACCACCGTCGAAGTCTTTGTAACAACCGACGGACGCAAAAGTGGCTCTACAATGGTGAGTGGCCGAAAATCAGCTTCGTCAGCTTCCAAAGTGACGGACGACAGTCGCACTAACAATTGGAGCAAAACGCTGAGGGATCAGAGTCGACCTGTCGTGAAACAGGGCGTCCAGCAGCTGGCGGCGCAAACGCAGTCTTCCAAACACACCAGGCATGAAAATTCAGAACGCAAAGAGATTAAGACTGGCACAGCGGAGAAACAGACCAAAGCGCAAAAGTACTTACCGGTGAGTAATATAAAAAAATGTTTAACGGTTATCTTGTGTCTAATAAAGAAATAAATAGAATTTAGCGAATGAATAATATTTGCAGCAAGATAACATAATATTGGACGAAATTCCGGTGAAGCAACCAGCGAGAAAGCCGGCCACGGAAAACGTAAGAACGGCACCAAATTCGGCAGTTCCGTCGACGACGACGATAGCGAGCAGCATGGAGTCGATCGATGTGTACGACAGAGCGGTGCAATGCGGTGGCATATTCGATCGTACGAACGATCAATTTGGGTCTTTCAATCCGGTGCGGACGATCGGCTTCCTCATGAAGGAGATGGAGGGCTTGGTGAGGGACGAAAGATCGAGCAAGATTTTAACCGAGATGGAGCAGGCGCTTATGAGGATTCCCGCAGAATACGGAAAATCTCCACCAGTGGTGAGTCGAAGCTTCGGTAGAATCGTGTGTCAACTAATTCGCCTTTTATTTGATAAATGATGTTCGGTTGGGTTCGTTGGATTTGGACGTGCTAACGTTGCGCGCACAGCTGGACGCGACGACGGCCAAGCTGGCGGAAACGAGCGCAAAAATCGAGTCGACTTGTGCGGCGCAACGCGAGGAGATAGAATCGCTTTTGCAGTACGTTCAATGGTTTTTTATTTTTTTTTTTTTTTTTCTAAGTAAATTCTTAAAATTGTTTCTTTGTACTCAAAAACCAGACAAGTGAATAAACAGGCCGCGCTGCTGGATGACGCGAAGCAGCGCGAGAGAAATCTGGAGAGCGAGGTAAAGCAGATGAAAGTCGAGTTGAACGAGGCATTGAAATCCGTGGCCGAGAGCAGAAGAACGATTTCGCAGCTTCAACAGGAGAGAAGGAGCGTCGAAGTGACGGAAAAAATGCTCGCGGACCTGAGACGCGAGCTCAACGAACAGATCGAGCTCGCCGAGCAAAGATCTCTCGAAGTTCAATATTTGCAACTCGAGAGGGAGAAATTTATGACTCTGTCGACGTACAAAGACTCGAAACTTGTCGAGCTTCGAACGGTGCTCAAGTGAGTTTTTTTTACCAGCGAGTAAAGATACGATTTCAGCAACTATTAATTAACATTTTTCCAGAGAAATACAAAATCACATCTCCGAGCAACTAATCGACATTCGAGAGGCTGGGAAACGCGTACAAGACGCAGCGAGCGATCATCCGATGTCCGTAATCGTCGGCGGCGCCGCCTGCTCGTCCCCCACATCCTCGTGCTCCATTAATTCCATCATTCCCGCTTCCTGTCCCGAAGTCTCCGAAATTTCGTTAGCCACGGTCGACTGCTATCCCAATTTCACGCAACCACCGAGCAAACCTTCCAAGACACAATTGCCAGCTTCCTACTTCAATGGGCTGCTCGACGACTCGGAGGCGGGTCGACCCTGCGACAAAACCCAATTGGAGTTTATAAGTCTTCCCGGCGGTGAAATTTCACACGCGATTTCCCTGAGTCAGCGCAAAGAGGAAGACGCAAACACCGTACTTGCATCTTCTCGTAAGTAAAAAAAAAAAAAAAAAAAAAAAAAAAAAAAAAAAAAAAAAAAAAATCCTATAAATATTGTATCTTTCCATCTGGCTTTAAAAATTAGATAACAAGAAAGAAGAACCACCGACCAGTGATCGGAAACTCGAGGGATTTCACAGTGTCCCGAATTTGGGAGGAAGAACGGCGAGGGATTCGTTGCCTCGCGTCAACAGGGAACAGCAGCAGCACAAAGACTCTCGGTCAAAGTCGAAGAATCGAAAATCGTCGGGCACCGACAGACGACGTTCGGACGTAGCGAAGAGTCTGACGAATCGCGAGGAGGAGGAGCACAAGAGGCCGGACATGGATTGCGCATCCGGGGATCCCGCGAGTATAAAACAGCAGTTCGAGATGATGTTCGAGGACATAAGACAGCAGAGCAAACTTCCCGTTCGAGTGCCGAGCCCGCCGCGCAATTATCCACTTCCGGACTGGAGCGACAGTTCCTTGCCAACGATCAGCGGGATTTCCGAGTCGAACGTCGTCTGAAAACTCTCACAGTCCTGTAAATATACTCTCATCGTCCTCGACGAACCGTCCCACGCGAATTCCTGGCTAATATTCGTAGACGCAGTAACGACGGAAAAAAAAATCTCAAACGTCGAGTTAATTTAATAAGTTAATTTATTTGTAATAAGTGATCGTAAGGACTGTCTTTTTTTACTGGCGAGCCGCCCCACGGGACTCGATAATATTTTTTAAAAGAGATAAAAATATATATATATTTCATAGAAATGTCGCATCTTCAATTTATCAGCGTAACGACGCAGCGATTGGTAACAAATTGCACGTTCCGACGTTGGCGGTCACCAGCGTGTACAAAAGTGTCGCGTGGCTCCGCCGAGCTACGGAGAATGACGATCGAATTTCGGCTAAAGATACAGAAGGGAGGCTATTTGCAATAATCTCGTTAACACTAGTTGTTACGGCACATCGGAGCAGTCTATTAGTTACAAAGGCCAAAGTCGAACGAAACAATCGTCGGGCTTTGCCCTAGGTTTCCCCGTCTTCGCGCCGCGTTGTGAATTCGGCTTACAGAGCACCTGGGACTTGGAGTTACAGCGCAGCGGTGATATCGATGTCGCGCGCGTCGGCGCGTGCGCGCGCGATCCAATTAACGTAATTGTCTTTAGTATCGGTGACCGTGACGATCCGAGTAATTCGTCGAGTATTTGCTGAATCTATCGCTGGCCGCGTCGTCCGGATATTTTCCCTCGGCTTTGTAGTGAATTTCCGGTGCCGAGCCGACCTGGCCCTGCCAGTACCGAGTCCAGTAGAGATCCTCCGGATTTATGTCGTGCGGGTGTTTCGCGTTTCGAAACACGTGAACGCAGTAGAGTAAACTTCCTATGAGAGTCATGAATCCAAAGATGAGAAAGACTATACCGAGAATCCTGGAAACAAAATAACCGAAGAAATTACACATTGCTCGAGTATATTGTCGTTGAGGTAGGACGCGAGAGGAAAGAAGAAAAACGAAGAATATTGGACCCCCTTACCACACGACGACCGGCTGGAAGAATTGAAAGACTATGACAAAACCGAGAGTGACGAGTATCAGGCCCAGATTGAGGAGTAACATGAGACAGCACATTCCCTTGGTGTTGGGACAGAAGGGATTGGGTGTCGACATGGTTTCCACTATAACGCCTCCGTGCCGCGAGGTGTGAGTCTTCACGGTCGAGCGACCGGATCGCGCCGATCCGCTGTAATTGCTCGGCGCCCTCTCGGCCGCTCTCGAACTCGGCGCCGGACTCTGACGCGATCCTCGACTGGAAATCATTTTTCAATCAATACAACGCAATGAAAACAAAATGAAAATAAAAAATAAAAATAAACCTCAGCTCGGATGTCGCTCTGTATGTCGTGTACAAATCCGAGCCTTCGTAGGGGCTCTCCTGCTGCCTGGACATTTTGCCGGGATGTCGGATACTCTGCGGCGAGTCGCGCGACAAATCCGAGCCGTGACCATTGCGAATGGCTTGCAATTTTTTCTCGCTCACGTTTTCGTACTTTGGCCTGTGAGCTTTTCTGCTCGGGGCGACGGGTTTCATCTGCGAAGAAACGTTTTTTTTTTTTTTCAGCTACATTATATGTTATCGACGCGAATTGTTCTCACGCTCGAGGCGAGAGAGCGATGATCCCGTGTAAATATATATATCTGTATATTTCTACGCGTATACGTATATACGTAGCACACAATGAAATTACCACGGTGCTGTGCTTGTGGGCTATTGCATATTCCGACACTGTTCGCACAGAAGGAGCGTGATGACTCTCCTCGCCGTCGGTTGAGTAACTGCGATGCGCATCCCCGCTGTTGTGAACGAGGTAGCCGCTATTGTGACGCATCGTTTGCTCCGATTAGGGCGAGATAGGCGCTAGCCTGCCTCCTCCGCCGCCCGCCCGCCTCGCCAAGTTTCTTCTCGCCAAGTTTCTGTTATCGTAACACCGCCTCTCGCGCATCGGCTCGTCTCCGTCGTCGGCCTTCTCCGTGCCTCGACGTCTATGGCGAACCTGAAAAGGCAATACAGGTGTCGCAATAACACATTGGCTGCTCGCGACGACGACGACGACGACGACGACGACGACGAATGAATAAATGTATGCAGCGAGTGGGTTGCAAGGCCAAGGGGACACACCCGTGAAAAAAAACAACAAACTTTGTTCGCCGTTTCGACGCAATACGAATTTGGCAATTTTTAACAGACAGACGTGACGAAACGGTCAATGTGTTAACTTAACACACTGCAAATCGCACTCCGAGCGACAATTTGCAGTTTGTTCGAGTAACGGCGTGTTAATTTAACGCACCGTATTTCGGCGTGTTATTATCGCCGTTTCTCGAGTGTGTTAAGTTAACACGCACGACTTTTCTTAATGAAAAAAATTGGCCGATTCGCTTCCGTGCATATATCCGGCAGTTGGTTCTCAGCGAACCGTGCACAAACACGTCTCACAACTCGCCGCATGTGTGTGTGTGTGTGTGTGTATATCTTCCGACACTTTCACTCGGTTGAGTCATCGGCAAGAAAGTCAAAATGCGTAAACAGCCGGAGATAATTTACGAGCCGCCGCCGCCGCCGCCGCCGCAGCAGTCGCCTCCACCGTTGCGTTCGCATCGTTCGCATATTAATTCGTCGCGATCACGTGATTATGCTTATCACCACAGCGCGGCGATGGGCTTCATTGAATATACTTTTATTCCGGGTCAAGGCCGAGGCGAAACAAATGGCAGTCGCGCGAAATCAGCGCTGCGCATCGAGGGCCGTACCGCAGCAGCAGCAGCAGCAGCAGCAGCAGCAGCAGCAGCAGCAGCAGCAGCAGCAGGCGACGAGAACGGGAGACCTCGATGCCTGGCAGCCGCACCGCGAGGAACACAGACGAGAGGCAGAGCGAACGAGCGCAAGGGCGGAAAATCGTTGTTGACGCGCGGCGATGAGAAATAGAAATAGAAAAATGAGCGACCACCCACGCTTCGACGATTCGCCCGGGGAGACGGATGGAATACACCGACGTCGAGTTTGCGGGGGGACACTGCGCGCGAACTCCGTTGCCGCGGTCGGTTCGCGAGGATTCGCGCGCGCGGTGGTCTCGAAATAGATATGATGCTCGGCGGTTCGTGCCGCGCGCGCGCGCGCGACAAGTATCACAACCGGCGAGTCCTTGCGGGAAAACACGTTTCACGGCACACTGGACGCTCGCGCGCGCGCGCGTGCGCGAGCGGCCAGACGAAAATTCAACAGGTTTCACTCTCGGGGGACGGGGGGAAGTTTCGCAACGAGAAACTTCGATACGCGGCGGCGGCGGCGGCGGCGGCTGCACCTGCGTAAAGCGCGTCGCGTCCCCCCTGCGTTGATATTTCATCGTTTTGTCTTTCTTTCGCTCGTTACGTAAGAAGAGGAAACGCGTGTAGAAGGCGACGAGTCCGCGCGTCTCGCGTCGCAGGCGGCGGAACTTGGTTATCGGTCGAGCGCGCAACTCCGTCGTCGGACAGTGTATAACGACGCGACAACAACATCGTCGTTTTAGGAACTGCTGCGCTGCGCAGACGAGTATGGTAATTATTCGCAGACACGCGCAGCTGTCTGGGACTCGTTACCAGATACATTCTCGGACGTCACCCAGTCGCCGTCGGGGTGCATCGGAAGGAATTCCAGATTCGCGAGATCCGATCGCTCGATTAATCCGCGCGAGTCTGGCGATCTTTGCCACATTGTCCGCAGCACGAAAGACACCGCGTTTACGCGCGTAGGAGTAGGCTCGGCGAAACTACTCTGGAACGCGGACAAAGGGTTTCGACTCCGTGTTGTCTAGGACCGATCGAGATCCGCGCCGGAGCTGCGAGTTTTACGGACGGCGGCGCGAACGAATAACGGATGTGTGGAAGAAAAAGGAAGCGAGAGAAAGGGACGGGAATACGGAAAGAGGAAGAAAGGACCGTTGCCTCGCTGCTGCTTCTGCCTAGACGTTTCGATCGTGTTGTTGTTGAAGAAAAAAACCAAACAGCTCGATGTACCTCACGCGTAAAACACTGCGGCGGTGTCCTAACGCGGCTCGACCGATAAAACAGACGTCATCGTTCGCGACTGTTGTCGATTGACTGTCGACGCGCGGCCGAGGTTTAATTTCGTGGCCCGTTCGCGATCGAGGTGAGGCCCACCGACCGGAGGTGACATGGATGGCAGATCCCGAATGACGCCAGTCTCTTCCCGTGGCGAGATCCTGGCGTACTACTGGCTGCTCGCAGCCGCACGCTCGCGCCGAGGCGAAAGGTGCCCGTGATACCTACGCTACGTTTCCACCTAGCATCGCGGTGGACGCGCGCGGCTGCTCTCTTGCTTTTTCTCCCTCCCTCTTTCTCTCTCGCTCTCGCTCCTTCTCTCGCCCTCTCTCTCTCACTCTACCTGTCCGCAAACGGAGAATGGCCGGCGAGCTCTAGTGGGGATCGCCGCGAGTTTGTAATTCGCACTCGTAATATTTGTCCTATTCGGTGCGCGGCCCTCGAAGACCCTGACGGCCATTTTGACTTGACGTCATTGGTAACTCCGCGCGACGATGCGGCGATGACGAAGAAGGCTCGCCAGGCGCGGCTGCGTCGAATTCCAATTCCCACACGGTTTTTCCTCTTTATAGACATCGGAATCGTATGCAGCGCGCTGATTGCGCTTGAACGCATTTTCTGCGAATCGTTGTTCGGTTTAAAAAAAATGACGAATTTCGCGCGGGTCCGGGCGATATTTTTTCTTCGATCTACTTTTCACGGTAATGCCATTTTTGATCGGTACGAATGCTGCCTATTCGCCTTAACCCGAAGGCAAGACTTCTGTGAGGCAAGACTTTCGCAAGAACAAGTGTCCAGAGTCGAACCTGCCGAATATGGCCCGCCACTCGCAGAAGGATCAATTTTCCTTCTGACTCTCTGCAATCCTCGCAACTCGAAACTGACAGAAATGGCGCTTCATTTTTGTACATCCAGGTGAACACGCAATTTCATAGACAAGGCGAGGGCGTTTAAAGAGGGAGTTTTAAAAAATGTACAGTCCAACTCCGAAGTTCGGTCAACTCAATAAATCCTTTATTTTCCGTTAAGATGTTTTTGTACCTTTGTTTACGAAAATATTATAAATTTGATGTTGTTAGTGTTAAAGTAAAATTTCGGAATGAGGAGACTCGGTAATTGTCGATCCACGGACGACGATACGTGTCGCGGGGACTCGGCGATGCAGCAGGTTTCCACTAGCGATGAGTTTCATAGGACTGCTCGTCGATTGTGCCCCGCGACAGACGGTCGCGCAGTGTTCGATTATGTATGATCTTCAAGGCTCAATGGGGGGGGGCGGAGGGGGGGTTGGTTAACTTCTTGTACACGATCGCATATATATGTATATACAAAATACATATACATGCATATATATATACCGACAATAGTCTTACATTCTCAATTGGTGACGCAAGCGGCGTGCGCGCGCGCGCGATTCCGCGTTCGGCCGTATCAGCGAGGAGCTACATGAGGTACTTTCAAAAATATACAATTACTCGCGTGTGTCAAAATTAAAAACGGCTCATTTTTAGAGTAAAAACAAGAAAAAATATTTGAACGTAAAATAAAATAAAAACCCGAATAGACTTGGCTCGGCCAAGAGGAAAAATTCGCAAAAGTCGGTCTCGAATATATTATTTGAGGAGACCCTTGGCTTTGAACAGGTCGCGCATCAGTCCCTTCAAGTAGCCGATCTCGCGATTGAGCTCCTTGACTTGGTCCTGAAGTTTGTCGTTGTAGTCCGCGAGCTCCTGCTCCTCGCCGAGAATCTCCTTGATCTCCTGCTTCTTCTTCTGCCTGTAGCGGGTCGCGGCGTTCTTGTTCTGCTCCTTCTTGCGCACCTTCTTGTCCTCGACGGTCGGTCGCGAGTACGGCTTGTGGCGATTTTTCGTAAGCCGAGAATTGCGCTGTTTGGCGTAAGACGGGCCGCCGCCGCCGCCGCTGGACTCGCCGGTCCAGTCGGGATCGTCGGGATTCGAGGAGTCCTCGGAGGATAAGTAACTGCCGCCCGAGCTCGTGCACGGACTGGCGGGCGCGATGTCCTCGGCGCAGGATCGCACGTACTCGTCGACCGCGGCCAATTCGCTCGCCACGTCCGGCAGCGGAACGAGAGACACGCTCTCCGCGTTCCAACCGCCCGATATTTGACCCAGGTAAGAGGAAGAATTGTCCTGAGCTTCTACAATTTGGTGGTGCTGCTGCTGCTGCTGCTGATGTTGATGATGATGCTGCTGCTGCTGCTGCGGCTGCTGATGTTGCGCGGATCGTTGACTGGGATAAAGCGGGAGCTGCAATACCGGCTGAAGAGTCACGAGAAGCTGAGTGTCGAGCGCGCCGCCGCTGCCGCCGATCTTGGTCTGCGGTGGCGGCGACTGCGGCGGCGTAAGAGCCGAGTTAATCGGCGGATAGATCTGATGACAAGCCTCGACGTCCCCGAGGACGCTCTCGAACTCCTGCAGCAACGTTTGCGTGGTCTCCTGATTCAGATGGCTCTTTCCGCCGGCCGGATAGATCACCGGTTTGTTCTGGCCGCATTCCGGCGCCGGTAGCTCCTCGAAAATCGGAAGCTCGATCTTTTCCTCCAGCCAATCTGAAAACGGCTCTGTAAACAGCCAAGAAACAGAGAGATGGAGATTAAACGATTAGTTATACGATATCCTCGGCTGGGGGGGAAAAATACACATGTATCATACGGGGCATATGATTATGGGTGTACAATGAAAAATTCATTGCGCAATAGAACGAACGCGGGGAGAGATAATGAATTGATAATTATTCCGAGCAACGTCGAAGGCGGAACGGTCATTTATGATCGTAAAAATTGTTTTCAGCCTGGAAAATGATCTCGCACGCGCGGCTGCTGCTGTTGCTGCCGCTGCTGCTGCCTGATCTCGCGCACCTTGACGGCGAGCCAATAACGCAAATGCGGAGGGGAATATACCGGAGTCCGACGCACCAGTATTACTAGGAGTGCCACCGGCCGCCGAGTGAGAATGGACATTCCTAGTCAACAAGGAGGAAAACAAGAAATGAGTTTTTATGCTCGCGCGGCGCTCATTTCAAGTACAACTTCCCCGGCGCATTGGTCGAAACGATTTTCCGCGCGGCGTTCGCGCGAGGGCGGAGAGCGAGATTTTTACGCATAAATAAATAAAAGCGGCCCAACGACAAGCGGTATAATTAATGCAAAATCAATGAATCAGCTTCGGAGGCCCCGATGGAAAGGAGAGACAATTTACGTAATCGTCGCTTATCGGCCGCTGCAGTCGTCAGATTAACAGCCGCGCGCGCGCGCGCGCGGCGGGGCTAACGCTGCGCGAGCTAATCGTAACGAGGTCGACGAAAGAACAAATGTATATTTAGCGACAACAAAAAAGAAAAAAACAGAAGAAAAAAAAAAGAAGATATTTTAAAAATCATTGATCTAGATATAATTTTTGTTAAACTCCGCTTGTTGCCGGGCGGAATTATTGATAACGCGACGGATGACGTCTCGCTCGAATCCGGCCGACGTTCGGCCACAATAATACCGCACTAAATTCGCGGGCTATCGATTGCCTCGAGTGCCGCGCAAACTTATCAGTTGTATAAACAGGTAAGTTTGATAGACAGCGATAAAAAAAAAAGCGTATACGTAAAGTTAATTTGACGGAAAAACAAAGGAAAATACAATTGATTGCCTCGCGTCGAGTTGCATCGTTTGTCGAGCTATCGCGAGATCGCAACCCCGCGAGAATTGTGCAACATTCTAACGAGACTATCGACTAGCCTACTTAATAATATCGCTCGCTAAAAGAAGTCGCTACTCCCACTGCGCGAGCGTCGATACAGAAACGCGTCTGCTGCTCGACTCGGTTGCTCACAACTACAATGAAAATTTAATCCTTGGGCCGGCGGCACAAAGCACCGATCTTTGTGCCGCGACGGATATAGAAATGAACCGCTGGCTCGCGATATGTAAACTCGATATCGGAGGCATTTGCAGTGGCGGCGAGTGAAAACGGTCCGCGAGTCCCGTTCTCGAATTTCCGAAAAGCGTTAGACTTTATACGACTGACTGGTGAACGTTTGTTTACGAATATGAAAGTAACATTTTCGATCGGCGCTGACCGCCGGGAGATTTCGAAAGATCGCGCGAGCAACGATGTAACCGGCCCGGTCTCGAGATACGAGTTTAGAGCGCGGCATGGAATATATTATTAAAGACAAATTCGTGCGACGATCGATTTATAGCGCGTGCGCGCACCGTCGTCTCGGGCATACCGGTCGCCCGGTTTCGTCGTGTGTCTCTCGGCCGCGGAGAGCGAGAAGGAGAGACCTGTTCGCGTTTTTGTCACGCATGAACGCGGCCACGATCGTTAAACGGTGCTGCCCACCGCGGCCCCTTCTCCCTGCCGCGCAACAGGCGCGGGTCTCGCCCGCTGGCCACAACCGATCGAACGACGGGCGGCGTGTCCGATGCACGATTTTTCGCCGGTTCCTCGCGGTCTCCGCGGACATCCGTGAATCCGGAATCTCGCTATCTCCCCCCCAATGATAGTTCGTCGGCGCCGAGTCGCCAGATGGCTTGTTTTCACGGAAAACGAATATCATTGATTCGATAAACTCGTCGCTTACGGACTAAGATTGTATTGATGATAACGTCTGACGTTGTCAATGCAACCTTACTCCTAATTCCTACTATTTTACATTGGATTGAAACGGTGATTTAAAAATAGGCGAGAAAATACAATTTCACATTGAATTGAAACAATGATCTTAAAATAGACAAAACATATTATTCAGCCAATGTCAGAGGCATTGTAAGAATAAAGAATAGATTTGACTTGGAGATTTTGGCAGCTCAAAAGCGAAGAACTTATCGGATCGATGATATTTTTGATTTTTGACACCCGAGTCGAATCTCGCGGTCTCCCACCGATCGCTCGGCGGCGCCGAGCTGGGTCGATCGAACAATGCGAGCGATAACGCGCGCGAAGCCGGCACCGCGCGGGGACTGCGCGTCTTCGCCGCGAGTCATTCATTCTCGCGTCCGGGGGGGTCAATGAGCCGCGCAGGTTTCGACGCAATTCGCGGAGCGCGCTCTTCAACGTAAAATCGTCCGCGCTCGTCTCTCTCTCCGCGTCGATCGTACCGTGCGTCGGTACAAGAGACACGCGCGCGCGTCCGCCCGCCGAAAGTCTCGTTTTCTCTTTCATCCGATCCCGGCGCCGCCTCCGCCGCTGCCGCGTCGTCGTCGGATTTATCGTCGGCTCGGGATTCTCGGGCTCCGGTCTCGCGAGGCGAAGTCGCGCGAGAAGCGCGACGACGGAACAGCTGTGTCGACGGACAAACAATCCAAGCTGAAAATACGTAACACATCGGTGCGTTAAATAGCGAACATACGAGGAGAAAGGGAAACGTACCGCCATAACACATAGCAGCCATAATCGAAGCGATTTTGTCTCTGTTGTTTTTCGTTTGTTTTTTTCTGTTGTTTCTCGGCCGAAAAGATTTGTCGGAAATTTTTGACGTGTGAAAGGAAAAAACGTGAGAGTCGCGGTGCTGCTGCTGCTGCTGATGTTGTTGCCGCTGGTGCGCTGCTGGTGATTCGTGTCGGGCCGCGTTATCTCTGAGGAGGCGACGACAGTGGTACAAGGCCAGCCGGGGCGCCGCTGAGGAAATTCCTTGGTGCCGCGTTCGGCCCCGATCAGACGACGACGGCGACGACGACAATGGATCAACGTCTTTTTACGAGCTTCTGCGAGTTCACGATTATTTCACGGTTCCACGTGTAACGATACGCGAACTGCATACTATTGTAGAACATTAGCACACTCCAACATCGAGCTGCGGGATCGGTCGCCTGCGTCACCTTTAGAGATGCCAGTATCACCGAATTTTCAGCCCTCGGACGTAAAGCACGAGGACTCCGGTGTCTGTTTCTCCGCCGTGCGAGAAACCCGGCAGAGTGTTTTATCGATTTTTTATTTTCTTCCTTCGTTTACTCTGAATTGTATTCAGTTTTATTTGTATTTTTTGTTTTTAATCGCGAAGAACTTTGGCACACGAAGAGAGAGAGAGCAGCTGCTTCTGGCGGTTATTTATTATTTTATTATTTCTTTTATTCCTTTAAAGGCCGAGTCGAGAGAGAGCCGATAAAAAATTGCGATTCGCGCGGGTCAAACACGTTGCTGACGATAAGCACCACCTCGATGTCACTGCGAGTCAAGAGAGAGAGCGAGGGAGACGGAGCAGCGAGAGAACCACCACGCGGCTCTCACGTACTTTTCGTCTACGTGAGCGAAATTCTCCGCCGCGAAAGAAGCGCGTACGTCAACACCGAAAGGTCCGTGTCTTCTTTTTCGTGATTTTTTTTTTCCTTTCGCTTTGTTCCTTCGACGATCGCGACAACGGAGACCCGAGCGAATCTTTACATATGGGCGGCGCGAGCGCGCGGTTGGCGAACACGACAAACGAACTGGTGCACGTGACGCGCGCGGCGAGCAGAAAATGTATATCGTCGAAGAGCCGTACGCGCGGCGACACGCAGAGAAGAGAGAGACTAGTAGCTGCGAGTCGGGGAGACAAGGAATTACTGAACGTCGTCGGGACGACCGAGGAGAAGGGGAGCAGCAGCGGCATCGAGGCACCGAGCGGCAGAAACAGCAACAGCAGCAGCAGCAGCAGCAGCAGCGGCAAACAGCAACGACGTCGTCGTCGTGGTCATGTGGATTGTGTGTTTGACCCGTACACACAACTAAACATCGACTTCGACTTATCTTTGGACTTTCCCTCCTCTTCGCGCCTCACCCTCTCCGCCCCCCCCCCCCTGCCCCTCCCCCGCCGCGCGAGGCGTCGCCTCTTCCCCCACCCGCTCGGCTCGCGCGGCTCCAACGACTCCAGCTCCACAGACTCGACTCCCAGAGGTTAACCAGTTTGTCCCACTCTCTTTTTCGCGTCGAAGGCGCAAAAAAAAGGCGACGAGGAGGAAAGATGAAGAAAAAAAACGAGGAAGAAACGCCGCACAGTTCACATACTACTCGGCGACTGGAAAGCTACGGATTTCGCGAGTTTTGCTGCGCAAAGTGGAGTTCTTCCTCCATTTTGGAGAATAAGAAGACGAACGCGAAGAAGAGGATGAAGAAGAAGAATACGAAGAAGAAGAAGAAGAACGAAAGATGTACAATCTTTCCTCCTGCTTCTTTTTTACAGTCGTCTGTCCCACTTGGAAACTTCGGGCTCCATTATCGGGAACGCGGCGGGGAAAGGAAGACAGAGAGAGAGCAAGATGGAAAAACACGTCCTCGTCTCTTCGCGTTCCCCTCTCTCGGATCGCGGCTTGAAACGAAATGAGCTCGCGGGGCTCTCATTCTCTCGGCGAGATAACGATACGAACGCGCGCGCGCGACTCACTCCCTCCCCTGCCCTCCCCTCCCTTCCCCCCGTCATGCGCTCCTCCTGCACCGCGCGTATCATCCAGTTTCTGTTTTTTGTTTTGGCGCCTGTGACGCTTTCTACCGATAGGAATTCTCGAAGCGGTCGAAAGTCCTGCAGCGGATTCGTGCGCCGTCGGCTCTCACACTCTGACCGACTTGTCGCACGTTTCGGTGCATCTTTGTCGTCGTTTGTTTCGCGCGAGCGCCAAAAACAAACGAGATTTTTCGGTTAGTGGGCATTATTTTGTAGTGGGTATTATTTTGCGTTGGATCGAGTTGCATTACCTTCCTTTATCCACTCGTCGAGCTCCTGCAGAAGTTTCGTCGCCACTTGGGCCGGCGACGCGTGGTGCTCATCGTACAATTCGGGCTCGCTGCTGCTGCTCGGCGCATCGGCGAACAGCAGCGGCGATGACTTGATGTCGTCGGTATAGATAAAATCGTCCTCCGCCTCCCCGGCCGATGTCCCGCTAGGGGAAACCGGCTCCGCCTTCCAAACCCACGAGTCCAGTTCCTCGGACGATGACATCGTCGTCGTGAGTTCGGACATGATTTATCGATAATTGTGGAAAAGAAATTTGTGTCGTCGCGTGGACGTAACTCGCAATGAGCGCCATTTTGGCCCTGCGAAATGGAAGAGAAAAACGAAATTAGTTTATTGCGTTGAGAAATAACGCATTGCGTTAAACACAAATTTGTTTTGTTGAAAAAAAAAAAAAAAAAAAAAAAAAAAAAAAAACGCCTTGCATCGGTCTGCTTCGTTGAGAAAAATATATGGTTGCTACAGTCTCCTCGTCGCGCGTTAAAAAAAGTACCCGACTCCGTCGCCCGCGGCGCATACGAGACAAGACGAGACGAGAGCAGCCAAACAACAACTCTCGGGTGCCTCGACCTCCTGACTCCGCCGGCGATGAAGAAATCGAGATTACGGAGTTTCCACGAGGCCAGACAGGAAGTCCACGAGCTTAATTTACCGTTTTTCTCGCTCGCGTACGTCGGCCTCGCGCATTTTATTCGCTCTTATCCGCGGCCAATTCGGAGAATTAATTATTTATCTAACGTTTTTAAAAATAAGTCACCGATAGTATACCAATCGAACGAATGCAATTAAAATTACCAGAATTTGTATTAAAAATGTATTATCGTTCGACCAATTAAAATAAATCTCATTTTTTATCAGGCAATTAAATAAAAAAAATACTCAAAAAAACATAATTGAAAAAAAATCGATTCTGTGTTCCGAAAATATTGAACAACATCCATTTCGCGAGATCAGGAATCAACAACATATGGTCGAGTCATGGGCAGCAGCGCGCGCGCGAGCGAGCGCGCGCGGCTGTTGCGAGAATTTGCGAAATCCCCAGCGGTCGCGCGCCAGTCTCGTGATCCAGTGCATTCCAATGTTTGGAAAACGAAAGCAAAACAAAAAAATGGCGCGTTCGAAGTGCAACGAAATATCGCGCGAATTCGATCGATTCCCCGATTGACTCGCGATCGGCCCCCGATTGACTCTGCGTGCCCTTTTTTATGACGCAATCGCGGGCGATGACGTCACGCGAGCGCGCTCGAGCCGCGATTCCGCGGTTCGATCGAGCTCTCCCCGCTGTGACGTCAGGGCTCGGACAGCCAACCAAAAATTGCGCGGAGGATGCACGTTCGAACGAGGCGAGTGACACGCGGAATTTCGCGATAACGGTCGCGCGGTCAGCGGGAATCGCGGCCGCGATAGCGATGCACCGAGCGAGAACGAGTCGTAAGGGTCTCGTCACAAAATGGCGACGCGAAGGAACGCGCAACGGGTCGAGCTGTCGTGCGTTCGAACAACCGGCGAGCACGCGCGCGCGCGCGCGCGTTTGTTAATTAATCGGGATATGATAATGAGTGTTGTTGTCACTTACTCCATGATTATTGGTTGTTTCGGCACACTTGCGTGTGCAAGCCGGTCCCGACTAGTAACTCATCTTCGCCGCTCTTTTGAACCAGTTGAAATTAGATGCGTCTTCTTGGCAGGTTTCATGGAGGGAGAGTGAAACCTCCGGCCGTGCGCGAGCGAGCTCGCGTCGGTCACGTGATTTATTCGCCTCCCCCCACCCCCACGTCCGTCGACGGGCGGCCGCTTGGTGAGGGTAAACGCGGCGATGGCCGACCGCGCATCGGAACGCGCTACTTAACTCGCTGTACTTTCCAGGAGAATGTACTCTTTGCGCAATGTCCCTACCGACGAGCGTAGGATTGTTCGGTCGATAAACACAAATTTCCTACTTACCGGCTGCGGGTCACGCGCGCGCGCGCGCCCTATGTTATCGCTACAAATATTTTTCATACAATTGTCATAAGATTTATCTTTATATTCGATAATACAGTGAGTACAATAAGAGAGAAAGTCGAGTTTATACAAATATGATACGGGATACACGGCTCTACCAATGCGGTTGTTGCTGTTTCTTACACTGGATCTTTATTTTTGCGTTATCGCTCTCTTTGACCCTACAAAATGAGAAATCGTTTGAGAGTCACGTGGTGTTGTAATCGAAAGACGCGAGATCGAGGGTAGTTTTGTCGTCAATTTACCTGGGCTTGTGTTGTATATAGAACGACCCGAATTGTTTCTCAACGTCGGCGTTCGCGCTCCCGCGTTTTCGGGATCTCACGAGATTCTTTCGGCTTCCCGGAGCCGAAAGCTTCACCGGGATTTTCTCGTCCCTGAGAATGCCGGATTTGCCGTTGGCCGGCGGTGGTATTGGCTGCCCGTAGCCGTAACCGTAACCGTAGGGTCCATCGTTGTTGGGAAAACCTTCGTATCGCCGGATATTGTTTCCAGCCGGTATTGGCCTCTTGAACTGCGGTCTCCAGTCGTTTCCGGTCTTCGCACCGACGCCAATTTCGGCCAAAACTATTTGCGGCGAGTCCGAATTCGTCCCGGTTCCGGTGGCGAGCGAGTCATGTTTGTATTCCCGGACGATATTATTGCCACTCGACGAAACGATGTTCAGCGGATTTTTCTCAAAATTCGGCTTGGGTTTTATCCAGCTTTGCGAATGCGAAGGCAACTCGGAAGTCTCGGTAACGGAAGTTGGATCACCGAGGTTGTCGCTGAGATCGTTGGAAGTAATTGTCGGATTCGTTTGATTGTTTACTGAATTTTTCGTGGTTGATGCACTTTGGGTTGGATCTGTGCCTCTCCATCCATGGACAGTTGTTTTTTCATTCATGGGAGCTTCTGTTTGATTATTTATTGCGGTTGTAGTTAATTGTTCACTGTCGCTAATTGAAGGAGTGACACTTGAGTTTCGCTCTGTTGGATTTGTGATGTGTCGTAGATCGGTTATTGAATTTTTGCCTTTTAAAACTTCAATAAGAAGCTCCTCAGTTGTTGGCTCGGTTTCTGGAACTTGTTCGGTAGTTGAAGTAATATTTATCACATCCTCGACGAAATGTGTGGTCTCCGATATTATGGGAGTTGAATTTATGCTCAATGAATCTTCCGTCCGGTTGTTGTTAGAGGTCGTCAATCCGATTCCTTCATATTTCTGCGTCGACGATGTTAACAATTTTAACAATTTATCGTTCGTAACTGAGACAATGGATTGATTTTCCGTTGGCTCAAATTTTGAGAGTGTTCTTGCTGAGACATATTTTTCGGTGTTCGTAATTTGCTCTGTAGAATTATCCGTTGTAGTCGACTGAGTTGAGTAATTCATATTATTCACATCTATTGGCGACAGTGAATCACTTTTACTCAATATCGATTTCAAAGTTTGAGCGTCCGGAGTTGCACTCTCCGCTGTCGTCCCAATCGAAGAGTATTCTTGATGAGTCGAGGATTCCATGAATCCATATTCCAGCATCTTCTCTGTAGTCTCAGCAGAAGAAATCGGCAAAAGCGTTGCTGCTGTTGAAGATTTTACCAAAGGCTCTGATGTCCAAATCGATGCTGCAGTTGTGGCGGAAGACTCCGTCGTAGAGTAGAAAGTCGAAGAAGGCGCAGCTGCTGTTGACGAAGACTCAATCAAGGGCTCTAAAGTCGGAATCAATGCTGCAGCTGTGACTGAAGATTTTATCGTGGGTTTTAAATCCGTAGTATTAGCAGCCACGTTAATTTCTTTTTCCTCATTGGGCTCAGCAGATATTTCCGTTGGACTTTCCAACACTGCGCCTATACCAATCTGTTTGGATTCAGGGGGCAACGTGTTGGGACTGGATGTCCCGGACGTCGTACTTGGGTCTCTAATATCTTGCGTAGAGCCGGAAATTGGCGTAGTTGGAGTATTAAATATCTCACTGATTTCTTGTTTCTTAGCGCCCAACGACTTTCCATGCACTTCATCAACCGGATGCTCACCAATTTGTCTATCGTCCGTGCGATTTTCCTTAGCCAACGATAGCGTCGACTGCCTCATAAAATGATCTTCGGTCTTCGTAGATTCAGAAGAAATGAAAGCTTGCGTCCTTTGAATGTGAGCCACTGTCAAAAGTCGAAAAATATGCTTAAACTTGTCCTTCAGAACGGAATCTTTGGGTAGAGACTTTTGCAGCAGATTTAGCCTGGACCAGTCCGATTTGAAATGACCGAAAGGCTGAAGTTTTTCTCCACCCTCGTCAGCATCGATTTTAGGATCTTCCACCGCACCCAATGCAGATATTAAATCCTCGACGTTGGCCATATCAAAGTCAACACAATAATCCAACGATGCATTTGTACCTGCGACAAATAATGACAAAAAGTAATTAGTAAATTATTATTTACCATAGATGTGAATTCGAGGATGAGGATCCGCACGTACCTGCTGCTGCACTTGCTGCGGCGATAAGCGGCGAAAATTGCAGGAGCCAGAAGACAAGTGCCTTTCGCGCCATAGCTCGTTCGCAGACTGACTACTCTCTCTCGGCTTCTATTTCACCGCGGGGCGTTGATAATGATGCGTTGTTAGCAGAATTCCACGCGCATCACTTGCTACCGCCGAGCAAATTGTTGGTTTCTCGCCTGACAAAGTCTTCCGAATTGTCCGTCTCAGCGCCGCGTTTTCTTCACACTTTTGACAGCATTATAAGGCAAAAATACTGTACACGTGGATACTTCATATTACGCGTGTTGGCAAATAATTACGCACAAGCGTCAAGAGACACCGGACACTCGTTTTTCGTGTGATCGCGAGCGATACGTGCGCGGTTGCTGGGCATCGTTGGCATGGCAATCAACAAGAATCTAACGACGCCCGAAACCGGTATAAATTCCAGAGCAGGAAAAAAAATCGGCGCAGCAGGAAGTGGCGAATTTACAATTACAACAGAGTGAAGAAAACTTTCCATACAACGCTCTTTTTATTTATCATCTCGTCGCATATATTGCCGCGTCTCTTCGACGTCGAAATCGTCGAGGTGCGCAAGCGTCTTACTCCGTTTTAATCGTACAATTATTAGTGATGTCTCGCAGTGTTACTGGGCTAATTCGTTAATATTTCTTTTTTCTTCCTTGTCTCTGTGGGATTTCTGTGTGGATCGTGTCTGTACATATAAAAATTATACATAGGTTTCTAGTATTATATAATTATAATGTATCTACGTACATTTTTGTTGTTTCATAATCACGTTTGAAATGGCCATTTTTTTTCTGCAGCTAAATGCACGTTCACATCTCGAGGCATTGTAGCCGCGGAATTATGACACCGGTCCATGACATTCGTCGTCGTCTCTCGAGCTCGAGTTGTGAACGCGCAGAGCCGACAGTTACAATAGAAAATTTGTCGATACCGCAGCCACACTCCGATGCATGAAAATAAATCTCGTAGTCATTATCGTATTACGTATATATTATTTACACAATCCGCTGGCTCGGGATTTTTAATTGGTTTTCTCATTCAATCAAATAGATAAACTTCGTTTCCCGCTAAAAACTCGATTATGACGGAAATTTAATGCATAAACTACCGAGCGAGCGGATAACAAAAATCGCGAGACACGTTGGCCGAAAAAATGTCATAATCTGTAACGCCAGAAAAAAAACTGAAAAGAAAAAGAAGAATTCGCGATATCACGTTAACGCAATAATCAACTGTTATGCCTCAGTAACACATAGATAATCGCAATCCTCGTTAATGCGAGGATTGCGTTACACAACGTTCAAGTTATAATATTATAACATCTCTCTCTCTCTCTCTCTCTCTCTCTCTTTCTCTCTTTCTCTCTTCTGCTTCTTGCACATACATGATACTTTATTCTCTATATGATCCTATGTTTGTATTGTTTTGTTTATTTGTTTTGTTTTGTTTGAAACCCTGAGACTACGATTCTACTGCCACGACGAATATGCATTTTGCGAAGGAAAATACGAGGAGGGGATTTCACGAAATTACGTTAAAATTATAATGTGACAGGGAGTCGGATGAAAAAAGCGAGGCGCGAGAAGATGAATCAATCAATTTTTGTATAACAACGGTAACAATCGCTCTATGCGCTGCGCAGAGCGAATATCACAGGTCGACAGAGAAGCGTCTCGGCTTCGGAGAGCTAAGGAAGGAATGAGGCGTCCTGAGGTATCTTCGACTATCTTTCCGCGCTAGCGACGCGAGACGAAAGCGAGCTTTTCACCGCGAATCGAGCAACCCTATATTTCGTCGAACTCCAACATGATTGTCTAACTAAATAAAACGAGGGGGTAATAAAGAAAAAGGGATAGAAATTCGAGAATCCGAAAGAAAATTAATCGCGGAACAGACAAATTCGCCGTGGCTCAACAGCCATGTTTTTTCGTTATCGTTAAAACTTGATTACACTACGTACTACTCGCTGCGGGGCGGTTCGTGTCGGCAAATCGCTAGAAAAGAAAAAAAAAAAAAAAAAAAAAAAAAAAAAAAAACACATCTACAACCTCACCAAAAACATAAAAATGAGTCTTTAAAGTGAGAGACATTTGTCTAAAAAAAGGTCTGCAAATTTCGACGAGACGAGTGGATAAGAGTGTCTAAAAGAGCCAAATAAAAAAGGATAACGGCCGAGAGGGGCCTCGCCGAGGAATAATAAAAACAGTGGTTTTTTCTTCTCGACATTGAGAAATTTACAGAGCGAACCGATCGTAAGAGGACTGATTTTTTTTTAAGCATTATTGCATCCGTCGTGAACGCATCAATTGCAAAAAAACTAGAAGGAAAAAAAAGCATAATTAATTTCGAGACTACCCGTACGATATTTACTTTCGTCTGTACATTTAAAAGACTCTTGGTACATCGATCATCGGCCACGGGTTCGTCGGCCGACGAGCGTATCTATATATTGTACACACGAACCGCACACGGCCTTTGTAACAATAATAACTAGATAATAAAGATCCCTGAATATACTCTGCTACGTTCCTCGTGGCACGCGCGAAGGAGGCTGAGCGGTCACGTCAACAACCGTTTCTTAAATTTTCGTTTCTTCTCTTCGTTTCTCGTTGATCGGCGTCGTCGGTGCGCGACCGGAGCGACCGGACACGCCGGGTCGGGTCGGCTATCGACCGGCGATGCCGAGATTAACGATAATGGATTTTTCGAAAAAACAAAAAAAAAATAAAAATAAAAATAAAGAGAAATGAAGAGAAACGTTTCCCGCGAGTCTCTCGTAGACCCGCGTCTAATCTCTGGTATCACTGATTCCGTTTATACAAGTTGCTCATTGCTGCAAAATCTTGCAAAGCTCCGGCTCTTCCTCGGCAAATCGTCGACGTCGGCCACGACGACGGGAGAATTCAATTACAAGCGAAAAATATCCGATGCATCTTTCACTCGCTGTTGACACGGATTCCGCGCGGCGACTCCGAGGCTACGAACGCGGTTCCGTCGTAAAATCGGAATTACAATCGCCCGCGCGATATTCTCTTCAGTGATAGTCGTACCTGTAAAAGGGGTACCCAACGTGGAACTCGCCAATCCGTATGGCCGTTATATTCTCTCTTTGTATCGCGCGTTCGGGGCCCAAGCGCGAAATTCCGCAACAGCGAGTGATTCTATCGTGGCGGCTTCTCCTTCCTTCTTCTCGCGTTGCGAATTGTTCGAGAACATCGCGACTTGTGGGACGGAAAAGCCGGAGCGTCCGTTTTCATTCGCACTCGCTTTCTCACTATTTTGTCGTCGAGGACTGTTAATCGTGGCGTTTGCGAGGATTTTTTCGCGAGGCTCAGGACGGCGGACGTGGGCGCGTCAACTCGATGGATTCGATCGCGGGCAAACTGCCTGCGCGTTGGTTCTTGCGTCACGATCGAATACCCTCGACATCGTCGTTTTCGTCGTCGTCGTTGTCGTCGTCGTCGTCGTCGTCGTCGTCGTCGTCGTCGTCGTCGTCATCGTCGTCGTCATCGTCGTAGGCTCATCGATAGCACGCGGCCTCCAGCATCTCGACGAAGAGTTTGTTCATCGGCACTTTGCCGGTTCGGTAAACGCTCGACCAGAATTTTCTCACGATACCGTCCGCCTGTCGCAAACTCGGCAGCACTAGGAACATGTTTTGCGTGGCTTTGAGCGCCTGGCCCGGCCGTACGGCGGCCACGCAGTCCGACAACGAGTTGAGAATCGAGTCGCGGAAACGGTAGAGCGCCTGCGGCTCGTCCAGCCTCACGTCGCTGTTGGTCAGAATCAGTGCCTTCAGAATGTAGTATTCCTCCCTCGCCAGACCCAACCGCTGAAGCCTTTCCACAATTTGGATACACTGTGTATGAAAAATAAGCAATTTAGCATATTTCCGCTTGGAATTGATGAAAAATTGATACAGATTTTATGAAAATACTCACGAGCGAGTAAAGCTCCGAGCAATGACACTCCCGGGCGAGTCTCTCGTCCAGCGTAAAGTCCTGAGCGAACCTGAGGCGTCCGGTGTTCGGCATGCTTCTCCAAGCGAGACTGAAGGTGAGAATTTCTGCCCACGAGCTCTGTAGAAGTCGCATCTGATCGTTGAGCGCCAGGCTGCTGAATCCGGGGATCTGTTTCGCCCATCCTTATCGTTTCGAAAGACAACAAAAATGTATCTCGTGAATCGAAAAAACAGCAAGACTATAGCCTTGCTGTTTTTTTCGCGCAAATTTTTTCTTTTCGATTTTACGAATTTTCAAAGCCCTATCCGATCGGAAATTTTCCGCTGATTCCAAATATGACCGGTATTTGCCCGAAAAAAAATCATTTCGAGGAGAAAAACGCGAAAAATCGTCATAACTTTTGTCGAATTTTAACGCTTCACTAGAATCGATGTCATTTCGATTTGGATCGATGGAATCTAGATTTTCTTCTTCCACTCGAAAGATAACTCTTCAACGAAGAGAATAAGCCGTGGCAGAACGCGATGCGACGATTCCTTAATTTTTTACAAATTTTTTAAGTTGACCCGTTAATACGTGACTCGTTAATACGTAAGAAACACGCACACAGGATAGATGTAACGTTAGTGGCTACTGTACCGATTGTGGATTCTTTACCTATGACTCCGACGAGCTCACGATCGTACAGATCCGACAGCTGCCCGAGCACGCGTTGATCCGTGTCCAGCGTCTGTGCGAGACTGAACACCTGAAGAATGTCGGGTTCGCAGGCGATGAGAGCCTCGATCATTTTGTTGTCTAAAATCAGAGACAATCGAGCGAATCGTCAGGCTTTCGTCACGCGAACGATTCGAGTAACAATCGAAATATGCGTCAAAGAGCAAAAAAAAATCGTCACCAACTTACTTGTCGTTTCTCCCACTCCCGTCATTCCTACGTTGGCTTAAAACATTGAAGAAAAAAAAATTCATTTCCACTTATCACACATTTGGTTCTCCACGATGAGCATGCAATTTTTTATTAGAAACTATTATTTTTTAATTTTTTATTATTTTTTATCGGGAAGCAACAAGCGACTAGCGACTCGAGATGTACGCGGCACAAAGGTAGAACTGGCAATGACGAGGACGACGCCGCCGCCGCCGCCGCCGCCGCCGCCGCCGATATTCGCGCTAAGAGGCGTAATTTCTCGAGTGTGTTTACCTTCCAAGGTGACCGTTTTCACCGGCAGATACGGATCCGTGGCTCTTCGGTATTTTTGCCTGCCGCCCCGAACCCGATCCAGTCTCACGCCCTCCTTGAGCATTCCCTGCCTCAGACACTTTTGAAATCTGCACGCCTGGCACGCCTTTCTTCGACGTTTGTTGATCTCGCACTCGCCGTTAGCCGGGCAAGTGTACTCTATGTTACCTGTAAAATTGCTCGCTATTTTATCATATCGTTCGCGCTCCTTTCCCAGATAGCATCGCGAGGCGATAGGCTCGGGCCGATAAGAAACCATTTTTCGAGCGAGCTCACTACACATTTGGTCCTACGTCGAACTTGCGAAACAAAAAAAGGTAGTAAAAAAACGACAAAGGAAGCAAAGAACAAGAAGATTTGGCAGCCGGCGATGCTATCTGGTCACGATTTCATCGGCGAAGCTCGTTCCTCGAGGAGAGAGAGAGCCCGACGAGAACGCCGAGACTTTGACCAACCTTGTATCGTTCTCTTGAAAAATGCTTTGCAAGCCTCGCAGGATGCGACGCCGTAGTGAAAACCGCTCGCGACGTCTCCGCACACGAGGCAGAGCCGCCTGGGCATCATGTCGTCCTCCTTGAGGCCCGCCTGAAACGACAAAGTTTCACGTTTAATATGTGAAAATGAATAAGAAAAACTTTCGTTTGCTACCATTATCGCAGACTATGTATATAACGCGACGCGACACGTTCGTAAGTTATAAATAAACGATCCGTTAATGACGCGTCCCTGCGCCTTTCGACGTTCGGAAGTTTGGCGTCCTCGTGGCGAGGCTACTGGACACGTCGGTTTACGGTTTGGCTCGCGTTGCCACTGGCTAAATATTTCATTCTTCGTTTCCACGGAGCTCGACGGTAATGGACGAAAAATGCCGACTTTATTATCGTCGCTCGCGGAAGATCCGCGAGCAACGAAAATTTCAACGTTCCAAAAATTAACGCGACCATAAGACGATAATATAAAAATGTTAGAGAAGGAAATTACCTCGGGAGTTCCGAGGGGCTGGGTCGTCGACGAGCAGTGCTGCATCTCGGGACTACCGGGACTGTTTCCGCCGCCGCCGCCACCGCCGCCGCTGTAGTCTCTCATATCCATTTTTCCGCATAGGGCCTTGAACGAGATAATTCATTCATTTAGTTTCTTTTAGAATCAGCGGAAAATTTCCCATCAGATAGGGTCTTAAAACTTCGTTAAATCGAAAAAAAAAAAAAAATTTCGCCAAAAAAACAGCAAGGCTAACAGCCCCTTGCAAAAATTTCGATTCATAAGGGTCAACTTAAAAAATTTGCAAAAAATTAAGGAATCGTGATATCGCGTTCTGCCAGGCGTCATTCTCTTCGTTGAAGAGTTATCTTTCGAGTGGAAAAAGAAAATCTAGATTCCATCCATCCAAATCGAAATGACATCGATTCTAGTGAAGCGTCAAAATTCGACAAAAGTGAAGAACATTTTTCGCGTTTTTCTCCTTGAAATTTTTATTTCTCGGGCAAATAACTGTTATTTTTGGAATCAGCGGAAAATTTCCCATCAGATAGGGTCTTAAAACTTCGTTAAATCGAAAAGAAAAATTTTCGCGAAAAAAACAGCAAGATTCCTCCTCATTGTTCCCAGTTTCAATAAATCAATGGTACTTCTTCTCTCGGTTATTACTCTGCACAATTCTCAGCGACGTTATATTACCTCCTGATGCTGAATCGTGGTGCTCGGTGAGCAGACCTGGTGATAATTCTGCGTTGGCGTCGTCGGATTCTCGATTTCCTGCTTGATGCTCGGCATCGTCCTGTTATTTCCAATCATGCTCTCGACCGCGTTACCAGACATCATGCAGACCTGAAAGAATAATTTCAAGGACACATTACCACAGCGTTCAAAGGAAAAATGTTGTAAAAATAATATTTTCGACCGTCGACAAGAAAAAATCGTGCGTACGTCGCGACGGAAACCAAGGGCGAGAATATTATTTCTGCGGTGAATTTTGACGAAGATCGACGCCGACGGTTTCCTCGGCGAGAAATAACAGCCAACGAGCGTTCGAGTTTTCGCCAGTGCGTTCTCGCTGTCGATTGCACTTTTTTACCGCTCACTATTTTTAAGTTTCGAGCGAGATAGACCGGAGAGCATTTTTAGAAAGCGCCAGCAGTAGCAGCAGCAGCAGCTGCCGACGAGAGTCCCACCGGTTGGCGGTTGCTTTTTCAGCCGCGTTCGCGCAGACTAAACGCAATACGCGGCTACGGCAGCCGACAAGTTTTCGACCGCTCGAAGCTCCGAGGGAAAAATTACGATCGCGCTGACTGCGGAATTTTTTTTCTCCTGTTTTTGCCTCCCACCCCTCGGCCCGGTTTCTCTGCGCGCCGAGCTTTATTTCACGCAACGCGCTTACGCACGCAAAATAGGTTTATCAGTGCCATCCGAGGCGCTCGCTGCGTGATGTTATTAGCGCGCGCGCGCGGCGGCGACGACGACGACGACGACGACGACGACGACGACGACGACGACGCAGTCGACGAGAACACGCGAACAAACTGAAGAAGGATAAAAGCTATTATCTCGCTGACCCTGAACCTGACATATCCGACTCCGTGTCGAGCGAGTCAACGGGTCCAAATAGAAGCTGCTGCCTGCTCTCGCACGAGGCACACGAGTCTCGCCCGCTCGTTCGCACACCGCGCGGCGGCGGCGGCGGCGGCGGCGGCGGCTCATTGCCGATGCGCCGCGCGCGCGGCCTAATCTTATCTGCCAGCGGAATTGCAGCCTCGAACCTGCGACGATCCGCGGGCCGATACACACAGCGAGGAGAAATCGCGAACCCAGAGAAAGAAGCGTCGCTGAATCCCAATTTCTTCTCTCTTCTTATTTTCCTTATCGGCTCTCGAAATAAAAACCTCTCGGTAATTAATTTCATCGCCGAAATCACTCAAACCAAACAAATCGAATCGCGATTCTATTCAATTTTTTTTAATTCTTCCGTCGTTCTTCTGTATTTCGATTTTTCTTCAAGACAATTGTTAAACTGCCACTGATACAGATGCATTTACCTTGCGGAGAGGTGCGCAAGGCGTCGCGTTATAGGGAGACGCGTCGGGCGGGGGCAGAATGGCCCTACAGGTGAGCGTGAATCGCGACGGGGGAGAAAGTAACGGCGAGAGGGTTGCGTAAGTTCCTCTATGGGTGGATCGTGTCTGATGAGCCTTCCTCTCTCCCTCCCCTCTATCTCTCTCGCCCCCAACACAAGCTCACACTTTCTCTCCTCGTCGCCCGGCGGCTTTACAACGAGCCCGATCGCGAGCGGACGGAGAAGGAGAGCGAGACGACGAGCTGCGCGCGCGCGCGCGAGAGAGAGAGTGAGAGTGAGAGAGAAAGAGCAGCCGCGCGCTCTCTGTCGTTGGCCTTGAACTTGGCTTTTCTAAGAGCGGGCCGTGTGCGTTAGTAGCGATCTCGGCCGAAGGCCACACACCAGTGTAGCCGGCGACAACGCTACGTGCGATCGCAATTTTAGACGCGCCGAGCGTCGACGGAAACGGCCGACTTCGGTGCCCCGCGCGCGGCCTTGGAATCTTCTCTCTCCTTCTATCCGTCTCTTTCTCTCTGTGCGGTGACGCCGGGGACGCCGGGTGTCAGCACCGCAGACCTCGCAGACACCTCGTCCTCGTCGTCGTCGTCGTCGTCGTCGTCGTCGTCGGTGTCGTCGTCATCGTCGCACGCGTCGCGCCCTCGTCGCCGTTAATTCGCCGAATATACTCTGGGTTCAAGAAGAATAAAATAATTAAAACGCCGACTAAAAGCAGAAAAATAAATTAACGCTGTAGGCATTTTTTCCACAATTTTTTTTTTTTGCTTATTTCGGGAGCGTATTTCCCATCGAAGATTCTCGCTCCGATAACGAATTCCGCGGAACAAAGCTGATCAACGTCGAATCGCGAAAATGCCTCTCGTCGTCTATTTATAAAAATAACCCTTTTAACAGTCGCAGCCGCGCGGGGCACGAGGTAACCGACGCGCCAGGCTCTGGAATGTCGAAGAGGACATTCCTCAAATTTTCATTGGCATTTTTTTATTTACTTCTTTCGACAAGAACGAGTCCGTAAAATAGTTCTTTAGCTCGGAGCTATTTTGGCGTCTGAGGCGTAACAAAAGAATCGGGGAAAACAAACTCGAGATTTTGACCGTCAGATTCGGGCGGGTTTTTTGTTGTTTTGAGTTGGCGGAGGGGGAGGGGGCGGGGGGTCGATTTGGCGTGGAACACCCAGTGTGTGTGTGTCGAAAAGCGGTTTAAGTCGGGGCCTACATGCCGAGTGCCGAGTGAGTCGAGCTGCCGTCGCGCTGCTCGCGCGGTCTCGCGTATCAAAATTTCCAAGGTCTCGGGTGGAACTCGTCGGGCTCGTTTTCAAACTGGTCGATTACGTAAGTACCCGCGCCGGGTACAAAGAAAAAAA
This sequence comes from Itoplectis maculator, assembly GCA_964034905.1. Lineage (NCBI taxonomy): Eukaryota > Metazoa > Arthropoda > Insecta > Hymenoptera > Ichneumonidae > Itoplectis > Itoplectis maculator. The sequence goes on from OZ035857.1 coordinate 11,167,918, forward strand.
AACGTACGCGGAGAAAAAAAAAGAGCGTTGCATATGTAGGTACTGCAAGCTGCGATACGTTTGCGACGTGCGCTTAGACGAATCGAAGAAGAGAGAGAGAGAGAGAGAGAGAGAGAGAGAGAGAGAGACTCGAAGTCAATTGACGATTGGTCCAAAACCTCGAGCGGCTGCCTAGATTACAGAAACTCGTCCTCGTCGCGCGTTTCATCGCGATAATAACCCGCGCTCGGTACTCGAGTCGCTCCGGCTTGAGAGTGACTCGCGCGGCGCACGGAGCGAAGTGGAGCGGCTAAATCTGTTCGATCGACGATTAGGCTCGCGGGTCACATTCGTATTATATACCCCCAGAGGCGAGAGACGAGGGTCTTATCGTCGAGTGCGAATACGCATCGTGACTAACCTCACCCAACGTGTCCTTATCACTCGCCGCTGCTGGTCTCTCGCTCTAGCAGCACCGCGCGCGCGGAAACTTTTATCCGTTGCCAGGCGCGTCAACTGGTTCGAATATAGGAATCTCCGGTATTTCCAGATTACCGAGCGATCCGATATATATTTATATACTCGCCGAGTCCGAGTGTCCGCGACGATAATAAAGTGCTTGAGATTCGGGAGAGAAAAAAAAAGAAAAAACAAAAAATTGAAAAAGTCATTCGGAGTTACGGAACTGGCGAAATTCCAGAAGACGAGGCGCGAAAAATTTCATTTCTATGGTATCAATTCTATAAGGCTGAAGAAAATTCTTTGGGAAATCAAACTGCCACGTAATGCGTTTAATCAGTCTCACGGGTGTCAAATGAGCCTACAGAGATTTCGTTCATTGTTATATCGCTGAGCGAGCGGTCGGAGAGAAGAAAATTGCTCGTGATAAGGCGAATGGGGTGCGGCCGGGCCGCAGAGCCGCCGTAAGCCCGGAGGGCTTTCTCGACCGACCGGGTTTTTTTGCGCGCACTCGTTATTCGGGATACCTACAGTAGTACCACCCAGCCACGGTAGCTATATCGCCGTGGGATCAGAAAAAAATGGCCTTGAAAAAAAACGGCGGATTTCGAAAAAGTGTGTAGAAACAGTTATGTATATGCGTCGCGGCTCTTGCGCCTCGCCTATAGCGCGGCGGCCACCCTCTCCGTGCGTGCCTTCTGTCTCGCCTGCCGATGTGTTTCCATTTTCACGGAATCGGCGGCGACGACGGCGGCGACCCTGACCATACCGAGCCTCCCGAAAAATCGGGGATCAATATTCGGTAGGGCGGGTCCTGGTTTATTCTTATTGTTGTAAAAGAAAAAAAAACGGCGACCTAAGTCTTTGCCGAAGTTCGCAACGCGTGCCAACAATATTTTTTCGATTTTTCTACACTTTGCGTGCCGTTCGAGACGCATTGGCTGCTCGACAACAGGCGCGAGGCTCGAAACGTCGGGAGGGAGGTTCGATAATCGCAATGAAAAATCATCGGCTCCCCTCGAATAAATGATTGCGGACATTTACGCGCGTAATATATATTTAAGTGCATGAATATTTGATGGGTCCGTTCGTGGGAACAGATAGCATCGATCATATAGGCCAGCGGCGTCGTTATAGTCGCGCGGGCGTCGTTTACACGACGTATTATTGTTGGCATCGGTGAGCTACTAACTAAGCGAGATAAATGGGGAGGGGCAAAGTGACTGGGGGGGGGGGGGGGGGGGGGGCGAGTGGGAGGGGGTGAGACGCGAAAAAGACGGAATAGTCGAGTTCGCAGGGGGCCGAATCGATATTCCGAGGATGAAGACCCTACTGGCTCACGGCGAAGGCCACGGCCTTCGGTGGAGCAGCAGCAGCAGCAGCAGCAGCAGCAGCAGCAGCGGGCTCGCGTTGTATACAGCAGCAGCGTATATACGCGGGGGGGGGGGCTAGAGCGACGCCGAGAGCCTCGACCCAATTTCCGACGAGCGCCTCGAGGACCTTGACCATCGAACACTCGTCGCTGGGCTAGAGAATCGGGCTCTCGCGCTGCCCAACGGACTTTCGGATACATTTTTTCTTCAACCTGTTCTTTATCTTCGTTAAAAGTGAAACCTTTTTATCCTTCATATTCGTAACATTAGTTCGCGCGATTTACTTCAACGATGATTTTCCGTTACATTTTTTTTTACACCGTCGAAAGGCCGATCGAATTTTTTGATCATTGTAATATTTAATCAGCCGAAAAGTATGTGATAAAAAAGTCATAAAAAATGTAAGTCTCTAAATTGAAAGAAACAGGCCTTTCGTCGCGGGTGACGCGTCGAGTGGCCGCGCGTGGCTAATGGCAACTGATTCGGTTTGATTAGAAGACATAACAATTCTCTCTCTCTCACTCTCTCTTTCTTTTTTCTCTTCTTTATTTTTTCAATCCGGCTATGTGCTGCTCGTTGCGTAAGACAATTCGTGATTCCAAAGCGATCTTTCTCACCGACGCTTTTTTTTTTTCTTATTCTCAATTTTGGACTACATTCATTTTTCTTCCGACCGTCGTCGCGAGTACGCGAATTACACGGTGCGCGATTTGCGTAATAGGACGGCGCGGAAATTGTCGCGCGCGACGCTTTCCTGTAGCCCGCGTGTAATACATACTCGGGGTATGCACACGGGAGGCAGATATAGAGCAACAGGACAGACGCGGTACGCGCAGCGCTCCGGGGGCGTTTCGTAACTCTCGCGCGGAATTGGACTATGGATTACCTTGGAGTCGAGAGTCGTCCTCTCCGGGTACAATAGACCTCTTTATAATTTTACGCCAATGCCAAAAAATGCAATAACCGAAGTCAGTCTAAATATAATAATATTATTACTTTATTATCACTCTATATCGATTTTTACCGAACTAAAATCGACGAAGTCAACGATGAAACTGATCAAGCACTTAAAAAAAAAAAAAAAAAAAATCACCCAACAGCGACAAGAATCATCGGAATCGACATTGCAAAAAGAAATCGTTATGATAATAATTAAAAAAACATCGAGCGTATCGTGTATCTGTGTGCGTCGCGGCGAGTATATAATACAACGTATTGGCCAAGGTTAGGGCCAAGCCAGGGAGTAGCGAGCAGCAGCAGCAGCAGCAGCAGCAGTAGCAACAGCGAGCGCGTCGAGCCGCTTGCGCTGTGCGCGAAGCAGTGACGTCACCGACGTCTCGTGGCCTTAAACTTGACTCGACGGCGCGCGTCGTCGCCGCCGCCGCCTTCGTCGTATCCCCCCTCCCCCACTCCCCTCGCGACGGCTCGTCGTTGCCCCCACCCTCCCGCCTCGCGCTAGTCGCTGCGTCGTCGCCCTATCGGGCGGCCCGTGCGAATCGCTCGCCTCGCCCGCGCGCCCAGAAAATCGCGAGACGGAATCCCCCCTGGATCGTCGTCGTCGTCGTCGTCGTTGCCGTCGTCTCGCTTCTGTGTCAGCGACTACTGAATTATCCATTCGACCAGGACATCCGAAAATCCCGACACTACGTTTTTTCTCCATGCGGAGAAAAAAAAATACGCAATAAACTCAACGAGCGATTTGCTTAAAAAAAAAGCAAATCAAAAGCGCCGATCGTAAACAGATGCGAATGGCTTTTCCCTCGCGCAGCTTTCGTGGGCCTTGGGTCTGCGGCTCGTTAATTAACCCTCGCCACGTGGGACACGCACGTGTTAAGACACTTAGCATACCGCGCGTCACTTCATTCACTGCTCGTTGGCCGCGATTGCGTCGAAATTTACACGAGGTGAGAAACCCTCCTATTTAGCAATACTATACTTTTCTTTCGATTTCGTTACGATAAGAAGCAAGGGGGGGCGATCGGCGTGTAAGTAATTTTTGCCGCATGCACATTTGCGGTCTCTCGTGTAATTCAGTTGATAATCGACGACCGAGAGCGCAGGTATATTGTGAAAAGCAGCCAATGGTTCGCGGCTCGGCGCGTCAGGAATCACTTTACGTGCAATAAGTTGCGCCGCGGCCAAGTTGGATCGCGCGAACGGTAACAGTTGTCACGTTTATAAATGATTCCAGTTGCCGAGAGTTGCCGCGCGGTCCGGGCTCAAGCCGTTTCGAATCGCGAAACGTCGACCTTGACTTTGGAATCAACGAAATCGAGTTGTTATCATTTTTATCATCATTATTACTTTTTATTAATCGCGTTATCTCCGCCATCGGTAATTCTCAGTGTAGATTGATAAAATTGTCGAGTGTACGGATACATCGAGGTGGGAAATTCCAAGGCAACGAATTAATCGACTCGTCGCGTGAGAAATCGCTTTACGTAAAAAAAAGTTACCGGTCGACATGTACGGTCGCGGATTTTGAATAATGAAATGCCGACCTTGACTTCGAAATCAACGAAATCAAATTATTGTGATTTTTTTTATCATTATTATTTCTCATTAATCGCATTATCTCCGGCACGTTCAATTGGCTTAATTTCGATTGATAAAACTGTGGAGTGTACATCGAAGGGGTAAATTCCGACGGCGGCGGATCGTTCCACTCGTCGCCGTCGGGAGTCACTTTACGTTGCAATAAGCCACCGGCGAACTTGGATAGCGCGGGGTAACAGTTGTCGCGCGTTTATAAATCATTCCAGCAGCCGCCGTGTCCGGGCCGCCATTTTGAATTCCGAAATGTTGACCTTGAGTTCGAAGTCGGTGAGACCGAAAATACCGGGGCCTCGAATTTTCATTATAATCGAATAATTCGGCTGTTTCTCTTTGCTGTTGTTAATTCGGCTGTTCCTCCGTAATTTGGTATTTTTTCAGCTCACAAAAATGTTTCGTAAAAATCCAATATTACAAATAAAAAACTACATCTAGAAATGCTCGAAAAAACATTGTTTGTCCGTGGGGTCCACTTGACGATAGGTGGATCGAGGTACGTGACGAGTTTCGGGTGTTTCAATGCTGCGGATAATGATCGAGATTCACGATAGCGATAACGACGACGGCGCGAGACGAGCGGCGAAATGAGCTGATGGCGCTCGTGTAATTCTGACCCGTAGGCGCCGCCGCCGCCGTCGCGATCCCGGCGACATAGACAATATAGGACGGCGCGCGGACTGGAACAGCAATCGCAGAGCGAAATGTAACCAGCCGGAGTCAGAGGCCTAAGGCCCTAAGATGAAGAAGAGCACCGGAAATTTGCAGAAAAAAAAGGAGGCAGAAGTGAAAAAATCGAGGGTGACTACGAGAATAAATTAAAATAACAACAAAAAAAAGTCTGCATTCCACCTTTTTCGTCCAAGTGCGCCGAATATATTTAAATAAAATTTCCACGAGCCTTCGGCGCGTCTGTTTCTCGCGACATTCGCGGTATGCAAATGTGGGACAATCGCGAGAGCATTTGGAAAATCCGCAGAGATACAGAGGGCGGCGGAGGGCGACGCGCTGCGTGGGTGTCTGTGTGAAAATTCCGGTGTGACGCCAAAGTTGCCGAGAAAGGGCGTAAAGGAACGCGACGAGTCGATACTCGCTTGTAGTATCGGCGGCGAGCTGCGCGCTGTGCGTCAAAACAAAGGAGGAACAGAGAGGGACAGGGAGAAAAAGAGAGATAAAAGAATCAGTCATCCCTTTCGCTTTGACCTTGGTGCGCGCGGGCGCGCGACGTAAACAGTGGCAAACGACAGTCGCGCGACGGGCGACGAGCAGCGACACAAAATAACCGAAACACCCCACTCAGCCGACTAACGAGAAGCGTGAAATCGAAGCATGTTCCACGGAACGTTAAATCGCGACGAGTCGCGTCGAGTTAAAGTCGCGATCATCAAATATAACCGCGTACGGTAATTTGCTGCACCTACCACGTCGTAAATCCAGGCGTCCATGGCCGTCCCGTACATGCCCGGCGAAACTCCGCGCTTTCCCTCGGGAACCTTCGGCCGCTCTCGGGCCCTCTCGTTTTTCTTTTCTCCCGCTTCAATTAAACAATTGTTTCGTTCCCCCGAACAATTTTCGTCCGTTTTACCGATCGAGTCGGTCGAAAACCTGTCGTGCACCGCGCGTCACACCCCAACAGTGTCCTCCCGTTCGCTTTCGCTTCGTCGCTTCGATAACGGAGCGCCGAACGAACGAATTTCCGGCGATGACAATTCGCGCACTCGCCGCGCCGCGCATCGAGACTGCGCGCGAAGCGCGCTTCGCGCTCTCTTTCTTTCTCGCACCGTCGTCGTCGTCGTCGGTCGTCCGTGCGTCTCTCTCGCACTCGCTGTGCACATATTTTTTTTCCTTTCACATTGTCCCTCCGATCGGCCGTGATAACGGAGGCGATTTTTCGGAGCGCGCGCGCGCGCGCGCCACGGGTTCCGGCGAGTCTCTGTCCCGGTGCCGTCGGGGAAAAAGTAACTGACGCGACGTGTGTTGGTACGAAATGACGTGTGGAACGCGAGCGGGCGAGCGAGCGCGCGCGCGCGCACACGCGAATCTTGCCGAGGGGGGGGCGACACCGGCAGATGCTTACGGCTCGACGGGCCGCGCGCGACTGTGCGAAAGCCGGTGCGACCGCGATCCCGGTGCGCGCGCGCGCGCGGCACCAGCAGCAGCAGTCTGCGTGTGTTGTGACAACGGTATAAACGCGACGCGCGGCGCCGCCGCCGCACCAGCCATACATCGCGCGCGCGCGCGAATCCGCGATTTGCGACGATACCGCGGCTCCGATGTGTGCATCGGCGCTGTACACACGACGCTCCGCGCTCGTGCATGTGTAATGTCCCAGCTACGAACCACATCCAAACTCCTCACTCTCTTTGACTATTCCCAATAATCTTAAGCGTCTAACGATAAATTTTAGAAATAACGAATACTTTCCCTTCGTCATCCGAGAGCCTCAGCTGCAAGCAATAAATAAACAGCGCTTGAGATACCGAAGCGAGGACCGTCCAAATTCTGAAATAGTCATCGTTGCAAATGCACAAGCGACCCTTGTCCCTTTTCTTCTGTATACAAACTTTTACGACGCGGTCATATTGCAGTTCGAGTGGATTCAAGCCGTCGCCGCAGATGACGGACCTAGCGATAACGCGCCCTGTGTACTATCCCTCCCCACTCCAAACATCCCTTACGAGTAAGATACTTTTAAGATTTCCTTGTTAAGTTTAGTTCTTCTCGAGACTCGACACTGGGCACATCGCTCCGAAGCCTAAGACCAAATCGAGTTGCGTCACATTTCTTTGTACTTCGAAATAATTTTGTTTAATAAAACTCAAGTTCTTTTACCCTGCACGCGCATTTGTGAACCCTCCCACTACACATGCCCTAAAACCTTCGTGGTCGCACTATCCGGACACTTGCGCGGTAATGACAGGTTAATTTCGAGTCGATGCTACCCACACGGTGGCAAACACGTAGGGCAAACTGACGTGGGATATATATACACACGAGTGGGACACAAAACATTAGCTTCAATTTTGTTGTAACCAGTTGGAAAATGGTATCGGTATGTACACCAGGCTGGATATATACGTGTCTGCGGGTCGCGAGTAGAGCGAGGATGACGACGCTCGATAGCGAACGATGCAATCGTGACTATCGGTGAGGGCGAAAGAGTGCATCCTGTCGGCTGAAAATTTCCGCTGCGCCGTATGGCGGATATCGAGAGATCGGTTGGGAATTGTGTAATAATTTTTTTTTATATAATTTTTGTTGTTTGCGGTAAATAATTTTCCACGTTTCTCAAAGCTCTCCGTCGCAGCGGCCATTTGACTTGGCGATAATCGGCGCGGAAGTCGCCAGCGCCGAGGAACAATGAGCCCGACGACACGCAGGGGACGTGTAAGCGCGCGAGAGGCGTCCATGTCGAAAGGTCCGCAACAATGTACTTAGCCGCTAATAACGCCGGTTAGCAATTACACGGACAACTGTATACGCGCGACATCGACGCGCCTGCGACAATGGTCGAGAGAGAATATGCACGCGACGCCCACATCGCGCTGCAATGTCCCCCGCGAGCCGGTCAGATATGAAATTCCGGCAACGAGTGTTTATTTTTTTGCCGAAAAAAAAAACAATGTGAGTAAAACGTGTTATTTTAATCGAGTGAGCGGGGGGCGAAGAGGGAAAACGAAAAATGGGGATCGGTAAGTTAATGAACGCGACCTCGGCCGGCGGCGGGGCTCGATCCTAACGACGCCTGGCATCAAGGGGAAGGATGTCGGACGTGTAGACACACAAAGCTGCATGAATAAGCGAGTCCGCGAAGCTGCCGGTGAGCAAGCGCGCGGCTTCGGCTGCGGCGGCGGCGGCGGCGGATGATCGATCGTTTCAAAAGCAACTGAATTAACAATACGATCGAGACACCGCTGATCTTGTGAGCTAAGCGCGAGCGCGGCAAGCAACGCGAATAGCCGCAACACGCAGCCTTAGGCGCGCGCTTTCCGCTTCTCCCTCGCTCTATCGATCTACAAACCGTTCAAAAGAAATCGTCCGGCGGCCGAATTGATTTCTTTTTTGACCTGGCGTCGAGACGCTACCGCGCCTTTTGATAATAATCATGCGCAAACGAAAATCCCGTCTCGACGATTGTCACAACGATGACTGCGATGATTTCGCGAAATTTCTTTAAAAAAAAATCCAGTTGGAGGCTCTTTTCAGCGACAATTTCTTTTTATCGAGCCGTTTTTTATCTAGCCGCTTTTTCGCAGGCCATTTTTTTCCTGCAACAGGCCGGGACCTCACCAACCGCGCGCGCGTTGACCTTGAAACCGAACCGATGATGCGAGCAAACGGATGATCTTGAATTTTCAGCTGACAAGATGCACCGCGAGAGGCAATTACGAGTCGATTATAATTTATAATTCGACGCAGTCGACGTACGGATCGGCAACGAGTATACGCGGTTAATTGCATAAAAAAAATATTGCGAAAAAAAACAACCAACCGGTGACTAAGGCGCAGCCGGAGCCTCCACGTTGGTTTATCAAGCGTGGAATATTAACGCACTCGTTGTGTGCAATGTGTACAATATTAATTGATGTATTTTTTTTTTTTTTAACGCCTCTTATTTTTCCAGAAACGCTGCAATCAAACGCGATTTTTCGCCTCGATAAGAACGCATCGCGGATTATCGTTTCGACGCGCGTCGAGCTATTGCCACAATGTTCTTGCGCAAATATCGCAATGCGTTGCATATTCATTTTCACGTCTACATATCGCACAATACTTTATTTGGAATCTACGTATCGTACGATACTTTATTTGGAATTGGAAACCGGCAGCAGCAGTTTGATGTTTAATATCGCGAAATTTGGCAGTTTGTCAGAAAAAAAAAATCGTTTTTCGCGTTTTTCTCCTCGAATTTTCGATTTTTCGGGCAAACACCGGTCGTTTTTGGAATCAGCGGAAAATTTGCCATCGGATAGGGTTTTTAAACTTGGCGAAATCGAAAATTTTTTTTTCGACAAATTTTGCGAAAAATGGCAAGGGGTACCCCTTCTAAAAATAGACGATTTTTGAGGGTCAACTTTAAAAATCTGCAAAAAATTGAAAAATCGAGATATCTCGTTCCGCCAGGCTGCATTCTCTTCGTTGAAGAGTTTTCTTTCGAATGCAAAAAGAAAATCCCGATTACGTTGATCCAAAAAAAAATTACACTGATTTTAGTAAAGTGCCAAAATTGGGAAAAAGTGAAAAATAGTTTTTCGCGTTTTTCTCCCCGAATTTTTTATTTTTCGGGCAAATACCGGTCATATTTGGAATCAGCGGGAAATTTCCCATCGGATAGGGTTTTTAAACTTGCCGAAATCGAAAATTTTTTTTTTCGCCCAAAAAACCGGCAAGGGGTACCCTTGCAAAAAATTTCGATTCATGAGGGTCAACTTTAAAAATCTGCAAAAAATTAAAAAATCGAGATATCGCATTCTGCCTTGCGGCATTCTCTTCGTTGAAGAGTTATCTTTCGAATGGAAAAAGAAAATCTAGATTCCATTCATCGAAATAAAAATTACATCGATTCTAGAGAAGCGTTACAATTCGACAAAAAGTGAAGAACATTTTTCGCGTTTTTCTCCTCGAAATTTTTATTTTTCGGGCAAAACCCGGTCATATTTGGAATCAGCGGAAAATTTCTCATCGGATAGGGTTTTAAATCTTCGTTAAATAAAAAAATAAAAAATTCGCCAAAAAATAACGATGGTTATACCGCGGAAAAGGGGGAGGGGGGGGGGGGGGGGGGCAAGAGAGAGATTCGGGGAGGCAGCCAATAGGAAAGGAGAGAAAAAGAGCGTGGAGTCGGCTGTACACACGGCAGGAGTCGCGAGAAACGTTGCAGGGTCAGGCGGGCGTCTCGTTCGTTCGTTCGTTCGCTGTGGTGCGAGGCAGCAGTAGCAGTAGCAGTAGCAGCACAACGAGCGGCAGAGAGACATCGATGGCCTTGAACTTGACTGTGCGCCGCGTCGGTTTTTGCGCACGGCTGCCGCTGCCGCAGACACCGCGTGCGTCGTCCACCCGAAACGCTCGGCCCACCCGGCGTGGGCCGAGCGAGACAAGCTGGGAGCTCTACCGATCTAAGAGACGACTGTGCGTCTCGCTTACCGCCACCGAAACGCACATGGTATTTTCTCTCTCTTTCCGCTTGCTCTGGTTTTTCTTTTTTTTTTTTTTTTTTTTTTTTTTCGGAGCTCGGACTACAGTCGAGATTTTCACCGACGCTGAGACAACTGAGCAACATTTTCCGCTCGGCGAGGCTACGAATTTCAGCAGGGCAAATGATTTTGATTTTTCTGTAACGTAAAATAAAAAAAAAAATTAAAAACTAAACGAATGAAATAGTGAATAATTGGAAATTGGAAATAATTGGAGTAAGTTAAATCTTGAATCGCGGCGAAGCATTGAATGGAGATGAAATTAATTTTCTTATTCGAATACTTTTTGTATTTGCGAATGGTCGCGATCGCGATTGAAACTGGAGGAACAGAGACAAGCGAGGGTAAAATTGTAAAAACTTGATGAGCCTATTACCATGGAAATTGCTTTTCCTCGACGTATACCGAGATTTTTTGCTTTCCACCGCGAACGATGCGACACAGGCGTTTATTTATAGTATAACGAACTATGATACGGAATAACATTTTTTTTTTTGTTGTTTCAAGATCACTCTCGACTGTTCGGTCTGCGCGTGTGCCTGACGGGAAGAGGCGTACGAGTGTCTGGTAATTGGACTACCGCAATGTTGGCTCAGGTGACGACGGCCGGCGCGAGAAGTCGCCGAGTCGAGAATCGAGTAAACATCACCGGAAGCGATGACGAAATACGCGGTTAAATTCGAAGAGAAAAATCTCCCGAATTTCTCGTTCTCCGCAGCGAGCGAGCAAAAAATGTGGAGCGAGATTACACAATATTTTTATAAATGACTTTGACAAAGAGAAAAATATATATTTAGATCTGAAAAAGCAGCTGAAAAAAATCTTCGATGCGATCGGTTGCGCGACGTTTCTTATTTCGCTGAGCGACCAATATTGTCCCATTGAGCCGCGACGCGAGCGTCGCTCCGGGCATCTTCGCGTACTCTCACTCTCGTTTTCCGTGAAATCGATACCGAGTCAGCACAACACCCACGACGGGCGACGCTTCGAGAGAAAAAAGCAATTTTTTTTTTCGTCAACGTAAGAGGCAAGACAAATTCTAGCCTGACAACGAAAAATCGCCCCAACAAAAAAGGCTTCGCACTGTATAAAAAAAAATTATTTGTCCGACCAGCGCAATTGTTTCCCTCGGTGCTGATTTTATAACTGACCGAAAATTCCTATTCCAACGATTGGACGTTGCGGAACGCAATGAACGACCGAAAGTCGAGCATTCTTTCCGAGAAGGTGGACGCAGAGGAGGCGGGAGGGCAGAGCAGCGGACCTGCGGCAGCGAGGGAAGACCGAAAAAAACCCAGCGCGTACGACAAAGGCGGCCTTGGAAAAGTTCCTCACCGCGGCTAACTATTTTTTTTAGCGTGCAGCAGTGCGGTGAGAACGTGCGCGGAGAGTCACGATCGGGAGTACCGGGCCTACGTGGCTGGCAGCCTAAAAGAGGGGAAAAAAGAAAAAGAAAAAAAAACACACACAAAATTTCAACTGTTTCCTCAATTAAACACACATTCGTATACAACCGCAAGATGGATGGACGGGGTTTAAGGGGCGCGCGCGCGCTTCGAACGAGTGAGCGGAACGATAATAAAAAAGGAAAAGGCGAAGAAGACGAAGAAAAAAAATGGCCGAAACGCCGCGAACGTCGCTCATTGGTTATCTTTGGGCCAAAAATAAATCATACACACCGCAGAGACGAGACGCGCGCACAACACGGCGCGCGCGCGCGGCTAAAAGCGAATTTTTATCTTCGTGTATTTGCCTGAGAGATGGAAGAGCGAAAAATGGATGAATCACGTTGGTGCAAAAAAAAAAAGAAAAATCGGAATCTCGCGCAAAGTGAGCATGAAGCGACGGAACTACCTTAAAGAGAAATTACGATTTCCAACGTAATTTCAACGAAAGAGTTATTCATTTTGTTATCTGGCTCTTTAGAAATGATAATGATAATAACAGAAAAATAAAAATAAAAAGTGTCGATTAAAATTCATCGTTCGAGGTCTAAGGTCGCGTTGGGTGAAAATGAAAAAAGCGACGATCGAGCTTTGATAGTGCGGAGAACGTCCCGCGCGCGCGCGCCGCGTCCGATGCGAGCGCGGAAAGACCGCGCGGCTCGGGGTTGAGGTAGGCAGACTCGCGAGCAGCCGCCGCCGCCGACGCTCGAGTGAATCGATACGCCACTCTCGCTTTCTCATGCGCCAGATATAAACGCGTTTTACTACACACAGCCACTCGGCATATAGTATATAGATACCACCACGCTAGATACGGTTTACGTAAACTACGGCGGCTGTCGTAGCGTTATGCGCGTTTCGCCGGCTTGGCCACTGCTAGAAATACAGACGCGCTGCGAAGATCCCCTGCGAACGGGCCGAGTGGAAGATGAAGAAAAAAAAATGCCCGACGAGTCTCGACGGGGCGAAATGATTCTGTTTCCTCCTGCCCTTGAGATACGCGTTCCGGGCTCTCGAAATCCGCAGCGCCACTCGCTCGGCGCTCATCACTTTCTCTCTTCTTCGGCTGAACTTTCCAGCTCAACGAGGACAGCCGAATCTTCCCGAAGATCCGGATCACGCTGTGCGCGTACGGAAAATCGTAAAAATCGACGACGAAACCGCGTGCTAAATGCAGGAATATATCAATATACTATTTGCACCGCGGCGTCGACGTTAGAGTCGCGCGAGGAGACGAAGTTTTGCGCGCGAGCGCGAGCGCAAGTGCAAGGCCACGTTGGTTCTCGCGCCGCTTGAATCGCAACCATTTACTTACCCTCTCCAGGAGCGCGAATCGCGAGCAGCGAATAAACCGCCCGGCACTGATAACGCGACGTGTTCCATCGAGAGGCAAAAAGAGGTGGAGGGGGGAAAAAAATGCGGACCGGAAGAAACACGACGGTCGACGCGATCGGCCGATTCTTCAAAAGCGATGAAACACACGCGGCGTAAATAAATGAAAATTGCACAGACCACGACCATCGCAATTCGCGCGTCATTGCCTCATGAAATATTCATACGCGTCGCAGGAGCCTCGCAGTCGCGCGGCTGTGGAGTAGTAGTCTCGTCTACGTCGCGATAAGCCGCGATCGCCGCGTCGGCTGTGTGGGCCCGATTTGCGCCCGACTCGGAATAGACACGAGGCACCCCGCGCGTGACTATCGAAACGAGCGGAACGACACGAAATAGCGTCGACCGCGACCCGCGCAATTTTCACTGACTCTGCGTAAAAGAGAATTTATTTTCCTCGCTCTCATCCTTCCTTCCTTCTCTCTCGCTCTCCAAATATCGAGCTAGGTCCTCGACGTTTCTACGTTATAAAATCGCAATACAAAACCCTAGATTTTTTTTTAATTTCAATTGGCAACATTATCCGTATTTTACTTTGGATTTCAATTTTTCGCGCTTTCGTGCGTACTTTTTCGTCTTCGCCATTATTTTTCGCTATTACGATTTGATCCAGTCTTAGAATTTATCTCCCGTAGCACAAGACTCTTATCTATATGTGTCTAGGGTTTGACATGTTGATCGTTGCCGGGGGGGGGGGGAATAGGAACTGTCCGTGTTTTTCCTGCGAACATCCCGCGCGAATACGTCAGCCACGGGAGAGAGAGAGAGAGAGAGAGAGAGAAACGAAGACAGCGAACAAGGGGGTGGGGGGGATTTGGTTTCATAACGCGTTTTGTCTCTACATCTCGCGAGCAGCAGCAGCAGCAGCAGCAGCTCGAATCAAGGTCGGCGCCGATTACATTGTGAAACGTACGAATGACGCGCTTCGCGCGTTCGCCGCGAATCAGCGATTAGCGTCCGTGTGCTGCTCGCGCGATGTCTCGCGACACGATGTTCGCGGGGGCGGCGGGCGACGGTGGTGTGTCGCGGACCCGGAGAAACAGCGGGAATTCGTCGCGGAACAACAACAACGCGTGTCTCGAAAATCGCACGATGTACACACGGGAAATTGGTAAAACAAAGATGGCGGCCGCGTTGTTGGCACTCGCGAGTTAGATCACTGGTTGGACGTCGCGGTAAGCGACGTGCGAAAGGCCGAAATTGCCTCTGCCCGTCGCGTCCCACCGACGCCACCGTCGAGAGATACACACACGCGTTACTACTCACCTCGGCATCTGTGACCCTCGCGCGATACGACGCGTTTTTCTCCGTGTCGGTGTCGGTGTGTGTGTTTTTTGTCCCGTCGCACTCACTGACGTTCGACGCGTCGTCGTCGTCGTCGTCGTCGTCGTCGCGTGTTGTCGAAAAACGCGAAAAATATTAGCGAATAACACACCGAGCAATGGCCGATTGTACGGGGGCAGCCAGCGCGTGAAGCAGAAAACTCAGCGGCGACGGCGGCGATCGCGATTGGCCGCCCGACGAGTGGCGCCACGACGCTGCTCACGGCCGAAAGACGCAACAGCGGGCGCCGTCGCCGCCGCCGCCGCCGCCGCGGCCGCGTCGACGTGCTGCCCTCTGGCGGAACTGCCGCGAACGCTCGAGCGTCGCGACGGTCGTTACTGGAGCCCCTCGCGCGTAACGACCGCCGATGCCGCTCGACCGAATTATATATATTATTTTTGCCAACCAGAGGCGTCTTTGCCAAAACAACGCGGATGCTTCGTGAACCTTGAGCTCGATATCGCGCCGCCGCCGCCGCCGCCGCCGCCGCGCCGATTCCGTTATCTCTCGTCCCTTTTGGCAGGCGCGTATATTTTTTATCATCGTTTCTGCTCCGTCGCGATTTTTCGCACTCGCGACCCCAGCGGCTCGAATCATGTGAATTTTGCAACGAACGAGCGCATGAGGCATTTTTCTCGAGCGCCGTGTTTTCGAACAGTTTACAATTGTTCGAAGAACAATTTACACGGGCGAGAATTGCGGGAGAATCAAGGATGATATATGTATATGCAGTTGCGTTTATTGTCATTTGTATTAAAAAGAAAAAGGAAAAACGAGGGAAATCGGCACAGGATTACAAGCCGCAGCAGCATCCGTGCTCGTGAAAAATAAATATCTATACTTCGAGTGACTCGACAACGTAAGTGTGTGTGTTTAAAGCTTGAGAATTTCGCAGTCGACGCGTCCCTCCGTCCAGGGCTCATCGCCGCACGGCTTGACGATCATCCTCGCGTACGTCTGCTTCTTCAGTCTCTGCGGATTAACGACGAAGCAGTTCTCCGTCCATTTGCAGAAGCATCGCATGTCCGACGGCAGAATGAGAATGTGGGGCCTCGTGTACATGAACGCGTATTTCGACCAAAGACCGGCGTCCAAGTTGATTTCAGCGGCCGGACTGAGCGGATAAAAACAGGCCTGAGACAGTATGTGATTCGCTAGCCGCGCTGGGCGTTCCTCTCCCGACATGTTTCTGCAATTAGGCAAAAGATAAATGCATATTCTTCGTTAAAAAAAGAAAAAAAAAAAAAAAAAAAAAAAAAACGCGATCTTACTTGTTTATCTCCTGGCTGCTGAGAGCGCGAATAATATCGACGGAAGTGATGCCGATTACGAGGCCCTCGAGATCCAGCATGCACGGATCCGGCATCAGATGAAGATACAGGCTTTGCATGGATTTCGGAATATAATATTGGGGAGTGGGATAAACGGCGTGGTGATGAACGTCCTGACACGAGGCAACGAGCACGACCTGCGTCCATTTGCTGCTGCAATAGAAGCAAACGAGGCAAAGGGATAAGCATTGTTTTTTTATTGCATTTTCATTTTTTGCGTTTTTTCTTCTTTAACGTTACCCTTCGAGAGAGCCCATGATTTTCTCGACGAGCTGCTCGAACATTTCCTGATACGTGCAGCGATGATCCGCATTGGAAATTACGGGACTATCGACGGACAGAAAGGGTCCGATGAGAATGAGAATTTCCGGCTCGTTTTTCGCGACGGACTCGAGCAGCTGGTGCAGCTGCCGATAGTCCGGATCGTTCGGGGCTGCGAAGGGACCCGCCGCGACGACGATGCGCAAGTCTTCTATTATCGTCGGCTTCGACGGAGGCAGCGGATAGGCCGAATCGTAGACGGTGCTGACGACGAGCGCCTCGCCCGTTGTATTTTTGCCCTCGACGCCGACTATCTGACCGGGGAACAGCGAGTAACTCGACAATGCCGAAAGATCGATGTTGACAAAATTCGTGGGTCGACGGGCCTTGCAACCCTCGAGCCGCACGAGATATCGACCGTTATCGTCCTTCGCGTTCTTTTCTATCGGCGCAATTCGTCCCCAGGTGCGAAATGGCATCTGCGACTGCTTCGTCGGATCGGACAGTATCGGCGAGTCGTTCGCGCCGATTTTCTTGCTCCACTCGTAGCAGAGAGTCGCGCCGACTTCTCGGCATACTTTCTGCAGAATTGCCGATCTCCTCGACGGCAACTCGAACATGTACAGCGCGCCGGGCGACACGTGCGGATGTTCAATCGACATATCGATCTCCACTCGCCACGGGTTTTTCGACTTCCAGTCGGCCACGTCGGCGCCACATTTCCGCAAAACTTTGGCTCCGGACGCCGATTTCATCGGTGTGTCCGCCGCGACTTCATCGATTTCTGCTGTTATATTTCCCGTCGACTCTCTGAAAAAAGAGACAACAAATAAACTCTCGATTTTCTCGATAGTCGACAATTGTTTACTCAATTTTATTTATCTCTATAGAAATAAAATACACGTTCGTGAAGTTCATCATACTAACGATTTGTCATTGTCAACGTCAGGAGACAAGGATGACCCAGCCCAGCGTTTCTCTTCCTCACTCTGCTGTGTCTGATTTTCCTGAAAACGACAGATTCGTGTCCCAGGAAAATGGTGTAATTATTGGAATTGATATATTTTTTACACAAAAAAAAATAAATAAATAAATAAATAATCTATAGCCCTAAAGTACATTCGTCTTCCCGAAGCGCCTATAGCTCATCAGCTTCGACCGTTGATTGTCTTCCATACCCCGTAGACGAGTGTGTATCTAGTCACGGATATTTAAAAAAAAACGTGCACCAAATTCATACTCGTCTATGGGATTGCCTTATCGGCTCGTCGTGTGGCTCCGAGGCGAAAAGACCTCGGCCGCCGTCGTCGTCGCCGCCAGTGAACCGTCAAACTCGAGAAATACAATTTATCATATCCACGCAGCGATGACTCGAGACTGTATCGTTAATTGAAGAATTTAATCGTTGGGCTTCGTGGCTCGCCGTCCATCTCGACGAAATAATCGATCGTGATTGGCGAGCCAAATGGACGCGACGTCGCGAGCAACAGCAGCAGCAGCAGCAGCAGCAGCGCTGCTCGGGGCGCCGGAGAGATGCTCGCCGATCGCGAGGAGAATGAGAACCGCTGGGTCCGGGGTAAGTCGAAACACCTGCGGGTCCAAGCCGGGCGCGCGCGAGCGTTGATTATATGCGTTGTTTATATAGCCGAAACTTGCTTAATGAGTGTGGATCTAGTCACACCTTTGACACATGCGCACTAGACCATCACTCACTAAGCACGTATCGCGTCCGTCGATTGGCGTTGGTAATCCCTCTCCTCTCTCTCTCTCTCTCTCTCTCTCTCTCTCTCACTCCGTCTCTCTGTTCCTCGTCTCCTTTCTTCCAACGCTGATCCTTTGTCGAACCGGCTTTCGCTTACCCGACGTTTAATCGCGTCAATTATCTCCTCGGGCAAAGCCTTCTTCCTCGCGCGCGCACGCGCAGTCGTCGCGCTGAGGCCACGCGGCGCGTTCCCGAAATAAATAGCCGGAGAGAGACCTGTTGCTTCCACCCATGAGCACAGCGCGCGCGCGCGCGCGCGCGCGGATCGAGGGGTGAAAGCCGCCCGGGCCCGTCGCTTTGTCCCGCGGCTGCTCCGAAGCGCGCGGCCACCGAATAATCCGAGCATCCGAAGCAACACAATACAATATTCTTCGCGCGCGCGCGCGCGCGCGCGCGGGGAGAGACGATGGGAGAGGGGTGGGGGTGGGGGAGGGAGAGAACGCGATTGCGATCACGAGGAACACACGAGCTGTATGCTGTATATACGTACGTACACTCGGACACTAATGCCTAACTCTCTCGCGGCTCTCTCGCCGGCCAAGATGCGGGAAGGTTAACTGCCGTTAACCTACCGCAGGCTCGTCGAGCGAGAACGCGCGCTAGTTGTTGGCGGCGCTGCGTTGCGAGTTTCCTCGTACCGAGCGCGCCACAATCCCCGCGGGCCTGCCTCTCTCTCTCTCTGCTTCTCCGTGTGTAGCCGTGTACACGCGATATACATATACATACAATTTGCACACCGAGCCATCGGCACGTAACGCGAGTGTTCGCGCGAGCGCGTACACGAAACCGTCGCGCGGCCTTTCCGTATCTATTTCATATCTGCTACTCGTGTGGCTTTTGCGATGCTAACGCCGCCGCTGCGCGCGCGCGTTACGCGTTCGCTACGTGTTTCCCAAGAGCCGAGAGACGCTAACACAACCGTCGGCCTATCGAGCGTCGCACGTTCCCCGCACCGATCCTCTCTTCCTTCGCGTGAAACAGAAAAAATAAAAAGCCGAAGGGAAATATTCCGCTCATTGTCTCCGCGCGAACTACCGATTCCGCCGTAACAACGCTAACGCTTCGCCCGTCTCTCTTTTCTCTTTCTCCCGTGTGTCCGTCTGTCCGCGCACGCACTCTCGTTGCAACGGTCGCCCGACGAATGCACCCGAACGAGCGGAACCCGACCGAGCGCCCGCGCTCCCCACTCTCCCCTCTCGACGGGAAAAAAAAAAAAAAAAGACGTTAAACAACGAAGAAACCCGAGCGCGCCGTCGCTGGAACTGGACGCGCGAAAGGACGGCCCTGAACTGACCGCTGAGCGAGCAGCGAGTATCGCGCGCGCTCTTGAAACACAGCGAGCGTTAGTTCGAGCGAGCGAGAGAGAGAGAGAGAGACAGAGAGGGGGAGAAGCGCGTCGAGAGGGGACACGAGGAGAGGGGAGGGGGGGGGGGTTGCTCGCCGTTCCGGATCGCAGAGGTTTTCGGGCCGATCTCGATGGTGTTCTTACCCCCACCCTTGTTGTGTCGCCGCCGCTGTCGTTGTAGCTGCCACTACTACTACTACTACTACTACACTACTATATTTCCACCACTATTTCTCGCTCTTCGTCCTCACCGCTCGCTTTCCATCTATCCGTCCCTCTCTCTTTCTTTCTCTCCTCTCCGTCGCTTCCTCTCCCCACTCCCCGCGGCTTCCGAGCCGTCGACCCTCGCTTCTCCTTATTCCTTCGCGACTCGTGTTCACTCACGCACACGTCCAACACGCACACAGCGCGCGCGCTTCGTTCTTATTCGCTCTTTCTCTCGGGGGTATAGCGTACGTACGGCCTAACCTAGGGTCCCTCTCGCCGCGAGCAGCGGCAGCGGCAGCGGCAGCGGCAGCAGCAGCAGCAGCAGCAGCAACAGGCAGAGCGTCGGGCCCCTCGTTCGTTCGCCGTTCCTGCTCCCGCAGGGTACAACACACACCGTGGGAAATGACGTTGAACTTTTACCAGTTACTCGCGTTTCACAATGCCGGCACACGGGGGCCGACGCGCCGAACCGAGCGGCTTAAAACGGGGGCGCTGCTTGGTTGCGCGGACGTTGGAAAAAAAACACACACGCACACATATGCGCACAAACACACAGGGCGGTGGTACCGCGTCGTACGCGCTCGGAAATATACAGATTCGTACGTTTGCACAAAGGAATATCGATTTCCTTTGCGGTACTCGAGTAACATACTCGAAATTAACGCGAGGGACTCGTCGACGCGGTGGCGTCGCGTGCGTGACACGGGAGGCGAATCTGCGGGCAGAGGAGAAGACGAGAGTGATGGGTGGGGGGCGGGGAGCGATGCTGCTCAGCGCGGCTGAGACGCGAGATTGGGCGGCCGGCCGACTCTCTCGTCAATTGCGCTCAATTGGCTCTCTCGGGCCTCTCCGGTGGCCTCTCTCGCGCGCGAAGAAACCTCGTCTCGCTCGGGGCGCCCTCGGCCGATCTCTCCCGACGACGAAAAGCACGGAAGGGAATTGAATCTTTCGACGGGGACGCGCGACTTTCTCTCTTTTTTTTTTTTTTCCGTCGTCGCTTCGATTCGTCACAATTCGCAACAACCGAACGCCACACCGCGCGTGCGCGGTATGTTCGGGCAGCCGGGTAAAGCCGGCGCGCGATTTCTCGCGGACTGACGCGAACGACCTCGACGGCACCACGAGGTCCTCTGCGCATCTCCGCGGGGGGGGGGGGGGGGGAGGACTCGTAGATATCGAATATACGCTTTGAGACAGACCTTGAATCCACAACGCGACGAAAGCGGCGCGCGTTCTCGGCTCACACTCGACGTTGTACGACGTTTGGCTGTCTTCCCCCCCCCCCCCACTTCCCCTCTCCGCCGCGCCAGCCCTTGGCAGATGCGAGATCCTAGAATTCCGTTGAAATCCCCCGCTCTTTCTTTCGCTTCAGGTAGTCCGCGGCAGCGGCGGCGTCGTCGTCGTCGTCGTCGTCGCCGCCATCGTTTCTCCGGTCGCAGCTGGTTTTTCAAAATGGCAGAACCCCCGATTCGCGGCTCTCAGTCTCCCGGCCGGTCGGATGGAAGGGAGAAAATATATAACGCGCGCGCATTCTCCGTACGTATTTACATTACCGACGCGCGCGCGTAACGAAACTTCCGCGTGTAGCGCGCACAATGGGGGAAAATCGGAAGAGCCGAGTCAAAAGATGGATTCGTCGAATGCCATGCAGGTCCTTTGTTGGCCGAGCGACGCGTCGGACGGTGGAATATCGAATTATCGTCGAGTTACCGATGAGACCCGACGAGGGCCGCAAGTGGAACTATCGCCGAGGGGCGCCGGGATTGACTACCCGCGGTCCGTGGGAAACGCAGGAATGCGGGAATTCTATCGCACAAATTGAGCCGCGTCGGATCGTGCGGGTGGCGAATAAACCCCGAGGGATTCGGGGCTGCGACCGGCGGCGGCGGCGGCGTCGGCGGCGGCGGCGGCGATTGAGCTCGGTACGGTAAAGCCCGCGCGAACAAAGGATAGTTCGGAGTTGGTTATTATCGGGGAGCACAATCGATTCGGAGAACTCGAGACGTCGCCAGCGTCGAGCGAGCGAGCGAAAGAGAGCGAGAGAGAGAGGCGCACGAGCGGGAAAGAGTGAGAGAGGCCTTCGGACTGTAAATCGAGATAAAACCCGAGTCAACGCGGGGCGGTAGAACGAGAGGGAAAAAAAAAGCGAAGAAAAAAACGTCGACGTGTTGCACGCGACGAGACGACGACTGACGGTCGAGTCGGAATACTCGGCGTCGCGTCTCCTTTTCCCCACTCGACCGATCGTTTCGCACGAGCTCGATTCTCTCCTCTGTGTGTATCGCGGATATTGAGGGGGGCGAGAATAAAGCTATTACGCGAGAAAACGACGTCTTATAAGCGAGCGCGTCCGCGTTTGCTGGCTTTATTGGAAAGCACACGACAGCGACACGATAAACGGTGCGCGCGCGAGCGACGAGACACAATGAGGAAGGGAAAGTAGAGGAGGGAAGGTGAGAGCGAGGAGGGAAAGAGAACGAGAGAGAGACAGAGACGGAAGACGCGCTTGGCGTCGGCGTCTTCGGTTCGAGGGAAGCAACAGGTAGCTGCGCGCGCGCGCGCTCACCCGAGCGCCGCGGCCGTCGGCGTCCCGGCGTCCGTTGCGTCACTCGATGCGTGTTCGAACGTTTTTCCGTTTTTTTGTCTCGCTCGGAGCCCGTAAATTCTTCACTTTCACAAAACTTTTCAGCGTAACATTCGCGATGCAGGCAAAAAGGTCTACTATTGTTACACGTGCGGTAAAAAATTATCGATGTTAATAATGACAATAGTAACGGGCAATATGACGCGCGTAAATCGCGGTAGAGGATGAATCAGAGACGAACGATTCACAGATATCACTGCAGCCCGCGCGGCGAAGGAAACGCGAGAACAACTGCGTGAAAAACACGGCCGCGACGAAAGCGTAGAACGGAAGCAACAGGTTGGTCGGTCGGGAGGCACAAGCACACAGCACGCGACGCGTCACGAGAGCCTCGCATTGTCCGTCTCGTTCGGGACGCAACTTTTCACAATGAATTCACCGAGGGATTTGAGAAGAACCGAACGTTGAGAGTTAGAAGCGTCGGCAGTTTTGCGGTTGAACGAACGATATTCCGGAGGTGGGGGCGGGGCGGCAGAATCACGAACGGGAGGATAGAATCGTGCGACGACAAAGATGATTCTTCGCGCGACGAGAAGGAAGGAAGGCGGCGACGCGAACCGCAGCGCGGTCGCGAGCCGGCGAACGAGAAGCTTTTCGAAGGCTCGAATCGCGCGAGATCGGCCGAGCGCCGAGCGCCGAGCGCCGAGAGAGAGAAAGACAGAGAGCGAAGAGCCGAACAAATCCGAAGAGTCACGAAGAGTTTTGCCGGCGACCGAGAAGACGCACGCGCAGCCGCAGAAGCGGCGTCGGGCCGCAGAAGCGGCGTCGGGCCGCGACGCCATCGAGGAAACCGGATCGGGCCGCCGTCTCCGCCGTCGCTGCCGCCGCCGCCGCCGCCGCCGCCGCCTTCGGTAGACTTTGCCGGGGATTCGGAAAACTTTCTCGCGTGTCCCGAGCGACTCAAACACACACAATCGTGCGATATAATACGCGAGAGACGTTATCGCGCGGCGCGACGAGAAAATAATTCGCGACGTCGACATCGGCGAGATCGGAGAAGACGAGCAGCGGCGATGTAGTATCGCGACGAAAATTTCGCTTTGTCCGCGGCGGCGGTGGCGTCGGAACTCGCGCGACGATGGCGGCGGCGGGACGCGTCCTTGAAAACTGAAATTATGCCCTTTGAAAGAAATCCGGTCGGGTCTCTCTCGCGAAGACGACGACGGCGTTCGGGTGGGGGAAGCGAGAGAGGTGGAGGGAAGGGAGAGGGAAAGGAAGAGGGGAGGGAGAGCGAGAGAGAGAGAGCGAACGCGGCGGCGCTCTCCGCCACTCGGCCTATCTTGTACCAACGACCTTTGCATCTCGCTCGCTTTGTCCTCGTCCGACACGAGCGCCTCGAGTGGTCCGTTGGCTCTCTCCCCCCCCCCCACCTTCGCGACTCGCGCCAGTGAGCGTCAGGCAGCATCGGAGAAAACGATAGTCCAACAGAAGCGCGCGCTCGCTCGCTCGCTCGCTCGCTCTCTTGTCTCTCGCTTTGTAGGAGCAGCGGGGGGATAATGGCGGCAATCTACCTGGAGAATTTTTGTGGCGGGAATTACGGGGGTCCCGCAGCACGCTGGACCCATCGACGCGACGCGCGATGCACGGCCCCGAAGAGAACCCCGAGCGTCGGGCCGGCGCGCGCACCTGCTGTTGTGACTCCGGGGATACTTTGGAAATCTCAACGGCCGCGCGCTACCCCATTTTTCGACCCCCCCTCTTCCTCCTCGTCTTCTACCTTTGTAGCCCCGCGCGCGCGATGTTGTAACAAAGAAAATGTAACGTAGCGCCAAAGGAGAAAGAGCGTTAGATTCACTTTCGCATAATTTCGCTTGGAGAAGCAACGAGTGAAAAAGGGACGGAGAAAGAGAGAAAGACAAAGAGGGTGGGAGCGAGAGAGAGAGGAGATCGAGGGGGAGGAAGGCTGCGTAGTAATTCGACACGTTGTGACATTGGATGAATTTGCGGAATTTTAGCGTTCAAGAGCGCGCTCGCCTGTCTCTCGAGCCGTACGAACAAGGCGAAAGATGTGGCAACGTTACATGGCGGGGGGACCCACCTCTCTCGCTGTAACCGCTGTACGTGCTATAGTTGCGGCCGTGCCGAGGGAGAGAGACGGGGACAGAGGAGAAGAAAACGAGAGAAGGAAGACGAGCGCGGAGAAACTGCTGCTGGCCTTATGGCAGTCTGCACTATACTATATACTATGCCGGTACTATACGGCCCATGTGCAACTAGTATCACTGTTCGCGCAGTGCCGTACGCGTAGCCGCGCGGGGCCCCAATTTTGACTCGAGACCCGAGAGACGGAGAGACGAAAGACCGCAGGTTACGTGTCAAAGTCAGCGGATGAAAAATACATCGAGTCGAGTTCTGAGGTCGAAAAAGCGAAAAGAAAGACCGTAACGACGTCGGGCGGGGGTTCGAGGAGGGGCGGAAAAGGTTTCCCCGGAGGGATAAAACACGCGGTTATCCCGGGCTGGATATCCTGTGGCGTGAGGCACCGACGCCACCGCCGCCGCCGCCGTCGCCGCGTCCCGGGCTTTCAAACGGAGAATTGGGTCCACAGGTAGACTCGTTACGTCATTACCCACTATGCCTACCGCAAAGAATGCGCGCGAGAGACAGCGTTGCCAGTGGCTCCGCGTAAATAATCATCGACGTTGCTCGAGCGTGGAGATGCGGAGAGCGAGAGAAAAGATATATACTCGCGAGAGAGGATCGAACGGTCGAAATTTACGGGCGGAGAGTTGGCCCGGCGAATTTCGGCGACGCCGACGGTTGACCGTTAAAGAGACAACGACACCCGAATCTCGTATCTCCGTAAACGGGTCCGAGGAAAGAGAGAAGGGGAGGGTGGCGGCGGCGGCAAGGGGGGAGGGGGAGGGGGAGGGGGAGGGGGATAGAGAGAAAAAAGCGAAGACTCGGTACTTGGAAGCAGTTGTTCGAGGTTCGGAAGCGCGGGGAACGAGACGCGCGCGCGCGCGCGACATATTATTATCATTATTATATTGTGTACCGTAGTATACGTGCGAATTGCGCTTCCGCGGTACACATGCCCATTGTTCAGTTGCCATTGTATATACATGTACGGCGCGGCTTTCGCAGTATACGGCGCGTTTTATTTAACTCCCGGATTTATGATGTTCGTCTACGGTGGCCGCACAGTTGCGCGGTGGTTATGGTTGGTAGTTAAGCGAGCGTCGTCGCCGTAGCCCGGGTGAGAGAATTGAGAACCGTCGCGCGCGAGGCGCGCTCGAGAAACCCGCGGCAGTGGCGAGAAACCGTTCGTGAAGTTTTTCGAGATCTTTGGTGGGTTCACGTGGCAACGACAGAGATTCGTGCGCGTGCAGGGACAGCGTTGCCAAACGCCGCAGCGCGCGCGCGCGCGCGGCCGGCCTGTTGCTGCTGCTGCTGCTGCTGCTGCCCCCACGCCGCCGCTACTATGGAACCTTCCCCCCCCCCTCTCTTCCACCACCTCGCCCTGCTGCCCCCCTTGCGTTAGACGCGGCAATCACGAGGGACGAGGATACGGACGACCGCACCTAGGACTAGGATATACCCGCGCGATAATACTCGGGCGACGAATCTGCACTGGGGGCTAAATCGACGATTTCCATAGACATGTTAATTTTTCGTGGCAACAGCGAGAGAGGCCAGCGGCGGTGGTGGCGGCGGCGGCGTCGCGATTGTTCGAACGATGCGCCCCGACGTTGCCACGAGGCGCTCGACGCGACGCTGCTGCTCGTCGCATGTCACCGCGACAACCACCACCACCACCACCACCACCGCCGTCGTCGTCGCCGCAATCAACCGCGAACGCCGAGACTCGGCTGCTGCTGCTCGTCGCGAGGCGAAAGATCGACGACCAGCGACGCGCGGTTCGTCGCGAGATCGCGATTATTCGAAATATGATATTTTCACGCGAGAGAGAGAGAGAGAGACGAGATTCACGACGGTCTGGCAACAATGTCGGACACAGAGACGCTCGGCGAGACGCCGAACAGCAGGGATGGACGCGGTTTATCGCGATTCTCAGGACGCGCGGCGAAAGGGCCCACGTGGCTTCCGCACGAAATTTAGGACCGGCCTCTGTAGCTTATACATATTTCAATTGAACTGACCTACATTTAGACTACGTAGCTTGGCGTATAAGCGCGCGGGGCCATCGATTTTCGAATATTAGCGCGATCGATCCGATTGAGACAATAACATTTTCGTGAAACTTACTTTGGGTTTTGGTCCTTTGAAGCCGTATATTCCGAGTATGTCGTCACTGTTTGTGGCGTCAAGGACTAATATTTTTCAACGTTACAACAAAGATATAAAAATATTAACAAATATTTGGGAAACAGAGACGCAAAACATGAACAATATTAGAAAGGCACACATAAGAATTAATAATATAATATTATATATAAATGTAAAAGTATTTGAAAATATTAGAGATACGGAAGATTGAAAAACTAAAATATTTCAACCAGTTTCAAGGTTCTGCGTTTCTAGACCAACAAATATTATGGATCTTGTTGTTGCTTTCCGATAACAGTGTAAGTAAGAGGGGAAGCGGAGAAAGCTTCGTGCGTTTGTTACTTATTAAAGGATACTTGTCGTCAATGTCCGTATCCTCCTGAAGTTTTGGGTTTGTCGCGACTTCAAGTTTTTTCACCAGCGATTCGAGGATCGGTTGCTTTTTCAATGGCTTCAGTACGGCGTTCTCCATGTCACGCAGCCACTGCGTCTTCAAATCGTTCACCGCATTGCCCTTCTCTACCATAAAAGCGATCCACATCATGGCAAACTGTTTTCGTTCGATATTGTACTCCTCGCACAGCCGTAAGCCTGTGTAATCGTAAAAAAATTGCAATTTATGTATCGATCTACAAAGAATTAACGCGATCTTGACTAATCGTAAACTAGAAATTTCAACTATTTCTCAACAATTTCATCCTATTCGATACACAAAAAGGAAAAGTGATATTTCAGGATAATCACTAACTGTATATCTTTTGGATGGACATTCGGAGCCAAGTTACTTCGACTTTGGATTTTTTAATAGCGCTACTCAACGCTGACGCTCCACCGAAAAATCGGTAGTCAAAGTTGCAAAATAACGACGCGAACGAGTGTTTTTCCCGGCGACTTTATCGTACACGCGACGTTTGAGTATTGGAAGAATTAAGCTTATGTCTCGACTGCGGCAGATGAGGGGGGGGGGGGTTCGTTCAGTGGCCAATTAACGATAATGAGACGCGCGTCGAAGTCGCGATGCACAATTACATCGGCTTCGTTTGCCCGAAGCGTCTTGGGTAACCCCAAGCGGCAGTTACGGGTTAACCGACAACCTCGGCAAAAGGTTCGCTCAAAACCGGCTATGATTTATGGTACGACGATACTGACGGTTCGGTACTTACAACTGTCGAGAAAAACATAATTGTTGACTGTGATTTCGATTCCGAGATCCTGGAAAGGACCACTAAACTCATGCTCGTCGATGTCCATCTTGATACTGCTGAGAACGCGCGGTGTCTTCGCGCCAAAACTGCCGAATGCCGCCGCCGCCGCCGCCGCCGCGCGATCTCAGCAGCGTCCTCGACGGCAGCGCGGCGAACTGACGTTTTAAAATTTTTCGAACAGGTGGAGAAAAAAGTAGCGGAACGAAAAAAAAGCCGAGTCGGTAGATGAAAATATGTCGTTTATTTGTTTGTAGTTACAAAAGTGCGATAGGCAGGCGTGTTACCACATCGCTGGCGAGTTACTCGGTTGCTTCAGCGGCTGACAGACAAAAATACGGCGTAGCACCCTCGAAGTACGAAAATTCTTCCGCGAATACGTTTATCGATATAACGATTGCAATCACCCGCAGCGCAGGGAGAAAAGAACGTGCGATGATTATAATATATATATAAAACGTCCAACGTCCATCTGCACCGGGACGATTATTTTCCGGCGAGAAGGCAGCAGGTGGTTTATTTTATTACTCGATGCAAATTCACCCGACGATCGATCCATCGATCCTCGTACGCTTGGAAATTACTGAGATTCAAGTTGACGCGGCGCGGCAAAATATCTGTGATCCTTTTCCCAGAGTTCGATGAGCTTCGTTGGGATCTGAGGAGACGGGAATCTGTCGACCCAGGATTGAACGAAACCGTCGAGACTCGGTTCGTAGTTTCTCAGCGATACTTTTCCATCTGCCGAAAAAAGAAGGATAAATAGAAACAAGTAAAAATGCTCGCAGTGTTAAAATGAATATTCGGCGAGGTCGCGTCGACGAAAAAAACTCACCGTCGTCGACGAACGTGTTGGCCTGCGTGAATATTTTTCTCGGCTGTTTGTTCGCGAGCACAATGTCCCTCCACTTGGCCCAAGGTTGAGGCCCGGCCTCGGGAACGTCCGAGTAATTGTCGTACATGGCTTTGGCGGCCTCGACGTCACCGGTGCTCTTGTAAACCTGGAGTTTCTTCAAAAACTCGCCAATAGCCCGTTTGCCGACGGTCGGGATTTTCGTGCGATCGACGGTCAGTCGAAGATTCTTTCCGGGCTCGGTTTCCTCGATCTTGACCAAGTCCTCGCCCGCTTCGAGGCAAACTCTGAGCAGAGCGTATCTCGCCTGCGAGTGCGCCTGAAGCCACTTTTTCGTCGACGGCTGATACATCTCGAGAGCTTTCGCGCAACCGACCCATATGAGCGACAGCCAATTGACGTACATAATGTCGTCGGCATCCTGTCCCTCGTAGCCGAATATCTTGATAACGTCTCTCTCGAGACTGAGATAAAGTCCGACCGCCTCTGCTCGGCATTCCTCGTAAGACGCGCCCATGGCGCCGAACTTCGAGTCGTAAGTCTCGCCGTCGAGGAACCATTTGTCGATCGGACCGTTCGTCAGCGGATTCTTCACTTTCGTCTTGTCGAAGTTGAATTCGCCGTTGGCGAGCTTGCGGAAGAGCTTGCCGCTTCCGTGGCCGAGGAGCTCGTGGAGTCCGACCTGAACGTCGAAGCTCGGCAGTCGGTATTTGTTCATCAGAGCCTGATCCTCGTCGCTCAGGAACGGCATAACGTCCTGCTTCATGCTCGCCGGCAGAACGTTACCGAGACTCACGTTCTTGAAGCCCTCGTTCTGACGGATCTCGTCGTAATTCGGTATATTTATGCCGCACGGTATACCCGACCCGGCGAACGTCAGAACGTCCAGAGACGTGAAGTCCGGTCGGAGAAATTGATCCTTCTCCAAGTCCTTGCCCCACGGAAGTTTCGGCAACAGTTCCTCGGCGCTCGCGACGAGCGTCGCGAATTTTCGTGACATCTCCTTGTTCACCATCGCCACGAAACCCTCGAATTCGCCTCTCTGACCCGCGGGATCGCGATAAGTCTCGATGAAACCTATGTAAACCTCGACGACGGGTCCTTTGTCGCGGATCCAGAATCGCGAGCCGTCTTTGTGGTCGTCCAACGAGCCCGTGCGGAAGTGGTTTATGTATTTCTCGATCATCTTTCTCTCGTTGTCGTTGGCCGCGTATTCCTTCGCTTTCGTGAGATTCTCGATAACACCACCGAGAAGATTCGCGTAATCGCCTCTGGTTATCTTGAACTTTGAATCTTTAAAAATCTCCTCGGGCATCGTGATCTTCGGATCGTCGTCCTCCTCCTGCGAGGCTAATTTTATTTCGTAGACGTTTCTGACCTTTTTCGCGCCATTACCGTCGTCGTACGTTTCCGTCGTTTTGAAGCATCTCGCGTTGTAGGACTCGCGGCCTTTGCTCTGCATGAACTCGTTCACCAGATCAGCGTCCTCGGCGGTGCAGTTGGCCGAGAAATAGGTCGTTATACCTTTGTCACCCAGACCCAAAGATTTCACTCTCTCGTCCAGCGAGTAGACGTTTTCGCGTATTTTCGTCCAAATATTCTCCATCTCCTGCGGTTTCTCCTTGTGGGCCTTCGAAGCCTTCAAAATTGCCTCGAACTTGTCTACCGCCAGTTTTGGTATGATTTTGCTATCTCCGAAGGACTTGTAGTTACCCGCGTTGGACAAAACACCGGCGATGTACACCAAAAATGCCTGAAGCGCAAAACGCACAGGTTTAACATCGTTAAGATACGTCAAATATTTAGGATACTCCAAATTATATTTAATATTATTTAATTTTATGCAACCAAGGTTTCCGACTCACTGTAAATTCATCTTCGGAGACGCCAGCCGCAAGTGCAGATTTCTTGAGATCCTGGGTAGACTCAACGGCAAATACTTTGTGGACTATGGCGAATATGAGCGGCGATTCCGGAGAAGTTTGCACCAATACAATGAGACCGCCGTACCAAGCCGCCCGGCTCAGATAGTGAGCGTAAAGTTTCTCGCTGGGAGTCAGAGCGTCGAACGCGGTTGTACAATCCAAAGCCACGAGCGGCTGATCGTTGGGCAGAGTGTACTGAGACAAATCGCTCATTTTGCCGAAGTTTCGTTGCGGACTGGAAAAAAATAAATAAAAATTACATTTTAAAAAATTGCAAAAAATCTTGCGATTATTAAAATCACAGCTCTTGACCTAACGATTTTCACGTGCAATATCGATATCGAAGAGACTGCAATTACGCGAACGTATTATCGTCGCGGAGACGACCCGGGGATGTGTTCGATACGCGTTATCAATTTGCCGTCGCGGTACGAGGAATAAACACAAAAGTGCCGACGTCAACGTCTCAATGAACGTAGATCGCGAACCGCACTCGAAAGTTTTTCGCCAGAGTCGGCCGGAGTCGCGTTCCCAATTTGCCGTATACCGATCCGTACGATACCTACCGGAAACCTGCTGATATCGCGCTGTTGGCCCGATTATTCGTCGTCGCACTCGATGGCAATTTTTTCGCACTTGCGAACCTGTTGCAATTGTCGCCGAGGGCGCGCAACGAGGCTGAGGAACGCGGAAGCTTTCGGATTCGAAAAACCTGAAGGATCAGTCGAGATTTCGACGAATTAAACATCTGTCGCGAGTAGAGAGCAGACCGACGTCGGTCGCGGCGGTAGAGCTGAGCGAGGCCGGCCGCCCCCCGTCCCTGGATCGCCGGTGGCGCCGGCTGCTCCGGCAGAAGCGCGGCTTCTTCGTGAACCTCCTCGACGCATGTACATCTAGCGCGATCGCTCGGTAAGGAAGTTGGGATCCTTCTTACCCCATGGGCGCGTCGCGCGCGGCGCGAGCATCGAGAGCAACAGAGCGAAAGTGAGAATTACGAAAAAGAGACGTGTACGCAGTAACAACAAAATTCGTTATTTACCATAAACCAATTGTAACCATTGTTAAAATTGCGCGTAACGATTTGTCTTTGTCAAACATGAGCGTCTGTTGAGGAAAAAATGGAAGATGCGTCAACAACGTTGGGTTTCGATTGGAAACGAAAAATCGTGCGTTACGAGCAGTAAAGCCGACGCAATCATTCACGGTCGAAAAAAAATGAGAATCTGGGCGCGCCCCGTTATGCTTATGACATTTGGATGCGTAGCTCGTTCAGATAATCTCGAAAATATAAAGCCGCGATGGCTCGGAAGATTTTCGGCTGCGTCGCAGTACGATTGACCGGGGTCGTCGACTTGACGCACACGTGCTGTGTGTGTGTGGGCCAGCCACGGTTATTCGGACTTTCGAATCCTCGCTCCGCCTCTTGCCGTGAACGCTCGAGGCCCCGGTCGAACCCAACCTCCGTTCGTCGGTACAGGCAGCATCAAAACCCCGGAATTTTTATGTACTTGGCCCGCTCGATGGCCCCTGCGAGGCCGGTGGGGGGGGGGGGGGGGTTACCAACACGAGCGTAACCTACTGAGCGACGGGTCCAGGGTTGTCCAAAGTAGCGGCGCTGTAAATATTTTTTCGACGACTTTATTTCGCGTACGAAGAAAATTGATCCGCAGCGATACGAATTTTCGCTCGCTGATAACGCGGTCGTCGACCCGACTCCGATAAGCGATTGAAATTTGCCCGCCGCAGAACGTTGGAGATATTTTTAGATTCAGCGACTGTTCGAGCGTAAAAATGATCGATAAAGCATTTTTTTTTAGACACCTCGCGACACATTTATCCTCTTATCGGAATATATATTTTCGTATTAGAATGTAAATACTGCAGATCGTGAAAAGTATTGAACAGGAATCCGTTCGCAAGCGGCCCCTGCGGACAGGCAACCGGTTTTCCTCGCTGTTCGGCGGGTTCCGTACGCTCGGGCGTCTCGTGGCCCGTCCCGTCCTGCGCAGCAGCAGCGGCAGCAGCAGCAGCAGCCGCTCCGCCAAGTGTAAGAGTTTCGCGACTCTGCCGCGACTGGCGCTACCTCCGCGTTTGCAGGTCGCTGCCATTTCACGTTCGCGGCGTTGTGGCCGTGGTCGTGGCCGTTCTCGCGGTCGAGTAACGCAGACCGGAGAGGCTGTCGCGATTTTGGTGTATTGTGCAACGTGCGGATTTCCGCGAACGAAAAAAGATTCGTGCTCGCGGGTCAGTGCGGAAGACTGGAGACGCCGCGTTTTCGTCGCGCGCGCTCGTATCGGTTGCCGGTCGGCGGCCATTACACGCGCGTCGCGTCGCGTCGCGTTTTCGTCGCGTTCGTCGTCAGTTGCCGGGTGGCGGCCATTACACGCGCGTCGCGTCGCGTTTTCGTCGCGCTCGTATTGGTTGCCGGGTGGCGGCCATTACACGCGCGTCGCGTCGCGTCGCATTTTCGTCGCGCTCGTATTGGTTGCCGGGTGGCGGCCATTTCACGCGCGTCGCGTTTTCGTCGCGCTCGTATCAGTTGCCGGTTGGCGGCCATTACACGCGCGTCGCGTCGCGTCGCGTTTTCGTTGTGCTCGTCATCAGTTGCCGGTTGGCGGCCATTACACGCGCGTCGCGTCGCGTTTTCGTTGTGCTCGTCATCAGTTGCCGGTTGGCCGCCATTACGCGCGCGTCGCGTCAAGTTTTCGTCGCGAGTGTAGTGTGGTGTGCGAGCGGCCGAGTCGCGGTTGCACCAGTTTTTACGCGTACGGCTGACGAGTGGAATTCCGCGGACGAAAAATCATCAGTTGCCGGTTGGCGGCTATTACGCGCGTGTCGTGGCAGTATTTCGAGATGGGTGAGTAATTTTATAGAATTAATACTATAAAAGCTGTTTCTGCATCGCATTGGCCGGGGTCGCGCTTCCGGTGGCGTGCGGCCTGCGATTGTAACACTGGAATCGCGAGCGCGCGCACCGATCTCGACAGTTCCGAGCTGCCGTCGTTCGGGAGCTCGCTTCAGGAATTTCTGGCTTTCCCCGGATGGCGCCAATTTTCATTGGGAAACGAGAGAGAGAGAGAGAGAGAGAGATAGAGATGAGAATTATCAGTACGATCGGCGAGTTTGGTATTAAGCGATCAGTGCTCGCTTAATACCAAATTTTCGCCCGAAAAACCGGCAAGGGGTGCCCCTTGCAAAAAATTTCGTTTCACGAGGGTCAACTTAAAAAATCTAAAAAAAATTCAAGAATCGAGATATCACGTTCTGCCTCGCGGCATTCTCTTCCTCGAAGAGTTATCTTTCGAATCCAAAAAGAAAATCAAGATTCCATTCGTCCAAATAAAAATTACATCGATTCTAGTGAAGCGTTAAAATTCGACTAAAAGTGAAGAACATTTTTCGCGTTTTTCTCCTCGAAATTTTTATTTCTCGGGCAAATTTGGAATCAGCGGAAAATTTCCCATCGGATAGGGTTTTAAAACTTCGTTAAATCGAATTTTTTTTTTCCGCCAAAAAAACGGCAAGATTTTTTGCCATAGGAATGTCTGGAAATAAAGCGATTTTCAAGCCACTCCCTCCCAGACTTGCTGCTGCCTTCAGCCACGTCTCTCGCCCTCGCGGGAAATGCATTTTCACGTGGAAAATTACTTCTGGACCCGCAGCCACGGATTTCGCGAGTCGAAAGTGCGCGCGTGTGTGCGTGTACGTAAGGGGGGCGGGGTTTAATCGCGTTAGACGGGTTGGCGAGTGTCCGGAGCGATCAAGAGGAGTCAGTAGGCCCAGCAGCAACATTTATCCACCCACGACATTTCGTTTTTCTTTTTTTAACAACGTCGCCCGTCGTGAATTACGCGACAGCGGAACGGTCGGGGGAGAAACCGGCGAAAAGTACGAAATAGAGAGACAGCCAATGGCCTCGGGCTGACGTGTTTACCTACCGCTACATCTGGCGCCGCTTAGCTCGTGTGTTAGCCTCTGCGTGAGTCGCGTGTTTACAAGCGGAACGAGAGTGTTTCGCGCGAGACGGGCGGCGGTTTAGTATTGGCGGAGGATAGCGGAGGCAGCGGACGTAGCGGAGAATGAGTTCGATCGAGATGTGTCGCGCTACGCACACCGAGAGAGAGCGTGTTTCTATAGCTCGGGTAGAGCAGCATGAGCGCACGAGCGAGAGATCCAGTGGAAGCTGCAGCAGCGGGATCGGGACTACCGGAAATTTGCAGTTACCTGCATTCCTCGCAGGGCCGGCGGGAGGGAGTCTCGCCCATCCTCGTCCGGGTTGGCCAGCAGCTGCGCGTTGCGGCTACTGTGTTGCCGTCGTCTCCTATCTTACGGTAGACTCGTGGCGACTTGATTGCACACCTCGAGGGCGGCGGCCGCCGCCGCCGCCGCCGGCCGGTAAAATCAGTTACGCGTCGATTCCGGATTGTCGATCATAATAATCGTAATACACGCGCTCGAACGAGCCTCCGCGCGCTCATTGCATCTTTTTTATTCTCATAAAAGTGGCTGTTCGGTATTTTACGGTGAAATATGCTTGAAAGGTTAGTTGACACTGATAACAGTAATAATAATAATTAATAATAATAGAAACGAAGAGAAATGGATCGACAATTCGACAATTGTTTGTCGCACTGGAAAAAATGTTATTCGTTAAAAAAACAAATGACAAGTATTTTTTAATTAACCCTGCTTATCATTCGTATAATCGCATTTGACCTTGAAACAATGTCACGTGTTCTTTTGCCCGCTTTACAGTTATTCTTTCAACCCGACGTAAAATTGTTGAAATTATGTTTATTAGCAGCAGCTCGAGCTTATCATTTTCCGGAAAAGGGAAAAACCCAACGAGACCATCGCCGATTCCGCGGGGAGGGTGCGACGCGACGAGAGGCGAGAGTCGTCGCTTATCAGGATCACGGCGAGGTTTGGACGTGCCGAACACGAGCTGCTACTTCCACCCCCCCCGCGCACGTGGAATTCGGAATCCAACGCGATGATACTGCCAAGGCGACGACGCCGCCGCCGCCACCGATGATAACAAGGTGAGCGCCTGGCCGCGCGGCGCAGCGGCGGCGCGGGCGCGCGCGCGCGCGCGCGCTCCGCCGTCCAATCGGAGGGCTCCGCGCCTCTCTGCCATGTTGCGCGCGGCGGCCCTCACGGCTTTCGAGTTTGGTGAGTCGCGTGTTAGCGGCAGCGGCAGCAGCGGACCGCGCGGCGCTCTCGCCGCATGTACTTGCAGTGTACTCTGACTGCCGAGCCGTGACTGCCGCGCGCCGCGAGACTATAGTCTGTACGCTCTCTGTCTCCCTCTCTGTGACAAGTTATAAACAAACGCGCGAGTAGACGTCAGTCGCACGAGGCTAAAGTTAAATCGACAATTAACAGTGGTAAATTAAAATATTTCTTCAATGAAAAAAAAAAGAAAAAAGGTTGATCGGCTGTCACGAGAATTTTGACGTTTCTCCCGTTGAGAACGAAAGTGTCACGTGCGCGAAAGTGCCAGTTCCGTCGGGCGGGGCGCGAGTGGCGAGTTTACTGTGCGAAAATGTAATTCGAGCCGCGGGTGAGATCGTTTTACAAAAAAACGTAAGACGGGTGTAGGAGAATCTTTTTCGTGCGGCGTTGGAGTCGAGTGAGTGAAAAATATAGCAGTGATACGGCAGGAGCTTCGAGTCGTGATTTCACTGTCCGCGTCGCGTTGGGAAGGATTTATCGCACGAAGTGTCGAGAGCGACTTTTTATCGCTGCAGAAAGGTTTGAGTGCTGACTTTAGTGCCGCGATAAACAGAGAGAGAGAGAGAGAGAGAGAGAGGGGAGAATATATATTCGTGCAGGTGCCAATATTCACCTGCGTCTTCGTTTGGCCATTAGCCTCGGCTGCATTCGACGATTGTTTATTGACTAATTATTTCTCTGTGCGCGAAGGTGAATCGACCCGCGAGTCCGATGGGATCGACGACGACGACGAGGAAGGAAAAGCCGAACTGAGGAGCGCGCGAAGCGACGTGCAAAACCGGAAGTCTCGAAGGACGGGATAATACGAATTTCCGGTACCGGAGACACCTACAGCAGGAAGAACGGTGAGTGACCAAAAATGTATATGCACGAACGAAAATCGATACGACGATCGAATCGGCTTTAATTGCGCTAATAATCATTCGTTATATTTATTATTATAAAGCTATACAATAATTAAAATTGTACAAGAAATAGAATTAATACATTTTTTTAATGCTGAAATTTCATAGACACCACATCAATCGGTAGACACGCAAAAAATAAAAATGCGAATTCTCATTACAAAACTACGTTTGCATAATTGAATATATTCGGATGCTACCGCAAAAGACATAAAAATTGTACACATTCGCCTTTCTTTTCTCGCGCTCCTGGGGCGATTTTTTTTTTTTTTTTTTTTTTTTTTTTTTTCACAACCAGTCGCGGCGATATTCTTCGAACCGGTTGAGAAAGTCAACCGGTCGATCGGTACGAGCGAGAAATTAAAAGCCTTCCAGTCCCGTTCGCCCTTTGCTTCATTCTTGACGCGGCAAAACAATTACATTTTTTTTTTCAATACAACTCGCGTTATATCGATCAACGTCGATAATCGTCGTCCTTGACTCATTGCGTCGGACACCGAGGACTTCCAGTGTCACTGAGCACCTAATCGGGGGGCGCGAGGGTGCATGGCATGGAATTAACGAGGCGTAAACAATTATATACAGCGAAACGAGGACAATATAAGCGAGAGGCGAGAGGCAACTCGCAGCAGCAGCAACAGCAGCAGCAGCAGCAGCAGCAGCAGCAGCAACGTTATCGCCGTTGCTCCTGTTGCGCGCTCCCGACTCTCCGCTATAGTCCTCGTGACCCCCTTTGTTTACATTCGCTCTGTCCGTTAAAACGTTCAATCTGCGATAAAACGACCGAAAGCATCGACCGAAGCAAACCAAAATATGAACGTAAAATCACAGCTATTTTTCCCAGAGATTTATCTGGCGAATTTTCAATCCCAGTGGTGCGGAAATTCCGGTCGACTAATCGATTTATCGCGGGGAATTACTGGTAACGAATTAGCAGACCCGACGTAAAACAAGACGTAAGCGATGTCAACATGTTATATATACATGTGTACTGTTAGGAATACGGAGATGACTATTCGTTATGACACACGGTATTTTTTAGGATATTTTCACAGGGCAAAATAACTTTCGTCATAAAGTCATCATTTCCTCGCCTGATCCGTTTCGCCCCGTGCTGCTCTATTACAGAGTTGCGTGCGAGGCTGTAACGTTCTGTATTCGCAAGAGCGTGAATTATAATCGTCCTGGGGGCAAGGTACATTAAACTGGAATACCAGGAGTGTGCGTCCCGGTTGCTTCCTGCTGCTGCTGCTGCTGCTGCTGCTGCTGCTGCTGCTGCTACTCCTCGAATCGCAGTACATTATAATTAATAATATACGCATGCGTTATAGTCACGAGCAGAAGACAGACAGGGACGACGGAGAGTCGCCGCCGCCGCCGGCCAAGAAATTCAGAATACCCTCCTCTCTTTCGTAATTCCCCTCTTTCTTCGCTACGCAGTCGCACTCTAATTTAATTTTTCTTTTCTCTCCTCACGTTCTCCCCGTCCGCCGTCCCAACAGATATTTTTCGAGCGTCGCTCGAGGAGCCTCGAGTGACTTATACCGCGTGGGTCCCGCAAGGCCCACGCTTGGCCATTATATACCTACCTACCTATACCGCGTGTCCCCCGACCGAACAATGACATACACAAAAGTTCTTACACTCTCGGCTCGCTTGCGCCGCGCCGTACACGAGTCGCGAATTAGCATCTTTATTCACGCGAGATTTCGTCAGTTTTTAGTCATGGAAACGGTGAATCTTTTTTTCTCGTTCTGCTTTTTTTTTTTTTTTTTTGGAAGGCGTTAACCCCTTGTACGGCTATCCGAATAATCGCCGCTGTGCTCGTTGGACACGGAGATTATGCCCGAGAGGCGACGACAGATCGGTATCGGGCTATGCAGCCGCGAGCCGAGTGAATATTACTTTTGTTCTCGGACTAATGTGGTTACTATTTGTTTTCGATATGGTTTGGAATTATTTTTCATAGATATAGTAGTGCAGCAGCAGCAGCAGCAACACTCTCGCGGCGGGCTGCTGCGGTCTGTCTCGCGCGAGACGGGAGATCCCAGCAGCCTCTTTACTTTCCTCAACGAGAACGCATATACATATGTATACAATATGCACACGCTGCAAATACGTTCTACATATATATATATATCCACACTTCGCTATACTCGAAGCCGGCCACCCACGCTTTTGCCTCGTGCTGCCTGCGGGCTATATGCGTACGGTGACTCGGTACGGGGTGCGCGATTTCTTATCTCTATTTATAATCAGCAGAGATCGTTGCGACGTATCAACATTTAATATCTTTTTTCACTGTCATTTTTTCCACATAAAATTGCGCTGAAAAAAAAAAAAAAAAAAAAAAAAAAAAAAAAAAAAAAAACGGAGAAATTTGTGCTATTTCGCGACTACCGACGTCGTCGATGCAGCCGCGGAAAAAAAATTCTCGAAGCGCTTCGTGTTATTATGGGACGCGGTCGAGGCTTCTTTTTTTTATTTTTTTATTTTTTTTTCTCCCACACGTTTGATCGCGCGCGTGCGCGTCGTCCGCCCGCGCGCCGCGCGTTTCGCGTCGCACACTCGTTTCGCATAAAAAGAACTCGAACGTCAGGCGCGCGCGCGGTGTGGACGCAAAGCCAGGGAAGACACGTGAGGTAAAACGAGCGCGGGGAAGGGGGTGGTTAGCGCGTCGCGAACGCCGCTGCAGCAAGTGGACCAAGGGAGAGGGGAAGGGAGCGCAAAGCGATGCACAAAGTCTCGGGGTGGTGCGCTCTCGGCTTTGGCGCTCTCGCTTATTTTCCGTGCACCACCCACCCCCCTACCACCACCACCACCACCACCACCACCACCACCACCACCACCACCACCACCTCCGCACCGGACGTTGCGCCGCGGGACCCTCCGGCCTCGTCTCGGCTCCGGTCTAACGGGTGTCCCTCTTTTTCCCCAATTATTTCGCGCAATTTTTTTTCATTCTTCTGAAAAAAATATATATATGAAATTATAAAATTATAAATCATAAAAAATCGTAAATTGCGACTTCTTTTTCCTTTCAGCGCGTTGCGAAAAAATATGTTCTTGTTCGTTTATCGGGACAAAAATAAAGACATCCGCCTTTATTTTTTCCAACGGGAAAAGCGGCTCTGATTACATTGTTAAGCGTCATTCAAAATTATCCTTACCAACAAAATGCGTCTTCGAGGAAAGGGAAAAAAAAAAAAAAAATCGTACTCATCTTCCTCGTTTATATCGAGGCCGGCGTTCCTCGAGGTTTTCCCTCTATTATGCCATCCACTTGATCAAATATTTTCTTACGTCGCCGCCGCCGCCACCGCCGTCGCCGCGCGCGCGCGCGGCGAGACTCGCGCGCTGTTTGTTCGCCGTGGCCGCGTGGATAGCCGGGTACAGCGGCGGCCCCCGCGACCCGTGCCAACCGCGTTGCTGGAAAATAAAGGGGAGAGACTGCACAGCAGTTTACACGGTAGCGCAGCGCTCGCTAAGCCAGTCCAGTCAAGTCGAAGCCAACCACCAGCCAGCGATTTCGAATTTACGATCGGTGCTGTATTCCCCTCCATCCCCTCCTCACTCCTGCCTAGCCACACTCGATTTTCTCTTTACGGCATCGTCCGGATCTATGAAAAAATAGCCGAGGAAGAAATGGTCGGGGAAAAAAGGCAAAAAAATAGTCAGGCGCACCACCGACGCCGCCGAGGACTTTTCTCTTCGAAGTCTCTCGAGCACTTTATTATTTCATGTGTTTTCGTTTGCCCTATCAAACTGGCAGAACGATTATTACGCGCGCTCAGCTCGTGTGTCGAGTTATGTTACGGCCACAGCGCCTCCTTGTGTCCCGCGCGCAGCGACCCACACGTACACACATTGTACCGTATATTCAGTCACGTGCGGTTCATTGACTTATCCCGCGCTCGCTCTCGGTCAGCTCCGCAGTTGCACATAAATCCGATGTTTTGCTCTCGAAAAACATATAAATTAGTCTCCGTTACGCCGGCGTTCGCGACACTGGCCAGATGCGATGGGGGCTTCTCGGTTTCAACGAGAACGGTGACGTCTCTGTGGGAGTTGAAAGCGGTGACGTCAACGTAGACCACAGAAGAATATATCCTGAAAAAGTGTTTTTTTTTTTGTTGTTTTTTAATTAAATTTTAAATACGACTTTATTGTACGAAAAAAAAACTGTGCGTTTAACGCAAAGGTTTAACCTCACCTGCACGGAACGTTGAAGAGCTTTGAACGTGCCCAGGCAAATAATCGGACCCACGATCGACGAGACTTTCGCGAGATAGTAACAGACGTTCATGATCAGCGGGGAGCAACAGATCAGTGGAGCTTTGTAGCGCATTATCGTCACGACTCTCTGAGGGACCATTGTGACGTAGAAGCTGAGCACCAGGCCGGCTGAAAGTATCGAAAATAAATGACAATTTTTATTTTTATATTATCGAGAAGTCAAAAAAAAATAAAAAATAAAAAATAAAAAATGTCGTTTACGTACCGAGCAACCGAAGCCCTTCGAGATCTTTGGCGGCCTTGGACAGTCCGCGGTACTCCGCAAACTCGAGAACGATGAAACCGTTGAGAAAGGCAATGACAAAAGTCGGCATGAGGAGATAGAGGGCGGTGGACCAGCAGAAGATATCGATGACGGTTCTGTGACGCAGATGCAGATACAGATTGAGCTCCATTCCCGTGGAGATCGCGGCGAACGACCATATCGTAAGAATCGCTTTGACGCCGGTGGAAAATTTCGTCGCGGTTTTCTGCCACTTCGCAGGCACCCTACAGAGGGCAATGTGTCGATCGAGACTGAACACGACGAGAGTCAGCGCCGACGACTGGAGCGTCACGCGACCGACGAAATCGAGATCGAGCTCGAACACGACGGCGAACCAGTGACGCGCGACGTCGTCCGCGACGTTCGCGAGAATCACGAGATTCGATATCGTCAGGCTGACGACGTAACAACCGATCGGCGTGCGTAGTCGCTTTTTCGCGATCGCGGCGACGAGAATCGCTAAATTCAGCACGAGACCCGTCGACAGGATCGACAGATCGACGAATACTCGGGTGTCGTCGATGCGGACGTCGTCCCAGTCGATGCTGCGGTTGAACAGCGAGACCCGGAGGTCGGGGTCGCTCGTGACCTCGTGAGCCTCCGACACGTCGTACGCTTCCATTATTTCGCGTCGCGCGTCTATCGCGTCCTCGCGTTACGGACAATCTAATTTTTACACACACACGAACTTTCACCTTCCGCGGCCTTTCGCGAACTGACTTGGTGTCGCTACTCTCGCATTTCGGTGCAGAACGCAATACGCCCTGGATTTTTTTTCTTTCTTTTTTCCGTCCCTTTGTCATCGACTCGGGCGAGTGTCACGTGGGAATTCTCGGGCCGTGTGGACGAGACGCGTCGTGTGTTAATTCGCCGTAAACGCGAGGGCGACACGCGATTTCATTATAATTAATTGAGCTTGCTATAAGAGGAGTGTCCTGCGTCTGGCTGAGAATCACCCGCGAGATAAGCCACGCGCGACATTCGAATTCTAATTGTATTAAAAATTACAATTAAGGTGCATTATTATTTTTATTAATTTTTTCGTCAAGATATCGTCGCTGCAGTTTTTGCGCAGCTGCCGTCGATAAATTTTGAAATAACACAACGGAGCCGGATTGTGCCTCGAAGAAGAAGAACAGTAAAAAAAACGCGCGTGCGCGCGCACGAAGTATCGAGAAAATTGCGTTGCGCCCAAAACGCGCTGTAGACCGGTTTTCGTGTGTGCTACACGCGCTCTCCGAGTTCCCCTTCGCTCCCGGGCGTCGGTGACCTTCCCGAGGTTAATCTCGTCCTCGTGGACTCTCTCGATATATATACGGGTTATAGCACTGGACTAGCAACAACGTATTTTTTTATTATTTTTTTTTATTTTTTTTTCTTTTTAGGATCGAGGTTGCCTCTCGTTTCGTCGCCAACGAATCTCTCGTT
The DNA here is from genome assembly GCA_964034905.1 of Itoplectis maculator. Taxonomy (NCBI): domain Eukaryota; kingdom Metazoa; phylum Arthropoda; class Insecta; order Hymenoptera; family Ichneumonidae; genus Itoplectis; species Itoplectis maculator. The sequence continues at coordinate 11,210,519 of OZ035857.1, forward strand.
TCAGAGCGACAAAACCGCGCTTGCCTCTTTCTCGAGGACATCCCGAGAAGCCTCGAAGAGGCTGATCATCCGTGTGTCCTGCGAGTCGCGTATATGCGGAATATCTTTATCCTCTCTTGTCGCGTCTTCCCTCATCGATGAACAGGAGATGTTTGCGTTCGGCGCGGACCTCGCGGTGCGTCTTCAACCGCAAGAGACTCGTGCCCGGTGCGTACTACGCGCGTCTTTTTCCTCGTTTCTTATTTTATTTCGTTTTTCCCAACGCGTCCGCGAGTGCATATTTCTTCGACGCGCGCGCGTCTCTCCCACTTTCGTGTTATTTCTCCAGGGAGATTCGAGACGTCACGCGAGCTGTGTGCACCCGGTCGAACGGGTTTCGACATTTTTATTTTCATCCTCTTCGCCCTTTACTGTAATTTTTTTTTTTTTTTTTTTTTTTTTTTTTTTTTTTTTCAAATAATTTTTTTGTTATTTCTCTTCGTACAGCAGAACCACAAACCTGGCGCGCGCAACCGGGAATCACTCGATACGCTTACCGCAGGTGTCCAAGCTTCTCATCGTGTACAATGCCCGAAAAACCTCAGAGCCCTTTGAGTACGATAAAAAAAAAAAAAAAAAAATCGGCTTCGAATTTTGGCGACGCGAAATACAATTGACATTATCGAGGCTAGAAAATATGTCGGGGGGGCTCTCTCTTGGCTCTCGCGATATAAATTTCACCCCCTTCCGGGGCTTCCGCGAGAGTCTCGTGTTGCAAACCAGTTTTCCCCGTTGGCAATGGGCTCTAGGCTTCTATTTTGGTGAGCGAGCGCGCGCGGACTCCAGACGGCGCAGTAGATGCGCTCGTTTTATATATACACACACACACACGCACATATATATGTAGCGTCAGTGTATACAGAATCTGCAGCTCGAAGCTGCATATACAGAGTTAGAGCACATGCAGCCATAGCAGCCTTGACACGATTGCTCGGAGACGAGTCATTCACGGTTCGTCCGGTGATTCTTCCCAGAGAAATCAGCGGCCGAGATAGAGAATCCTAAATAGAGAATAGAGCCAAAGTGGGTACGAGTTTAGCCTCATTTTTATATTACATCACAGTCCCGTTCCTATATTTAAAAAAAAAACACCTAACGTTAATTTTTTTCATCTCGCTTTTGTGGACCTCGCGACTCGATGGAAGCTCGTTAGAAAATTGTAGCCACTCTCGAAGAAATCAGTTGGGTCACGATATTATTATAGACACACTCGGCCAGTGGCAAAATTCGGCTCGACGCACCTGCGAACTCGGCGATCGTCCCGCTCCTGCGATCTTGTAATTGCAGGTTCGTGGCTTTTTCGCGCACGAATCTCGATACACAGCCTGGTGTGCGTGGTCTGCATTGTGGATAGGGACGACGGAGATAGAAGGAGATGGCGAGAGAGAGAGAGAGAGAGACGAGAGGACGGACGAGCGAGACTGGAGTGAGATGCGGTGCACCACACTGTAACCGCCGGACCGGTCTTTTCTTCATTTCGTGCAGGTGGCCCGCGCGGCAGCAGCAGCAGCAGCACAGCAGCCACGTTCGCTGCTGCTGCTGCTGCTGCTTCTCTGTCTCCTCGTTCGCCGCTGCCGGGATTGCGGCGCGCTCGATGTCTTTAATTGGAAGCTCCGAGACCTGCTATATCGTCGACCCAGACGTTTCAACCTTTTGTATTTCCCATTGCCCTATCGTTATTCAATACGTCCGCATCGTCGATTTAGAAACGAAAATCCGTTTTCTCCCGACCCCGTTAAAGTAACCCGATTTCGCGTGCGCAACGCGGCCGGAAAATCGCTCATACAACTATTTTCCAGATGTGTCTCCAGTTCCGGTGAATTATTTTTCCGATAATTATTTGCTATCTTATTCACGCCTAGTCATTTATTAAAAAAAAAAAAAAAAAAAGAAAAAAAACAAAATCCCGGCTCTGGAAGTTGAGCCAGCAGCAGCAGCAGCAGCGATATCCTGCAGTCTGTGCGATGGTGCGAATCGCCAAGCAGACTGCACGAAAAAGGTGTGCATATACCGATGTTTATATTGCACGCGACTCGGAATATATTGTACGCCGCAGTCCGTTGGCATCTTCCGTGCGGTTGGATCACGGACCAGGTGGCCCCTGCGCTATTTTGGCGCATCGTGGCACAACCCTATAGCAACAGCGCTTAAGTATGTGCATCGTCGATACGAGAGACTTCCAAAGGTGTCCAGGACAGCGGGGGGAGAGGTCGTATTATGCCCTCGTGGAACTCCTTAAAGTGCCGCGCCGCGGGTCCTGTATAGACTCAGCCACGCACTGAGCTCCCGAGCCGGACGCTGTGTTAACAAAAAATACAATAATTTTCATATTACCTCGACGGATCGTTCGCCGAACCTCCGCTCGTGCACGATCGAGCCCTCCCCCACCCTCTCACCGTTTGTCGAGTCGTTGTCACGCTCGAGTCGTCGACCAACCACAGCCCTGCGAAAGCGCGTTTACCGTGAAAACGATTCTCAAATCGTCGCCGTCCGCCTCCTCGTCTCATTCGCCGCGAGAGCGGTTGACACTCGGCTGCCGAGGTTCAAGGTCGAACGGTCGAGGCGGCGACGACGACGACGACGACGACGACGCAGCCAGGACAATAACAGTGGCTGAGAGCTTCGTGCCAAGTCGGCGAGAGGCGCAGGACTGAAGAAAGAAGAGAGAGAGAAAAAGGACGACACTCTGCGAATTCGATTGTGGCGCCCTTCTTGCGGTTTTCGCGGATATTTTAGTGACGCCAGCGCGGTGCACGTTAACTCAATTGGCTTACGCGTATATCTGCTATGTTTTTTCCTCTTCTGCTTTGACTTGAGGGTTAAACGAAAAAGAGAGAGACAGAGAGACAAGGTAGAGGGACATTTATTTAGTATTTCAGGATAAATTTTGCATAACATTTTTTTTATAGTTTATGCTGAGGTCTCGCACATTTTTTTACTATCATAATTTTTGTGAAATACCGCAGTCGGTAATAAAAACCGTAATTGCGAATGTGCGTAAATCAATGTGCGTTGGCGCATGCGTCGAATCTCAGCTCTCTCTTCCATGGTCCGATATTGTCTAGTGGTTAGGATATCTGGCTCTCACCCAGAAGGCCCGGGTTCGATTCCCGGTATCGGAAATTTTTTTTTTCTTTTTTTTTTTTTTTTTTTCATGCAAAACATAATCACCGACAATTCTGAAAAGCTTAAGAACACCCAATTAACTATTAAGAATTAACAATAAAGATAAATAAATAAATAATTTTAATAAGAGGAAAAATCCTCTAAGTATCCTCCAAGATTCGAGAGGCGAATACCAAGAAATGCGAACGCACAGAAGGAAATAGCCAAAAGCGAAGCTGAACCGTTTTTCGTGATTTCGAAAGGAACAAAAAAAAGGCACAAAGAGCAACAGCGTTGCAGGAACTTCCATATAGCTCTGCGGTCTCGTCACAGCGCGTGCATTTGCTCACTTCCTGGCGGCGGTGGCGGCGGTAGCTATGTTGCATCGAAAGCCCCGCGATATAGAGGTCGCTTGCAGTCACCCAATAATAGCGGGAAAACGGGAACAAAACGATTCCATCGGTGCGCGGCGTGAATCGCGTTTCGCGACTCTACGAGAGCCGCCCCCTCCCTCTCCCCCCCCCCCGCACTTGCGCAGGCGCAGCTCCCGGTTGCGCCGCGGGGGGTGCGACGCGTGTAACAATTAGCCGAAATCCGCTTTTTAATTGCCGACCGTAGGCGACCGCCTGGGAGAAGAACCTCCGGTCTCGGCGCGCGGGATTCGAAACACTCGCGGCGCGGGAGAACAAAGTGGCGATTTCGCAACCTCTCCAACCGACGTCGCTGCCCTCTGATCCTGTTTCTCGATTCTCCTTACTTCCTCCTCCTCCTCCTCCTCCTCCTTCTCCTCCTTCTCCTTCTTCCCGGCTCCCGCGCGCTTGCGCAAATTGGACTTGCGAAATCGCGCGCAATTTTAATGGACTGACGCGGCCCCCGTTCGCTCTCTGTCCCTGCGGCTATCGGGCCGAGCCCGTCGAGGGTGGCTCGCGTCGTGTCGCAGCGCACGAAACTCGCGTGGTCGGCAGCGCACGCACGACAGTTCGCGTGTACACGCGATCGAGAGCCCAAAGTAAAACGCGCGCATGTGCGTTCTGCGTACGGAAATAACTGCGGGCACGAGGGGGGGGGGACGCGACGAGAGACGTGGAAGTTTACACACGGCTGCACGATTTCTGCGCGGTGAATGCACCAGTAATTGAACAGTCACCAGTGAATGAACAACAGTATTTTCGAGAGTCAAGCAATTATGACGACTTAGCTAAACATTACATTCCTAATTTTTTTTTTTTTTTTTTTTTTCGTTAGCTATGCGATTATTTTTTTGCAAAAGGTCATTTTTGACTAAAAGTGTAGGTTTAATTGGCTTTTTGATATACGATATAATTTAATTTTACTAGAAAATCATTTTGTCGATGGTAACGTGTAGATGTAAATGGTTAACCGAAAAACGCGTTTTTTTTTTTCTTAATGCACATAAATGGAAGAGATTTCGAGAGATCCAAGAGTGAGTCGCACAGAGCGAGCGGTCCGCGCGCGCGCGCGCGCGCGCGCGCGCGCGGGGTTCGAGACTCGGTGGTCGTACAGTTATAAATAGCTTCATACGTTCACCGGGTCTGTTGTTATTCCGAACGGGGCGCGCCTGTAACGTTACAGCGTGCATGCGTGGCACGTACCTATACACGCCTATGTGCATATTTTTTACTGCTGGATTATAACGCTGCTCGGATAGACAATTTTTAACAGACGAAAAACAAGATAAAACATCAATCCTCGGGAGTAATTGCGTAAATTACCGTAATTTGTTTAAACAAATAATAAATATGACGATAAACAATCGTTAGTTCGTTAATTGATGTCAGCTGAGATTTTCATCCGAGTGACACGAAAATCTCAGTCATGACTCTCATAGTCCGATATTGTCTAGTGGTTAGGATATCTGGCTCTCACCCAGAAGGCCCGGGTTCGATTCCCGGTATCGGAAGATCTTTTTTTTCATGCAAAATATTCAATTCAATCACCGACGATGCCGAAAAAGCTCTAGAATACTCCCGAGTCTATCGGTATTCATAGTCCGATATTGTCTAGTGGTTAGGATATCTGGCTCTCACCCAGAAGGCCCGGGTTCGATTCCCGGTATCGGAAGATCTTTTTTTTTTTTTTTTTTTAAATATATCGCATGAACACTGAATACACCTAAGATGTTCCGAAGTTGCCTGAGAAAATCGGTAGGATTTCTCATCGTCCGATATTGTCTAGTGGTTAGGATATCTGGCTCTCACCCAGAAGGCCCGGGTTCGATTCCCGGTATCGGAAATCTTTTTTTTTTTCTTTTTTTTTTCTTCTTCTAAATATTCAACAGAATGAATGCAATAATAATTGCATAAAAACGTTGCAATAAATTGTTGACCCGCATTGTTTTAATATCAGCTGACGTTACCGGCAGTACACAAACTCACCACTCGAGGCTCGATGCCTCCGTCATCTGTTGTTGAAAATGCTCGGGCAGCACATTTGAGGCACGACCCGAGGCTCCCGGCGTTCCCCGCTTATGACACTCGTTTGTACACACCGCATAGTTCATTCTCGAGTGTCGTCGCGGTGTGCGCGCGCGCGTGCGACGTTGAATAATCGTCGCCGCGATGTGAAATAAAAATTCAAAGGCCTTTCACGTAGTCGCCTTCGGATTCCTGGAGAGGATCGGCGACGCAAAGATTTTCCATCGCTTTGGCGGACGTGACACGTGAGATATAGTTTTCCACGCGCCGATTCTCGCCGCTTCGACACGGCGTTCGAGGAATTTTCGTTGGGCAACCGGGACATTAAAAATTAATTCCGTAGTCGTCTCGCGAGATTTGCATATATGCATATTATTTTTAATAACCGAAATATTATGAGAGACCGGGTGAACAATGGTCAGAAGGGTCAATCGATTTTTCATCCTGATTACTTGTGGCATGTGCAGACATCAACAACTAATTCCTTTTATATTTTTTTTAATAGATAAAATATAAAAGAGTGGGAGAATAATGGTCCCAAGGGTCAATTGATTTTCGACGCAGAGGTGTCGTTTAAAAATCGACTTTCTAGCGTGGCACAAAATATCGGGAAAAGAGGGGGTCAGCAAGGAGGCGGCGGCGGCGGCGGCGGCGGCGGCGGCGGCGGTTGTTTCGACGGCCGGGCAGTATATTGTCGCGAAAAACAAGGACGCAGCATCGGCGCCACGGGCCCTCGAGCACGTATTCTCTCAGCAGCCCGAGCACTTTTCTCTCTCGCTCTCTCTCTCTCTCTTTCTCTGTCGCGCGCGCCTCTTGAAATTAATGCCGACCACTCAGCCGTACCATTTAGCGTAAGACGCCTTGCATGTAATAGTGTAGCAGCACTCCTTTCGTATGCTTCTCTCGCCGCTCTGTCTCTCTCTCTCTCTCTCTCTCTCTCTTCGTCGCTTTTTGCCAACTACGATGTCGTTGACCATTTTGTTACTCTGCGACTGTAGAATTTCGAAGAGTTTGCACCGAGAACGTCAGCCGAAAGACGAAGATATATTATTAACAGTTATCACTTATTTATTGTGTGTATTTTTTATCGTCTTTTCTTCTTTTTTTTTTCTTTTCTTCAAATAGAATTTAAATGCACAAATAGTAGCATGGCAAATAATCGATTCCGATTGGTGCGTCATTCCCGTTGGAATTCTCGATTCTCGCGACGACAATGACGACGACGACGACGACGACGACGACGACGACGACGACGGAACAATCGAAAAAACGATACGCAATGCTGTTTTCCTTGGAACGACGCGCTGAGGTCGAGTTTCTCCGCTCGCGCGTCGTTCGAACAATATCGACGACGAGTCCGCGACGAAGCAGCTCGACTCCAGCGAGAAGAGCAGTTTATTGCCAGGGAAAGAAAGAAAAAAAAAAAAAAAAAAAAAAAAAAAAAAAAAAAAAAAAAAAAAAAAAAAAGAACATGTATATAATCTCGCCTCGCTCGCACCTTGAAACAGTTGATATATTCATCGGAACGGCAGCGAGACAGGAAACCTTTGTCAGGTGATGCTCGCCCTCGGAAAAACTCGGTGAGCCTATTAGCGCTCGCGCGTTCGCACGCTCCTTTAACGAGGTCAACGATTTCCACCTTCCGCCGAGTTTGCGGCCGATTCACGCGCCGTCCGCGGCACACGAGAAACAGAAGTCTGTGCGCGGCGTCAGCGGCCAACGAGCCGCGCGCTTATCGTATACAGGGTGAACATCTTTTGATATCGTAATCGCAGCGACATCCTACGTTCCTAAACACACACACACAGGCACGAGCAGCTAGTAAAATCATATTTCTCACCGAGCAAAAAAAAATGATAAGAAATTATCATGAATAATCATTTTTTTATTGCTCAAATGCATTAGGCTCATTTTTATTAAATTTCAGCCGAGAAGCATTATAGCAATTTTACAAATCGTCTTTCGCGTTTTTCTTCTCGAATTTTCGATTTTTCGAGCAAACACCGGTCGTTTTTGGAATCAGCGGAAAATTTGCCATCGGATAGGGTTTTTAAACTTGCCGAAATCGAAAATTTTTTTTTCGGCAAATTTTGCGAAAAATGGCAAGGGGTACCCCTTCTAAAAATTTGCGATTTTTGAGGGTCAACTTTAAAAATCTGCAAAAAATCGAAAAATTGAGATATCGTGTTCTGCCTTGCGGCATTCTCTTCGTTGAACAGTTTTCTTTCGAATGAAAAAAGAAAATCCCAATTATATTGATCCAAAGAAAAATTACACCGATTTTAGTAAAGTGCCAAAATTGGGAAAAAGTGAAAAATCGTTGTTCGCGTTTTTCTCCTACAACTTTTTATTTTTCGGGCAAAAACCGGTCATATTTGGAATCAGCGGAAAATTTCCCATCGGATAGGGTTTTAAAACTTCGTTAAATCGAACTTTTTTTTTCGCCAAAAATTCTAGTAAAAAAAATAAGACATTAATGATAATTGTGTTACAGGCTTCACTAATTGAAATGAATTTCTCGTGTCACAGATGCGGAGTACTATGACGCGCTACAATAACTGATGTTTGGATCGAGAGGGTCGGGGATGACCGCGACAATGGGGTTGCCACAGCAGCAGCAGCAGCAGCAGCAACAGCACCAGCCGCACCACCAGCATCAGCATCAGCAGCAGCAGCAGCAGCAGCAGCACCAGCAGCCGATGTGCGGCTTGGGCCAGGACACCGTGGATTACGCGGTATACTTGCAATCCACTCATGTCAGCCGGAAGATTCTCGGAAGCGGCGGCGGCGGCGGCGGCGGTGTCGCGAACAACAACAACGTCGCCAACGGGAAGCTGCACCAGCATCAGCAACTCACGGCGGAGAGCGTCAGACATCAGATGCTCCAGGGAGGCCAAAAGCCGGATTCGCGTGACCACAACACGAGCTTCACCAGCACCAAGGGTCTCCTCAACGCGCCCGGCCAGAACAATTGTTTTCTCAACAGCGCTGTACAGGTAAGCGCCAGCTTTCTATATATATACGCAGCGGTCCCCATCTAAACCTAACGTAATTCGCCGTAGTCCGGGTATCGTCGAGGTTTCCTCGCGAACACACACAGAGACCAAATAACTCGGCTTCGCGGCGAGAGAATATCAAAGTGAGTCTTGTTGCCAAGCCAATTTTTAAAATTGCACCATTTTTTTTAGTTTATTTGCTTCCTTATAGAGGAAGCTATTCACGTACATTTTTTTTTTTGAGATGGTTCAAAACGTCGAGAAAAGTAGTTTAGTTTTTTTCAACCTGCGATAAAAATTACAATTGCCGAGAAGGGACGAGTGTCGAGGCATTTTAAGAGCTGGTAGATTTTCGTTGCTTTACAATCTACGATAACTGTTAGAATAGTAGGAGAGTCGAGTATCTCGAGGCAAGCGAAACGAGGAGACGATCGAGGCGCGCCTGCGAATAGGCAACCGGTCGGACTTGTGTGCTTCTCGCATGGATCTGTTTCGCAGACGCGCCAGTGAGTCTCGAGTGAGAGCGGGCATCGATATAAAGCGAGAATGTTCAATCGACTTGTTATTTCACTACGATCGATCTCGGAGAACGCGTTAAATGATGCAGCCATTTTGACCAAATATTTTTATCGAGTGCGATAAAAAGGTTGCTAGAACATTTTTCGCGTAAACAATAAATGACGTTGACTTTGTCGATTAATAAAATTCCGTCACGCCTTGGATCCGTCGAGGGGCGAAGAGGAAGGAAGGATATGTTGACATACCGAGGCAGCGGCTCCAGTGCCTAGTGACGCCACAGGATAATACAATGACGGAGTTATCGAGCCTTGATCCCGAGAGTGCAAATTAAAAGGCCGAGTGAAAGTTGACCCGCGGGTTTCAGATCGATTGTACTCGTTATTGTACTCTCCCTCCGGTGCTGCTGCTGCTGCTGCTGCTGCTGCTGCTGCTGCTGCTGCGGCGCTGCGCATAGTCATATCTCGTGGCTGTTGGTACGATTATCGGAGCTGTTTCTCAAATCAACTTTGGTGCGCGAATGCAGAGAGTGCAGAGTGCAGAACGACTGCGTCCCTTTTGTCGAAGTAATTTTTTTTCTCGCCAGTTTCGCCCCGAGTCGCGGATGAGTGTCCGGTGGGAACTTCAGCCCTGGTCAGCCCGGTTCAAGGCAATTTTGCGCAGGGCGCTCGGCGCTCGGCGCTCGGCGCTCGGCAGTCGGGACGAGAGCGGGCCGCGCGAGTTCGAAGGTCCCGGGACGCGCGATGTCACATCGTGGCCGCGCGGCTCGCTGGCCCGTGAATCCGGGGATTTTGCCGCGCGGCTCGCGGCAACAACGCGCGCGCGCTCTACGAGAACCGGCGGGATGTTAAATATAATGTAACAGTGCGTTGTACGAGCGAAGCACGAAAGCCACGTTTTCGCTGGACGAGATTAAAATGATGATTGCGTTGAATTGCGGGAAAAAAAGCAACTCGATAAAACGATCCGCGGACAGTCAGCGTAGCCTCAGCTTTGGAAAAAACAGCAGCAGCAGCAGCAGCAATTCTGCAGCTTTAGGAACCTGTTGCACAATTCGAGAAGGCAAACGCCTCGGCACGTTTTTTTCCCCTGCATCGGTCTCATTTGTACGGCCAGCTATGTATATATATATATACAGACGTAAAATCTATATATACGGATTATAACTATAGCTATATAGGCGCAGACATAATAGCAGGTGTCTCTCGAAAACGAGGCTCTTCCCTGACTCATCGCCAGGTGCGACGGGGGCTCTTCTCCGTTGGCTCGCGCCGAACGACGGAGGAACCGGAAGTAGTCGGTGGCGAGGGCTCGAGACATCGCGCCAGCCACTGTTTCCTACACCGAACTGTAGTATAACGTGTATATACGTTTGTCAGCGAGGCAGTCAGCGCGGTCTTCGTGGAGCGAAATGAGCCGGTCGAGATAGCTCAGGATTTCCTGCAGCAGAAATACCTGCCACTGAAAAATAATTATTTTCTAACGTTAAGCGTCAACGATTTTTTTTTTATTTCTGGACAAATTTGTTGAAAAAAATTAAAATTTACTCCGGGATGAATTTATTTTTCTCTGTCGTAAGTTGCATCCCACAACATTGAGAGTTCACATTCTACCAATAGTTGAGTTCTTTCGATGGAACTGTAACAATATTTTTTATACGCACATTTTTTATGATGAAAAAAAAAAAGAAAAATTAATCTTAAAAAGGTGAGAATTTGGTTGCAGACGGACGAATCCGTGGGTTTCAAACTCATAGACAGTCCGCGATACACCAATTTAATAAAAATTCAGCGATCGTTTTTCCACTCTCTCTCTCTCTCTCTCTCTCTCTCTGTGTGTGTGTCGGCGATGGACTTCCGGGCCCGGCGCTATCGTTACGCAACGTTAGAGACCCAGTTGATGCACGCACGAGGGATTCCCGGCCGCGTGCGAGTCGCTACGCGAACGAGTGAACGAAGAAGCGGAATAAGGGGCCGCAAGTCGAAGTCGCGCCGAGTCAACGGAGAAGACGGTCGCCGTCGGGGCAGGGAGAGGGAGCCGCTCCGTAAAGTCCTCCGTACAACCGAGAACCACGTGTGGGAAAAAGCCGCGATGCGAGACTGAGAAACGCGTGCGTTCGATCCTGCTCGCCCTGCTGCCCGCCGTGGAGTTCGTCGTTCCGCACACACACACACACACACACACCGACACACAGCGCGCGGTATATTTATATCCTCCTCGTGATAATTCACTCGTGCACCAACGCCCACGCTCGCAGCTTTTTTTTCCGTTCGGTTGCCATTTTAATTGAGGTGCAATCGTCACTCCGCGCCGAGAGCGGAGTGCGAAGTCGGGAGACGATGACCGAGAAATCGTGTAGAAATCAGAGTTTCTTCATTTCCTTCTGCACTGCGTATCATTTCATTTTTTTTTTTACTGTGACAATTGGATTAATTAGGCTAATTAGCAATTTGGCTCTGAGCCGTAAGGAAAGTTGAATGACCAAATTATTTTTTCCGCGTCGTTTATATATATTCCGGTGACTCATTATGATTCGTCTCAAAGTAAGCGGCGGACGATCGTAGAGCCAAGTCAGTCAGTCAGCTCGTCGACGTCTCTGGGTCATCACCCGCACGCATCGTCACCCCGGCTAATTCTTTTCAGCGTCGCAGCCTCGCGCCGATGGATGCGGTACACACACGAGAGAGAGAGAGAGTCCGCAGGGTGAATTACCTGCGAGCCCCATCTATCTGCGTTCCGTATCTTCGAGCTTCGCCAGCTCATCCAGGATCAGCCTGTGAAATCTAACCTGTCCCGGCGGCCGACCGAGCGACACGGTCCGCTCGCGCCGACGCCGAGGCGCTGCTGCTGCTGCTGCTGCGCGTACTCCGCGGCCTATACGGTATAATACGCGTGTACCACGTGTGCGTCAGCCGCGTCGCCGCGATATTGAACTGAGAGCCACATTTACACGAGGCTTGAACGACCGTCTTGTAGGAGACTATGGGACAGTCGCGAGCGGTCTCTTCCAGTGTATGTCGCTGGACCATAACCATCCCACTGATCTCAGGTTCTAACAACGCCCCTCCTCCTTGTTCGTCTCTACGCTCTGGTGTTCAATACCCATGAAATAAAAATTCTATGTGGGACATACGTGCGATCGTACGCGTATCGAAAAATGATGCGCGTTATCCGTCGACACGGTGGCTTTTCTATATCCTGAATCACTCAGACGTTTGTCCTTAATCCTACATTTTTTTTTCCACTCCTCGCCACTCCGGTTCGTTCGCCCATTCATCCGGTCGATTAAAGGAAATCCTTACTACGGTTGAGACACTGCAGCAGTCAAACACTCGTTTGCGCCGCGGCGCTTAATAACGTAATGAGTTATATCGCGTACTCCAACGATATATCGTGTTACCTAAATGACGCAAACCTTCCATAAAAGTGACCCACGCGATCAGTGTCAGCCCACTGAAATTTACACTCCACGGCGGCTTCTGTGTTACGCGCATACATTAAATAGCTTATTTCAAATATCGAGGAGTTTTGCAATCGCCGCAGTGACGCATAATAATTGAATTGACGTTTTCGAGAGGAATTCGCAGTCGACGAAGTAATCGCTGCTCGCGGATCGTTTCGCCGCGGCAGTAGTTATGACGCATTTGCCGGACCAACGGATTGCAAATCGAGGAGATAAGCGCGCGCGGCCCAGCTGTGCGCGGCTGAAACGACTTTTCTACCCGGTAGCAGTGAGCTCGCCGCCGCAGGACGAGAGGTCGTCCATTCCAAGTGGGAAGAAATTCTCGCGGGCTCCCTGGGCGTGGCACATGGAATGGTATACATGACGCGAATAGTAGCGGTATTAACTATTATGTATGTATATACATTACGTAGTCAGTAGAGGCCGAGGTGCGTCTTGGAAGAAAAAAAAAAAAAAAAAAATTACCGCGGAGCTCGGCTTGCTCTTCGACTGAGCGAGAAAAAAGATAAGACGGCGAGGAAAGGTAAAGAAAAAGGAAATTAACGAAAAATCCGCGACTGCACCGGCCGCGCGCGGCCTCAATAAGCGCTTGACTCTTCCGCGCGGAGGGCGATAAGCTTCGCGGACGCTGCTGGAGGGAAAAGCAAAGGCAAAGGCGAAACCAGCGAAGCGGTCGCTTCTTCTTGGTCTCTCCTCGTCGTTTTTGCCTCTTTTCGCTTCTACGCGAATTCCGCGGATGCTGGTTACTCGCGGGAGCCCGGCGAGTACCCGATTTCCTTGGACTTTGTGTGTGTGTGTGTGTGTGTCTGTGCGCGTTATATGTAGCGCAGATGCAGCTGCGACCATGACCACCACCGAGTGTTCTGCGGTTCGTCGATCCGACGCCGCCGCTGCTGCTGCTGCGCTCGCTTTTCGTTGTCCGTCGCCCAGTGTTTTTTCTCTCGCTTTGCTCTCGTTGTGGAACTCGGATTTCCTCGTTTCCTCGAGAATTACTCGGCGACATTCCACGCTGCACTTGCAGCAGTCGCCGCACATATCTCGCGGATGACTCGCGCGGGTCGCATCAGGTGCGGAGCAATGTAGAGCGCGAATTTAAACGTGCGTTTTACACGAGTTTACACACGTTTTTCTCGGAGTCTGCGGACATTGTCACAATTTACGGGGAATTCGTCGTTTGCGACGGTGCAAAAGTGTCGTTGATGCTATTTTTCGTCGCAGCAGGATCGTCAAATAAAAATACAGTCGTGTAGACACAGGGAAATATTTTAATTGATACAAATAAAAAATTACAGAGAAAAATAGCCTAGATTTCACTGAGACGGATATTAATTCCCAGGAATAATTCATACGCCGCTGTAATCGACAGGCTACAACAGAGGCATCTGAATTCCGGAGCTAAACAATTCTCGTGGCTGTTCTGGCGTTTGTTCCGCAACAAACTACGGACCAACTGGACTGGACGCCTCTCGAGGAATGTTCATTATCCGCGAAGCGTTTGAGATCCGCGAGTCAGGAATGTCTTTACGCTGGTCGGTGTGTTTCATTTTCTGTACCTCTCGCGAGAATCGCGTTCGACAACTCCGGGAGGCCAGGATGACCGCTCGCGCGTCTCAAAGTCCTCGGTGCAATAATTATAATGATTGGGAAAATCTTCCGGGAGATTTCTTGGACGCAATTTACTTTCTTTGACGTTTTTTTTCTCTCGCTCACTGTGCCTCCATTGCCACTCGAATACAAATATTTCTAGCTACTCGGAAATTCTACACCAAGACTAGGGATAGAAAGAGAGCAAGAAAATCGTAATGACCGAGAGTAAAATAGTTTATATATATACTTTTTTTTCGTTCGGTTCTTCTATCGTCTAAACCTGGGGTTAAATGCGCGTCATTGTAGTCTTTTTTCTTTACGCGTACCTTGCGAAAAACTGAAAAATCTGTCGACATGAAAATTTGGTTGATCGGGACATATCTACCTCGATAAACGAACCATTTCCCTCCGTTTACGCACTTAACTCGGTTACGAGGCGTAAACCAAACGCGTGTGCACTTGGCGACAGTGAGAAACCCGGCGGCAAACCCAGTGCGCCTCGTGTTCCGCAAACGCGCGTTCACGCCAGAAAAGCGAGTCATCGCGCGCGGCGCGCGGACGAAAGGGAAAACAAACTCGTCGCCGTCGCGGTCGGCATTCGCCCGTAGGCGCGGGAAACGAGCGCGTCACAAGCTCTCCATCCCCCCGATGCGCAGCACAAGCGTGGAGGCCCGCGCAGAGCGCGGACGATAATATACCTGCTACCGTGCAATTAAGAAAGCGAGATTGCGGGGCGTACGAACTGCAGAGAGCGCGAAAACAATTCTCGCTATTCTTATTTTTCCCCTCGAATTAACAGGGCGCGAGTGGAGAGTCAATGCAGACGAACCGAACCGACGAACGAAGTCAGTCATCATCCCATAGCCAAGTCAGTGGTGTATTCCTGCGCTTGGCCGCTTTACCGTCGTCGTCGTCGTCGTCGTCGTCGTCGTCGTCGTCTACGTCGTCATCATCATCATCATCATCATCCACGCCGACGCAGTCGCGTCTCTGGTATCGCGCCAAGCGCCGGGTCTCGGCTTCCCACGTGGTTCAACCACCGTGACCACATAGTAAAGCGATAGTAAAAGAGAAGCCGGGAGGGAAAACGCGCGATAAAGACGAGGGCAACCCGGGGCTCAAATAGGGCCCCCCGGCGGCCCCCTTTGGGCCCCGCTTGGAAGGAGCTCAAAGGGGCCTGAAGGGGGGAGTGGGACTCGGAGGAGGGTCTCGGAGTGGGGAAGTAAAACCGAGAACGGGCAATCTAGGCGAAACCGGAAGTCGCCACCGGAACCGCCGGTTCTTGCTTGCTTGCTTGCTTGCTTGCTTGCTTGCTCGTCGGGCGAGCAGGTTCACATGGGCTGCTGATCGCCCCGCGGGGTCAGAATAATTTTCTCGTGTCAGATGCGGAGACTTTGCGCGAGGCCCTCGCACTTGTTTATCCCACTGACGCCTCTCAGCCTTCTGCTCGGGTGCGAGAGACGAGAGACGGCGGCGTTTGTGTCCCTCTATCAGATTAAACAGCAGATTCACACACACACACACACACACACACCTTTTGATGGATATTTTATGTAAGTGTGGATGTGCGGCTTATCGGACGCGGGGGCCTCGATAGTGAATTTGCCGTCTGTGGTTGGGACGTATCGGTATTACAGATCGAGGAGGAGTCCGAGAAATATGCGAATGTGGAACATATCCACCTTTTGGGTACCGTGCGTTTTTATTTTTGCAGGATTCTCTCAGGGAGATACTCAAGTTGTGATTTGTCTAGGAAATTATACAGCAGGTCCTCTGGTTTTTTTTTTTTTTTTTTTTTTTTTAATTTCCCGATGAGATGTCTCGAGCAAAACGTTTTCGACTCGGGCACACGAGACGTACGCAGCACAATGTTGCGTGGTAGTAGCGACGAGTTTCGTGTAGATGGAGCGATCTGCCACTACGATGCGATTACATGAATGGTTAATCGCTCGAATTTATGAATATTGTTGTCGTAGGTTGTGATTTAACGTTCGTGTGAACAGAACATCTCTCGCTACTGCTTTTTTTTCTTTTTTATTTTTTGAATTTAATGAGGACAGGGACCGAGGCGAAAAAGATAATTATCATTTCGAGACTAAGCAATTTTTTCAATTTATTCTATTACGCAATAGAATAAATAAATAAAGTACTTTGTCCTTAGTACATGGAATGCGATTTTTTTTTTTTTTTTTTTTTTTCCGGTTTAACGAAGTCAAAAAACCCTATTCGATGACAAATTTCCCGCTGATTCCAAAAATCACAGGTATTTGCCCGAAAAATCGAAAAAAAATCCCATTACGTGGGCTATCGTCAATAAAATGTTTACGAGACGCCGAGCCGGTAAATGGGTTAACAATCTCGGTCACCCGCAGGTGTCCTTGGTGCAGCTGCGAGAGAAGCTCGCAAAAACGAGCTCGTAAACAATAAGAAATAATCGTAAATCGCTTTGAGTAGCGTTGCAAGGCTGCGATCGGTGTCGCATTGCTCACCTCAGCGTTCGACGCTTTTTTTCAGTATTCATAAAAAGAAAAAAACTAGAATAAACATAGGATATCTTGTTAATTAATCAATTGGATATTCAGTGAATCCATGAGTTACCAAATGATCCAGCTTACAAGAATAATCCTAGCCGTACAATACGATGCGGGATAATACTGCTGCTCGTATATGAAAAGTGTGTCACTCGCTGCGTACGTTGCGTTATCAGCAGCGCGCAGCAGTGAACGTTATGAGGCGAAACCAGCTGTGCGCGTAGTACTACGACGACGCAGCCATTGTGCAGTGCGCAGCAGCAGCAGCAGCAGCAGCAGCAGATACCACAACGTGAACCAAGATGGCGTCGGGTCAACATCCTCTCTCGTCAGCGCGGAGGTTATATTTTGCAGCCGCACGGAGATCTCCCTACTTTTCCATCGCCTTCGTGCCATTTGCATGGCACGACTTCGGCACAAAGAGCTGCTGTTGCGCTGTTGCTTCTTTTTTTCTTTTCTTCTTCGGCAAAACCGATTACCTCGTTGATCTTGGGTTACTCGGGATTTCCTAATGATTTCGCTGGTTGCAGTCGGCAATCAATCGGCGCGCGCGGCGCCGTCAATTTTCCACCGACACAGAGTGGAACCACCACCTTCCCTCCCCCGCTCGTGCGGCGGTCTCGCGTCGGTTTATCGTCGTCGCTTCTTCGCGCGTTCTTCTCCTTCCGCGCACGTAAACTGGTTCCGCGCAAACGATTCGCCTAGCGCGCGGGGCGAACGGTCGAGGGTACCCTTGGCCTCGCGGAGAGCGACCCGCGCGCCGTGCGTTTCACCCGCGCCAAGATGTGGAGATACATTCGCTCATTGTTGGACTAACGCGAAATAAGGGGTTAGCTAATACAAGCGCCCACGTGCAAAAGTTACACGGTTGGGATATTTAAGAGGCCGAAGAGTGGGACGAGCGTTGATGCTGCTGCTGCTGCTGAGGGCTTCGCTCAATTTGGCGAATCCCCGTGGTGATGCAGTAAACTTTTACTCCAGTTTGGAACACGAGGAAAACCGGTTTCGTGTGGAGCGAGAGCGAGAGGGAAAAAGGAGAAATACAGAGTGTAAGAAGGAACAACGGACGAGCTCGGAAAGGGTGAAAGGGAGAGAGGGAAGGAAGACTTTAAACCAGCGCGCGCGTAGCCTCCTTTAGTGCCCACAGCGCATGCGCGGACGTTTTACTATAGCAAAACTATAGTACTACGGTTCTCCTCTCGACTCTTTCGGAAAACCGGTTTAACCGTCGCCTCCCTCCTCGTTCCCGTTGAACATTTCCCTCCTCGCGCGTCCCTCGTCGCCGACTCGCTCTCGCTCTTCCACTTCCCCGGGGCCCTTGAGGGCCTTTTATCGCGACTCGGCGCAGCTTCGAGCGCCCCCGATCGTCGCAACTTCGGACCTCGGCTTCTTCTGCTGTCCTCGAACCGTCCGTTTCGCGAAATCTGCATCGAAACTGCGCGAGTTCTTCGATTTCGAGGAACTTTGCGACGAGAAAGACGAACTTACCGGTTGTGCGACCAGGAGTAGAAATTATTTTGTTGGGTTGAGACAAAATTTCACGACACAGGTTTTTATCTTCGAGGCATAATATTCGAGCGTCACTTTTTTCCGTTTTCGAGGAACTTCGCAAAGCGAAAGACGAACTAAACGTTAATATAGCAAATATGAAACCAACATTATTTTGTCGGACTTGGAAAAAAATGTAACGTCACATTTGTGCGTTAACGCAACGAATATAATTTCCTCAGCGAACCGGTGACGAGTGACGACCGGTAACTCAAACCGCGAGGGAAGCGTCTTTGCGACGTTCCGTCCGTTGTTTTCCTTATTATACAAACAATAATACTTGGCTATTTTATGCGGGCTCAAAATTCAGGTGTTTCGTCGTATACTTATTAACTCCACGAACGTTCACGTTGAATAATTTAGAGCTTCTCATCGTTCGACCAACGATCAACCGTTACATTTTTTTCAAGCTCTTTGCTCTTCGTACGCAAAAATAAAATCTTTTCCCGAACACAACAAAGTCTTCTCCCAAAAACTCAGGCAAAACTCAGTCTCCAAGATACGAATATACACAGAGTCGTTATTCACTCGCTCGCTCAGCAATCGCAACCCGAGGATGCACTCGCGGCTGTCTTCGCCGTTGTGATTCGATAAATCATGCTAATCCGTTGTACGATATAACCGAGCGAGCGGCTGTCGCTCTCTTCGCGCAGCTGCGACGATGCGTTGCACACACACACACACAGCCCATATATATATATATGTAACTCGCGCTGCAGTCTGCGCTCGATCTTGGCGCGTATGCGCAATTTTTTTTCCCCGGCCCTTCATCCATTTATCGTCGCTCCTGTCGCACACAGACGAATACGAGCGAGCGACGTTTACATTGTACGGCTGCTGCGAGTTGCGAAGGTTTCGGTGCCCGCATACAACGCGGAGAGCGTCTTATCCTTTCCCCCACCCCCTCTCCTCTCCTCCGCCGTCTCTTCCCTCTCCTCCCTCGTCGCACAGAGTTGCGGCCATCGAGTTTGTAAGCTCAGATACGAAACCAGTTTTCCTCTCTCTTTCTCGCTCTCGGATGCTTCTCTTGTGTCTGCTTCGTCTGCAGCTTCGGTTGCTGCTGCGGCTGCTGCTTCAGCTTCCCCCTTTGCTAGTCTCTCTCTCTCTCTCACTCACCTTTTTGTGCCTTCGACTATTTTGTCTTGTTTTATCCCCGTGTGTTGCGTCGCACGTGCGCGCGGCACCTCCGGTAAATGGAGGTTTCGATATACACTCGAGATTTCTTTTCTCTCTCGTTTTTTTTTTTCTCCCTCTTTCTCTACGTGTCCGCGTCCTTCTCTCTGATGGGTTCGAGTTGGATGCTGCGCGAAACCCACCGAGAGCCGCATGATGATGTTTTCGCGAGACGAGAGCTGAGCAGAACGCTCGGAGAATCGCCGTGGCCATGAAAAATAAGTGGCCACAGCTGCGCCGCAACTATATCACGAAAATTCGTGTCTGAGATGAGATTTGAAAAATGTCCACCGCCGAGTCCAAGAACGACGGATCTTCTTATTTCCAATTATTCGCGAATTTTTTAGGCGGCGAAAAAAAAAAGTCTAATCAGCGTTCTAATTGTTACCGCATTGCCGAAGATGATCTTCTTGGATAATCTCGATGACGGCATCCTTCGCACTCTCTGACTTGTCGGAAGCGGCTGCCGCGCGCGCGCGTAAGACTGACATAATAAAGGATGCGCGCGTGGATATAGCGGTACACGCACGAGAGATACGACCGCGGCAATGCATCTCTCCAGTCGCTTCGCTCGAGATCTCAGTGTGTATAAATTTGCCTAACGATTTTACGGGCTCGCACTCGCGCGGCGAGGCCACGAAATAACGCGACTGCTAATAAAATACAAAAAATAGAAAATACTTGAATTGTTATTTAACGAATTGTAGTTATACGAATGGTTCATTAGACAAAATGTTCGTTTGCCAAATTGAGTGGGTAATTTGTTCACTCGAAGAATTGTGCTTTGGACAAATTGTATTTTCTAGACGAATTGTGATTAGACGAATTTTCCGGAAATCCCAAGGACTGCAAGGACCAATCGCAGAGTTTTCGTTTTCGACGGCGATCAAATTCTACAACCATCGCTCATTGCCTTTTTCCCTGGTTTCTGACCTTCCCCCTAAAAATAAAAAATCTAATCCCGCTTATCGTTTTATTGGTCCTTCGCTATTGTGATGGCCCGAAACTTGAACGCAAAAGGATTTCGTCGGACTTTAATCCTCTCTCGTCCGCAGTCCGAGAAAAAGCGATTAGAGCTCTCGGTCCGTTTGTCGCGGGGATTTTTACGTTCCCGGGATATTCCCCCGACCGCGGTCGACGATTTCTTTTCCCCCGGCACGTTGACCAATCGGCTGAGCCGGTCGGATCCATCGTGGCTGGCGGCGGCGGCGGCGGTGTCCAAAAATCTTGACGAGCACTATTTTACTATGCTATACGATAAAAAACGATATTTTTCCCTGTCCTCTTTTTTTAACGATTCATAATTCATCTCATCTCACTTGATCTCACTTTCGTCATCGCGCGGCGCATCACGGTCATTAAGAGTACCGCGCGGGGAGAGACGCCGATGCGTCTACTTTGTGAATTATTATGCCGCAGGTAAAGCAGCGAACGTTTATATAGCACGTGCCGCATACAGTTTATGGTATGCAAGTGGCGGCTAATCCGTTGCAAGACGCTGCAACAGTAGAACCTCGATTGTCCGAACTCTCTATTTTTTATATCAATCCAGGAATGGAAATTTATGAAAAATTATTCGAAACCCTTCTTCATGAGACTATAATCCCAATGCAAAAAAATATATCGTCGCCCTTGCCATGTGACGTGTAGTTGCGTCACAGTTGTGAGATTGCTTAAAATAAATACTCCCCGAATCAAATTGTCGAGGTGATCGAGGCTCTACTGTACCATTGAACGAAGCCGCCGCCGCCGCCGCCGCCGCATCAGAACGAAAAGAAGCCGCGCGAATAGCTGAAAGAGCGTCGCGACTGCCGCGCGTCGTCCTCAATGAGATTGCGCAAGAAAAGTGCCAGTCGCGCGCTGCTTCTCTTCGATAATATATAACACACAGGGAAGATACAGCTCGCTGCATTCTCCGCGCGGCGGCAGATTCGCCGACGAGTATTAGAAACACTTTCCTTTCACCTGCTCGCTGTGCTCTTGCCCCGAGATTTTATGCACATCTCGCCGCTCAACCATCGTCGTCGTCGTCGTCGTCGTCGTCGCCGCCATCGCGGGCCGGGTCTTTAGGCCAGAGATCGCGACTGTTAGCATCGTCGACTCTTCTCCGCGTGGTCGCCGCCGCCGCCGCCGCTTCTTCTTCGTCTATTTCTTATTAACAGAGTCGCGCGTTGACATTTATCCTCCGAGCGCGCGCACGAGCCAAAGCGCGAGCCCGCGCGCACGCGCGAGCGGTTTATCCATCGGTTATCCGCAGCGAGAGCGGCTCGACTGTGTTTACAGTGGCAACTTGAGCGCTTCCCGACGTAAATTAAGATCGATGATCTCGCGGCTATTCGCCCGTAGCAGTTACGTGATAGATACGACGCGTTTTATCCGCGCATCGAAAATGCAGACTAAAGTAACGTATATTATTATTATTCTTATTATCGATATTTATTGCTCGTTGAAGAAAAAAATTAACCTTTGGCAAAAATCAGAATATCTATCGTTAATGAGGATACAAAAAATCAGACTCTAAAGTCAATTCGAACCCCCTTTCTATTTCCGACCGTGAAGATGTGTGTTTTTTTTTTTTTTTTTTTTTTTTTTTTTCCCCCGGCAAACAAATGGACTTCTCGTGTTCGAAAAATGTAGGTTGAGGTTTTTCTGGCCCAGTGAACCGTACTCTGGTCACCCCTGAGCGCTGTGAACACCTGAAAAAGGGCCCCGCTAATGTGGTTTCCTTGGCTCTTCGTGCCTAGTGTGTATAGTAGTGTATATACAGTATCCCCAGGCTCGTGAGGCGCCCTATAGGAACTGTTGTACGCACAATCGTCAGGTTCGAAGGGCAGACGAGGGCGCGGCTAGTGGCTGTTGCGGGTATAGAAACACACACTTTTTCAGCCACGACCCCAGCACGATTCTTCTCCTTCTCGTCGCTGCTGCAGGTATATCCGAGACTCATTTGCCAGGCCCCAACACCAACCATCACCAGCGCAGCAGTAGGATCAACGTAGAGAGCGAGGCACCTGCGTCCCTTCAGCGGAGAAAACAACCTGTACCGACCTTTTCATCTGCCCCACCGCGAGGGCAGGCAACTGCAGCCCTTTTCATTCCGATGACGCTTCAGACGCTCCGGTCCCCTCAGGACCGACTCAGCGTGTGTACCACCTGATCCCTGTGACGCGTGACTTATCACAGGATTAAACAGCTTTTCCTGGTGAAGAATTAAAATCGGATGCACCGACTCAGGAATTTTTTTTGAGGGAGCAAAAAAAAAATAGAAAAATATTTCCTATGGAAATAAAGTATACTCAAGATATAAATAAAAATGTATATAATGGAAAAGTTCTATATCCGTCGTATATATTTTATACGTCGGATTTTGTCATAGAGGTATTATTTCCTCACGTGATCCGTTTCGCCCCGTGCTTCTCTATACACGTATGACAGCAGAAATTGTTTATCGAGGAGAACCCGGGCGGATAAAGTTAGCTGTAGTAACATCTGTGGCTCGTGCTCGTACGCGCGGCCGTCGTGCACCCGCGGAAAGAACAGCAGCAGCAGCAGCAGCAGCAGCAGCAGCAGCAGCAGCAGCAGCAGCAGCAGATGCCGCGCGCACCGGGAAACCCTGCAAAAGAGGCGGTTTTTGGCGTGGTTGACCACCCGCTCGGCACGCGTTGGCCGCGCGCGACGGCGCCGCCGCCGCCGCCGCCGCCGCTGTGTTCTCGTTTTCAACCTCGCGTCATCGCTTCGACGACCTGGAAACCGACGATATTGCCCGAGTTCAGGAATACACGATCTGCTGTGATGCATATGCAGCTTAGGAAAGAAGCGAATGAAAAAAAAAAAAAAAAAGAAAAAAAAAAAAAAAAAAAAAAAAATGCAAAGTGAAGAGAAAAGGAGCAACCAATACGGTTGAATATTCGTGATACTACCACACGGAGTCCCAGAGCGGAAACCGAATTTGTGAAGAACAGCGGGGAACGTTCGCTGGAAGCGATCGAAGGAGGATCTGCGAAATTTCACGTTCGACGGATGGTCGGAACGTGCGGGGCGCCTCCCTCGTTCCACATCGGTTGTACGGTCAGTACGGCTCTTTGTTGCTCGCGAACGCCGAACGCCCGGCGCCACAACTTATTCCAGTGTCTGCTGCTGCTCTGACTGCATTCGCCCTTGGCGGCAAAGGCTCGGGCAATGTGCGCGACGCGCGCACTTGGGAAACTTGGGTCTCGTGAGAAAAGTGTCTGGATAAGCTCGAGAGCCCGAAAACCCGACACAAGGGCCGAGCCGAGGCTCTCGAGTACCGAGAATCCTGGGAAAAGGGGCTAGAAAAAAAATTGAGCCTGGAAAATGAACCCGAGAATTTCACTTCCATCTGATCTTTAATTATTCGATCTTCAACGATAATTTCCCAAAAATCTACACGGGAGATCGGTCAGATTTCCTTAAAAACATAAAAACAGTATTTCACAAAATGTATTCCACGGTAATGCGGAAACGAAGAATTATGAATGAACGGAGCGTGATGGGTGCATCGAAAGGGGGAGGGGGGGGGGGGGGGGGGGGAGACATTGGAGAATGAGATTGGCGCGTGAGTCGCGCCCGAATCGATCGGCCGAAAACGCGTTGGACCCGTCGTACTATATTCCCGCATTGCGCAACACGTAGTCGGGCGTAGTAAAGCGTAGCGTAAAACTGATTCCTGTCGTCTCGTACGTACGTAACACAACTCGCTCACCCCCCACTCTTGGTTCCCCCGTCGGGCCCATTATTATTTCCCCCTTCCTGATTCAACCCGCCGTGTCGTGTATACGACTGACCCCGCGGCAGGCTTCACTCACCCACGTCGTTGGGGGGGGGGGGGGGGGGGGGGGGGCCTCTCGCGCACGTATACTAAAGATGGGGCCGGCTTGTGGTGCCGGGGGCCAAATCCGCCCGAGTGGTCAAATCCGCTATACTCCATCGCTATAGCGTCGAACCTCGACGCGACTCACCGGTCTCTCCACGTTGTTTTTTCCCGCACGAAACCGCGCTGGGATCCAATCTAAAGTCTTGGGCCTCTCTTTATAACGTAAAGTCCGTCGCGTATTCCGACCTCAGGCTACGTTCGGCGTTGGGCGCCGAAGGAGACGCCGAAGGAGAGAAAGAGGTAGCGGAAAAGGGAAAGAGGAACAGAGAAAGGGGAAAGAGAGAGAGAGAGATAGGAGAGAGAGAGAGAGAGAGAGAGAGGCAGAGCGAAGGAGAAATATTGGATGAACGACGGAGAAGCAGAGAACGGCAGAGAGGGAAGGAGATGAGAAACGCTGAAGTGAGACAAGGACGGCCGAAGCGGTCTCGACGATATCCCCGAGGATACCCGAAGCGTCGTAGTACTACGACGCTTCGGGTATCCTCGCAGCGCGTATAGCAGCAGCAGCAGCAGCAGCAGCAGCAGCAGCAGCCGAGGTGCCGATCCCTCCCGACGCCGGAGCTTCGTCACCTGACCGCGCGCGCGCGCGCGGGGTCCGTTGGCGGCGGCGCTGCGGTCGTTCCTCAGCCGGCTCCGAGGGCCCTACCCAGGCATTGTTGCATCGACGCCCGCGTCAGCGACTACCACTCTCGACGCGTCTCGCACAAGTTTACAGTGTGTCTTCTGTCTCGAACGTTTTTCCTCCTTTCTCTCTCTTTTTTTTTTCGTATCGTTGGTGAAAGATCGCGAGTAAAAATGGACAACGTGCTCGTGACGACGTATCCGACGGGTTGACCTGTGACAGTGATTTTTGTTTCTCCATCGACGTGTTCCCGACGCGCCGACCGACGTCAACGTGACTCGGCCGCGGGTGAAAGCGCGTACCGCTCGGTGCGCGTCCGGATACAACGATATTTGTCTTTGCTAGACGCGAGGTGCAGACGCACCGAGACGACGCGAAGATGAAGCAGGAGAAAACCAGGAGACAGGCGCTTTTTCAGATCGCCAAGGTTGGTCGATGCATTTTTTTTAAACGTTTTTTTCGCCTTCTTTTTTACATGGGACAGGACGGTCAAGTCCCTGATAAAATCGGATTTGTAGGATTCACCTTTCCTGCAGGATTCCAAAAGTTCGCTTTTGAAAGAGCGGACTAGAAAATGGTAGTGAATAGGTTTTGCACTAAATACTTAAAACAAGTACACTAAATGCTCGCAAATGGATGCTTCGGTGTTATCTGGGTGGGAGTGTTGTTGTTGTTGTTGTGGCCGCTATGGATGCTGCTGCTGCTGCTGCTGCTGCTGCTGCTGCTGCTGCTGCCGCCGCTGCTGTGGCGTTGTTGTTGGTCCCGCCGAGGAATCCGGTTCATCGGGCTCGCATCCGACATGGCGCGGCTGGTGGTACCAGCGGGGTCCATTACTCTTTCTCTTTCTCGTTTCCTCTTTTCCTTTTCTCTCAATAGTGAGATGTGTTTTTCATACTTTTTGTTCGCTCACATTTATTTTTCATTGTTAGCCGAATATCGGAGCTGAATTCCAGGATAAAATAATTCTTATATCTAACCTGCATCTCTCTCTCTCTTTTTCCCTTTCCCGATGCTTTGTATCGTCAATATCGACAGATTTGTTGACAAGTGTTAGAAAAAAATATGTTTTTTTCCTGCCCCGCTGACGATGAGATTAAAGTCTGTGGACTCATCTTGCAGTTGGAATTGACGAACGTGCCGCCTTTTCTGCGCCGAGACGCGAGCGCGCAGCATCCACCGCGATGATCCGTTATGCAGCTAACCGCGAATCCCCGTAGAGAGTGAGCGAGAGAGAGAGAGAGAGGGAGAAACTCATGAGCTTGGAAAACCGGAAAATCGTTCGCTCACTCGCTCCACATGCGATGGCGGAGATTTACACACGCGATTATTTCACAAGGGGGGTACGCGCGACGATTCCGCTCGGCGGGCTCGCGCGCGCGTTTTTCTCGTCTGTTCGCTCCACCGCGACTTTATACACATGCTGCATGCTCGAGTCGCATCCGCCTGCGGAAATTATCGATGCTCGCGCTGTGCAACAGGTTCCGCGATGTGTGTCTTCAGCCTATTCGATACTCCACTTCGCTCGCTATTAATTAATAATACATTTCATTGTCAAGATGGACGATTAATTGTATTTATTAATCGCGGAAACTCGATGTACAAATTGCGTCGAAAATAGCTCCGGTCAATCGAGGTTCGCGGTTCTTGAAGTTTTGTTGCAAATTATCGAAGGCGAGGTTCATCCGTCAGAGTATCGGAATCATTCGTAGATTGTGACCGGATGACTGAAATCAATTTCTTTTTCGCTACAACGTCTCATTGATGTAATAACTCAATCGGGAATCGAGCGAACGAGGGCTCTGCGATCTCGACCGTACGCTCAGCGGACTTTTAATTGGCGCTAGAGAGTTGTTTAGCGTGCAACCCAATTAACGGGTGCCGAGGACGTAGCCGCGCGGTATAGGCGACTACGGCAACAACGCGGCTATGCGCGCGAGAGAGAGATATCTAACGGGCTCTCTCGGGTTCGCGCCGGGGCTTATTATCTCAATGGCCGCTCCGATCTATAACTTTCCGGGCTGCTTTTAACTCACCGGCCACACACAGACAACTTGCACCTCGCCGACGTGCCGACTTATCGGTTATATGACCGGCCGATTTGTTGGCTTGCGCGATCCATGATTGCTTATTGCATATTTTCCTTTATTTTATTCATCTTTTTTTACCGGATCTTTTTTCGTATCGCAACGAAACGTATCGTTACTTTTGATTAATTTTCTAATACGGGTTCGAAAATAATGAACCACTGATAAAAAAGCTCGCAAAAGCAACGGCGTCTGTTTTACCGTTTACATTATTCCGCAATAAATTATGATTTTCGTATCGTAACGTATAATAAATTGACCGAGGCAGCCAATGATCGTCAGCTCTCAAGCTCAGCTTTTCCCGCGAGCGGTTAATTTTCCTCCTTGATTTTCTTCGCTGCAAGACAATGGACTGCGAAATGCAAAGCACGCAGAAGCAGAGGCGTCTGCTTTACCTTTTTTTATATATATTTTTTTTTTGCCATAAAACATGATGGATAGACTCTCGCGAGCGATCAGCATTGTTAGCCAGAAAAGCGTTGGCGTTTTCTAGGTAAATCTCGCGCGCGCGGTGCGGTGCGGCGCGTCGCCTCACTCGGCACAGAGGGCAAATCGCGTCGTCATACGCGCGAGAATGCGCATCGCAGGCATCGATGATCGACGAGACGAGCGGCGCATTTATTGTTGTTTTTTTTTTTTTTTTTTTTTTTTTTTTTTTTTTTTTTTTTTTTTTTCATTAGAAATCCATCGAGGATGCATTATTTATCCACCGGTCTCACGCGTTTTGTTCCGTTTCGCATTGTGAACTTTCATCCCCTCTTGGCGCTCCCGGCGTTTACGGTATTTTTTATCGCGTTGGTAGCGTGTGAATTCTCCGAAAAAAAAAAAAAAAAAAAAAAAAAAAAAAAAAAACGGCGTCTATTTTCGTCACGTCTCGTTGCACCCCAATTAACATACTCTCACCCCAGTCGGGTAGACCACCACCCGACTATCCAGCCTTGTAATTCGACTACATTCTATGCAGGCAGACCAGACGTACGTACAACGAGGCGCGTTATGTATACACACATCTATATGCGCACTTGTAACGCCCGGCAAAAGCGTTTCCCCGTCTGATTAGAATTTCAAAGCGTCTGCCCGATTTTCCAACCCTTGCGTGACGAGTGCGGCCGCCTCGTTGGGATTTTAGAACCCGAGACACCTGATATCACGGCAGACGTGAGAGTCAGGGTGCGAAGGACACGCAGATTTTTACTCGGAAAAAATCGTGCGAGTTTTGGTGCTCGCCGAATAATTTTCCCTGCGTCGTCCGAGATGCAGATTAAAGTTTGCGTTTGCACGAAAAATACGGGAAGAAAAAAAAAAAAAAAAAAATCGCGCAGGTTGAAATTTGCGTTAACATGAAAAATACGCCGGAAGAAAGTTTTATCTTCTTCTCGTCCTGCACGACGCGAGGAAAGTGCATCGTGTACCGGTGGAGTGGAAACCGCTGCTGCTACTACTAGTTTATCCGGAAATATTAAGGTGGCACACAGGCAAGCGGCGATACGGAGCTGCAACGGTAGCGGCGTTGGTCCCGATGCAGCGGTTTGCAGGTTGTCCCACGTCGTCGGCGACGCCTGTGTACCTACTTTTCTTGGACAAACATCGAGCGCTGGCTAACGCTGAGCCAGCACTTGTTGAACGCGCGGCAGGGACGAAGGAAGCAGCGGAGAAAGGGAGAAGAAGAGAGGGAGAGAGAAAAAGGACGCTCGAAGCAGAGACACGACGTACCGCGCATTATATATACCTGCTTCACCGGTCCGGAGAGCCCGAAGGGTCTCGGCAGAGTTTTGTACAGCCCTTGCAGAGTTTCTCCATTGCCTTGTAGTACCTTCGTCCAATCGCGCGCGCCTCCTCCTCCGGCGATTCCCGCTCCTCCGCTTTTACCTGCCCGCCGCGTGTTCCACGCGACGCTACTTTCAAGGAGCTCCACCGATTTCAGTAAAAATTATTTTTGTACTTCGTTTTTTCTTAGTTTCGAGGCGAAAAAACAGGTATAAATAATTCCACAACAACAAAAATAGTCACAAACAACTGAATATTTTTAGCAGCAAAAAGTAGCGAACGAAATTTGCCGACTAAGCGCGTAACGAGCGTAATCCAAATCGTCAGGCAATTTGTAGTGATAATCGGGGAACAATATTTGTTGTGGAACGGAGGGAATGTTGACATTTTTCGTTATTCGTGAATTAACAAAGGCGGACGGCGGACGGTTCCACCGGAAAGCAGCCGCCGGGGAATTATGGTTTGTCCAGCGACGTCGGGCGCGCATGCGCGGCGTCGGCGGCGGCGGCAGCGGCGGCTGTGCTGTGTTTGGCCACGGAAATTGTGATTTACTTTCCCTCCGCATAATACGCAGGATACGCTCGGGCGGCTATTCGCGTGTGTGGGTCTCGTAGTAGGATAGCCCCACCGTACACTATGCTCCGTAGGCAGCCGGGAGAGACATCCACACACGTGACTCGGGTACGCGCGAGCGGCAAACCCGAGTGAACGGCTTGAATAATAAAATTCCCTTGCCGATGCCGCCGTTAGATTCATTCATTGCAATAAAAAAGAATTGCAAGAGACAATTGCATGTTGCATCGACACTTATATACCCCGATCGACATAGTCGATCTTGTAATAATTTTCGACTTGTGAAATAATCTCTCGCCGCGCATTATCGCGCCGCATTATCACCTCCGATTTGACCGTAAAACCCATTAGCACGGCGGTCGTGACCAATTATTATTCATCTATGTACATTCTATTAAATTTTCGTCACTTTTGAAAATAAATAAATCTTCGAGTTATCACCGGCGATCGTCACGAATTATCATTATTATTCTTTATTTATTCGGAAAATAAAATGAGTTTGAAATTTCCTTGAATTTCTGGATTTTTTAAATAATTAGTTCTACGAGTGATACAAAAATGTAATCGCTTGATTTACGATCTAACGAGTGTTTTTTATTTTATTTTCAGGTGTTATGGCATCTCGATATATTTCGCCGCAGCTTCAGGGAGCTGTCCGGCCATGCGTGCATGCGCGAGTCATGCATTTTCTGCGCGCTCAAGGTAAGCGACATCGATTCACCCGAATGAGAAAATCCACATGGGCACGATGATAAATAAATACATTAGAAAAAAAAAAAAAAAAAAAAAAAAAAAAAAAAAAAAAAAAACACGCATATAGTATGCCGAGCGCGATCGGCGGCATTCGCTGACTGTCGGCTAGGCGCACATTCGTGCACGCAACGAGACGCGGGGCACATAATCGTCGTGATCTCCCATTCGGAGCGAGGCCCTTTAACGAGTTCCTCCATACCGCGAACGTGCAATAAAGCCGCGACAGCAACTTACTCGTTGCAATTATTTATTTTAAAAACGACCCAATGAACAGTAGCATCGAGAGACGTCATTAGTCAGATGACCGTTAATTTATAAAAATAATCATTCGACCAGTATGGAACCTGTATAAATTCTTAAGATCGTGTGTCGTCATTGGACCTCTGCACTTTTGACTTCGAGCCTCTGAATCGTAAAAAAAAGTAAGTGCCGCACTCGAGAAGTCTAATGAAAAAGATTGAGACGAGAGCATCCGTTGGAATCTCAGTCTTAATACGATTAGAAAGTTGTCGAGTGCGATCAAGAATATTTATATATGACCCGATACCGCACGGGGGGAGGGCGACAATTCCAGGCTTCCATTGACTCTCGCACAGATGTCTCGAAGTCGTTCTATCCGGGGGACAATGG